>CM044399.1:27722500-30355000 GCA_024322285.1 Musa beccarii | reverse complement strand
TGTATTTTGTATAAGTCATAAAAATTCATTTAGAATGTTTTGAAACACGTTATAATTTTTTCATTCATTCATATATAAAAAACACTATAAAGTGTAAAAAAAACAAAAATAAATCCTAAATTCTTATCATTCATTCCACTTCATACTATGTCAACAAATGCAATATGATATAATTTACACAGATGTATTTCATACAAGCCAAAAAAAATTATTTAGGGTGTTTTGGAACATCCTAATATTTGTTTTCGTTTATATATAGAAAACACGAGAAAAGAAATAAAAAATACTATAAAATTAACAAAAAAAATAAAAATTATAGTGTTTTTCAATATATTTTTATAGTGTGTTCTGTATGTGAACCGTAATGATATTTTAAACCACCCTCAATAAATTTTATGACTTATATGAAATGCATCAATGCAAATTGTCTTATTGCATTTGTTGACATGGTATGAAGTGGGATAAATAATAAGAATCTGGGAAATGACCTCTTTATAGTATTTTTTTAATTCTATAATATTTTCTATGTATAAACGAAAATATTATACTGATATTTTAAAACATTGTAAAATGACATTCTATAACTTGTATAAAATATATGAGTAAATTATATCCTATTACATTTGTTAACATAGTATGGAGTGGAAACGAATGACAACAATGTGAGAAATAACCCATTTATAATTTTTTTATTTGCTTTATGGTGTTTTATGTATATGAACGAAATGATTATAACGATGTTCTAAAACATCATAAATAGTTTTTTATTATTATATGAGATGTATCAGTGTAAATTATATTATATTGTAGTTATTGATATGATATGAAGTGAAATGAAGGATAAGAATATGAAAAATAACCCCTTTATAGTGTCTTTATATTCATTTTAAAATGTTTTTTATATATAAACGATTTTTTATAATATTTTTCTCGCCACTTGGACGAATGCACCTATTATTTTTAAAAAAGTATAGTTTCAGCATTTTTTTAAAATTAAGGAAATTATTTGAAAAAACTAAAATAATGATTTTTTTGGGGAAAAAAATCAAAAAGGAAATCTTTTATAGGGAAATCGTACTATTTTAAATAGTTTAATATATTTATAATAATGGATATTTGAAGAGAAATATTGAATTAAGTAGCCAACGGTGGGGCCCTCAGCTCTTTCTTTTTTGGCCTTTTACAGCAAAATTTCAACTTTGTTTCCCCTACAATCTACCCGCATCTCCTACTTGGCAGAGTGGGCCCCATAGGAAACTATGTCCAATGAATACAGTAGTAGGTGTGGCAAGTACTCGTCGACAGGTAACAGGAAAATATTATTTTACTATAATAGTTTTTATGATTCCCACCTCCCTTGTCGGGGGTGTAAAAGCGGACCGAAGGTTTGAGTGCGCCGACGGTGACGGCGGCAAGATCTAACGCTTGAGCGGCGGCGTCTGCGGCGGGCGGCAATGTCGAGGAGGAAGCCCGAGGCCTAGGAAGGATCCCTCGTCTGCCTTCTTTTCGTTCTGTTCGTTCCGCGGCTGGTCTCGGCAGATCTGGCTTGTTCCGCAGAAAGGTGAAGGCGCCGGCGAAAGATGATGCATATTGCCCCGCCTTCTCGGGGCTCCGGTACGACCATCTCCGGAGTGATGGATGATGCGGAAGTGCCGAGGGTTTACCAGGCTTGGAAAGGCAGCAACGTAAGTCGGCCGTCTCTCACTATGTTTTTGTACCGGTCTACGGATGTGTAGTTCGATCCCTCGCATCCTGCTAATCCCAAAATTATGGTTTTATTGTAAGATTATTCCGATATTGATAGGAAAAGGGAGGAAAATTTGGCATAATAGATTTCTTGTTGGTTTATAAGGACATCGTAAGCTGGACGCAGGAATTCCTCATCTTGGAATAGTCATGGAGCCAAGTACCATGTCAAGTTATGAACTTCCGGTTTTTGATTCATTATTAAACTGTTCATGTGTTGGCATTTTGTATCATCATTAATATAGTCATCTGCCAACTAAATGCAGCTTAAGATGAGTTTCAATTCTTTAATTTCCCACCAATTTCCTTATCAGTGTCTCATTAATGTGCTCCGAACAAGAGAGTTTGAAAGTTTGCATTGAGACACAGGCGAGATGTGCTCCTGGACATCTTCTCATATTGTTTGAGTTGTCAAGGGTTCTGTTTAATTTCTCAGCAAACGAGAGAGAATGTTTGTTATGGAATAATTTGATTGCCCATTGTTTGGCATCAAAAGAAAACTATTGACAAGAATATGGATGCTTAGTTAATTTAAAATATATCTAGGTGGCCTAAAATTTTGTTTTCAACCAAATGCTATAACCAGTATCCTGATGGCTTTTCTGCATCTTTCTTCCTAATTATTCTTTTCAACCAAATTACAAAAAGAGATAATTTTTCTTTTTTTTTTTCCCGTTCACTGTTTTTTTTTCTCTTTAAAATTTTCTTCTCTCTTAGCAGACAACTGGAGCCTGAGGATTGTAAATAAGAAATATTCAATTTTCATGCACATTTAGCTAATTAGTATCATTAGCACATGTAGAATAGTTTCTTTAATAAGACAAGGCCACTGACACAGCACAAAACTTCTCAGTGAGAGATTTATGGATCTATGAACTGTGTGCTTAATTTTCCAACTTCTGTATGCATATAAGAAAGTAGTTGGCTGCTTGACTTGAAACTCGGCAGTGATTTGTTGCTGTTTCAGCAGGATGGTTTGGAGTAAGAAGATCTTCAAGATTACTTATCCAAGATTATTTTTTACAAATAGGCAGTATGTAATATGGCTAATTGAGTAAAGAAATTTATACCATGTCAAACCTTGTGGAGGATAGTAGAAAATTGGAAATGTGCTCTTGCCTTGTAGTTTTTACAAGGCTCAATAATTGAGACAGCTTGTTTACAAGAAATTATTTCAAGAAATCCAGTAACTGTCTGATGATCCTGCGAAGTTCACGTAGAAGCAACTAAACTTTTGATCAATATTATTCAAGTAATTGTTTGTTACATATTAAATCTGAGAATTCTGTTTCCATGCATATGTCTCATAGGTAGTGAGTCTTTCTGAATTTGAATTGCTTTTTTTATGTATTAACTCTCAGAATTCTTTTTCTAGGCATATGTCTCATGGGTAGTGAGTCTTTCTGAATTTGAATTGTTTTTGTGAATATAGTAGTATGTTAGTATGTTTAGTGTTCATCTTTTTCTTTGATTTCTTGATTGTCATGGAGAAGAATTTTGCTACCGCTATCTGTTGATTGTCATTTAAATATAATAAATTGGCTTAGAATTTATTGTATGTTAAATTATATAATAGAAGAGAAACATAGAGAACCATCATAGCTATTCGTATGTTTCTCCTTTGGTCCCCTTTTCTTCTTTTTTCACCCTTGCATTCCTCTTCAGTAATAATATTCCTGCTGCCTTAGCTTGCTTTTTGGCAACCTTGCTTTTACTTAACTGCTCTTTTGCCCTCAACAAAACATCCATTCTTCTTAGATTACCTTCAAATATTTCCCTAGTTGGCACTCTTGCCTCTAACTGCAACTTTCTTGAATTAATGATTTTTACCAACATCTATTCATTGGGCACAACAATTATTTTTATTCCTTTTTATATCTTGTGGCCTTGTTAGCTCTTGTAGTTCTATCATCAACCAGCTTTACATTTTAAACCTCAGCTTCAGAATCTAAGTTTTGAGTGCACTATTTGGTTATAATTATCAAGTCTTTGTGCTATTCATTTTTTTTCTTTGTTTATCTTACTAAATCTGTAGAGGAAATATGATGCATGATTTTCTTTTGATTTAATCTGTTGTATTTTTTCATATTTTTTGCAGATATTTTTTCTTCAAGGGAGGTTTATATTTGGACCTGATGCATCTTCATTGTTTCTCACTGTTTTTCTCATTGTGGCACCAGTCTCCATCTTTTGTGTTTTTGTTGCTAGAAAACTGATGGATGACTTTTCTCATAATTTGGGAATATCAATAATGATAGTAGCTGTTGTTTTCACATTATATGTAAGTATCACACCCTCATTCCTCTAGTTTTTTTCTTCATGTAACTAGATGCTTGATTTGGCTTTTGAAATATGAAGAATCTTATATTGATGTCGAGTCCAAGGAAGGAAATTGAAATATATGCATCTATTTAGCAAATTTATTGCTGGCATAGGATTCTTAAAGTTGTTGTATATGTTTAAGACAACGGTGCTCTTAGTTTGTCCTGAAAAACTAGCTTATGCTGTCAAAATCTTGTGCAGCGTGATCTGGATCAGGTTGGTGCTTGATGAGCTTGATCTCCCACTCCCTTTGGGTTGGGGTTGTATATGAATTAATGATGGTATTCATAATTCAGTTTCTGTTAAGGCATGTTATATAAACTTCTTTATTTGTTTTTTCTCTAATTTTTCTTTACATTTTTTTGCTCTAATAAATAGCATGTTCTATTGCATTTTTTAGCATTAAACTATCTCCTTGGTTTAAAAATAATGAATCTTCAGCTACAAAATAGTTTCTTAATGATTGTGCATCTTTTTCTAGATTAATTATCTTTCTCTTGGGTTATTTCTGCTTTATATGACAATTTTGAATTGTATTTTTTTTTTCTGAAAATGAGCAATTTTGTTATAGGTCATAGGTATTTTTACTTTTTTGATCAATGGTGGGTATGACACATAGTTTAATGATGTGAAACAGAAATGATTATTTTTTATTTAATCATGAATTCCTAAATGTCATGATATGAATTGCTTCTATTTTTCAAACCAATTACTTTGGTATCACTTGTCCTATTGACCTGTCTATAAGTACATTGGTTGTTTGGAAGTAAAGTTGGAAATTACGAATCATCAAATGATGATATGCTGATTCTTTTGACAATTCTCCATGATATTCAACTTGCAATGTGCTTGGTGTTGATTGCAAGTGGTGTTTCGATGTGGATTGTATATATATTTCCTTACATTGCAATGTCTATTTTTTCTGTTGCACTTTTATTATTTTTAAAATTCCAAAGAACTTATGCATCCTTCAACTGATTGGATTGGTGATGCAATGACCACCAAACATTCTTTGCACATTCTAGTACAAAATATTCATTGCAATTTGAATTATATATGTCAATGGGGAGCCATAGTTTATCACTACAAGCAAGGGAGGGGATTAGTCATTGTTTGACATGGAATTTGCCAAATAACCCAGAATTATATATGGACTTAGTGGCTCTGCACAGCCTGCATGTGCATTTAATGAGCGGTGCACATTTTGGTAAGTCTACAGATTGAGAGCTACCGATAGTGCAGTGCTCATAAACTAGTGTGTACCCTGCATGATTGTTATATTCTTTTTCCTGTTATCTTATGTCCTCTCTGAATGAGATAGATAACAAAAATTAACAAAGATGGAGTATTGACTAACCCCGTGAAACTGTGAGCAATAGTGTGCCATGCATAAACTAATGTGTACCCTGCATAGATTGTCATATTCTTTTTCCTGTTATCTTATGTCCTCTCTGAATGAGATAGATAACAAAAATTAACAAAGATGTAGTATTGACCAACCCCATGATACTCTTAATTGATTTTACACGAGCTAAATTAGGTTTTTGATTTGGTACATGACTTAGAGATTTGGGACTGCAATTTTGACCTTAAAGCTGGTTGACTTCTAATGAGATTCTTTGTGTGCTAATTTGGAGGACAGTTTTACTGACATAATTAAATTTTAGGGCATCTATAAGATTTTGATAGATAAAAGTCAGTATTGATTAAACCCGCAAAACTTTGAATTGATTCCTCGATTAGGTTTTTCATTTCACAGACTTGATCTAGAGATTCTTGAATGCAAACTTGACCATGATGTGTGTTAACTATAATCATGAATTCTTATGAAATTCATCACGTGCTAGTTTGGAGCATGGTTTTCCTGCATAATTAAGATTTGAAAGGCTTTTGCTATATGTCATGTTTGTTTTTGCAAGATGGCTTCAAGGTAAGTATCTTCTGGTTTAGATTGTCATGCTTGGCCATAACAAAGCATTAGCATCTTACTGAAATTTCCTGATTACATATTCTTGATTGAATCGAATTAATTTTGTACTTGTGTATTTTACTAAATGAAACTATGACTCTTGGTTTCAGGATTTGTCTCTTCTACTAGTTACCTCTGGTAGAGATCCGGGTATCATTCCCCGAAATACACATCCGCCAGAACCTGAAACTAATGGTGGAGACAGTGAAGTTGGAGGTGTCCAAACTCCACAATTGCGGTTACCCCGAACCAAGGATGTCATTGTGAATGGGATCACTGTGAAGATCAAATACTGTGACACCTGCATGCTTTATCGACCTCCTCGCTGCTCTCATTGCTCAATCTGCAATAATTGTGTGGAACGGTTTGACCATCACTGCCCATGGGTGGGGCAATGCATAGGGATTGTATGTTGCATATCTTGGATATAGCTGCTTGAAACATCATATTCTTTATTGATTCACTTGAAATGCAACTAGAAAATGAATTATGTTTTAGGTAAAAGGAACCTTTTTAAATAGTTGATATTCCAATTTCCTAGCATGCTAGTGCTAAACCTGCGGGAGTCGATGATTGACATGTGTCATAACTTCCCCTCACTACATGGATGACTTTTCTTTCAGTAGAGATGATCATTTCTATATTCTGGGTCACAATTGATGACCTTTCTAATTTCTATTTTACCTAGTCTTAGTTTTGTTAATGTTCATCTTTATCTTTTTGATGCAGCAGAACTATCGATTCTTCTAGTTTTATTAATTGTTCATCTTTGTCTTTTTGGTGCAGCGGAATTATCGATTCTTCTATATGTTTGTCTTCTCGACAACCTTACTCTGCCTCTATGTCTTTGGGTTTTGCTGGGTGTATATAATAAGTATCAGAGATGCTGAACAAACATCCATTTGGAGAGCAATGGCCAAGACTCCAGCTTCCATAGTTTTAATAATTTATACTTTCCTATCAGTATGGTTTGTTGGTGGCTTGTCCGTCTTCCATTTATATCTCATGAGCACGAACCAGGTAAATTAAGTATCCTGATTGATGGAAAATTTAATTATTGATGATATTATTCTATGGTAATGTTTAATAATTATTCTCTTTTCTGGTAGACAACATACGAGAACTTCAGGTACCGTTATGATCGGCGAGCTAACCCATACAACAAAGGAGTGGTGGAGAATTTCAAAGAAATCTTTTTCACAAGCATCCCTCCTTCAAAGAACAACTTTAGGGGAAGGGTGCCACAAGAACAAGGCTTACAGCCACAGCCAGCAGGACAAGGTTTTCTGAGCCCAAACATGGGCAAAGCATTGGGTGACATCGAAATGGGTAGGAAACCCATATCATGGGATGAAGCTAGGGCACTAGCACATGTAGGCGACTTGGAAGAAGGTATAAATGATACCAAGACGTTGGATGCCATGAATGGTGGACTTGGTGATCTGTCCCCAGATTTAAGCAAGGAGGCTTTGCCTCTAGAGGTTGTCGTCGGGAGAACTCCATTGCACACAACGCATTCGAGTTATACCAAGATGTTAGATGACATGAATCATGGATTGGATGTTGTATCCCCAGATTTAATGAAGGAGGCTTTGTCTCCAGAGGCTGTGCTCGGGAGAACTCCATTGCACCCAATGCATTCGAGTTATACCAAGACGCTAGATGACATGAATGATGGACTGGATGTAATATCCCCAGATTTAAGGAAGGAGGCTTTGCCTCCAGAGGCTGTGATCAGGAGAACTCCATTTCACCCAACGTATTCGAGTTATACCAAGATGTTAGATGACATGAATGGTGCACTTCATGATATGTCCCCAGATTTAAGCGAGGAAGCTTTGCCTCCCGAGGCTATTTTAGGGAGAACTGCATTGCACCCAAGACATTCGAGTTGGGTGCGCAGAAGCGGAAGCTGGGAGATGACACCTGAGGTTCTGGCTTTGGCTGCTGGATTGGGGGAGTTGAAAAGGAAGGAAAATGGCGGTGGCAGTGCTGCTGGAAATAAATAGACTTGTATGGTTGAAGCAACGGATATTATGCACGTGGAGCACATTACAATGCTTCTCGTGGTGTTCATGTTTCAAGGAGGGAATGAATCATTGTATCTCTGAGATTGCAATTAACTGATATGGTTCTGTGATTTTCTTTGCTCTTTACCCTGTTGTCACAGTTGTGCTCTATATTGTCTTGTGAATTGATGTTGGAAGGACTTGACTTTGGTGTCATTAGTGTATGTAACTATTTCTCTCAAAACTCTGTGCAGTATATGATTCTCAATGGCAACATAACAATTCTTCTTTGACTTCAAACAGATTATAGCACATGCATTAGTGTTTAGCAAGTGACAATCAATTACCACACTGTCTTTTGCCATAGATTAAAGCATCTGTTCTTGACCAGTATGCTTTTATTTGCAACCGGGAAGATCTTCTCCAGAAAAGCTTTGACCACTCGTATAATTAGGAATATTAGAAAGCAAGTTCAGTGGATGTACATCTTGTCATTTCAATTGCCTATGGATTGATCATTTGTTCCTTTTGTTTTTTCAATCAAAGCAGTAAGGATTATGCAGATCTTGAAGTCGCCTTCAAATGTACAAATCATGTGTTGGCTGAAGATGCTGCTTAACCAATAAAATAAGTAACAATTGCTGGCTCTGTTGCAATCAAGTTCTGTGAATGTACAGTTTATGATAGGCAGTGTCCGCCATTTACACTCTCTGACTGCACATTATTGGACATCAGAGGCACATCATGGTGATGTTATGAACCAATCAATGACCGATGGCTGTGATTAATCCTTAGAGAAAAAAAGGAAAAATAATTAGCACTTCGTAGCCATGCGTTTCCCACAAATATTTTGCAGGAGCATAATTTCTGCTCTCCATCAGAGTCTCACGTTCACATGTTTTCTGTCTCTTATTATTATGCATTTAGAAATTTATATTTCTCTTATATATATATTTATATATAAAAGAGAAATATAAGCTCATAGTTCTAGAAACATATCTAAAGTTCAAATAAAAAAAAAAAACTTTTCAAAGAAGTACAAGATTTGCTCAAGAAATTTAGAGTTAAGAAGCAAAAAAAAAAAAAGGTCAAGCGAGTTATCATCCCACATCTAATTATTGAACATAATCCAGAGTAAATATTTTTGTTAAACAAAACCTTCAAACCTTAATTTCATATTAAGTTGTTGCATACAGTAAATTTCCCAACAAACTTTAATAGTAAAGACCGAAAGACTCAATTAAATTCATAATTCACACATTCAATTTATTTTTCTTAGAAAATTGAGAAATAGTTTTTTAGTCTGATTATTGTTCCTCAATTATTCATCGCAGTTGCTATGATCTCTATCGTCTATCATTTTCTTTTGTATTATGATATCTCACTCTCCTATAATAAAATCTCAATTTCGGATATAGTCATACCACGGGTTACTATCAAATTTCAAGCATGCAAATAAGTTGGCAATCTTTATACTCGCAAGATATTAATTAATGCAGGATCACAAGAGTTGCGAGCATCACACTGCAACGTTGAACGGCACAGCCATCACTTAGAGATGAGAACGCGTCCTGGTGTAAGGCATAGGCATGCAGACAAACCATGGCCTGTTTGCTATCCGAAGTATCAATTCCAATTGGATTAAAAACAAATATAAAGAGAAAAAAAAAAAGAGTGTTAATGAGAAAGGATCATGGACAAACTTATACAACTACCTTAGATCAACTAGGTGAAAGGACATTAATCAAGAAGAACTATATCATTTGTTGTAAATGTTTTCCTTACTACATATACTCTCTACATGCATCATATATTGTTAGAACAGGAATAGAAAATTAACCATCTGATTCGAATAATGTACTGCCAAATATTATCTTAAGCCCATACATGTGACAAATTAAGAATGCTGATGTGATAGGCCAGAGAATTTGGTGAGTATATTTATAGTTTCTCTGTCAATTATAATGCATGATTCCTTTTGCAAAGAGGACGTTTGTATGCTGCTTTGTTCATATTGAAACTAGCTCAAATGATGAGATGTCAACCATCTCTTTGTCTTGTCTCATCACTTAGTGAGCATTTATTAGTGGAAAACTAATCTAAATTATTGCAGCACAAATACCCCAACCACAAAGGTTAATTATTACTCAACTACAAGTGTCTGTGTGGGTCCCATATTATAACTCCACAGCAAGCATACTTCCTGTCTCAGGCTGCTGTGATACATCACGTAATTCTATGATCCAGAATTAGTACTGTAGTTACATGTAGCAATGGCATTTGTACTGTTTATGCCCTCTAATTAAAGTGGACCAATACTTACCTAAAGCCATCAGAACGTCTCTCTCTCTCTCTCTCTCTCTCTCTCTCTCTCTCTCTCTCTCTCTCTCTCCCCGACTATAAAGTCATCTTCAGATCAGAAATCTCATCCTCAAGGACTTGAAAGGAAAGTTAGATCTTGAAGGCCTCAAATCTTATTCTAGGTTTCGACAAGACAAGGTGAGAGGAGGTTGCCTTTACCCTTACGGCTGCTGCTTCGCCTCTATCCAACATCCACTTCTGTTATCAGCCACACCTTCATGACCTGATGATGTTCTAGCGGTCAGTGAGCCTGTGGTGGTATCATCTTTGATATACGAAGGATCAAAGTTTGTTGATGAAGCTGCAGGGATCACTATGACAGCATGGCCCCTGCTCGGAACCTCCGACGACGACACTGCGATGGCTATGGGGGCTTCTTCGATAGAACTGGAGTTCAGGTCTTTGAAATATCGGGCCTGATGGCCAAAAAGGCCGCTCAAAGTGGTGGCAACAATGAGCAGGAGGAGAAGCAAGAAGCAGAAAGGGCTACATCTGAAGAAGCTGGCCAGAGCTACCAAGGGTGGCTCCGACTAGGCACTGGTAGCGATCCGACGGCAGGCACTAGCCGTGGGCGTGACGATCTAGTAGAGATGAACATGTTCTCCGGTGGACCGTCAGCCGGACGTCCCATAGAGTGGTCACCGCTGCAACTTCCTGGCTTCACCGCAATGACACCGTCGCATCCGGCAGCGGCGACGGCAGGATATGGCCATACGTGGAGGCTTCGAAGTCCGAGTCCAAGCGCAAGTAGTTTGAGCATGGCTCCACCGCCAATTCCATCAAGTAGCTTGAGACTGTCGTCCGTGGCGACCGGTAGCGAGATTAGGGTGGTCAGCCCACCACCGAGTCCGCAGGCGGGGATGTGGCTGGTGCTCAGAGCTGCACAGAACCAGTGAGTTGAGGGTTTTCTGAGTGCATGATACAACTTCTCCTTGCCACTTTGTCTGAATCCCATCTTTCAGTCTCTCTCTTTGTTGATTCAGTTTTGAAATCATTGTTTATAATGGATGCATGCTTTTTGTTATTTAAATGCAGAGGAAAGCAACCCTTTCTACCTCAAATATCTAAGAGCTATCTAAGGATGAAGTATCCACACTTCCCTTTGTATTCATTTTTCACCTTCTGGTTCGTGAATTTTATGGCATCGAATTAATACGAGTTCTTCTCGTAGGGACGGGAGGATGACTGCGAGAACACTGATGAAATACTTAGCCAACAAGCTTGGCTTGGAGGATGGACATGAGGTACTCTCCACATGCTCTACTTGTTTCAGCTTATCAATATAAAGTGATTGTTAGTTGCTTTTGGGCAATCTGTGTTCATATTTCGGGCATGCATTGCAATGCATGCCTGCCCTGGATATCATAGAAGAACTAAGTGCAACCTATCAGACATATCAATCCCTGTAACAGTGTCTTATCTCAGAAAACAATCCTCCTCCACAGTGCCACTTGAGATGGACAAGTATGGTGTCTACAAACCTCATATTGGGATGCTCAGTTTAGCTCTCTGGTTGCTTTTAGGCACAGTGTGAGGAGTCCAATGATTACATGTTTTCTTGGTCGCGAGTGTCTACAAACTTCATTTGTTTGCCTAACAAAATAAATGTACATTTATAACTTTGAGATTCTTCTCCTTGTTGTTGCTAAATCTATTTAGGGAAATGCTTGAGTGATCCCGACTCCAGTATAAGCTTTTTGGCTTACCAGAGTACCAACTTACATTGTTGACAAGAGGGACCAGTATATTAGCAACACCTTGTTGGCTGGTCCCAATTGTACATTAATGATTGGAAGAATATAGCAATGATGTTCAGTACTGTTAAAGATTGTTTTCGACCTTGGTGCCAATATCTTAATGTTGTAGTTCTTCATGCATTAGTCCATCAATATCAGAGAGTCAAGACATTAGTGTAGAATTTGCAACTCTCTCTCTCTCTCTCTCTCTCTCTCTCTCTACATATATATATATATATATATATATATATATATATATATATATATCTATATCTATATCTACAAAAAGCATACAGCTATCAAGTCCTTTTCCTTTTCTTTTTCTCCATCCTTTTTTTTGGGTCAAATTGTCATACTCCTTTACCTACAAAATTCTTCATCTTAGGAAATATAAAATACATTCGATCACATCCATCAGTTAAGAGATGTGATAATTCCCAATTCCTGTGGGAACCTGTTCCATGCAAAAGGAGATGCATGCTTTAGATAATCATAAAGTTCATTTCTTAGTTTCTGTAATTCCATGAGGTTAGTTTGGAATATCATGACGTGAGCACCATTCCTTTAGCCTAAGAAATATGCTTGCCAGGTGATGTGCCCCTATTATTTCAAGGTCAACTCTACATTAAAAATTGGACATGCTTCTTGACATCTCTTGTTGCAGTTTAGTTTTATATAAATCAAATAAATTCCTTGTTTGCCTACACAATTGAGTAGGTGTGGTACAGAGAGCTATAGTCAACATCAATAACATTTTGCCTCACAATCATGTCATTGTATGTTTAATTCATGTCCGTGGCCAACACTAGGATTACAATGCTACTGACTTCAAGATGTCATGCCTCTTTCTTGCTGCCCATGGATTAATCAGCTGAGAACAAGTAGGTTATGAATGATTAGGGATTGTTTACGGATTGAAGCATAGTGACTTCATGTGCTTATCCGTTGACTAAACACTTTGTTGTTAGATTTCAACGTAATTCCCAAATATAAGGATCACTTTCTCGTTATTCATAACCATAGCTATGAAAGGTTTAATCAAGGTTTACAGTTTCATATGTATATATATATATATATATATATATATATATATATTGATATTGATATTGTATGATTAGCATTCGTATCGTACCGTTCCATACTAGTGTATTGAATGTCGGTACGATGGTATAGACTGAATCTCAAGAAAGTTAGAAAAAAATAATTACAGAACCTGTACTGTCTTGTATTAAGCAGTATCGACTCGTACAAGATGATATCAATCTTGCACTGCTCGCTGCATGTTCTGTATCGATAACTTATTAGATCATTGCTATGATTGCCATGGTCATGATCACGTAGGGGAGCATTGCCACGGTCATGCTTGCGTAGGGCTTAGCATGGCTAAGAATTAGGCACTACAAACCCCCTGGAACGACCGGACGCAGTATCCATCAAGTGGTGCACTTTGTTGGAATGTCACTGGCCCTATCACCCCCCATCCACAATGCGAGAGCCAATGGAGAAAGGCCATCCATTCTTGCACACTGGCGGAAGATTCTTCTGTCAGATCTCAGGTAGGTGAAAGGGAAGGAGCAGCAGCAACACTGGGAAAAGATAAAAGCATGGGACTACTTAGCCATGATCTATGAGGCCATGAAACCCAGAGGGCCACCCCAAAAGCTTGGCCAGACTCGAAAAGGACGACTGAAAACGAGGCACCAAGTGCACCCATGCATCATCATCATCATCATCATCACCATCATGACTCTCGCTTTTGCTTGGGGTTGGCTCGTGGGACAAGTATTGAACAGATGCGGAGTACTGGTGGCGGATGGATTAATGTGGAGTTGGTTTTGCTTCTACGATAAGGAGGGGAGAGGAGATGAGAGGGGGACGTGAGGAAGACATGCAACGAATGGTCCCTTGTGCATGTGTCACGTTAGGTGGGTGGGTGGAGAGAGAGAGAGAGAGAGAGAGAGAGAGAGAGAGAGAGAGAGAGAGAGAGAGAGGGATGTCATAAGAAATGTTGTTCAAGTATCTTTAATGAATGATTTGAGGCTTAAACAAAGTAGAACATAATATTTTTTAGAATCTTTTGGTTTATGAAGGTAGTAACTATTGACTACTAAATAATTATTCATGAAGTGAGATATGTTTATTATAATATCTCAATTAAGGATCCAAGTAGAGATGCATGCATTACAGTGTTGATCACAAAGCTATTATGCATCTATATTTAAGCTGATGGAAAGAGATGATGACATCGTAAGAAGCATTATTTTAGCCCACGCGTAATGAATGCGACATATTTTAGAAATAGGGAGTGATTCATGAAATGCTGTTCTGCCATTGAGTCATGCATGTTATATTCTTTATTATGTTTTTTTTTACCCGAAGACAAGATCGATCCCAAGACCTTGATATCAACAATAAGGTATTTTACCAGTTAGACTAATTTATAATCAAAAGACAAGGTCTCAAATCCTTAACATTTGGTAAGTTGACCATTAGATCAATATTTTCAGTGTAAAATTTTTTTGGATTAGTTTCCAAGTCCTCAACCTTTAGTATGTGTACCTAATAAACGACTATCAAATAAGATTTTAAACTCGTAATTCTTGATAAAATATGTCTAAAGACACTATCAACAAATCAATATTTTAGGTGAATATCGTTAATTAACTTGAATGCATTAAAAAATAAATTCTTTATTGTTTACAGTAATTTTTTGAGGTCTATCAGTATCTGTACTCATACCACTAATTCTATCTATTACATCATGTGCTTTGAGAACCCACAAAATCATGTCATTCTTGGTTTTTGATACATCTATGCTGCATCATCAGGTGCAGATTTGTTGTAGAGGCCAGCAGGTTCCTCCATCGATGACGCTGCTGCAAATTAGGGATCAGATATGGTGTTCCACTGAAGCAATCGTTGACCATCTCCTAACCCTCGATTACAGCAGGAGTGGGTAGGAAGAACCTCTGACTTGGAAGATTGTCCACCCGATCAAGTTCAGCATACATGATGCCACCAGAAAAAATAATGCAAGTCTCAGGCATGCAAGAACCGCGGATCAATGTGCACTGAGATGCTCATGGGTTTGCAGTGTTTGTTTCTTCTATTTCTGACTCACTGATTCCGTGTCTCAATGCCTCAAAAGTCATTCAACACATTGTTCTCATTTATAATATCTTTACATTTTGAAGACATTCTTTCATGCCCTCTATTTCATAAAAGAATAAAAGCCGGTTTACTGGACAGATACATGACTCTGAACACCATAAATGTCTCGGAGATTATATTTCCTCCACCCACAGTGTCAGATAAGTATGAAATAGAAAATAAATTTAAAATTGATATATTATACCATTACGATCGACAATGTTGATTGCAGAGATTCAACACATCGGAATGATAGAAAAATAAATATTTTTAAAAATAATAGACATAACTCAATTTCCTGTTAGGATGGACTAATGCTCGAAAATGAGCTCGGTTAGTGAAGCAACTAGCTACATCTTATTTGCTTCTCCATGCCCACATTGATAAATATACTTTATAATTTCTTCGTAAATAAAAAAATTATATGATCAACAATATATTCATCTGAGGATAGTCTTTAATACATTGATATAGTTTGATTCGATGTAAATAGCTTCCGTACGTATGGAAGTAAGGTTTGACTCAACATAAATAGCTTCCGTAGGGATGGTAGTAAGGTTATATACATTGATCATCCTCGGATAAAATGTTTGTGAGAATTCTCTTATTTATAAAATAAATATAATTACCAAGGATTGATGTGTTGAAAACTTGATAAGAAGCGATAGAGTTATCAAAAAGAGGAAGAGTAAGACAAGTTTAACTTTTTATATTTCTCTCAAAATTTTTTTTACAATTTTACAAACTCTATGTTTCATGACCCAATATATAGGGTTTATATAATCCCTAAAATACATTACATTAATTGTATTTAGAATGAATCATTCTCTTTTAAGAAACCTCTTCAAGAATCAGTAGTCATTTTGACTTGTCTTTCTATCTTTTTTTTTTTTGATGGAATGAATTTTTCTCTTGAGACAATGAACTTTTTCTTGTTAAAATTAGTCTTTTTATGATATTTGAATAAGTTTATTTTCAACATTTCCCTCCTTTAAACTTGTTTTATTTTACATGCCAAGTTTCTTTCGAAGTTATTAAAATATTTTAAATTTGAGAGGTTTTGTAAGTATGTCAGCCACTTGTTCACTTGTCTTGATATGATGTAGCTCCACTTTTTTATTTTTATTATGATCTCTTATAAAATGAAATCTTGTATCAATATGCTTCGATCTTTCGTGGTAGACTAGATTCTTGGCTAAGGCAATAGCTGATTTATTGTCAACATAAATCTTGGTTGATTTCTCCTGTGGTATATAAAGTTCTTGGAGTAATCTTCTTAGTCGGATTGCATGACAAATACAAGAAGATGCTGCTATGTATTCTACTTCACAACTTGATAGTGCAACGATCTACTGTTTTTTTAAAGACCAAGTAAATGTAGTTTCACCAAAATAAAATACAAATCTAGTTGTACTTTTTTTTATCATCATAACTTCCGACCCAATCACTATCACTATATCCAATAAGCTCCAACCTTTTAGATGATGAATAAAACATCTCATATTTAATTATTCCTTTAACATATTATAAAATTCTTTTGGCGACATTTAAATGAGATGTCTTAGGAGTTTTTATATATCTATTTATTAAACCAACTCCAAATAATATATTAGGTTGAGCGCACATCAAATACCTTAAACATCCAACTAAACTTTTATAATAAGTTGGATTAATATATCTACCATCACCTTCTTTAGTCAATTTGGTGCCATATTCAATAGATGTATTTATAGGATGACAATCTTCTATAGAAATTTTTTTTAGAACCTTCTTTGCATAATTTTCTTATGAGATAAAAACTCCTTTATTGTCTTGTATAATTTCGATACCAAGAAAATAAGTTATTAGGCCCAAGCCGATCATCTCAAATTCTTTCTTCATAGAATGCTTAAAATTTTCAATCATAGAGCTACTATTGCCTATAAATATTAAATCATATATATATATAGGCATACAAATAAGATATCTCCATCAGAGTTAGATTTTGTATAGAGAGCATGTTCATGTGGACATTTAGAAAAATTATTTTGAATAAAATAAATATCTATATAACAATTCCATGCTCGTGGGGCTTGTTTAAGCTCATAAAGTGCTCTCTTTAACTTGTATATTTTGTCTTCTTGCTCATGAATAATAAAACCAGGGGTTGTTGAACGCATACATCTTCTTCAAGAACTCCATTAAGAAATATTGATTTGATATCCATTTGTAAAATTTTTAATTTTATTTGAGCTGCTAGGGAGATAAGTAATCTTATTGTTTCCAATCGGGCAACTCGTGCAAATACTTCTTTATAGTCGATCCCATATTATTGTTTGTATCCTTTTGTAACCAATCATGCTTTGTATTTCTCCATCTCTCCTTGTGCATTTCTTTTTGTTTTGAAGATCCACTTAACACTGATTGTTTGGTGGCCTTCTGGAAGTGTAGTAAGCTCCCATGTATCATTTTTGTTAATTACATGAATCTCTTCATTTATTACTTGTCTTCATTTTTCTTCTATGCAAGCTTCTTCGAAGGTTAATGGATCATATCCTACAAAAAGATAAAATAAAGAAAGTTCATCATTGTTAGTATCAATCCTTCGAGTCACATCATATAGCTCCTGAATTGGTCTTATCCTTCTTATAATTAGACTTTTTGAATCATGTGACCTAGCTATCTAGGTGATGATTCCGGTAAAACCTCTTCGGTGTTTGCTTGTATTATATCATCTTCTTATGAAGCTATAGCTTTCTTATACTGCTCATCACTTTTCTAGTTCCAAATCTATTATTCATCAAACTCAACATCTCTTGACATTATAACTTTATTTGTGATAGGATTGTAGAGTTTGTAACCACTAGAATTATCAACATAACCTAACAAAATGCATTTATGATTTTTATCCTCCAGTTTTGTTCTCTTTTCTTGTAGCATATTAGCAAATGAAACACTTTTGAAAATTCTTAAATAATCGACTCTTGGTTTCTGTAAGCTCCATGCTTCTTCTGGTGTAACATTACTAATTCGCTTTATCGGAAACCTGTTAAGCAAGTAAACTGCACAAGCAACATCATCTCCTTAAAATTCTTTAGGAATTCTTCTTTCCTTTAATATGCATTGAACCATATTAAGTATAATCTTATTTTTTTCTTTTTGAGACACCATTTTGTTGAGGTGTGTATGAAATAGTGAATTGATATAAAATCTCGTTGTTTCTATAAAAGCTTTCAAATTCATTTGATATATATTCACCACCTCTATTTGTTCTTAAACATTTAATCCTACAACCATTTTATCTTTCAACCAACTCCTTAAATTCTTTGAATTTACTTAAAACTTATTTATTTTCTTTTAATATGTAAACCCAAGTTTTGCCACTATGATCATCAGTGAAGGTAAGAAAATACCTGCTTCCTCCATCTAAGTGCATCAGATCAAGTCGGCGCCATGCTCTTTTTGTTCTTCTAACTTTGAAAGACTTTCTTTCTTGCTTACTCATAACACATACTTCACATAATTTTGATGGACGATCAATTATTGGCATTCCTATCATCATATTATACTTCTCTAGAAGTTTCAAAGTCTCAAAATTTAAATGAACATATGTAAGATGCCGTAGTATAGAAATATCATCAATATCAATCTTAAAATAATTTAATCGATCAAAAATACATAAATACAGAGGAAACATTCTATTCTATGTTATTTTCACATGTGATATCAATGTTTTATTGTTGTCACGAATTGAAAGAGTCATATCTTTCATCTCAATATTATAACCTTTTTCAAGTAATTATCCCAAACTCAAAATATTATTTTTCATATCAAGAACATAATAAATATGTGAAATGCATAACTCTTTGTCATTATTAAATTCAAAGAGAATTAACTCTGCCATTATTAAATTCAAGGAGAATTATCTTTGCTTCTTACTGGTCTTTGAGACATATCATAAAATATAATATTTTTAGAATATCTTGTATCTATTTCTAAAAATATATCTTTAATATCACACATATGATTTGAAGCTCCAGTATCTAAATACCATGCTATAGATTAATCTTCTTTCAATTTATCATATGTCATTAGTAAAACTTGATTTTCATTCTTTTCTTTCTCAAGAGAATTTGCCTTGTCACCTTGGTTGTTAGGATTATAATAATATTCAAAGGAGTAATGTCCATACCTTTCGCAAATATAGTATTGTATTTTAGACTTTTTAAAATTTCTACTACGTCCACGACCTTGGCCATGTCCTCAACCATAACCTCGACCTCTTTGGCTAGAATTTTCTCCACAACATTTATTGTTTAGAGATTCTTGATTAGTCTAATTTCTGCCTCATCTTCCTCTTTGTCCACGACCTCCTTCCTCTTTGAAAATTTGATTCACCTCTGTTTTCAAGAGTGAGCTTGGTTTGTAGTGCTTGCTCCAAAGTTTTATCTTCTCCTCTTTTTATAATCTTTTATTCATGAACTTGAAGGGAACCCATAAGTTATTCTAAAGATATATTTTTTAAATCTTTAGATTCTTCAATCGCAATAGCAATAAACTCAAATTTTGGATCTAAAGATCTTAGTATTTTTTATATTACTCTTTGACCACTTATTTGTTCACTATTTCGTCTCATTTGATGAACAATAGAAATGATCTTTGAGAAGTAATCAGAAATAGTTTTAGAAGTACCTTGTTGTAATTTTTTAAACTCGGCTCGTAAAACTTATAGATGAAGTTTCTTTACCTTATTAACACCACCAAATGTTTTTTGAAGTATTTGCCAAGCCTCCTTTGAAGTATTTTCTAGAGCGATGATCTCGAACATTATATCATTAAGTCCTTAGTAGATCATGAACAAAGTTTTTTTCTCCTTTTGCTAGACTTGACTCAACAAATCCATCTTCTACAAACTTTCATACATCTTGGGAGCCTAGAAGTACCTTCATTTGAATGCACCATATGTTATAATTTTTTTTTTGTCAATCTAGGAATCTAAATTTAGATGGTACTTGAGGAAGAGGTCATAGCTTAACCTAGCTCTTTGATACCAAATATTGAAAATTTGATAAGAAGAAGGGATATAGTTATGAAACAGAGGAAGAGTAGGACAAGCTTAATTTTCTATATTTCTCTCAAAAAACTCTTTACAATTTCACAAACTCTATGTTTCATGTATGAGATTTATATAGTCCCCAAAGATACATTACATTAATTATACTCAGAATGAATCATTCTCTTTCAAGAAATCTCTTCAAGAATCAATAGTTATTTTCACTTATCCTTTCATCTATTTTTCTTGAATAAATTTTTCTTTTGATACAATGAATTTTTTTTTGTTAAAATTAGTCTTTCTATGTTATTTGAATAAGTTTATTTGTGATATGATGTTCATGAGTAGAGAAGTGCTGCATATTCAGATTGTATAAACTTTATAACCCTATTATTCAATGAATAATCTTTTCTTGTTCTCTATTTTTTTTTTCTGTCTGTGATGGTTTACTTTTTCACAAAGTCTAACTTATCTCCTTCAGGATTGCTTGCGGCAAAACTGGAAAAAAATTTTTTGAGAGAAAACTATAAAAGCAAAATTTCTGAAGAATGTTACTGATGTAAAGAGTGTCCTTTTTGAATGATACTTAACTCTCTATTTTCTACTGTACCCCATGCTTCAGAAATCCTCCAAATCTATTGTGATGGGAATTTAATTGCCAGACTTCAGCTCTCTGCAGGTGTCAGTGAAACAGCAGAAGGAAGAGTTGACAAACACAAACACAGACACATATATACATATATATATATATATGAGAGAGAGAGAGAGAGAGAGAGAGAGAGAGAGAGAGAGAGAGAGAGAGAGAGAGAGAGAGAGAGAATCTAGCTAGTGACTGCCTTTTCTGTATCACAATTGAGAAGAAGAGGCTGCAAACACCTCGATACACTCGTCAGATGAAACACACATGCACTTGGCAAGCTCCTGCATGTCAGCGAACCCTTGCATCATGCCCTTCCTTATCAGTCTCCCTTGGCTTCCTTCTCCTTGGGCTTGTTGCTCTTCTTGGTCTTCACGAAGCAGAAGCAGGAGCAGCACGGGCACTGAAACAAGAACTTCATGGCTTGGGCCTCAACTCTCAGGCGCGGCACTCACAACCACGGCTCTCCCACCGTATCATCTCTTTAAATCGACGCCATTCCTGTCACTCTCAAAAGTCACCGACTCTTCTATTCTTCCAGTTGGTGGGGGTCATGGCCATAAATAAAAAGTAATCGCCATACGCACCTCAACAAAAATTAATGGAACACTTTGGAAGCGGCTCGGCTGTCAGATATGACGTTTTGAAGCAAGTGGCAATTCTTTTCTGCAGCGACAACAGCTGCCCCACCAAGCATGCTAGATCGATACTGTTCATCTCAGTATCTTTGGCACATATGTCATGGCTTTCTCAGGTAGCCCACAGATAAGAGATCATGCCGACCTGAAAGCTTGTGGAATGGGATGCTTGGAGTGTTTGTTTGGGCATCTTTAATTGACTTCGTCGTTTACACTCCATATACTGGTAAAACACATGCAGACACACGAGCGCAGGTCACGTAGAATTCAGAAACATATCATCCTCTCAGTTGCCTTCGTCGAAAGATGCCGTCTCATTACCTAAACTTGTATGGTCGACATCTTTCTTTATGATAAGGTTCCATGGTTGGGAGAGAGGGAGGAGGGAGAAGGCTACTACCGACCGCCGAAGAGGGAGTGGCGTGGGGTGGGTCAGGTCATGCGTATTTCCATCTCCTCTTGCCTCAGAATACTCCTCCGTGCATCAGTCGAGGGAGGATAAAGCGGCCGGCACAATAAACATGCACATGGGTGCCTTGCCATCGGTACGGTATGGATGTGATAGCGTCCAAGAATCCCCATACTGCTCTGCTTCGACTTATAATTGCATGTTGTTATGATAGCTAGTCTGGTGCTTGAGCAGGGGATGGCGCTATCTTCTTTGGATGAGCACTATTTTGGTGACTTCATTTTGAGTAGCTTGCTGGAAATCCTGCATTGGCACCTGTTTCTAATTGCTTCACAGGCCCCCTTTGGATGGTTCAAAAGCTACATGATTCATGCACGATCTCCTTCATGTAAAAGATCACCAAAATTAATTCAACTTAGATCCAAACAAAATCTTCAAAAAATTCTTACTAAAAGCTTCCAAATGATCAAACAAGGGGGGTGACGGCGAGAGAGAATTTGGGTTGATCATATCACAATACAATGATTTAAAAAACACTAACAATTAGTAACGGTTGCAACGCATTCGTGTTCCTGATTATTATTATTATTATTGGAATATATACGATCATCACTAAACAAAATAAATTCATACGACTCCTCGAAGAGAAACAACCTATAAGGTTCAGGTTAATCTGAATTGACTGAAGGCATTGCGTTCCCTGATTGATTCAGTAAACGGTTGATGCAACAAGGCATCACTTCTCCTGACATTTTCTGAAGGTGACAAACTGGATAGCGCAAGGTCTCCAGGAATACCTGATTATTATGCACGGACAAAGTGATAAATCCAACTTAGTATCTCATCTAGTTTACTTAATTATCATCCCTTAAGAGCAACATGGGTGGGATCCAATGGATCAGGGTCTTGGATGGGGACCAACGGCAACTTTCCACCGTAGATTTCTGGGAGCTGGTTTTCTTCAATGTCCTCCAGCAATGTGGCTCTTAGGTTCCTATCCTCGACGAAAACGAACTGTACAAAGGCATTGTCATTTCTATAGAAGGATCAAGAAAGAAGCAAATGCAATCTAAAGCAAGAAAATATCTTGATGTCTCGGTAAGAAACTAAATTTCTCGAGCAAATGTGTAAGTCACCGGGATTACTTTTCCCATGTAGAAATGGAGCGAGAAGGGGCACGGAAGCTCGGGAGCAATTACCTTCTTCCTGGTGTTTTTGTCAATAAATGGGTATATGATCTTCCAAGCCTTCATGAAAAGGTAAGGTACATGGACTAGAAAGACTCTGCCCAGTCTCTCTGGATAATAGTTCTGCAATGCCATCATGATTGAGAGAGTGCCGTCATTGTCCACCAGAGCAATCAATATATGTGCGAACATGTAGGTTTCCACAGACGTGTACAAAAATGAAGAAATCATCACCATAGGTAGATGATGAACCGGGAATAAATTGCGTTAAGGTCGATGCAGAAAGCAACCTTCATAAAACATTGTCCCTTGAAGAAAATATAGAACTTTTAGCAGTTTTGGTCATATAATAAGTTTTCTGGACATGTTGGCATCACCAAGGAATGATGTTTGAGGGCCTCATCTGAACTATCCCAATGTACTAGTGGAAGATGACTATCAAAGTAACCACTACTTGACTAACTTTTCTTTTCTACTGTACCATGTTCAACATTTTGGCCGAATCTTCAATGTTCTACATCAGTTGACTCAGCAACAGATGCAAACTCATTTTGAAATTGTCCCAAAGTTGTGTTGCATGGACAGTTTTCCAATTCAGAGGTGTCTATACGACAATGTCAGTGCTTGCTCTATTTTTGGCTTTTTGGATGTTAGTTATTATTCATTTCCAGTTAATTGTGCTAAAATCAACATCAACCACATGATAGTTAATGCAAAATTAGTTGCATATCACCTTTGGGTTGAACACCATCTTGTCGTTGCTTAGTGTGTTCTCTGCATGCAACCTTGAATGATACCACTAATCATTACTGTCATGCAAAGTAGTAAATGTTCATTTTTTTTCATCTCAAGATTTAATCATATTTAAGAAAAATAAATCTAAAGTTCAGAATAAAAGTTGACAATTCATATTAACATTTCCAGAAAACAGAGTAGGTATGTAAACATAATTCAGATGTACAAAATTTCAAGTTAACAAATCAAAATAAGAATAACTTGGAATTTTGTGGTATGTATGTGAACATTTAAACTGCATAGGTATCATGGATATAAGTACAGGACATGCATATATGAGTTCGTTTTAGGTTTATCTAAATAATAACAAGCTATGAAAAAGAAAGATAAGAAAAAGAACAAAAGAAAAAAGAAACTGTTCCTCAATAGTCAATGCATCTCTGTATTCATGTCAAAATTTTCACATAGAAATGTTAATAGACAATTGATTGTTCATGCTTTCAGTAAACTCTGGAGATCAAATATACATGAATGTATTGCATACCATACTTTTGACATGTACCTCTAAGTATGAACTTAACTAATCCTTTCCCATCATTGATGTCAAGATCCTCCTATCATTTAACAAAGGTTTTATTTGATCGGTGATTTCACTGATACTTCAGAATTGTCTTAGGTTACTCCTTTTCAAGAAAGTCGCTGAATTCTTATCCTTCCTTAAAAGATATTTGTTCTATTCACTCTTCTTCTTCACACTAGGAGAAAGACAAAAGAAGAAAGAAAAAACAAGAGTGAAACAGGAGAAAGAAGAGATGCCTATCTTCAATATCGAGGGGCATGATTACAGTGTAGAAGTGGGAATCAGACAAAGTATTCTCAATGACAGCCTTCGGGGCCAGAAAGGAATTTGAAAGATATCATCTATTTAATCATCCATATAATGATCCTAAAGAAACCTTGATGTCCAATTGAAATCTTGATGCTCCTTCCATCAGATACTAATGTATCTAGTTGGCATGAGGAATGACAAATAGTTTGGCAACTCTTATGCTATCTTATGAAGTAAAAAAGAAATATCACTATGTTCAAGGTTATCAAGTAAACTCTTAAATCTGAATAGTTTTCCTAGTTACTTTGGTCAATAATTTGCTTCATAGGACAAACCTGCATAATGTCTAGAGCTGCGAGGGATGCCCTAATGTCACAGTTTGATAATCCCCAACCTTTAAGATCACCAATGCAAGTGAACTTCTCCTGACCTGTAGGCATTCTGCAAGCATGTCAAGGTTTAGATAAAAGCACATCCATATGCATCAAAGAACGTCTGAGTACTTAATCTTGCTTCAAACAATAAAAATATTTGTAAATTGCATAGGCTTTACATTATGGTTCAGAACTGAGATAGTTAAAATAGAATCACATGAAATGAAAAATAAACTTTTTTAACTAACGGCACATTGTTTACACTTACCTGGCACATACTCTGTCAAGAACATATATGACAAAACCTGAAATTTCATCCATAATGTTAGTAACAGTGTTTTGTTATGCTTCAACTCATACTTTGTCTTTAATAAGTGACATTTTTGGTGAAAAGACAAACAGATAATTGTGCTATTTATATCAAGTGACACTTACTAGTAAACTCATTCATAATTCGCTTAGCGTGGTAGTGTTTAGCACCAAAAGCAACTACTATAGGCTGGCCAGTCTTATCAAATCCCTGCATGAACACCTTCTTCTGAGAAAGGTCCTTCCTGATCTCTGCCTCTGATATGAATCCATTAGGAACTGCTGTTCTCCTCCACTTAAGATATTTTAGAAATAAAAAAGAAGCCTTCTCAATGTCCAGATCCCGTGCACGCAAAAACCTTCTGAGCATAAAATTGTCTACCTCCTGCATCAGCACCATATGAAAGTAAATAAGTGTTGGGCAAAAGAAAAAGAATGGTATCCAATAACCAAGGAAAAAAAGTAAAAAAAAAAAAAAAGAACAGCATCATGTATAACATCTAAATAAGCTGCACAACATCCAATAGAATGGTACTATATTGAAATGAAAAATATTTACAATTGCATAAACTAAGAGCAATGAAAAAAGGACAGTCACATCTTATACAATACTATTATTATAATTATGACAATGGAGATAGAACAGGCAGAAGGCCTATGCTCTTTTCTTATTTTGGGCCAGCAATGTGCTGGTTATAATAGGTTTTTGAAATAACTGAAGTTATTTTTCTCTTCATAAGAAAAAAATATTATGGAAATGGAAAAAGAGGGTTACAGGGATGATTATAACCGAAGAATAATTAGCATTTCTTCCAATTCCCAAATACATGGATTTCAGATACTTGCGCATGAGATGCTAGGAAGTTATTACAGGAAAGGTATACTTCTACATGCATGATACATGTTAACATATGAAAGGTATATAATCCATAGTTTGGCCCTTTTGTTGCTAAAATATTAATTGATTTGGATTTTCCTAGAAGAATAAAGAAATGGATTAATAAATTCACAAGCACATCTACGTTTAATGGTGGTATGCATGCCGAGAAGTAAAGAATCTACTTTTGCAAAATCTTGTGGTAAAAGGGGATAGCATTTGATGGTATTGAATAAAGATGTCACAAAGCACAAAAAACACAACACATTCATAAACGTATGGTATACCGTTTAGTACCATTTAATCAAGAAACCACCTGATGAATACACAAACTGGATGTCCAAGGGAAAAAATAGAACTACAATTAACTATTGTTTAGACCAGATTTGTGGAAGCTTATGGTAGCACACAGCATCAAGTTGGTACTCTCTCTATCTCTCACTCAGTCTCACATATATTTCCAGTTCATATTTTTTTCAGTTCTAGTGAAATGAAAAGGGGATAGATTATCTCTTTTGCTAACAATCAAGAGAAAAAAGAAGAAGTAATTGGTAATGACTGGCCAAGATGCATCTACAATGCCAACAACAAAGGACAAACATTGCCAAGGTTCATGTGCTGAGTCTGGAATGTGAAGTACCAACTAAATGTGCAGTGTCATCAATGTCGCAAGATGTAAACTAAGAGAACTAGTAGTAAGTATAGAACTCTGCAGAGTATCTGTTTGGACCATCTAAATGTGCACTGTCATCAATGTAGAAAGATATAAACTAAGAGCAAAAATGGATGTAATAACTATAGCACTCTGAGGAATGCTTAAAACAAAAAAGAGAGGACACAAAAATACACCCCCCCCCACCCCACCCCCAAAAGGAGTTGAATTGAATGATGATGTGCGACATTCGTGACCATAGCCTCACAGCAATCCAAGGTGAGGGAAGGAAGAGTTTAAATGCACCATGTGAATGCAACACAATGAATTGAAAGAGAAACCACTCAGAAAAGCAGGCAAGTAAAAAAAGTATCCAATAGGCTTACTTGAGTTCAATGAAACATCCAATTTATTTATGTTCATGTTATGTTCCTGCATAATTTGGCCCTGCAGAAACTTGAAAACAGTGGAGACACTCATAAATGCAACACGGAAAGACTCCTCACTCTTAGTTAAATTGGTTGTGCTCTTTCACCACCATCATCCTAATTCCCCGGTATGAGCTGCTGCTTTTTCTAGTGCTGATTATGGGCATATAAAAAGCACTGGTCTTTGGAAAGTTGGGAAGACGAGCAGTCAGAATTTTTGCTTGATGTACCATAAAGCCACCTCAACTTACAATTTATGATCTAAAATGAATAACATTCAATCAATAATGTGGTGTAAACTTACACATCTAACAAAAACATGGGTAGTCATTCTACTGCACCGTGCACATCAAAATTTGTACCTGCAGGAGACACTTGCAAGAGGGTGTGGACACAATTCAGCAAATTGGAGGCATATAGTGAAGGTGCTAACTAGTGTAGCCGGAGAAACAATTTGTCAGGTCATTTTAATTTCCTGGGATTGAATCTCATTTGCAGCCATAACGTGAAGGTGAGAGACCATTCGGCGTCTGACTCTCTCAAGCTATTTCATTCCTACTCTTCGGCACTATCTGAATCTTCTCATTCTGGACGAGTAACAAGATGGACATAAGGTCCATAAGCAAGATCTCACCAGTATAAATTAGGTTAGACTCTCTTGGATCCTAGTTTTCGTTTGGTTGCGAGTATTTTCATCTTTTCCGGAATACCACTCCGAATTCTCCGTTACTCTGCTCACTTTTGTTCTTTCTTCGACCTTTTGAGAGTCTCTGCCGCTCAGAATTGAAAGCTCAGCAAGAAAATTAAGAACTATAAACGCATCCAGCCATATCCACGCAAATTAACAGAAACAGACGAAGATGAACCTTGGCAGCTGGATCTTTTCCCTCGACGAAGATCCTCATCAGAGCCACCTTCTTCTCCTCGCTATCACCGCTTCCGGTACCGTCACCGCGGCTTGGCAGGCGACGCTCGCCCTCCGGCTCCATGTTCCTCTCCCGAGATCTCAACAGAGGACCGATGAGAAGTAAAACCGAAGGCGGGGGTGGGTGGAAGCGTCAATGCGAGGAAAAGCCAAAGGTGGGGCGGGGGGAGGGCGGGGCGGGTTGATCGTGGCAGTGGACTGCCAACCGAAGCTCTGGTGCGCCTTGAATGCTCTGCCGACGGACTGCTGCTTCTTAAATGCCCACCTTGTTCACACCCAGGAGCGGGGCAGCAGAAACGCCGGTACGTGCGAGCACCGCAATCGCAGCGGAAAAGTCCGACGGGAATCGTGGTTTCTTCAGATGTCCAAAAGTCACCGAATTCCAACCTCCCGGGCCTTGTGTGGCCTAACGAACCAATGGAAATGACTCCGGAAGACCCAATCAAAGCCCGTCGTGTCTTCATTTGGTTGTAGTACTGCGTGTACCTGCGCGCGGTGGTTGCGTCCTCTCCCAACGTCGCATAGTTGTTGCGAGTGCAACGAAGTTTCCAGATATCGGGGGTCTAACCTTCGGTCGCCAGTAGTCTCTCTTTTCATAAGACCGCGTACTTTCTAACGAAGATATACACTAACGCCCAATTTTTATTTTCATTTTTTTTTAATTTAGAAGATAGGCAAGGCTAAGATTACCAATGTTTGCTGGTATAATTTGTCTAATAAAATCCAACAAACATCAATATGTTTTAAGATTTTAATTTTTTTGCAAAGGATTATCAGTGAAAATAAGATTTGATCCCAATATCTATGTTCGTATATCTTCAGATTTTTTAATTTATTTTTATAAAAAATTAAGTGCTGAAGATGAGGTTTGATTTCAAGATGAATCGTTTGGATCGACCACATTTGTTAATGTGTTGGGTTCAGATATGAGTTTTGATGATCAGATAACTGTCAACACATACAAAACATTATTCTTGTGACTTACCAAAGGTCAAAGATTGAAAATGCTACTCGATAAAAGTCAGGATGATAAGAAGGTCTTTGAATTAAATTCCTAAAATTTGTTAAAATTCTTTGATTTAAAAAACGATATAAAGAAAATCCTATGAACCATCCATATTTTTTTCATGAAAGAAAGTGCATACAATTACTCTAGTGCTACACTATATTATTAAGTTAAATTTGTATTTTTAAAACAGTGCAAAGAAGATCATGCTAATCTTTCACTTTTGATAAATTTTATTACTATCATATTTTTCTCATGAAATAATTAATACTCATATGATTTTTCTGGTTACAAAATATTATATTAAGTCAAAGTTATGTTTTTGAAATAGTGTGAACCTTCCATTTTTAACAAATTTTATGACAATTGCACTTCTTTCCGAATGGTGCCAAGAAAATCTTACCAACCTTCCATTTCGATAATATTTACAACCACCATATTCTGTCATGAGATAAATTTTATAATCATCACAATTTTTCATGGAATAACGTTCATACAAATTTTTTAGCGCTAAAAAATATTATGCTATATTGAAGTTTTATAACTTTAAAGCGGTACGAAGAACATCACATGAATTTTTTAGTTTCGATAAATTTTGTCTATCATGTTTTTCATAAAACAACATTCATACGAGTTTCTAAAGCTAAAATGTTGTACCATGGCAAATTAGGGTGAAGAAGAACTTCTGAACCTTCCACACTCCAACTAAAATATCGTGCTTAGTCCATAAATTATTATTATTATATTTTTTATGAAATAATTTTTATATTTTGTAGTGCTAAAATATTTTGGTATGTTGAAATTTTATTTTTTTTAAAAAAGATGTGGAGCAAATTTTATGAAAATTTCACTTTCGGTGAATTCTATGATGAAATTTTACATTTTTAAAAATTTTACATTTTTATGCGCATTTGGAACACTTTACTTTTGTCACCTTATTTTCATTAAATAATATTCATACGACTTTTTTATTATTAAAATATTATATTTTTTAAAAAATAATGTGAGATAAATATTTCATTTCTCAGATTAAGTTTTCAATATATATATATATAAAATAAAAATTATGCAAGACAAATATTCCATTTCTCGGATTAAGTTTTCAATATATTGGTTACATGAAGCACCGACATGAGCAATTAAGTTTGGAGAAGTGGTGGTCCGACTCGCTCACTGCCTTGAACGGAAGAATGACCGAAACGGTAACCGTCGACGCAGCCAAAATCGAAGTTACGGTCTTCGTTGTATTACCGGCTCTCCCATCGTTCCCATCGTTTCCTCTTTGGATTCCCCAACATCCAAAACCCTGGTAACTAATAACAGAGCTATTCCTTCCCACCGACCTCTGTGGACCACATGGAAGCCGGCGTGGGCACAGTCGAGAGGATGAGGATGGGCGGCGGCAAGGACGTGATCCGGCTGGAGCGCGAGTCCGTCATCCCCATCCTCAAGCCTAAGCTCGCCATGAAGCTCGCCGACCTCATCGGTGCCCACCTACCTCTTCTTCATAATCTTTGGTCCCGTCTTTCTGCTCTTTTTCATACTGTCATCTTACATTTTAGACGGATATTGTTGCTAAAGTTTCTGCAAATATATAGTATATTCTTTTTTTTCTTCTTCTCTTTGATGCTTGATATGATTTGTCTGCATTGAGGGGGAAAAAACGGGCTTAACTGCTTGGTGGGAGAGCTTCAAGCTTGCAGCTGGGTTTTGTGAACTCTTCGTTTCTTGCTTCGTTCATGTGGATCCATGTGAAAAACATGGTTTACCAATTTGTTCATTCCTTAGCATGCTGTAGTCTAATGCATTTTCTTTCTTTCTTTTTGAGATTTGCTCTTCTAGGAACATCTCAACTGGGGACTCTTCTGCCTTTTCATATTTACTTTTTCTATTGCAGAGCATGATTATGATAGGGCAGAATTTTTAAAGCTCTGTAAGAGAGTTGAATATACTATTAGAGCATGGTACCTTCTCCAATTTGAAGATCTAAAGGTATGCATTTGCAATTTTCTTTTTGGTTACCCACTTGTGCCCTAAGAAAATTGTTAGCACATGCATGACACTGCTTTTGGATGTCCTATAGTTGCACAACTCTCCATGCTTCATTCGATAATGTTAACTGAAGTTTCTTCATGTTAGATAAAGGCATTTCATTGTTATTAAAGTTGTTTTTATATTTTCAGCAATTATATTCTCTATTTGATCCTGTTCATGGTGCTCACAAATTGGAGCAGCAGAACTTATCTCCCGAAGAGATTGATGTTCTGGAACAGAATTTCTTGTTGTACTTCTTTCAGGTGAGTTATTGTTTCTGTCCTATTATCTTTATAGCTGTTCCTCAAGTTTTAAATACTGAAATTTAATATTAGAGTGTGCACCACTTCCATGATTGATGATCAAGTCAAGATACATAAGTTATAAAAAAATATCACTTGAATGGATTATACAACTTGTGACATCTTTATGAATTTCAGTTCTGATCATTTCAAAGTGCTAAACTTGCCATACATAATGTCAAAAATAAGTAATTAGCATTCGTATAAAATGTTTCAGATATTTGATGTTGATTTATAAATATGTTATTGGTGCTACAAGGGGGATTATTTCCTCTCAGCTATAGTTTCCGGTGGTGGTTGGGTGGTTTCTTTTAACTTGAAGATGATAACACATGAACTTAGCCCTTGAAATATTTTGGGAATGGTCCTTGTCATAAAAAATACTTGTGCATATAAACTTTTTTCTTGAGGATCTGTTGCACTTATGCAAACAGACTTTGTATAGGATATGCAGTTTTTTAAGTTGGTGTAAAAACAGACCTATTCCTATCTTCCTTTATGCTTTCAAATAGAAAATGAGTTTTTCTTCTCCTACATACAAGAAATGGAGAATTGAAGTGATTGTGGATCATCCTGGTAAACTATTAATATTGGGTTATGAGTATTGAACTCATTTACAACTTGTAGTCTTCAAAATTTTATCACAATTCTTAGACAATCATAGCTTTTGTTCTACATGATTTAAAGGCACTCTATTACCATTCTTTTTTTGCAATGCAGGTAATGGAAAAGAGCAACTTTAAAATAGTGACTGATGAGGAGATTGATGTTGCACATTGTGGACAGTACTTATTGAACCTCCCTATCAAAGTTGATGAGTCCAAGGTCAGTGCAAATGCTACTTCCAAAAAGAAAAGGACAATCCTGTTCATCTATATTCAATTCTTTTCGCATCACATATTACAGTTCTGTTCACCAACCTATTTCAAAATGTTCAAATGCAGCTTGACAAAAGACTTTTATCAAGGTATTTTAATGATCATCCTCATGAGAACCTTCCTGATTTTTCAGATAAGGTAATAAACTTATGATAGAATTCCTTGAGATAATACAATGGTTTCGGAAAAAAAATGTATTTATTAGTTAATATTCCTGAGCACTTCTTCCCGTGATTTGTCTTATTGGTCAAGAAGTATATGCTTTAAATGTCTCATTATATATTTTTGTTAATGTACGAAATGCGACTGTAGGTGTTCCTGGACTCATCTGTTACAATTAGTGTGAACTTGTATCCATTGAAAGACTTGTATATGTCTTTCTTATCACACCCTAACATGGTTTACCGTTTGTTACAACTTACAAGTATGTAATTTTTCGTCGGGGCATTGGAGTAGATCAAACAACTGATTACTTTATAATGGAGAAACTGGATATGATCATTTCTCGTATATGGTTGTGGTTCCTGAAGAAGACAAGGTATTTGATCATTATTGTTTCTTTATAATTCGCTTATTCAATTAATTAATGGTATTACTGTTGAAAATGGTTGCAGGCTACAAATTCTCTTTTCCAGAAGATCAAGCAGAACAACAAAGAGTTATTCCAAAAAAACAGACGAAACTAATCCTGACTCAGAAGAAGATTTGTATGTTGAACGAATTCGGATTGAAAACATGGAATTGAGGTCTCAGTTTTTGTCTATATTCTGTTTCTTTTTCTATTCAGTTCCATGTTTGAAGACTGATGTTGTTATATATATTTTCATTTGTTTTGTATGTGGGTGCTCATAAAGCATGTGAAATTTGTTTGGCAAGATTAGGATACAAGAGCCTACTTTTGATAGGATGATTGTTGTCTATAGGTATGTGTTTAATTGTTCTTTCGTCAAATCCAGACTTGATCTTTCAATGAGAGCTCATGTATATATCCTAAAATTACATCACTGAATGTGCATGGAAGGAAAAAAAAATTCAACAGTCTAAGAAATTTAACATGTTTTCACAATAGACATTTAAGAAATTTAACATGTTTTCACAATATACAGGTGGGCTGGCACCAAGAACATGGTAGATCGTGGAATTTTTGTGAAGCACTTTAAAAACATCCCTATGGCTGATATGGAGTTAGTATTGGTATATATAATAAGGAAAAAGAGATCTTATTGCGATCTTTTTCCAGTAAATTTCCTTTTTGATCTGATACTTGAGATGCAATGTTCAATTTTGTAGCCTGAAAAGAAAAATCCAAGTTTAACTCCCATGGACTGGGTCAAGTTTCTCATTTCTGTCATAATTGGGCTTGTAAGTCTAAAATAAATCAATTATATTCATTTGTGAATATAATCATAATTTCTTTTCAGCATTATAGCCCTGAATTTCTTTGCAGGTTACTCTTGTTAGTTCACTTGAAATGCCTAAAGCTGATATATGGGTTGCTATAGCTATCCTTTCTGGTGTCATTGGCTATTGCGCTAAGGTCTACATTTCGTAAGCACTTTTTTGAAACTTCTACTTATGATTATTATTATTTTTTTGGTGTGAATTTATAGTACTTTCTTGCTTCCTTATCCTTATAGTTCTCTAATGAAACTTTTGTTTTTTATGTGGTTTAATTTTTCTCATTTTGTTTGCATGTTGTTATTAGTTTAATGTTCTTTTATTTCATCTTTTGTCTTTGATGTAATTATTATTGTCCACTGGATCATTGTCATCATCACAAAGTCCTATATCAGTCATGATAGGACTAGGAGGATCGGTTGACCAAGCTCATCCCATCACACCTTCGTTGATGCTTATTACAGTTCCATGGGAGTTTCAATGACTTTGGCCAAACTTTAGCTAGTTAAACTGATTGAATCCTACGTGGAATTGGATTGGGATTAAACCTATTAAGCTCAACTTTTTCCCTTCTGAATCAGTCCATTCAGATTAATGTCATGAAGAAAGGTCCAATCATCTTGGAAGAACACAAAGAGAGGGAAGTTTACAATAGGGCTGGTAAGCTATTACAGCTGGTCATTGCGTGAATGGGATACCATACCTCTTTAGGATGACCTACCAGCTTAGAGGCCCCATGAGGAGGGTCAGCTAAGGTTGGGCAATAGCTCAATGATAGGTATTTTAATATCTTTCATATTTGTTAAATCCTAGTTAGTTTAGACAATTTGGAGTTAAATTATTTTTATATACATGATTGAAGACCATTAGGAGTTCCTATGTAATAAACAACTATGCAGCTTTATTAAAATCAATGAACATTCAACATGATGGATGGATTGGAGATGACAGATGTAACCCAGTGGTGATACTAAGATCTTGGCCATATCTGGATAGTAGAAGCCTTGCATAAGCTATTTTATGTTTTGTAAGACAACCTCAATCCCCTCCTCTTAGGCTTATATATAAAAGAAAACAGGTTGAGGAAACACTAACCTTGGAGAATCTTGGCAAACAGGAAGAGAGTGCTTCATGACCTATTTAAAATGATAAGTACCTCTGGTATGACCTATATTGGTCATGTCAGCCCATATCACCACTGAATGGCCTTGAGTCCAACAACTTGCTACACCAACTATGTAATTGATTGTGCTTAGACTAATGTTCGCCGTACCATGGCATACCGCTCAGTATGGGCAGTATGTATTGGTTTAACAAGGGATTGGTATGGGCGGTACATACTAGTCTGTTGGTACACCCCATCGTACCATGTGTTGGTATGTTAGTACGTACTATACCGATGGTCGATTGGTACACTGGTATGGATCGGTAAGACAAACCATGGCTTACAATAATCGGTTAATTAATATGCTAATGCTAACATGATCAATGACTCCAACCTTCTTGCCCCTTCTACATGATTGGTTTAACCCTAGGAAAGGGCCGACCGGGTGATCCAGGTAAAGGATAGTGATATGTACCTTAAAAACTATACCCAGATAAAAAATTCTACTTTGAGACCCAAAACTATCAAGACAACAAATTCTACTTTGTGATGCCTCCTAAATCTCCTTACCTTCAAGATTAGCTATATCAATTCGATAAGGCTACCTTTGGATGTTGTGATCGTTGAGTTATTCCCCTTTGTTTCTGAAGTATCTTCTGAGATTTGAGGAGAATAATTTGACATGGAGCTTTTTGGTACACCCTTTAAAAAATTTTGATCTTATCCTTGGTATATGGTGGCTAAGTTGTGCAGGCACCTTAGATGAATTTAGAGCTTTTTTTTCTCTTTTTGCAAAAGGTAAGTGACGAAGGTGGGATTCATGCCCAAGACCTTGTGATATATTATCAAAGTCTCTACCAGCTAAGCTAGCTAATATCTTTGAAAAATGTGTTAGTTGAAAATTTTAACCTTCAACCTTTGATACAGGAGTCTGTACGCTACCACCAAACCAATGTTTAAGGTATATGAATTTAGAACCTTAAGAAGGTATCAGCAAATTTTATCACAAGGGAAAGCAAGTTTCACTAGGAGTTGTGGAACAAAACCCAAAATGGGTGAAGCATGATCCTGATACAAGTCATTACAAGCCCGTGATTCCAACTAAATTGTATGTATTCACCTCTAAAGCCTCATTTTCAAACCTTTAAAATTGTTGAATAATACTTCCACATGTTCTAAAGGAACTCCCTCGATATTGCCATAAATTTCATAGAAAATGGAGATCAAATCAAGCCTCATAGCCTCAGATTAAGTTGCCTCATTTTATATTGGTGATTCACTAGGTGAATATAAGAGGGAGGGTTTTTTATGAAGCAATATTCTAACCAGCATGACATGTAATCCCTACATCAGCGGGAAGCTTGGGACCTACAGAATGCACTAAGTCAGATTAGAAACCTACTTGACATGGTTGAAGAGATTTGTCTCACCAAATTAGCCATTTTTATCCCACATGGATACCTTTGTAAATACTTACGCAAAGGAGCTTTGCTGACTTTGGTTGAAGTTTGATTAGTCAACAAGTTTGACATTTACTTGGAATAGGATTGGGGCCCAATCAGTCCAGCTTGAATTTCCTCTTTTAGTTCAATCATAAATAGCTCTAGGTTAACAAGAAAGTCTCCCAATCTTCCTGAAAGGACAAAGAAAGGGATGTTGTTTAAACCCCACTATGAGTAATAATAGGGCCAAACACACCAAAGCAGCTGTGGCCAGCGCCTAGAACTTCTCGCCACTTGAGGGTGCCTGACCAACGTGGCAGCATGTGAGAAGGATTGACCAGGGTAAGGCAGCACCCAAGTGAGGTATCTCGTTCTTATTCATGTTTCCTTAATCCTTACTAATCTAGACAAGTAATAGGTTCAGATAAATAAATACATATATATATCTACATACATACATACATGTACATACAACAACAACAACAACAACAAAACCGTAAGTTCCAACTATTTGGGGTCGGCATATATATAATGTATGTATGTATATACAATAAGCTGTAAGTTCATACATATAATGTATATATATGTATGTGTGTGTATATACATATATATACATATGTATTTATGTATATGTATATATGTATTTATGTATGTATATATGTATGTCTGTCAATTTGTAACCCTTTTTGGTCTAAGTGTGAAGTTTAACTACAAAAATGTAATTCCTCTCAAATCTTTCTTTACTCTCTTCTTCTATTTTATTTCTACTGTTGGCTTGCATATATGAGAATCCTATATATGAATTAAATTGAGAAAGGATGACTTGGATGTGGCTTTATAATTGCACCTGTAATATCTTAAGTTCTGGTTCTATTTCATGTTCATAATATCAAATTTTCGTGACCTTGTTTTGACTTCTGCCAATGAAATCACATGCTTGATTGACTTAATTTAATACCTCTTGGGCATTCACATTTGATATTTTCTCTCACAAGTTACAAGTAATGCTCCATTACTTCCAGATCTCATTGCAAATCTCACTTCTTTAAGGTCCAATTAATCTATTTTCTCCATGTGCATTTCCAGTGTGTTAATGCCGTCCAATGGGGTTTTGGGATGATAGTTTCATTGTTTATGTGAACTACATAAGTTTTTTTGATTTCATGTAATCTTGATCTTAGCTATTGCTAAAGTTGCAATTTTACACTGCAGGTTTCAGCAAAACATGGAAACTTACCGGAATTTAATCACACAGTCAATGTATGACAAACAACTGGATAGTGGGAGAGGCACACTTTTACACTTATGTGATGATGTAATCCAACAGGAAGTAGGTTATCATACAGAGTTATCTGATCAACCATGCAATGCCATCGAAAAGTTCTGTTGAGCATGACATTTTCTCCTCTGTTCCACTTATCAAGAAAGTTCTTCATTTGTGCAGGTCAAAGAGGTTATAGTTTCTTATTTTATTCTGATGGAGCAAGGAAAGGCCACAATGGAGGTCCTGATTAATTATGGATTTTCATAATCTGTATCTTTGTCTCACTGAATGTCAAAATTGGATCATGTGAGGTTTCTTCACTTTTCCTTTTGAACACATGCAGGATCTTGATATTCGGTGTGAAGAACTCATTCAGGAAGAGTTCGGAATGAAATGCAATTTTGAGGTTTTAGATGCAGTCCAGAAGTTAGAGAGACTTGGAATTGTTGTGAGGGTATGTTCACAAAATACTTGCACTATTATGTTTTGCTTTTCACTTCAAACATTGTGTTAGTTCCTTGGTGAGTTATTAAAGGTATACGTATACCATTACTTTCCTTGAAACAATTGATATCTGCTGCTGCCATGAACAGTGAATTTCCAAACTATCTTTTAGTTATTCTATTTTTCCAGTTGAAAATGTATTGCAACTCAACGACTCAAAACAACCACAGATGATAGAGAGCATTGCTGGATGTCTTCTTTTCTGGGGAACAATCTTTGTATATGTTGATAATATTACTTCTCCAAATTAAGAACAAAAGTGCAGCTAGTTGAACAACTTCCCCTTCTGTAGGTTGTTCATAATATACTAGATCATTGACAAATTGTTTATATGTGCTTATGCATTACTCAGAAATGTAGGATTATATTTAGGCATTCTCAACCATAGTTGACCTTGATAGTTCTGTTTACTTTGATAACTTGCTTGTATTAAATACCTGACATGACTTGCTGATCACCAGAGATCAGAATAATCTTTGTGATAGATGAAAACCAAAGTGGTGGTGTTGTAATACTTTATTATCTCATCTCTATTCCTTTGTGCAATTAATATTTGGCTGAAGTGAAAAAATTATTACATTGATGTAGTTGGTGGGAACTCATTTTCTTGTCCCTCGGGACTCTATTGGAAGAATATACTGCCTTTCTTTGAAGCAGGCCAACGAGATCATAGGCCCCACCACCGAGGAGTTGGTGTTAAAGGCCACACAGAGCCCTGCTTAACGTTTCCTGGGTAATCGTCTTTCGTCATCAAGAATTTCTGCTATTCGATACTTTTCAGTATACTTGCGAGGTTAGTCAGCACATGTTTTCTCTGTAGACAATTTGCAACTGATCCATCTTGCGCAGAAAACTGTTCCTCTTCTCTGTCCAGAGAAGTTGGAAATTTAATACCGAAAGGATCCACCTGATGGACGATGCTGCAGTATAAGGCTATTCCTAGTTTTTATTATTTTGTGGAGGATGATTTAGAGTTGCTTGTGAGTCATATAAATTTGGTTAATTACTTGACATTTAGAAAAAAATTCGAGTTATTATGCAATGTATTAATCTATTGCCTCTTTTAGTCATTGGCCATTTACATTTTTTATAATGAGTTTGTTGACATATGTTGGAGTCAGGATTTTACCAGTAGGATTGTGGTCTCAATCTTGTATGATAGTCTAAAGTTTTAAAATCCAAACCATGTGATCTTTATATATATATATATATACATGTATGTATATGTATATATATATACATGTATATGTATATGTATATATATATACATGTATATGTATATGTATATATATATATACATGTATATATATATACATGTATGTATATGTATATGTATATATATATATATATGTATATGTACATACATATACATGTACATATATATATATGTACATATATATATATACATGTACCTATATACATACATATACATACATATGGAAATATGATTCGGATTTTCGAATAACAAGTTCAAATGATCATCAATCATGATCGAAATATTATTAGATGAATGCATCCAAAAATCATCTCGTGCTGATAATTCTATAGTAACGAATGACACCAGAGTGTATTGTATATTTTTCTAGATATCATAGATCATGTGTAATAGAACCAACCTTCAACTTGGAGGCTGAGGTATCTAGTGCAACAAGATTTGATATATGTTGCTTACCAAATTTGTCTTGTTTTCCTCAAAAAAAAAAAAAAAAACAAAAAAAACTATATGATGTGAACCCAAATTTGAAGTCATGAATTCAACTAACTCGTTTGATGTGATCATCTCCGTTCTTCTCACACAATGGTTACTCGATATTTGTTAGTTAAAAGCTAAGTGCACGCTTTACGCAAGGAGACATAACGACTCAGAAAGATCCAAAATTATCAACAGTTCATGTGGCAAAACAGCTTCATTCTCTACTGAAGAATCACATATTTGCTTATTTTACTTGAAGGAATCACAATCAGCACACATCAGCCCCAAGCGGTCGTGATGAAAGTACAAAGGTCCGTCCAATGGGCATGGGGGGAATATTGCAAATGCTGAAGTGTAATGCCAAAAATATTGTAGTTTTGCTTGAGTAGATCTTAGGTCGATATCACCGATTAATCAAATCACACCAATGACCTTCCTTTACTTTAGTTGTCCCAAGTTTCTTGAAGTATTTGTTTCTTACGGACTTAGCTAGTTTTACCTAAGTCATGCAATACTCTTATATGTCGGTTCACAAAGAGTCGATCTTCTTAAAACTTTTTATAGTCCTTAATAACCTATAAAAGAGAAGACATTTTAGAGGAAGCGGTGAACTCGAGATTCAATAAACAGTCATTTTAGCAAACACTTGATAGATAATACAAACTATAAACATAGATTTCAAAAACTTTGAATGGTTATGCAACAAAGGATCTAAGGTAGTTCGTCGTGATTAAAAGTCTCTACAAGTGCCTACATGATACTTTTATAGAACAAGACAGTAAACCAGCCCAAAACACTACTCTAAAGGCCTATCCAGCTATGTACCACTAGGATAGTTCTTTGGTGCTATGCTAATTGATAGTCCACACTACTCCGCGGAGCTAGAAAACCCCAAATATGACTATTTGAATGACCTATTTTTAGACAATTTTGATGTTTACAATACTAAAATGATCACAAAAGTCAACCAAACTAGGGTTATTAATCATATTACAAGCCTTCTACATTCTATGTAAAGTATGAATAAAACTAAAAGACATGGACATATACAATCATTACATTGAACAATCTATTTATAGCTTTGTCTATGATATTCTTTCCCACTTATTCTTTCAATGTCCTCGTTGAAGTCTTTGTGGATGCTACATCTCCTCGCCATTGTTGGATTTTCAATCTTTTACTCTAATTACAATGCACCTCTTGGTTCTCAATTGCTCTCTACCGTTATTATTAAATAGTTGAACTTTGATTCGTCATGCTACTTTAACTTGCTATTAAATCTAACTCTAGTATAGGGTTAGTTGAGTTATGCTGATCTTTATTGATTTTTGTGGATCATTCAGATGAAAGAAACGATCTTTTTTTATGTCAATCTCTAAAATATCTCGTATTGCTTGAATTGGTTGGATTCCTATTGAAGCTTTAATGAGTATTAATTAGCTCACTGACTTTGAAGTTTTTGAGGTTTTTCCTCTATAAAATTTATCCGTCAATTCCTATTCTACTTAATTATCACCTCCAGGTAGGTTTACATCACTTTCACTTTCGATTGATATTTTGTTGGGAAATAAAGTGAAGAGTCTACCTTTGGTAGAACTGATCACCATTGGTGAGGATTTGATAACTGTTATCTTCCATTAAACTTCTTCGAAGGATCTTTGAATATTTATAAAGCTCCTTTTCTAGATAAATAAGAGAATTGTGTTAGGATCCCTTTATTTTTTGAGCATTGAATAATATTTTATTGAGTTTGTCTAGTTTTGTGGTGGGGCAATAACATTACCTGACAGTTATTATGTGCCGATGGTACTACCGCTTGACCTGGGTGGTACCACCGCCTAAGCTCCTGGGAAACTGAACCTTGGGCGGTTCCATCACCCCAGTTTGGTAGTGCCATCACTATACAAGGTCCAACAACCTAGATGGGCCTTGAATCTGGTTCAATCCAATCTAATTACGAGCTAAGTTAGCCCCTACCAGGGTTAATGAGATTATCTCCCAATCTTAACCCTAATTACATGCTAATTATGAAAATTAAAGACATGTATTAAAGCAAAATAAAATCCGACATGCCAAGGTTTCTTCTGGTGATCTTCCGGTGGTCTTTCAACGAACTCTTGGACAGCTTCCAGTAGTTGATTTAGTTGAGTCATAATCGGGTCGGTAGATGGTGCAGGAGCTGGATCTGTCAGTGCAGTATCAAAGGGACTAGGGAGAGAAGACTTATTACCCCAAATATAGGTGTTTCAGGTTCTTCTTCAGAAGGGGGAGGATCGATTCTTCTAGGCAGCCTAGTCCAAATTCTATTCCTAAAAGTGCACCTTAATCATTTAAGTAGGTTTCTATTAATTGTATTGTATCTATCTACTTTTATTCTCTCTTCATTAGGTGGTATCATAATATTTTGTGCATGGAATAGCCTTGTGATTAACTCACCATATAGAAACATTAAATCCTTAGTGGATATGTCAATCATGTTTTGCCGGATTAAATATCCAAAGTAATTTTCTTACCCAGCCATGATCCAATACATTGTACCTAATTCCATTTGATTTACTTCATCATGGTGATATTGTTTTGGAATCAAGATATTAATGATTATATGATGGAGTACGTTAGAGTTGAAGGGCAGTAGATGTTCACAACTTTTAGGGACTATCGATAAATTGGGGTTTTCAAAAATGGTTTATAAGGCTTCAGAATAAGTTATTCCAATTGCGTCCAAATCCCATTGGCCTCTAAAATAGCAACTTCTTTTTTCAAAAATTTCTATTAGGTTGCAAATGACATTATCCGTAATTGTGATATGGTGCCCTAGGAGATAAGTTGATACATTATCATCATCATCCACATTTAAGTTGTTGTAAAATAGGTGAATAAGCCTAGGGAATATTAGTTCACTAATTTACCTTTGTGAACACTTCTTGATTCAAAATTAGAGAACCTAAGGGTACTTTCATTTGAGTTAAATAAAGAGGGGTCATATGATTCTTCTATTCTCCTCTTCCCTTTGTCCCTAGATGATCTTCTAGGTGCCATTGGTCTATAATAAAGGGAACAAACATAAAAGGACAACATATGTTTCATGGATTCAAAGGAAGGATTTCAAGAATTACCTTAGCAGAAATCTTGATGCCAAAATTGATGAAGTAGAGGTCCCTTTTAGGTTTTCTAGAGAAGAAAGATGAAGATTGAGAGGTGAAAGAGAGTTTTTGAGAATTGCAACAAGAGAGGGGTTCAGTTCTATCGTCAGCCCTAAAGTCCCTTTATATAGGGGACTTCTTAAGCGGTGCCATTGCCTAAGAGTAGAATGCCCAGGCGGTTCTACCGCTGGTTCCAGCGGTGCCACTACTGGCACTGTTCCTTAGCCTTAATTGGGGCAGCAACACTTTGATCATTTTATCGATTTATCTTCCTCATTTAACATCTAATTTATAGTGATTTTAATATTGAATGTTCAAATTTAATTGTCATGTATTTGATCAAGTGAAATAATAACATTTAAATCACTCCGATGAAGTTATTTCTTTTAGGAAAGATAACTTATCAAACCCCCCTTTTTTTTAGGAAAAATTTAATCATGATCATCAAAGGATATAAAGAGCATTTTCCTTAGGAGAATCAAGGGACAATGATAAATGAACAGGTTGAAAATTTAAAAGTTAAGGGATGAGTGTAGTTAAGTGGTTTCAAAATTTTCAAAAGCTTGAATCACAACATTTGAGTGAAAACAAGAACATCATTGACATTACTTTGATGAAGTTATTTCTCTTAAGGAAAATGACTCATCAAACTTTTTTAATAAAAATTTATTCATTCAAGGATATCATGATCGTCAAAACATTTTTCTTAGGAGGATTAAGAAAGAATGATATATGAAAAAAAAAGATGACTCGAATAATAAAAGAGGAGTTTAGGCAAGTGATTTTTGAAAATTATGAAGGCTTTCATATCATCATCAAAATCATTCTTCAAGAGGCTTAACATTAGTATGTTTTAGCATCATCATTTATGGTGCGTAATTAATAGATTAAAATCAATGGTATTTTATTATTTGAGCTAGTGAGCTTGATAACGATCATACTTCAATGAGGTATCGTTACTCGCTTCTAGCTTGTGATGGTAAAGATGTCTACGTAAGATGCTTCAATGAGGTATCGACGAGCTTCTTTGGCAAGCTCCGATCTTTCTCAGTAAGCTCCGCGAACCTCCGACGAACTTTCCAACAAACTTCCAACAAACCCTTCGGCAAGTTCCTCACTCATTCTCGGCCAATTCCGACAGCATTCCTGATGAATCTTCGGACTCCCGATGAACTCTTGGACTCTTAACGATTCGATCGTACTTGACTCCGGCACTTCGTTTTGCTTTATGCCTTCATCACTATCGTAGTTAATCCTGTACACTTTTCTCAATATATAGGTTAGATCAAACAAATTACCAATTGATTTCATTATTAAAATCTGAGATTCAATAGGATGGTCACAAATAGTCTGTCGTTTGTATATAAGACCTTATATGAGTATCGAATCTTTCGAGTTGACAATTTCTCTCACCTCTATGAGCTTTGCACAAGTCTTTCAATCATCGAGAAACTCAAGCCTCTTTATATGATCGTATCTTTTGCCAAGTACCTTGTTTAACATGAGCACTATTAAGTTTGGTTGCCAACGTCATGCTGTAACTTAAACTTAGCCATGCGCTATGCATTTTTCCCAACTTGCTCATCCTCATGGTGCCTCTCATGCGAAGGGTTGGCCATTCCTGTAAGTATTAATCTCAAATCTCCACTTCTCTAAGTGGATCCTTTCCCTACATCTCTATGCCCATTTTCTTTAAATGGTAGTATATGCTAGCGCCCTTAACGTAGCCTCGCTTGGCCCCCCATATTTACATGCCAAGAGTTTCTAAGCGTGCTTATACCACTCTGATATCATCTAAGTCCATCTATTATGGATTTAGATAGTTATACCTAAGTCATGCAGTATGCTTGTGTATCTATTTGTAAATGATCAACCTTCCTGAAACATCTTATGGTCTCTTAAGAACATGTAAAAGAGAAGACGAGTTAGAGGAATTATTTAACTCGAGATTCAACAAACGATCATTTTAGCAAACACTTGATAGGCAATACAAATAACAAACATAAACTTTGTAAGCTCTGAACAATTATACGACAAAGGGTCTAAGGTGATCCGCTGCGATCAAAAATCCCTACAAGTGTCCACATTACATTGTTGTGAAACAAGACAACAAATTAGCCTTAAAAACTACCCAAAAAGCCTATCTAGCTATATGCAACTCGAGTAGCTCATGGATATTGTGCTAACACTCCGTACCATTTTACGAAGCTTAAAAAACCCCAAAATGACTGCTTGGATGGTTTGTTTGTAGGTAGTTTTGCTTTTGCGTGACAACTGCACATAACCTAAGTTTATAACTCTGAAACTAACTACAAAAGTAAACTAAAATGAAGTTACTAAGCCTATTGCAAGCTCTCTCTATATGCTATGTAAAGCATTGACATAGTCAATAGACATGAACATATACAAGTATTATATCAAACACCTAATTTACAGCTTTATCTTTAACACTTTGGAGGATCGAAACCAACAAAGTCAATCTAGCATAATCGAGCTTTTGATAAACTCTAGCTTGTGATCTATTTGAAAACTTTAAATTGCAAGATAAATACGTTTTTTTAAAGTTCCAACTGAATATGAATCCAAAGGCGACAGGAAAAACAAATGACATACAACAAATATACCCAAAATATCTGATGTACCAAAGGAAAAACATGAGTTTACATAAATATTACATACACTAGTAGGGTTAGTGCCACCTTTACGGTGGTTAGTTAAGTGCTTGATTCAATACCGAGCTGTTTCCATTATTTCAAGGGCTAATGCAGAATGGCTAGAGTAGGTGATTGAATTCAGAAGCTGATCTCACGCCTCTCAGCAAAAAATTTTCCTGTGGTCAATTGTTGGCAAGGTAGCAACGCAATCCAAACTCCAGTATCTGCACCTTCTTCAGCTGAAGCATTTCCTGCCCAACCTGTCATAGCAGTCTTCACCCATCCTGGACAGTAGCAATTTATGTAGATCTTATGACCTTCTGGTCTGTCAGCGAGCCTCCTTGCCATTAGTCGGGTGTACAGATTGACTGCCAGTTTTGATACTGAATAATCCGTGTACATCTGAGGCCATTCATTTGATGCCCAAGTTCCCTCCTTCACTTGGCATAGGAAATTAGCGGCCATATCATCAATCAGCTCCTCAGAAAGGCAATCATCTTTTAGTAATTGCTCTCTCAAGGTCATGTCACCCACTCTCTGGAGAAAAAATGAAAAGCAATTACCAAGAGTCCAACATAAGCATAAGTATCAAAGTGAGTGATTCATAGTGAACATGCTTAGAACACTAGTTTAAGATCATGAAACGAATGCAGACATATGTGGACAACAATTATTAACAAACCTACTAAGAGAGGAGAAGCATCTATAAAGTTTCTGCATCTTACATTCCGTCTACCATTAACTCTGCCAAGTCTTGAGCTAACGTTCAGTATTCGAGCACCAGAAGTAGTAGGACGCATCATAGAGATAAAGATTTCGATCATCCGTTTTGTCCCAAAATAGTTTGTGGCAATGACCTCTTCAGCAAACTCAACAGAATTATTAGCGCCTGTGTTAAAGTTGACACCTGCATTATTTACCTGCAAAGTGACTGAGAGTAAGTGTACAATGCTGCAAGGCAGTCAAGAAGGAAGCATCCTAGAAATTCAAATGGTAGTATCATACTGGATTGAACAGAGGATAATCCAATGCTAAATGTAAGGGATTGTCAATGGCAGTCAATATTGACTTTTTTGACCGTAAGGGATTGCCGATGGCAGTCAATATCCCAAAAAATCCTAGAAAGAGGATACTCAGTGCTAAATGGAAGCAAGATAAATAGCTATTTTTTTCATGAGTTCAACTATCATTTGGAATAGAATAAGTAATAGCTCATGAATAGAGTTTGAAAACCTTTTGAGGCTATATATGTCATTTTCTTTGTTTTTTCCTAATATTTTAAGCAATATATAGTAATTATTTCTTTGATTATATCTTTAGAGGTCTTGCTCTTCCTTGATATGAAGAAAATCTAGTTATGAGAATCTATTTCTAATAGTTTAATATAAAAAAGGCTTGATTTGTGCCCCATCATAGCTTTTAGAGATGTCCACAATTGTTGTCTAATAGAAGACCACTTCCAAAACAACATGAGTTACTAAACCATATTTACTCAACTGATACAATTAAAAAGTCCTAACATCCAACAGACTGAGCAAAGGTGAAAATGATGATTGCGCCACCAAGCTCCATCAAACCATGCTTCACGACTGACCCAACGAAGTGCCATGTTAATAAATTTTATGTGGCTCGAAACAAGAAAACAGTGGAAGCACCACCGGTTGAGTAATCTCCACAAGTTGCAATAACACAGGACTCGAATAAGTACCAGTGGTCCCACCAACCGTGTTGCATCAAATTCATCCATGACAGTCTCATTCTTAGGTGGATTTGCTGATAGAATCTACTACACGTCATGGCTGTGAAATTTGCTTGTTCCAGACATCATAGTGATGAATCCAAATATACTTACATCTCATTAGGCAACTACTCTACAAACCTTCTTTGTATATGCCTCAAATATGTGCATGCATGTTGCCACTTTAGGGGCACGACCATGCCTATAATCCAAAATGGAGTACCACTTATGATGATAACAACACCTCTGATTATCGATTATGCAATTCCATCTGCTGCCACCTGCATCACTCGAACAGCAGCAGTTTGTACCGTCCAAGGCCAAGGGCAGTAGCTACAACCTTCTTTTGTTGGAGGAATCAATGACGCTCTCAGTAGCAACAACAATCTCAGAACCTTGAACCACTTTCACCTCCAAGACACTAATATTCTTAAGCCACTTGCAGAGCTTGTCGAGTTCATCAGCCTGGGCCATAATGATTATAACCTAATCACTAGTTGTTTTGAGACTCTTATTTACGCTACATCATCACTAGAGCAACATGCATATTGCTTGTCCTATGTCATAGCAGGAAACCGATAATTTACTAAACAGTCCAGCCTGCAGAATAGAACACGTCTAACAAAAAATGCAGGTTCAGTCAGCTGAAGGTGGTCTTATATGAGGCAATTTTCTGTGAGTTCTTAAACATAAAATTTTCATGTGGCTGGTCCTTAAGTCGGAGTTCACTTAGGACTAATTCTTAGCATAAAAAAAGGCGGTAAAATGGGATGTCTCCTGAGCTGTGTAAATGCTCTCGTGAGTCTATTGATCATGTCCACCTCGTTGTTTATTTATAGGCTAATTTTCTATGAGTTATTAAACATAAATTTTTCATGTGGCTGGCCCTTAAGTCTGAGATCACAAGGACTAATTCTTATCATAAAAAAAGGTGGTAAAATGGGATTTTTCCTGACCTGTGTTAATGCTCTCGTGAGTCTATTGATTGTGTCGTCATTATCGTTTGTTTGTAGGCACTGGAGAAGCATTCGAGCTCATAGGCGCTTCAATTGACATCCAACCAAATTGAATTAGTGTGAACTAGGAAGAGCAGAATAAACTTTAACACATGCCATTAGTTCATCTCTCGGCTTACTGCTCGGCCAAATATGTTCTATAAACGTTCTACGTCTTCTACCACTGAATCCTTGACATGCAATTATTTTGGCAAGCGCATCAAAAGAACCGCTCAGTCCATCTATATCACGATAAGAATCCCAGCATAAGAATTCGAGCGTCAAAATGTAAAAGCCCCTCACCATGATGTCAAGTCCGCCATACTTCTCAGCGATCCACTTTGCAAATGATTCCACGGAGTCAGGACGCGAAACGTCAAGCTGCCGAAACTCCACGTTGAGGCCTTCGCCCCGGAGTCCGTCCGCCGCGGCACGGCCTCGATCGGCGTCTCTTGCGGTGAGGATGACGCGCAGGCCATGGACGGCGAGCTGGTGCGCTATCTCGTAACCAATCCCCCGGTTAGCGCCCGTCACCACGGCCACCGTCTCCGACGACCACCATCTAGTAGAAGGACAAACGAAGGGAGGGTGAAAGAGAGTCGGTAGAGGGAGGCAATTCGACGAACGGGTGGCGGGCGTGTGGCGAGCGTGTGGCGAGCGAAGGGGTCCCGACCTCTCAACAGATGAATAAGGTAGCTTCCGGAGCCGGGAGATCTCTTGGAGCCGCTGCTCCCGCCTCGCTTTGGCTCGTTCCTTTCCCTGCTTGCCCATGCCGGGAGCGCGCCCGATGGGGTTGCTGTACGATTCACCCTTGTTTTGGCTCGCCTCGCGTCGTGGTCGTCAGGATGGAGTACCAAAGGGAAAGCGGAAGCGGTGCATCGAAGTCAAGAACTCCAGTGCGGTTCGGATTAGATCACTTCGAATCGGTTTCAACGATCCATATCTGGCATCGAAGAAAAAAGGATTAGCATAAGTTTATTAAATAAAATAAATTTAATTTTTTAAAAAAATATTTCAGTGGACGTGCCAGAGTGGTTATCGGGCATGACTAGAAATCATGTGGGCTATGCCCGCGCAGGTTCGAATCCTGCTGTTCACGTATTTATTTATTTATTTTTTTATATAATTTTTTAAGCCATTAAAACCTGTAGAGTTTTCTTGTATGTTCCTTCTGCTTATGTGTATTGTAGAATATGATGCTTTCTTCACAAGGTCTTTGGAGATTGTAGGTTTGCAATACGAACCTTACTGAGTTTCTTATATGTTCTTTCTATTTATATGTCCTTTAGAATATAATGTTTTCTGTAAATATAAAAATTATACTTATGCCATTGTTGTTATTACCTATGTGCAACAACTTAGGCGATAGGCATGCCTTGGTTGCCGGTGACTACACACGCAATGACGTCATTGTCTGTCGTTGCATTGCAAGACAACCTTTGAACGATGACTATAGTAATGTTGTTGCGAAAGTATCTGTAAGTCGCAACCTGTGTCAATGGGACATCGGAGGTGGGTTCATAATGACCCTACAGCGATCGCAAGGGTTGTTGGTCGAATCCTGTCGTTCACATATTTGTTTATTTATTTTTTTATACAATTTTCTAAGCCATTCAAACATGCGGAGTTTTCTTGTATGTTCCTTCTGCTTATGTGTATTGTAGAATATGATGCTTCCTTCACAAGGTCTTTGGAGATTATAGGTTTGCAATACGAACCTTACCTAGTTTCTTATATGTTCTTTCTATTTATGTGTCCTTTAGAATATAATGTTTTTGTAAATATAAAAATTGTACTTATGCCATTGTCGTTATTACCTATGTGCAACAACTTAGGCGGCAGGCATGCCTTGGTTGCTGATGACTACACACGCAATGGCGTCGCTGTCTGTCGTTGCATTGCAAGACAACCTTTGAATGATGACTATAGCAATGTTGTTGTGAAAGTATCTGTTGGTCACAACCTGTGTCGATGGGACATCAGAGGTGGGTTCATAATGACCCTACAGCGATCACAAGGGTTGTTGGTCGATCGCGGACACCACATGCAGTAATAACAGCTGTGCACGGGCACGATGATGTGCCACGATGACCATAGGGTTTGGCGGTCGATTACGGAGAGAGTTTGGGCCACCCGCATGCCGTGACAATTGTAGGGATCATCAATCGGCCACATGAGAATGGTCGCAGTGACGGATGGTTGTAGATTGTGATGATCATAGTGTTGAAAACTTAATAAGAAGAAGGGATAGAGTTATCAAACAAAGGAAGAGTAGGATAAGCTTAATTTTCTATATTTCTCTCAAAAACTCTTTGCAATTTCACAAACTTTATGTGTTTCATGACCTAACATATGAGGTTTATATAGTTTCCAAAGATATATTATATTAATTATATTCAAGATGAATCATTCTCTTTCAAGAAACCTTCTCAAGAACCAATAACCATTTTGACTTGTCTTTCCACAGACATTTAATCTATTTTTCCTTCTTGATGGAATGAATCTCCCTCTTGATATAATGAACTTTTTTCTTATTAAAGTTAACCTCTTTATGATATTTGAACAAGTTTATTTCTAACAGTCTCCCCTTTTAAACTTGTTCCATTTGATATGTCAAGTTTCCTTCAAAGTTATTGAAATATTTCAAATTTAGGAGGTTTTGTAAGTATATCGGCCACTTGTTCACTTGTCTTGACATGATGTAGCTCCACTTCTTTATTTTTGATATGATCTCTTATAAAATAAAATCTTATGTTAATATGCTTTAATCTTTCATAGTAGAATGAATTCTTGGCTAAGGCAATAGCTGATTTGTTATTAACATAAATCATGGTTGACTTCTCTTGTGGCATAGTTATTGAAGTAATTTTCTTAGCCAGACTACATGACAAACACAAGAAGATGCTGTTATATATTCTGCTTCACAACTTGATAGAGCAACAATTTATTGTTTTTTTGAAGACTAAGTGAATGTAGCTTCACTAAAATAAAATACAAATCCAATTGTACTTTTCAAATCATCACAGCTTCCGGCCCAATCACTGTCACTATATCCAATAAGCTCCAACCTTTTAGATGATGAATACAATATCCCATACTCAATTATTCTTTTAACATATCACAAAATCCTTTTAGCGACATTTAAATGAGATGTCTTAGGAGCTTCCATATATTTACTTATTAAACCAACTCCAAATAATATATCGGGTCGAGTACATGTCAAATACCTTAAGCATCAAACTAGACTTTTATAATAAGTTGGACTAATGTATTTACCTTCACATTCTTTAGTCAACTTAGTACCATATTCAATAGATATATCTATAGGGTGACAATCTTTCATAGAAAAATTCTTTAGAACCCCCTTTACATAATTTTCTTATGAGATAAAAATTCCTCAATTGTTTTGTATAACTTCAATACTAAGCAAAATAAGTCATTAGGCCCACGTCGGTCATCTCAAAATCTTTCTTCATAGAGCGCTTAAAATCTTCAATCAAAGAGCTACTATTGCTTGTACATATTAAATCATCTACATATATGTATATAAATAAGATAACTTCATTAGAGTTAGATTTTATATAAAGAGCATACTCATGTGGGTATTTAGAAAAATTATTTTGAATAAAATAATCATCGATTTGAGAATTTTATACTCATGGGGCTTATTTAAACCCATAAAGAGCTCTCATTAACTTGAATACTTTGTTTTCTTGTTCATGAATAATAAAATCAGGGGGTTGCTGAATATATATCTTTTCCTTAAGAACTCTATTAAGAAATGCTGATTTGATATTCATTTAAAAAATTTTTTATTTTATTTGAGCTACTAGGGAGATAAGTAATCTTATTGTCTCTAATCGAGCAATTAGTGTGAATACTTCTTTATAGTCGATTTCATATTATTATTTGTATTCCTTTGCAACCAATCGTGCTTTATGTTTCTCTACCTTCCCTTGTGTATTTCTTTTTATTTTAAAAATCCACTTAACACTGATCGCTTGGTGGCCTTCTAGAAGTGTAGTAAGCTCCTATGTATCATTTCATTAATTGTATATATTTTTCATTCATTGCTTGTGACCATTTTTCTTCTCTACAAACTTCTTTGAAGGTTAATGGATCATATCCTATAAAAAAATAAAATAAAGAAAGTTTATCATTATTAGTATCAATCATTCGAGTCACATTATATAGCTCCTGAATCGATCTTATCTTTCTTATAATTGGACTTCTTAAATCATGTGACCTAGCCAATCTAGGTGATGATTTCGGTAAAGCCTCTTCGATATTTGCTTATATTATATCATCTTCTTTTGAAGCTATAGCTTTCTTATGTTGCTCATCACTTTTCTAGTTCCAAATCTGTTATTCATCAAACTGAACATATCTTAACATCATAACTTTATTTGTGATAGGATTGTAGAGTTTGTAACCACTGAAATTATTAGCATAACCTAAAAACATACATTTTTGACTTTTATTCTTAAGTTTTATTCTCTTTTCTTATGGTATCTTAGCAAATGCAACACTTCCAAAAATTCTCAAATGATCGACTCTTGGTTTCTTTAAGCTCCATGCTTCTTCTAGTGTAACATTACTAATTTGCTTTGTTGGAAACCTATTAAGCAAATAAACTACACAAGCAATAGTATCTCCCCAAAATTCCTTAGGAATTCTTCTTTCCTTTAACATGCATCGGACCATATTAAGTATAATCCTATTTTTTCTTTCTGAGATACCATTTTAGTGAGGTGTGTATGGCATAGTAAATTGATGTAAAATCTTATTATTTCTATAAAATCTTTTAAATTCATTTGATCTATATTCATCACTTCTATCTGTTCTTAAACATTTAATCCTATAACCACTTTGTCTTTTAACTAAATCCTTAAATTCTTTGAATTTACTTAAACTTCTTTCTTTTCTTTTAACATGTAAACCCAAGTTTTGCCATTATGATCATCAGTGAAAGTAGAAAAATACCTGCTTCCTCTAAGTGATATTGGACTAATAGGGTCACAAACATCTAAGTACACCAAATCAAGTCGATGCCATACTTTTTTTGTTCTTTTGACTTTGAAAGGTTTTCTTTCTTACTTACCCATAACACATACTTTACATAATTTTGATGGATGATCAATTCTTAGCATTCCTATCATTATATTATACTTCTCTAGAAGTTTCAAAGCCTCAAAATTTAAACGAGCATATCTAATATACCATAGTGTAGAAATATCTTTAATATCAGTTTTAAAACAATTTGATCGATCAAAAATATATAAATACAGAGGAAACATTATGTTCTTTGCCATTTTCACATGTGATATCAATATTTTATTCTTGTCATGAATTGAAAGAGCCATATCTTTAATCTCAATATCATAACATTTTTCAAGTAATTATCCTAAACTTAAAATATTATTATTCATATCAGGAACATAATAAACATATGAAATATATAACTCTTTATCATTATTAAGTTTAAAGAAAATTTTATCTTTGCCTCTTATTGGTCTCTGAAACATATCACCAAATGTAATATTTCTAGAATAACTTGTATCTATTTTTGAAAATAAATCTTTAATACCACATATATGATTTGAAGCTCCAGTATCTAAATACTATATCATAGATTGATCTTCTTTCAATTTATCATATGTCATCAACAAAACTTGATTTTTATTCTTTTCTTTCTTAACAAAATTTACCTTATTACCTTGGTTGTTAGGATTATAATAATATTCAAAGGAGTAATGTCTATACCTTTTGCAAATATAATATTATATTTCAAATCTTTTAGAATTTCTACCATGTCTACAGCCTCAGCCACATCCTCAACCACAACCTCGACCTCTTTGCCTAGAATTTTCTATATCACCTTCATTATTTGGAGATTCCTAATTGGTCCGATTTTGCAACTTCTTTCTCTTTGAGAATTTAATTCACATATGTTTTCAAGAGTAAGCTTGGTTTGTAGTGCTTGCTCCATAGTTTTGTTTTCTCCTCTTTTTGTAATCCTTTGTTCATGAACTTAAAAGAAACCCATAAGTTATTCTAAAGATATTTTTTCTAAATCTTTAGATTCTTCAATTGCAACAATAATAAAATCAAATTTTAGATCTAGAGATCTCAATATTTTTTCTATTACTCTTTGATCACTTATTTGTTCATAATTTCATCTCATTTGATGAATAATAGAATGACCTTTGAGAAGTAATCAGAAATAGTTTTAGAAGTACATTATTGTAATTTTTCAAACTCGGCTCGTAAAACTTATAAACAAAGTTTTTTTTTACCTTATCAATACCACCAAATGCTTTTTGAAGCATTTCCTAAGCCTTCTTTGAAGTATTTGCTGGAGCGATGATCTCGAACATTATAACATTAAGTCCTTGGTAGATTATAAACAAAGTCTTTTTCTCCTTATTCCTTCTATCTTTGAGTTATTTTCTTGCTTCTGTATTTATTGCTCCTTCTTTTGTTGGACTTAGCTCAATAAATCTATCTTCTACAAACTCTCATACAAGCCTAGAAGAACCTTTATTTGAATGTATCATATGTCATAATTTTCTTTTGTCAATCTAGGAATCTAAATTTGGATGATACTTGGGGAAGAGGCCACAGCTTAACCTAGGCTCTGATACCAGATGTTGAAAACTTGATAGGAAGAAGGGATAGAGTTATCAAACAGAGAAAGAGTAGGACAAGCTTAACTTTCTATATTTCTTTCAAAAATTCTTTATAATTTTAGAAACTTTATATGTTTCATGACATAATATATGGGGTTTATATAGTCCCCAAAGATACATTATATTAATTATATTCAAAATGAGTCTTTTTTTTTTCAAGAAACCTCTTCAAGAATCAATAGCTATTTTGACTTGTCCTTCCACAGACATTTAATCTAATTTTCTTCTTAATGAAATAAATCTCCCTCTTGATGTAATAAATATTTTTCTTGTTGAAATTAACCTCTTTATGTTATTTGAACAAGTTTATTTCCAACACATGGTACTTTCAGTTTATCATTGGTGCGATTCCAGGTATAACGATAGTATATTCATAGATTAGATAAAGGTTTTTTTAATAACATCGAAAGATATATAATTTTAATCCTGATTAATTAGTATTTGATTTTAATTTTAACATTAAAAATTTTTAATTAATAGTAACATAATTATAAATTTTATACTTACACTTACTTCCCTCTCGAGGTCTTCCCAGATCGCAGGTTTGGAATACGTTCTTAAGATCAACGAGGACAAACTCATAAAAGCTAGTAAGTGACGCTCACACAGCCCTGTAAACTAGTCTGGCATGCGGATCAAAGCAACTTTAGTAGCATTTGGGCGAGAACTGACTCTCTTCAAACGCTTAGCTTAGTCTTCCGAACAATTTTGATCACTTCCCATGGAACGTTTCAAGCATTTTGTGCCATTGTATTTACATATCTAAAAGGTAAACATTGTGAAAACAAACAAGACGATTACTTAATGCAATAAAAGAACTTTTCTGGTATTAAAGGGAACTCGGATTGCCCAAAATCCCGTGCACTTAACGCTAGAACACCAACGTTTTTGTGGAGTGCTTTCATAAACCTAACTCTTCTCCTTTTTGCTTTTATAGAACATATGCAAGCAGGAGGAACGACAACGAGATCACGTAAAGGAGCTCAAAATCGTGCTTTCTATTGCTCTTGCGTGCCGAGAGCTCGGCCAAAGACACACGAGGTTGGTAGTGCAAAACGTGATGTTGAGGTCTGGTCAGAGTGAGCTCTCTCACATTATTGTGGTTGGTCTTAAAGTAGGAAGGAAGAGACGGTATAGGGAGACTTTGTGTCTGCTCTTTTGTCACTTCCGAGTAGTGCTTTAGATTTTTGCACTCTTCTTCTTCTTCTTCTTTTATATATATATATACACACACACACATATATATATGATTAATAAAATATAAATTATTATGAAAAAAGAAATATCATGGGATTCTCTATAGCCAATTATTTGTGCAATTGTTAAGCTTGATAATAGATGAAATACTAGATAGCACCAGAAAAGTTATTATTGTGGTTGTCAGTCACACCACAGAAAATAAATATTAAACATATTAACGATCTCATTTATTAGAATGATTAGAAGGCTTGTTAATTCATGGAGATGGCAATATTTATATAGATATTTTTGGGTAAAATTTCATAACAGTAGGCAGAGAATAGCAAAGGACGCGAGATAATTCTGGATACAAAAGAGAAAACTTACATTTTAGCACAAGAAAGTAACTATCCGTCAGGCACTTTTAACACATTACATAAAAGAGCATATCTTAAGAAGCCCATATGATCCATATGTTTAAATCTTATAATATGTTAATAGGGTCAGAGCCCTTAATAATTGAGCGTCTCTTTTCACACACATTTTCCTCACTTAGATAAGTAAAACTTTCTGGTAGGAAAAATATTATCGAACACTCATTTGATATGTGTTCAGATTGAAAGAATAAGATAAAAACTATTGCTTTAGATAGTTATATGGTATCTTCACTTTTATCGCCTATATGAAAAAGTGATTGAATTGAGATAGTTAAAGATGGTTAAAAGATATCCTCCAAAAAATATTTCATAGAATATATTATTTCTTAACAATAAGATATAAAATCTCACTTTTAACATAGTCACTAAGTTATTTTTTTACCATTGGTATTCACACTCATCTATCTAAATAAATAACTTGGTCATCAAAGGATTGACTCGAAAAATCTCTCCCAACCTCGATTTTTACTAATGATATCTTGAACAATTTTTTGAGAGCTTGACATTTCACATTGGAGGACCTCAAACAACCTCATCAGGAGCTCGGTGTTTTTACCTTAAAGATATCTTAGATAATCTTATATACATGAGACTGAATTACGTTAAGCTGACCCGAATATCAATGATGATATTATACATGTGTGTGTAAAGTTTCACCCCTCATACTGATTGCACACTAAATTCAACATGAAGGAAACTAAGTTGTAGATGTTGACGAGGATGGACATGTTAGGAGTCTAGCTAGGAGAGTCCTAATCTATTGAACTTTAGCTAGGAGAGTCCTAATTTAGTTTCATTGATAAGAGCATTCATGTAAATCCTATCTAGCCGACCCATATTAAAGAGATGAAGAGGCCGGCTAAATTAGGATTATTTTGAAGGAGAAGTTGATTAGAAGCATAAGTATTGAGTAGAAGTCACATTAGGAGTTAGGGTTTAGAAGTCCTATAAATAGCTATGTATTTACCATCTTTTCATCAATGAATAGATCAATCATTTTAGCAGCCTTTGAGCAGCAACTTGGAGGAACTCTTATAGAGTTCTAAGGAGGCCGATCCCCTAAAGAGATCAACTCTAAGTTTAGAATCTACAAGGGTTCTAACACTTGGTATCGAGCAGTATTCTTGGTGTCTCACTATCCTTCCATAACCATCCATCGATCTATAACCACCTAAAGCAATTCCCATATTTGCTTAAAAGATCATTCTTTGAATTCGCTATCATCTCCACCACTACAAATTATCCTTTGATCTCCTATGAATTACAATAAGTTCTAGTTTCCTACCTTACTGCTATTGTAATTTAGTTATCCTATTCAAAAATCTAAAAAAAAATTGTTCCTATATTGCTACGTAAACTTTTTATCATAAAGTTTTCATCTTTATGACTGCCTTTGTAAATTTTAGCCACATAGCACTATGTGTTTGATCTTGCTACCATGTTTTTCTATCCAAATCTCTATAAAATTTTACAACGACTTTAACACTTCTAAGCAGATTTTTCTTTAGTTTCGTTAAAATTCTTAATATAAACTCTTGATCTTTTACATCCAATTTGCTACACTTTAGGCGTAAAAATCTACTATAGTACCTTTCCATGATCCTCAATTTTACAAACCTCTTGTGGTCATTTCCTTCTATGAAATTTTTAATAGTATTACCTCTCCCTACCAGTAGATCCCCTTTGAATTTTGCTTGAATCTCTATCAAGAATTGTTAGAAAAAATTATATTTTTGCTGCTTAAATTTTTAGATGAAAAATGGTGTTGCTCTGTGTCCTTTTCTTCTTTGTAACCTACAAACCCTAGCCATTGCTTTGCTCATCAACTAAGACATCTTTAGGGCTCCCCTTAGTCTTAGATGCAGCTATCATAACTATTTTCATAACCTAATAGCATGCGTACCCAAAATAGTAAATAATTATAGCCAAACCCCCTTCTTTCACCGATCTATTATCAACCTTCCACCACTCTATGCCATTAACCCATCATGAAAAAAGACAAGAATATCTTCGATCTATAGGTATATGCTATGCTTCTCAAGATCTTATGTCAAGAAGTATGTGAATCTCGGATTGAATCAGAATCACGCTGAGGAGGACAAATTATGCGCTTTGTTTGCTTCAAAATTGGACAACCATTGAAAAATTTCAGTAGACCTCTAGCCCTCCGTGCTCATGAGGGTGGATTTCTGATAGATTTTGCTTTGCTACTACCAAATGATGATGTATGGTGGAAATTATTTTCATCTACTTGAAGGAGATGCTATTTAATGGCACAATTGGTTTGAATACAATCATGGGGCTTCAACGTGGCATGTGAATTTAAAGCATTGCTTTGAGCAGTTTAGGACTATGGAGGTATGAAAATATTGACCACCAACTCACAAGATTCGAAACCAAACCTCTACGATTCAAAGTACCAAACTAGGTTTGAGAAGCTATCTACCTTCTTATAATTGGATTGATCATCGAATTGTTAGGAACATTCATCAAGGACTTAAGCCGGAGATCTAAAGCTGCCTCATCACAATACTTTCCAAAGAATTCAACTAAGATGCTGGAGGATGAAATCAAAACCTATCTGCTCTCGTATCCTTCGGCCAAAAAAATTGACAAGATAAGAACTACATTTGTGATCAACAAAGGGTCTTTGTTGGTATTGCGATGAACTTGGAATCTTCATTTTTATAAGAACCACATTCTCTGATTGAACCTCTTGAAGACATGGAGGAGGAGGTTGAGAAGAGTCATGATGAAGAACAATAGTCGATTGGTATTCATGATGCTGCTCTTGTTGGTTACGAAACCCACAAATCTATGAAAGTGGGAGGACTCATTCTTATCTTTGGAAGTACTAATATTTTATGAATAGCAAGGTTGCTATCTGGATCTTATGGAGAGAATTATAAGCAAATTCAAGATCAAATGATGGGCCTGGTGAATCCAAGCTTGACATCAATGACTAACGATATTATGTGATATTTTTTTGCAATTACTAATTATGCCAATTGGCCCCTTGGCCTCTTGAATGGCCATACTTTAGGTCTAACTGAGATTAAGATTTTATCATCACAAGTCCTTTTGCCAAGCAACCATTGATGACCTAATTATCTTCTAATGAACTCACTTGGTTTCATTCGAAACAATTTATAAGCGTGAACTAAAAGATTAATTTTGGACTCTTTCACTTGACTAGTATCTTCGTGAGTGATTTTAAGAGTATGCCAAATATCGAAAGTTGTTTCACAAATGGCACAAAACAAGGCATTTATAGCTTAGCATTTAAGCCGATCTTTATCTCCAACTCATTCCAATCGTCATTGAAGAAGACTGAAAACCGGACAATATTCCAAGTTCAAAATCCATAGAAATAAGAAAAATTCTCATGCGAGTTTTCTAATAGATGTAATCCGACCCATTAAACATGGGTGGATGTGTAATTGAGTGACCCTTTTAGATGCTGGCAAATGTCATCTTTCTTAGGTTTTAAACTTGAGAGTGACATACCAACCATTTAGGATCTCAACACTAACCGTGGGGCGGGAGGGAGGCCAAGAATTAGTGTAGTAGATAAAAATCGATAACTTATAAGCGATTTTGGAAAACTTTGTGCGTTGAGAAAATTTTATCCGAGGAAAACGATTTCGGAAAATGATTAAGTCAAGTGAGATTATAAGTGAGTAGACAAGGGGAGATTGAACAATTGTAGTGAAGTAAAAAATTAAATGTAGCAAATGAAATTTACGCACCAAGAGAAGAATACAATAATTTTATAGTGGTTCGATCGATTGACCTATGTCCACCTCCTCCGATGAGGTCACCGGCTTCCACTATTGATCTTTCTTAAAGGGGAAAGATCAATCACTCCTTTTTACAAAACTTTCCAATGGCTCACTCTTCTTTTACAGGCTTATTACCCTTAGAGCAAGGTGGAGGTGAACACTCAACTTTTGAAAGCTATTTCACTATAGTTTCGATCTAGTTCTTATCACTTCTTAATGTGCTTAATTAGCTGAGAAGTAAGAGGTATTTATAGCCTCAATTGGCTTCAAACATTGGAGCAAAAAAAGGTCTCATATTAGATTTTCCGGTACTGGTAGTACCACCGCCTGTCACTGGTGGTGGTCCGCTAGAGCAGAGTCTCGGGTTCTATGGTGGGGTGGTACTATTGCCTAACAAGCGGTACCATCGCCTGACAGTTATTAACTACCGGTGGTACCACCCCTTGACTTGGGCGGTATCACCGCTCAGGCTCTTAGGAAACTGAACCCTGGGCTGTTCTATCGCCCCAGTCTTGCGGTGCCACCGCTAGACAAGGTCTAGCAACTTGGATGGGCCTTGAATCCGGCCCACTCCAATCCAATTACAAGCCTAGTTGGCCCCTACTAGGGTTAATGAGATTACCTCCCAACCTTAATCCTAATTATGGGTTAACTATGAAAATTAAAGGCATGTACTAAAGCAAAATAAAATCCGACATGTTAAGGTTTCTTCTGGCGAGCTTTTGACTATCTTCCAGCGGTCATTCGATGAACTCTCGGACAACTTCTGGTAGTCTCCCAACAGGCTCCTGGACTTCATGATTTTCGAAGCTTCTTTAAGCTCTTATCAAGAAGCCCGAAACCTCCGACTTTCAACAAACTTCCAACAAACCCTTCCAAGTTCCTCACTCATTCTCGGCCAATTCCGATAGCAATGAATCTTCTGACTCCGATGAACTCTTGACTCTTAACGATTGATCATTGACTCGACTTCGTTTTGCTTTATGCCTTTATCACTATCGTAGTTAATCCTGTACACTTTTCTCAATATATAGGTTAGATCAAACAAATTACCAATTGATTTCATTATTAAAATCTGAGATTCAATAGGATGGTCACAAATAGTCTGTCGTTTGTATATAAGCCCTTATATGAGTATCGAATCTTTCGAGTTGACAATTCCTCTCACCTCTATGAGCTTTGCACAAGTCTTTCAATCATCGAGAAACTCAAGCCTCTTTATATGATCGTATCTTTTGCCAAGCACCTTGTTTAACATGAGCACTATTAAGTTTGGTTGCCAACGTCATGCTGTAACTTAAACTTAGCCATGCGCTATGCATTTTTCCCAACTTGCTCATCCTCATGGTGCCTCTCATGCGAAGGGTTGGCCATTCCTGTAAGTATTAATCTCAAATCTCCACTTCTCTAAGTGGATCCTTTCCCTACGTCTCTATGCCCATTTTCTTTAAATGGTAGTATATGCTGGCGCCCTTAACGTAGCCTCGCTAGGCCCCCCCATATTTACATGCCAAGAGTTTCTAAGCGTGCTTATACCACTCTGATACCATCTAAGTCCATCTATTATGGATTTAGATAGTTTTACCTAAGTCATGCAGTATGCTTGTGACCTTCCTGAAACATCTTATAGTCTCTTAAGAACATGTAAAAGAGAAAACGAGTTAGAGGAATTATTTAACTCGAGATTCAACAAACGATCATTTTAGCAAACACTTGATAGGCAATACAAATAACAAACATAAACTTTGTAAGCTCTGAACAATTATACGACAAAGGGTCTAAGGTGATCCGCTGCGATCAAAAATCCCTACAAGTGTCCACATTACATTGTTGTGAAACAAGACAACAAATTAGCCTTAAAAACTACCCAAAAAGCCTATCTAGCTATATGCAACTCGAGTAGCTCGTGGATATTGTGCTAACACTCCGTACCATTTTACGAAGCTTAAAAAACCCCAAAATGACTGCTTGGATGGTTTGTTTGTAGGTAGTTTTGCTTTTGCGTGACAACTGCACATAACCTAAGTTTATAACTCTGAAACTAACTACAAAAGTAAACTAAAATGAAGTTACTAAGCCTATTGCAAGCTCTCTCTATATGCTATGTAAAACATTGACATAGTTAATAGACATGAACATATACAAGTATTATATCAAACACCTAATTTACAAACACCTAATTTACAGCTTTATCTTTGACACTTTGGAGGATCGAAACCAACAAGTCTATTTGAAAACTTTAAATTGCAAGATAAATACGTTTTTTTAAAGTTCCAACTGAATATGAATCCAAAGGCGACGGGAAAAACAAATGACATACAACAAATATACCCAAAATATCTGATGTACCAAAGGAAAAACATGAGTTTACATAAATATTACATACACTAGTAGGGTTAGTGCCACCTTTACGGTGGTTAGTTAAGTGCTTGATTCAATACCGAGCTGTTTCCATTATTTCAAGGGCTAATGCAGAATGGCTAGAGTAGGTGATTGAATTCAGAAGCTGATCTCACGCCTCTCAGCAAAAAATTTTCCTGTGGTCAATTGTTGGCAAGGTAGCAACGCAATCCAAACTCCAGTATCTGCACCTTCTTCAGCTGAAGCATTTCCTGCCCAACCTGTCATAGCAGTCTTCACCCATCCTGGACAGTAGCAATTTATGTAGATCTTATGACCTTCTGGTCTGTCAGCGAGCCTCCTTGCCATTAGTTGGGTGTACAGATTGACTGCCAGTTTTGATACTGAATAATCCGTGTACATCTGAGGCCATTCATTTGATGCCCAAGTTCCCTCCTTCACTTGGCATAGGAAATTAGCGCCATATCATCAATCAGCTCCTCAGAAAGGCAATCATCTTTTAGTAATTGCTCTCTCAAGGTCATGTCACCCACTCTCTGGAGAAAAAATGAAAAGCAATTACCAAGAGTCCAACATAAGCATAAGTATCAAAGTGAGTGATTCATATTGAACATGCTTAGAACACTAGTTTAAGATCATGAAACGAATGCAGACATATGTGGACAACAATTATTGACAAACCTACTAAGACAGGAGAAGCATCTATAAAGTTTCTGCATCTTACATTCCGCTACCATTAACTCTGCCAAGTCTTGAGCTAACGCTCAGTATTCGAGCACCAGAAGTAGTAGGACGATCATAGAGATAAAGATTTCGATCATCCGCTTTGTCCCAAAATAGTTTGTGGCAATGACCTCTTCAGCAAACTCAACAGAATTATTAGCGCCTGTGTTAAAGTTGACACCTGCATTATTTACCTGCAAAGTGACTGAGAGTAAGTGTACAATGCTGCAAGGCAGTCAAGAAGGAAGCATCCTAGAAATTCAAATGGTAGTATCATACTGGATTGAACAGAGGATAATCCAATGCTAAATGTAAGGGATTGTCAATGGCAGTCAATATTGACTTTTTTGACCGTAAGGGATTGCCGATGGCAGTCAATATCCCAAAAAATCCTAGAAAGAGGATACTCAGTGCTAAATGGAAGCAAGATAAATAGCTATTTTTTTCATGAGTTCAACTATCATTTGGAATAGAATAAGTAATAGCTCATGAATAGAGTTTGAAAACCTTTTTTGAGGCTATATATGTCATTTTCTTTGTTTTTTCCTAATATTTTAAGCAATATATAGTAATTATTTCTTTGATTATATCTTTAGAGGTCTTGCTCTTCCTTGATATGAAGAAAATCTAGTTATGAGAATCTATTTCTAATAGTTTAATATAAAAAAGGCTTGATTTGTGCCCCATCATAGCTTTTAGAGATGTCCACAATTGTTGTCTAATAGAAGACCACTTCCAAAACAACATGAGTTACTAAACCATATTTACTCAACTGATACAATTAAAAAGTCCTAACATCCAACAGACTGAGCAAAGGTGAAAATGATGATTGCGCCACCAAGCTCCATCAAACCATGCTTCACGACTGACCCAACGAAGTGCCATGTTAATAAATTTTATGTGGCTTGAAACAAGAAAACAGTGGAAGCACCACCGGTTGAGTAATCTCCACAAGTTGCAATAACACAGGACTCGAATAAGTACCAGTGGTCCCACCAACCGTGTTGCATCAAATTCATCCATGACAGTCTCATTCTTAGGTGGATTTGCTGATAGAATCTTCTACACGTCATGGCTGTGAAATTTGCTTGTTCCAGACATCATAGTGATGAATCCAAATATACTTACATCTCATTAGGCAACTACTCTACAAACCTTCTTTGTATATGCCTCAAATATGTGCATGCATGTTGCCACTTTAGGGGCACGACCATGCCTATAATCCAAAATGGAGTACCACTTATGATGATAACAACACCTCTGATTATCGATTATGCAATTCCATCTGCTGCCACCTGCATCACTCGAACAGCAGCAGTTTGTACCGTCCAAGGCCAAGGGTAGTAGCTACAACCTTCTTTTGTTGGAGGAACCAATGACGCTCTCAGTAGCAACAACAATCTCAGAACCTTGAACCACTTTCACCTCCAAGACACTAATATTCTTAAGCCACTTGCAGAGCTTGTCGAGTTCATCAGCCTGGGCCATAATGATTATAACCTAATCACTAGTTGTTTTGAGACTCTTATTTACGCTACATCATCACTAGAGCAACATGCATATTGCTTGTCCTATGTCATAGCAGGAAACCGATAATTTACTAAACAGTCCAGCCTGCAGAATAGAACACGTCTAACAAAAAATGCAGGTTCAGTCAGCTGAAGGTGGTCTTATATGAGGCAATTTTCTGTGAGTTCTTAAACATAAAATTTTCATGTGGCTGGTCCTTAAGTCGGAGTTCACTTAGGACTAATTCTTAGCATAAAAAAAGGTGGTAAAATGGGATGTCTCCTGAGCTGTGTAAATGCTCTCGTGAGTCTATTGATCATGTCCACCTCGTCGTTTATTTATAGGCTAATTTTCTATGAGTTATTAAACATAAATTTTCATGTGGCTGGCCCTTAAGTCTGAGATCACAAGGACTAATTCTTATCATAAAAAAAGGTGGTAAAATGGGATTTTTCCTGACCTGTGTTAATGCTCTCGTGAGTCTATTGATTGTGTCGTCATTATCGTTTGTTTGTAGGCACTGGAGAAGCATTCGAGCTCATAGGCGCTTCAATTGACATCCAACCAAATTGAATTAGTGTGAACTAGGAAGAGCAGAATAAACTTTAACACATGCCATTAGTTCATCTCTCGGCTTACTGCTCGGCCAAATATGTTCTATAAACGTTCTACGTCTTCTACCACTGAATCCTTGACATGCAATTATTTTGGCAAGCGCATCAAAAGAACCGCTCAGTCCATCTATATCACGATAAGAATCCCAGCATAAGAATTCGAGCGTCAAAATGTAAAAGCCCCTCACCATGATGTCAAGTCCGCCATACTTCTCAGCGATCCACTTTGCAAATGATTCCACGGAGTCAGGACGCGAAACGTCAAGCTGCCGAAACTCCACGTTGAGGCCTTCGCCCCGGAGTCCGTCCGCCGCGGCACGGCCTCGATCGGCGTCTCTTGCGGTGAGGATGACGCGCAGGCCATGGACGGCGAGCTGGTGCGCTATCTCGTAACCAATCCCCCGGTTAGCGCCCGTCACCACGGCCACCGTCTCCGACGACCACCATCTAGTAGAAGGACAAACGAAGGGAGGGTGAAAGAGAGTCGGTAGAGGGAGGCAATTCGACGAACGGGTGGCGGGCGTGTGGCGAGCGAAGGGGTCCCGACCTCTCAACAGATGAATAAGGTAGCTTCCGGAGCCGGGAGATCTCTTGGAGCCGCTGCTCCCGCCTCGCTTTGGCTCGTTCCTTTCCCTGCTTGCCCATGCCGGGAGCGCGCCCGATGGGGTTGCTGTACGATTCACCCTTGTTTTGGCTCCCCTCGCGTCGTGGTCGTCAGGATGGAGTACCAAAGGGAAAGCGGAAGCGGTGCATCGAAGTCAAGAACTCCAGCGCGGTTCGGATTAGATCACTTCGAATCGAAGTGATCTAAGAAATCATGTGAGCTGTGCTCGAAGAAAAAAGGATTAGCATAAGTTTATTAAATAAAATAAAATTTAATTTAAAGAAAAAACATATTAGTGGACGTGCCGGAGTGGTTATCGGGCATGACTAGAAATCATGTGAGCTATGCTCGCGCAGGTTCGAATCCTGCCGTTCACGTATTTGTTTATTTATTTTTTTATACAATTTTTCAATTTTTTAAGCCATTAAAACCTGTAGAGTTTTCTTGTATGTTCTGCTTATGTGTATTGTAGAATATGATGCTTCCTTCACATGTTCTTTGGAGATTGTAGGTTTGCAATACGAACCTTACCGAGTTTCTTATATGTTCTTTCTATTTATGTGTTCTTTAGAATATAATGTTTTCTGTAAATATAAAAATTATACTTATGTCATTGTCGTTATTACCTATGTGCAACAACCTAGGCGATAGGCATGCCTTGGTTGCCGGTGACTACACACGCAATGACGTCATTGTTTGTCGTTGCATTGCAAGACAACCTTTGAACGATGACTATAGTAATGTTGTTGTGAAAGTATTTGTTGGTCGCAACCTGTGTCAATGGAACATCGGAGGTGGGTTCATAATGACCCTACAGCGATCGCAAGGGTTGTTGGTCGATCGCGGACACCACATGCAGTAATAATAGCTGTGCACGGGCACGATGATGTGCCACGATGACCATAGGGTTTGGCGGTCGATTACGGAGAGAGTTTGGGCCACCCACATGCCGTGACAATTGTAGGGATCATCAATCGGCCACATGAGAATGGTCGCAGTGACGGATGGTTGTAGATTGTGATGATCATAGTGTTGAAAACTTAATAAGAAGAAGGGATAGAGTTATCAAACAAAGGAAGAGTATGATAAGCTTAATTTTCTATATTTCTCTAAAAACTCTTTGTAATTTCATAAACTCTATGTGTTTCATGACCTAACATATGAGGTTTATATAGTTCCCAAAGATATATTACATTAATTATATTCAAGATGAATCATTCTCTTTCAAGAAACCTTCTTAAGAATCAATAACCATTTTGACTTGTCTTTCCACAGACATTTAATCTATTTTTCCTTCTTAATGGAATGAATCTCCCTCTTGATATAATGAACTTTTTTCTTATTAAAGTTAACCTCTTTATGATATTTGAACAAGTTTATTTCTAACAGTCTCCCCTTTTAAACTTGTTCCATTTGATATGTTAAGTTTCCTTCAAAGTTATTGAAATATTTCAAATTTAGGGGGTTTTGTAAGTATATCGACCACTTGTTCACTTGTCTTGACATGATGTATCTCCACTTCTTTATTTTTGATATGATCTCTTATAAAATAAAATCTTATGTTAATATGCTTTAATCTTTCATAGTAGAATGAATTCTTGGCCAAGGCAATAGCTGATTTGTTATTAACATAAATCATGGTTGACTTCTCTTGTGGCATAGTTATTGAAGTAATTTTCTTAGCCAGATTGCATGACAAACACAAGAAGATGCTGTTATATATTCTGCTTCATAACTTGATAGAGCAACAATTTATTGCTTTTTTGAAGACTAAGTGAATGTAGCTTCACTAAAATAAAATACAAATCCAATTGTACTTTTCAAATCATCATAGCTTCCGGCCCAATCACTGTCACTATATCCAATAAGCTCCAACCTTTTAGATGATGAATACAATATCCCATACTCAATTATTCTTTTAACATATCACAAAATCCTTTTAGCGACATTTAAATGAGATGTCTTAGGAGCTTCTATATATTTACTTATTAAACCAACTCCAAATAATATATCGGGTTGAGTACATGTCAAATACCTTAAGCATCAAACTAGACTTTTATAATAAGTTGGACTAATATATTTACCTTCACATTCTTTAGTCAACTTAGTGCCATATTCAATAGATATATCTATAGGGTGACAATCTTTCATAGAAAAATTCTTTAGAACCTCCTTTACATAATTTTCTTATGAGATAAAAATTCCTCAATTGTTTTGTATAACTTCAATACCAAGAAAATAAGTCATTAGGCCCACGTCGATCATCTCAAAATCTTTCTTCATAGAACGCTTAAAATCTTCAATCAGAGAGCTACTATTGCTTGTACATATTAAATCATCTATATATATGTATATAAATAAGATAACTTCATTAGAGTTAGATTTTATATAAAGAGCATACTCATGTGGGTATTTAGAAAAATTATTTTGAATAAAATAATCATCTATTTGAGAATTTTATGCTCATGGGGCTTATTTAAACCCATAAAGAGCTCTCATTAACTTGAATACTTTGTTTTCTTGTTCATGAATAATAAAACCAGGGGGTTGCTGAATATATATCTTTTCCTTAAGAACTCTATTAAGAAATACTGATTTGATATTCATTTATAAAATTTTTTATTTTATTTGAGCTACTAGGGAGATAAGTAATCTTATTGTCTCCAATCGAGCAATTAGTGTGAATACTTCTTTATAGTCGATTTCATATTATTATTTGTATTCCTTTGCAACCAATCGTGCTTTATGTTTCTCTACCTTCCCTTGTGTATTTCTTTTTATTTTGAAAATCCACTTAACACTGATCGCTTGGTGGCCTTCTAGAAGTGTAGTAAGCTCCTATATATCATTTCTGTTAATTGTATATATTTTTTCATTCATTGCTTGTGACCATTTTTCTTCTCTACAAACTTCTTTGAAGGTTAATGGATCATATCCTATAAAAAAATAAAATAAAGAAAGTTTATCATTATTAGTATCAATCATTCGAGTCACATTATATAGCTCCTGAATCGATCTTATCTTTCTTATAATTGGACTTCTTAAATCATGTGACCTAGCCAATCTAGGTGATGATTTCGGTAAAGCCTCTTCGATATTTGCTTGTATTATATCATCTTCTTTTGAAGCTATAGCTTTCTTATGTTGCTCATCACTTTTCTAGTTCCAAATCTGTTATTTATCAAACTGAACATATCTTAACATCACAACTTTATTTATGATAGGATTGTAGAGTTTGTAACCACTGAAATTATTAGCATAACCTAAAAACATACATTTTTGACTTTTATTCTTAAGTTTTATTCTCTTTTCTTATGGTATCTTAGCAAATGCAACACTTCCAAAAATTCTCAAATGATCGACTCTTGGTTTCTTTAAGCTCCATGCTTCTTCTAGTGTAACATTACTAATTTGATTTGTTGGAAACCTATTAAGCAAATAAACTACACAAGCAATAGTATCTCCCCAAAATTCCTTAGGAATTCTTTTTTCCTTTAACATGCATCGGACCATATTAAGTATAGTCCTATTTTTTCTTTCTGAGACACCATTTTAGTGAGGTGTGTATGGCATAGTAAATTGATGTAAAATCTTATTATTTCTATAAAATCTTTTAAATTCATTTGATCTATATTTATCACCTCTATCTGTTCTTAAACATTTAATCCTACAACCACTTTGTCTTTTAACTAAATCCTTAAATTCTTTGAATTTACTTAAACTTCTTTCTTTTCTTTTAACATGTAAACCCAAGTTTTGCCATTATGATCATCAGTGAAAGTAAGAAAATACCCGCTTCCTCTAAGTGATATTGGACTAATAGGGTCACAAACATCTAAGTGCACCAAATCAAGTCGATGCCATACTTTTTTTGTTCTTTTGACTTTGAAAGGTTTTCTTTCTTACTTACCCATAACACATACTTTACATAATTTTGATGGACGATCAATTCTTAGCATTCCTATCATTATATTATACTTCTCTAGAAGTTTCAAAGCCTCAAAATTTAAATGAGCATATCTAATATACCATAGTGTAAAAATATCTTTAATATCAGTTTTAAAATAATTTGATCGATCAAAAATACATAAATACAGAGGAAACATTATGTTCTTTGCCATTTTCACATGTGATATCAATATTTTATTCTTGTCATGAATTGAAAGAGCCATATCTTTAATCTCAATATCATAACATTTTTCAAGTAATTATCCTAAACTTAAAATATTATTGTTCATATCAGGAACATAATAAACATCTGAAATATATAACTCTTTATCATTATTAAGTTTAAGGAAAATTTTATCTTTACCTCTTATTGGTCTCTGAAACATATCACCAAATGTAATATTTCTAGAATAACTTGTATCTATTTTTGAAAATAAATCTTTAATACCACATATGTGATTTGAAGCTCTAGTATCTAAATACCATATCATAGATTGATCTTCGTTCAATTTATCATATGCCATCAACAAAACTTGATTTTCATTCTTTTTTTTCTTAACAAAATTTACCTTATTACCTTGGTTGTTAGGATTATAATAATATTCAAAGGAGTAATGTCTATACCTTTTGCAAATATAACATTATATTTCAAATCTTTTAGAATTTCTACCATGTCTACAGCCTCAGCCACATCCTCAACCACAACCTCGACCTCTTTGCCTAGAATTTTCTCTATCACCTTCATTATTTGGAGATTCCTGATTGGTCTGATTTCTACCTCCTCTTCCTCTTTGTCTGCAACTTCTTTCTCTTTGAGAATTTGATTCACATATGTTTTCAAGAGTAAGCTTGGTTTGTAGTGCTTGCTCCATAGTTTTGTTTTCTCCTCTTTTTGTAATCCTTTGTTCATGAACTTAAAAGAAACCCATAAGTTATTCTAAAGATATTTTTTCTAAATCTTTAGATTCTTCAATTGCAACAACAATAAAATCAAATTTTGGATCTAGAGATCTCAGTATTTTTTCTATTACTCTTTGATCACTTATTTGTTCATAATTTCATCTCATTTGATGAATAATAGAATGACCTTTGAGAAGTAATCAGAAATAGTTTTAGAAGTACCTTATTGTAATTTTTCAAACTCGACTCGTAAAACTTATAAACAAAGTTTTTTTTACCTTATTAATACCACCAAATGCTTTTTGAAGCATTTCCCAAGCCTTCTTTGAAGTATTTGCTGGAGCGATGATCTCGAACATTGTAACATTAAGTCCTTGGTAGATTATAAACAAAGCCTTTTTCTCCTTATTCCTTCTATCTTTGAGTTATTTTCTTACTTCTGTATTTATTGCTCTTTCTTTTGTTGGACTTAGCTCAATAAATCTATCTTCTACAAACTCTCATACAAGCCTAGAAGAACCTTTATTTGAATGTATCATATGTCATAATTTTCTTTTGTCAATCTAGGAATCTAAATTTGGATGATACTTGGGGAAGAGGCCATAGCTTAACCTAGGCTCTGATACCAGATGTTGAAAACTTGATAGGAAGAAGGGATAAAGTTATCAAACAGAGAAAGAGTAGGACAAGCTTAACTTTCTATATTTCTCTCAAAAATTCTTTATAATTTTAGAAACTTTATATGTTTCATGATATAATATATGGGGTTTATATAGTCCCCAAAGATATATTAAATTAATTATATTCAAAATGAGTCTTTTTTTTTTCAAGAAACCTCTTCAAGAATCAATAGCTATTTTGACTTGTCCTTCCACAGACATTTAATCTAATTTTTTTCTTAATGAAATAAATCTCCCTCTTGATGTAATAAATATTTTTTTTGTTGAAATTAACCTCTTTATGTTATTTGAACAAGTTTATTTCCAACACATGGTACTTTCAGTTTATCATTGGTGCGATTCCAGATATAACGATAGTATATTCATAGATTAGATAAAGGTTTTTTTAATGACATCAAAAGATATATAATTTTAATCCTGATTAATTAGTATTTGATTTTAATTTTAACATTAAAAAATTTTAATTAATAGTAACATAATTATAAATTTTATACTTACACTTACTTCCCTCTCGAGGTCTTCCCAGATCGCAGGTTTGGAATACGTTCTTAAGATCAACGAGGACAAACTCATAAAAGCTAGTAAGTGACGCTCACACAGCCCTGTAAACTAGTCTGGCATGCGGATCAAAGCAACTTTAGTAGCATTTGGGCGAGAACTGACTCTCTTCAAACGCTTAGCTTAGTCTTCCGAACAATTTTGATCACTTCCCATGGAACGTTTCAAGCATTTTGTGCCATTGTATTTACATATCTAAAAGGTAAACATTGTGAAAACAAACAAGACGATTACTTAATGCAATAAAAGAACTTTTTCTGGTATTAAAAGGGAACTCGGATTGCCCAAAATCCCGTGCACTTAACGCTAGAACACCAACGTTTTTTGTGGAGTGCTTTCATAAACCCTAACTCTTCTCCTTTTGCTTTTATAGAACATATGCAAGCAGGAGGAACGACAACGAGATCACGTAAAGGAGCTCAAAATCGTGCTTTCTATTGCTCTTGCGTGCCGAGAGCTCGGCCAAAGACACACGAGGTTGGTAGTGCAAAACGTGATGTTGAGGTCTGGTCAGAGTGAGCTCTCTCACATTATTGTGGTTGGTCTTAAAGTAGGAAGGAAGAGACGGTATTGGGAGACTTTGTGTCTGCTCTTTTGTCACTTCCGAGTAGTGCTTTAGATTTTTGCACTCTTCTTCTTCTTCTTCTTATATATATATATATATACACACACATATATATATGATTAATAAAATATAAATTATTATGAAAAAAGAAATATCATGGGATTCTCTATAGCCAATTATTTGTGCAATTGTTAAGCTTGATAATAGATGAAATACTAGATAGCACCAGAAAAGTTATTATTGTGGTTGTCAGTCACACCACAGAAAATAAATATTAAACATATTAACGATCTCATTTATTAGAATGATTAGAAGGCTTGTTAATTCGCATGGAGATGGCAATATTTATATAGATATTTTTGGGTAAAATTTCATAACGAGTAGGCAGAGAATAGCAAAGGACGCGAGATAATTCTGGATACAAAAAGAGAAAACTTACATTTTAGCACATAGAAAGTAACTATCCGTCGGCACTTTTAACACATTACATAAAAGAGCATATCTTAAGAAGCCCATATGATCCATATGTTTAAATCTTATAATATGTTAGTAGGGTCAGAGCCCTTAATAATTGAGCGTCTCTTTTCACACACATTTTCCTCACTTAGATAAGTAAAACTTTCTGGTAGGAAAAATATTATCGAACACTCATTTGATATGTGTTCAGATTGAAAGAATAAGATAAAAACTATTGCTTATCGGTCTACTTACATATATATGGGTTCAAAATAGATAGTTATATGGTATCTTCACTTTTATCGCCTATATGAAAAAGTGATTGAATTGAGATAGTTAAAGATGGTTAAAAGATATCCTCCAAAAAATATTTCATAGAATATATTATTTCTTAACAATAAGATATAAAATCTCACTTTTAACATAGTCACTAAGTTATTTTTTTTTACCATTGGTATTCACACTCATCTATCCTAAATAAATAACTTGGTCATCAAAGGAATTGACTCGAAAAATCTCTCCCAACCTCGATTTTTACTAATGATATCTTGAACAATTTTTTCGAGAGCTTGACATTTTCACATTGGAGGACCTCAAACAACCTCATCAGGAGCTCGGTGTTTTTACCTTAAAGATATCTTAGATAATCTTATATACATGAGACTGAATTACGTTAAGCTGACCCGAATATCAATGATGATATTATACATGTGTGTGTAAAGTTTCACCCCTCATACTGATTGCACACTAAATTCAACATGAAGGAAACTAAGTTGTAGATGTTGACGAGGATGGACATGTTAGGAGTCTAGCTAGGAGAGTCCTAATCTATTGAACTTTAGCTAGGAGAGTCCTAATTTAGTTTCATTGATAAGAGCATTCATGTAAATCCTATCTAGCCGACCCATATTAAAGAGATGAAGAGGCCGGCTAAATTAAGATTATTTTGAAGGAGAAGTTGATTAGAAGCATGAGTATTGAGTAGAAGTCATATTAGGAGTTAGGGTTTAGAAGTCCTATAAATAGCTATGTATTTACCATCTTTTCATCAATGAATAGATCAATCATTTTAGCAGCCTTTGAGCAGCAACTTGGAGGAACTCTTATAGAGTTCTAAGGAGGCCGATCCCCTAAAGAGATCAACTCTAAGTTTAGAATCTACAAGGGTTCTAACACTTGGTATCAGAGCAGTATTCTTGGTGTCTCACTATCCTTCCATAACCATCCATCAGCCCTCTATAACCACCTAAAGCAATTCCCATATTTGCTTAAAAGATCATTGCTGAATTCCGCTATCATCTCCACCACTACAAATTATCCTTTGATCTCCCTATGAATTACAATAAGTTCTAGTTTCCTACCTTACTGCTATTGTAATTTAGTTATCCTTATTCAAAAAATCTAAAAAAAAATTGTTCCTATATTGCTACGTAAACTTTTTGTCGCAAAGTTTTCATCTTTATGACGAAAGATGCACTGTAGAATTTTAGCCACATAGCACTATGTGTTTGATCTTGCTACCATGTTTTTTCTATCCAAATCTCTATAAAATTTTTACAACGACTTTAACACTTCCTAACAGCAGATTTTTCTTTAGTTTCGTTAAAAAATTCTTAATATAAACTACTGATCTTTTACATCCAATTTGCTACACTTTAGACGTAAAAATCTACTGCAGTACCTTTCCATGATCCTCAATTTTACCAAACCTCTTGTGGTCATTTCCTTCTATGAAATTTTTAATAGTATTACCTCTCCCTTACCAGTAGATCCCCTTTGAATTTTGCTTGAATCTCTATCAAGAATTGTTAGAAAAAATTATATTTTTACTGCTTAAATTTTTTCGATGAAAAATCTGGTGTTGCTCCTGTGTCCTTTTTCTTCTTTGTAACCTACCAAACCCTAGCCACATTGCTGCCATCAACTAAGACATCTTTAGGGCATCCCCTTAGTCTTAAGATGCAGCTATCATAACCTATTTTCATAACCCTAATAGCATCAAAAACTGTAGCCCAAAATAGTAAATAATTATAGCCAAACCCTTCTTTCACCGATCTATTATCCGAACCTTCCACCACTCTATGCCATTAACCCATCAATAGAAAAAAGACAAGAATATCTCTGATCTATAGGTATATGCTATGGCTTCTCAAGATCAAATTGATGTCAAATTTGAAGTATGTGAATCTCGGATTGAATCACTCCTTGAATCACGCTTGGAGGACAAATTATGCGCTTTGTTTGCAGAATTCAAAATTGGACAACCATTGAGTCTAACCAAATTTCAGTAAGGAGAGAATTCAGACAGACCTCCAGAGAAGAAGGGATAGCCCTCGGACATGCTTTAGCCATGCATGAGGGTGGATTTCCTGTGATGGGAAGAAGGAGACCCAATGGGGTGGATTTTGCACGCCGAACATTGCTTTTGCTACTACCAAATGTCGGATGATGCTATGGTGGAAATTGCTGTCATCTACCTTGAAGGAGATGCTATTTAATGGCACAATTGGTTTGAATACAATCATGGGGCTTCAACGTGGCATCAATTTAAGAACGCATTGCTGAACCGTTTCGGACCTATGGAGTATGAAAATATTGACCACCAACTCACAAAGATTCGACAAACCTCTACGATTCAAGAGTACCAAACTAGGTTTGAGAAGCTATCCTACCTTGCTTATAATTGGATTGATCATCAATTGTTAGGAACATTCATCGAAGGACTTAAGCCAGAGATAAAAGGGGAGGCTAAGGCGCGGCAGCCTCATACCGTGATGGCTCCGATTTCTTTTACCTAAATTCAAGAAGAATGGCTCAACTAAGATGCTCGGAGGATGAGAATCTCTCTTAGGCCCGTGGCATATAAACCTACTTCTGCTCTCAGCTATCCTTCGCTGCCAAAAAAATTGACAAGATAAGAACTACGTGACTGATCAACAAAGGGTCTTTGTTGGTATTGCGATGAACTATGGAATCATGATCATCGCTGTAAAAGGGGCCACATTCTACTGATTGAACCTCTTGAAGACATGGAGGAGGAGGTCCAAGAGCATGAGGAAGAGGTCACAGATGAAGAACAATAGTCGATTGGTATTACGATGCATGCTCTTGTTGGTTACGCAAACCCACAAACGATGAAAGTGGGAGGACTTTTGAAGCAACAACAGATCACCGTTCTTATTGACACTGGAAGTACTAATAATTTTATGAATAGCAAGGTTGCTATCTGGATGGTCTTATCTATTGAGAATTATAGCAAATTTGATGTTAAGGTCACCGACGGATGAATTTTGAAGTGTGATCGTAGGTGCCCACGGGTGAAACTATTGTTGTAGGACCAAGAGATAATTGTAGATTTCTTCCTCCTCTCTCCTGATGATTATGAGGCCGTGCTTGACATCGAATGACTAACGATATTATGTGATATTTTTTGAAATTTTTTGAAACTAATTATGAAATTTTATAGTAAGGGGAAACAGGTGATACTGCACGAGAAATGTGGGGGCGACGTAACGATGAATTGCATTTAACGAATAGAGAAAGTTTTACACAAAGCATGTAGTGACTTTTTGGTATAACTTGAGTAGCAATCTAAGAGAGAGCCAACCAAATTTGAAGATCCAAACCTACTTCCCTTACTTGCTGAATTTTCAAATATATTTGACGAACCGCATAACCTACCTCCTACCCATCGGCATGATCATCGTATACCGATTCTTCTGGACAAACCTCTAATAAATACTTAGCCATATCAGTATCTACATTTCTAGAAGGATGAAATAGAAAGAATTATAAAAGAGATGCTTGAAATAGGAGTTATTCAACTAAGTTATAGCCCCTACTTTTCACCGGTGCTCCTCGTACAAAAGAAGGACGGAACATGACGAATATGCATTGATTACTAAGCTCTAAACAGTATAACCATCAAGGATAAGTGCCCTATTCTAGTAGTAGATGAATTATTTGATGAATTAAAGGGAACATAAGTCTTCACAAAGCTGGACCTTTGATCTGTGTATCATCAAATATGAGTGTGCGAAGAAGACATCGAAAATCGCCTTTCGAACGCACAACGGTCACTACGAATTTTTGGTAATGCCCTTTAGTCTCACCAATGCTCCCTCCATCTTCCAAAACCTTATGAATGATATTTTTCGGAGTAATCTTCATAAATTTATGCTGATTTTCTTTGACGATATCCTTATTTATAGCCATTCTCTTGAAAGTCATTTTTAGTACTTACGACTTATTCTGATGATTTTGTGAGAATATGTTCTTTTTGTTAAAAAATCAAAGTGTAGCTTTCTTCAGCAGAAGGTAAAATATCTTGGGCATATCATATTAGAGGAAGGTGTGGTGGTGGACCCCTCCAAAATTGAAGCAATGTAGAACTGGCTGACCCTAAGGAACATAAAATCGCTATGCAGCTTTCTTGGTTTAACAAGTTACTACTGCAAGTTCATGAAAAACTATGAAAAGATTAGTGTGCCTCTTACTTCCTTGCTAAAAAAAGATGCTTTCTAATAGTTGGACAAAGCCACCACCTATACTAGCGTTATCTGAACTTAAAGCCACCACCGCCTTCGACGAACTTAAAGCCGCAATGATAACAACACCTATACTAGCGTTATCTGACTTCGGTAAGACTTTTATTATTGAAGCCAATGTCTCCAGAGTCGAAATTGGTACTGTATTAATGCAAGATGGCCGCCCCCTCACTTGTACCAGTAAGACATTATCTCCTTCCCATTTTAAGATGCTATTTATGATAAGGAGATGCTTGCGATTGTGCATGCGGTGGTCAAATAGAGATTGTACTTGATCAGGTGACGCTTTTAAATCAAGATCGACCATAAAAGCCTAAAATATTTCTTGGAGCAGAAGATATCTTCTCCCGAGCAGTAAAAATAGGTAATAAAGCTTCTTGGATATGATTATAAAATAACTTACAAAAAGGGGAAAGAGAATGTTGTTGTAGATGCGCTTTCGCGGTTACCCAAGCAAACTGAATTTTTGACCGTTTCACTTCCAACCAGTGACTTCCTTAAGGATATTAGGAGGGAATGACAAGATGATCCGGAGGCCAGTAAGATCATAAAAAAATTGGAGAAAGCACCAAGCTCCATGGTTCATTACAATTGGGAATCAAAAGACTTGTGCTATAAGAGACGCATTGTGTTTGTGCCAAATTCTACTTGCATAAAGATCATCATTCAAGAGATGCATTCCACACCTATGGCCGGGTACTCCAGGTTCTTAGAACTTATAAGAGAATTAAGCAAAAATTTTATTGTGTAGGGATGAAACAACAATATGATCAACACAAAGTCGAAAGAGAATTTTCAGTAGGAGATTGGGTCTTCATATGGCTCCAGTCATACAAGCAAACATCAATCCAGACTAGAGCATCTATGAAGCTTTCACCTCGGTTCTATGGACCCTACCAGATTTTGGAGCGCATAAAAGCATTAGCATACAGATTGGATTTACCCGTCAACTCCCAAATCCATCCAGTCTTCCATGTGTCATGTTTAAAGCTCAAGTTGGGACAAAACGAGACAACCCAAAACCATCTACAAAATATGACTATCCAAGGAGAGCTCCAAATCCAACCGAGTGTCATTATTGATCGATGGATCGTGACTCGACGATAATGACCCACTACTGAAGTGCTAATACAATCGGCAAACCTACCAGCAAAAGATGTCACTTGAGAGAACTATGACGATTTGAAGATCAAATTCTCAAAATTCATGAAGTATTAGCCTCGAGGACAAGGCTGATTTGAAGAGGACGGGTCTGTTAGGACTCTAGCTAGGAGAGTCCTAATCTATTGGTACTCTAGCTAGGAGAGTCCTAATCTATTGGGACTCTAGTTAGAAGAGTCATAATTTAGTTTCATTGATAAGAACATTCATGTAAATCCTATCTAACTGACTCTTATTAAAGAGTAAAGAGGTCGGCTAGGTTATGATTAGTTTGAAGGAGAAGTTGATTAGAAGTAGGAGTATTAAGCAAGAGTCATATTAGGAGTTGAGGTTTAGAAGCCCTATAAATAGTCATGTATTCACCTTCTTTTTATCAATAAATAGATCGATCCTTTTAGTAGCCTTTGAGTAGCAACCTAGAGGAAGAAACCTCTATAGAGTTCCGAAGAGGTCGATCCCCTAAAGAGATCAATCCCAAACTTAGAATCCAAAGGGTTCTAACAAGATACCTGAATTCACCGATTCCCGCTGCTGGCTCAAAACAAGGGGCTATTAGTTAGATGTTGATCTTTCCAAGTACCTACTTTGCAGTGTTCTTGATGTTGCCAACTTGGGTCAAAAGTCCCCCGGTACCTAATTCGGTTCTTTGGTTTCTCCTCGTGCTGTTTACTTTCCACAGCTTTTGCTTTCCTTCTACCTTTTCCTCAGTGCCCACTCCACCTAGCTCAAGTTATTTTCTTTCGTCTTCTTCTTCTTTTGCTTTAGTTTAGGAAGTGGCTACCTCTCCCTTCCTATAAATACCAATCAACACCCACAAGAGAAGGCCCATGACAGGGCAGCTACCTCACATCATATATATTTTGATCATCTGTCTTCTTCATCAGTTGTCCATCTGATGAACTGAACTCCTCGAGTCTTTTCTGCTTCTCATCTTTTGTCCACATAAACCCAAGAAGCCTTTAACTCATCCTTCCATGCCGAAACACTTCACCTATTCACTTCTTGTCAAGCTTCGTCATCCATCCTCCCCTTTCCCTTCCCTGTCGAAGATGAAGAAGGCTGTTTCTTTCCTCAAGCAGATCGGCACTGTTCTTGCCGCACTACTGAAGGCCAAGACCTTGGGCGTCAAGAGCAAAGCCAGGCTCATGTTCTTTGACCTGCTTCGGAACAAGAAACTCCTCATGAGTGCAATCTCCGGCAAGATCCAGGCACTAAAGGGCCAAGTTAAAGGTGGCCATGGTGGCGAGGGCTACGGCAAGGCAATGGTGATGTACGATGCTGCGAGAGAGGAGGTTCCTCCAAGCCCAGGGCTTATGGAGCCACTCGAGTATATTGAAGAAGAAGACTACCCGGACCTAACGCACTGTCTCTTTGACATGGATGACGATGAGGAGGATGACAGTATCTCCTCCGTCGTAGCTTTTGTAACAAGTCCTCGAGACGATGGTTTAGATTTCAACATCGAGGGCGAGATCGACCATGTCGCTGATGTATTCATCAGGAGGTTCCGCAGGGAGATGAGGTTGCAGATGCAGGACTCACCGAGAAGGTACCAGGAAATGTTCGACACAGGCGCTTGAAACAAAACAAAGACATGCCCTCGTTTCTTCTATTTTGTTTTCTATTTCCCATACGATAGGGATTGGCGGAAGATATACCATCATATGTATTCTTAGCTTCAGATTTCATTTGTAATTTGATTCCATTACTTTTAGTTTTATGCTTAATGGCGTTAGCAAATGACTTTTCGAAAGCAAACTTGCTTTTGACCTACCAATCTTGCTTGCTTTAGTAGATATTTTAATTATCATAGTTAGAGTCTAATTCAAGTTAGGATTGGGAGGTAATCCCACTAACTCAATTAGAGGCTAACTGGGCCTGAATTCGGATTGGTTTGGGCGGGATTGTTGGCCCAAACAATATTGCTGAACCCAGTCTAGCGGTGGCACCGCTAGAACTGGGCGGTGGAACTGTCCAAGGCTCAGCCTTCCAAGTGGTTTGAGTGGTGATACTACCGGTAGTTATTAACTATAAGACGATGGTACTACAAGACTGAGCGGTGGTAGTACTACCAGACTGGGCGATGGTACCGCCTAGTGTCAAAGACTACTAGCGGTGGTACCGCTAGGGATAGGTGGTGGTACCGCTAGTACCCCAGAAATCCAGGGTAAGATCTTTTTTGGCTCTATTTTTGAAGCTAATTATGGCCTATAAATACCTCACACTTCTCTGCTTGTTAGACACAGAAAAGTAAATAAAAGAACTGAGATTATAGTGAAATCACTACTTGTAACCTTGAGAGTTCATCTCCATCGATTCTAAGACTTAAAATCTTGTATAAAGAGAGTGAGTTAACTTATAAAGAGATATGTAAAAGGGTGATTGATTTTTGCCCATTGAAGAAAGATCAATAGTGAAAGCCAATGATCTCAACGGAGGAGGCATCGAGAGTGGACGTAGGTAGGACGACCGAATCACTATAAATTGGTGTGTTCTTTCCTTGCTATGCACTTTTCTTCCTTACTATTTTTAATTAACTGCAACTACTCTACTTCCTCTCTACCTACTTACAAATGTGTTCAAAGTTAAACATTTTTTACCGAAACGTGTTTTCATTGAATGAAGCTTTTCACCGAAATGGTTTTTCGAAATCGATATTTTTAACTACTGCACTAAATCAAACCCCCCCTCTCTTAGTACCAAACTTGATCATAACAATTGGTATCAGAGTGATGTTACTCTTGATTTGGTTTAAAACCCAAGAGAGATAACATTTGCCAACAATCAAGAGGGTTATTCAATCATATGCCCACCTATGTTTAATGGGATGGATTACATATATTGAAAAACTAGAATGAGAATTTTCTTGATTTTTATGGATTTTGAGTTATGGGACATTATCAAAAATAGATTTTAAAAGTCTTCTCTTCCAATGAATGATTGGAATGATTTAGAGAAGAAAACTTTTTCTTTAAATGCCAAGGCTATGAATGCCTTGTTTTGTACTTTAGATAAGAATAAATTCAATTGAGTTTCTATTTGCGAAATAACTTATGATATTTAGTATACACTTGAAATTACACACGAAGGTACCAATAGACTAAATGAGTCTAAAATTAATCTTTTAGTTCATAGTTATGAATTGTTTCGTATGAAACCAAGCAAGACTATTGGAGACATGTACATCCGGTTTATGGATGTCGTTAATGGTCTAAAAGCTCTTAGTAAATATTTTTTAATTTTAAACTTATTAATAAGATTTTAAAAACCCTTCCAAAGAGTTGGGACCTAAAGTAACGGCTATTCAAGAAGCCAAGGACTTGAATAACTTTCCACTCGAAGAACTTATCGGGTCTCTAATGACCTATGAAATGACTTACATTACAAATGAAGAACTTGAAAATAACCTTCCAAAGAATAGGAAGGAATTAGTACTTAAAACTTATGAAGACCACTTGACAAAAAGTTTAAGTGATGAGGACAATGATGATGATGACTTGGCACTTTTAACAAGAAAATTTAAAAAAATCATAAAAAATAAATCTAAAAATAACACTAAAAATAAAATTGAACTAAAAAAGGAATCAATTATTTGTTAATAATGCAAGAAGCTGGGATACTTCAAAAGTGAATGTCCTCAAGTGAAGGAGAAGCAATCGAAGAAGAAGAAGGTGCTCAAAGCTACGTGGGACGATTCAACCGCTTCCGAAGACAAGGTGCAATACAACAAAGAGATTGCAGACTATGCACTAATGGCATTTGATGATGATATAAGTAGTTCATTTGAAACAAATTTATCTTTCGATGAATGATTGAGTGTTTTCCATGACTTATTTGATGAATACAAATTAGTTAGCAAAAAAAGTATAAATTATTAAAAAATAAGCATGACTTTTTAATTAGTAGATTTAATAAATTAAAAATTAAGCATAATAATGAGATATCGCCTCCATGCACCAAATGTGAATATTTAAAGACACTTAAAAAGGAAAACTTGCTACTAAATGAAACTCTAAAAAAATGTAAGGTTAGTAGCAAATCTTTGAACATGATCTTTACCAATAAGGGTCATATTCATAGAAGAGATGGAATCAACTTTGTGAGTAATACTCATCAAAATCCAACCATATTTGTTAAAGGCTCTATCTTGCATGTCTCACCCTGAAACAAATGTAACTTTTGTTGCAAACTCAGACATTATACTGATAAATATTCATTTAAGAGATATAGTCCACATAAATTAATTTGGGTTCATAAAGGAATCATAAAAGACTCTATTCAAAATGACAAGTTAGGTAGATCAATTTATAAGACATCCAAAGTCAAATGGATACTTAAAAAATCCTCTTTCTTATAGATATATTTATAATCACAGGCTAGGAGCAAGAGATTGTACTTTGATAGTGGATGCTGAAGGTATATGACCAGAGATTTAACTTAATTCTCTAAGTTCACTAGTCAAGACGAATGGTATGTCACCTTTGAAGACAATAACAAAGGTAAAATCAGTAGCAAATGAACTATAGATAACAAATCAAACTTCTTAATTGAACATGTGTTATTAGTAGATGGCTGGAAGCATAATCTTTTAAGCATTAGTCAATTGTGTGATGAAGGATACATTATAAAATTTAAATCTAATGCTTGCATTATTGAAATGCCATACAAAAACACATCTATGATTGCCTTAAAACATAATAACATGTATACTATTGACATTGATGATCTTTGTAATGAAATATGCTTTTTAGCTTTAAACGATGATACTTAGCTTTGGCATAGGAGGTTAGGTCATTCTAGCATGAAACTAATCTCTCAAATCTCATCTAGAGAACTTGTAAGAGGAATCTCTAATATTAAGTTTATGATGCATATCAATTATGAAAATAAATAAAAGATAGTTTCAAACTAAAGAATCAAATAAGTACCTCCAGACCATTATAATTGATCCATATAGATTTATTTTTAAGATCAAGTACAGTATTAAGAGGGAGGGGAGAGGGGAGCGGGTGTGGTGAATTAGTTTAGTGGATAAAACTCGATAATTTAAATGATTTTAAAAAACTTTATGTGTTGAGAAAATTTTGTTCGATGAAAATGATTTTGGAAAGATCAATCACCCCTTTTTACAAAACTTTACAATGGCTTACTCTCCTTTTACAAGCTTTTTATACTTAGAGCAAGGTGGAGGTGAACACTCAACTTTTGAAAGCTATTTCACTATAGTTTCGATCCATTTTTATCACTTCTCAATGTGCTTAACTAGCTGAGAAGTAAAGGGTATTTATAGCTTCAACTGGCTTAAAAAAAAAAGCAAAAAAAGGTCATCTTGGATTTTTGAGTACTGGCGGTACCACCGCTAGTTGACTCTGACACTAAGCGGTACCACCGCCCAGTCTAACGGTACTATTGCCAGAGCAGTCTCAGATACAACTTGATAGGTAGTACTACCGCTTGACAGTTATTAACTGCCAATAGTACCACCGCCCAAGCTTCTAGGAAACCACACCCTAGGCGGTTCCACTACCCCAATTTGGTGGTGCCACCATGAGACAAGGTCCAAAAACCTAGATGGGCATTAAATCTGGCCCAATCTAGTCCAATTATGGGCTTAGTTGACCCCTACCAGGATTAATAGGATTACCTCCCAATCTTAACCCTAATTACATGCTAATTATAAAATTAAAGATATTTTCTAAAGTTAAACAAAATCTAGTATGTCAAGGTTTCTTCCGGCAAGCTTTCGACGGTCTTCTGACAAACTCTTAAATAACTTCCAATGGACTTCCGACAAGCTCCTGGACTTTATGATAATCTTGGCGAGTTCCAATGAGTCTTCCTTTGGTAATATCTGATTTTCTTGGTGAGCTCCGCAAACCTCCGATGAACTTTCCGATGAACTTTCCGATGAATTTCTGACAAACCTTTCGACAAGTTCTCAACTCATTCTTGGCCAATTCTGGTAGCATTCCCGATGAATCTTTGGACTTTCGGTGAACTCTCGAACTCCCAATGATTCGATCGTACTTGACTCCAACACTTCGTTGTGCTTTATGTCTTCATCGCTATCATAGTTAATCTTACACACTTTTCTCAATATATAGATTAGATCAAACAAATTACCAATTGATTTCATCATCAAAATTCGAGATTCAACAATCTCCCCCTTTTTTATGATGATAATCAATTGATAACGGAGTTAACTCTAACTCCCCCTATCTATATGCCATATTTGAGAAAAGAAACACTTGAGTTTAAACCCAAATCGATAAGTCACATTTATTTGAACTTGTCCATACGCTCAACAAGCATGATTTTTCATCCCAAAATACGATATGTGTATCGTTCATAATACAAAAATGATGTCAAGGCATGACATTTATTTACAAGCCCAATTTCAAATGATGATAGACAATCATCATTTCAACAAATGATACAAACTTCAATTTTAAAATTTAGCAAGATTCAAATGATATTAAATAGTCATTCCGAGGCATGATATCAATTGATAATTTATCATTCAATGATACAAACTTAAAAAATAATACCAAATGATAACTTATCGTATCGAGGTATAATACTAATTTTCAAATAGGATAATTAAGCATGATATGATAATGAGCATAGAAAAATTATTATTTTAAGCATATATGATTCATTTCAATCATTTGTGATGCATACGATATATTTCATACATTTTCGATACATTGCAATATACTTCAAATATTTGCGATGCTTTTGATGATACTAAGCATTTCACGATACATACAATACATTTTGCATATTTACGATACAAAGCATATTTTAACCAATCATAATGCCAAGTTGTCATTAATTTGTCATATTTCTCCCCCTTTGTCATCAACAAAAAGAAATGGGCCATGGTTTTAAGCAAGCAAAATTTGACATTAATGCCAATTGATATGATACCAAATGTTACGATAGAATTCTTCTTGAAAGGGCAAAAAGAGAAGGAAAAGTTCATGATACCATCAAGAAGAATTTCATATTTCTGTCAAAGAAAATTTGTGAAGTAGAAAAGAGAGATCGTTTAAGCAAAAAATTCATAAAAGCTCATAATAAGAGTCATGCATGTCCTTTCATGAATGATGCAAATGATGTTTCTTAAAAATTCATACATGATATTGAAGAATCTCACATTAAAACCTAAGTGAATGAAATCTGTATTGAGTTCAAGAAAAAGAGAGCATTCAAGCTATTAAAAATTCATAAAAGCTTCTTCTTTCTATAAAAAACTCATGACATAAAGATATATATAAAGAGAAGAAGTCCATGAATCATGAAAGCAATTTGTTCAAGCTATCAAGAATTTATCAAACTTCAATTTTTTATTTAAAATCTCATGACATAAAAATGTGAAAAGTGAATTATGAAAGCCATTCGTTCAAGCCAACGAAAATTGATTTCATCAAGAACCAATATATATCATTTCGTAGAATCCATGAATGTCACATATATCATTTTGCAAGAATTTGCACAAGAGTCAAATAAGATTTGAGAGTGACATTTTCATGAAGTATAATTCATGAATAGTGTTTTTGTTAAATAATCTTTGCAAAAAATTTTAAGTCATTAAAATCAATTTCAAAACTTCACAAGTGTGAAATACAAGAATTCATGAGTGAAAATTCATGAATAAAGGGAGGATTCAAGAATTCAAAAAGTGTCAAAGTCATCAAACGTGTATAACGCTAATTCAAAAATTCATCAAACGATAGAATCAAGTTCGACACCAATTCAAAAAGTTATTAAATGATGGAACAAGAGTTTCAAACCGAGATAGGAGGAAGATAAATTCATGAAAGCTCCATATATGAAATAAAAAAGATGATACTATGAAATCAAAAAATTTCGAAAAAGGCATACAACAAACTCATACATTATGACAATTTAGCATGCCTAATTCCCTTCTAATGAAATCAAATTATTCTTCATTTAAAGGTTTTGTGAAGATATCCGCTAATTGGTATTTTATATCAATAAATTCTAAATTTACATCATTGTTATTGACATGATCTTGTATAAAGTGATGCATAATGTCAATATATTTAGTTCTAGAGTGTTGAATAGGATTTTTAGTTAAACATATAGCACTTGTGTTATCACATTTTATGAAAATATTCTTTAAATGAATTTCATAATCTTCTAATATATTTTTCATCTATACAACTTGTGGATAATATGCACTTACGACTATGTATTCGGCTTCACCGTAGATAGTGCAATCGAATTTTATTTCTTGGAAGACCAAGTGACAAGTGCATGTCCTAAGAATTGACATGTTCCAGATGTGCTTTTTCTATCTATTATATATTCGACAAAATCCGCATCCACATAGGCAATTAATTCAAAATTTTTGAATTTTAGATACTATAATCTTAGGTTAGGGGTTCCTTTAAAATATCTAAGAATCCTTTTAACAGTTTTAAGATGAGATAACTTAGGATTAGCTTAAAATCTAGCACAAAGTCCTACACTAAATATGATGTTTGTTTTAGTTACGGTGAGGTATAGTAAACTATCTATCATGCCCCTATAAGTTTTTGGATCAAAGCTTTCTCCACTTTCGTCCGTGTCTAACTTAGTGGAGGTACTCATAGGAGTATTGATGGCCTTTGAACCATCCATATTAAACCATTTTAGCAATTCTAATACATATTTGGTTTGACTAAGAAATATACCATCACTAAGTTGTTTGATTTGTAATCCTAAAAAGAAGGTTAGTTCACCTATCAAACTAATTTCAAACTCTTAGCTCATACTCTTGGCAAATGATTTACATAAGGATTCATTTGTAGAACAAAAAAAAATTATCAACATAAATTTGAACAATAAGAAAATTATTTTTAAATTTTTTAATAAATAATATAGTATCGACCTTGCCTTTAGAGAAATTATTTTGAATGAGAAAAGAGTTAAGTCTCTTATATCAAGCCCTTAGGGCTTGTTTTAATCTATAAAGAGCCTTAGTCAATTTAAACATATGGTTAGGAAAAAAAGAGTTCTCAAATCCGGGAGGTTATTCAACATACACTTCTTTAGAAATGAAGTCATTTAAGAAAGTGCTTTTGACATCTATTTAAAATAACTTAAAATTATTACTACTAGCATAGGCGAAGAGTATCCTTATGACTTCTAATCTTGCCACAAGAGCGAAGGTTTCTTCGTAATCGATACCTTCTTCTTGGTTGAAATCCTTGGCCAATAATCTAGTCTTCTTTCTAAACACGATACCAAGTTCATCTTACTTATTTCTAAATACTCATTTAGTACTAATTACTAAATGGTTACTAGGTCTAGGAACAAGTTTCCACACCTCATTTCTCTCAAACTGGTTCAATTCCTCTTACATTGCGATAACCCATGAATCATCTTTCAAGACCTCATCAATGCATTTAGGTTCAATTTGAGAAAGAAAAGTGGCGTTGGCATAAAAATTTTTAAAAGAAGAACGAGTTTGAACTCTTTTTGATGTGTTTCCTATAATTAGCTCCTTAGGATGGGCATCTATATACTTCCATTCCTTAGGTAAGAAAGTTTCGGAAGAAGATATATCTAAGTTGCTATTTGGAGGAGAGGTTTCATTCAAATTCAAACTATTAAAATCAAGATCATCATCAAAATTATTTTTCTTAAATTTAGAAACTTCATTGAAAACAACATCAATAGATTCTTCTATAACCAAAGTTCTTTTATTAAAGACATGAAAGACTTTAGAAATAGAAGAATAACATAGAAAAATACCTTCATCGGATTTTACATCAAACTTTCCTAAGGCATCTTTTTCATTCAAGATAAAATATTTACAACCGAAAACTTTAAAATATGAAATATTGGGTTTTTTGTTGTTCCACAATTCATAAGGAGTTTTGGAGAGTAATGGTCTTACTATAACCCTATTCATGATATAGCATGCCATATTAATGGTTTCGGCCTAAAAATATATGGGTAGGCTATGTTCGTTCAATATGGTTCTTGCTATTTCTTATAAATTCTATTTTTTCTTTCTACTACTCCATTTTATTGAGGATTTCTCGAAGTAAAGAAATTGTGATTGTATCCATTAGATTCATAAAAATTTTAGAAATCATAGTTTTGAAATTCACCACCGTGATCACTCCGAATCGATGAAATCATAAAAACTTTTTCATTTTGAATAAGTTTACAAAATTTTAAAAAATATTTAAAGTAATCACTTTTGTGTGCCAAGAAATATGTCCAAGTGTATCTACTATAGTCGTCTATGATTACAAAGATGTATTTGCTACCTCCTAGGCTTGTTGTATCAATTGGTCCAAACAAATCCATATGGATCAATTGCAATGGTCTAGAAGTGCTTATTTGATTCTTTGGTTTGAAACTACCTTTCATTTATTTTCCTAGTTGACAAGCATCACACACTTTGTCTTTAACAAACTTAATGTTAGAAATACCTCTTACAAGTTCTCTAGATAAGATTTGAGAGATTAGTTTCATGCTTGCATGACCTAATCTTCTATGCTAAAGCCAAGCATCATCATTCAAAACCGAAAAGCACATTTCAATACTAAGATCATCAATGCTAATAGTATAGACATTATTTTGTTTTAGGGCAATCATAAATGTGTTGTTGTGTAGTTTTTTAATAATGCAAGCATTAGATTCAAATCTTAAGATGTATCATTTATCTCACAATTGACTAATGCTCAAAAGATTATGCTTTAAACCATCTACTAACAATATATCATTAATTAAAAAAAATTAATTTGTTACCTACGGTTCCCTTGCCAATGATTTTACCCTTGTTATTGTCTCTGAAGGTGACATACCCTTCGTCTTGGTTAGTGAGCTTAAAAAATTGAGATGGATCTCCGGTCATGTGCCTTGAACATCCACTATTAAGGTACCATCTCTTGCTCCTAGCTTGTGAATATGAATGTGTTTACAAAAAGGATGGTTTTTAGGTACCTGCTTGAACTTGGGTGCCTCAAAAATTGATCTAATTATCTTATCATTTTGTATTAAATATTTTACGATCTCTTTAGGAACCCATATCAATTTATATGGATTATATTTCTTAAATAGACATTTATAAGTAACATGTGGACACTTATAGGGGATTTCGGTCTATAGTAGACCATTTTGGACCCTTTGTTGTGTAACCATTCTAACCTTGTGAAGTCCATAGTTATAATTTGCATTGGTAATAAAGTGTTTGCTAAAATAGTTATTTGTGGATCTTGAGTGAAGTACTTTCTCTAATCCGTTTTTTTTTGTAGGTCCTAAGGGGTCATAAGAGATTTTGAGGAGGCTAACTTTTGCGGATGGTTATGCAAGAATGCCACACAACTTAGGCAAAACCAGCTAAGTATATGACATATGGTATTAGAGCGGGACAAGCATATATAGAAATACTTATCATGCAAATATGGGGGACCTAGTAGGGTTGTGTTGAGGGCAGCCAGCATGCGCGATCGTTTGGGGAAATAGACATAGAGATGTAGGGAAATGAGTCACTCAGAGGAGCAGACATCAAAGAATGACATTTAAAGGAATGGCCAATCCTTCATGCGAGAGGCACCGTGAGGACAAGCAAGCTAGGAAGAATGTGTAGCGCACAAAGATTTGGATGATTGAGTTCGAGCAATGGCTCGACATTGGCAACCAGACTTGATGGTGCTCAAGGCAAGCAAGGGGCTTGGTAAAAGATAAGATGGTGTAAGGTGGGATGGGTTGCTCAGTGATCAAAAGAGTTATGCAAAGCTCATAAAGGTGAGGGGAATTGCTAACTTAAAAAATTTGGTACTCAAGCGAGAGCTTGTATGCAGATGATGGATTATCTGTAGCTATCCCAAGGCAACCAAATCTCGATGCCATGGAGTATTGAAACTTTCTCTTCGGTATGAGAATGATACATCCATAGGAGGCTGAAGTGTGTAGTGTTGGGAAATCCAAGAGCAACATCTCATGTGTAGTGGAAGAACAGAAAACAAAACAGCCTAGATTTTTATAAAAAAGTTTCGTCATCGTATAAAGATCGGTGTGTAAAAATAAATTCATAAATCCAAAAACTATGTATATTAGAAAGATAGTACCTAGAGAGAGTGTATATCCCTGAGATTCTTACAAATCCGTGGGGAGGATGAAGGAGGTAAAAATTCCTCCTCTCTAGCGGTGATCCACATGACAAGGGTTGTAAAGATGCTCCTCTCTAGGAAGAGAAGAATAAGAGGTGGCCACCAAAAAACCCTTGCATATAAACCTTTGGTTCCCTCCTATTTATAGAGACCCTATTGTAAACCCTAATAGATCCTTTCCTATTAGGTATTAGATCTCTATCCAATTACCCAAGCCTCTTAGATTAATAGGTCTCTACCTAATAATCTCGCTCTTATTGGATCTCATCCATAGGATCTAATAATACAGGGGCTAATTGGACATCTAATAAGATAGGGGCTCCAGCGATTATTTCATATTCGAACCTCTACTCGTCGCAATACCTACCATATGTGTGTGACCCTCTAGGCCCAATATTGAGTTGGTCATGAGTTATACCTATCAGAACTCCTTCTGACTCAGTGAATTATTATTTTTATAATAATTCACTCGACTTATCGATTACGAACATACTAGGCCATTATGCTATAGTCCCTAAACGATACAGGAGAATCTAATCCTTTAAACCTATCTACCCTTAGTTACCATGTACCTATAGTCTCTCATACATCCAATATCTCAGGGACCATATATCAGACATGATATTGTCAGACCCATACGGTTTCTACTTGAGTCTCGCTCTAATTGAATTCTCCTAAAGAATTCTTTCTCTCTTAATCCGAATGACCCTGGCTAGGAATTTGCCTGAGCAAGAATACATAGGATATTCCTCTTATGATACTGAGAGTGGATGATCCTCTATTAATACTCAATTTCCTTTGTAAGGTTAGCTACTATTCCCGAGAACTAGTTATACCAGATCTGAAACTTTTCAAACCTGTAAGTTCGACATCAAAGAATGGAGTACTGATACAAGGCATCTTTGGTGTCTCAAGTCTAAGGACCAGATACACTACTAGGACTATAGGATTACTGTCTGATATCAGGAATCAATAACTATCCAATATTCTGTAAATGAATCAATTAGTGAACTCATTCTCTAATGAGCACCTGCACTTTACCCTTAGTGTTCCCACACGAGTAGCTATGAGACCAGCCACCTCCATTATATGGATGGGTATATAGCACACTAGTCTGTCTGGTTATCTCGATGTCCTCTCGAGTAACCTATGACCAGTATTATTTAGGGCATGTGTTTAAAGGTGAATCAATCTAATTATCGTGATCTCATCATGATTCAATTCCCATTGCACAAATCTAAGGACATAACAATATACATCTAAATAATGTGAGAAAATATCAATAATCATAAACAAAGATATTGACGTAGTATGTTATAGGTGCTATCACTCATGTGATTGGCTTGTAGGGTACCTATAACTAGCAATCTCCCACTTGACCTAAAGCTAATCACATACGTATCTGACCCCCATCAGACCTCTGTGACGCTCAAAGATAATCCGAGTCAATAGCTTTGTTAGTGAATTTGCAATATTATATTTGGATGAAAATCTTTCCACTGTTATATCTCTTCAAGCTACGATCTCTCTAATAAGTTAGAACCTCCTTAGAATACTTCTGATGAGACCTAGATTTCTTCATTTGAGCAATTGACCCATAGTTATTGTAATATAAGGAAATTGGCTCCTCGCTGCTTGGTACAACTCCCAGATCTATGATGAAATGCTTCATCCAGACTCCCTCATTTGTTGCCTCTACTGCAGTAATGTACTCTGCCTTTTTGGTCAAGTCAACAGTAATATCTTTCTTGGAACTCTTATAGTATTCTACTTTGCCATTCAGGGAACATACCCTGAATTAGACTTGTCATCATTGATATTGGACTAGAAGATCGAGTTTATATAGCCCTCAACCCTGATGCTACTTTCTCCACATACCAGTAAAAGATTTTAAGTCCGTTCAAGTATCTAAGGACACACTTTACTGCTTTCTAGTGCTCTAAGCTTGGATCCACCTGATACTTACTCATGACACTCAGAGCATACAATATATCAGGCATTGTACATAGTATAACATACATGATAGACCCTATCGCTGAGGCATAGGGTATCATATCCATGTGTGTCCTTTCTTGGAGCCTTTGGGGACATACTCCTAGAAAATAATAGCCTATGTCTTATCGGTATGAGACTTTTCTGAGAATATTTTATGCAAAACCTTTTGACAATGGTGTCTATGTACCTGGACTAGGACAAGCCAAGTATCCTCTTGGATTTATCTCTATAGATCTGAATCCTCAATATGTAGGATGCTTCTCCTAAGTCCTTCATGACTTAGGAGAGAGCACTCCTATAACATTTCCAATAATTATGATGTTATCTATATATAACACCAAGAAGGTGATAGTACTCCCACTTACCTTCCTGTACACACAAGACTCATCTTCGTTCTTACCGAAGTCATAAGATTTGATTATCTCATCAAATCTAATATTTTAACTTTGAAAAACTTGCTTCATTCCATAGATGGATCTAAACAATCTGCACACCTTATCTGGACTGTCTTTGGATATGAATTCCTCAGGTTGTATCATATACACCTCCTCCTTGAGGTTGCTATTGAGAAATATAATTTTTATATCCATCTACCAGATCTCATAATCATAGTGTGCTGCAATAGCCAATAAAATTCAGATGGATTTTAGCATGACTACAGGTAAGAAGGTTTCGTCATAGTCAACATCTTAGCTTTGATGATACCCCTTAGCTACTAGCTTTGCTTTATAGGTCTCTATCTTTTCATTTACTCCGATCCTCTTCTTAAAGATCCACTTACAACCAATGGGTACGATACCCTCAGGTGCATCAACTAGATTCTAAACCTTATTGGAGTACATGGAATCCATCTTTGAATTCATGGCTTCTTACTACTTCCCGGAGCCTATACTCGTAATAGCCATCTTGTAGGTTTGAGGATCAATATCCTCAACATCTTCTCCTCTAATATGTCCTACATATCTCTCAAGAGGATGTGATACTCTTTCAAACCTACGTAAAGTCAGAACTTGTGTGCTAGGTATCTGAATAGATTCTGATTATGGAATGGTGTTTGAGCTAAGTTCTCCAACCTCGCTCAAATCTATCACACTCCCACTGTCTCCACCAAGAATATGTTCCTTCTCAAGGAACACAACTCTCTTGCCTATTGATGCGTGCGTGGGCGAGTGACTCCGAACAGAAAATTTCAGGACTGCGCGATTTCGGGAAAATGGGCAGTTCACCACCAAAAATAAAATAGAACGATCTTCTTCCAAGGTATAAAGGCCACGCCACCAACCAAGGATAAGGATCGGGATCTACGAAGTTCACCACCAAGGCCTAAAGATTTCACCAGCCAAGGATAAAGGACTTCGGGATAGGAGAAGCTCACCACCAAGGCCTAAAGATATCACCAGCCAAGGATAAAGGGCTTTTGGCTCACCACCAAGGAGGAATCCACGCTCCAAGGATAAAGAGACCGCAAGGAGTTATCCACTCTCCGAAGATATTCACTCACGTAGAGGAAGTCTCACCAATTTTCATTCATTCAACCACCCCTTACAAATGAGAATATGTCTCATTATATAGACATTAGACTCAGAAAACAAACAATGGAACTACCCAAACAAACAAAACTGAAATAACGGAACTACCCAAACAAACAATGGGAACTACCCAACAAACAAGAACTGAAACTTTTGAAGTTGTAACCGCTCACTCGGTTACTCTGAAGTTGTAACTGAAGCTTTTGAAGTTGTAACCGCTCTCTCGGTTACTCTGAAGTTGTAACCGAAGCTTTTGAAGTTGTAACCGCTCATTCCTTATCCCATCAAAGTAAGTTGTAACCGAAGTTAGTTTTGGCATGAGTGAGTACCGATAGTGTTTGTTTTGCCAAAGGAATCAACTCAAGACTTAGGGATTGATCAGTAGTCTCGGATGCTCCCGCATCAGATGCTCCCACATCACCTATAAAGACCTTTTGGTCCTCGAGGCGATAGAAATAATACTCACAAGTTTCCTTGGGATATCCCATGAATTTGCACCGTTCCATCCTGGATTTCAACTTATCGGTATTATGTCTCTTGACGTGGGCAAGGTAGTCCCAAATCTTAACAACCTTAAGATCAAGCTCCTTTATTTTTCATATCTCATATGGTGTAGACACTACCGACTTAGTTGGAACTCTATTCAGAAGGTAAGCTGCAGACTTTAGGGCATATCCCTAGAATAAGATGGGTAGGTCAGAGAAACTCATCATGGATCGCACCATATCCAACAGTATGTGATTTCTCCTCTTAAATACACCATTGAGCTATAGTGTATAAGGAGACATCCATTGGGACAGAATCTCATGGTCCTTGAGGAACTAGGTGAACTCTATACTCAAGTACTCACCTTCATGATCTGATCGAAGAGTCTTGATACTCTTTCTAGTTGGTTCTCTACTTCATTCTTATATTTCCTAAATTTCTCGAAGGCTTGAGACTTATACTTCATCAAGTACATATGTCCATATCTAGAGAAATCATTAATGAAAATCATGAAGTAGGAATAACCATATATGGCCTGAGTTGACATGAGATCACATACATTACTATGTATGAGTTCCAACAACTTAGTGGCTCTCTCTCTAGTTCCACTAAACAGAGAGTTGGTCATCTTTTCATGAAGGCATGGTTTGCAAGTTGCATATAACTCATAGTCAAATGGATCTAGATATCCATCTTTCAACAACTTTTGAATTCTTCTTTCACAAATATGATATAGCCTACAATACCATAGGTATGCACTATTCACCCCATCTCGTTTTCTCCTGGACTCACTTATATTCATGATATGTGAAGTAGTCTCTAGCATAATTAAACCATTATACAATGTTCCTCTTGTGATGATCTCATCATCCTTAATAATTGAACAACTATTATTCTCAAAAACTACTTTATAATCATTCGATGTTAAAACATAAAATGGAAATAACATTTTTGATAATAGAGGAAACAAAATAATATACATCTAATGCAATAATAGCTCTATCAGGCAGATGTAGGGTGACCTTGTCAATAGCAACAACATCAACTCTTACTCCATTGCCCATCTTGAGGTCCATCTTACCTCTCGCCTATCTCCTAGGTTTTGCCAAAACCTACAATGAATTGCAGATATGATAAGCACTCCCGGTATTCAATATCCATGTGTTATTATATGAGTTTAACAAATGGAGACTGATCATGAATGTACTTGAAGCTTCTTTAAGCTTTTGTTTTTCCTTTTCCATAAGATACTCCTTATAGTTCCTTTTCTAATGCTCATCTTTGTCGTAGTGAAAGTATTGATCTTTGTCCTTTACTGGGTCCCTTGTAGCAACCTTTGCTTTACTCGAACTGCCCTTGCCCTTCTTAAAGGACTTGTCTGTCTTTCTTTTATTTCTGGTCTTACCAATATAGAGAATTGTGAAAAGGAATTTGATAGGGACTAAAGCATAAGATCTGTTAGGATCAAGAGTGGCACTAAGAGGGGGGGAGAGGGTTGAATTAGTGTAGTAGATAAAAATCGATGACTTAAAGCGATTTCAGAAACTTTATACATTGGGAAAATTTCATTCAATGAAAATGATTATGGTAAAGAGATTGATTCGTGTGAATACATAAGAGAGTAGAGAAGGGGAGATAGAAGGATTGTAGTAAAGTAAAGAATTGAATGTAGCAAATAAAATTTATGCATCAAGAGAAGAATGTAGCAATTTTATAGTGGTTTGATCGATTGACCTACGTCCACTCCCGATACCTCCTCCGATGAGGTCACCAGCTTCCACTATCGATCTTTCTTGAAGGGGAAAGATCAATCACCCCTTTTACAGAACTTTATAGTGGCTCACTCTCCTTTTACAAACTTTTACACTTAGAGAATCGGGGAGGTGAACACTTAAATTTTTCAAAGTTATTTCACTATAGTTTTAGCTAAGTTCTTATCACTTCTCAATATGCTAAACCAGCTAAGAAGTAAGGGATATTTATAGCCTCAATTGACTTTAAAAATAGAGCAAAAAAAGGTATCATCTTAGATTTTCAAGTGTTGGTAGTACCATCGCCTATCACTAGCGGTATCACCGCCAGTTGATCTTGACACTAGGTAGTACCACCACCTAGTCTGGCGGTACTATTACTAGAGTAAAGCCTTGGGTTCTATGGAGGGATGATACTACTGCTTGGCAGTTAATAACTATCGGTGGTACCACCACTTGACCTAGGTGGTACCATCACCTAGGCTTCTAGAAAATGGTCCCTGGGTGGTTTCACTACCCCAGTCTAATAGTGCCATCACCAGCAGGGTCCAACAACCTGGATGGGCCTTAAATCCAGCCCAATCCAGTCTAATCTTGAGCCAAATTGGCCCCTACCAGGGTTAATAGGATTACCTCACAATCTTAACCCTAATTATGAGCTAACTATGAAATTAAGGATTTTTTTAAGCGAAAACATAATCTGGCATGTCAAGACTTCTTCTGGCGAGTTTTCGATGAACTTTCGATGAACTCTCGGACAACTTTCAGTGGACTCCTGGTAGGCTCTTGAACTTTACGATGATCTTAGCGAGTTCTGACAATTATTCTTTGGCAAACTCTAATCTTTCTCGGTGAGTTCTGTGAGCCTCTGACGAACCTTTTGGCGAACTTTTGACAACCCTTCAACAAGCTCCTGATTCATTCTCGGCCAATTCTAATAGTACTTTCGACGAACCTTCGAACTTCCGATGAACTCTTGAACTTCCAACAATTCGATCATACTTGACTCCTGCACTTCGTTTTGCTTTATACCTTCATCACTATCATAGTTAATCCTGCATATTTTTTCTCAACATATAGATTAGATCAAATAACTTATCAATTGACTTCATTATCAAAATCTGAGATTCAACAAGATCCACATAGGTTATCCTCTAGGATCATTCCTAGATCTGAGTCTCTATATCCACTCAATCATCTTAGGGACATGGTTCTAAACTGGTGTCCCCTTAGTAATTCTAACACATAAGAGACTCTTCGATATCTTATATCGTTAAGTTCTTTCTTATTCCTCAAATAATTTACGTAAATGCAGGAGTATGGATTTGGCATCTATCTTTTCATACTGTCTCTATAACTCAGGAGTCATAGAGCTCAACATGTAACACTAAGCAATAGTGGAGTCATTTATATACTTCATATAGCGAGTGATCTTATCCTCACTTGATCATTCCTCGGGTGTAAGTATCACTATATCAAGGACATACATGACTTTCTCCGTTGTGAGAACTATTCTTAGGTTACAAAGCCAATTTGCATAGTTTTGACCAATAAGACAGTTGGCATCAAGTATGCCATGTAGAAAATCTAATAGCAGCATTTTCTAAAAATAAAGATGCAGCAGAAATAAATAACATGCAGATTTTATAGAAATAAATAATCAAGATGTAGACTTCTATCTTGACATGCTCCCACTATTTTTCTAGCGAGTTATATGACACCCTTAGCATATGAAACGAAAGTCTCTAACAGACTTCTAGTGGGGATCGAGATCCAATCAACATCTTAGTGTAACCTCAAGAGACTCGACTAATCACACTAAGCCCAAAAGGTAGGCAACTCTTGTCGATCACAACTTTTTGTGATTCCCATCCTGTTTGACCTATGAATCACCATGGCCTTGAGGGACTCGACCAACCATGATGTTTAGTTAAGTCATCACCGTTGTTACAAGATGAGTTTGATTCGATAATATACCCTCGAGGGACTTGACCAAGTATACCATGTCCTCAGGTTACCGGTGACATCTCTTTGTCGTAGATAAGATAGTGATTCACGATATAGGTGAGTCTCGAGGGACTCGACCAACTCAACCTACAGTGGGAATCGGTTCCTACCTATAATGATGGAAGGCCATGTGGGTCAATCTAATTACCTCACGTTTACCGACTTAAAATTATTGATAGAGGGGATTTTTGATTTGGTCTCCTAATATAATGTGTCACACACATACATATTTAATATAAATCTACATCACATGCAAATATATATATATATATATCTAGTAGGTGTATAAAGAATTACACATCATATGAGCAATCACACCAGATGATCATGGACCACATCTTAATATATCAAGCTCAAGCCAGTGGGCTCAATCACTTACACTAAGATCTATGTGTGTAGCGGCACATCTCCATGCTCTGCGATCATCTATCCCATTATCGTCGGTTATGTTGACATCTCGGTGCATCTCTCTGCGGCGCGATCTCCGTCTTGACCCCGTGGGTCTTGCTATCACTTCCACTCTCTTGTTGTGCCTCCTCATGTAATTACAACATAATTACAAGTACACAGGCCCGATAATAAACAAGAAAAATAAGGGCTCGTAGGCCTCAATAATAATAATCACAAGTACACACACATCACATGGTCCATGATCATCTGTCCACATCATACATCATATGTACATATCATCATCATGTAGGACTACTAGATAAATAATGATAGTTATTAAATTTTTTTAATTAACTATTATTTTTCTAAAATCAAGGATATAAAGAGAATTTTGTCAATCGAGAAGGGTATTTTGGTCATTCGGTTAGAAGGGACAGAAACTAGAATTTCTAAAATTCCAATAGGCAAGGCGCAGTGGGGCATTGCCCATGCCCGCGAGCGGTGCTAGCCCCCGTGGGCGTAAAGCCCACTAGTAGCCCACAGGGGTGCTCGCCCATGGGCCTAGTGCCCGAAGGTGCTGCCCCTTTGTGGGCTTTGTCGCAGTGGGCATTGTTGCCTCTCGTGGGCGTAGAGCCCGCAGTCATCGCCCCTTATGGGTGACTTGCATGGGTGTCACCTACCCTTGCGGGTGCCGCCCACCCCTTGCGAGCAGGGTGCTTGTAAGCAGGTGCAGGCGCCACTCGCCCTTGTTGGCAAGCTGCTTGCACTCGGCGCCACCCGCAGCCACTGCCACCACCGTTGCGAGCAGGACACTGGTGGTAGCCAAGGTTGCAAGCAGCCTTGTGAAGGCAACAAGGGCAACAATATTTGCTGCCCTTTTTCCACTTTTGCATTAACTATTTTGATGTCAAAAGCTTCTCTAAATCACAACATACATGGTTTAAATTTTGATCTTCACATGAACAACCTAGCTCTGATACCATTATTGAAAAATTCAGGAGTGATGTCTTATAGGCAGCAGAAGAACAGAAAACAAAACAGCCTAGATTTTCATGAAAAGGTTTCATCATCATGCGAAGATCGATGCCTAAAAATAAATCTGTAAATCTGAAAACTACGTATGTTAGAAAGAAAGTACCTAAGGAGATCGTATATCCCTAAGATTCCTACAGATCCGTAGGGAGGATGAAGGAGGTCAAGCGTCCTCTCTAGTGGCGATCTGCATGGTAGGGGCTGTGAAGATGCTCCTCTCTTGGGAGAGAAGAATAGAAGGTGGCCAACAAAAGACCTTTGCCTATGGACCTTTGATTCCCTCCTATTTATAGAGCCCCCCCTGTAAACCCTAATGGATCATACCCTATTGGGTATTGGATCTCCATCCAATTACCCAAACCTCTTAGATTAATGGGTCTCTACCCAATAACCTAGCTCTTATTGGATCTCATCCATGTGATCCAATAATATAAGAGCTTATTTGACATCCAATAAGATAGGGGCTTCGACGGATATTTTATATCCGAACCTTTACTCGTCGCAATACCTACCATATATGTGTGATCCTTTAGGTCCAATATCGAGCTGGCTATGAGTCATACTTGTCAGAACTCCTTTTGACTAAATGAATTATTATCTCCATAATAATTCACTTGACTCATCGACTGCGAACGTAATAGGCCACTACGCCGCAGTCCCCAAACGATACAGGGGAATCTAATCCTTTGGACCTATTTGCCCTCAATTACCATATAGCTATATCTCTCATCCATCTAATATTCCAAAGATCGTATATCGGGTATGATGCTATCAGACCCATATGATTTTCACTCGAGTCTCGCTTTAATCAGATTCTTCCAAAAAACTCTTTCTCTCTCAATCTGAATGACCCTAGCTAGGGATTTGCCTGAGTAAGAACGTATGAGATATTCCTCTCATAATACCGAGAATGGATGATCCTCTATTAACACTCAATTGCCTTCGTAAGGATGGCTACCATTCCCAAGAACCGACTGTACTAGATCTAGAACTTTTCAAACCTATAAGTCCGGCATCAAAGAATGAAGTGCTTATATAAGGCATCTTTGTTGTCTCAAGTCTAAGAACCAGATATACTATTGGGACTACGGAATCATTGTTTGACATCAGGTATCAATAACCATCCAATATTCCCTAAGTGAATCAATCAGTGAACTCATTCTCCAATGAGCACCTGCACTTTACCCTTAGTGTCCCCACATGAGTAGCTATGAGATAAGCTACCTCCATCATATGGACAGGTATATAGCACACCAGTTTGTTCGGTTATCTTGATATCCCTCTCGAGTAACCTATGACTAGGATTATTAATGGCCAATGTTTAAAGGTGAATCAGTCTCATTATCATGATCTCATCACAATCTGATTCCCGTTGCACAGATCTAAGGACATCACAATATACATCTAGATAATGTGAGAAAATATCAATAATCATAAGCAAAGAGATTAACACAGTATGTTACTTGTGCCATCACTCATGTGATTGGCTTGTAGGGCACCTATAACTAGGATGCAACAAGTTCAACATGATGTTAGACCTTAAGGGGTGTAGCAGGAGCTGTATTGTCGAAGAGTCACAATCTAGCAAGTGCATTTACAGGGATAGAACAATACATAATTTATTTAGTAAGGTGAAATAGTCTAAGGGGATGGTGGTCTCTGAAACTTCCAGAGGGAAGGATGCGAAGAGAGAAGTTATTCCAACAGGATAGATATCCAAGAGGGATAAGTCCCGATTCTCTAGAGGGAGAATAATGTGCAACAGACTACACATGTTAAGGAGGAGTACCTCAAGATAATAACTCCATAAAGCCTAATGGAACGAGTGAGCGGCGAAGAGTCCCGCATGATCTCGCACGAGATAATGAATTAGTGGATACATTATGAGATTAAGTAAGGGAGTGACCCAAGGCAACGTAAAATGTAGGCACACTTGGAGCTAATATGGAGATTGGACTTAATAGAGGGCTAACCCATGGAATGGTGAGCGCGAGGGCTACCATCAACTCAATACAAATCAAGTAGCAGAGTAATTTAGGTGTAACTTAGTGAAGTACCCAAGTTGCATGAAAGGAGTTAGTATAGAAGATAGAATATGGAGTGGAGGTATAAAGATTTTCTTGGACAAAGGTCAAGGACATGAACTCTTATAGAAGCAAGAGCAGGATCATGTCGTTCCATGGGTCCCTTGTTCTGATGGAGCAAACTCATCTTGCATGGTGCCAAAGACAAAGGGAGCTTCAAGGCATATTGACCTTATCTCGATAAAGTATTTGATGGAAGAATTAAGGTGACACAACTTGCAGAGGTGAGTTGGTGTCAGAAGACCTTGGCACAGGATAAGAGGATGCAGTGGCAAGTACTCTTGAAGAATATGCCACAGTGCTACCATTCGAGTTACCATAAGGAAAAAGGTGTATAGTGGAGATTGTGCTAGTGGGGGTAGAGGCCCAGGATCCAGACAATGGTGTATCAATTTCAACGAAGTCGGTGGACTTCAAGAGCTGCTAGGTGATGAACTGTCCTAAAGCTATGCTTTGTTTGGGTATGACCCAAGAGTGAGTGGACAAAGATTGATTGCCAAAAGAGTGAATATAATTGAAGGTGGTAGAGGCCCTGCAATGTGTTGGCAGAGGCCACACATGGAGAGATCGTAGTTTGAGTTCATCTTACAATGATCAGAATACAAGGAGATGTCACTAGGAGTTGACATGGTATAGTGGATCATGGTGGAATAGTTCGAGATAATAAGACACACACAAGACAAATCCCACGATAGGCTGGACGATACGGAGGTATGATCAAGAGCTACTGGGACCTTTACTTTGATGAACAACATGATGGTAAGAAGGGCTATGAATTCAAGGAGGGAATACTATAGTATCACAAATGTGGGTTTTCCATCCATGCATCAAATTTTACATCGGATGAAAGCCTTGATCATCAACATATTGTCACGAACGGTCGTCGCACACTCGCAGCAACTTCGCTCAACGTTCCGTTCGTCGCTTGCCCATGCTTGTACATATCTTTGGCAGCTGTTTTGCCATGTTTTGGTGTGTTTTTCCTTGTAAAACAGCGAAAAAAGCAAATGCAGCAGCGCAGCGAAACGATCGCTTCATTGCATCGCCCGAAAATCCAAAAAACAGACTCCGTTTTAGGTGTGTCGCGGGCTGATTTCTGCGAGGCATGGCCATGAAATTTTGTCACCATCTCAGCACCACTGGAACCACCGGGTGGCACATGGTGGATGGGGCTTCGATATAGTGTCGGGTGTTGAACACTTTCACAAGTTTGCACGTCAACTTGACGGAAACTTGCCTCGCGCCCGGCACTTGGGGAGTAGTTGTTTGCGGACTTGCAGCTGCTCATTCACCCCTCTAAAGTCCTTGTTTTCCTCCTCTCTTTCTCTGCTTTCTTGCACTCCAAGTGCTCGCTCAATTGCTTGTAAAGCTTCCCTCTTCGCGAGGCGTCGAGACTTGTCCGTCGCTCGTTCCAACAACTAATCAACTTCTCTTTTTACAGTCCTACGGGACTGCACGAGAGTGCAGGCTGCAAGGTGACCCTTTGCGGACGCGCGTATGTCGCATAAGGCGCCTCAAGACTTAGGCAATCCAAGCTAAGTCCGAGAAGTGGGCGCAAAGCGATTCTTGACTTAGGCAACTTCACTAAGTCGGTGGCTTGCCGCAGGGGTGCCTCACCACTTAGGCAATTCTTGCTAAGTGCGTGACATTGTGGTATCAGAGCAGGCAAGCAATTTGAGCAAGCAGCGAAGAAACTTCGCAATCTCACCATGGCGAAACAACGTGGTGAATCAAGCAAGATGGGGCAAGCCGGAATGTTGCCCCAAGCGGCCATGCAGAGGGCTGCATGTGCAAACTCGCTCGCTCGCTGCAGGAGCCGTTCGTGAGAGCAGGCGTGAGCATGAGGAGCGAGAAGTGGGCTACTCTCCACGAGCGGAGGAGGCGCAATCTGGGCGCCAACCGGAAGAAAGACCCATAGAGAGAGGGTCACGGTGGTGAAACCGCTTGGATGTTCTTGAAGCGAGCTTGGATGAACTCTACCAAGGCCAAAGTAGGCTTCTTGGCATAGAGAGCTCGCAAGAAGAAGTGAATCCCGGATCGACAAGGTTGAAGCCTTAGTCGACCGGCGACGATGACACAAAGGACTCCGTGCAACATTTGCAAGAAATGGTGGCGGAACTCACTTCCAAAGTGGCAATGCTCACAAGGCGTTGAATGCGGGGAAGCAACACCCGCGTTGCGCCAACACAAAGCTTCAGGGCGCCCGACCCACATTGTTATGGGGTGCTAGAGATGCAAAGGAGCTCGAGAACTTCTGTTTGATATGGAGCAGTACTTTCGAGCTACCAGGCGGACTCGAGGACACTAAAGTTTCGATAGCGACTATGTATCTGAACGGTGATGCAAAACTTTGGTGGAGAACCCGTTGGGAAGAGATTCAGCAAGGTCGGTGCTTGAGTGGACACATGGGACGACTTGAGCGTGAGTTGAGAACTCAATTCCTACCCGAGAACACTGAGTTCATCGCAAGGAGGAAGTTGAGACAACTCCACCAAACGACTTCCATTCGGGACTATGTGAAGCAATTTTCTGCACTAATGTTGGACATCAAGATATGTCTGAAAAGATAAGGCTTGTTCAGCTTTCTTGATGGCACTGAAGCCATGGGCTCAACAGGAACTTCATCGACGGAATGTCACTGATTTGGTCGAACAATTGCAGCCGCAGAAAGGCTTACCGACTTTGCTTCTTGAGGACTGAGGAAGAAGAAGCGATCCACAGAAATCAACAACCAAGGCACCCTCACGGGAAGGAATCTAGGGGTGACCAAAGGAAGAAGAGTTTCCATAAGGGGCCAAACTCAAATGACGGGACCTCAAAACCTAGGACATGTTTCTTGTGCGGAGGACCACACGGTGTATGGGATGCGCTTAAAAATAGACACTCAATGCCTTGTCGGCTTCCATCAAACCCCCTAAGCCAGACAAGGGTAAGGCAGTTGCCCTCAGTTCGAGTAGCTCCGAGTCGGGCAGCGACGATGAGAAGTCGCAAGGACCCCGAATGGGGGCGATGCGTTTGTTGAATGCATTGCGGGGTCAAGTGGGGAGAACCTGAAGCCGAAGCAACAAAAGCGAGCGGTGAGTTGATGTGCGTAAACATCAAACTCAATGGCCAAACCACCCGAGCAATGGTGGACACGGGTGCTACTCACAACTTCATCGCCGACCAGAAGCAAAGCGGCTTGGATTAATCTTAGAGAAGAACCCAAGTCGGATGAAGGCGGTTAACTCGGAGGCTAAGCGAATCTCTGGGCTAGCTAAGGGAGTCTCCATCAAGATCGGATCGTGGAGCGGGCGCACAAACATGATGGCGGTGCCCTTGGATGACTTTCAAGTGATTCTTGGAATGGAGTTCATGCATGCCGCAAAGTTGGTGCCGATGCCGTTCCTAGACTCCATATGTCTAATGGGAGGTGACAACCCCTGTGTGATTTCTGTCACTCGAAGAGGAACCCGGATCCCAGCTACTATCAGTTAAATCAAAGAAGAGGCGTATGCAAAGGAGAGTTAACCTTTGTGGCTGCGATGAAGCTAGAAGCACTCGATGGGAGGCCGTAAAGAACCTGCTGCGGTGGCAAATGTCTGAAGGAGTTCGAAGATGTTATGCCACCTGAGTTGCGAAAATTCTGCCACCACGTGGGCGTGGATCATCTTATTGGCTGGAGCCGAGGAGTGAAGCCTCGGCGAGACCACCATACCGCATGCCCCCTCACGAGTTGGCGAGCTCGAAGCGATTAGATGAACGCTAAGCGGTGGTCTCATCCGCGATTCCAAAGCACCATTCGGAGCTCGAGTTCTCTTCGGAAGAAACAAGATGGGAGTCTCCGACTATGCGTCGATTATCGAGCCCTTAACAAGGTGGCTTGTGAAGAACAAGTATCCCATCCCTCTCATTGCGGACTTGTTCGACCAACCCGGGCAAAGCAAAGTATTTCTCAAAACTTCGACCTTCGGTCGAGTATTGCAGTGCGTATTCTTGAAGGTGATGAAGCGAAGACTACTGTGTGACCAGGTATGGAGCGTTTGAGTTCTGGTGATGCCTTTCGGTTTAACCAACGCTCGACCACATTCTGCACTCTTATGAACCAACTATTCAAGGAGTATCTGGACAAGTTTGTGGTTGTCTATTTGGGCGATATCGTCGTCTATAGCCGAACACTTGAGGAGCATATTGAACACCTCAGAACAATCTTCAAAGTTCTCGAGGAGAATTCATTGTTAAGTAAAAGAGAGAAGTGCTACTTTGCTCGAGAAAGAGATCTTATTCTTGGGGCATCGGATCGGCGATGGTTCCATTCGATGGATAAAGCAAAGGTGCAAGCGATTGTGGGTATGGCAAACTCAAAGAAGGTGCCCGGCGAGATCCTTCCTTGGGTTTGTGAACTACTATCGGCGCTTCATCTTGGGATATTGAAGCGCGCAACTCCACTAACGAGTTCTTGAAGAAAAAGCAGCCTTGGAGATGGTCCGACAAATGTGAAGCGGCATTCCAAGACCTAAAGGCTGCCGTTACGGAAGAACCGGTGCTCAAATTGCCGAGACTATGGGAAGCCCTTGAAGTCCATCTGATGCTTGAGACTTCGCTATCGGGGAGTACTTATGCGGGAGGGCCATCCGGTGGCCTATGAAAGCCGTAAGCTCAATGAGACCGGCGGCGGTATCACTGTGCACGAAGGAGATGACAGCGGTGATCCACGCTACGAGTGTGGCGACACTACCTTCTCGGATCGCGATTTGTACTAGGGCGGACAACATCGCTTTGAGTTATTTTCAGACTCAAAAGAAACTCTCCCCAAAGCGAGCACGATGGCGAGGACTTCTGGCGGAATTTGACATGGCAATGGAGTACAAGCCGGAAGAGCAAATGTCGTAGGCGATGCCTTGAGTCGAAAAGTGGAGGCCGTGAATGCTATGCAACTAGAGGCGAGAGGCCAAACAAGTCGATTGCAATCCAACTTTCTTTCCCGAATCAAGGATGGGTATGCGGTGATCCCCAAGCGGTAACCTTGATGCAATTGATCCAAGAAGGCAAGACACTACGATTTTGGGTCCGGGAGGGACTCGTCTACACCAAAGGGAATAGAGTTTATGTCCCTCGGGTGGATAATCTGAGGCGTGAGCTTTTGAAGGAGTGTCATGATTCCCTTTAGGCGGGACATCAGGGTATTCATCGAACATTGGCTCTCATGGAGAGGGTCTTCTATTGGCCAAAAATGGGGATGGATGTGGAGGAATATGTTCGGACGTGCCTAACTTGTCAACAAGACAAAGTGGAGCAACGGCCGGTGGGACTTTTAGAGCCGTTGCTGTGCACGAAAGGCCGTGGGAGAGCATTTCTCTGGACTTCATATCTAGCTTGCCGACAGATGGGGGACTCGGATCGATACTTGTGGTAGTCGGCCGATTTTGAAGTATGCAACCTTCATTGCCGCACCCTACACTATTCGCGAGAGAAGCGAAGCTAATGATGAAGAATGTGGTGAAGTATTGGGGAGTCCCGCACAATATTATAAGTGATCGAGATGCTCGGTTTAGGGACGATTCTGGACCGAGTTGTTCAAATTGTTGGGATCGAAGCTATACTTCTCCACAAGCCTCCACCCCAGACGGATGGCCAAACGAAAGAATAAACTCGCTCCTAGAGCAATATCTTGACACTACGTGAGTGCCAATCAACGAATTGGGTGAAGTTGTTGGACATAGCCCAATTCTCCTACAACCTGCGAGCTCTGCATCCAACAAGAGCCCCTTTGAGATCATCAACTGGACAACATGACCATCGACTCCTCACACTTTGGCTATTGGATATCAGGGAGTAGTCCGTCCGCGTATCACTTGGCGAAAGAATGGCATCGAAATGCAGATATTGCGCGGGCCTACTTGGAGAAGGCGGCGAGAAAGATGAAGAAGTGGGCGGACTTGGGAAGCGACCCAGGAATACAAAGTCGGCGATTTGGTGTTGGTGAAGCTCAACCACATCACTCCAATTCTTTAGAAACAAAGTGCATAAAGGATTGGTGCGCAAGTATGATGTCCCTTCCCAATTGTCGATAGGGTGGGCAATGTTTCCTACAAGTTGCAAGCTGCCGGCGTGGCTCAAGATGCATAATGTTTTCCATGCCAAAGAAACTTGAAAGCCTACCATGCCGATCCGCAAGATGCTTCTCGGCGTTTCAACTCGTCAACCTCCCACCGAGCTTCCTACGAGAGCGAGTTGAAACCATTTTAGCGGATCGCGGGACAACGCTACCCAATGGAGTGAGCAGTTGAATACTTGGTGAAGTGGCGAAACTTCCCAAAACCGAAGCCGGTTGGGAGCCGAAGACACCCTCCGACATGAAGAAGCAACTATCAAAGCCTACCAAAGAGCGTCAACGAGGGCGTCGGCGGCTTAAGTGGGGAGAATGTCACGAGCGGTTAAATCGTCGCACACTCGCAACAACTTAAGCTCAACGTTCCGTTAAATCGCTTGCCCATGCTTGTACATATCTTTGGCAGCTGTTTTGCCATGTTTTGGTGTGTTTTCCTTGTAAAACAGCAGAAAAAGATATGCGCAGCGACAGAAACGATCGCTTCATTGCATCGCCCGAAATCCAAAAACACTCCGTTTTAGGTGTGCCGGGCTGATTTCTGCAGGCGCGGCCATGAAATTTTGTCACCATCTCAGCACCACGGAACCACCGGGTGGCACATGGCTGGATGGGGCTTGAGTATAGTGTCGGGCGTTGAACACTTTCACAAGTTTGCACGTCAACTTGACGGAAACTTGCCTCGCGCCCGACTTGGGAGTAGTTGTTTGCGGACTTGCAGTGCTCATTCACCCCTCTAAAGTCCTTGTTTTCCTCCTCTCTTTCTCTGCTTTCTTGCACTCCAAGTGCTCGCTCAATTGCTTGTAAAGCTTCCCTCTTCGCGAGCGTCGGGACTTGTCCGTCGCTCGTTCCAACAACTAATCAACTTCTCTTTTTCACAGTCCTACGGGACCTGCACGAGGTTGCAGCTCGGTGACCCTTTGCGACACGTATGTCGCATGGCGCCCTCAAGACTTAGGCAATCCAAGCTAAGTCCGACCGAAGTGGGCGCAAAGGCGATTCTTGACTTAGGCAACTTCAGCTAAGTCGGTGGCTTGCCGCAAGGGTGCCTCACCACTTAGGCAATTCTTGCTAAGTGCGTGACAATATGGGGGCTGTGTATCACCAAGGGAGAAGTTCAAATACAAGTACTAGTGAGTCCTACTAGGGGACTTGATGATGTAGAAGTATAATTAGAGTGGCTAGAGAGTTGGACTGCTTCAAAGCTCATATTCGCTTAAGGGAGCCCGACAAGTCAGAGGATAAAGCCTAGTAAGCGAACGTTGCTACCAAGGAAGCTAAAGAAAACAGAATCCGTGCAAGCCCTACAACATGATGGCAGAGGTCATGTATAGGAGTTGCAATATATCTTTTCATTGATCAAGGGGAACTACTTAGAGAACACAGAGGTGTTGAAACAGGTGGTCGAAAAGAGTTGAGGAAACGATGACGAGTCCAGAGGGACCTAGCTACCTAAAACCAAGTATTAGTTGGAATGAAGTGTTAGTTGTAGGTGCCCTACAAGCCAATCATGTGAGTGATGACACCTATGACATATTGCGTCAATCTCTTCGCCTATTATTATTGATATTTTCTCACATTATCTGGATGAATATTATGATGTCCATGGATTTATACAATAGGAATCAGATTGTGATAAGATCATGATAATAAGATCAATATACCTTTAAACACAGATCCTAAATCATCTTGGTCATAGGTTACTCGATGAGGACATCGAGATAATCGGATAGACTAGTGCACTGTATACTTGTCTATATGATGGAGGCGACTGGTCTCATAGTCGCTTGTGTGGGGACACTAGAGGTACAGTGCAGGTGCTCATTGGAGAATGAGTTCACTGATTGATGCGCTTGCAGAATGCTGTATGGTTAATGATACCTAATGTTAGACAGCGATTTTATAGTTTCAATAGTATGTCTAGTCCTTAGACTTGAGGCACCAAAGATGCCTTGTTTGAGTACTCCATTCTTTGACGTTGAACTTATATGTTTGGAGAGCTCCAGATCTGTTATAGCCGGTTCTCGAGAATGATAGCCAACCTTACGAATGCATGTCAATAAAGGATCATCCACTCTCAGTATCGTGAGAGATATATCCCGCGTGTGCTCGCTCAAGCAAAATCCGTGGCCAGGGTCATTCGGATTGAGAGAGTTCTCCGGGAGAATCTAATTAGAGCGAGACTCGAATAAGATTCCGTGTAGGCCCGACTTTACCATGCCCAATATACGGTCTTTGGGATATTAGATGGATGAGGGACTATAGATACATGGTAACTGAGGATAAACAGGTCCGATGGATAAGATCCCCCTATACCGTCTAGGGATTATAGCGTAGTGGCCTAGTATATCTATAGTCGATAAGTCGAGTGAATTATTATGGAGATAATAATTCACTATATCAGAAGGTGTTCTAAGTTAGAAGGAGTTTTGACGGGAGTAACTCATGGCCAACTCGGTATCAGGCCTAGAGGGTCGGTCACACACATAAGGTGGATATTGCGACGAGTAGAGATGCAGATATGAGATATCTACGAAGCCCCTAGTTTGGATCCTATGAATGAGATCCAATTGGGTAATTGGATGAGATCCAATTAAATGATTGAATAAGATCCAATTGGATGAGAACAAATTGGATCCTGTGGATAAGATCCAATGAGATCCAACTAGATAGAGATCCAATGTAAACAGGATCTATTACGGATAAGCTTCCTCCATCTCTATAAATAGGAGGAACCTCCTGGTTCATAGGTTGAGAGCTCTTAGTAGTCATCCTTCTATTCTTCTTAGTCTTCTCTCCTCCTCCTTCGCTCGGGCAGCCTTGTGGTGCATGTGGAGAGAGATCCCGCGGTGATCTGAGGAGCGTCGTTGCTGTGTTTGCTATGTGGATTACCGCTAGAGAGGAGTACGCTAGTGCTTCTTCATCCTCTTCATCGAATCTGGAATTTTCGAGGATATACATTCTCCTTAAGTAATGCTTTTGACATGATATAAGCGGATTTTTCGGATTTACAATTTTTGTACACCAATCGTTGCACGACGACCAAGCATGTAATTATAGGAAATCTGATCTTGTTTTTATTTTCCACTGCGCATGAGATGTTGAATCTCTCGATTTCCCAATAGTGGTATCAGAGCTAGATTTGTCGTGCGATGATTGGCTTATAAACTGCATGTGTTGATGCAAAAGACGAGAGAGGGCAGCAACTATTGATGCCCTCGTAGTTTGGCCAAGGCTGCTTATGGTTGTGCACGTAAGGCCGCAGGTGGCCGTTTGCCTATAGTGGCAGCACTGGTTGCATGCGCGTAGGGAGCCTGTAGGGGCAAGCACCACACCCAACAAGGGCAGGCACTACCCGCGAAGGCAACATCGCACCCAGCAGGGGTGGCGCCTACGGGCGCTGGGCTCGCGGGCGACCTGCCCACAAGGGAGGGCAACGCCATCACCGAAAAAGGGGGGTAGCGTCTCCTGCAAGCTTTGCCCTACAAGGGCAGCGTCGTAGGGGCGTTCCCGGGGAGGCCCGCGGGGTAGCGCTTGCGGGCGCTGTGCCTACAAGCAACGACGGCACCGCCCGTGGGTGAGCCACCCGTAGGCACGGGCGGCGCCCCACCCCCACCCCCCCGCGTCGCGGTGCCTCGCACGCATGGCCACCGCCGACAAGGTGGCAGCGGCCGTAGCCACAACACTGCAGAAAGCAGAAGGAATGAGAATTAGGGTTTTCAGCCAAAAGATAATTTTGCCTCTCGAAATTTTAGAAATTCTAATTTTATCCCTTATGATAGAATGACCAAAATACCCTTCAAATTTTAAAAAAATTCTTTACATATCCTTGATTTTAAAATTTAGTTATTTAAAAGGTTTAAGTAACTATAATTATTTATCTAGCAATCTTATATGATATATACATGTGATGTGATGTGGGAAGATGATCATGGACTTTGTGATGTGTGTATGTGATTATTGGGGCCTGCGAGCCTTCATTTTTCGTTGATTGTCGGGCCTGCACACCTATAATTATGTTGTAATTATCGTAGAAACGGGACGGAAGCCTGGAGGTGGTAGCGGGACCCTTAAGACCAATTCAGTCGATCGCGATACATGGAGATGCGTCGAGGTGCCAGTAGATCCAACGATGATGAGATGGATGATCACTATATATAGAGATGCACTGATATGCACATAGATCCTAATGTAAGTGATTAGGCCTACTGGCTTAGGCCTAATCATATTAGGTTGAAGTCCATGATCATCTGGTATGCTTGTGCATGTGACCTGAGGACATGGTATGCTTGGTCGAGTCCCTCGAGGGCATATCACCGAAGCAGACTTGTCTTATAACGATGGTGATGACTTAACTGGACATCATGGTTGGTGGAGTCCCTCGAGGCCATGGTGGTTCGGAGGCCAAATATGACAGGAATCATAAGTTGTGATTGGCAAGAGTTATATACCTTTTGGGCTTAGTGTAATTGGTCAAGTACCTCGAGGTTGCACTAAGATGTCGATTGGATCCCGATCCCCACTAAAAGTCTATCGGAGACTTTCATTTCATGTGCATGAGGGTATCATATGACTCGCTAGAAAAATTAGTGGGAGCATGTCAAGATAGAAGCCTATATCTTGATTATTTATTTTTATAAAATCTGTGTTATTCACTTATGCTATATCTCTTGTTTATCAGAAACATGTCATCATCAAACCCTCTACATGGCATACTTGATGCCAATAACCTCACTAGTTCAAATTATACAGTTTAGCTCCCCAACCTAAGAATAGTTCTTACAGTGGAGAAAATCGCATATGTCCTAGATACGATCATGCCCCAACCTGAGGCAGAAGCTCCTCAAGAAGAGTTTGCCCAATATGTGAAGTGTATAGATGATTCCACTCTCACTCAGTGTTATATGTTAGCCTCTATGACTCTTGAGTTATAGAGACAATATGAAAACACGGATGCTCATTCCATACTCTTGCACCTCCGAAAACTGTTTGAGGAACAGGGAAGAACTCAGTGATATGAGATATTCAAGAGTCTCTTCCGTGCCAAGATGACTGAGGGGACACCGGTTCAGAACCATGTCCTAAAGATGATAGAGTAGATTGAAAAACTTACAGGTGTAGGAATGGTCCTAGATGATAACATGTGTGTTAATCTTATACTTCAATCCCTACCATATTCCTTTTCTCAATTCATCATGAATCTCAATATGAACAAACTTGAGGTATCTCTCATTGAGCTCCTCAATATGTTGAGAGAGGCAGAGAGCACAATCAAGAAAAAGAAATTAGTTCTCTATATTGGTGTGACCAAAAGGAAAAGGAAGGCTGGGAAAACCCTTGAGAAGGTTAAGGGCAAGGGCAAATAGGGTAAGGCAAATGTTGCCAAAATTGACCCAGTAAAGGACAAAAAGCTAGTACTTCTACTATGATCAAGATGAGTATTGGAAGAGGAACTACAAGGCGTATCTTGCAGAAAAAGTGAAACAGAAGCTTGGAAAAGCTTTAGGTACTTTCATGATCAGTCTTAATGTGTTAGATTCTTATGATAATGCATGGATATTGGATACCGATAGTGCTTATCATAACTGCAATTCGTTGCAGGTTCTATCAAGGCATAGGAGATTGGCAAAAGGTGAGATGGACCTTAAGATGGGCAATGGAGCAAGAGTTACTACTGTTGCTATTGGCGAGGTCACTCTACATCTGCCTGATGGAGCTATTATTACATTAGATGCATGTTATTTTGTTCCCTCTATTATTAAAAATATTATTTTCTTTTCATATTTGACATTAAATGGTTATAAAGTATTTTTTGAGAACAATTGTTGTTCAATTAGTAAGAATGATAAGATTATTACTAGAGGGATATTGCATAATAGTTTGTTTATGCTAAATATTACTTCACACATCATGAATGTAAGCATGACCAAGAGGAAATGAGAAGAGATGAATAATACATATTTGTAGCATTGTAGGCTATGTCATATACATGAGGGAAGGATTCAAAAGTTATTGTAAAATGGATACTTAGATCCATTTGACTACGAGTCATATATGTTGGGATTGAGAGCGGCACTAAGAGGGGGGGTGAATTAGTGCAAGTGGATAAAGATGATAAATTTCAGCGATTAAAACAGGTTCAGAAACTTCATACAAAAGGAATAGCATTTCGATTGCAAATGATTTTGGAAAAGCTCTAACTTAAACTTGAGAAAGTTTAGAGAAAATAAAATGAAACAACAAGAGAAGATGGTTTGCAGAAATATAAATGACAATAATAGAAATGCAAACCAGAATTTTTATAGTGGTTCGGTCAAACAACCTACATCCACTCCCGATTCCTCTTCTCTTGAGGTTACTAACTTTTTCACTTGCTGTCCTCCTTCCAATAGGCGAGGACCAACTCCCTTACAGTACTCTCCTTTTGATGGGTTTAGGAGGTAACCCTTACAAGTACTTCACTCCTCTCTTTCGGTAGAATACAAATGAGAATAAGAGGAGGGATTTATAAAGAGAATTTTATAGTGTTTTCTTACTTTCAAAGTGTATGTGCTTATGTCTTCTAACTAGGGATAGGAGGGTTTTTATAGGATCTAATTAGATTTAAACTTGGAGCCAAAAATCATCTCATCTCAGGTTTACCGGGTTCTAGCGGTACCACCGCCTATCACTGGCAGTACCACCGCTAGTCTGACTCTGACATTAGGCAGTACCACCGTCAGTTTGGCGGTACCACCGCTTGATATACTTACACAATTAGTGTACTAGACGGTACCATAGCCCAACCAACAATACCATCGCCCCAGACTACCTAGGAAGCTAGACTTGGGCGGTGCCACCGCCCCAATCTAGCGGTGGTAGTTTGGCGGTACCACTGCTTGACACACTGACACAGTTAGTGTACTGGGCGGTACCACCGCCCAACAAATAGTGCCACTGCCCGGGCACTCTGCCCCAGGGTGGTACCATCACCCCAGACTACCTAGGAAACTGGACGATGTCACCGCCAGACAGTGTCCAGCACTCCTTGTTGGGCCTTAAACTCAGTCCAAACCGATCCAATCCCATGCCCAATTAGCCCAGACCTTGCACTCCTTGTTGCCCAATCAGTGGTTGACCTCCACAACTCCAATATCCTTAGTGCAACACCACTCTTCTTGGCCTGATACCTAACGTCCAAAGCCTTCTGCTCATTGTCGACCAGACCTTTGGCTCGACATCCAATATCCTAACATGATTTCCTTTGACATAACGTCAATTCTTCCCGCGTCAACTATCTAATCCTGATTGAGTAGACTTGCGTCACTCAAAACGTAGACAATAAAACATAATCAATTAGTTTCATCATCAAAATCTGAGACCCAACAATCTCTCCCTTTTTTATGATGATAACTAATTGATGACTGATGGAGTTAACCTTAACTCCTCGGAGTTTAACCAAACTTCTATCAATATGCCATTGATAGGACACTTGGATTATCCTAAATCCAAGCAACATATATAAAAATCATGTTATCAAAAATATAAACATCATACAAATATATAAAATATTCAATCAACATTACATTACATGAACTCATCAATCTACTTCTCCCCCTTGGTCATCGACAAAGTGGAGAAGTAACATTTAGCTAGTTTAAAAGATATGCAAGTTTAACAATCATACTAGCTAGATTTTCATCAACATTCAACATTCAATCATAGCAAGTTTTAAAATTTAAGCATGACAATTTTTACTTACTTCTTGAGATGTGCAAGATTGCACTTTGTTTACAATGAGCTAGCAATACAAGCTAAATTTTTATTACAACATATAAGCATAGAGGCATAGCAAGTGTAAGATTATAAATTTTTAAGTTTTACACTTTTTGCTTCTTTTGATAAGAAAGATCTTTCTTCTCTTTTTGAGAAGTGCAAGCTTACAAGTTTTACTTCTTTTGCATGCTAGGAATTTTACATTTATTTGCAATATGCAAGCTAGCAAAACTCTTCTCCCCCTTTGTCAAAGTCAAAATGAAAGGGAGGATTAAATACAAAGATTTTCTTTACATCCTCTTTCAAATCCATTTGCATCAAAATATACATTAGTTATCACATGATGCATGCATGGCCAAGAAATCAGGATTTTAGAAAGATCAAGATCAAGAGATATCATTCATGATAAATTTTTTACAAGATCAAGATCATGATTTTAAAATAAATTCTAAATATATTTTCTTTACATTCATTTTCAAGCCATGATAAAAATAATAAATCAATGACTTAATCATTAAACAAATTTCTTTTATATCAATTTTCAATCATCACATAAGGCATACAAGGCAAAGAAAAATCATGTTAAAAATTTCAAAAAGTATTTCAAGCCAACAAGATCACATTTGAAGGATAAAATATATCACAATCATAAATGTCGATAAGTGATTCATTTGAGTGCAAAACCACTTGATTCATGCATAGGAATTCCAAGTATCAAATATCAAGATATCAAGACTTGGATGGTGATAAAGCTCATTCAAGTTTGAATAATCAAAATCATTAACATAGTTTATGAGATTCATAAATTGATATAAACTTGAATAGTTCTCCTCTTTGGTAAATGATAAAAAGAAGTAATAATAAAAGAAAATATTTTGATTCATAAAAAAATCTTAGGTCAAGAATTCAAAGTCATGATTTCAAGTGTTCAAGAGATGAGTCATAAAATCATTCATACTCATTTTGTCAACTCGAAACTCATAATTAAATCAAAATCATTTGTGAGATTCATAACATGAATGAAGTGATTATCAACTTTTTAGAGATTGCAAAATGATAAATAGATTTTTGATAAACACTTATTATCAAATCATCAATTTCATAATTCATTTAGAAAGTTCTCCTCTTTGGTAAATAAAAAAGAGAACAAAATGAATTAAGAAAGATAGAACATAATTGAAGCATGATTCATATTTAAAATATATCTTAAGTTATAAATACGAATTAAGCAATTGTCAAATCCAAAATCATCATAAAAATCATCAAAGTCTCATTCATAATTCAAGTGATTCACAAAATATCATAAATGAATTCATCACTTTTCCAAAAATCGAAAACTCTAGGGATAGAAAACATTTCAAGGAACAAGCATTTTTTCCTTTTTGATTAAATTCATTTAAGTATACCTTTGTCTTAAAAAGAATTGTCAACATTCAAGATGGAAAGGCAAATTTCATCATAAAGATCATAAAATCATAACTCATTAAGTATGCGGCATTTTTCAAAATTGATTCAAGAGATTCACTTGATTCATAAAATGAATTCATTTATCTCAATAAGATAGAAAATGCATGCAATTGATTTTATCTGAATATATTTAACTATTTTATATGAAAGCCATCATCGTATAAATTTGAAATACAAGTATCATCAAAACCATCAACACATAAGGTATTTCAAATGAAAATCATGCAATTATCATGATAATTAAATTTTTGTGTCAAAAACGATGCATCTTCTTTGGAACCAATTTCGTCATAAAGATCATCAAGACAAACACATCATTTCAAAATGTGAGATTTCAAGTCATCATTATTTTATAAATCCAAAAAATAATTTTCATCATGAAAACTAAAGTACACAATCATGGATTAACCTTATTAAACATAATCATGCTAATTAATTTTTGTGTTAAAACCATACATCAAAATCTGATACGAAAAGCATAAACATTCATGGAATTAATCTTGTACAAGCATTATCACAAATACGTAATTATCATCCATAATATTGCATCATTCAAAATTTCAAAACATAATATGCATGAAACCTTAGCAATATAATTTTCATGATCAAATTTTTAATTTTTCAAAGACGCTAAAAAGAGAAACATGATATAATTTTTGAAAAATAATTTTTTTATTTCTTACTTTCTAAATTAAGCACTCATGAAAAGATATCATGTAATTTCAAAATAGTTCAAGGGAGTTAAGTTGCTTACCTTATAGTCGAAGCCCGACAAAGCGCAATTTGCCATTCTGCCTTTGGAAGTTCGTGATTTGTCCTTGGGTGCCTTCCTCTTCTTTGACCTCTTCCTCCGTTCAAATTTATTTTTGATTTTTAATTTTTATTTAATAAACTTATTAAATTAATTAAAAGTTCAATGTCTTCTTCATTGTCCTCATCACTTAAGTCATCACTCAAGTGGTATTTTATAATCCGGAGTTCCAAATCCTTCTTATTCTTTGGAAGGTGGTTCATGTGTTCATAGGTTTCAAAGAAACTTATTTCATAGGTCATTAATGATATGATTAGTTCTTCCAATAAAAAATTATTTAAATTTTTAGTCTCTTGTATTGTAGTTACTTTAGGATCCCACCTTTTTGGAAGGGATCTTAAGATCTTGTTAGTGAGTTTAAAATTCAAAAAAGATTTACCAAGAGCTTTTAGACTATTGACGACCTCCATGAAATGGGTGTACATGTTGCCTATAGTCTCGCTTGGTTGCATTCGAAAAAGCTCAAAATCATGCATCAAAATATTAACTTTCGAGTCTTTGACTCTACTCGTTCCTTCATGTGTGACTTCAAGTGTGTGCCAAATATCTAAAGCCGTTTCATACATAGTAATCTGATTAAACTCAGTTTTATCTAAAGAACAATATAAAACATTCATAGCCTTTGTATTTAAAGAAAAAGATTTTCTCTTTAAATTCGATCATTCGTTCATTAGTTTAAAGGGAAGTTGAAAACTATTTTCAATAATGCTCCTTAAATCTAAATTTAAAGAAATCAAGAAAACTCTCATTTGAGTTTTTCAAAATGTGTAGTCCGACCTGTTAAAGAACGGATGACGAACAATCGAAAAACCCTCTTGAAAGCCGTGAAGAGCCATTTCTTACGGGTGTGAATCTGAATGAGAAATAACGTGCCTCTGATACTAATTATTGGGATCGAGAGAGGCACTAAGAGGGGGGTGAATTAATGCAGTGGATAAAGACGATAAATTTTGGTGATTAAAATAGGTTTGGAAACTTCGTACGAAAGGAATAGCGTTTCGATTGCAAACGATTTTAGAAAAGCTCTAACTTAAACTTGAGAACGTTTAGAGAAGATAAAATGGAACAACAAGAGAAGATGGTTTGTAGAAATGTAAATAACAATAATAGAAATGTAAACCAGAATTTTTGTAGTGGTTCGGTCATACGACCTACGTCCACTCTCGATTCTTCTTCTCTTGAGGCCACCGACTTTTGCACTAACTATCTTCCTTCCAACGGGTGAGGACCAACTCCCTTACAGCACTCTCCTTTTAACGAGCTTAGGAGGTAACCCTTACAAGCACTCTACTCCTCTCTTTTGGTAGAATACAAATGAGAACAAGAGGAGAGATTTCTAAAGAGAATTCTATAGCGTTTTCTTGCTTTCAAAGTGTATGTGCTTGTGTCTTCTAACCAGGGATGGGAGGGGTTTTTATAGGCTCCAATTTGATTCAAACTTGGAGCCAAAAATCATCCCATCCTGGGTCTGTTGGGTTCTGGTGGTGCCACCGCCAGTCTGACTCTGACACTAGGTAGTTACTCAGTCTGATGGTACCACCACTTAATACATTGACATGGTCAGTGTACTAGGCAGTACCATCGCCCAGCCAGCGGTGTCACTACCCAGGCACTCTGCCCCAGGGTGGTACCAATGCCTAGTCTGCGTGGTACCACCACCCCAGACTACTTGGGAAGCTAGACTTGGGCAATGCCACCGCCCCAATCTGGCAGTGCCACTGCCAGACAGTGTCTAGTACTCTTGGTTGGGCCTTAAACCCGGCCCAAACTGATCCAATCCCATGCCCAATTGACCCCTAACAGGGTTAAAGGATTAACATCTAATCATAATCTTAATTATATTTTAACTACAAAATTAAAGATATTTCCTAAACTATTACAAAGTACGCAAGTCAAGACTTCTTTCTTTGGCGAGTTTCCGGTAAACTTCCGATGAACCCTCGGATACCATTCTATTGACTCCCGATAAGCTCCTGGACTTCACGATGATCTTGGCGAGTTCCGACGAGCTTCTTCAGTAAGCTTCGATCTTTCTTGACAAACTCGGATGAATAATTAGACTCCCGTCGAACTCTCGAACTCCCAATAATCCATCGCACTTGACTCCGGTACTTTGTTTCGCTTTATATCTTCATCGTTATCATAGTTAATCCTACACACATAAACCTTAACTCTACTTCGATCTAAACAGTTATTATAATACAAATTGATATTCTGTTGCTCGATATGTCATTGGTTGGTGCTTCGTCCGATTCTTTGACACATTGTTCTCTCTTGCGGCCTGTTGTCCAATCGACGATTGACCTCCGCAACCCCGATATCCTTGGTGCAACACCACTCTTCTTGGCCCGATGCCTGACGTCCGAAGCCTTGTGTCAATTGTCGATCGGACCTTCGGCTCGATGTCTAATATCCTGACGTGATTTTCTCTTGCGTAATGTAATTCCTCCTGCGTCAATTGTCTAATCCTGATCGAGTAGACCTGTGTCACTCAAAACGTAGTTAAACAATAAAACACAATCAATTAGTTTCATCATCAAAATCTGAGACCCAACAATATACAAATTGCGAGCCTTGCCTTCATAGAAAAATGACCAACTCTCCATTTAGTGGAACTAGAGAGAGAGCCATTGAGTTACTAGAACTCATACATAGTAATGTATGTGGTCCTATGTCAACTCATGCCATAGGTGGTTATTCTTACTTCATTACTTTTACTGATGATTTCTCTAGATATGGACATATGTACTTGATGAAGTATAAGTCTGAAGCTTTTGAGAAATTCAGGGACTATAAGAATGAAATAGAGAACTAGACTAGAAAGAATCTTAAAACTCTTTGATCTGATCGAGGAAGAGAATATGTGAGTATAAAATTCACCAAGTTCCTCAAAGATCATGGGATTCTATCTCAATAGACACCTCCTTTTACACCATAGCTTAATGGTGTATCAGAAAGGAGGAATTGCACATTATTAGATATGGTGCGGTCCATGATGAGTTTCACTGACCTACCCATTTCATTTTGGGAATATGTCCTACATACTACAATTTACCTTCTTAATAGAGTTCCATCTAGATCGATAGTGTTTACAGCATATGAGATATGAAGAGGGAAGAAGTCTAATCTTAAGATTGTTAAGATTTAGGACTGCACTGCCCACGTTAAAAGACACGACCCCGATAAGTTAGAATCTAGGATGGAATGGTGCAAGTTCATAGGATGCCCCAAGGAAACTTGTGGTTATTATTTCTATCACCCTAAGGACCAAAAGGTCTTTGTTGCCAAGAGAGCAGTGTTTCTTGAGAAGGAACATATTCTTAGCGGAGACAGTGGGAGCATGATAGAATTAAGCAAGGCTGGAGAACTTAGCTCAGGCACCATTCCAGAAATCGAGTCTATTCAGGTACCTAACACACAAGTTCTAATTTTGTATAGGACTGGTAGAGTGTCACACTCTCCTGAAAGATATGTGAAACATATTAGTGGAGAGGACATTTAGGACATTGATCATCAGGCCTACGAGGAGGCTATTATAAGCATAGACTCCGAGGAGTGGCAAGAAGCCATAAATTCTGAGATGGAATCCATGTACTCCAATAAGGTTTGGAACATTGTAGATACACTTGAGGGTATCATACCCATTGGCTGCAAATGGATCTTTAAGAAGAAGATCGGAGTACATGGAAAGGTGGAGACCTATAAGATAAGGCTAGTGGCTAAAGGGTATCGTCAGAGGCAAGGTGTTGACTATGACGAAATCTTTGCACCCGTAGCTATATTAAAATCCATCTGAATTCTATTGGTTGATGTAGCACATTATGACTATGAGATCTAGCAGATGGACATGAAAACTACATTCCTCAATGACAATCTTGAAGAGGAAGTATATATGATACAGCCTGAGAGATTCATTTCCAAGCACAGTCCAGATAAGGTGTGCAGATTGCTTAAGTCTATTTATGGACTAAAGCAAACTTTCCAAAGTTGAAACATAAGATTTGATAAGGTGATCAGATCTTATGACTTCGTTAAGAACAAAAATGAGCCTTGTATGTATAGGAAGGTAAGTGGGAGTGCTATCACTTTCTTGGTGTTATATGTGGATGACATCTTAATTATTGGGAATGATGTAGGAATGCTCTCCACAGTAAAAGCTTGACTATCTAGACACTTCTCCATGAAGGACTTAGGGGAAGCATCATATATTTTGGGGATTCTGATCTATAGAGATAGATCCAAGAGGATGCTTGGCTTATCCTAGTCCAGGTACATAGACTCCTTTACCAAAAGATTTGACATGAAAAATTTCAAGAGAGGTCTCATACTTATGAGACATGAATATCACTCTTTAGGAGTATGTCTCCAAAGACTCCTGAAGAAAGGGCACACATGGATAGAATACCATATGCCTCAGCGATAGGGTCTATAATGTATGCTATGCTATGTACCAAGCTTGACGTAGCGCATGCTCTGAGTGTCATGAGCAGGTATCAGGTAGATCTAGGCTTAGAGCATTGAAAAATAGTAAAGTATATCCTTAAGTACTTGAGAAGGACTAAGGATCTTTTACTGATATATAAAGGCAATAGCTCTAGAGTTGAGGGCTACATAGACTCGAGTTTCCAGTCCGATGTCGATGATAGCAAGTCAAATTTAAGGTATGTATTCACCCTGAATGGAGGAGCAGTATGCTAGAAAAGTTTCAAGCAAGATACTATTGTTGACTCGACCTCAGAGGCAGAATACATTGCTACGACAGAGGCAATAAAGGAGGGAGTCTAGATGAAAAAGTTCATCGCATATCTAAGAGTCATGTCGAACAACGAGGAGCCGATTACCTTATATTGTGACAATAATGGGGTAATTGCTCAAGCAAAGGAACCTAAGTCTCATTAAAAGTCTAAGCACGTTTTGAGGAGGTTCCACTTGATAAGAGAGATTGTGGCCCGAGGAGATGTAGTAGTGGAAAGAGTTCCAACCGAAGATAACATTGCAGATCCACTGACAAAGCCGTTGACTCAGATTCTATTTGAGCGTCACAGAGGTCTGATGGGGATTAGACATATTAGTGATTGACTTTAGGTCAAGTGAGAGATTATTAGTTATAGGTACCCTACAAGCCAATCACGTGAGTGATGGCACCTGTGACACACTACGTCGATTTCTTCGCATATTATTATTGATATTTTCTCATATTATCTGGATGAATATTGTGATGTCCATAGATCTGTGCAATAGGAATCCGATAGTGATGAGATCATGATAATGAGACTGATATACCTTTAAACATAGATCCTAAATCATCTTAGTCATAGGTTACTCGATGAGGACATCTAGATAACCAGATAGAATGGTGCACTGTATACTCGTCTATATGATAGAGGCGATTGGTGTCATAGTCGCTTGTATGAGGACACTAGAGGTACAGTGCAGGTGCTCATTGGAGAATGAGTTCACTGATTGATCCGCTTGCAGAATGGTGTATGATTAATAATACCTAATGTCAGATAGCGATTCCGTAGTCCCAGTAGTGTGTCTGGTCCTTAGACTTGAGGCACCAAAGATGCTTTGTTTGAGTACTCCATTCTTTGATACTGGACTTACAGGTTTGGAGAGCTCTAGATCTGGTATAGTTGGTTCTCGGGAATGGTAGCTAACCTTACAAAGGCAATTACGTGTCAATAGTGGATCATCCACTCTTTGTATCATGAGAGATATATCCCACATACGCTCATGCAAAATACCTTGCCAGGGTTGTTCGAATTGAGAGAGAAGGAGTTCTTCGGAAGAATTTGATTAGAGCAAGACTCGAACAGGATTCCGTATGAGCCTGACTTTACCATGCCCAATATACGATCTCTGGGACATTAGATGGATGAAGAACTATAGATACATGGTAATTGAGGATAGATAGGTCTGATGGATTAGATCCTTCTATACCGTTTGGGGACTTTGACATAGTAGCATAGTACATCCATAGTCGATGATTCGAGTGAATTATTATAGAGATAATAATTCACTATATCAGAAGGTGTTCTGAGTTAGAAGGAGTTCTGATGGGAGCGACTCACGGCCAGCTCGGTATCGGGCCTAGAGGGTCACACACATAAGATGGATGTTACGACGAGTAGAGGTATGGATATGAGATATCTGCGGAGCCCCTAGTTTGGATCTTGTGGATGAGATCTAATTGGATAATTGGATGAGATCCAATTAAATGATTGGATAAGATCCAATTGGATGAGATCAAATTGGATCATGTGATAAGATCTAATGAGATCCAACTGAATAGAGATCTAGCGTGAAATTAAAGATAAGCTTCCTCCACCTCTATAAATAAGAGGAACCTCCTAATTTATAGGCTGAGAGCTCTTGGTAGTCATCCTCTTATTCTCCTAAATCTCCTCTCCTCCTTGGCTCCGACAACCTTATGGTGCATGTGGAGAGAGATCCCGCGGTGATTTGAGGAGCGTCGTTGCTGTGGTCATTGTGTGGATTATTGCTAAAGAGGAGTATGCTAGTGCTCCTTCATCCTCTTCATCGGATCTGAAATTTTTAGGGATATACGATCTCCCCAGGTAACGCTTCTGACATGATACATGTGGATTTTTTGGATTTGTGATTTTTATATACTAATCGTCCCACGACGGCCAAGTATGTTACTATGAAAAATCCGGTCTTATTTTTGCTTTCTGTTACACATGAGATGCCGAATCTCCTAATTTTCTAGCATGAAGGTGGACTCAGATGAGTGTCATAGTACCGTAGAGGTAGATCTACCAATCATGAAGAAAGAGACGTAGATGCAAGGCAACATATAGTAGTACCATGGGCATGGTAGCGTCATGGTACTATAAAGGCAAGACTTCCATGAAGATATCGATTCCTTGCTCTAATAGAGGGAGAGTGCTTAGTCATAAAAGGGGCTGAGGAGGTAGGAATGCAAAGGCAAACTCCAAAACTAAGACAAGGCTGAAGGGCAAAGGCTAGGGGAACTTTGTAAGACCAGTGTTAATTAACTTCTTATCAAGATAGCTAAAAGTGAAAAAATTCGGATCGATGCAAGAGCGCACGACCAAGGAACAAAGCAAGAAATATACGATGTTGTACCTCTACTACTCAGAGGAGTAGATGACAGAAATGATGGGGAAGATGGTACAATTCCAAAGGTGGCTAAAATTATCAAAGACTTGCTCTAGGTTGGAGTGAAAACTTCTTGCATTCTAGAAGTTCAATGGCATTGAAAAAGTGAATCACAATAGCAAACTCAATGCAATGAGTGCAAACACTTTGAGTACTTCAGAAGTAGGAGCTAAAGCAGGTGAAGGCTAATAAGCAACTCGATGCACAGAGTACAACCCTTAAGGAGGCAGGTGAAGTCATGTAACCTTTGTCTTCTCAACTCTCAAGAGAATGGGCAAAACCGAGTATCTCAGTTCTTTTATTTACCTAGCAAAGGAGCTCTATACAGATTCAAAGACCCTTTGAAGGAACCTAATAGAAGACTACAGTTGTCAAATCTTCACCAAAGATGATCAGTGCTATTGAGAGTAGATTGTCCACTTTATTTTTCAACAGAATATCAATCGAAAGTGAAAGTGATGCAAACCTACTTGGAAAGGACAACTAAGTGGAAGAAGAATCGATAGACAAATTTTACGGAGGAAGGACTTAAAAACTTTAAAGTCTATGAGGTGATGCTCGTTAAAGCTCCAATAAGTATCCACCCAGTTTAAGTGACATGAGGCATTTGAGAGACTAGCACATACTAAGGATGGTATTTTCCTTCATCTGAAGAATTCGTAAGAACCAATAGGGATCAACATAACTTAGCCGACTCCACACTAGAGTAAGAGTCATTAGTGAGTTAAAGCAACGTGGTGGATCAAAGTTTGACTACTCAACAACAATAGCAGAGAGCAGTTGAGAGCCAAGGGGCATATTACAGTAGGAGCAAAAAATTAAAGATTCAGAAAAGGCAAAGAGTTGCAGCATCAGTAAAGGCTTCGGCGAGGACGTCGAAGGAATAAGTGGGGGAGAATGTCATGAATAAAACTATAAATGAGATGTTCAATGTAATGCTTATATATGTCCATATCTTTTAGTTTATTCATGCTTTATACAGCATATAGAGAGCTGGTTGAAAGCTTAACTGCCCTATTTTAGTTGGGTTTGGTGGTTGTTTTAGGCTTGTAAATAAAGGTTGTGTCATGTGAACACCTGTGGGGGATTTTAGTTTATAGTGGATCATTTCATACCCTTCGTTAGCAATCGTTCTAAGTTTATGAAGTCTATAGTTGTAATTTACATTGGTAATAAAATGTTTGCTAAAATGACTGCTTGTGGATCCCAAGTGAAGCATTTTCTCTAACTCGTTTTCTCTTTTGTAAGTCCTAAAGGATCATAAGAGGTTTCGAGGAGGTTGACCTTTGTGGATGGACACATAAAGATGCCGCACGACTTAGGAAAAATTAACTAAGTCCATGTTAAACTGACAATAATTCTTAATTTCAACATTTCAGGCATGTTCTCCGCACTTGGGATAGAAGTTTGTTACTTGCAATCTTTCTCTTTAAACGAGAACTCCACTTTAAGAAGAACCACTTGCAGACGACGTTGCTCTTATGAACCCCCAGCTTCAAATCTAGATCCGGCTTCTTCTTATTCTCGAGTCGACTTGAATGGAAACTTTGATACTGCTTCCTTTTTGCCTACCTCCCCTTGAAGTTAAGAAACCCTACTTTTGTGCTCAACCCTTTCATTCTTATTACCGAAATATCTATACTCAACAAGATCTACTTTACCTCGACCAGAAGGATACTCTACTTTAAGAATAGACCCACTTGTAGCTTCATTTCGAACTGCATCTACTCCTGATCCTGATTCAACTTCAAAGTCAGTACATGATTCTTCCCCGACTTCTTCCCCAAACTCTACTTTACTTGTTGCTTACTTTTGAACTGCTTAACCACTGCATGGGCTATCTGCAGCCGAACTCGAAGACCTGCTTGCTGCCCAACACTTGAATTCGAATTTGATTTTTAGAGCACATGTAGTATAGATCCAAGCAAAGACACAGCATCTGCATCCCCTTCCTTTTAATCTTACTTAAAACAGCTTCCCTTGCCGACTCGTACTCTCCTTTCAGTGAAGCTGACCTCTGACCTTACTCTTAAACCAAAATAGAGGGGCATCCCGAACTCCACTTTCGTATACATACCTTGCTTCAAAACCGGTACTTGATTCTTACCTTGGAGTTTAATTCCTACTTTCTAGTTTCATTCTCTGTACTGATAGTTTAATTCTTACTTTCTAGTTTCATTGTGTATGCTAAGTACTTTCTTACATACCTATTCTGAGTTTCCATTTCAAAATTCAGTTTTCCGTTACAAGTTCAATTCTTACTTTTAGAAAGAGAGCACTAGGTTGGCAAGAAAGAGCACATGGGTTTCTTAGTTACCGTAATCTATTATACCTAGATAAAACCTCTATTTATGGTTAGTCCCCTTAAGTTTCATTCTTACCTTGCAATTTAACTCTTACTTGAAAACTGCAAACCCTTAAACTCAATTCAGAAATGATGACTTTGGAGAAGAGAACTAGGCAGGCGAGAAAGAGAAAGAGGTCAGTCAATTCTTGCTCTAAGAGTGGAAATTCCCCATAGGCGAAATAGATTGTTAACTCATTCTATCATTCCTAGCTCAGCACTCTGGTTCTTACCTATAGTTCAATCCTCTGATTCTTTGCTTGCAGTTTAATTTTTATTAGTACTAGTTTAATTCTTCTACTTATTAGTGTTTTATTCTTAGTTTATAGAACCCATGGTAGGCGAGATGAGGGCACTTCACACTCCAGGGTGGAATTCTTACTTTTTCCTACTTGGGAGCCCATGGTTGGTTAACCCTAATCTATAAAATACCTAGCTCAATCCTCTTCTTCTGATCTAGCTCTATCTTGTTCTCTGGTTGACAAAACAGGAACTAATTCCGATCTCGTAGACTTAACTGGCATTGCATCTTCAGTTGCTGGTTCAGAGGATCTTCTTGCCCTCACTCCCATAAGCACAGAATTAGATTGAACTGACACTGAGTCTTCTTGCGCCTGTAGCATGAGAAAAAAGATCTGATATCGTTGACTTGAATGGAGCCTTTGATACTGAATCATCACTTACTGCTTCCTTCAGATCTGAAGAAAGAATTGATTGACAACTTGGACTGGACCTCTCCTCTCTCGCAGACTTAGATATAATAACTCCTCTTTCGTAACTAGGACACTCTACTTAAGTTAGCTTAACTATGTTTGGTTACCTAGATCCATATAATGTAACTGAAACTCAAACTCTACCTTTCAAACTAGATGAAACTCGAGATTCTTCTCTTGGCTCACCTTTGTTCTTATTCAATTCAATTCTTACTCTTATTCTTAATATTCCTTTCCTTCCTGCTTAACTCGTTCATATCATTCCTTTAAACACCTACATGGTTGGTATTATTTTCTCTCTGATCTTCTCTTCCCTCTAAATTCATAGTCCTGTCAATAGCTAAAAAGCGTTCTTCCTTTTGTCCATACATTTGATCCCGTGTATCTCTTTGCCAGTTTTAGATTCCCTGTTCGTATTCTATTTTCCGTTTTTAATGAAATGATTACTTTCGAGAGTTGAACAAGCAACATGAGATTCGAGAGTGGGCTTCTTACTAATATGGTTAAACTCATTCACTCAGTGCTTCCTCACCAGATCTTGTAACTACTCGGTGCAGCTGCCTAACCTTTACCCCTGAGGCTTCCTAACATCTTATCTCCTACTCTGGGTATAGCTTCATATCCAACAACAGCCCCGAACAATAATACTTTCTTTCTTCACCGACCTCTACTTAAACATTAATTGAATGTATCGCAGAAGTGGAAGCTGAAGGAGATGGAACTGATGCGGACTCCGATTCCCTAATGACTTTTTCTATACAATAGTAACTATCTACGTTCAATTCAACAATTCAAACTGAAACTAGGGATTACTTTCTCACTAAACCTTCTCCTACTTTAGGTTATAATCCATTTTCTGATCTTTCAACTAGAACTGGCAATTCTCCACGTGAACATCGGTTAAAGGATTAGTTACCAACTAGAGGTCGACCACACCTCGCATCAAAGCAAGTACCATCCTCTGCTCCAGTGTCATCTGTTCCTACTTATTCCCCTTATCGAACTCCATATCCCGCTTATCATCCAGCTGACTCACTTGCTACTGGACTTGAAGTTGTATAATTTAACTCGCTAACTAGCATCAACAAAGGACTCAACAAAACTGTCTTCATCTTTAGAATTCAATGAATCTTTCGTTTCGTGCACATGGTATTCGTCAAGCATTAACTGAGTGAGTTAGGGCAGTCAGAATGAATTGAATCTCTCACCTCGCTGTCAACCCTACCCGTCTTTTCAACAACTCCCTATCGCGTAGATCAATCCTATTACTCTGGTTACCTCTTTTGCTTCCTCACCGGATCCTTACTCTATACTTGAAGAATCGACAACACTAAATGACTTAGCACTTACTGCTTCCCTTGAGGGTTCTGTTGTAGGTTCAGCTACCTCTAATTCTCTAGTTACCTACTTATATTGTGAAAAAAGGACTGGCAATTTGAGTCGACACCACGCCTCAGAAAGACGACTTGGACCACATTAAAGGGCAACAATACTTACACGCCTGGATTTCTCATCGCTTGACCTCTGCCTCTACCTTTAGTTAGGAATTTGTATGGGGTTCGTCTGCCTCTAAATCATATCTTATTAAAGCAAGGGGTGCCTCTATGAAGCAAAGCAGGAAGTACTGAATACGAAAGTGGAGTTTCCGTTTTAATGAAGAGCAAAATTCGAATAAGGATCATCAGCAGAGCCAGCCGGTTGCAATGCAATCGGTTTTGAATGAGTTAATTGTGGTTCTGTAGCTCCTTCCATTGTCGACAAGAGAGGTGCGTGCTTCTTCCACCCTAAGTCCTGAAGTGGAATCCCTTTGTGTGCCATTTAAGGAAAGGAAACTTATCGAGCAGTCGATCTAGCAGTAAAGTCGATGGGAGAATCTGCTGCAGCCGTATCAAGATCAGACAAAGTTGAAAGAGAATCCGCAGTTCTTGTTTCATCGATGAGATAAGATGCATTAGAGTCGAGTTCCCCTTTTTAAATTGTTGAATTGATGTGACTATATATCAATCTATTACTAGTGAGTTAACGTCTCCGGTTAAGTATCTATACTAGAGTCATTACCTAGATTCTATTCTTAAATTCAAACGGAGGTTGCAGCTTCCTTTTCTATAGTATCGGATTCATTCTCATCGCTAACACCGAGATATGCAGACCCGATAGCAGCATACTTTCTAACAGCTTCGTCACACGCAGGTCAATCCTCTTCTTATGATTACCGAGATAGATCTATCTAGAGCAAGTGGTTATGTTCGAGGTGAATCAACCATCTTTTCTCCTGAGGTTAGCATAGCCCATGGAGCGGTTAAAAAAGGTAAAAGGAAAGAAAAACAAATAAATGTTATTAGGCTTAGGTTGTTAGATTATATGGTCCTTTATAATTGGATTAGATATATAATATAATTAATTAGATTCTGATGATAAATATTAGTCAATAGAAAAAAAGTCAATATTAGAATAGAATTCCTTAGGAGATAATCTTAATGGAAGGAATTCTCCTAATAATTTATCTTAAACCCTCTATTCTCATCTATAAATAGACGAGACCTCTAAGGACTCTGAGTAGCATCTCAGATAAGAGAACGTAATTAGACACAGTTGAGAGATTACAGTTTCTTTCTCAATTTTCCTAAGCCATCAATCTAAGTGGTTCTATGAAAAGATAGGAAAGATCTAAAACAGATACCTAGATCATATAGAGATCTTTTTTTTCAGATAACATCAAAAGGTACATATTGTAAATACCGATCTAATGTTATTTGATTTTAATCTTAACATAAATTTTTTTCGCATTACAAATAACATGATTACATATTTTATCCTTATAACTGGTATCAGAGTCTAGGTTCTGGATATCAAAAACTTTAGATCTATTATTTTGTGATTTACGATGTTTGAATGGCCCATATTTTATCGATTTATATTCCTATCTATTCTGTTTTTTGCCTACTTACGGGTGATGTTAGTAAAGCAGCGATGGTCATTGTGCAGTACCAACCTTACTGCGTACGGGTGACAAATCTACTGATAGCAGTAGTTGCACCGAGGAGCATGCGCATCACAGCAATAATAGTGATCGTGCATGGGTAGAACCCATGTCAAGGCGACGACCATGCGTTGGGTTAGTGCTGCAGGGGGGCTACACAATCGGTAGCCACCCACAGGAAGCAACCACGTGCGCGGGCACAACCACACCCAGGCGATAGCCTCGCATGGGCAAAGGCCGCGCCCAAGCGACGATAGCCTCGTATGGGCAGAGACCACGCCCAAGCGATGGTCAAACGGGTGGTAACTGCCCGTAACAAGCAATGGCTGCACTAGTGACGCCCGCCCATGGACAAAGGCGGCGGCCATGTATGGGCATAGGCCGTGCCGCATCAGCGACAACCACGCAAGCGGCGGCGGCGACGACGTAGGTAGATTAAAGTTTTGTCAAAATTATAGATTTTGCCATTAGGTTTTTAATCAAAATTATAACTTTACTCTTTTGTATTTTATTAATACTTTTAGTATTTTAATAGTTCTGCTCTTATAAATCTCGTAATTTCAATTTATGTCCTATCAACATATTTACAGTTTTACTCTTATAAAATTAAGAATTTTTAATTTATATCTTCAATTATAAAATTAAGTCAATATAATTTGATTGAATTTAATCATGATTATATTTTGATTAATTATTGATTAAATTTAATTTTAATCAAATTTAGAAAGGATTAAATTTTGATTAATTTTTAGTTTTAATCGACCTATTTAATTGGACTAATATTTAGTCCAATTATGAGTTTGCCCAAATTAAATAAAATCGATTAGTTTAATTTAATATTTTATATTAAAAAAAAATAAATTATTATTTCTTTTATAGTTTTTCTCATTTGATTTATTGATTACATATGGTAAATAAAATCATTCTTGGATATGTTTTTAGTTATTTATATGTATATATTTAAAATTATAAAATAATATTTATCTTTAATAGGAAGGCATGATTTATATGTTATCATGATTTACAATTATCATATGAGTTTTTTCTTTTACTGATTAATATTCAATAATTATTATGGTTGTTATTCTATTATTAAACTACTTAACATAAATTAAATTAAAGAAAATTTAATTAATATTATTTATAACTTATCTTCCTAAGTTTTATTTGACTAGTAACTACTAAAGTGGCCTGAAATGATAGGCTTCTAGGATATGAGTTACAATGAAAATCTTATCATTTCTAAGATATTTTAAATTATATTTTATATTGTTGTATTAGTCTTGAAGCCACCAAAGTCACCTAGACTAATAACTTATAAAATAAAATTAAGGAACTAGTCCTAAATGACATCAAGGAAATAATATTCACAATGACAAACATAATTAGGATATTTATATAATCCCAAAGGAGAATCTATTTCAAATAGTTTTATGATGGAGTAGGATGATACTATTTTGGATATCCTTACAGTTTAGGGTCGTGTACTTAAAGGTAACAACACTATTCCACAAAGATGGTATTAGTCTTTCATAGATAATCTTGAGTAAACACTAGATATGTCAATATTTTACCCAAAGGTAAAATATGGATGATATCAATAGTTCATCATATTTTGAAAACTTAAAGCATTAATATTATTTTATATTTTATAGTGGTACTTCCGTCTATACATTCTTATGCTTCCAGTGTCTCTATACTCTTTGGATCAAATTATTTAGAAAGATTAGAGCATATGTAATTCACACTAGGCGTATTAGATCTTGATTTAGTATTGCTTGTTGAAAAGCTCACAAACTTGACTGATGAAAGTACTTTGGAATAAGTTAATGAAATGAAGGCTTGGGAAAGATTTGATAAACTTAGTTTAATATTCATAAGAATGACGATTGCAAATAATATAAAGACTTCATTACCGATTGCAACTAGCGTACGGGAATATTTAAAGATTATTGAAGGCATATTTAAATCTACTGATAAGTCATTGGCTGACATAATAATAAAAGAACTAACTACGGCTCAGTATAATGGCACTCGAGGAATTCAATATCACATCCTTAATATGGCTATGGCTGATAAAGCTACAAAACTTAAAGCATTATGTATGAAAGTTGATGTGTCTTTCTTCATGCAGTTCATTCTCAATTCTCTCTATTCTCAGTTTGGCCCATTCAAGAATCACTATAATATAAATAAAGATAAGTGAGACTTGAATAAGTTAACTAGTATGTGTGTTCAGGAAGAATTGAGATTAAGGCAAGAAAGTTCATATAATGTCATGACTACTACTTAAGGAGTTGGTAATAAGAAAAGAAAATTAAAGCGTCATCCATCAAAGAAATTTACTGGGTTTAGAAATATTATACAGACTAATGAAAGGAAAGCTTCTACAGTAATGTGCTTCTTTTGTGGCAAGAAAGGACATGTGAAAGACTGCATTAAACATAAAACTTGGTTTGAAAAAAAAGGTATGAACTCAACCTTTGTGTATTAGGAATCAAACATTATAGAAGTTCCTTCTAATACTTGGTGGATTGATTTTGGTGCTTCAACTCATGTTACTAATAATATGCAGGGATTTCTTTCAATCCAAAAACCAAAAGAACATAAAAGATTCATCATTATGGGAAATCATCTCAAAGCGAAAGTAATATCAATAGGGACTTATCGCCTATGCCTAGAGACAAGTCATCTGATGGATCTTGTTGCCACATGTTATGTTCCTGCTATTTCTGAAAAGTTAGTTTCTCTATCTAGAATTGATGAGTTAGGATAGTGTCTTTCGTTTGGTAATAGTAAACTCAGTATATTTTATGATTCAATAAAAGTTGGTTCTGGAATTCTGTATAATGGTTTATATAGAATTAATTTGAATCTTGAGTTTCCAAAGATATTATTGACCTTGCAATCAATATTGAAACGTAGTTTCAATAATAAAAGATCTTTTGTACTATGGCATAGAAAGATTGGAGTATATCTTTGAGAAAAGAATTGAAAGATTAGTGAAAGATAATATTTTAAAAGATTTAGACTTTACTGATTTTGATATTTGTATAGATTGTATTAAGGGAAAGCAAACTAAACATATAAAGAAAAATACCACAAGAAATAAAGAACTCATTGAGATTATTCATACTGATATCTACTCTACGGACCACTCCATATTCATTGTTTTAGTAGAGAAAGGTATTTCATCATATTTATAGATGACTTATCTAGATATGGTTATATTTATCTAATACATGAAAAGTCTAAGACCATTGACACTCTTGAAGTGTACATAAATGAAGTCAGGAGATAATTAGATAGAAAAGTTAAAATTATTAGATCTAACAGGGGTGGTGAATTTTATGGCAGATATGATGAATCCGGTCAAAATATTGGTCCTTTTGTTAGATTCCTAAAACAATGGGGTATTTGTGCTTAGTATGCCATACCAGGCATGCCACAGTAGAATGGTGTTATTGAAAGATGAAATTGTACTCTTATAGATATGGTTAGGAGCATGATGAGTTATTCCTCTATACCTAGGTTAATGTGGGGTGAAGCTTTTAAGACAGTTATGTATATCTTGAATATGGTTCTTAGTAAGTCACTTCTATCAACTCTATTTGAGTTATGGAGTGGTAGAAAGCTTAGTCTGACACATTTACATATGTAGAGGTGTCATGCAGAGATAAGAGTATTCAATCCACATAAAAAAAAATTGGATCCAAGAACTATTTATGGATATTTTATTGGTTATCCAAAAAAGTTCAAGGGCTACAGACTTTATTGTCCTAATCATAGTACGAGGAAAGTAGAATTTAGTAATGCAAGATTCCTAGAAAATGACAAAATTAATGAAAGTGAAAAATCTCGAAAGATCAATTTTGATATTGAAGAGATTCAGGTTAATTCTCCTTATCATCTCCTATTCGAGAAATTGTTATTCCTCAAATCAATGAGAGAATTGATGAGAGTGAATAAAAAAATAATATCGATGAACTCTCACATGATATTGGTGTCACCGCTAATGATCTTATAGAATAATCACAATTGGCAACTTTGAGAATATCTCAGAGAAAAAGAAAATATACCATTTCTGATAATTATGTGGTATATCTACAAGAATTAGATTATGATATAGGAATAAAAAGAGATCCCTTATCATTTTCACAAGCTATAGAAAATAACAATTTTAGAAAATGGTATGATGCAATGAAAGAAGAGTTAAAATCAATAGACCAGAATGGTATTTGGGAACTCATTGAATTGCCTAATAATTATAAAAAAATCGTTTGTAAATGGGTCTCTAAGATAAAACATAATTCAATAATGTTCGATAAGTAAAGCCAAACTTTTGGTCGAAGGTTTTTTTTAAAAAGAAGGCATCAACTACAATGAGACCTTTTCTTCAGTTTTTAGAAAGGACTCGTTGAGAATCGTCATGATATTAGTAGCTCATTATGATCTTGAATTACATCAAATGGATACGAAAATAATATTTCTGAATGGGTATCTAGATGAGAAAATCTATATGAAATAATCTGAAGGATTCATAGTAAAGGAAAAAGAAAATTGAGCTTGTAAACTTAAGAAATCTATTTATGACCTTAAACAAACTTCCAGACAATGGTATATAAAGTTTTATGAAACCATTACTTCTTTCAGATTTAAAGAAAACACTGTTAATTAGTGTATATATCTGAATGTAAGTGGGAGCAAGTTTATCATATTGGTCTTATATGTGGATGATATTTTGCTTGCTAGTAGTAATCTTGGTTTATTACATGAAACTAAGATATTTCTTAGTAAGAACTTTAAAATGATTGATATAAATAAGGTAGCATATGTTATTGGTATTGAGATATTTAAAGATAGATCTTAAGAATTATTAGGACTGTCTCAAAAATGATATATTAATCATATCATGGAGAGATTTACTATGCAGCTTTACTTAGCCAATGATATACCTATTACTAGAGGTAAAAAATGCAACCAAAACCAATGCTCGAAAAATGACTTAAAAAGAAATCAAATGAAGAATATTCCTTATGAGTATATAATTGAAAATCTTTTATATGCTCAAATATATACAAGGCCATATTTCAGTTTTGCAATTGCAATGTTGGGTAGATACCAAAGCAATTCAGGAATGGAATATTGAAAAACTATAAAAAAAGTAATGAGATATATGCAGGGGACAAAAGATTATATGCTCACATATATGAAATCGGATCAGCTTAAAGTGATAGGATATTCAGATGTTAATTTTGTAAATTATCTTGACAATAGGAAGTTCACTTTAGGATTTGTATTCATGTTAGCTGGTAGGGCGATTTCTTAAAAAAGTATAAAGTAATCGCTTATTGCATCATCAATAATGGAAGCTGAATTTGTGATATACTTTGAGGTCATAAATCAAGCTTTATAGTTGTAAAATTTTATCTCAAGATTTGGTATGGTTGACTCAATTGTCAAGCCGCTGAAAATATTTTGTGATAATACTATAGTAGTTTTCTTCTCTAAGAATGACAAATACTTTAGTTATTCCAAGCACATCGAGATAAAATAAATGGTGGTTAGAGAAAGAATCCAATAACAATAAGTATCAATTGAGAACCTAAGCACTATTATGATGATTGTTGATCCATTTACTAAAGCTTTATAGTGTAAAATATTTAAAGAACATGTTCTTAGAATGGGGCTTGTGAGCAAGCCATAAAAGATATGGTGATGTATGTTTAGGTGGATGCTATTATTGATATTTTTCTTACATAATTAAAGTTATTTATTTCTGCTATCTTATTTATATTTATGTTTATGCATATTATGGTTGAATGTAATAATATGATTGTCTTGACAAGACAAATTACAAAGGTCATTATAAACTATATTAGGAAAAACTAACAATGTTGTGGTACATAAAAGGGAGTATGACATTAATGATATACAATCGCTAGAACTCACATTGATAGTTGGACTTAATGTAGTATTATTATGTCTATTAGACTTATTAACTTATTTTAAAAATTCATGACCATGTAAAAAATATTTTTTAAAATTTTTTAAAATCTAATTAGGTAAAATTATTTTTAAACTAATTTTATTTTATTTATTTTGATTTTAAATATCTTTTATATCTTATCAATTAATGGCCCAAGTGGGAGAATGTTAGATTATGTGACCTTTTATAATTGAATAAGATATATAATAGAATTAATTAGATTTTGATGATAGATATTGACCAATTAAAAAGAAGTCCATGTTATAGTATGATTCCTTAGAAAATGTCTTTGATAGAAGGAACTCTCATAATAGATAGGACCTGTAGGGACTAAGAGTAGTATCTCAAATAAGAGAATGCAGTTAGATGCAATTGAGAGATTATAGTTTCTCTCTCAACTTTCCTAAGCCATCAATCTAAGTGGTTCTGTGAAAATATATGAAGAGATCTAAAGAAGGTACCCAAATCATACAGAGATATTTTTTTTCAGATGACATCAATAGGTACACATTGTAAAAACTGATCTAATGATATTTGATTTCAATCCTAACATAAAAATTATTTCATATTATAGATTTTATGCTTATGTAGGTGACTTCTTAAAGGATAGAGAGAACATCTACTTAAGGTAGATCGAACTCGCTAACGGAGCTCACTCTCGAATACTTTTTCACTTTCTTCTATTCTTTAGGGTTAGGGTCCTTCCTATCCTATATCATGGAAGGGCATTTCTTTCTATTCTTTAGGGTTATAGGGTCCTCTCTTATCTTACGGGAGAGCACTCAATTCTATGTTTCTTTTCAACGTTCAACGGGCGCATAATAGCCTCTCTTCGATTTCTTAGTTCGGGAACAAGCAAGCAAGGAAAGAAGACACTAGGGAATAAAGATCACCAAAATCCTCAAATTCCATTCAAGATGACTTTAGAAACAAAAAAAAAAGTGATGTTGGACTTTAAGCCGAGGTGTAACTCACGTTAGCGCAACCTTCCTTCACCTTTAGCACCCCTCAACTCAAGTAAGTGGTTTGCTTGTCTGATTTGCTTGTTTGAAATGTCATCTAATTCATTAGACACAATTAAAGACTATTAAGTCATTATATTAGTATGCCCACGTGGCGCTTAAAGCTAAAGGAATCTCAGCAGCCCGCTCAAAGTAATGACCTTAATTACCTGATTGATCAGTTTCTGTTCGAAAGTCAAGTGGAGTTCGAAAGGAAGAATATCTTACTGGCAAGGAAGCATAGCAGTATAAAGTTCAATTGAAATGAATGAGTAGGCGCCCGAAAGAATAAATTGGGTAGCCTCACACTCTCTTGACTACGCTAACGGAGAAAGTTGGCAATGCTCTTAAATCAAATCAATTCCCATACTTTATATCACAAATCACATCAGTGAAAGTTAAATATCGAAATGGATTTCTGCGCTTAAGGAGTTAGCTTGGAGCGATAGGAGCTTAGAAGACGAGTTATTTTGCTTGGGTGCTTCACGTGAGTTCCCTTTACTCGCTTATATCATGTGCGACTTATCAGTTTCATTGTCAATTCCGGGTTCAGAGGGATCTCAGTTCTTCTCCTCTATAACTCTGTGCCGATAGATATGTAATTTCCGTTTTAAATGTAGTGCGCCGATAGATATGTGATTTAAGCTTTAAGTGTATAGTCAAATAAGAAAATAAATAGTTTTAGCTTGTTCCCTTGTAGCGAGCTGTTCGAACATTGCGCGTTAGAGAACTGCGGGAAAGAAGGGAGTTAGCCGGCGATGCATAATTCTAATATAACAGGAATATAACTGATATAACTGTAACTGCACAATCTGATAGAAGAATAAAAGGTCAGGTCAGCACCGGTAAGAAAGGTGGAGTTCGGAGTGCTGGTGCTAACGAGAATGACTATAAAAGGCCAGGGTGCGCAGGGACTTGATACTCAATAAGCTAGGCTAGGCACCCTGAACTCGACTTGAGGTGAATAAAATCATTGAATTGAAGATGGAATCGAAGCCGGTAAGATGAATAAGATAGGGAATCTCTTTACAGGATTCTATGCTAACTAAGTGCTAACTCCGATTAGGCTGCAAGTGACCTATCCATTTCTGCTCCAGGTCAAGTATCAAGGTACGTATCCATTTCTGCTCCAGGTTAAGTGGAAAGCAAGTGTCTATACGATCTCGCCCAACCAAAGTGTTTTCACCTATTATAGGCAAGTCCACAGGGTAGAAAAACAGGCAACTCCACCTTATACTTCTCTTTCACGATTGGGCATGGCTTCCGCTTCAGTAAACCCTCAACTCACAATTCCCATGAAAGTCTACCAGAGAAGAAACTGAAGCAGAAGGATTAGATACGGGATCAGATGCTGTGCGAGTGTCAGTAGCAATAAAAGGTTAAGGCTAAAGTAAGAGGTAAGCTGTAAATAATGAGGTAGCAGCGGCAGAAGGAAAAGGTGTTGTAGTAAGTCCAGTGGCAAGCGGTTCAGGACAATTAGTTTCATCCTAGTCGACAAGATATGAAGCAGTGGAAGCAGTGCGAGGAATTTCTTATACAGAAACATCAGATCATCTTGAATCTTTTCTAGCTCGAATCTCATCCCCATGTAGCTACGCAGTAAGCATATTCCTGAAGTAGATTGATTTCCTATTCGAGAATCAGTAATAGTTATTGAATCAAAAGAAATATTTGCGCGTAAAGGAAAGGGAGTTTCGACAGTTCAAGTTCAATTTCTCTTGTGCGGCCAAGGTGAATGCTTGACTTTAGCAAGAATGAAAGATTACTGTCTTGGCTAACTTATCAATTCCGACTTCTCAATTCCTATGTTGTTATATGAAATACGTGAGATAGATGAAATGATGAACTTCAAGTAGAGTTTGCAAAAGAACAAGCTGTGTTGAGTATGGAATATGGAGGTAGTTGCTTGCCCGTGTTACGTCGTTGCTTGGTCATTAGTAGTTACATGTTGGGTTTACAGCCTGCTAATCTCTGATCGGTAACTAATAAATAATCCATGATAGATATGTTGTGCCAATATGTCATTGGTTTAGAGTAGAGCATAATAATAAGAAATTCTTTTAACGAAGGGGCAGGGAAGGGATTGAAATGAAACAAAACCAAGCGATGCACAAGCAAGAGATAGAAAATTAGTTCAATTAACTATTTTTCTTCACAATCAATAGGGAAAGGTTCTTAGTGGCAATTATAGTAGGGGAGCAGTAGGGCGAGTGTTGTTGATGATAAATCTAGGTTTACTACTTCACCAATAAGTACTCTCAATCAGGGTTCTTCAGCGCGGTAGAAGTTTACGTTGGGTACCTCGTCTCGCCATTCATTCATAAAGGAACAAGCAACTAGGAATTACATAAATAACTAGTGATGATTAATGTTTTATGTTAGAATATAAATGACCTATGTTTGCTTGTACTATTATAACATTTATATTAACCTATATAACAGGATCAGTGATATAGTAATATCTATACATAATTGACTATATGTTAAGATTAATTATGCAGACTATAACATTAAATGCAAAATAAACATCTATAACTAAAATTATATAATTATAATATATAAATAATGTTATTATTTATTATATAATAATAAACTATTATAATTATTAGTAATGATAATTATTATAATAATTATTAAAGAATTAATAATAATTGGATAGGCTCATATACAATTAATAATTATTAATGATTATATTAATGATAATAATTAATAATTATTATTATACCATATAATATAAGAATATCATATAATTATGGTATTATTTTTTTTATATAATTAGTTATATTATATATAATCAACAATTAACTATAATTTATACTAGTTATAGAATACTATAAATGCTAGACGTTGGGTTGGCGCTTGACCGAGTAGTTGTGAGGATGAGGAGCAGAGAGAATCTGCAATGTGAGTTGAGTCTCATGGAGAATGGCCAGTTCCAGTAGAAGATAAGTCTCCATTTTCGAGTATTGTTCCAGATTCAAGTATTGTTTATAGGAAGGAATGAACAAAATTGCAAGTTAATGATTTCTGTAGTGGAGGAAACAATGAGGTGAAATAGCAAGCTTAACTCAATCAGTATAATATCCTATATATGGAATAAATATATTATAATTAACATAATAGTATAAGTTAATTAAATAAGATAACAGATTGAGAAAAGTGACGCAGGAGAAACTTTGATCTTATACTTAAATCATGAAGTAGAAGAATCAGGCCGGAAAGCATCATGTCAAAGATTGACCGACATATGAGAGGATAGACTTCATACTATGAATTTGGGCATCGGGTTAAAAGGATCGGGCATTACGCTAAGATCAGATGTTGTGGGAGTTCAACATATCGATAGATCGGTAATACACCGAAGAAAAAGAACGATATGTTGAAAGATAGGATGAAGTGCCAAATGACATGACGGATAACGTGCCTCATGATTATAATTTTTAAGTTTTGATCAAAATAGTTTAGAAGACTAATTGAGTTAGTTTTTGGTGTAATAATGCTAACTTAATTAGGGGCCTATTAGGCTTGAATCAGGTTGAATTGGGCTTATTTGAAGGCCAATTCAGTAACCTAAAATTGGGTCAAGCGGTGGTACCATCCGTGAGTTGGAAAGTACAAAATATACTTTATGGGCCAAAGAGCACCATGTCAAAGATTGGACGTTGGGCCCGAAGATTGATTAACGTACTGGAGGATGGACTTCATGCCATGAATTTGGGCATTGTGTCGAAAGAATCGGGCATTACATTAAGATCGGATCTTGTAAGGGTTCAACATACAAATAAATCAGGTAATATGCTAAAGGAAAAAAATGATATGCTAGAAGATTGGACGAAGTGCTAAATGACATGACGGACAATGTGCCTTATGATTATAATTTTTAAGTCTTGATCGAAGTAGTTTAGAAGGCTAATTGAGTTAGTTTTAGGTGTAACTATGCCAACTTAATTAGGAGCCTATTGGGCCTAAATTAGAGGTGAATTGGGACTATCTAAAGGCTAATTCAGTGACCTAAAGTTGGGCCAAGCGATGGTATCATCTATGAGCTGGAAAGTACAAAATGTACTTTATGGGCCAGAGAGCACCATGTCAAAGATTAGACGTTGGGCCAGAAGATTGGTTGACGTATCGAAGGATGAACTTCATACCATGAATTTGAGCATCGGGTTGAAAGGATCTGACATTCCGCTAAGATAAGATGTTGCAAGAGTTCAACATATTGATAGATCGGGCAATACGCCGAAGGAAAAGAATGATATGCTGGAGGATAAGATGAAGTGCCAAATGACATGACGGACAACGTGCCTCATGATTATAATTTTTAAGTCTTGATCGAAGTAGTTTAGAAGGTTAATTGCATTGGTCTTAAGTATAACCATACCAACTTAATTAGTAGTTTATTAGGCCTGAATTAGGACTGAATTGGGCATATTTGAATATCAATTCAGTAACCTAAAGTTGGGTCAGGTAATGGTACCATCCGTGAGTTAAAAAGAATAAAATGTACTTTTTAAAAAAAACCCGACGATGGTACCATCAGGGTAGGTGGTACTACCACCTACCCTCATGGTGGTACTACCAGAACATAGTCTTTGAGACTGTGTCAGGTGGTGGTACCACCCAGGCAAACAGTGGTACCACTAGAGCCAAGCCCAATCTCTTAGGCTTTGTCAGGCAGTAGTACCACCCAATATAGGCAGTGGTACCACTAGTACCTTGAAAACCTAGGGATTTAATTTTTTGGCTCTATTTCTAAAGTCATTTAGGGCCTATAAATATCTCTCTCATGCTTGTTTATAGAGTATAATAAAGCTTGTGACTTTAAGTATATAAACTCTATTAAATTCCTTCCTCCTTAAAACTATAGGTCATTCTAAGGGAGGTGTGAGGACTACTTATAAAAGAGAGTTATAAAGGTTCTCTCCTAAGCCTGTGAAAAGGAGAAAAAAATTATAACAAGGGTAGTTGATCTTCACCTGTTGAAAGAAGATCGTTAGTGAAAACTGGTGGCCTCAAGAGAGGAGGATTCGAGAGTGGACATAGGTTACGACGACCGAACCACTATAAATCTAGTGTGCATTTCTTTTTATGCTCTTCTTTGCTATTGCTTACTAATTTAATTATTTACAACACTTCTAAGTTAAACTCATTTTTTATACCAGTTTCATCGAATAAATTTTTTTGATTTTTCATTTCGAAAGCACTAATTCATGCCACTCTTCCCTCCCCCCTCTTCTCTTAGTGCCTTTATGATCCTAGAAGGATAACATTGCTGGGAAATCGAGAGATTCGATATCTCATACGCAGTGAAAAATAAAAATAAGATTGGATTTCCTATAGTTACGTACTTGGTCGTCGTGCGACGATTGGTGCGCATAAATTGTAAATCCAAAAAATCCACATATATCATGTCAGAAGCGATACCTGGGGAGATCATATATCCCCGAAAATTTTAGATCCGATGAAGAGGATGAAGGAGCACTAGCGTACTTCTCTCTAGTGCTAATCCACACAGTGGACGCAGCAACGACGCTCCCCATATCACCACGGGATCTCTCTCCACGTGCACCACAAGGCTATCGGAGCCAAGGAGGAGGAGAAAAGACTAAGGAGAATAGGAGGATGACTACCAAGAGCTCTTAGCCTATAAACCAGGAGGCTCCTCCTATTTATAGAGGTGGAGGAAGCTTATCCTCAATAGATCCTATTCACACTGGATCTTTATCTAGTTGGATCTTATTGGATCTTATCTATAGGATCCATTTTGATCTTATCCAATTGGATCTTATCCAATCATTTAATTGGATCTCATCCAATTACCTAATTAGATCTCATCCACATGATCCAAACTAGGGGCTTCGTAGATATCTTATATACGTACCTCTACTTATCGCAACATCCACCTTATGTGTGTGACCCTCTAGGCCTGATACTGAGCTGGCCGTGGGTCACTCCCATTAGAACTCCTTCTGACTCAGAAACCCTAAACCCTAATATAGTGAATTATTATCTCCATAATAATTCACTCAACTCGTCAACTATGGACGTATTAGGCCACTGTGCTATAGTCCCTAAATGGTACAGGGGGATATAATCCATTAGACTTGTCTGTCCTCGATTACCATGTATCTATAGTCCCTCATCTATCTAATATCCTAGAGACCGTATATTGGGCATGGTAGAGTCAGGCCTATATGGAATCCTATCTGAGTCTTGCTCTAATCGGATTCTCCCGGAGAACTCCTTCTCTCTCAATCTGAATAACCTTAGCCAGGGATTTTGCTTAAGCGAGCATATGCGAGATATATCTCTCACGATACCAAGAGTGGATGATCCTCTATTGATAGGCAATTGCTTTCGTAAGGTTGGCTACCATTCTCGAGAACCGGCTATACCAGATTTGGAGTTCTCCAAACCTGTAAGTCTGGCATCAAAGAATTGAGTACTCAAACAAGGCATCTTTGGTGCCTCAAGTCTTAGGACCAGACACACTACTGGGACTATAGAATCATTGTCTGACATTAGGTATCATTAACCATACGACATTCTGTATGCGGATCAATCAGTGAACTCATTCTCTAATGAGCACCTGTATTGTATCTCTAATGTCCCCACACAAGTGACTATGAGACCAGTTGCTTCTATCATATAGACAAGTATACAGTATACCAGTTTATCTAGTTATCTCGATTCTTCATCGAGTAACCTATTACCAGGATGATTTAGGATATGTGTTTAAAGGTATATCGGTCTCATTATCATGATCTTATCACGATCCGATTCCTATTGCATAGATCTATGGACATCACAATATTCATCTAGATAATATAAGAAAATACTAATAATAATATACGAAGAGATCGACGTAATATATAACAAATGCCATCACTTATGTGATTGGCTTGTAGGGCACCTACAACCAACAATCTCCCACTTGACCTAAAGTTAATCACCTACATGTTTGATCCTCATCAGACCTCTGTGACGCTCAAATATAATCTGAGTCAATGGCTTTGTCAGTGGATCTGCAATATTATCTTCGGATGGAACTCTTTCCACTGCTATATCTCCTTAGACCACGATCTCTTTGATCAAGTGGAACCTCCTCAGAATACTTCTAACGAGACCTGGGTTCCCTAGCTTGATCGATTGCCCTGTTATTATCGCCCTATATATGAATCAGCTTCATGTTGTTCGATATGATTCTCAAATCTATGATGAACTTATTCATCTAGACACCCTCTTTTGCTGCTTTTGCTACAGCAATATATTCTGCCTTTGTGGTCAAGTCAACAGTAGTATCTTGCTTGGAACTTTTCTAGCATACTGCTCCTCCATTCAAGGTGAAGACATACCCTGAATTTGACTTGCTATCATCAACATCGGACTGGAAACTTGAGTCCGTGTAGCCCTCAACTCTGGGGCTACTACCTCCATATACCAATAAAAGATCCTTAGTCCTTCTCAAGTACTTAAGGATACACTTTACTATTTTCCAATGCTCTAAGCCTGGATCTGCCTGACACCTGCTCGTGACACTCAGAGCATATGCTACATCAGGCCAGGTACATAGCATAGCATACATGATAGACTATATCGTTGAGGCATATGGTATTCTATCCATGTATGCCCTTTCTTTAGTAGTCTTTGGAGATATACTCTTAGAAAGTGATATTCTGTCTTATAGGTATAAGACCTCTCTTGGAATTTTTCATGCTAAACCTTTTGACAATGGAGTCTATGTACTTGGATTAGGATAAGCCAAGCATCCTCTTGGATCTATCTCTATAGATCTGAATCCCTAGAATACAGGATGCTTCTTCTAAGTCCTTCATGGAGAAGTGTCTAGATAGCCAAACTTTTATTATCGAGAGCATTCCTATATCATTTCCAATGATTAAGATGTCATCCACATATAACACCAAGAAAGTGATAACGCTCTTACTTACCTTCCTATACACACAAGGCTCATCTTCATTCTTAACGAAGTCATAAGATATGATCGTCTCATCAAATCTTATGTTCCAACTTCGGGAAGCTTGTTTTAGTCCAAAAATGGACTTAAGTAATCTGCACATCTTATTTGGATTGTGCTTGGACATAAAACCCTTAGGCTGTATCATATACACTTCCTCTTCGAGGTTGTCATTGAAGAATGCAGTTTTTATGTCCATCTGCCAGATCTCATAGTCATTATGTGCTATAATAGCCAATAGAATTTGAATAGATTTTAGCATAGCTATAAGTGCAAAGGTTTCGTCATAGTCAACACCTTGCTTCTGATGATACCCCTTAGCCACTAGCCTTGTCTTATAGGTCTCCACCTTCTATCTACCTCGATCTTCTTCTTGAAGATCTATTTGCAACCAATAGGTACAATACTCGTAGGTACATCAACAAGGTTCCAAACCTTGTTAGAGTACATGGATTCCATCTCAGAATTCATGGCTTCTTACCACTTTTCGGAGTCTATACTCATAATAGCCTCCTCGTAGGTCTGAGGATTAATGTCCTGAATGTCCTCTCCACTAATATGTCCCACATATCTTTCAGGAAGGTGTGACACTCTACTAGTCCTACGCAAAATTAGAACTTGTGTGTTATGTACCTGAACAGACTCGATCTCTAGAATAGTGCTTGAGCTAGGTTCTCCAACCTCACTCAATTCTATCATGCTCCCACTGTTTCTCCCAAGAATGTGTTCCTTCTTAAGAAAGACTGCTCTCTTGGCAACAAAGACCTTTTAGTCCTCAAGGTGATAGAAATAATAACCACAAGTTTCCTTAGGGTATCCCACAAACTTGCACCGTTCCGTCCTGGATTCTAACTTATCAGGGTCATGTCTTTTAACGTGGGCAGGGTAGACCCAAATCTTAACAACCTTAAGATCGAGATTCTTCCCTCTCCATATCTCATATGGTGTAGACACTATCAACTTAGATAAAACTCTGTTCAGAAGGTAAATTACGGTCTGTAAGGCATATCACCAAAATAAGATGGGTAGGTCAACGAAACTCATCATGGACCACACCATATCTAATAGTGTGCGATTCCTCCTTTCTGATATACCATTAAGTTGTGGTGTATAAGGAGGTGTCCATTGGGATAGAATCTCATAGTCCTTGAGGAACTAGGTGAATTCTGTACTTAAGTATTCTCCTCGATCTGATCGAAGAGTTTTAATACTCTTTCTAGTTTGGTTCTCTACTTCATTCTTATATTTCCTAAATTTCTTGAAGGCTTCAGACTTATACTTCATCAAGTACATATGTTTGTTGAATCTCATATTTTGATAATAAAACTAATTGATTGTGTTTTATGATCTAACTGCATTTTGAGTGACGCAGGTCTACTATCAATCAGGATTAGACAATTGATGTTGGATAAATTGATGTTGCAATGGGTGATCACGTCAGGATATTGGATGTCGAGCTGGAGGTTCAATCGACAATAGGAAGAAGGCTTCGTACGTTGGGTATCGAACCAAGAAGAGTGGAGTTGCACCAAGGATATTGGGGTTGAAGAGGTCAAGCGCCGATTGGGCAACAAGCCGCAAGAGAGGATTATGCGCCGAAGAATCAGACGAAGCGTCAACCAATGACGTGCCGGGCAACTGAATGTCAATTCGTATTGTAATAATTGTCTAGATCGAAGTAGAGTTTTTTTTATGTGTGTGCAGGATTAACTACGATAACGTTGAAGAAGTAAAGCGAAACAAAGTGCCAGAACATAATTGTGATGGATCATTGGGAGTTCGAGAGTTCGACGGAAGTCCGAAGATTCGTTGGGAGTGTTGCCAGAACTAGTCGAGAATGAGTATGGAGCTTACCGAAGGGTTTTCAAAAGTTCACCGGAAGGTTCGTCGGAAGTTTTTGGAGCTTGCCAAGAAAGATCGGAGCTTGTGAAAGAAGCTCGTTGGAACTCGCCAAGATCATCGTGAAGTCCAAGAGCTTGCTAGGAGTCCATAGAATGGTTTCCGAGGGTTCGTCGGAAGACCACCGAAAGTTCACCGGAAGCTTACTAGAAGAAGTCTTGGCTTGTTGAACTTTATAATATCTTAGGAAATATCTTTAATTTTATAGTTAGCATGTTAATTTGGGTTAGGATTAGGTGTTAATCCTATAACCCAAGTAGGGGCTAATTGGGCCTTGTTTCAGACTGATTTGGGCCGAATTTAAGGCCCAACTAGTGAGTTGGAAATGTCCAGCCAACGGCACCACCCAGTGCCCGAGAGCCCGGGCGGTGGTACTGTCATTGTCAAAGAAGCCTAGGCGGTGCACCGCACCGCCTAGTACACTATCGATGATCGACACTTTGGCAAAGTGGCACCACCACTGATAGGCGGTGGCACTGCTAGCATCGGAAATTATGAAAGTGATTCAAATTTAGGCTGAAAGGCTCTAAATTTGAATCATCTTGAGGCCTATAAATACCCCTCTCATTCATGGTTGAAAGGGTGTCTAGAATTAAGAAAGAAAAAGAAAAAATTCTTGTCAAAATTTTTCCTCTAAGCTTTGAGTGTGTTCTAGTCTAAGAGAGGGTTAAGAGGCCTTGTAAGAGTTACCTCCTAAGCCCGTCAAAAGAAGAGTGTAAGAAAACTAAGGGAAAACTATATCATTTGAAGTAGAAATCCCTCCTCCGAAAGTTTAGAAGTATTCTTAAGAGATGTGTTGAGGGAATCTTTATAAATAGAGTTTGTAAAAGGGAGTTTATCTTCGCTCGTTGGAAGGAAGGTAGCTAGTGGAAAGCCGGTGGCCTTAAGTGAAGATGAATCGGGAGTAGATGTAGGTCGGATGACCGAACCACTATAAAAATGGTTTGCATTTATGTTCTTGCATTTATCTTTCTGCAAACCATCTTTTCTTCATTGCTCAACTTACTCATCACTGCCTTCTTCCTCTCTAAACACTCCCTACTTTAAGCACTTTCCATTACGCTTTAATCGAAATCGGTTTTAGTCAAAAATATGATTTTTATCGTACGAAGTTCTGAAACTTGTTTTAAAACGCCAAAAGTTTATCATTCTTTACCACTGCACTAATTCACCCACCCCCCCTCTTAGTGCCACTTGATCCTTAACAATTGGTATCAGAGCCTCGTTATTTCTCATTCAGATTCATACCTGTGAGAAATGGCTCTTCATAGCTTTCAAGAGGGCTTTTCGGTTGTTCGTCCTCCGTTGTTTAATGATTTGGACTACACTTATTGGAAAACTCGAATGAGAGTTTTCTTACTTTCAATGGATTTAGATTTGTGGAACGTTATTGAAAACCATTTTCAACTTTCCTCTAAACTGACGAACGAATGGTTGGACTTAGAGAAAAAATCTTTTTCTTTAAATGTAAAAGCTATGAATGCCTTATTTTGCGCTTTGGACAAGAATGAGTTCAATCGAATTTCTATGTGCGAAACAGTTTTTGACATTTGGCAAACACTTGAAATCATGCATAAGGAAACTAGTAGAGTCAAAGACTCGAAAGTAAACCTCTTATTGTATGATTTTGAGCTTTTTCGAATGAAACCAAGTAAACTATTGACGACATGTACACCCGTTTCATGGATGTCGTCAATAGTCTATGAGCTCTTGGTAAATGTTTTTTGAATTTTGAACTCACTAACAAGATCTTAAGATCCCTTCCAAAAAGGTGAGATCCTAAAATAACGGCGATACAAGAAACTAAAGATTTAAATGATTATTCTATTGAAGAACTCATTAGATCCTTAATGACATATGAAATGAGTTTCTTAGAACATGTTGAACATGATGAACATATGAACTACCTTCTAAAGAACAAGAAGGATTTGAAATTTTGGACTATAAAATGCCACTTGAGTGATGACTCAAGTGATGAGGACATTGAACACATAACAATGTATTTTAACAAGTTCATTAAACAAAAATCTAAAACTGAAAATAAACTTGAATGGAGAAAGAGGCCAAAGATGACAAAGAAGCACAAAGAAGAATCAAATGATGAAATAGCGAATTGGGCTTTGACGGGTTTCAACAACGAGGTAAGTAACTCACCCGAAATGCTTTCACCTTATTTCGAAATTACATGATCCTTTCATGAGTTGCTTGATATAGTTGGTAGGAATTTTTTTTAATATTTTTTCTTTCTAGTAATTTTTGAAAATTAAAAATATGAATGATGATTGTATGATTTGTGATAATATTTGTACACCTAATAGGATTAACCCATGCATGTGTATCTTGATATTTTACATTGTCTCTAAACATGATGCTTGAAGATTTTATATCATGCATGAGTTTTTTTGAAGTGATGTTGATTTGAAAACTTCTATCTTGGATTAATGGGTCTTAACTTTTTTTATGATAAATTTTTAGATGATGCATTATGACATGTTTAATGATTGTATCATACTTGATAACTTGAAATCTCATATTTTGAAATAATGTGTGATGAATACATGAATCTTAATGGTTTTGATGATGCTTTCGGTCTTAACAATGATGCATGGTCTTTACATGAAAAATTTGAACATTCTTATGAAAGATCAAATCACTTGAATTGAAACTCATAAAGATAAGAAAATACACTATCATGATGTTTGATGCATTTGATCTTGATGACTTTAATGATAAAACTTGTATTTCAAATTTATACGATGATGGCTTTCATGTAAATATTAGAACATATCTTATGAAATCATCATTGATAATGATGAAATAAAAATATAAAAAGTTTATTTTCATGATATCATGCATAAGGATTTGAAGGTGTTATATCTTGATGACGAAACTTATGTGTTGGTTTTAAACATGATATTCATCTTTTAAAATATGAGCATACTCATATAAAACAAACAACTTAAAATGAAATACATTATGCATGATGAGTGAATTTTACATCTTGAACTATTGTGCTTTTGGTCTTATCGATTTCATGACAAAATTTTTTAGATGACATATCATATTTTTAATAATGAAATGTATCCAAGTTTTAAAGTTGATACACATCCCTTATACAAAAAGGACTTGAGCACACTTAAATGAAACATATTATCATGTTGAATTGAATTTTTGTTGAAATATGCCTTATGTGTAATGTGCTATATTTTTGGCTTGAAAATTGATGTTTAAAATCATGCTTGATGAGTTGTTTTATGAGATTTTGCCTTTTACATCTTGAACTTTCATGAGTGTCTCAATTTGACATTAAAAGGTAAAGATATGCTTACAAGAAGCAAATCATATGGATAGAAAGTTATAAAAATGAAATGCAATCCTCTATCTTATCGATTCTTCAATAAATCTATGCTTGTTATGTATGAATTTATTGAATGTGATTTTTGAGGATGATTTCAGATTTGAAAATTGCTTGATTGATATTTACGACATAAGATACATTTTAAATATGAATCATGCTTCAATCATGTTAAATGCTTCAATCATGTTCTATCTCCCTTAATTCATTTTGTTCTCCTATATTTTCTTTTTATTTACCATAGAGGAGAACCTTCTAAATGAATTATGAAATTAATGATTTGATAATAAGTGTTTATCAAAATTCTATTTATCATTTTGTAATCTCTAAAAAGTTGATAATCACTTCATTCATGTTATGAATCTCGAAAATATTTTTGATTTGATTAGGAGTTTCGAGTTGACAAAATGAGTTTGAATGATTTTATAACTCCTCTCTTAATCTCTTGAAATCTTGACTTTAAATTCTTGACTTGAGATATTTTTGTGAATCAAAATACTTTCCTCTATGATTACTTCTTTTTATTATTTACCAAAGAGGAAAACAATTCAAATTCATGTCATTTATGAATCTCATAAACTATGTTAATGATTTTGATGATTCGAACTTGAATAAGCTTTATCACAATCCAAGTCTTGATATCTTGATATTTGATACTTCGAATTCCTATACATGAATCAAGTGGTTTTGTCCTCAAATGAATCATTTATTGATATATCTTTTTGAAATATCTTTTTAATGTGATGTTGATAACTTGAGATATCTTTTGGAATTCATGACATGAGATTTAGCCTTTATGTCTTAAACGTTTATGCTTGTTTCTATTCGACATAAAAAAAGGGACAAAGGCATGTTCATATGAAATCAATGCAAATCACTAAAAGAGAAATGTATGTTTCTTGAACATCTCTCTTTCTCTAAAGTTTTGGATTTTTCAAATGAAAGACAAGTGATGAATTCATTTATGACCTTGTATGAATCTCAAAAGTAATTTTGATGAAGAGCTTGAAGTTGACGAATTGAATTTAAACTTTTACTCATGACTCTTCTCTTGAACTCTTGGAATCATGACTTTTTGAGATGTTTGTAATGCTTGAATCAAGCTCTAAAAGATTTTATTTTTCTATAAAGATATTTTATTAAAATCATGATCATGCAAATTATAACTTGAAGTTCTTTATAAATCGAGATCGTTTACCATGCTCCTTCCGTTTTATCAAAAGAAAACTCTTTAAATGAAATGTATCTTGTCTTTTGATTTCTCGGAATTCAATACTTGAATTTTTATAAATTCGTGAACTTGATATCTTGATTCTTATGAAATGGGATCTTGATGAAAAATCTTATGTATGAATCAAGTTGCTTTTTGTGCTATTTCTTGTCAAATGAATCATATTCTTAAATTTTTCTTGATATCATGATATGATTTCTTTATATGGCTTGAAATTTTTTAGCAATTGAGTCCTCCACTTCATTTTGACAATAACTAAGGGGGAGCTAGCTTGTTAGCTTGAATATTGAATTCATATTCATGACTTGAATTTTGATGATAGAAACATTTATGTCAATATTTGTTTCTAATATCTCATTTGTCATTTTGATGAAAAGGGAAATCAATTACAACATTGCATCCTCCCTTCTTTTTGACAAAGACAAAGGGGGAGAAAAATTATTACCTTGCAATTTCACAAGAAGCTAAGGATTGCTATCTCAAAGGATGCAAATATTGCTATCTTATTTATCTCAAATAGATAAAATACAAAACTTAAAAAATTTACATTCCTACACTTGCCATGCTTCTATGCTTATATGTTGTAATGTTTTGCTTGCATATTTAAAATGATGAAATGCTTACACAAATTGATTGCATATCACAAAGGAAGTAAAGAAAATATAACTTGCATATCTTTGGATACAATTTGCTTGCACTTCTCAAAGGAGATAGGGAGAGAAAGAATTCAAAAACTTGCTATGATTGAATGGTATTATTTGATGTTGTATTACAAAGCTATGCCTAAATGTTGTATAATATGATTAATAGCTAGTGTGTTATAAAATTTGCATATCTTTTAAACTAGCTATGATGCAACTTCTCCTTTTTGTTGATGATATAGGGGGAGAAGTACATTGATGACTTCATGCATTGAATTAAATATTTTATATATTTGCATAATGAATTGATATTTCTCTTAACCTGTGATGAATGTTGCTTGGATTTTGGATAATCCAAGTGTTCTATCAATGGCATATTGATATGGAGAGTTTGGTTAAACTCTGGGGAGTTATGGTTAACTCCGTTAGTCATCAATCAGTTGTCATCATCAAAAAGGGGGAGATTGTTGAATCTCAAATTTTGATGATGAAACTAATTGATTGTGTTTTGTGATCTAACTGCGTTTTGAGTGACGCAGGTCTACCATCGATCAGGATTAGACAGTTGACGCTGGAGGAATTGAGTTTATATAGTAATTATAAAGAAATTCATTATGAAGAAATTCATAATGGAGTAATACTTCATTATGAAGAAATTCTTTTATGAGTTTATATAGTAATTATAAACTTAGGTGACTTACACTTCATCCTTATTTTATTATTACCCATTTACTCAAAATATTATAAGTCTTGAGTTTACAACTTTGTTAGTTATATTGAGGATGTAATCTTGAATTTCTCAAATATTATCATTTTTAGTTAGTTCTTTCATTGAGGTGTCAACTAATAACTTATCAAAATAATTTAAATTGATTCTTAAATATTCTCATGCACTAGTTGTAAAATATATTGAAGTCTAAGTTATCATAAAATTAAGTCTTTTAGACCTTTCTTGATCAATCACCTTAATTATTTATTCCATAGAATTTTTAGTAATTAAGTTTGTGTTCTCTTTAATTAATCTAATCAAGGTCTCACTCATTCAATATAAATTACATATGCTTAAGTCATTTATTCCAGAAAATATAAGAACATTTATAAAAATATAATAAAAAAGTACCATTGTAATAATATAACATTAATGCTTTGAGTTTTTCAATGAATGTTAAACTATTGATATCATCAATATTTTACCTTCAATATTGATATATCTAGTATTCACACAATTATTTATGGAGAACTGATACCATCCTTATAAAATAGTATTGCTACCTTTGGGTATACAATGCTAAACTACAAGGATATTCAAAATAGTATCATCCTACCCCATCACATAATTATTCGAAATAGATTTTCCTTTAGGATTATCTAAATCTCCTAATTATGTGTACCATTGTAAATATTATTTTTCTTTAATATCATTTAGGACCAATTCCATAATGTATTTTATAGATTATTGGTCTAGGTCACTTTAGTAGCTGTAGGACTAATTCAAAAATATAAAATATAATCTAAAATGTCCTATAAATAAGGTCTTTATTATAATTTATATCTCATAAGCCTACCATCCTAGACTACTTTGGTAGTTATCGATTAGATAAAACTTAAGAAGATAAATTATAAATAATATTTCTTAAATTTCTTTATCCTGATTCATGCTGAAGTAGTTTAATAATAGAATAATAATCATAATAATTATTGAATATTGATTAACATAAAGAAAACTTATATGAGAATTATAATCATGATAACACAAATCATAAAAAGCCTATATGTGAAACATAACTATGATTTCATAATTTCAAATATATATATGTATAAATAACCAAATAAATATCTAAGAATAATAATTAGATTTTATTTACAATATGCAATCAATAATTCATATGAGAAAACTATAAAAAAACCATTATGCTAATCAGTCATATTTAATTAGGTAAGCCTAGAATTAGACTAAACATTAACCCAATTAAGTCATTCACTAAAAATTGATCCGACGGTAAATCTATAATATTATTGACAGTACATAAAATATAATTATGACATTTCTAAAGGGCTGAACTATTAAAATACTAAAAGTATTAATAAAATATAGAAGGAAAAAGTTATAATTTGATAAAATCTTAATTCAAGGAAAGGACAAAAGTGTAATTTTGCCAAAGCCCTATTCTTGCCTGCGCTGCTATCACCTATGCATAACTGCCACTACTATTGTCGTCGGTGCGGCGTGACCTGTGCTTACTCATGACCATCGCATAGGCGTAGCCTGCCCACACGCAATTGTTGCCCTTTGCCAATGGGAGTAGCCGTTATGTAGTTCGGCTACCGCCATCTGCAGCCACCTCCCTTTCACAAGCACCCTCTGTAGGCGGGCACCACCATTGCGTGTGAGGGCGACTACCGATTTCACATGGGGTGCAACCGCTGCCTTCCGCAGCCACCACGTTCACACATGGTGTGATCGTCGCTTTCACATGCGGTGCAGTCGGCATCTGCGCACGACTACTATCCACGCATGACTGTCACTTGTGTGGCCGTCGATTGCATGCAGGTGCCATGATGCGCACCCATCGTAGTGCGTGGCTAGCCACCTAGTGACTACTAGCGATTGATGTTGTTACTGCGATACGCATGCTACATGATGCAGCTGCCTCTCGCAAGCAGACCATAGCAACCATTGCCCGTGTATGGCCATGATATGCGGTTGCAGTAAACACAATGACACTACACTATCAGCAACTTAATAGGCGATTGAGAGAGATCATCGCCTCAACAACATCTACAGTAAATCCATCGATCGAAATTAGAAGAAACCCTTCATCGCTTGTAATAAACGATAGGACAAATCAGAAAGAAAAATTTATTGATAATACCCGATGAATCATTCATGCATTATAAACAAAAAAAAATCGATCAATATCTTTTCACAAATAAAAGATGCTAACAAATAGATTTGAAAGCATTTGATTTCAAAAACCATGGCTCTGATACCAATTGTTAGCATAAAATCTATAATTATGTTATTTGTAATGTAAAAAAAAATTTCATGCTAGAATCTGAAATCAAACACCATTGGATCTAAATAATATTATGATACGTACCTTTTATTGTTATTAAGAAAAATAAACATTATTTGATCTATAAGCACACCATTGTCGGATCTGAGATATCAATCTGCAAGGAGAATTAGACTCACATTCTCCTCTATTCTTATTCTTTCATAGGACCACTTAGATTGATGCTTAGGGAGATTGAGAGAGAACTACTTATATTGATGGCTTAGGGAGATTGAGAAAGAAACTGTAATATCTCAATTGGGTACTCTATGACATACATCTTTGTTATCTAATGCATCCCTAAAGGTCCTATCTATTTATAAGTAAAAACAGAGAGTCTAAAAGAAATTATTAGGAGAGTTCTTCCTAATAATATGAGATTCGATGGAATAGCTCTAAGTTGGCAAATATATATGAAATTGCCCAATTTTTTATGGTCGGAAGAGGAAGAGTTCCAAAAGCGACTCAAATTGGTCATATACGATCATGATTATATAGGCAATCTTAAAAGGATCACAAGGGTAATTGAGGTACAACATACGAACATTATCAAATACTATTAAAAAGGATGGATTGTGATTCGATGTTAACTCTATAACATTTCCGTGATAGAATTTTTCAAGCACATGAATTGTGACATAGCATTACTAAATAGCTTTGCTTCAGTAACTTCCAAGAACATTTACTCTTCTACGTGATGGGCAAATATCTATAAGAAGAGACAATATCTTGTTTATAACATTTTTTAGTCCGATTCTATAATTCATTCGGTAGTAGCAAATTTACATTATTGGTTGAACGGAGAACAATGGAAAATATATGTTGCTAGAAACCTTTTGTGAAGACTGCCAAACAATTTTGTGAAGGAAACAATTAACTCTTCTATTTAGAAGAAGTGGGTGCTTTCTTTCCACCAAATTTCATGTCTCTTTTGGTACTTAGAAAGGGAAAAGGAAAAATGTTTTTTCTATTTTTAATTTTTGAACTACAGGGCGTCTCCTTTAAGTTGGTATTTGAAGATATAATTATAGGGGGTCTCTATAAAGTATTTCTAATAATTCAAACTCAAAATTGGTAACATGAGAAACAAATGGTGTATTAAAATGGTTTTATATGAATTGAATAACAACAACAATAAAATCAAAACTATAAGTTACAATTATTTATGATTAGCTACATGGATATTTTGTCGTTGTTGAGATGTGTAGAAAATAATATGTTTGGCTAAGTTTATTAGAGTATTTATTCCCTATCTTTAGTTAACTTTTTATTTGGCACATTTTTGGTGTTGACTTTTTTTCTTATTGGATTATTTTTCTTTATATATCTTTTGAATCTTCTAGTAAGAAGGGTTATTTCTCACTTGAACTTACCTTGTTTGAGCATTCATGTAAGAACTCTTGTAAGAAGGGTTATTTCTCACAATGAACTTATCTCGTTTGAGCATTCTTTAAGAAGGCAATGTCATTTTTGGATAAATTTTGCAAGTGATCTCATAGGTAAATGCTTCTATGAATTCTTCAAATATATATATATATATATATATATATATATATATATATATATATCTTCAACTTTGGATGATTACTTTTGGGTTCAATTCTTTGAAAGCAACCTAAGAATTTGACTCACTAATCTAATATTAATTATTTTTGTCTCAAGTTTTTAATTCATTAATGATTTCTATAAGTAGGTGGACATGTTGCTAATATATTTTTTATTTTATTTTAAATAATTCATTGCTATGTGATCAAAAGGGTTTCTAAGGCTTACTAAACCTTATTTTTAAGCTTTTACAATTTCCTCACACCATTTACAAATTCATGACATTACTCAAACTCAAGAATATGGCATGAACCGAATAAAGACTTTTATAAGATAAGAAAATATGCCAAAAGGTACTCTTGCTACCACCAATCTAGGTGGTTCATTGCCTAGGCAATACTGAAACCCAGTGATCCACCAATATGGACCATCCACCAGCACACTGTATCCCACGTTAGCCTCCACTCAACAAAGCCTAATCAAGTCATATTTTAGCCCATTAGCAACATAATTAACTTCGATCAAAACCCCGACTCATCAATTGAGGCACTAGGCATTCAATCAAAGCTTTGATGACACAACATATGCAACCAATCCTTCTGATACATCGATCAGACCGCTATGATATATCATTTAATCCTTCAAATCATTGATCCATCCTTTGACTTATCGATGGATTCCTTAACACGTTGATTTATCCACGGTTCGATATTTAATCCTTTAACTTAACTTTAAATCCTTTAGCAGTTTTATTAATAGTCAAGTATCTCTTATTATCATTTAAGATTTATTTTTAGATTCATTAATTAATTTTATCATCATCATAAAGTTTTTAGCCTCTTCTCTAATTCTTGACCCTTAAAATAAGCTAAACCTTGTTGTATAAGTTACAAAACTCTTTGTATGAACTTATGAAAAGAAACACTAGTGATAATAGTGTTAAGCTATGTTTAATTGGATAAGATATATTATAAATCTAATTAAATTTTAATTATAATTATCAATTAATAAAAAAAATTCACTTATGATAGAATTGCTTAAAATGATCTTGATAGGAAAAGCTCTCCTCATTATTTATCCTAGACCCTACACTCATCAATAAATAAACATAATCTCCTATGGGATCAATACAACAAAATATGATACGAGATTATATATATATTCTCTGCATTCAATGGATAGAACTATTGTAATCAAATCAAATATTTGATTTAGGAATCAAATATTATTTCTTTACATACTAGTATAATTTAAGAAATATTAATCCTACTTCCTTGTTTGTCATTACGAATTAGGAAATGGTTATTAAGCATTCCAAATATGGTGATATTATATTTGTTAGTATATTAAATAAAAATAATTTATATTAAATAAATATAAAAATTTAAAAAAAAAATTAATGGAGGCTCACCTCCTCCTATTTAAGAGGAGGGATTTCTCTCCTTCGTTCGTCACCGAGCTGAACTTAGTAGTGGGAGGAACGAGGAGTTTCGTGCTACTAAGAAGAGATAGGTTTTCCCTACCTTTCTTGAAAATAAAAATTTTTATTTTGATTTCATGTTAAAATTTTTATAGATTGATATTATTTATCAGTCTTTTTAATGTCAAAATATTTATTATCAAATTAAAATATTTGATACTCTTTAAAGTTTTTTATTTTTAAACATATTGAAATTATACATGTTTTATGTATACATGATATCTGATTTTTTTATTAACAATGTTATTTCATTGTATTGATGTTTATGTTCTAATCTTATTTAGATTAAAATATACTATAAGTAGTTCAAAAATAATTCTTAATCCTTTAGATGATGTTAAAAAGAGATATTTTAAATATGTTATTTTATCTCAATATAGATATGACTAGTGTGAGATTATGTTATTTCCTTACCAAGGGCAAATAGAGCGATTCCCTTCGGGGATTAGTAGGCTATCAGATGTGGCAATTGGACAATTTCTCCATCCGCTATAGGGAGGAACGTGTCTCCACTTTAGCGGGTGAGGGACGCCACTTCATCCGTTGTTGGGAGTGCGATATGAGTTTACCTCAATCCGATGTTGGGAGAATATAAACTCATCTTGTAGGATAAAGCCTCTTCATCCATTGTTGAGAGAGTGTGTCTTCTGGTATTTGATATACATTAATGGGATGATTAATTTTTTTATCATACATTCATTTTGAGTTGACTTTTGGGGTTCGTACTCAACGTTGTTGAATTTTTTTATTTTGATTTTCAAAATAGCCTCCCATTAACACTGAATCAGATTCCAATGGAGAATAAACTTTTCTTTACCGCTAGGTAGAAGAACCACTTGGATGGTTCTTCGAGTTAATATCACTATGTTTACCTTTTCTACTTATGACTTAATGAATAAATAAATTATAATAAATATTTATAATTATGAATAAAGTGATGTTTATCTATTTGACTCTATATGTGTGAAAAGATATGATCCTGGAAAAAAAATCTCTAGGATATGACAACTACATATTGCATTCAACAAATCAAATAAAGATATTCTGAATGAGATCGAAAAGTATGCATATCTATTTTTAATATATGATTATTTAATTTCAGATTCTGATAATAAATTAGCCAGCATAATCTTTTAAACTTTTATGATCAATGTTCTAAAAAAAGTCTAAGCAAATAAGATAAAAGGAGTTGTTCATATCATTTTCTTAAATTTCAAAAAGCCTAATATGATTTGATCAATAATTTAATTTATTTTTTAAATAGTGGACTAGCTAGAAATAGTTGAATTCACTATTTTCCATTCAAGGCTTCATATCAAATTCAAACAGTAAATTATTAATATCCAAATCAAATTGGAAAAGATTTGGTGCTCAATTTTCTTTTACTAGGCCAACTAGTATATTTTATGTTCATACGATTGTTGATGTCCCTTGCAACCAAGTATAACAATTTTTAGGTATTAATATTTTGAGTAAAATCTCAATCTTTGAGTGATGAATTATTTTACAACACCAAACCTTTTAATACATAAATCTGTGGTATTTAATATCATAATACTTTTTTGTTATTACACTAGTTATTTAATCGTCGATGGATTGATCCAGTTAGATGCACAAGTTTTTTGTTGCGGTCTACTCGAGCCTAAATACCAATATTTTATGGTTAAATAAGTATTGTTATGTTGAACCATTTAAAAACTTTGTCTAACATTCTTAATCCATTCTTTAGAAATTCCATTTAATTTTTACCATCAAATTCTAAAAGAAAAATAATAAGTCACCAAATAAGTCAAAAAAGGAAAATTTTTATTAGTTTGACGAATCTCAACAAGCATTACCTGATTCAGTCGATAATTCAATTAATTTTTTAAATAATTGCCTAATTTGACTCAATTGAATTCGTGTAAATTTCATGATAATATCCAAATAGGATGGAAACTCAATTTTTTTTAAATCAACCAAGTAGTATATTTCAACTCAATTTAATTTTCAAAATAGGTTTTGGGGCCACACATTAGCCAAAAATAAGTATGGTTGTAGATAATATACAATCAGTAAAAAAAATATGAATAGGCTATAAATATTGTCTCTTTCATTGAATGGAAAGAAATCAACTATTTAAATGAGTGTTCATGCTCTCTGCAACCAAACAAATGCAACACAGACTAAATCTTTCAAGAACAAAAATGGAAGGATATAATTTATTCAAATGATTGTTCATGGCCCCGTGTAACCATATATACATTGTTAGGATTGGAGAGGCACTAAGAGAGGGGGGGGGTGAATTAGTACAATGGATTAAAACTCGTAAATTTGAAATCGATTTCGTAAATAGCTAGTTTGTATGGAAAATTTTGATTCGATGAAAGATGACTTAGTTGAAGTTGATTGAGTAAAGGAGATGAAAAACCGAATGATTCGCAGCTAAGTAAAAAAATAATTCAGAAATTTAAACACTCATATATTCAAGAACGTCACGATATATAGTGGTTCGATCAAGTGACCTACATCCACTTTTGAAGCCTTCTCCGATGAGGTTCCCAACTTCCACTAGCAAATCTTTTTGAAGGGGAAGGACCAAATACTCCTCTTACAACCCTTTTACAAGAAGTTCACACTCTTATAGATTTTTCAAAGAAAAAGATGGAGGTGAACACTAGCTATCGAAAATAAGACTTTACTAAAGCTTTTGCTCAATTTCTAACTCTCAAAAAGGGTGATTTTCTACTGAGAAAGGAGGGATATTTATAGACCCCAAGAGGATTCAAATTTGAGCTCTAAATTTGAATTCTATTTGGATTTCCCGGTGATGACGGTGCTACCGCTTGTTAGTGGTGGTGCCACTGCTTATCAGTTGTTAGACTGATAGTGTATAGGGCAGTTCCACCGCCCAAGGCAGCGGTGCCACCGCCCATGTACTCGGGTGCTGGGCGATGCCACCGCCCCAGGCTGGGCAGTGCCATCGCCCAACTCTTGGCCACTGGGCGGTTCCACTGCCTAGCCCATTCAGCAAAGCTGAATGGGCCCTGTTTTAGGCCCAAATCAACCCAATAAGAGCCCGGTTGGCCCCTATTAGGTTTAAACAAGATTATTTCATAATCCTTTCCCTAATTATGTGCCTACTACAAAATTAAAACATAATTCTAAGTGATTTAAACTGACATTCTTCAAGTGTACTTCCGGTGAGCTTTCCGACGAGATTCCGGTGGACTTCCGACACTCCTTCGGATTTCTTTCGGCAGACTCTCAGCATGCTCCCGGATTGTGTGGCGAGCTTAACGAGTCTTTGGAAAGCTTCAGAACCTTCTCGGTAATTTTTGTGAACCTCCGACGATCTTTGCGGCGAACTTCCAAAACCTTCAGCAAGTCCCTGATTCGATCTCGGTTAGTTCCGGCAACACTTCCGATGATTCTTCGGACTTTCGGTGAACTCTCGAACTCCCGACGAACTTGACCTTGGTAAATCGCTTTATGTTTTCATCCCATCGTAGTTAATCCTACACACTTATCTCGATAATATAGATTAAAACAAATAACTCACCAATTGACTTTATCATCAAAATCCAAGATTCAACAATCTCTCTATTTTTTTATGATGACAATTAATTGATGATGGAGTTAATCTTAACTCACCCTATCTATATGCTATATCATGAGAAAGTAAAAACACTTGAATTCAATCTTTTTAATTCAAGTCGAAACCGATAAATTTCATTTAACATCAAGCTTAATAAACAAGCTTAAGCATAAATATGAAAATTTCGTATTTTTCTTAATGAAAAATAATATCAAGGTATTACACCTATAACCATTCAAATATGATAAGGATCAAATGATATCAAAAAGAGTACTCAATATCAAGGCATGATATCAAATGAAGGAATAACTTATCTTAAGAAAATTTATATTTTTTGTGATATATAAGTTGTTGCGATTCATTTTTCACTCCATTATATCAATTTTACATTTTTCTCCCCCTTTGTCATCAATAAAAAGAGGTGAAGAATTCATGCATTGCTCCGAAAGAAAAAAAACTTCATTTATCAAGCTATGAGTAGGAGATATCAAAATTTGATTAATCATCAGCTTGGCATTCATGAAATAAAACATGCTTAAAGTAGGTGGAGGGAGCATGAAGTCATTCGAGGAAGATATCAAATCATACAAAATGTTACAACAATATGAAGGCGTCATCAAAAAGTTATGATCGAACGAAAAAAAAATCATTAAAAGTCCGAGTAGATGATATGAAAGAAACATCATATTTAGAAGCATACAGCATCATCCATAGTAATTATCCATAATAGTCATAAGGTTTACAAAACAAGAGTTAAAGGCAACAACTATTCCTTAGGGGGAATTCCAAAATGCCTATATAAGTAATCTATCTTCCGGTTCATCTATCGTACTTCCTTCAAATTTCAGCTTACTATAAGTTGATTTGATTTTGCTGTGATTTGATTTGACTTAATGCTAGTATGATTGGATCTCCAGTGGATGGACCAGGAGCTGGCTTAGATGGTGCTGGACCAAAGGGACTAGGCGAAGGAGATTCACTTCCCCTAATAATTGGTGTTTCAGGTCGCTCTACTGGTGGGGGAGCTAGATCAATCCTTCTAGATTGCCTAATCCATATACCATTTCTAAATGTGCATCTAAGTCTCTTCAGGAGGTTTCTGTTTATAGTGTTATATCTATCGACTTATATTATTTCCTCATCGGGTGACACACAAATATCATGTGCAATTATTAATCTAGCGATCAACTCGCCATACGATAACATTAAGTCTCTAGAGATAATTTTCATCATGTATTGTCTGATCAAGTATCTAAAGCAATTGTTTTATCGGGTCATGATCCAATATATGGTACTTAATTCTAGTATACTAATCTCATCATGGTGAAATTATTTAGGAAGAAGAATGCTTATGATGATGTGATGAAATATTTTTGAATTGAAGGGTAATAAGTGCTTGCAGATTTTGGGAATAATGCCTAGGTTAGGATTTACAAAAATCATCTCTAAAGCTTTGGAGTGGATTGCTCCGATTGCATCCATATCCCATTGGCCTTTGAAATAACATCCTCTATTTTTTTCTTCAATTCCAATTAGCTCACATATCATATGATCAAAAATTTAAATTTTGGTTCCCAAAAGGTAGGTAGTCAATCTATCATGTTCAACAATCATTGTTTGCATAAAATAACTTAACCAACCTAGGGTAGATCGGTTCATCGATTTGCAGGATAGGTAAGACATCTAAATCGGCAAACCATCTAATGGGTTTTAGGTTTCCTAGTTTACCTAGATCAACATGTTTTCCCTTATGTATTGCTTTAGATTCAAAATTGGGATACCTTAGAGCTACCTCATTAGATCTAAAGAGGATTGGGCCATAGAAATCTCCTTCTAACTTTTTCCCTTTGCCTCTTGATGATCTCTTAGAAGCCATATCTATTCATGATGATGGATCAAAAAGAAACAATAAGGAGGAGACCAAGAAATGAGAAGAAAATTGTAGATTTTACCTTCTTTGAGTTTCCTTGGGAGGTAAGGAACTTGATTCAAGAGAAAACCCTTTGTGAGGCTTTTTAAAGGAAGAAGATGGGGAGAGGAGAGAATTAGAGAGGTTTGGAGGAGGAGGGTGAGTTAAAAAGGTTTGGGGTCGGTTCCACCGCTGACCCTAACACACCCCTTAAATATAGGGGTGTTCGGGCGGTGCCACCGCCTGGGAGTCGAGCACCCAAGCGGTGCTACTGCCAATTCTGGTGGTGCCACTGCTGGCACCAAAAAATATTTTTTTTTGAATTTAGTTTTCAGAAGTTTTAATGTATTGAATTGAGATAGGATGATGTCTTAGATCACTCTTAGAAATACAAAATCAAAATGAGGGAGGCAAATCCATTAAAGCAAAAATTTTGAAAAATCCACGAAAGCCAAAATTACGAAAAACATACAATGCAGCTCATCCACGAGAACAATTCAACATGCCTAATTCCCTTCTAATAAAGTCAAATTGTTCTTCATTTAAGGGTTTTGTGAAAATGTCCGCTAATTGATGTTTTGTATTAATAAATTCAAGAGTGACATCATTACTATTAACATGATCTCGTATAAAGTGATGTCTAATGTCAATATACTTAGTTCTAGAGTGTTGAATTAGATTTTTGATTAGACAAATAGTACTTGTGTTATCACATTTTATGGGAATGTTCTTTAAATAAATTTCATAGTCTTCTAACGTATTTTTTATCTAAACAACTTGTGCACAGTATACATTTGCAGCTATGTATTCGACTTCCATCATAGATAGTGCAACCGAATTTTGTTTCTTGGAGGTCAAAGAAATAAGTGTATGTCCTAAAAATTGGCATGTTTCGGATGTACTTTTTCTATCTATTCTACATCCGCCAAAATTTGCATCTGCATAAACTATTAAATCAAGGTTATCAGATTTTAGATACAACAATCCCAGATTAGGAGTACCTTTAAGATATCTAAGAATTCTTTTAATGGCTTTAAGATGAGATAGCTTAGGATCAGCTTAAAATCTCATATAAACTCCTACGCTAAACATGATATCTAGTCTAGCAGCGGTAAGATAGAGCAAACTACCTATCATTCCCCTATATATGTCTTTTGATCAAAATTTTCTCCACTTTCATCTAAATCTAACTTAGTGGAAGTACTCATAGGAGTATCTATAGCTTTTGAACCATTCATGTTAAATCTTTTTAATAATTCTAATGTATATTTGGATTGATTAAGAAATATGTCATTACTAAGTTGTTTAATTTGCATTCCTAGAAAGAAGGTTAATTCTCCCATTAGACTCATTTCAAATTCATGACTCATACACTTGGCAAATGATTCACATAATGATTCATCCGGAGAACCAAAAATAATATCGTCAACATAAATTTGAACAATAAGAAAATTATTTTTAAAATATTTAATAAACAATATAGTATCAACCTTGCCTTTAGTAAAATTATTTGAAATTAAGAACGAACTAAGCCTCTTAGACCAAGCCCTAGAGGCTTGTTTTAATCCATAGAGAGCCTTAGTTAGTTTAAACACATGATTGGGAAGAAGAGAATTTTCAAATCCAGGTGGTTGTTCAACATACACTTCTTCGGAAATAAAACCATTTAATAAAGCACTTTTGACATCCATTTGAAATAATTTAAAATCATTACTACTAGCATAGGCAAGGAGCATCCTAATGGCTTCTAATCTTGCCATAGGAGTGAAGGTTTCTTCATAATCGATACCTTCTTCTTAGTTAAAACCTTTGGCCACTAGTCTAGCCTTGTTTCTAACCACGATACCGCATTCATCTTACTTGTTTCTAAAGACCCATTTAGTACCAATAACTAATTGGCCATTAGGTTTAGGAACAAGCTTCCATACCTCATTTCTTTCAAATTGATTCAATTCTTCTTGCATTGCGATAACCCAAGAATTATCTTTCAAGGCATCGTTAATGCACTTGGGTTCAATTTGAGAAAGAAAAGCAGCATGGGCATAAAATTTTTTGAAAGAAGAACGAGTTTGAACCCCTTTCGATGTGTCTCCTATAATTAACTCCTTGGGATGGGCATCTACATACTTCTATTCCTTGAGTAAGGAAATTTGGAAGGAAGATGCATCCAAGTTGCCATTTTGAGTAGAGGGTTCATTCAAATTTAAATAATCAAAACCAAGATCATCATCAAAATCATTTTTCTTAAATTCAGAAAATTTACTAAAAACTACATGAATAGACTCTTCTATAACTAAGGTTCTTTTGTTGAAAACCCGAAAAGCTTTAGAAATAGAAGAGTAACCAAGAAAGATGCCTTCATCATATTTAGCATCGAATTTTCCTAAAGTATCATTTTTATTTAAAATAAAGCATTTGCAACCAAAAACTTTAAAGTAAGAAACATTAGGTTTTTTATTATTTCATAATTCATATGGAGTCTTAGATAGAGATGGTCTTACTAGAACTCTATTCATGACATAGCAAGTCGTGTTCACGGCTTCAGCCCAAAAATATTTAGGTAAATTATATTCATTTAACATGGTTCTTATCATTTCTTACAAATTTTTATTTTTTCTTTCCACTACTCCATTTTGTTGAGGATTCCTCGGAGTAGAGAAGTTATGGTTATATCCATTTGTTTCATAAAAATTTTGGAAGTCATGGTTTTGAAATTCACCACCGTGATCACTCCGAATTGATGAAATCATGAAACCTTTTTCGTTTTGAGTAAGTTTACAAAATTTAGAAAAACATTTGAAACAATCACTTTTGTGAGTCAAGAAATAGGTCCAAGTATATCTACTATAGTCATCCATAATTACGAAGGTATATTTGCTACCTCCTAGGCTCGTATTGTCTATTGGTACAAATAAGTCCAAATGGATTAATTACAATGGTCTAATGGTGCTAATTTGATTTTTTGATTTGAAACTAGTTTTTATTTATTTTCCTAGTTAACATGCATCACATACTTTGTCCTTGATAAACTTCATATTAAGAATCCCTCGTACTAACTCTCTAGATAAAATCTTGGATATTAGTTTCATGCTTGCATGGCCTAATCTCCTATGCCAAAGCCAAGCGTCATAATTCAAAATCGAAAAATATATTTCATTACTTAGTTCATCAATATTGATGGTGTAGACATTATTTTGTTTTAAAGCAATTATGGATATGTTATTGTTTAGTTTTTCAATGATGCAAACATTAGATTCAAATCTAATAATATAACCTTTATCATATAATTGACTAATGCTTAAAAGATCATGTTTTAATCCATCAATTAGCAACACATCATCTATTGAAAAACTTGATTTGTTACCTATGGTTCCCTCGCCAATGATTTTACCCTTGTTGTTGTCACCGAAGGTGACATACCTTTCTTCTTTGCTAGTGAGCATAGAGAATTGAGATGGATCTCCGGTCATGTGCCTTGAGCATCTACTATCAAGATACCATCTCTTGCTCCAAGCTTGTGATGGTGAATGTATCTATAAAAGAAAATGGTTTTTAGGTACCCATTTGATTTTAGGTGCCTCAAATATTGATCTACTAACTTTATCATTTAGCATTGAATTATTTATGGTTCTTTTAGGAACCTATATCAATTTGTGTGGACTAATTTTCTTATACGGACATTCGTAAACAACATATCTAGATTTGCAACAAAAATTACATTTCAAATGAGAGGATACATGTAATGTTGGCCCTTTAATGAAGATGGTTTGAGTTTGGCGAGATCCACTCACGAATCCAATTTTACATCTATTCCCGATGTGACCCTTATTTGCAAGGATCATGTCTAAGCTCTTACTATCGACCTTAAACTTGTTTAGGATCTCTTTGAGTAGCAAGTTCTTCTTTTCGATTGCTTCTAAGTGATTACACTTAGAGCATGGGAGTAGAGGGAGAGAATCATGCTCAAGACTATTAAATTTATCTAGCAATAAAGCATGTTCCTTTTTTAATAAATTGAACCTTTTTGTAATAGTTCTACATTCATCAAATAATTCATGGAAAGCAATCAAAAGCTTATCGAAAGATAAATCTTCATTAAATAAATTACTTACCTCTTCTCCCAAAGCCATTAGAGCGAAGTTGGCCTCCTCTTTGTTGTTTGCTTCTTCATCCTCGGAGTCACTTGAGTCATTCCATATAGCCTTCAATGCTTTCTTCTTCTTTGGTTGCTTCTTCTTGGCCTGGGGGCATTCATATTTGAAGTGCCCTGGTTTCTTGCACTCGTAGCAAATAACTTGATCCTTTTTATGTTCAAGTTTATTTTTTGTGTCATTTTTAAATTTGTTCTTTCTTATAAATTTTTAAAATTTTTGAGTTAAAAGTGCAATGTCATTATCAATGTTCCTTTTAAGTGGTCTTCTTGAGTTTTTAGTGCCATATCCTTCCTGTTCTTTGGAAGGGAGTTCTTAAGCTCTTCATGAGCATGACACGTCATTTCGTAGGTCATTAGAGACCCAATAAGTTCTTCGAGAGGAAAAGTTTTAAGATCCTTGGCCTCTTGAATAGCCGTAACCTTTGGATCCCAACTCTTTAGAAGGGATCTTAAAATTTTAGGTACAAGTTCAAAATTAGAAAAACCTTTACCAAGAGCTTTGAGTCTATTGATGACATCCATGAAGCGGGTGTACATGTCTCCGATGGACTCACTTGGTTTCATTTAGAAAAGTTCATAAGAATGCACAAGAATATTGATTTTGGACTCTTTCACTCAGCTAGTGCCTTCATGAGTGATCTCAAGAGTACGCCAAATATCCAAAAGCGATTCACAAATCGAAACACGATTAAATTCATTTTTGTCGAGAGCACAAAATAAGGCATTCATAGCCTTTGCATTTAAAGCAAAAGTCTTCTTCTTCGATTCATTCCATTCGCTCGTCGAAAGAGAAGATTTTTGAAATCCATTTTCGATGATGCTCCAAAGCTCAAAATCCATAGAAATAAGAAAGACCCTCATACGAGTCTTCCAATACGTGGATGTGTAATGGAATGACCCTCTTGCATGCCGGAATAAGCCATCTCTCTTGGGCTTTAAACCAAATATGAGAGTGAACTTTGCTCTGATACCAACTGTTAGGATCGGAGAGGCACTAAGAGGGGGGGGGGGGGGTGAATTAGTGCAGCAGATTAAAACTCGTAAGTTTGAAATCGATTTCGTAAATAGCTAGTTCATATGGAAATTTTGATTCGACGAAAGATGATTTAGTTGAAGTTGCTTGAGTAAAGGAGATGAAAAACTGAACGATTCGCAGCTAAGTAAAGAAACGATTCAGAAATTTAAACACTCACACATTCAAAAATGCCACGATGTATAGTGGTTCGGTTAAGTGACCTACATCCACTTTCGAAGCCTTCTCCGATGAGGCTCCCAACTTCTACTAGCAAATTTTTTGAAGGGGAAGGACCCAAATACCCTTTTTACAACCCTTTAAAAGAAGTTCACACTCTTACAGATTTTTCAAAGAAAAAGAGGGAGGTGAACACTAGTTATTGAAAATAAGACTTTGCTAAAGCTTTTGCTCAATTTCTAACTCTCAAAAAGGGTGATCTTTCTACTGAGAAAGGAGGGGTATTTATAGACCCCAAGAGGATTCAAATTTGAGCTCCAAATTTGAATTCTGTTTGGGTTTTCCGGTGCTGGCGGTGCTACCGCCTATCAATGGTGGTGCCACCGCTTGTTAGTTATCAAACTGACAGTGTACAGGGCGGTTCCACCGCCCAAGGCAACGATGCCACCGCCCATGTACTTGGGTGTTGGGCAATGCCACCGCTCAGCTCTTGGCCACTAGGCGATTCCACTGCCTGGCCCATTCAATAAAGTTGAATGGGCCCTGTTTTAGGCCCAAATCAACCCAATAAGAGCCCGGTTGGCCCCTACTATGTTTAAACAAGATTATTTCCTAATCTTTTCCCTAATTATATGCCTACTATAAAATTAAAACATAATTCTAAGTGATTTAAACTAACATTCTTCAAGTGTACTTCCGGTGAGCTTTCCGGTGAGATTCTGGTGGACTTCCGACACTCCTTCGGATTTCTTCCGGCGGACTCTCAACATGCTCCCGGATTGTGTGGTGAGCTCAACAAGTCTTTGGCAAGCTTCCGAACCTTCTCGGTAATCTCCGTGAACCTCCGACGATCTTTGTGGTGAACTTTCAAAACCTTCGGCAAGTCCCTGATTCGATCTCAGTTGGTTCCGGCAACACTTCCGACGATCATTCGAACTTCCGGTGAACTCTCGAACTTCCGACAAACTTGACCTCGGTAAATCGCTTTATGTTTTCATCCCATCGTAGTTTATCCTGAACACTTATCTCGATAATATAGATTAGAACAAATAACTCACTAATTGATTTCATAATCAAAATCTGAGATTCAATATACATGACATAATTGAGGTCGTTTACTCAACAAAAAGTAAGTATCATTCAAATTGAAGGATGGCAAAAATTTCCCTCGTCTCCTTCCTTTTGGTGCTCACTATCTTCGCCTCAGGTATTATCTCTCTTTATTTTTTCTTAAATTTTATTATTATTTGGATGTAAATTTTATTAGACTACCTTCGGATAGATTTTATTTTTCTTTCTAACTCATTCTGCAATTTATGAGCCCCATCATGCAACTTATTTTTATTAACATTTATTTTACAGTCCATATAGGATTTTTTTTAGATTTAAAAGACTTCATATCATGATATTTATAGAGATGTATTTTCTTGATGTGGAATATGCAGTCAACGCTATTTTGACCAAGGTGGACGCAGCAAGATGTCAACCTAACACGTAAGTCAAGACTTTTTTCTCCGGTGAGCCTCCGATAGTCTTCCGATGAACCCTCGGATACCATTCTGCGGACTCTCGGTAAGCTCTTGGACTTCATGATGATCTTGGTGAGTTCTGACGAGCTTCTTCGGCAAGCTCCGATCTTTCTTGGCAAGCTCCATGAACTTCTGACGAACCTTCCGGCGAACTTCCGAAAACCCTTCAACAAGCTTCATACTCGTTCTTGGCCAGTTCTGACAGCCCTCCCGATGAATCTTCGAACTTCCGTCGAACTCTCAAACTCCCAACGATCCATCGCACTTGACTCTGACACTTTGTTTCGCTTTATGTCTTCATCGTTATCGTAGTTAATCCTGCACATAAGCCAAAACTCTATGTTAGAACCTTTACAGATTCTAAGCTTGGGGTTGATCTCTATAGGGGATCGGCCTCCTTGGAACTCTATAGGAGTTTCTTTCTCCAAGTTGCTGCTCAAAGGCTGCTAAAAGATTGATCTATTCATGATGAAAAGAGGGTGAATACATGGCTATTTATAGGGCTTCTAAACTCCAACTCCTAATAGGACTCTTACTTAAGACTCCTACTTCTAACCAACTCCTACTTCTAATTAGGACTCCTTCTCTAGTAGGACTCCTAATTCTAATTGGACTCTTTCCCTAATAGGACTTCTACTTCTAATAAGACTTTTTTTCTAATAGGACTCCTACTTCTAATAGAAGTCTCTCTCTAATAGGACTTCTACTTCTAATATGACTCTTTCTCTAAGAAGCAATATAATCCTAACCTAGCCGGCCTCTTCACCTCTTTAATAAGGGTCAGCTAGATAGGATTTACATGAATGCCCTTATCAATGAAACTAAATTAGGACTCTCATAGCTAGAGTCCTAATTTATGACAGTTCCTAATTTATGACCCTCTTCAAATCAGTCTTGTCCTCGAGGCTGACGTTCTATGAATTCTAGAAATTTGATCTTCAAGTCGTCATAGTTATCCCAATTGGCATCTTTTGCTGGTAGGTTTGCCCACTGTATTAACACTTCAGTAGTAGGTCATCTTCATCAAGTCACGATCCGTCGATCAATAATAGTACTTGGTTGGGTCTGGAGCTCTCCTTGGATAGTTATATTTGGTAGATGGCTTTGGGCTGTCTCATGTTGTCCCAACTTGAGCTTCAAACATGATACATGGAAGACTGGATGGATTCAGGAGCTCGCGGGTAAGTCCAATTTGTATGCTACTGCTCCGATGCGCTCTAAAATCTGATAGGGTCCATAGAACCGAGGTGAAAGCTTCATAGATGCTCTGGTTTGGATTGATGTTTGCTTGTATGGCTGGAGCCGTAGGAAGACCCAATCTCCTACTGAAAATTCTCTTTCGCCTTTGTGTTGATCATATTGCTATTTAATCCTTGCTTGTGTTGTAGTGATATTATCTTTTAACAACTTCAACATTTTGTCTCTGTCTTGTAGTTTCCTATCTATTTGTTCTACTTTAGAGGTGCCCAACACATATGTTGAAATTCCAAGGGGGGTCGACCATACATGGCCTCATAGGGAGTACATTTTGTGGAAGAATGATAAGTTGTATTATACCACATCTTAGCCCAGGAAAGCCACTTTGTCCATTCTTTTGGTCAGTCATTGGTAAAGCATCTAAGGTATGTCTCCAAACACCTGTTTACTACTTCAGTTTGGCCGTCGATTTGTGGGTAATATGCCGTACTCATCTTTAATTTAGTGCCCTGCATCTAGAATAACTCTGTCCAAAATTTGCTCGTGAAGACCCTATCATGATCACTTACAATAGATCTCGACATCCCATATAATTTTATAATATTTTTCATAAAGATTCGAGTAATACTAAAAGCAGTGTAGGAATTACGGATGGCACAAAAGTGAGCATACTTTATAAGGCGATCAACCATGACAAAAATTGTACCTTTTCCTTGTGATGAGGGAAGCCCTTCAATGAAATCCATTGATATATCAGTCCATATTGATTCTGGGATGGGTAGAGGTTGTAACTTTCCGGGACTTGCCACTGTCTCACCTTTGTGTCGTTGACATACATCACATTGTGCTACAAATTCAGCAATAATATTTTTCATCCCTATCCAATAAAAATTTTGCTTAATTCTTTTATAGGTTCTAAGGAACCTAGAGTGCCCGATCGCAGGTGTGGAATGCATCTCTTGAAGGATGGTCTTTATGCAAGTAGAATTTGGCACAAGCACAATGCGTCCTTTATATCGCAAGTCCTTTGAGTCCTAACTGTAATGAGCCATGGAGCTTCGTATTTCCTCTAATTTTTTTTATGATTTTACTTATTTCCAAATTATCTTGCCATTCCCTCCTAATATCCTCAAGGAAGTTGCTGGTCAGAAGTGAAACAACCGAAAATTCAACTTGCTCGGGTAGCCGCGAAAGCGCATCTGTAATAATATTATCTTTTCCCTTTTTGTAAGTTATTTCATAATCATATCCAAGAAGCTTTGTTACCTATTTTTGCTACTCAGGGGAAGATATCTTCTACTCTAAGAAATATTTTAGGCTTTTATGGCCGGTCTTGATTTGAAAGCGTCGCCCGATCAAGTACGGTCTCCATTTGGATACCGTATGCACAATCACGAGCATCTCCTTATCGTAAATAGTCATCTTGAGATGAGAAGGAGATAATGCCTTACTAGTATAAGCGAGGGGGTGGCCATCTTGCATTAGTATAGCACCAATTCCTACTCCGGAGACATTGGTTTCAATAATAAAAGTCTTACCGAAGTCGGGTAATGCTAGTACTGGTGTTATTATCATTGTGACTTTAAGTTCGTCGAAGGCGGTGGTGGCTTTGTCCGACCACTGGAAAGCATCTTTTTTCAGTAAGGAAGTAAGGGGTGCACTGATCTTTCCATAGTTTTTCATGAACTTATGGTAGTAACCTGTTAAACCGAGAAAGCCATGCAGTGATTTTATGTTCCTCGGGGTCGGTCAGTTCTGCATTGCTTCAATTTTGAAGGGGTCCACTACCATCTCTTCCTCTGATATGATATGCCCAAGATATTTCATCTTTTGTTGAAGAAAATTGTACTTCGATTATTTTGATAAAAAGAATATGTTCTCACAAAATTGTCAAAACAAGTCGTAAGTGCTGAATATAACTTTCAAGAGAAGGGCTATAAATAAGTATATTGTCGAAGAAAACTAGCACAAACTTTCAAAGATAACTCTGAAAAATATCATTCATAAGACTCTAGAAGGTGGAGGGAGCATTGATGAGACCAAAGGGCATTACCAAAAATTCGTAGTGACCGTTGTGCGTTCGAAAGGCAGTTTTCGGTATGTCTTCTTCGCACACTCATATTTGATGATACCCAGATCGAAAGTCCAGCTTTGTGAAGACTCATGCTTCCTTTAATTCATCAAGCAATTCATCTACTACTGGAATAGGATACTTGTCCTTGACAGTTATGCCGTTGAGAGCTCGGTAATCAATACACATTCACCATGTTCCATCTTTCTTTCGTACGAGGAGCACCAGTGAAGAGTAGGGGCTGCAACTTGGCTGAATAACTCTTGTTTCAAGCATTTCTTTTACAATCCTTTCTATTTCATCTTTTTGGAGATGTGGATACCAATATGGTCGAGTATTTGCTGGAGGTTTGTGTTGAATCTCGGATTTTGATGATGAAACTAATTGAGTATGATTTGTGGTCTAATTGCGTGTTGAGTTACGCAGGTCTACTATCGATCAGGATTAGACAGTTGATGCTGGAGGAATTGACATTGCACCGGAGGTGATCATGTCAGGATATTGGATGTCGAGCCGAAGGTTCGGTCGACTATCGGCAGGAGGCTTCGTACGTCGGGCATCGGGCCAAGAAGTGCGGAGTTGCGCCATGGATATCGAGGTTGCGGAGGTCAACCGTCGATTGGGCAACAAGCTACTAGAGAGGGTGATGTGCCGCAGGATCGGACGAAGCGCCGACCAATGATGTGCCGGGCAACTGAATGTCAATTCGCATTGTAATAACTGTCTAGATCGAAGTAGAGTTTTTGGTGTTTGTTTGTGCAGGAGTGACTACGATAGGGATGAAGACGTAAAGCGAAACAAAGGGCCGAAGACAAGTGTGATGAATCGTTGGGAGTTCGAGTGTTCAACGGAAGTCCGAAGATTCGTTAGGAGCGTTGCCGGAACCGGCCGAGAACGAGTAGGGAGCTTGCCGAAGGGTTTTCGGAAGTTCACCGGGAGGTTCGTCGGAAGTTCGCGGAGCTTGCCAAGAAAGATCGGAGCTTGCCAAAGAAGCTCGGGGGAACTCGCCAAGATCATTGTGAAGTCCGAGAGCTTGCTGTGAGTCCGCGGAATGGTTTCCGAAGGTTCGTCGGAAGACCGTCGGAAGTTGACTGGAAGCTCGCCGAAAGAAGTTGTCATGTGGACTTTGTAATAGCTTCGAAAACATCTTTAAAATTCATAGTTAGCACGTATTTTGAGTTAGGATTAGATAACCCAAAGTGGGGGCCCATTGGGCCTTGATTAGGATGAGTTTAGGCCAAAATTTTAGCCCAAATCGAACCAGCAGCATGCGTGTTGCTACGTGCATGCATGCTACGTACATGCATGCTAGGCGGTGGCACCGCCCAGCAACTTGCTAGCTAGGTGGGTAGCCGCCGAACTCTTAGCTGGTGCCTGCTACTATAAGCGCGCCCAGCTTGCTAGTGCAGCGGTAGCACCGCTTTGCTCTGAGCGTGCCCTGCTACTATAGCGCGGTAGCACTATCAGCTTTGCTGGGCGGTAGCACCGCTGGGTGTGTCAGTCTGCCAGGACTGACAACACCAAAAAACTCAAAAGATTCAAATCTTTGGCTCCAAGTTTTGGAGCCCAAATTTGAATCCTCTTGAGCTTTATAAATTCCCCTCTCTTGCAGGTTCAAAGTGCAGCAAGAAGAGTGAAAAACTTTAGGGAAAACTCTGCTCAAATAGTATCAAAATCTTCCCTCTTACTCTTAAGTGTGTTCTTGTTCAAGAGAGGGGTGAGAGCCTTGTAAGGGTTATCTCCTAAGCCCATCAAAAGGAGAGGTGTTGTAAGGGAGTTGTTCCTCGCCCATTGGAAGGAGGAAAGCTAGTGGAAAACCGGTGACCTCAAGCGAAGAGGAATCAGAAGTGGATGTAGGTCGGATGACCGAACCACTATAAAAATCTGGTTTGCATTTACATTCTTGCTATTTACTTTGCTGCAAATCATTTTTATTTGCTGCCTTATTTACTCAACTTCCTTATCATCTTATTACGTATGCTTTAAAGTTAAAACGCAATCTTTTCGGGTTCAAACGAAACGTTGCATTCATTCGTACGAAGTTTCCAAAGCTTGTTTTAAATCGCTGAAAATCTATCGTTTTATCCACTGCACTAATTCACCCCCCCTCTTAGTGTCACTCGATCCCTATCAGTTTGCCTGGAAGAATCAGTATATGATGATCACGTCGGCGGTTAGAAGATAGGCTGTGTGGTTCATCAAATATATCTAAAAATTCAGCAAGCAAGGGAAGTAGGTTTGGATCTTCAAATTTGGTTGGCTCTCCCTTAGATTGCTACTCAAGTTGTACCAAAAAGTCATTGCATGTTTTATGCAAAACCTTTTCCATTCATTGTGTGCAAATCATCGTTACGTCGCCCCCACGTTTCCTGCACAGTATCACCTGTTTCCCCTTATTGTAAAATTTCATAATTAATTTTAAAAAATTTTAAGAAACATCACCTAATGTCGTCAATCATTTGATGCCAAGCACAGCCTTATAATCATCAAGAGGGAGGAGGAAAAAATCTGCAATTATCTCTTGGTCCTGCAGCAACAGTTTCACCCGTGGGCATCTATGATCACACTTCAAAATTCATCCATCTGCGACCTTAACATCAAACCTGCTATAATTCTCAATAGGTAAGGCCATCTGGACAGCAACCTTGCTATTCATAAAATTATTAGTGCTCCCGGTGTCTATAAGAACAGTGATCGATTGTTGCTTCAGAAATCCTCCCACTTTCATTGTTTACAGGTTCACGTAATCGATAAGGGCATGCATCGTAATATCAACTGGCTGCTATTCTTCATCCGTGACCTCTTCCTCATGCTCCTGGACCTCCTCCTCCATGTCTTCAAGAGGTTCAATCAATAGGAGGTGGCCCCTTTTGCAGTGATGATCACGGTTCTATGGCTCGTCGCAATGCCAACAAAGACCCTTTGCTGATTGGTCACATAGTTCTTCTCTTGTCATTTTTTTGGCAGTGGGATAGCTGAGATGTTTATATGCTAAGGTTCAAAAGAGTGGTTCTCATCCTCCGATCATTGGTGAGCCGTTCTTCTTTATTCGGGCAAAAAGAATCGCAGCCATCACGGTACGGGGCTGTCGCGCCTTAACTTCTCCTTTTATCTCTAGCTTGAGTCCTTCGATGAATGTTCCTAACAATTGATAGTCAGTCCAATTATGAGCAAGATAGGATAGCTTCTCAAACCTGGTTTGGTACTCTTGAATCGTAGAGGTTTGTCGAATCTTTGCGAGTTGGTCGTCGATATTTTCATACTTCGTAGGTCCGAAACGGTTCAACAGTGCGTTCTTAAATTGATTCCACATCAGAGCCTCATGATTATATTCTAGCCAATTGTACTATTGAATAGCATCTCCTTCAAGGTGGATGACAGCAATCTCCACCATAGCATTATTTGACATTCGGTAATAGCGAAAGTAACGTTCGGCATACGAAATCCACCCCGCCGGGTCTCCTTCTTCCCATCATGGGAAGTCCACCCTTATGCATGGTTGAAGCATGTCCGAGGGCTATCTCTCCTTCTCTAGGGTTCTTTCTGAATTCTCTCCTTGCTACAATTTGGTTGGACTCAGTGGTTGTCCAATTCTGAATTCTGCAAATAAAGTGCGCAATTTGTCTTCCAAGCGCGATTCAAGCCGTGATTCAATCCGAGATTCCCATGCTTCAAATTTGGCATCAATTGGATCTTGAGAAGTCATAGCATATGCTTGTAGATCAGAGATGCCTTTGTCTTTTTTTTGTTGATAGGTTAATGGCATAGGGTGGTGGAAGGTTCGAACAATAGATTGATGATAGAAGGGTTCGGCTATAATGGTTTACTGTTTTGGGCTACAGTTTTTGATGTTGTTAGAGTTATGAAACTAGGTTATGATGGCTGCATCTTAAGGCTAGAGGGATTCCCTAAAGACATCTTAGTTTGTGGCAACAAGGTGGCTAGGGTTTGGTAGGTTACGGAAAAGAAAAAAGGATAAAGGTGCAACACCAGATTTTTTGCCAAAAAAATTCCAACAGTAAAGATGTAATTTTTTTTAGAAATTTTCAAAAGAGATTCAAATAAAACTCAAAGGGAATCTACTGATAAGGGAGAGGTAACGCTGTTAAAAATTTCATAGAAAGAAATGACAACAAGAGGTTCGACAAAATTGAGGATCACGGAGAGGTACTATAGCAGATTTTTATGTCTAAAGTGCAGCAGCTTGGACGTAAAAGATATGTGATTTATATTGAGAATTTTTCGATAAAACCAAAGAAAAACCCACTGTTAGGAAGTGTCAAAGCTGTCATAAAAATTTCATAGAGATTTAGATAGAAAAAACGTAATAGCAAGATCAAAAAGATAATGCTATGCGGCTGAAATTCTGCAGTGCAACTTTCGTTGTAGAGATGAAAACTTTGCGATAAAAAGTTTATGCAACAATATAGGAATGAATTTTTTGGATTTTTTGAATAAGGATAACTAAATTACAGTAGCAGTAAGGTAGATAACTGATAGGACCCTAGTAGGGTTAGGTCCTATTCAACCATGTAGCAGCTAATAAAAACCCTGTGATAATGTAATAAATCCTACCTAGCCGCCTCTATCCTATAAAGAAGAGAGGCTAGGATTTATATTTGGGTCTTTGGGCTTTTTAGCCGCCACCGCCCCTTGTTACTAGGCCGGCCCACTAAAGTTGAGGGCAAATTGGGTAGTTTACTTAGGAAGCAACCCCTAGGGCTAGGGTTTGGAGCTTTATATAAGCTTGTAGCCTCCACCTCTTTGGAATAAGAAAGATCAATCTAGAATTGCAGCCACTAGGCTACTTGGAGGGTGGAACCCCTATAGCGTTCCAAGGGTTGATCCCCCTCAAAGATCAATCTCTATAGAATTCCTCTGGGGTTCTATCATCTAGTATCAGAGCAGCGATCTTGCTACTTTTGCTGCCATCCCTGCCGCCCACCATTAGCCAAGCAATTCCCATAATTGCTCTTGACGTCGTCGTCTCCACCGTCATCTCTTGACGTAGATCAAATCAATCTACAGTCGCCACCTCTAATTACATCAGAGATCTGGTATTTTTCTACCACCAATACCTTTTGCTGCTGTAATTTTTCATCTAAAATATCAAAAAGAAGTTTTTCTATCGATCCCTTGCTGCGAATTCCTTGCGTCGCAAAAGTTACCATCTTTGCGAACGAAGGATTGCTACAGAAAATTTCAGCCATGTGTTGCTACCTTTAACCGATCTAATCGTTATCCTTTTTGAACAAAATTTTTTGTGCACCTCATAGATCATCTTAGCTCCCATCCGTGATTGATCTATTGTGGAATTCATCACAAAAACAAATTCGTATGTTGCTGCAATCTCTCGTCACAAACTGCTGAAATTTTTTGACGAGAATTCTGCTATCGCAACTTGCACCGATTTCTTTACTGCTTTGCTGCCGAAATTTCTTGATCCAATTTGTTATCCTTGTTGCTATCTAAACTAAGATTTCGCTGGAAATCTTAGTTTTCGCTGAGTTTTCGCTGGAAATTTCATCGAGAAACCGCTATTTCTTCGACGACAATTCTGCTCTTACGAGACAGTGCATATAGGCAGAAATTTCCACTAATTTTTGTCAAATATTTGCTATGAGCTACCACAGATCTAAAACCCTTTTCCTAACCTTCATCCACTACCATCTCAGCCCAAAACTCCATCAAATCGTAGCCCCAAATAGCACCCAAAACAGCTACAAAACAAGCCTAAACCGCAGCCTACATTCACCAATCCACCAACCCTTTCAACCACCACTTTTCTCAACCAATACATTCCTTTAACTCGACAGAAAAAAAAAGATCTTAATATTACAGATTTGGAGACATATGCTATGGCATCCGAGGAGGCAATTGATGCTAAATTTGAAGCCTTCGAGACACGAATGGAGGAGAAGATTCGGACTCTCTTTGCCGAACTTAGTTTGGGTCGACCATCGAGCCCAAAGAAATCACATCAAGGGGAGAGCTCTAATCGAAGAGATGACCTCTAGGATAGGGGAGGCTCTATGATCGATCCCCACTATCCACGCATGAGGGTGGACTTCCCTAGATGGGAAGAAGGAGACCCGATTGGTTGGATCTCGCGCGCGGAGCGATATTTTCGGTACCACAAAACCGCAGATGCATCTATGGTCGAAATTATAGCTATACATCTTGAAGGAGATGCCATACAATGGTTTGATTGGTTTGAATATACTCATGGAGTCCTCTCATGGTGACAATTTAAAGAAGGACTGCTGATCCGTTTCAGACCAACCGATTACGAGAACATCGACGGACAACTAGCAAAGATCCGACAAACCTCCACCGTCCAGGAGTATCAAACCAGGTTTGAAAGGTTATCTAATCAAACTCGTGATTGGTCTAAAAAATAGTTATTGGGGACATTTATTGAGGGCTTAAAGTCGGAGATCCGGAGAGAAGTTAAAGCGCGACAACCGTACACGCTTATGGCAGCCATCTCTTTCGCATGACTTCAGGAGGAGCAATTGAACCATGAAGCTCGGAGGACTAGCTTGGTCGAATCACCCCTGTTTCAAGCATTTCCTTCACGATTTTCTCAATTTCATCTTTCTGGAGTGAGGATAGCGGTAAGGCCGAGTGTTTGCTGGTAGTTTGCCCGGAAGGATTGGAATCCGGTAGTTATGTTGCCGAGTAGGACGAAGACCGCGTGGTTCAGCAAAAACATCATCAAATTCAACAAGCAGTTGGGTGATCTTTTGATTTTTAATTTCTGTTTTCTCCCCCTTTGGTTACTGCTGGAGATGCATAAGAAAGCCACCATTTATCTTGTGTAAAACTTTCTCCATTCGTTGAGTTAAAACGGTGGTTACGTTGCTTCCGCGCTTCCCGCGTAGGGTGACCTGTTTAACTTTATAATAGAATTTCATAATCAATTTGAAAATGTTCCAAGAGATATCACCTAGTGTCGTCAGCCATTCTATGCCCAACACAGCCTCATAATCATCAATTGGTAGGAGGAAGAAGTCAGCAACAATTTCTTGGTCTTGTAGTAATAGTTTCACCTGCGGGCATCTTTGGTCGCATTTTAGGATTCGACTGTCGGCGACCTTTACGTCGAACTTGCTGCAACCTTCGATGTGGAGCACCATCCGAGCAGCAACCTTATTGTTTAGAAAGTTATTAGTGCTACCTGTATCGATGAGAATGGTGATTGGTTGTTGTTTCAGCAGGCCTCCAACTTTCATCGTTTGCGGATTTGAGTAGCCGGCTAGCGCATGTACCATAAAGTCGACCGATTGTGGCTCTTCTTCCATATCTTCATCCTCATGTTCAAGACTCTCTTCTGGTTGTTCACTGATCTCTTCTTCCACTGGTTCAATCACAAGAAGTCTCCCCTTTTTACAGCGATGCTCGCGGCTCCACGGCTCGTCACAATGCCAACATAACCCCTTGGCAGATCGGTCTTGAAGCTCTTCTCTTGTCAACCTTTTTAGTGCAAGAGCTCGGTTGATAGTAGGGGGGGCTGAGGGCTTCAATATTGCTGGTCGGGGAGTGACCCTACTATCCTCACTTCTACAAGGATGAAATTGAGAATATCGTGAAGGAAATGCTCGAAACAGGGGTGATTCGGCCAAGCTACAGCCCCTACTCCTCACCAGTGCTACTTGTGCACAAGAAGACGGAACTTGACGGATGTGCATCGACTACCGAGCTCTAAATGACATCACCGTCAAGGATAAGTACCTAATACCAGTGGTGGATGAATTTCTTAATGAATTAAAAGGAGCTCGAGTCTTCACGAAGTTGGACCTCCGATTCGGTTATCACCAAATTTGGGTATGTGAAGGCGACATCCCAAAAACTGCTTTTCGCACTCATAATGACCATTATGAATTCTTGGTAATGCCCTTTGGACTCACTAATGCTCCTTCAACCTTCCAAAGTCTCATGAACGATATTTTTTGAAGCTTTCTTCATAAATTTGTGCTGGTATTTTTCGCAAAGTCTCATTGACAGCCCTTCTCTTGAGACTCACTTTCAGCACTTACGAATTGTTCTAATGATCCTTCGGGAGAATACTCTTTTTATTAAGCTATCAAAGTGCAGCTTTCTCCAGCAAAAAGTAGAGTACCTTGGGCACATAATATCAGAAGGAGTGGCCGTAGACCCAACAAAAATCGAAGCAATGCAAGGCTGGCCGAAACCTACAAATGTGAAATTACTGCGTGGGTTCCTTGGACTAACAGGCTACTACTGAAAATTTGTGAAGGACTATGGGAAGATTAGTACCCCCCTCACTTCTCTATTGAAAAAAGATGCCTTCTAATGGTCGAACAAAGCCTCTACTGCCTTCGACAGACTTAAGGCAGCCATGACGACGACACCGGTGCTAGCGCTACCAGATTTCAGCCGACCCTTCGTCATTGAGGCCGATGCATCTGGAGTTGGAATTGGAGCCGTTCTCAGCAAGATGGTTGACCACTCACATACACCAGTAAGGCATTGTCACCCTCCCATCAAAAAATATCTATCTATGGTAAGGAGATGCTCGCTATTGTGCATGCAGTAACAAAGTGGAGACCTTACCTGATTGGCCGACGATTTTAGATTAAAACCGACCATAGAAGCCTTAAGTACTTTATGGAGCAGAAGATATCATCCCTGGAGCAGTAAAAATAGGTAACCAAACTTCTAGGATTTGATTATGAAATTAGTCACAAAAAGGGGACAGAAAATGTTGTTGCAGATGCACTCTCACGGCTCCCTCAGCAAGCTGAATTTTCAGCCATCTCTCTTCCTACCACCGGCTTCCTCGAGGGCATTAGGGAGGAATGGAAGAAGGATCCAGAAATCAGCAACATCATCAAAAAATTAGAGGAGGATCCAAGTGCAATAGCTCACCATACTTGGGATTCGAGGGATCTACGCTATAAAGGTCGTATTGTGCTTATACCAAACTCCTATTGCATCAAAGTCATTCTGCACAAAATGCACTCCACACCTTTAGTATGGCACTTCGGATTTCTAAGAACCTATAAAAGAGTGAAGCAAAACTTTTATTGGAAATGGATGAAAAAAATTATTTCTGAATACGTAGCACAATGTGATGTATGTCAACAGCAAAAAGGTAAAATAGTGGTGAGTCCAGGAAAACTACAACCACTACCTATACCAGATTCGGTGTGGACTGACATCTCTATGGACTTCATCGAAGGGCTGCCACCTTCCAAAGGTAAAAGCATAATCCTTGTGGTGGTTGATTGACTTACGAAATATGTTCATTTTTGTGCTGTGCGAAATCCCTACATTGCTGTTAGTATTGCTTAGATTTTCATAGAAAATATTGTTAAACTGTATGGGATGCCAAGGTCCATTGTAAGTAATCATGACAGGGTCTTCACTAGTAAATTTTAGACCGAGTTATTTCAATTGCAGGGCACCAAACTCAGATGAGCACAGCATATCATCCACAAACTGACGACCAAACAGAAGTGGTGAACAGGTGTTTAGAGACATACCTTCAGTGTTTCGCCAGTGATCGGCCAAAGGAGTGGACAAAATGGCTCCCTTGGGCTGAATGATGGTACAATACTACATATCATTCATCTATAAAATGTACCCCATATGAAATATTATATAGTCGGCCAACTCCTGTGATTCCAAAGTATGTAATTGGCTCGACTAAAGTAGATCAGGTTGACTAAAATTTAATTGACAGGGACAAACTTCTACAGCTACTAAAGGATAATCTCTCTACCGCTCAAGCTAGAATGAAGCAACAAGCTGACACACGAAGAAGCGAAAGAGAATTTTTAGTAGGAGACTGAGTTTATCTTCGCCTACAGCCATATAAGCAACTATCCATCAACACACGAGCCTCTATGAAGTTATCTCCACATTTTTATGGGCCCTATCAGATCGCAGAGCATATTGGAGCTGTGGCATACAGGCTTAAATTGCTTGAGGATGTCAAAATTCACCCTGTCTTCCACGTGTCATGCTTGAAGCCCAAGTTGGGAGAACAAGAGTCACCCTAGATTCAACTGCCTAATACCACTAATGATGGATATATCCAAGCCCAACCACAAGCCATTCTTAACCGCAGAATCATCATGCGTTGTCGACATCCCTCTACTGAAATACTAGTGCATTGGAATAATTTACCACCCGAACACACCACATGGGAATCATATGAGAAGCTAAAGACATGATTCCCTGAATTTATGGAACCTCAGCCTTGAGGACAAGGTTGATTAAAAGAGGGCGGGCTTGATAGGACCATAGCAGAGTTGGGTCCTACTCAACCAAATAGCAGCTAATAAAAATCCTGTGAGTATAATAAATCCCACCTAACCGCCTCTATCCTATAAAGAAGAGAGGCTAGGGTTTATATTTGGGCTATTGGGCCTCTTAGCTGCTGCCCCCCTTGTTATTGGGCTGATTGGCTAAAGTTGAGGGTAAATTGGGTAGTTCACTTAGGAAGCAGCCCCTAGGACTAGGGTTTAGAGCTCTATATAAGCTTGTAGTCTCCACCTCTTTGGAATAAGAAAGATCAATATATAATTGTAGCCACTAGGCTACTTGGAGGGTGGAACCCCTATAGCGTTCCAAGGGTCAATCCCCCTCAAAGATCAATCTCCATAGAATTCCTCTAGGGTTCTATCAAAATGATGCAAAGAGAGAAGTTGCTCCAATGGAATAGATATCTAGGAGAGATAAGTCCCGATTATCCAAAGAGAAAATCATATGCAATGGGCTACATAAGTTGAACAAGGGTGTACCTCAAGACAACAACTCCACATAGTTCAACAGACTAAGCGAGCGACAAGAAGTTATCATATGATCTCATATGAGATAATACGTTAGTAGATATATTACGAGATCAAGTGGGGGAATGACCCAAGGCAATATTAAACAAAGTTACACTTAGAGTAAATGTGGATATCAGACTCAACGGAGGGTTGACCCATGTAATGGTGGGCACGAGGGTCACCATCAACTTAATGCAAATCGAGGAGCAAAACAACTTGGGTGGAATATAGTGAAGTGCCCAATCCACATAAATGGAGTTGACATAAAAAACAAAACATAGAGTGGAGGCACGAAGTTTTTTTTTATAAAGTCTAAAGACAAACTCTTGCATAGATAAGAGTGAGATCATATCGTTCCATGAGTCTCCTATTTTGATATAGTAGACTCATCCTATATGGTGCTAAAGATGAAGGGAGCTTCGAGGCACATGCACCTTATCTTGGTGAAACATTTGACGAATGAACTAAGGTGACTCAACTTACAGAGGCAAAGTTGGAGTCAAAAGGCCTTGGCATGAGGCAAGAGAGTGTGAAGGTGAGTACTCTTGAAGAATATGCCATAGTTCTGTCATTCGAGTTACCGCGAAGGAAGCAGTGTGAATTGGAGAATGTGTTGGGAGGTAGAGGCCTATGATCTAGATAATGGTACATCAATTTTAGTAAAATTAGTGGACTTCGAGAGCTACTAGGCGATAGACTATCCTACAACTATGCTTCATTTGAGTGTGACCTGAGAGTAAATGGACAAAGATTGATTGCCAAAGGAGCTAATACAACCGAAGGTGGTAAAGGTCTTGTGATGTGTTAGCAGAGGATACACATAAAGAGATTACAATTCGAGTTCATCCTATAAATATTAGAATGCAATGGAGATATCACCAAGATGTGACATAGTGTAGCGGATCATGATGGATAGTTCGAGGCAATACGATACACATGAGAGATGTCTCATGAGGGACATGATCATTCGAAGCTATGATCGAGAGCTATTGGGAGCTCTACTTTAATGAACAACATGACGGTAAGAAGAACTATGGATTCAAGGAGTAAATGCTATAGTATTGGTTATAGGTGCCCTACAAGTCAATCACATAAGTGATGGCACCTATGACACACTGCATCAATTTCTTCGTATATTATTACTGATATTTTTTCATATTATCTGGATGAATATTGTGATGTCCATGGATCTATACAATGGGAATCAGATCGTGATGAGATCACAATAATGAGACTGATATACCTTTAAATATAGATCTTAAATCATCCTGGTCATAGGTTACTCGATGAGGACATCGAGATAACCGGATAGACTAGTGCGTTGTATACTCATCTATATGATGGAGGTGACTGGTCTCATAGTCACTTGTGTGGGGACACTAGAGGTACAGTGCAGGTGCTCATTGGAGAATGAGTTCACTGATTAATCTACTTATAGAAAGCTATATGGTTAAGAATACCTAATGTTATATAGCGATTTCATAGTCCCAGTAGTGTGTTTGGTCCTTAGACATGAGATACCAAAGATGCCTTGTTTGAGTACTCTATTCTTTGATGTCGGACTTACAAATTTGGAAAGCTCTAGATCTGGTATAGTCGGTTCTCAGGAATGGTAGCCAACCTTACGAAGGTAATTGCGTGTCAATAGAGGATCATCCACTCTTGGTATCATGAGAGATATATCCCATATATGCTCGCTCAGGCAAAATCCCTAGTTATGGTCGTTCAGATTGAGAGAGGAGTTCTCCGGGAGAATCCAATTAGAGCGAGACTCGGATAAGATTCCGTATGGGCCTGACTTTACCATGCCTAATATACGATCTCTGGGGTATTAGATGTATGAAGGACTATAGATACATGGTAACTGAGGACAGATAGGTCCGATGGATTAGATCACCCTATACCATTTGGGGACTATGGCATAGTGGCCTAATATATCCATAGTCGATGAGTCGAGTGAATTATTATGGAAATAATAATCTACTATATTAGAAGGAGTTCTAACGGGACTGACTCACAGCCAGCTCGGTTTCGGACCTAGAGGGTCACACACATAAGGTAGATGTTGCAACGAATAGAGGTGCGGATATGAGATATCAGCGAAGCCCCTAGTTTGGATCCTATGGATAAGATCCAATTGGATAATTGGATGAGATCCAATTAAATGATTGGATAAGATCAAATTGGATGAGATCAAATTGAATCCTGTAGATGAGATCCAACCGGATAGAGATCCAGTGTGAACACGATCCGTTAAAGATAAGTTTCATGCACCTCTATAAATAGGAGGAACTACCTGGTTCATAGGCTAAGAGCTCTTAGTAGTCTCCTCTCCTATTCTCCTCCATCTCCTCTCCACCTCCTTGGCTCCGACAGCCTTGTGGTGCACGTAGAGTGATATCCTATGGTGATCTAAGGAGCATTGTCACTACGTCCGCTGTATGGATTACCGATAGAGAGGAGTACGCTAGTGCTCCTTCATCCTCTTCATCGGATCTAGAATTTTCGGGGATATACGATCTCCCTAGGTAATGCTTTTGACATGATATGTGTGATTTTTCGGATTTACGATTTTTTTACACACCAATCATCGCATGATAACTAAGTACGTGATTATGAGAAATTTGGTCTTGTTTTTATTTTTAGCTATGCATGAGATGTTGATTCTCCCGATTTCCTAGTAATAGTATCAGAGCTAAGTTCGTCGTGTGATGATTGGCTTATAAACTATATATATTGCATTTTGGTTGTACTTTTGACGTCAAAATCATTGAAGTAATAGCGAAAAAGGGTAGCAATTGTTGTTATCCTCATAGGTTGGCCATGGTCAAAGGCTGCTTGTTGCTTTGGCTATAGCCTAGCCACCAATGTGTAGGGGCTGTAAGTGGCCAGAGGCCAACGGTTGTGCCTACATGCTGGCATTGCACCTAAGCAGCAATTGTTGCTACCCTCACAGGTTGGCCATGGCCAAAGGCTACTTGTAGCTTTGGTTGTGGCCTAGCCACCTACGGGGAGGAGTCGCAGGCAGCTAGAGGCCGGCGATTGTGCCTGCGTGTTGGCACTACGCCCGCTCGCAAGTAGCTGCACAGTGGGAGGCACTTGCGGGCAGCACACCTACAATCGAGCCACCCACAGTTGTGTCGGGAGGAGTGCCCGCCCGCCGGTGAGGGCAGCGATCTCCTGCGGCGCTCACAAGGGGCAGCACCACCCACGGACATAGCACCTATGGCCGCTGCACCCATAGGTAGGGGTGGTGGGCCCGAGCACAGTGGTCGCCGACGGTAGGGTGGTGGCGGGCGCAACGCTGTAGGACTAGGGGATTAGGGTTTTCGAGCAAAAAGTAATTTTGCCTCTTGGAATTTTGGAAATTTTAATTTTGTCCCTTATAACAGAATGGCCAAAATACCTTCAGAATTTAGGAAATTTCCTACATGTCCCTGATTTCAAATTTTAATTATTTGAAAAGTTTAAGTACCTATTATTATTTATCTAGTAATCCTACATGATATATACATGTGATGCGATGTGAAAAGATGATCATGGACTTTATGATGTGTGTATGTTGTTATTGAAGCCTGCGAGCCTTCATTTTTCATTGATTGTCAGGCCTGCATGCTTGTAATTATGTTGTAATTATCCTAGAGACACGACGAAAGCCTGGAGGTGGTAGCGGGACCCTCGAGGTTGATTCAGATGATCGTGATGCATGGAGATGCGTCGAGATGCCGATGGATCCCACAATGAGAAGATGGATGATCATCGGGTATAGAGATGCACCGATATGTATATAGATCCTGATGTAAGTGATTAGGCCTACTAGCTCGGGCCTAATCATATTAGGTTGAGGTCCATGAACATCTGGTGTACTTATGCATGTGATTGTTATACACCTACTAGATAAGTATATATATATATATATATTTATATGCGATGTAAATATATATTAAATATGTATGTGTTTGACATGTCATATCATGAGATCAAACCTAAAACCCCTCCTATGATAATATTAAATCGGTAAGCATGAGACAATAAGATTGACCCACGTGGCCTTCCATCGTTATAGGCAGGAACTGATTCTCGGTGTAGGTTGAGTTGGTTTAGTCTCTTAAGGCTCACCTATTTTGCATCTCGTTATCTTGTCTATGACATGAGATGTCACCGGTGACCTAAGGACATGATATGCTTGGTCGAGTCCCTCGAGAGCATATCACCGAATCAGACTCATCTTGTAACGATGATGATGACTTAACTAGACTTCATGGTTGGTCGAGTCCCTCGAGGCCATGGTAGTTCGAAGGCCAAATATGATGGGAATCATAAAGAGTTGTGATTGACAAGAGTTGCCTACCTTTTGGGCTTAGTGTGATTAGTTGAGTCCCTCGAGGTTGTTCTAAGATGCCAATTGGATCCTGATCCCCATTAGAAGTCTGTCGAAGACTTTCGTTTCACGTGTATGAGGGTGTTGCATGACTCGCTAGAAAAAAAATTAGTGGGAGCATGTCAAGATAGAAGTCCATACCTTGATTGTTTATTTTTATAAAATCTGTGTATTATTTACTTATGATATATCTCCTGTTTATCAGAAACATGTCGTCATCAAACCCTCTACGTGGCATACTTGATGCCAACCGCCTCACTGGTCCAAATTATGCAAATTGGCTCCACAACCTAAGAATAATTCTCACAATGGAGAAAATCGCATATGTCCTAGATACGGTCATACCCCAACCTGAGGTGGAAGTTTCTCGAGAAGAGTTTGTCCAATATGCAAAGTATATAGATGATTCCACTCTTGCTCAATGTTACATGTTAGCCTCTATGACTCCTGAGTTATAGAGATAACATGAAAACATGGATGCTTATTCCATACTACTGCATTTTCGTAAACTATATGAGGAACAAGGAAGAACTCAACGATATGCGATATCCAAGAGTCTCTTCCATGCTAGGATGACTGAGGGGACATTGGTTCAGAACCATGTTCTGAAGATGGTAGAGTAGATTGAAAAACTCATAAGTCTAGGAATGGTCCTAGATGATAACCTGTGCATTGATCTTATACTTCAGTCCCTACCATATGCCTTTTCTTAGTTCATCATAAATTTTAATATGAATAAACTTGAGGTATCTCTCCCTAAGCTCCTCAATATGTTGAGGGAGGCAAAGAGCACAATTAAGAAAGAAAAATTAGTTCTATATGTTGGTGAGACCAAAAGGAAAATGAAGGCTGGGAAGACCCTTGAGAAGGGCAAGGGCAAATAGGATAAGGAAAAGGTTGTCAAAATTAACCCAGCAAATGACAAAGGTCAGTGCTTCCACTACGATCAAGATAGGCATTAGAAGAGGAACTGTAAGGTGTATCTTACAGGAAAAGTGAAACAGAAGCTTGAAAAAGCTTCAGGTACATTCATGATTAGTCTTCATGTGTCAAATTCTTGTGATAATGCATATGTATTAGATACCGGTAGTGCTTATCACATCTGCAATTCGTTGCAGGTTCTTACAAAGCCTAAGAGATTGGCAAAAGATGAAATGAACCTCAAGATGGGCAATGGAGCAAGAGTTACTGCTGTTACTATCGACGAGGTCACTCTACATTTGACTGATGAAGCTACTATTGCATTAGATGTATGTTATTTTATTTCTTCTATTATCAAATACATTATTTCTATTTCATGTTTGACATTAAATTGTTATAAAGTATTTTTTGAGAACAATTGTTATTCAATCAGTGAGAATGATAAAATCATCACTAGAGGGACATTGCATAATGGTTTGATTATGTTAAATATTTCTCCATATATCATGAATGTAAGCATGTCCAAGAGGAAACGAGAAGAGGTGAACAATGCATATCTATAGAATTGTAGGCTAGGTCATATCCATGAGGGAAGGATTCAAAAGTTACTAAAGAATGGATACTTAGATCCATTTAACTACGAGTCATATACAACTTGCGAGCCTTACCTTCGTGAAAAAATGATCAACTCTCCATTTAGTGAAACTGGAGAGAGAGCCATTGAGTTACTAGAACCCATACACAGTGATGTATGTGGTCCTATGTCAACTCATGCCATAGGTGGTTACTTTTACTTCGTTACTTTCACTGATGATTTCTCTATGTATAGACATGTGTACTTGATAAAGTATAAGTCTAAAGCCTTCGAGAAATTCAGGGAGTATACGAATGAAGTAGAGAACTAGATTAGAAAGAGTATTAAAACTCTTCGATCAGATCGAGGAAGAGAATACTTGATTACGAAATTCACCCAGTTCCTCAAGGACCATGGGATTCTATCCTAATAGACACCTCCTTATACACCATAGCTCAATAGTGTATCAGAAGGAGGAATTACACACTATTAGATATGGTGTGGCCCATGATAAGTTTCACTGACTAACCCATCACATTTTGGGGTTATGCCTTATAGATCGCAGTTTACCTTCTGAATAGAGTTACATCTAGACCGATAGTGTCTACACTATATGAGATATAAGGAGAGAAGAAGCTCGATCTTAAGGTTGTTAAGATTTGGAGGTTGCCCTATTCACGTTAAAAGACGTGACCTCAATAAGTTGGAATCCAAGATGGAACGGTGCAAGCTCGTGGGATACCCCAAGGAAACTTATGGTTATTATTTCTATCACCATAAGGACCAAAAGATTTTTGTTGCCAAGAGAGTAGTGTTTCTTGAGAAGAAACACATTATTGGCGGAAATAGTGGGAGTATGATAAAGTTGAGTGAGGTTGGAGAACCTAGCTCAGACACCATTCTAGAGAACGAGTCTATTCATGTACATAATACACAAGTTTCAATTTTACATAGGATTAGTAGAGTGTCACACCCTCCTGAAAGATATATAAGACATATTAGTAGAAAGGATACTCAGGATATTGATCCTCAAACCTATGAGGAGGCTATTATGAGCATAGACTCTGGGAAGTAGCAAGAAGCCCTAAATTCTGAGATAGAATCCATGTACTCCAAAAAGGTTTGGAACCTTGTTGATGCACCTAAGGGTATCGTACCCATCGACTGCAAATGGATCTTCAAGAAAAAGATTGGGGTAGATGGAAAGGTGGAGACCTATAAGGTAAAGCTAGTGGCTAAAGGGTATCATTAGAGGTAATATATTGACTATAACGAAACCTTTACACCCGTAGCTATGTTGAAATTTATCTGAATTCTATTAGCTTTTGCATTATATTATGACTATGAGATCTGACATATGGACATAAAAACTACATTCCTCATTGGCAACCTCGAAGAGGAAGTGTATATGATATATCATGAGGGATTCATGTCCAAGCAGAGTCCAGAAAAGGTGTGTAAATTGCTTAAGTCCATTTATGGACTAAAGTAAGCTTCCCGAAGTTGGAATATAAGATTTGATGAGGTAATTAGATCTTGTGACTTTGTTAAGAACGAAGATGAGCCTTATATATATAGGAAAGTAAGTGGGAGCGCTATCACCTTCTTGGTGTTCTATGTGGATGACATCTTAATCATTGGGAATGATGTAGGAATACTCTCCACAATAAAGGCTTGGCTATCTAGACACTTCTCCATGAAGGACTTAGGGGAAGCATCCTATATTTTAGGGATTTAGATCTATAGAGATAGATCCAAGAGGATGCCTGTCTTGTCCCATTCCAGGTACATAAACACCATTGTCAAAAGGTTTAGCATGGAAAATTTCAAGAGAGGTTTCATACCTATGAGACATGGAATATCACTTTCTAGGAGTATGTCCCTAAAGACTCCTGATAAAAAGGCACACATGGAAAGGATATGATATGCCTCAATGATAGGGTCTATCATGTATACTATGCTATGTATCAAGCTTGACATAGTGCATGCTCTGAGTGTCACGAGCAGGTATCAGGCAGATCTAGGCTTGGAATATTGAAAAATAGTAAAGTGTATCCTTCAATAGTTGAGATGGACTAAGAATCTTTTACTGGTATACGGAGGCAGTAGCCTCAGAGTTGAGGGCTACACGGACTCGAACTTCTAGTCTGATGTCAATGATAGTAAATCTAATTTAAGGTATGTGTTCACCTTGAATGGAGGAGTCGTATACTGAAAAAGTTCTAAGTAAAATACTATTGCTGACTCGACTACAAAGGCTGAATACATTGCTGTGGTAGAGGAAGAAAAGGAGGGAGTCTAGATGAAGAAGTTCATCACAGATCTGGGAGTCATACTGAACAGCACAGAGTTAATTACCTTATATTGTAATAACAACGGGGTAATTACTCAAGCGAAGGAACTCAAGTCGCATCAGAAGTCAAAGCATCTTCTGAGGAGGTTCCACTTGATAAGAGAGATCATGGCCCGTGGAGATATAGTAATGGAAAGAGTTCCATCCGAAGATAACATTGTAGATCCACTGAAAAAGCTATTGACTCAGATTATATTTAAGCGTCACAAAGGTCTAATGAGGATCAGACACGTAGGTGATTGGCTTTAGGTTAAGTGGGAGATTGTTGGTTATAGGTGCCCTACAAGTCAATCACGTTAGTGATGGTACTTGTGACATGCTACGTCGATCTCTTCGCATATTATTATTGATAGTTTCTCATATTATCTGGATAAATATTATGATGTCCATGGATCTGTGCAATGAGAATCAGATCATGATGAGATCACGATAATGAGACCGATATACCTTTAAACACAGATCCTAAATCATCCTAGTCATAGGTTACTCGATGAAGACATCGAAATAATCGAATAGACTAGTGCATTGTATACTTGTCTATATGATGGAGGTGATTGTCTCATAGTTGCTTGTGTGCGGACACCAGAGGTACAGTGCACGTGCTCATTGGAGAATGAGTTCACTGATTAATCCGCTTACAGAATGTTGTATGGTTAATGATACCTAATGTCAGATAGCAATTCCATAGTTTCAGTAGTGTGTTTGGTCCTTTGTCTTAAGACACCAAATATGTCTTGTTTGAGTACTCCATTCTTTGATGTCAGACTTATAGATTTAGAAAGCTCCAGATCTGGTATAGCTGGTTCTCGGGAATGGTAGCCAACCTTACGAAGACAATTACGTATCAATAGAGGATCATCCACTCTTAGTATCATGAGAGATATATACCACGTGTGCTCGCTCAAGCAAAATCCCTGGCCAAGGTCATTCGGATTGAGAGAGAAGGAGTTCTCCAGGAGAATCTGATTAGAGCGAGACTCAGACAGGATTCCATATGGGCCTAACTTTACCATACCCAATATACAGTCTTTGGGTATTATATGGATGAGGGACTATAGATACATGATAATTAAGGATAAATAAATCCGATAGATTAGATCCCCCTGTATCATCTGGGGACTATGGCATAGTGGCCTAGTACGTCCCATAGTCGATGAGTCGAGTGAATTATTATGGAGATAATAATCCACTATATTAGAAGGAGTTCTGAGTCAAAAGGAGTTCTGACGGGAGTGACTCACAGCCACCTCGGTCTCGGACCTAGAGGGTCATACACATAAGGTGGATGTTGCGACGAGTAGAGGTGCAGATATGAGATATCAACGAAGCCCCTAGTTTAGATCCTGTGGATAAGATCCAATTGGATAATTAGATGAGATCCAATTAAATAATTAGATAAGATCTAATTGGATGAGATTAAATTGAATCCCGTGGATGAGATCCAATTGGATAGAGATCTAGTGTGAACAGGATCCGTTAAGGATAAGATTCCTGCACCTTTATAAATAGGAGGAACCACTTGGTTCATAAACTAAGAGCTCTTGGTAGTCTCCCCTCCTATTCTCCTCAGTCTTCTCTCCTCCTCCTTGGCTCCGGCAACCTTGTGGTGAACATAGAAAGAGATCCCGCGATGATCTGAGGAGCATTGTCATTGTGTCCGCTATGTGGATTACTGCTAAAGAGGAGTACACTTGTGCTCCTTCATCCTCTTCATTGGATCTAGAATTTTCAAGAATATACGATCTCCCCAAGTAACGCTTTTGACATGATACGTGTGTTTTTCGAATTTATGATTTTTTGTGCACCAATCGTCGCATGACGATCAAGTACAGAACTATGGAAAATCTGATCTTAGTTTTGTTTTTCACTGTGCATGAGATGTCGATTCTCCCGATTTCCCAATAGTGGTATCAGAGCCAGGTTCGTAGTGTGATAATTGGCTTATAAACTACATGTGTTGTGTTTTGGATGCACTTTTTGTTAGGGATCGAGCGGCACTAAGAGGGGGGGTGAATTAGTGCAGCGGATAAAACGATGGATTTTTTAGCGATTTAAAACAAGCTTCGAAACTTCGTGCGATGAAAGCAACGTTTAGTTTGAAATCGATTTTGCGTTCTAACTTTAAAGAATGCGTACAAAGATAAAAAGGAAGTTGAGCAAGTAAAGTAAAGGCTTGCAGCAAAGTAAAACAGAAATTTAAACACTCACACAATCAAGGCGCAGCGATGTATAGTGGTTCGGTCAAAGTGACCTACATCCACTTCGAAGCCTTCTCCGATGAGGCTCCTTCTTCCACTACCAAATCCTTTGAAGGGAAGGATCAAATACCCTTACAACCCTTTACAAGTGGTTCACACTCTTACAAGATTTCACAAGAAGAATGAGGTGAACACTTAAGCAAATGAAGAACAAGACTTTCCCAAGACTTATTTTCAAAATCTAACTCTCTAAGGGTTATGTTTTTCAACTGAAAAGGAAGGGGTATTTATAAGCCTCAAAGTGATTCAAATTTGGAGCCTAAACATGGAGCCAAAAATTTGAATCTTTTGAGTTTTTTTTTCAGTCTTTGTCGATCTTGGCAGATCGACACACCCAGCGATTCTACTGCCCGATACCAGCGGTGCTACGCTGGCTTTCCACGCACCAGCGGTGCTACCGCTGCACCACAGCGGTGCTACGCCCACCAAAGCGGTGCTACGCACATTTGCTGATGGCCACTCTGATGGCAAACTCTGATACCCAGAACTCTGATAGCATGCACATAGCATGCATGCACGTAGTTGGTTGGTTTGGCCAAAATTTTGGCCCAAACTCATCTAATCAAGGGCCAATGGGCCCCACTTTGGGTTATCTAATCCTAACCCAAAATACGTGCTAACTACAAATTTTAAAGATGTTTCCTAAGCTATTACAAAGTCCACATGACAACTTCTTCCGGCGAGCTTCCGGTCAACTTCCGATAGTCTTCCGACAAACCTTCGGAAACCATTCTGCAGACTCACGGCAAGCTTTCGGACTTCACGATGATCTTGGCGAGTTCCCCCGAGCTTCTTTGGCAAGCTCCGATCTTTCTTGGCAAGCTCCGTGAACTTCCGACGAACCTCCCGTGAACTTCCGAAAACCCTTGGCAAGCTCCTACTCGTTCTCATGGTTCGGCAACTCTCCCAGCGAATCTTCGGACTTCCGTTGAACACTCGAACTCCCAACGATTCATCACACTTGTCTTCGGCCCTTTGTTTCGCTTTACGTCTTCATTCCTATCGTAGTCACTCCTGCACAAACAAACACCAAAAACTCTACTTGATCTAGACAGATTTATTACAACGCGAATTGACATTCGATTTGCTAAGACATCATTGGTGGCGCCGTCCGATCCTTCGACATCGCCCTCTCTAGCGGCTTGTTGCCCAATCGGCGGTTGACCTCCGCAACCTCGATATCCATGGCGCAACTCCGCACCTCTTGGCCCGATGCCCGACGTCACGAAGCCTCCTGCGCCGATAGTCGATCCAACCTCCGGCTCGACATCAATATCTGACGTGATCACCTCGGCGCAACGTCAATTCCTCCAGCGTCAATGTCTATTCTGATTGATAGTAGACCTGCGTAACTCAAAACGCAGTTAGACAACAAAACACAATCACACTCAATTAGTTTCATCAACAAAATCCGAGATTCAACAATCTCCCCCTTTTTGATGATGACAACTAATTGATGATTGACGGAGTTAACCATAACTCCCCGGAGTTTAACACAAACTCCCCCTATCAATATGCAATTGATAGAACCCTTGGATTATCCCAAATCCAAGTAACATTCATCACAATGTTAAGAGAAAATAACAAAACCATCATGCAAATATATAAAATATCCAAACATCATTACAATGCATGAAGTCATCAATCTACTTCTCCCCCTATGTCATCAACAAAAAGGAGAAATAGCATCATAGCTAGTTTAAAAGATATGCAAGTTTCAACACACTAGCTATTTATCACATCATACAATACAACATCAAATAATACTATTCAATCATAGTAAGTTTTAAAGATGGGCAATGATGGTAATTTTCACTTGCTTGTTAAGATGTGCAAGTTGCACTTTCTTTGCTTCCTTTGCATATTCTAGCTAGCAAAATTTTTCTTTGCAATACATAAGCTAGCAATAATTCTTCTCCCTCTTTGTTTTGTCAAAAAGTAGAGTACAAATAGCCAATGCTTTGATCATGACAAAATAACAAATTTATAATATGAATTTTTAGCATATTAAGTCATGAATTCAAGGGAGTCAAAAATCAAGATATGAGATAAAAAGATGATAAGCAAGCAATCAATAATGATAAGCAAGCTAACATACTTTGCGACACGCAAGTTAGCTTCCTTTCAATTCTTCTCTTTTGTAACTAAGTTTCACCTTTGCAAGCTATCAACTTTTGTTTGCAATGAGCTAGCAATTATGTATGATCACTTTAAACATATATGCTAACTTTTCATTTAAACATACAAACATAAAGGCATGTAACATTTCAAATTTTTGAAGTTTTGCATTTTGCTTCTTTGATATAGTCAAGATAGCAATATTTGCATCCTTTGAAATAGCAATCCTTCTTCTTCTTGTGAAATTGCAAGGTAGCAATTTTTCTCCCCTTTGTCTTTGTCAAAAGAAGGAGGACTAAATGGCTAAGAATTTCAATCATTATACAAGCCATTTTTCATATCAATTATAAATTTGCATCAATAAAAATATACATCAATTGTTCAATCATTACATGATGCAAATAAGACAACAATGCAAAGAAATCATGTCATGACGGATATCAATATATAAATTCAACAAGGATCACAACCAAAAGATATCATTCATGATTCATAATTTTCTTTTTAGCAAGATCAAAATTCATATTTATCATTTTTAATTCAAGATAAATGTCATACAACCAAGAATCATGATATATGAAAGCATATCAATATTAAGGATCAAATCATGATTACAAGTGCTAACATATTTTCTTTTCATTCATTTTTAAACCATGATAAAAGAATAAATCAATGATTCAAGTATTAAGCACAATTCTTTTTCATCAAATTTTCAATCGTATAAGGCTTACATGGCAAATATCAATTCATGATAAAGGGTATACTATCTTGAATCATGATGCATAAAAACATATCATTCTCATAGATCAAGTCATGATTCATTGATTCATCATAAGGCAAATTTCTTTTCAATTATCTATTTTTCAATTGCCACATAAGACATACAAGCCAAAGAATTTTTGTCATTTCTATATTATGAAATATATGATAATAAGACTCATGATTCATTTAAAAAGGTATAGCATAAAGAGTAACTTGATTCAAGTATAAGATTTTTCATCAAGATCACATTTCATAAGAATCAAGATCACAAATTCATAAAAATTCAAGGATTGAATTCCGAGAAATCAAAAGACAAGTTACATTTCATTTAAAGAATTTTCTTTTGATAAAATGAAAAGAGCATGGTAAAAGATCTTGATTTATAAAGAGTTTCAAGTCATAGTTGTCAAGATCATGATTTCAATAAAATTTCTTTATAGCAAAATGAAATCTTTTAGAACTTGATTCAAGCATTAAATATGTCTTAACAAGTCATAATTCTAGAAGATTCAAGAATCATTAAAAGAAAAATCATTCAAGCTCAATTTATCAACTCAAGACTCATAATTAAATTATTATTTTTGAGATTAAAATCATGAATAAAGTCATTACCGTATCATCAAAATCTCATTCGTAATTCTAATGATTTATAAAATATCATAAATAAATTTATCACTTGCCTTTCATCAAAAATTAAAAATCAAACTTTATCATAAAAATTGTCAAGGCATAAATGCAACATATTATTCCAAGACATGAGATTCAATTTATCATGATAATATGTTTCATGTTTCAAAAGATGAGTATCAAATTTTAAAACCAAAACATAAGTTTGTCATCAAGATATAATATCACAAAGTCATTAAGCATGATAACAAACTTCTAATATTTTCATTTCAATGATGATTTCATAATGTATGTTCAAATATTTATGTGGAAGCCATCATTGTATAAATTTGAAATACAAGTTGTCATTTAGCCCATTAAGATCAAAAGCATTACACGTAAAGCATCATGATAGTGTAATTTCTCATTTTTTTATGTGTTCCATTTCAAGTGATTTGACGTTCATATGAGTATACTCATGTTTTTCATATAGGTCCAAAGAGCATGTTTCAAGAGAACTCATTAAGACCGAAAACATGAGGCACATTTTTAAAATATTCATCATGTTTATTTTTATGAGATTCACAAGACTCATAACATGAATTCATTCATCTCAATAGAATGAGAAAAAATACATTTTCATTTTAAGCAATTTGATGTGGGCATATTCAAAATTTTTATGAAAACATGTATCAAAATAAAACACAAGCTTAGTCATAAAATCGTCAAGACCAAATATGTAAAAATGATAGCACACTTTCAATTTTTATGTTAAAAGGCCATGTTCAAATTTTTACCAAAATCATGCATCTATTTATAAATTCGAAAAATATGTTTCATCATCACAATATGACACTTTATTACTTCAAAAGCTCATGCATGATATAAAATCATCAAGCATCATATTTGGAGACAATGTAAACCATCAAGATACACATGCATGGATTAATCCTAAGCATTATCACAAATCTTGCATCATTCATATTTTTACTTTTCAAAACTACTATAAAGAAAAGCATAGTATAATTTCGATTTTTTTTTATTTCTAAAAACACAAGAAAAACATAAAAAAAAATTCCTACTAACTAAGATAAGCATTCATGGAAATCATCATGTAATTTCAAAATAATTCAAGGAAGTTAAGTTACTTACCTCATTGTCGAAGCCCATGAAAGCGTAGTTTGCTTCTTCTTTCTTTGATTCTTCTTTCCAAGCCTTCTTCTTCTTCGGCCTCTTTCTTCGTTCAAGTTCATTTGTATTTTTTAATTTTTGTTTAATGAACTTGTTAACATTCATTGTTATGTGTTCAATGTCCTCATTGTCCTCTTCACTTGAGTCATTACTCAAGTGGCATTTCATAGTTCGGAGTTCAAAAACCTTCTTGTTCTTTAGAAGGTTGTTCATGTGCTCATCATGTTTATCATATTCATCATGTTCCATTTCATAGGTCTTTAAGGACCCAATGAGTTCATCAATAGAGTAATTATTTAGATCCTTTGATTCTTGAATCGCCGTTATTTTAGGATCCCACCATTTTGAAAGGGATCTTAAGATCTTGTTAGTGAGTTCAAAATCCGAAAAACTTTTACCAAGACTTTTCAAGCTATTGATGACATCCATGAAGCGGGTGTACATGTCATCGATAGATTCGCTTGGTGTCATTTGGAAGAGCTCAAAATCATGCAACAAGAGGTTTACTTTCGAGTCTTTAACTCTACTAGTTCCCTCATGCGTGATTTCAAGAGTTCGCCAAATGTCAAAAGCCGTTTCGCACATAGAAATCCGATTGAACTCGTTCTTGTTCAAAGCACAAAATAAGGCATTCATAGCCTTTGCATTTAAAGAAAAAGATTTTCTCTCTAAGTCCGACCATTCGTTCGTCGGTTTAGAGGGAAGTTGAAAACCATTTTCGATGATGTTTCACAAATCCAAATCCATTGAAAGCATAAAAACTCTCATTCGAGTTTTCCAATATGTGTAGTCTGAACCGTTAAAGAACGATGGACGAAAAATCGAAAAGCCCTCTTGAAAACCATTTAGAGCCATTTCTCACGGGTGTAAATCCGAAAGAGAAAGAACGTGGCTCTGATACCAATTGTTAGGGATCGAGCGGCACTAAGAGGGGGGGTGAATTAGTGCAGCGGATAAAACGATAGATTTTTCAGCGATTTAAAACAAGCTTCGGAAACTTGGTACGATGAAAGCAACGTTTCGTTTGAAACCGATTTTTGCGTTCTAACTTTAAAGCATGCATACAAAGATAAAAAGGAAGTTGAGCAAGTAAAGTAAAGGCTTGCAGCAAAGTAAAACAGAAATTTAAACACTCACACAATCAAGACGCAGCGATGTATAGTGGTTCGGTCAAAGTGACCTACATCCACTTCCGAAGCCTTCTCCGATGAGGCTCCCTTCTTCCACTACCAAATCCTTTGAAGGGGAAGGATCAAACACCCCTCTTACAACCCTTTACAAGTGGTTCACACTCTTACAAGATTTCACAAGAAGAATGAGGTGAACACTTAAGCAAATGAAGAATAAGACTTTCCCAAGACTTATTTTCAAAATCTAACTCTCTAAGGGTTGTGTTTTTCAGCTGAAAGGAAGGGGTATTTATAAGCCTCAAAGTGATTCAAATTTGGAGCCTAAACATGGAGCCAAAATTTGAATCTTTTGAGTTTTTTGTCTTTGTCAGGTCTTTGGCAGATGACACACCAGCGGTTCTATCGCCCACCAGCGGTGCTACAATACACTGGCTTTCCACGCACCAGCGGTGCTATCGCCCACCAGGCGGTACTACCGCTTTGCTACAATAGCCGGGGCGATTACTACTTGCAGGCGAAATGCTACCGCTTTGCTACGATGTGCCAACTCGAATGGCACATAGCTCTGATCCCGAGCTCTGATAGCATGCACATAGCATGCATGCACGTAGCTGGTTCGGTTTGGGCCAAAATTTTGGCCCAAACTCATCCTAATCAAGGGCCAATGGGCCCCCACTTTGGGTTATCTAATCCTAACCCAAAATACGTGCTAACTACAAATTTTAAAGATGTTTCCTAAGCTATTACAAAGTCCACATGACAACTTCTTCCGTGAGCTTCCGGTCAACTTCCGACAGTCTTCCGACAAACCTTCGGAAACCATTCCGCGGACTCACGGCAAGCTTTCGGACTTCACGATGATCTTGGCGAGTTCCCCCGAGCTTCTTTGGCAAGCTCCGATCTTTCTTGGCAAGCTCCGTGAACTTCCGACGAACCTCCCGGCGAACTTCCGAAAACCCTTCGGCAAGCTCCTACTCGTTCTCGGCGGTTCGGCAACTCTCCCAACGAATCTTCGGACTTCCGCTGAACACTCGAACTCCCAACGATTCATCACACTTGTCTTCGGCCCTTTGTTTCGCTTTACGTCTTCATTCCTATCGTAGTCACTCCTGCACAAACAAACACCAAAAACTCTACTTGATCTAGACAGTTTATTACACGCGAATTGACATTCGATTGCAAGGCATCATTGGTGGCGCTTCGTCCGATCCTTGGCACATCGCCCTCTCTAGCGGCTTGTTGCCCAATCGACGGTTGACCTCCGCAACCTCGATATCCATGGCGCAACTCCGCACCTCTTGGCCCGATGCCCGACGTGCGAAGCCTCCTGCCGATAGTCGGCCAACCTCCGGCTCGACATCCAATATCTGACGCGTGATCACCTCCGGCGCCAACGTCAATTCCTCCAGCATCAATTGTCTATTCCTGATTGATAGTAGACCTGCGTAACTCAAAACGCAGTTAGACAACAAAACACAATCACACTCAATTAGTTTCATCAACAAAATCCGAGATTCAACACTTTTGACATCAAAATCGTTGACGTAATGGTGAAAAAGTGTAGCAATTGTTACTACCCTCGCAGGTTGGTCATGGCCAAAGGCTACTTGTAGCTTTGGCCATAGCCTAGCCACCCACGGGCAGGGACCGCAGGCGGCCAAAGGTCGGCGGCTGTGCTTGCATGCTGGCACTATGCTCGCGAGCGGCTATAGTGCTCCTACAGGCAAGCCACCCACAGTCGCACCGGTAGGAGCGCCCGCCCGCGGGCGAGGGCGACGATCTCCCGTGTCGCTCGCAAGGGACAGCACAGCCCGCGAAACTGCCGTCGGCTTTACACTACACGCAAGAGCAAGCGGCGCTCGGCTCTGATGGCCACCGATGGTAGGGTGGCAGTGGCCGCAATGCTGTAGAAGTAGGGGATTAGGGTTTTCATGCAAAAGATAATTTTACCCCTCGAAATTTTAGAAATTCAAATTTTGTCCCTTATGACAAAATGACCAAAATACCCTTTAAAATTTAAAAAATTTCTTACATGTCCCTTATTTCAAAATTTAGTTAATTAAAAGGTTTAAGTAACTATTATTATTTATCTAGTAATCCTACATGATATATACATGTGATATGATGTGGAAAGATGATCATGGACTTTGTGATGTGTGTATGTGATTATTGGGGCCTGCGAGCCTCCACCTTTCGTTGATTATCGAGTCTGCGTGACTGTAATTATGTTATAATTATCCTATAGGTGCGGCGGAAGCCTAGAGGTGGTAGCGGGACCCTCGAGGCTGATTTGGACGATCATGATGCATGAAGATGTGTCGAGGTGTCGATGGATTCGACGATGAAAAGATGGATGATCACGGGGCATAGAGATGCACCGATATGCACATAGATCCTGATGTAAGTGATTAGGCCTACTGGCCCGGGCCTAATCATATTAGGTTGAGGTCCATGATCATTTAGTGTGCTTGTGCATGTGATTGTTGTGCACCTACTAGATAAGTATATATATTTACATGGGATGTAAATATATATTAAATATGTATGTGTGTGACACGTCATATCATGAGATCGAACCTAAAACCCCTCCTATAATAATATTAAGTTGGTAAGCCTGAGGCAATAAGATTGACCCACGTGGCCTTCCATCGTTATAGGCAGAAACCGATTCCCAATGTAGGTTGAGTTGGTCTAGTCCCTCAAGGCTCACCTATTTTGCATCTCGCTATCTTGTCTATGACATGAGATATCACTGGTGACCTAAGGACATAATATGCTTGGTTGAGTCCCTCGAGGGTATATCACCAAATCAGACTCATCTTGTAACGATGGTGATAACTTAACTTGACATCATAGTTGGTCGAGTACCTCAAGGCTATGGTGATTCGGAGGCCAAATATGATGGGAATCATAAGGAGTTATGATTGGCAAGAGTTGCCTACCTTTTGGGCTTAGTGTGATTGGTCGAGTCCTTCATGGTTGCACTAAGATGCCGATTGGATCCTGATCCCCATTACAAGTCTGCCGAAGACTTCCATTTCATGTGCATGAGGGTGTTGCATGATTCGCTAGAAAAATTAGTAAGAGCACATCAAGATAGAAGTCTATATCTTGATTGTTTATTTTTGTGAAATCTGCATGTTATTTACTTATGTTATATCTCATATTTATCAAAAACATGTCGTCATCAAACCCTCTACGTGGCATACTTGATGCCAACCGCCTCACTTGTCCAAATTATGCGAATTGGCTTCGTAACCTAAGAATAGTTCTCATAGTGGAGAAAATCGTAGATGTCTTAGATACGATCATGCCCCAACTTGAGGCGGAAGCTCCTCAAGAAGAGTTTACCCAATATGCAAAGGATATAGATGATTCACTCTTGCTCAGTGTTACATATTAGCCTTTATGACTCCTGAGTTACAAAGACAACATGAAAACATGGATGCTCATTCCATACTACTGCATCTCCATAAACTATTTGAGAAACAGGAAATAACTCAGCGATATAAGATATCCAAAAGTTTCTTCCGTGCTAGGATGACTAAGGGAACACCAGTTCAGAACCATGTCCTGAAGATAATAGAGTGGATTGAAAAACTCATAGGTCTAGGAATGATCCTAAATAATAACCTATGCGTTGATCTTATACTTCAGTCCCTACCAGATTCCTTTTCTCAGTTCATCATGAATTTCAATATGAACAAACTTGAGGTATCTCTTCCTAAGCTCCTCAATATGTTGAGGGAGGCAAAGAGCACAATCAAGAAAGAGAAAATAGTTCTCTATGTTGGTGAGACCAAAAGGAAAAGAAAGACTAGGAAGACCCTTAAGAAGGGTAAGGGCATGGGCAAACGGGGTAAGGCAAAGGTTACCAAAATTGACTCAATAAAGGACAAAGGCTAGTGCTTCCACTATGGTCAAGATGGGCATTGGAAGAGGAACTACGAGGTATATCTTACATAAAAAGCGAAACAGAAGCTTGAAAAAGCTTTAGGTACATTCATGGTCAGCCTTCATATGTCAGATTCTTGTGATAATGCATGGGTATTGGATACCAGTAGTGCTTATCATATCTACAATTTGTTGCAGGTTTTGACAAGGCCTAGTAGATTGGCAAAAGGCTAGATGAATCTCAAGATGAGTAATGGAGCAAGAGTTGTTGCTGTTACTGTTGGCGAGGTCACTCTATATCTGCTTGATGGAGCTACTATTGCATTAGATGCATGTTATTTTTATTCCTTCTATTATCAAAAACTTTATTTTCATTTTATGTTTGACATTAAATGATTATAAAGTACTTTATGAGAATAATTGTTATTCAATCAGTGAGAATAATAAGATCACTAAAGGGACATTGCATAATGGTTTATTTATGCTAAATATTGCTCCATATATCGTGAATGTAAGCATGTCCAAGAGGAAACGAGAAGAGGTGAACAATGCATATTTGTGGCATTGTAAGCTAGGTCATATCCATGAGAGAATGATTCAAAAGTTGCTAAAGAATGGATACTTAGATCCATTTGACTGTGAGTCATATACAACTTGCGAGCCTTGCCTTCGTGGAAAAATGAACAACTCTCCATTTAGTGGAACTGGAGAGAGAGCCATTGAGTTACTAGAACTCAAATATAGTGATGTATGTGGTCCTATCTCAACTAATACCATAGGTGGTTACTCTTACTTTGTTACTTTTACTAATGATTTCTTTAGGTATTGACATGTGTACTTGATTAAGAATAAGTCTAAAGCCTTCAAGAAATTCAAGGAGTATAAAGATTAAGTAGAGAACCAGACTAGAAAGAGTATTAAAACTCTTCGATCAGATCGAGGAGGATAATACTTGAGTATGAAATTCACTCAGTTTCTTAAGGACCATAGGATTTTGTCCTAATGGACACCTCCTTATACACCACAGCTTAATGGTATATCAGAAAGTCAGAATCACACACTATTAGATATGATGCGATCCATGATGAGTTTTGTTGACCTACCATCTCATTTTAGGGATATGCCCTATAGACTGCAGCTTACCTTCTGAACAGAGTTTCATCTAGGTCGATAGATGAGATATGGAGAGGGAAGAAGCCCGATATTAAGGTTGTTAAGATTTAGGGCTGCTCTGCCTATGTTAAAAGACATGACCCCGATAAGTTGGAATCCAAGATGGAATTGTGCAATTTTGTGGGATATCCTAAGGAAACTTGTGGTTATTATTTCTATCACCCTGAGGACCAAAAGAACTTTGTTGCCAAGTGAGCAATGTTTCTTGAGAAGGAATACATTCTTGGTAGAAACAATATGAGCATGATTGAGTTGAGCGAGGTTGGAGAACCTAGCTCAGGCACTATTCTAGAGACTGAGTCTGTTCAGGTACCTAACACACAAGTTCCAAATTTGCGTAAGACTGGTAGAGTGTCACACCCTCCTGAAAGAAATATGAGACATATTAGTAGAGAGGACAGTTAGGATATTGATCTTCAAACCTACGAGGAGGCTATTATAAGCATAGACGTTGGGAAATAGTAAGAAACCATGAATTCTGAGATGAAATCTATGTACTCCAATAAGGTTTGAAACCTTATTGATGCACCTGAGAGTATCGTATCCATCGACTGCAAATGGATCTTCAAGAATAAGATCGGGGTAGATGGAAAGGTAGAGACCTATAAGGCAAGGCTAGTGGCTAAGGGGTATCGTCAAACGCAAGGTGTTTACTATGATGAAACCTTTGCACCCGTAGCTATGCTAAAATCCATCAGAATTTTATTGGCTATTACAGCAAATTATGACTATGAGATCTGGCAGATGGACATGAAAACTATATTCTTTAATGGCAACCTTGAAGAAGAAGTGTATATGATATAGCCTGAGGAATTCATGTCCAAGCAGAGTCTAGATAAAGTGTGCAGATTGCTTAAGTCCATTTATGGACTAAAGCAAGCTTCTCGAAGTTGGAACATAAGATTTGATAGGCAATCAGATCTTATGACTTCGTTAAGAATGAAGATGAGCCTTGTATGTATAGGAAGGTATGTGGGAGCGCTATCACCTTCTTGGTGTTCTATGTAGATGATATCTTAATCATTGGAAATGATGCAGGAATGCTCTCCACAATAAAAGCTTGGCTATCTAGACACTTCTTCATGAAGGACTTAGGGGAAGCATCCTATATTGGATCCAGATCTATAAAGATAGATCCAAGAGGATGCTTGGCTTGTCCCAGTCTAGGTACATAGACACCATTGTTAAAAGGTTTGGCATGGAACATTCCAAGAGATGTCTTATATCTATGAGACATGGAATATCACTTTCTATGATTATGTCACTAAAGACTCCTGAAGAAAGGGCACACATGGATAGGATATCATATGCCTCAGTGGTACCACCGCTGCAACTTTAATGTTGGGCAGTACCACCACCTAGACTAGGCAATACTGTTAGGGATCGAGCAACACTAAGAGGAGGGGTGAATTAATGCAGCGATAAAGAACGATAAACTTTTGGTGATTTTAAACAAGTTTCAAAAACTTCGTATGAAAAGAATAACGTTTCGATTAAAATCATTTCAATTACATTAAAAGCGTACATAAGAAGATGAGGGCAGTGAACTTAGCAAGGTAAAGGTTTGTAGAAAGATAAATGAATGAACATAAATGCAAACCATTTTTATAGTGGTTCGGTCATCTGACCTACATCCACTCCTGATTCCTCTTTGCTTGAGGTCACCAACTTTCCACTAGCTATCCTCCTTCCAACGGGTGAGGATGAACTTCCTTACAACACCTCTCTTTTTGACGGGCTTAAGACGTAACCCTTATAAGGCCTCTTACCCCTTTCTTGGACTAGAACACACTCAAAGCTTAGAGGGAAGATTTTGATAAGAGTTTTCCTTTTTTCTTTCTCAGTTCTAGACCCTCTTTCAACCATTAATGAGAGGGGTATTTATAGGCCTCAAGAGGATTCAAATTTGGAGCCCAAATTTGAATCATTTTCATTTTTCCCGGTCTGGCGGTGCCACTTTTTTGGCCGTGCCACCGCTTTTCAGTGGCGGTGCCACCGCCTATCAGTTTCAGGTATTGATAATATACTGGGCGATGTCACCGTCTAGCCCGATGGTGCCACCGCCCGGCTTGGTTAGTTTTGGAGTTCAAAAGCGAAGGAATGGTTTGGTGCTTTAGTATAGGGTTCAGCTACCAATAAATATTCTTTTCTTCAATAACTGTTGACTTTAGCGTCCAGAGCCTGCCTTATAACAAGCACTTCTGATAAAGCTAATGCCATTCCAGTAAAATACCAAGTTTCATTCTTTGCACTAACTTGAGTTGTTGACAGGTGAAGTAGAAGATTCAAAAGAAGGGGATGCTGTGCTGAGTATAAAACACACACAATAATCATTCATAAATATAAGAGGTGAAGTCGACCAGATCAGATGTTGTATCAAGGTAACAAACAGAAGAATTTGCTGAAATGACTAAGAGATATACTAAGCGAGAATGAAAGAGAGCCAGAAGGTGAACACGAGCAGCCCTACCGCGATTGATACAGGACTCGTTAACAACTCATACTAATGTATTTATTGTGAGTTCTTTTGTAGTCTTGTGTTTGTAGCTTCTGTCGTGACACTAGAACACAGGTATTGGCATTGCTAGGCTCATTCTAGCTCACTGATTGGGCCTCAAATTCGGCCCAAATCAGTCCGAAACAAGGTCCAATTGGTCCCTACTTGGGTTATAGGATTAACACCTAATCCTAACCCAAATTAATATGCTAACTATGAAATTAAAGATATTTTCCAAGCTATTACAAAGTCCACAAGTTAAGACTTCTTTCGACAAGCTTCCGACGAACTTCTGACGGTCTTCCGACGAACTCTCGAAAACCATTCTACGGACTCCCGGCAAGCTCCTGGACTTTACGATGATCTTGGCGAGTTCCAATGAGCTTCTTTGGCAAGCTCCGACCTTTTTTAGCAAGCTCCGCGAACTTCCAACGAACCTTCTGTGAACTTCCAAAAACCCTTCAGCAAGCTCCCTACTTATTCTCGGCTAGTTCCGGCAGTACTCCTAATGAATCTTCGAACTTCCGTCAAACTCTCGAACTCCCAACGATCCATCACACTTGTCTTCCGACACTTTGTTTTACTTTATATCTTCATTATTATCATAGTTAATCCTACACATACACAAACAAAACTCTACTTCAATCTAGACAATTATTACAACGTAAATTGACATTCAGTTGCCCGGCACGTCATTGGTCGACGCTTCATCCGATTCTTCGGCGCATCGTCCTCTCTTGCGTTTTGTTGCCCAATCAGCGGTTGACCTCCGCAACCCCAATATCCTTAGCGCAACATGTTCTTCTTGGCCCAATGTACAAAACTTTCTACTGATTGTCGATCGAACCTCCAGCTCGACATCCAATATCCTGACTTGATCACTCGGTGCAACGTCAATTCCTCCAATGTCAACTATCTAATCCTGATCGATAGTATACCTACGTCACTTAAAACGCAGTTAGATCACAAAACACAATCAAATAGTTTCATCATCAAAGTCCGAGATTTGCAATCTCCCCCTTTTTGATGATGATAACTAATTAATGACTAATGGAGTTAACCATAACTCCTCGGAATTTAACCAAACTCCCCCTATCAATATGTCATTGATAGAATACTTGGATTATCCCAAATCCAAATAATATTCTTTATAAATTATGAGAATTAACAAACCATCATGCAAATATATAAAATATTCAATTCAATACATGAAGTCATCAATCTACTTCTCCTCCTATGTCATCAACAAAAAGGAGAAGTTGCATCATAGCTAGTTTAAAAGATATGTAAGTTTTACAACACACTAGCTATTAATCACATCATACAACATTTAAGCATAGCTTTGCAATACTCAATCAAAGCAAGATTTTTAAAGATGTCCAAGCATAGTAATTCAACACTTGCTTCTTGTGCAAATTGGCACTTTACTTTTCTTGAAATTGTAAGGTAGCAATTTTTTGATATTCAAGTTCTTTTCCTCTTTTGTAGGCTAGCAAGATAGCAAGTTTATACTTTAATTTCTTTGTGATATGCGAAGCTAGCGATTTTGTCTCCCTTTTATCATTGTCAAAAGAAAGAGAGAATGCAATGTTGCAATTTATCAAAATTTTAAATCATGACAGATAAGATAAAAATGAATATATATATATATATTAATCATCAAAATTCAAGTCATGAATATTAATTCAATAAGCTAGCTCCCCCTTTGTCAATGTCGAAAAGAAAGGAGGACTCAATGGCTAAAAATTTCAATCATTATACAAGCCATATAAAGAAATCATGTCATTATATCATGATTCATCATAAAACAAATTTCATTTATATCAAATATTCAATTTACCACACAAGGCAAAGAAATCATGTCACTTCTAGGATATAATATCAAGACTCAAGAAGAACATGATTCATTTGAGAATGGATAGCACAAAGAGCATCTTTATTCATGTTTAAGAATTTTCATCAAGATCACATTTCATAAGAATCAAGATATCAAGATCAGAAATTCATAAAAATTCAAGTATTGAATTCCGAGAAATCAAAAGACAAGATACATTTCATTTAAAGAGTTTTCTTTTGATAAAATGGAAGGAGCATGGTAAACGATCTTGATTTATAAAGAACTTCAAGTTATCATTTGCAAGATCATAATTTCAATAAAATATCTTTATAGAAAAATAAAATCTTTTAGAGCTTGATTCAAGCATTAAATACATCTTAACAAGTCATAATTCCAAAAGATTCAAGAATCACTAAAAGAAAAATCATTCAAGTTCAATTTGACTACTTCATACTTATCATTAAAATCATTTTCATATATTCATATAGATGGATTATTTAATACATCATCAAAATCTCATTCATAAAATTCATACATGATAAGTATGGATTCATGAATTTTCTATAGAAAAATTGATAAGATTTAGATAGAGAATTACAATTCATTTTTATATGTGATTTGCAACTTATAATTATGCTTTTGCCCTTAATAAAAATAAATGTCAACATTCAAGACGAAAAGGAAAATTATCATTAAGTTGAATTACATTAAGCATATGATATTTTTCAAAAGATTCGATTTAAGAGTTTCATATGGATTCATCAAAACTGAAAACTTTTAGAGATAGAAAAATTTTCAAGAATCATACATTTCCTTTTTATGATTTACTTCAAATAAGTATGCCTTTGTCTTTTAATGTTAAATTGAGATAATCATGAAAGTTTAAGACGTAAAGGCAAAAACCATCATCAAGATTCTTAAAGTTAAAAAAATATAACACATCATAAAAACAATTCATCATAAAATGATTAAGACCAAAAACACATAGGTTCAAAGTGCAAGAGTCACTCATCACACATAATGTGTTTTATTTTAATTTGTTTATTTCATATGAGTGTGCTCATGTTTTAAAAGATGAGTATCCTTTTTTAAAACCAACACATGAATTTCGTCATCAAGATATGATTTCATAAAGTTATTAAGTATGATAACAACCTTTTAACATTATCAATGATGATTTCATAATGTATGTTCAAATATTTTCATGAAAGCCATCATCATATAAATTCGAAATACAAGTTTTATCATTAAAGTCATCAAGATCAAATGAATCAAACATCATGATAGTGCATTTTCTCATCTTTATGAGTTTCAATTTAAGTGATTTGATCTTTTATAAGAATGTTCAAATTTTTTATGTAAAGACCATGCATCATTTTTAAGACCGAAAGCATCATCAAAACCATTAAGATTCATGTATTCATCATACACATTATTTCAAAATATGAGATTTCGAGTCATCAAGTATGATATAATCATTAAGAATGTTTTCATAATGCATCATCAAAATCATTTTAATTCTTTCTTTCTTTTGTTATAACAAGATGATCAATACTCAAATTTTTGCTAAAATCATGCATCATTTTATAAATCTGAAAAATAATTTGTCATGAAAATCATCAAGTCCAAATATAATACAAGGCAACATCAAAACCATATTTCTTTCATTTGGAAAATTTGTGGGTTAGGTCTTTTGATTTCATGAAGACAAGTAGCATCTAAAAATTTTATCATAAAAAAAGTTTTAAGACCCATTAATCCAAGATAGAAGTTTTCAAATCAACATCACTTCAAAAAACTCATGCATGATATAAAATCATCAAGCATCATGTTTAGAGATAATGTAAAATATTAAGATTCACATGCATGAGTTAATCCTATTAGGTGTACAAACATTATCACAAATCATACAATCATCATTCATAATTTTAATTTTCAAAAATTACTAGAAAGAAAAAGCATAACAAAAAAAATTTTCTACCAACTATATCAAGCAACTCATAAAAGGATCATATAATTTCAAAATAAGGTGAAAGTATTTCAGGTGAGTTACTTACCTTGTTGGCAAAAACCGTCAAAGCGTAGTTTGCGTCTTCTTTATTTGATTCTCCCTTGGGTGCCTTTCTCTTCTTTGGCTTCTTCCTTTGTTCAAGTTCATTTTTAGTTTTAAATTTTTATTTAATGAACTTGTTAACATTGATTAAAAGTTCAATGTCCTCTTCATTGTCCTCATCACTTGAGTCATCACTCAAGTGGCATTTTAGAGTCCGAAGTGCCAAATCCTTCCTATTCTTTGGAAGGTGGTTTATGTGTTCATTAAGTTCATTGTGTTCCAAAAATACCATTTCATAGGTCATGAAAGACCCAATGAGTTCTTCAAGAGGTAAGTCATTTAAATTTTTAGCTTATTGTATGGCGGTTACTTTAGGATCTCACCTTTTTGGAAGGGATCTTAAGATCTTATTTATGAGTTTAAAATCTGAAAAATATTTACTAAGAGCTCTTAGACTATTGACAACATCCGTGAAACGGGTGTATATATCGTCGATAGTTTCGTTTTATTCGGAAGAGCTTAAAATCATGCAATAAGAGGTTTACTTTCGAATCTTTAACTCTACTAGTTCTCTCGTGCATGATTTCAAGTGTCCGCCAAATATCAAAAGTCATTTCGTACATAGAAATTCGATTGAACTCATTTTGTCTAAAGCACAAAATAAGGCATTCATAGCCTTTGCATTCAAAGAAAAAGATTTTTTCTCTAAGTCTAACCATTCATTCATTGGTTTAGAGGAAGGTTGAAAGCCATTTTTAATAATATTCCATAAGTTTAAATCTTGAAAAATCAATAAAACTCTCATTCGAGTTTTTCAATATGTGTAGTCTGACCTGTTAAAGAATGGTGGATGAACAATCGAAAAACCCTCTTAAAAGCCATTAAGAGTCATTTCTTGTAGGTGTGAATCCGAAAGAGAAATAACAAGGCTCTGATACTAATTGTTAGGGATCGAGTGGCACTAAGAGGGGGGGGGTGAATTAGTGTAGCGATAAAGAATGATAAACTTTTGATGATTTTAAATAAGTTTCAAAAACTTTATATGAAAAAAATAACGTTTTGATTAAAACCATTTCGATTGCATTAAAAGTGTACGTAAGAAGATGAGGGCAGTGAACCTAGCAAGGTAAAGGTTTGCAGAAAGATAAATGCATGAACATAAACGCAAACTATTTTTATAGTGGTTCGGTCATCCAACCTACATCCACTCTTGATTCCTCTTCACTTGAGACCACTGGCTTTCTACTAGCTATCCTCTTTCCAATAGGCAAGGATGAACTCCCTTACAACACCTCTCCTTTTGATGAGCTTAGGAGGTAACCCTTACAAGGCCTCTTACCCCTCTCTTGGACTAGAACAAACTCAAAGCTTAAAGGAAAGATTTTAACAAGAGTTTTTCCTTTTTCTTTCTCAATTCTAGACCCCATTTCAACCATGAATGAGAGGGGTATTTATAGGCCTCAAGCGGATTCAAATTTGGAGCCCAAATTTGAATCACTTTCATTTTTCTCGGTGCTGGCGGTGCCACCATTTGTCAGTGGCGGTGCCACCGCCTGTCAATGTCAGACACTAATAGTGTACTAGGCGGTGCCACCGCCCAGCCCGACGGTGCCACCGCCTGGGCTCTCGGCCATTGGGTAGTGCTACCGCCCGACTAATTTTAGCTCACTAGTTGGGCCTTAAACTCGGCCCAAACCAATCTGAGATAAGGCCCAATTGGCCCCTATTTGGGTTATAGGATTAATACCTAATCCTAACCCAAATTAACGTACTAACTATAAAATTAAAGATATTTCCTAAGCTATTACAAAGTCTATAAGTCAAGACTTCTTCCAGTGAGCTTCCGACGAACTTTCGACGGTCTTCCGACGAACTTTCGACGGTCTTCCGACGAACTTTCGACGGTCTTCCGACGAACTTTCGACGGTCTTCCGACGAACTTTCGACGGTCTTCCGACAAACTTTCGACGGTCTTCCGACGAACCCTCAAAAACCATTCTATGGACTCCCGACAAGCTCGTAGACTTTATGATGATCTTGACGAGTTCCAATGAGCTTCTTTGGCAAGCTCTGATCTTTCTTGGCAAGCTCCGCGAACTTCTAACGAACCTTCCGGCAAACTTTCGAAAACCCTTCGGCAAGTTCCCTACTCGTTCTCGGCCAGTTCCAATAGCACTCCCAATGAATCTTTAGATTTTCGTCGAACTCTCGAACTCCCAATGATCCATCATACTTGTCTTCCGGCACTTTGTTTCGCTTTATGTCTTCATTGTTATTGTAATTAATCCTACACACACAAATAAAACTCTACTTCAATCTAGATAATTATTATAATGCGAATTGATATTCAATTGCCCAGCACGTCATTGGTCGGCGCTTCGTCCGATTCTTCTACGCTTCGTCCTCTCTTGCATTTTGTTGCCCAATCGGCGGTTAACCTTTGCAACCCCAATATCCTTGGTGTAATACGCTCTTCTTGGCCTGATGCCCGACGTATGAAGCCTTCTGCCAATTGTCAACCGAACCTCCAGCTCGACATCCAATATCCTGACGTGATCACCCGGCGCAACGTTAATTCCTCCAACGTCAATTATCTAATCTTGATCAATAGTAGACTTGTGTTACTCAAAACACAGTTAGATCATAAAATACAATCAATTAGTTTCATCATCAAAATTCAAGATTTAACAGGTACCACTACTTGTAGCCTAAAAAAGTGCACTTTTTCACTTTTCCAACTCAGGCAATTCCACCGCCGATTTGGTGGTGCCACCGCCTGCAGCAACTTTTGGACCACTAAATGGGCTTCCCAATGAGCCCAAATCAATCCCAATTTAGGCCCAATTGGCTTCTAATTCAGTTAATATTATTTTACCTAAAACCAATTCAATTTTGACTTAATCCTACTTTGATCTAGACAATCATTATAAAGCGAATCGTAATTAGTTGCCAGGCACATCATTAGTCCATCGTTGCTTTGTCTGACACTTCGACGCATCGTCCTCTCTTGCAACTTGTTACGCAATCAGCAATTAACCTCCGTAACCTTGATCTCCTTAACGCAACTTTGCTATTCTCGGCCCAATACCCGAATCCTTTGTCCAAAGCCTTTTGTCGATACGTCGATCGATCCTCCGATCGATGTACAATCTTCTGACATGTTTTCCTCCGATGCACCATCGATTCTTCCTGCATTAATTATCTAATCCTGATCGAGAGTAGACCTGCATGACTCAAAACATAGTTAGATAATTAAAACATAATCAATAGTTTCATCATCAAAATTCGAGATTCAACAATCTCTCCCTTTTTTATGATGACAACTAATTGATGATGGAGTTAACCTTAACTCCTTGGAGTTTAAATAAACTCCCCCTATCAATATGCTATATTGATAGAACACTTAGATTATGCTAAATCTAAGCAATATATATCAAAATCATGTTATTAAAAATATAATGTAAATATATAAAATATTCAATCAACATTACATTGCATGAACTCATCAATTTACTTCTCCCCCTTTATTATCAACAAAAAGGAAAAGTTGCATCATAGCTAGTTTAAAAGGTATGTAAGTTTTACAATCATACTAGCTATCAATCTAGATGTTTATCATTTTAAAACATTCAATTATGGTAAGTTTTTAAGGATGTGTAATTATGGCAATTCAACACTTGTTTCTTGTGCAAGTTTGCACTTCATTTCTCACAATATACAAGATAGCACTTGTTTCTTCTTAGTTTTGCCTTAGCAAATTTTGTTTGCAATAAGCTAGCAATTTTGTATAATCACTTTAAACATGCAAGCTAAATTTTCATAACAACATATAAGCATAGAAGCATAGCAAGTGTAAGATTACAAACTTTCTAAGTTTTACATCTTTACTTCTATTGAGATAGCAACTTGCTTCTCTTTGTGATGTTCAAGAGAGCAACTTTTCTTCCCTTTTGTCTTTGTCAAAAAGAAGGAAAGAATATAATTCTTTTCCATTTACATGAATTTTGAACTTATGACAATCAAGGATAAATATTTATCAAGAGAAACCAATAGGGTATCAAAAATTATGATTCAAAATTAATTTATGAAAACCAAGTTATGAATCAAAATTAAGTTATAAATTTAACATTTAAGCTATCTCTTATGGTACTTATTAAGATGCTGGTAATTTTATGGTACGTTAGCAAGAAATTTTACTTGTTCTAGCAAAATTCTTTTTCTTGTGATGCACAAGCTAGCAAGCTAACTCCCCTTTTGTTTTTGTCAAAAAGAAGGGATGACTCAATGACTAAAAATTTCAACCATTGTACAAGCCATATAAAGAATCATGTCATGATATAAGAAAATTCAAGAAGAACATGATTCATTTGATAAATATTTTTAATAAATCAAAAGAATTATACAACCAAGGATCATGATAAAAATATATCAATATCAAGTCATGATTCGTGATTCATCATAAAGCAAATTAATTTTCAATCATCACATAAAGCATACAAGGCAAAAAAATCTTGTCATTTCTATATCATAAAAGATATGATATCAAGACTTATGATTCATTTGAGAATAGATAGCACAAAGAGCAACTTGATTCATGCGAAGGAATTCTCATCAAGATCACATTTCATAAGAAATTCCAAGTATCAAATATCAAGTAATAATCATATTTCTTAAAATTTCTCAAGTCAAGATGTCAAAAGAAAGTTCATGATTCGGTTGAAACAAAATCTCATTCAAGTCAATTCGTAACTCAAATCTCGTAATCAAATTATCATTTTTGAGATTGATAACATGAATAAAGTTATTATCACATCATCAACTTTTTAGAGATTCAAAATGATAAATAGATTTTTGATAAAAAAACTTATTATCAACACATCAATTTCATGATGGATTCTTTAACACATCATCAAAATGTCATTCAAAATTCAAGTGATTCACAAAATATCATAAATGAATTTATCACTTATCTTTCATGAAAAAAAATTGAAAACCTTTTAGAGATAGTAAAATTTCAAGAATCATGCATTTCTCTTTTTTATGATTAATTTCATTTAAGCATGTCTTTATCTTTTAATGTCAAATAGAGATAAGCATGAAAATTCAAGGCAAAATCTCATAAAACAACTCATCAAGCATGATTTTAAACTTCCATTTCCAAGCCATGATAAAAAGAGTAATTCAATCATCTCATGTCCTGAATTCTAAAAGACATCACAAGTTATCAACATCACATTAAAGGATATTTCAAAAAGATATATCGCTAAGTGATTCACTTGTTTCATTTCATTCGAATTCATGATTTATTTGGAAAGTTCTCCTCTTTAGTAAATAAAAAAAATTATAGAAAAGCAAAATGAATTAAGGGAGATAGAACATAATTTATATTTAAAATGTATCTCACGTCGTAAATATGAATCAAGCATTTGTCAAATCCAAAATCATCTTCAAAATCACATTCAATAAATTCATACATGACAAGCATAGATTTATTGAAAAATCGATAAGTTAGAGGATTGCATTTCATTTTTATAAATTTTTATTCATGTGATTTGCTTCTTATAAGCATACCTTTGCCTTAAAAAGAAATGTCAATCATTCAAGATGGAAAGGCAAATTTCATCATAAAGATCATTAAATTGTAACTCATTAAGTATGCGACATTTTCCAAAATCGATTTAAGAGATTCACATGATTCATGAAATGCTTCGTTAATTTCAATAGGATAGAAAATGTATTTTCATTTCATGCAATTGATTTTATGTGAGCATGTTCAAGTCTTTCATGAAAACATGTATCAACATTTAAAAACGAGACATAACTTTCATCGTAAAATCATTAAGACCAAACACATCAAAAACATCATGATAATATATTTTGCTACTTTTTATGTGTTTCATTTTATGTAGATTATCTTTATACAAGCATGCTCATGTTTTTCATATAAAAGTGTGCATCATGTTTAAAACCAAAAAACTGATACAAAATCATCAAGATACATTTTCATTTGTATTGTTATCAACCATGATTTCTTAAAACATCATCAAAAATCATTTTAATTCTAATATTTTTTTCTTTCATTTTCGTTAGTTATAACAAGATGTTCTCCTTCTTACATGATTCTAGCTTAGTGTGACAAATCAATAATCAAACTCAAATTTTGCTAAAACCACGAATCATTTTATAAATCTGAAAAATAAATTTTTGTCATGAAAATCATCAAGTCCAAATATAACACAAGGCAACATCAAAACTACTTTTCTTTCATTTTAAAAATTTATGGGTTAAGTCTTTTAATTTTACAATCAATTTTATGAATACATGTATAAATATGAAACAAATTACATCAAAGCTTAAAATAGCATCTCAAATTGTAAAGTCAAGTATGATACAAACATTTTCATTAAAACACTTTCAAGAATAATATACATAGATATGTATTTGATGTGCAATCATTATCACAAATCATTCAATCATCATTCATAATGTTGCATACACCATTCAAAATTTTTACATTTCAAAAATACTAAAAAAGCATAATATAATTTTTGAAAATATTTTTTTTATTTTCTACAAACTAAGTTAAGCAATTCATGAAAAATATCAAATAATTTCATAACAACATACAAACATTTCGGGTGAGTTTTTTACCTTGTTATCAAAGATTATCAAAGCCCAATTCGTCTCTTCTTTACTTGATTCTTCTTGGCGAGCCTCCTTTTTTTTTTAGTGGCCTCGATTTCTTGCGTTGGTAGCAAGAGGTTGTGTCCTTTTTAAGTTCATTTGTATTTTTCAATTTTTACCAAGACTTTTCAAACTATTGACGATATCTGTGAAATAGGTGTATATGTCACCGATAGTCTCACTTGGTGTCATTCGAAAAAGATCAAAATCGTGTATAAAAAGATTAAATTTCAAGTCTTTAACTCTACTCATTCCTTCGTGTGTGATTTCAAGTACGTGCCAAATATCAAAAGTCATTTCGGACATAAAAATCTGATTGAACTCATTTTTAACTAAAGCGCAAAATAAGGCATTCATAGCCTTTGCATTTAAAGAAAAAGATTTTCTCTCTAAATCTGATCATTCCTTCATCGATTTAGAGCGAGGTTGAAAGCTATTTTCAATAATATTCCGTAAGTTTAAATCTAGAGAAATTAAGAAAACTCTCATTCGAGTTTTCCAATATGTGTAGTCCGAACCGTTAAACAACGGAGAATGAACAATCGAAAAACCCTCTTGAAAGCCGTGAAGAGCCATTTCTCATGGGTGTGAATCTGAAAGAGAAATACGAGACTCTGATACTAATTGTTGAGATCTAGAGTGGCACTAAGAGGGGGGTTGAATTAGTGTAGTGGTTGAGAAAGATAAATTTCGATGATTTAAACTGATCTCAGAAACTTCATACGATAAAAATATATTTCGATGAAAACCATATCGGAAATACTCTAACTTAAACTTGAGATCATTTAGAGAAGATGAATGGCAGTGAACAAGTAAAGTAAAGATTTGTAGAAAGGTAAATGCAAGAACATAAATGCATACTAAGTTTTATAGTGGTTCGATCATCCGATCTATGTCTACTCCCGATTCTTTTTTTTTTTAGGTCATTGGTTTTTCCACTAGTTGTCTTCCTTCTAATGGATAAAGATAAACTCCCTTATAATACCTTCTCCTTTTGACTGGCTTAGGAGATAACCCTTACAAGCACTTCACTCCTCTCTTTCGGTAGAATACAAATGAAAACTAGAGTAGGGATTTCTAGAATGATTTGAATAGTATTTTTCTACTTTTAAAGTATATGTGCTTATGTATTCAACCCAGGGATGGGAGGGGTATTTATAAGCCTTAATGTGATTCAAATTTAGAGCCCAAATTTGAATCACTTTGGATTTTCAGGTACTAACGGTACCACCGCTTGACACTGGTGGTACCACTACCAGTTTGACCCTAACACTAGTGGTACTACCACCAACCTAGGGTGGTACAACCATTGTAGCATTAATGTTGGGCGGTACCATCACCCAGACTGGGTGGTACCACCATCTATAGCCTGGAAAAATGTGTTTTTTTACTTTTCTAGCTCAAAGGTGGTTCCACCGCCTATAGTAACTTTTGGGCCACTGAATGTGCTTCCCAATGAGCCCAAATCAGTCCCAATTGGCTCGTAATTGAGTTAGTATTATTTTACCTAAAACCAACTCAATTTTGACTTAATCCTACTTCGATCTACACAATCATTACAACGCGAATCGTAATTAGTTGCCCGGCACATCATTTGTCCATCGGTGCTTCATCCAACACTCCGACGCATCATCCTCTCTTGCAGCTTATTGCCTAATCAATAATTGACCTCTGCAACCCTGATCTACTTAGTGCAACTCCGCTCTTTTCGGTCCGATGCCCAAATCCTTTGTCTAAAGCCTTCTATCGATACATCGATCGATCCTCCAATCGACGTCCAATCATCTAATATATTTTCTTCCAGTACAACATCAATTCTTCCTGCGTTAATTATCTAATCCTGATTGAGAGTAGACTTGTATGACTTAAAACATAGTTAGATAACCAAAACATAATCAATTAGTTTCATCATCAAAATTCGAGATTCAATAGATTCTGTATAGGTCTGGCAGTACCATATCCAGTATATGGCCTCTAGGATATTAGATAAATGAGGGACTATAGATACATACTAACTGAGGACAGATAGGTCTAATGGATTGGAATTCTCTATATCATTTTGTGATTGTGGTGTAGTGGCCTAGTACATCCGTAGTCAATGAGTCGAGTGAATTATAAAGATAATAATTCACTAAGTCAGAATGAGTTCTAACATATATGACTCACGGTCAGCTCGATATTAGGCCTAGAGGGTCACACACATATGGTAGGTATTACAACAAGTAGATATTTGGATATAAGATATCCAATAGAGCTCCTATTCTTTTAAATATTCAATAAGCCCCTGAATTATTGAATCAAATAGATGAGATCTTATAAGAGCTAATGAGAGATTATTAGATAGAGATCTACTAATCTAAGAGGCTTAAGTAATTGATGGAGATCTAATATCCGATAAGGTAGGATCCATTATAATAAATTTATAGGAACCTCTATAAATAAGAGGGAACCAAAGGGCCATAGGCTAGACCCTTTTTTAGTTGTCACCTCCTATACTCCTCTCTCCCTCTCCTCCTTATCCAATAGCCCCAATTTGGGGCATGTGGAGAGTAATAAGTGCCAGCTCCTTTTTGATCACATGGTGTGCATGGAAAGGAGGATTGTGCAGCTATTTCAAGAGCATCTTCGCAGTGCTTACCATGTCGATCATCGCTAGAGAGGAGGATAGTTGACCTTCTTTATTCTCTCTCACAAATTTATAGGTTTTTAAGGATATATAATCTCCTTAGATAATACATCTTTTATATATGCATAGTTTTTTGATTTTATGGGTTTTTGCGCACTAATCTTCATACGACGATGAGAAACCTTTTTTTGCGCACTAACCTTTTTTTATGCAAATATAAGATTTTTGTTTTTCGTTCTTCTACTATGCATGTGATGCTGCCCTAGGTTTCCCAACATGTATTATAGAGGCAGGACTTCTATAGAGTCATCAATCCCTTGCTTTTATTAAAGAAAGTGTTTGATTGTGAAAGAGGAGGCTAAGGAGGTACAGAATGCAAAGGCAAACTTTAAGTATCAAAACAAGACTAAAAGACAAAGACCAAGAAACCTTATAAGACTAGTGTCAATGGGCTTCTTATCAAAATAACTAAAAATGGGAGAACTTTAGGTCGATATAGGAGTGCTCGACCAAGGAACGAAGTAGGCATTACATAATGCTATACCTTTTCTTCTAAGAGGAGTAGGTGGTAGAGATGATGAAGAAGATGATATAATCCTAAAGACAACCAAAACTATTAGAGACTTGCTCTAAGTCGGGGTGAAATTTTGCTCTTTTTGAATAAAACATCTTGCATTCCAAAAGTTTAATAGCAATAAGAAGGTAAATCACAATGATTTAACTATATGCAAGGAGTGTAAATACTTCGGGTGCTTTGAAAGTGTGAGCAAAGAGTAAGCGAAGACTAATAGCTAGCTCGATGCATGGAGCATAACCCTAAAGAAGGCAGGTAAAATTGAGTAATCATTGCCTCCTTAACTCTTAAGATAATAGGCGAAAATCAAGTATCCCAATTTTCTTACTTATCCAGTGTAGAAGCTTTGCATAGGTTCAAATATCCTTCGAAGAAACTTAGCAGAATATGATAGTTATCAAATCCTCACCAATAGTGATCGGTGTTATCGAGAGTAGACTGTTTGCTCTATTTTTTAATAGAATATCAATCGAAATTGAAAATGATATGAATATACTTGAAGGCAACAACTAAGTAGAATAGGAATCGATGGTCAAATTTTATGAAAAAAAACCTCAAAAACTTCAAAGTCTATGAGGCAATATTCGTTAAAGTTTCAACAAATATCTACCCAATTTAAATAGTATAAGACGTTTGAGAGACTAGTACATAACAAGAAATGTCTTTTCCTTTATCTAAAAGTTCTATAGGAACTAACAAGAATCAGTATAACTCGATCAACCCCACACCAGAGTTAGAGTTGAGTTAAAGCAGCATGGCAAATCAAAATTCATACCATTGACACCACAGCAGAGGTCAAAGTCATTGACCTTTGTCAAGCCATAGAAGTCAAGAAACTCGACTACCACCTTATCTGACGTACGGGGGTCGGATTATCACTTTCATAGTCCAAGCCATGAAAGTCGGATTATCATAGATTGTCACTTTCATAGTCGATCCATGCCCTAAACCCCACCCCCTGTGTCTCTCTCATTTTTTAGGTATAGAGGTCAAGCACCCGATCTTCCCCTTTCACTATCATCAAACCACGAAGGTTGGGTCAACAAGGCGCGAAGGTTGAACACCTAACCCCCCTTCGTTGTTGGGGCATGAAGATATTCTTTTGTTGTACTAAACTATATGTACTTGTTTTCATCCTATTTATAAGTTTTATTATATATAAAAGTAAATATTATATTTATGTATATAAAATATATATAATTTATTATTTTTGAATGGTAAGCAATATGGATTATTGAGTGGAATTTGACTTGGCCTAACAAGCATTATTGTGGAAACCTAACCTACTCGATAAGCAATGTCATGAATGAGATTCGATGAAATAGCTTTAAGTTGGCATATATATGTGAAATTGTCCAAACTTTTATGGTCGAAAGAGCATGAGTTTCAAAAATGACTCAAATTAGTCATATACGATCATGATTATGTAGGCAAACTTAAAAAGGATCACAAGGGTAATCGAGGTACAACATATGAACATTATCAAACACTATTAGAAAGGATGAAAGGATTTTTCGATGTTAACTCCACAACATTTCCATGATAAAACTTTTCAAGGACATGAATTGTGACATAGCATTACTAAATAGCTATGGTTCAATAACTTTTAAGATGGACAAATACCAATTGTTAGTATAGAATCTATAATCATGTTATTCGTAATACGAAAAAAAATTTATGCTAGAATTTGAAATCAAACAACAATGGATCTAAATAATATTATGATATGTACCTTTCATTGTTGTTAAGAAAAATAAATATTATCTGATCTATAAGCACACCATTATCGGATCTAAGATATCAATCTGCAAGGAGAATTAGACTCACCTTCTCCTCTATTCTTATTCTTTCATAGGACCACTTAGATTGATACTTAGGGAGATTGAAAGAGAACCACTTATATTGATGGCTTAGGGAGATTGAGAGAGAAACTGTAATCTCTCAATTGGATACTCTATGACATACATTTTTATTATCTAATGCATCCCTAAAGGTCATGTCTATTTATAAGCAAAAGTAGAGGATCTAAAATAAATTATTAGGAGAGTTCCTCCTAATAATATAAGATTCGATGAAATAGCTCTAAGTTGGTAAATATATATGAAATTGTCCAATCTTTTATGGTTGGAAGAGGATGAGTTCCAAAAGCGACTCAAATTGATCATATATGATCATCATTATATAGGCAATCTTAAAAGGATCAGAAGGGTAATCAACGTACAACATATGAACATTATCAAACACTATTAAAAAGGATGGATTGTGATTCGATGTTAACTCCATAACATTTTCGTGATAGAACTTTCCAAGGATATGAATTGTGACATAGTATTACTAAATAGCTTTGCTTCAGTAACTTTCAAGAACATTTACTCTTCTACGTGATGGACAAATATCTATAAGAAGAGACAATCTCTTGTTTATAACTTTTTTTAGTCCGATTCTATAATTCATTCGGTAGTAGCAAATTTACATTGTTGGTCGAACGGAGAACAATGGAAAATATATGTTGCTAGAAACCTTTTGTGAAGACTGCCAAACAATTTTGTGAAGGAAACAATTAACTCTTCTATTTAGAAGAAGCGGGTGCTTTCTTTCCACCAAATTTCATGTCTCTTTTGGTACTTAGAAAGGGAAAAGGCAAAATATTTTTTCTATTTTTAATTTTTGAACTACAGGGCTCCTTTAAGTTGGCATTTGAAGTTGTAATTATAGGGGGTCTCTATAAAGTATTTCTAATAATTCAAACTCAAAATTGGTAACATGAGAAACAAATTGTGTATTAAAATGGTTTTATATGAATTGAATAACAACAACAATAAAAACAAAACTACAAGTTACAATTATTTATGATTAGCTACATGGGTATTTTGTCGTTGTTGAGATGTGTAGAAAATAATATGTTTGGTTAAGTTCATTAGAGTATTTATTCCCTATCTTTAGTTAACTTTTTATTTGGCACATTTTTGGTGTTGACTTTTTTTCTTATTGGATTATTTTTCTTTATATATCTTTTGAATCTTCTAGTAAGAAGGGTTATTTCTCACTTGAACTTACCTTGTTTGAGCATTCATGTATGAACTCTTGTAAGACGGGTTATTTCTCACGATGAACTTATCTCGTTTGAGCATTCTTTAAGAAGGCAATGTCATTTTTGGATAAATTTTGCAAGTGATCTCATAGGTAAATGCTTCTATGAATTCTTCATATATATATATATATATATAAATATATATATATATATATATATATATATATATATATAAATCTTCAACTTTGGATGATTACTTTTGGGTTCAATTCTTTGAAAGCAACCTAAGAATTTGACTCACTAATCTAATATTAATTATTTTTGTCTCAAGTTTTTAATTCATTAATGATTTCTATAAGTAGGTGGATATGTTGCTAATATATTTTTTATTTTATTTTAAATAATTCATAGCTATGTGATCAAAAGGGTTTCTAAGGCTTACTAAACCTTATTTTTAAGCTTTACAATTTCCTCACACCTTTTACAAATTCATGACATTACTCAAACTCAAGAATATGGCATGAACCGAATAAAGACTTTTATAAGATAAGAAAATATGCCAAAAGGTACTCTTGCTACCACCTATCTAGGTGGTTCATTGCCTAGGCAATACTGAAACCCAGTGATCCACCAATATGGACCATCCACCAGCACACTGTATCCCACGTTAGCCTCCACTCAACAAAGCCTAATCAAGTCATATTTTAGCCCATTAGCAACATAATTAACTTCGATCAAAACCCCGACTCATTCAATAAAAGCTTTGATGACACAACATATGCAACCAATCCTTCTGATACATCGATCAGACCTCTATGATATATCATTTAATCCTCCAAATCATTGATCCACCCTTTGACTAATCGATGGATTCCTTAACACGTCAATTTATCCTACGGTTCGATATTTAATCCTCTAACTTAACTTTAAATCCTTTAGCAGTTTATACTGATAGTCCAAGTATCTCTTATTATCATATAAGATTTATTTTTAATTTATTAATTAATTTTATCATCATCATAAAAGTTTTTAGCCTCTTCTCTAATTCTTGACCCTTAAAATAAGCTAAAGCTTGTTGTATAAGTTACAAAACTCTTTGTATGAACTTATGAAAAGAAACACTAGTGATAATAGTGTTAAGCTACGTTTAATTAGATAAGATATATTATAAATCTAATTAAATTTTAATTATAATTATCAATTAATAAAAATAAATTTACTTATGATAGAATTACTTAAAATTATCTTGATAGGAAAAACTCTCCTCATTATTTATCCTAGACCCTATACTTATCTATAAATAAACATAATATCTTATGGGATCAATACAACAAAATATGATACGAGATTATATATACATTCTCTGCATTCTATAGATAAAACTACTGTAATCAAATCAAATATTTGATTTAGAAATCAAATATTATTTCCTTACATACTAGTGTAATTTAGGAAATATTAATCCTACTTTCTTGTTTGTCATTACGAATTAGAAAATAATTATTAAGCATTCTAAATAGGGTGATATCATATTTGTTAGTATATTAAATAAAAATAATTTATATTAAATAAATATAAAAATTTAAAAAAATTTTCTTTAATGGAGGCTCACCTCCTCCTCCTATTTAAGAGGAGGGATTTCTCTCCTTCGTTCGTCACCGAGCTGAACTTAGCAGTGGGAGGAACGAGGAGTTTTGTGCTATTAAAAAGAGATAGGTTTTCCCAACCTTTCTTGAAAATAAAAATTTTTATTTTGATTCCATATTAAAAATTTTATAGATTGATATTATTTATCAGTCTTTTTAATGTCAAAATATTTATTATTAATTTAAAATATTTGATACTCTTTAAAAATTTTATTTTTAAACATATTGAAATTATACATGTTTTATGTATACATGATATCTGATTTTTTTTATTAACAATGTTATTTCATTGTATTGATGTTTATGTTCTAATCTTATTTAGATTAAAATATACTATAAGTAGTTCAAAAATAATTCTTAATCCTTTAGATGATGTTAAAAAGAGATATTTTAAATATGTTATTTTATCTCAATATAGATATAGATATGTGTGAGATTATGTTATTTCCCTGCCAAGGGCAGATAGAGCGATTCCCTTCAAGGATTAGTAAGCTATCAGATGTGGCAATTGGATAAATTCTCCATCCGCTATAGGGAGGAACGTGTCCCCACTTTAGTGGGTGAGGGACGCCACTCCATCCGTTGTTGGGAGTGCGATATGAGTTTACCTCCATTCGGTGTTGGGATAATACCAGGGTATGCATTACCGCATCCGCTTCGCGTTCGGCGTTTCTGCAGATACGATGCGTGCAGCGTCTCGAACGCACGCGTTCGACGTGCGCTTCGGTATATATATTTTATAATTATAAATATTATATATATATATATAGAAATAGATATTTTTTTTTCTTTCCTCGGCGACGTCGCACTTTCGGCGCGTCGCCGAGATGGATAACGGCGTCGCTCCCGGCGGCGTCGCCGGGTGCTAAAAGTAAAAAAATCTATCAAAAATAGCCTCGCGACGTCGCCGAGGCTTAGTGCCGCCGAGCCTCGGGGGACGCGCCCGACTCTTCGGCGACGTCGCCGAGCCTCGGGACGACGCCACTCTTCGGCGACGTCGCCGAGCCTCGGGACGACGCCGACTCTTCGGCGACGTCGCCGAGCCTCGGGGACGACGCGCCGACTCTTCGGCGACGTCGCCGAGCCTGAGCCTCGGCGACGACGCCCGACTCTTCGACGACGCGTCGCCGAGGCTTCGACGCGAGCCTCGAGACGACGCCCGAGTCTTCGGCGACGTCGCCCGAGCCTCGTCGGCGTCGCCACCTCCGGCGTCACCGAGCTTCGACGTGCTTATTAAAAAATTAATTTTTTTATTTAAAAATAAAAAATTCGATAATAGTGGGCGGTCCGCGTCAAATCTGTCGGGACCGATGCTTGTAGCGATAAAGCATACCTTGGATAATACAAACTCATCTTGTAGGATAAAGCCACCTCATCCGTTGTTGAGGGAGTGAGTCTTCGGGTATTTGATATACATTAATGGGATAATTAATTTTTTATCATATATTCATTTTAAGTTGATTTTTGGAGTTCGTACTCAGTGTTGTTGAATTTTCTTATTTTGATTTTCAAAACAGCCTCCCATTAATACTGAATCAGATTCCAATGGAGAATAAACTTTTCTTTACCGCTAGGTAGAAGAACCACTTGGATGGTTCTTCGAGTTAACATCACTATGTTTACCTTTTCTACTTATGACTTAATGAATAAATAAATTATAATAAATATTTATAATTATGAATAAAATGATGTTTATCTATTTGACTCTGTATGTGTGGAAAGATATGATCCTGAAAAAAAAAATTCAGAATATGACAACTACATAGTGCATTCAACAAATCAAATAAAGATATTCTGAATGAGATCGAAAAGTATGCATATCTATTTTTAATATATGATTATTTAATTTCAGATTCTGATAATAAATTAGCCTGCATAATCTTTTAAACTTTTATGATCAATGTTCTAAAAAAAGTCTAAGCAAATAAGATAAAAGGAGTTGTTCATATCATTTTCTTGAATTTCAAAAAGCCTAATATGATTTGATCAATAATTTAATTTATTTTTTAAATAATGGACTAGCTAGAAATAGTTGAATTCACTATTTTCCATTCAAGGCTTCATATCAAATTCAAACAGTAAAATATTAATATCCAAATCAAATTGGAAAAGATTTGGTGCTCAATTTTCTTTTACTAGGCCAACTAGTATATTTTATGTTCATACGATTGTTGATGTCCCTTGCAACCAAGTATAACAATTTTTAGATATTAATATTTTGAGTAAAATCTCAATCTTTGAGTGATGAATTATTTTACAACACCAAACCTTTTAATACATAAATCTGTGGTATTTAATATCATAATACTTTTTTGTTATTACACTAGTTATTTAATCGTCGATGGATTGGTCCAGTTAGATGCACAAGTTGTTTTTTGTTGCGGTCTACTCGAGCCTAAATACCAATATTTTATGGTTAAATAAGTATTGTTATGTTGAACCATTTAAAAACTTTGTCTAACATTTTTAATCCATGCTTTAGAAATTCCATTTAATTTTTACCATCAAATTCTAAAAGAAAAAAATAAGTCACCAAATAAGTCAAAAAAGGAAAATTTTTATTACTTTGACGAATCTCAACAAGCATTGCCTGATTCAGTCGATAATTCAATTAATTTTTTAAATAAGTGCCTAATTTGACTCAATCGAATCCAAATAGGATGGAAACTCAATTTTTTTTTTTAAATCAACCAAGTAGTATATTTCAACTCAATTTAATTTTCCAAATAGGTTTTGGGGCCACACATTAGCCAAAAATAAGTATGGTTGTAGATAATATACAATCAGTTAAAAAAAAAAAGGCTATAAATATTGTCCCTTTCATTGAATGGAAAGAAATCAACTATTTAAATGATTGTTCATGCTCTCTGCAACCATACAAATGCAACAAAGACTAAATCTTTCAAAAACAAAAATGGAAGGATATAATTTATTGAAATGATTGTTCATGGCCCCGTGTAACTATATATACATGACGTAATTGACGTCGTTTACTCAACAAAAAGTAAGTATCATTCAGATTGAAGGATGGCAAAAATTTCCCTCGTCTCCTTCCTTTTGGTGCTCACTATCTTCGCCTCGGGTATTATCTCTCTTTATTTTTTCTTATATTTTATTAGACTACCTTCGGATAGATTTTATTTTTCTTTCTAACTCATTCTACGATTTATGAGCCCCAATATGCATCTTATTTTTATTAACATTTATTTTGCAGTCCATATAGGATTTTTTTAGATTTAAAAAACTTCATACCATGAAATTTATAGAGATGCATTTTCTTGACGTGGAATATGCAGTCAACGCTATTGTGACCAAGGTGGACGCAGCAAGATGTCAAGTGTACTTCAATCATGGTGGCTGCAACTTAGCTGCTTGTAAAGAACAATGCTACAAGGAAAAGAATGGACAAGGACAATGTATTCCTAATTCAGACCTGACTGATTATGCATGTGTATGCTTCTATGATTGCTGATCGACAAAATCATGTCTTGAATAAAAATCTGATTTTACATAAACGATATGATACAAGATTGTGAATTTTCAAATTGTCTCCGATTCAACTACACTCCTCCACTAAAAAATTAATAATATTATATATATATATATATACTCTATCAATAAATATACAAAATATAAAGGTGAACAAGATTTTAATGTTCAAGATTTTAATGTTAATAGATTTGTGGCCATAATATGACCCGAGGTCGTCTCTCTTATGAAAAGTATTTTTGAATCAATACTCATGAGTTTTTATCATGTGTATTTTATTTTTAGATGTCGAAGTTCGATAGATTTAAGACTGAACTGTCATAGCAAAAAAAATATATTGTGTATTTTAATTCATTAATAAGATAATCAATGCTTACAATTGAAATCATTAGTCATAAATCATGATCTAATACCGAACTTTAGCTTTTAATTTATACACATTATAGTGCATAACATAAATCCTACACTTTTTGAACCTAATATTAGTCACGTTATGTATTTTAATTGAAAAATACCTTAAATCCAAAGATGTTATAAAAGACCTCTTGCGAAAGTTATATATATGTATATATATATATATACATATATATTTATACATATATATATATATACATATATATCCAAATTATGCATATGATTCTTAACAAATAATGCAAATATGATTTTTTGTTTCAAAGATTGAATTGAAATGACTTGATGATATTTTTAATGACTCAATTTCTTAAGGTTGTCGTATCTTGAGAACTAGATCCGAGTGCTTCTTCAAGACGAGTCCTTAAGTTGAGCATCACCTATAAAACTAATATTAGAGTTCACTAAACGAGATCGATCTAATACTTAAATTAATCTGAGATTTAATATGAGAGTTGAAAATAAGGTTTTAGATGCAGAACAATACCTACCATGTTTGTATTTATAGAGAATAGTGAAGAAAATATTCCTAGAATTAAAACTCTTTTAAAAATATTCTTCCCTCGTGCTCGTGTTAATGTGACAAACTGATTGTGCTCCATATACCGACTCTTGATTGGGTTGAAATATTAGTCATATCACAATTTATATCACTTTTTATCTGTATATGTATTTTTATGCTATATATTTATTTTCTAACATTTGATAAAAAAAATTACAAGCGAGGGTGATTTGCTTTGATGTCAACTCCACAGCACGTGCAACATGCAATATTCCAAATTATAAATGTTCTTCTCCATGCTTGTCTGTGATATGCGCTTCTCCTAACGCACGCATGGCGCTTTCCCTTCCATCGTATGATAATACTATACCAAAGTGCATTCTATGATTAAACTACTGCTGATCAGATTTGAGGCAGTGTGGTGTGCTGAAAGGCATGCGTCTGTCCATACTTTTCTTCTGATGCCATTAGATGCAGAGAGGACCTTCCACTCGTGATCAGGAGAATCTGCTACGACAACTTTTGGGGTATATTTACTCTGATGGAAGTCTCAATCAGTGTGCCCTTCGTGCCTCGGGCAACGGAGGACATGCAAGGTTTTGGAGAAGCTCTACTATTCCCTTTACGTACATTGCACGAGTTGTCTCTGCGAATTCCCTAGATGACCCTCGAGGTTGGTGTATATAAAGACTCTGACGAGCCTCATGAACTGACAGACAGCCCTCGCCGCCAACTTTCCCTTCTCTTGTCCGAGCCCCTGCTTCGCTTCCTTGCTCTCCCAAGAGCAAACCAAGTTTAGAATGGCAAAGGAAGACGAGTTGAAGGTCAGAAACACGGATCTTCCTCTCTCTCTCTTGATTTATCTGAGTGCATGTTCATTCGTCCGAATGATAAGATATGGACTGCAGAGAGTTGAATTGAAGGTTTCCGTTAACTGCTGCGAGGGCTGCAAGAGAAAAGTGTTGAAGGCCTTGAGCATCAAAGGTGCCCAGCATGAGCACCCATTTAACTTCTTGTTCTTTGTTCCTTTACTCCCTTCGCGAGCTGTGTGTAACTTCTTTCCTGCACCGGAATATACTGGTTTCAGGTGTGCTGAGAACAGAAATCCACCCGACTCTGCCCAAACTTACGGTCATCGGCAACGTCGACGTCGGAATCCTCATTAAGAAGTTATCAAAGGTCGGAAAAAGCGCAGAGTTGTTGTCTGACGAGTCCCAGAAGCCACAGGGAGAGGGGACGTGCTGCAATGAAGCTTCTGAGAAGAAATCAGAGAAGCCAAGCAAGAAAAAAAAGGACAAAGAAGGCATGATTGGATCCGCGAAGTCAAACCCCGAGAAGGAGAATAGCCCAAACTCGATCGGCAGCAATGAGAGCAACAACAGGGGAAGCGGGGACGACGCCGGTATAGGTCAGGAGAGCTCGAAGGAAGCCGGTGATGCCGGCGGAAGCGATGCTCCCGAAGCAGCAAAGAGCTTCTACCCGATAGTTGCAACCATACAAATGCAATGAAGACTAAATCTTTCAAAAAAAAAAATTGCAAGGATATAATTTATTCAAATGATTGTTCATGGCCCCGTGTAACTATATATACATGACGTAATTGAGGTCGTTTACTCAACAAAAAGTATCATTCAGATTGAAGGATGGCAAAAATTTCCCTCGTCTCCTTCCTTTTGGTGCTCACTATCTTCGCCTCGGGTATTATCTCTCTTTATTTTTTTCTTAAAATTTATTATTATTTGGATGTAAATTTTATTAGACTTCCTTCGGATAGATTTTATTTTTCTTTCTAACTCATTCTGCAATTTATGAGCCCCATTATGCAACTTATTTTTATGAACATTTATTTTGCAGTCCATATAGGATTTTTTATAGATTTAAAAGACTTCATATCATGATATTTATAGTGATGTATTTTCTTGACGTGGAATATGCAGTCAACGCTATTTTGACCAAGGTGGACGCAGCAAGATGTCAAGTATACTTCAATCATGGTGGCTGCAACTTATGTGCTTGTAACAATGCATGAAGGAAAAGAATGGACAAGGACAATGTATTCCTAATTCAAACCTGACTGATTATGCATGTGTTTGCGTCGATGATTGCTGATCGACAAAATTATGTCTTGAATAAAAATCTGACTTTAAATAAACGATATGATACAATATTGTGAATTTTCAAATTGTCTCCGATTTAACTACACTCCACTAAATGCATCAATGTGTTATGGGGAAAATATTAATATTTTTTATATATTCTATCAATAAATATACCAAATATAAAAGATGAACAAGATTTTAGTGTTAATATGATTTATGGCCACAATAAGACCTGAGGTCGTCTATGTATTGCAAAAAATATTTGGAAATCAATGACTCACGAGTTTTTGTCATACGTATAATTCTAAAAAAAATTAATGTCGAAGTTTGAACAATAGATTCTAGATCCAACTGTTGTAGAAAAAAATAATTATTGTGTATTTTGATTCAATAATAAGATAATCAATACATACAATTGAAATTATTAGCCCTAAATCATGATATAATATTGAACTTTAGCTTTTAGTTTATACACATTATAGTGCATAACATAAATCCTACAATTTTTTGAACATAATATTATTCACATTATAATTGACAAAAATACTTTAAATCCAAAGACGTTATAAAAGATCTCAAGTGAAAATTATATATATACATATATATATATATATATCCAAATTATGCATATCATTCTTTAAAAATTCATGCAAATATAATTTTTCGTTTCAAGGATTAAACTGAAATGCTTTGATAATACTCAAGCACTACCCAGGTGGCACATGACGGGATGAGCTTTGAGACAATATCTAGGGCTGGTTCACTGTGTCGTTCTATAGTAGTGTTATGTGGACATTTACGATGACTTTTATTATGGCGAACTATCTTGGACCCTTTCTCGCATGATCATTCAAAACTTCCAAACTCTATATTTGTAACTTGCATTGCCTTTCATGTGTTTACTGAAATGGTTGCTTGTGGATCCTGAATTAAACACTTTCTTTAACCCGTCTTCTCTTTTGTAGGTCCTTAAGGGATCGTAAAAGATTTTATGAAGGCTGATCCTTTGTCAATGGACCAGCAAGAGTATCACATGACTTAAGCAAAACCAACTAAGTCCTTGATAGATAGTATCAGAGCAGGATATGTATACTTGAAAACACATGGCATACAAATATAGGGGACCTAGTAGGGCTCTATTGAGGGAAACCAGCATATGTGACTATTTGAGGGGATATGGGCATAGAGATGTAGAGAAATGAGTCACTCAAGGGAGCGGGCATTCGAAATTAGTATTCAGAAGAATGGCCAACCCTTTCTGCTAGAGGCACCACAAGAACAAGAGAGTTGGGAAGAGCACATAGTGAACAAAGATTTGGATGGTTAAGTTTAAATTTTGACTCAACGTTAGCAACCAAAACTTAACGGTGCTTAAGGCAAGCGGAGTGCTTGGCAAAGGATGAGATCGTGCAAAGTAGGATAGGTTGCTCGATGACTAAAAGAGTTTTACAATGCTTATAAAAGTAAGGGGAATTGATAACTTAAAGAATTTAATACTTATGCAAAGGTTTGTATATGAAAGATGGATTGTCCATGACCATCTCAAGGCGATCGAAACTCGATGCCATAGAACATTATAACTTTCTTTTTGACATGAGAATGATATATCTATAAAAGGCTAAAGTGTTTAGTGAGTTTAGCATGCTGCTAAACATTGAGAGGTGCAGTAGGGACTGTATTGGCAAAAAGTTATAATCTATCAAGTGCATTCATGGGGGAGGAACAATGCACAGTTTGCTTAGCAAGGCAAAGTAGTCCAAGGGAATGGTAGTCTCCAAAACTTCTAGAGGGAATGATGCGAAGAAAGAAGTTGCTCCAATAGAATAGATATCCAGGAGAGATAAGTCTCGATTATCCAAAGAGAAAATCATGTGCAATATGTTACATATATTGAATAAGGGTACCTCAAGACAACAACTCCACATAGTTCAACAAACTAATCGAGCGACAAGGAGTCATCATTTGATCTCGTATGAGGTAATACATTAGTAGATATATTACGAGATCAAGTGGGGGAGTGACCCAAGGTAATATCAAACAAAGTTACACTTAGAGTCAATATGGATATCAGACTCAACGGAGGGCTGACCCATGAAATGGTGAGAACGAAGGTCACCATCAACTTAATGCAAACCGAGGAGTAGAACAACTTGGGTGGAATATAGTGAAGTGCTCAATCCACATGAATGGAGTTGACATAAAAGATAAAATATAGAGCGAAGGCACGAAGTTTTTTTTATAGAGTCTAAAGATAAACTCTTGCATAGATAAGAGTGGGATCATATCATTCCATGAGTCTCCTATTTTGATATAGTAGACTCATCTTATATGGTGCTAAAGATGAAAGGAGCTTCGAGGCACATGCACCTTATCTTGGTGAAACATTTGACGGATGAACTAAGGTGACTCAACTTATAGAGGCAAAGTTGAAGTCAAAAAGCCTTGGTATGAGGCAAGAGAGCATGAAGGTGAGTACTCTTGAAGAATATGTCATAGTTCTGCCATTTGAGTTACCACGAAGGAAGCAACATGAATTGGAGATTGTGTTGGGAGGTAGAGGCCTAGGATCTAAATAATGGTACATCAATTTTAGTAAAATTAGTAGACTTTAAGAGCTACTAGGTGATAGACTGTCCTACAACTATGCTTCATTTGAGTGTGACCTGAGAGTAAATGGACAAATATTGATTGCCAAAGGAGCTAATACAATCGAAGGTGATAAAGGTCCTGCGATGTGTTAGCAGAGGACACACATAAAGAGATTGTAATTCGAGTTCATCCTATAAATATTAGAATGCAATGGAGATATCACCAAGAGGTGACATAGTGTAGCGGATCATGATAGATAGTTTGAGGCAATACGATACATATGAGAGATGTCCCATGAGGGACATGATCATTCGAAGCTATGATCGAGAGCTATTGGGACCTCTACTTCAATGAATAACACGACAGTAAGAAGAACTATGGATTCAAGGAGTAAATGCTACAGTGTTAGTTATAGGTGCCCTACAAGTCAATCATATAAGTGATAGCACCTATGATACACTGCGTCGATTTCTTTGTATATTATTACTAGTATTTTCTCACATTATCTGGATGAATATTGTGATGTCCATGGATCTATGCAATAGGAATCAGATTATAATGAGATCATGATAATGAGACTGATATACCTTTAAACATAGATCCTAAATCATCCTGGTCATAGGTTACTCGATGAGGACATCGAGATAACCAAATAGACTGGTGTGTTATATACTCATCTATATGATGGAGGTGACTAGTCTCATAGTCACTTGTGTGGAGACACTAGAGGTACAATGCAGGTGCTCATTGGAGAATGAGTTCACTGATTGATCCACTTACAGAATGTTGTATGGTTAATAATACCTAATGTTAGATAGCGATTTCGTAGTCCTAGTAGTGTGTTTGGTCCTTAGACATGAGACACTAAAGATGTCTTGTTTGAGTACTCCATTCTTTGATGTCAGACTTACAGATTTGGAAAGCTCTAGATTTAGTATAGTCGATTCTCGAGAATAGTAGCCAACCTTACGAAGGCAATTGCGTGTCAATATAGGATCATCCACTCTTGGTATCATGAGAGATATATCCCATGTATACTCGCTTGGGCAAAATCCCTAGTTATGGTCATTCAGATTGAAAGAGAAGGAGTTCTCCGAGAGAATCCGATTAGAGCGAAACTCGAACAGGATTCCATATGGGCCTAAATTTACCATGCCTAATATACGGTCTCTAGGGTATTAGATGGATGAGGGACTATAGATACATGGTAACTGAGGACAGATAGATCTGATGGATTAGATCCCCATATACTGTATGGGGACTATGGCGTAGTGGCCCAGTACGTCCATAGTCGATGAGTCGAGTGAATTATTATGGAGATAATAATCCACTATATTAGAAGAAGTTCTGATGGGACTGACTCACAGCCAGCTCGGTATTGGACCTAGAGGGTCGCACACATAAGATGGATATTACAATGAATAGAGGTGCGGATATGAGATATCAGCGAAGCCCCTAGTTTGGATCTTATGGATAAGATCTAATTGGATAATTGGATGAGATCTAATTAAATGAATCGATAAGATCAAATTGGATGAGATCAAATTGAATCCTATGGATGAGATCCAACCGGATAGAGATCCAACCGGATAGAGATCCAGTGTGAATAGGATCCGTTAAGGATAAGTTTCATGCACCTTTATAAATAAGAGGAACCACCTGGTTCATAAGCTAGGAGCTCTTGGTAGTCTCCTCTCCTATTCTCCTCCATCTCCTCTCCACCTCCTTGGCTCTAGCAGCCTTGTGGCGCACGTGGATCCATATCTCACGGTGATCTAAGGAGCATCATCACTACGTCCATTGTGTGGATTACCGCTAGAGAGGAGTACGCTAGTGCTCCTTCATCCTCCTCATCGGATCTAGAATTTTTGGGGATATATGATCTCTTTAGGTAATGCTTTTGACATGATACGTGTGATTTTTTGGATTTACGATTTTTTACACACCAATCATCGCACGATAGCCAAGTACGTAACTATGAGAAATTTGGTCTTGTTTTTATTTTTTGCTGTGCATGAGATGTCGATTCTCCTAATTTCCTAGCAATAGTATCAGAGCTAGGTTCGTCGTGCGATGATTGGCTTATAAACTATATATGTTATATTTTGGATGCACTTTTGGTGTCAAAATCGTTGACGTAACAGCAGAAAAGGGTAGCAATTGTTGTTGCCCTCGTAGATTGGCCATGGTCAAAGGCGGCTTGTTGCTTTGGCTACGGCCTAGCCACCCGCGTGCAGGGGCCGCAAGCGGCCAGAGGTCGGCGGTTGTGCCTACACGCTGGCACTGCACCCAAGCAGCAATTGTTGCTGCCCTCACAGGTTGGCCATGGCCAAAGGCTTCTTGTAGCTTTAGCTGTGGCCTAGCCACATGAGGGGAGGAGCCGTAGGTGGCTAGAGGCCGGCGGCTGTGCCTGCATGCTGGCACTATACTCACTCGCAGGTAGCCGCATAATGGGTAGCGCTTGCGGGCAGCGTGCCCGCAATTAAGCCACCCACAACCGCGCCGAGAGAAGCGCCCGCCCGCCGGCGGGGGCAGGGATCTCCCGTAGTGCTTGCAAGGGGCAGCACCACCCATGGACAGATCACCTGTGGCCACTGCACCCACGGGTAGGGGTGGCGAGCTCGAGCGCAGTGGTCACCAACGGTAGGGTGGCGGCGGGCACATTGCTGTAGGAGCAGGGGATTAGGGTTTTCGAGCAAAAGGTAATTTTGCCCCTCAAAATTTTGAAAATTCTAATTTTGTCCCTTATGATAGAATGGCCAAAATACCTTCAGAATTTAGAAAATTTCCTACAAGTCCCTGATTTCAAATTTTAGTTATTTAAAAGGTTTAAGTAACTATTATTATTTATCTAGTAATCCTACATGATATCTATATGTGATGTGATATGGGAAGATGATCATGGACTTTGTGATGTGTGTATATTATTATTAAGGCCTGCGAGCCTCTATTTTTCGTTGATTGTCAAGCCTGCATACCTGTAATTATGTTGTAATTATCCTAGAGACATGACGGAAGCCTGGAGGTGGTAGCGGGACCCTTGAGGTCGATTCAGACAATCACAACGCATGGAGATGCATCGAGGTGCCGATGGATCCGACGATGAGAAGATGGATGATCATCGGGCATAGAGATGCACCAATATGCATATAGATCCTAATGTAAGTGATTAGGCCTACTGGCTTAGGTCTAATCATATTAGATTGAGGTCCATGATCATCTAGTGTACTTGTGCATGTGATTGTTATACACCTACTAGATAAGTATATATATATACACGATATAAATATATATTAAATATATATGTGTGTGACATATATCACGAGACCAAACCTAAAACCCCTCCTATGATAATATTAAGTCGGTAAGTGTGAGACAATAAGATTGACCCACGTGGCCTTCCATCGTTATAGGCAGGAACCGATGCTTGACTTAGGTTGAGTTGGTCTAGTCCCTCAAAGCTCACCTATTTTGTGTCTCGCTATCTTGTCTATGACATAAGATGTCACCGGTGACCTGAGGTTATGATATGGTTGGTCGAGTCCCTCGAGGGCATATCATCGAATCAGACTCATCTTGTAACGATGGTGATGACTTAACTGGACATCATCTTTAGTCAAGTCCCTCGAGACCATGGTAGTTCGGAGGCTAAATATGACGGGAATCACAAGGAGTTGTGATTGGCAAGAGTTGCCTACCTTTTGGGCTTAGTGTGATTAGTCGTGTCGCTCGAGGTTGTTCTAAGATGCTGATTGGATCATAATTCCCACTAGAAGTCTACCGAAGACTTTCGTTTCACGTTCATGTGAGTGTTACATGACTCACTAGAAAAAAAAATTAGTGGGAGCATGTCAAGATAGAAGTCCATATCTTGATTATTTATTTTTATAAAATCTACGTGTTATTTACTTATGTTATATCTCCTGTTTATCAAAAACATGTCATCATCAAACCCTCTATATGGCATACTTGATGCCAACCGTCTCACTGGTCCAAATTATGCAGATTGGCTCCACAACCTAAGAATAATTCTCATAGTGGAGAAAATCGCATATGTCCTAGATATGATCATAACCTAACCTGAGGCGGAAGTTTCTCAAGAAGAGTTTATCCAATATGCAAAGTATATAGATGAGTCTACTCTTGTTCAGTGTTACATATTAGCTTCTATGACTCCTGAGTTACAGAGATAACATGAAAACATAGATGCTCATTCCATACTACTGTATTTCCATAAACTGTTTGAGGAACAGGGAAGAACTAAGCGATATGAGATATCCAAGAGTCTCTTCCATGCCAGGATGACTGAGGGGACACCGGTTCAGAACCATGTTCTGAAAATGATAGAGTGGATTAAAAAACTCATAGGTCTAGGAATGGTCCTAGATGATAACCTGTGCATTGATCTTATACTTCAGTCCCTACCATATTCCTTTTCTCAATTCATCATGAATTTTAATATGAACAAACTTGAGGTATCTCTCCCTAAGCTCCTCAATATGTTGAGGAAGGTAGAGAGCACAATCAAGAAACAAAAATTAGTTCTCTATGTTGGTGAGACCAAAAGGAAATGGAAGGCTGAGAAGACCCTTGAGAAGGGCAAGGGCAAACGAGATAAGGCAAAGGTTGCCAAAATTGACCTAGCAAAGGATAAAGGTTAGTGCTTCCACTACGGTCAAGATGGGCATTGGAAGAGGAACTACAAGGTGTATCTTGCAGGAAAAGCGAAACAGAAGCTTGGAAAAGCTTCAGGTACATTCATGATCAGTCTTTATATGTCAGATTCTTATGATAATGCATATGTATTAGATACCGGTAGTGCTTATCACATCTGCAATTCGTTGCAGGTTCTGACAAGGCCTAGGAGATTGGCAAAAGATAAGATGGATAATGGAGCAAGAGCTGCTGCTGTTACTATCGACGAGGTCACTCTACATCTGCTTGATAGAGCTACTATTGCATTAGATGCATATTATTTTATTTCTTCTATTATCAAATATGTTATTTCTATTTTATGTTTGACATTAAATGGTTATAAAGTACCTTTTGAGAATAATTGTTATTTAATCAGTGAGAATGATAAGATCATTACTAGAGGGACATTGCATAATGATTTGATTATGCTAAATATTGCTCCACATATCATGAATGTAAGCATGTCCAAGAGGAAACGAGAAGAGGTGAACAATGCATATCTGTGGTATTATAAGCTAGGTCATATCCATGAGGGAAGGATTCAAAAGTTATTAAAGAATGGATACTTAGATCCATTTAACTATGAGTCATATACAACTTGCAAGTCTTGCCTTTGTAAAAAACTGACCAACTCTCCATTTAGTGAAACTAGAGAGAGAGCCAATAAGTTACTAGAACTCATACATAGTGATGTATGTGGTCCTATGTCAACTCATGCCATAGGTGATTACTTTTACTTCGTTACTTTCACTGATGATTTCTTTATGTATGGACATGTGTACTTGATAAAGTATAAGTCTGAAACCTTCAAAAAATTCAGGGAGTATACGAATGAAGTAGAGAACCAGACTAGAAAGGGTATTAAAACTCTTCGATCAAATCGAGGATAATATTTGAGTTTGAAATTCACCTAGTTCCTCGAGGGCCATGAGATTCTATCCCAATAAACATCTCCTTATACACTATAGCTCAATGGTGTATCAGAAAGGAGGAATTGCACACTATTAGATATGGTGAAGTCTATGATGAGTTTTGCTGACTTATCCATCATATTTTGGGGATATGCCTTGTAGACCGCAGCTTACCTTCTGAATAGAGTTTCATCTAGACCGGTAGTATCTACACTATATGAAATATGGGGAGAGAAGAAGCTCAATCTTAAGGTTGTTAAGATTTGGAGGCTGCCCTGCTTACATTAAAAGACACGACCCCAATAAGTTGGAATCCAGGACGGAACGGTGCAAGTTCATGGGATACCCCAAGGAAACTTGTGGTTATTATTTCTATCATCCTAAGGACCAAAAGGTCTTTGTTGCCAAGAGAGTAGTGTTTCTTGAGAATAAACACATTCTTGGCGAAAATAGTAGGAGCATGATAAAGTTGAGTGAGGTTGGAGAACCTGGCTCAGACACCATTCCAGAGACTGAGTCTGTTCATGTACCTAATACACAAGTTCTAATTTTACATAGGATTGGTAGAGTGTCACACCCTCCTGAAAGATATATGAGACATATTAGTGGAGAGGACACTCAGGATATTGATTCTCAGACCTACAAGGATGCTATCATGAGCATAGACTTTGGGAAGTAGCAAGAAGCCATAAATTTTGAGATGGAATCCATGTACTCCAAGAAGGTTTGGAACCTTGTTGATGCACTTGAGGGTATCGTACCCATCGGTTGCAAATGGATCTTCAAGAAGAAGATCGGGGTAGATGGAAAGGTGGAGACCTATAAGGCAAGGCTAGTGGCTAAGGGGTATCATCAAAGGTAATGTGTTGACTATGATGAAACCTTTGCACCCGTAGCTATGTTGAAATCCATCCGAATTCTATTAGCTTTTGCATTACATTATGACTATAAGATCTGGCATATGGACATGAAAACTATATTCCTTAATGATAACCTTGAAGAGGAAGTATATATGATACAACATAAGAGATTCATGTCCAAGCAGAGTCTAGATAAGGTGTGCAGATTGCTTAAGTCTATTTATGGACTAAAGCAAGCTTTCCAAAGTTGGAACATAAGATTTGATAAGGCGATTAGATCTTGTGACTTCGTTAAAAACAAAGATGAGCCTTGTGTGTATAGGAAAGTAAGTGGAAGCGCTATCACCTTCTTGGTGTTCTATGTGAATGACATCTTAATTATTGGGAATAATGTAGGAATACTCTCCATAGTAAAGGCTTGGCTATCTAGACACTTCTCCATGAAGGACTTAGGGGAAGCATCCTATATTTTGATGATTTAGATCTATAGAGATAGATCCAAGAGGATGCTTGGCTTGTCTCAATCCAGGTATATAGACACCATTATCAAAAGGTTTGGTATGGAAAATTTCAAGAGAGGTCTCATACCTATGAGACATGAAATATCACTTTCTAGGAGTATATCTCTAAAGACTCCTGATGAAAAGGCACACATGGAAATGATATAATATGTCTCAGTGATAGGGTTGATCATGTATGCTATGCTATGTACCAGGCCTGATATAGTACATGCTCTGAGTGTCACGAGTAGGTATTAGGCAGATCCAAGCTTGGAACATTAGAAAATAGTAAAGTGTATCCTTTAGTAGTTGAAAAGGACTAAGAATCTTTTATTGGTATACGGAGGCAATAGCCTTAGAGTTGAGGGCTACACGGACTCGAACTTCTAGTCCAATGTTGATGATAGCAAATATAATTTAGGGTATATGTTCACCTTGAATGGAGGAGCAGTATGCTGAAAAAATTCTAAGTAAAATACTTCTACTAACTCGACCATAAAGGCCGAATACATTACTATAGCAAAGGAAGCAAAGGAGGGAGTCTGGATGAAGAAGTTCATCATAGATCTAGGAGTCATGCCGAACAGCACGGAGCTGATTACCTTATATTATGACAATAACAGGGCAATTGCTCAAGCGAAGGAACCCAGGTCTCATCAGAAGTCAATGCATGTTCTGAGGAGGTTCCACTTGATAAGAGAGATCGTGGCCCGTGGAGATATAGTAATAGAAAGAGTTCTATCCGAAGATAACATTGCAGATCCACTGAAAAAGCCGTTGACTCAGATTATATTTAAGCGTTACAGAGATCTAATGGGGATTAAACACATAGGTGATTGGCTTTAGGTCAAGTGGGAGATTGTTGGTTATAGGTGCCCTACAAGTCAATCACGTTAGTGATGGCATCTGTGACACGCTGCGTCAATCTCTTCGCATATTATTACTGATAGTTTCTCATATTATCTGGATGAATATTGTGATATCTATGGATCTATGCAATGAGAACTGAATCATGATGAGATCACAATAATGAAACCGATATACCTTTAAACACATATCCTAAATCATCCTAATCATAGGTTACTCGATGAAGACATCGAGATAATCGGATAGACTGGTGCGTTGTATACTTGTCTATATGATGGAGGTGATTGGTCTCATAGTTGCTTGTGTGTGGATACTAGAGGTACAGTGCAGGTACTCATTGGAGAATGAGTTCACTGATTAATCTACTTACAGAATGTTATATAGTTAATGATACCTAATGTCAGACAACGATTCTGTAGTCCCAGTAGTGTGTTTGGTCCTTTGTCTTAAGACACCAAAGATATCTTGTTTAAGTACTCCATTCTTTGATGCCAAACTTATAGATTTAGAAAGCTCCAGATCTGATATAGTTGGTTCTCGGGAATGGTAGCCAATCTTATGAAGATAATTACATGTCAATAGAGGATCATCCACTCTCGATATTGTGAGTTTTATATACCGTGTGTGCTCGCTCAAGTAAAATCCCTAGCTAGGGTTGTTCGGATTGAGAGAGAAGGAGTTCTCCGGGAAAATCCAATTAGAGCGAGACTCAGACAGGATTCCATATGGGCCTAACTTTACCATGCCCAATATACGGTCTTTGGGTATTATATGGATAAGGGACTATAGATACATGGTAATTGAGGATAGATAGATCCGATGGATTAGATTCCCCTGTACCATCTGGGGACTATGGCGTAGTGGCCTAGTACGTCTATAGTCGATGAGTCGAGTAAATTATTATGGAGATAATAATCCACTATATCAGAAGGAGTTCTGAGTTAGAAGGAGTTCTGACGGGAGCGACTCACAGCCACCTCGGTATCGGACCTAGAAGGTCACACACATAAGGTGGATGTTGTGACGAGTAGAGGCGTAGATATGAGATATCAACGAAGCCCCTAGTTTGGATCCTGTGGAGAAGATCCAATTGGATAATTAGATGAAATCCAATTAAATGATTAGATAAGATCCAATTGGATGAGATCAAATTGAATCCTATGGATGAGTTCCAACTGGATAAAGATCTAGTGTGAACAGGATCTGTTAGGAAATGCATCAAGGGGGAGCGACATCACATGCGCAGCGGAAGAACAGAAAACAAAACCCCAGATTTCCCGTAGAAAGTTTCCATCATCGTGCGAAGATCGATGCATCAAAAGCAAATCCGCGAAAACTACACATGTAAAAGAAGATACCTAGGGAGATCGTATATCCCTTAATTCTTGCAGATCTGTGTGAGAGGATGAAGGAAGTCATGTGTCCTCCTCTCTAGCGGTATCCACACAACAGGGATTGCGACGATGCTCCTCTCTCTCTCTCTGGGGAGAGGCGAATAAGAGGTGGCTACCAAAAACCCTCAGCCTATAGAACTTTGGTTCCCTCCTATTTATAGAGGCCCCCTGAAAAACCCTAATGAATCTTTTGCCCTATTGGGTATTGGATCTCCATCCAATTAACCAAGCCTCTTGGATTAGTGGGCCTCTACCCAATAATCTCTTATTAGCAATTATTGAATCTCATCTCAGGATCCAATAATTCAGGGGCTTAATGGATATCCAATAAGATATGGGGTTCAGCGAATATCTCATATCCGAACCTCTACTCGTCGCAACACCTACCATATGTGTGTGACCCTCTAGGCCCAATATCGAGCTGGCCATGAGTCATACTTGTCAGAACTCCTTCTGACTTAGTGAATTATTATCTCTATAATAATTCACCCAACTCATCGACCGCGGATATACTAGGCTACTGCGCCGCGACCCCCAGACGATACAGGGGAATCCAATCCTTTGGACCTATCTGCCTCAGTTACCATATATCTATAATCTCTCATCCATCTAATATCCCAGAGATCCTATATCGGGCATGGTGCTGTCAGGCCCATACGGTCTCTCCTCGAGTCTTGCTCTTGTCGGATTCTCTCGGAGAACCCTTTCTCAATCCGAATAACCTTGGCCAAGGATTTGTTCAAGCAAGAATACATCGGATATTCCTCTCATGATACCAAGAGTGAATGATCCTCTATTGACACTCAATAGCCCTCATAAGGTTGGCTACCACTCCCAATGACCGGCTATACTAGATATGGAGCTTTCCAAACCTATAAGTCTGGTATTAAAGAGTGGAGTACTCATACAGGACATCTTTGGTGTCTCAAGTCTAAGGACCAGATATACTACTGGGACTACAGAATCGCTGTCTGACATGAGGTATCAATAACCATCCAGCATTCCGTAGGCGGATCAATCAGTGAACTCATTCTCTAATGAGCACCTGCACTATACCCTTAGTGTCCCCACATGAGTAGCTATGAGACCAGCTACCTCCATCATATGAACGGGTATACAACACACCAGTCTATCCGGTTATCTCGATGTCCTTCTCGAGTAACCTATGACCAGGATAATTTAGGGTCTGTGTTTAAAGGTGAATCGATCTCATTATCGTGATCTCATCACGATCCGATTCCCATTGTACAGATCCAGGGACAGCACAATATACATCTAGATAATGTGAGATAATACCAATAATCATAAGCAAAGAGATTGACGTAACGTGTTACAGGTGCAATCACTCATGTGATTGGCTTGTAGGGCACCTATAACTAGCTGCTTGCATGAGCGGCGCCCCTAGTTTGGATCCTGTGGATAAGATCCAATTGGATAATTAGATGAAATCCAATTAAATGATTAGATAAGATCCAATTGGATGAGATCAAATTGAATCCTATGGATGAGATCCAACTGGATAGAGATCTAGTGTGAACAGGATCCGTTAAGGATAAGCTTCCTGCACTTCTATAAATAGAAGGAACCACCTGGTTTATAAGCTAAGAGCTCTTGGTAGTCTCCCCTCCTATTCTCCTCACTCTCCTCTCCTCTTCCTTGGCTCTGGCAGCTTTGTGGTGAACATGGAGAAAGATCCTGCGGTGATATGAGGAGCGTTGTCACTGCATCCGCTGTGTTGATTACTGCTAGAGAGGAGTACGCTTGTGCTCCATCATCCTCTTCATCAGATCTAGAATTTTTGAGGATATACGATCTCCCCAGGTAATGCTTCTGACATGATACGTGCATTTTTCGGATTTATAGTTTTTTACGCGCCAATCATCGCACGATGATTAAGTACGAAACTATGGGAAATCCGATCTTAATTTTGTTTTTCGCTGCACATGAGATGTTGATTCTCCCGATTTCTCAGTAGTGGTATTAGAGCCAAGTTCGTAGTGTGATAATTAGCTTATAAACTACATATGTTGTGTTTTGGATGCACTTTTGATATCAAAATCATTGACGTAACAGCGAAAAAGTACAGCAATTGTTACTGCCCTCGTAGGTTGGTCATGGCTAAAGGCTACTTGCCGCTTTGGCCGTGACCTAGCCACTCGCGGGCAGGGGTCGCAAGCGGCTAGAGGTCAACGACTTGCCTGCGCGCTGGCACTATGCTCGCGAGCGGCTCTAACGCTCCTACAAGCAAGCCACCCACAGCCACACCGGGAGGAGCGTCGGCCTGCAGGCGAGAGCGATGATCTCCTGTGTCACTCGTAAGAGGCAACACCACCCATGAACAGATCGCCTGTGGGCACTAAACCCACGAGCAAGGGCGGCGTGCCCAAGCATAGTGGCCGCCGACGGTAGGGTGGCGATGGCCACAATGCTGTAGAAGCAGAGGATTAGAGTTTTTGTGCAAAAGATAATTTTGTCCCTCAAAATTTTAAAAATTTAAATTTTGTCCCTTATGATAGAATGACCAAAATACCCTTCAAATTTTAGAAAATTCCTTGCATGTCCCTTATTTCAAAATTTAGTTATTTAAAAGGTTTAAGTAACTATTATTATTTATCTAGTAATCCTACATGATATAAATATGTGATGTGATGTGGGAAGATGATCATGGACTTTATGATATGTGTATGTGATTATTGGGGCCTGCGAGCCTCCACTTTTCATTAATTATCGAGCTTGCGTGGCTGTAATTATGTTGTAATTATCCTAGAGGTTTGGTGGAAGCCTAGAGATGGTAGCGGGACCCTTGAGGCCGATTCGGACGATCATAACGCATGGAGATGCGTCGAGGAGCCGACGGATTCGACGATGAAAGATGGATGATCACCGGGCATAGAGATGCACCGATATGCACATAGATCATAATGTAAATGATTAGGCCTACTGCCCCGGGCCTAATCATATTAGGTTGAGGTCCATGATCATCTAGTGTGCTTGTACATATGATTGCTATATACCTACTAGATAAGTATATATATATATATATATATATATATATTTGCATGTGATGTAAATATATATTAAATATGTATATGTGTGACACATCATATCACGAGACCAAACCTAAAACCCCTCCTATTAATATTAAGTCGGTAAGCCTGAGGCGATAAGATTGACCCTCATGGCCTTCCATCGTTATAGGTATAAACTAATTCCCGATGTAGATTGAGTTGGTCTAGTACTTCAAGGCTAACCTATTTTGTGTCTCGCTATCTTGTCTATGACGTGAGATGTCACCGGTGACCTGAGGACATAATATACTTGGTTGAGTCCCTCGAGGATATATCACCGAATTAGACTCATCTGGTAATGATAGTGATAACTTAACTGGACATCATGGTTGGTCGAATCCCTCAAGGCCATGGTGGTTCAGAGGCCAAATATAATGGGAATCATAAGGAGTTATGATTGGCAAGAGTTGCCTACCTTTTAGGTTTAGTGTGATTGATCGAGTCCTTCAAGGTTACACTAAGATGTCAATTGGATCCTGATCCCCACTAGAAGTCTGCCGGAGACTTCCATTTTACGTGCATGAGGGTGTCACGTGACTCACTAGAAAAAATTAGTGAGAGCACGTCAAGATAGAAGTCCAAATCTTGATTACTTATTTTTGCGAAATCTATGTGTTATTTACTTATGTTATATCTCATGTTTATCAAAAATATGTCGTCATCAAACCCTCTACATGGCATACTTGAAGCCAACCGCCTCACTTGTCCAATTTATGCAGATTGGCTTCACAACCTAAGAATAGTTCTCACAGCGGAGAAAATCGTATATATCCTAGTTACGGTTATGCCCTAACTTGAGGCAGAAGCTCCTCAAGAAGAGTTTGCCTAATATGCAAAGTATATAGATGATTCACTCTCGCTCAGTATTACATGTTAGCCTCTATGACTCCTGAGTTACAAAGACAACATGAAAACATGGATGCTCATTCCATACTGCTATATCTCCATAAATTGTTTGAGGAACGGGAAAGAACTCAGTGATATAAGATATCTAAGAGTCTCTTCCATGCTAGGATGACTGAGGGGACACCAGTTCAGAACCATGTCCTGAAGATGATAGAGTGGATTGAAAAACTCATAGGTCTAGGAAGATCCTAGATGATAATCTATGCGTTGATCTTATACTTTAGTCCCTATCAGATTCCTTTTCTCAGTTCATCATGAATTTCAATATGAACAAACTTGAGGTATCTCTCCCTAAGCTCCTCAATATATTGAGGGAGGCAGAGAGCACAATCAAGAAAAAGAAATTAGTTTTCTAGATTGGTGAGACCAAAAGGAAAAGGAAGGCTGGGAAGACTCTTGAGAAGGGCAAGGGCATGGGCAAACAGGGTAAGGCAAAGGTTGCCAAAATTGATTCAATAAAGGACAAAGGCCAGTGCTTCCACTACGGTCAAGATAGGCATTGGAAGAGGAACTGCAAGGTGTATCTTGCATAAAAAAGCAAAACAAAAGCTTGAAAAAGCTTTAGGTACATTCATGGTCAGTCTTCATGTGTCAGATTCTTATGATAATGCATGGATATTGGATACAGTAGTGCTTATCATATTTGTAATTTGTTGTAGATTCTGACAAGGCCTAGGAGATTGGCAAAAGATGAGATGGACCTCAAGATGGGCAATGGAGCAAGAGTTATTACTGTTACTATCGGCGAGGTCACTCTACATCTGCTTGATGGAGCTACTATTGCATTAGATGCATGTTATTTTTGTTCCTTCTATTATCAAAAACTTTATTTTCATTTTATGATTGACATTAAATAATTATAAAGTGCTTTATGAGAATAATTGTTATTCAATCAGTGAGAATAATAAGATCATCACTAGAGGGACATAATGGTTTGTTTATACTAAATATTGCTCCATATATCGTGAATGTAAGCATGTCTAAGAGGAAACGAGAAGAGATAAACAATGCATATCTGTGGCATTATAAGCTAGGTCATATCCATGAGGGAATGATTCAAAAATTGCTAAAGAATGGATACTCAGATCCGTTTGATTGAGTTATATACAACTTACAAGCCTTGCCTTCGTGGAAAATGATCAACTTTTCATTTAGTAGAACTAGAGAGAGAGCCATTGAGTTACTAGAACTCAAACATACTGATATATGTGGTCCTATGTCAACTAATGTCATAGATGGTTACTCTTACTTCGTTACTTTCATTGATGATTTCTCTAGGTATTGACATGTGTACTTGATTAAGTATAAGTCTGAAGCCTTCGAGAAATTCAGGGAGTATAAAGATTAAGTAGAGAACCAAACTGGAAAGAGTATTAAAACTCTTTGATCGGATCAAGGAGGAGAATACTTGAGTATGAAATTCATCCAGTTCCTCAAGGACCATAAGATTTTGTCCCAATTGACACCTCCTTATACACCATAGCTTAATGGTATATCAGAAAGCCGGAATCGCACTCTATTAGATATGATGCTGTCCATTATGAGTTTCGTTGACCTACTCATCTCATTTTAAGGATATATCTTGTAGACCACAGCTTACCTTCTGAACAAAGTTCCATCTAAATCGATAGTGTCTACACCATATATGATATGGAGAGGGAAGAAGTCCGATCTTAAGGTTATTAAGATTTGGGGCTGCCCTACCAATGTTAAAAGACACGACCCCGATAAGTTGGAATCCAGGATGGAATGGTGTAATTTTTTGGAATATCCCAAGAAAACTTGTAGTTATTATTTCTATCACCATGAGGACCAAAAGGTCTTTGTTGCCAAGTGAGCAATGTTTCTTGAGAAGGAACACATTCTTGGTGGAAACAGTAAGAGCATAATCGAGTTGAGCGAGGTTGGAGAACCTAGCTCAGGCACCATTCTAGAGACCGAGTCTGTTCAGGTACCTAACACACAAGTTCCAAATTTGCGTAGAACTAGTAGAGTGTCACACCCTCCTGAAAGAAATATGAGACATATTAGTGGAGAGGACACTCAGGATATTGATCCTCAGACCTACGAGGAGGCTATTATGAGCATAGACTCTGGGAAGTAGTAAGAAGCCATGAATTCTGAGATGAAATCTATGTACTCCAACAAGGTTTAGAACCTTGTTGATGCACCTGAGAGTATTATACCCATCGACTGCAAATGGATCTTCAAGAATAAGATCGGGGTAGATAGAAAAGTGGAGGCCTATAAGACAAGGCAAGGCTAGTGGCTAAAGGGTATCGTCAGAGGCAAGGTGTTTACTATAATAAAACCTTTGCACCCATAGCTATGCTGAAATCCATCAAAATTCTATTGGCTATTGCAGTAAATTATGACTATGAGATCTGGCAGATGGACGTAAAAACTACAGTCCTCAATGACAACCTCGAAGAGGAACTATATATGATATAGCCTGAGGGATTCATGTCCAAGCAAAGTCCAAATAAGATGTACATATTGCTTAAGTCCATTTATGGACTAAAGCAAGCTTCCCGAAGTTGGAACATAAGATTTGATGAGGCAATCAGATCTTATGACTTCGTTAAGAACGAAAATGAGCCTTGTGTGTATAGGAAGGTATGTGGGAGCGCTATCACCTTCTTGGTGTTCTATGTAGATGATATCTTAATCATTGGGAATGATGTAGGAATGCTCTCCACAATAAAGGCTTGGCTATCTAGACACTTCTCCATAAAGGACTTAGGGGAAGCATCCTATATTTTGGAGATTCAGATCTATAGAGATAGATCTAAGAGGATGCTTAGCTTGTCCCAATCCAGGTACATAGACATTATTGTTAAAAGGTTTGGCATGGAACATTCCAAGAGATGTTTCATACCTATGAGACATAAAATATCATTTTATAGGATTATATCACCAAAGACTCCTGAAGAAAGGGCACACATGGATTGGATACCATATGCCTCAACGATAGGGTCTATCATATATGCTATGCTATGTACCAGGTCTGACATAGCACATGCTCTAAGTGTCACATGCAGGTATTAGGCAGATCTAAGCTTGGAGCACTAGAAAATAGTAAAGTATATCCTTAAGTACTTGAGAAGGACTAAGGATCTTTTACTAGTATATAGAGGCAGTAGCCTCAAAGTTGAGGGCTACATGGACTCAAGCTTCCAGTCTGATGTCGATGATAGCAAATCTAATTCAAGGTATGTGTTCATCCTGAATGGAGGAGCAGTATGTTGGAAAAGTTTCAAGCAAAATACTACTACTAACTCGACCACAGAGGCGGAATACATTACTGTGGCAGAGGCAGCAAAGGAGGGAGTCTGGATGAAGAAGTTCATCACAGATCTAGGAGTCGTACCAAACAGCACGAAGCTTATTACCTTATATTGCGACAACAACGGGGCAATTGCTCAAGCGAAGAAACTCAGGTCTTATCAGAAGTTAAAGCACGTTCTGAGGAGGTTCCACTTAATAAGAGAGATCATGGCTTATGGAGATATAGTAATGGAAAGAATTCCATCTGAAGATCCACTGATAAAGTCGTTGACTCAGATTATATTTGAGCGTCACAAATGTCTGATGGGGATCAGATACATAGGTGATTGGTTTTAGGTCAAGTGGGAGATTATTGGTTATAGGTGCCCTATAAGTCAATCACGTGAGTGATGGTACCTGTGATACGCTACGTTGATCTCTTCGTATATTATTACTTATATTTTTTAATATTATTTGGATGAATACTGTGATGTCCATGAATCTGTGTAATCAGAATTGGATCGTGATGAGATCACGATAATGAGACCGATATACCTTTAAACATAGATCCTAAATTATCCTGGTCATAGGTTACTCAATGAGGACATCGAGATAATTAGATAGAGTGGTGTACTATATACTCATATATATGATGGAGGCGATTGGTCTCATAGTCGCTTGTGTGGGGACACTAGAGGTACACTGCAGGTGCTCATTAGAGAATGAGTTCATTGATTGATCCGCTTACAGAATGTTATAAGGATAATGATACCTAATATCAAATAGTGATTTCGTAGTCCTAGTAGTGTGTTGGTCCTTAGACTTGAGACACCAAAGATGTCTTTTTTGAGTACTTCATTCTTTGATACCGGACTTATAAATTTGGAAAGCTCCAGATATGGTATAGCCGATTCTCGGGAATGGTAGCCAACCTTACGAAAGTAATTGTGTGTCAATAAAGGATCATCCACTCTCGGTATCGTGAGAGATATATCCCGTGTGTGCTCACTCAAGCAAAATCCCTAGTCAGGGTCGTTCAGATTAAGAGAGAAGGAGTTCTTCGGGAGAGTTTGATTAGAGCGAGACTCAGACAGGATTCTGTATGGGCCTGACTTTACCATGCCCAATATACGATCTCTCGGGTATTAGATGGATAAAAGACTATAGATACATGGTAAATGAGGACAAACATATCCGATGGATTAGATCCCCTTACACCGTTTGAGGACTATGGCATAGTCGATGAGTCGAGTGAATTATTATAAAGATAATAATCCACTATATCATAAGGAGTTCTGAGTCAGAAGGAGTTTTGATGGGAGCGACTCATAGCCAACTCGATATCGGCTCCATAGGGTCACACACATAAGGTGGATGTTACGATGAGTAGAAGTACGAATATGAGATATCAGCGAAGCCCCTAGTTTGGATCCAGTGGATAAGATCCAATTGGATAATTAGATGAAATCCAATTAAATGATTAGATAAGATCTAATTAGATGATATCAAATTAAATTCTATGGATGAGATCCAACTAAATAGAGATCCAGTGTGAACAGGATCCGTTAAGGATAAGCTTCTTATACCTCTATATATAAAAGGAACCACCTGGTTTATAGGCTAAGAGCTATTGATAGTCTCCCCTCCTATTCTCCTCAGTCTCCTCTCCTCCTTCTTGGCTCTGGTAGCCTTGTAGTGCATGTGGCGAGAGATCCCGCGATGATCTGAGGAGCGTCGTCACTACGTCCGCTATGTGGATTACCGTTAGAGAGGAGTATGCTAGTGCTCCTTCATCCTCTTCATAGGATCTGAAATTTTCGGGGATATACGATCTCCCAAGGTAACGCTTTTGACATGATATATGTAATTTTTTGGATTTATGATTTTTTGCGCACCAATCATTGCACGACGGTCAAGTACGTAACTATGAGAAATATAGTCTTGTTTTTGTTTTCTACTATGCATGAGATGTTGATTCTCTCGATTTCCCAACATTAGGCATTGATAGAAGATCATCCACTCTTGCTGTCATAAGAAGAATATCCCATGTATTTTTGCTCAAACAAATCCCTAGTCATGGTCATTTGGATTAGAGAAAAAGAGTTCTGCAGAAGGATCCGATTAGAGTGAGACTCAAGTAGAAATCATATGGGCCTGACAGCACCATGCTTGATATATAATCTCTGAAATATTAAATAAATAAGAGACTATAGGTACATGATAACTGAGGATAGATAGATCTAAAGGATTAGATTCCCTTATATCATCTAGGGACTACGGCGTAGTGGCCTAATATGTCCATAGTCGATGAGTCGAGTAAATTATTATGGAGATAATTTATTGAGCCAGAAGGAGTTCTAACATGTATGACTCATGGCTAGCTTGATATTAGGCTTAGTGTCACACATATTTGGTAGGTGCTGCGATGAGTAGAGGTTTAGATATGAAATATTTGCTAGAGTCCCTATCTTATTGGATATCCAATAAGCCCTTGAATTATTGAATCCTATGGATATGATCCAATAAGAGCTAATAAGAGATTAATGAGTAGAGACCTACAAATCTAAAAGGCTTGGGTAGTTGAATGAAGATCTGGTACCCAATAGGGCAAGATCCATTATGGTTAAGTTGACTGTTAGGGATCGGAGCGGCACTAAGAGGAGGGGGGGTGAATTAGTGCAGCGGATTAAAATGAATAAAGCTTGAAAACCAATTCCGAAGATTTGCTTAAGAACTTGATTCAGCAAAAGAGACTTTAACTTGAAGATATTTAGGTAAATGAACTTGGAAGTAGGGAGAAGAAATCCGATCGGTTTGCGAGCTTAAGTAATTTACGATCAGAATCTTAAGTACTCACACAACAAGTAGACGCAGCGATGTATAGTGGTTCGGTCAAATGACCTACGTCCACTCTTGAAGCCTCCTCCAATGAGGCTCCCAACTTCCACTAGCAAGTCTCTTGAAGGGGAAGGACCAAACACCCCTTCAGACCTTTTACAAGAGGTTCCCTCTTTTTACTGAGATTTTTACAAGTAGAAGAAAGAGGTGAACACTTGAGCAATTGAGAGCAGGAATTTTGCTATAGCTTAGACTCAAATCGACTCTGCAAAAGTCTCCTAACTAGCTAGAAGTAAAGGGGTATTTATAGAGAATTTTGGGATTCAAAATCCCGCTCACAAAGGTCTCGTCCAATTTCTGATCGTAGGTGGTACTACCGCTGCATCAAGCAGTACTACCGCTGCGTGTGTCGATGTCTTTGGCGGTACTACCAATACTGGCACTGGCGGTACTACCGCCGGGCACTAGCGGTACTACCGCCTGACACAGGTGGTTGCAACCACTGTCAGCGGTACCACTGCCGCTCAAAGCGATACTACGGGTGCTCGGCAATAGGCGGTGCTATCACTGGGTCCGATTGCCACCGCCGACCCTTACCGCTAAATATGATAAGGCCAAACCTTTGGCCCAATACAGCCACTAAAGGCCCAATTGGCCTAATACAGGTCTAGATAGGTTTAACACCTATTCTATACCTTAATTAAGTGCTAACTATGATCTTCTAAAGCCAAATTATACCAACACCATCAAGTTATCTTTCAAGAGCTTTCCGCGATCTTCCGCGGACTTCCGAGCAATCCTTGGATTCCTTCCTGCGGACTCCCACTGGCTCCCGAATTCTATGGCGAGTTCAACGAGTCTTTCCAACTCTTCCGAACCTTTTTCTGTTGTCTCCGTGAACCTCCGACGATCTTTCCGAACTTCAAAACCTTCGGCAAGTCCCCGATTTCATCTCGGTTGACTCGGCAGCACTTCCGATGATCCTTCGATATCTCGTGGACTCTTGAACTTCCAAAGAACTTGACTTTGGTAATTTGCTCTATCATAGTTAATCTGCACACTTATCTCAAAAATGGATTAGATCAAATAACCATCAATTGACTTCATCATCAAAATCCGAGATTTAACAATCTCCCCTTTTGATGATGACAATCAATTGATGACGGAGTTATTCTTAACTCCCCTATCGTATGCCATATAATGAGAAGGTAAAGACATTTGAATTCATTCTCTTGAATTCAGCCAAAAACGATAAGTTACCTGTGTTGAACTTATCATCTAAATCAACATGAGGTTTCATTCGTAAACAATATCAAAGCATGACATTTAATATCAAGTCGAAGGATGAAAACCATTTTTCATTTCACAAAAGATATCAAAAATTTGAGATTACAACAGGGATCTCATGATTGAAAAGCGTGACAACATAACGTATAAATCATGAGATGAAAATTATCATATCAATCAAAAGATGGCATTTGATAAACATTTAAGGTAGGAATTTTCATTTGCAATGCTTTTCAGGATTGCAACAAAATATTTTGCTCATAAAAGCCACATTTAACAAATCATCAATTTCATATTTTTCTCCCCCTTTGTCATCAACAAAAAGGAGATGAAAACTGAAAACCATGATCGCAAGGCTAAAGGATACATCATTAAACTCAATCAATAATGAAGGTGAGAGAGATCAAAATTCATGAAGAGATTCAAAAATAATCGTTAAAAAGAAACATCATGAAGGTAACATCATGAAAACCTTTCAATCCAAAGATGAGTTCTTCACAATATATAATGATCAATGATAGTTTCATATATCATTAAAGGTATAAAGATGAAACAATCAAAGATTAAATGTTTTGAAGGACATGCAATATTTAAACATTAAGGCAGATTTAGCATGCCTAATTCTCTTCTAATGAAGTCAAATTGTTCTTCATTTAGGGGTTTTGTGAAAATGTCCGCTAATTGGTGCTTTGTATCAATAAATTCTAAAGTGACATCATTATTAGCAACATGATCTCGTATAAAGTGATGCCTAATATTGATGTGTTTAGTTCTTGAGTGTTGAATAGGATTTTTTGTTAGACAAATAGCACTTGTGTTATCGCATTTTATTGGAATGTTTTTTAAATTAATTCCGTAATCTTCTAAAGTATTTTTCATCCACACAACTTGTGCACAACATGCACTAGCAGCTATATATTCGGCTCACAGATATAGTGTCAGAATTTTGTTTCTTGAAGTCCAAGAAACAAGTGCATGTCCTAAGAATTGACATGTTCCAGGATGTGCTTTTTCTATCAATTCTACATCCGCCAAAATCGGCATCCGCATAAGCTTTTAAATCAAAGTTATCGATTTTAGATACCATAATCCTAGATTGGTAGTTCCTTTAAGATATCTAAGGATTCTTTTAACACTTTAAGGTGAGATAACTTAGGATTCGCTTAGAATCTTGCACATAGTCTTACACTAAACATGATATCAGGTCTAGTTGCAGTGAGATAGAGTAAACTACCTATCATTCCCCTATATGTTTTTTGATCAAAGTTTTCTCCATTTTCATCCAAGTCTAACTTGGTGGAAGTACTCATTAGAGTGTTGATGGCTTTAGAACTATCCATGTTAAATCGTTTTTAACAGCCCCAATGTATACTTGGTTTGATTAAGAAATATTCCATCACTAAGTTGTTTAATTTGTAATCCTAAAAAGAAGTTTAACTCACCCATTAGACTCATTTCAAATTCAAGACTCATACACTTAGCAAATGATTCACATTGTGATTCATCCGACGAACCAAAAAATGATATCATCAACATAAATTTGAACAATAAGAAAATTATTTTCAAAATGTTTAATAAACAATGTAGTATCAACCTTGCCTTTAATAAAATTATTTGAAATTAAGAAGGAACTAAGCCTCTCATACCAAGCCCTAGGGGCTTGTTTCAATCCATAGAGAGCTTTGGTTAGTTTAAAAACATGATTGGGAAGAAGAGAGTTTTCAAAACCGGGTGGTTGTTCAACATAAACTTCTTCGAAATAAAGCCATTTAAAAAGCACTTTTGACATCCATTTGAAAAAGCTTAAAGTTATTACTACTAGCATAGGCAAGGAGCATCCTAATGGCTTCTAATCTAGCCACAGAGCGAAGGTTTCTTCGTGTCGATACCTTCTTCTTGGTTGAAACCTTTGGCCACTAATCTAGCCTTGTTTCTAACCACGATACCATATTCATCTTGCTTGTTTCTAAAGACCCATTTAGTACCGATAACTAAATGGTCACTTGGTCTAGAACAAGCTTCCATACCTCATTTCTCTCAAATTGGTTTAATTCCTCTTGCATTGCGATAACCCAAGAATTATTTTTCAAGGCTTCGTCAATGCTCTTAGGCTCAATTTGAGAAAGAAAAGCGGCATGAGCACAAAAATTTTTAAACAAAGAATGCGTTTGAACCCCTTTCGATGTATCTCCTATGATTAACTCCTTGGGATGGGCATCCACATACTTCCATTCCTTAGGTAAGGAATATTCGGAAGAAGATGCTTCCAAGTTGCCATTTTGAGGAGAGGGTTCATTTAAATTCAAATTTTCAAAATCGAAATCATCATCAAGATCATTTTTCTTAATTTCAAAAACTTCATTAAACACCACATGAATAGACTCTTCTATAACTAAGGTTCTCTTATTAAAGACCCGAAAAGCTTTAGACACGGAAGAGTATCCAAGAAAGATGCCTTCATCGGATTTAGCATCGAATTTTCCTAAGGCATCCTTTTCATTCAAAATAAAACATTTGCACCAAAAAAAACTTTAAAGTAAGAAACATTGGGTTTGTTATCATTCCATAATTCATAAGGAGTCTTGGATAGAGATGGTCTTATTAGAACCCTATTCATGACATAACAAGCCGTATTTACAGCTTCGGCCTAAAAATATTTGGGTAAATTATGTTGATTTAACATGGTTCTTGCCATTTCTTGTAAATTTCTATTCTTTCTTTCTACTACTCCATTTTGTTGAGGATTTCTTGGAGTAGAGAAAAAGTGGTTATACCCATTTGATTCACAAAAATTTTGGAAGTCACGGTTTTGGAATTCACCACCGTGATCACTCTGAATTGATGAAATCATGAAACCCTTTTCATTTTGAGTAAGTTTACAGAATTTGGAGAAACATTTAAAAGAATCACTTTTGTGAGCTAAGAAATAGATCCACGTGAATCTACTATAGTCATCAACAATCACAAAGGCATATTTACTACCTCCTAAGCTTATTGTGTCAATTGGTCCAAACAAATCCATATGGATCAATTACAATGGTCTAGAGGTACTTATCTGATTTTTTGGCTTGAAGCTAGTTTTGATTTGTTTTCCTAGTTGACAAGCATCACAAACTCTATCTTTAAGGAACTTAATCTTAGGAATGCCTCTTACAAGATTTTTAGATGTGATTTGAGAGATTAGTTTCATGCTAGCATGACCTAATCTTCTATGCCAAAGTCGAGCATCATCATTCAAAGCCGAAAAATATATTTCACTACCAAGATCATCAAGATTAATGGTGTAGACATTATTTTGCTTGATTGCAATTATAGATGTATTGTTGTGTGGTTTTTCAATGATGCAAGCATTAGATTCAAATCTTACAATATAACCATTATCACATAATTGACTAATGCTCAAGAGATTGTGTTTTAAGCCATCTACTAATAGTACATTATCAATTGAAAAGGTTGATTTGTTACCTATAGTACCCTTGCCAATGATTTTACCCTTGTTGTTGTCTCAAGGTGACAAACCCTTCATCTTGGCTAGAGAGCTTAGAGAATTGAGATGGATCTCCGGTCATGTGCCATGAGCATCCACTATCAAGGTACCATCTCTTGCTCCTAGCTTGTGTGGGTGTTTTTGTCTACAAAAAAGGATTGTTTTTAGGTACCCATATTGACTTGGGTGCCTCAAAATCTGATCTACTAATTCTATCATTATTCAATGAGTTCCTAATTGATCCTTTAGGAACCCATACTAATTTATTTGGGCTAAGTTTTTTATATGAACATTTGTAAACTACATGTCCGGATTTGCAACAAAAATTACATTTGAAATGAGAGGAGACATGTAATGTTGGCCCTTTAATGAATGTGGTTTGTGTTCGGTGAGATCCACTCATGAATCCAATTCCACATCTATTTCTGACATGTCCCTTGTTAGCAAGGATCATGTCCAAGCTCTTACTACCGACCTTAAACTTGTTTAAGGTCTCTTTGAGTAGCAAGTTTTCGTTTTAATTGCTTCTAAGTGATTGCACTTAGAGCATGGGAGTAGAGGAGAGAATCATGCTCAAGACTCTTAAACTTATCTAGTAATAAAGCATGTTCCTTTTTAAAGACTTGAAGCTTTTGTAACAGTTCTACATTCATCAAATAATTTATGAAAAGCAATTAAAAGCTCATCGAAAGATAAATCTTCATTAAGTAAATCACTTACCTCTTCTCCCAAAGCCATTAGAGCAAAGTTGGCCTCCTCTTTGATGCTTGCTTCTTCATCCTCGGAATCACTCGAGTCATCCCATGTAGCCTTCAAAGCCTTCTTCTTCTTGAGTTGCTTCTTCTTGGCTTGAGGGCATTCATTTTTGAAGTGCCCGGCTTCTTGCATTCATAACATATGACTTGGTCCTTTTTGGTTCAGGTTTGTTCTTGAAATCATTTTTAAATTTGCCCTTTTAATGAATTTTTAAATTTTCTAGTTAAGAGTGCAATGTCCTCATCAAGCTCCTCATCACTTGATGTTCCTTTCAAGTGATCTTCTTGAGTTCTTAATGCCATATCCTTCCTGTTCTTTGGAAGGGGGCTCTCTAGCTCATCATGAGCATGGCATGTCATTTCATAGGTCATTAAAGACCCTATGAGTTCTTCGATAGGAAAAGTTTTAAGGTCTTTGGCCTCTTGAATGGCCGTAACCTTTGGATCCCAACATTTCGGAAGAGATCTTAAATTTTTTGTTACTAATTCAAAATTAGAAAAATCTTTACCAAGTGCCTTGAGTCCATTGATGACATCCGTAATGCGGGTGTACATGTCTCTAATAGACTCACTTGGTTTCATTCGAAAAAGCTCGTAAGAGTGCACAAGAATGTTGATTTTGGACTCTTTCACTCGGCTAGTGCCTTCATGAGTGATCTCAAGAGTTCGCCAAATATCAAAAGCCGATTCATAAATCGATACGCGATTAAATTCATTTTTGTCTAGTGCACAAAATAAGGCATTCATAGCCTTGGCATTTAAAGCAAACACCTTCTTCTCCGACTCATTCCATTCGCTCATCGGAAGAAGGGATTTTTGAAAACCATTTTCAACGATATTCCAAAGTTCAAAATCCATAGAAATAAGAAAAATCCTCATTCGAGTCTTCCAATACGTATAATCCGACCCATTAAATATGGGTGGATGAGTAATGGAGTAACCCTCTTGCATGCCGGAAAAGGCCATCTCTTTTGGGTTTTAAACCAAATATGAGAGTGAACTTGGCTCTGATACCAATTGTTAGGGATCGGAGCGGCACTAAGAGGGGGGGGTGAATTATTGCAGCGGATTAAAATGAATAAAGCTTGAAAACCGATTCCGGAGATTTGCTTAAGAACTTGATTCGGCAAAAGAGACTTTAACTTGAAGATATTTAGGTAAATGAACTTGGAAGTAGGGAGAAGGAATCCGATCAGTTTGCAGCTTAAGTAATTTACGATGCGAATCTTAAGTACTCACACAACAAGTAGACCTTGCGATGTATAGTGGTTCGGTCAAATGACCTCACGTCCACTCTTGAAGCCTCCTCCAATGAGGCTCCCAACTTCCACTAGCAAGTCTCTTGAAGGGGAAGGACCAAACACCCTTTACAGCCTTTTACAAGAGGTTCCCTCTTTTTACAGATTTTACAAGTAGAAGAAAGAGGTGAACACTTGAGCAATTGAGAGCAGGAATTTTGCTATAGCTTAGACTCAAATCGACTCTACAAAAAGTCTCCTAACCAGCTAGAAGTAAAGGGGTATTTATAGAGAATTTTGGGATTCAAAATCCCGCTCACAAGGTCTCGTCCGAGAAATTTGATTTGTGAGGCGTACTACCTGCTTTGGCATTTAGCAGATACTACTTTGCTGCGTGTGTCGATGTCTTGGCGGTACTACCGCCGACAAACCACACAGCGGGTACCACCGCTGCCTAGGGCGATACTACCGCCGGTGCTCGATCAACAAGCGGTGCTACACTGGTCCGACGCGGTTGCCACTTTTGGGTCCGACGGTGCCACCGCCGACCCTTACCGTAAATCAGATGGGCCAAACCTTTGGCCCAATACAGCCCACTAAAGACCCAATTGGCCCAATACAGAGTCTAGATAGGTTTAACACCTATTCTATACCTTAATTAAGTGCTAACTATGATCTTCTAAAGCCAAATTATACCAACACCATCAAGTTATCTTTCAAGAGCTTTCCGGCGATCTTCCAATGACTTCCGGCAATCCTTGGATTCCTTCCCGTGACTCCCACTGGCTCCCGAATTCTATGACGAGTTCAACGAGTCTTTCCAACTCTTCCGAACCTTTTGGTTGTCTCCGCGAACCTCCGACGATCTTTCTGGCGAACTTCCGAAACCTTCGGCAAGTCCCCGATTTCATCTCGGTTGACTCCGGCAGCACTTCCGATGATCCTTCAGATATCTGGTGGACTCTTGAACTTCTAGCAACTTGACTTTGGTAATTTGCTCTATCATAGTTAATCCTGCACACTTATCTCAAAAATGGATTAGATCAAATAACCATCAATTGACTTCATCATCAAAATCCGAGATTCAACATTGACAAGGGACCTCTATAAATAGGAGAGAACTAAAGGGTCATAAGCTAGGTTCTTTTTGGCTGCCACCTCCTATTCTCCTCTCCCCCTCTCCTCCTTAGCAAGAAGGGTTGACCCTTTCTTGATTGCATGGTGCACGCAGCGAAGAGATTTGAGCAGCGATTTAAGGAGCATCTTCACAGCCCCTACCATGTGGATCATAGCTAGAGAGGAGGATGCTTGATCTCCTTCATCCACTCTTATAGATTTGCATGAATATAGGGATATACGATCTTCCTAGGTAACAAAATTTTCTTCTACATACAGTTTTTAATTTTGTGGGTTTGTGCGCACCAATCTTTGCACGATGATAAGAAACCTTTTTGTTATAGAAAATCTATGATTTTTATTTATGTTCTTCTACTACACATATGATGTCATTCCAGATTTCCCAATAGTGGTGTCAAAGTCAGGTTGCTCATTCAAAAAATTAGTTTTTAAACTACATGTGTTGTGTTCAGTTGCGTATAATTATTTTTGCATGATTGCTATAATTTTTTATCATAGTTTATATATCTGTACTACACCCTTTATCTCTATTAAAAAGTGTTTTAGAGAGGCCTTTTGATGTCAAAATTGTTAATGCAAAAAATGGTAAAAAGAGTAGCAATTGTTGCTGCCCTAAGGATGGCCAAAGGCTACTTGTAGCCTTGGCCGAGAGCCCTAGAAAAGGCTCTTAGCTTGGCCACCTACAGCAAATCAAGATCAACCATGCTACTCTTAGCCAAAGTAAGGCAGAGCCCATACAGCCATGGATTCTTAGCTAAAAGGGGCACCTTAGGCGGCTAGGGTTTCCTAGCCACCCAAGAGCCCCAACAGCTAGGACTCCTGACCGCATGGGGCAAAGTGGTAACTATGGTTTCCTAGCCACCCATGCTCACCCTAAAGCTAGGGTTTCCTAGCTACAGAGGCAATCTTGGGGGCTAGAGATCCCTGGCTGCCCAAGGCAGTCTTGTGGCCAAGGTTTCCTAGCTACATGAGGCACCCTAGGGTAGGGTACCCCAAAGGGCTACAGAATGATTAATTAAAAATTTTAATTAATTAATTATTATTATTATCTAATAGTCCCATATAATGATGTATACATGTGATGTATGATGTGGATAGATGATCATGAATAGTGTGATGTGATGTATGTGTATTGTGATTATTATTATTATTGGAGCCTACGAGCCTTTATTTTTCTCGTTTGTTGTCGGGCCTACGTGCCTGTAATTATGTTGTAATTATACGATGAGGTATAGTAAGAGCATTGAAGCAATAGTGGACCTATAAGGCCGAGATAAATAATCGCGACGTATGGAGATGCGCCAAGATGCTGATGAAACCGACAAGAATGAGATGGATGATCACAAGATATAAAGATATGTCACTACACATATAGATCTTGATGTGAGTGATTAGACCAATTGGCTTGGGCTTGATCATATTAGGATGTGGTCCATGATCATTTGGTGCGATTACTCATGTAATGTGTGATTACTTATACACCTATTAGATATATATATATATATACATATAATATAGATATATATATTAAATATGTATGTGTGTGATACATCATAGGAGACCAAATAAAAAATCTCTTCTCTTGATAATATTAAGTTGGTAAATGTGAGGCAATTAAATTAACTTACGTGACCTCCCATCGTTGTAGGTAGGAATCAATTCTCGACGTATGTTGAGTTGGTCGAGTCTCTCGAGACTCACCTATATTGCGATTCGATATCTTGCCTACGACATAGAGATGTCACTAGTGACCTAAGGACATGGTATGCTTGGTTAAGTCCCTCGAGGGCATATCATCAAATCAGACTCATCTTATAATAATGATGATGACTTAATCGAAGATCATAGTTGGTCGAGTCCCTCGAGGCCATGGTGGTGTGGAGGCCGAACAATATAGGAATCACAAAGAGTTATAAATGACAAGAGTTGTCTAACTTTTTAAGCTTAGCATGATTGGTCGAGTCCCTCAAGGTTACGTTAAGATGTCAATTGGATCTCGATCCCTACTAGAGGTCCATCAGGAGTCTCCGATTCACATACCAGAGAGAGTTATATGTTTCACAAGAAAATAGTGGGAGTAGATTAACATAGAAGTCCTTATCCTAGTTATTTATTTTTATAAAATATATATGTTATTTATGTTTGTTACATCTTTATTTTCAGAAAATGTCACTTTCAAATCCCTTACGTGACATACTTCATGTCAACTGCCTCACTAATCTAAATTATACGGATTAGCTTCGCAACTTGAGAATTGTTCTCACAGCGGAGAAAATCATGTACGTCCTTAATATAATGATGCCCATGTCTAACGAAAGGGCAAGCGAGTATGAGATCGCTTGTAACATGAAGTATATGGATGACTCAACTCTTTCTCAGTACTACATGTTGGACTCCATAACTCTTGAGATACAAAGATAGCATAAAAAGATGGATCCTAAATCCATACTCCAATATCTTCATAAATTATTTAAGAAACAAGGAAAAACTCAATTATATGAGATATCTAAGAGTCTCTTCTATGCTAGGATGATTGAGGAGACACCAGTTTAGAATCATATCCTTAAAATGATTGAGTGGATAGAAAAACTTATAGGTCTAGGAATGATCCTAGATGATAACCTATGTGTGGATCTTGTGCTTCAATCCCTATCAGATTCTTTTTCACGGTTCATTATGAATTTTAATATAAATAAACTTGATGTGACTCTCCCAGAGCTCCTCAATATGTTAAGGGAAGTAGAGAGTACCATCAAGAAAAAGAAGCCAATTCTCTAAGCTAATGAGACTAGATTGAAAAAGAAAGTAGAGAAGTTCCTTAAGAAGGGCAAGGGTAAGAGCAGACCGAGTAAAGCAAAGGTTGCTAAGAAGGACCCAACAAAGAACAAAGGCTAGTGCTTCCACTTTAACAAAGATGGGCGCTTGAAGAGAAACTACAAAGAGTGCATTGTAGAGAAGGCGAAATAAAAGCTTGGATAAGTTTCAAGTACATTCATGATCAGTATCCATTTATCCAATACTTATGATAACATATGAGTATTAGATACTGATAATGTTTATCACATCTATAATTCATTGCAGGTTCTAGCAAGACCTAGAGATTAGCAAAAGGCGAGATAGATCTTGAGATAGGCAATGGAGCAAAAATTGCTATATTGGCTATTGGCAAGGTCACCATATATTTGCCTAGTGGAGCTATTATTACATTGAATGCATACTATTTTGTTCCCTCTATTATTAAAAATATTATTTTTATTTTATATTTGATAGTTAGTGGATATAAATTAGTTTTTGATAATAATGGTTGTTCAATATTATTAGATGATTTTTTTCCTAGGCTTACAGAATTTAAGAATAAAATTTTTATTAATCAAACTAAGTATACTTAGGATCTACTTAAAAGATTTAATATAAAAATTTTACATGCCATCAATATACTAATGAGTACATCTATAAAATTAAATATTGATAATGATAGTGAACCTTTTAATCAAAAGACTTACAGGAGTATATAAGAAAGTTTATTGAATCTCACTACTATAAGACCTAATATTATATTTAGTGTAGGTCTTTGTCATCTCAAAGGTATACCTAGTCCATAGACTTAATACACCAAAGATATCTTGTATGAGCATTCCACTCTTTAATACCGAACTTACAAGTCTGGAAGTTTCAAATCTAGCACAATTAGTCATCGGAAGTAGTAGCCAACCTTACGAGAGCTATTGGGTGTTGATAGAAGATCGTCATTAGTATCATGAGAGAAATATCCCATGTGTTCTTGATCAGACAAATCCCTGGTCAGGGTCATTTAGATTAAGAGAAAAAAAAAGTTGTTGGGAGAATCCGATTAGAGCGAGTCTGAAGTAGAAACCATATAGACCTAATAACACCATGCTCGATATACGGTCTTTAGGATATTAGATAAATAAGGGACTATAGGTACATGATAACTGAGGATAGATAAGTCCAAATGATTGGATTCCCTTATATCGTCTAGGGACTATAGCATAGTAGCATAGTACGTCCACAGTCGATGAGTCAAGTAAATTATTATACAAATAATAATTCACTGAGCTAGAAGGCATTCTGATAGGTATAACTCATGACTAGCTCGATATTAGGCCTAGAGGGTCATACACATTTGATAGGTGCTACAACGAGTAGAGATTCGAATATGAGATATCTACCGAAGCCCCAATTTTATTAGATATCCAATAAGCCTCTGAATTATTGGATCCTATGGATAAGATCTAATAAGAGCTAATAAGAGATTATTGTGTAGAGACCCCCTAATCTAAGAGGCTTGAATAGTTGGATAGAGATCTAGTACCCAATAGGGCAGGATCCATTAGAGTTCAATTGATATGAGACTTTTATAAATAAGAGAGAACAAAAGGGCCACTGGCTAGGTTCTTTTTGGCTGTCATATCCTATTCTTCTCTCCCCCTCTTCTCCTCAACTAACAGCTCCTATTTAGGACATGTGAACAGCAAGAAGGGTTGGCCCTTTCTTGATTGTGTGGTGTATGCAATGATGAGATTTGAGCAACGAATGAGGAGCATCTTTATAGCCCTTGTCATGTGGATCATCACTAGAGAGGAGGATACTTGACATCCTTCATACTCCCCCATAGATCTATAAGAATATAGGGATATACGATCTCCCTAGGTAATAGAATTTTCTTCTACACGTAGTTTTCAATTTCATGGATTTTTGTGTACCAATCTTTGCATGACGATAAGAAACCTTTTTTGGTGAGAAATCTATGATTTTTGTTTCTATTCTTTCACTGTGCATGTGATGTCACCCTAGATTTTTCAACATATATCTCATTATTAGATAGTGATTTCGTCATCTCAGTTGTATATCTGATCCTTAGACTTGAGACACCAAGGATGTCTTGTATGAGTACTCCACTCTTTGATATCAGATTTATAGGTCTAAAAGTTTTAGATCTAGTATAAACAGTCATCAGGAGTGGTAGCCAATCTTACAAGAGTAATTGAGTATCGATAGAGGATCATCCACTCTCAATATCATTAGAGGAATATCTTACATGTTCTTGCTCAAGCAAACCCCTAGCCATGGTTATTCGGATTGAGAAAAAAATAGTTCTCCAGGAGAATCCAATTAGAGCAAGACTCGAGTATATTTTATTGGGATCTCGAGTGGCACTAAGAGGGGGGTGAATTAGTGCAGCAATTGAGAATGATAAATTTTGGCGATTTAAATCGATCTCAGAAAATTCATATGATAAAAACACATTTCGATGAAAACCGTGTTAAAAATACTCTAACTTAAACTTGAGATCATTTAGAGAAGATGAATGATAGTGAACAAGTAAAGTAAAGGTTTGCAGGAAGGTAAATGCAAGGATATAAATACAAACCAAGTTTTATAGTGGTTCGGTCATCTAACCTATGTCCACTCCCAATTCCTCTTCTCTTGACCACTGGCTTGTCCACTAGTTATCTTCCTTCCAATGGGTGAAGAAAAACTCCCTTACAACACCTTCTACTTTTGATGGGCTTAGGTGATAACCCTTACAAGTACTTCACTCCTCTCTTTCGGTGGAATACAAATAAGAACTAGAGGAGAGATTTCTAGAATGATTTGAACAATGTTTTTCCGCTTTCAAAGTGTATGTGCTTGTGTATTCAACTTAGGGATGGGAGGGGTATTTAGAGACCTCAAGGTGATTCAAATTTGGAGCCCAAATTTTAATCACTCTAGATTTCTGGGTACTGGCGGTACCACCGCTTGACACTGGTGGTACCATTGCCAGTTTGACCCTGACACTAATGGTACTACCGCTAGCCTTGAGCGGTACCACTATTTTAGCTTTAATGTTGGACAGTACCATCGCCCAGACTAGGCAATACTATTAGGGATCGAGCGGCACTAAGAGGGGGGGTGAATTAGTGCAGCGGTAAAGAACGATAAACTTTCGACGATTTTAAACAAGTTTCGAAAACTTCATATGAAAAGAATAACGTTTCGATTAAAATCATTTCAATTGCGTTGAAAGAGTATGTAAGAAGATGATGGCAATGAACTTAGCAAGGTAAAGGTTTGTAGAAAGATAAATGCATGAACATAAATGCAAACCATTTTTATAGTGGTTCGGTCATCTGACATACATCCACTCCTGATTCCTCTTCGCTTGAGGCCATCGACTTTTCACTAGGTATCCTCCTTCCAACGGGCGAGGATGAACTCCCTTACAATACCTCTCCTTTTGACGGGCTTAGGAGGTAACCCTTACAAGGCCTCTTACCCCTCTCTTGGACTAGAATACACTCAAAGCTTAGAAGGAAGATTTTGATAAGAGTTTTCCCTTTTTCTTTCTCAGTTCTAGACCCCCTTTCAACCATGAATGAGAGGGGTATTTATAGGCCTCAAGAGGATTCAAATTTGGAGCCTAAATTTGAATCACTTTCATTTTTCCCGGTGCTGGCGGTGCCACCGCCTATCAGTGTCAGACACTGACAGTGTACTGGGCGATGCCACCGCCCAGCCCGACGGTGCCACCGCCTGGGCTTGCTGCCCAACGGTGGTACCACTGCTCGGGCTCTCGGCCATTGGGCGGTGCCACCGCTTGGCTCATTCCAGCTCACTGGTTGGGCCTTAAATTTGGCCCAAACTAGTCCGAAACAAGGCCCAATTGGCCCCTACTTGGGTTATAGGATTAACACCTAATCCTAACCTAAATTAACATGCTAACTATGAAATTAAAGATATTTCCTAAGCTATTACAAAGTCCATAAGTCAAAACTTCTTCCAACGGTCTTCCGATGAACCCTCGAAAACAATTCTGCGGACTCTCGGCAAGCTCCTGGACTTTACGATGATCTTGGCGAGTTCCAACGAGCTTCTTTGGCAAGATCCGATTTTTTTTGACAAGCTCTATGAACTTCCGATGAACCTTCCGGCGAACTTCCGAAAACTCTTCGGCAAGCTCCCTACTCATTCTCGGCCAATTCCGGCAGTACTCCCAATGAATCTTCGGACTTCTGTCGAACTCTCGAACTCCCAATGATCCATCACACTTGTCTTCCGGCACTTTGTTTCGCTTTATGTCTTCATCGTTGTCGTAATTAATCTTGCACACACACAAACCAAACTCTACTTCGATCTAGATAATTATTATAATACGAATTGACATTCAGTTGCCCGGCACGTCATTGGTCGGCGCTTCGTTCGATTCTTCGATGCATCGTTCTCTCTTGTGTTTTGTTACCCAATCGGTAGTTGACCTCCGTAACCCCAATATCCTTGGCGCAACATGCTCTTCTTGGCTCGATGCCCGATGAACAAAGTCTTTTGTCGATTGTCGATCGAACCTGCAGCTCGACATCCAATATCCTAACATGATCACCCGACGCAACGTCAATTCCTTCAGTGTCAACTATCTAATCTTGATCGATAGTAGACCTGTGTCACTCAAAACATAATTAATTAGTTTCATCATCAAAATCCGAGATTCAACAATCTCCCCCTTTTTTATGATGACAACTAATTGATGACTAACAGAGTTAACCATAACTCCCCGGAGTTTAACCAAACTCCCTCTATCAATTTGGCATTGATAGAACACTTGGATTATCCCAAATCCAAGCAATATTCATCATAAATTATGAGAATTAACAAACCATCATACAAATATATAAAATATTCAATTCAATGCATGAAGTCATCAATCTACTTCTCCCCCTATGTCATCAATAAAAAGGAGAAGTTGCATCATAACTAGTTTAAAAGATATGCAAGTTTTACAACACACTAGCTATTAATCACATCATACAATATTTAAGCATAGCTTTCCAATACTCAATCATAGCAAGATTTTTAAAGATGTCCAAGTTCTTGTGCAAATTGGCACTTTACTTTTCTTGAAATTGTAAGGTAGCAATTTTTTAATATTTAAGTTCTTTTCCTCTTTTATAGGCTAGCAAGATTGCAAGTTTGTACTTTGATTTCTTTATGATATATCAAGCTAGCGATTTTATCTCCCCTTTATCATTGTCAAAAGAAAGAGAGAATACAATGTTACAATTTATCAAATTTTCAAATCATGACAAATGAGATAAAAGTGAATATATATATATATATATATATATATATTTTAATCATCAAAATTCAAGTTATGAATATTAATTCAACAAGCTAGCTCTCCAAGAAAGGAGGACTCAATGGCTAAAAATTTCAATCATTATACAAGCCATATAAAGAAATTATGTCATGATATCATGATTCATCATAAAATAAATTTCATTTATATTAAATATTCAATTTACCACACAAGGTAAAGAAATCATGTCACTTCTAGAATATAATATCAAGACTCAAAAAGAACATGATTCATTTGAGAATGGATAGCACAAAGAGCATTTTGATTCATGATTAAGAATTTTCATCAAGATCATATTTTATAAGAATCAAGATATCAAGATCACAAATTCATAAAAATTCAAGTATTAAATTTTGAGAAATCAAAAGACAAGATATATTTCATTTAAAGAGTTTTCTATTGATAAAACGAAAGGAGCATCGTAAACGATCTTGATTTATAAAGAACTTCAAGTTATCATTTGTAAGATCATAATTTCAATAAAATATCTTTATAGAAAAATGAAATCTTTTAGAGCTTGATTCAAGCATTAAATACATCTTAACAAGTCATAATTCCAAAAGATTCAAGAATCACTAAAAGAAAAATCATTCAAGTTCAATTTGACCACTTCATACTTATCATTAAAATCATTCTCATAGATTCATATAGATGGATTATTTAACACATCATCAAAATCTCATTTATAAAATTCATACATGATAAGTATGGATTCATGAATTTCCTATAGAAAAATTGATAAGATTTAGACAGAGAATTATATTTCATTTTTATATGTGATTTGCTTCTTATAACTATGCTTTTGCCCTGAATAAAAACAAATGTCAACATTCAAGATGAAAAGACAAATTATCATTAAGTCGAATCACATTAAGCATATGACATTTTTCAAAAGATTTGATTTAAGAGTTTTATATGGATTCATCAAAACTGAAAACTTTTAGAGATAGAAAAATTTTCAAGAATCATACATTTCCTTTTTATGATTTACTTCAAATAAGTATGCCTTTGTCTTTTAATGTCAAATTGAGACACTCATGAAAGTTCAAGATGTAAAGGCAAAAACCATCATCAAGATTCTTAAAGTCAAAAAATATAACACATCATAAAACGATTAAGACCAAAAACACATAGGTTCAAAGTGCAAGAGTCACTCATCACACATAATGTGTTTTATTTTAATTTGTTTGTTTCATATGAGTGTGCTCATGTTTTAAAAGATGAGTATCCTTTTTTTAAAAACAATACATGAATTTTGTCTTCAAGATATGATATCATAAAGTCATTAAGCATGATAACAATCTTTTAACATTATCAATGATGATTTCATAAGGTATGTTCAAATATTTTCATGAAAGCCATCAGCATATAAATTCAAAATACAAGTTTTATCATTAAAGTCATCAAGATCAAATACATCAAACACCATGATAGTGCATTTTCTCATCTTTATGAGTTTCAATTTAAGTGATTTGATCTTTCATAAGAATATTCAAATTTTTCATATAAAGACCATGCATCATTTTTAAGACCGAAAGCATCATCAAAACCATTAAGATTCATGTATTCATCATATACATTATTTCAAAATATGAGATTTCAAGTCAAGTATGATATAATCATTAAGCATGTTTTCATAATGCATCATCAAAATCATTTTAATTCTTTCTTTCATTTGTTATAACAAGATGATCAATACTCAAATTTTTGCTAAAATCATGCATCATTTTATAAATCTAAAAAATAATTTTCGTCATGAAAATCATCAAGTCCAAATATAATACAAGGCAATATCAAAACCACATTTCTTTCATTTGGAAAATTTGTGGGTTAGGTCTTTTGATTTCATGAAGACAAGTATCATCTAAAAATTTTATCATAAAAAAAAGTTTTAAGACCCATTAATCCAAGATAGAAGTTTTCAAATCAACATCACTTCAAAAAACTCATACATGATATAAAATCGTCAAGCATCATGTTTAGAGACAATGTAAAATATTAAGATTCACATGCATGGGTTAATCCTATTAGGTGTACAAACATTATCACAAATCATACAATCATCATTCATAATTTTAATTTTCAAAAATTACTAGAAAGAAAAAGCATAACAAAAAAAAATTCCTACCAACTATATCAAGCAACTCATAAAAGGATCATGTAATTTCAAAATAAGGTGAAAGCATCTCGGGTGAGTTACTTACCTTATTGGCGAAAACCGTCAAATCGTAGTTTGTGTTTTCTTTATTTGATTCTCCCTTGGGTACCTTCCTCTTCTTTGGCCTCTTCCTCCATTCAAATTCATTTTTAGTTTTAAATTTTTGTTTAATGAACTTGTTAACATTGATTAAAAGTTCAATGTCCTCTTCATTGTCCTCATCACTTGAGTCATCACTTAAGTGGTATTTTATAGTCCGAAGTGTCAAATCCTTTTTGTTCTTTGGAAGGTGGTTCATGTGTTCATCGAGTTCATTGTGTTCCAAGAATGTCATTTCATAGGTCATTAAAGATCCAATGAGTTCTTCAAGATGTAAGTCATTTAAATTTTTAGCTTCTTGTATGGCGGTTACTTTAGGATCTCACCTTTTTGGAAGGGATCTTAAGATCTTGTTTATGAGTTCAAAATTCGAAAAAGATTTACCAAGAGCTCTTAGACTATTGACAACATCTATGAAACGGGTGTACATGTCATCGATACTTTTGCTTGGTTTCATTCAAAAGAGCTCAAAATCATGCAATAAGAGGTTTACTTTCAAGTCTTTAACTCTACTAGTTCCCTCGTGCGTGATTTCAAGTGTCTGCCAAATATCTAAAGTCATTTCACACATAGAAATCCGATTGAACTCATTTTTCTCTAAAGCACAAAATAAAGCATTCATAACCTTTGCATTTAAAGAAAAAAAAATTTTCTCTAAGTCCGACCATTCGTTCATTAGTTTAGAGGAAGGTTGAAAGCCATTTTCAATAATATTCCATAAGTTTAAATCTTGAGAAATCAAGAAAACTCTCATTCGAGTTTTTCAATATATGTAGTCTAAACCGTTAAAGAATGGTGGACGAACAATCGAAAAACCCTCTTGAAAGCCATTAAGAGCCATTTCTCACACGTGTGAATCCGAAAGAGAAATAACGAGGCTTTGATACCAATTATTAGGGACCGAGCGGCACTAAGAGGGAGGGTGAATTAGTGCAGCGGTAAAGAACGATAAACTTTCGATGATTTTAAACAAGTTTCGAAAACTTCATACGAAAAGAATAACGTTTCGATTAAAACCATTTCGATTGCGTTGAAAGCATACGTAAGAAGATGAGGGCAGTGAAGTTAGCAAGGTAAAGGTTTGCAGAAAGATAAATGCATGAACATAAACATAAACCATTTTTATAGTGGTTTGGTCATCCAATCTACATCCACTCCTGATTCCTCTTCACTTGAGGCCACCGGCTTTCCACTAGCTATCCTCCTTCCAACGGGTGAGGATAAACTCCCTTACAACACCTCTCCTTTTAATGAGCTTAGGAGGTAACTCTTACAAGGCCTCTTACCCCTCTCTTGGACTAGAACAAACTCAAAGCTTAGAGGAAAGATTTTGACAAGAGTTTTCCCTTATTCTTTCTCAGTTCTAGACCCCCTTTCAACCATGAATGAGAGGAGTATTTATAGGCCTCAAGAGGATTCAAATTACAAATTTGAATCACTTTCATTATTCCCGATTCTAGCGATGCCACCGCCTGTCAGTGTCAGACACTGATAGTGTATTGGGCGGTGCCACCGCCCAGCTCGGCGATGCCACTACCTGGGCTCTCGGCCATTGGGCAGTGCCACCACTTAGCCTGGGTGGTGCCACCGCCCGGCTCATTCCAGCTCACTGGTTGGGCCTTAAACTCGGCCCAAACCAATCCGAAACAAGGCCTAATTGGCCCCTATTTGGGTTATAAGATTAATACCTAATCCTAACCCAAATTAACATACTAACTACAAAATTAAATACATTTCCTAAGCTATTACAAAGTCCATAAGTCAAGACTTCTTCCAATGAGCTTCCGACAAACTTTCGGTGGTGTTCCGACGAACTCTCAGAAACCATTCTGCGAACTCCTGGCAAGCTCCTAGACTTTACGATGATCTTGGTGAGTTCCAACTGTTGAATCTCGGATTTTGATGATGAAACTAATTGATTGTGTTTTATTCTTTAACTGCGTTTTGAGTTACGCAGGTCTACTATCGATCAAGATTAGACAGTTGACGCTGGAGGAATTGACATTGCGCCGGAGGTGATCACGTTAGGATATTGGATGTCGAGCCGGAGGTTCGGTCGACTATCGCAGGAGGCTTCGTGCGCCGGGTATCGGGCCAAGAAGTGCAGAGTTGCGTCATGGATATCGAGGTTGCGAGGTCAATGCCGATTGGGCAACAAGCCGCTAAAGAGGGCGATGTCGAGGATCGGACGGCGCCATGATGTCCGCAAATCAATGTCAATTCGCGTTGTAATAACTGCCTATATCAAGTAGAGTTTTTGGTGTTTGTTTGTGCAGGAGTGACTACGATAGAGATGAAGACGTAAAGCGAAACAAAGGGCCGAAGACAAGTGTGATGAATCGTTGGGAGTTCGAGTGTTCAACGGAAGTCTGAAGATTCGTTGGGAGCATTGCCGGAACTGGCCGAGAACGAGTAGGGAGCTTGCCGAATGGTTTTCGAAAGTTCGCCGGGAGGTTCGTCGGAAGTTCACGGAGCTTGCCAAGAAAGATCGGAGCTTGCCAAAGAAGCTCGGGGGAACTCGCCAAGATCATCGTGAAGTCCGAGAGCTTGTTGTGAGTCCGCGAATGGTTTTCAAGGTTCGTCCGAAGACCGTAAAGTTGACCGAAGCTCATGCCGGAAGAAGTTGTCATGTGGACTTTGTAATAGCTTAGGAAACATCTTTAAAATTCGTAGTTAGCACGTATTTTGGGTTAGGATTAGATAACCCAAAGTGGGGGCCCATTGGGCCTTGATTAGATGAGTTTGGGCCAAAATTTTGGCCCAAACCGAAGCTCGCATGCATGCATGCATCGTGCATGCTACTCAGAGTCTGCTTCGATTCTTTCTGGCAAGCTCATCAGAGCAAAGTGTAGCACCGCTCCTGGGCGTAGTACCGCTGGTGCGTGAAAGCCGTAGCACCGCTTTGGCAAGCTGTAGAACACTGGGTGTGTCGGGCCTACCAAAATCGACAAAGATCGAAAAACTCAAAGATTCAAATTTTGGCTCCATGTTTAGGCTCCAAATTTGAATCACTTTGAGGCTTATAAATACCCCTTCCTTTTCAGCTGAAAAATACAACCCTTAGAGAGTTAGAGTCAAAATAAGTCTTGGGAAAGTCTTGTTCTTCATTTGCTTAAGTGTTCACCTCATTCTTCTTGTGAAATCTTGTAAGAGTGTGAACCACTTGTAAAGGGTTGTAAGAGGGTATTTGATCCTTCCCCTTCAAAGGATTTGGTAGTGGAAGAAGGAGCCTCATCGAGAAGGCTTGAAGTGGATGTAGGTCACTTTGACCGAACCACTATACATCGCTGCGTCTTGATTATGTGAGTGGTTAAATTTCTGTTTTACTTTGCTGCAAGCCTTTACTTTACTTACTCAACTTCCTTTTCATCTTATTACACATGCTTTCATGTTAAAATGCAATCTTTCCGGGTTCAAACGAAACATTGCATTCATTCGTACGAAGTTTTCGAACTTGCTTTAAATCGCTGAAAAGTTATCGTTTTATCCGCTGCACTAATTCACCCCCCCCTCTTAGTGCCGCTCGATCCCTAACACCAACAAGCTTCTTTAGCAAGCTTTGATCTTTCTTGGCAAGCTCCATGAACTTCTAACGAACCTTCCGACGAACTTTCGAAAACCCTTCGGCAAGCTCCCTACTCATTCTCAGCCAGTTTTGGTAGCACTCCCAATGAATCTTCAATCTTCGGACTTTCGTCGAACTCTCGAACTCCCAACAATCCATCACACTTGTCTTCCGACACTTTGTTTCACTTTACGTCTTCATCGTTATCATAGTTAATCTTCCACACACACAAACAAAACTCTACTTCGATTTAGACAATTATTACAATGCGAATTGACATTCAGTTGCCTGGCACGTCATTGGTCAGCGCTTCATCCGATTCTTCAGCGCATCGTCCTCTCTTGTGTTTTGTTGCCCAATCGACGATTGACCTCCGTAACCCTAATATCCTTGGCGCAACATGCTCTTCTTGGCCCGATGCCCGACATATGAAGCCTTCTACCGATTGTCGACCGAACCTCTGGCTCGACATCCAATATCCTTACATAATCACCCGACGCAACGTCAATTCCTCTAGTGTCAACTGTCTAATCCTGATCGATAGTAAACTTGCATCACTCAAAATACAATTAGATCATAAAATATAATCAATTAGTTTTATCATCAAAATTCAAGATTTAACAGGTATCACTGCTTGTAGCTTGAAAAAGTATACTTTTTCACTTTTCCAACTCATAGGCGATTCCACCGCCGATTTGGTGGTGCCACCGCTTACAACAACTTTTGGACCAGTAAATGGGCTTACTAATGAGCCCAAATCAGTCCCAATTTAGGTCCAATTGGCCCCTAATTGAGTTAATATTATTTTACCCAAAACCAACTCAATTTTGCTTAATCCTACTTTGATCTAGACAATCATTACAACGTGAATCATAATTAATTGCCCGACACATCATTGGTCCATCGGTGCTTTGTCTGACACTTCGATGCATCATCCTCTCTTGCAGCTTCTTGCATAATCAGCAATTAACCTCTATAACCTTGATCTCCTTAATGCAACTTTGCTATTCTCAGCCCGATGCCCAAATCCTTTGTCCGAAGCCTTCTGTCGATACGTCGATCGATCCTCCAATCGATGTCTAATCTTCTGACATGTTTTTCTTCGGTGCAACATTGATTCTTCCTGTATTAATTATCTAATCCTGATCGAGAGTAGACCTGCATGACTCAAAATGTAGTTAGATAACTAAAACATAATCAATTAGTTTCATCATCAAAATTCAAGATTCAACAATCTCTCCCTTTTTTATGATGACAATTAATTGATAATAGAGTTAACCTTAACTCCCTAGAGTTTAAATAAACTCCCCCTATCAATATGCTATATTGATAGAACACCTGAATTATGTCAAATCCAAGCAACATGTATCAAAATCATGTTATTAAAAATATCATATAAATATATAAAATATTCAATCAACATTACATTGCATGAACTCATCAATCTACTTCTCCCCCTTTATTATCAACAAAAAGGAGAAGTTACATCATAGCTAGTTTAAAAGGTATGCAAGTTTTACAATTATACTAGCTATCAATCTAGATGTTCATCACTTTAAAACATTCAATTATGGTAAGTTTTTAAGGATGTGTAATCATAGCAATTCAACACTTGCTTCTTGTGTAAGTTTGCACTTCATTTCTCACAATATGCAAGATAGCACTTGTTTCTTCTTAGTTTTGCCTTAGCAAATTTTGTTTGCAATGAGCTAGCAATTTTGTATAATCACTTTAAACATGCAAGCTAAATTTTCATAACAACATATAAGCATAGAAGCATAGCAAGTGTAAGATTATAAACTTTCTAAGTTTTGCATCTTTGCTTCTATTGAGATAGCAACTTGCTTCTCTTTGTGATGTTCAAAAGAGCAACTTTTCTCCCCCTTTGTCTTTGTTAAAAAGAAGGAAAGAATACAATTCTTTTCCCTTTACATAAAATTTGAAATTATGACAATCAACAAGGATAAATATTTATCAAGAGAAACCAATGGGGTATCAAAAATTATGATTCAAAATTAATTTATGAAAACCAAGTTATGAATCAAAATTAAGTTACAAATTTAACATTTAAGCTATCTCTTACGGTACTTATTAAGATGCTAGCAATTTTATGATATGTAAGCAAGAAATTTTGCTTGCTCTAGCAAAATTCTTTTTCTTGTGATGCACAAGCTAGCAAGCTAACTCTCCCTTTGTTTTTGTCAAAAAGAAGGGAGGACTCAATGACTAAAAATTTCAACCATTGTACAAGCCATATAAATAATCATGTCATGATATAAGAAAATTCAAGAATGACATGATTCATTTGACAAATCTTTTTAATAAATCAAAAGAATTATACAACCAAGGATCATGATAAAAATATATCAATATCAAGTCATGATTCATGATTCATCATAAAGCAAATTAATTTTCAATCATCACATAAAGCATACAAGGCAAAGAAATCTTGTTATTTCTATATCATGAAAGATATGATATCAAGGCTCATGATTCATTTGAGAATAGATAGCACAAAGAGCAACTTGATTCATGCGTAGGAATTCTCATCAAGATCACATTTCATAAGAAATTCCAAGCATCAAATATCAAGTAATAATCACATTTATTGACATTTCTCAAGTCAAAACATCAAAAGAAAGTTCATGATTCGATTGAAACAAAATCTCATTTAAGTCAATTCGTCAACTCAATTCTCATAATCAAATTATCATTTTCGAGATTGATAACATGAATAAAGTTATTATCACATCATCAACTTTTTAGAGATTCAAAATGATAAATAGATTTTTGATAAAAACTTATTATCAACTCATCAATTTCATGATGGATTCTTTAACACATCATCAAAATGTCATTCAAAATTCAAGTGATTCATAAAATATTATAAATGAATTTATCACTTGTCTTTCATGAAAAAAAAAATTGAAAACCTTTTAGAGATAGTAAAATTTCAAAAATCATGCATTTCTCTTTTTTATGATTAATTTCATTTAAGCATGCCTTTATATTTTAATGTCAAATAGAGATAAGCATAAAAATTCAAGGCATAATCTCATAAAACAACTCATCAAGCATGATTTTAAACTTCCATTTTCAAGCCATGATAAAAAGAGTAATTCAATCATCTCATATCATAAATTCCAAAAGATATCACAAGTTATCAACATCACATTAAAGGATATTTCAAAAAGATATATCGATAAGTGATTCACTTGTATCATTTCATTCGAATTCATGATTTATTTGGAAGGTTCTCCTCTTTAGTAAATAAAAAAAATTATAGGAGAGTAAAATGAATTAAGGGAGATAGAACATGATTGAAGCATTGAACATGATTCATATGTAAAATGTATCTCACATCATAAATATGAATCAAGCATTTGTCAAATCCAAAATCATCTTCAAAATTACATTCAATAAATTCATACATAACAAGCATAGATTTATTGAAAAATCGATAAGATAGAGGATTGCGTTTCATTTTTATAAATTTTTATTCATGTGATTTACTTCTTATAAGCATGCCTTTGCCTTCAAAAGAAATGTCAATCATTCAAGATGGAAAAGCAAATTTCATCATATAGATCATTAAATTGTAACTCATTAAGTATGCGACATTTTCCAAAATCGATTCAAGAGATTCACATGATTCATGAAATGATTTTGTTAATTTCAATAGGATAGAAAATATATTTTCATTTCATGCAATTGATTTCATATGAGCATGTTCAAGTCTTTCATGAAAACATGTATCAACATTTAAAAACAAGACATAACTTTCGTCATAAAACCGTCGAGACCAAACACATCAAAAACATCATGATAAAATATTTTGCTACTTTTTATGTGTTTCATTTTATGCAGATTATCTTTATACAAGCATGCTCATGTTTTTCATATAAAAGTGTGCATCATGTTTAAAACCAAAAAACTGAAACAAAATCATCAAGGTACATTTTCGTTTGTATTGTTATCAACCATGATTTCTTAAAACATCATCAAAAATCATTTTAATTCTAATATTTTTTTTCTTTTATTTTTGTTAGTTAAAACAAGATGTTCTCCTTCTTACATGATTCTAGCTTAGGGTGAGAAATCAATAATCAAACTCAAATTTTACTAAAACCACAAATCAATTTATAAATCTGAAAAACAAATTTTTGTCATGAAAATCATCAAGTCCAAATATAACACAAGACAACATCAAAACCACTTTTCTTTCATTTTGAAAATTTATGGGTTAAGTCTTTTAGTTTTACAATCGATTTCATGAAGACATGTATAAATATGAAACAAATTACATCAAAGTTGAAAATAGCATCTCAAATTATAAAGTCAAGTATGATACAAACATTTTCATTAAAACACTTTCAAGAATAACATACAATCGTTATTCATAAATCATTCAATCATCATTCATAATGTTGCATACACCATTCAAACGTTTGATGTACAATCGTTATCACAAATCATTCAATCATCATTCATAATATTGCATACACCATTCAAAATTTTTATATTTCAAAAATACTAGAAAAGCATGATATAATTTTTAAAAATATTTTTTTATTTTCTACAAACTAAGTTAAGCAATTCATAAAAAATATCAAGTAATTTCATAACAACGTACAAACATTTCAGGTGAGTTTTTTACCTTGTTGTCGAAGATCGTCAAAGCCCAATTCGTCTCTTCTTTACTTGATTCTTCTTAGCGAGCCTCCTTTTTTTTGTAGCCTTGATTTCTTACATTCATAGTAAGAGGTTGTGTCCTTTTTAAGTTCATTTGTGTTTTTCAATTTTTCTTTGATGAACTTTTTAAAATTTATTGTCAAAAGTTCAAAGTTCTCATCATCATCATCCTCATCACTTGAGTCATTACTCAAGTGGTATTTAATATTTTAAAATTCTAAACCCTTTCTATTCTTTGGAAGGTGATTCATATGTTCATTAAATTCAAGAGTCATTTTATAGGTTATTAAAGACTCGATTAGTTCTTCGAGTGAATAAACGTTCAAGTCTTTAGACTCTTGTATAGCTGTTATTTTAGGATCCCACCTTTTTGGAAGGGATCTTAAGATCTTGTTAGTGAGTTTAAATTTTAAAAAATATTTATCAAGACTTTTCAAAATATTGATAATATCTATGAAACGGATGTACATGTCACCGATAGTCTCACTTGGTGTCATTCGAAAAAGATCAAAATCGTGCATAAAAAGATTAACTTTCGAGTCTTTGACTCTACTTGTTCCCTCGTGTATGATTTCAAGTGTGTGCCAAATATCAAAAGTCATTTCGGACATAGAAATCTAATTGAACTCATTTTTAACTAAAACACAAAATAAGGCATTCATAGCCTTTGCATTTAAAGAAAAAGATTTTCTCTCTAAATCTGACCATTCCTTCATCGGTTTAGAATAAGGTTGAAAGCTGATTTCAATAATATTTCATAAGTTTAAATCCAAAATAATTAAGAAAACTCTCATTCGAGTTTTTCAATATATGTAGTCCGAACCGTTAAACAACGGAGAACAAACAATTGAAAAATCCTCTTGAAAGTCGTGAAGAGCCATTTCTCGTGGGTGTGAATCCGAAAGAGAAATAACGAGGTTCTGATACTAATTGTTGGGATCTAGAGTGGCACTAAGAGGAGGGGCGAATTAGTGTAGCGGTTGAGAAAGATAAATTTCGACGATTTAAACCGATCTCAGAAACTTCATATGATAAAAACACATTTCAATGAAAACCATGTCGGAAATACTCTAAATTAAACTTGAGATCATTTAGAGAAGATGAATGGTAGTGAACAAGTAAAGTAAAGATTTACAGAAAGGTAAATGCAAGAACATAAATGCAAACTGAGTTTTATAGTGGTTCGGTCATCCGACCTATGTCTACTCCCGATTCCTCTTTTCTTGAGGCCATCGATTTTTTCACTAGTTGTCTTCCTTCTAATGGATAAAGATAAACTCTCTTATAATACTTTCTCCTTTTGACGGGCTTAGGAGATAACCCTTACAAGCACTTCACTCCTCTCTTTTGCTATAATACAAATGAGAACTAGAGGAGGGATTTCTAGAATGATTTGAATAGTATTTTTCTACTTTCAAAGTATATGTGCTTATGTATTCAACCCAGGGATGGAAAGGATATTTATAAGCCTCAATGTGATTCAAATTTGGAGCCCAAATTTGAATCATCCTGGATTTTCGAGTACTAGCGGTACCATCGCTTGACACTAGCGGTACCACTACCAGTTTGACCCTAACACTAGTGGTACTACCGTTAACCTGGGGTGGTATGACCGTTGCAGCATTAATACTGGGCAGTACCATCACCCAGACTGGATGGTACCACCGCCTATAGCTTGGAGAAATATGTTTTTTCACTTTTCCAGCTCAAAGGTGGTTCCATCGCCTGTAGAAACTTTTGGGCCACTGAATGGCTTCCCAATGAGCCCAAATCAGTCCCAATTTAAGCTCAATTGGCTCTTAATTGAGTTAGTATTATTTCACCTAAAACCAACTCAATTTTGACTTAATCCTACTTCGATCTACACAATCATTACAAAGTGAATTGTAATTAGTTGCCCGGCACATCATTTGTCCATCGGTGCTTCGTCCAACACTCCGACGTATCGTCCTCTCTTGTGGCTTATTGCCCAATCAATAATTGACCTCTGTAGCCCCGATCTACTTGGTGTAAATCCACTCTTCTCGGCCTGATAGAAGGCTTTAGCCTTCTATCGATACATCGATTGATCCTCTAGTCGACGTCCAATTTTTTGATATATTTTTCTCTAGTGTAACATCGATTCTTCCTGCGTTAATCGTCTAATCCTGATCGAGAGTAGACCTACGTGACTTAAAATATAATTAGATAACCAAAACATAATCAATTAGTTTCATCATCAAAATTCAAGATTCAATAGATTCTATATAAGCCTGGCAGCACCATATCCAGTATATGGCCTTTGGGATATTAGATGAATGAGGGACCATAGATACATGCTAACTGAGGATAGACAAGTCTAATGGATTGGATTCCTCTATATTATTTGGTGATTGCAGTGTAGTGGCCTAGTACATCCGTAGTCAATGAGTCGAGTGAATTATAAAGATAATAATTCACTAAGTCAGAATGAGTTCTAATATATATGACTCATGGTTAGCTCGATATTGGGCTTAGAGAGTCACATACATATGGTAAGTATTACAACAAGTAGAGGTTTGGACCTAAGATATCCAATAGAGCTCCTATCCTTTTAAATATCCAGTAAACCCATGAATTATTGGATCAAATGGATGAGATCTTATAAGAGCCAATGAGAAATTATTAGATAGAGATCTACTAATCTAAGAGGCTTAGGTAATTGATGGAGATCTAATACCTAATAAGGTAGGATCCATTATAATAAATTTATAGGGACCTCTATAAATAAGAGGGAACCAAAGGGCCATAGGCTAGACCCTTTTTTTGCTGTCACCTCCTATACTCTCTCCCTCTCCTCCTTAGCCAATAGCCCCAATTTGGGGCATGTGGAGAGTAATAAGTGCCAGCTCCTTTTTGATCACATGGTGCGCATGGAAAGGAGGATTGTGTAACTATTTCAAGAGTATCTTCGCAGCGCTTACCGTGTCGATCATCGCTAGAGAGTAGGATAGTTAACCTTTTTTATTCTCTCCCATAAATTTATAGATTTTTAGGGATATATAATCTCCTTAGATAACATATCTTTTATATATACATAATTTTTTTGATTTTATGGGTTTTTGCGCACTAATCTTCGCACGATGATGAGAAACCTTTTTTTGTTAGAAATATACGATTTTTGTTTTTCGTTCTTCCACTGTGCATGTGATGCTGCCCCAGGTTTCCCAATATGTATTATAGAGATAGGACTTCTATAGAGTCATCGATCCCTTACTCTTATTGAAGAAAGTGTTTGGTTGTGAAAGGAGTTAAAGAGGTACAAAATGCAAAGGCAAACTTCAAGTACCAAGATAAGACTAAAGGACAAAGACCAAGAAACCTTTTAAGACTAGTGTCAATGGGCTTCTTATCAAAATAACTAAAAATGGGAGAACTTTAGGTCAATATAGGAGTGCTCGACCAAGAAACGAAGTAGGCATTACATAATGTTATACCTTTTCTCCTCAGAGGAGTTGGTGATAGAGATGATGAAGAAGATGATATAATCCCAAAGACAACCAAAACTATTAGAGACTTGCTCTAAGTCGAGGTGAAATTTTACTCTTTTTGAATAAAACTTCTTGCATTCCAAAAGTTCAATAGCAAGGAGAAGGTGAATCACAATGGTTAACTCTATGTAGGGAGTGCAAATACTTTGGGTGCTTTAAAAGTGTGAGCAAAGAGTAGACGAAAACTAATAGCTAGCCCGATGTATGGAGTATAACCCTAAAGAAGGCAAGTAAAATTGAGTAATCATTGCCTCTTTAACTCTTAAGATAATAGGCAAAATCAAGTATTCCAATTTTCTTACTTATCCAGTGTAGGAGCTTTGTATAGGTTCAAATATCCTTCGAAGAAACTTAGTAGAACATGATAGTTGTCAAATCCTCACCAATAGTGATCGGTGCTATCGAGAGTAGACTATTTGCTTTATTTTCTAATAGAATACCAATCAAAATTAAAAATGATATGAATATACTCAAAGATAACAACTAAGTGGAATAGGAATCAATGGTCAAATTTTATGAAAGAAAAACCTCAAAAACTTCAAAGTCTATGAGGTAATATTCATTAAAGTTTCAACAAACATCTACCCAATTTAAGTAGTATAAGACATTTGAGAGACTAGTGCATAACAAGAAATGTCTTTTCCTTTATCTAAAAGTTCTATAGGAACTAACAAAAATCAGTATAACTTAATCAACCCCACACTAGAGTTAGAGTCATTGATGAGTTAAAGCAGCACGGCAAATCAAAATTCATACCATTGACACCACAGCAAAGGTCAAAGTCATTGACCTTTGTCAAGCCATAGAAGTCAGGAAACTCGACTACCAACTTATCTAACGTACGAGGGTCAGATTGTCACTTTCATAGTCAAGCCACGAAAGTTGAATTATCATAGATTGTCACTTTCATAGTCGAGCCATGCCCAAAACCCCACCCCTTGTGTCTCTCTCATTTTTTAGGTATAGAGGTCAAGCACCCATTCTTCCCCTTTCACTATCATCTAGCCACGAAGGTCGGGTCGACAAGGCACGATGGTTGAACACCTGACCCCCCTTCGTTGTTGGGGCATGAAGATATTCTTTTGTTATGCTAAACTATATGTACTTGTTTTCATCCTATTTATAAGTTTTATTGTATATGAAAGTAAATATTATATTTATGTATATAAAATATATATAATTTATTATTCTTAAATGGTAAGCAATATGGATTATTGAGTGGAATTTGACTTGGCCTAATGAGCTTTATTATGGAAACCTAACCTACTCGATAAGCAATGTCATGAATGAGATTCAATGGAATAGCTTTAATCTTTTATGGTCAAAAGAGCATGAGTTTCAAAAACAGCTCAAATTAGTCATATACGTTCATGATTATGTAGGTAAACTTAAAAGGATCACAAGGGTAATCGAGGTACAACATATGAACATTATCAAACACTATTAAAAAGGATCAAAGGATTATTCGATGTCAACTCCACAACATTTCCATGATAAAACTTTTCAAGGACATGAATTGTGACATAGCATTACTAAATAGCTTTGCTTCAGTAACTTTCAAGATGGACAAATACCAATTGTTAGCATAGAATCTATAATCATGTTGTTTGTAATGCAAAAAAATTTTCATGCTAGAATCTGAAATTAAATAACAATGGATCTAAATAATATTACGATACATACCTTTCATTATTGTTAAGAAAAATAAACATTATCTGATCTATAAGCACACCATCATCGGATCTGAGATATCAATCTACAAGGAGAAGTAGACTCACCTTCTCCTTTTTTCTTATTCTTTCATAGGACTACTTAGATTGATGCTTAGGAAGATTAAGAGAGAACCACTTATATTGATGGCTTAGGGAGATTGAGAGAGAAACTGTAATCTCTCAATTGGATACTCTATGACATACATCTTTGTTATCTAATGCATCCCTAAAGGTCCTGTCTATTTATAAGCGAAAGCAGAGAATCTAAATTAAATTATTATGAAAGTTCCTCTTAATAATATGAGATTCGATGGAATAGCTCTAAGTTGGCAAATATATATGAAATTGTCCAATCTTTTATGATCAGAGGATGAGTTTCAAAAGCAAGTCAAATTGATCATATACGATCATGATTATATAGGCAATCTTAAAAGGATCACAAGGACAATCGAGGTACAACATATGAATATTATCAAACACTATTAAAAAGGATGGATTGTGATTTGATGTTAACTCCATAACATTTTTGTGATAGAACTTTTCAAGGACATGAATTGTGACATAGCATTACTAAATAGCTTTGCTTCAATAACTTTCAAGAACATTTACTCTTCTACGTGATGGACAAATATCTTTAAGAAGAGACAATCTCTTGTTAATAACTTTTTTTAGTCCGATTCTATAATTTATTCGGTAGTAGCAAATTTACATTGTTGGTCGAATGGAGAACAATGGAAAATATATGTTGCTAGAAACCTTTTCTGAAGACTGCCAAACAATTTTGTGAAGGAAACAATTAACTCTTCTATTTAGAAGAAGTGGGTGCTTTCTTTCCACCAAATTTCATGTCTCTTTTGGTACTTCGAAAGGGAAAAGGCAAAATATTTTTTCTATTTTTAATTTTTGAACTACAGGGCGTCTCCTTTAAGTTGGCATTTGAAGGTGTAATTATAGGGGGTCTCTATAAAGTATTTCTAATAATTCAAACTCAAAATTGGTAACATGAGAAACAAATTGTGTATTAAAATGGTTTTATATGAATTGAATAACAACAACAATAAAAACAAAACTACAAGTTACAATTATTTATGATTAGCTACATGGATATTTTGTCGTTGTTGAGATGTGTAGAAAATAATATGTTTGGTTAAGTTTATTAGAGTATTTATTCCCTATCTTTAGTTAACTTTTTATTTGGCACATTTTTGGTGTTGACTTTTTTTCTTATTGGATTATTTTTCTTTATATATCTTTTGAATCTTCTAGTAAGAAGGGTTATTTCTCACTTAAACTTACCTTGTTTGAGCATTCATGTATGAACTCTTGTAAGAAGGGTTATAGGGTTATTTCTCACAATGAACTTATCTCGTTTGAGCATTCTTTAAGAAGGCAATGTCATTTTTGGATAAATTTTGCAAGTGATCTCATAGGTAAATGCTTCTATGAATTCTTCAATATATATATATATATATTATATATATATATATATATATATATATATATATATATATATATATATATATATATATATATATATATATATCTTCAACTTTGGATGATTACTTTTGGGTTCAATTCTTTGAAAGCAACCTAAGAATTTGACTCACTAATCTAATATTAATTATTTTTGTCTCAAGTTTTTAATTCATTAATGATTTCTATAAGTAGGTGGACATGTTGCTAATATATTTTTTATTTTATTTTAAATAATTCATTGCTATGTGATCAAAAGGGTTTCTAAGGCTTACTAAACCTTATTTTAAGCTTTTACAATTTCCTCACACCTTTTACAAATTCATGACATTACTCAAACTCAAGAATATGGCATGAACCGAATAAAGACTTTTATAAGATAAGAAAATATGCCAAAAGGTACTCTTGCTACCACCAATCTAGGTGGTTCATTGCCTAGGCAATACTGAAACCCAGTGATCCACCAATATGGACCATCCACCAGCACACTGTATCCCACGTTAGCCTCCACTCAACAAAGCCTAATCAAGTCATATTTTAGCCCATTAGCAACATAATTAACTTCGATCAAAACCCCGACTCATCAATTGAGGCACTAGGCATTCAATCAAAGCTTTGATGACACAACATATGCAACCAATCCTTCTGATACATCGATCAGACCGCTATGATATATCATTTAATCCTTCAAATCATTGATCCATCCTTTGACTTATCGATGGATTCCTTAACACGTTGATTTATCCACGGTTCGATATTTAATCCTTTAACTTAACTTTAAATCCTTTAGCAGTTTTTATTAATAGTCAAAGTATCTCTTATTATCATTTAAGATTTATTTTTTAGATTCATTAATTAATTTTATCATCATCATAAGAGTTTTTAGCCTCTTCTCTAATTCTTGACCCTTAAAATAAGCTAAACCTTGTTGTATAAGTTACAAAACTCTTTGTATGAACTTATGAAAAGAAACACTAGTGATAATAGTGTTAAGCTATGTTTAATTGGATAAGATATATTATAAATCTAATTAAATTTTAATTATAATTATCAATTAATAAAAAAAATTCACTTATGATAGAATTGCTTAAAATGATCTTGATAGGAAAAGCTCTCCTCATTATTTATCCTAGACCCTACACTCATCAATAAATAAACATAATCTCCTATGGGATCAATACAACAAAATATGATACGAGATTATATATATATTCTCTGCATTCAATGGATAGAACTATTGTAATCAAATCAAATATTTGATTTAGGAATCAAATATTATTTCTTTACATACTAGTATAATTTAAGAAATGTTAATCCTACTTCCTTGTTTGTCATTACGAATTAGGAAATGGTTATTAAGCATTCCAAATATGGTGATATTATATTTGTTAGTATATTAAATAAAAATAATTTATATTAAATAAATATAAAAATTTTAAAAAAAAATTAATGGAGGCTCACCTCCTCCTATTTAAGAGGAGGGATTTCTCTCCTTCGTTCGTCACCGAGCCGAACTTAGCAATGGGAGGAATGAGGAGTTTCATACTACTAAGAAGATGTAGGTTTTCTATACCTTTTTTGAAAATAAAAATTTTTTATTTTGATTCCATGTTGAAATTTTTATAGATTGATATTATTTATTAGTCTTTTTAATGTCAAAATATTTATTATTAAATTAAAATATTTGATACTCTTTAAAGTTTTTTATTTTTAAACATATTAAAATTGTACATGTTTTATGTATACATGATATCTGATTTTTTTTATTAACAATTTTATTTCATTGTATTGATGTTTATGTTCTAATCTTATTTAGATTAAAATATACTATAAGTAATTCAAAAATAATTCTTAATCCTTTAAATGTTAAAATTTTTAGTGTTGATTAGAATATGTTATCTAAAAATTTTATCTTTTTAAGATTTAGAATGTTATTATTTGATTTTATCATGTTAAAATTATACATGTTACATGTATTAAAAGTATGGTTTTTAATTATTATTAAATCAAGAAGGTTATTTTCTTGTATTGAAGCTTATCTTTTAATTTTATTATTTATTAAATCTATTATTATATTTTTAATATATTATTATTAGTGAATATATGTTGTTATAATTTATATTATATTTTAATACAGGCCATACCCAACCCACGGGTCAGGCCCTAACCTATAGGCTAACTCAACCTAACCCAACGTGGGTAATCATGGGCCAGGGTTGGCCCAGCTTGAAATAATGCATGTGTTATTATATGCAATACACATGATTGCTACTTGGGTCAGCTCAACTTAGTCCAATATTATGTAATTGTTATATTTGAGCCCAAACATTGATTGAACTAAACTAGACTTGATTAGTCTAGATCAATTTAGGTTGGTTCTAAATTGGTTTGACTTTCAAGTTAGTTTAACCTAAATTGAACCTAATTTAGTTTAAATTATACTAGTCTAGGATGGTTCCAAACAAGTTAAATGAGAATTAGATATCGGTTCAATTAGATTCTAGTGAATTAAGTTTGATTAGACTGATTTAATTAGGGTTTGGTATTATTAATATTGATGATATTAAAAAAAATATTTTAAATATGTTATTTTATCCCGATATAGATATGACTAGTGTGAGATTATGTTATTTTCCTACCGAGGGCAGATAGAGCGATTCCCTTCGGGGATTAGCGGGTTGTCAGATGTGACAACTGGACGATTTCTCCATCCGTTATAGGGAGGAACGTGTCCCCACTTTAGCAGGTGAGGGACGCCACTCCATCCGTTATTGGGAGTGCGAGATGAGTTTGTCTCCATCCGGTGTTGGGAGAATACAAACTCATCTTGTAGGATAAAACCTCTTCATCCGTTGTTGAGGGAGTGCACCTTTAGGTATTTGATATACGTTAATAGGATGATTAATTTTTTATTATACATTCATTTTGAGTTGACTTTTGGGGTTCCTACTCAGCGTTGCTAAATTTTTTTATTTTAATTTTCAAAGCAGCCTCCCATTAACGCTAAATCGGATTCTAGTGGAGAACGAACTTTTCTTTACCGCTAGGTAGAACCACTTGGATGGTTCTTCGAGTTAATATCACTATGTTTACTTTTTCTACTTATGACTTAATGAATAAATAAATTATAATAAATATTTATAATTATGAATAAAGTGATGTTTATCTATTTGACTTTGCATGTATGGAAAGATATGATCCTAGAAAAAAAATCCATGATATGACAACTACATAGTGAAATGCACATAAATCAAATAAAGATATTATGTATGAGATCGAAAAGTATGCATATCTATTTTTAATATATGATTATTTAATTTCAGATTCTGATAATAAATTAGCCTGCATAATCTTTTAAACTTTTATGATCAATGTTCTAAAAAAAGTCTAAGCAAATAAGATAAAAGGAGTTGTTCATATCATTTTCTTGAATTTCAAATAGCCTAATATGATTTGATCAATAATTTAATTTATTTTTTAAATAATGGACTAGCTAGAAATAGTTGAATTCACTATTTTCCATTCAAGGCTTCATATCAAATTCAAATAGTAAAATATTAATATCCAAATCAAATTGGAAAAGATTTGGTGCTCAATTTTCTTTTACTAGGCCAACTAGTATATTTTATGTTCATACGATTGTTGATGTCCCTTGCAACCAAGTATAACAATTTTTAGGTATTAATATTTTGAGTAAAATCTCAATCTTTGAGTGATGAATTATTTTACAACACCAAACCTTTTAATACATAAATCTGTGGTATTTAATATCATAATACTTTTTTGTTATTACACTAGTTATTTAATCGTCGATGGATTGATCAAGTTAGATGCACAAGTTGTTTTTTGTTGCGGTCTACTCGAGCCTAAATACCAATATTTTATGGTTAAATAAGTATTGTTATGTTGAACCATTTAAAAACTTTGTCTAACATTCTTAATCCATGCTTTAGAAATTCCATTTAATTTTTACCATCAAATTCTAAAAGAAAAAAAATAAGTCACCAAATAAGTCAAAAAAGGAAAAATTTTATTACTTTGACGAATCTCAACAAGCATTACCTGATTCAGTCGATAATTCAATTAATTTTTTAAATAAGTGCCTAATTTGACTCAATCGTATCCAAATAGGATGGAAACTCAATTTTTTTTTAAATCAACCAAGTAGTATATTTCAACTCAATTTAATTTTCCAAATAGGTTTTGGGGCCACACATTAGCCAAAAATAAGTATGGTTGTAGATAATATACAATCAGTAAAAAAAAAAAAAGAAAAGGCTATAAATATTGTCTCTTTCATTGAATGGAAAGAAATCAACTATTTAAATGATTGTTCATGCTCTCTGCAACCATACAAATGCAACAAAGACTAAATCTTTCAAAAACAAAAATGGAGGGATATAATTTATTCAAATGGTTGTTCATGGCCCCGTGTAACTATATATACATGACGTAATTGAGGTCGTTTACTCAACAAAAAGTATCATTTAGATTGAAGGATGGCAAAAATTTCCCTCGTCTCCTTCCTTTTGGTGCTCACTATCTTCGCCTCGGGTATTACCTTCGGATAGATTTTATTTTTCTTTCTAACTCATTCTACGATTTATGAGCCCCAATATGCATCTTATTTTTATTAACATTTATTTTGCAGTCCATATAGGATTTTTTTAGATTTAAAAAACTTCATACCATGAAATTTATAGAGATGCATTTTCTTGACGTGGAATATGCAGTCAACGCTATTGTGACCAAGGTGGACGCAGCAAGATGTCAAGTGTACTTCAATCATGGTGGCTGCAACTTAGCTGCTTGTAAAGAACAATGCTACAAGGAAAAGAATGGACAAGGACAATGTATTCCTAATTCAGACCTGACTGATTATGCATGTGTATGCTTCTATGATTGCTGATCGACAAAATCATGTCTTGAATAAAAATCTGATTTTACATAACGATATGATACAAGATTGTGAATTTTCAAATTGTCTCCGATTCAACTACACTCCTCTACTAAAAAATTAATAATAATAATAATAATAATATTATTATTATTATTATTATTATATATATATATATATATATATATATACTCTATCAATAAATATACTAAATATAAAGGTGAACAAGATTTTAATGTTCAAGATTTTAATGTTAATAGATTTATGGCCATAATATGACCTCTCTCTTGTGAATAGTATTTTTGAATCAATACTCATGAGTTTTTAACATGTGTATTTTATTTTTAGATGTCGAAGTTCGATAGATTCAAGACTGAATTGTCATAGAAAAAAAATATATTGTGTATTTTAATTCATTAATAAGATAATCAATGCTTACAATTGAAATCATTAGTCATAAATCATGATCTAATACCGAACTTTAGCTTTTAATTTATACACATTATAGTGCATAACATAAATCCTACACTTTTTGAACCTAATATTAGTCACATTATGTATTTTAATTGAAAAATACCTTAAATCCAAAGATGTTATAAAAGACCTCTTGCGAAAGTTTTATATATATATACATATATTATATATATATATATATATATATATATATATATATTTATACATATATATATATATATATATCCAAATTATGCATATGATTCTTAAAAAATATTGCAAATATGATTTTTTGTTTCAAAGATTGAATTGAAATGACTTAATGATATTTTTAATGACTCACTTTCTTAAGGTTGTCGTATCTTGAGAACTAGATCCGAGTGCTTCTTCAAGACGAGTCCTTAAGTTGAGCATCACCGATAAAACTAATATTAGAGTATACTAAATGAGATCGATCTAATACTTAAATTAATCTGAGATTTAATATGAGAGTTGAAAATAAGGTTTTAGATGCAGAATAATACCTACCATGTTTGTATTTATAGAGAATAGTGAAGAAAATATTCCTAGAATTAAAATTATTTTAAAAATATTTTTCCCTCGTGCTCGTGTTAATGTGACAAACTGATTGTGTTCCATATACCGACTCTTGATTGGGTTAAAATATTAGTCATATCACAATTTATATCACTTTTTATCTGTATATGTTTTCTTATGCTATATGTATATATTTTCTAACATTTGATAAAAAAAAAATTACAAGCGAGGGTGATTTGCTTTGATGTCAACTCCACGGCACGTGCAACATGCAATATTCCAAATTATAAATGTTCTTCTCCATGCTTGTCTGTGATATGCGCTTCTAACGCACGCATGGCGCTTTCCCTTCCAACGTATGATAATACTATACCAAAGTGCATTCTATGATTAAACTACTGCTGATCAGATTTGAGGCAGTGTGGTGTGCTGAAAGGCATGCGTCTGTCCATACTTTTCTTCTGAAGCCATTAGATGCAGAGAGGACCTTCCACTCGTGATCAGGAGAATCTGCTACGACAACTTTTGGGGTATATTTACTCTGATGGAAGTCTCAATCAGTGTGCCCTTCGTGCCTCGGGCAACGGAGGACATGCAAGGTTTTGGAGAAGCTCTACTATTCCCTTTACGTACATTGCACGAGTTGTCTCTGCGAATTCCCTAGATGACCCTCGAGGTTGGTGTATATAAAGACTCTGACGAGCCTCATGAGCTGACAGACAGCCCTCGCCGCCAACTTTCCCTTCTCTTGTCCGAGCCCCTGCTTCGCTTCCTTGCTCTCCCAAGAGCAAACCAAGTTTAGAATGGCAAAGGAAGACGAGTTGAAGGTCAGAAACACGGATCTTCCTCTCTCTCTCTTGATTTATCTGAGTGCATGTTCATTCGTCCGAATGATAAGATATGGACTGCAGAGAGTTGAATTGAAGGTTTCCGTTAACTGCTGCGAGGGCTGCAAGAGAAAAGTGTTGAAGGCCTTGAGCATCAAAGGTGCCCAACATGAGCACCCATTTAACTTCTTGTTCTTTGTTCCTTTACTCCCTTCGCGAGTTGTGTGTAACTTCTTTCCTGCACCGGAATATACTGGTTTCAGGTGTGCTGAGAACAGAAATCCACCCGACTCTGCCCAAACTTACGGTCATCGGCAACGTCGACGTCGGAATCCTCATTAAGAAGTTATCAAAGGTCGGAAAAAGCGCAGAGTTGTTGTCTGACGAGTCCCAGAAGCCACAGGGAGAGGGGACGTGCTGCAATGAAGCTTCTGAGAAGAAATCAGAGAAGCCAAGCAAGAAAAAAAAGGACAAAGAAGGCATGATTGGATCCGCGAAGTCAAACCCCGAGAAGGAGAATAGCCCAAACTCGATCGGCAGCAATGAGAGCAACAACAGGGGAAGCGGGGACGACGCCGGTATAGGTCAGGAGAGCTCGAAGGAAGCCGGTGATGCCGGCGGAAGCGATGCTCCCGAAGCAGCAAAGAGCTTCTACCCGACAGTTGCAACAACAATTCCGCAGGTGAACTGCATGATGAGCCCGGCGCTGATGACATCCGAAGCGCGAGTGTACTACCCGATGGAGCCAGTCGCAGTTCCCATGCCGTACTACGCCCCCGGTCCACCGCCTCACTACGTGCATCATCACCCTTCCTACTACGAAATGCCGGCGTATCGCCCGCCCCCGATGGAGTCGCAGGCTACGGTATTCGGCGACTACTTCAACGATGACAACACCGTCGGCTGTCGAATCATGTAGGCGGCGAAGCATATGAGATGAGACGGTCATGCGACTGCTGCATCTAAAATATCAAGTTTGACTTGACTCTTGAGGCATAGAAAGGACGAATTCCTTGTCACTAATGCTGTATTTAAAGTACTTTTGTTACCAACCGGAGCTCGTAGTAGGAAATTGGAATCGTTTGTCAGCTGAGCTCGAGAAGAATAGCGTGAAGAAGAGTGTGGATCGAACCTTTGCAGATGCCTGGGATTAGTTTAAGGTGGATTGCTTTTGATCGCTGAAGTCTTGTTTGGGACCAAAGGAATAAAGCAGGAGAGCCATAAGCCATCGAACTCCGATACTCTAACAAAGCACTTTTTTCGGGTGCTAACGCGTGGGGATGGAGAGAACAAGGCACATCAGGCGGTCCATTCGCGGTCAACGTTCAACTCGTTGAAAGCTGAAAAGACTTCATCGGAGATGCTGTCTCTGGAATTTGATCTTAATTGGTTCTCGGGGTCACCATCTGTTGCTTCCTATTGTGTTGAACGGGAAGGAATCAGTTTGCTCGTAGCTTATCTACTCCATTTGTTTTCATCCGAAAGACCCGTCTTCGGTTGGAATCATTGTGCCCGTAGAAAGAAGCATCGTTTCTGGAGATCACCGTGGTGCTGCCGACACTACTGCTTGGTGTGAATGCCGTGGCATGATTCCTACTGTGTCGAGTGTATTGCCATTGTTGAAAAAGCTTTCTTGGTTGCTGAAGAAAGAAATCATGATCTTGCGATCGTAGTGACTCACCCTAATCGATATCTTCGACAATTAACATGTGATTTACTGACGCCTAAGATTCATGTCTATTGGAGAAACAACATGCATGTGTGAATATTGTCATGTTACCAAGGATTGAACTAGTCAGATGTATGACAGATACTAAGGTTAGTGAACACTTCAAAGCTTGAATTTTTGAGTCATATGATAGGATACTAGTAGAGTTTGTATCCTACTCAATCAAGTAACAGCTAATAAAAACTCTGTGAGATTATAATAAATCTCACCTAACCATCTAAAAATGACTATGGTTTATAATTGAATCTTTGGGCTTTCTAGCCATCGCCCTTCTTTACTGGATCGATTTGTCACGGAATTAGCTGGTTTTGCCTAAGCCGTGTAGCACCATTACGTGTCAGTCCGCAAAGGTCAACCTCCTCAAAGCCTCCTACGATCCTTTAGGACCTGTAAAAGAGAAGACGGGACAGAGAAAGCGCTTCACATAATCCACAAGCTACCCTTTCAACAAACACTGTAGAACAAATACAAATTCCAACTATATATATTATAAGCTCAAAACGGTTGCACAACAAAGGTATAAAATTGGTCTACTACAGACCAAAATGTGGTACAAGTGTCCACTAGACGTAAACTTTATGTACATACCGACAATGGCTGCCAAACTCACTCAAATGAGGCATTTAGCCTTTGATAAGCCCTTTACAAGCTTTACAAGCTAGAACAAATCGAAAAGGACATGGACACGCATAAACATTACATGGAACAAGCCGTTTACAATTTGTCTATGATGTTAGGGATCGAGTGGCACTAAGAGGGGGGGGGTGAATTAGTGCAGCGGATAAAACGATAGTTTTTCAGCGATTTAAAATAAGCTTTGGAAACTTCGTACGAATGAATGCAACGTTTCGTTTGAACCCGGAAAGATTGCGTTTTAACTTTAAAGCATACGTAATAAGATGATAAGGAAGTTGAGTAAGTAAAGTAAAGGCTTGCAGCGTTGTAAAACAGAAATTTAACCACTCACACAATTAAGGCGCAGCGATGTATAGTGGTTCGGTCAAAGTGACCTACATCCACTTCAAAGCCTTCTCCGATGAGGCTCCTTCTTCCACTACCAAATCCTTTGAAAGGAAGGATCAAATACCCCTCTTACAACCCTTTACAAGTGGTTCACACTCTTACAAGATTTCACAAGAAGAATGAGGTGAACACTTAAGCAAATGAAGAACAAGACTTTCCCAAGACTTATTTTCAAACTCTAACTCTCTAAGGGTTGAATTTTTCAGCTGAAAAGGAAGGAGGATTTATAAGCCTCAAAGTGATTCAAATTTGGAGTCTAAACATGGAGCCAAAAATTTGAATCTTTTGAGTTTTTCTTTGTCGAGTCTTGGCAGATGACACACCCAGCGGTTCTACCGCCTCGCGGCAAAGTGCTATCGCTTGGCTTTCCATACACCAAAGCGGTACTACGCCCACCAGCGGTACTACCGCTTTGGCTACGATGGCCGGGCGATACTACAGCCTCAGTAAAGGCGGTGCTACCGCTTTGCTACAAGATGTTTGCTCATAGATATACAACAGTAGCATGCGCGTAGCATGCATGCACGTATTGGTTCGGTTTGGGCCAAAATTTTGGCCCAAACTCATCTAATCAAGGCCCAATGGGCCCCACTTTGGGTTATCTAATTCTAACCCAAAATACGTGCTAACTACGAATTTTAAAGACGTTTCCTAAGCTATTACAAAGTCCACATGACAACTTCTTCCGGCGAGCTTCCAGGTCAACTTCCGACGGTCTTCCGACGAACCTTCGAAACCATTTCGCGGACTCACGACAAGCTCTCGGACTTGATTGAACACTCAAACTCCCAACGATTCATCACACTTGTCTTGCCCTTTGTTTCGCTTTTTACGTCTTCATTCCTATCGTAGTCACTCTGCACAAACAAACACCAAAAACTCTACTTGATATAGATAGTTATTACAACGAATTGACATTCGATTTGCGGCATCATTGGTGGCGCCGTCCGATCCTACGACATCGCCGCCTCTCTAGCGGCTTGTTGCCCAATCGACGGTTGACCTCCGCAACCTCGATATCCATGGCGCAACTCCGCACTTCTTGGCCCGATGCCCGCGTGCACGAAGCCTCCTGCCGATAGTCGGCCAAACCTCCGCCGACATCCAATATCTGACGTGATCACCTCCGCGCAACGTTAATTCCTCCAAAGCTGTCTATTCTCGATCGATAGTAGACATGCGTAACTCAAAACGCAGTTAGACAACAAAACACAATCACACTCAATTAGTTTCATCATCAAAATCCGAGATTCAACATATGATAGATTGGCTAGGGTTGAGGATAAAAGAGGTATTTTACTTAGAGAGTAGCCACTAGGGCTAGGGTTTGGAGTCCTATATAAGCATGTAGCCTCCATCTCTTTTGAATAAGAAAAGATTCATCTACAATTGCAGCCATCTAACCGACTACTAGGAGGGTGAAACTCTTATAGCATTCCAAGGGTTGATCCCCTCAAAGATTAATCTATATAGAATTCCTTTGGGATTTTATCATTTGGTATCAGAGCAGTGATCTTGCTGCTTTTGTTGTCATCCCTACCGCCCAACATCAGCTAAGCAATTCTCACAATTGCTCTTGACGTCACCGTCTCCACCATCATCTTCTATCGTAGATCAAATCAATCTATTGCTACCACCTCCAATTGCATCAGAGATCTGGTATTCTCTTATCACCAATACCTTTTGCTATTGTAATTTTTCATTCAAAATACTAAAAAGAAGTCTTATTATCTATTCTTTACTATGAATTCCTTTCGTCGTAAAAGTTATCATCTTTGCGAATGAAGGATTGCTGTAAAAAATTTCAACTGTATATTGATACATTTAAACTGATCTATTGCTATTCTTTTTGAACGAAATTTCTTGTATACTTTATAAATCATCTTAGCTTTCATCTATGATTGATCTATTATGGAATTCATCTCTGAAACATTCTTGTGTTGTTGCAAATTTTCATCGCAAACCGTTGAAATTTTTCGACGAGAATTCTGCCATCATAACTTTCATAGATTTTCGTGCTGTTATGCTACCAAAATTTTTTTGATCTAATTTGTCATGTTATCTAAACCGAGATTTTGTTATCAAATCCTCTCCTCAAATCTCTCGATTTTTGCTAGAAATTTTATCGAGAGATCGCTGTTTCTTTGATGACAATTCTGCTCTTATAAGGTAACACATATCTGCAGCAACTTCTACCAATTTCTATCAAATACTTGTTGCTATCTATTATAGGTCTAAAACCCTCTTCCCTAACCTTCATCCACTACCATCACAGCCACAAAACAAGTCTAAACTGTAGCCTACATCCACCAATCCATCAACCCTTTCAGTCACAACTTCTCTTAACCGATACATGCCTTTAACCCGACAATAAAAGAGAAATCTTAACATTATAGATTTAGAGGCATATACTATGGCATTGGAGGAGGTAATCGATGCTAAATTCGAAGCCTTCAAGATGCGAATAGAGGATCAGATTCGGGCTCTCTTTGTCGAACTCAATTTGGGTCGACCACCGAGCCCGAAGAAATCACATCAAGGAGAGAGCTCTGACCGAAGAGATAACTTCCAGGAGAGGAGAAGGTCTATGACTAATCCCTACTATCCATGCATGAGGGTGAACTTCCCTAGATGAGAAGGAGACTCGATTGGTTGGATCTTGCGCGCGGAGCGATATTTTCGGTACCACAAAACTGTAGATGCATATATGATGGAAATTACAGTTATACATCTTGAAGGAGATGTCATACAGTGGTTTGATTGGTTTAAACACACTCATAGAGTCCTCTCATGGTGACAATTCAAAGAAGGACTGCTGATCCACTTTGAACCAACCGATTACGAGAATATTGACGGACAACTAGCAAAGATCCGATAAACCTCCACCATTCAGGAGTATCAAACCAAGTTTAAAAAGTTATCTAATCAAACTAGTGATTGGTCTAAAAATAGCTATTGGGGATATTTATTGAGGGCTTAAAGCTGGAAATCCAGGGAGAAGTTAAGGCATGACAACCGTACATGCTTATAGGAACCATCTCTTTGTACGACTTCAAGAAAAGTGATTGAACCATGAAGCCTGGAGGACTAGGGTCACTCCCCGACCAATAATATTGAAGCCCTCAGCCCCCCATACTATTAGCCAAGCCCTTGCACTAAAAAAAGTTGACAAGAGAAGAGCTTCGGGAGCGAACTGCAAAGGGTTTATGTTAGCATTACAATAAGTTGTGGAGCCGCGAGCATCGTTGTAAAAAAGGGAGACTTCTTGTGATTAAACTAGTGGAAGAAGAGATCATTAAACACTTAAAAGAGAGTCTTGAATATAAAGAAGATGCGGAAGAAGAGCCACAACCGATCGACTCTATGGTACGTACGTTAGCTGGCTACTCAAATCCGCAAATGATGAAAGTTGGAGGCCTTCTCAAACAACAACCGATCATTGTTCTCATCGACACAGGCAGCACTAATAACTTTCTAAGGAGTAAGGCTGATACTCAGATAGTGCTCCACATTGAAGGTTGCAACAAGTTCAACGTAAAGGTCACCGACAATCGAATTCTAAAATATGACCAAAGATGCCCGTAGGTGAAACTATTACTGCAAGACCAAGAAATTGTCACCGATTTGTTCCTCCTATCAATTGATAATTATAAGGTTGTGCTTGGCATAGAATGGCTGATGATGCTAGGTGATGTCTCTTGAAACTTTTTTAAATTAATTATGAAATTCTACTGCAAAGGCAAACAGGTCATCTTACGCGGAAAGTGCGAAAGCAACATAACTACCGTTTTGACCCAACGAATGGAGAAAGTTTTACATAAGATAAATGGTGGCTTTTTTATGCATCTCCAGCAACAACTAAAGGGGAAGAAAATAAAAATTAAAGATCAAAATCTTGCCCAATTACTTGCTGAATTTGATGACTTTTTTTGCTAAACCACACATTCTTCCTCCTACTCGGCAACATGACCACCGAATTCTAATTCTTTCACGCAAACCACCAGTGAACACTTGATCGTACAGCTATCCTTACATCCAAAAGGATGAAATTGAAAAGATTATAAATGAGATACTTAAAATATGCGTGATTCGGCCAAGCACAGCCCCTATTCCTCACTAGTGCTACTTGTATGCAAGAAGGATGGAACTTGACAAATGTGCATCGCCTACCAAGCTCTAAATGGCATCACCATCACCAGGATAAGTATTCAATACCAGTAGTGGATGAACTTCTTGATGAGTTAAAAGGAGCTTGAGTCTTCACGAAGTTGGAACTTCGATCCGGTTATCCCTAAATTTAGGTATATGAAGATGACATTCCAAAAATTACATTCTGCACACATAATGACCATTATGAATTCATGGTAATTCCTTTTGGACTCACTAATACTCTTTCAACTTTCTAAAGTCTCATCAATCATATTTTTCGGAGCTTTCTTCACAAATTTATGCTAGTATTTTTTGATGATATTCTCATTTATAACCTTTCTCTTGAGACTCACTTTCAGCATTTACAGTTTGTTCTGACGATCCTTCAGGAAAATACTCTTTTTGTTAAGTTATCAAAGTGCAGCTTTCTCAAACAAAAAGTAGAGTACATTGGGCACATAATATCAGGAGTGGTGGTACACCCAACAAAAATCGAAGCAATGTAGGGTTGGCCGAAACTTACAAACCTGAAATTGCTACGCGAGTTCCTTGGATTAATAGGCTACTATCGAAAATTTGTGAAGGACTATGGGAAGACCAATGCACCCCTCACTTCTCTATTAAAAAAAGATGTCTTTCAATAGTTAGATGAAGCCTCTGCTACCTTCGATAAACTTAAGGTAGCCATGATGATGATGCTCGTGCTAGCACTACCATATTTTAGTCGACCCTTCATCATTGAGGTTGACGCATCTAGAGTCAGAATTGGAGCTGTTCTCATGCAAGATGGTCGACTACTCACATACACCAGCAAGGCATTATCTCCCTCCCATAAAAAAATATCAATCTATGATAAGGAGATGCTTGCCATTGTGCACGCAGTAACGAAGTAAAGACCCTAACTGATCGACCGACGATTTCAAATTAAAACCGACTATAGAAACCTCAAGTACTTTTTGGAGGAGAAGATATCATCCCCTGAGTAGCAAAAATGGTAACCAAACTTCTAGGATTTGATTATGAAATTATTTATAAAAAAGGAAAAGAAAACATTGTTACAGATGCACTCTCATGGCTATTTGAGCAAGCTGAATTTTCAGCCATCTCCTTCCTACCATTGGCTTCCTCTAGGGCATTAGGGAGGAATGGATGAAGTATCCAGAGACCAACAACATCATTAACAAATTGGAAGAGGATCTAAGTGCAATAGCTTACTAAATTTGGGATTCGAGGGATCTACGCTACAAAGGTCGCATTGTGCTTATACCTGACTCCCCTTGTATTAAAATCATCCTGCATGAAATGCACTCTACACCTTCAGTAGGGCACTCCAGATTTCCGAGAACCTATAAAAGAATGAAGCAAAATTTTTATTGGAGATGGATGAAAAAAATTATTTCTAAATACGTGACACAATGTGATGTATGTCAACAACAAAAGGGTGAAACAATGGTAAGTCCAGAGAAACTACAACCACTACCTATATCGGACTCGATGTGGGCTGACTGTTTGGATCTAGAGTGGGACTAAGAGGGGGGGTATGAATTAGTGCAGTGGATAAAATGCCTTAAATTTAAAATGATTCCAAAAAGAGTTGTGCGTTGAGAAATTTTGGTCCGATGAAAAACAAATTCGAGTGAGTATGACAGAAGGTAGAGAGGAGGAGATCGAAAGATTGCAACAAGTAAAATTGAGATGTAGCAAATTAAAACTCACACATTAAGAGAAGTACGTTGCGATGTATAGTGGTTCGGTCAAATGACCTACGTCCACTTCCGAAACCTCCTTCGATGAGGTTTCCAACTTCCACTATCAAATCTTCTTGAAGGGGAAGGGCTAAGCACTCCTCTTACAGACTTTTACAGATGGTTCATACTCTTACAAAACTTTTACAACTTAGACTAGGGAGGTAAATGCTTAAGCTTTCGAATATAATTTTGTTAGAGTTTTGACTCAGTTTTTATCATTTCTTAATGTATTTCGCCAACTGAGAAGTAAGGGGTATTTATAGACTCAATTGACTTTATAATTGGAGCAAAAAAGAATCACATCTCGGATTTTCGGGTACTGGCGATACCATCGTCTAGAATTATCGGTACTGCTAATTGACCCTGCTCTGTCAGTATATTGGGCAGTACCACCACCTAGTCTGGTGGTACTATCGCTTGACAAGGTCCTCAAACCCTGCGGAGGGGCAATACCACCACCTGTCAAGCGGTACCATTGCTGACATGTAATAACTGTCAATGGTACTATCGTTGACCTAGGGCGGTACCATCGCTTAGACCACCTGAGAACCTATTCTCGGGATGGTGCTACTGCCCCAATCTGGTGGTGTCACCACTAGACATAGTCCAGCACTGCTGAATGGGCCTTAAATTTGGCCCAATTCAATTCAATTAAGGCTCAATTAGCTCCTACTAGAGTTAATTAGGATTATCACATAATTCTAATCCTAATTACATGCTAACTACGAAATTGAAACATATTCTAAGTAATTTATAAATCGGCAATGTCGAGTCTTCTTCTGGTGAGCTTCCGGCGAACTTCCAATGGACTCCCAACAGGCTTTCGGGCTTTATGGCGAGTTTGATGAATCTTTTGGCAACCATCCAAACTTTCTCGGTGAGCTCCACGAACCTTCGATGATCCTTCTGACGAACTTTCGAAACCTTCGACAAGTCTCCGATTCATTCTTGGCTAGTTCCGACAGTACTTCTAATAATCCTTCGGACTTTCGATAGACTCTTGAACTCCTAACCTACTTGACTCTAACAATTTTGTTTTATGTCTTCATGGCCATCGTAGTTAATCCTGCACACTTATCTCAATAATATGGATTAGATCAAATAACCTATCAATTGACTTCATTATCAAAATCTGAGATTCAATACTAACATCTCCATGGACTTCATCGAAGGGTTGCCACCTTCCAAAGATAAAAGCACAATCCTCGTGGTGGTTGATTGACTTACGAAATATGCTCATTTTTGTGCTATGCGAAATCCCTACACTACTGCTAGTATTACTCAGATTTTTACAAAAAAAATTATTAAACTATATGGAATGCCAATGTCCATTGTAAGTGATCGTGACAAGGTCTTCACCAGTAAATTTTAGACCGAGTTATTTCAGTTGCAGAGCACCAAACTCAAGATGAGCATAACATATCATCCACAAACTGACGACCAAACAGAGGTAGTGAATAGGTATTTAGAGATATACCTTCGGTGTTTCACTAGTGACCGGCCAAAGGAGTGGACGAAATAACTCCCTTGGGTCGAATGGTGGTATAATACTACGTATCATTCAGCTACAAAATGTACCCCATATGAAGCATTATATGATTGGTCGGCCCTTATGATTCCAAAGTATGTAATTGGCTTAGCCAAGGTAGATCAGGTCGACCAAGATTTAATTGACAGGGATAAACTTTTACAACTGTTAAAGGATAATCTTTTTACTGCTCAAGCCGACACACGACGAAGCGAAAGAGAATTTTCAATAGGAGATTGGATTTATTTTTGCCTATAGCCATACAAACAACTCTCCATCAACACACGAGCCACCATGAAGCTATCCCCATATCACAGAGCGTATTGGAGTCATGGTGTATAGACTTAAATTGCCTGAGGATGCCAAAAGCCATCCTGTTTTCCACGTGTTATACCTGAAGCCCAAGTTGGGAAAACACAAGTTATTCCAAATTCAACTGCCCAACACCACTGATGATGGAGATATTCAAGCCCAACCACAAGCTATCCTCGACCGTAGAATCGTGATGTGTCGTCGATATCCCTCTATTAAAGTACTAGTGTATTGAAATAATTTACTACCCGAAGATACCACATGGGAATCATATGAGGAGCTGAAGACCTAGTTCCCTGAGTTCATAGAAATTTGAAGAAGACGGGCTTGATAGGACCTTAGTAGTGTTGGGTTATACTCAACCAAGTAGCAGTTAATAAAAACCCTATGAGATTGTAATAAACCTCACCTAGTTTTCTCTATTCTATAAAGAAGTATGACTAGGGTTTATAGTTGGACCTTTGGGCTTCCTAGCCATTGCCCCTTTTATTGGGTCGGTTGGTTAGGTTGAGGGCAAAAAGAGTATTTTACTTATAAAGCAGCCACTAGGGTTAGGATTTGGAGTCCTATATAAATATACGGTCTCTAGAATAAGAAAAGATACATCTACAATTATAGTCATCTGCCCAATTACTAGGAGGGTGAAACCTCTATAATATTCCAAGGATTGATCCCCTCAAAGAAATCTATGTAGAATTCCTCTAAGTTCTATCATCATGTTAGTTAGTGTATGATTCCATACATATTAATGCTAAAGAAATTGATTCTAAGATCGTGCCAAATTGATAAAAATGTCATGAAAACACGAGAAAGGCATGCAGCTGAATTGCACTCATGAATCTTCTACAACAAGGCGTGTATGCATCCATCATTATATTTCATATTATCTACAGAACTTTTTTGAAAGTCTCATAGGATTTCTAAGACTATTGTACTTTTTCATGCAAGTTCAAACGAGAACACCATCTTAGAATATAATCCCGATGTCGATCTCTTTCGACCATGATATGAGAAGGATAGTGATGGGATACAAAATAAATGTGGAAGAAGAAAATATTAAGTAATCACGAAGTCAAAATTGATAAAAAAAAAAAATTGAATAGAGAAATCACTTTATCTCTTCATCTCCCCTCCGTATTAAAGGTATAAATACGATGGCTTGAGAAATCTTGATAAAAATTTTAATGTGGGCTTTACTTCCACAAAATTGGTCAAGAAAAATAGGGCCAACCAAGATTGAATCGAATCGAATCGAATCGAATCATTTTTTTAATTTGATTCGATTGAAATAAAATAGTTTGAACCAAAATCGATTTGAATATACCTAATTGAATCAATTTAAAATCGATTACTCTGATTTGATTAATTGATTTATAATTTTTAAAAAATGTAATATATATTTTTTAAATGAATCGATTTAATTCAATTGAATCAAATCAAAATTTTGATCCAATGACACTAATATTTATAAAATTAAACTCATGTTATTTATAAATTTGAGCTTTTGATTTGAGCCGATTTGATTAATTGATTTGAACTAATTAAAAACTTAAGACAATGAGTCAACTCATATCATTTAAATTAAGAAAATGGTTCACACCAGTTAACCAAATAAAAGAATGATACCTTCAAATCAGAATTGTTTATAACTTTCAAAACGAAATTATTGATGAACTGATTTTGAATCAATTCATATTCCATAAAATGATGTGCAACATAAATCTGCCAAAGCGAAGCTACATCCAAGTTCCAAGTCCAAAAACAAAGATATAAAAAAGATAACATAAACATAAATTTTAAGTTTTTTTTATTTTTTTTCAGTAGAAATAATGATCACTAAGTCTAGACTTTGAGTGTTTCATGATTGAAAACTATAATCATACTAAAGATATGTTTGAAAATATATTTATATTTTTAATATATATTTGAAGAAAAAGACTTGAGTGAATGTGTAATTATCGAATATTTCGAGTAATTGATAAACAATAGATAAAAATTATATTTTAAATATACATTAATGCAAGTATTGTTTAATAAAATTATATTTTAAAAGTTATTAAATATTATGTGATAAATTTACCCTTCTAATATATTTAATATTTATTATTATTTTTATATAAATAAGTAAAATAAATATAAATAAATAAATAAATAAAATCTTATAAAATTATAGGGTCTAAATATATAATAAATAAAAATAAATTTATATAAATAAATATAAAATAATCTTTGAAAATAAATAAATAAAATATGTGAGAGACGGAGTTGACGAGGCTAGAAATCACAAGACATTTTTTATAAATTTTGAAAGTTTTTATTGGCATCGTGTAAATGCTCAAAGGTTGATGTTACCTTGCCTATCTGAAATATATATATATATACCCTATATATATATGAAAAAAATATATATATATATATATATATATATATATGATATGAAAGAAATTTGTCAAACATTAATTCATATTTAAAAGCTGTATTGAACCTTTAATATACATTTTGAATGTGTTTCCAAAAGTTGGATGCTAAATTTTGAAAATCAAATCGTTATCAAATTAACTCATCGGTAAAAATATACAGGATGAGATATGAATCCACAAATTACTCGAGTAATTGTTTAGGTAATACACGGAAAAGAGACTCAAATATCAGCAAAGTTCCCGAGAGCCTTTGTGGGCCGGACATGGCACGTGAAGGCCCATTATTTCAACGTCGTGCGCTCGTTCATCGTCGAAATTAGGGCACCCCATCCCATCTATAAATTAACGTCATCTGAGTGATGAGAGGCATTCACTGCCTGGGTTGGCGGCGGAAATGGGGCATCTGACAAGCCATATCTCCGCTCTCATGCCAAGCTATATCACCAGCATATTTTGTTGGTTCTTATTGCTTTTAGGTGTTCGAAAGAAGTTCTTTTTCGTGTGTGTGTGTGTTATTTTGTTGTTGTTTCGATTGATTCTTATGGTTTCCGAGGATGATCGAGATGAAATAACTTTCGTTCTTCCGAGGTTACATACGATGCGGAAGATTTTTGGAGACCTGAACTGAGGAAACCCGTCGATTGATTCTTTTACTCTTAAAATCGTATTCATCCGATTATGCTAACTTCTTTCGGGTGTTGTTTATGTAGTTTGCATCTCTCAGGCATCTTTTATTTGTGGGGAAAATGGAACTTTTTGGCGATCTCATTTGCCAATATTGCATCGTAAAAGGCCCTCCTCCTCCTTCCCCAACCCCAACCTCCCTATGATGATCATCGTTCATGATTAAAGTAGTGGACTGACTTTTATATTATGAATTGAATCTATTGATCCTGAGGGATTTGCTTCTGATTTTCTGTGAGATGTCATCGGTTTTATATGAATATCTCTAATTTTGTAAAGATTGCATTGTGAATGTTATCTCTTTTATGAAGCGCCTAGCAAAATGTTTCATGATTCTTGATTGTTTTAAGTGATTGTTGTCCTTTGATGTCAGGTCAATCTATTGGATTAGATGTGCATTAGTCCTTTTTTTTTTCTTTTTTGGCACCACAGTGAGGTATCTCCTTCGAGGTTTAGTGTTTGTTAACATTGTCTTTGTTTTTATTATTGGTTCATATCAGAGCTAAATTTAGAGCTCTTTTTGGGGTCAAAGTTTTGGCACCACAGTGAGGTATCTCATTCAAGGTGGTTAACATTTTCTTGTATTTGCCTTAATCAGAGCTAAATTTAGAGTTCTTTTTGGGTCAAATTTCAAAGGTTTAGTTGTTTGAATTCTAAGTCATTGTGTCTGTTGTTTTTATTATTGGTTCATTATTTCTTTTGCATGAGTTCCAAAAGGAACTTTTAGAGCCCAGAGATTATACATGGACGATGTTAGGCCGCTGTGTAAATTTTTGAATAGGTGGTGACTAATTCAGATAGACCTCTATCATCCTTCTATGGTTTCAAACGATTGTATGGTTGCCTATTTAGACATTGAAAGTCTTGAGGTCTGTACGTGTAGCTGATTCGTTGCTTATCATGCAAAAAAATAATAATAATAAATGACATAAATTTAAGTTTAGGATTTTTTTTCTCTTGATTTATCCTCTACCATCGTTGAACCTACATTATTTTGTATGTTTATTACATACTCGTATCGGTTCCTCTTTTTGCTCTAATGATGGTAAGGCTGTGTCGAAATGCTTGTTCTTGCCGGGTCTTAGGTTCTACACATCGAAGCTCCCAATGATTGAACATTCGAAATAGTTTCAGCCTTGTCTGAGTCTGAAATATTGCTGATATCTCAATTTTGTTCTGAGGGAGCCGTTGTACACTCGACTCAGGGATTCCAAGACTGTTCTAACATGCGCTGCCCCCTCCATGTTTTTATGGTTTGACCAAGAACCGATGATATCGGCCGCCGTGTGCAGACTCATGTGCCAGTATTTGGATTGACCTTCCTTGGCAATTTATGGACTCAAAACTTTGTAGCTTCCCGCCCAACTGTTTCATTTAGATTTCGTTTTGGGCTTCTAGCATTCCCGTTTCCTATATTAGGTTTAGTTTTTGCCAGTGACAATTACCGAGCTGGATCTTACTTGATATATATGATTTATTGGTTCCTGGTAAAGATTTGGTCAGTAAGCTTTGAGGTTAATTAGTGGCTACCTCAGTAACAGTGCTTCAACTTTGTAAATGAAGCAATTTAAAAAAGAAGCAATTTAGACATTTTAAAAACAAAGTCTTTCCCCAGTTAAAATAAAAGGGCTTATTTCATGAAAAAAAAAATCAGATTGAAATTTTTTTCACTGGATTACCAAAAGTTTTAATTGGACAGAGATGACCAAGTAAACCAGAAGTCTCTCCAAAGATAGCTAATCAATGATAGTACTACATTTGTCAGAGGGATTATCAACTAAAGGAACCTCTCCTGCACACATTTCTTCCAGTTTAGTAGGTAGTATCAGAATGCTATCAAACATGGCAAAGATTTAAAGTTAAGATTTACAAAATCCTGTAGTTTGCTAACAATGCTCGTTATTCGCCCCCCATTGTGATGCTCCTATTTTAGGGTAACAAATAAACTGACACAAAACAAGGGATATATATGCAAAAAAAAAAATGTACTGGGAGAAACGAACTACCTATACAATAATATCAATAGGAAGAATTTGTCCAAAGCCATTCTCCTCTTATTTCGTCCACAATTCAAAAAGTTATGCAAGATCTACCTCTTGTTATCGTAAAGCAACTATCAGATTCCCTCGATCCAAGTCCTCGGAGATCATGATGAAGCAGACTTCGTCGACTGTAGCAGTTCCGAAGCAGGAGGATGCAACGCAACGGCTCCAAATTCTGCGTCTGAGTATGTCTCGTAAACCGCCTTAAACTTACCCTCTGCTGCTGACGAGTGAAGGCTAACCATCTCGCGTGCACATTCGCTATGTAGAGAGATGCATGAATCAATAAACATGCAAAGATCAGAATCTAGAAATCAAATTTGGCAACACTTACAGCAACTGTTGCTCCGAGTAGCCTGTATACTCCACTAGCATTTCTGTCCAACGGGGGGTCTTCTTAAGGGTGCACCTTGCTGCATAGACAGCAGAGGCAGCAACCAAGGATGGCAAATAAGTGACCAATGAATACGGCATCAGTCCTAACTCAGAAAAGAAGAAGACCATGTCCTCCATCTGGATTAATTTACTCATCAGTACAAGCATCTATCGAGAATATTGAAGACAAAAAAAAAAAAGAAAAAAACTCAAACATAAGAAAACCCACCTCCTCGTCAGACATGGCTGCCTTCAGGAAATACTCAAGAAATACATATTGCGTCGGAACGGTTATGTTCCAGTCGAGTGTTTCTAGAATTGCTTTCTCCTTGTCCAATATTTGTTCCTTGCTAAATGCACCATGTGTGATGTCAATGCAGTCTTCAATCTGAACATAGGCATCGTAAATATGTCGACATTAACCAAATCATCATAAGCGGGAAAAAGGCAAAGAACTTGAATTAGATTGATTAGAAAAATTATTGGTACCCCAAGAGGCCATGAATCTTCATATTTTGATGCAATGAGCATTGCACCCACTCCCACAAGCATTAAGTCAGTCTCCATCACTTTCTCCCTTGACAGATACTGATCAACTATATAAAATGTGAGATACAAAGTCTCAGGTATTAGTTCATAGCAGTGGAACTCGTCAATCAGCCTGTCAGCCAAAGTAGATCTCATCTCTTCCTTGATCTCAACCTGGAAGTCCATATATTTACGAGGTCTTCCACATTTCTATATGAAGAAAAGCAATAAATTTATATTGTCAGCCAACCTATTTTTATTGAGCATAACAGTAGTTAAGATGGAGCAAATACATACCTCACCAAGTTTGTAATAGTTATAGATATCATCCACATATTCCACAACAGCCAATTCACTGTCACCATCCAATGCATCAATAACATGGTCCAGATCCTCCGTATCATTGCTAAGCCCAGAGACATCCTAAATATATAGATATAACTAAGAAAAACATTAGGCCTTTACTAGCATGGTAACAAGCACTGTAGTCTCTGATCTCTCAAGAAAATGAATGCAATGCATCGACATTGGAAATGGATCTTTCAGTTTATTAAAAATTGATAAAAAGCTCAAATTTGAACTCATTATTTACATCAATCACATAAAAGAATCAATAGTTTCAGCAACAGAGTGCATGTAAAGCAGTAACCATGGATTGAAAAATGTCAAGGCATACGCTAGCTAATGATCATAACAATATTGCCAACTTGGCAAGGCATCTACAAAATAAGTCCCAACAGTATACACTTGAAAAATAATACATCTGATGATTCAAAATGGAAGAAAGAGCATTCTCCGGTAAGCCTCTGTAACTAATTTGTTGTGATTGAAGGATCATTTTTGCTCAATAACTAGGCAATTGACTCCTTGTTTTCTATCACTTGGTCATGTTACTTTAGCTCTAAACCAATATTACTTCCAGATTATGATTACGTCAGCTTTAGCAGTACATTTGTGATGCAAAAAGCTAATCAAAATTGTGTCAACCACCTTACCTATGGAACTATCATTTTATAGCTGTCTCCTAACACATGAAATTTCCATAGATAGTTTACTTGTTGTCATGACTGGCTGATAATATATACACATATATATGATTGATGCATGCTGCAAAGAATTAATTCTGCCTGAAACTCCGCTTTCATCAACAACAACGTAAGTGAAAATTAAAAAAAAATAACCACCACGAATTTAAAATCTAGAGGCACTGCCTTGCTTATGTTCTGCTTCTTCTTCTCACAACTAAAATTTTATGTTTTAGTAAGCTCTGCAAACTTGAATGCCATAAGAAATGTGGCAGCTATCCTCCAGAAATTTAGGTGTGATATTGAATGTGCCCATGGTCTGCCAACTTCAGCCACAGGGTATATCTTGTATTAGTTGAACTATAAGTTGGATTCTGGTTAAAGTACCACATACTCTTCTTCCCTCCAAAAACCATAGAACATCTTGTACATACCCCAAGACCATTTATCGACATTTTCATGCAAAATTAAACCTTCCATAACAATGCACTTTATTGCGCTCACAAAAGTTAAATTCACATTCTTCTAGGCTAGAATAGACCATATCAGGTCTTTCTTACCCTGTACTGCTTTATCTTCTAGATAATTACATTATTTTCTCTTTACTTCTTTTAAGCTTGAGACTATGTGTGTCCTGGAAATTAAGACCTCAGTCAGTTTAGTCCACTATTTTTTTATGGCCTATTCAAAGATACCCAATGGCATTACAAATCTCCAACTGGTACAAGTACATAGTTACTTTCTAGTTCATTTCATTACTTTTTCAGACATCAATAAACCAGGGAAGTTCATGTAAGTGATCTTTCCTACTTAAGCAATCTGTTAAATCTTAGGGTGCTCCAAATGAAAGTTCTGGATGATACTGTTGTTTATCCAATGTGTTGTCTCTTGCTGTCTGAAGGTAATGAACAACCACAAGTTTATGTTTAGCTAAATTAGGAATCTCAGTAAACTCAACATGTGTTACTATCATTTTAAACATTGGACATCACTATCATCTGTTAGTTGATTTTATAACAGCGGTGAGATCAAGAACCTAACTCAAGTGCTTATTTGTCTACTGAATCCAATATTCAATGTTGACCTTATGAAAGAAACCCAGCAGCGCAAACTCAAAAGATTATACTGAGAATAACCAAGATAACTGACAATTCAATAGATACCACTGTAACAATGAGATCGTTGATGTATGCCCATCATTAGCGTAGCTTGACGACAGTGGAAGTGCCATACTTGTGGCGGACTTGGTACAGATAAAAACCAGAGAAAAGCATTATGCAGTCACTAGCAAAGTATATTATGTGAGCTAGCACATTATGTAAAGACAATGTGAAAAGGTTACACATGTTCTGATAAGTACATGCTGAAGTAAAGGAAACGTTCAACTTTCTTACCGAGGTGGTGTGAGAGATTTCGTCATCGGCAGTGGAATCAGTAGAGGACTTGACGGCGACAGGATCTTTCTGCCTAACAACTTTCTCATATCCTTTATTTGTTACAATGTCATCAGCATGAACCACTAAATTCTGAACAACAACGAAGCATAGAAGATTCAGTATGGAACTAACACCAAGATTTTGAAAGTTGGTCAGTGACACAAGTAAAAACTATGGGATATAGCAGCAACCACATCATACCTTTCTCAATTTGGAGAGCTGTGTCTTCAGCAGAATCTTAGAAGGAAGCATTTGTAATGGAATGGACCTAGGAACATGATCCAAACTTTAGAAGGGGGGCAAAAGGGAGAAAGAAGAAATAGTCAAATTTGCGAACCCTAGATTCACTCCTGAACGATTTCAATGATCAAGAAGCAACGCGAGTAATGGAGTGGCACCTGTCAACCAGTTGATTCCCAAGTTTCAGGAAGGCTCTTCGTGTTATCTCACTTTTTTTCTCCGCAACCGCTTTCAATTTGCGGATTAGTCTAGCCGTAGAACCTACCAGGAGACAATAAGCATAAACATTAATAAACCCGACGAAAATTGGTGAATTGGACGAATAGGCGGAGACGAAAAGGAAGCCGTAGTGATTGTGTCATGCGATAAAGACACAATCTTGAATGAGAAAAGGATCAAAACCCGCATCGATTGAGATTCCCGAAATGGTAGGCAAATCAGAGAAGAAACGAACAACCCAAGAAACGAAGAAGAAGGGTTTCTTGTTCCGGACTCACCTGTCTTCTGCTGCTGCTGCGTCTGCAGAAGAGACGCCTTTTCTTGCAGACACCCTGCTGCCATCGATCCTATCACTTCTTGCTTCGTCGATGAGGCTTCTCAACCCGAAAGGCAAAGGAAATAATTGTGGCAGTAGAAGCAGCGGCAGCGGCCTAAGAAGAATCAAGGGTTTTAGTCGATCACTCTGTCGCCGTCTTTTCTCGCTTTGGCCGCTGCGTAGGAAAGGCCCTCTGTAGCGCCCTCAGCTCACGAGAAATAGAAGAAGGCGAAGGAGAAGAAGAGGAAGAGGAAGAGGAAGAGGAAGAAGAAAGAAAGGGTTTCCAAGAAGATTTCTTGGTTTCTCTGTGTTGGTGGGGCGCTGCCTTTATAATCAGCGTCTTCTCCTATTGTTCGGTGGAGGGAGAGAGGCCGCGGGGAGCTCGACTCGAATTCGGAAACAGGGAGCTGACATGGCCCAGTTTATTATTATTTATGGTTAGGCCACAGTAGAAACTCACCGTCGTGATTGGTGATCTTATGATATATATATATATATATATATATATATATATATATATATATATATATGTGTGTGTGTATATATATATATATATATATATATATGCCTTTGTTTATTTGAATTATCTTTAATTCGATACCAGTAATTTGTGGCCTTAAAGAAAATTTTATAATAAATTTATGAAAATAAAATAAAATACTGTTCTCAAGCCTAAGGAAAAATTCAAAAGATGTAAAAGAAAATCAGAAAATAATTAAATTTAAAGCCCAAAATACAACTATAACTAATGAAGTAATGTGTATTTGGAACATCCTGCGGTCCATGTTACGGTCAAAGGTGAGTCGTTTGACTATGGTTGTGTCATTCATCTCAAGTTACACCAAATATATCATGTCTCCAGATTATTTACAAGTTACTTATCAAGGATGTCAAGCTACTTATGTCGATCGAATCCATATCAAGAGAAGGAATGAAATTAAATGGTGCATTGGTCGTTTTCAAGATGAATAATTAATAGTGCATGATGCAAACAGTACTATATAGTCAATTCCTAGAAAATGAGTCCATAAGAATTGATTTGACTTGATTCTGAATGGGAAACACAGGGAGAAAAACCGTAGGAAACTGAGTCAATGACAAAAAAAAAAAAAACTTTAAATTCCATTCAGAGAGAATAATGAAGTAAAAAAATTGAATGGGTCAACATTTGTATTGATTGCTTGTTTGCAAAGAAAAAAAAGGAAGACGCCGATAGACAATAAAACTGAAAGAAGAGAGAGAGAGAGAGATTTATTTATAAACTAAGGGAGGTGGTTGGGAGGTTAACCTCATCAAGATATGGAGATTGTAACTTTGTTTGAATATAATAAGCTGAAATAAATAAGCTGAAATCTAAAAGTATTTGCTCATGCAGAACTGAATTCATAGAAAATTGGATTCTGGATATCAGAAGGTCCAATCGAAGGGGTATTGGAACATTTTAATTTAGTATTATAATTTAAACCAAAAGCCTCAATCTTAAGATCATATCAGGCATGATTTTGGGTTAAATAGATTCAAAAGGAAAAAAAGATTATATATATTTATTTATGTGGATACGTATTATCGCTTCCTCGATTAATTAAAATTTTATATTTATAATTTATAGTAAAAGAATGAATCTATGGAGTTTAGCCAAGTTGAATGTGTGGACAACACTACTTACTAATCGTCCACCTAATTCATGTGTGCCCGCTTTATCTTAGGGTAATAAATAAGCCATCTTGGCATAATTAATTACTATGAATGCTAAAAGTGCGCATCTACGGTGACCCGTTAAACACGTAAAGTTGATGTGGTGTTCCTCCAATTCTTCCAAAGCAAAACCATAAAAACGCTCGAACAGTCACGTTGGGTTTTGTGACTTATGAACTAACTAGCATTTACGTCAGTGAACCACATATAATAATTCATATATATATATATATTGAAAGGAGAGGACAAATAATGTGGTCCAACGAATGAAATAATAACAATAATGATAATAATATAATAATCGGATATGTTGTTGTCACGTGGTGGAATGTGTTATTAAATGTCCCACGCGCATCACACTCCACTGGTTATCTCTGCTCATCCACGGCCCAACAGCCGCGCTGCAGACGCGATCGGCGAAGCAGCGGCAGAATGGCGCGCGTCCGCTGCCTCCTCGCCTTCCTCTCTTTGCTCCTCTTAGTGATCTCGTTGCCCGCCACCACCGGCCGTGTGCTCGTGGCCAGCGGCGATGCGGCGGTTGAGTCACGGCGCTACGCCGTGATATTCGACGCCGGGAGCACGGGGAGCAGAGTCCATGTCTACTGCTTCGACGACGGGTTGGAGCTCGTCCATATAGGGTCCGACATTGAACTCTTCGTTAAGGTATATGCGAGTTTGCTGTTTCCTTTCTTCTCTTTTCTTTTCCTTTCTTGTTCCTCTTAGATTCTTTTGTCTTTTCCTTTCTTTCTTTTGGTGGGCGTTGATTGAAACAACCAGTATTGTGTGGAGTACCTCTTTTCATGTTACTCATACCACTAACGTTTCGAGGATGCTATCTTCACGTTATTTCTTCGAGATTTGAACATGGAAGAAGTGGGAAAAGAAGGGGGTTAACCATTCCCAAGTTTGTCAATTTTATTCTCTCTGAACGGTGTCCTTTCCAGAGAACAAAATTCTCTAATAAGTAAAGAACAGGGGAGCTTTCTCAGTATTTTTTTTCTTGAAGCCAAGAAATTCATTTTTTGTAGGTAATTAATAAGCACTAGAAATCATGGTTCAGCTCAGCAGATTAAAAGGACTAAAAATTTTCACTCAATAAGAACCTGAAAATTATGGGGGATGAACTTCTAGCTATTGAAAGTTCCTGTATTCTCTACCAAAAAAATCCATTACACAGCGAAACAGATAAAGAATTGCTGTATATAACCTCTGGATTTATGACAAAATTAATTGAAAAATGATAGATAATTTTGTTACCTGTTTATGGATTGCCTAAATCACCTGCCTGGTTTGTGAATGGAGAGTGATGGACACCACGTGGGACCCATCTATGGAGTCATTGCTATCTCTGTACATCACAAGACATTTAAGCCTGGCCAAAAAGAAATTTCCAATTGAACACTTAATTTTTATCAAATTTGCAATTAATCCCCTAACATCAATTCTGTCACTAGCACAGATTACTCTGTGAATATTTTATATCTTTTGCAAAAATCATAATAAATTTTAATTTTTAAAATAAAATGATCGTTTTTGTTGATACATTTGGGTTAGTTGGTGTATTGTTGCACAAGTGATAGGTCTCAGGGTGAGTCCATGTGTAAGCATTATATATGTTATTTAATATAATGAAAAAATCTTTCAATTTTTTTTAAAAAATAAAATGATCTATTTCTTTTTTTTATGATCAAATGACACGAGTAAGGTGTTGGGTTGCTGGATGATAGTCATCAAGACAGTAGTGTTAATGATAATGGAGAATGAGGATGATAATAATGAATATGTTGATAAAGGTGGTGGTAGCAATGTAGGAGGAAGGGGAAAATGATGGTGGTCGATTTATATGGTGAGGCTGGAGACTAAATTGGCTGAACTAATAACAAAACAAGCTTGAAGATATAAAGTACTTTGACATCAAAATCTCTGATATAATTTCATAAAGTGATGGAACACGTACAAAGAACTAAAATATGTTAAGATTTATGGAGAGCAGGGGTTCTTTGTAAATTTTGATGAGGTATCAGACTATCAGTTCTTTTAGTGATTCACACCAATAATAACATTCGCTGTTGTGACATTAGAAAGATTTTTTATAAAGAGAAATTAAATCATCTATAGTATTATACATTATCCATGTTTCATCCTAATAATCAGTGAAGGAAATATTCTGTTCTTTTAAATGAAGAGTGTAACTTTTGTTGTTCTTGATGCTAAGAGTTCAGTGAATTCAATTGAAGGACACTTTTGTTCATTGGATAACATGTAGGTGAACAGACTATAACATGGTTAATGGAGCAAAATCTAGGAGGATAAAATTTCACAATCTTAACCACAAGTGAGAAAAGTGAAAATAATAAAATAAATACATGTGGCACATTACTACTAAGTCATTATCACTTTTAGCAAAGTGACACATACATGTAGCGTCGCCAGGATTAGTCATGATCTGCTGTGGAGTGAGCTTCAATTAGGAGTAATAAGTGGAACCTTGCACATTATATTTCGTTAAACCATTGGACAGGGTACTAGTTTGAATTTGATCTAATTCTCGATAAGGTAAATGTTGGATCCAGAATTGAATTTGTAGACCTTTGAATTCTTTAGGAGATTGTTTCTAAGAAAAAAGTAGTCCTTTGCTATTTGTTGTTAGGGATGCCAATTGATCCAACAATCTACTTAATGATAAATTGAAGCTGACATCACAGGTATGACACCTTATAGCTTGGTCTATTAAATAATAGTATTCATAAAATTGTCTTGTATTTTGGCCATAATATGATAATAAAGATTTATAATATTGATCCAATACTAGTTTCTATGATCTACTGGACTGGTATAATACTATCATTTTGATAATATACTGACCTCGTTTGCTTGGTATCACCAAAAATACCAGTACTTGAATCCATTATAATAATTATTAGGATTGAATCTGTATTTGAACAATATAATATCTTATTAGATTTAGGTGAAGATATTAGGTTGATTCAATCCGGATATGCCAATAACATCTTCATTTGCTGTCCTATCATTGAGCTAATTCTTTTAAATGTCCTCAAATCTTACATGCCCTTCATGTTGTATTTGTTGGACAATTTGCAGTTTCAGCAATAGTTTCTAACAATTTCTTCTGATATGTTTTGTAACTTTGTATTGCTATCGATTCTAAGCTAACAGACAGAATATGTCATGAGTACATTGCTTGCAAAGTCTACAAAAGTGTGGTACAAAAGCTTATTATGATAAGAATCAGGCAATTTTTCATGTCCTCAATAACTGCAAAATAAAATATATCAAAAAGAAAAATAAAGGGACAAAGAGTTCAACCCCTTCTGAAGCATTTTTAAATTAACTTTTCTTTTTTCTGAGATCAATTTAACCACCCATCAATTTGAATTCAACTTCTCATCTTGTTGCATCATTTTTGTGCAGGTAAAACCAGGGTTAAGTGCATATGCCGATGATCCTCAAGCAGCTGCAAACTCACTTCTTCCGTTGTTGGAAAAAGCTGTAGACGTGATTCCGGAGGAGTTGAGGACCAAAACACCTATTAGAGTGGGGGTAAACCTTTCTTTTTCATACTATGCTTTATCTCACAATAATAGTCTGTAAAGAGAGATTTATAATAGAATCTATTAAGATCCATGTTTATGAGATCTAATAAGTTCAACAAAACCAAAGATAATTAGAGTACCATTATCAAAAATATTAAAACCTCTTGCTCGAGGACGTGGTTATCCGATAAAAGATCCATTTGACATATAACTATTGTAGTTAAGGATAAACCTAAATTATTCTACATTGATGGTGAATGGCCTAATGCAACTCTTTTTTTGTCCATACTTAGGATTTCCTTGTGAACCTGTTTAATTTTGCTTGAAATACTAATCCACAATGCATATCATTCTACTATTCAAATATCCAGTGTTTTTAACAAGTTCCTCTCTTGCTTATGTTTTTCTTAATATTCATTTTTTATCTGGCGTTTGCCCTACAATAAGCAAATTTTTGCCCAATCTTCTGTGCAGTCTTCTTGAATTTTAAGTTGCACTTTACCACATATCCCATCTTGGCTAGAATATGCAGTGAATACTAAGTTCCTCTTAAGCTATTTTTCTATTATTAATCAATGATTTTTCAGAAATTTGATATCTCTTTGCAGGCTACAGCAGGTTTGAGATCTCTGGGAACAGATAAGTCCAACCAAATTTTGCAAGCAGTATGTATCACCTCGGATTAGGTTCTAAATAAGATTTTCATCCAGCATATTATACATTTTTCCTCCATGTTCTTCCATCTGTATATTTATGAGTCAAGTTGTTTAGTTGAGTTGTTTGGATTATACCTTCAATTCTACAGGTCAGGGATCTTCTTCGAGAAAAGAGCTCACTAGAACTTGTGGATGATTGGGTCACTGTTCTTAGTGGATATCAAGAAGGATCTTATCTATGGGTATGACATTTGAACTTGTTCGTTTTACAAAAGCATCATAACAGTTCAACATCACTAGTTTGTTGTGTTCATGATTTTTTATTAGAAGATGGGCAGAACCAGTTCTTGATGGATCTAAAGATGGGGCTTTTTGGCATTATAGCATTTGAATTTGTACATCTTACAAACTAATCATAATATTTCAAAGTCACTAGTTTCTTGTCTTTTTTGTTCATATACTGCTAACATAGACAAAACAAGTGACATATGGACAAGAAAGCTTGAGCTATAAAATGACCATGAATGGCCCAATCTATAATTTCCACATCTATACAATTTGCTCTTTCCATTTAAGTATTACATAATATAATAAGAATTCCTTATATCATGACTCTGCATATTGCACCTAACCACTAGAATATCTCTTAAGAGACACATCTATGACAATCGAACATAGGTTGAATAATTTAAAGTTGTGACCAACTTTGACAATGATAAAATTTAGATTAAACAACTACTAGTTCTAAAAACTTAAGTTGTTGGGAAAGGACCTGATACATATTACTTTCTATGGTACCAAAACAAAGCTTAGATTGGATGACCATTAATTCCATCTCTAACACCCCTAGCATACAAGCCAGATTAGGCACATAAGCATAAACTTTATAAAAAGGCCCAATCACTTTAACATCATCTTATAAGCATTCTGGATTAGACTTTGACATGTGGACCCAAGAGCAAGATGGCATAAGCAAAATAGCAACAAATTTTGCACAATCAGACCCGATTGTGAGCAATCAAACGCTGGCTAAAATAATAAAAGCAGGAGTTAGACTCAAGATCATGACCTATTCTTGTATCCTGATAAGATTTAGTTGGATTCAGCATATCCCAAAGGTTTAAGTTGTTGGGACTTGGGAAAGGACCTACTTTATTAATAAATTCTAATAAATATATTTTTAATATGTCTGATATATTTGGTTCAATTATCTGCACACAGCGTTCTAATTTGGATAAAACAAGAAAAGAAAGGAAAACATTTCCAAAGAATGTTCTTTATCAGTACTCATTTCAAGAAATACTCCAATATGAGTTTTATCTTTTATATCAAAACATATTAATCAAGGATCAATTATTAGTCAGTTTAATAATATCATTTTAGTCCTTTTAAATGAAACCAAAGACCCACACACACACCAATCTTGCAACTCAAGATGTAAGGCTGAATCAGAATCAACATTAGCTTGACCAAGAAAGGATGGACAACCTTACAACCTGAAACAACTTAAATTAATATGTTAGTTTATTGTGCAAAAGTTACATTCACTTTGTAGTCTTCAGAACAAGTTGCTGTAACATCTTGTTCAACTGCTTTTCACCAAGAACTAAAACCATAGACTCATGTTTTCTTTTCTTTCATTTGTTTAACGAGTATGATTTATGTTCCTTTTTCCATTTTAGGTCGCCATAAACTATTTGTTAGGGCACTTGGGCAACAAATATTCTGAATCAATTGGAGTGGTTGATCTGGGTGGTGGTTCTGTTCAAATGGCTTATGCCATCTCTGAGAAAGCTGCTGCTAATGCTCCAAATGTCCCAAGTGGAGAGGAAACATATGTCAAGGAACTCTTCCTTCGAGGAGCCAAATACTACTTATATGTTCATAGGTGCAACTTGCTTTCATGATCTACTGAGACCTGTCATGCAATTTTCAAATAAGACTATCTTTAAAGAAGTGGCATGGAGATTATGAGTATTTAGTTCTTTTAGACTTTCAAAAGTTCAGCAAAATCCAAGTTTCATTTTTGATAGCTGTTAATGAAGTTGTTCGGGCATTTCTACTCTTAAAATGTTGAAACTGCAAACCTAATTCTGCCTTCTTGGCATAACAGCTATTTGAACTATGGACTATTGGCTGCTCGAGCCCAAATCCTAAAAGTTGCTACTAACTCATACAGTTACTGCATTCTGGGTGGCTACAATGGTATGCTATTCTGTTTCCAACACTCTTATTGTGTGTTTACATTTTTCACTTTTACTAATTTAGAGCATCATACTGTTCTGATTGACATGTTCATTCATTTATTCTAGTTTTGTTTGTATGAATGTCTCTTTAACTTAGCAAGCAAAGATCAATGTAAGTTTCAGAATAGGCATTTAGCCATAAGTTCCAAACTGCTTGGCACATGCAAATTCTGAAAGTTTCTAATATTGTCAGCAGAAACGACAGATGAATTGTATATTAAATGCACTTAATTCCTTTTTTATCACTTAACAATGGTATGTCAAAGATCTTATTTCTTGATAAATTCCATCTGTCTTCCAGACCTTTTTTCTTTTTTACTTGATGAATTAAGAAAATATCCTTGAGATTGATCCTCAAAGCATGACTGAATGACCTTGTGTGGTTGGTGCTTTAATTCTGCTATTTTTTCTTCTACATATATTTTATGACATGCTTAACACATATCATCAAACAAATCTACTATCTTCACACTAGGTAAATTGTGAGATTCACTTGAAACTAGCCTTATTTTTCGAAAAGAACAATTGTGACATACAATATATTTTTTCCAAAGGATTTTAATTTCATTTGTTTCAGTCAACTGCCATTGCAATTTGAATTGTTCTCCTCTCTCCGCATCCTTAACCAAACATTCTGCAGGCTGATCCATCTTCTCTACGAACATCTTTCCCCTTTGACAAGTCATTTTCTGTACTAGCTTCCACCTTGACAAATGAATTACTTGAGGATCCTCCTCTTTTTTTTTTTTTTTTCTTCCCTACGCTACCTGCAAGCCTATTGGAGCAAGGATTGAGTTATCATTAAATGGCCAAATTTTGCTCATAGAGGACTATGATCAATATGATTTTCCTTCATGCATCAAGTATTTGGAGAATATTATGCTTTCCCCTACCTTGCTGGTCGAAAGAGTATCATCCACAGGATAGTGGGAACAATTCCATAAGATATCAACAGAAATCCAGCGAATGAAAAACACAACAATTATTAAGCCACAATAGCAGGCTAATGAAACCTACAGCAGCATCACATCAAGCAATAAAAACAAGCATAATCACTATGGTGTACATTAACAATGTTGAAAATTGCATTGTTCCTTTCTTCCTTCCATGAAGGTGTGTATGACTATGGTGGAGAGCTCTACAATGCTTCATCTTCCCCTTCGGGCTCTAGCTTCACCAAATGTAGGAATGAAGTGATCAAGGCCCTCAAAATTGATGAACCATGCAAATATTCAAATTGTACATTTGGAGGGGTGTGGAATGGAGGTGGTGGAGCTGGGCAGAATACTTTGTATTGTGCATCATATTTCTTTGATAGACCTTCTGATGTAAGTTTCAACCCCACTCAACAACATCGTATCAGGTCAACTCTTTTTCTTATCTATTGATCATAACCATACATACATATATAGGTGGGTTTCGTAGACCCCGCTGCAACTTCTGCCATAGCTAAACCTTCAGACTTCATGGAAGCTGCCAAGCATGCATGCAAAGTGACCATGAACACTGTAGAAAACAAGTATCCTAATGTTCGCAAGAATGATTTGCCATATGTATGCATGGATCTCGTCTACCAGTACACCTTGCTCATGAATGGGTTTGGTGAGATATACGGTCCATGATCCTTGAAGGTACTTTAAATTTCATGAAACTTGACTCTGATCTTTGTCGTTGATTTTTCACTGAACAGGCTTGAAGCCACGGCAAAACATCACACTCGTAAGGCAGGTTCAATATGGTGATTCTGATTTCTTTGGAGAGGCGGCATGGCCCTTGGGAAGTGCCATTGAAGCTGTGACATCACAAAAGATCAATCTCAAGCAATTTTAGTTGCTGGAGCCTGCCGTGAACACTACTTCTTTGGATCTAGAGCTGGTGATTGAACCTTTGCTTTAAATAAACTTCAGCTTTCTGCCATTTGAGAATAAGAAACATTGGAGTATCACTAAATTTCAATCAGATCGGATTCTGTTTCTTCGTAAGCTAGCAACTTTACGAGTGCCAACTTTCTGAGGATTTTTTCTATTGACAGCGTGGCATTAAGGATCAACATGATCTCATTACTTTTTGAGAAAACAAAGGAACTGATATATGTTAGGGGTACACGGATAAATGCTATTGATGAACCAAGGGAAGACAATTGAACTTACCCACTGACATTTGGATCACATGTTTACAAGGATAAGAACTTACTATGTTTTTATCCTTACATATTGTTAAGGTGACTAGTCATCGTTGAAGACTTTGCGAGAATCGACTTCAGCCAACCGTTTCGACCTTTTTCGCAGGACCGTCCGTGAATGACATGACGACACAGTGATTTTAGTGCGAAGGAGATGGGGAGAATAGAAAAGGATAAAGGAGATGGGAAATAACAGTACAGATAGGAGGGGTTTAGGGTTTTTAACATGATTTAAGAATTTATGGTAGTCTCAGATGAAATCCATCCTATGTAGTAGAAGAAAATCGTACTCAAACATCCGTAATGAACCATAAAATTATATATGATCGACACCCGACCAATGTTTACGTGTCTAATAGTCAATCATTCCGCTAGTTTGATTTTATACTGAGAGAACCGTCCAATACACTTATCATACTCGCCATACTGCAGATTGGTACCGATCAACTGGCATATGCAAGCCGCATGCAACCAAGAGCATTATCCAACAAGATTTCATGCAGGAAAGAACCTGTTATCATCAGGAGCAGCTATTTCATGTTTCACAAGAATATCTGGTGCTGCGGTTCATAACAAAACTATCAGAAAGACCCGACCCGGCCCAATTTGAAGCAAACTCAAATTCGGTTAACGGTTCGACAATTCTGAACCAAATCACCTCGGAACCATAGTCAACGATGCAATCCAAAAAATAATACAAAAACTAAGTAATGCCCCGCCCCCCCCAGCTTCTCTGCAACTACCATAAATTTTCTTCTACTACATAGGATGGTCTTTAATAAATTTCTGATGTTGGATAAAGTTTGATATGATACTTAACAACCTGCTGCAGATAATGTTCATAAAGGGCACAAGTAAATGACAGACTTAATTTCTCAATGGTAAACAGAAATGGATAAGCAGGAAAACTAGGTTTTCAACGCTTGCCACCACCACCACCAAGCTTGGGGCCCTTTGCACCCTTGGGGACGCCAGCTTTTGTCTGCGTCTTCTGAGTTTTAGCCATGATCTCAGCCTTCTTGGCTTTCTTCTCATCCTTTGTTTTCTTTATCCGCTCCTTGATTTCACTGCAGCATCAGACAAGCAATAACCATCTGGATGACTAACAACAGTTGCTTACCAGGATAATTTGCAAGTTCAAATCCCAAAGGCGAGCACCAGTCATCAAGAAAATGATTGCCATCGAACCTTACTGTAATATCACAATGCCTATTCAACTATATTCTCACATAGCAATTCCAAATTTAGGACAAGAACTGCATCATAATATCATATTTTTATGATTTTTAACCATATTCCAACATAACACTTATTGTGGCCGCAAGTAGCAATCACAAATTTAAGATAAAAGTTCAGAGTATCATAATGTCATATTTTAATACCTGATTGACTATAATTTTATATCAAAATTAGACATTTAAAACAAAGAGGCATGACTGACAGAAATTCAACAACAAAGCACTCATAAATAGCCTTAATCATGAAGCAAAGGATAGAATATGTATGACTAGGAGATACGTAAAGGCTACAAGATAATCACTTCATGGAGCAAACTAATTTAGGGTAACTTATCAGAAGCTTCAAATTTAAAAGAAAGCTATACTAAATCAAGAATTTATGCTGAAGAATGGTCTGAGAGGTTAAGCGCAAAATAAGTATAATTACTCAAAGGTTTCCTGAGATTCTGTAACTACACTGACGATAGAAGTAGCTAGCTATTTTTTTTTTTCATCACAATTAATTATCCAATTTCTATTGCATAAGAAACTAAAGCTACAAATGAACAGTACCGAAGAGCTGCTTCTCTTGCAGCATCCCGAACTTCAGGTTTCTCAGTTCTCTTCTTCTGAATGACCTCAAGGGTAGCACCAACAATAGACCTGGAATATGGTTTCTTGGTGGCACGACGTCTCTTTTTTACAGCTTCAGCATGAATGTCCTGTAGCAAGAAAATCAAAATTATCAACCCTCTCCTCTTGATATGATAAGTAACAACTCCGATGCAAGCCTACTAGAAGAAAAACATAATGATGTAGCTATAAATTATAAGACAATTAAAATAGTTTGACAACAAAATTAAAACACTAATGATGATGATACAGTTCAAGTGGATAGAGCTTCTACCTCCTTCCATGAAGTCAAGGCCCCCAAAAAGGATTGACCTATGTGATCTTTGATGCCTAAAATTCAGATTGTGTCATATGTGTGTAAATACATACATACCTACATACATTATATATATATACACATATACACACACATCTGCACATGACAATAGGGGCAAAAGATCCATATAGCCAACCCCAAATAGTTGAGACTTACAACTTTGTTATTATTATTGAAGGTAAGGGTGGGTGGAGGTATGATAAGATAACCCCATTGCCACCCATGCAATCACCACCCAATAAATTACTAAAATATTCCTACAAATTACCACCTGTTGCAACAACCAAGGGCACAAGAGGAGAGTTTACAAGGTTTACAGAGTTATATATGATACTTGCATTTCTGGAGAGATCTGTGGCGTGAACAATCAAGTGAACTAATAAATGGACATCACAGAGTATTTAATACAATGAAATATACTTCAATTAATGGATGCAAATAGATGGAGTGTGGAATGGAAAAAGGAAACCTTCTTGTGTTGCTTTCTGTACATTGCAGTCCACGTAAGCTTGGCAGGTTTCAGGCGGTTGTGGAAGTAACGCTTGCATTTTGAATTTGCGAAAAGGAAGACCTGAAGAAATTGATGCATTAGTTAATATAGAAAAATGAATACTTCCTTTAGATACCTGAGTCCAAAATAATATCTGGCAAGGTAACCTGTGAGTCAGATCTAACAAATCTGATGCCCTTTCCTGGATATATCTTGGCACCACTAAAGCGGCAGAGTTCAGTCCTGCAGCATTAGCACAAAGCACGATGTCTACATTAGAAAGTGTGCTTTTAGGATTTAGGACACAGCAAATACTGAAAAAAGTAACAGTCAAAACTGAAAAAGGAGACTTCAATTATCACAAATGAGAATCAAATGAAAATCGGATGTGGAGAATGCCTATAAATGTATAGCACATGGTTAGCCAACTTTATTAGATTGTCATGGATCTAGGACAAGTATGAAAAATGAAAGGTGCACAAAAGTGGTCGATGGAAGAAAACATGCGTAGAGCACATGTTGATGTGGAAGACAAGATGAACTATTGAAAAAAGGAATGCATGATGCATGAGGTAGAATTACAGAACATACTTGAGAACCATCTTCTTGAATTTCCTTCAGCACGTTATTCTGAATACACGTAAAAGTAGTTAGAATATAACCAGCTACAGATGTGCAGAAAAGATTACAAAAAGAGCATATAACAAAATGACTAAAACTAAAATCAAATTGTACAAACACTGCATGAAATAGAAAGAATTTGAACATGATATTCATTCTTGAAGACCTTAAAAAAAAAGTAACAACTTTATAAAAGATTTAGATATACTTAGAACTTAAAGTTCCCTAGCAACTTCATTTCTCAGTGTAGCAGTTACAAAGAGAAATAAAGCTTTGATAATTTTACAGCATATCAACATATCGACCGACAAAAGCCAGTTGTCAGAGGAGAAAGCTGATATGGATTGTCTGTAAAGCAAATGTAAATTAGAAGTCAAACATCAACTAAATTAATCCAGTTCATGGCTGACAGGCATCCAAAACAAGAACTAAACTCTGGTCTCCTAATAAAGATACTATAGGGTGTCTAGGACCAGGTTAGCTCCAGCACAATATTGAGATCCTCATCAAATTCAAGAGCATTGGCAATACTATTGTAACCAGTACAGCAATCAATGATCGCACAAATACCCGTGCACGCATGCATACCCTCATAAAACCCCAACAATAGTTTACCAATAGAACCTTGTAAAATCTCAACATGAAACAATTCTCGGATTAAGTAGAACAAGCAGAAAAAGAAACAATATCGAAAAATAATAGTCGTTGATTGATAGGGATGATAGCAATTCAATAAGTGCACATGTTTAATGAGACGGATGGCTTTCAAGCATGTCGAACGACCAATAGGATATAAAATCTCACGATATCTCAGCCAACCAAACTGCAGACGAACTTAAGAATCGAAATGCTAGATTTGGAGCCAATACGCGATTTGGCCCTCAGGGTTCAGCAATCGGCACAAATACATGACCACTTCAAGATCGAGGGAGACACTATAACGTTCTATCCTCCAAAAACACGAGAGAGTAAGCAAAAAAAAACAAAAAGTATTATCCTTGAGCGACAACTAAATGTATCGAGTCGAATCCAAAGAAACAGGGGCAAAGACAGAATACCTCCCGAGAACCCTAAGCAGCGGAAATTGACGGCCGACGGAAGTCGCGGAACCATATAACATACTCTTTGTAGCATTTTAGGGTTTCTTAGTACATCCTAGACCGTAGATCCCCCTCACCGGATTAATCATGACCGTTCAAAGTCCAAGAGCTCTTAATTCCTCGACCGTGAATAAGGAATACCTTTTTATTTTATTTTTCTCGAAAAATAATATTAATTGAAAGAGCGAGTTGGCTTCTCGGTTGGTGAAGTCTAAAAGGTATGCTTAATTATAGTTGCAAAATTCCATGAATTATTAAAAATTCGAATTTTGTACGTGTTTTTACTTGAATAGTTTGTTCAAAACCAAAAAAATTGATAATTTATTCAACTAATTAGAAAATTCATGTTCTATTTCTCATTCGTCCAACACTGCTTAGAGAAATTATATGGACATTTTTGTTCCCTGCTTAATTTTCCCAAGAATTTATGAATATATTAGGAATTTTATGACGTGTATCTATCAAATAAATTCTGAAATTTGATTAGTTACCGTCTATGTGGAATTTTGTTCTCTCTTTAATTTGTGTTTATATGCAAATCACTCGGATTTATATCAAATTCAGAGAGAGATTCGCTTCCCACTCAGAATATGATCTGAGCTCATATTAAGGAAGATAGTTTGATACAGATTGGAACATCAAAATCGATTCAATCATTGAACAGACTTCAAATATCTTTAAGTTGAGGGATCAGACATTGCACTTTGAACTTGGATCCACTTTATAGGCGTTACCACCGTCACAAAGAAAAAAGCAAAAGAAGAAAGACTAAATGGCATTCTCGAGCAAGCGCCTGAACTCCATGAAATTTATCTTTCCATCACCGTCCAGATCAAAGACATGAATCATCCTCTCACAGTCTGCCGGACCAAGTCCCTCTTGCAAGCCCAACATCCGCATCACGCACCACAATTCCTTAGGGCTTATGAACCCTTCCTCGTTCCTTTCAAACACATAGAACGCCTCCTTCAGTTCTTCCAAGTTGGTTAGCTTCTCCTCCAGTAGCCCACTGATTCCTTCCATCGCTCAACACTCTTCACACATGATAGCGTCATCTCCACCTTTCACGTCTTTGTCACTCCATCGACCCACCATGCCGAGTCTCCACACCACTACTCCGATATCATCGTACGTCAATTCTCCTTTGTTGTTGCACCATTTGCATTCTGCATCCCGTGGCGGACTTTCGTCGTCTTCTTTCTTCCTCCTCCGTCTCGTCTTCAGCACTAGTCTTGCTCTGAATAGCAAACTTGATCAGCAACGACATTAGACGGATAAAAATTGAACAAAATCGAAAGAAATCTATGAAGATATGGCTTATGTTGCATAAGAAATCGGAATTTACAACCAGCAAAATCAGGTAGACGACCATTATGATACTTCTCGTTACAGAATTAAGCAAGCTAATGTAAATTATACAAAATTACTAGCTCATTACAAACAAGAAACAAGTGCTATCTTGCCTACTGTAAGAAACGAAGTACAAACTTGCACATCTCAAGAAGCAAGTAAAAAAAAAATTTGTCATGCTTAAACTTAAAAATTACTATAATTAAATGTTGTTATGTAAATCTTGCTAGTATATTATAAAAATTTGCATATCTTTTAAACTAGCTAGATGTAACTTTTCCTTTTTGTTGATGACAAAGGGAGAGAAGTAGATTGGTGGTTTCATGCAATATATATTGTATATGCAACTTCTGCTATTGTGAGAAATGAAGTGCAAACTTGCACATCTCAAGAAGTAAGTAAAAAAAATAAAAATACCATGCTTGAACTTAAAACTTGCTATGATTAAATGTTGTGATGTAAATCTTGCTAGTATATCATAAAAACTTGCATATCTTTTAAACTAGCTAGATGTGACTTCTCATTTTTATTAATGATAAAGGGGGAGAAATAGATTGATGGTTTCATGCAATATATGTTGTATTAAATATTTTTGCATGATATTTTTGATGACATGTTTTTTATACATGTTACTTGAATTTGTTGAAATCCAAGGGTTCTATCAATATAGCATATTTATAGTGGGAGTTTGGTTAAACTCCGGGAGTTAAGGTTAACTCCGTCATCAATTAGTTGTCATCATCAAAAATGGGGAGATTATTGAATCTCGAATTTTGATGATGAAACTAATTGAGTGTGATTTATGATCTAACTGCATTTTGAGTCACACAGGTCTACTCTCAATCAGAATTAGATAGTTGATATAGGATGATAAAGAGTTTGGGCATTGGGCCAAGAAAAGCGGAATTGCGTTAAGGAGATCGGGGTTCCGGAGGTTAACCACCGATTGGGCAATAGGTCGCAAGAGAGGATGATGCACCAAAGAACCATACGAAATGCCAATCAATGATGTGCCGGGCAACAGGATGTTGATTCATGTTGTAATTGTCTAGATCGAAATACGGTTAAGGCTTGATTAGTGTGTAGAATTAACTACGATAGCGATGAAGGCATAAAGCAAAATAAAATATCAGAGTTAAGTGCGATCGAATCATTGAAAGTTCAAGAGTTTGTCGGAAGTCTGAAGGTTTGTCGGACGTGCTGCTGGAATTGACCGAGAATGAATCGGAGGCTTGCCGAAGGGATGTCGAAAGTTTGCCAAAAGGTTAGTCAGAAGTTCGCAGAGCTCACTGAGAAAGATCGAAGCTTCTTAAAGAAGACTTGTCGGAACTCGCCAAGATCATCGTGAAGTCCAGGAGCTTATCGGGAGTCCACTGTAAGGTATCCGAGGGTTCATCGGAAGATCGTCGGAAGTTCGCTAGAGAAAGACTTGGCATGCCAAACTTTATTTTACTTAAAAATATCTTTAATTTTATAGTAAGCATATAATTAGGGTTAAGATTGGAAAGTAATCCCCTTAACTCAGATAGGGGTCAATTGGGCCCAAATCAGGACTATGTTGGGTCGGATAAAAGACCTACATAGTGCCCGAATGCCACATCAGGCGATGGCACCACTAGTTGGGCGATGGAACTATTAGGGATCGAGTGGCACTAAGAGGGGGGGTGAATTAGTACAGTGATAAAGAACAATAAATTTCTACAATTTAAAACAACTTTTGAAACTTTGTATCATAAAAATCACATGTTTTACTAAAACCAATTTCGATTAAAGTGTAATGGAAAGTGTTTAATGTAGGGAGTGTTTAGAGAGAAAGAAGGCAGTGATGAGTAAGTTGAGCAGCTTGTAGAAAGGTAAATGCAAGAACATAAACGCAAATCGTTTCTATAGTGGTTCGATCATCCGACCTACATCCACTCTCGATTCCTCTTCGCTTGAGGCCACCCGCTTTCCACTAGCTACCTTCCTTCCAATGGGCGAAGACAAACTTCTTTTTACAAACTCTATTTATAAAGCTTCCCTCAACATCTCTCTTAATAATACTTCTAAACTTTTGGAGGAGGGATTTCTACTTCAAATGACAGAGTTTTTCCTTAGTTTTCTTGCACTCTTTTTGCTCCCTTAGCAAGAACATTTGGGGTATTTATAGACCCTAAAAGGATTCAAATTTGGAGCCCAAATTTGAATTACCTCGAATTGTGTCATTCTAGCGATACCACCACCTGACATTGGCAGTACCACTGCTAGTCTGACATTGACATAGTCAATGTACCAGGCGGTGCCACCGCCTAGGCTTGCTACCCAGTAGTGGTACCACTGCCCAACCTGGCAGTGCCACCACCTAGGCTCTTGGGCTCTGGGCAGTGCCGCCACCCAACCTTTTCAGCATACTGATTTGGGCCTTAAACTCGGCCCAAACCAGTCCGTTATCGGGCCCACTTAGCCCCTACTTAGTTATAGGATCAACACCTAATCCTAACCCAAATTAATATGCTAATTATGAAATTAAAGATATTTCCTAAGCTATTATAAAGTCCAACAAGTCAAGACTTCTTCCGGCGAGCTTCCGGCGAACTTCCGGCGGTCTTCCGATGAACCCTCGGAAACCATTCTTTGGACTCCCGATAAGCTCCTGGACTTCACGATGATCTTGGTGAGTTCTAACGAGCTTCTTTGGCAAGCTCCGATCTTTCTTGCCAAGCTCCACGAACTTCCGACAAACCTTCCGGTGAACTTCTGAAAACCTTCAACAAGCTCCCTACTCGTTCTCGGTCAGTTCCGACAGTACTCTCAACGAATCTTCGGACTTCCATCGAACTCTCGAACTCCCAAAGATCCATCACACTTGTCTTTCGGCACTTTATTTCGCTTTATATTTTTATCGTTATCGTAGTTAATCCTACATACACACAAACAAAACTCTACTTTGATCTAGATAATTATTATAATGTGAATTGACATTCTGTTGCCCGGCACGTCATTGGTCGGCACTTCGTCCGATTCTTCGGCACATCATCCTCTCTTACGTTTTGTTGCCTAATCGGCAGTTGACCTCCGCAACCCCGATATCCTTGGCGAAACTTGGCTCTTCTTGGCCCGATGTCTGACGTACGAAGCCTTCTACCGATTGTCGACCAAACCTCCAGCTCGACATCCAATATCCTGACATGATCACCCAGTGCAACGTCAATTCCTCCAGCATCAACTGGCTAATCCTGATTGATAGTAGACTTGAATAAATCAAAACGCAGTTAGATCACAAAACATAATCAATTAGTTTAATCATCAAAATCTAAGATTCAACAGGAACTACTTATAGGCTCAGTCTTCAAGACCCGAGTCTAGCGATGGTACTACCAGGACCACCCAAGATATTACTCTGGCGATCTTGTCATGGTGAAATCTTGTCGATTGTCAGAATACATTAGTAGTGGTACCACCAGCCACCACAAATACCCAAAAAATCTAGGATAAGATGGTTTTTAGCTCCAAGTTTGAATCCATTTGAAGCCTATAAATACTCCTCTCATCCCTAAGTTGAATACACAAGCACACAAACTTTGAAAGTAGAAAAACATTGTTCAAATCACTTTAGAAATCCCTCCTCTAATCCTCATTTGTATTCCACATAAAGAGAGGAGTGAAGTGCTTGTAAAGGTTATCTCCTAAGCCCGTCAAAAGGAGAAGGCACTGTAAGAGAGTCAGTCCTCGCCTGTTAGAAGAAAGATAACTAGTGGAAAGTTAGTAGCCTCAAGTGAAGAGGAATCGGGAGTGGATGTAGGTCGGATGACCGAACCACTATAAAAATCAGTTTGTGTTTACTTTCTTGCAATTTACATTTTAGTAAACCTTCTTTACTCATTGCCCTACTTCTCTTCTAAACTCTCTTAAGTTTAAGCACTTTCGATACGCTTTCAATTGAAAATGGTCTTAATCGAAACTTTATTTTTATCATACAAAGTTTTCCGAAACCATCGAATTTGTCATACTTTACCGCTTTACTAATTCATCCCTCCACTCCTTTTAGTGTCACTCTAGAGCCTAACAATATATACATATATATATACATATATATATATATATATATATATACATATATAGATATACATATATATATATATATGTATATACATACATATACATATATATATACACATATTTATATATATATATATATATATATATATATTTATATTAACATATATGTATATATTTATATATATATATATATATATATATATATATATATATATATATACACATATATATATATATACATATATACATATACATATATATATATATATATTGTGTCACAAATATTATCAAAGAAATTAAAAGTAGAGGAATAGTTCTAAGACAGAGTTTGCATGGTGCACCAAAGTTCAATAAGTTATTCTAATAGATATTGTTTTTAAGATCAACAAAATAAAAAATTAAGAAGGATTTTGAAATATATATAACAAAAAATGATAATAAGAGTTATAAGCATGATAAGATACATTCATAGTAAGATGAGTAGTAAGAATAGGGAAAAAGGTTACTCTTTGAACTGCTAAAACTAAATAAAGGAAGAGGTTTACGTAACATTATGTAGATCAATGAAAGTGATAAATTATTTTTATATTTTTTTTGTAACAAACATTCAACAAATAACTTGCATTAGAGATGGATAATAGTGATCATATATTATTCATAAAATTTAAGTTACAAATGAGGTAAATATATTTTTAAAATAGTAAATATTGCAAAATAATAACTTCTTATTTATAAGAAAAAAATATATTTCCATTGGAAAGTGGAGTCCGAAGAGAGAGAAACGATTTGATTACAAATTTAGACTTTATGGTTATAAAACTTGAACCAAAAAACTCGGGAAAAAGAATGCCTAATTGATTAGGGCTGCAAATGATCTAAGCTGTTCACGATCAGTCCAATGGTCATTAAAAAGCAAATATTGCATCCATCTACCAAGTTGGCTTTGGAGTTCTGTGGCCCGAGGGTTCCGTTCTTGTTTCCGTTTGATCAACTTATTTTTTCTCTTATCTATGCGTTTGTACCTTTGTATGCAAATTGCTAATACTTTATAGTGAGCGGCTCCTTTCCAAATTTTGAAAGATGGAGTGTTGTAATACTTTACTAGCTTCTATTACTCTAACAATTACCTGTGATGGAACCAAAAAAATAAAAATAGCATGCTGAAAATAAATGGCACACTTGACTACCTTCTATCACTCATCTACTGGTCTTGCATGCCTAATGTTCCTTCATCACACGTCACCTACAAATTAATATTCGCTGTTACACAAGAAATGAGCCAGTAAATAAAACAAACACTTTGACCAGGAAGCAACGTGATAACATAATTTACTTCCTCCACTTTACATTTCTGAGTCAGTTGCACTGTTATGTGTGTGTATACTCAACACACACACACACACACGACACAATCTGAATTTTTAGGCATCAAAGATCACATAGAGCAACCCTTTTTGGAGGCCATGGCTTCTTCATGGAAGGAGGTAGAAGTTCTATCCACTTGAACTGTATCATCATCATCATCATCATCATCATCATCTTCAGCATACAAACAAGTGCCTGCGGGGTTTTGGAGTGCATCACACGCTCCATTTTATCAAGCGGTGACTTAACAATACATTAACAACAAGCATCTGCTACCTTAACCACACATCTCGAGTTCTTCTAGGAATCATCAATCTAACTGGAGGTGAAAAAAAGGAATACTAATAATAATAATAAGCAAATCAAGTTTCTACCTAGCTAGTTAACTCGCAATAGTAATTCTAAAGAAGACAAACCACGCATACGCAAATCCAAACACCACGAAAGAAGAGTGAGATCGATCACAAGAATATACAGCACACGTTCTGTACGCGGCATGGATCGGAGTCCCATCATCTCCTGGAACTGGAGCCGGAGGGGCATCCACAAACCGCAGTCACGGTTTCGACCTCTCTTCGGTGGAAGCTCCGGTGGCAGTTGCAGGCGGCGCACCTGAGGGCGTCACTCGTCCCCTCCTCTCCCGCCGCCATGAACTCCAGGCAGCCGTCGACGGCATATCCACCGACGTTAGCGGCATGGTTCTTCCTGCACTCCTTGTATCTCACCAACGATCTCTCCTTCTTCACCACCGGGCCACTAGAGGAGGTCTTCTGAGGCTCGTGTTGAAGGCCCATGCTGCTGGTTAGCTCTTTAAGCTGGTCGGCTGCAGTCGTCTCTCTTGGGTTAACAAGAAGAGAAGGGATTTGGCAGGCAAGAGAGAAGGAGGGATCGAAAGGAGTGCTGTCGCTTCACGTTATAGTGGACTTACATGGAAGTGGCGAGGCACTGAAGTAGGTCGGCTCGGTGGTTGCTTTGTCAAATTATGCTACTCTCTCTCTCTCTCTCTCTCTCTCTCTCTCTCTCTCTCTCTCTCTCTCTCTCTCCACACCTTGATAGACGACTTGAGATTTGGGTGATTCCTCTTGGTGGCATAATCTAAAACTAGGATAGGTTTATATCACACAAGAAATGATGATGACTAGTTTGATTCCATCGTTTTTTGGTACACTTCCCATGGTATCAAATATCGCCCTTTTTTAGGGAGAAAGTTAAATTATGGTCTGCTTTATCTAAAGTTAACTTTGGAAGACTAATGAAGGAATTAATAATATGTTTTAGCATCAAAGGTTAACATCAAACACGGAGCTAACAACAGGAATTAGCGATGATTCGGTAACTATGGAATAATTAACTAAAAGCTTCTAATCTCCAAGCTTTGGTACAATAATTTATTATCCTCTGGAACATCCTACACTCAAAACATTAGGAAAGTAAATCAACTTGTTTTTATTATCTGTCTGAAAGACATGCTTTGGTAGACAGAGGAACTTATTCTTGAAACACCAACCCCGAATGCACGGTTTGGCATATATTCCACAATCATTAAGAAATAAGAGTTAAATTCAGATATTCTTGCACATATATTTAAGCCAACAAAGTCCATTGTATAGCCATTTACGTTAGACACAATGTGGTGGACACAAGTATGATACCTTTCCATACTTTAGCCTCACACCATCCCATTGTCACAGTGTCGGCAATGGAGCATTGTAGTCAATAATACTACGATGAAGCACCTTAGTCAAATAGTGGGTTGCTACGTGGACATGTAATTTAGGTCCACTCTTTACCATTCTATTTATTTGAAGATATATCAATCTTAACAATTGAAAATTGACCACTAACAAGAACATTGATCTGCATCATTCTTGAGTCAATTTATCTTTTGTGACCTTGACCTTCTTCATTTGACCATGTGGTGAGTCTTCTAAGTATGCAAAATAAAAATAATAATAATAACAAGGATAACACTGCATTCTTTCTTGACACACAGATCTTGTAAACTAGCAAATCCTGTTACTAAGAATCCCCAGATCCTTGGGAATACGTTTCTAATAAGAAGACAATAATGCACCTTTCTTTTATGTGTAGAGCAAGGCCACAAACATCAAAAGACATCCTAGTAATGTGTAGGAGCATGGAAAAGAAAATCAAACTAGAAGATAGATCATCATTTATCACAGAATCTAAAATAAAATATATAGCTTGTTGAAGCATATTCATTCCTTTTTAATATAAGCATATACCTTTTTTTTTCTTCTAAAAAAGCCATGGTCCTGCAATCTACATAGTTCACAATTAGAGATGTACATTTTTATACACCAGATAAAGATAGGAATTTAGTCTTAGGACTTTGCCATTGAGGTGTTTGCTAGCTAAGTTAACAGACACATTTTAGATGTTAAGCATTTAGTAAATAGCTCTTAATAGAAATTTTCAGAAATTCAATCTTTATTTTGTAGGTGTGGAAACACAATCAAACATTACCATCTGCTATGGAATTGACTAAAGTATGTGTATAGCTCTTCAACTACTGATGCTCTCTTAAATTGGTCTTCTAACTACTTTTGGGTCGAACCGGCCACTGAAGTATAGGTCTCATAGCACTCAAATCCTTCGTCTGCCACAATTTTTTTTGCTGGCTTGGCTTCAAAAATTGGTATAGCATTCACATTTTGAAAACAAATAATTAATTCCCAAATTTTGATTTCAAAACTCTGAAAATTTGGCTTTTATACTTTGCGTTTGTTTAATTGATGATTGGCATGTCATGTGGATCGTTAAATCTAAGCCAACAAAAAAATAAAAAGTGACCATGACACGGTAATTTAACATATAAAAGAACAAATGAAGATGACAGAATGTTAATCAATAATTTGAGGATCATTTTAGCACCAAAAATAACTTGAGGATCAAATTGAAATATTAACCAGGCAAATTAAAGTACATCGATGAACACAACTAATAATGATGAAGCTAATAAGTGCAATAACAAATCACAGACAGGCCAAGTGAGATAAATAAGGGAAAGCAAAAATGTGAAACATTTATATTGGTGCACTCCTCATATTAAAATAGATTAACCATGATAAGCTATATAGCTAGTGGGATTAACCATGATAACATAGCTTAAGAAAATCCATATAGCTAGTGGGGTGGCTTAAGACCCTAAACTCAGTTATTTATGGCTTATGGGTCCTCTAAAAAGCTACTTTCCAATAAAATTAGGGGGAAAAAAAAGGAAATTTTTTTTGAAGTTTACATCATGACAATCAGTCTAGTCATGGTTATCTTAAAAGATTGATCGCTATTAATAAAGCAGACAAAAATTTTAAATAAAGATTTTTAGAGCAATAGCTAATTCAGTTTGCATGGCTTAGATCTTAGGAATAGAAGCAGACATGCTCTAGAATTTTGTCATCAGGATACCATAGTGATTTTGGGTTGCAGATAAACAAATTAGATCATCTAAATTGTTGTGGAATTGAGAGATCAGTTTTCAGTACTTAATCCCAAATTTTGTTCTTCCTTTTGTCAATTTAACAAGCGAAAGATCAACTAGACATGGTTGGTGAACATCCAATTGCAATGCCATTAAGGTAGTGGTTGGGCAGAATTAAGTACATAGATGGCCTTTGCTTGACACTTACTACTTAGATATCCCTTACAATAACTGGTAGACTCGTTGGTAGATGGCAGTCCAGAAAGCAAAAGAAAGATTCCTCATGGAAGTGAGCATTGCAAGCAAAAGAAACTGACTTTACCAATATAAATTTTCTGGAGTAACTTAAAGCCATTAGTGTTGAATGTCTTCTCCTATCAGCCAAACTCTGACAGACTAAAATCCAACCTGAGACTACATAATACGCCTCCTAATTATGAAAGATACTGTTGCTACATTCGCTTATGCTCCATGAGTTAATTTTACTTGGAAGAGCTTTGTGACCAATAGACAGTACTGGAGCTCAGGGGAGAACAGTTCTTGAAGCATATGGTCTCTAGAATACCTTTGGTAATTGTGGAACTTGGTAAAGATTGAAGAATTAGGTAATCTTTGGTTTATATGTCCCACTTGATTGCTGTACAACCTGCGGTAGAGGACTTATGAATGACAATCAAGCATGTCATATACTTTGAAATGGTATTATGAATATAATTTTTGAGAATGATCATTATAGATAGGCTATATATAAATGTGTATTTATATACTTGAACCACTATTTCAATGCCACCAGTTTCTATGGACATCAACAAACAATGAGTCAACATGTTCTTACCACAGAGAAGAATGAAGTCTGGAGGTCGACCAGGTCAACCCACTTTGTCACGTACAAGAAATCGTTCTGCGGCTACTCTACAACATGATGTCAGTGACATTTCGCAGCCATAAAGCCCTTAGAAATTGCTTTCGGGGTCAGCAATCGCCCACCATTACTTTGCTATGATTCCCATTGGCGCTTTAGTGATTAACTCGTTAACCTCGTAAAGCACGACCGAGTCTTAACTGTGAAGCACGTATTGGCTTCAAAGCTGAAGTTTTAGCGTCAAGCCCAGCTTAAATAGATGGACGAGATTTGTCCTGTGGCCATTAAAACCACTTGGCTTAAGGTGCTGTCATCACATTAATGGGTTGGACCATCCAAATCAGCGCGGTCCCATGGTTACCAAGTTTTGACTCTGAAGTTCCTTGGCACTGCGTGGAAGTTCACAGCTTTTCTCTCTCTCTCTCTCTCTCTCTATATATATATATATATATATATATATATATATATATATATATATATATATATATATATATATATATATATCATATATAGGCTACACAAGTCATTCATCATGTACATCTTATCCACGTCCTTTATCATGAATTGGAACTTGATGCTAAAGAAAATATTTATGAATCATGATTTTGATTTCTCGGAACTATATGCCTAGAATTTATTTTAAAATCATGATCTTAATCTTGCTAAAATGAAAAGTTATGAATCATGGATGATATCTTTTGGTTTTGATTCTTGTTGAATTTACATATTGATATCCTTCATGACATGATTTCTCATGTTTCAATACCATCTTGTATGCATCATGTGATGATTGATATATTGATTGATACAAATTTTTCATTGGTTCCTCCCTTCTTTTTGATAATGATAAAGGGGGAGTTAATTTGCTAACTTGTGTATCAAAAGAGAAAAATTTGCTAGCTTAAACATTGAGAAGTAAAATGTTACTATCTCAAGAAAGGTAAAAATCTTGCTCAACTTCACTTTTTTCAACAAAATTGCTTGCATCTTTCTTACAAATTATTGTTGAATCTCATGCAAGATTATTTGTAGTATTAATCCTCCCTTTCTTTTTGACATTGATAAAGGGGGAGAAGGCTTTTGCTAGATTGCATATTACAAATGAATGCAAAAGTCTTAACATGCAAAGAAAGCAAAACTTGCAAGCTTGCTCTTCTCAAAAGAGAAGAAAGAAATTTCAAAATTGCATGCATATCACAAAAGAAGTTAAGAAAATGTACATCTTTGAATACAATTTGCTTGCACTTCTTAAAGGAACATAAAAAAACTTGCTATCATCATGACAAGTGCTATCTTGCCTATCATGATAAACTTGCGATGCTTAAATGTTATATGATGTGATTAATAGCTAGTATGATTGTAAAATTTGCATATTCTTTTAAACTAGCTATGATGTTACTTCTCCTTTTTGTTGATGACACAAGGGGAGAAGTAGATTGATGACTTCATGCATTGATTGAATATTTTATATATTTGCATGATGGTTTGATTGATTCTCTTAACATTGTGATGAATGTTGCTTGGATTTGGGATAATCCAAGTGTTTCTGTCAATGGCATATTGAGGGGGAGTTTGGTTAAACTCTGGGGAGTTATGGTTAACTCCGTTAGTCATCAATTAGTTATCATCATCAAAAAGGGGGAGATTGTTGAATCTTGGATTTTGATGATGAAACTAATTGATTGTGGTTTATTATTTAACTACGTTTTGAGTTACGCAGGTCTACTATCAATTAGGATTAGACAGTTGTTGCTGGAGTAATTAACGTTGCGCTGGGTGATCACGTTTGGATATTGGATGTCGAGCCGGAGGTTCGATCGACAATCATTTGTGAAGGCTTAAATGTCGTCGGGCATTGGGCCAAGATGTATGTTGCGCTAAGGATATCGGGGTTGCGGAGGTCATCCGTCGATTGGGCAACAGACTGCAAAAGAGGATGATGTGTCGAAGGATCGGATGAAGCGCCGACCAATGACGTGCCGGGCAACTGAATGTAAATTCGTGTTGTAATAACTGTTTAGATCGAAGAAGAGTGTTTGTTTGTTTGTGTGCAGGATTAACTACGATGACGATGAAGACGTAAAGCAAAAAAAAGTACCAGAAGACAAGTGGGATGGATCGTTGGGAGTTCGAGAGTTCGATGGAAGTCCAAAGATTCATCAGGAGTAGTTGCCGGAACCGACCGAGAACGAGTAGGAAGCTTGCCGAAGGGTTTTCGGAAGTTCGCCAGAAGGTTCGTCGGAAGTTCGCGGAGCTTGCCAAGAAAGATCGGAGCTTGCCAAAGAAGCTCGATGGAACTCGCCAAGATCATCATGAAGTCCGGGAGCTTGCCGGGAGTCCACAAAATGGTTTCCGAGGGTTCGTCGGAAGACCGTCGGAAGTTCGCCGAAAGCTCACCGAAAGAAGTCTTGTCTGATGGACTTTGAAATAGCTTAAAAAATGTCTTTAAAATTTATAGTTAGCACATAATTTGGTTTAGGATTAGGTGTTAATCTTATAAACCAAATTTGAGCCAAGTCGGACTTCGTTTGGACCCGATTTAGTGAGTTTTCTACCAAAACCACTATGCTGAAAATATGACCTGGGCGGTTGAACCGCCCCAGGCTGGGCGGTGGCACCACCCAGAGGCCAAGAGCTGGGCAGTGGAACCACCCCAGGCTAGCGGTAGCATTGCCTCTGCTGTGTCAGTCTGCCAGACTGACAGGCGGTTGTACCGCCTCTGATAGGCGGTTGAACCGCCCAACACCGGGAAACTCAAAAAATTCAAATTTGGACTCCAAATTTAAATCACTTTGAGGCCTATAAATACCCCTCACATTCTTGGATGAAAGGAGTCTAGAACTGAAAAAAAGAAGGGGGAAACTCTCTTGAAAGTGTGTCAAATCTTCCCTCTAAGTCTTAAGAGTGTTCTAGTCCAAGAGAGGGGTAAGAGTGATTTGTAAGGGTTATCTCCTAAGCCCGTCAAAAGGAGAGGTGCTGTGAGAGAGTTCATCCTCACTCGTTGGAAGGAGGATAGCTAGTGGAAAGCTGGTGGTCTCAAGCAAGAGGAATCGGGAGTGGACGTAGGTCGGATGACCGAACCACTATAAAAATCTGGTTTGCATTTACGTTCTTGCTATTTACTTTGCTACAAACCCTTTCCACTTGCTGCCTTATTTACTCAACTTCATCTTCATCTTATTACGTATGCTTTAAAGTTAAAATGCAATCTTTCCAGGTTCAAACGAAACGTTGCATTCATTCGTACGAAGTTTCCGAACTTGTTTTAATCTCTGAAAATTTCTCGTTCCTTACCGCTGCACTAATTCACCCCCCCTCTTAGTGCCACTCGATCCCTAACATATGTCTCCAAATATGTAATGTTAAGATCTCTCTTTTGTTGTCAGGTTAGAAGTATGTATCGGTTGAGAGAAGTGGTGGCCAAAAGGGTTGATAAATTGGTGGATGTAGGCTGTGGTTTAGGCTTATTTTATGGCTATTTGTGGTACAATTTAGGGTGCAGTTTAGTGGAGTTTTAGGGTTGTGATGGTAGTGGATGAAGGTTAGGAAAAAGGGTTTTAGATCTGTGGTAGATGACAGCAAAGGTTTGATAATAATTGGTGGAAGTTGCTATAGATAGGTGCCATCTTGTAAGAGCAGAATTATCGTCGAAGAAATAATGGTCTCTCGATAAAATTTTCAGCAAAAACTGAGAGATTTGAGGAGGGGATTTGATAGTAAAATCTTGGTTTAGATAACAGCAATGATGATAAATTTGATTAAGAAAATTTTAGCAGCATAACAGCAAGGAAATCAGTGTAAGTTACGATAGCAGAATTCTCGTCAAAAAATTCCAACAGTTTGCAATGAAAATTTACAGCAACACAAGAACATTTCAGGGATGAGTTCCATAATAGATCAATCATAGATGAAAGCCAAGACAATCTATGAAGTGTATAAGAAATTTCATCCAAAAAGGAGAGCAAATAGATCGGTTTAAAGGCAACAATATGAAGCTAAAATTTTCTATTGTAATCCTTCGTTTGCAAAGATGATAACTTTTACGATGAAAGGAATTCGCAGTAAGGGATAGATAGAAAGACTTCTTTTTGGTATTTTGAATAGAAAATTAAAGCAGCAAAACGTATTGGTGATAGGAGAATACTAGATTTCTGATGCAATTAGAGGTGGCGATAGTAGACTGATTTGATCTACGGTAGAAGATGATGGTGGTGACGACGACGTTAAGAGCAATTATAGGAATTGCTTGGTTGATGGTGGGTGGTAGGGGTGGCAGCAAAAGCAACAAGATCGCTGCTCTGATACCAGATGATAGAACCCTAGAGCAATTCTATGTAGATTGATTTTTAAGAGGATCAACCCTTGGAATGCTATAGGGGTTCCACCTTCCTTAGTAGTTGGCCAGATGGTTGTAATTGTAGATTAATCTTTCTTATTCCAAAGAGGTGGAGGCTATATGCTTATATAGGACTCCAAACCCTAGCCCTAGTGGCTGCTTCCTAAATTACCCCTTTTGCCCTCAAACCTAGTCGACCAACCTAGTAAAGGGGGGAAGTGGCTAGGAAGCCCAAAGGCCTAAATATAAACCTTAGCCTCTCTTCTTTATAGGATAGAGGTAGCTAGGTGGGGTTTATTATAATCTCTTAGGATTTTTATTAGCTGCTACTTGGTTGAGTAGGACCCAACCATGTTAGGGTTCTATCACACCGCCTAGACATATTGTTAGTGGGCGGTACCACCACCCAGACTCAATCTTGAAGACAGCCTACAGGCGGTTCTATCGCCCAATTGGCGGTGCCATCGCTGATATGGCATCCGAGCACTGTGTGGGCCTTTCATCCGATCCAACATAGCCTTGATTCGGGCTTAGTTAGCCCCTATCTGGGTTAAGGGGATTACCTCCCAATCTTAACCCTAATTATATACTAACTACGAAATTAAAGATATTTTCTAAGTAAAATAAAGTTTGGCATATCAGTCTATTAGGATTGGAGTGGCACTAAGAGGGGGGCGGTGAATTAGTGCAGCAGATTAAAACTAGTAAGTTTGAAATCAATTTCATAAATATATGGAGATTTCAATTCAATGAAAAATGACTTAGTTAAAGTAGCTCAAGTAAAGGAAATGAAGACCGAACGATTTGCAGCTAAGTAAAAAAATGATTCAGAAATTTAAACACTCACACATTCAAGGAACACCGCGATGTATAGTGGTTCGGTCAAATGACCTACATCCACTTTCGAAGCCTTCTTCGATGAGGCTCCCAACTTCCACTAGCAAGTCACTTTGAAGGGGAAGGACCAAATACCCCTCTTACAACCTTCTTACAAGTGGTTCACACTCTTACAGATTTTTACAAAGAGAGGAAGATGAACACTTAAGCTATCGAAAATAAAGCTTTGCTATGGCTTTTGCTCAATTTCTAACTTTCAAAAGATTGCACTCTCAGCTGAGAAAAGAGGGGTATTTATAGACCTTAAGAGGATTCAAATTTGGGCTCCAAACTTGAATTACTTTTGGGTTTCTCGATCTTTGGCGGTGCCACACTTTATCGATTATCAAACCCGATAGAGTCTCAAGCGGTGCCATTGCCTAGCCCGACGGTGCCACCGCCTGGGCTTGCTGCCCAGCCACGGTACCACTGCCCAGCTCGACGGTGCCACCGCCTAGGCTCTCGGGCTCTGGGCAGTGCCATCGCCCAGCCTAGGCTCTCGGGTGCTGGGCGGTGCCACCGCCCGGGCCTTTCAACAAGGCTGAATGACCCCAAATTTTTGACCCAAATTAGCCCAATAAGGGCCCGGTTGGCTCCTACTAGGTTTAAACATGATTATTTTCTAATCCTTACCCTAATTATATACTAACTATGAAATTGAAATATAATTCTAAGCAATTTAAACCAACATTCTTCAAGGCTTCTTCTGGCAAGCTTTTCGACGAACTTCCGGTGGACTTCCGACACTCCTTCGGATTTCTTCCGGTGGACTCCCAGTAGGCTCTCGGATTCTATGGTGAGTTCAACGAGTCTTTGGCAAGCTTCCGAACCTTCTTGGTGATCTCTGCGAACCTCCGATGATCTTTTCGGTGAACTTCCGAAACCTTCGGCAAGTCCTTGATTCTATCTCGGTTGGTTTCGGTAATACTTCCGACGATCCTTCGGACTTCCGGTGAACTCTCGAACTCCTAGCGAGCTTGACCTCGGTAAATCGCTTTATGTTTTCATCCTATCGTAGTTAATCCTGTACACTTATCTCGACAATATGGATTAGAACAAATAATTCACCAATTGACTTCATCATCAAAATCCGAGATTCAACAATCTCCCCCTTTTTGATGATGATAATCAATTGATGATGAAGTTAATCTTAACTCCCCCTATCTATATGCCATATTATAAGAAGGTAAAAACACTTAAATTCAATCTTCTTGAATTCATCCCAAACCCGATAAGTTTCATTCATTAAACTTACCATCATGCTTAACAAGCATGATCTTTTATCCAAAAATATGAAACTTCGTATTTTTCACAATGTCATGGCATGATATGCATTTTCTAGTCGAATGATAAAAATTCATCATTTCGACAAGAGAAATTAATCACAAATTGAATTACCACAAGGATTAAATGATATCAATGAAGTGCACAAGATCAAGGCATGATATCAAATGAAATATTAGCTTATCATATCAATAAAAAGAACCCAATTTTTAAACATGATATGATATCGATCTTAAAACACTTGAATTCAATTTCTTAATATTATACAAGACATTTTATCAAGTTATTTTCATATGCCATCAATTTACACATTCTTCTCCCCCTTTGTCATTAACAAAAATGAGGTGAAGTAGCTACCACAAGGTATCATACCACAAAAAAAAATGAGTGGTCAATTATCAAGCATATGATAGATGAGTTGAACATAATGCAAAATATGTCATCCTTGATGGATAAATTCGAAAAATGTTTGGATCATTTTTATTAATGTTCATGAGATCCGAAAAAAAAACATTAGAGTTTCAAAATGCTCACGAAGAATTCATACATGAAAAATTTAAGACTCAATTTTTTATTGAGAATTCAAGCATAGAATTGTGAAAGGATAGATCATTAAAGTCATTCATCAAAGATTTCATATTTTAAGGTAAACTCCATGAGAATGAGATGTCAAAATTCATAAAACTTCAATGAATGAAATATATCAATATAAAAAATTTGAAGGAAAAAATTCGACGTGGCATTCTTGTAGTAATTCATGAGGAGGAAGTCATAAAACCTTGAATCATGCCGATTAGCACAAGAATAAAAATCGAAAATGAACATTTAAGAACTTAATTTTGCACAATTCATGACATTAATTTATGCATATATTAAGCTTCATAGAAAATACAAGTCATGAAATATCTTTAGTCATACTTAAAGGAGGGTATAAAATCAGTTTTTACTACATCATTAGTATCCACTATTTAAAGAAAGAGAAAAACAACATCATGATAGCTTTCATCAAGATTATGATCGAAAGATAAAAATGTGAGCTCCATGATATAAAGATGTCATCAAAATTCAAAAATATAATATTAATGTGAAACTATCAAAACTAAAAATTTAATCATTTCATCAAAAGTCATGACAACTCAAAAATTTATCAATTGAAGAGGAGAATTAAAATAGGAAGATAAAAATGAGAACTTTCATCAAAATGCCAAGATGATATTATAAAGATGTCATTAAAAAATGAAGAGATAATATCAAGATGATACAATAAAAATTGAAGTTGGAAAATTTTGAAAAAGAAACATACAACATCATGTATTAGAACAATTGAGCATGCCTAATTCTCTTCTAATGAAGTTAAATTATTCTTCATTTAGGGGTTTTGTGAAGATGTCCACTAATTGATGTTTTGTATCAATAAATTCTAGAATGACATTATTATTATTGACATGATCTCGTATAAAGTGATGTCTAATATCAATATGCTTAGTTCTAGAGTGTTGAATTGGATTTTTGGTTAGACAAATAATGCTTGTATTATCACATTTTATGAGAATATTCTTTAAATAAATTCCATAGTCTTCTAACATGTTTTTCATCTAAACAACTTATGCACAACATGCACTTGCAGCTATGTATTCGGCTTCCGCCGTAGATAGTGCAACCGAATTTTGTTTCTTGGAAGTCCAAGAAACAAGTGCATGTCCTAAAAATTGGCATGTTCCAAATGTGCTCTTTCTATTTATTCTACATCCACCAAAATCCACATTCGCATAGGCTTTTAAATCAAAGTTATCAGATTTTGGATATCATAATCCTAGATTAGAAGTTCCTTTAAGATACCTAAGGATTCTTTTAATAGCTTTGAGGTGAGATAACTTAGGATTAGCTTGGAATCTTGCACATAGACCTACACTAAACATGATATCTGGGCTAGTTGCGATGAGGTAAAGTAAGCTAGCTACCTATCATTCCCCTATATATTTTTTGATCAAAATTTTCTCCACTTTCATCTAAGTCTAACTTGGTGGAAGTACTCATTGGAGTGTTTATGGCTTTTGAACCATCCATATTAAATCGTTTTAACAATTTTAATGTATACTTTGTTTGATTAAGAAATATACCATCACTAAGTTGTTTAACTTACAATCCTAAAAAGAAGGTTAATTCTCCCATTAGGCTCATTTCAAATTCATAACTCATACACTTGGCAAATGATTCGCATAGTGATTCATCCGAAGAATCAAAAATAATATCATCAACATAAATTTGAACAACTAAAAAATTATTTTCAAAATGTTTGATAAATAATGTAGTATCAAACTTGCCTTTAGTAAAATTATTTGAAATTAAGAAAGAACTAAGTCTCTCATACCAAGCCCTAGAAGCTTGTTTTAATCCATAAAGAGGGTTAGTTAGTTTAAATACATGATTGAGAAGAAGAGAGTTTTCAAATCCGGGTGGTTGTTCAACATACACTTCTTCAGAAATAAAGCCGTTTAAGAAAACACTTTTGATATCCATTTGAAAAAGCTTAAAATTATTACTACTAGCATAGGCAAGGAGCATCCTAATGACTTCTAATCTTACCACAGGAGCGAAGGTCTCTTCGTAATCAATACCTTCTTCTTAGTTGAAACCTTTGGCCACTAGTCTAGCCTTGTTTCTAACCACGATACCGTATTCATCCTACTTGTTTCTAAAGACCCATTTAGTACCAATAACTAAATGGTCACTAGGTCTAAGAACAAGCTTCCATACCTCATTCATCTCAAATTAATTCAATTCTTCTTGCATTGCGATAACCCAAGAATCATCTTTCAAGGCATCGTCAATGCACTTAGGTTCAATTTGAGAAAGAAAAGTGGTATGGGCACAAAATTTTTTAAAAGAAGAACAAGTTTGAACCCCTTTCGATGTGTCTCCTATAATTAACTCCTTGAGATAGGTATTTACATACTTCCATTCCTTAGGTGAGGAAATTCGGGAAGAAGATGCATCTAAGTTGTTATTTTGAGGAGAGGGTTTATTTAAATTCAAACCATCAAAACCAAAATCATCATCAAAATCTTTTTTCTTGAATTCAAAAATTTCATTAGAAACTATATGAATAGACTCTTCTATAACTAACGTTCTTTTGTTAAAAATACGAAAAACTTTAGAAACGGAAGAGTCACCAAGAAAGATGCCTTCATCGGATTTAGCATCAAATTTTCCTAAAGCATCATTTTTATTTAAAATAAAGCATTTACAACCAAAAATTTAAAGTAAGAAATATTAGGTTTTCTATTATTTCATAATTCATAAGGAGTCTTGGATAGAGATGGTCTTACTAGAACCCTATTCACGATATAGCAAGTCGTATTAATGGCTTCGGCCCAAAAGTATTTGGGTAAACTATGTTCATTTAATATGGTTCTTATCATTTCTTGTAAATTTTTATTCTTTCTTTTTACTACATTTTGTTGAGGATTCCTTGGAGTAGAGAAGTTGTGGTTCTATCCATTTGATTCACAAAAATTTTGGAAGTCATGATTTTGGAATTCACCACCGTGATCACTCCGAATGGAGGAAATCATGAAACCCTTTTTGTTTTGAGTAAGTTTACAAAATTTAGAGAAACATTTAAAATAATCACTTTTGTGAGCCAAGAAATAGGTCCAAGTGTATCTACTATAGTCATCTACAATTACAAAGGCATATTTGCTTCCTCCTAGGCTTATTGTGTCAATTGATCTAAATAAATCCATATGGATCAATTGTAATGGTCTAGAGGTACTTATTTGATTCTTTGGCTTGAAGCTAGTTTTAATTTGTTTTCCTAGTTGACAAGCATCACATACTTTATCTTTAATGAACTTAACATTAGGAATGCCTCTTACAAGTGCTTGGATGTGATTTGATTGATTAGCTTCATGCTAGCATGACTTAATCTCCTATGCCAAAGCCAAGCGTCATCATTCAATGTCGAAAAACACATTTCACTATTAAGATCATCAATGTTGATGGTGTAGATATTATTTTATTTTAGTGCAATCATAGATGTACTATTGTGTAGTTTTTCAATAATGCAAGCATTAGATTCAAATTTCACAACATATCCCTTATTACATAATTGACTAACACTCAAAAGATTATGCTTTAAACCATATACCAATAACACATTATCAATTAAAATAGTTGATTTGTTACCTATGGTTCCCTTGCTAATAATTTTACCCTTGTTGTTATCTCCGAAGGTGACATACCCTTCTTCTTTGCTAGTGAACATAGAGAATTGAGTTAGATCTCTGGTCATGTGCCTTAAGCATCCACTATCAAGATACCATCTCTTGCTTCTAGCTTATGATGGTGAATGATTCTACAAAAGAGGATGATTTTTAGGTACCCATTTGATTTTGGGTGCCTCAAATATTGATCTACTAATTTTGTCATTTAGCATAGAATTATTTATGGTTCTTTTAGGAACCCATATCAATTTATATGGACTAATTTTCCTAAATGGACATTTATAAATAACATGTCCGTATTTACAACAAAAATTACATTTTAAATGAGGTGATACATGTAATGTGGGTCCTTTAATGAAGGTGGTAGGATTTCGGTGAGATCCACTCACCAATCCAATTCCACTTCTATTTCCGACATGACCCTTGTTTGCAAGGATCATGTCCAAGCCCTTACTACAGACCTTAAACTTATTTAGGATCTATTTAAGTAGCAAGTTCTCATTTTTTATTGCTTCTAAGTATTCACACTTAGAGCATGGGGGTAAAGAAGGAGTTTAAAGACTATCAAACTTATCTTGTAATAAAGTATGCTCTTTCTTTAATAAATTGAACTTCTTACTAATAGTCCTACATTCATCAAATAATTCATGAAAAGCGATAGAAAGTTCATCGAAAGATAACTCTTCATTAAATAACTCACTAACCTCTTCTCCTAAGGCCATTAGCACGAAGTTGGTCTCATCTTTGTTGCTTGCTTCTTCATCCTCGGAGTCACTTGAATCATCCCATGAGCCTTTAATGCATTCTTCTTCTTGAGTTGCTTCTTCTTGGCTTGGGGGCATTTATTTTTGAAGTACCTTGGCTTCTTGCATTCATAACATATGACTTGGTCCTTTTTTGGTTCAAGTTTATTTTTGGATTCATTTTTAAATTTACCTTTTTTAATGAATTTTTTAAAATTTCTAGTTAAGAGTGCAATGTCTTCATCAAAGTCCTCATCACTTATGTTCCTTTCAAGTGGTCTTCTTGTGTTCTTAATACCATATGCTTCTTGTTCTTTGGAAGGGGGTTCTCTAGCTCATCATGAGCATGACATGTCATTTCGTAGGTCATTAAAGACCCTATGAGTTGTTCGATAGGAAAAGTTTTAAGGTCTTTGGCCTCTTGAATGGTCGTAACCTTTGGATCCTAATTCTTTGGAAGAGATCTTAAAATTTTTGTTACTAGTTCAAAATTAGAAAAATCTTTACCAAGTGCCTTAAGTCCATTGATGACATCCATGAAGCGAGTGTACATGTCTCTGATGGACTCACTTGGTTTCATTCGAAAAAGCTCGTAAGAATGCACAAGAATATTGATTTTGGACTCTTTCACTCGGCTAGTGCCTTCATGAGTGATCTCAAGAATACGCCAAATATCAAAAGCTGATTCATAAATCGAAATATGATTAAACTCATTTTTATCAAGTGCACAAAATAAGGCATTCATAACCTTTACATTTAAAGCAAAGAGAGGGAGGTGAACACTTAAGCTATCGAAAACAAAGCTTTGCTATGGCTTTTGTTCAATTTTTAACTCTCAAAAGTTTGCACTCCCAATTGAGAAAAGAGAGGTATTTATAGACCCCAAGATGATTCAAATTTGGGCTCCAAACTTGAATTACTTTTGGGTTTCCCGATGATGGCAGTGCTGCCGCCTATCAATTGTTAGATCGACAGAGTACTGGGCGGTGCCACTACCCAGCTCGATGGTGCCACCACCTGGCTTCTTGCCCGATGGCGATACTCATCGCCCGACCCGATGGTGCCAAAACTGCTTGGGCTTCTTTGCCCGGCGATTTGTACCGCTTAGCCCGGTGGTGCCACTGCTTGGGCTCTCAGGCTCTAGGCGATGCCATCGCCTAGCTTTGGCTCTCGGGTGCTGGGCAGTGCCACCGCCCAGCCTGGGCGGTGCCACTACCCGGGCCTTTCAGCAAGGCTGAATGACCCTAAATTTTTAGTCCAAATCAGCCCAATAAGGGCCAAGTTGGCCCCTACTAGGTTTAAACATGATTATTTCTTAATCCTTACCCTAATTACATGCTAACTATGAAATTAAAACATAATTCTAAGTAATTTAAATCGACATTCTTCAAGTCTTCATTCGGCGAACTTCTGGTGGACTTCTGACACTCATTCAGATTTCTTCTGGTGGACTCCCAATAGGCTCCCAAATTCTGTGGTGAGTTCAACGAGTCTTTGGCAAGCTTTCGAACATTCTCGGTGATCTCCGCGAACCTCCGATGATCTTTCCGGTGAACTTCCGAAACCTTCGACAAGTCCCTGATTCTATCTCGGTTGGTTTCGATAATACTTCCAACGATCCTTCGGACTTTTGGTGAACTCTCGAACTCCTAGCGAGCTTGACCTCTGTAAATTGCTTTATGTTTTCATCCTATCATAGTTAATCTTGCACACTTATCTCGACAATATGAATTAGAACAAATAATTCACCAATTGAATTCATCATCAAAATCCAAGATTCAACAAAGTCTTCCTCTGACGAGCTTCCAGCAAACTTCCGACGATCTTCCGATGAACCCTTGGATACCTTCTAGGGAACGCCCGGCAAGCTCCTAGACTTTACGATGATCTTGACGAGTTCCGATGAGTCATCTTTGGCAAGCTTCGATCTTTTTCGATAAGCTCCGTGAACTTCTGATGAACCTTTCGGTGAACTTCGTCAACCCTTCGGTAAGCCCCCGAATTATTCTCGGCCAATTCCAGCAGCACTTCCGATGAACCTTCAGACTTCCGACGGACTCTCAAACTTCCAAGGATTCGATCTCACTTGACTCTGACACTTCATTTCGCTTTATGCCTTCATCATTATCATAGTTAATCCTGCATACTAATCAAGCCTTAACCCTACTTCGACATAGATAATTACAACATGAATCAACATCTTGTTGCCTGACACGTCATTGGTCGGTGCTTCGTCTGGTTCTTCGGTGCATCTTCCTCTCTTGCATCCTGTTGCCCAATTAGTGGTTGACCGTCGTAACCTTGATCTTCTTAGCACAATTCTGCTCTTTCTGGCCCAATGCCCAAACTCTTTGTCTGAAGGCTTCTGTTGATAGTCGACCAGACCTCCGGCTCGATGTCCAATCTCCTTACGTGATCTCTTCTGGTGCAATGCTGATTCATCCTGTGTCAATTATCTAATTCTGATTCAGAGTAGACCTGCATGACTCAAAATGTAGTTAGATCATAAATCACACTCAATTAGTTTCATCATCAAAATTCGAGATTTAATATATACATTTAGATGTATATATATATATATACATATATATAAATATGTATATATGTACATATATGTACATATATATATACATATATATATATGTATGTATATATATATATATATATATACATATATATGTATATATATATGTATATATATATATATATATATATATATATATATATATATATATATATATATATATATATATATATATATATATATATACATATATATATATATATATATATACATATATATTTATACATATATATACATATATATTTATACATATATGTACATATATATTTATACATATATGTACATATATATTTATACATATATGTACATATATATTTATACATATATATACATATATATATATACACAAATATATATACATATATATACATATATATATTTATACATATATATATATATACACATATATATATATATATATATATACATATATATATATATACACATACATATATATATATATACATATACATATATATATATATATATACATATATATATATATACACATATACATATATATATATACACATATATATATATATATACATATATATATATATACACATATATATATATATACATATATATACATATACACATATATATATTTATATATACATATACATATATATATACATATACATATACATATACATATATATTCATATACGTATATATATACATACATTCATATGTTAGGAAAATCTATGGCGATATCATATGTGCAACGGAAGAACAGAAATAAAAATAACAGATTTCCTATAAAAAAAAGGTTCTTATCGTCGTGCAAAAGTTGATGCGCAAAAACTCACAAAATAAAAAAAACTACGTGTAAAAAAATTACCTAGGGAGATCGTATATCCCCGAATTCCTACAAATCTGTAGGACTAGATGAAGGAGTTCAAATGTCCTCCTCTCTAGTGATAATCCGTATGGTAAGGGTTACAACGACACTCCTTAAATCGTTGCCAAAATCTCCTCGTAGCGCGTACTACGAGATCAAGAAGGGGCCGATCCTTTTTGCTATCCACATGCCCCAATCTAGGACTACTGGCTGAGGAAGAGAGGGGAGAGGAGAATAGGAGATGGATGCCATAAAACCCCTAGCCTATGGGCCTTTGATTCCCTCCTATTTATAGAGGTCCTCTATCAACTTAACCCTAATGGATTTTGCCTTATTGGGTATTGGATCTTCATCCAATTACCCAAGTCTATTGGATTAGTGGGTTTCTACCCAATAATCTCTTATTAGCTCTTATTGGATCTCATCTTAGAATCCAATAATTCATAGGCTTAATAGATATCCAATAAGATAGGGGCTTTGGCGGATATCTCATATTCGAACCTCTACTCGTCGTGACACCTACTACATGTGTGTGATCCTCTAGGTCCAATACCGAGCTGGCCGTGAGTCATACTTATCAAAACTCCTTCTGACTTAGTGAATTATTATCTCCATAATAATTCACTCGGCTCATCGACTATGGATGTGCCTGGCCACAACGCCGTAGTCCCCAAACGATACAGGAGAATCCAATCCTTTAGACCTATTCGTCCTCAATTACCATATACCTATAGTCCCTCATCCATCTAATATCCCAAAGATCCTATACCGGGCATGGTGCTGTTAGGCACATATGGTCTCTCCTTGAGTCTCACTCTAATCGGATTCTCCCGGAGAACTCTTTCTCTCTCAATTCGAACAACCTTGGCCAAGGATTTGTTTGAGCAAGAATACATGAGATATTCCTTATGATACCGAGAGTGGATAATCCTCTATTAACACTCAATAGCCCTTGTAAGGTTGGCTACCACTCCCAATGATCGACTATACTAGATTTGGAGCTTCCAAACCTATAAGTCCAGTATCAAAGAGTGGAGTACTCATACAAGACATCCTTGGTATTTCAAGTCTAAGGACCAAATACACTACTAGAACTACAGAATCATTGTTTAACAATAAGGTATTATTAATCATCCAACATTCTATGGGTGGATCAATCAGTGAACTCATTCTCAGCACCTATACTGTATCCTTAGTGTCCCCACATGAGCAACTATGAGACCAATCACCTCCATTATATGGATGGGTATATAGTACACCAGTATATCCGGTTATCTCAATGTCCTTCTCAAGTAACTTATGACTATGATTATTTAGGATCCGTGTTTAAAAGTGAATCGGTCTCATTATCGTGATCTCATCATGATCTGACTCCCATTGCATAGATTTATGGACATCACAATATACGCAACACGTAAGATAAAGTAATAAAATGTCTAATAATAATAGGTAAAAAGAGTGTAAGTTGAGTCACACGTGTCATCACTCACGTGATTGGCTTATAGGGCATATATGACTAGCAATCTCCCACTTGACCTAAAGCCAATCACCTACGTGTTTGATCCCTATTAGACCCCTGTGATGCTTAAAGATAATCTGAGATAACGGCTTTATCAGTGGATCTGTAATATTATCTTCGGATGGAACTCTTTCCACTACTACATCTCTTCGGGTGACAATTTCTCTTATCAAGTGGAAGCTCCTCAAAATGTGCTTTGACTTATGATGAGACCTAGGTTCCTTCGCTTGAGCAATCACCCCATTGTTATCGTAATATAAGGGAATCGACTCCTCACTGCTCGGCACGACTCCAAGGTTTGTGATGAACTTCTTCATCCAGACTCCCTCCTTTGCTGCCTCTGTTGCAATAATGTACTCTACCTCTATGGTTGAGTCAGCAGTAGTGTCTTGCTTAGAACTCTTCCAATATACTGCTCCTCCATTCAGGGTGAACACATACCCTGAATTGGACTGGAAGCTCGAGTTTGTGTAGCCCTCAACCTTGAGAGGCTACTACTTCCATATACCAGTAAAAGATCTTTAGTCCTTCTCAAGTACTTAAGGATATACTTTATTATACTCCAGTGCTCCAAGCCTGGATCTACCTGATATCTACTTATGACACTCAGAGCATGTGCTATATCAGGCCTAGTACATAGCATAACATAAATGATAGACCCTATCGCTGAGGCATAGGGTATCCTATCCATGTGTGTCCTTTCTATTAGGATCTAGAGTGACACAAAGAGAGGGGAGGGGGGGTGAATTAGTGCAGCAAATAAAACTTACAGTTTAAAATCGATTTCAAAAAAGCATTATATGTTGAGAAGTTTTATCTGACAAAAGCGATTTCGATAAAGTGAATTATTCCAGTGAATGCAAAAGAGAGTAGAGAGGAGATTGAAAGATTACAGCTAAGTAAAAATTGAAATGCAACAATTAAAAACTCATACACCAAGAGAAGTACATAGTGATTTATAGTAGTTTGGTCAAATAACCTATATCCACTTCCAAAACCTTCTCCAATGAGGTTCTTGACTTCCATTATCAATCCTTCTTAAAGGGGAAGGACCAAACATCCATTTTTACAGAACTTGCAGGTGGTTCACTCTCTTTTACAAAATTTTACACTTATGAATTTCGGAGATAAACACTCTACCATTCAAAGGCAATTTTGCTAGAGTTTTGACTCAGTTCTTAACACTTCTTAGTTTATTTAGCCAATTGAGAAGTGAGGGGTATTTATAGGCTCAATTGACTTCAGAATTAGAGCCAAAAGAGGTCACATCTTGGATTTTCGGATGCTAGCGGTATCATCGCCTAGCACTGGCGGTACCATCACTAGTTGACCCTGGTTCTGTAAATGTACTAAGTAGTACCATCGTTTAGTCTGGCGGTACTACCGCCTGACAGAGACTTAGGCTCTGTGAAGGGGCGGTACCATTACCTGTCAAGCGGTACCACTATTGATAGGTAATAACTATTAGCGGTACGACCACTGACATGTAATAACTATTAGCAATACCACTACTGACCTAGAGCACCTGAGAACCTATTCCTGAGGTGGTGCCACCACCCCAATCTAGCAGTGCCACCACCAGATAGGTCCAGCAATATTGGATGGCCCTTGAATCTGGCCCAATCCACTTAAATTACGGGCCTAGTTGGCCCCTACCAGGGTTAAAGGATTATCACATAATCTTAACCCTAATTATGTACTAACTATAAAATTAAAAACATATTCTAAAAAAAATATAATCTGGCAACGTCGAGTCTTATTCTAGTGAGCTTCCGGCGAACTTTCGATGAACCCTCGGACAATCTTTCGGCAGACACCTAGCAATCTCCCAGACTTTATGACAATCTTGGCGAGTTTTGATGAGTCATCTTGGTAAGCTTCTGATCCTTCTCAATGAGCTCCATAAACTTTCGACGAACCTTCCGGTAAACTTTTGAAAACCCTTCGACAAGCCCTCGATTCATTCTCGACCAGTTTCAACAGCACTTCCGATGAACCCTTGGACTTTCAATGGACTCTTGAACTTCCAACGTAATGATCATACTCGACTCTGGCACTTTGCTTTATATCTTCATCGCTATCGTAGTTAATTATGCACACTTTTCTCAATAATATGGATTAGATCAAATAACCTATCAATTGACTTCATCATCAAAATCCGAGATTCAAAAATCTCCCCCTTTTTGATGATGACAATCAATTGATGATGGAGTTAATCTTAACTCCTCCTATCTATATGTCATATATGACAAAAGAAACTCTTGAATTCAAGCCCAAAACCGATAAGTTTCATACATTTGAACTTATGGACATGCTCAATTAGCATGATTTTTCATTCCAAATTCGAAACTTCATATTTTTTATAATTCAAAAATGATGTCAAGGCATGACATTTTCAAGTTCAATATTGAATGATGATATACAATCATTATCTCGACAAATGATATCAACTATAATTTTGAAATGAAGTAAGAATCAAGTTATATCAAATAGTTTAAGAATTTAAGACATGATATCAATTGACGATATATCATTCAATGATACACAAATAAGAGTTAATCATATCAAGGCAAGATATCAAATTTAAGTAGTATAATACGATAATGATCATAGAAATATTTTCATTTTAAGCATATTTACATTATTTGTGATGCATACAATATATTCCATACAATTGCGATACATTGCAATATGTTATAGTCATTTACGATACACTAAATATAATTGTGATACATTGCGATGCATTTAATGATAGCAAGAATTTTACGATACAAGGCATGGCAATATGATAGCAAACATTTTATGATACAAAATATGGTAATTGTGATACAAGCATGTCATCAATTTGCTTTTACGATACACATCATATTTTTCAAATTACAAAGCCATCAAGTCATCAATTTGCTATATTTTTCTCACTTTATCATCAACAAAAAGGAAATGGGCTATTGATACCAATTGTTATGATAGAGTTTTCTGTGAAAATGACAAAAAGAGAAGGCTTATATCCATGAATTCATCAAGAAGATTTATAATTAATCAAAAATTCATATCATAGACATAATTCAGCATTAAGAGTTAATTCAACAAAAATAATCCATGAAGTAGAGAAATGAATTATTCAAGTCAATAAAGATTCATACAAAAATCGTTTTCACCAAATAAAATTCGTGAGATAGAAAAGAGAGATCATTTCAGCACAAAATTTATAAAAACTTATGATAAGAGTCATGAATGTTTATCGAGATGTTGAAAATCATGAAACGTTCAAGAGGCAAAATGATCAAAAATTTACATACTTAAGAACTCATGAAAGAGCATCCAAAAATTTCATAAAGGGTTAACTTGGCATTCTTATAAAGAAGAATTCATGAAAGCTAACTTGGCATTTTCATTGAAAATTCATTATGTGGAAAACAACCAATCAAGCCATGAAAATTCATAAAAGCTCAAGATGTAAAAATTTGCACAAGAGTTAAGAATTCATCAAATTCATATGAATGAAATCCGAATTGATTTCAAGAGAGTATTCAAACTAAATATGAGAGCTTCTTTTTTTTTTCACATAGAATTCATGACATGAAGATATATAAAATTTTTTTGAGTGTCATGAAAACAATTTGTTTAGGTTATCAAAAGTTTATCAAACTTTATGATACAAAAGTGTGAAAAGTGAATCTTGAAAACCATTCATTCATGCCAATGGAAGTAGAGGGAGGATAAAAACGATAGAATCAAAGTCATGTTATCAATTCAAAAATCATCAACTGAGTCATGTATATGATACTAAAAATCATTAATAGATGAAACAATAGTATCAATCCAAGATTAGAGAAGGATAAAAATGAAAGCTCTGTTTAAAATATGAAATCGAAAAGATATCATAATATAGTATGAAATCAAAAAAGATGATATTAAGTCCATAAAAACCGAAAAGATGATAAAAAATTTCTGAAAAAGGCATACAATAAACTCATGCACTAGGACAATTTAGCATGCCTAATTCTCTTCTAATGAAGTCAAATTATTCTTCATTTAAAGGTTTTGTGAAGATGTCCGCTAATTGGTATTTTGTATCAATAAATTCTAGAGTAACATTATTGTTATTGACATGATCTCGTATAAAGTTATGTCTAATGTCTATATGCTTAGTTGTAGAGTGTTGAATGAGATTTTTAGTTAAACAAATAGCACTTGTGTTATCATATTTTATGGGAGTATTCTTTAAATGAATTCCATAATCTTCTAATGTATTTTTCATCCAAACAACTTGTGCACAATATGCACTTGCAGCTATGTATTCGGCTTCGACCGTAGATAGTGTAACCAAGTTTTATTTTTTGGAAGACCAAGAAACAAGTGCATGTCCTAAAACTTGACATGTTATGGATGTACTTTTTCTATCTATTCTATATCCGACAAAATCTGTATCCACATAAGCTATTAAATCAAGGTTATCGAATTTTGGATATTATAATCCTAGGTTAAGAGTTCCTTTAAGATATCTAAGGATTCTTTTAATGGCTTTAAGATGAGATAACTTAGGATTAGCTTGAAATCTAGCATAAAGTCCTACACTAAACATGATATCCGGTCTAGTTGTGTTGAGGTAAAATAAACTCCCTATCACTCCCCTATATGTTTTTTGATCGAAACTTTCTCCACTTTCGTCCATGTCTAACTTAGTGGAAGTACTCATAGAAGTGTTGATGGCCTTTGAACCATCCATATTAAACCATTTTAATAATTCTAATGTATATTTAGTTTGACTAAGAAATATACCATCACTAAGTTGTTTAATTTGTAATCCTAAAAAGAAGGTTAGTTCACTCATTAAACTTATTTCAAACTCATGACTTATACACTTGGCAAATGATTCATATAACAATTCGTTTGTAGAACCAAAGATAATATCATCAATATAAATTTGAATAATTAAAAAATTATTTTTAAAATATGTAATAAATAATATGGTATTGACGTTGCCTTTAGTGAAATTATTTGAAATAAGATAAGAGCTAAGTCTCTCATACCAAGCCCTTGGGGCTTATTTTAACCCATATAGAGTCTTAGTCAATTTAAACACATGATTAGGAAAAAAAGAGTTTTTAAATCCGGGTGGTTATTCAACACATACTTTTTTAAAAATAAAACTATTTAAGAAAGCACTTTTGATATCCATTTGAATAATTTAAAATTATTACTACTAGCATAGGCAAGGAGCATCCTTATGACTTCTAATCTTGCATAGGAGCGAAGGTTTCTTCGTAATCAATACTTTCTTTTTGGTTAAAATCCTTGACCACTAATCTAGCCTTGTTTCTAACCATGATACCAAATTCATCTTGCTTGTTTCTAAAGACCCATTTAGTACTAATAACTAAATATTTATTAGGTCTAGGAACAAGCTTCCACACATCATTCCTTTCAAATTGGTTCAATTCCTCTTGCATTGCGATAACCCAAGACTCATTTTTTAAGGCTTCATCAATATACTTAGGTACAATTTGAGAAAAAAAAGGGCATTGACATAAAAAATCTTAAAAGAAGAATGAGTTTGAACTCCTTTGATGTGTCTCCTATAATTACCTCCTTTGAATGAGCATCTACATACTTCCATTTCTTAGGTAAGGAAGTTTCGAAAGAAGATGCATCTAAGTTACTATTTGGAGGAGAGATTTAGCTCAAATTTAAACCATTAAAATCAAGATCACCATTAAAATCATTTTTCTTAAATTCGAAAATTTCATTGAAGATAACATGAATAGATTCTTCTATAACCAAAGTTCTTTTATTAAAAACATGAAAAGCTTTAGAAATGAAAGAGCAACCAAGAAAAATGTCTTAATCGGATTTTGCATCAAACTTTCCTAAGACATTTTTTTCATTCAAGATAAAGTATTTGCAACCAAAAACTTTAAAATATGAAATGTTTAATTTTTTGTTATTTCACAATTCATAAGGAGTTTTGGAGATAGATGGTCTTACTAGAACCCTATTCATGTTATAGCAAGCCGTATTAATGGCTTCGGCCTAAAAGTATTTAGGTAAACTATGTTCATTTAATATGGTTCTTGCCATTTCTTGTAAATTCATATTTTTTCTTTCTACTACATTTTGTTGAGGATTCCTTAGAGTAAAGAAATTATGGTTATATCCATTGGATTCACAAAATTTTGAAAGTCATGGTTTTGGAATTCACCACCGTGATCACTCTGAATCAATAAAATCATAAAACCTTTTTCGTTTTGAACAAGTTTACAAAATTTAGATAAACATTTAAAGCAATCACTTTTGTGTGCTAAGAAATATGTCCAAGTGTGTCTAGTATAATCGTCTACGATTACAAAGGCATATTTGCTACCTCTTAGGCTTGTTATGTCAATTGGTCCAAATAGATCCATATGGATCAATTGCAATGGTCTAGAAGTGCTTATTTGATTTTTTGGTTTGAAACTATTTTTTATTTATTTTCCTAGTTGACAAGCATCATACACTTTGTTTTTAATGAACTTAACATTAGGAATGCCTCTTATAAGTTCTTTAGATATGATTTGAGAAATTAGTTTTATAATAGCATGACCTAATCTCCTATGCCAAAGTCAAGCATTGCCATTCAAAGCTAAAAAGCACATTTCATTGCTAAGATCATTAATGTTTATTATGTAGACATTGTTTTGTTTTAGTGTAATCATAGATATGTTATTGTATAGTTTTTCAATAATGCAAGCATTAGATTCAAATTTTACGATATATCCCTTATCACACAATTAACTAATGCTAAAAAGATTATACTTTAAGCTATCTACTAATAATACATCATTAATTTAAAAAGCTTGTTTTGTTGCCTATGGTTCCCTTGCCAATAATTTTATCATTGTTGTTGTCTCCGAAGGTGACATGTCCTTCGTCTTGGCTAGTGAGCTTAGAGAATTGAGATAGATCTCCGATCATATGCCTTGAGCATCAACTATTAAGGTACCATCTCTTGCTCCTAGCTTGTGAGGGTGAATGTGTCTATAAAAGAGGATGAATTTTAGGTACCCACTTGAACTTGGGTGCCTAAAATATTGATCTACTACTCGTCATTGTGCATTGAATTCTTTATGGTTCCTTTAGGAACCCATATCAATTTATGTAGGCTAAGTTTCTTAAATGGATATTTGTAAACAATATGTCCGAGTTTGCAACAAAAGTTGCACCTTGAGTGAGATGATACATATAGTATAGGTCCTTTAATGAAAGTGATTAGATTTTGGTGAGATCCACTCATAAATCTGATTCCACTTCTTTTGTGAACTTGACCTTTATTAGCAAGGATGATGTCCAAAGACTTGCTACCAACCTTGAATTTATTTAAGGTTTCTTTAAGTAGCAAGTTCTCTTTCTTAAGTTCCTCTAAGTGTTCACACTTAGAGCATGGAGGCAAAGAAGGAGTATTGTATTTAAGAGTTTCAAACATATCAAGTAAGAGAACATGCTCCTTTTTTAACAAACTAAACTTTTTGCTAATAGTTTTACATTCTTCAAACAATTCATAAAATACATTTGAAAGCTCATCGAAAAGTAAATTTTCATTAAATAACTCACTCACCTCTTCTCCGATAGCCATCAAGGTGAAGTTGAAAACCTCCTTATTGGTTGCTTTTTCATCTTTGGAGCCACTTGAGTTATCCCATGTTACCTTTAGAGCCTTCTTCTTCTTCTGATTCTTCTTCTTTGCTTGGCGGCATTCGCTTTTGAAATGCCCCAGCTTCTTGCATTTATAGCAAATCACTTGTTCCTTCTTGGGTTCAAATTTATTTTTAGAGTCATTTTTAAATTTATTTCTTCTTATAATTTTTTTAAATTTTCGTGTCAATAGTGCAAGTTCATCATCAAGGTCATTATCACTTGAAGATTCTTTCAAGTGGTCTTCTTGTGTTCTTAAAGCCATATCCTTCTTATTCTTTGGAAGGAAGTTCCCAAGCTCATCATGAGTATTGTAGGTCATCTCGTAGGTCATTAATGACCCAATTAGTTCTTCCAAAGGAAAGTTCTTTAGGTCCTTGGCCTCTTGAATGACCGTAACTTTAGGATCCCAACCCTTTGGGAGGGATCCTAGGATTTTAGTTATAAGTTCAAAATTAGAAAAATCTTTCCTAAGTACTTTTAATCCATTAACGACATCCATAAAATGATTATACATGTCTCCAATGGACTCATTTAGTTTCATTTGAAATAATTTATAAGAATACACCAAGAGATTGATTTTGGACTCTTTTACTCAGCTAGTACCTTCATGAGTGATTTTAAGAGTATGCCAAATATCAAAAGCCGATTTGTAAATTGAAACACTATTAAATTCATTTTTATCAAGAGTACAAAACAAGACATTCATAACCTTAGCATTAAGAGCGAAAATCTTCTTCTCCGATTCATTCATTCATTCATCGGAAGAGAAGATTTTTAAAATCCATTTTCAATAATATTCCAAAGTTTAAAATCTATAGAAATAAGGAAAATTCTCATGTAAGTCTTCCAATAGGTGTAATCCAACCCATTAAACATAGGCGGATGAGTGAATTAGTGTAGTGAATAAAAACGATAGTTTAAAACCGACTCCGAAAAAGTGTTGTATGTTGAGAAGTTTTGTCCGATGAAAGTAATTTTGGCAAAGTGAATTATTTGAGTGAATGCGAAAGAGAGTAGAGAGGAGGAGATTAAAAGATTGGAGCCAAGTAAAAATTAAAATGCAACAATTAAAAACTCACATACTAAGAGAACTACATAGTAATTTATAGTGGTTCAGTCAAATGACCTACGTCCACTTCTGAAACCTCCTTCGATGAGGTTCCCAACTTCAACTATCAATCCTTCTTGAAGGGGAAGGACCAAACACCCCTTTTTACAGAACTTGCAGGTGGCTCACACTCTTTTACAGAATTTTACACTTGTGAATTTGGGAGGTAAACACTCTAACTTTTGAAGGCAATTTTACTAGAGTTTTGACTCAGTTCTTAACACTTCTCAATGTACTTAGCCAACTGAGAAGTGAGGGGTATTTATAGGCTCAATTGGCTTCAGAATTAGAGCAAAAAAAGGTCACATCCCAGAATTTCGGGTGCTGACAGTACCACCGCCAATTGACTGTGGTTCTGTTAGTGTACTAGGCGGTACCACTGCCCAGTCTGACAGTACTACCGCCTGACAGAGTCTGATGGTAGCAAATAAAAATGATAGTTTAAAACTGACTCCGAAAAAGTGTTGTATGTTGAGAATTTTTGTCCGACGAAAGTAATTTTGGCAAAGTGAATTATTTGAGTGAATGTGAAAGAGAGTAGAGAGGAGGAGATTGAAAGATTGGAGCCAAGTAAAAATTAAAATACAATAATTAAAAACTCACACACCAAGAGAACTACGCAGCAATTTATAGTGGTTCAGTCAAATGACCTACGTCCACTTCTGAAACCTCCTTCGATGAGGTTCCCGACTTCAACTATCAATCCTTCTTGAAGGGGAAGGACCAAACACCCCTTTTTACAGAACTTGCAAGTGGCCCACACTCTTTTACAGAATTTTACACTTGTGAATTCGGGAGGTGAACACTCTAACTTTCGAAGGCAATTTTACTAGAGTTTTGACTCAGTTCTTAACACTTCTCAATATACTTAGCCAATTGAGAAGTGAGGGGGATTTATAGGCTCAATTGGTTTCAGAATTGGAGCCAAAAGAGGTCACATCCTAGAATTTTGGGTGCTGACAGTACCACCATCAATTGACCCTAGTTCTGTTAGTGTACTAGGTGATACCACCGCTCAGTCTGGCAGTACTACCGCTTGACAGAGTTTGACGGTACTACCGCTTGATAAAGTCTTGGGCTCTGTGGAGGGGTGATACCACCGTTGATTGGTAATAACTATTAGTGGTACCACCACTGACCTGGGGTGGTACCATTACCTAGATCACCTAAAAACCTATTCTCGAGAGTTTGGTGGTGCCACCGCCAGATAGGTCCAGCAATATTGGATGGGCCTTGAATCCGACCCAATCCACTTAAATTATGGGCCCAATTAGCCCCTACTAGGGTTAAAGGATTATCACTTAATCTTAACCTTATTTACATGCTAACTATAAAATTAAAAACATATTCTAAGTAAAATATAATCCGACAATGTCGAGTCTTCTTCGGGTGAGCTTTCGACGAACTTTCGGCGGACTTCTGACGAACCCTCGGACAATCTTTCGGTGGACTCTTAGTAGTCTCCCGAACTTTATGATGATCTTGGCGAGTTCTGATGAGTCATCTTAGCAAGCTTCCTATCCTTCTCGGTGAGCTCCACGAACTTCCGGCAAACCTTCCGGTGAACTTCCGAAAACCCTTCAGCAAGCCCCTGATTCATTCTCACCTAGTTCTAATAGTACTTCCGATGAACCCTCGGACTTCCGACGGACTCTCAAACTTCCAACATAATGATCGTACTCGACTTCAAGACTTTATGAAGAGGCCAGTTAGGTTAGGATTAGGTTGGAGTTTGCTTCTTGGAGAAGCATTAGTAGTTGATTAGAAGTAGGAGTTTTGAGTAGGAGTCATATTAGGAGTTGGAGTCCTATTAAGAGTTGGAGTCCTATTAAGAGTTGGGGTTTAGAAGCCCTATAAATAGCCATGCATTCACCCTCTTTTCTTAATGAATAGATCAATCCTTTTAACAGCATTTGAGCAGCAACTTAGAAGAAGAAACCTCTATAGAGTTCCAAGGAGGCCGATCCCCTAAAGAGATCAACCCCAAGCTTAGAATCTATAAGGGTTCTAACACTTGGTATTAGAGCAACATTCTTGGAATCTCGCTGCCCTTCCATAGCCATCCATCAGCCCTCCACAGCTACCCAAAACAATTTCCACAATTGCTTAAAAAATCATCGTCGAATTTTGCCATCAACTCCACCACCACGGATCATCCTTTGATCTCCCCATGAATTGCAATAGGTTCTAGTTTTCTACCTTACTATTGCTGCAATTTAGTTATCTTTATTCAAAAAATCCAAAAAATATTGTTCCTATATTACTGCATAAACTTTTCATCGCAAAGTTTTCATCTCTACAATGAAAGATGCACTATAGAATTTCAATTGTATAGTACTATTTTTTTTGATCTTGCTACAATATTTTTCCTTTCCAAATCACTATAAAATTTTTATGACAGTTTTGACACTTCTAACACCAGATTTTCCTTTGGTTTTGTTAAAAAATTCTCAATATAAACCACTGATCTTTTACGTCCAAACTACTACACTGTAGACATAAAAATTTACTGTAGTACTTTTCATGATCCTTAATTTTGCTGAACCTCTTATTGTTGTTTCCTTCTATAAATTTTTTAATAGTATTATCTCTCCCTTACCAGTAGATTCCATTTGAGTTTTACTTGAATCTCTATTGAGAATTGCTGGAAAAAATTACATCTTTACTGCTAGAATTTTTTCGATGAAAAATATGATGCTGCACCTTTGTACTTTTTCTTCTCCATAACCTACCAAACCCTAGCCACCTTGCTGCCACCATCTAAGATGTCTTTAGGGCATCCCTCTAGTCTTAAAATGTAGCTATCATAACCTATTTTTATAACCCTAACAGTGTCAAAAATTGTAACCCAAAAAAGTAAACCATTACAGCCGAACCCTTCTATCACCGATTTATTGTCCGAACCTTCCACCACCCTATGCTATTAACCTATCAATAAAAAAAAGATAAGGATATATCTAATCTATAGGCATATGCTATAGCTTCTCAAGATCCAATGATACCAAATTTGAAGCATTGGAATCTTGGATTGAATCGCGACTTGGATCGTGCTTGGAGGACAAATTGCGTGCTTTATTTACAGAATTCAGAATTAGACAACCATCGAGTCTAACCAAATTTCAGCAAGGAGAGAGTTTAGAGAGGCTTATAGAGAAGGAGGGATAGCCCTTGGACATGCTTCAACCACACATTAGGGTGGACTTCCCGTGATGGAAAGAAGGAGACCCGGCGGGGTGAATTTCACGTGTCGAATGTTACTTTCGCTACTACCGAACGTCAGATGATGCTATAGTGGAAATTGCTATCATCCACCTTGAAGGAGATGCTATTCAATGGTACAATTGGCTAGAATATAATCATGAGGCTCTGACATGGAATCAATATAAGAACACACTATTGAACCTTCTCGAACCTATGGAGTATGAAAACATCGATGACCAACTCGCAAAGATTCGACAAACCTCTATGATTCAAGAGTACCAAATCAGGTTTGAGAAGCTATCCTACCTTTCTCGTGATTGGACTAACCATCAATTATTAGGAACATTTATTGAAGGACTCAAGCCAAAGGTAAAAGAGGAGGTTAAGGTGTAGTAGCCCCATACCATGACGGCTGCGATTTCTTTTTCCCGAATACAAGAAGAATGGCTCAAACAAGATGCTCGAAGGATAAGAACCTCTCCTAGGCTAATGGCATAAAACCTCCTTCTACTTCTAGCCATCTTTTGCTGCCAAAAAAATTGACAAGAGAAGAACTATATGACCGATCAATAAAGGGTCTTTGCTGGCATTGCGATGAGCCATGGAACCATAATCATCACTGCAAAAGGTGCCACCTCCTACTGATTGAACCTCTTGAAGACTTAGAGGAGGAGGTCCAAGAGTATAAGGAAGAGATCATGGATGAAGAACAGTAGTTGGTTGATATTACGATGCATGCCCTTGCCGGTTACGTGAACCCGTAAACGATGAAAGTGGGAGGACTTTTAAAGTAACAACCGATCACCATTCTTACTGACATAGAGAGAACTAATAATTTTATGAATAGCAAGGTTGCTGTTTGGATGGCTTTACCTATCAAGAATTATAGCAAGTTTGATGTTAAGGTCGTCGATGGACGAATTTTGAAGTGTGATCATAAGTGCCCGCGGGTGAAACTGTTATTGCAGGACCAAGAGATAATTGCATATTTCTTCCTTCTCCCTCTTGATGATTATGAGGTCGTGGTTAGTATTGAATGGTTGATGACATTGGGTGATGTTTTCTAAAAATTTTTGAAACTAATTATGAAATTTCACAATATGTGGAAAACATGGGAGCGACATAATGACGATTTGCACATAACAAATAGAGAAAGTTTTGCACAAAGCATATAGTGGCTTTTTGGTATAACTTGAGCAGTAATCGAAGGGAGAGACAACTGAATTTTAAGACCTAAACCTACTTCCCTTGCTTGCTAAATTTTTAGATATATTTGACGAACCACATAGCCTACCTCCTACCCACCGGCATGATCATCGTATACTAATTCTTCAAGGCAAACCTCTAACAAATACTCGGTCATATCAGTATCCACATCTCTAGAAGGATAAAATAGAAAAGATTGTAAAAGAGATGCTCAAAATAGGAGTTATTCGGCTAAGTTGCAGCCCCTACTCTTCACCGGTGCTCCTCGTACGTAAGAAGGACGAAACATGATGAATGTGCGTTGATTACCGAGCTCTCAACGGCATAACCGTCAAGGACAAGTACCCTATTCCAGTAGTAGATGAATTTCTTGTTGAATTAAATGGAGCATGAGTTTTCACAAAGCTAGACCTTCGATCCAAGTATCATCAAATACGAGTGTGCAAAGAAGATATACCGAAAATAACCTTTCGAATGTACAATGGCCACTACGAATTTCTGGTAATGCTCTTTGGTCTCACCAATGCTCCCTCCACCTTCTAGAGCCTTATGAATAATATTTTCTAGAGTTATCTTCGTAAGTTTGTGTTGATTTTCTTTGACAATATCCTTATCTACAGCCCTTCTCTTGAAAGTTATTTTCAGCACTTATGACTTGTTTTGATGATTTTATGAGAATATGTTCTTTTTGTCAAAAAATTAAAGTGTAATTTTTGTCAAAAGAAGGTGGAATATCTTGGGCATATCATATTAGAGGAAGGTGTGGCAGTAAACCCCTCCAAAATTGAAGCAATGCAGAACTGGTCGACCTTGAGGAACATAAAATCGTTACGTGGCTTTCTCGATTTAACAGGCTACTATCGCAAGTTCATGAAAAACTATAGAAAGATCAGTATAACTCTTACTTCCTTGCTGAAAAAATTTACTTTCTAATGATCAGACAAAGCCACCACCGCCTTCGATGAACTTAAAACCGCAATGTCGACAACGCCCGTGCTAGCGCTACCTGACTTCGGCAAGACTTTTGTTATTGAAGCCGATGCCTCCGGAGTCGGAATTGGTAACATACTAATGTAAGATGGCTGCCCCCTCGTTTATACTAGTATGGCGTTATCTCTTTCCCATCTCAAAATGACTATTTATGATAAGGAGATGCTCACGATTGTGCATATGATGGCCAAATGGAGACCGTACTTGATCCGACGACGCTTTCAAATCAAGACCAACCATAAAGCCTAAAATATTTCTTAGAGTAGAAGATATCTTCCCCCGAGCAGCAAAAATGGGTTACAAAGTTTCTTGGATATGATTATGAAATAACTTACAAAAAGGGGAAAAAGAATGTTGTTATAGATGGGCTTTCGCGGCTACTTGAGTAAGCTAATTTTTTTGCCATTTCACTTTTGACCAGCGACTTCCTTGAGGATATTAGGAGGGAATGACAAGATGATCCGGAGACCAATAAGGTCATAAAAAAATTCGAGGAAGCACCAAGCTCCGTAGCTCATTATAGTTGGGAATCAAAAGACTTAAGCTATAAGGGACGCATTGTGCTTGTGTCAAATTCTACTTACTTGAAGACCATCCTTCAAGAGATGCATTCCACACATATGGCCAAACACTCTGGATTCCTTAGAACCTTTAAGAGAATTAAGCAAAATTTTTATTGGGTAGGGATGTGTTAGGACTCTAGCTAGGATAATCCTAATCTGTTGGGACTCTAGCTAGGAGAGTCCTAATTTAGTTTCATTGATAAGGGCATTCATGTAAATCCTATCTAGCCAACCCCTATTAAAGATGTGAAGAGGTCTGCTAGGTTAGGATTAGGTTGCTTCTTAGAGAAGGAGTCCTATTAGAAGTAAGAGTCATATTAGAGAAAGAGTCCTATTAGAATTAGGAGTCCTACTAGAGGAGTCCTAATTAGAAGTAGGAGTTGGTTAGAAGTAGGAGTCTTGAGTAAGAGTCCTATTAGGAGTTGGAGTTTAGAAGCCCTATAAATAGCCATATATTCACCCTCTTTTTCATCATGAATAGATTATCTTTTTAGTAGCCTTTGAGTAGCAATTTGGAGAAAGGAACCCCTATAGAGTTCCAAGGAGGCCGATCCCCTAAAGAGATCAACCCAAGCTTAGAATTCGTAAAGGTTCTAATATTTGGTATCAGAGCAACATTCTTGGTGTCTCGCTGCCCTTCCACAACCATCCACTAACCCTCCACAATCGCCCAAAGCAATTCCCATAATTTCTTAAAAAATCATTGCCGAATTTTGTTGTCATCTCCACCATCGTAAATCATCCTTTGATCTCCCTGTGAATTGCAATAGGTTCTAGTTTTCTACCTTACTGCTGCTGCAATTTAGTTATTCTTATTCAAAAAATCCAAAAAATTCATTCCTATATTGCTGCATAAACTTTTCATCGTAAAGTTTTCATCTCTACAATGAAAAGTGCACTGCAGAATTCCAACCGCATAGCACACTGTCTATTTGATCTTGCTACTATATTTTTTCTGTCCAAATCTTTGCAAAATTTTTATGATGGCTTTGACACTTCCTAATAGTGATTTTTCCTTTGGTTTTGTATAAAAATTCTCAATATAAACCACTTATCTTTTACATCCAAACTACTGCACTTTAGACATAAAAATCTAGTGTAGTACCTCTCCGTGATCATCAATTTTTACAAACCTCTTGCTATCATTTCTTTCTATAAATTTTTTAATAGTATTACCTCTCTCTTACCAGTAGATTCCCTTTGAGTTTTACTTGAATCTCTATTAAAAATTTTTGGAAAAAATTACATCATTTATATTGGAATTTTTTTAGTGAAAAATCTAGTGCTGCACCTTTGTCATTTTTTCTTTTCCGTAACCTACCAAACCCTAGCTACCTTGCTACCACCAACCAAGACATCTTTAGGGCATCTTTCTAGCCTTAAGATGCAGCTATCATAACCTATTTTCATAATCCTAATAGCATCAAAAAATTACAGCCCAAAACAGTAAACCATTACAGCCGAACCCTTCAATCACCAATTTATTGTCCAAACCTTCCACCACCCCATGCCATTAACCCATCAATAGAAAAAAAAAAAACAAAAATATCTCTGATCTCTAGGCATATGTTATGGCTTTTCAAGATCTAATTGATGCCAAATTTGAAGTATGAGATTCTCGAATTGAATTGTGGCTTGAATCGCACTTGGAGGACAAATTACGTGCTTTGTTTGTAGAATTTAGAATTGGACAACCACCGAGTCCAACCAAATCTCAGTGAAGAGAGAGTTCAGAGAAGCCTTCAGAGAAGTAGGGACAACACTCAGACATGCTTTAGCCATGCATGAGGGTGGACTTCCTGCGATGGGAAGAAGGAGACCCGACGGGGTAGATTTTGTGCGCCGAACGTTTCTTTCGCTACTACCAAATGTCGGATGATGCTATGGTGAAAATTGCTATCATCCACCTTGAAGGAGATGCTATTCAATGGTACAATTGGTTGGAATACAATCATGAGGCTCTGATGTGGAATCAATTTAAGAATATACTACTGAACTATTTCAGACCTACGGAGTATGAAAATATCGATGGCCAACTCGCAAAGATTAGACAAACCACTATGATTCAAGAGTACCAAACTAGGTTTGAGAAGCTATCCTACCTTGGTTAAGATTGGATTGACTGTTAACTATTATGAACATTCATCGAAGGACTCAAGCCAGAGATAAAAGGGGAGGTTAAGTGATAGAACCCCAGAGGAATTCTATGGAGATTGATCTTTGAGGAGGATCAACACTTGGAACATTATAGGGGTTCCACCCTCTTTGGTAGATTGATCTTTTCTTATTCCAAAGAGAAGGAGGCTACATACTTATATAGAGCTCCAAACCCTAGCCCCTAGGGGCTGCTTCTTAAGTGAACTACCCAATTTGCCCTCAACCTTAGCCGACTAGCCCAGTAACAAGGGGGGGCGGCAGCAAAGAAGCCCAAAGACGCAAATGTAAACCTTAGCCTCTCTTCTTTATAGGATAAAGGCGGCTAGGTGGGGTTTATTACACTCTCACAGGATTTTTATTAGCTGCTACATGGTTGAGTAGGACCCAACCTTGCTAGGGTCCTATCAAGCCCGTCCTTTTCAAATCAGCCTTGTCCTCAAGCCTGGGGTTCCATGAACTCAGGGAACCAAGTCTTCAGCTCCTCATATGATTCCCATGTGGCATCTTCGAGTGGTAAATTAGTCCAATGCACTAGTACTTCAGTAGAGGGACGTCGATGACGCATCACGATTCTGCGATCGAGGATGGCTTGTGGTTAGGCTTGAATATTTCCATCATCAGTGGTGTTGGGTAGTTGGATATAGGGTGACTCGTATTCTCCTAACTTGGGCTTCAAGCATGACACGTGGAAGACGGGGGAATTTTAACATCTTTAGGTAATTTAACTCTATACGCCACAACTCCAATATGTTCTATGATCTGATAGGGCTCATAAAAACGTGGAGATAGCTTTATAGAGGCTCGTGTATTGATGGAGAGCTGCTTGTATGGCTGTAAGCGAAGATAAACCCAATCTCCTACTGAAAATTCTCTTTCTCTTTGTTGTGTGTCGGCTTGCTGTTTCATTCTAGCTTGAGCGATAGAGAGATTATCCTTTAGTAGTTGTAGGAGTTCATTCTTGTCAATTAGATCTTGGTCGACCTGATCTACCTTGGCTGAGCTAATTACATACTTTGGAATCACAGGGGCTGATCGACCAAACAATGCTTCATATGGGGTACATTTTGTAGATGAATGATACATAGTATTATACCACCATTCAGCCCAGGGGAGCTATTTCGTCCACTCTTTCGGTCGGTCACTAGTGAAACACCGAAGGTACATCTCTAAACATCTGTTCACCACCTCTGTTTAGCCGTCAGTTTGTGGATGATATATTGTGCCCATTTTGAGTTTGGTGCCCTGCAACTAGAATAACTCAGTCAAAAATTTACTAGTGAAGACCCTGTCATGATCACTTACAATGGACCTTGGCATCTCATGTAATTTAATAATATTTTTTATAAAAATCTAAGCAATACTAGCAGTAGTGTAGGGATTTCTTATAGCATAAAAATGAGCATATTTCGTAAGTCGATCAACTGCCACGAGGATTGTGCTTTTACCTTTGGAAGGTGATAGCCATTCGATAAAATCCATGGAGATATCAATCCATACTGAGTCCGGTATGGGTAGCGATTGTAGTTTCATTGGACTTGCCACTGTTTCACCCTTTTGCTATTGACATACATCACATTGTGTCATGTATTCAGAAATAATTTTTTCATCCCTCTCCAATAAAAATTTTGCTTCACTCTTATGTAGGTTCTCAAAAATCCAGAGTGTCCTACTGAAGATGTGGAGTGCATTTTGTGCAGAATGACTTTGATGCAAGGGGAGTCAGGTGTAAGTACAATACGACATTTTTAGCATAGATCTCTCGAATCCCAAGTATAGTGAGCTATTACGTCTAGATCCTCTTCTAATTTTTTAATGATGTTGCTGGTCTCTGGGTCCTTCTTCCATTCCTCCCTAATGTTCTCAAGGAAGCCGGTGGTAGGAAGAGAGACGACTGAAAATTCAGTTTGCTCAGGTCACCGTGAGAGCGTATCTGCAATAATATTTTTTTTCCTTTTTGTAAATAATTTCATAATCAAATCCTAGAAGTTTGTTTAACCATTTTTGCTACTCCGGGGATGATATCTTCTACTCCAAAAGTACTTGAGGTTTCTATAGTCAGTTTTAATCTGAAATTGTTGGCCGATTAGGTAGGGTCTCTACTTTGTTACTGCGTGCACAATGACGAGCATCTCCTTATCATAGATAGATATTTTTTGATGGGAGGGAGACAACGCCTTACTAGTATACGTGAGCGATCAACCCTCTTGCATGAGAACAGCTCCAATTCTGATTCCAGATACTAAGAATTCATAGTGGCCATTATGAGTGCGGAAACCTATTTTTTGGATATCGTCTTCACATACCCAAATTTGGTGGTAACCGGATCGGAGGTCCAACTTCATGAAGACTCGAGCTCCTCTTAAGTCATCAAGAAGTTCATCCACCATTGGTATTAGGTACTTATCCTTGATGGTGATGCCATTTAGAGCTTGGTAGTCGATGCATATCTGCCAAGTTCCATCCTTCTTGTGTACAAGTAGCACTGGTGAGGAATAGGGGCTGCAGCTTGGCCGAATCACCCATGTTTCAAGCATCTCCTTTACAATCTTCTCGATCTCATCCTTTTGGAGGTGAGGATAGTGATATGGCCGAGTGTTTGTTGGTGGTTTGCTTGGAAGAATTGGAATTCGGTGGTTATGTTGCCGAGTAGGAGGAAGACTGTGCGGTTTGGTAAAAACATCATCAAATTTAGCAATAAATTGGGTGAGATTTTAATCTTTAATTTTTATTTTCTTCCCCTCTGGTTGCTGCTGGAGATGCATCAAAAAGTCACCATTTATCTTGTGTAAAACTTTCTCCATTCATTGGGTCGAAACGGTGGTTACGTTGCTTCCACGCTTCCCGCGTAGGGTGACCTATTTGGCCTTACAGTAGAGTTTCATAATTAATTTGAAAAAGTTGCAAGAGATGCCACCTAGCATTGTCAGCTATTCTATTCCTAGCATAGCCTCATAATCATCAATTGGTGAGAGGAAGAAGTCGACGACAATTTCTTGGTCTTGCTATTATAGTTTCACCTGCGGGCATCTTTGGTCGCACTTTAGGATTCGGCCGTTGGCGACCTTTACATCAAACTTGCTGCCACATTCGATATGGAGCACCATCTGAGCAGCAACTTTACTATTTAGGAAGTTATTTGTGCTGCCCGTGTCGATGAGAACGGTGATCGGTTATTGTTTGAGAAGGCCTCCAACTTTCATCGGTGATAAAAGCCACCATTTATCTTATGTAAAACTTTCTCCATTCATTAGGTCGAAACGGTGGTTACGTTGCTTCCACACTTCCCGCGTAGGGTGACCTATTTGGCCTTATAGTAGAATTTCATAATTAATTTAAAAAAGTTGCAAGAGATGCCACCTAGCATTGTCAGCTATTCTATTCCTAGCATAGCCTCATAATCATCAATTGGTGGGAGGAAGAAGTCGGCGATAATTTCTTGGTCTTGTAATAATAGTTTCACCTGCGGGCATCTTTAGTCGCACTTTAAGATTCGGCCGTTGGCGACCTTTACATCAAACTTGCTATCACCTTCGATATGGAGCACCATCCGAGCAGCAACCTTACTATTTAGGAAGTTATTTGTGCTGCCCATGTCGATGAGAACGGTGATCGGTTGTTGTTTGAGAAGGCCTCCAACTTTCATCGTTTGCGGATTTGAGTAGCTCGCTAACGCGTGTACTATAAAGTCAGTCAATTATGGCTCTTCTTCTGCATCTTCTTCTTCATGTTCAAGGCTCTCTTCTGGCTGTTCAATAACCTATTCTTCCACTGGTTTGATCACAAGAATCCTCTTTTTATAGCAATGCTCGCGGCTCCATGGCTCGTCGCAATGCCAACATAACCCTTTTGTAGATCACTCCCGAAGCTCTTCTCTTGTCAACTTTTTTGGTGCAGGAGCTCGATTGATAGTAGGGGGGGCTGAGGGCTTTGGTACTACTAGTTGAGGAGTGACCCTAGTCCTTTGGGCTTCGTGGTTTAATCGCTCCTCTTGAAGTCATGCGAAAGAGATGGCTGCCATAAGCGTATACGGTTGTCGCGCTTTATCTTCTCCCTAAATTTTTGGCTTCAAGCCCTCAATAAATGTTCCCAATAGCTATTTTTAGACCAATCATGAGTTTGATTAGATAACTATTCAAACCTGGTTTGATACTCCTGAATGGTGGAGGTTTGTCGAATCTTTGTAGTTGTCCGTCGATGTTCTCGTAATCGGTTGGTCCGAAGCAAATCAGCAGTCCTTTGAATTTTCACCATGAGAGGACTCGATGAGTATGTTTAAACTAATCAAACTACTATATGGCATCCCCTTCAAGATGTATAGCCATAATTTCTACCATAGATGCATCCGTGGTTTTGTGGTACCGAAAATATCGCTCTGCACGCGAGATCCAACCAATCGGGTCTCCTTCTTCCCATCTAGGGAAGTCCATCCTTATGCATGGGTAGTAGGGATCAGTCATAGAGCCTCCCCTCTCTTAAAAGTCATCTCTTCGATCTGAGCTCTCTCCTTGATGTAATTTCTTTAGGCTCGGTGGTCAACCCAAACTGAGTTCGGCAAAGAGGTTCCGAATCTTCTCCTCCATCCGCGTCTTGAAGGTTTCGAACTTAGTATTGATTGCCTCCTTAGATGCCATAGTATATGCCTCTAGATCTGTAATATTAAGATCTCTCTTTTGTTATCAGGTTAAAGGCATGTATTGTTTAAGGGAAGTAATGGCCGAAAGGGTTTGTGGATTGGTGGATGTGGGTTGCGATTTAGGCTTGTTTTGTGTCTATTTTGGGTGTAGTTTGGGCCTACGATTTGATAGAGTTTTGGGCTGTAATGGTAGTGGATGAAGGTTAGGGAAGAGGGTTTTAGATTTGTGGTAGATGGCAATAGAGATTTGATAGAATTCAATGAAAGTTGCCGCCGATATGCACTGTCTCATAAGAGCAGAATTGTCATCGAAGAAACAACGATTTCTCAATGAAATTTCTAGCGAGAACCCAAAAATTTGAGGAGGGGATTTGATAGTAGAATCTTAGTTTAAATAACAGCAAGGATGACAACTTGGATCAAGAAAATTTTGGCAGCATAACAGCAAAGAATTCGGTGCAAGTTGCGATAGTAGAATTCTCATCGAAAAATTTCAACGGTTTGCAACAAAAACTTGCAGCAACACAGTAATGTTTCAGAGATGAATTCCATGATAGATCAATCCCAGATGAAAGCCAAGATGATCCATGAGGTGCTCAAGAAATTTCATTCAAAAAGGATGGCAATAGATTGGTTTAAAGGCAGCAATATAAGGCTGAAATTTTCTGCAGCAATCCTTCATTCGCAAAGATGATAACTTTTACGACGAAAGGAATTCGCAGCAAGGGATAGATAGTAAGACCTTTTTTTTTAGTATTTTAAATGGCAAATTGCAGCAGCAAAAGGTATTAGTGATAGGAGAATACCAGATCTCTGATGCAATTCTAAGCGGCGGTAGTAGATTGATTTGATCTACGGTAGAAGATGAAGGTGGAGATGACGGCGTCAAGAGCAATTATGAGAATTGCTTGGTTGATGGTGGGCAGCAGGGATGGCAGCAAAAGTAGCAAGATTGCTGCTCTAATATCAAATGATAGAATCCCAGAGGAATTCTATAGAGATTAATTTTTGAGGGGGATCAACCCTTAGAACACTATAGGGGATTCACCCTCCTTAGTAGTCGGCCAATTGGCTACAAAGTAGATTGATCTTTTCTTATTCCAAAGAGATGGAGGCTACATGCTTATATAGAGTTCCAAACCCTAGCCCTAGGGGCTGCTTCCTAAGTGAACTATTCAATTTTCCCTAAACCTTAGCCGACCGGCCCAGTAACAAGGGGGGCGGCGGCTAAGAAGCCCAAAGACTCAAATGTAAGCCATACATCTCTTCTTTATAGGATAGAGGTAGCTAGGTGGGGTTTATTATACTTTAACAAAATTTTTATTAGCTGCTACATGGTTGAGTAGGACCCAACCCTGCTAGGGTCCTATCATTAATGCGCGATAGCCTCGTACCATGACGGTTGTAATTTCTTTTGATCAAATATAAGAAGAACGACTCAACCAAGATGCTTGGAGGATGAGAACCTCTCCTAGGCCTAGAGCATATAAACCTCCTTCTACTCCCAGCCATCCTTCACTGCCAAAAAAATTGATAAGAGAAGAACTACGTGATCGATCAGCAAAGGGTCTTTGTTGGCATTGCGATGAGCTATGGAACCGCGATCATCACTGCAAAAGGGGCCGCCTCCTACTGATTGAACAGCTTGAAGACATGGACAAGAAGGAGGTCCAGGAACATGAGGAAGAGGTCATGGATGAATAATAGTAGCCAGTTGATATTACAATGCATGCCCTTGCCGGTTATGCGAACCCGCAAACAATGAAAGTGGGAGGACTTCTAAAGCAACAACCGATCACCATTCTTATTGACACCGGGAGCACTAATAATTTTATGAACAGCAAGGTTGTTATTCGGATGGCCTTACCTATCGACAATTGCAGTATGTTTGATGTTAAGGTCACCGACGGATGAATTTTGAAGTGTGATCGTAGGTGCCCACAAGTGAAACTATCGCTACAGGACCAAGAGATAATTATAGCTTTCCTTCCTCCTCCCTCTTGATGATTATGAGGCCATGCTCGACATTGAATGATTGACGACATTAGGTGATGTTTCTTAGATTTTTTGAAATTAATTATGAAATTTTACAGTAAAGAGAAATAGGTGATACTACGCAAGAAATGTGGGGGTGACGTAACGAAAATTTACACACAACAAATGGAAAAAATTTTGCACAAAGCATGCAGCGGCTTTTTGGTACAACTTGAGCAGCAATCTAAGGGAGAGCCAACAAAATTTGAAGATCCAAACCTACTTGCCAAGTATAACATCATGAAGTCAAGGAGCTTGTCGAGAGTCCACTGGAAGATTGCTGAGAGTTCGTCGGAAGTCCGTTGGAAGCTCGTCGAAAGAAACTTTAACTTACTGAATATATTTTCTTTAGCATATGCCTTAAATATCATAGTTAGCATGTAATTTGAGTTAGGTTTGGGAGGTAATCCCACTAACTCTATTAGGGGCCAACTAGGCCCATAATTAGACTAGTTTGGGCCGAACTCATGGCCCAAATAGTATTGTTGAACCCTGTCTGGCGGTGGCACTACCAGACTAGGTGGTGAAACCAACCAAGGCTTAGTCTTCCAAGCGTCTAGGCGGTAGTACCACCATGCAGTTATTGTTGAATCTTAGATTTTGATGATGAAATTGATTGGTTAATTATTTGATCTAATCTATATATTAAGAAAAGTGTTCACGATTAACTACGATAGTGATAAAGGCATAAAGCAAAATAAAGTGCCAAAATCAAGATCGAATGATTCATCAAGAGTTTGAGAGTTCATCGGAAGTTCAAAAGTTCGCCGGGAGTATTACTAGAATTTGTCGAGAGTTCGTCGGGAACTTGCTGAAGTGAATGTCGAAAGTTCACCGAGAAGACCATCAGAAGTTCGCTAGAGCTAGCTGAGAAGATTAGAAGCTTATTGAAACTCATCAAGTAGATCGTCGTGAAGTCGAGGAGCTTACCGCGAGTCCATTGGAAGATTGTTGAGAATTCGTCGGAAGTCCATCGGAAGTTCGCCGAAAGCTCGTCGGAAGAAACCTAGACTTACAAGACTTATGTTTTCTTTAGTATATGCCTTATATGTCATAGTTAGCATGTAATTAGAGTTAGGTTTGGGAGGTAATCCCACTAACTCTGTTAGAGGCCAATTGGGCCCATAATTGAATAGGTTTGGGTTGGATTCAAAGCCCAAACAAGTTGCTGAACCCTATCTGGCGGTGGCACTGGTAGACTGGGCCAGTGGAACCACCCAAGGCTCAGTCTCCCAGAAGCCTAGGTGGTGGTACCACTAGGCAGTTAGTAATTGTCAGGTGGTGGTATCGCCTAGTGTCAGAGCCCACTAGCAATGGTACCGCTAGGATCCCAAAAATCAAGGGTGAGACCTTTTTGAGCTCCATTTTTAAAGCCAATTGAGGCCTATAAATACCCATTACTTCTTAGTTGGTTAAACACAAAGAAGTGATAAAAATAGAACTATGACTATAGTAAAATTGCTTGCAAAAGTTGAAAGTCCATATCCACCATTTCTAATTATGAAAGTTTATAAAAGGAGAGTGAGCCACTTGTAAAAAGTTCTATAAAGGGGTGCTTGATCTTTGTCCTTAAAGAAAGATCAATAGTGGAAGCCGATGGTCTTATCGGAGGAGGTATCAGGAGTGGACGTAAGTCGAACGACCGAACCACTATAAAATTGGCATGTTCTCTTCTTGGTGCATAATTTACTTTTACTGCATTCTACTTTACTAAATTGTAACTTCCAACATCTTCCTCTCTATTCACTTACAAACTTAGTTGAATCAAACATCTTTACGAAATAGTTTTCGTTGAACAAAATATTTTCATCATACGAAGTTTTTTGAAATTGCTTAAACCATTCATTTTTATCCACTACACTAATTCACCCCCCCCTCTTAGTGCTGTTCTTGATCCTAACAATTGATATTAGAGCGAGGTCACTCTCATTTTGGCTTGAAACCCAAGAGAGATGGTATTTGTCGACAACTAAGAGGGTCATTCAATCACACGTCCACCCATGTTCAACGGGATGGATTACACCTATTGGAAAACTAGGATGAAATTTTTTTTATTTTTATGGATTTTGAGTTATGGAACATTATTGAAATGATTTTCAAAAGTCTTCTCTTCTAATAAAAGATTAGAATGAGTTAGAGAAGAAGACTCTTTAAATGCCGAGGCTATGAATGCCTTGTTTTGCGCTTTAGATAAAAATGAGTTCAATTGAGTGTTTATTTGTGAAATGGCTTTTGATATTTGGTACACGCTTGAAATCACACATGAAGACACTAGTAGAGTAAAAGAGTCCAAAATAAATATTTTAGTTCATAGTTATGAATTGTTTCGGATGAAACCAAGTGAGACCATTGGAAATATGTACACCCGATTTACGGATGTCGTCAATGGTCAAAAAGTTCTTAGTAAATATTTTTCTAACTTTGAACTTGTAAATAAAATATTAAGATCCATTTTAAAGAGTTGAGACCCTTAAGTAACGGTCAATCAAGAGGCTGAGGATTTGAATAATTTCTCACTCGAAGAACTTATCGGATCTTTAATGACCTATGAGATGACTTGTAATGCTCATGAAGAGCTTGAGAATAACCTTCCAAAGAATAGGAAGGATATGATACTAAGAACTCATGAAGACCACCTGCAAAAAAATTCAAGTGATGAGGACTATGACGATGATTTGGCACTCTTAACAAGAAAGTTTAAAAAATTTATAAAAAGAAATAAAGCTAAAAATGATAATAAAAATAAAATTGAACTCAAGAAAGAATAAGTTATATGCTATGAATGCAAGAAGCTGGGAAATTTCAAAAGCGAATGTCCCTAAGTGAAGAAGAAACAACTAAAGAAGAAGGCGTTCTAAGCAATGTGGGATGATTTGAGCGCTTCCAAAGATAAAGAGCAAAGCAACAAGGAGATCGCTAACTATGCGCTAATGGCAATCGACGGTGAGGTAAGCAGTTCATTAGATGCAAATTTATCTTTCAATAAACTTTTGAGTGCTTTTCATGATTTATTTGATGAATGTAGATTAATTAGCAAAAAGCATAAGTCATTGAAAAAGGAGCATGCCCTTTTATTTAGTGAATTCAAAAAACTTAAGCATGACAATGCTTTATTACCTCCATGCACTAAGTGTGAACACTTAAAGGTATTTAAGAAGAAAAACTTGCTACTCAATAAAACTTTAGAAAAGTTTAAGTCTGGTAGCAAGTGCTTGAACATGATCCTTGCCAATAAGGGTCACGTTCATAGAAGAGGTGGAATCGAATTTGTGAGTAGCTTTCACCAAAATCTAACCACCTTTCTTAAAGGCTCTACCTTGCATGCATCAACTCACACCAAATGCAACCTTTGTTGCAAACCCGAACATTTTGCTCATAAATATCCATTTAAGAAATATAGTCCACACAAATTAATTTGGGTTCCTAAATGAATGGTAAAGAACTCTATGCAAAATGATAAGTTAAGTAGATCAATTTTTGAGGCACTCAAGGTTAAATGGGTACCTAAAAATCATCTTTTTTTTAGAAATATTTACCATCACAAACTAGGAGTGAGAAATGGTATCTCAATGATGCATGACTATAATAAGCTCACTAGTTCAATCAATCAAAGATTATTGATTGCCTAATGATTGAAATGTATTGATCATTAACCTTCCATCTTGAATAACGATGCTAAAACACTCTAGTATTGAGACTAAGGGACTCTAGGTAAATTGACTTTGTTAGACCACTTGAAGAATGATTTTGATGACGATCTTGATGTTGATATTCAAGTTTTTGAAAACACTTGTCTAAACTCCTCTCTTAAATATTCAAGTTATCAATTTTCTCATTAATTAGTCTCCCTTGATCCTTCTAACGAAAATGTTCTTGAAATCTTTTGATAATCATGACATGCTTTGATATGATTGAATCTCTTTGTATGTTGAAAAGGTTTGATGAGTTGTCTTTCTAGAAATGTGAAGTTCATTTAAAATGATAAACAAAAGAAACTTGAATGATTTTGCTTGATTAATTACATGATAATTAAGTCGAATATTCAATATTAGACTCACTATAAAATAGATATTAAATGTGAAAGATAAATTTATCAATTGATGAAAGTGTTGCAGCCCCAATCAAGCCTAAGGGAATGTGCCAACGGTGGCATCGCTGGAACTGGCGGTAGCACTACCGGGACATTTTGTTCCTAGGCGGTGGCACCGCCCAAGAGTGCACTATATAAAGCCACTTTAGGGCCGATAGTAGAACCGAACCCATCACTTGCTTCAACTCTCAAAAACCCTCTCCTACCTCCCACTCTTCATCCTCCTCCTCTAGAAAACCAAGAAGGGCTCTCTACTCCATAAAGTCTAGAATCAATCTTAAGTTCTATGGAGATCACCGTAAAGGTATTTCTTGAAATCCTTCCCTTGAATTCATGAATTATTTCTACCCTTTTACATTTGTTCCTTTTATTATCAACATTTGTAGACCAATGGCACCTAGAAGATCATCTAGGAACAAAGGAAAGAGAAGAGTACATTAAACATTTTATCCCATTCTATTCAATTCAAATAATAATGCCCTTAAGTTATCTAACTTTGAATCTTAGAATGTACATAAAGATAAATATGTAGATCTAGAAGAATTAAGGGACTTAGAGCCTATCCAATGGTTTGCTAATTAAGATATTTTACTTATTTTGTAAATTAGTGAATCAACATACTCTAGGCTTGTTCATTTATTTTACAATAACTTAAATATGGATGAAGATGATAATGTATCAACCTACCTCCTAGGGAACCATATACATATTACGGATAGTACAATTTACAACCTCATAGGAATTTTCGAGAAAAAAAGATATTGTTACTTTAGAGGTCAATGGGACTTAGATGCAATTAGAGTCATCTATTCTGAAGCTTTAGATATCATTTTTGGAATCCCGAACTTGTCGATTGTTCCTAAGATTTGTGAACACATGCTGTCATTTAATTCTAAGTTATTTCATTATATCATAATAAGTATTTTACTCCCAAAGCAATATCATAACGATGAGGTCAGTCAAATGGAGTTAGGAACAATGTATTGGATCATGATCGGATATCAAAATTATTTTGAGTATTTAATACCACAAATCATGATCAACCTCTCAACTAAAGATTTAATGCTTCCTTATAATGGTTTAATCACAAGGCTATTGTATACACATACTATTATGATACTACCAGATGAAGAGATCAATAAGGTAGATAGATACAATATAATCAATAGAAACCTACTTAGATGATTTAGGTGCACACTAAGAAATAAAATTTGGACTATGCTAACTAGAAGAACTGACCCTTCCCCTCCTAAACTCGAAGCTGAAACACCTATATTTAGGGGTAATCAGTCTCCTCTCCCTAGTTCCTTTGAGGCTACACCAATGGATCTAGCACCTTCATCATCTGCCAATCCTATAATGACTTAACTAGATAAACTCAAATCACAGCAAGCTAAACTCAAATTGTAACAAGATGAGATCTTAACTGAAGTACGACAAGTTTATCGCAAAATTAACACCTTGTTTAGATACTTTGGTGTACCACTCGATGAGTAATTTATATATTGTACTCTTTATATGAGTTTATGAGTTGTAATGTACTTCTTAACTCTCTTTATATTCTTTATATTGTAATGATACACATTTCCTTTTAAGTTTCAAATGATGCATAAGTTAAACATGTTAAATTGTCTGAATGCATGAGTTTCTTGTATTCTTTTTCTGGACTTTCTCGATTTTTCATAAATGGAGCTGTCATAAATGTTGAATCTCGGATTTTGATGATGAAGTCAATTGGTGAATTATTTGTTCTAATCTATATTGTCGAGATAAGTGTGCAGGATTAACTACAATAGGATGAAAATATAAAGCGATTTACCGAGGTCAAGTTCGCTAGGAGTTGAGAGTTCATCGGAAGTCCGAAGGATCGTCGGAAGTGTCGTCGGAACTAACCGAGATAGAATTAGGGACTTGCCGAAGGTTTCAGAAGTTCGTCGGAAAGATCGTCGGAGGTTCGTGGTGCTAGTTATAGGTGCCCTACAAGCCAATCACATGAGTGATTGCACCTGTAACACGCTGCGTCAATCTCTTTGCTTATGATTATTGGCATTATCTCACATTATCTAGATGTATATTGTGATGTCCTTGGATCTGTGCAATGGGAATTGGATCGTGATGAGATTACGATAATGAGACTAATTCACCTTTAAACACAGACCCTAAATTATCCTGGTCATAGGTTACTCGAGAAGGACATCGAGATAACCGGATAGACAGGTGTACTGTATACCCGTTCATATAATCGAGGTAGCTGGTCTCATAGCTACTTGTGTGGGGACACTAAGGGTACAGTGCAGGTACTCATTGGAGAATGAGTTCACTGATTGATCCGCCTACGGAATGCTGGATGGTTGATGATACCTCACGTCAGACAACAATTCCGTAGTCCCAGTAGTGTATCTGGTCCTTAGACTTGAGACACCAAGGATGTCTTGTATGAGTACTCCACTCTTTGATACCGAACTTATAGGTTTGGAAAGCTCCATATCTAGTACAGCCGATCATTGGGAGTGGTAGCCAACCTTATGAGGACTATTGAGTGTCAATAGAGGATCATCCGCTCTCGGTATCATGAGAGGAATATCCCATATGTTCTTGCTCGAACAAATCCTTGGCCAAGGTTATTCGGATTGAGAGATAAAGGGTTCTCTGGGAGAATCCGACAAGAGCAAGACTCGAGGAGAGACCGTATGGGCCTGACAGCACCATGCCCGGTATAGGGTTTCTGGGATATTAGATGGATGAGAGATTATAGATACATGGTAACTGAGGACAGATAGGTCCAAAGGATTGGATTCCCCTGTATTGTCTGGGGGTCGCGGCGTAGTGGCCTAGTACGTCCGCGGTCGATGAGTTAGGTGACTTATTATAGAGATAATAATTCACTAAGTCAGAAGGAGTTCTGATAAGTATGACTCACGGCCAGCTCGATATTGGGCCTAGAGGGTCACACACATATGGTAGGTGTTGCGACGAGTAGAGGTTTGGATATGAGATATCCGCTGAACCCTCTATCTTATTAGATATCCATTAAGCCCCTGAATTATTGAATCCTGAGATGAGATCCAATAATTGCTAATAAGAGATTATTGGGTAGAGGCCCACTAATCCAAGAGGCTTGGGTAATTGGATGGAGATCCAATACCCAATAAGGCAAAAGATCTATTAGGGTTTTTCAGGGGGAGGCCTCTATAAATAGGAGGGGACCAAAGCTCTATAGGCTGGGGGTTTCTTTTGGTAGCCACCTCCTGTTCTCCTCCCCCTAGAGAGAGAGGAGCATCGTCGCAATCCCTACTGTGTGGATACCGCTAGAGAGGAAGACACTTGACTTCCTTCATCCTCTCCCACAGATCTGCAGGAATTCAGGTATATACGATCTCCCTAGGCATCTTCTTTTACATGTGCAGTTTTCACGGATTTGCTTTTGACGCACCGATCTTCGCACGACGATGGAAACTTTCTACGAAAAATCTGGGGTTTTTGTTTTCTGTTCTTCCGCTGCACATGTGATGTCGCTCCCCCTTGAAGGATTTCCCAACAGTGGTATCAGAGCCAAGTTGTTCATGCGAAGATCAGATCTTAAACTGCATGTGTTGTGATCTAGAACAGGTTACGTCACCAAAATCATTGGCGCAAAGGGCGAGGAAGGGTAGCAACTCGTTACGCCCTTCTTTGTGTTCGTGCGATGGCGCGCAAGGCGCTTGCAGCCTTCTTTGCTGCCTGACAGGCAAAGAACCGCCGGCCGGCTGGCAGCCTTGTGACACAGTAAGCTGCTCGCGTACTGCTCTGTAGGGGCATAAGTGGACTCGTTGGTCGCGAGGCATCGCGCATGCCAGCGAGCAGCGCCGCGAGCGCTTCGCCATGAGATGCAGCCGGCGGCGCTAGCGCGCGCGGCGTCTTGAGCGCCGCTGGCTGGCGCCATGCGCAACGCCATTGGGGCACTAGCGGTTGCTGCGGGGTAGCGCTTGTGAGCGGCGCCACTCATGTTGTGGCGGCGCTGCGAGCGCGCTGCGCCCGCTTCTTCTTGCGGTGATGCCGCCACGACGTCGCCGCCGCCGTTGGTGGCGACGGCGCATCATGCATGGCAAAACACAACAGGTAGAGGGATTAGGGTTTTAGGGCAAAAGATGGTTTTGCCCCTTAGAATTTTAGAAATTCCAGATTCTGTCCCCTTTAACATAATTACCAAAATACCCTCGGACTTTGAGAAATTTCAGTCTGTCCCTTTTAGCCGAATGACCAAAATACCCTTGGGAATTCAGAAAATTTCCTCTATGTCCCTATTTTCAGAAATATTAGTTAATTAAATAGTTTAATTAACTATTATTATTATATAGTTGTCCTATAAAATAACATATATATGTGATGCATGATGTGGATAGATGATCACGGACTTGTGATGTGATTTGTGTACATGTGATTATTATTATTGGGGTCTGCGAGCCTCTATTTTTCTCGTTTATTGTCGGGCCTGCGTGCTTGTAATTATGTTGTAATTATCAAAGGAGGCGCAGCGGTAGTGTGACTCACGAGGCCGAGACGGACGATCCGACGCATGGAGATGCGTTGAGATGTCGACGGATCCGACGAAGCAAGATGGACGATCACAGGGCATAGAGATGCGCCGAAGTACACATAGATCTTAATGCGAGTGATTAGGCCCATTGGCTTGGGCCTGATCACATTAGGATATGGTCCATGATCATCTGGTATAATTGCTCATGTGATGTATGATTAGTTATACACCTACTAGATATGTATATATATATTTGCATGCAATGTAGATATATATATTAAATAGGTATGTGTGTGACACATTATATTAGGAGACCAAATCAAAAATCCTCTCCATTAATAATATTAAGTCGGTAAATGTGAGGCAATTAGATTGACCCACGTGGCCTTCCATCGTTATAGCTAGGAGCCGATTCCCGGTGTAGGTTAAGTTGGTCGAGTCCCTCGAGACTCACCTATATCGCGTCTCGCCATCTTATCTATGACATAGAGATGTCAGAGGTGACCTGAGGACATGGTATGCTTGGTCGAGTCTCTCGAGAGTATATCACCTAATCAGACTCATCTGGTAACGATGTTAATGACTTAACCGAACATCATGGTTGGTCGAGTCCCTCGAGACCATGGTGGTTTGGAGGCCGAACAGGACAGGAATCACAAGGAGTTGTGATTGGCAAGAGTTGCCTACCTTTATGGGTTAACGTGATTGGTCGAGTCCTTCGATGTTACGTTAAGACGCCGATTGGATCCTGATCCCCACTAGAGATCCACCGGGGGTCTCCGATTCACATACAGGAGGGTGTTGTGTGTCTCGCGAAAAATTAGTGGGAATACATTAAGATAGAAGTCCTTATCTTAATTATTTAATTTCTGCAAAGTCTGCATGTTATTTATTTCTGCTAGATCTTTTATTTCAGAAAAATATCGCTTTCAAATCCTTTACGTGGCGGCATACTTGATGCCAACCGCCTCACTGGTCCAAATTATACAGATTGGCTTCGCAATCTGAGAATCGTTCTCATGGCGGAGAAAATCGCATATGTCCTTGATACAGTGATCCCTACGCCTGACGAAGGGGCAAGCGATGATGAGATCGCTTGTTATGTGAAGTACTTAGATGATTCCACTCTTGCTCAGTGTTACATGCTGGCCTCTTTGACTACTGAGTTACAGAGATAGCATGAAAATATGGATGCTAATTTCATACTCCTACATCTCCGTAAACTGTTTGAGGAACAGGGAAGAACTCAACGATATGAGATATCAAAGAGTCTTTTCCGTGCTAGGATGACTGAGGGGACACTGGTTTAGAACCATGTCCTTAAGATGATTGAGTGGATCGAGAAACTCAGGTCTAGGAATGGTCCTAGAGGATAACCTATGTGTGGATCTTGTACTTCAGTCCCTACCAGATTCCTTTTCTCAGTTTATAATAAATTTTAATATAAACAAACTTAAGGTGACCCTCCCAGAGCTCCTCAATATGTTGAGAGAAGCAAAGAGCACCATCAAGAAAGAGAAGCTGGTTCTCTACACTAGTGAGACCAGAAAGAAAAGGAAGGCTGAGAAGACCCTTAAGAAGGGCAAGGGCAAGGGCAAAATGGGTAAGGCAAAGGTTGTCAAGAAAGACCCAACAAAGGACAAAGGTCAGTGCTTCCACTGCGGCAAAGATGGGCACTGGAAGAGGAACTGCAAAGAGTACCTTGCAGAGAGGGCGAAATAGAAGCTTCAGGTACATTCATGATCAGTCTCCATTTGTTAGAATCTTATGATAACACATGGGTATTGGATACCTGGAGTGCTTATCATATCTATAATTCGTTGCAGGTTCTAGCAGGACCTAGGAGATTGAACAGAGGCGAGATGGACCTTAAGATGGGCAATGGAGCAAAGGTTGCTGCAATGGCTATTGGCAAGGTCACCTTACATCTGCTTGGTGAAGCTATTATTACATTAGATACATGCTATTATGTTCCTTCTATTATCAAAAATATTATTTCCATTTCATGTTTGATAGTTAGTGGATATAAATTAGTTTTTAAGAACAATGGTTGTTCAATAATATTAGATGATGAGATCATCACGAGAGGAACAGTGCATAATGGTTTATTTATGATAGATACAGCTTCGCATATCATGAGTGTAAGTGAGTCTAAGAGGAAATGAGAAATAGAGAACCAAACAAAAAAGAGTATTAAAACCCTTTGATCAGATCGAGGAGGTGAGTTACTTGAGTATAGCGTTCACCCAGTTCCTTAAAGACTATGGGATATTATCCCAATGGACAACTCCTTATACACCACAGCTTAATGGTGTATCAGAAAGGAGGAATCGTACACTATTAGACATGGTGCGTTCCATGATGTGTTTCGTCGACCTACCCATCTCATTCTGGGGATATGTCCTAGAAACCGTAGCTTACCTTCTGAACATAATTTCAACTAAGTCAGTGATGTCTACTCTATATGAGATATGGAATGGGAAGAAGCCCGATCTTAAGATTGTTAAGATTTGGGACTGCCCTGCCCACGTTAAGAGACACAACCTTGACAAGTTGGAATCTAGGACGAAACGGTGTAAGTTCGTGGGATACCCCAAGGAAACTTGTGGGTATTATTTCTATCACCCTGAGGACCGAAAGGTTTTTGTAGCCAAGAGAGCAGTGTTCCTTGAGAAGGAACACATTCTTGGTGGAGACAGTGGGAGCATGATAGAGTTGAGCGATGTTGGAGAACCTAGCTCAAGCACCATTCCAGTGTCTGTTCAGATACCTAACACATAAGTTCCAACTTTACGTAGGTCCGATAGAGTATCCCATCATCTTGAGAGATATGTGGGACATATTAGAAGAGAGGATGATGAGGATATTGATCCTCAAACCTACGAGGAGGTTTGATGATGCTTGCACACCCACAAGTCCGATGATGCTTGGCTTTGGCATAGGAGATTAGGTCATGCTAGCATGAAGCTAATCAATCAAATCACATCTACAGCACTTGTAAGAGGCATTCCCAATGTTAAGTTCATTAAAGATAAAGTATGTGATGCTTGTCAACTAGGAAAACAAATTAAAACTAGCTTCAAGCCAAAGAATCAAATAAGTACCTTTAGATTATTACAATTGATCCATATGGATTTATTTGGACCAATTGACACAAGTCTATGAGGAAGCAAATATGCTTTTATAATTGTAGATGACTATAGTAGATACACTTGGACCTATTTCTTGGCTCACAAAAGTGATTATTTTAAATATTTCTCTAAATTTTATAAACTTACTAAAAATGAAATTGGTTTCATGATTTCAACGATTCGGAGTGATCACGACGGTGAATTCCAAAACCGTGACTTCCAAAATTTTTGTGAATCAAATGGGTATAATCATAACTTCTCTACTCCAAGGAATCCTCAACAAAATGGAGTAGTAGAAAAAGAGAATAGAAATTTACAAGAAATGATAAGAACCATATTAAATGAACATAGTTTACTAAAATACTTTTGGGCCGAAGCCATTAATACGGCTTGCTATATCATGAATAGGATTCTAGTAAGACCATATCTATCCAAGACTCCTTATGAATTATGGAATAACAAAAAACCTAATGTTTCTTACTTTAAAGTTTTTGGTTGCAAATGTTTTATTTTAAATGAAAAGGATACTTTAGGAAAATTTGATGCTAAATCCGATGAAGGCATTTTTCTTGGTTACTCTTCCATTTCTAAAGCTTTTAGTGTAACTGTTTCTTATTAATTATCATTGAATTTTATTAATTTTAGAAATTGTAACCGTTCTCATTAAGTTCGTCATTCATTTCTCCATTTATTATGATTTAATTATTTCATTTTTTCATTCATTATGAATTAACCGTTATTATTGAATTTCTATTCATTATCATTAAAATTTTTAATGATGGTCCAAACGTTATAAAACTTAAATTAATTCTTAACGTTATGAATTTGATGGTAATAAATGTTCTTGATGGGAGAACATTTATATAAAGAGAAGTTTTGGTCCCTTGGCTCTATCTCTCAAGAAAGTCTTCAGAATTTCCTACACCATCTAAAGTGAGAGTTCTGAGTCGAGAAGAACCAAAAACACTAAGAGAAACCACTGCAGAAATTTCTCGACAACAATGACTGGAGGTACGCAATTTTGTTTCCGCATTTAGTTTCATCGTGTTTCTATTATAGTGATTAAGAAACACGTTATATTCTTAAGTTTTTCTAACATTTGGTATCAGAGCATAAATTAACCTCTGCCTTGATATGAAAAGGGTTTTTATTTTTTATACCATGAATGTGCCTTGATTTAGGTTTCTTTTTGAAACTGTTGATGCATTCGATGTTGAAAATCATGAAGATATAAGATTTTCAATAATGAAATAAAACATTTATTATAGTTAAAATTGCTCATATGTTATATGAATATTTAATCATATTAATTTATGTTTATGAGCTAATTTTATTTAAGAAAATGTCTAGTGATGTATATAATCTTAATTAATTAGGGACTAGCCAAAGCATCCTTAATTGATTAAAATTATATATAAAGTTAAAATTAGGATCACATAAGGAATTAGACATAAAATTGTGATTGATTATATTTAATATAATAATTGTTATCCCACAGGATCTTTTATTATATTTATATAATTAATCAGGATAAAATATCAGATTATTTTCATAATTTACCCACAGGGATTATGAATTGGTACATAATTTGATAGTTTTATCATAAAGACTAATTGAATCTATTTGAATTAAAAATTTAGCCCATAGGCAATTTTTATGTCATGAGATTCAAATTTTTGACATGTTTCACTTTGGTAAAGCATGCAATTTAGACTATTAAGCCTCAAATTTTTGACATAAGCATTTGGATTTTATGCAGTTTCTTAAAATGTCAATTTCTCTGATATTCGATGTGACATTCCTGAACTTAGGGGTGATGACTATAAGATTTGGAAAGAAAAGATTCTCCTCCATCTAGGGTGGATAGACATTGATTATGCTATTAGGAAAGACGAACCACCTACAGTCACTAATACCAGTACTCCAACTGAGGTCGCGCTATATAAGCGATGGGAGCGATCCAATCGGCTCAGCGTGATGTTTATCAAAACTAAAATAACTGCTAGTATACGTGGTTTTGTTGACCAGCATGAGAATGTCCGAGACTTGCTACATGCTATCAACGAGCAATTCGTCCCTTCAGAAAAGGCATTAGCAAGTACCCTAATAATGAAATTCTCATCCCTTAGACTCACCAATGTAAAAGGTGTACGTGAGCATATAATGCAAATGCGGGATATCGCTGCTCAACTTAAGAAACTCGAGGTTGATATGTCAGAATCTTTCTTGGTGCACTATATTTTGAATACCCTTTCACATCAATATGGGCCTTTTAAGATTTCATATAATACATATAAAGATAAATGATCAATTAATGAATTAATGACCATGTGTGTTCAAGAAGAAGAAAGGCTAGTGATGGAGCTGGGTGAGAGTGCATTGGTGGTAACCACTCACAAGAAGAATAAAACTGACAAAAATCAAGCCAATCAGCAGGGAAAAGGTAAAATATCACCCCAAGCTGATATCAAGAAAGAAGCAAAGTGTTTTTTCTGTAAAAAGAAGGGACACATGAAGAAGGAATGCTTAAAATTCCAACAATGGCTTGAAAAGAAAGGTAAACCAATCTCGTTTGTGTATTATGAATCTAATATGGTTAATGTTAATATTAACACCTGGTAGATTGACTCTGGATCTACAATCCATATTGCAAACTCTTTGCAGGGTATGCAAAACCTAAGGAAGCCAGTGAGAAGTGAGTAAAGCATCTTATCAGGCAATAAGATGGGCTCACATGTGGAGGTAATTGGAACATGCATTTTAATTTTAAGTAGTGGTTTTGTTTTAAAATTAGAAAGGACCTTTTATGTATCAAGTTTCTCACGAAACTTGATTTTTGTTTCCAGACTCATACCATTTGGATATTTCTTTAATTTTCAAGATACATCATTTAGTTTATTATATAAATATGATTGTGTTGGGAATGGTATTTTGTTTGATGGTCTTTATCGTATTTTATTACAAACTAATGATACTTATAGTTCAATGCATGTTCACGCTGGCATTAATAGGTGTAATATTAATGAGGACTCCTCTATGTTATAGCACCGAAGATTAGGACATATCTCCATAGAGAGAATTAAAATATTAGTTAATGATGGAGTACTTAGTACTTTTGATTTTACTAATTTTAGGACTTGTGTGGATTGTATTAAGGGAAAACAGACCAACAAGTCTAAGAAAGGTGCTAATAGGAGTTCAGACATATTAGAGATCATTCATACTGATATATGTTGTCCAGACATGGATGCACATGGTCAGAAATTCTTCATCTCCTTTATAGATGATTACTCACGATATATGTATATTTATTTGCTTCATAACAAAAAATGAAGCATTGGATGCCTTCAAAGTCTTTAAGGTTGAAGTTGAGAACCAATGTGGTAAGCAAATTAAAATTATGAGATCAGATAAAGGTGGAGAATATTATGATAGATATACTGAGAATGGACAAGCACCTGGTCATTTTGTTAAGTTTCTTCAAGAACATGGGATTATTGCCCAATACACTATGCTTGGTTCTCTAGACCAGAATGGTGTTTCAGAAAGAAGAAACCGAACATTATTAGACATGGTGCGGAGTATGCTTAGCAACTCCAATATTCCTAAATTCTTGTGGACTGAAGTACTAAAGACGACTGTGTATATATTAAACCGAGTTCCAACCAAGGCTGTCCAAAAGACACCATTTGAATTATGAAAAGGTTGGAAACCGAGTTTGCGACATATGCGCATTTGGGGATGTCCATCTAAGGTTAGGATATACAATCCACAAGAGAAGAAACTGGACCCGAGGACTATTAGTGGATATTTTATTGCATATGCTGAAAAGTCCAAAGGTTACAGGTTTTATTGTCCATCTCATACAACTAGGATTGTGGAATCAAGAAATGCTAAGTTTCTTGAGGATGACATGATCAGTGGGAGCGATCAGTTCAGGAACTTAGTTTCTGCACATGATTATATAGAATCTCAACCTTCCACATCAAATGATAGATTGGTTATAGTTCATAACACTCCTCAAGTATAAACTGGTGTTGAACAACCAATCATTGAGATTCCACAAGTTGCTAATAATATTCTAATAGATCAACCAGTTCAGGAATTACAACAAACTCCTGAACAATTAGTTGAACCTCAAGTTCCTCAAGGAAACATTGGTACAACATTAAGAAGATCTATTAGAAATAAAAGATCAGCAATTCCTAGTGACTATGTTGTATATCTATAAGAATCTGACTATAATATTGGAGTCAAAAATGATCCTGAAACATTTTCACAAGCCATGAGTTACAAAGAGTCAGATTTATAGTACAATGCTCTGAAGGAAGAGATAAATTCCATGAAGAGCAATGAAGTCTGGGATCTTATTGAAGTTGCCTAATGAAGCAAAGGCTATTGGCTGCAAATGAGTCTTTAAGACCAAGAAAGATTCATTAGGTAATATTTATAGACACAAGGCAAGACTTGTTGCAAAGGGATTTACTCAAAAAGAAGGAATCGATTATACGGAGACATTTTCTCCAGTATCTAAGAAAGATTCTCTTCGTATCATTTTAGCATTAGTTGCTCATTTAAACCTTGAGTTGCAATAAATGGATGTGAAAACGGCATTTCTTAATGGAGATCTAGAGGAGCAGGTTTATATGAAACAACCTGAAGGTTTCTCCTCTAGTGTTGGTGAGCAATTGGTTTGTAAGCTTAAAAAATCTATATACGATTTGAAACAAGCCTCCCGCCAATGGTATTTTAAATTTCATGGTGTGATTTCGTCATTTGGATTTGTTGAAAATCCCATGGATCAATATATATATATCAGAATGTCAATGGGAGTAAAATATGTTTTCTTGTTTTATACGTAGATGATATTTTGCTTGCAACCAATGATAAGGGTTTGCTTCATGAGGTGAAACAATTCCTTTCTAAAAACTTTGACATGCAGGATATGGGTGAAGCATCTTATGCCATTGACATTAATATCCATAGAGATAGACCTCGAGGTATTTTAGGTCTATCACAAGAAACCTATATCAATAAGCTTTTAGAGAGATTTCGGATGAAGGATTGTTCACCAAGTGTTGCTCCTATTGTGAAAGGTGATAGGTTCAATTTGAACCAATGCCCGAAGAACAACTTTGAGAGGGAATCAATGAAAAACATCCCATATGCTTCTATCGTTGGAAGCCTTATGTATGCTCAGGTCTGTACTAGACCTGATATTGCATTTGCTATGGGGATGCTAGGTCGATATCAAAGTAATCCAGGTATGGACCACTGGAGAGCTACAAAGAAAGTGATGAGGTATCTTCAAGGAACCAAAGATTATATGCTTATGTATAGACATACAGACAATTTCGATGTGATTGGCTACTCAAATTCAGACTTCGCCGGTTGTGTTGATTCTCAAAAATCAACATCAGGATACATTTTTATGATGGCTGGTGGAGCTATTTCTTGGAGAAGTGTCAAGCAAACCTTGATTGCTACTTCTACCATGGAAGCTGAGTTTGTCTCATGTTTTGAGGCTACTTCGCATGGTGTATGGCTTAAGAGTTTCATTTCAGGGCTTAGAATTATGGATTCTATTTCTAGGCCATTAAGAATTTTCTGCGACAATTCAGCTGCTGTCTTTATGGCTAAGAACAATAAAAGTAGAAGTCGAAGTAAACACATCGACATTAAGTATTTAGCCATAAGAGAACGTGTAAAAGAAAAGAAAGTGGTCATTGAGCACATTAGTACTGAATTGATGATTGCTGATCCTTTGACTAAAGGCATGTCACCTTTGAAATTCAAGGATTATGTAAAGAAAATGGGACTTGGTTCCACTTTGTAATTGTATTGAAACTCTTATATACATTGTGATATTTTCTTATTCATGTGCACATTAATTTGAGAAAATATAATTTTGCTGGACCAAGAATAAACATAAGGTTTATTCATTAAGTAATATTACCACATTAAGATTGATTCTTAAGAAACTAAATACATCGTGATACATGGATGATAATACTCGCTCTTAGAGGACTTATCGCTATGATTCATGTATTTGTTTCTTAAGAAAATTGTTCGATAAGATTAATTCAAGTTATTAAGTTAAACGTATGGACCAAGTGGGAGAATGTAACCGTTTCTTATTAATTATCATTGAATTTTATTGATTTTAGAAATTATAACCATTCTCATTAAGTTCATCATTCATTTCTCCATTTATTATGATTTAATTATTTCGATTTTTCATTCATTATGAATTAACTATTATTATTGAATTTCTATTCATTATCATTAAAATTTTTAATGATGGTCCAAACGTTATAAAACTTGAATTAATTCTTAACGTTATAAATTTGATAGTAATAAATGTTCTTAATGCGAGAACATCTATATAAAGAGAAGTTTTGGTCCCTTAGCTCTATCTCTCAAGAAAGTCTTCAGAATTTCCTACACCATCTAAAGCGAGAGTTCTGAGTCGAGAAGAACCAAAAATACTAAGAGAAACCACTGCAGAAATTTCTCGACAACAATGGCTGGAGGTACGCAATTTTGTTTCCGCATTCAATTTCATCGTGTTTCTATTATAGTGATTAAGAAACACGTTATATTCTTAAGTTTTTCTAATATTTAGTGTTTTTAACAAAAGAACGTTAGTTATAGAAGAGTCTATTCATGTAGTTTTTAATGAAATTTTTGAATTTAAAAAAAAAGATTTTGATGATGATTTTGGTTTTGATGGTTTGAATTTAAATGAACCCTCTCCTCAAAATAGCAACTTTGATGCATCTTCTTCCCAAATTTTCTTACCTAAGGAATATAAATACGTAGATGCCTATCCCAATGAGTTAATTATAGGAGACACATCGAAAGGGGTTCAAACTCATTCTTCTTTTAAAAATTTTTGTGCCCATGCCACTTTTCTTTCTCAAATTGAACCTAAGTGCATTGATGATGCCTTGAAAGATGATTCTTGGGTTATCGCAATGCAAGAAGAATTGAATCAATTTGAGAGGAATGAGGCATGGAAGCTTGTTCCTAGACCTAGTGACCATTTAGTTATTGGTACTAAATGGGTCTTTAGAAATAAGCAAGATGAATATGGTATCGTGGTTAGAAACAAGACTAGACTAGTGGCCAAAGGTTTCAACCAAGAAGAAGGTATTGATTATGAAGAGACATTCGCTCCTATGATAAGATTAGAAGCCATTAGGATGCTCCTTGCCTATGCTAGTATAATAACTTTAAGCTTTTTCAAATAGATGTCAAAAGTACTTTTTTAAATGATTTTGTTTCTGAAGAAGTATATGTTGAACAACCACTCGGATTTGAAAACTTTCTTCTTCCCAATCATGTGTTTAAACTAACTAAAGCTCTCTATGGATTAAAACAAGCCCCTACGGCTTGGTATGAGAGGCTTAGTTCTTTTTTAATTTCAAATAATTTTACTAAAGGCAAGGTTGATATATTAAATATTTTAAAAATAATTTTTTTATTATTCAAATTTATGTTGATGATATTATTTTTATTTTTGGTTCTTCGGATGAATCACTATGTGAATCATTTGCCAAGTGTATGAGTCATGAATTTGAAATGAGCCTAATGGGAGAATTAACCTTCTTTTTAGGATTGCAAGTTAAACAACTTAGTGATGGTATATTTCTTAATCAAACAAAGTATACATTAGAATTGTTAAAACGATTTAACATGGATGGTTCAAAAGCCATCAACACTCTAATGAGTACTTCCACCAAGTCAGACTTGGATGAAAGTGGAGAAAATTTTGATCAAAAAACATATAAGGGAATGATAGGTAGCTTACTTTACCTCACCGCAACTAGACCAGATATCATATTTAGTGTAGGTCTATGTGCAAGATTCCAAGCTAATCCTATGTTATCTCACCTCAAAGCTGTTAAAAGAATCCTTAGGTATCTTAAAGGAACTCCTAATCTAAGATTATGGTATCCAAAATTTGATAACCTTGATTTAAAAACCTATGCAGATGTAGATTTTGGTGGATATAGAATAGATAGAAAGAGCACATCCGAAACATACTAATTTTTAGGATATGCATTTGTTTCTTGGACTTCCAAGAAACAAAATTCGTTACACTATCTACAGCAAAAGCTGAATACATAGCTGCAAGTGCATGTTGTGTACAAGTTGTTTGGATGAAAAATACATTAGATGACTATGAAATTTATTTAAAGAACATTCCCATAAAATATGATAATACAAGTGCTATTTGTCTAACCAAAAATCCAATTCAACACTCTAGAACTAAGCATATTAACATTAGGCATCACTTTATACGAGATCATGTCAATAATAATAATGTCATTCTAAAATTTATTGAAACAAAATACCAATTAGCGGACATCTTCACAAAACCCCTAAATGAAAAACAATTTGATGTTCTTGCTAGGTTGCTTAGGTCCATTTATGGATTGAAGTTTGCTTAGGTCCATTCCTAATGTGAGTAGATATGCACCAATACGAGTATGCACACCTTGCTAACTTGCACCAATACAATACATATTTAATATATATCTACATCGCACACTCTTATCGCTCTCTTGATCTAGAACACTCTTAAGACTTAGAGGGAAGATTTGACACACTTTCAAGAGAGTTTCTCCCTTCTTTTTTTCAGTTCTAGACTGCTTTCATCCAAGAATATGAGGGGTATTTATAGGCCTCAAAGTGATTCAAATTTGGAGCCCAAATTTGAATTTTTTGAGTTTCCTGGTGTTGGGCGGTTCAACCGCCTATCAGAGGTGGTGCAACCGCCTATCGATCACCGCAGATCGACACAAAGCGGTGGTGCTACTGCCAGCTGGGCGGTTCCACCGCCCAGCTCTTGGCCTCTGGCGTGCCACACGCTTAGCCTGGGCGGTTCAACCGCCAGTCATATTTTCAACCGACATGGGTTTCGTAGAAAACTCGACCGAAACTGGTCCAAACGAAGTCCGAATTGACTCAAATTTGGTTTATAGGATTAACACCTAATATTAAACCAAATTATGTGCTAACTACAAATTTTAAAGATATTTTTAAGCTATTTCAAAGTCCATAAGACAAGACTTCTTTCGGTGAGCTTTCGACGAACTTCCGGCGGTCTTCCGACGAACCCTCGGAAACCATTCTGTGGACTCCCGGCAAGCTCCTGGACTTCATGATGATCTTGGTGAGTTCCATCGAGCTTCTTTGGCAAGCTCCGATCTTTCTTGGCAAGCTCCGTGAACTTCCGACGAACCTTCCGGCGAACTTCCAAAAACCCTTCGGCAAGCTCCCTACTCGTTCTCAGTCGGTTCCGACAACTACTCCCAATAAATCTTTAGACTTCCATCGAACTCTTGAACTCCCAATGATCCATCCCACTTGTCTTCCAGCACTTTGTTTCGTTTTACGTCTTCATCGTCATCGTAGTTAATCCTACACACAAACAAACAAACACTCTTCTACGATCTAGACAATTATTACTGTTAGGGATCGAGCAGCACTAAGAGGCGGAGGGGGGGGGGTGAATTAGTGCAGCGGATAAAACAATAGATTTTTCAGTGATTTAAAACAAGCTTCAGAAACTTCGTACGATGAAAGCAACATTTCGTTTGAAACCGGAAAGATTGCATTTTAACTTTAAAGTATGCATGCGTACGAAGATGAAACGGAAGTGGAGTACGTAAAGTAAAGGCTTGCAGCAAAGTAAAGAGATAAAATAGAAATTTAAACACTCACACAATCAAGATGCAGCGATGTATAGTGGTTCGGTCAAAGTGACCTACATCCACTTCCGAAGCCTTCTTCGATGAGGCTCCCTTCTTCCACTACCAAATCCTTTAAAGGGGAAGGATCAAATACCCCTCTTACAACCCTTTACAAGTGGTTCACACTCTTACAAGATTTCACAAGAAGAATGAGGTGAACACTTAGCAAGAATAAGACTTTTCAAGACTTAAAACTAAGATTCTAACTTCTCAAAAGGGTTCTTCTTTCAGCTGAGAAAGAAGGGGTATTTATAAGCCTCAAAGTGATTCAAATTTGGAGCCCAAACTTGGAGCCAAAAATTTGAATCTTTTGAGTTTTTCGGTCTTGTCGATCTGGCAGATGACACACCCAGTGGTGCTACCGCCCCAACCAGCGGTGTACTGCCTCACGATAAGAGGCGGTGCTACCGCTACGATAACCGGCGCTGCTATAGTAGCCAACGCTTTGCTCTGATGCAGGCGTGCTACGATGGCCGGACGTGCTACCGCCCGGTCGGCATGCCACGTAGCCCGGCATGCATGCATGCATGCACATATGCTTTCTTGCCACATTGGCTGCTGGGCTCCACCGCCCAGCACAAATCTACATTTGGTTTGGGCCAAAAACTTGGCCCAAACTGGTTCCGAACAAGGCCCAATGGGCCCATACTTGGGTTAAAGGATTAACCCCTAATCCAAACCCAAATTGATGTGCTAACTATGAAATTAAAGACATTCCTAAGTTATTACAAAGTCCGCAAGTCAAGTCTTCTTCCAGCGAGCTTCTGGCGAACTTCCGGCGGTCTTCCGACGATCCCTCAGAAACCATCTTGTAGACTCCCGGCAACCTCTCGGACTCCACGATGATTTTGGCGAGTTCCCTCGAGCTTATTTGGCAAGCTCCGATCTTTCTTGGCAAGCTCCGTGAACTTCCGACGAATCTTCAGACTTCCGTCAAACTCTCGAACTCCCAACGATCCATCACACTTGACTTCGGCCCTTGGTTTCACTTTACGTCTTCATCCCTTTCGTAGTTACTCCTGCACACAAACAACAAACACTCTACTTTGATCTAGACAGTTATTACAACGCGAATTGACATTCAGTTGCCCGGCACGTCATTGGTCGGTGCTTCGTCCGATCCTTCGGCACATCGTCCTCTCTTACGGTCCATACCCAATCGGTGATTGACCTCCGTAATCCCGATATCCTTGGCACAACAAGCTCTTCTTGGCTCGATGCCCGACGTACATAGCCTCCTGCTGATAGTCGACCGAACCTCCAGCTCGACATCCAATATCCTGACGTGATCACCTCCGGCGCAATGTCAATTCCTCCAGCGTTAACTGTCTAATCCTGATCGATAGTAGACCTGTGTAACTCAAAACACAGTTAGACCACAAATCACACTCAATTAGTTTCATCATCAAAATCCGAGATTCAACAATCTCCCCGTTTTTGATGATGATAACTAATTGATGACTGACGGAGTTAACCAAAACTCCCCGGAGTTTAACACAAACTCCCCTTTCAATATGCCATTGATAGAACACTTGGATTATCCCAAATCCAAGCAACATTCATTTATGTAGTGAGAAAACAACAAACCATCATGCAAATATAAAATATTCAATCAATGCATGAAGTCATCAATCTACTTATCCCCCTATGTCATCAATAAAAAGGAGAAGTAACATTATAGCTAGTTTTCAAGGATATGCAAATCTTTACAACATACTAGCTATTTATCACATCATACAATACAACATCAAATAATACCATTTAATCATAGCAAGTTTCAAAGATGGGCAATGATGGTAATTTTCACTTGCTTGTTGAGATGTACAAGTTGCACTTTCTTTACTTCCTTTGCATGTTCTAGCTAGCAAAAATTTTTCTTTGCAATACATAAGCTAGTAATAATTCTTCTCCCTTTTTGTTTTGTCAAAAAGTGGAGTACAAATAGCCAATGCTTTGATCATGACAAAATAACAAATTTACAATATGAATTTTTAGCATATTAAGTCATGAATTCAAGGGAGTCAAAAATCAAGATATGAGATAAAAAGATGATAAGCAAGCTAACATACTTTGCGACACGCAAGTTAGCTTCCTTTCAATTCTTCTCTTTTGTAACTAAGTTTCACCTTTGCAAGCTATCAACTTTTGTTTGCAATGAGCTAGCAATTATGTATGATCACTTTAAACATATATGCTAACTTTTCATTTAAACATACAAACATAAAGGCATGTAACATTTTAAAATTTTGAAGTTTTGCATTTTGCTTCTTTTGATATAGTCAAGATAGCAATATTTGCATCCTTTGAAATAGCAATCCTTCTTCTTCTTGTGAAATTGCAAGGTAGCAATTTTTCTCCCCCTTTGTCTTTGTCAAAAAGAAGGGAGGACTAAATGGCTAAAAATTTTAATCATTATACAAGCCATTTTTCATATCAATTAAAAGTTTGCATCAATAAAAATATACATCAATTGTTCAATCATTATATGATGCAAATAAGACAACAATGCAAAGAAATCATGTCATGATGGATATCAATATATAAATTCAACAAGGATCACAACCAAAAGATATCATTCATGATTCATAATTTTCTTTTTAGCAAGATCAAAATTCATATTTATTAATTTTTTTTAATTCAAGATAAATATCATACAACCAAGAATCATGATATATAAAAGCATATCAATCTCATAGATCAAGTCATAATTCATAATTTATCATAAAGAAAATTAATTTTCAATCATTGTACAAGGCAAAGAGATCATATCACTTCTAGGATCATGAAATATATGACATCAAGGCTCATGATCCATTTGAAAAGATATAGCATAAAGAGTAACTTGATTCATGTATAAGATTTTTCATCAAGATCACATTTCATAAGAATCAAGATACCAAGATCACAAATTCATAAAAATTCAAGTATTGAATTCCGAGAAATCAAAAGATAAGATACAAACGATCTTGATTTATAAAGAACTTCAAGTTATAATTTGTAAGATCATAATTTCACTAAAGTATTTTCATTAGCAAAGAATCACATGAGCACTTGATTGTTGCATAAATAATTTTATTGCATCATGATTTATAAAATTTTACAATGTGAATCATAGGAGGTAAAATAGCAATAATATCAATCATGATTCAGCAAATAGCAAAGAGAACAATTTGTTTCATGCAGCTTGATTCACACAAGTCAAGTTATGATTCCAAGAGATTAAGAGATGAATCAAGAATCTTTAACAAGTCTTATTCAAATTCATAAAAGATATCAAGAAGAGCAACATTTCTTGTACATCGATATTCAAACCATGACAAGTGATATATCAAACATTTGCATTAATATTTCAATCATCAAGTCATGTGCATTGAACCATAGGAGAAAAATCAAATTGTGCATGTAATGTTTCAATCTTCAAAACATATTTTCTCAAGTTGAGTATCAATAAGTTAAGAGAAAATAATTTATATATATATATATTTTCTTCATATAACATGGGAGAAACATAAGAGAGTATAGAGATAAAAACTCAAGTTATTAAATTCATGATATAGATAAGACTCATTCTAGTTTAAATCATCAACTCTGAACTTATAAACAAATCATCAAAATTACTTTCATAATTTATAAGATTCATAAGATATCATAAAATCATTAAGCATGACAACCAACTATTATTATCAATGATGATTACATAAGGTATGTCCAATTATATATATGAAAATCATCATTGTATTACTTTGAAATACAAGTTGTCATGTAGTCCATTAAGATCAAAAGCATTACACGTAAAGCATCATGATAGTGCAATTTCTCATTTTTTATGTGTTTCATTTCAAGTGATTTGATGTTCATATGAGTATACTCATGTTCCCCATATAGATCCAAACAGCAAGTTTCAAGAGAAATCATTAAGGCCGAAAACATGAAGCACATTTTTTAAAATATTCATCATGTTTATTTTCATGAGATTCACAAGACTCATAACATGAATTCATTCATCTCAATAGAATAAAAAAGATATTTTCATTTTAAGCAATTTGATGTGAGCATATTCAAAATTTTTATGAAAACATGTATCAAAATAAAACACAAGCTTAGTGATAAAATCATCAAGACCAAATATGTAAAAATGATAGCACACTTTCAATTTTTATGTTAAAAGGCCATGTTCAAATTTTTGCCAAAATCATGCATCTATTTATAAATTCGAAAAATATGTTTCATCATCACAATATGACACTTTATTACTTCAAAAGCTCATGCATGATATAAAATCATCAAGCATCATATTTGGAGACAATGTAAACCATCAAGATACACATGCATGGATTAATCCTAAGCATTATCACAAATCTTGCATCATTCATATGTTTACTTTTCAAAAATACTATAAAGAAAAGCATAGTATAATTTCGAATTTTTTTAATTTCTAAAAACACAAGAAAAGCATAAAAAAATTCCTACTAACTAAGTTAAGCATTTATGAAAATCATCAAGTAATTTCAAAATAATTCAAGGAAGTTAAGTTACTTACCTCATTGTCGAAGCCCATTAAAGCGTAGTTTGCTTCTTCTTTCCTTGATTCTTCTTTGCAAGCTTTCTTCTTCTTCTTTGGCCTCTTCCTCCGTTCAAGTTCATTGTCTATTTTAGATTTTTGTTTAATGAACTTATTAAGATTCATTAAAAGTTCAATGTCCTCATTGTCCTCATCACTTGAGTCATCACTCAAGTGGCATTTCATAGTCCGAAGTGCCAGATCCTTCCTGTTCTTTGGAAGGAGGTTCAAATGTTCATCATGTTCATCATGTTCCAAGAGTGTCATTTCATAGGTCATTAATGACCCGATTAATTCTTCAAGTGAATAATCATTCAAGTTTTTAGACTCTTGAATAGCCATAATTTTTGGATCCCATTCTTTTGGAAGGGATCTTAAAATCTTGTTTACTAAATCAAAACTTGAAAAAGATTTACCAAGACTTTTCAAGCTATTGACGACATCCGTAAAGCGGGTGTACATATCGCCAATAGTTTCGCTTGGTGTCATTCGGAAGAGCTCAAAATCATGCAACAAGAGGTTTACTTTCGAGTCTTTAACTCTACTAGTTCCCTCATGCATGATTTCAAGTGTTCGCCATATATCAAAAGCCGTTTCGCAAGAAGAAATTTGATTGAACTCATTTTTGTTTAAAGCACAAAATAAGGCATTCATAGCCTTTGCATTTAAAGAAAAAGATTTTCTCTCTAAGTCCGACCATTCGTTCGTCGGTTTAGAGGGAAGTTGAAAGCCATTTTCGATGATGTTCCACAAATCCAAATCCATTGAAAGCATTAAAACTCTCATTCGAGTTTTCCAATAAGTGTAGTCCGATCCGTTAAAGAACGGTGGACAAAAAATCGAAAAGCCCTCTTGAAAATCATTTAGAGCCATTTCTCACGGGTGTAAATCCGAAAGAGAAAGAACGTGGCTCTGATACCAATTGTTAGGGATCGAGCGGCACTAAGAGAGAGGGGGTGAATTAGTGCAGCGGATAAAACGATAGATTTTTCAGCGATTTAAAACAAGCTTCGGAAACTTCGTACGATAAAAGCAACGTTTCGTTTGAACCCGAAAAGATTACGTTTTAACTTTAAAGCATGCGTGCGTATGAAGATGAAAAGGAAGTGGAGTACGTAAAGTAAAGGCTTGCAGCAAAGTAAAGAAATAAAATAGAAATTTAAACACTCACACAATCAAGACGCAGCGATGTATAGTGGTTCGGTCAAAGTGACCTACATCTACTTCCGAAGCCTTCTCTGATGAGGCTCCCTTCTTCCACTACCAAATCCTTTGAAGGGGAAGGATCAAATACCCCTCTTACAACCCTTTACAAGTAGTTCACACTCTTACAAGATTTCACAAGAAGAATGAGGTGAACACTTAGCAAGAATAAGACTTTTCAAGACTTAAAACTAAGATTCTAACTTCTCAAAAGGGTTCTTCTTTCAGCTGAGAAAGAAGGGGTATTTATAAGCCTCAAAGTGATTCAAATTTGGAGCCCAAACTTGGAGCCAAAAATTTGAATCTTTTGAGTTTTTCGTCTTTGTCGATCTGGCAAGCGACACACCAGCGGTGCTACCGCTGCCTAAGATCGAAGCGGTGCTATCGCTTCAGCGAAGGCGGTGCACCGCTGCTATAGTAATGGCGGGCATGCTACTGATGGCGAGCACTACTACTACGATGAGCGGGCATGCTACGAGCTGCCTGCTATAGTAGTCGGGCGTGCTTTCTGATGGCAGAGTCGACGGTGCTGCCGCCAACCAAAGATGCACGTAGTCCAGCATGCATGCATGCATGCACACATGCTGCTGGGCACATTGGCTGCTGGGCTCCACCGCCCAGCACAAATCTACATTTGGTTTGGGCTGAAAACTTGGCCCAAATCGGTTCCGAACAAGGCCCAATGGGCCCATACTTGGGTTAAAGGATTAACCCCTAATCCAAACCCAAATTGATGTACTAACTATGAAATTAAAGACATTCTTAAGCTATTACAAAGTCCGCAAGTCAAGTCTTCTTCCGGCGAGCTTCCGACGAACTTCCGGCGGTCTTCCGATGATCCCTCGGAAACCATCCTACGGACTCCCGGCAACCTCTCGAACTCCACGATGATTTTGGCGAGTTCCCCCGAGCTTATTTGGCAAGCTCCAATCTTTCTTGGCAAGCTCCGTGAACTTCCGACGAATCTTTAGACTTCCGTCAAACTCTCGAACTCCCAACGATCCATCACACTTGACTTCGGCCCTTGGTTTCGCTTTACGTCTTCATCCCTTTCGTAGTTACTCCTGCACACAAACAACAAACACTCTACTTTGATCTAGACAGTTATTACAACGCGAATTGACATTCAGTTGCCCGGCACGTCATTGGTCGGTGCTTCGTCCGATCCTTCGGCACATCGTCCTTTCTTGCGGTCCGTTGCCCAATCGGTGATTGACCTCCGCAATCCCGATATCCTTGGCACAACACGCTCTTCTTGGCCCGATGCCCGACGTACGAAGCCTCCTGCCGATAGTCGACCGAACCTCCAGCTCGACATCCAATATCCTGACGTGATCACCTCCAACGCAATGTCAATTCCTCTTGCATCAACTGTCTAATCCTGATCGATAGTAGACCTGCGTAACTCAAAACGCAGTTAGACCACAAATCACACTCAATTAGTTTCATCATCAAAATCCGAGATTCAACAATTACAACATGAATTGACATTCAGTTGCCCGACACATCATTGGCCGGCGTCCGATCCTTTGGCACATCGTCCTCTTTTGCGGTCTATTGCCCAATTGGCGAATGACCTCCGTAACCTTGATATCCTTGGTGCAACATGCATCTTGGCCCCGATGCCCGACATATATATATTTGTATGAGGTGTTCAAGTTGCTTAGGTCCACTAAGCAAGAACAAGAACATCATATGACAGCCAGGTTCAGATACTTCCCTCTAAGCTTTAAGTGTGTTCTAGTCTAAGAGAGGGGTGAGAGGCCTTGTAAGGGTTATCTCCTAAGCCTGTCAAAAGGAGAAGCACTGTAAGGGAGTTCATCCTCGCTTGTTGAAAGGAGGATAGCTAGTGGAAAAGTCAGTGGCCTCAAGTGAAGAGGAATTAGGAGTGGACATAGGTCGTATGACCGAATCACTATAAATCGATTTGCATTTATATTCTTACAATTTACTTTACTGCAAACCATCTTCACTTTGATGCTCTACCTTCTCATCTCCTTCTTATGAATCAATTTACTTCTAAAACATCTTTCATTGCGGATTTAATCGAAGCATCATTTTTCAACATATAAAGTTTCTGAAACTTGTTTTAAAACGTCGAAAGTTTATCGTTCTTTACCGCTGCACTAATTCACCCTCCCCCCTCTTAGTGCCACTCGATCCCTAACAATTAGTATCAGAGCCATGTTATTTCTCGTTCGTATTTACACCCGTAAAAAATGGCTTTTCATGGGTTTCAAGAGGGATTTTCGATTGTTCATCCACCGTTCTTTAATGGATCGGACTATACTTATTGGAAAACTTGAATGAGAGTTTTCTTGCTTTCAATGGATTTGGATTTATGGAATGTTGTTGAAAACCATTTTCAACTTCCCTCTAAACTGACGAACGAATGGTTGGATTTAGAGAAAAAATCTTTTTCTTTAACTGCTAAGGCTATGAATGCCTTATTTTGTGCTTTAGACAAAAATGAGTTCAATTAGATTTCTACATGCGAAATAGCTTTTGATATTTGGTAGACACTTGTAATCATGCACGAGGGAACTAGTAGAGTTAAAGACTCAAAAGTAAACCTCTTATTGCATGATTTTAAGATTTTTTGAATGAAACCAAGCGAAACTATCGGTGACATGTATACCTATTTCATGGATGTCGTCAATAGTCTAAGAGCTCTTGGTAAATGTTTTTCAAATTTTGAACTCACTAGCAAGATCTTAAGATCCCTTCCAAAAAGGTGGGATCCTAAAATAATGGCGATACAAGAAACTAAAGATTTAAATAATTATTCTATTGAAGAACTCATTGGATCCTTAATGACATATGAAATGAGTTTCTTGGAATATGTTGAACATGATGAACATATGAACCACCTTCCAAAGAACAGGAAGGATTTGGAACTCCAGACTATAAAATGTCACTTGAGTGATGACTAAGTGATGAGAACAATGAAGAGGACATTGAACTTTTAATGAATCTTAATAAGTTCATTAAACAAAAATCTAAAAATAAAAATGAACTTGAACCAAGAATGAGGCCAAAGAAGAGGAAGGCACCTAAGGACGAATCAAGAACTTCCAAAGGTGAAACAGCAAATTAGGCTTTGATAGGTTTCGACAATGAGGTAAGAAACTCACCTAAGTTTTTTTTACCTTATTATGAAATTACATGATGTCTTTCATGAGTGCTTAATTTAGTTAGTAGGAAATAAAAAATTATTTTTAAAAATTATATTATGCTTTTCTTTCTAGTATTTTTAAAAAATAAAAATTATAAATGATGATTGCTTAACTTGTGCTAATACAAGATCAACTTCATGTATGCTTTTGAAATAACAATTCTATGCATGTTTATGAATTTCATATCGGTCTTCGGTTTTAATCTTGATGTATGGTGTCTCATGCATGTACACCTAAAATTAATGAACATTTATCTTGATGACTTTACATATTTGTATGATTGAGTGAATCTTGTGTCTTGCACAAATATATGTGTTATTGCTTGGCTTTCATATAAAATTTTGAACATTCCTATGTGCAATCAAACTACATAAAATGAAAATGTATTTTCCATTCTATTGAGATAAATGAATTCATTTTATGAATCTTGTGAATTTTTTGAAAATAATCATGATGAATGTGTCTCATGTTTTAGGTCTTAACGATTTCTTTTGAAACTTTCTTTTCGGATCTATATGAAAAACATGAGCATACTCATATAAAGGATCAAATAACTTAAATTGAAACACAAAAAAACTGAGAAAATGCACTATCATGATATTTTATGTGTGATGCATTTGATCTTAATGGCTTTAATGACAAAACTTATATTTCAAATTTATATGATGATGGCTTTCATGTAAATATTAGAACATATCCTATGAAATCATCATTGATAATGATGAAATAAAAATATAAAAAGTTTATTTTCATGATATCATGTATAAGGATTTGAAGGTGTTATATCTTGATGACAATGCTCATATTTTGGTTTTAAATATGATACTCATCCTTTAGAACATGAGCTCACTTATATGAAATAAATAATTTAAAGTGAAACACATTATCATATTGAATTGATTTTTAGTTGGAAGATGCGTTATGTGTAATGTGCTATATTTTTTGCTCCTAATGATCTTTATGACAAAATTTATCTTTTCACTCTTGAATGTTAATACTTATTTTTATTAAAGGAAAAGGCTTAATTATAATATAAAACACATTATGATAAATTGAATCTTATGTTTTGAAATAATATGTTATATTTTTGTCTTGACGAATTTTGTGATGAATGTTGTCTTTCGGTGTTGAATGTTGATATTTCTGTTTTATCTTATAATAAAAGACAAAGGCATGCTCATATGAAATGAATCATAAAATTGAAATGCATGTTTCTTGAAATCTTTCTATCTCTAGAGTTTTTTTATTTTTCAATAGAAGACAAATGATGAATCCATGCATATTATGTTTTGCATCACGAAAATGATTTTGATGATTCAAACTTGAATGAGCTTTATCATAGTCATGATCTTGATTTTTTTTGGAACTATATATTTGATTTTTTATGAATTTATGATAACTTAAAATGCCTTTTGAAATTCAAGACATGATATGATTGTTTCCTTGATTTACTCTTTTTATCATGTCTTGAAAATGAATGGTTAGAATCATACTTAATGAGTTGTGTTATAAAATTTTCCTTTACGTCTTAAACTTTCATGCTTATCTCTATTTGATATTAAACGAGAAAGGCATGTGAGTGTGTGACACATTCACAATATCCTATATGTTCTTGCTCGAACAAATCTTTGTCCAAGGTTATTCGGATTGAGAGAGAAAGGGTTCTCCGGGAGAATCCGACAAGAGCAAGACTCGAGGAGAGACCGTATGGGCCTGACAGCACCATGCTCGGTATAGGGTCTCTAGGATATTAGATGGATGAGAGATTATAGATACATGGTAACTGAGGACAGATAGGTCCAAAGGATTGGATTCCTTTGTATCGTCTGGGGATCGCGGCATAGTGGCCTAGTACGTTCGCGGTCGATGAGTTGGGTGAATTATTATAGAGATAATAATTCACTAAGTCAGAAGGAGTTCGTATGACTCATGGCCAGCTCGATATTGGGCCTAGAGGGTCACACACATATGGTAGGTGTTGCAACGAGTAGAGGTTCGGATATGAGATATCCACTGAACCCCCTATCTTATTGGATATCCATTAAGCCCTTGAATTATTGGATCATGAGATGAGATCCAATAATTACTAATAAAAGATTATTAGGTAGAGGCCCACTAATCTAAGAGGCTTGGGTAATTGGATGGAGATCCAATACCCAATAGGGCAAAAGATCCTTTAGGGTTTTTCAGGGGGAGGCCTCTATAAATAGGAGGGGACCAAAGCTCTATAGGCTGGGGGTTTCTTTTGGTAGCCACCTCCTGTTCTCCTCCCCCCAGAGAGAGAGGAGCATCATCACAATCCCTGCTGTGTGGATACTGCTAGAGAGGAGGACACTTGACTTCCTTCATCCTCTCCCACAGATTTGCAGGAAATTAGGGATATATGATCTCCCTAGGTATCTTCTTTTACATGTGCAGTTTTCGCGGATTTGCTTTTGACGCACCGATCTTCGCACGATGACGGAAACTTTCTACGGGAAATCTGGGGTTTTGTTTTCTATTCTTCCACTGCGCATGTGATGTCGCTCCCCCTTGAAGGATTTCCCAACACGTGGAGATCACCGAGAAGGTTCGGAAGCTTGCCAAAGACTCGTTGAACTCATCACAGAATCTAGGAGCTTGTTGGGAGTCCGTCGGAAGAAATCCGAAGGAGTGTCGGAAGTCCATTGGAAGTTCACCAGAAAGTTCGCCGGAAGAAGACTTGAAGAATGTCGATTTAAATTATTTAGAATTATGTTTCAATTTTATAGTTAGCATGTAATTAGGGTAAGGATTAGGAAATAATCATGTTTAAACCTGGTAGAGGCCAACCGAGCCCTTATTGGGCTGATTTGGGCCGAAATTAAGGCTTATTCAGCTTTGATGAAGAGCCCGGGCGGTGGCACTACCCAGGACCCAAGAGCTTGAGCGGTGGCATCGCTCAGATTAGGGCGGTGGCATCGCCACTAACAGGTGGTGGCACCGCCAGCACTGGGAAACCCAAAAATAATTCAAATTTAGAGCTCAAATTTGAATCCTTTTGGGGTCTATAAATACCCCTCCTGAGAGGGCAACCTTTTGAGAGTTAGAAATTGAGCAAAAGCCATAGCAAAGCCTTGTTTTCGATAGCTTAAGTGTTCACCTCTCTCTCTTTGTAAAAATCTATAAGAGTGTGAACCACTTGTAAAAAGGTTATAAGAGGGGTATTTGGTCCTTCCCCTTTAATGTGACTTGCTAGTAGAAGTTGGGAGCCTCATCGAAGAAGGCTTCGAAAGTGGATGTAGGTTATTTGACTGAACCACTATACATCGTGGTGTTCCTTGAATATGTGAGTGTTTAAATTTCTGAATCATTTCTCTATTTAGCTGAAAATCATTCAGTCTTCATCTCCTTTACTCGAGCTACTTTAACTAAGCATTTTTCATCGAATCAAAATCTCCATATGAACTAGCTATTTACGAAATCGATTTTAAACTTACTAGTTTTAATCTGCTGCACTAATTCACCCCCCCTCTTATTGCCACTCTGATCCAAATAATTGGTATCATATTTGGTTTAAAACCCAAGAGAGATGGCTTACTCCAGCATGCAAGAGGGTCACTCCATTACACGTCCGCCTATATTTAATGGGTCAGATTACACGTATTGAAAGACTCATATGAGGATCTTTCTTATTTCCATAGATTTTGAGCTTTACAATATCATTGAAAATGGATTTCAAAAATCTTCTCTTCCGATGAGCGAATGGAATGAATTGGAGAAGAAGGTTTTTGCTTTAAATGCAAAGGCTATGAATGCCTTATTTTGTGCACTTAATAAAAATGAGTTTAATCACGTTTTAATTTGTGAATCGGCTTTTGATATTTGGCGCACTCTTGAGATCACTCATGAAGACACTAGCTGAGTGAAAGAGTCCAAAATCAATATTCTTATGTATTCTTATGAGTTTTTACGAATGAAACCAAGTGAGTCCATCGAAGACATGTACACCCACTTCACGGATATCATTAATGGACTCAAGGCACTTGGTAAAGATTTTTCTAATTTTGAACTAGTAACACAAATTTTAAGATCCCTTCCAAAGAGTTGGGATCCAAAGGTTACGGCTATTCAAGAGGCCAAGGACCTTAAAACTTTTCCTATCGAAGAACTCATAGGGTCTTTAATGACCTATGAAATGACATGCCATGCTCATGATGAGCTAAAGAACCCCCTTCCAAAGAACAGGAAGGATATGACATTGAGAACATAAGAAGACTACTTGAAAGGAACATCAAGTGATGAGGACTTTGACAAAAACATTACACTCTTAACTAGAAAATTTAAAAAAATTATTAAAAATGATAAATTTAAAAATAAATATAAAAACAAACTTGAACAAAAAAAGGACCAAGTCATTTGTTACGAATGCAAGAAGCCGAGGCACTTCAAAAATGAATGCCCCCAAGCCAAGAAGAAGAAGAAGGCATTGAAGGCTACATGGGATGATTCAAGTGACTCTAAGGATGAAGAAGCAAGCAACAAAGAGGAGGCCAACTTCGCGCTAATGGCCTTAGGAGAAGAGGTTAGTGAGTTATTTAATAAAGAGTTATCTTTCGATGAACTTTCTATCACTTTTCATGAATTATTTGATGAATATAGAACTATTAGTAAGAAGTTTAATTTATTAAAGAAAGAGCATGTTTATTACAAGATAAGTTTGATAGTTTCTAAACTCCTTCTTTACTCCCATGTTCTAAGTGTAAACACTTAGAAGCAATAAAAAATGAGAACTTGCTACTTAAAAAGACCCTAAATAAATTTAAGGTCAGTAGCAAGGGCTTGGCTTGGACATGATCCTTGCAAATAAGGGACACATTGAAAATAGAAGTAGAATTAGATTTGTGAGTGGATCTTACCAAAATTCTACCACCTTCATTAAAGGACCCACATTACATGTATCACCTCATTTAAAATGTAATTTTTATTGTAAATCTGGACATGTTGTTTGTAAATGTCTATTTAAGAAAATTAGTCCACATAAATTAATATGGGTTCCTATAGGAACCATAAATAATTCGATGCTAAATGACAAATTTAGTAGATCAATATTTGAGGCACCCAAAATCAAATGGGTACCTAAAAACCATCCTCTTTTGTAGAACCATTCATCATCACAAGCTAGGAGCAAGAGATGATATCTTGATAGTGGATGCTCAAGGCACATGACCGGAGATCCATCTCAATTCTCTATGCTCACTAGCAAAGAAGAAGGGTATGTCACCTTCGGAGACAACAACAAGGGTAAAATTATTGGCAAGGGAACCATAGGTAACAAATCAACTTTTTCAATTAATAATGTGTTATTGGTAGATGGTTTAAAGCATAATCTTTTGAGTATTAGTCAATTATGTGATAAGGGATATGTTGTAAAATTTGAATCTAATGCTTGCATTATTTGTCCCCACACGAGTAGATATGCACCAATACGAGTATGCACACCTTAGGTTCATAAATGGACATATTCTAGAGTAGCAGACATTATGAACATATAAACCACCTTCTAAAGAATAAGAAGGATTTGGAACATCGGACAAATGAATGTCACTTGAGTGATGACTCAAGTGATGAAGGACAATGAGGACATTGAACACATAACAATGAATGTTAATAAGTTCATTAAACAAAAATTAAAAAGCACAAATAAACTTGAATGGAGGAAGAGGCCAAAGATGAAGAAGAAGCGCAAAGAAGAATCCAATGACGAAACGACGAATTGAGCTTTAACGGGCTTCGACTATAAGGTAAGTAACTTAACTCCCTTGAATTATTTTGAAATTACATAATGCCTACCATGAATGCTTAACTTAGTTAGTAGGAGTTTTTTCATGCTTTTCTTGTATTTTTTGGAAATTTAAATTGTTTAAAATTATACTATGTTTTCTTTCTAGTATTTTTGAAAAGTAAAAATTATGAATGATACTTGCATGATTTGTGATATTGCCTAGGATTAATCCATGCATATGTATCTTGATGTTTTATATTTTTTTTCTAAACATGATGTTTGATCTTTAAATTTTTGTATCATGCTTAATGAGGAATTGAAATGATGAAGATTAAAATCCTACATTTTGGAATAATATATATTCAGACTTGATGGTTTTCATGACGAAATTATTTTTTACATTTTCATAAAATGATGCATGATTTTAGCAAAAATTTGAGCATTGATCATCTTGTTATTACAAATAAAAGAAAGAATTAAAATGATTTTGATGATGCATTATGAAAACATGCTTAATAATTGTATCATACTTGTGACTTGAAATCTCATATTTTGAAATAATATATTCATAATGAATCCATGAATCTTGATGATTTTCATATCACTTTTTGGCTTTAAACTTGAAACATATCTCTCATGCAAAAAGTTTTTGGGCATGCTTATGTGAAATCTTATTTGATAAATGAAAATGCTCCATACGTATGATCATGATAAATTCATGAATCTTGATGGATTTACATTGCTTTTGATTTCAAACAAGATGCATGATTTTTGACACAAAAAATTAATAACATGTTTCAAGATAATGCTTGCACACCAAATATAATTAAAAGATAGAAGCAAGCATATCGATGATTTCGTTTTTACATGAAAATTTGAACATGCATATATATATATATATATATATATATATATATATATATATATATATATATATATATATATATATAAGATCAACCACATAAAATAAAATATAAAAGTTAAAATTATTTTAATCATGATGTTTTATTTTTGATGTGTTTGGTCTTAACGGTCTTTATGACGAAACTTACGTCTTGCTTTGAAAAGTTGATACATGCTCATATGTAATCAATTTATGTTGCTCTTATTAAAATTTTCGAATAAAAGATTTTGATGCATTTGATCTTAATGGGTTTAATGACAAACTTGTATTTTGAATTTATACAATGATGGGTTCCATATAAATGTTTGAACATACATTATGAAATCATCATTGAAATGAAAATATTAAAAGTTTGTTATCATGCTTAATGACTTTGTGATATCATATCTTGATGACAAACTCATATTTTGGTCTTAAATTTGACACTCATCTTTTGAAATATGAGCACACTTGTTTGAAACAAAGTGAAACACATGATCATGAAAAATTGAATATCATATCTTGAAATAATGTGTTATATTTTTGTCTTGATGATTTTTATAATGAAGTTTGCCTTTCATTTTTTGGATACTTATTTTGATTTGGCATATAAAGACATACTTAGATAATAAAAAACATAAAAAGGAAATACATGACTTTTGAAATTTGTCTCTCTAAAGTTATCAAATTTTTGATAAAAGACAAATGATGAATCCATTTTGTATTAATAAATCTTCGGACTTTCATCGAACTCTCAAACTCCCAACGATCCATCACACTTGTCTTCTAGCACTTTGTTTTGCTTTATGTCTTCATCGTTATCATAGTTAATCATACACACATACAAATAAAAATTCTACTTCGATCTAGATAGTTATTACAACACGAATTGACATTCAGTTGCCCGGCACATCATTGGTCGGTGTTTCATCCGATTCTTCGATGCATCGTCCTCTCTTACGACTTGTTGCCCAATCGGTGGTTGACCTCCGCAACCTCGATATCCTTGACACAACTCTGCTCTTCTTGGCCCAATGCCCGACATCCGAAGCCTTCTACCGATTGTGGACCAAACCTCTGGCTCGACATCTAATATCCCGACGTGATCACCCGGCATAACGTCAATTCCTCCAGTATCAACTGTCTAATCCTGATCGATAATAGACCTGCGTCACTCAAAACACAATTAGATCACAAAACACAATCAATTAGTTTCATCATCAAAATCTGAGATTTAACACTCCAACCTCGCTCAATTCTATCATGCTCCCATTGTCTCCACCAAGAATATGTTCCTTCTCAAGGAACATTACTCTCTTAGCTACAAAGATGGGGTGATAGAAATAATACCCACAAGTTTTCTTAGGATGTCCCACAAACTTGTACCATCACAAGACATGATATGTATTGTGATGGTTACTTCACCTCCTTTTTGTTGATGACAAAGGGGGAGAAAAATGTGAAATTGATGACAAATAGCTTATATGTAGTAATATGTTGGAATGAAAAATGACTTACTGTATCGTATCTCATCGTAATAACTTATATGGTTCATATTACAAATTGCTTTTGCCATGGTTTGAAATCAACAATTAATTGCTATACTTAAATGCATCGCAATGTATTGCAATATATCTCAAATGCTTAAAATGTAATTTTTTTAGATAAGTTATTATTTCATTTCATATCATGCCTTGATTTTGAGCACTTTATCGATATCATTTGATCCTTGTCATATGTCAATTAATATCTCTTGACGTAATGATGAATGTTTATAGGTGTCATATCTTGACATTATTTTCATTGAGAAAAATATGAAGTTTTGTATTTATGTTAGAACATGCTTGTTAAGCAAAATGATAAGTTCAACGGTTGGAACTTATCGATTTCGGCTTGAATTCAAAGGATTGAATTCAAGTGTTTTTACCTTCTCATAATATGACATATAAATAGGGGGAGTTAAGATTAACTCCATCAATTGATTGTCATCATCAAAAAGGAGGAGATTGTTGAATCTTGGATTTTGATGAAGTCAATTGGTGAATTATTTAATCTAATCCATATTTATCGAGATAAGTATGTAGGATTAACTATGATAGGATGAAAACATAAAGTGATTTACCGAGGTCAAGTTCGTTGGGAGTTCGAGAGTTCATCGGAAGTTCAAAGGATCATCGGAAGTGTTGCTAGAACCAACCAAGATAGAATCAAGGACTTGTTGAAGGTTTCAAAAGTTCACCGGAAAGATCGTCGGAGGTTCGTGGAGATCACCGAGAAGGTTCAAAAGCTTGCCAAAGACTCATTGAACTCACCACAGAATCCGGGAGCTTGCTAGGAGTCCGCCGGAAGAAATCTGAAGGAGTATCGAAAGTCCACTAGAAGTTCGCCGGAAAGCTCACCGGAAGAAGACTTGAAGAATGTTGGTTTAAATTGCTTAGAATTATGTTTCAATTTCATAGTTAGCATGTAATTAGGGTAAAGATTAGGAAATAATCCTATTTAAACCTGGTAGAGGCCAACCGGGCCCTTATTGGGCTGAAATTAAGGCTCATTCAGCTTTGCTAAAGAGCCTGAGCGGTGGCACCACCTAAGACCCAAGAGCCCAATATTTTGTCAGTCTGACATTGATAGGCGGTGGCATCGCCAGCATCGGGAAACCAAAAAATAATTCAAATTTGGAGCCCAAATTTGAATCCTCCTGGGGTCTATAAATACCCCTCCTTTCTTAGTTGAGAGGGCAACCTTTTGAGAATTAAAAATTGAGCAAAAGTCATAGCAAAGCCTTGTTTTCGATAGTGTTGAATCTTGAATTTTGATGATGAAACTAATTGATTGTGGTTTATTATTTAATTACATTTTGAGTTATGCAGGTCTACTATCGATCAGGATTAGACAGTTGATGCTGGAGGAATTGACGTTGCGTCGGGTGATCACGTCTGGATATTGGATGTCGAGCCGGAGGTTCGATCGACAATCGGCTGAAGGCTTCGTACGTCGGGCATCGGGCCAAGATGCATGTTGCGCTAAGGATATCGGGGTTGCAGAGGTCATTCGTCGATTGGACAACGGACCACAAAAGAGGACGATGTGCCGAAGGATTGGATGAAGTGTCGACCAATGACGTGTCGGGCACCTGAATGTCAATTCGTATTGTAATAATTGTCTAGATCGAAGAAGAGTGTTTGTTTATTTGTGTGCAGGATTAACTACGATGACGATGAAGACGTAAAGCGAAAAAAAGTATCGGAAGACAAGTGGGATGGATTGTTGGGAGTTCGAGAGTCCGATAGAAGTCCGACGATTCGTTGGGAGTAGTTGCCGGAACCGACCGAGAACGAGTAGGGAGCTTGCCAAAGGGTTTTCGAAAGTTCACCAGAAGATTCATCGGAAGTTCACGAAGCTTGCCAAGAAAGATTGGAGCTTGCCAAAGAAGCTCGATGGAACTCGCCAAGATCATCATGAAGTCCGGGAGCTTGTCGGGAGTCCGTAGAATGGTTTCCGAGGGTTCGTCGGAAGACTGCCGGAAGTTCGCCGAAAGCTCACCGAAAGAAGTCTTGTCTTATAGACTTTGAAATAGCTTAAAAAATATCTTTAAAATTTATAGTTAGCACATAATTTGGTTTAGGATTAGGTGTTAATCCTATAAACCAAATTTGAGCCAATTCGGACTTCGTTTGGATCGGTTTCGGTCGAGTTTTCTAGCCAAACCACTATCTTGCGGAAAAATATGACTGGCGGTTGAACCGCCCCAGGCTGGGCGGTGGCACCGCCCAGAGGCCAAGAGCTGGGCAGTGGAACTACCCCAGGCTGGTAGTAGCACCGCCCCTGCTATGTCAGTCTGCCAGACTGACAAGCGGTTGCACCGCCTCTGACAGGCGGTTGAACCGCCCAACACCGGGAAACTCAAAAAATTCAAATTTGGGCTCCAAATTTGAATCACTTTGAGGCCTATAAATACCCCTCACATTCTTGGATGAAAGTAGTCTAGAACTGAAAAAAAGAAGGGAGAAACTCTCTTGAAAGTGTGTCAAATCTTCCCTCTAAGTCTTAAGAGTGTTCTAGTCCAAGAGAGGGGTAAGAGTGCTTTGTAAGGGTTATCTCCTAAGCCCGTCAAAAGGAGAGGTGCTGTGAGGGAGTTCATCCTCACCCGTTGGAAGGAGGATAGCTAGTGGAAAGCCGGTGGCCTCAAGCAAGAGGAATCGGGAGTGGACGTAGGTCGGATGACCGAACCACTATAAAAATCTGGTTTGCATTTACGTTCTTGCTATTTACTTTGCTGCAAACCCTTTCCACTTGCTGCCTTATTTACTCAACTTCATCTTCATCTTATTAGTATGCTTTAAAGTTAAAACGTAAACTTTTCGAGTTCAAACGAAACGTTGCATTCATTCGTACGAAGTTTCCGAACTTATTTTAATCGCTGAAAATTTCTCGTTCCTTACCGCTGCACTAATTCACCCCCCCCTCTTAGTGCCGCTCGATCTCTAACAATTGGTATCAGAGCCACGTTCTTTCTCTTTCGGATTTACACCCGTGAGAAATGACTCTAAATGGTTTTCAAGAGGGCTTTTCGGTTTTTCGTCCACCGTTCTTTAACGGTTCGGACTACACATATTGGAAAACTCGAATGAGAGTTTTCATACTTTCAATAGATTTGGATTTGTGGAACATCATCGAAAATGACTTTCAACTTTCCTCTAAACCGACGAACGAATGGCCGGATTTGGAGAAAAGGTCGTTTTCTTTAAACGCAAAGGCTATAAATGCCTTATTTTGCGCTTTAGATAAGAACAAGTTCAATCAGCTTTCAATATGTGAAATGGCTTTCGATATTTGGCGAACACTTGAAATCACGCACGAGGGAACTAATAGAGTTAAAGACTCGAAAGTAAACCTCTTATTGCATGATTTTGAGCTCTTCCGAATGACACCAAGCGAAACTATTAGCGATATATACACCCGCTTCACGGACATCGTCAATAGCTTGAAAAGTCTTGGTAAATGTTTTTCGAACTTTGAACTCACTAACAAGATTTTAAGATCCCTCCCAAAGAGTTGGGATCCAAAAGTAACCGCAATACAAGAGAGTGTGTGACACATTCTAAAGTAAGCCTACTATATCTTAGGTCCATTTATGAACCTAAGGTGTGCATATTTAATACAATACATATTTAATATATTATGGTGGATTTAATATATTTAACATATTTAATATACAATACATATTTAATATATTTAATATATATGTATTTAATACAATACATATTTAATATATATGTTCATATTTAATATGAACATATGGGGTGACCTATCTGAATAGACTCTGGCTATTGAATGGTGCTTGAGCTAGGTTCTCCAACCTCACTCAATTCTATCATGCTCCCACTGTCTCCATCAAGAATGCATTCCTTCTCAAGGAACACTGTTCTCTTGGCTACAAAGACCTTTTGATCCTCAGGGTGATAGAAATAATACTCACAAGTTTCCTTGGGGTATCCCACGAACTTGCACCGTTCCGTTCTAGATTCCAACTTATCAGGGTTGTGTCTCTTAACGTGGGCAGGGCAGCCCCAAATCTTAGCAATCTTAAGATCACGCATCTTCCCATTCCATATCTCATATGGAGTAGACAGTGGAAGCTTCTCCAAGCTTCTGTTTTGCCCTCTTTGCAAGGTACTCTTTGCAGTTCCTCTTCCAGTGCCCATCTTTGCCGCAGTGGAAGCACTGGCCTTTGTCCTTTATTAGGTCTTTCTTGGCAATCTTTGCCTTACCCATTTTGTTCTTGCCCTTTCCCTTGCCCTTCTTAAGGGTCTTCTCAACCTTCCTTTTCTTTCTAGTCTCACTAGTATAGAGAACTGGCTTCTCTTTCTTGATGGTGCTCTTTGCTTCTCTCAACATATTGAGGAGCTCTAGGAGGGTCACCTCAAGTTTGTTTATATTAAAATTCATTATGAACTGAGAAAAGGAATCTGGTAGGGACTGAAGCACAAGATCCATACACAGGTTATCCTCTAGGACCATTCCCAGACTTGTGAATTTCTCGATCCACTCAATCATCTTAAGGACATGGTTCTGAACCGATGTCCCCTCAGCCATCCTAGCACGAAAAAGACTCTTGGATATCTCATATCGTTGAGTTCTTCCCTATTCCTCAAATAGTTTGCGGAGATGCAGGAGTATGGAATTAGCATCCATATTTTCATGTTGTCTCTGTAACTCAGTAGTCATAGAGGCCAACATATAACACTTAGCAAGAGTGGAATCATCTAAGTACTTCACATAACGAGTGATCTCATCCTCGCTTGCCCCTTCGTCGGGTGTAGGGATCACTATATCAAGGACATACATGATTTTTGGCGCCGTGAGAACAATTCTCAGATTGCGAAACCAATCCATATAATTTGGACCAATGAGGCGGTTGGCATCAAGTATGCCATGTAAAGGATTTGAAAGCGACATTTTCTGAATTAAAGATATAGTAGAAATAAATAACATGTAGACTTTACAAAAATTAAATAGTTAAGATAAGGACTTTTATCTTAATGTACTCCCACTAATTATTTGCGAGACATACAACACCCTCCGGTATGTGAATCGGAGACCCCCGGTGGATCTCTAGTGGGGATCGGGATCCAATCGGCATCTTAACGTAACCTCGAGGGACTCGACCAATCATGTTAAGCCCGTAAAGGTAGGCAACTCTTGCCAATCACAACTTGTGATTCCCATCCTGTTTGGCCTCCAAACCACCATGACCTCGAGGGACTCGACCAACCATGATGTTCGGTTAAGTCATCACCATCGTTACAAGATGAGTCTGATTCAGTGATATACTCTCGAGGGACTCGACCAACCATACCATATCCTCAGATCACCGGTGACATCTCTATATTTTAGATTAGATAGCGAGACGCGAAATAGGTGAGTCTCGAGGGACTCGACCAACTCAACCTATACTGGGAATCGGTTCCTAGCTATAACGATGGAAGGCCACGTGAGTCAATCTAATTGCCTCACGTTTACCAACTTAATATTATTAATGGAGAGGATTTTTGATTTGGTCTTCTAACATAATGTGTCACACACATACGTATTTAATATATATATCTACATCACATGCAAATATATATATACATATCTAGTAGGTGTATATCTAATCACACATCAAATGAGCAATCACACCAGATGATCATGGGCCACATCCTAATGTGATCAGGCCCGAGCCAGTAGGCCCAATCACTCACATCAAGATCTATATGTGCTTCGGCACATCTCTATGCCCTGTGATTGTCCATCTCACTTCGTCAGATCCGTTGGCATCTCAACACATCTCCATGCGTCAGATCGTTTGTCTCGGCCTCGTAAGTCATGCTATCGCTATACCTCCTCATGTAATTACAATATAATTACAGGCACGTAGGCCCAACAATAAATGAGAAAAGAATAGAGGCTCATAGGCCTCAATAATAATAATCACATATACACACATCACATCACGGTCCATGATCATCTATCCACATCATATATCATATGTATATGTTATTTTATAGGACTACTAGACAAAAATAATAGTTAATTAAACTATTTAATTAACATATTTAATTTTCTGAAATCAGGGACATAAAGAAAAATTTTGAATTCTTAGGGGTATTTTAGTAATTCGAAAAAAGGGTATTTTGGTAATTCTATCAAAGGGGATAGAATCTGAAATTTTTAAAATTCTAAGGAGTATTTTGGTAATTCTGTCAAAAGGGGGCAGACTCTGGAATTTCTGAAATTTTGAGGGGCAAACTCAACTACAGTTGCTGCCCTTCCTAGCCCTTTTGCGCCATCGATTTTGGCATCAAAAGCAGATCCAAAACACAACATACGCAGTTTAAGATCCGATCTTCACACGAGCAACCTAGCTCTGATACCACTATTGAGAAATCCTTTAGGGGAGCAGCATCACATGCGCAGTGAAAGAACAGAAAACAAAACCCCAGATTTTCCGCAGAAAGTTTCCGTCATCGTGCGAAGATCGGTGCATCAAAAACAAATCCGTAAAACTGCACGTGTAAAAGAAGATACCTAAGGAGATCATATATCCCTGAATTCTTGCAGATCTGTGAGAGAGTATGAAGGAGGTCAAGCATCCTCCTCTCTAGCGGTATCCACACGGCAGGGATTGCAACGATGCACCTCTCTCTCTAGGGAGAGGAGAACAGGAGGTGGACACCAAAAAAAATCCTAAGCCTATAGAGCTTTGGTTCCCTCCTATTTATAGAGGCCCCCTGAAAACCCTAATGGATCTTTTGCCCTATTAGGTATTGGATCTCCATCCAATTACCCAAGCCTCTTGGATTAGTGGGTCTCTACCCAATAATCTCTTGTTAGCAATTATTGGATCTCATCTCAGGATCCAATAATTCAGGGGCTTAATGAATATCCAATAAGAGAGGGGGTTCAGCGGATATCTCATATCTGAACCTCTACTCGTCGCAACACCTATCATATGTGTGTGACCCTCTAGGCCCAATATCGAGCTGGCCATGAGCCATACTTGTTAGAACTCCTTCTGACTTAGTGAATTATTATCTCTATAATAATTTACCCAACTCATTTACTACGGACGTACCAGGCCACTATGCCATGGCCCCCAGATGATACAGGGGAATCTAATCCTTTGGACCTATCTGTCCTCAGTTACCATATATCTATAGTCCCTCATCCATCTAATATCCCAGAGACCCTATACCGGCATGGTGCTGTTAGGCCCATATGATCTCTCCTTGAGTCTTGCTTTTATCGGATTCTGTCACGCCCCCCAAATTTTTAATCCCGTTCAGGAGGTGTGACCCTGTCTTAAAATCCATAACATTAAAATTTTAGCAACAAACCAATCCCAGGATTCATAATGATATTTGAGGACACTAACGATCATTCAAGTCATAAATCACATCCAAAACCCATAATTCATAAAACCTGTGCAATTTATAATTCATATACCACATCACTCTAAGATTCATAAAATTCAAAGTCAACTCAACTAAATAATATCTACATCATAAAATCCACAAGTGAGGAAATCCATATAGCTACAAAACTAACATTTACCACACATTTATATCATCATGCCCTTTAAACTTCACATTTCAAGTCCCAACATGAGAGGCCCTCCAACCTTTACAAAACATATAAGTTCAGGTTTACCATCGACATTTCACTAAATACAAAATGTACTTATACAACAAAACATATCAACCACTAAAGATCAACCCAAAATCTTCTAGCTTTCCCTTCCTTAACCCAATTTAAACATCCCAGAGTCTGATAAGCTAACCTAAAAATATTATATAACAATGGGGTGAGCATAACAAAGCTCAGCAAGTGACTAACATATCCATAGGGAAGGAGAATAGCTTTCAATAAGCTTGATATCAAAATGCAAGGCCAGATACAGGGAAACATATATATCATCATATCAGAATCACGAATGTCCTCTTATTCAACTTATTTAATTCATAACAATAGAGTAAGGAATAATTAGAGCATATCAGACGATGATAATGGTAAGTTGGAGCATATCCAATGACACACAGGACAATATGAAACATATCAATGGTGCATGGGTGATCTCTCAGAACATATCAGAATAACAAACAAATAACAGAAGTTCGAATGTCAAATCTAATCATTCACTTTCGTATCATCCAAAGCGCACATATAAACACAAACAATGCTTTGGATATCATATCAAAAACACAGAGGGTGCAGTGGGATCTCAACGATATCTCCCACGTCTAGGAGAGTCATCATCCACGTCTGGATGAAGCCGATAGGGGGGCCGGCAGAGCATCTCAGGCTCTAAGCACGATCCCTTTACCATTTCTGGCAAAGGTCCAAACAATCCCTTTACTATTTCTAACAAAGGTCTAGACAATCCCACAGACACCAGAGTACAAAAGAACAGGTGTGAATAATAATTTGGCATATATCGGAAGCACATGCGGAACAATAAAACGTACATGCACCTTTATGAAATAGTACGATACAAGCATATTCTTTCACAATGCATTCAAATTTAAAATGAAAATAATAGCATAGGCATACAAGGATTTGAAACAAGAGTATACAGCTCAATCGAAAGAAAAGGCTTTAGCTGAATTCAGTTTCCAACAAAAAGGACAAAACAAGAATAGGCAAACTTGGCAACAAATCTGGTTCTGACAGAATTTGAGGGGCATAATTACTGAGTTATTTGAGTAACCAAATATACTCCAATTCACTCTAAATTAATGTCATTTGAACGATATAATAATCTAGATTCGGATTAACAAAGTTTGGTATGAATTAGAGGTCTCCACAGGAAGTTACAAATCATTTAGTGACAACAGGTCAGAAAACATCATCTCTGTTTTACAGGATATATAGGGTCGACTAAAACAGACGTTTCGGTTGGTGTCTGTACTCCAAATATTTCAAATAAGATATGCACAGAAAGCTTTATGAGTCTACTTTCCAATAAGGTTAATTTTATCACCATTGAATCTGTTCACAGTGAGTTACCAATGATAGAATGCCCAAAGGTCAGAACTCGGAATCTCTATTTGACAGATTCTATAGGGTCAATTCAAATAAAAATTAGAATAGGAAATTGAACTCCAAATCCATACATCTTAGTCTCAAAATAAAGATATACTAGTATACTTTCGGGTGGATTTAATTTTGTTTAAATACGAATTCGGTACAGAGAATTATAGACATGACAAAGCAGAAACGACAGAATCTGGAAAAGAAACCCAGATTCACTGTTTGATGCATAAATTGCAGAAATATCATTATTAAACTTCAATCCTCTAAAATTTTTAGGATTAGGATGAGAACAAGGATCAAACTAACAGTAGGAAGGGGTTAGAATACTTGCCTTTGATCAATTTTGATCCCAATGAAAAGTATTGAGCCCAAGAACCCTAAATCCCCAATTCTCCTTCTCTTCTTCTCCTTATCTTCTTCTCTCTTTCTCCCCCTTTCTTCTCCACGTAGGCTGCCTTCTCAGTTTCCTTAGGAATGAAGGCAGAGGGTTTTAAATGGTGGGATTTGTTATTTTGTGCATTTTGCAGTTTAGTCCTTGTGTTACATATTTTTACAATTAAGTCCTCCGAATTTTACAAATAGGTCCTCCGAATTTTACAAACAGATCCTCACATCTTATAAATAGGTTTTCAATTTCATTCAAACTCATCTATCAAATTTAAAATGGATAGTAACTTTGCTATTAAACTCTTATACGAAAATTTAAAAACAAGGAATGCGAGGGATGCTACAGATTCTCCCAGAGAACTCTTTCTCTCTCAATCCGAATAACCTTGGCCAAGGATTTGTTCAAGCAAGAATACATGTGATATTTCTCTCATGATATCGAGAGCAGATGATCCTCTATTGACACTCAATAGCCCTTGTAAGGTTGGCTATCACTCCCAATAACCGGTTGTACTAGATCTGGAACTTTCCAAACCTGTAAGTCCGGTATCAAAGAGTGGAGTACTCATACAGGATATCCTTGGTGTCTCAAGTCTAAGGACTAGATGTACTATTGGGACTACGGGATCGTTGTCTGATGTAAGGTATCAATAACCATCCAGCATTCCGTAGGTGGATCAATCAGTGAACTCATTCCCCAATGAGCACCTGCACTGTACCCTTAGTGTCCCCACACGAGTAGCTATAAGACCAGCTACCTCCATCATATGGATAGGTATACAGCACACCAGTCTATCCAGTTATCTCGATGTTCTTCTCGAGTAACCTATGACTAGGATAATTTAGGGTCTGTGTTTCAAGGTGAATCGATCTCATTATCGTGATCTTATCATGATCCGATTCCCATTGCACAAATCCAAGGATATCACAATATATGCAACACACAAGATAAAGTGATAAAACGCCTAATAATAAGCAAAGAGAAAAAGTGCATATCAAGTCACAAGTGTCATCACTCATGTGATTGGCTTGAAGGGCACATATGACTAGCACATGTCACCGATAGCCTCACTTGGTGCCATTCAGAAAAGCTAAAAATCATGCATTAAGAAGTTTACTTTTGAGTCTTTGACTCTACTAGTCCTCTCGTATGTGATTTCAAGTGTGTGTCAAATATCAAAAACTATTTCGCACTTTGAAATCCGATTAAACTCGTTTTTATCTAAGGTGCAAAATAAAGCATTCATAGCCTTTGCATTTAAAGAAAAAGATTTTTTCTCTAAATCCGATAATTTGTTCATCGATTTAGTGAAAGTTTAAAAATGATTTTCAATAATATTTCATAAATCCAAATTTATAGAAAGTAAGAAAACTCTCATTCGAGTTTTTCAATAAGCGTAGTCCGACTCGTTAAAGAAGGGAGGACGAATGATAAAAAACCCTCTCGAAAGCCATGAAGAGCCATTTCTCATGGGTGTGAATCCAAAAGAGAAATACTGGGCTCTGATACCAACTGTTAGGATCAGTTTGACACTAAGAGGGGAGGGGTGAATTAGTATAGTGATAAAATACGATAAGTTTATGCGTTTTTGGAAAACTCCATACGATAAAAATCGTTTCGATGAAAGTTATTTTAGAAACGTATTAAACTTGAAAGACATTTGCAAGGATGAGAAAGTAGAGAAGGAGTAAGTAGGATGGTTTGCAGAAAGATAAATGTAATAAGTAAATGCAAACCTGATTTTTATACTGGTTCGATCATTCGACCTATATCTACTCCTAATTCCTCTTCACTTGAGGCTACTGGCTTTCCACTAGTAGTCCTCCTTCCAACGGACGAGGACTAAGTCCCTTATAACTCAATTCTCCTTTTACAGGTTCAAGAGATCAACCTCTTATAAGCACTTCACTCCTCTCGTTAGGTGCAATACAAATGAAAGCTAAAGGAGGGATTTCTAAAGAGAATTCTACAGCGTTTTCTCACTTTTAAAGTTTGTGTGCTTGTGTGTTCAACCCAAGGATGAGAGGGGTATTTATAGGCTCCAATTAGATTCAAACTTGGAGCCAAAAATCATCCCATCCTGGGTCTATCAGGTTCTAGCAGTACCACCGCCAGTGCTGGGTGGTACCATCACTTGTCACACTACCACTGAGTGTATTGGGTGGTACCACCACTCAAATACACTATCGGTGGGCAATACCACCACCCAAACTTAGTCTTGAAGACTAAGCCTTCAAGCAGTTCCACTGCCCACCTGGTGGTGCTACCGCCTGACATGGCATCCGAGCACTGTGTGGGCTTTTCATTCGGCCCAACACAGCCCTAATTCGGGTCCAACTAGCCCCTAACAGGGTTAAAGGGATTACCTCCCATTCTTAATTATAATTACGTGCTAATTAGGAAATTAAAGACATTTCCTAAGCAAAACAAAATCTGACAAGTTAAGTCTTCTTCCAGCGAGCTTCTGGTGAACTTGCGATGGTCTTCCGATAAACCCTTAGACACCTTCCTATGGACTCCCGGCAGGCTCTTGGACTTCATGATGATCTTGGCAAGTTCCAATGAGTCTTCTTTGGTAAGCTCTGATTTTTCTCTATGAGCTCTATGAAGCTCCGACGAGTCTTTCCAGTGAACTTTCGATGAACCCTTCGTCAAGTTCTCGACTCACTCTCGGCCAATTCCGATAGCATTCCTAACGAATCTTCAGACTTTCAACTAACTCTCGAACTCCCAATGATTCGATCATCCTTGACTCTAGCACTTCATTTTACTTTGTTTTTATCGCTATCATAGTTAATCCTGCACACTAATTAATCCTTAATCCTACTTCGATCTAGATAATTACAAAGTGAATTAACATCCTGTTACCTAACACGTCATTGGTCGATGCTTCATCCGGTTCTTCGGTGTATCATCCTCTCTTGTGGCTTGTTACCCAATCAGCAGTTGACCTCCACAACCTCGATCTCCTTGGTGTAACTCCACTTCTCTTGGCTCGATGTCCGATATCTTTATCCGAAGCCTTCTGCTAATTATCGATCGGACCTCCGGCTCAACGTCCAATATCTTGACGTGTTCTCCTCCGATGCAATGTTAATTCATCCTACTTTTATTTGTCTAATCATGATCGAGAGTAAACCTATGTGACTCAAAGCGTAGTTAGATAAACAGAACATGATCAATTAGTTTCATCATCAAAATCTAAGATTTAGCAATTCTCATCCTGTTCGACCTCTTAACCATCATAGCCTCGAGGGACTCGACCAACCATGATATTCGGTTAAGTCATCACAATCATTACAAGATGAGTATGATTCAATGATATACCCTCAAGAGACTCGACCAAGTATACTATATCCTTGGGTCACCGGTGACATCTCTATGTCAGAGGTAAGATAGCGAATCTAATATAGGTGAGTCTCGAGGGACTCAACCAACTCAATCTACACCAAGAATTGGTTCCTACCTATAATGATGGAAGGCCACGTGGATCAATCTAATTGCCTCACGTTTACCAACTTTATATTATTAATAGAGGAGATTTTTGACTCAGTCTCCTAATATAAAGTGTCACATACATACATATTTAATATATATCTACATCGCATATAAATATATATATCTAGTAGGTGTATAAGCAATCATACATTACATAAGTAATCACACCAGATGATTATAGACCATATCCTAATATGATTAAACCCGAGCCAATGGGCCCAATCACTCACATCAAGATCTATGTGTGCAGCGGTGCATCTCCATGTCCTATGATCATCTATCTTATCGTCTTCGGTTCCATCGGCATCTCGACGCTTCTCCATGCGTCGTGATCATTCGTTTCGACCTCGTAGTCCTGCTATCACTTTCACACTCCCGCTACGCCTCCTTGTATAATTACAACATAATTACGAGCACGCAGGCCCGATAATAAATGAGAAAAATAGAAACCGTAGACCCCCATAATAATAATGATCACATCATACACATACATCACATCATACGACCTATGATCATCTATCCATATCATACATCATAAGTACACATCTTTGTATAGGACTACTAGATAAATAATAATAGTTAATTAAACCTTTTAATTAACTAATATTTTTCTGAAATAAGGGATACGTAGAGAATTTTCTAAATTATAAAGGGTATTTTGGTCATTTGATCAAAAGAGACATAAACTAGAATTTCTAAAATTATGAGGGGCAGAATTATCTTTCGATTGAAACCCTAGTTCCCTTCCCTACCTACGTTACAGTGTGGTCGCCACCACCCTGCCGGGTGGTGCCACTACGGGGGGGCGGCGGCAAGGGCACCGCCCTTGCCCGTGGCCTGCACTACAAGCGTAGTGCCCGCATCGGGTTGGTGTCCCCTTTGTGGGTTAGTTGCCGCGGGTGGTGTTGCACCCTCGCAAGCCCAATGTCACCCATATGGGCGAGCCCTTGCCCGTGGGCGGCGCTGGCCCTACGGGCACTTTGCCCGAGGGGGCAACGCCCACAGGTATTGCCCTTGTTGGGGCAATGCCCGCAGGTAGTGCCACCCGTACTTGCATCCCTAATGGCAAGCGTAGTGCCCGCACGCAGGTAGGTCGTAGGCTACGGGTGTTGCCTACCTACGGCCGCCTACCTACGGCCTATAGGCCGTCGGGCGCCTGCATGCAGATGGCAGCCGAGGGTAGCAAGGGCAGCAATAGTTGCTGCCCTTTCTCACTTTTGTGTCAATGATTTTGGCATCAGAAGCACATCCAAAACATAACACACGTAGTTTAAAATTTGATCTTCGCATGAACAACCTAGCTCTAATACCACTATTGGAAAATCTAGAGGTGATATCACATGCGTAGCGAAAGAACAAAAAATAAAAATCCTATATTTTCATGAAAAGGTTTCATCATCGTGCGGAGATTGATGCATAAAACAAATTCGCGATTCCAAAACTGCATATATGAAAAGATAATACTTAGGGAGATCGTATATCCCTGAGATTCTAATAGGACCCTAGTAGGGTAAGGTCCTACTCAACCATGTAGCAACTAATAAAAACCCTGTGAGAATGTAATAAATCCCACCTAGCCGCCTCTATCCTATAAAGAAGAGAGGCTATGGTTTATATTTGGGTCTTTGGGCTTCTTAGCCGCCGCCCCCTTGTTACTGGGCCAGCCCGCTAAGGTTGAGGGCAAATTGGGTAGTTCACTTAGGAAGCAGCCCCTAGGGCTAGGGTTTGGAGTTCTATATAAGATTGTAGCCTCCACCTCTTTGGAATAAGAAAGATCAATCTACAATTGCAGCCACCAGGCTACTTGGAGGGTGGAACCCCTATAGCGTTCCAAGGGTTGATCCCCCTCAAAGATCAATCTCCATAGAATTCCTCTAGGGTTCTATCATCTGGTATCAGAGCAGCGATCTTGCTGCTTTTGCTGCCATCCCTGCCGCCCACCATTAGCCAAGCAATTCCCACAATTGCTCTTGACGTCGTCGTCTCCACCGTCATCTCTTGACGTAGATCAAATCAATCTCTGATCGCCACCTCTAATTGCATCAGAGATCTGGTATTTTTCTACCACCAATACCTTTTGCTGTTGTAATTTTTCATCTAAAATATCAAAAGAAGTATTTCTATCGATCCCTTGCTGTGAATTCCTTGCGTCGCAAAAGTTACCATCTTTGCGAACGAAGGATTGCTTTGCAAAAATTTCAGCCGTGTGTTCTTTGCCTCTAACCGATCTAATTGTTATCCTTTTTGAACGAAATTTTTTGTGCACCTCATAGATCATCTTGGCTCCCATCTATGATTGATCTATTGTGGAATTCATCACAAAAACAAATTCGTGTGTTGCTGCAATCTCTCGTCACAAACTGCTAAAATTTTTTGACTAGAATTCTGCTATCGCAACTTGCACCGATTTCTTTACTGCTTTGCTACTGAAATTTCTTGATCCAATTTGTTATCCTTATTGCTATCTAAACTAAGATTCTACCATCAAACCCCCTCCTCAAACCCCTGAGTTTTCGCTGGAAATTTCGTCGAGAAACCGCTATTTCTTTGACGATAATTCTGCTCTTATGAGACAACGCATATAGGCAGCAATTTCTACTGATTTTTGTCAAATCTTTGCTGCGAGCTACCACAGATCTAAAACCCTCTTCCCTAACCTTCATCCACTACCATCTCAGCCCAAAACTCCATCAAATCGCAGCCCCAAATAGCACCTAAAATAGCCACAAAATAAGCCTAAACCGCAGCCTACATTCACCAATCTACCAACCCTTTCAACCACCACTTCTCTCAACCAATACATGCCTTTAACTCGACAGCAAAAAAGAGATCTTAATATTACAGATTTGGAGACATATGCTATGGCATCCGAGGAGGCAATTGATGCTAAATTTGAAGCCTTCGAGACACGAATGGAGGAGAAGATTTGGACTCTCTTTGCCGAACTTAGTTTAGGTCGACCACCGAGCCCAAAGAAATCACATCAAGGGGAGAGCTCTAATCGAAGAGATGACCTCCAGGAGAGTGGAGGCTCTATGACCGATCCCCACTATCCACGCATGAGGGTGGACTTCCCTAGATGGGAAGAAGGAGACCCGATTGGTTGGATCTCGCGCGCGGAGCGATATTTTCGGTATCACAAAACCGCGGACGCATCTATGGTAGAAATTGCAGCTATACATCTTGAAGGGGATGCCATACAATGTTTTAATTGGTTTGAACACACTCATGGAGTCCTCTCATGGCGACAATTCAAAGAAGGACTGCTGATCCGCTTCGGACCAACCAATTACGAGAACTTTGACGGACAACTAACAAAGATCCGACAAACCTCCACCATCCAGGAGTATCAAACCAGGTTTGAAAGGTTATCTAATCAAACTCATGATTGGTCTGAAAAATAGTTATTGGAGACATTTATTGAGGGCTTGAAGCCAGAGATCCGGGGAGAAGTTAAAGCACGACAACCATACACGCTTATGGCAGCCATCTCTTTCGCACGACTTCAAGAGGAGCGATTGAACCACAAAGCCCAAAGGACTAGGATCATTCCCCAACCAGCAATATCGAATCCCTCAGCCCCCCCTACTATCAATCGAGCTCCTGCACCAAAAAGGTTGACAAGAGAAGAGCTTCGAGACCAATCTGCCAAGGGGTTATATTGGCATTGTGACGAGCCGTGGAGCCGCGAGCATCGCTGTAAAAAAGGGAGACTTCTTGTGATCGAACCAGTGGAAGAAGAGATCAGTGAACAGCTAGAAGAGAGTCTTGAACATGAGGATAAAGATGTGGAAGAAGAGCCACAATCAACCGACTTTATGGTACATGCGCTAGCCGGCTACTCAAATCCGCAAACGATGAAAGTTGGAGGCCTGCTCAAACAACAACCAATCACCGTTCTCATCGATACAGGCAATACTAATAATTTTCTAAATAGTAAGGTTGCTGCTCAGATGACGCTCTATATCGAAGGTTGCAGCAAGTTCGACGTAAAGGTTGCCGACGGTCGAATCCTAAAATGCGACCAAAGATGCCCACAGGTGAAACTATTACTGCAGGGCCAAGAAATTATTGCTGACTTCTTCCTCCTACCAATTGATGATTATGAGGTGTGGTCTTTGGGCATAGAATGGTCGACGACACTAGGTGATGTCTCTGGAACTTTTCCAAATTGATTATGAAATTCTATTTCAAAGGTAAATAGGTCATCCAACGCGGGAAGCGCGGAAGCAACGTAACCACCGTTTCAACCCAATGAATGGAGAAAGTTTTACACAAGATAAATGGTGGCTTTCTTATGCATCTCCAGTAGCAACCAGAGGGGGAGGAATGGAAGAAGGATCCAGAAACCAGCAACATCATCAAAAAATTGGAGGATCCAAGCGCAATAGCTCACTATACTTGGGATTCGAGGGATCTATGCTATAAAGGTCGTATTGTACTTATACCAAACTCCCCTTGCATCAAAGTCATTCTGCACGAAATACACTCCATACCTTTAGCAGGGCACTCCGGATTTCTAAGAACCTACAAAAGAGTGAAGCAAAACTTTTATTGGAAAGGGATGAAAAAAAGACCCTATTTCTGAATACGTAGCACAATGTGATGTATGTCAACAAAGAAAAAGGTAAAAGCAAGGGTTTATATTTGTTAAGCGAGTCCAGGAAACTACAACCACTACCCATACCAGACTCGGTGTGGACTGACATCTCCATGGACTTCATCAAAGGGCTGCCACCTTCCAAAGGTAAAAGCACAATCTTTGTGGTGGTTGATCGACTTATGAAATATGCTTATTTTTGTGTGCAAAATCCCTACACTACTGTTAGTATTACTCAGATTTTCATAGAAAATATTATCAAACTACATGGGATGCCAAGGTCCATCGTAAGTGATCGTGACAGGGTCTTCCCTAGTAAATTTTGGACTGAGTTATTTCAATTAAAGGGCAACAAACTCAAGATGAGCACTGCATATCATCCACAAACTGACGGCCAAACAGAAGTGGTGAACAGATGTTTAGAGACATACCTTCGGTGTTTCGCTAGTGATCGACCAAAGGAGTGGACAATTGCTAAATGGCTCCCCTAGGCCGAATGGTGGTACAATACTACATATCATTCATCTACAAAATGTACCCCATATGAAGCATTATATGGTCGGAGGCACCCTGTGATTCCAAAGTATGTAATTGGCTTGGCTAAGGTAGATCAGTCTCTTTGCCGAACTCGTCGACCAAGATTTAATTGACAGGGGACAAACTCCTCTCTATGGTAGAAATTGCAGCTATACATCTTGAAGGGGATGCCATACAATGGTTTGATTGCTAAAGGATAATCTCTCTACCGCTCAAGCTAGAATGAAGCTTTAAAGCGCGACAACCCGTGTACGCAAGTCGACACACGAAGAAGTGAAAGTGTGGATTTGGATCTCGTCTTGTGAATAAATCTTGAAGGGGATACGAATGGTTTTGATTGGTTTGGAACACACTCATGGAGTCTTCTATGGCTACAATTCAAAGAAGGACTACTTGAATTTTTAGTAGGAGACTGGGTTTATCTTCGCCTACAACTATACAAGCAACTATCCATCAACACACGAGCCTCCATGAAGCTATCTCCACGTTTTTATGGGCCCTATCGATCATAGAGCGTATTGGAGTTGTGGCGCATGTCTTTAAATTACCTAAAGATGTTAAAATTCACCCTATCTTCCACGTGTCATGCTTGAAGCCCAAGTTAGGAGAACACGAGACACCACCAGATCACAACTTTCGCCAACACCACCGATGATGGAAATATTCAAGCCCAACCATAAGCCATCCTCGACCTTGGGATTTGCAGAGTCGTGATGCGTCGTCGACGCCTCTCACTCCACACCTTTTGAAGTACTAGTACATTGGACTAATTTACCACTAATGAAGATGCCACATGGGAATCATATGAGGAGTTGAAGTCCTCGGTTCCTTGAGTTTATGGAACCCACACCTTGAGGACAAGGCCGATTTGAAGAGGACGGGCTTGATAGGACCCTAGCGAGGTAAGGTCCTACTCAACCATGTAGCAGCTAATAAAAACCTATTGTTAAACTGAGAATATAATAAACCCCACCACCTAGTTGCCTCTGTTTAGAGACATCCTATGAAAAAGAATGAGAGGCTAGGGAATTTAATACCTTTGGGCTTCTACCTATTGCCTCTATTGAGGGACAAATCCTGGGTAGAATTCACTTAGAAGAAGAGGGTTAGGGTTTGGCCTAGCTCTATATCAACACACGAGCCTTAGCCTCCATTTTTATGGGCCTCTTTGGATCATAAGAAAGATCTCTTCCACGTGTCATGCTTGAAGCCCAAGTTGGGAGAACACGAGGCATCCAGAGATCAAGCCCCTCGCCTAACACCAGCGATGATGGAAATATTCACCCAACCACAAGCCATCCTTGAGCAGAGTCTATGCTTGGGTACTAGTACATTGGACTAATTTACCACTTGAACCACATGGGAATCATATTGAAGCGTTCCTTGAGTTCAGGAACCCGGCCTTGATCCCAAGGCGATTTAAAGAAGGGCGGGCTTAATAGGACCCTCGGGGTTAGATCCTACTCAACCATCTAACTAATATTAATAAACCTCGGGCCAACCACCTAAGCTAAGGTTGAGGGCAAATTGGGTAGTTCACTTAGAAGAAGCAGCCCCTAGGGCTAGGGTTTGAAGCTCTATATAAGCTTGTAGCCTCCACCTCTTTGGAATAAGAAAGATCAATCTACAATTGCAGCCACCAGGCTACTTGGAGGATGGAACCCCTATAGCGTTCCAAGGGTTGATCCCCCTCAAAGATCAATCTCCATAGAATTCCTCTGGGGTTCTATCAGATTCTTGCAAATCTATGTAAAGGACGATGGAGGTCAAGTGTCCTCCTCTCTAGCGGTGATCCACACGGCAGGAACTATGAAGATGCTCCTCTTTAAGGAGAGGAGAATAGGTGGTGGCCACCAAGAAGCCCTAGCTTATGGATCTTTGTTTCCCTCTTATTTATAGAGGGCCCCTGTAAACCTTAATGGATCTTGCCCTGTTGGGTATTGGTTCTCCATCCAATTACCCAAGTCTCTTAGATTAATGGGTCTCTACCCAGTAATCTCTTATTAACTCTGATTGGATCTTATCCATAGGATCCAATAATTCAAGGGCTTATTGGATATCCAATAATTCAAGGGCTTATTGGATATCCAATAAGATAGGGGCTCTAGCGGATATCTCATATCTGAACCTCTACTCGTCGTAACACCTACCATATGTGTGTGACCCTCTGGGCTCAATATCGAGCTGGCCGTGAGGTTATACCTATCAGAACTTCTTCTAACTTAATGAATTATTATCTCCATAATAATTCACTCGACTTATCGACTATGGACGTATTAGGCCACTACGTCGTAGTCCCTAGATGATACAGGGAAATCCAATCCTTTGGACCTATTTGTCCTTAGTTATCATGTACCGATAGTCCATCCATCTAATATCCCAGAGACCATATATTAGGTATGGTGCTGTCATGCTCATATGATTTTCAATCGAGTCTTGCTCTAATCGGATTCTCCCAAAGAACTCTTTCTCCCTCAATCTGAAAAACCCTGGCTAGGGATTTGCTTAAGTAAGAATACATGGGATATTCCTCTTATGATATCGAGAGTGGATGATCCTCTATTGACACTCAATAACCCTCGTAGGGTTGGTTACTACTCCCAATAACCGATTGTACTAGATCTGAAACTTCCAAACCTATAAGTATGGTATCAAAGAGTGGAGTACTCATACAGGATATCCTTGGTGTCTCAATTCTAAGGACCAGATACACTACTAGGACTACAAAATCGTTGTCTGATAACGAGTATCAATAACCATCCAGCATTCTGTAAGTGGATCAATCAGTGAACTCATTCTCCAATAAACACCTGCACTGTATCCTTAGTGTCCCCACATGAGTAGCTATGAGACTAGCCACCTCTATTATATGGACAAGTATACAACATACCAATCTGTCCAGTTATCTCGATGTCCCTCTCGAGTAACCTATGACTAGGATTATTAAGGGTTTGTGTTTAAAGGTGAATCGATCTCATTATCATGATCTCATCATAATTCGATTGTCATTGCACAGATCTAAGGACATCACAATATACATCCAGATAATGTGAGAAACTACCAATAATCATAAGAAAAAAGATTGACGCAATGTGTTACAAGTGCCAATACTCATGTGATTGACTTATAGGGCACCTATAACTAGCAAACACTAGGCTACTCCATTGCCCAATCTATCGATACCACCGCCTAATATAATCTCGGAGATTGTGTCTTAGAGATTGAGCCACTAGTGGTTCCACCACTAGCTCTAGTGGTGCCACCACTTGATCCAACTTTTGGGTCACTGAATAGGCCTTTCTCTTGGCCCAAAATAGCCCCAACTCTAGCTCATTGGCCCCTAATTTAATTGGCATGGTTACACCTAAAACTAACTCAATTACAATCATAACTACTTCAATCTAGATATAATCGATTACAAACAAGAATACTAAGTTGTCCAGTACGTCATTGGTTTATCTGGCGTTTTGTCCGAACCTTCAACGCATCATCCTCTCTTACGACGTATTGCCTAATCGGCATATTGACTTCCGTAACTCTGATCTCCTTAGCACAATGTCTGATCTATCTAGCTCGATGCCTGAACTCATGGCATGAAGCCTTCTGCCGACATATCGACTAGTCCTTCAGTCCGATATCCAATCTTCTGACATGTTTTACTCCGACCCAACTTCTTATTCCATTGCTTTAATCGATTTGTCTTTCTCTGATCGAAGCTAGTCCAGCATCACTCAAACGTCGATTAGATCATAACTTTATCAATTAGTTTCATCATCAAAATTTAAGATTCAACAAGTGACACCGCCAAACTGGCGATGGAACTACCTACGAGCTGAAAAAGTCAAGCACACTTTTGCAAGCTATCAAGTGGTTGTACCGCTAGAGCCCTATCTTCGAGGCTCTACATGCGGTAGTACCTATCACGCCCCCCGAATTATTGCATTCAAGAAGTGTGACCTAGTCTTAAATCGATAATATTAGAATTTATCAACAATCCAATCAAGGATCCAAACTAAAGTTTGAGGACACTAAGAATCATTCAAGTCATAATTCACACCCATAAAACCTATGCAGTTTATAATCATGCATCACTTCACTTAATGATTCATAAAATCTAAAGCCAACTCAACTAAGTATTAACCACATCATAAATCCATAAGTGTGGGAATTTATATAATCACAAAACCAGTATTTACCACAAGTTCATATCATTATACCAATTAAATTTATCATTTCAAAATCCTGAACATTAGAGGTCCTTTAAACTTTTACAACACAAGTTTAGATTTATTCTTTAAATTTTATCAGATGCAAAGTGTACTTATACAATAAAACCTATCAACCAATAAATATCTGCCTAAAATCTTCTAGCTTTTCACTGCTTCAACCCAAATCTAGCTTTTCAATGAGTGACAAGCTAACTTAAAAAATTTATATAGCAACGGTGTGAGCATAAAAAGCTCAGTAAGTGACTAACATATACATGGTAAAAGAGGATAGTTTTTAAATAAACTTGATATCAAAATGCAAGGCAGGAATACAAGAGTTATAGATAGCATCTCATTAGACGTAAAATCATAAGGGTCATTTCATTCGAATTTTACTTTATTCATAACAATTAAGGAGAGGAAATTGGAGCATATCATTAGCATAGGAAGCTTTTAGGCATGTATCAAATAGCATATGAAGCATTTAGGCACATATCAAAGGTATAAGAATGTTTAGGAGCATATCCATGACATACAAAACTTTTCAAAGCATATTAATAACGTATAAAATGTTTCAGAGCATATCAAGGGCATAAGAAATATTTTGAAGCATATCAATGGCATATAGGACATTTCAGAGTATATCAATGGCATATGAAATGTTTCAGAATATATCAATGGCATATGAAATATTTCGAAGCATATCAATGATGTATAAAATGTTTCGAAGCATATTAAGAGAATAAGAAGTATTTCAGAATATATCAAGGATATATGAAATATTTCGAAGCATACAAGTGCAAATGAAATATTTCGGAACATATCAATGACGTATAAAATATTTCGGAGTATATCAAGAGCAAATAAAATATTTCAGACTATATCAATGATGTATGAAAGGTTTCGAAACATATCAATGACATATAAAATATTTCAAAACATATCAATAGTGTATGAAATGTTTCAACACATATTAAGGGCAAATAAAATATTTTGGAACATATCAATGATGTATGAAATATTTCGGAGCATATCAATGACAAATGAAATATTTTAGAATATGTCAATGACGTATGAAATGTTTTGGAACATATCAGGGGCAAATGAAACATTTTGAAATATATCAATGGCATATGAAATGATTTGAAATATATTTCGAAGCATAATAATAGCATATGAGATATCTCAGATCATATCAATATAACAAATAAGAAACAGAAGCTCAAATGTCATATCTGATGTTACATTCATTTTATTCTCATCCAAAGCGCATAATATAAACACATAATCAATTCTTTGGATATCATATAAAAAATAAAGAAAGTGTAGTGAGATCTCAAACAAAATCTCCCATATTTTGGAGCATCATCCATCCATGTCTGGATGAAGCCAAAGGTGGTCGGTAGAGTATCGCGGGCTCTAAGCATATAACTTTTACCATTTATAGTAAAGGTCTAAATAATCTCTTTACTATTTCTAATAAAGGTCCAAACAATCCTATAGCTACCAGAGTATAAAAGGATGGGTGAGCAATAAAATTGATATATATCAGAAGCATATGCGGAACAATGAAACGTACATGTGCCTATATAAAATAATTCGATACAAACATAAACTTTACATAATCAATTTAGGTTTGTAATAATTAAAGGACAAGAGTATATAGAAATTCAAAATAATAATGTGCAACTCAATAGAAAGAAGGATTTAAGCTAAAATTAATTTTCAAATGGATGAAACATGAATATGCAAAATCGGTAAAAACTTAATTCTAGTAGAATTTGAAAGACATATGACATGAATTATTTGAATAATCAAATATGCTCTAATTTATTCAAAATAGGTGTCATTTGAAAGATATATCAATCTAGTTTCAGATAAATCAAGTTTTATAGGAATTGACTTTTAAACAAGGAGTTATAAATAGTTTAGTAATTAAAGGTTAGAGAACATCATCTCTATTTGGCAAAATTTATAGAGATGACTAGAATAGATGTTTCAATAGGCATTTGTATATCAAATCTTTCAATATTAGTATCAAAAGAAAGATCAATGAGTCTAATTTCTCATGAAATAGGATTTGTAATAATTAGATTTTTAGACAGAGAGTTACAAATAAAAATATACTGAAAGGTCAAAACTAATCGTCTTTATTTTATAGATTTTATAGGGTTAGCTGAAATAGCAATTTAGGTAGACATTTAAACTTCAAATTTATTAGTCTTAGTATCAAAAGAAAGATATTTGAGTTTATTTCTGGATAAATTTAGTTTTACTAAAATCAGAGTTTGGTACAAAAAAACTTATGGCTAGAAAAATATAAAAAGGTCAAAATCTCAAAAAGTTCTAGAATCATAGTTTATTCCTAAATGGGAGAGATATCATATCAAAGCCAAAATCTTTCAAATTTTTTTTCAGAATTTAGATGAAATCAAATTTTAAAATTATTATAGGATGGGATTAGAACACTTGCCTTAGAAAAAATTGATTCCCAAATGTGAAGAATTGATGCAAAACCTTAAGCCAAAGCGAAACTTCTTCTTCTACTTCAATTCCTCTTCCCTTCTCTTCTCAAGTCTACGTTGGTTATAGCAAGTTTCCCTCATTTGTTAAGTTTTTCTTTTAGTTTCTCCTCTAATTATTTAGGTTTGGCTAATGCAAAGATATTAAGGTGGCAAACATACATGATGAAAGCCTATGTATCATCCATAGAACAAACATAAGTGCAAAAGAATTATTAAACAATCCTCATATTTATGAATAGGTCCTTACATTAAAAACAAGCATTTACAAAATTTTCAAAAATGAGGAAAGTTATTTTAAATCGTAGAAATTTATCGTTTTTTACCACTGTACTAATTCACCCCCCTCTCTCTCTTAGTGTCACTCGATCTCTAACAGTTAGTATCAAAGCCTCATTATTTCTCTTTCGGATTCACACCTGCGAGAAATGACTCTTAATGGCTTTCAAGAGGGTTTTTCGATTGTTCGTCCACCATTCTTTAACGGTTCGGACTACACATAATGAAAAACTCGAATGAGAGTTTTCTTGATTTCTCAATATTTAAATTTATAGAATATTATTGAAAACGACTTTTAACTTTCCTCTAAACCGACGAACGAATGGTTGGACTTAGAGAAAAAATCTTTTTCTTTGAATGCAAAGGCTATGAATACCTTATTTTATGCTTTAGACAAAAATGAGTTTAATCGGATTTCTTCCTGAGAAATGGCTTTTGATATTTGGTGAATACTTGAAATCATGCACAAGGGAACTAGTATAGTTAAAAACTCAAAAGTAAACCTCTTATTGCATGATTTTGATCTCTTCCAAATGACACCAAGCAAGTCTATCGACGACATGTACACCCTCTTCACGGATGTCGTCAATAGCTTAAAAAGCCTTGGTAAATATTTTTTAAATTTTAAACTCACTAACAAGATATTAAGATCCCTTCTAAAAAGGTGGGATCCTAAAATAATAATGATACAAGAAACTAAAGATTTAAATGATTATTCTATTGAAGAACTCATTGGATCCTTAATGACATATGAAATGAGTTTCTTAGGATATGTTGAACATGATGAACATATGAATCACCTTCTAAAAAACACAAAGGATTTGAAACTCCGGACTATAAAATGTCACTTGAGAGATGACTCAAGTGATAAGGACAATATTGAGGACATTGAACACATAACAATGAATTTTAACAAGTTCATTAAACAAAAAGTAAATAACAAAATTGAACTTGAACGGAAGAAGAGGCCAAAGAAGAAGAAGGCACCCAAGGACGAATCAAGAACTTCCAAAGGTAAAACGGCGAATTGGGCTTTGACGGGTTTCAACAACGAGGTAAGCAACTCACCTAAAATGTTCTTACATTGTTATGAAATTACTTGATATAATTTTCATGAATTGCTTAACTTAGTTAGTAGGAAATAAATAATTTTTTAAAAAATATATCATGCTTTTCTTTCTAGTATTTTTTAAAAAAATATTAAAAATATGAATGATAATTGTATGATTTGTGATAATATTTGTACACCTAAAAGAATTAACCCATGCATGTGTATCTTGATGTTTTACATTGTCTCTAAATATGATGCTTGACACTTTCATAAACATCTCTTGAACATACTCAACCTAAAATGAAACATGTAAAAAAAAATGTATGATCATGATAAATTCATGTTGATCTTGTTTTCAAATCAAGATAATGATAATGGCATCATCATGATGATGGCATGTTTCATTATAATACTTGCACACCAAATGTGATTAAAGATAGTAGTAAATATATTGATGATTTTGCTTTCAACATAATGCATGGCCTTTTACATAAAAATTGAAAATGTGCTATCATTTTTTATGTATTTGGTCTTGACAGTTTTATGACAAAACTTATGTCTCATTTTTTAAATGTTGAAACATATTTTCATAAAAGATTTGCACGCACCTTATGAAATCATTCTTGATAATGATGAAATGAAAATATTAAAAAGATGTTATCATAAAAGTTATGGAATCATGTTTAATGATTTGTTTTAAGAAATTTATCTTTTCACTCTTGAATGTGATACTCATTTTTATTATAGAGAAAGACATGCTTACTTAAAGTAAATCATAAAAATAAAATGCATGATCTTAAAATTCTTCTATCTCTAAAGTCTTCGGTTTTGATGAATCCATGTGAATCTCTTGAATCGAATCTTTTGGAAAATGCCATATGCTTAATGTGATTCAATGATCTTGTTGACAAAATTTGTCTTTTCATCTTGAATGTTGATATTTATTTTTATTAAGGGCAAAAGCATGATTATAAGAAGCAAATCACATATAAAAACAAAAATGCAATCCTCTATCTCAATCTTATCAATTTTTCTATAGGAATTTCAATAAATCTATGCTTGTCATGTATATTGAATATAATTTTAAGGATAATTTTGAATTTGACAAATGCTTGATTCATATTTACGATGTGAGATACATTTTAAAAATGAATCATGAATTTGAATAAAATGATACAAATGAATCACATATCGATATGCCTTTTTGAAATATCCTTTTAATGTGTTGTTGATAACTTGAGATGTCTTTTGGAATTCATGACATGAGATAATTGAATCTTTGACATACTCTTTTTATCATAACTTGAAAATGAATATTTAAAATCATACTTGACAATTTGCTTTATGAGATTTAGCCTTTATGTCTTGAACATTCATGCTTGTTTCTATTCAACATAAATGGGGGCAAAGGCATGTTTATATGAAATCAATGCAATTCATAAAAAGCGAAATGTATGATTCTTGAAATTTTTTATTTTTGATGAAAGACAAGTGATGAATTCATTTATGACCTTGTATGAATCTCAAAAGTAATTTTGATGAAGAGCTTGAAGTTGACGAATTGAATTTAAACTTTTACTCATGACTCTTCTCTTGATCTCTTGGAATCATGACTTTTTGAGATGTTTATAATGCTTGAATCAAGCTCTAAAAGATTTCATTTTTCTATAAAGATATTTTATTGAAATTATGAACTTACAAATTATAACTTGAAGTTCTTTATAAATCAAGATCGTTTACCATGCTCCTTCCATTTTATCAAAAGAAAACTCTTTAAATGAAATGTATCTTATCTTTTGATTTCTCGGAATTCAATACTTAAATTTTTATGAATTCGTAAACTTGATATCTTGATTCTTATGAAATATGATCTTGATAAAAAATCTTATGCATGAATCAAGGTGCTCTTTATGTTATCCATTCTCAAATGAATCATGTTCTTCTTGAGCTTTGATATTATATCCTAGAAGTGACATGATTTCTTTGCCTTGTTTGGTAAATTGAATATTTGATATAAATAAATTTTGCTTTGTGATGAATCATTGAATCATGACTTGCTCTATGAGAATGCTATGTTTTTATGTATCATGATTCTTGGTTGTATATCCTTTATCATGAATTGAAAATTGATGATAAAGAAAATAATTGTGAATCATGATATGTTTAGAATTTGTTTTAAAATCATGATCTTGATCTTGATAAAAAGAATAATTATGAAACATGAGTGACATCTCTTGGTATTGATACCCTTCATGACTTGATTTCTTTACATTTTTGCTTTGTATGCATCATGTGATAACTAATATATATTTTGATGCAAATGTATTTGAAAGTGAATGTAAAGAAACCTTTGTATATCCTCCCTTCTTTTTCACAAAAACAAAGGGGAAGTTAGCTTGCTAGCTTGTGTATTACAAGAAAAAAATATTGCTATCATGTGCATCACAAAGCAAAATAGCTAGCTTGTTGGATTGAATGTTGAATTCATACTTATGACTTAAATTTTGATGATAGAAACGCTTATGTCAATATTTGTTTCTAATATCTCATTTGCCATTTTGATGAAAAGGGAAATCAACTACAACATCTTCCCTTCTTTTTGAGAGTGATAAAGGGGGAGAAAAATTGCTAGCTTGCTCATTAAAAAAGAAAGCAAAACTTGCAAGCTTACTCTTCTCAAAAGAGAAGAAAGAAATTAGAAAATTGCATGCATATTGCAAAGAAAGCAAAGAAAGTGCAACTTGCACATCCTTAAATACTTTTCCTTGCACTTCTCAAAGGAGAATAGAAAAACTTGAGATCATGAATACCATTACAACAAGTGTTATCTTACATATCTTTAAATTTGCTATGATTGAATGGTATGATTGGATGTTGTATTGCAAAACTATGCTTAAATGTTGTATGATGTGATTAATAGCTAGTGTGTTGTAAAACTTGCATATCTTATAAACTAGCTAGATGCAACTTCTCCTTTTTATTGATGACATAGGGGGAGAAGTAGATTGATGACTTCATGCATTGAATTGAATATTTTATATGTTTACATGATGAATTTATGTTTCTCATAACATGTGATGAATGTTGCTTAGATTTGGGATAATCCAAGGTTTCTATCAATGGCATATTGATAGGGGGAGTTTGGTTAAACTCCGGGGAGTTATGGTTAACTCTGTTAGTTATTAATTAGTTGTCATCATTAAAAAGAGGGAGATTGTTGAATCTTGGATTTTGATGATGAAACTAATTGATTGTGTTTTATTGTGTAACTATATTTTGAGTTACGCGGGTCTACTATCGATCAGGATTAGATAGTTGACACTGGAGGAATTAACGTTGCACTGGGTGATCACGTTAGGATATTGGATATCGAGCCGAAGATTCGGTCGATAATCGGTAGAAGGCTTCGGACATCGGGCATCGGGCCAAGAAGAGCGGAGTTGCACCAAGGATATTGGGGTTGCGGAGGTCAACTGCCAATTAGGCAATAAGTCGCAAGAGAGGACGATGCGTCGAAGAATCGGACGAAGCGCCAACCAATGATGTGCCGGGCAATTGAATGTCAATTCGCGTTGTAATAACTATCTAAATCAAAGTAGAGTTTTTGTTTGTGTGTGTGCATGATTAACTACGATAATGATAAAGATGTAAAGCAAAACAAAGTACCGGAAGAAAAGTGTGATGGATCGTTGGGAGTTCGAGAGTTCGACGGAAGTCCAAAGATTCGTTAGGAGTGTTGTCAGGACTGGCCGAGAACAAGTAGGGAGCTTGCCAAAGGGTTTTTAGAAGTTCGCCAGAAGGTTCATCGAAAGTTCATGGAACTTGCCAAGAAAGATCAGGGCTTGCCAAAGAAGCTCGTTAAAACTCGCCAAGATTATCGTGAAGTCTAGGAGCTTGCTGGGAGTCCACAGAATAGTTTCTAAGGGTTCATCGGAAGACTACCGAAAGTTTGCCAGAAGCTCACCAGAAGAAGTCTTGACTTGTTGGATTGTGTAATAGCTTAGGAAATGTCTTTAGTTTCGCAGTTAGCATATTAATTTGGGTTATGATTAGGTGTTAATCCTATAACCCAAGTTTGGGCCACTTCGCGAGTGTTGCTCAACGAGCGCGGATATCCATGTTGGCTAATAGCAATCTCGACTTAGTTTGGGCTGAGTTTAAGGCCCAACCAGTGAAACTGGAAGAGCCTAGGTGGTGGCACCATCGAGCTAGGGCAGTGGCACCACCTAGTGGCCAAAAGCCCAGGCGGTGGCATCGCCCAGTGGTCGAGAGCCCAGGCGGTGGCACCGCCGGGCTAGGGTGACGGCACCGCCCAGTGGCCGAGAGCCCAGCGATGGCATCGCCAGGTGGCGATAGCACCGCCCGTATACACTACATAGAGGTGTTAGTGTCGGTCAATGCGGTGGTACCGCTAGTGTCAAGCGGTGGTACCACCAGAATGATGAAGTCTGAGGTAATTCAAATTTGGGCTCCAAATTTGAATTCTTTTGGGGTCTATAAATATCTCAGATGTTCTTGCTAAGAGAGCAAGAAGAGTGTAAGAAAACTAAGGGAAAACTCTGTCATTTGAAATAGAAATCCCTCCAAAAGTTTAGAAGTATTCTTAAGAGAGGTGTTGAGGAAAGCTTTGTAAATAGAGTTTGTAAAAGGGAGTTTGTCTTTGCTCATTAGAAGGAAGGCAGCTAGTGAAAAGCTGATGGCCTCAAGTGAAGAGGAATTAGTAGTGGATGTAGGTCGGATGACCGAACCACTATAAAAACGGTTTGCGTTTATATTCTTGCATTTACCTTTCTGCAAACCGTCTTTTCTTCGCTGCTCAACTTACTCATCATTACCTTCTTCCTCTCTAAACACTCCCTACTTTAAGTACTTTCCATTACGCTTTAATCGAAATTAGTTTTAGTCAAAAATATAATTTCTATTGTACAAAGTTTCAAAAGTTGTTTTAAATCACAAAAATTTATCATTCTTTATCGCTGTACTAATTCACCCCCCCCCCCTTCTTAGTGCCACTCGATCCCTAACAATAAAATGACTCTGATACCAACTATTAGGATCATAATTGGAATTAGGGAGGGGGTGCGGTGGTGGTGGGGGAGTGAATCAGTGCAATGATAAAACGATTTGTCGATTTCAAAAAATTTTGTTCGATCAAAATATATTTCAGAAATGCTTTAAACTTATGAGAGCAATAAGCAAGTAATGTGATTTAAACTTGTGAGAGTAGTGAGCAAGTAACTTAATCAGAATATGAATGAAAAGTATAAAGTAAAAGAGCACAAAATAGATCATACCGGATTTTATAATGGTTCGGTCATCCGACCTACGTCCACTCTCGAATCCTCCTTCATCGAGGCTACCAGCATCCACTAGCGTTCTTTCTTCAATGGGCAAAGATCAACCACCCTTTTACAAACTCTTTTTTTTACATGTATTCCCTCATACACCTCTCTTAGGAGCTAACTTTAAGAACTAAGAGGACGAATTTTTACACTTAGAATTATATAATTTTCCCTTTCTTTTCTTGCTCAATTCTTGCTATGCCAAGCAAGAATAGTTGAGGTATTTATAGACCCCAAGTGACTTTAAAACTTAGAGCCAAAATTCAAACACCCCAAAATTTCGAGGTACTAGTGGTACCATTGCCTATGCTGGGTGGTACCATTGCTCAATACACTCTGACACTAGGCGGTACCACCACCAGACATATTCTTGGAGACTATATCTTGGAGACCGAGCTACTAGCGGTTCCACCACTTGTTCTAGCGATACCACTGCCTGATCCACTTGTTGGGTCATTATTTGGGCCTTTCACTTGGCCCAACATATCCCAACATAGCTCAAACTTGGGCTCAATTGGCCCCTAATTGAGTTGGTCCAATTCCAATCCAATTATACCTAAAACCTACTTTAATCTAGACAATTATTATAAAGCTTAATCAAATGTGGGTTTGGACCTTTCATACATACATTTCATGCATTAGCCGACTACTCTAACCTATAAGCTATGAAAGTTAGAGGAATTTTAGAACATTAGCCTGTTATAGTTTTAATTGATATTGGTAGTACTAATAATTTTATTGATAGTAAGATTACTAATCGATTAGCCTACCACATTGAAGGTTGTGACAAATTTAAAGTAAAAGTTGTTGATGGATAGATTTTAACTTTTGATAGTAAATGTTTGAAGATAAAATTAATTATACAGGGCCAAGAGTTACTTGTAGATTTCTTTCTGGCTAAGAGTTATTTGTAGATTTTTTTTTGCTACCCTTGGAAGACTTTAAAGTGGTACTTGGAATTGAATGACTATTAACCCTAGATGATGTTTCTTGAAAAAAATTTTAAATTAATCATGAAGTTTTTTTATTAATAGAAAGTAGGTGATCCTAAAGGGAAGACATGGAAGTAAGGTCACAATTGTCACTAGCCATTGTACGAAGAGGGTTTTTCAGAAGATTATAATGACTAATATACTGAAAGGCTGACTTATTGCTTACACTTTCAATAAGTAGAGATCATACTTGATCAATGAGTTATGATGCGTCATAGATACCTTGTGACTGAAGTGCTAAAAGAGAAGTTCTCCAAATTTGATACTACCTAGTCTTGAGGACAAGGCTGACTGGAAGGGGGAGGAATTATTAGGATCTCTTTATTTTTTGAGCTTTGAATAATATGTTATTGAGTTTATCTAGTTTAGTAAAAGTTAGATAGGGGTTTTTTTATATTTATTTATTTATTAAGAGTCTAAGTCATGATCGACTCTGATCAGAATTATATAAGTATAGATGTAATTATTTTTTTAATAATCAATAAAATATTATTTTAATCTTTTTGATAAATCCTAAGAGGTCGATCCCCTCAAAGTAATCATCCTTTTTCTTCCACGATAAAATCCTGGAGATCTTTTCACATCTTAACATTATTTTACTACTATTTTAGGATGTGCAATGAGCAACTATTGGATCTCCTCAAGTTGAGTTGATCTTCAAAGCGATCTTACTTAAGAGTTATCCTCCTCTCAATAGATTTTTTAAAGCCACATTGCCACATGAGATAGTAGATACTGATGATCATGGAGCCGAAGAAAGGCTTAGGATTTGGGTGCGGACCAACATCATCCGACTAAAGATAATGAGAGAGCAATTTTTGTGGTTCCAATTGTATAAATATAATATAATATAATAGCATATATTAGATAACTTGAACATATAGAAAAGTCAACGGAAACAATAGAAGTTAGGTGCAAATATGTAACTACGTTGATGCTAACAAACAATCCAAATGGTACTAACACAATTATAAATGTTCCAATTGTTCCCAAATTAAAAAGATATGTTTTGCTATTTCATCCCCAGCATAATCATTACGTAGCAACCAAAGGTAGTAATGTTACCCTTCGTCGATTGGTGATATATATATATATATATTCGGCATAAATTTATCCATAAGGTATGTACATATTCCCAGCCTTACATCCAGAAATTCTGGGACCAGTCATATTCTACTAGATCATGTAATAGATCTGGAATTTGAGTCGGCACCGCAGCCGTTTGGTCCATGGTGACTGAGAAAACAGAAGCATCATGATCTTCCAAATCAAGTTCAAAAGACAGTGTCCCATCGGAGGGGAACATCTCAGGATGGATCAAGCTGTCGAGTTCTCCGAAGATGTTCGTCGTCTCCATCGTATTCAGCTCGAGCATCGACTCATCAGCATTCATTTCCGCACCAGTCAAAGTCGATGGGAGAGACTGGTCAACGTCAAGGCTTTTCTCAAAGAGATGGAGGCGTGCATTTGATGTTCCAAGGTTTATAGTACTCCATAGATCAGCGTTATAGGCCACATCGTAGATGGAACTAGTTGGATTTGAATCGATGTGGCAACCTGGAGCTTGACTGTGGTGTAGGTTCCCATCGTTGCCATCTCGATAAAGGTTTCCCGTAGTTTGATCAGGAAGTACAGCACAGCCGTACCAGTTGCAGGGGAAGTTCACGCCTGTAAACGTGTCCACATCCATGGCTGAGCACTGTGGCCTGTCCGTAGGTTGCCCTTTCACGGTCTCTGAGGCAGATGGGTTCTCGACAACATGAATACGAGCACTAGAAGGGGAGAACTCGCCCTTCGTAACTTCTTCCGTGCAGTGGCTTTCTCCTTCCAAGGGTGGAGGAAGTCGAGGAGGAGTACCGCATTGTGGCTCAAGATACGTCTTCAATTCATGCCTAAGAACAGCGTCCAGAATGTCAATCTCCTTCGCCGTGATCTTATCTTGGAGGCCTTTGGACTTCTCGACCAGCCGTTGAATCTTTGCGATGTCGGGCATCAAGTGCTTGATGACGGAGATCAGAACGCTCACCTTCCACGCCTTCTTCAGGTCGTGTGGCTTCTTATATGGTGGAGGCCGTGGATCTTTGGGGATCCCGATCTGCTGCCACCACTCCTCCGTCATGGTAGGCCACCAGGGTGGTGGAACACCCTTGTCCATCGGGAACCTCCGCTGAGGAGGATCGCAGTAGGGCATCAAGGCGGACAAGAGGGAGCCAGCCGTCGTGTCCTGCAACTCCTGCAGCGCGTTAGGAACGGAGAATTTGGAGCTCATCTCACTTCCAGCGAAGACCACTGGACTCTCCATCTGATATTTTCTTATCGCAGCTGGGCCCTGCCGATCGAACCGAACTGTGTCCTTCCACCATGCACGCAAGTTGTTGGAAGCCCCACTGGCTGGCTTTCCTTTGTAGGTCACGATCCCATAGACGAAGCCGAGAGCGAGGCCTTCTTGCGTCAGCTCCAGCATCTCATTCAGAATCCTCTCCTGGTTCCGTGCCAGCTTCTTCCTCCGTGATTGCTCCTGCGAGCAATACCACAAGGTTGCACCATTGTGCTGCATCGTCATTTTAGACCTTTGCTCCCTCATTATCTTCAACCGGATAATGTCATTCCAGAGTCGAATCTTAAGCTTTTCTTCGGCTTGAGGATCATCCGTTTCTTCTACCTCATGTGGCAATGGGGTTTCGAAGAATCTATTGGGAGGAGGACCCAGTAACTCTTCCAACTCGGTGAAAGTATCAACAAGGATGGCTTCCCCAGTGGTAGGATCGCATTGGATATCGACTCCAGGAAATAAAGTAGTTGCTCTACCTTCCTCATCGCACATCCTAAAAGAGCAGCAAAACAACGTTAAGGAGCTTTCCAAGGTGCATTTGAGTGCTCTGGAAATCCTAGGTTGACTATGTTCCAATAAACCAGTTGTTCGTATAGCATGCTCAAATAGTACATAATGTCTATTTTCATCATGGAAAAAAAACATTGCAAGCACAAACAACTTTTCAAAATCTTTCAGGAACTATGGCTCTTGCTGAGACAAGATGAAAGCCTCAGTTAACTTTCCAAGGTAAAGAACATATGTTTGTTGCCCAAAGACATCTAAATTAATTTAATTCAAATAATTAAAATTAGAAAAAAAATAAAAAATTTAAATTTAAATTAAGATAAATTAAGATAAATTAAAATTAGGATGAGAATATTTATTAGGATATGATATTTTTTTATTATTTTAGAAAATTTGTACTCTATTTTTTTATTAATATAAATAGGTATTCTTGGATCAATCCAAAGCATCGTAAATTAGAAGTACACCTAGTCTCTTCTATTATTTTCTTTTCCTTCTTGAGTTTCTAGAGAGAAACTCAAAACTAAAAAAATTGAGGAGAATATCAATTAAACAAGAATGGAAGACTAGTATATGTAAAAGAAAAAAGAAAAAAAAAGATGGAAGTCACTAGAGTAAGTGTTCCTAATAAACTTCTTTCTATCTTCAAAGATGAAAATTATCAATTTTGGACTATTAAAATAAAAAAATTATTTATTTCGTAAAGATTATGGAATTTGGTAGAAGATGGTTTTGTTGAGTATAATCTATATGATCCTAATATTACTGAATATTAAAAAGATCAAATAAATGAGAATATGCAAAATGATGTAAGAGCCTATAATAAGTAATATATGAGTCCCTCTTTTCCTGAGTCATGATAGTATTAACATTAACAGAAGCCTGAAAAATAATAAAAAGTGTGTTTGGAGATAGAATATGTAAAAAAACTTTAAAGCTTTGGATTCTTCAACGTGAATTCGAAATTGTTATGATGAAAGATTTTCAATCTATCATTGATTTTTTTTTTAAGTCTCTTCTATTGTGAACCAAATGAAATCTTATGATGAAAAGTTAAAATATCAAACTATAACAGAAAAGGTTTTATGAAATTTATCTCCAAAATATGATATGATTTCTACAGCCATAAAATAAGCTAAAGATATTAGTATATTATCTATTAATGAATTAATGGGCTCCCTTTTAGTTTATGAACAAAAAGTGAATATATCTTTAGATGAAACTTTATGGGAGAGATCAAAATGGCAGAGGATGAGGCCGGTCAAATCATGGCCAAAAGAACTCTAACGAAGGTAACAAAGAAACTCATCAATATTTTTATTTTAAATAATTAAACATATTGAAAAAAATTGCTAGTATAAAAAGAAAAATCCAAATGTTCCTCTCTGCTCTTATTATAAAAATTATGGCCATTTTGAAAAAAAATATTGGAACAAAAATTAAATAAATTATCATAAAAAGTAAAAATTGATAAAAAAAATATTTTCTTTATAGAATCTGATGAAGAATATTCTAGATTTATTGGATTTTTAGATAATAGATATAGTAATCATCTGATTAAGGAGAAAAGTTTATTTCAAAGACTTAATGAATCAGTCAAATCTACAGATCAGAAATGGTAGTGAGGTTCAAGTGAAAAAAAAAAGAATAATTGCTTTGAACACCAAATCTGGTATAAAAAGAATTGATGTGATATTTATTCTTAGTTTAAAATAAAATTTCATTAATATATGACAACAAATGAAAAAAAAAGGATCTTTTGCTATTTTTTATAATAAAAAATACTTGATTTATGATAAGAAAATTAAAAAATTGATAGCAAATGATGACAAAAAAAATAAAGAATATCCTTTATAAATTTTGGATTTCTCCTATTATTAACGAATTGATATTATGGCATAAAAGCTATGATCATTTGAATTTTTGTAGATTTATACCAACTATCTCATATGGCAAACCTTTTAAAATTAAAATTGATAAGGAGGTGTCTCAGAACAAGACTAAAGTCAACGAGAGTTTTGACGAGAGCGATTAGGAGTCACAATTGAAGAAGTGAAAAGTTTCAAATTCTATCCTATATATCACTGGTAAACCTGTTACAAAGGCTACTAAAATGAAAAGAACCGATAGTGATGAAGATGAGGATGAGGATGAGGATGATAGCTCTAAAGGAGGTTCTAATAATAAATATTAAAAAGGACAAGAAGCTAAGTACTCTCAAACATCAAAAAATAATAGTGGTTCTGACGAGTGTTCTAATGAAAGTCGGATAAGTAGTTAAAGATACAAAATGATAGATGCAACTTCAAAAAGTAAAAAATAAACTACTACAAAATTTGAAATAAAAGGGCCTACAACTCCTGCTACAAGTCAAAATCAAACTCTTCAGTAAATCTATCAAAACTTAAAGAAGACTTTCAATCGTCGGAAGATCAAGAAGACTAGCAAATCTATGAAACTGGTTAATAAAGAAGAAATTGAAATGAACTACTATATAGCATGAAAATCAATTTGCCGATATATTTACAAAAGGTTTGACAAAAGAAAAATTTTATTTTGAAGACAATTTCAAGTTACAACTACTTTGAATTAATGGGATATGACAAGATTAATTTAAATAGTTAGGATTAGATAAAAATAAAAAAATTAAATTAAAATTAAAATAAATAGATGAGGATGAGAAGATTTATTGGAATGTGATATTTTTTTATTATTTTAAAATATTTGTACTCTATCTTTTGATCAATATAAATAGGTACCTTGGATCAATTGAAATCAATGCAGATTATAAATACTCCTAATTTCTTCTACTATTCTTTCCTTTTTTTTTGAAATTCAACAGAAAAGCCAATAAAAGCTAAAAACAAGAACAAAAGCAAAAAGAGCTGGTCTCCTTCTATGAAGACGAAGGTAGATGCAGTCCATCTCCTCAATAGCACTTCTTAAACGAGAACGATATGAAGATAGGAGGGAAGATATGGAAAAAGATCTAAAAGCCCTTTTCTATTACTGGTTCGTTCCCCATTCAAAAGAAAATAAACTGTCTTCTCATTTTTGTTGGGAGCGTAAGTAATGCCACTTTGATGTTAGTAATTATGGTTTTACTGGTGCTGAGTAGAAAATGAGAGAGAGAGAGAGAGAGAGAGAGAGAGAGAGAGAGAGAGAGAGAGAGGGAGGGGTATATATATATATACATGTATATATATACATATGTATATATATATGTATGTACATATATACATTTATATATGTATGTATACATATATATGTATATATATATATATTATTCATGGATAAATTAAAAAAATTAAGTTTTGGATTTTTACAAAATAAAGCCCCTCGTTTTGAAATTTTTTAAAAAGAATCCTTATGTTTTAAAATAATAAAAATGCTATCACTTGACTGATAGCTAATGGCTTTAACTTTTTTGCTTTCCTCTCAAAATCCAATTAAACTGAATCAGTTAAACCAGTTAGGTGTTAAACTCAATCGATTATAATATTCTTGAATATGACTGTGCTCTTTTGTCCAACCGAATCAGTCATAGTATTTTTGAATAAAATTATAATTTTTTTACTACACTAAAACACATATAACTCTATTTTAAAATGATCTCACAAATATTAACCATTAAACTTATAATATTAAGATTTCACAAACTATTTTATTGAAGAGCCCTCATATTTTGATATATTTCGAAATAAAAATGGCAAGTCCCTTCATTAGTTTCTATATAACCTTAAATTTATGTCTATAATTTTAAATAATTTTAATATTTATTTTATTTACTAAAAAGACTGATAATAAAAAATGCTCCTAGTTAAAATATCTTTGAATGGAATTACTATATTTTTGTCACTAAATAAAATATTATATCTCTAGTAAAAATATATTATAACTTAATTTGAATTAATTGAAATTTTCATTAGAAGTTCTAAGTGAAAGAAACGTTTTGATTGAAAAATATTGAAACTTATGCATGCTTAGACAGTCAGAGAAAACCCATCGGCCTAATGAAAAAGAATACCGACCTTATTAGGGCTGCAGATGATTTAAGCTGTTCACGATGAGTTCAAAGGTCATTGAAAAGCAAAGATTGCATCCATCTAATTTGTTCCTGTTACCTTTTGATCAATCTAGATTTTGAGTTGATTGTTTTTACTCAAGTACATATCCTCAGATAGGATCGTTCACAAGTCTTTGGGCAATAAATTCGTTTACTTAAATCACCTTCCGAAAAGGATCAAATGAGAAAGAGAGAGATACATATCTTATATTCGAGCCATCAATCAGCACAGTTTGCTTTTTAGTAGATAATTGTTCTTTAACACTAAAACCCCATCAACTATCTCGCAAAACCCACAAACACAAACATATATTACAATCCAGATTGTACCTTTGTATGCAATGAGTTGATTGTTTTTACTCGAGTACATATACTGAGACAGGATAGTTAACAAGTCTTTAGGCAATAAATTCGTTTACTTAAATCACCTTCCGAAAAAGATAAAATGAGAAAGAGATGGATAGATATCTTATATTGGAGTCATCAATCAGCACAGTTTGCTTTTTTTGTAAATAATTGTCCTGATTAACACTAAAATCCCGTCAACTATCTCACAAAACTCACTAACACAAACATATATTACAATGAAAATTAATAAACAACATCATCTGTGACGCTAATCCAAATCAGATCTCTCTTACAATCATGAAGAGGAAATAGAATGGAAAGACAATAATTATAAAATTAGGAGAAGTTGACCTTCTAATCAACTTTTAATGTCAATCCTGTAGCACTTCCACACTATGATGAATACTTTGGAGGCGGGTGGACTGCAGTGCCACAATATCCATGGTTTTATAGTGAATGACTCCTTCCCAAATTTTCAAAGATGGCGTGTTCTAATAGTTTTATTTTTTCTATTATTCTAATAATTATATGTGATGGTACAAAAAAAAGGTATGCTGAAAATAAATTGATGATTTTGTCCTCATTCTTAGAATTAATAACGCTTTACTTTTTCTTTTATTGTCATTTCTCATTTTAATTCATTTCCATGTAAATAACATTGTTGCTTGCACCAAAAAAATTATTAAATTTCATTTTAGCTCCTTTTAATAATGTTTATTTTTTATTCCGAATGAATTGATTATGATAAGTGGTACGATGTGATAAAGAAAGATTTAGAAAAAGAGTATTGCATTTGATTTAACTAACGATATTATTCTACGCATGGCTTAATGAAGGGAATAAAAAAGGCATGTATTAGTACTTCTTCTTGTTCCCATTCCTATAATGCTGGTATTAATTATAAAGTGCATCAATACAACACCAGGCTTGACAATTATTCACATTTGTTTTTGTTTTGTGAGATTTTGTGGATAATAAAAAATACGCAGCTACGTAGCTATCAACCAATACGCAAAGAGGAAGCTAATAATTTATGCTTTAGGGGACAATGAACATTTTATTTATATATAAAAATTATGCAACTATTTTTTTAAGATATAGAGAGGCTAATAATTAAATATATATTGAATATTTGATGGGATAATTAAATATGTTTTGCCATATTTATATTTGGTAAATTGATAAAAGCGAAAGGATATTTTTCAGTTCTCAATAAATGCTAGCCATGCAATGCATCTAAAATATTCTTACTGGCTTTTCGATGAAAACAATGCAAATATTTGTCGGTAATGAATTATGCTTTGCACTTATTTTATTATGATCAAAGTAACTATTGATTTATAGAATATAAAAAATATCTAACAATGTGATAATGGGGCTAATTACAAATTATCTCCTTTAATTAGTTATTTTTAATATTTTTTTATATTTTTAAAAGTTATAAATGTGAACTCTATATTTATGATAGTAAAACATTTAATTTCATTTCTCCTTATGTTATCAACTTTACTAATGAAAATATTCTATGGCTTATCACTGAGTACGTATTGATTCTGTCTTATTTTTGTTTATCACTGAGCACGTGTAATATTTTCATTAGTAGAGTCGACGATATTAGTAAGAAACGATGTTAAATATTTTTTACTTTTATAAACATAAAAATCTTAATATAATTTTTAAAATATAAAGATTCAAAATACTAAAAATAATTAATTACAGGGATAATATGTTAACGATATTGTAAAAAGGAGAGCTATTCAACACATCAGATAAATATGGTTGGTGAGGAAACACATAGTTGACCACGTGGAATTCTGTAGGGGCCTGTCGGTTGTCTTCTTCCAAAAACAGGCAACATTAGAATGCTTGCAAGAGAAGATATCTATTCACCTCTTTATTTCTACTATTAATATTTGTCATTATTATCTAGCTACTGTAGATGAAATCCTTTGGTAACTTTTATCAAGCAACTAAGTTATTCTTTCTTCACAATGAATGTAAGACAAATTAGCCCAAGAATTCATCTTTTCCAATGAAACCATATTTAATAATTTTATTACTACAATTATGTAAAAACATAGCTCACCTTACGTTCCAGCTCGGACGCTGTTTTCAATCGAATGGTCGAGTATCATATTAGCATATCAAACCATATCTTGAATCTTGATGGGAAGTCTCTGTTCTTTTAGTTCTATAGAACTAAGCTAGTTTTACTAGCCAAAGGCCATCGATCTAACTTGTCAAACTCAATATTACAATGAGATTACAGTGGAATAAGTGCTTCGAACAAATCTCAACCTAGTCGATTAAGAATAAGTGCTAGAAGGATTTGAGGTAAAGCTGTAGGGATGCTAGGCAAATAGAGTAATAGATAATAAGAGGTAAGGAACTAGATTAACGTCTAGTGCCCGAATCTTGGTTTAGGAGTCGATGAATTTAGTTTTGGGTTACTAAGAATTGAAACTAAACCGTATCTAGGCGATTATAGTTTCGGTTTTAAAATCAATGATTTCAGTTGCAATCATACTTCCAAATCAAAATCATTTTTATATTATATATTTTACTATTAATTTTTTTAAAAATAATAGCCACAGAATAAGCACGATTTTATTTCAAAATTTCCATCAAAGTGAATGTATTTCGAAACACATAATAATTAAAAATGTATAAACCCTTACAATTTACATAAATCTGCTAATGTGAGATGCATTAATCAAACATTGTTGTATCGCATGTCTTAATTTTTCCTTTGGTTGCGAATGATCTCTTAGTTCTGTTATGCCAAATGTATCAATTGTTCCTTTAATCTATTCATCAACACATGCTTAGGCTCATACTCGAATGAGTTTCATCTAAGATATGTGATTGAACTATTGTTGACATTAGAACTACTATTATTTGTTTTATAATAGTAGAGGTCGTTAAATAATGTGCTCACCAAAAGGAGGTTATTAGATAAATATGAAGCTCAGAGTTTGACTCTAATGATCTCCTTGACTTCTTTCTTTTTTTTTCACTAATCATGATTTTTTTAAAAATTTCCTTCAAAATGAATATATTTCTATACACATAATGATATAAAAATAGATAAACACTTATAATTTACATCAATATGCTAGTGCAAGATGCATCAATCATTGTTATGTCAGATGTCCCAATTGTTCCTTGGTTGATATATTAAATAATGTTTAATAATATATTAAACAATTATTCCTTTGATCCATTCATCAATACAGCTTGAGGGTTATACTCTAATGAGTCTCATCTATGATGTGTCAATGTTGACATCATAACTACTAAAATATGTTTTATAATAATAGCTAAAATTACGAAGGTTGTTAAATAATTTGCTCACCATTGAAATGAAGTTATTAGATAAATATTAAGCTCATAGTTCGAGTCTGACAATTTCCTTCGTTTCTTTCTTTTTTTTTTATAACTAATACCAACATCTAAATGTAAGCAATGATAATAGGTCCTCAAATAATCATGTAATCCACCTATCTTTGTTATGAGAATGAAAAATAAAAATAAGAAGGTAAATAGATAAAATATTTAAAAAATAATTAACCCAGGGAGATATGCTTTTACAAGCATCTGTGATGAATTGGTTTGCTCATATGAGGTGGCTGCATGTGTTGTAGTTGCACTGGAGGACGTATCTTAGGCTCCACTTCATGCAAATCCACCAAATGCTCCACCTAAGGCATCTCAAATATGTTCACCGACGGATGACGACTTAGATGATGTAACTTTAACTTGATTGTATTTTATATACATATATGAGATGTTAGCTTGGGCTATATGTGATAATTGCAATATCATGTTGTAAGCATAAAATAACTTTAATCATGCTTCTGTAATTACGAAAAACTTTAATCCTAGGATCGAAATCAAAAATAAAACATGAATAGATCTACCATTTTCTACGATGCGTACCTTTTGATTCCATCCGTGCGGAAGAGGAAAGATCTTGATCTGAATATCTTCCTTTTGATCCAACGCTCCCGTCAATCTGCAAGAAGAGCTAGGCAGGCTACTTCTCCTCTCTTCCTATCCTTTCACAGGACCTCTATAATTGATTGCGCAGGGGAATTTGAGAGGAAAACCGTAATCACTCTCAAACAATGTCTCTGTAAAATTTCTTTTACGCAACCCTTAGACGCATCTGTGTTGCTAATCTTTACGCAACTCTTAGATGCTTCTGTGTTGCTTCTGACACTTTAACTCTCCTGAGGTCCTGTCTATTTATAGGCGAGAGCAGAGGGTCTAGGATAAGTTATTAGGGGAGTTCCTTCCATCAAGGGCATCCCCTAAGGTATCCTCCAAAATATGGACTTCTTTTCTATTGGCCGATACTGTTATCAGAATCCAATTAGTTATATCATATATCTTATCCGATTATAACGGGCCACAAAATCTAACATTCTCCCACTTGGCCCATTAATTGATAAGATATAAAATACATCAAAAATAAACAAAACAAAAGTTTGTTTAAAAAAATAATTTTTACCTAATTGGATTCTGAAATTTTGAAACAAAAATTTTATACATGGCCATGAATTTTAAAAAACAAGCCAATAAGTCCAATAAATACAATAATACTATATTAAGTCCAACCATCAATGCGAGTCATAGCGGTTGTATGTCAACAATGTCATACTCCCTTCTATGTACTACAACACCGTTAGTCTTTCCTAATATAGTTCATAATGACCCCTGTAATTTGTCTTGTCAAGACAATCCTGTTATTACATTCAACCATAATATGCATAAACATAGATGTAAACAGGATAACAGAAACAAATAACTTTAATTATGCAAGAAAAAATGTCAATTATAGCACCCACTAAAACATGCATCACCATATCTTTTATGGCTTGCTCACAAGCCCCATTCTAAGAACATGTTCTTTAAATGTTTTACACTGTAAGGGTTTAGTAAATGGATCAGCAATCATCATAGTGGTGCTCAGATTTTCAATTGACACTTGTTGTTTCTGGACTCTTTCTCTAACCACCAAGTACTTTATCTCAATGTGCTTGGAACCACTAGAGTACTTGCCATTCTTAGAGAAGAAAACTGCTGCGGTATTATCACAAAATATCTTCAGCGGCTTGGCAATTGAGTCGACCACACCAAGTCCCGAGATGAAATTCCGCAGCCATAATGCTTGATTTGTGGCCTCAAAGCATGCCACAAATTCAGCTTCCATTGTAGATGATGCAATAAGCGATTGCTTTGCACTTTTCCAAGAAATTGCCCCACCAGCTAACATGAATATAGATCCTGAAGTGGACTTCCTACTGTCGAGGCAATTTGCAAAATCAGCATCTGAATATCCTGTTACTTCAAGCTGATCTGATCTCTTATATGTGAGCATATAATCTTTTGTCCCTTGCAGATATCTCATTACTTTCTTTGCAGCTTTCCAATGTTCCATTCCTGGGTTACTCTGATATCTACCCAGCATTGAAACTGCAAAACTGATATCTGGTCTTGTACAGGTTTGAGCATATAATAGACTTCCTATTGCGCATCCGTAAGGAATATCTTTCATTTGATTCCTTTCTAAGTCATTTTTCGGGCACTGGTTTTGGCTAAACTTTTCACCTCTAGTAATAGGTGTATCATTGACTGAGCAAAGCTGTATATTAAATCTCTCCAAGATACGATTAATATAGCCTTTACGAGACAAATCCCAATAATCCTTGAGATCTATCCTCGAATATCTCAATGCCAATAACATAAGCGCCTCATTCATATCAACAACCATCTTAAAGTTCTTGTTGAGAAATATCTTGGTTTCGTGCAATAAACCAAGATCACTACTTAACAAGTAAAATATCATCCACATATAAGACTAATATAATAAACTTGCTCCCACTTATCTTCAGATATATGCACTGATCAACAACGTTCTCCTTAAATCCGAAGGATGTAATGGTATCATGAAACTTTATATACCATTGTCTGGAAGCTTGTTTAAGGCCATAAATGGATTTCTTAAGTTTACAAGCCCAACTTTCTTTTCCCCTTTTCTATGAATCCATCAGTTGTTCCATATAGATTTCCTCATCCGTATCCCCATTCGTAAATGCGCTTTCACATCCATCTGATGTAACTCAAGATCATAATGAGCTACTAGAGCCATAACGATTCTTAACGAGTCCTTTCTTGAAACCGGAGAGAAAGTCTCGTTATAGTCGATGCCTTCTTTCTGAGAAAAACCTTTGGCCACAAGTCTAGCTTTATATCGCTCGATATTGCTGTTGAGTCACGCTTTTGTCTTAAAGACCCATTTACAACCGACTCTTTTACAATTATCAGGCAATTCGATGAGTTCCCAAACACAATTCTGGTCCATTGATTTTATCTCTTCTTTCATTGCATCATACCACTTTTCAGAATCATTACCTTCTATGGCTTGTGAAAATGATAAGGGGTCTCCTTTTATTCCTATATCATAATCTGATTCTTGTAGATATACCACATAATCATCAGAAATGGCATGTTTCCTCTTCCTTTGAGACTTTCTCAAAGCTGCCAATTGTGATTGTTCTACAAGACCATCAGCGGCGACATCAACAGCATGTGAGAGTTCATCAATGTTATTTTGTTGTTCACCCTCATCAATTCTCTCATTGATTTGAGGAACAATAATTTCTCGAATAGGAGATGATATAGGAGAATTACCCTGAATCTCTTCAATATCAAAATTAATCCTTCGAGATTTTTCACTCCCACTGATTTCGCCATTTTCTAGGAATCTTGCATTACCAGATTCTACTATCCTCATACTATGATTAGGGCAATAAAATTTGTATCCCTTGGATTTTTCTGGATAACCAATAAAATATCCAGAAATAGTCCTTGGATCCAATTTCTTTTCATGTGGATTGAACACTCTTATCTCTGCAGAACATCCCCAAATATGTAAATGTCTCAGACTGGGCTTCCTACCGGTCCATAACTCAAATGGAGTTGATGGAACTGACTTACTAGGAACCCTGTTCAAGATGTACATAGTGAAAGGATCAAAAGGCACTAAGAGGGGGGGGAGTGAATTAGTGCAGCGGATTAAACTCGTATTCTTGAAACCGATTTCGCAAAGAAACACAAGTTCGTAGGAAGATTTTGATTCGACGAAAGAGAACTTGAAAGTAATTGCTTGTGAAAAGGAACTAACTATGAACTTGCAGCCAAGAAATGAAATGATTCAGAAATATAAACACTCACACATTTAAGGACACAATGATGTATAGTGGTTCGGTCAAATGACCTACATCCACTCTTGAAGCCTTTGCGATGAGGCTCCGCTCTTCCACTAGCAAGTCCTTTGAAGGGGAAGGATCAAACACCCCTTTTTACAACCCTTTACAAGATGTTCACACTTGTACAAGATCTCTCAAGAAGAAGAAAAAGGTGAACACTTAGCAAAGAAAATAACACTTTTCAAAACTCTTCAAAAGCTCAAGACTCAAACTTTTTCTTGCTCAAAAGGGTGCCCTTTCAGCCGAGAAAGGGGGTATTTATAGATCCAAAGTGGATTCAAAATTGGGCTCCAAATTCCAAGTGAATTTGGAGTTCCCGCGTTCACAGTGGTCAAGGCGGTGCCACACTGTCGGCGGTGCCACCACTGTGTGTCGATCTTTGATCGACGTCTGAAGCGTGCCACCGCCCGAGCGATGCTACCGCTCGATCCGATATCAAGGGTGCCACCGCTTGACCAGCGGTTCCACCGCCATCAGTGTACAGGGGCGTGTTGAATCTCAGATTTTGATGATGAAACTAATTGATTGTGGTTTATTATTTAACTGTGTTTTGAGTTACGCAGGTCTACTATCGATCAGGATTAGACAGTTGACACTAGAGGAATTGACGTTGCGCTGGGTGATCACATCTAGATATTGGATGTCGAGCCGGAGGTTCGATCGACAATCGGCTGAAGGCTTAAATGCGTTGGGCATCGGGCCAAGATGCATGTTGCGCCAAGGATATCGGGGTTGCGGAGGTCATCCGCCGATTGGGCAACGGACCGCACAAAGAGGACGATGTGCCGAAGGATCGGACGGCAATCCGACCAATGACGTCTTGGCAGCTGAATATCAATTCGTGTTGTAATAACTGCTCTAGATCAAGTAGAGTGTGTTTGTTTATGCAGGAGTAACTACGAAAGGGATGAAGACGTAAAGCGAAACAAAGGGCCAAAGACAAGGTTGATGAATCATTGGGAGTGCGAGTGTTCAACGGAAGTCCAAGATTCGTTGGGAGCGTTGCCGAACCGACCGAGAACGAGTAGGAGCTTGCCAAGGGTTTTCGGAAGTTCGCCGGGAGGTTCGTCGGAAGTTCGCGAGCTTGCCAAGAAAGATCGGAGCTTGCCAAAGAAGCTCGGGGAACTCGCCAAGATCATCGTGAAGTCCGAGCTTGCCGGGACTCAGCGGAATGGTTTCCGAAGGTTCATCGGAAGACCGCCGGAAGTTGACCGGAAGCTCGCTGGAAGAAGTTGTCATGTGGACTTTGTAATAGCTTAGGAAACGTCTTTAAAATTCGTAGTTAGCACGTATTTTGGGTTAGGATTAGATAACCCAAAGTGGGGCCCATTGGGCTTTGATTAGGATGAGTTTGGGCCAAAATTTTGGCCCAAACCGAACCTACGTGCATTGACGTTGCATGCATGCTTTGGCGGTGGCACCGCCAAAGAACTTGCTAAGCCGAGGCGTAGCACCGCCAGCCAATAGCGCCACGATATCAGTAGTGCGTCCCGGATCTCGTAGCGGACGCTCATCGTAGCGCCTCGACCTCTTATGTGCAAAGTAGCACCGCTGCCTGGGGCAGTAGCACCGCCAGCACAGCATACGACGGCGGTGGAACCGCCGAAGCGGCAGCACCGCTTCGATCGCGATCAAAGATCGACACAAAGCGCGGTGGCACCGCCGACAGCGATGGGCACCGCCTTGACCACTGAAACATGGGAACTCCAAATTCACTTGGAATTTGGAGCCCAATTTGAATCCACTTTGGATCTATAAATACCCCCTTTCTCACCTGAAGGAACCCTTTTGAGCAAGAAAAAGTTTGAGTCTTGAGCTTTTGAAGAGTTTTGAAAAGTGTTGTTTTCTTTGCTAAGTGTTCACCTTCTTCTTCTTCTTGAGAGATCTTGTACAAGTGTGAACATCTTGTAAAGGGTTGTAAAAAGGGGTGTTTGATCCTTCCCCTTCAAAGGACTTACTAGTGGAAGAGCGGAGCCTCATCGCAAAGGCTTCAAGAGTGGATGTAGGTCATTTGACCGAACCACTATACATCATTGTGTCCTTAAATGTGTGAGTGTTTATATTTCTGAATCATTTCATTTCTTGGCTGCAAGTTCATAGTTAGTTCCTTTTCACAAGCAATTACTTTCAAGTTCTCTTTCGTCGAATCGAAATCTTCCTACGAACTTGTGTTTCTTTGCGAAATCGGTTTCAAGAATACGAGTTTAATCCGCTGCACTAATTCACCCCCTCTTAGTGCCTTTTGATCCTAACAGGTGCTGCTACGCTTCCTGACATAGGTTCCACCGCTGTGTGTGTGTCAGGGGCGGTGCTACCGCCCAACACCCCTCAGGCTTATGTTCCACCGCCTCGAGCTTAAGGCGGTTCCACGCTTGCCCCCATTCGGACAGAGCTGAATGGGGCTGTTTAGATCTCAACTTGACACAAGTGGCCCGGTTGGCTCCTCTTGAATTTTGGGTAGGATTTATTTCTTAAATCCTTGCTCTACTCATGTGCAAATTACGAACATAACTTAACGTGATTTGATCGGACACCCTTCAAGTCGACTTCCGTGAGTTCTACGGTGAGATTCCGGCAGCCTCCGATGCTTCCTCGGATTGCTACGGTGGTCTCCCACTCGTGAGCTCAACTAGTCTTCGGCTGGTTTCGAATCTTCGGAAGTTCCGCGAACCTTCGATTCTTTGAAATGGACTTTGAAAACTTCGACAAGTCCCGATTTGATCTTGGATGGTTCCGGCAAACTCTTCCGAAAATCTCTCGGACTTCCGATGAACTCTTGAACCCCCGACGGACTTGGCCTCGGTAAATCACGTTATGTTTTCTTTCCATCATAGTTATTCCTGCACACTCATCTTAACAAAGAGATTAGTACAAATATTTCACCAATTGATTTCATCATCAAAATCCGAGATTTAACAATCTCCCCCTTTTTGATGATGACAATCAATTGGTGATGGAGTTATTCTTAACTCCCCCTATGTATATGCCATAAAGAAAAATTGCTTGAATTCAATTTTTGAATTCAACACAATTAATTTTAATTTCAAGATTTCAAAATAGATATCAAAGATATCAATGAAGTATACATAATAAAAAAAAAATGATATCAAGAACCCAACTAAGTTTATGTTGGACAACGCATATCATATGGCAATACACATATCATTTCTCCCCCTTTGTCATCAACAAAAAGGAAACGACGGAATCATAACAATAAGGAGGGTCGGAAAACATCACAAATGTGGAAAAGGAAATCAGAAAACCGAAAACCATTCCACAGTGGCCGAAAAGATGTAAGATAACACAGCATGAAGTTAAGACAACATAGATGTCAACAAAAAGATGTCACGATGTAAGGAATACAACATAAATGTCAACATACAACACAAGTTTACATCGTTCAAAAAGAAAACACAGCAAGCTACTCCTCAGGAGGAATGCCAAGATGCCTATACATGTGATCGATCTTTAAGTTCATCTTCCGCATTTCCTTCAAAATTTCAATTTGCTGTAGTTTTACTTCATTTAACTCTCTCATGATCGGATCAGTAGAAGATGGAGCAGAAAATGTCACTGATGTAGCTGCAACAAAAGGATTAGGAGGAGGAGATTCATTTCCCCTAAGGACTGGTGTTTTAGGATGGTCTATGGCTGGGGGAGGTATATCACATCTCCTAGGTTGCCTAACCCCTATTCCATGCTCAAAAGTACATCTAAGTCGTCTAAGTAGTTTAACGTCAATAATATTTAATCTTTCGACTTGTATTGCTTCTTCATCTGGTGGAATGCAGATGTTATGGGCATGCAATAGTCTAGTTATTAAACCTCCATATGGTAACATTGATCCTTTAGAAAGGACCTCTATCATGTGCTGCCTGATTAGGTAACCAAAACAGAAATGTTGTCTAGTCATGATCCAATATAAGGTACCTAACTCAGTGAAACTGATCTCATCATGATGAAACTACTTAGGAATAATAATGCTTATTAGAATGTGATGCAAAATTTTAGAGTTAAAAGGTAATAAATGTTCACAACTCTTGGGAATTATTCCTAAATTTGGGTTTGCAAACACAGTTTCTAAAGCTTGAGTGAGTGGCACCAATGTGTCCATATCCCATTTTCCCTAAAATAACACCCTAGCTCTCTTTCAACAATTCCAATTAATGAGCATATAGTATTATCACATATTTGAATCTCATTACCTAGAAGATAAGTTGACAAGCCATCATCATTCACAGTTAAATTAGCATAGAACAACTTAACTAAACGTGGATAAATAGGTTCAATAATTTGCAGAATAGGTAAAGCCTCTAAGTCTGCAAACCACATGATAGGTTCTAAGTTTCCTAATTGATTCAAATCAACATACTTTCCTTTATGAATGGGTCTAGAACCAAATTCAGAAAATCTAAGGGAGGCTTCTTGTGATTTAAACAAGGATTGGTCAAATGAATCTACCTCCATCCTTTTTCCTTTGTCTCTTGATGTTCTTCTAGGAGCCATTTCTATTCAGGAATGATCAAAAATCAATTGAAGAAAGGAATGAAACTTCACAAGAAAAGGAAAGAGAAATAATTCTATTTTTACCTTAGATTGGTTCTTTGAGATGTAGGAAGCTTGAATCAAGATAAAATCTCCTCCTTAGGCTTCTAGATGGGAAGAAATGAACCAATTTGAAGTTTGGAAGAGTTTGGAAGAGTGAGGAGAGGCGGTTCTACCACCGGCCCTAACACACCTTATAGCAGGGTGTTCAGGCGGTACTACACTTGTCAGCCAAAGAAGTGATTCCACCTGGGCTGACTACCCAGGCGGTTCCACCGCCTGTGGCTGACTACCCAGGCGGTTCCACCGCCGGGTGACTACCCAGTATGTCCACCACGCATTGGCGGTGCTACCGCCGGTAGCACAAAAACTAATTCGATTTCATGTTTTTTTTTTTTAAAGAAAAATCTCAGAGATGGGATGAAGTCAAAAGGAATAAATCCATGGGAAAATCCGAATCAAATCGATGGAAATCATAGTTTAAACATAATTTCAAGAAAAGACATCATCAAAAAAAAAAACTTACTTACTTGGACAGTTTAGCATGCCTAATTCCCTTCTAATAAAATCAAATTGTTCCTCATTTAAAGGTTTCGTAAAAATGTCCGCTAATTGATGATTTGTATCAACAAAATCAAGAGTGACATTTCTACTACTTACATGATCACGTATAAAGTGATGCCTGATGTCAATGTGCTTAGTGCGAGAGTGTTGGATTGGATTTTTAGTTAGACAAATTGCACTCGTGTTATCACACTTTATAGGAATATTTTTTAAGTAGATTCCATAGTCCTCTAGTGTATTTTTCATCCGTATAACTTGTGCACAAAGATGCACTAGCAGCTATATATTCAAACTTCATATAGATAGTGCAACCGAATTTTGTTTCTTGAAGTCCAAGAAAAAGTGCATGTCCTAGAAATTGGCATGTTCCTGGATGTGCTTTTTCTATCTATTTTACATCCACCAAAATCTGCATCTGCATAAGCTTTCAAACTAAAATTTTCAGATTTTGGATACCATAATCCAAGATTAGGGGTCCCTTTAAGATATCTAAGAATCCTCTTGACAGCTTTCAAGTGAGATAGCTTGGGATTAGCTTGGAATCTTGCACATAGCCCTACACTCGAACATGATGTCGTCAGTTGCAAAGTGAGATAAAGCAGCTACCTATCATGCTCCTATAAGTTTTTTGATCAAAACTTTCTCCATTTTCATCCATATCTAATTTAGTGGAGGTGCTCATAGGAGTGCTAATTTCTTTTGATCCATCCATATTAAATCGTTTTAACAATTCCAATGTGTATTTTGATTGATTTAGAAATACACCATCACTTAGTTGCTTGATTTGAAGTCCTAAAAAGAAATTTAGTTCTCCCATTAGGCTCATCTCAAATTCATCACTCATATCCTTAGCAAATAATTCACATAGTGATTTATTACAAGATCCGAAAATAATATCATCAACATAAATTTGAACAATAAGAAAATTATTTTCAAAATGTTTAATAAACAATGTAGTATCAACCTTGCCTTTAGTGAAATTATTTGAAATCAAGAAGGAACTAAGCCTCTCATACCAAGCCCTAGGGGCTTGTTTAAGACCATATAAGGCCTTAGTTAGCTTAAACACATGGTTAGGAAATAGAGAGTTTTCGAATCCGGGTGGTTGTTCAACATAAACTTCTTCGGAAATAAAACCATTTAAGAATGCACTTTTGACATCCATTTGAAATAATTTAAAATCTTTACTACTAGCATAGGCAAGGAGCATCCTAATGGCTTCTAATCTTGCCACCGGAGCGAAGGTTTCTTCATAATCGATACCTTCTTCTTGGTTGAAACCTTTGGCCACTAGTCTAGCCTTGTTTCTAACCATGATACCGCATTCATCTTGCTTGTTTCTAAAGACCCACTTAATACCAATAACTAAGTGGTCATTAGGTCTAGGAACAAGCTTCCATACCTCATTCCTCTCAAATTGATTCAATTCTTCTTACATTGCGATAACCCAAGAATCATCTTTTAGGGCATCAACAATGCATTTTGGTTCAACTTGAGAAAGAAAGGCAGCATGGGCACAAAAATTTTTGAAAGAAGAGCGAGTTTAAACCCCTTTCGATGCATCTCCTATAATTAACTCCTTGGGATGAGCATCTACATACTTCCATTCCTTTGGTAAGGAAGTTTGGGAAGAAGATGCATCCAAGATGTTATTTTGAGGAGAGGGTTCATTCAAATTCAAATCATCAAGACCAAAATCATCATCAAAATCTTTTTTCTTAAATTCAGAAACTTCATTAAAAACCACATGAATAGATTCTTCTATAAGTAAGGTTCTCTTGTTGAAAACACGAAAAGCCTTAGAAACGGAAGAATAACCAAGAAATATGCCTTCATTGGATTTTGCATCGAATTTTCCTAAGGCATCCTTTTCATTCAAAATAAAGCATTTGCAACCAAAAACTTTAAAGTAAGAAACATTGGGTTTTTTATCATTCCATAATTCATATGGAGTTTTGGATAGGGATGGTCTCACTAGAACTCTATTCATCACATAACAAGCCGTATTCACGGCTTCGGCCCAAAAATATTTTGGTAAATTATATTCATTTAACATGGTTCTAGCCATTTCTTGCAAACTTCTATTTTTCCTTTCTACTACTCCATTTTGTTGTGGATTTCTTGGAGTAGAGAAGTTGTGATTGTATCCGTTTGTTTCACAAAATTTTTGAAGTCATGATTTTGAAATTCACCTCCATGATCACTTGAATTGATGAGATCATAAAGCTTTTTTCATTTTGAGTGAGTTTACAAAATTTAGAGAAACATTTGAAGCAATCACTTTTATGAGCCAAAAAATAGGTCCAAGTGTATCTACTATAGTCATCCACAATTACAAAGGCATATTTGCTACCTCCTAGGCTTGTTATGTCAATTGGTCCAAATAAGTCCAAGTGGATCAATTGCAATGGTCTAGTGGTGCTAATGTGATTTTTTGATTTGAAACTAGTCTTTATTTGTTTTCCTAGTTGACATGCATCACATACCTTATCCTTAACAAATTTCATGTTTGGGATACCTCTTATTAAATCTCTAGATGAAATCTTAGAGATTAGTTTCATGCTTGCATGGCCTAGCCTCCTATGCCAAAGCCAAGCGTCATCATTCAAAACCGAAAAACACATTTCATTGCTTAATTTTTCAATATTTATGGTGTAGACATTGTTTTGTTTTAAAGCAATCATGGATATGTTGTTGTTGGGTTTTTCAATAATGCAAACATTGGATTCAAATCTAACAACATAACCTTTATCACATAGTTGACTAATACTTAAAAGATTATGTTTTAAACCATCAACTAGTAACACATCATCAATTGAAAAACTCGATTTGTTACCTATGGTTCCTTTGCCAATGATTTTACCCTTGTTGTTGTCTCCGAAAGTGACATATCCTTCTTCTTTGCTAGAGAGCATAGAGAAATGAGATGGATCTCCGGTCATGTGCCTTGAGCATCCACTATCAAGATACCATTTCTTGCTCCTAGCTTGTGAGTTTGTCTACAAAAGAGGATTGTTTTTAGGTACCCATTTGATTTTGGGTGCCTTACAAATTGATCTACTTATTTTGTAATTTATCATTGAATTGTTTATGGTTCCTTTAGGAACCCATATCAACTTTTGTGGACTAAATTTCTTGAATGGACATTTGTAGGTAACATGTCCCATTTTGCAACAAAAATTACATTTCAAATGGGGTGATACATGCAATGTAGACCCTTTAACAAAGGTGGTGGGATTTTGGTGAGAACCTCTCACAAATCCGATACCACTTCTATTTCCGACATGACCTTTGTTAGCAAGAATCATGTCTAAGCCCTTGCTACCGACCTTAAACTTGTTGAGGGTCTCTTTGAGTAGCAAGTTCTCCCTTTTTGTTGCATCTAAGTCTTCACACTTAGAGCATGGGGGTAGAGAAGGGTTTTGAAGACTATTGAATTTACTTTGTAATAAAGCATGCTCTTTCTTAAGCAAATTGAACTTCTTACTAATAGTTCTACATTCATCAAACAATTCATGAAAAGCCATAGAAAGTTCATCGAAAGATAACTCTTCATTAAGTAACTCACTAACCTCTTCTCCAAATGCCATTAGAGCGAAGTTTGCCTCCTCTTTGTTGCTAGCCTCTTCAACCTCGGAGTCACTTGAATCATCCCACGTGGCCTTCAAGGCTTTTTTCTTCTTGAATTGCTTCTTCTTGGCTTGAGGGCATTCATTCTTGAAGTGTCCCAGCTTCTTGCATTCGTAGCAAATGACTTGGTCCTTTTTGTGTTCAAATTTGCTTTTTGTGTCATTTTTGAATTTGTTCTTTCTTATGAATTTCTTAAACTTTCGAGTTAGAAGTGCAATGTCATTGTCACTATCCTCATCACTTGATGTTCCTTTCAAGTGGTCTTCTTGTGTTCTAAGTGCCATATCCTTCCTGTTCTTTGGAAGGGGTTCTCAAGCTCTTCATGAGCATGGCACGTCATCTCGTAAGTCATTAGAGATCCAATAAGTTCTTCAATGGGAAATACTTTAAGATCCTTGGCCTCTTGAATGGCCGTGACCTTTGGATCCCAACACTTTGGAAGGGATCTTAAAATCTTAGATACCAATTCAAAATTCGAAAAGCCTTTACCAAGAGCTTTAAGTCCATTGATGACATCCGTAAAGCGGGTGTACATGTCTCAAATGGACTCATTTGGTTTCATCCGAAAAAGTTCGTAGGAATGCACAAGAATGTTGATTTTGGACTCCTTCACTCGGCTAGTGCCTTCATGAGTGATTTCAAGAGTGCGCCAAATATCAAAAGCCGATTCACAAACGGAAACCCGATTAAACTCATTCTTATCAAGTGCACAAAATAAGGCATTCATAGCCTTTGCATTGAGAGCAAAAATCTTCCTCTCCGACTCATTCCATTCACTCATCGGAAGAGAAGATTTTGCGAAGCCATTTTCGACAATGTTCCAAAGTTCGAAGTCCATGGAGATAAGAAAAATCCTCATACGAGTCTTCCAATACGTATAATCCGACCCATTGAACATAGGTGGACGAGTAATGGAGAAACCCTCTTACATACCGGAGTAGGCCATCTCTCTTGGGTTTTAAACCAATATAAGAGCAAACCTTGCTCTGATACCAATTGAAAGGATTAAAAGGCACTAAGAGGGGGTGAATTAGTGCAGCGGATTAAACTCGTATTCTTGAAACCGATTTACGCAAAGAAACACAAGTTCGTAGGAAGATTTCGATTAGACGAAAGAGAACTTGAAAGTAATTGCTTGTGAAAAGGAACTAACATGAACTTGCAGCCAAGAAATGAAATGATTCAGAAATATAAACACTCACACATTTAAGGACACAATGATGTATAGTGGTTCGGTCAAATGACCTACATCCACTCTTGAAGCCTTTGCGATGAGGCTCCGCTCTTCCACTAGCAAGTCCTTTGAAGGGGAAGGATCAAACACCCCTTTTTACAACCCTTTACAAGATGTTCACACTTGTACAAGATCTCTCAAGAAGAAGAAGAAGGTGAACACTTAGCAAAGAAAACAACACTTTTCAAAACTCTTCAAAAGCTCAAGACTCAAACTTTTTCTTGCTCAAAAGGGTGCCCTTTCAGCTGAGAAAGGGGGGTATTTATAGATCCAAAGTGGATTCAAAATTGGGCTCCAAATTCCAAGTGAATTTGGAGTTCCCGCATTTCTGGTGGTCAAGGCGGTGCCACACTTTGTCGGCGGTGCCACCACTGTGTCGATCTTTGGCCGACGTCGAAGCGTGCCACCGCTTGAGCAGCGGCAGTGCCACCACCTGAGCGCGCGTGCTACGCTCTAGTCCGGTGGCGAAGTGGTGCCACCGCTTGACCAGCGGTTCCACCGCCATCGATGTCTGGGCGGTGCTACTCGCTTGCACGTGCGCGTTCCACCGCTTTGTGTGTGTGCAGGGCGGTGCTACCGCCAGGTGGCGGTTCCACCGCCAGTCAGCGGTTCCACCGCCAGCTTATGTTCCACCGCCCCAGGCTTAAGCGATTCCATCGCTTGCCCCCATTCGGACAAAGCGAATGGGGCCTGCTTAGATCTCAACTTGATACATGAGTGGCCCGGTTGGCTCCTCACTGAATTTTGGGTAGGATTTATTTCTTAAATCCTTGCTCTACTCATGTGCAAATTATGAACATAACTTAACGTGATTTGATCGGACACCCTTCAAGTCGACTTCCCAAGCGAGTTCTAATGTGAGATTCCTGCAGGCCTCCGATGCTTCCCTCGGATTGCTACCAGTGGTCTCCCAGCATACTCCGGCGAGCTCAACTAGTCTTCGGCTGGTTTCCGAATCTTCCCGAAAGTTCCGCGAACCTTCGACGATCTTTGAAATGGACTTTCAAAAACTTCGACAAGTCCCGATTTGATCTTGGATGGTTCCGGCAACTCTTCCGAAAATCTCTCGGACTTAGATGAACTCTTGAACCCCCGACGGACTTGGCCTCGGTAAATCACGTTATGTTTTCTTTCCATCGTAGTTATTCCTGCACACTCATCTCAACAAAGAGATTAGTACAAATATTTCACCAATTGATTTCATCATCAAAATCCGAGATTTAACACAGCTGTCCTAAGAGCTTCACCCCACATTGAATCAAGTACAGATGAATAACTCATCATGCTCCTAACCATATCCATAAGAGTACGATTTCGCCTTTCAGCAACACCATTCTCCTGTGGCACACCTGATAAGACATATTAAGCACAAATACCTTGTTGTTCTAGAAATCTAGCAAAAAGACCAATATTCGACCGGATTCATCATATCGCCATAAAATTCACCACCCCTGTTAGATCTGATAATTTTAACTTTTCTATCTAATTGTCTCTCGACCTCATTTATGTATACTTCAAGAGTATTAACGGCCTGAGACTTTTCATGTATTAGATAAACATAGCCATATCTGGACAGATCATCTATAAATGTGATGATAAATACCTTTCTCCACTAAAACAAGGAATATGGAGTGGTCCGCAGATATCAGTATGAATAATCTCAAGGAGTTCTTTACTTCTTGTGGCATATTTCTTTGTATGTTTAGTTCAGTGATTTAAAAAGCGCTAGGCGCCAAAAGGCGCTAAGGTCTAAAATCGCCCGAGGCGCTAGCGCCGCCTATGCGCTACGAGCTTAAGCGGCGCTAAAATATAAAATATATAATATAATTAAAAATATAATTATTTAAATAAAAATATATTATTAAATTAAGAAAATTAGTAGTATTAAAATTAAAATAATATATTATTAATTTAATAAATAAAAATTTTGTTATTAGTATAATCTTCACTTGAACTAAATTTTAAATAAAAATTAATTTTTAAATAAAAAAATTAATTTTTTAAATAAAAAATTAATTTTTAAATAAAAAATTAATTTTTAAAATAAAAATTAATTTTAAAATAAAAACTTATTTTTTAGTTTTTTAAAACTCGGCGACGTCCCGAGAGGCTCGGGCAACGCGTCGAAGCCTCGCAGCGACATCCCGAGGCTCGCGACGCCCCCGAGGCTCGGCGATGTTGCCGAGAAAGCGCCATCGGTCGCCCGTTGACATCTCGGGCGTTGCGAGGGCAACGGAGCGAGCGGCGGCAAGCTAATGGCGGCCAGCGATGAGGCGGCGATGAAGCGGCGATGCGATGGCGGCAGCGATAAATGCAAGAAGCAAGCACGGCGCGGCAACGACGCGGCAAAGCGGCGACAATTGCGGCGAAGCGGCAACGGGAGTGACGAGCGGTAGAGACCAATCGGACGGCGCTCCGCCAAAGCGCCGCTCAAATAAGTGAAGCGAGGCGCTTCGCCTCGCTTGTTTATGTTTAGTTTGCTTTCCCTTAATGCAATCTATACAAACATCAAAATCAGTGAAGTCTAAATCTTCCAAAATATTATTCTTCACTAATCTTTCAATTCTTTCTTTAGAGATATGCCCCAATCGTCTATGCCACAGTGTAGAAGATCTTTCATTATTGAAACTACGTTTCAATCCAACGATTGATTGCGGGTCAATAATGTCTTTGCAAACTCAGATTCAAATTAATTCTGTACAAGCCATCACACAGAAATTCCGAACCAACTTTTATTGAATCATAAAATATACTGAGTTTACCATTACCAAAAGAAAGACAATATCCTAACTCATCAATTCTAGATAAAGAAACCAAATTTCTAGAAATAGTAGGTACATAACATGTCTCAATAAGATCCATCGAATGACCCGTCTCTAGGCGTAAGCGATAAGTTCCCACTGATACCACTTTTGCTTTGAGACGATTTCCCATAATGATGAATCTTTCATGTTCCTTTGGTTTCCGGATTGAAAGAAATCCCTGCATATTATTGGTAACATGAGTTGAAGCACCAGAATCAATCCACCAAGTGTTAGAAGGAACTTCTGTAATATTTGATTCAAAACATACAAAGGTCATATTTATACCTTTCTTTTCGAACCAAGTTTTGCGCTTAATGCAATCCTTCTTCATATGTCCTTTCTTGCCACAAAAGAAGCACTTTACTGTAAAAGCTTTCCTTTGATTAGTCTGTGTAGCATTTCCAGACCCGGCAAATTTCTTGGATGGATGACGCTTCCTTTTCTTGCTACCAACTCCTTGAGTAGTAGTCATGACATTGAATGAACTTTCCTGCCTTAATCTTAATTCTTCCTGAACACACATACTAGTTAACTCATTCAAATCCCACTTATCCTTATTTGTGTTATAGTGGATCTTGAATGGGCCAAACTGAGAAGGAAGTGAATTAAGAATAAACTGCACGAGAAAAGACTCATCAACATTCATACCCAATGCTTTCAGTTTTGCAGCTTTATCAGCCATATTGAGGATATGATCCTGAATTCCTCGAGTGCCATCGTACTGAGCTGTAGTCAGCTCTTTCATTAATATGCCGGCTAATGACTTATCAGCAGATTTAAATCTGTCCTCAATAATCTTTAAATATTCCTGTGCGCTATTTGCAATCGGTAATGAAGTCTTTATGTTATTTGCAATCGTCATTCTTATGAACATTAAACTGAGCCTATTAGATCTTTGCCAAGCTTTCATTTCATTAACTTGTTCCACAGTACTATTATCAGTCAAGTCTGCAGGCTTTTCAACAAGCAATGCCAAATCAAGATCTAATACGCCCGAAGGTGTGAATTGCACATGCTCTAACCATTCTGAATAATTTGATCCAGAGAGTACAGGGACACTAGAAGCATAAGAATGCATAGACGGAAGTACCACTGTAAAATATAAAATAACATTAATGCTTTGAGTTCCAAAATATGATGAACTATTGATATCATCTACATTTCACCTTTGGGTGAAATATTGATATATCTAGTGTTCACTCAAAAACATTTATGGAGGACTGACACCATCCTTGTGGAATAGTGTTGTTACCTTTGGGTATACAAATCCTAAACTACAAGAATATCCAAAACAGTGTCATCCTGCCCCATCACATAATTATTTGAAGTAGATACTCCTTTGGGATTATCTAAATCTCTTAAATATGTGTGCCATTTTTGAATATTATTTTCTTAATGTCATTTGGGACTAATTCTTTAATATCATTTTATAAGTTATTGGTCTAGGTCACTTTGGTGGCTACAAGACCAATACTATAATATAAAATGTAACTTAAAATATCCTATAAATGACAACATGTTATTGTAATTCACATTCCAAAAGTCTACCATCCCAGGCCACTTTGGCAGCTACTGGTCAGATAAAACTTAAGGAGATAAATTACAAATAATATTCAACAAATTAATCTAATTCATTTCATGCTAAACAGTTCAATAATAAAACAATAACCATAATAATTATTGAACATTAATTAGTAAAAAGAAAAACTCATATGATAATCATGATGACATATAAATCATGCCTTTATGTGAAAGATAAACATTATTTCACAATTTCAATTATATACATGTGAATAACCAAGAACAATAATTGGATTTTAATTTATCACATGTAATCAATAAGTCATATGAGAAAAACTATAAAACGAACAATAATTTATAGTTTTTTTATGGCAAAACTGTAATTTTGCTTTTAGAAAACCCTAATGGCAAAACTGTAATTTTGCTTTTAGAAACCCTAATGGCAAAACTGTAATTTTGCTTTTAGGAAACCCTAATGGCAAAACTGTAATTTTGCCGAAAATTTTCCTCTTCCTCTTGCATAGCAATCGCCGCCGAAGCGCCGCCGCGATGCTGTGCGTATTTGCCACATCAGACGCACGCCGCCATGCATGGCGCTGGCTACCGCCAAATGCAGTCGCCATGATTCTGTGGTGTGCTGCGCCAAAATGGCCGGCTGCGATTCTGGCAGACGGTGGCTTCTTGCTGCTCGCGGTACCGCCGCAGGCGGCTTCTGTGCTGCGCGCCGCGCCGCGAAGCGGCTGTGCTAGCGGCTGCCGAGCCGAGCGGCTTTGTGCTCGCCATGACGATTCTGCGTCGGTCGCGGCTTTGTCGCCATGGTCGGTCTTTCAGCGGGTGGTGCTCATGCTGATCGCGCCGCTGTCGGGCTATTCTCGCGCGGCTGCACGCGCGGCTTACCGCCGCGATCGCCGCCGGTGTGACCGCGTCCCGCACGGGTTGCCGCCCTCGTCGCGACCTATCGCCACTGGTTGCTTTGCGATGCGATCCACCGCGACCCTTACGGAACCGAACACACGACGCTGCGCGGTGCTACAACGATCGGTCGTTGTTTCCTTAATATCACCGACAAGCAGGCGATATGACAATAAACTAAAATTGATAGGAATAGCAGATCTAAAATTTGGATCAAACATCGTAATCACAACAATAGCAGATCTAAAATTTTTGATTTCAAGAACCTGGCTCTGATACCAATTGTAAGCATAAAATAACTTTAATCATGCTTCTGTAATTGCGGAAAACTTTAATCCTAGGATCGAAATCAAAAATAAAACATGAATAGATCTGCCATTTTCTACGATGCGTACCTTTTGATGCCATCCGTGCGGAAGAGGAAAGATCTTGATCTGAATATCTTCCTTTTGATCCAACGCTCCCGTCAATCTGCAAGAAGAGCTAGGCTCCTTCTCCTCTCTTCCTATCCTTTCACAGGACCTCTATAATTGATTGCTCAGGGGAATTTGAGAGGAAAACCGTAATCACTCTCAAACGATGTCTCTGTAAAATTTCTTTTACGCAACCCTTAGACGCATCTGTGTTGCTAATCTTTACGCAACTCTTAGATGCTTCTGTGTTGCTTTTGACACTTTAACTCTCCTGAGGTCCTGTCTATTTATAGGCGAGAGCAGAGGGTCTAGGATAAGTTATTAGGGGAGTTTCTTCCATCAAGGGCATCCCCTAAGGTATCCTCCAAAATATGGACTTCTTTTTTATTGGCCGATACTGTTATCAGAATCCAATTAGTTATATCATATATCTTATCCGATTATAACGGGCCACAAAATCTAACACATGTTAGTTATCTGAATCTTAAGCATCTGGTATCTATTGGTTTTATATGTGCAATCCATAATTAACACTTGTGGAAACGCATGCAATAGATCAAATGTAATACGATGCATCCAAAATAAGTCTTTAACAATATTATTTCTATTATTCTTTCTATGTTAGATAATATACATATATTTAGTAAGTTTTTTCATTAATTATTTTATTTATATTCTTTTAAGTTTTTCTAACATCTATACTTCTACCGTGTATTATATATCGTCTTTCAAGGTGCTCACCTTATCGTTATCTTTCTACTTCAACATCAATAGTATTTCTCGTGTCAAAACTACGTTTTTTGATATATTAGAAATAATTTTCATCTCTTCATTTGACAAGCTCCCTACATATATATAGGTGCCTTTGAAATTGTTTTACGGTCATACAATCCAAAATAAGTCTTTAACAATATTATCTCTATTCTTATTTCTATGTCAGATAATATACTTATATTTAGTAAGTTTTTTCATAAATTATTTTATTTATATTCTTTTAAGTTTTTCTAACATCTTATACTTTTACCATGTATTATATATCATCTTCATGGTACTCACATTATCATTATCTTTCTACTTCAACATCAATAGTATTTCTCGTGTCAAAACTATGCCTTTTGATATATCAGAAATAGTTTCCATCTCTTCATTTGACAATCTTCCGGCACGTAGGTGCCTTTCAAGTTGTTTTATCGGAGAATGGTTATGCAATCCATAAACTAACTAAACCATCCATTTCTTCACCCTTTGATAATTTAACATGAACAAGTGAAAATGAGTAATTATATTTTCTGGATCCCGACAATTATTCTTGTCACCCTCTGGCATTTGGATTCATCCACTCCTGTATTATCCGCTTCATTCACAACAAAATCATATTTTAGATTATTTTGAACTTTTTATAACGCTGACAAATCCATGTCTCTTTCCAACTTCTATAACTCATCCAATTAATTCCTCCTTATCTGTGAAGACCCATAAAAGTTAAATCAACAAGTTTAATATTTATTACAATATGAATAATATCACATATATAACCATCATCTATACTTGGTATGTTGTAAATGCTAGATTGAAATACAATGTCGTGGGTTGAATATTTATATTACTATATACTAAAATAAATCCTAAAATGAAAGTGGGAGAAAGTAGTTTATGTGATAGTTCTGGATGTTAAGATCTAAATTACTCAGATTATCGATCCGAGCAATCTATAACAGCCTAGAAAATGTCATAATCTAGATCATTCTACAATTGCTTGGAAGATGCCATATTTTGAGTATTTTTAATCGACTTGAAAGATATTATATTTCGGGCTTCTCTACAAATGCTCTGAACATGATCATCCGAACAGTTATTTAAAAGCTTGCAATATGATATCTTCTGAATTGATGTAGGCTAGCATCTTTCGAACTGTTATAGAAACACTCGGAATATTATCTTCCACACCTATAACCCAATGTCTTAAACTCTAAAATTGTTAAATTGATATAACAAATATAAAAAACTATTTCTCGCCTCCTCTTCATTCTTCATATTATCCGGGAAGAAAAAGAGATTGTACGGAGAGAGTTAGAAAAGCTTATCGGAATTAAGCAATAAGTTGAGGATATTTACATATATGTATAAAGGGATATATTAATAATACTAAGAGTTTTTAAAATGAAATTATAAAGAAGATTACTATTTGCAACCCCTCTTTACTATTTATATCTAATTTTAAAAATTTTAAAAGTTTTAAATTATTCCCTTGTAAATCTTGCAAATGAACTTAAACATCCTTTTTTCCTCTTTCTCATCCCCTTCCTCATTGTCTTCAGCCCCCTCCTAATTAGAAAACATCATCACCACAAACAAAGAGCAAGAGGATGTAGGGAAAAAAAATGTAAAATCAATACTATTAAGCAAGATTTTTAATTTTCAATGATATCATCCATATTAAATGGTAGGTATTGGTCCACCAATAGACTAATACATGAACTACTTGCTACTGGATGATACTATCGATTAGGATTATTTTCACCTTATTACAACTCAAAATCGATCGATCGATTTCGACCATCGCCACTCACTGCTAGGTAGTATTTGTTGAGGGAGAAGGAAAAAAATGTTGAAAAATCCAAGGGGCGACATCACATGGGCAGCGAAAAAATAAAAAATAAAATCTTAGATTTTCATGAAAGGTTTCATCATCGTGCGAAGATCGGTACGTTAAAAATAAATCCGTAAATCCGAAAACTACGTATGTAAGAAGATAATACCTAGGGAGATTATAATCCCTGAATTCCTACAGATCCATAGGGAGGATGAAGGAAGTCAAGCGTCCTCCTCTCTAGCGATATCCACACAGCAAGGACTGTGACAATGCTCCTCTCTGGAGAGAGGAGAATAGGAGGTGGCCACCAGGAAGCCCCAACCTATGGGCCTTTGGTTCCCTCCTATTTATAGAGGCCCTTTGTCAACCCTAATGGATCTAGCCCTATTGAGTATTGGATCTCTAACCAATTACCTAAGCTGCTTAGATTAATGGGCTTTTACCCAAGAATCTAGCTCTTATTGGATCTCATTCCTGGGATCTAATAATACATGGCTTATTGGATATCCAATAAGATTGAGACTCTAATGAATATCTTATATCCAAACCTCTACTCATCGTAGCACCTACCATATATGTGTGTGACCCTCTAGGCCCAATATCGAGTTGGCCGTGAGTTATACATGTCAGAACTCTTTCTGACTCAGTGAATTATCATCTCTATAATAATTCACTCAACTCATCGATTATGAATATACTAGGCCACTACGTCGTAGTCCCCAGATGATATAGGGGAATCCAATCCTTTAGACCTATATGCCCTTAATTACCATATATCTATAGTCCCTCATTCATCTAATATCCTAGGGAACATATATTGGGCATGGTGCTGTGATAGAACCCTAGAAGAATTCTATATAGATTGATCTTTGAGGGGGATTAACCCTTGGAACGTTATAGGGGTTTCACCCTCCAAGTAGTCAGCCTTGTGACTACAAAGTAGATTGATCTTTTCTTGTTAAAAAGAGGTGGAGGCTACATGCTTATATAGGACTCCAAACCCTAGCCCTAGGGGTTGCTTCCTAAGTGAACTACTAATTTTACCTTCAACCTTAGCCAACCGGCCCAATAAAGAGGGAGCGACGACTAAGAAGCCCAAAGGCTCAAATATAAACCCTAGCTACTCTTTTTTATAGGATAGAGGTGGCTAGATGGGGTTTATTACACTCTCACAGGATTTTTATTAATTGCTACTTAGTTGAGTAGGACCCAACCCTACTAGGGTCCTATCAAGCCCGCCCTCTTCAAATCAGCCTTGTCCTCAAGGCTGAGGTTCTATGAATTCAGGGAACCCGGTCTTTAGCTCCTCATATGATTCCCATGTGGTATCTTAAGGTGGTAAATTATTCCAATGCACTAGTACTTCAGTAGAGGGACGTCGACGATGCATCACGATTCTACGATTGAGGATGGCTTGTGGTTGGGCTTGAATATCTCCATCATCGGTGGTGTTGGGTAATTGAATCTAGGGTGACTCATGTTTTTCCAACTTGAGCTTTAGGCATAACACGTGGAAGACAAGGTAGATTTTGGCATCCTTAGATAATTTAAGTTTGTACGCCACGACTCCAATATGCTTTGTGATCTGATAGGGCCCATAAAAACTTAAGGATAGCTTCATGGAAGCTCGTGTGTTGATAGAGAGTTGCTTGTATAGCTGTAGGCGAAGATAAACCCACTCTCTTACTGAAAATTCTCTTTCACTTCATCGTGCATCGGCTTGCTACTTCATTTTGCCTTGAGCAGTAGAGAGATTATCCTTTAGCAATTGTGGGAGTTTGTCCCTGTTAATTAAATCTTAATTGACTTAATCTACCTTGGCCAAGCTAATTACATACTTTAGAATCACAGGGGTCGGTCGACCATATAATGCTTCATATATGGTACATTTTGTAGAGGAATGACATGTAGTATTATATCGCCATTCAGCCCATGGAAGCCATTTCATCCACTCCTTTGGCTGGTCACTAGCGAAACACTGAAGGTACGTCTCTAAACACCTATTCACCACCTTTGTTTGGCCATCATTTTGTAGATAATATGCTGTGCTCATCTTGAGTTTAGTGCCTAACAACTGAAATAACTCAGTCCAAAATTTACTAGTGAAGACTCTATCTCGATCACTTACAATGGACCTTGGCATCTCATATAGTTTAATAATATTTTATATGAAAATCTGAGCAATACTAGCAATAGTGTAGGGATTCGCACAACACAAAAATGAGCATATTTCGTAAGTCGATCAACCACCACGAGGATCGTGCTTTTACCTTTGGAAGGTAGTAGCCCTTCGATAAAGTCCATGGAGATGTCAGTCCACACTAAGTCTGGTATGGGTAGTGGTTGTAGTTTCCATAGACTCACCACTATTTCACCCTTTTGCTGTTGACATACATCACATTGTGCCACGTATTTAGAAATAATTTTTTTCATCCCTTTCCAATAAAAATTTTGCTTTACTCTTTTGTAGGTTCTCAGAAATCTAGAGTGCCCTACTGAAGGTGTGGAGTGTATTTCATGCAGAATGACTTTGATGCAAAGGGAGTCGGGTATAAGTACAATACGACCTTTATAGTATAGATCCTTTGAATCCCAAGTATAGTGAGCTATTGCACTTGGATCCTTCTCTAATTTTTTAATGATATTGCTGGTCTCTTGATCCTTCTTCCATTCATCTCTAATGTTCTCGAGGAAGCCGGTGGTAGGAAGAGAGATGGCTAAAAATTCAGCTTGCTCAGGTAGTTGTGAGAGTGCATTTGCAACAATGCTTTCTTTCCCTTTTTTATAAATAATTTTATAATCAAATCCTAGAAGTTTGGTTACCCATTTTTGTTACTCCGGGGATGATATCTTTTGTTCCAAAAAGTACTTGAGGCTTCTATGGTCAGTTTTAATTTAAAATCATCGACCGATCAATTAGGGTCTCCACTTTGTTACTGCGTGCACAATGGCAAGCATCTCCTTATCATATATTGACATTTTTTAATAGGAGGGAGATAGTGCCTTACTAGTGTATGCGAGTGGTCAACCATCTTGTATGAGAATAGCTTCAATTCCGACTCCAGATGCATCGGCCTCAATGATGAAGGGTTGGCTAAAATCTGGTAGTGCTAGCACGGGCGTCATCGTCATGGCTATCTTAAGTTTATCGAAGGCAGCGGAGGCTTCATCTAACCATTGGAAGGCATCTTTTTTTAGTAGAGAAGTGAGGGGTGCACTGATCTTCCCATAGTCCTTTACAAATTTTCGGTAGTAGCCTGTTAGTCCAAGGAACTCATGCAGTAATTTCACATTTGTAGGTTTTGGCCAACCCTACATAGCTTCGATTTTTGTTGGGTCTACCACCACTCCTTCTGATATTAGGTGCCCAAGGTATTCTACTTTTTGCTGGAGAAAGTTGCACTTTGATAGCTTAACAAAAAATGTATTCCCCCAAAGGATCGTCAGAATAAACCATAAGTGTTGAAAGTGAGTCTTAAGAGAAGAGTTGTAAATGAGAATATCATCGAAAAATACCAGCATAAATTTACGAAGAAAGCTCTAAAAAATATTATTCATGAGACTTTGGAAAGTTGAAGGAGCATTAGTGAGTCTAATAGGTATTACCATGAATTCATAATGGTCGTTATGTGTGCAAAAAGCAGTTTTTAGAATGTCGTCTTCACATACCCGAATTTGGTGATAACCGGATTGGAGGTCCAACTTCATAAAGACTCGAGCTCCTTTTAACTCATCAAGAAGTTCATCTACCATTGGTATTGGGTATTTATCCTTGACGGTGATGCCATTTAGAGCTCGGTAGTCAATGCACATCCGTCAAGTTCCGTCCTTCTTGCGTACAAGTAGCATCGGTGAGGAATAGGGGCTGTAGCTTGGCTGAATCACCCCTGTTTCAGGCATCTCCTTTACAATCTTCTCAATTTCATCCTTTTAGAGGTGAGGATAGTGGTACGGTTGAGTGTTCACTAGTGATTTGCCTGGAAGAATTGGAATTCGGTAGTCATGTTATGCTAGTCATACATACCCTGCAAGCCAATCATATGAGTGATGACACTTGTGACTTGATATGCACTCTTTCTCTTTGCTTATTATTAGGCATTTTATTACTTTATCTTGCATGTTGCATTTATTGTAATGTCCTTGGATTTACGAAATGAGAATTGGATCGTGATGAGATTATGATAATGAGACCGATTCACCTTTAAACATAGACCCTAAATAATCCTGGTCATAGGTTACTTGAGAGGGACATCGAGACAATCGGATAGACTGGTGTGCTATATACCCGTCTATATGATGGAGGTGGCTGGTCTGATAGCTACTCATGTGGGGACACTATGGGTACAGTGTAGGTGCTAATTGGGGAATAAGTTCAATGGTTGTTCCACTTATGGAATGCTAGATGGTTATTGATACCTCACGTCATACAGTGATTTCGTAGTCCCAGTAGTGTATCTGATCCTTAGACTTGAGACATCAAAGATGTCTTGTATGAGTACTCTACTCTTTGATACCGGACTTATAGGTTTGGAAAGTTCCAAATCTAGTACAACCGGTTATTGAGAGTGGTAGCCAACCTTACGAGGGCTATTGAGTGTCAATAGAGGATCATCCGCTCTTGATATCATGGGAGGAATATCCCATGTATTCTTACTTGAACAAATCCTTGGCCAAGGTTATTTGGATTGAGAGAGAAAGAGTTCTCTGGGAGAATCCGACAAGAGCAAGACTCAAGGAGAGACCGTATGGGACTGACAACACCATGCTTAGTACAGGGTCTCTGGGATATTAGTTGGATGAGGGACTATAGATACATGGTAATTGAAGACAGATAGGTCCAAAGGATTAGATTCTCCTATATTGTCTGGGGGCTGCGGCGTAGTGGCCAAGTACATCCGCAGTCGATGAGTTGGGTGAATTATTATAGAGATAATAATTCAATAAGTCAGAAGGAGTTTTGACAAGTATGACTCACGACCAGCTTGATATTGGGCCTAGAGAGTCACACACATATGGTAGGTATTGTGATGAGTAGAGGTTCGGATATGGGATATCTGCTGGAGCCCCTATCTTATTGGATATCCATTAAGCTCTTGAATTATTGGATCCTAAGATGAGATCCAATAATTGCTAATAAGAGATTATTAGGTAGAGACCCACTAATCCAAGAGGCTTGGGTAATTAGATAGAGATCCAATACCCAATAGGGCAAGATCTATTAGGGTTTACAGGGGGCCTCTATAAATAGAAGGGAACTAAAGCTCTATAGGCTGGGAGGTTCTTTTGGTAGCCATCTTCTGTTCTCCTCTCCCCAGAGAGGTGCATTGTCGTAGTCCCTACAGTGTGGATACCGCTAGAGAGGAAGACGCTTGACCTTCTTCATCCTCTCTTACAGGTTTGCAGAAATTCAGGGATATACGATCACCCTAGGTATTTTCTTTTATACATGTAATTTTCACAGATTTATTTTTGATGCACCGATCTTTACATGGCGATAGAACCTTTTTACGAGAAATATGTGGTTTTATTTTTTGTTCTTCTGCTGCACATGAGATGTCGCCATATAGGATTTCCCAACAATGGTATCAGTGCCAGGTTGTTTGTGCGAAGATCAAATCTTAAACTGTATGTATTGTGATTTAGAACAGTTTTTATCGTCAAAATCGTTGACGCAAAAGGTGAGGAAGGGCAGCAAGTGTTGCTGCCCTTGCTGCGGTCGCATAAGTGGCTGCAAGGCTGCTTGTAGCCTTGCTGCTTACAACAGTAACGGCGGCGGCTGCGTGCAAGGAGCACGCAGGCAAGCAGTGAGCGGCACCGCTTGCGGGCATTGCACCCACGGGCAAAGACACCCGCGGCGGCAATGGTGGCTGCAAGCGCTACCTCATAGCCCATGGGTAGAGGCACCTGCGATGGTAGTGCTACCTACGGGGCAGTGGTGCCTGTGGGCTGCCTACCCGCAAGGGTGGGCGACACCCGCTACGACAGCGCCGACAGTGAGCAGAAACGCCTGTTGCGACGACGCCCGCAGCGGGTAGGGGTGGCACGTCCGCACGGAGTGACCGCCGTCGGTAGGGTGGCAGTGGCCATAACGCAGTAGGCAAAAGAGGGATTAGGGTTTTTTGGACAAAAGACATTTTTACCCATCGAAATTTTAGAAATTCTAATTTCTATCCCTTATGACAGAATGACCAAAATACCCTTCAAAATTTAAAAAATTCTCTTTATGTCCCTAATTTCAGAAACAATATTAGTTAATTAAAATTTTTAATTAACTATTATTATTTATCTAGTAGTCCTATAAAATAATATATACATGTGATGTATGATGTGGATAGATGATCATGGACCATGTGATGTGATGTGTGTACATGTGATTAATATTATTGGGGCCTGTGAGCCTCTATTTTTTCTATTTATTGTCGAGCCTGCGTACCTATAATTATGTTGTAATTACATGAGAAGGCACAGTGGTAGCGGGACCCACGAGGCTGAGACAGACTATTCGACGTATGGAGATGCGTTGAGATGCCGACGGAACCGACAAAGCGAGAAGGACGATCACAGAGCATGGAGATGCGCTGAAGCACACATAGATCTTGATATGAGTGATTAGGTCCCCTGGCTCTGCCCTGATCACATTAGAATGTGTTCCATAATCATCTGGTGTGATTGCTTATATGATGTGTGATTAGTTATACACCTACTAGATATGTATATATATATTTGCATACGATGTAGATATATATTAAATATGTATGTGTGTGACACATTATGTTAGAAGTGTTGGGAAATCCTTCTGAGGGCGACATCTCATGCACAGCAGAAGAACAAAAAATAAAAACACCTAGATTTCTCATAGAAAGGTTCCGTTCTCGTGTGATGATCGGTGCATTAAAACAAATCGCAAAAACTGCATGTGTAAAAGAAAATACCTAGGGAGATCGTATATCCCTGAATTCCTACAGATCTGTAGGAAGGATAAAGGAGGTCAAGCATTCTCCTCTCTAGCGGTATCCACATGGTAGAGACTACGACGATGCACCTCTCTAAGGAGAGGAGAACAGAAGGTGGCTACCAGAAGAAACCCTCAGCCTATAGAGCTTTGGTTCCCTCCTATTTATAGAGACCTCTTGTAAACCCTGATGGATCTTACCCTGTTGGGTATTGGATCTCCATCCAATTACCCAAGCCTTTTTGATTAGTGGATCTCTACCCAATAATCTTTTATTAGCAATTATTGGATCTCATCTTAGGATCTAATAATTCAGGGGCTTAATGGATATCCAATAAGTTAGGGGCTTCAACGGATATCTCATATCCGAACCTCTACTTGTCGTAACACCTACCATATGTGTGTGACCTTCTAGGCCCAATATTGAGCTAGCCATGAGTTATACTTGTCAGAACTCCTTCTGACTTAGTGAATTATTATCTCTATAATAATTCACCAAACTCATCGACTACAAACGTACTAGGCCACTACGCCGTAGCCCCCAAACGATATAGGAGAATCCAATCCTTTGGACCTATCTGTCCTCAGTTACCATGTATCTATAGTCCCTTATCCATCTAATATCTCAAAGACTCTATACCAGGCATGGTGCTGTCAAGCCCATATGGTCTCTCCTCGAGTCTTGCTCTTGTTGGATTCTCTCGAAGAACTATTTCACTCTCAATCCGAATAACCTTGACCAAGGATTTGTTCAAGCAAGAATACATAAGATATTCCTCTTATGATATCGAGAGCGAATGATCCTCTTTTGACACTCAATAGGCCTCGTAAGGTTGGCTACCACTCCGAATAATCGACTATACTAGATCTGGAACTTTCCAAACCTATAAGTCCGGTATCAAAGAGTGGAGTACTCATACAGCACATCCTTGGTGTCTCAAGTCTAAGGACTAGATACACTACTGACAGAATCGTTGTCTGACGTGAGGTATCAATAACCATCCAACATTCCGTAGGCAGATCAATCAGTGAACTCATTCCCCAATGATTACCTGCACTGTACCCTTAGTGTCCCCACACGAGTAGTTATAAGACCAGCCACCTCCATCATATGAATGTGTATACAGCACACTAGTATATCCGGTTATCTAGATGTCCTTCTCGAGTAATCTATGACCAGGATAATTTAGGATTTGTGTTTGAAGGTGAATCAGTCTCATTATCGTGATCTCATCATGATTTGATTCCTATTGCACAAATCTAAGAACATCACAATATATATAATATGCAAGATAAAGTGATAAAATACCTAATAATAGGTAAAGAAAAAAGTGCATATCAAGTCACAAGTGCCATCACTCATGTAATTGGCTTGCAGGGTATATATGACTAGCATTCTCCCACTTGACCTAAAGTCAATCACTAATATGTCTGATCCCCATCAGAGCTCTATGATGCTCAAATACAATTTAAGTCAATGGTTTTGTCAGTTGATCTGTAATGTTATCTTCGGATGAAACTCTTTCCATTATTATATCTCTTTGGACCACAATCTTTCTAATCAGCTAGAACCTCCTTAGAACACTTCTGATGAGATCGGATTTCCTTATTTGAGTAATCATCTCGTAATTGTCACAATATAAGGGAATCAGATCCTCGCTGCTCGACATGACTCCCAAATATGTGATGAACTTCTTCATCCAAACTCCCTCCTTTGTTGCCTCTACGGCATCAATGTATTCCACATTTATGGTCGAGTCAACAGTAGTGTCTTGCTTGGAACTTTTCCAGTAAACTGCTCCTCCATTCAGGGTGAACACATATCATGAATTAGACTTGCTATCATTGACATCGGATTGGAAGCTCGAGTCCATGTAGCCCTCAACCCTGAGGCTACTCTCTCCATATACCAGTAAAAGATCCTTAGTCCTTCTCAAGTACTTAAGGATATATTTTACTACTTTCCAGTGCTCCAAGCTTGGATCTGCCTGATATCTGCTCGTGTCACTCAGAGTATACGCTATATCAGGCCTGGTACATAGTGCTAGTCATATATGCCCTACAAGCCAATCACATGAGTGATAGCACTTGTGACTTGATATGCACTTTTTCTCTTTGCTTATTATTAGGCATTTTATCACTTTATCTTGCGTGTTGCATATATTGTGATGTCCTTGGATTTGTGTAATGAGAATCGGATCATAATGAGATCATGATAATGAGACCGATTCACCTTTAAACATAGACCTTGAATTATTCTGGTCATAGGTTACTCGAGAAGGACATCGAGATAACCGGATAGACTGGTGTGCTGTATACCCATCCATATAATGGAGGTAGCTGGTCTCATAGCTACTCGTGTGGGGACACTAAGGGTACAGTGCAGGTGCTCATTGGGGAATAAGTTCACTGATTGATCCGCCTACGGAATGCTGGATGGTTATTGATACCTTACGTTAGACAGCGATTCCGTAGTCCTAATAGTGTATGTGGTCCTTAGACTTGAGACACCAAGGATGTCTTGTATGAGTACTCCACTCTTTGATATCGGACTTATAGGTTTGGAAAGTTCCAAATCTAGTATAGCTAGTTATTGGGAGTGATAGCCATCCTTACGAGGGTTGTTGAGTGTGAATAGATGATCATCCGCTCTCGGTATTATGAGAGGAATATCCCATTTGTTCTTGCTTGAACAAATCCTTGGCCAAGGTTATTCGGATTGAGAGAGAAAGAGTTCTCCGGGAGAATCTGACAAGAGCAAGACTCGAGGAGATACCGTATGGGCCTGACAGCACCATGCCCGGTATAGAGTCTCTAGGATATTGGATGGATGAGGGACTATAATACATGGTAACTGAGGATAGATAGGTCCAAAGGATTGGATTCCCTTGTATCGTCTGGGGGCCGCGGCGTAGTGGCCTAGTACGTCCGCAGTCGATGAGTTGGGTGAATTATTATAAAGATAATAATTCACCAAGTTAGAAGGAGTTTTGATAAGTATGACTCACGACCAACTCGATATTGGGCCTAGAGGGTCACATACGTATGGTAGGTGTTGCGACGAGTAGAGATTCGAATATGAGATATCCGCTGAACCCCCTATCTTATTGGATATCCATTAAGCCCCTGAATTATTAGATCTTGAGATGAGATCCAATAATTGCTAATAAGAGATTATTGGGTAGAGACCCACTAATCTAAGAGGCTTGGGTAATTGGATGGAGATCCAATACCCAATAGGGCAAACAATCCATTAGGATTTTCAGGGAGCCTATATAAATAGGAGGGAACCAAAGCTCTATAGGTTGAGGGTTTTTTTTGGTAGCCACCTCCTGTTCTCCTCTCCCTAGAGAGAGAGGTGCATCGTTGCAATCCCTGCCATATGGATACCGCTAGAGAGGAGGATGCTTGACCTCCTTCATCCTCTCCCACAGATCTACAGGAATTCAGGGATATATGATCTCCCTAGATATCTTCTTTTACACGTGTAGTTTTACGGACTTGTTTTTGACGCACCGATCTTCGCACGACGATGAAAACTTTCTATGGGAAATTTGGGGTTTTATTTTCTGTTCTTCCACTACGCATGTGATGTCACTCCCTTCTTGTGGATTTCCTAATAGTGGTATCAGAGCCAGGTTGTTCGTGTGAAGATCGGATCTTAAACTGCGTGTGTTGTGTTTTGGATTTGCTTTTGACACCAAAATCGTTGGCGTAAAAGGGCCAGGAAGGGCAGCAACTATTGCTGCCCTTGCTGTGTTCGTGCAGCGGTCGCAAGGCTACTTGCAGCCTTGCTGCCTACATAGGTAGCAGCCGCCACGGCGGGCTACTGGCTACAGACAGGCTGCCTACGGCTTGCCCGCAGGGGCGCAGGCGGGTTGCTGGCCATAGGGGCGCCGGTGGGCTACCTGCAGGGTAGCGCCTGCGAGCACTGCGCCTGCTGGACAGCACCGCGAGGCAGTGCCTGCGGGCGCTGCCCCCGCAGGGCAGTGACGGCACCACCCGCATAGACGGCAAGCGCTGCCACCCTAGCGCCCTCCCCGTGCAAGGGTTGCCGCCGGCAGGGTGGCGGTGGCCGCAACCGCAATGCAAGCAACTAGGGGTGAGGAGTTAGCATTTTAGGGCAAAAGATGGTTTTGCCCCTCGAAATTTCAGAAATTTCAGTTTCTATCCCTTTTGACAGAATTACCAAAATATCCTTTTGTCTAAATTACCGAAATACCCTTAGGAATTCAAAAATTCTCTTTATGTCTCTGATTTCAAAAAATTAAATATATTAATTAAATAATTTAATTAACTATTATTTTTGTCTAGTAGTCCTATAAAATAACATATACATGTGATGTATGATGTGGACAGATGATCATGGACCTTTGATGTGATGTATGTATATCTAATTATTATTATTGGGGCTTGCGAGCCTCTATTTTTTTTTCATTTATTGTTGGGCATGTGTGCTTGTAATTATGTTGTAATTACATGAGGAGGCGCAGTGGTAGCATGACTCACGAGGCTGAGATGGACAATCCGATGCATGGAGGTACCGACAGATCTGACGAAGCGAGATGGACGATCATAGGACATAGAGATGCACCGAAGCACACATAGATCTTGATGTGATTGATTGGGCCCACTAGCTCGGGCCTGATCATGTTAGGATGTGGTCCATGATCATCTGGTGTGATTGCTCATGTGATGTGTGATTAGATATACACCTACTAGATATGTATAAATATATTTGCACGCAATGTAGATATATAAATTAAATACATATGTGTGTGACACATTATGTTAGGAGACCAAATCAAAAATTCTCTCCATTAATAATATTAAGTCAGTAAATGTGAAGCAATTAGATTGACCCACGTGGCCTTCCATCGTTATAGCTAGGAACTGATTCCCGGTATCGGTTGAGATGGTCGAGTCCCTCGAGACTCACCTATATCGCATCTCGCTATCTTATCTACGACATAGAGATGCCACCGGTGACTTGAGGACATGGTATGCTTGGTCGAGTCCCTTGAGAGTATATCACCGAATTAGACTCATCTTGTAACGATGGTGATGACTTAATCGAACATCATGGTTGGTCGAGTCCCTCGAGGCCATGGTAGTTCGGAGGCTGAATAGGATGGGAATCACAAGGAGTTGTGATTGGCAAGAGTTGCCTACCTTTACGGGCTTAACGTGATTGGTCGAGTCCCACGAGGTTACGTTAAGACGCCGATTGGATCCTGATCCCCACTAGAGATCCGTCGGGGGTCTCCGATTCACATACCGGAGGGTGTTGTGTGTCTCACGAAAAATTAGTGGGAGTATATTAAGATAGAAGTCCTTATCTTAATTGTTTAATTTTTGTAAAGTCTGCATGTTGTTTATTTCTGCTATATCTTTAATTTCAAAAAATATCGTTTTCAAATCCTTTACGTGGCATACTTGATGCCAACCGCCTCACTGGTCCAAATTATATGGATTGGCTTCAGAATCTGAGAATTGTTCTCACGATGGAGAAATTCACGTATGTCCTTGATACAGTGATCCCTACGCCCGACGAAGGGGCAAGCGAGGATGAGATCGCTCGTTATGTAAAGTACTTAAATGATTCCAATCTTGCTCAGTGTTATATGTTGGCCTCTATGACTACTGAGTTACAGAGATAGCATGAAAATATGGATGCTAATTCCATACTTCTGCATCTCCATAAACTGTTTGAGGAACAAAGAAGAACTCAGCGATATAAGATATTAAAGAGTCTTTTCCATGCCAGGATGACTAAGGGGACACCGGTTCAGAACCATGTCCTTAAGATAATTGAGTAGATCGAGAAACTCACAGGTCTAGGAATGGTCCAAGAGGATAACTTGTGTGTGGATCTTATACTTCAGTCCCTACCAGATTTCTTTTCTTAGTTCATAATAAATTTTAATATGAACAAACTTAAGGTGACCCTCCCAGAGCTCCTCAATATGTTGAGAGAAGCAAAGAGCACCATCAAGAAAGAGAAGCTAGTTCTCTATGCCGGTGAGACCAAAAAGAAAAGGAAAGCTGAGAAGACCCTTAAGAAGGGCAAGGACAAGGGCAAAATGGGTAAGGCAAGGTTGCCAAGAAAGACCCAACAAAGGACAAAGGCTAGTGCTTCCACTACGGCAAAGATGGGCACTGGAAGAGGAACTGCAAAGAGTACATTGCAGAGAGGGTGAAACAGAAGCTTGCAGAAGCTTCAGGTACATTCATGATCAGTCTCCATTTGTCAGAATTTTTTGATAACCCATGGGTATTGGATACCGGGAGTGCTTATCATATTTGCAATTCGTTGTAGGTTCTGACAAGACCTAGGAGATCGAATAGAGGCGAGATAGACCTTAAGATGGGCAATGGAGCAAAGGTTGCTGCAGTGGCTGTTGGCAAAGTCACCTTATATTTGTCCGGCGGAGCTATTATTGCATTAGATGCATGCTATTATATTCCTTCTATTATCAAAAATATTATTTCCATTTTGTGTTTGACAATTATTGGATATATATTAGTTTTTGAGAATAAATGGTTGTTCAATAATATTAGATGATCAGATCATTATAAGAGGAACATTGCATAATGGTTTATTTATGCTAGATATAGCTCCACATATCATGAGTGTAAGTGAGTTTAAGAGGAAATGAGAAGAGGTGAACAATGTATATCTTTGGCATTATAGGCTAGGTCACACCACGAGGGAAGGATTCAAAAGTTGCTAAAAGATAGATATCTAGATCCATTTGACTATGAGTCATATGCGACATGTGAACCTTGTCTTCGGGGAAAGATGACCAACTCTCCATTTAGTGGAACTAGAGAGAGAGCTACTGAGTTACTAGAACTCATACATTGTGATATATGCGGTCCCATGTCGACTCATGCCATAGGTGGTTACTCCTACTTCATTACTTTCATTGATGATTTCTCAAGATATGGACATATATACTTAATGAAGTACAAGTCTAAAGCTTTTGAGAAATTCAGGGAATATAAAATAGAAGTGGAGAACCAAACAGGAAAGAGTTTTAAAACCCTTCAATCAGATCGAGGAGATGAGTACTTGAGTACAGAGTTTACCTAGTTCCTCAAAGACTATGGGATCTTATCCCAATGGACACCTCTTTATACACCACAGCTTAATAATGTATCAGAAAGGAGGAATCACACACTGTTGACATGGTGTGTTCCATGATGTGTTTCGTCGACATACCCATATCATTATGGGGATATGCCCTAGAGACCGTAGCTTACCTTCTGAATAAAATTCTAACGAAGTGAATGATGTCTACTCCATATAAGATATGGAATGGGAAGATTCCTGATCTTAAGATTGTTAAGATTTGGGGCTACCCTACCCACATTAAGAGATACAACCCTGACAAGTTGAAATCTAGAACGAAATGGTGCAAGTTCATGGGATACCCCAAGGAAACTTATGGGTATTATTTCTATCACCCTGAGGACCAAAAGGTCTTTATAGTTAAGAGATCAGTATTCCTTGAGAAGGAACACATTCTTGGTAGATGGAAAGATAGAGACCTATAAAGCAAGGCTAGTGGCTAAGGGATATCGTCAAAGGTAAGGTGTCGACTATGACGAAACTTTCTCACCTGTAGCTATGCTAAAATCCATTTGAATTCTATTGGCTATTGTAGCACACTATAATTATGAGATCTGGCAGATGGACGTCAAAATTGCATTTCTCAATGGCAACCTCGAGGAGGAGGTGGATATGATACAACCTGAGGGATTCATGTCCACGGATAACCCAGATAAGGTATGCAGGTTGCTTAGGTCCATTTATGGATTGAAGCAAGCTTCTGAAGTTGGAATATAAGATTTAATGATGCGATCAGATCTTATGACTTCGTTAAGAATGAAGATGAGCCTTGTGTGTATAGGAAAGTAAGTGGGAACACTATCACCTTTTTGGTATTATATGTGGATGACATCCTGATCATTTGGAATGATGTAGGAATGCTCTCTACAGTAAAGACTTGGTTATCTAGGCACTTCTCCATGAAGGATTTAGGGGAAGCATCTTGCATATTGGGGATACGGATCTATAGAGATAGATCCAAGAAGATGTTTGGCTTGTCCCAGTCCAGGTACATAGACACCATTGTTAAAAGGTTTGGCATGGAAAATTCCAAGAGAGGTCTCATACCAATGAGACATGGAATATCACTTTCTAGGAGTATGTCCCCAAAAACTCCTGAAGAAAGGGCACACATGGATATGATACCATATGCATCAGTGATAGGATCTATCATGTTTACTATACTATGTACCAAGCCTGATATAACACATGCTTTGAGTGTTGAGCAGATATCAGGCAGATCCAGGCTTGGAGCATTGGAAAGCAGTAAAAAGTATCCTTAAGTACTTGAGAAGGACTAAGGATCTTTTACTGGTATATGGAGGTAGTAGCCTCAAGGTTGAGGGCTACATGGACTCGAGCTTCATAGCAAGTCTAATTCAAGATATGTATTCACCTTGAATGGAGGACCAATATACTAGAAGAGTTCTAAGCAAGACACTACTGCTGAATCGACCACAGAGACAGAATACATTGCTATGACAGAGGCAGCAAAGGAGGGAGTCTGGATGAGGAAGTTCATCATAGATCTAAGAGTCATCCTAAGTAGCAAGGAGCTAATTCCTTTATATTACAATAAATACGGGATGATTACTCAAATAAGGGAACTCGGGTCTCATCAGAAGTGTTCTGAGGAGGTTCCAACTCAAATAGAGAGTTCGTAGCCCGAAGAGATGTAGTAGTGGAAAGAGTTCCATCCGAAGATAATATTGCAGATCCACTGACAAAACCATTGACTCAGATTGTCTTTGAGCGTCACAGAGGTCTAATGGGGATCAGATATGTTGGCGATTGGCTTTAGGTCAAGTGGGAGATTGCCAGTCATATGTGCCCTGCAAGCCAATCACATGAGTGATGGCACTTGTGACTTGATATGCACTTTTTCTCTTTACTTATTAGTAGGCGTTTTATCACTTTATCTTGCGTGTTGCATATATTGTGATGTCCTTGGATCTGTACAATGAGAATTGGATCATGATGAGATCACAATAATGAGATCGATTCACCTTTAAACACAAACCCTGAATTATCCTGGTCATAGGTTATTGGGAATGAGTTCACTGATTGATCCGCCTACGAAATACTAGATGGTTATTGATACCTCACGTCAGACAGCGATTCCGTAGTACCAGTAGTGTATCTGATCCTTAGACTTGAGACACCAAGGATGTCCTGTATGAGTACTCCACTCTTTGATACTGGACTTATAGGTTTGGAAAGTTCCAAATCTAGTACAACAGGTTATTGGGAGTGGTAGCCAACCTTACGAGGGCTATTGAGTGTCAATAGAGGATCATCTGCTCTCGGTATCATGAGAGGAATATTCCATATGTTCTTGTTCGAACAAATCCTTGGCCAAGGTTATTTGGATTGAGAGAGAAAGAGTTCTCCGGGAGAATCCGACAAGAGCAAGACTCGAGGAGATACCGTATGGGCTTGACAGCACCATGTCCGGTATAGGGTCTCTGGGATATTGGATGGATGAGAGACTATAGATATATGGTAACTGAGGACAGATAGGTCCAAAGGATTAGATTCCCCTGTATCGTCTAGGGGCTGCGGCATAGTGGCTTGGTACGTTCGCAGTCGATGAGTTGAGTGAATTATTATAGAGATAATAATTCACTAAGTCAGAAGGAGTTTTGACAAGTATGACTCATGGCCAGCTCGATATTGGGCTTAGAGGGTCACACACATATGGTAGGTGTTGCAACGAGTAGAGGTTCAGATATGAGATATCCACTGAACCCCCTATCTTATTGGATATCCATTAAGCCCCTGAATTATTGGATCCTAAGATGAGATCCAATAATTGCTAATAAAAGATTATTGGGTAGAGACCCACTAATCTAAGAGGCTTGGGTAATTGGATGGAGATCCAATACCCAATAGGGCAAAAGATCCATTAGGATTTTCAGGGGGCCTCTATAAATAGGTGGGAACCAAAGCTCTATAGGTTGAGGGTTTCTTATGGTAGCCACCTCCTGTTCTCCTCTCCCCAGAGAGAGAGGTGCATCGTTACAATCCCTACCATGTGGATACCGCTAGAGAGGAGGATGCTTGACCTCCTTCATCCTCTCCCATAGATTTGTAAGAATTAAGGGATATACGATCTCTCTAGGTATTTTCTTTTACACGTGCAGTTTTGCGGATTTGTTTTTGACACACCAATCTTCGCACGACGACGGAAACTTTCTACGAAAAATCTAGGGTTTTGTTTTCTGTTCGTCCGCTGTGCATGTGATGTCGCTCCCCTGAAGGATTTCCCAACACATAGCATAGCATACATGATAGATCCTATCGCTGAGGCATATGATTTCATATCTATGTGTGCCCTTTCTTCAAGAGTTTTTGGGGACATACTCCTAGAAAGTGATATTCCATATCTCATTGGAATGAGATCTCTCTTGAGATTTTCTATGCCAAGCCTTTTGACAATGGTGTCTATGTACCTAAATTGGGATAAGTCAAGCATCCTCTTGGATCTATCTCTATAGATCTGTATCCCCAATATGTAGGATGCTTCCCCTAAGTCCTTCATAGAGAAGTGCCTAGATAACCAAGTCTTTACTGTAGAGAGCATTCCTACATCGTTCCCAATGATCAGGATGTCATCTACATATAATACCAAAAAGGTGATAGTGCTTTCACTTACTTTCCTGTATACACAATGCTCATCTTTATTCTTAACGAAGTTATAAGATCTGATCGTCTCATCAAATCTTATATTCCAACTTCGGGAAGCTTGCTTCAGTCTATAAATGGACCTAAGTAACCTACACAGCTAATCTGGGTTATCCCTGGATACGAATCCCTCAGTCTGTATCATATACACCTCCTCTTCGAGGTTGCCATTGAGGAATATGGTTTTGACGTCCATCTGCCAGATCTCATAATCATAGTGTGCTACAATAGCCAATAGAATTCGAATGGATTTTAGCATGGCTACAGGTGAGAAAGTTTCGTCATAGTCAACACCTTACCTCTGACGATAGCCCTTTGCCACTAGCCTTACTTTATAGGTTTCTACCTTTCCATCTACTCCAATCTTCTTTTTGAAGATCCACTTGTAGCCAATGGGTGCAATACCCTTAGGTGCATCAACTAGGTTCATAATCTTGTCGAAATACATGGAATCCATTTTTGAATTCATGGCTTCTTACTATTTCCCGGAGTCTATGCTCATAATAGCCTCCTCGTAGGTCTGAGGATCAATATCCTTAACATCCTCTCCTTTGATATGTCCCACATATCTCTCAGGAGGATGGGATACTCTATCGGACCTACGTAAAGTTGGAACTTATGTGCTAGGTATCTGAACAGATTATGGCTGTGGAATGGTGCTTGAGCTAGGTTCTCCAACCTCGCTTAACTCTATCATTTTCCCACTGTCTCCACCAAAAATGTGTTCCTTCTCAGGAACACTGCTCTCTTAGCTACAAAGACCTTTTGGTCTTCAGGGTGATAGAAATAATACCAACAAGTTTCCTTGGGGTATCCCATGAACTTGCACTATTCCATCTTGGTTTCTAACTTGTCATGGTTTTATCTCTTGATGTAGGCAGGGCAGCCCCAAATCTTAACAACCTTAAGATCGGGCTTCTTTCGATTCCATATCTCATATGGAGTAGACATCACTAACTTAGTTAGAATTCTATTCAAAAGGTAAGCTGTAGTCTCTAGGGCATATTCCAAGAATAAGATAGGTAGGTCGGTGAAATACATCATGAAACGTACCATGTCTAACAGTTTGCAATTCCTCCTTTCTAATACACCATTAAGCTGTGGTATATAAGGAGGTGTCCATTGGGATAAAATCTCATGGTCTTTGAGGAACTGGGTGAACGCTGTACTCAAGTACTCACCTCCTCGATCTGATTGAAAGGTTTTAATACTATTTCCTGTCTGGTTCTCCACTGCATTCTTATATTTTCTAAATTTTTCAAAAGCCTCAAACTTGTACTTCATCAAGTACACATGTTCGTATCTTGAGAAATCATTTGTGAAAGTAATAAAGTTAGAGTAACCATTAATGGCATGAGTTGACATGGGACCACATACATCACTATGTATGAGTTCTAGTAACTCAGTGGCTCTCTCTCTAGTTCCACTAAATGGAGAGTTGGTCATCTTTCCCTAAAGTCAAGGTTCATATGTCGCATGTCTCATAGTCAAATGGATCTAGATATCCATTCTTTAGCAACTTTTGAATTCTTCTCTCGTGGATGTGACCTATCTTACAATGTCAAAGATATGCATTGTTCACCTCTTCTCGTTTCCTCTTAGATTCACTTATACTCATGATATGTGGAGCTGTATTTAGCATAAATAAACCATTATACAATGTTCCTCTCGTGACAATCTCATCATCTAATATTATTGAACAGCCATTGTTTTCAAAAATTAATTCATATCCACTAACTATCAAACATGAAATGAAAATAATATTTTTGATAATAGAAGAAACATAATAGTATGCATCTAATGCAATAATAGCTCTACCATGTAGATGTAAGGTGACCTTGCCAATAGTCACTGTAACAACTTTTGCTCCATTGCCCATCTTAAAGTCCATCTCGCCTTTATTCAATCTCCTAGGCCCTGCCAAAACCTGCAACGAATTATAGATATGATAAGCACTCCCAGTATCCAATACCCATGTGTACCTTAAGCTTATCCAAGCTTCTGTTTCGTCCTCTCTGCAAGGTACTCTTTGCAGTTTCTCTTTCAGTGCTCATCTTTGCCGTAGTGGAAGCACTAGCCTTTGTCTTTTATTTGGTCTTTCTTGGCAACCTTTGCCTTGCTCATTTTGCCCTTGCTCTTGCACTTCTTAAGGGTCTTCTCAGCCTTCCTTTTATTTCTAGTCTCACCAGCAAAGAGAATTGGCTTCTCTTTCTTGATGGTGCTCTCTGCTTATCTCAACATATTGAGGAGCTCTAGGAGGATCACCTCAAGTTTATTTATATTAAAATTCATTATGAACTGAGAAAAGGAATCATGTAGGGACTGAAGCACAAGATCCACACACAAGTTATCCGCTAGGATCATTCCTAGACCTATGAGTTTCTTGATCCACTCAATTATCTTAAGGACACGATTCTAAATCGGTGTCCCCTCAGTTATCCTGGTATGGAAAAGACTCTTTGATATCTCATATCGCTGAGTTCTTCCCTGTTCCTCAAACAGTTTGCGGAGATGTAGGAGTATGGAATTAGCATCCATATTTTCATATTGTCTTTGTAACTCAGTAGTCATGGAGACCAACATATAACACTGAGTAAGAGTAGAATTATCTATGTACTTTACATAACGAGTGATTTCATCCTCGCTTGCCCCTTCGTCGGGCGTAGGGATTATTACTATATCAAGGATGTATGCGATTTTCTCTGCCATAAGAACGATTCTCAGATTGCGAAGCCAATCTATATTATTTGGACCATTGAGATGGTTGACATCAAGTATGTCATGTAAAGGATTTGAAAGCAATATTTTTCTAAAATTAAAGATGTAGTAGAAATAAATAACATGCATACTTTACAAAAATTAAATAGTTAAGATAAGGACTTCTATCTTAATGTATTCCCACTAATTTTTTGCGAGACACATAACACCCTTCGGTATGTGAATCGAAGACCCTCGGCAGATCTCTAGTGGGGATCGGGATCCAATCGACGTCTTAACGTAACCTCGAGAGACTCAACTAATCACATTAAGCCCAGAAAGGTAGGCAACTCTTGCCAATCACAACTTCTTGTGATTCCCATCTTGTTCGGCCTCCAAACCACCATGGCCTCGCGGGACTCGACTAACCATGTTGTTCGGTTAAGCCATCACCATCGTTACAAGATGAGTCTGATTCGGTGATATACTCTCGAGAGACTCGACCAAGCATGTCCTCAGGTCACTGGTGACATCTCTATGTCGTAGATGTTGGGAAATCCACAAGGGGAAGCGACATTACATGCGCAGCGGAAGAACAGAAAACAAAATCCCAGATTTCCCGTAGAAAGTTTCTGTCATCGTGCGAAGATTGGTGCGTCAAAAACAAATCCGCAAAACTGCACGTGTAAAACAAGATACCTAGGGAGATCGTATATCCCTGAACTCCTACAGATCTGTGGGAGAGGATAAAGGAGGTCAAGCATCCTCCTCTCTAGTGGTATCCACAAGGCAGAGATTGCGACGATGCACCTCTCTCTTTGGGGAGAGGAGAATAGGAGGTGACTACCAAAAGAAACCCTCAGCCTATAGAGCTTTGGCTCCCTCCTATTTATAGAGGCCCCCTGAAAATCCTAATGGATCTTTTGCCCTATTGGGTATTGGATCTCCATCCAATTACCCAAGCCTCTTGGATTAGTGGGTTTCTACCCAATGATCTCTTATTATCAATTATTGGATCTCATCTCATGATCCAATAATTCAGGGGCTTAATGGATATCCAATAAGATAGGGGGTTCAGTGGATATCTCATATCCGAACCTCTACTTGTCGTAACATCTACCATATGTGTGTGACCCTCTAGGCCCAATATCGAGCTGGCTATAAGTCATACTTGTCAGAACTCATTCTGACTTAGTGAATTAATATCTCTATAATAATTCACCCAACTCATCGACAACGGACGTACCAGGCCACTACGCCGCGGCCCCCAGACGATACAGGGGAATCCAATCCTTTGGACCTATCTGTCCTCAGTTACCATGTATCTATAGTCCCTCATCCATCTAATATCCTAGAGACTCTATACTGGGCATGATACCGTCAGGCCCATATGGTCTCTCCTCGAGTCTTGCTCTTGTCGGATTCTCCCGGAGAACCCTTTCTCTCTCAATCCAAATAACCTTGGCCAAGGATTTATTCGAGTAAGAACACATGGGATATTCCTCTCATGATACCGAGAGCGGATGATCCTCTATTGACACTCAATAGCCCTCGTAAGGTTGGCTACCACTCTCAATAACTAGCTATACTAGATCTGGAACTTTCCCAACCTATAAGTTCGGTATCAAAGAGTGGAGTACTCATACAGGACATCCTTGGTGTCTCAAGTCTAAGGACTAGATACACTATTGAGACTACGAAATCGCTGTCTGACATGAGGTATCAATAACCATCCAGCATTCCGTAGGCGGATCAATTAGTGAACTCATTCTCCAATGAGCACCTGCACTGTACCCTTAGTGTCCCCATATGAGTAGCTATGAGACCAGCTACCTCCATCATATGAACGGGTATACAGCACATCAGTCTATTCGGTTATCTCGATGTCCTTCTCGAGTAACTTATGACCAGGATAATTTAGGGTCTGTGTTTAAATGTGAATCGATCTCATTATCGTGATCTCATTACGATCCGATTCCCATTGCACAGATCCAAGAACATCACAATATATGCAACATGCAAGATAAAGTGATATAATTCTAATAATCATAAGCAAAGAGATTGACACAGCATGTTATAAGTACAATCACTCATATGATTAGCTTGTAGGGTACCTATAACTAGTAATCTCCCACTTGACCTAAAGCCAATCACCAACATGTCTGATCCCTATCAGACCTCTGTGACGCTCAAAGACAATCTGAGTCAGTGGTTTTGTCAGTGGATCTACAATGTTATCTTCGGATGGAACTCTTTTCATTGCTACATCTTTTTGGGCCACGATCTCTCTAATATGTTGGAACGTCCTCAGAACACTTCTGATGAGATCCGGGTTCTCTTATTTAAGTAATCGTCCCAATTTTATCGCAATTTAAGGGAATCATATCCTTGCTGCTCGACATGACTCCTAGGTCTGTGATGAACCTTTTCATCCAGACTCCCTCCTTTGCTGCCTCTGCCGTTGTAATGTATTCCGCCTTTGTGGTCGAGTCAACAGTAGTGTCTTGCTTGGAACTCTTCCAGCATACTGCTCCTCCATTCAGGGTGAACACATACCCTGGATTAGACTTGCTATCATCGACATCGGATTGGAAGCTTAAGTCCGTGTAGCCGTCAGCCTTGAGGCTGCTACCTCCATATACCAGTAAAAGATCCTTAGTTTTTCTCAAGTACTTAAGGATATTTTTTACTGCTTTCCAGTGTCCCAAGCCTGGATCTGCCTGATATATGCTCGTGACACTCAGAGCATGTGCTATATCAGGCCTGGTACATAGCATAGCATATATGATAGATCCTATCGCTGATGCATATGGCATCATATCCATGTGTGCCCTTTCTTCAGGAGTCTTTGGGGACATACTCCTAGAAAGTGATATTCTATGTCTCATTGGTATAAGACATCTCTTGAAAATTTTCATGCCAAACCTTTTAACAATGGTGTTTATGTACTTGGACTGGAACAAGCCAAGCATCCTCTTGGATCTATCTCTATAGATCCATATCCCCAATATGCAGGATGCTTCCCCTAAGTCCTTCATGGAGAAGTGCCTAGATAACCAAGTCTTTACTGTAGAGAGCATTCCTACATCATTCCAAATGATCAGGATGTCATCCACATATAATACCAAAAAGGTGATAGTGTTCCCACTTACTTTCCTATACACACAAGGCTCATCTTCATTCTTAACGAAGTCATAAGATCTGATCGCATCATTAAATCTTATATTCCAACTTCAGAAGCTTGCTTCAATCCATAAATGGACCTAAGCAACCTGCATACCTTATCTGGGTTATCCGTGGACATGAATCCCTCAGGTTGTATCATATCCACCTCCTCCTCGAGGTTGCCATTGAGAAATGCAATTTTGACGTCCATTATTCCTACATTATTCTCAATGATAAGGATGTCATCCACATATAATACCAAAAAAGTGATAGTGCTCTCACTTACTTTCCTGTACACACAAGGTTCATCTTTGTTCTTAACGAAGTCATAAGATCCGATCGCATCTTCAAATCTTATGTTCCAACTTCTGGAAGCTTGCTTCAATCTATAAATGGACTTAAGCAACCTACACACCTTATCTGGATTATTCGTAGATACGAATCCCTCAGGCTGTATCATATACACCTCCTCCTCGAGGTTACCATTGAGGAATGTAGTTTTGACGTCCATCTGCCAGATCTCATAATCATAGTGTGCTGTAATAGCCAATAGAATTCGAATGGATTTTAGCATGGCTACAGGTGAGAAAGTTTCATCATAGTCAACACCTTGCCTTTGACGATACCCCTTAGCCACTAGCCTTGCTTTATAGGTCTCTACTTTTCCATCTATTCCAATCTTCTTTTTGAAGATCCACTCGTAACCAATGGTTACAATACCCTCTGGTGCATCAACTAGGTTTCAAACCTTGTTGGAGTACATGGAATCCATTTCTGAATTCATGGCTTCTTGCCATTTCCCAGAGTTTATGCTCATAATAGCCTCCTCGCAAGTCTGAGGATCAATATCCTCAACATCTTCTCTTCTGATATGTCCCACATATCTCACAGGAGGATGAGATACTCTATCGGACCTATATAAAGTTGGAACTTGTGTGTTAGGTATCTGAATAGATTCTGAAATAGTACTTGAGGTAGGTTCTCCAACCTCGCTCAACTCTATCATACTCCTACTATCTCCACCAAGAATATGTTCCTTCTCAAGGAACACTATTCTCTTGGCTACAAAGACCTTTTTGTCCTTAGGGTGATAGAAATAATACCCACAAGTTTCCTTGGGGTATCCCACGAATATGCACCGTTCCGTCCTAAATTCTAATTTATCAGGATTGTATCTCTTAACGTGGGTAGGGCAGCCCCAAATCTTAACAACTTTAAGATCGGGCTTCTTCCCATTCCATATCTCATATGGAGTAGATATTACTGACTTGGTTGGAATTCTGTTCAAAAGGTAAGCTACTATTTCTAGGGCATATCCCCAAAATGAGATGGGTAGGTTGGCGGAACACATCATAGAATGCACCATATCTAACAGTGTGCGATTCCTCTTTTCTGATACACCATTAAGCTGTGTATAAGGAGGTGTCCATTAGGATAAGATCCCATTGTCTTTGAGGAACTAGATGAACTCTGTACTCAAGTACTCACCTCCTCGATCTGATCGAAGGGTTTTAATACTCTTTCCTCTTAGACTCACTTACACTCATGATATGTGGAGCTGTATCTAGCATAAATAAACCATTAAGCAATGTTCCTCTCGTGATGATCTGATCATATAATATTATTGAATAACCATTGTTCTCAAAAACTAATTTATATCCAATAACTATCAAACACGAAATGAAAATAATGTTTTTGATAATAGAAGGAACATAATAGCATGCATCTAATGCAATAATAGCTCCACCAGGCAGATGTAAGGTGACCTTGTCAATAGCCACTGTAGCAACCTTTGTTCCATTGCCCATCTTAAGGTCCATCTCGCCTTTGTTCAATCTCCTAAGTCCTGCCAGAACCTGTAACGAATTGTAAATATGATAAGCACTCCCGGTATCTAATACCCATGTGTTATCATAAGATTCTGACAAATGGAGACTGATCATGAATGTACCTGAAGCTTCTGTAAGCTTCTGTTTTGCTCTCTCTGCAAGGTACTCTTTGCAGTTCCTCTTCCATTGCCCATCTTTGCCGCAGTGGAAGCACTGGCCTTTGTCCTTTGTTGGGTCTTTCTTGGCAACCTTTGCCTTACCCATTTTACCCTTGCCCTTGCCCTTCTTAAGGGTCTTCTTAGCCTTTCTTTTCTTTCTGGTCTCACTAGTGTAGAGAACCAGCTTCTCTTTCTTGATGGTGCTCTCTGCTTCTCTTAACATATTGAGGAGCTCTAGGAGGGTCATCTCAAGTTTGTTCATATTAAAATTCATTATGAACTGAGAAAAGGAATCTGGTAGGGACTGAAGCACAAGATCCACACACAGGTTATCTTCTAGGATCATTCCTAGACCTGTGAGTTTCTCGATCCACTCAATCATCTTAAGGACATGGTTCTAAACCGGTGTCCCCTTAGTCATCCTGGCACGGAAAAGACTCTTTGATATCTCATATCGCTGAGTTCTTCCCTGTTCCTCAAACAATTTGCAGATGCAGGAGTATGGAATTAGCATCCATATTTTTATGCTGTCTCTATAACTCAGTAGTCATAGAGGCCAACATATAAAATTGAGTAAGAGTGGAATCATCTAAGTACTTCACATAACGAGCGATCTCATCCTCGCTTGCCCCTTCGTTGGGCGTAGGGATCACCATATCAAGGACATACATAATTTTCTCTACCGTGAGAATGATTCTCAGATTACAAAGCCAATCCATATAATTTAGACCAGTGAGGTGGTTGGCATCAAGTATGTCATGTAAAGGATTTGAAAGCAATATTTTTCTGAAATAAAAGATGTAGCAGAAATAAATAACATGCAGACTTTGCAGAAATTTAAACAATTAAGATAAGGACTTCTATCTTAATGTATTCCCACTAATTTTTTGCGAGACACACAACACCCTCCGGTATATGAATCGGAGAGCCCCCGACCGATCTCCAGTGGGGATCAGGATCCAATCGGCATCTTAACGTAATCTCAAGGGACTCGACCAATCACGTTAAGCCCGTAAAGGTATGCAACTCTTGCCAATCACAACTCCTTGTGATTGCCATCCTGTTCGACCTCAGAACCACCATGGCCTCGAGGGACTCGACCAACCATGATGTCCGGTTAAGTCATCACCATCGTTACCAGATGATTCTAATTCGGTGATATACTCTCGAGGGACTCAACCAAGCATATAACCATGATGTTCGGTTAAGTCATCACCATCGTTACCAGATGAGTCTAATTCGGTGATATACTCTCGAGGGACTTGACCAAGCATACCATGTCCTCAAGTCACATATAACATCTCTATGTCGTAGATAAGATAGCGAAACGCGATATAGGTGAGTCTCGAGGGACTCGACCAACTCAACCTACACCGGGAATTGGTTCCTACCTATAACGATGGAAGGCCACGTGGGTCAATCTAATTGCCTCACGTTTACCGACTTAATATTATTAATAGAGGGGATTTTGGTTTGGTCTCGTAACATAATGTGTCACATACATACGTATTTAATATATATATCTATATCGCATGCAAATATATATACATATCTAGTAGGTGTATATCTAATTACACATCACATGAGCAATCACACCAGATGATCATGGACCATATCCTAATGTGATCAGGCCTGAGCTAGTGGGCCCAATCACTCACATCAAGATCTATGTATACTTCGGTGCATCTCTATACCCTGTGATCGTCTATCTCGCTTCGTCGGATCCGTCGGCATCTCAATGCATCTCCATGCGTTGGATCATCCATCTCGGCCTTGTAAGTCACACTACCACTGCGCCTCCTCATGTAATTACAATATAATTACAAACATGCAGGCCCGATAATAAATGAAAAAAGAATAGAGGCTCACAGGCCCCAATAATAATAATAATCACATGTACACATATCACATCACAGGTCCATGATCATCTATCCACATCATACATCACATGTATATATTATTTTATAGGACTACTAGATAAAGAAAATAATAGTTAATTAAACTATTTAATTAACATATTTATTTTTTTGAAATCAAGGACATAGAGGAAATTTTTGAATTCCTAGGGGTATTTTGGTAATTCGATGAAAAAGTATTTTCGTAATTTTGTGAAAATGAATAGAATCTAGAATTTTTGAAATTTCGAAGGGCAAAACTATCTTTTACCCAAAAACCCTAATCCCTCCTCTACAGCGTTGTGGCTGCGTTACGGCCACCGCCACCCATCCGACGACGGCGTCGCGGGCGGCTCGGCCAAGAAGCGGTGGCGGCTCGGCAGAAGAAGCGCGCGCAGCACCTGGCGCTGCCCATGCCGCGGGTCGGTGCCGCTCGTGCAAGCGCCACCTACGGGGCAGCGCCTACAGGTGTTGCCCGCGCTGGCGCGCCATGGCATCGCCGCACCGCGCGCGCCGCGGAGGCCCCTATGGGTGGTCAGAGGCGGTGCTTGCTGGCCGTGGCGGCGGCGATCACCCTACGGCACCGCCCGCCTTAGGCGATCTTGCTTTCGCGGGTAGCGCTGCCTCGCGAATGCCTCGCTTTCGCGAGTGTAGGCAGGCAACATGTTGCCGGTCGGCTGCTGCCTGTGCAGGCAGCAAGGTTGTAAGTAGCCTTGCGGTCGCTGCATGACCGCAGCGGGCAATAACAGTTGTTGCTCTTCCTCGCCCTTTGTGCCAACGATTTTGACGATAAGACCTATTCTAGATCACAACACGCGCAGTTTAAGATCCGATCTTCGCACGAACAACCTGGCTCTGATACCACTATTGGGAAATCCACAAGGGGAAGCGACATCACATGCGCAGCGGAAGAACAAAAAACAAAACCCCAGATTTTTCGTAGAAAGTTTCTGTCGTTGTGCGAAGATCGGTGAGTTAAAAATAAATCCGTAAAACTGCACGTGTAAAAGAAGATACCTAGGAAGATCGTATATCCCTGAATTCCTACAGATTTGTGGGAAAGGATGAAGGAGGTCAAGCGTCCTCCTCTCTAGCGGTATCCACACGGCAGGGATTGCGACGATGCACCTCTCTCTTTGGGGAGAGGAGAATATGAGGTGACTATCAAAAGAAACCCTCAGTCTATAGAGCTTTGGTTCCCTCCTATTTATAGAGGCCCCCTGAAAATCCTAATGGATCTTTTGCCGTATTGGATATTGGATCTCCATCCAATTACCCAAGCCTCTTGGATTAGTGGATTTCTACCCAATAATATCTTATTAGCAATTATTGGATCTCATCTCATGATCCAATAATTCAAGAGCTTAATGGATATCCAATAAGATAGGGGGTTCAGCGGATATCTCATATCCGAACCTCTACTCGTCGCAACACTTACCATATGTGTGTGACCCTCTAGGCACAATATCGAGCTGGCCGTGAGTCATACTTGTTAGAACTCCTTCTGATTTAGTGAATTATTATCTCTATAATAATTCAACCAACTCATCGACTGCGGATGTACCAGGTCACTACGCCACGGCCCCTAGATGATATAGGGGAATCCAATCCTTTGGACCTATCTATCCTCAGTTACCATATATCTATAGTCCCTCATCCATCTAATATCCTAGAGACCCTATACCGGGCATGGTACTGTCAGGCCCATACGGTCTCTACTCGAGTCTTGCTCTTGTCGGATTCTCCCAGAGAACCCTTTCTCTCTCAATCCAAATAACCTTGGCCAAGGATTTGTTCGAGCAAGAACACATGGGATATTCCTCTCATGATACCAAGAGCGGATGATCCTCTATTAACACTCAATAGCTCTCGTAAGGTTGACTACCACTCCCAATAACCGGCTGTACTAGATCTGGAACTTTCCAAACATATAAGTCCAGTATCAAAGAGTGGAGTACTCATACAGGACATCCTTGGTTTCTCAAGTCTATGGATCAGATACGCTATTGGGACTACGGAATCGCAGTCTGATGTGAGGTATCAATAACCATCCAGCATTCCGTAGGTGGATTAATCAGTGAACTCATTCTCCAATGAGCACCTACACTGTACACTTAGTGTCCCCACACGAGTAGCTATGAAACCAGCTACCTCCATTTTATGAATGGGTATACAGCACACTAGTCTATCCGGTTATCTCGATATCCTTCTTGAGTAACCTATGACCAGGATAATTTAGGGTCTGTGTTTAAAGGTGAATTAGTCTCATTATCGTGATCTCATTACAATCTGATTCGCATTGCATAGATCCAAGGACATCACAATATATGCAACATGCAAGATAAAGTGATATAATGCCAATAATTATAAGCAAAGAGATTGACGCAGCGTGTTACAAGTGCAATCACTCATATGATTGGCTTATAGGGCACCTATAACTAGCAGTAGATAAGATAGCAAAATGTGATATGGGTGAGTCTCGAGGGACTCGACCAACTCAACCTATACTGGGAATCGGTTCCTACCTATAACGATGGAAGGCCACGTGAGTCAATCTAATTACCTCATGTTTATCGACTTAATATTATTAGTAGAGATGATTTTTGATTTTGTCTCTTAACATAATGTGTCACATACATACGTATTTAATATATATCTACATCGCATGCAAATATATATATATATATATATATATATATATATATATATATATAGGTGTATAACCAATCACACATCACATGAGTAATCACACCAGATGATCATGGACCACATCCTAATGTGATCAGACCCGAGCTAGTGGGTCCAATCACTCACATCAAGATCTATGTGTGCTTAGGTGCATCTCCATGTCCTATGATCGTCATTCTCGCTTTGTTGATTCCGTCGGCATCTCAATGCATCTCCATGCGTTAGATCGTCTGTCTCGACCTCGTGAGTCCTACTACTACTACGCCTCCTCATGTAATTACAGCATAATTACAAGCACGTAGGCCCCACAATAAATGAGAAAAATAGAGGATCGTAGGCTCCAATAATAATAATCACATGTACACACAATACATCACAGATCCATGATCATCTATCCACATTATACATCACATGTACATGTTATTTTTTAGGACTACTAGATTAAAAAAATAGTTAATTAAACTATTTAATTAACATATATATTTTTCTGAAATCAAGGATAAAGAGAGAATTTTTTAAATTTCTAAGGGTATTTTGGTCATTCGGCCAAAAGGACAAAACTAGATTTTTTAAAATTATTAGGGTATTTTGGTTATTTTGTCAAAGGGAACAAAAATTAGAATTACTGAAATTTCGAAAGGCATTTTGGTCATTCGGCCAAAGGGGATAAGACTAAAATTTCAAAATTCTCATGGGTAAAATTATCTTTTGCCCAAAACCCTAACCCCTCCCCCTCTCTTGCTGCTGCATTGTGGTGCAGTCGCCGCCACCTTACCGGCGGCGGCGCCGTGGGTGGCTCGGGCATAGTGCTCACATGCGTTGCCCCTGTCGTGGGTGGGCGCTGCTCGCGTAAGTGCCACCCACGGGGCAGCGCCCGCAGGTGCTGCCCCTTGCGGGCGGTGCGGGCGTTGCCCCTCCGCAGCACCCACAGCGGGCTGGCGCTGCCTCGGTGGGTGCAGCGCTTGCCGGTGCCCCGGCCCATGCAGGTATAGCGCTCGCAGGCACCGCTCGTGCGGGGCAACCGCTTCGCGGCGACGCCCGACCATGCGCGGCGCTTTTACTGGGCGCGGCTCGCCTCGCAAGCGTTGCTGACCCATGCGGACGGGCCGCCTGCAAGCAAACGCCACCTGCCCCTTGCGGGCATGCCGTAGGCTGCCAGCGCAGGCAGCCTGTTGCCGGTTGTCGCCGTGTACACGGCCATGGCTGCAAGCAGCCTTGGCCGTGATCATTCTACGAGTGCAGCAAGGACAGCAACAGTTGCTACCCTTCCTTACCTTTTGCATCAACGATTTTAATGACAAAACTTGTTCTAGATCATAACACATGCAGTTTAAGATCCGATCTTCACACGAACAACCTGACTTTGATACCACTGTTGGGAAATCCTTCTGGGGGTGACAACTTATATGCAGCGAAAGAATAAAAAACAAAAACACCTAGATTTTTCGTAGAAAGGTTCTATCCTCGTGCGAAGATCGGTGCGTCAAAACAAATTCGCAAAAACTACATGTGTAAAAGAAAATACCTAGGGAGATCATATATCCATGAATCCCTATAGATCTGTAAGAAGGATGAAGGAGGTCAAGCGTCCTCCTCTCTAGCGGTATCCATACGGCAGAGACTGCGACGATGCACCTCTTTAGGGAGAAGACAATAGAAGGTGGCTATCAAAAGTGATGCGGGAGCATCCGAGACTACTGATCAATCCTTAAGTCCTGAGCTGATTCCTTCGGCAAAACAAACACTATCGGTACTTATTCATGCCAAAACTAACTTTGGTTACAACTTACTTCGATGGGATAAGGAATGATGATACCAATATCAAAATTCGTTGCTGATTGGAATTGCTGAGTCATGGGCGTAACTTCCTCAATCCTGGAGTTTGTTCGTTGCTGATTGGAATTGCTGAGTCATGGGCGTAACTTCCTCAATCCTGGAGTTTGTTTGTTGCTGATTGGAATTGCTGAGTCATGGGCGTAACTTCCTCAATCCTGGAGTTTGTTTGTTGCTGATTGGAATTGCTGAGTCATGGGCGTAACTTCCTCAATCCTGGAGTTTGTTTGGGTAGTTCCGCTATTTCAGTCTTGTTTGTTTGGGTAGTTCCCATTGTTTGTTTGGGTAGTTCCGCTATTTCAGTCTTGTTTGTTTGGGTAGTTCCCATGTTGTTTTCTGAGTCTAATATCTATATAATGAGACATATTCTCATTTGTAAGGGGGTGGTTGAATGAATGACAATTCCTCTTGTGAGTTGAATTTTATCTCGATTCTTTATCCAACATCATTGGTGGTGAATCAAACAGTTCTTTATCCTTAGCCGGTGGAATTTCCTTTAAGCCTTGGTGGTGAACTGCCCATTTTCCTGAAGTCGTGCAGTCTTGAAATTTTCTGTTCGGAGTCACTCGCCCACGCACGCATCAAGTTGGTATCAGGTTTGAACTTACCTTGAGTGATTCCTTTGTGTTGTTATCTTCTACTTACCATGGGTGACGAACAAGTTCCATGAGGCTTGACTTTGGAGCAAGCGCACGACCTAAGGCGAGATCGTGCTATAGAGAATCTCCAAAGGCAAATGGAGCGAGTTCTCAATCTCCTAGAGAACCCGGAGAGACAAGAGCAACCAAAGAAGGCGTCCGATGATCAGCGACACCATGACGAATCAGATTCGCATCACAATTCTAATGATGATTCTGATTTCGCTGGAGGCAACTCTAGTGCTTCCGAGCACCGAGTTCGGAGAAGAAGAAGAAGATACCATGAGAATGACCGTGAGATTAAAGCAGATTGGCTCAATCCTGACAACTTTGTTGATTGGCTCCTTGCCATTGAACGAGTTTTTGACTTCAGGTCATACTCGGATGAGAAGAGGTGCAAGGTCGCTGTTCTGAAACTCACTAAATATGCTTCTCTATGGTGGGAGAATTTAAAGCGTCAGCGAGCTAGAGAAGGAAAAAGCCGAATCAAGTCTTGGGATAAACTCAAGAAACTTATGAAGAAAAGGTTCTTGCCCGATACCTATAAGCAAGATCTGTTTCTCAAGTTGAATTCCCTAAGACAACAAGGGATGAGTATTGAAGAATATATTCGTGAGTTCGAACAACTCATGATGAGATGCGAAGTTCCAGAAGTTCCCGAGCAAACCATCGCTCGATTCCTTGGTGGCATGAATCGGGAAATTGCTGATTTGGTTGAACTTTAGCCTTATTGGTCCTTCGAAGATGTTTGCAAGCTAGCAATGAAGGTTGAGAAACAACTAAAGAGTAGCAAGAGGTTTTCTTCCAGAACCTCCTCGAAGGGGACATCCTACTTTAGGGGTGCTTCCTCAAGCAAATATGAAGGTGTTTCGTCGAACGCTAAGGGTAAAGAGAAGTTGGTGGAACCCATCAAAGGAACCAGCAAGAAAGTTGATGGTGACACAAGGAAGTGTTTTAAGTGTCATGGCTATGGGCATTTGCAAGCTAATTGTCCAAATCGGAGAGTTATGACTCTTCAAGAAATTGAGAAGATCGATTTGGAACTTCAAGAGGCCAACGATGAACATGACCAGAATGATTCTGAAGCTGAAGAATCCGAGAATATCATTGAAAAAGCTGATGATGGTGAGTTGTTGGTGATACGGAGAGCATTACATGCTGAGATATCTCCCGAAGAGAATGAGCAAAGGGAGAACATCTTCCACACCCGTTGCACTATTAACGGGAAGGTGTGTATGATGATTATCGATGGAGGAAGCTGCACCAATGTCGCCTCGACAACCATGATTGAAAAACTGAAGCTACCAACATCAAAACATCCTCAACCTTACAAGCTTCAGTGGCTTAGCAAAGGAAGTGATGTGAAGGTAACCAAACGAGCCCTTATATCATTTTCCATTGGGAAGAATTATCAAGATGAAATTCTATGCGATGTTATTCCCATGGATGCTTGTCACTTATTGTTAGGTAGACCTTGGCAATATGATAGAAAGGCTGTACATGATGGGCATAAAAACACATACTCTTTTCACAAGGAACGAAAGTGCATTACTTTTGAATCTTTGAAACCGAGCATGATACATCAAAATCAACCTGGGAAGGGAGACACTAGTAAGGAAAATCTCTTCTTGAGTGAAACACAGGTTAAGAGAGCCATTACCAAACAGAAAAATGTATTTGCTTTGCTTATGGTTGAGAAAAAGAGTGAGAAAGAGAGACCTATACATCCGAAAATGCATTCCTTGTTAAGAGACTTTGCAGATGTGTTCCCCGAAGAATTACCATCTGGATTACCTCCAATAAGAGGTATTGAGCACCAAATTGACTTGCTGCCCATTGCCCCTCTACCAAACAAAGTAGCCTATAGATGCAACCCGGAGGAAACAAAGGAGTTGCAAAGACAAGTCAATGAACTTATTGACAAGGGATATGTTCGAGAAAGTATGAGCCCATGTTCTGTTCCGGCTCTACTCGTACCAAAGAAGGATGGAACATTCAGAATGTGTGTCGATAGCCGAGCCATCAACAATATCACTATTAAGTACAGGTATCCTATACCTAGACTTGATGATATGCTTGATGAATTATATGGTTCTACTGTGTTTTCGAAGATAGATTTACGAAGTGGCTATCACCAGATCCGAATGCAGAAAGGAGATGAGTGGAAAACAGCTTTTAAGACTAAGGGAGGTTTATATGAATGGTTGGTTATGCCATTCGGACTTTCTAATGCTCCAAGTACATTCATGAGGCTTATGAACGAGGTTCTTCATTCCTTCATTGGTCGATTTGTTGTTGTATACTTTGACGATATCCTTGTTTATAGTCAAAGCGAGGAGGAGTATATTTGACGATATCCTTGGAACAGGTCTTTAAATCCTTAAGAGAACAGAAGCTTTATGCCAAAATGGAGAAGTGTGAGTTCTTCTCTTCCAGCATTATATTTCTTGGATATGTGGTTTCGAAAGATGGAATTTCTGTTGATCAATTGAAAGTGGATGCAATGAAAACCTGGCCGGTTCCGAAATCCATCACCGATGTAAGGAGTTTTCATGGCCTTGCTTCTTTCTATCGTCGTTTTGTGAAGAACTTTAGTACAATCATGGCCCCTATCACCGAATGCATGAAGAAGGGTTCTTTTGAATGGACAAGAGCTGCTCATGCCGCTTTTGAACTCATCAAACTGAAGCTATGTGAGTCCCCCGTTCTTGCCCTTCCTAATTTTGATAGAGTATTTGAAGTTGAATGTGATGCAAGTGGAGTTGGCATTGGAGCTGTTCTTATTCAAGAACAAAGGCCATTGGCATATTTCGTGAAAAGTTAACGATTCAAGAAGAACTACTCAACTTATAATAAGGAGTTCTACACCATTGTGAGAGCTCTTGATCATTGGAGTCACTATTTAAGGCCTAAATAGTTTGTACTTCATTCGACCATGAGGCTTTGAAGTTTATTAGTGGCCAATAAGCTCAACTCAAGGCATGCCAAATGGGTAGAATTTCTTTAATCCTTTCTTTCGTTTGAAATATAAACCTGGCCATACTAATGTTGTTGCGGATGCTTTATCAAGAAGATACTCTATGCTTGTCATTCTTGATTCTAGAATTCTTGGTTTTCAATCTATGAAAGAACTATATTCTCGAAGACCGGAGTTCTCTACTATTATCGATAGTTGCAAACATGGAATTCAAGGTACATATTCTGTCCAAAATGGTTTTCTTTTCAAGGAAATCGATTATGTGTGCCGAAGAGTTCATTTAGAGAATTGTTGATCCGAGAAGCACATGGTGAAGGTTCAGCAATTTGGTCACTTGGCAAGAACAAAACTCTTGAAATCCTTCAAGAGCACTTTTATTGGCCAAAGATGAGTGGAGACGTACATGCTATCATCTTGAGGTGTGCAACTTGTCAAAGAGCAAAGAGTCATTTCCACCAAGGGTGTATACTCCCCTTCCAAAGCACCATTACAAATGCCTTGGGAAGATGTGAGCATGGATTTTATTGTGGCTCTTCCAAGAACTCAAGGGGAAAAGATGCCATTATGGTGGTTGTTGATCGGTTTTCTAAAATGGCCCATTTTATTCCATGCCACAAGATGGATGATGCATCTCATGTGGTGATCTTTATTTCAAGAGATCATTCGCCTTCATGGAGTACCAAAGACCATTGTATCGATCGTGATTCTAAATTTTTAAGTTATTTCGGAAGACCTTATGGAGAATGCTTGGAACCAGACTTCTATTCAGCACCACTTGTCATCCTCAAACCGATGCCCAAACGGAGGTAACCAATCGCACTCTCACTCGTTACTTGAGGAATGGTTAGTAAATCCCTAAAGATTGGGATTTGAAGCTTGCACATCTTTGAGTTAAACTTATAATCGATCGTCGAGTTATACTACTGGTCGATCACCCTTTGAAATTGTGTATGGAATCAATCCGCTCACACGATTGATTTAATTCCTATTCCATCCAATTCACAAGTGAACTTTGATGGCAAAGAGCGAAATGAATCAATAAAAAACTCCATGAGCAGATTCAAGTAAGATCGAGAAGGCTAACGAGTCTTATAGGAAGAAAGCTAATAAACATCGGAGGAAGACTCATTTCCAACCAGGTGATCTTGTGTGGTTACATTTAAGGAAGGAAAGATTTCATTCTCAGTGGAAGAATAAGCTTATACCCAGAGCTGACGGTCCATTTGAAGTTCTCGAGAGAATTGGCAAAAATGCTTACAAGATTGATCTTCCTGGAGAATATGGAGTTTCGGCAACTTTTAATGTAGGTGATCTTTCTCCTTACTTGGACGATGATGACTTGTCAGATTTGAGGACAAATCTCAAACAACCCGGGGAGAATGATGCGGGAGCATCCGAGACTACTGATCAATCCTTAAGTCTTGAGCTGATTCCTTCGGCAAAACAAACACTATCGGTACTTATTCATGCCAAAACTAACTTTGGTTACAACTTACTTCGATGGGATAAGGAATGATGATACCAATATCAAAATTCGTTGCTAATTGGAATTGCTGAGTCATGGGTGTAACTTCCTCAATCCTGGAGTTTGTTCGTTGTTGATTGGAATTGCTAAGTCATGGGCGTAACTTCCTCAATCCTGGAGTTTATTTGTTGCTGATTGGAATTACTGAGTTATGGGCGTAACTTCCTCAATCTTGGAGTTTGTTTGTTGCTGATTGGAATTACTGAGTCATGGGCGTAACTTCCTCAATCCTGGAGTTTGTTTGGGTAGTTCCGCTATTTCAGTCTTGTTTGTTTGGGTAGTTCCCATGTTGTTTTCTGAGTCTAATATCTATATAATGAGACATATTCTCATTTGTAAGGGGGTGGTTAAATGAATGACAATTCCTCTTGTGAGTTAAATTTTATCTCGATTCTTTATCCAACATCGTTGGTGATGAATCAAACAGTTCTTTATCCTTGGCCGGTGGAATTTCCTTTAAGCCTTGGTGGTGAATTGCCCATTTTCTCGAAGTCGCACAGTCCTGAAATTTTCTGTTCGGAGTCACTCGCCCACGCACGCATCAAAAAGAAACTCTCAGCCTATAGAGCTTTGGTTCTCTCCTATTTATAGAGGCCCTCTGTAGACCCTATTAGATCTTGCCCTGTTGGGTATTGGATCTCCATCCAATTACCCAAGCCTCTTGGATTAGTGAGTCTCTACCCAATAATCTCTTATTAGTAATTATTGGATCTCATCTTAAGATCCAATAATTTAAAAGCTTAATGGATATCCAATAAGTTAGAGACTCCAGCGGATATCTCATATCCGAACCTCTACTCGTCGTAACACCTACCATATGTGTGTGACCCTCTAGGCCCAATATCGAGCTGGCCGTGAGTCATAATTGTCAGAACTCCTTCTGACTTAGTGAATTATTATCTTTATAATAATTTACTCAACTCATCGATTACGAACGTACTAGGCCACTACGCCGCAGCCCCTAGACGATACAGGGGAATCCAATCTTTTGGATCTATCTATCCTTAGTTACCATGTATCTATAGTCCCTCATCCATCTAATATCCCAGAGACTCTATATCGGGCATGGTGCTGTCAAGCCCATACGGTCTCTCTTCGGGTCTTGCTCTTGTTAGATTCTCCCAGATAACTCTTTCACTCTCAATCCGAATAACCTTGGCTAAGGATTTGTTCGAGCAAGAATACATGGGATATTCCCCTTATGATACCGAGAGCAGATGATCCTCTATTGACACTTAATAGCCCTCGTAAGGTTGGCTACCACTCCGAATAACTAACTGTACTAGATCTGGAACTTTCCAAACCTATAAGTCCAATATCAAAGAATGGAGTACTCACACAGGACATCCTTAATGTCTTAAGTCTAAGGATCAGATATACTACTAGGACTACGGAATCGCTGTCTGACGTGAGGTATCAATAACCATCCAATATTCCGTAGGCGAATCAATCAAAGAACTCATTCCCTAATGAGCACCTACACTGTACCCTTAGTGTCCCCACACGAGTAGCTGAGATCAGCCATCTCCATCAAATGGATGGGTAGACAACACACCAATCTATCCAGTTATCTCGATATTTTTCTCAAGTAATCTATGACTAGGATAATTTAGGGTCTATGTTTAAAGGTGAATCGATCTCATTATCGTGATCTCATCATGATCCGATTTCCATTGCACAGATCCAAGGACATCACAATATATGCAACATGCAACATAAAGTGATAAAACGCCTAATAATAAGCAAAGAGAAAAAGTGCATATCAAGTCACAAGTGCCATCACTATTGTGATTGGCTTGCAGGGCACATATGACTAACAAGTAGACCAAATGAAAAATCCCCTCTATTTATAATATTAAGTCGGTAATTGTGAGGCAATTAGATTGACCCACGTGGCCTTCCATCGTTATAGCTAGGAACCGATTTCCGGTTTAGGTTGAGTTGGTCGAGTCCCTTGGGACACACCTATATCGCATTTTGCTATCTTATCTACGACATAGAGATATCACCGGTGACCTGAGGACATGGTATGCTTGGTCAAGTCCCTCGAGAGTATATCATAAAATTAGACTCATCTTGTAATGATGGCGATGACTAAACCGAACATCATAGTTGGTTGAGTCCCTCGAGGCCATGGTGGTTCGGAGGTCGAACAGGACAGGAATCACAAGAAGTTGTGATTGGCAAGAGTTGCCTACCTTTACGGGCTTAAAGTAATTGGTTGAGTCCCTCGAGGTTATGTTAAGACACCGATTGAATCCCGATCCCCACTAAAGATCTGCCGGGGGTCTCCGATTCACATGCCGGAGGGTGTTGTGTATCTTGCAAAAAATTAGTGGGAGCACATTAAAATAAAAGTCCTTATCTTAATTGTTTAATTTTTGCAAAGTCTGCATGTTATTTATTTCTGCTGCATCTTTAATTTCAGAAAAATATCGCTTTCAAATCCTTTACGTGGCATACTTGATGCCACCCGCCTTACTGGTCTAAATTATACGGATTGATTTCGTAATTTGAGAATTATTCTCACAGCGGAGAAAATTGCATATGTCCTTGATATAGTGATCCTTACGCCTGACGAAGGGGTAAGTGAGGATGAGATCGCTCGTTATGTGAAGTACATAAATGATTCCACTCTTGCTTAGTGTTATATGTTGGCCTCTATGACTACTGAGTTGTAGAGACAGCATGAAAATATGGATACTAATTCCATACTCCTACATCTTTACAAAGTATTTGAGGAATAGGGAAAAACTCAACGATATGAGATATCAAAGAGTCTTTTCCATGCCAGGATGACTGAGGGGACATCGGTTCAGAACTATATCCTTAAGATGATTGAGTGGATCAAGAAACTCACAGGCCTAGGAATGATCCTAGAGGATAACCTATGCGTGGATCTTATGCTTCAGTCCCTACCAGATTTCTTTTCTCAGTTCATAATAAATTTTAATATGAACAAACTTGAGGTGACCCTCCCAGAGCTCCTTAATATGTTGAGAGAAGCAGAGAGCACTATCAAAAGAGAAGCCAGTTCTCTATACTAGTGGGACCAGAAAGAAAAGGAAGGCTGAGAAATCCCTTAAGAAGGGCAAGGGCAAGAGCTAAATGGGTAAGGCGAAGGTTGCAAAGAAAGACCTAACAAAGGATAAAGGCCAGTGCTTCTATTGTGGTAAAGATGGGCACTGGAAAAGGAACTACAAAGAGTACCTTATAGAGAGGGCGAAATAGAAGCTTGGAGAAGCTTTAGATACATTCATGATCAATCTCCATTTGTCAGAATCTTATGATAACACATGGGTATTGGATAACATGAGTGTTTATCATATCTACAATTTGTTGCAGGTTCTGGCAAGACCATCTCTATCTAAGACTCCGTATGAATTATGAAATAATAAAAAACCCAATGTCTCTTACTTTAAAGTTTTTGGTTGCAAATGCTTTATCTTGAATGAAAAGGATGCCATAGGAAAATTCGATGCTAAATACGATGAAGGCATCTTTCTTGGTTACTCTTCTATTTCTAAAGCTTTTCAGGTTTTCAATAAAAGAACCTTAGTTATAGAAGAGTCTATTCATGTAGTTTTTAATGAATTTTTTAAATTTAAGAAAAATGATTTTGATGATGATCTTGATTTTGATGATTTAAATTTGAATGATCCCTCTCTTCAAAATGACAACTTAGATGCATCTTCTTCCTAAATTTCCTTACCCAAGGAATGGAAGTATGTAGATGCCCATCCCAAGGAGTTAATTATAAGAGACACATCGAAAGGAGTTCAAACTCGTTCTTCTTTTAAAAATTTTTGTGCCCATGCCGCTTTTCTTTCTCAAATTGAACCCAAGTGCATTGACGATGCCTTGAAAGATGATTCTTGGGTTATCGCAATGCAAGAATAATTAAATCAATTTGAAAAGAATGAGGTATGGAAGCTTGTTCCTAGACCTAGTGACTATTTAATTATTGGTACTAAATGGGTCCTTAGAAACAAGCAAGATGAAAGCCGTATCGTGGTTAGAAACAAGGCTAGACTAGTAACCAAAGGTTTCAACCAAGAAGAAGGTATCGATTACGAAGAGGCCTTCGCTCCTATGGCAAGATTAGAAGCCATTAGGATGCTCCTTGCCTATACTAGTAGTAATGATTTTAAATTATTTCAAATGGATGTCAAAAGTTCCTTCTTAAATGGCTTTATTTCTAAAGAAGTGTATGTTGAACAACCTCCCGGATTTGAAAATTCTCTTCTTCTTAATTATGTGTTTAAATTAACTAAGACTCTCTATGGACTAAAACAAGCTCCTAGAGATTGGTATGAAAGGCTTAGTTCCTTTCTTATTTCAAATAATTTTACAAAAGATAAGGTTGATACTACATTGTTTATCAAACATTTTAAAAATAATTTTTTTATTATTCAAATTTATATTGACAATATTATTTTTGGTTCTTCGGATGAATTACTATGTGAATCATTTGCCAAGTGTATGAGTCATGAATTTGAAATGAGCCTCATTGGAGAATTAACCTTCTTTCTAAGATTATAAATTAAACAACTTAGTAATGACATATTTCTTAATCAATCTAAATATACATTAGAATTGTTAAAAAGATTTAACATGGATAGTTCAAAAGCCATAAATACTCCTATGAGTACTTTCACTAAGTTAGATTTAGATGAAAGTGGAGAAAATTTTAATCAAAAGACATAGGGGAATGATAGGTAGCTTACTCTATCTTACCGTGACTAGATCGGATATCATATTTAGTGTAGGAATTTGTGTGAGATTTCAAGCTGATCCTAAGCTGTCTCATCTTAAAGCCGTTAAAAGAATTCTTAGATATCTTAAAGGTACTCATAATCTAGGATTATGGTATCCAAAATCTGATAACCTTGATTAATAGCTTATGCGAATATCGATTTTGGCAGATGTAGAATAAATAGAAAAAGCACATCCGGAATATATCAATTATTAGGATATGCACTCATTTCTTGGTCTTCTAGGAAATAAATCTCGGTTGCACTATCTACAGCCGAAGCTGAATACATAGCTGCAAGTGCATTTTATGCATAGGTTATTTGGATGAAAAATATATTAGAAGATTATAGAATTCATTTAAAGAACATTTCCATAAAATGTGATAATACAAGTGCTATTTGTCTAACCAAAAATCCTATTCAACACTCTAGAACTAAGCATATTGACATTAGGCATCACTTTATAAGAGATCATGTCAATAATAAGGATATCACTCTTGAATTTATTAATACAAAACATCAATTAGCGGATATTTTCACAAAACCCTTAAATGAAGAACAATTTGACTTTATTAGAAGGGAATTAGGCATGTTGAATTATCCTCATGAATGAGCTTCATTGTATGTCTTTTTCGAAATTTCAACTTTCATGGATTTGCCTTTCTCTTTTCGATTTTGTATTTTAAAGAGTGATATAAGACATCATCCTATCTTAAATCAACACATTAAAACTTCTGAAAACAAAATTTTTTTTAAAAAAATTTTTGACTACCAAAACCGACGGTAGCACTGCCTGGGTGCTTGGTCCCCAAGCAGTGGCACCACCCGAACACCCTCTATATAAAGGGGGGGTTAGGGTCGGTAGTGGAACCGACCCCAACCCAAAATTTGGCTCCTCCTCCTCCTCCAAAGCTCTCTAATCCTCTCCACACCCCATTCTCTTCCTCTAAAAGCCTAAGAAAGAGTTTTCTCTTGAATCAAGATCTTTACCTCCCAAGGAAACTCAAAGAAGGTAAAATCTGAAATTTTCTCTTCTCTTCTCATTACTTGGTCTTTTCCTTAATGTTTCTTCTTGATCCATCATCATGAATAGATATGACTCTTAAGAGATCATCGAGAGGCAAAGGGAAAAGGTTGGAAGGAGATTCCTATGACCCAATCCTCTTTAGATCTAATGAGGTAGCTCTAAGGTACCCCAATTTTGAATTAAAAGCCATACATAAGGGAAAACATGTTGATCTAGGTGAATTAGGAAACCTAGAACCCATTAGATGGTTTGCCGATTTAGATGTCTTGCCTATCTTACAAATCGATAAACCGACTTACCCTAGGTTGGTTAAGTTATTTTACGCAAACATGAGTGTGGAACATGATGGATTGACTACCTACCTTTTAGGAATCGAAATTTAAATTTTGATCATACAATATGTGAACTAATTAGAATTGAAGAAAAGGATAGGGGATGTTATTTCAAAGGCCAATGGGATATGGATGCAATCAAAGCAACCCACTCCAAAGTTTTCGAGACAATTTTTGCAAATCCTAACCTAGGCATTGTTCTCAAAAGCTACGAGCACTTGTTACCCTTCAATTCAAAAATTCTTCATCACATCATCATAAGCATTCTTTTTCCTAAACAATATCACCATGATGAGATTATTATGCCAGAATTAAGCACCATGTATTGGATCATGACCCGACAAAATAATTGCTTTGGATACTTGATCCAGTAATATATGATGAAAATTATCTCTAGAGACTTAATGTTATCGTATGGCGGGTTGATCACTAGATTAATACTTGCATATGATATTTGTGTGTCACCCAATGAGGAAATAATACAAGTCGACAGGTATAACACTATAACAGAAACCTCCTGAAGAGACTTAGATGCACCTTTAGAAATGGCATATAGATTAGGCAACCTAGAAGGATTGATCTAGCTCCCCCACCAGTAGAGCAACCTGAAACACCAGTTATTAGGGGAAGTGAATCTCCTCCTCCTAGTCCCTTTGGTTCATCACCACTTGAGCCAGCTCCTGCTCTATCCACTAAATATCCAATCATGTTAGCATTAAATCAAATCACAGCAAAATCAAATCAACTTACAACAAGTTAAAATTTTGAAGGAAGTACAACAGATAAACCGAAAGATAGATCACCTGTATAGGCATTTTGGAATTCCTCCTGAGGAATAGTTGCTATCTTTAACTCTTATTTTGTAAACCTTATGACTACTATGGACATATTTTTAATACTTCTATGTATGATGTTGTATGTTTCTTTCATATCATCTACTTAGATTTTGAATGACATCTCTTGAATTTTTCTTTCGATCGTAATTTTTGGATAACGCTTTCATATTATTATAATACTTTATATGATTTGATATCTTCCTTGAATGATTGATTTCATGCTCCCACCACCTACTTGAAGCATGTTCTACTTCATGGTGTCATAAATGCCAAGTTGATGATCAATACAATTTTGATATCTCCTACTCATAGCTTGATATATGAAATTTTTTTTCTCGGAGCAATGCATGACTTCTTCACCTCCTTTTTTTGTTGATGACAAAGAGGGAGAAAAATGTAAAATTGATGACAATGACTTATATATAGTAATATGATGAAATGAAAAATGACTTAATGTATCATATTGCATCGCAATAACTTATATGGTTTATATTGCAAATTGCTTTTGCCATGCTTTGAAATCAAAAATTATTTCTATGCTTAAAAGCATCGTAATGTATTACAATATATCTCAAATGCTTAAAATATAAATTTTCTTGAGATAAGCTGTTATTTTATTTGATATCATGCCTTGATCTTGTGCACTTCATTGATATCATTTGATCCTTGTGTTATTTCAATTTGTAATTAATTTCTCTTGTCAAAATGATGAATGTCTATCATTCGACTAGAAAATACATATCATGCCATGACATTGTGAAAAATATGAAGTTTTGTATTTATGGATGAAAATTTATGCTTATTAAGCTTGACGATAAATGAAACTTATCAGTTTCAGCTTGAATTCAAAAGATTGAATTCAAGTGTTTTTACCTTCTCATGATATGGCATATAGATAGGGGGAGTTAAGATTAACTCCATCATCAATTGATTGTCATCATAAAAAAGGGAGAGATTGTTGAATCTCGGATTTTGATGATGAAGTCAATTGGTGAATTATTTGTTCTAATCCATATTATTGAGATATGTGTGCAAGATTAACTATGATAGGATGAACACATAAAGCGATTTACCAAGGTCAAGTTCGCAGAGAGTTCGAGAGTTCACCAGAAGTCCGAAGGATCGTTGGAAGTGTTGTCGGAACCAATCGAGATAGAATCAAGGACTTGTCGAAGGTTTCGAAAGTTTACCGGAAAGATCATTAGAGGTTCGTGGAGATCACCAAGAAGGTTCAAAAGCTTGCCAAAGACTTGTTGAGCTCACCACAAAATCCAAGAACCTACTAGGAGTCCGCCGGAAGAAATCCGAAGGAGTTTCGGAAGCCCATCGAAAGTTCGCAAGAAAAGCTCGCCTAAAGAAGACTTGAAGAATGTCAGTTTAAATTGCTTAGAATTATGTTTCAATTTTGTAGTTAGCACTTAATTAGGGTAAGGATTAGAAAGTAATCTTGTTTAAACCTAGTAGCGGTCAACCGAGCCCTTATTGGGCTGATTTGAGCCTAAAATAGGGCCTATTCAGCTTTGTTGAATGGACCAAGCGATGGAACCGCCCATGCTAGGTGGTGGAACCACCTAGAGGCCAAGAGCCTGGGCAGTGGCACCGCCCAGACTGGGGCGGTGGCATCACCTAGCACCGGAGAGACTAGGCGGTGGCACCATTGCCTTGGGCGATGGAACCACCCAGTACATTATCAATCTGACACTGACAAGCACTGGCACCACCACTAACAGGCGGTGGCACCGTCAGCACCGGGAAACCCAAAAAGAATTCAAATTTGAAGTTCAAATTTGAATCCTCTTTGGGTCTATAAAAACCCCTCCTTTCTTAGTAGAAAGAGTAACCTTTTGAGAGTTAGAATTGAGCAAAAGCTTTGGCAAAGCCTTGTTTTCGATAGCTAGTGTTCACCTCCCTCTTTCTCATTGAAAAATCTATAAGAGTGTGAACCACTTGTAAAAGGCTTGTAAGAGGGGTGTTTGGTCCTTCCCCTTTAACAAGATTTGCTAGTGGAAGTTGGGAGTCTCATTGGAGAAGGCTTCGAAAGTGGATGTAGGTCACTTGACCAAACCACTATACATTGTGGTGTTCTTGAATGTGTGATTGTTTAAATTTCTGAATCATTTCTATACTTAGCTGTAAATCATTTGGTTTTCATCTCCTTTACTCAAGCTACTTCAACTAAGTCATCTTCGTCGAATCAAAATCTCAATACGAACTAGCTATTTATGAAATTGATTTTAAACTTATGAGTTTTAATCCGTTGCACTTATTCACCCCCCCCCTCTTAGTGCCTCTCCGATCCTAACACGCTTGTGCGGGTGACCACCCGCTACTTACAGGCAGGCTGCCTGCGGGCGCCTGCATGCAGATGACAGCCTACCATCTGCAAGGGCAGCAATAGTTGCTATCCTTTTCCACTTTTGCGTCAATGATTTTGATGTCAAAAGCCGTTCTAAATCATAATACACGTAGTTAAAATTTGATCTTTGCACGAACAACTTGGCTCTGATACCACTATTGGGAAATCCAAGGGCGACATCACATGCGTAGCGGAAGAACAGAAAACAAAATTCTAGATTTCCATGAAAGGTTCCGACATCATGCGAAGATCGGTGTGTCAAAAACAAATCCACAAATCCGAAAACTATGTATGTAAGAAGATAGTACATAGGGAGATCATAATTCCTAAATCCATGCAGATCTATGGGGAGGATGAAGGAGGTTAAGCTTCCTCCTTTCTAACGATATCCATACAGTAGGGACTGTGATAATGCTCCTTTCTAGGGAGAGGAGAACAGGAGACGGCCACTAGGAAGCCCCAGCCTATGGGCATTTGGTTCCCTCCTATTTATAGAGGCCCCATGTCAACCCTAATGGATCAAACCCTATTGGGTATTGAATCTCTATCCAATTGACCAAGCCTCTTAGATTAATGGGTCTCTACCCAATAATCTAGCTCTTATTGGATCTCATCTATGGGATCCAATAATATAGGGCTTATTGGATATCTAATAAGATAGGGACTCCGACAAATATCTCATATCCGAACATTTACTCGTCGCAACACCTACCATATGTGTGACCCTCTAGTCTCAATATCGAGCTGGCTGTAAGTCATAAAGGGAAAAGAATTATACTCTTCTCTTCTTTTTGACAAAAACAAAGGGGGAGAAAGTATATTGCTAGCTTGCACACTTGAATGAAAAATCTGCTAGCTCGATCATTATAATGAAGGAACTTGCAAACATCATAAATATTGCTACCTTGCAAAGAGAAGCAAAATGCAACCTTACACAAGAAGCAAGTGTTGAATTGCCATGATTACATATCCTTAAAAACTTACTATAATTGAATATTTTAAAGTGATGTATGTTGATCATCTAGATTGATAGCTAGTATGATTATAAAACTTGTATATCTTTTAAACTAGCTATAATGCTACTTCTCCTTTTTGTTGATGACATAGAGGGAGAAGTAGATTGATGACTTTATGCAATGTAATGTTGATTGAATATTTTATATATTTGCATGATATTTTTGTTGACATGATTTTGATACATGTTGCTTGGATTTGGGATAATGCAAGTGTTCTATCAATGGCATATTGATAGGGGGAGTTTTGTTAAACTCCAAGGAGTTAAGGTTAACTCCATCAATCATCAATTAGTTGTCATCATCAAAAAGGGAGAGACTGTTGAGTCTTAGATTTTGATGATGAAACTAATTGATTGTATTTAGTTGTTTTACTATGTTCTGAGTGATGCAAATCTACCTGATCAGGATTAGATAGTTGACATAAGATGAATCAGCATTATGCTGGAAGAGATCACATCAGTATATTGGACGTCGAGCCGAAGGTCTGGTCGACAATCGATAGAAGGCTTCGAATATTGGGCATTGGGCCAAGAAGTGTAGTGATACGCTAAGGAAATCGGGGTTACAGAGGTCAACTATTAATTGGGCAATAGGCTGCAAGAGAGGATAGTGTACCGAAGAACTGGATGAAGCGTTGACCAATGACGTGTTGGGCAATAGGAGATTGATTCATGTAACTGACTAGATCGAAGTAGAGTTAAGGTATATGTGTGCAGGATTAACTATGATAACGATAAAGACATAACGTGAAATAAAGAGCTGGAGTCAAGTGCGATAGAATTGTTGGGAGTTCGACATAAGTCCAAAGATTCATCGGGAGTGTTGCCGGAACTAGCCGAGAATAAGTAGGGAGCTTGCCGAAGGGTTTTCGAAAGTTCGCCGGATGGTTCATCGAAAGTTCGCAGAGCTCATCGAGAAAGATCAGAGCTTGCCGAAGAAGCTTGTCGGAACTCACCAAGATCAATCGAGAAGTCCAGGAGCTTACCGAGAGTCCACAAAATGGTATCCAAGGGTTCATCGGAAGACTGCCGAAAGTTCATCGAAAGAAATCTTGACTTTTCAGACTTTGTATTAGCTTAGGAAATGTCTTTAATTTCATAGTTAGTATATAATTAGGGTTAGAATTAAGTGTTAATCCTATAACCCAGGTAGGGGCCTACTAGGCCCGATATTGGACTAGTTTGGCCCAGGTTTAAGGCCCAAACAGAAGTGCTGGACCCTGTCTGGCAGTGGCACTGCCAGATTGGCATGGTGGCACTGTCAGATTGGGGTGGTGGCACTGTCCAAGTCCAGCTCCTCAGGTTATACTGGGCGATGGTACCGCCTAGTGGAAAAACACCTAGGTGGTGGTACCGTTGGCTGGGCAGTGGTACTGCCCAATACATTGACCATGTTAGTGTATTAGGTAGTAGTACCATCAAATTGAGCAGTGGTACCACCTAATGTCAAAGTCAAACTAGTGGTGGTACCGCTAGTACCTCGGAAAACTAGGGTGATTTAAATTTGAGCTCTAAATTTGAATCCTCTTGGGGTCTATAAATACCCCAGATATTCTTGCTTGGGATAGCAAGAAGTGTGCAAGAAAAATAAGGGAAAACTATCATTTATAGTAAAAATTCCTCCTCTGAAAGGTTAGAAATATTCTTAAGAGAGGTGTTGAGGGAAGCTTTTTTAATAGAGTTGGTAAAAGGGAGTTTTGTCTTCACCCATTGGAAGGAAGACAGCTAGCGGAAAGCCGGTAGCTTCAAGAGAAGAGTAATCGGGAGTGGACGTAGGTCGGATAACCGAACGACTATAAAATTTGGTTTGCATTTATATTCTTGCATTTACCTTTCTATAAACCATTTCACTTTACTACAATCATCCGACTTCTTCTTTATCCTCTTACAATCATTCTCAAGCTCAAGTATTTCTGATTCGGCTTTCATCGAAATATCTTTTTATCGTATGAAAATTTTGAAAGCTTGTTTTAATCACCAAAATTTGTCGTCTTTATCTGCTGCACTAATTCACCCCCCCCTCTTAGTGTCGCTCTAGATCCCAATAGTAAGAAGGTAGTTGATATTCACCCATTGAAAGAAGATCGTTAGTGGAAGTTGGTGGCCTCGACGGAAGAGGAATCGGGAGTGGATGTAGGTCACAATGACTAAACCACTATAAAATTGGTATGCCTTCTCTGCTTTATTATTTACTTATATTATAAATTGCTTTACTTACTCATTACTCTCTTTTGAACATTCTTAAATGTATTTTTGATATGGGCTTAATCAAATGAAATCTTGAATCGATAAAAGTTTTTTCAAAAGCACTAATTCACCCCGCCCCCCCTTCTAGTGCCGATTCGATCATAACAGTTGGTATCAGAGCTAAGTTTTTCTCGATTAGTTTAACACCTAAGAGAAAGACTTTTAGCAATAATCTAAATGGATACTCTATCACTCGTCCTCTTATGTTCAATGGGACAGACTACACGTATTGAAAAATATGAATAAGAATTTTTTTACTTTCTATGTGTTGGGATCTAGAGCAGCACTAAGAGAGGGGGGGGGTGGGAGGGGTGAATTAGTGTAGTGGTTAAGAATGATAAATTTCAGCGATTTAAAACGATTTTGAAAACTTCGTATGATAAAAACACTATGTTTCGATGAAAGTTGATTTCGATTGAAGCGTATTTAACTTGAAATTGTTTAGAGAAGATGATGAGAAAGTTGAACAAGTAAAGAATGTTTGCTGAAAAGTAAATTGCGAGAAAGTAAACACAAACCAATTTTATAGTGGTTCGGTCATACGACCTATGTCTACTCCCGATTCCTCTTCACATGAGGCTATCGGCTTTCCACTAGTTGTTTTCCTTCCAATGGGCAAAGACAAGCTCCCTTACAGTGCTCTCTCCTTTTGATAGGCTTAGGTGGTAACCCTTACAAGCATTCTCTCCTCTCTTAACTTGAATACAAGTAAGGACTAGAGGAGGAGATTTCTAGGGAGATTTGAATAGCGTTTTTCTACTTTCAAAGCATGTATGCTTGTGTATTCAATCCAAGGATGGGAGGAGTATTTATAGGCTCAAATTAGATTCAAACTTAGAGCAAAAACCTTTTTATCTTGGATTTATCAGGTATTGGCGGTACCACCACTTATCACTAGCAATTCCACTACTAGTTTGACCTTGACACTAGGTGGTACTATCACTAGTTTGGCGGTACCACTGCTTGGGTACTCTGTCACTAGGCGGTACTACCGCCTAAGTACTCTATCACTGAGCAGTACCATCGCCCAGTACAACCTGGAGAGCTAAACCTAGGTGGTTCCACCACCCTAGTCTGGTAGTGCTACTGCCAGACAAGGTCCGACACTTCTGGTTAGGCCTAGAATCTAGCCCAAACCAGTCCTAATCCGAGCCCAGTTGGCCCCTAATAGGGTTAATGGGATTACCTCCCATATCTAACCCTAATTATGTGCTAACTATGAAATTAAAGATAATTTTTTAAGTGAAATACAATCTGACTGGTCAATGCTTCTTCCGGCGAACTTCCAGCAGTCTTCCGACGAACTCTTAAACACCATTCTATGGACTCCCGGTAAGCTCCTAGACTTCCTGACAATCTTGGCGAGTTCCAATGAGTCTTCTTTGGCAAGCTCCGATCTTTCTCGATGAGCTCCATGAACCTCCGATGAGTCTTTCTGATGAACTTCCGACAAACCCTTCGTCAAGCTCCCGACTCACTCTTGGCCAATTCTAGAAGCACTCCTGACGAATCTTTGGACTTTCATCGAACTCTTGAACCCTCAATGTTTTTATCACACTTGACTCCGGCACTTTGTTTTGCTTTGTCTTCATCGTTATCATAGTTAATCCTGCACACTAAGTAAATCTTAACCCTACTTCGATCTAGACAATTATTACATGAATCAGCATCCTATTGCCTAACACGTCATTGGTCGATACTTCGTTTAGTTCTTTGGTGCATCATTCTCTCATGCAGCCTGTTGCCCAATCAATGGTTGACCTCTGCAACCGCAATCTCCTTGGTGTAACACCACTCTTCTTGGCCCAATGCCCATTATTCGAAACCTTCTACCGATTGTCGATTGGACCTTCGGCTTGATGTCCAATATCCTGATGTAATTTCCTCTAGCGCAACGTCAATTCATCTTGTGTCAATTGTCTAATCTTGATCGATAGTAGACGTGCGTCAATTAAAACACAGTTAGATAATAAAACATAATCAATTAGTTTCATCATCAAAATCCGAGTCTTCAACAGTGTTTCCCTTTTTGATGATGATAACTAATTGATGACGGAGTTAACCTTAACTCACCAGAGTTTAAAGAAAGTCCCTCTATCAATATGCCATATTGATAGAGCACTTGGATTATGCCAAATCCGAGTAACATATCCAAGTAACATTCATCACATATTAAAAACATCATGCAAATATAAAAATATTCAATACATCATATATTGCATGAAATCATCAATCTACTTCTCCCCCTTTGTCATTAACAAAAAGGAGAAGTTGTATCTTAGCTAGTTTAAAAGATATGTAAATTATTACAATCATACTAGCAAGATTTGCATCACAATATTCAATCATAGCAATTTTCATGCAAGTATAGCAATTTTCCACTTACTTCTTTAGATGTGCAAGTTTGCACTTCATTTTTCATGATAGGCAAGATAGCACTTGTTTCTTTTCTTTGGAGAAGTACAACTAGCAAGTTTTATTTTCTTTGTATACTAGCAATTTTGTGTAATTTACTTCACTTTAAACATGCAAGCTAAATTTTCATTACAACATACAAGCATAGTAAGTGTAAGATTGTAAATTTTCTAAGTTTTATATTTTTTGAGATAACAATTCTTTGCTTCTTTTTAGATTACAAGATTGCAATTTTTGCAAGTTAGACTAGCTACTTTTGCCACTTTCTCTTGTGACACAAGCTAGCAAGTTTTCTCCGTGATATGCCAAGTTAGCAATTTGCTTCAAGATAACAATTTTTCTCCCCCTTTATCATTGTCAAAAGGAAGAGAGAATGCGACGTTGTAATTCATTTCTTTTTTTCATCAAATTTTTAAATCATGACAAATAAGATATCAAAAATAAATATTGACACAACATCAAAATTCAAGTCAAGAATATGAATTTAACATTCAACCTAACATTTAAGGTTTTCTTTAAGATGCTAGCAATTTTGTGATACGTTGGCAAGTAATTTTTGCTCAAAAATTCTTTCTCTTGTGATGCTAGTAAGCTTGCTCCCCCTTAGTTATTGTCAAAATGAAGTGGAGGATCCAATGATATAGACTTTTATATAAATAACAAATTTGCATCAATAAAAGTTTACATTGATCATCACATGATGCATACAAAGAAGTATTGAAACATATGAGAAAAATCAGTGCAATGTTTCAATCAAATTCAAGTCATGAATACCAATGCTAGCATATTTTCTTTCCCCTTTTTGTTATTAAAAAAAGGAGGGGAAGAATTCAAGTATACAAATGTTTTAACTATCATGTTAATAAATGAAGGATAAAGACAAGAGTCCAAAAGTTCATGAATCATTTCGAAAAATCTCCTTTTTAGCAAACATAGGAGAAAAACCCTCAATTTAAGTATAAAACATCTCATCAACATCATATTTTAAAGAAAATTCCAAGTATCAAGATTATGATTTACAAACATTTTCTTTAATATCAATTTTCAATTCATGATAAGGAGTATGCAAAGAACCATGATATAAAAACATATCAATATCAAAGGGCTCAAAATATTTCAATCATGAGACATACAAGCCTTAAAGAAATCATGTCATGAACACCAAACGACATCTTAAGTTATCACATTAGAGAGATATTTCAAAAAGATGTATCTCAATCGTAAATATCGATAAGTGATTCATTTGATTGTATCATTTCATTATTAAAAGAATCAAATAAGAATATGATTCATGCATAAGGAACATCAAGTCATCAACATCAAAAGAAAATTTTGAGTTTCAAGATCATCAATTCATGATTCCAACAAAATAAAATTGTGATTCTTAAAGTTTAAAAATAGAAGTCATGAATTCAAGAGATCAAGAGAAGAGTTATAAAATCATTCAAACTCACTTAGCCAACTCGAGACTCACAATCAAATCATTATTTTTGAGATTCAAAATGACAAATAGATTCTTAATAAAAACTTATTTTCAAATCATCAATTTCATGATTCATTTAAATGGATTCTTTAACATATCATCAAAATCTCATTCAAAATTCAAGTGATTCACAAAATATCATAAATGAATTTATCACTTGTCTTTCATGAAAAAATGGAAAAACTTTTAGAGATAGTAAAATTTCAAGAATAATGCATTTCCCTTGTTATGATCAATTTCATATAAGCATGTCTTTATCTTTTAATGTCAAATAGAGATATACATGAAAGTTCAAGACGTAAAGGTAAAATTCATCTTCAAAACTTTTAAAGTTGAAAAATATAACATGTCATATGAAAAATTCATCATAAAAATAATTAAGACAAAAAACATATTAGTTCAAAAATGTAAGAGTCACTCATCATGCATAATGTGTTTTATTTTAAGTTGTTTGTTTCACATAGGTATGCTCATGTTTTAAAAGATGAGTATCATATTTAAAATCAAAACATGAGTTTCATCATCAAGATATAACACATTCAAATCCTCATGCATGGTATCATAAAATCATTAAGCATGATAACAAACTTGTATTGTTAAGATATTCATCATTTTTTAACTCATTCAATTTGACAAATTTGCCAAAACTTTAAAGATAGAGAATTTTTATAAAAATATCCCTATTTTTATGTGTTTCAATCCGTGCAATTTAATCTTACATAAAAATGTTCAAATTTATTATACAAGAGACAAGCATCAAGTCAAAAACCAAAATCATACACATACATTTAACATTTTCATCATCAAGTATGATTTCATAAGGTATGTTTAATTTTTTGTTCAAAAGCTATGAATCATTATATAAATCCGAAATTGTCATCAAAATCTTTCATTCGGAAAATTTGTTAGGAGCACAGTAAATTGATTACATGAAAGTTTACTCAAGTCCTTTTTGTATAAAAGATGTGTGTTAAGTTTAAACCTAAAAATGTGATTTCGTCATCAAAACCATTAAGACCAAACACATCAAACATAAAACATCATGATAGCATATTTTCCCATTTTTATGTGTTTTATTTCATGTGATTGATCACATATGAGTATGTTCAAATTTTCATATAAAAAGCTATGCCTTTTGTTGAAAATGAAATCATCAATATGCTTGCTTCTATCTTTTAATCATGTTTGGTGTGCAAGCATTATCATGAAATATGCGATCATCATGATAATTGATTCTTTGTGTCAAAAACAATGCATCTTATTTTAAATCGAAAGTATCATCGTATAAATCTGATTCACAAGTTTTGTCAAAGACTATCAAGGCATCATTTCAAAATATAGGATATCATTACTTTAAATCCTCATGCATAGTATCATTAAGCATAAAAACTAAAATACACAATCATAGATTAATCCTATTAAACATAATCATGCTAATCAATTTTTGTGTCAAAACCATACATCAAAATCTGATACGAAAATCATAAACATTCATGGAATTGTATAAATCATACAATCATTAATCATAATTTTTGCTTTTCAAAAATACTAGAAAGAAAATCATGATATAATTTTTTTAATTTTTTTTTTATTTTCCTAATTAAGCACTTATGAAAAACATCATGTAATTTCAAAATAAGGTAAAAACATTTTGGGTGAATTACTTACCTCGTTGACGAAAGCCGACAAAGCCCAATTTGCCATTTGCCTTTGAATGCCCTTGATTCGTCCTTTGGTGCCTTTTTCTTTTTTAGCCTCTTTCTCCGTTCAAGTTCATTTTTGATTTTAGATTCTTGTTTTATAAACTTTTTAAATTTTAGTATTCAAAGTTCAAGTTCATCATTGAGATTGTCCTCATCACTTGAGTTATCACTTAAGTGGTATTCTTTGTCCAAAGTTTCAAATCCTTCCTATTCTTTGAAAGGTGGTTTATGTGTTCATCGAGTTCCAAAAAGCTCATTTCATATGTCATTAATGAGCAAATTAGTTCTTCCAATGGAAATTCATTTAGATCTTTAGTTTCTTGTATCGTTGTTACTTTAGTATCTCATCATGTAGGAAGGAATCTTAAGATTTTGTTAGTGAGTTCAAAATTCGAAAAAGATTTACCAAGAGCTCTTATACTATTGACGACATCCGTGAAACAAGTGTACATGTTGCTAATAGTCTCGCTTGGTTCCATTTGAAAAAGCTCAAAATCATGCAATAAAAGGTTAATTTTTGAGTCTTTGACTCTACTAGTTCCCTCGTGCATGATTTTAAGTGTATGCCAAATATCGAAAGTTATTTCGTAAGTAGAAACATGATTAAACTCAGTTTTGTCCAAGGCGCAAAATAAGACATTCATAGCCTTTGCATTTAAAGAAAAAGATTTTTTTCTCCAAATCCAACTATTCGTTCATTAGTTTAGAGGGAAGTTGAAAGTCATTTTCAATAATATTCCATGAATTTAAATCCAAAAAAATTAAGAAAACTATCATTCTAATTTTTCAATAAGTGTAGTTCGATCCATTAAACAACGGAGGATGAACGATAAAAAAATACTCTTGATAGCCATGAAGAACCATTTCTCATGGGTGTGAATCCAAAAGAGAAACAACGTGGCTCTGATACCAATTGTTGGGATCTAGAATAACACTAAGAGGGGGGGAGGGATTGAATTATGTTAGGATCGAAAAGGCACTAAGAGGGGGGGGGGTGAATTAGTGCAGCGGATTAAAAACGTAACTTCGAAGCTGATTTCACATAAAGACCAGTTCGTAAGAAGATTTCGATTTGACGAAAGAGAATTTGAATGAAATAGCTTGAGTAAAGGAACTAAACGATTTGCAGCTAAGTAATGAAATAATTCAGAAATGTAAACACTCACACATTCATGAACACAATGATGTATAGTGGTTCGGTCAAATGACCTATATCCACTCTTGAAGCCTTCACGATGAGGCTCCGTACTTCCACTAGCAAATCCTTTGAAGGGGAAGGACCAAATACCCCTCTTACAACCCTTTACAAGAGGTTCACACTCTTATAAGATTTCACAAGAAGAAGAAGGAGGTGAACACTTAGCAAGAGACAAGACTTTTCAAGACTATTCAAGACTTTAACTCAAGATTCTAACTCTCAAAAGGGTACCCTTTCAGTTGAGGAAGGGGGGGGGTATTTATAGGCTCAAAATAGATTCAAATTTGAGCTCTAAATTTGAAATTTTTTTGAGTTTCCCGGTGTTAGCCTGTCAGAGGCGATGGAACCGCCTGTCAGAGGCGGTGCCATCGCCTGTGTTAGTCTGGTAGATCGATATGCTGGCGGCGGTGCCACCGCCTCGAGCCAAAGGTGCTACTGCCCCACCAGTGGTGCTACTATCGCCCTAGGTCGGGCGGTGCCATCGCCCCAGGTTGAGCGGTTCAACCGCTTGGCCCATTCAACAAAGGCTGAATGGGCCCTGTTTAAGGCCCAATTTGGCCCAGTAGGAGCCCGGTTGACCCCTACTAAATTTAGACAGGATTATTTCTAAATTCTTACTCTAATCACATGCAAACTATGAAATTAAAACATAATTCTAAGTGATTTAACCCGACATTCTTCAAGTCAACTTCTGACGAGCTTTACGGCAAGATTCCGACGGACTTCCGACACTTCCCTCGAATTTCTTCTAGTGGACCCCCAGCATACTCCCGGATTGTATGGCGAGCTCAACGAGTCTTCGGCTAGCTTCCGAATCTTCCCGGTAAGTTTCGTGAACCTTCGACGATCTTTGTGATGAACTTCCGAAATCTTTGGCAAGTCCCTGATTCGATCTTGGATGGTTCTGGCAACACTTCCGACGATTTTTCGGACTTTCGATAAACTCTTGAACACCCGACGGACTTGACCTCGGTAAATCGCTTTATGTTTTCATCCCATTGTAGTTATTCCTGCACACTTATCTCGACAAAATAGATTAGAACAAATATTTCACCAATTGACTTCATCATCAAAATCTGAGATTCAACAATCTCCCCCTTTGTGATGATGACAATCAATTAATGATGGAGTTACTCTTAACTCCCCCTATCTATATGCCATAGATAGTAATAACTGCTTGAATTCAATTTCTTTGAATTCAACACGATAAGTTTAACTTATCATTCAACATATGAAAGAAAAACTTCATGGTTTACTTAATGATGACAATGTCGATGTATGGACATTCATCATTAAGTCAAAAAATGTCAAGTAAATAGGTATCAAATGATATCAATGAAGTATACACAATAAAAAAATGATATTAAGAACCTAAATAAGCATTTCAAGCATATTACTTGCAATAACTTGTAAACTATGGCAAATGCATATAACTTTCAACGCATGATAATTGCATTCACTTGTCACATATTTCTCCCCCTTTGTTATCAACAAAAAGGAAAAGAGGGATTCATATACGAGTGAAAACTGAAAATATTATGAGTGCATCATCCAAAGATATGTAAAAAAGATATTCGAGAAAAAAAAATCACAAATGAGGGAAAAGAAATCATTCAGAAATCCGAATATCATTCCACAGTGCCCAAGAAAATGTAGTAAAGATAATACAACATAGATGTCAAAGTTGCATAAAAGTTTACAAAGTTCAAAAAGAAAATATAATAAACTACTCCTCTAGAGGAATGCCAAAGTGCTTATACATGTGATCTATCTTTTGGTTCATCTTTCGCATTTCCTTCAAAATTTTAATTTGCTATAATTTAACTTTATTTAATTCTCTCATGATCGGATCGTCAGAAGATGGAGCTGAAGCTAGCACTGATGGAGCTGTATCAACGGGATCAGGAGGAGGAGATTTACTTCCCCTAAAGACTGGTGTTTCAGGATGTTCTACTGGTGGGGGATGTATATCACTTCTCTTAGGTTGTCTAACCCCTATTCCATGCTCAAATGTACACCTAAGTCTCCCAAGTAATTTCATGTCAATGATGTTAAATTTGTCCACTTGTACTGCTTCTTCATCAGGTGGAATACTAATATTATGGGCATGCAACAATCTAGTTATCAATCCTCCATATGGTAACATTAACCCTTTAGAAATGACTTCTATCATGTGTTACCGGATTAGGTAACCAAAACAATAATTCTGTCTAGTCATGATCCAATATATGGTACCCAACTCGGCTAAACTGATCTCATCTTGATGAAACTGTTTAGGAATGATAATGCTTATAAGAATGTGATGTAAAATTTTAGAGTTGAAAGGCAACAAATGTTCACAACTCTTGGGAATTATGCCTAAGTTTGGATTTGCAAAGACGATTTCTAAGGCTTCGGAGTGGGTGGCTCCGATTGTGTCCATGTCCCATTTTCCTCTAAAATAGCATCCTAACTCTTTTTCAATAATTCTAATTAAAGAGCATATTGTACCATCAAATATTTGGATCTCATTTCCTAGAAGATAGGTAGATAAGCCATCTTCATTCACACTTAAATTAGCATAAAACAATTTAATCAAGCGTGGATAGATAGGTTCAACAATTTGCAAAATGGGTAAGACCTCTAAGTCAGCAAATCATATGATGGGTTCAAAGTTCCCTAATTGATTCAAATCAACATATTTCCCTTTATGAATGGTTCTAGTAACAAGTTCAGAAAACCTAAGGGATGCTTCTTTTGATTTGAACAAAGATTGGTCAAATGAATCTACCTCCACCCTTTTCCCTTTGTCTCTTGACGATCTTCTAGGAGCCATTTCTAGTGAGGATAGATCAATAATCAATTTAAAGGAAAGAACTAAACTAGACAAGAAAAAGAGGAGAAAAATTTTAGATTTTACCTTAGTTTTGTTCCCTTGAGAGGTAGAGGGCTTGAATCAAGGAAAAATCCCTTTCTTAGGCATCTAGAGGGAGAAAATAAGGCTTGGGAAGTGTTTGGAGGGGATTAGAGAGGTGAGGAAGTGGTCTTTCGGGTTAGGGGGCGGTTCTACCGATGGCCCTAACTCACCCCTTTTATAAGAGTTGTTCGGGCGGTACTACCGCCCAAACAAGCGGTTCTACCGCCTGGGGTCTAACAACCCAAGCGGTGCTACCGTCGGATCTGGCGGTGCTACCGCCGGTACCACAAAAATTTTCCCTTTTTTTTAAAAAAAAATTATTCTGAATTTATTTTCAGAGATTTTAAGGATGGGATGATATCAAAAAGAAATCCGAAATTTCAAAAAGAAATCCGAGAGGAAGGCAAATCGACGAAAATCGAAATTTCAAGGAAAATCTCATACAATAAAGCTCATTTATTAGGATAATTTAACATGCCTAATTCCCTTCTAATAAAATTAAATTATTCCTCGTTTAAGGGTTTTGTAAAAATATCCGCTAATTGATGATTTGTATCAATAAATTCAAGGGTGACATCTTTACTACCGACATGATCACGTATAAAATGATGCCTAATGTCAATGTGCTTAGTTCGAGAGTGTTGAATCTGATTTTTAGTTAGACAGATAGCACTCGTGTTATCACATTTTATAGGAATGTTCTTTAAATAAATTTCATAGCCTTCTAGCGTATTTATCATCCAAATAACCTGTGCATAGCATGCACTTGCAGCTATGTATTCGGCTTCTGCCGTAGATAGTGCAACTGAATTTTGTTTCTTGGAAGTCCAAGAAACAAGTGCATGTCCTAGAAATTGGCATGTTCCGGATATATTTTTTCTATCTATTTTACATCCACCAAAATCTGCATCTGCATAAGCTTTCAAATTAAAGTTATCGAATTTTGGATATCATAATCCAAGATTCAGAGTCCCTTTAAGATATCTAAGGATTCTCTTAACGGCTTTGAAGTGAGATAGCTTAGGATTAGCTTAGAATCTTGCACATAACCCCACACTAAACATGATGTCAGGTCTGGTTGCAGTGAGATAAAGCAAGCTACCTATCATGCCCCTATATGTTTTTTGATCAAAACTTTCTCCATTTTTATCTATATCTAACTTAGTGGAGGTGCTCATAGGAGTGCTAATATCTTTTGATCCATCCATGTTAAATTGTTTTAACAATTTTAATGTATACTTTGATTGATTTAGAAATATACCATCACTTAGTTGCTTAATTTGCAATCCTAAAAAGAAATTTAGTTCTACCATTAGGCTCATCTCAAATTCATCACTCATATTCTTGGCAAATGATTCACATAGTAATTTATTAGAAGAACCAAAAATAATATCATCAACATAAATTTGAACAATAAGAAAATTATTTTTAAAATATTTAATAAACAATGTAGTATCAACCTTGTCTTTAGTGAAATCATTTGAAATTAAAAAAGAACTAAGCCTCTCATACCAAGCCCTAGGGGCTTGTTTTAGACCATATAGAGCCTTAGTTAGCTTAAACACATGGTTAGGAAGAAGAGAATTTTCAAATCTGGGTGGTTGTTTGACATACACTTCTTCGAAAATAAAACCATTTAAGAATGCACTTTTGACATCCATTTGAAATAATTTGAAATCATTACTACTAGCATAGGCAAGGAGAATCCTAATGGCTTCTAATCTTGCCACCGGAGCGAAGGTCTCTTCGTAATCGATACCTTCTTCTTGGTTGAAACCTTTGGCCACTAGTCTAGTCTTGTTTCTAACCACGATACCACATTCATCTTGCTTGTTTCTAAAGACCCACTTAGTACCAATAACTAAGTGGTTATTAGGTCTAGGAATAAGCTTCCATACCTCATTCCTCTCAAATTGATTCAATTCTTCTTGCATTGCGATAACCCAAGAATCATCTTTCAAGGCATCATCAATGCATTTTGGTTCAACTTGAGAAAGAAAAGCAGCATGGGCACAAAAATCTTTGAAAGAAGAGCGAGTTTGAACCCCTTTCGATACATCTCCTATAATTAACTCCTTGGGATGAGCATCTACATACTTCCATTCCTTGGGTAAGGAAGTTTGGGAAGAAGATGCATCCAAGTTGTCATTTTGAGGAGAGAGTTCATTCAAATTTAAATTATCAAAGCCAAAATCATCATCAAAATCTTTCTTCTTAAATTCAGAAATTTTATTAAAAACCACATGAATAGATTCTTCTATAACTATGGTTCTTTTGTTGAAAACACGAAAAGCCTTAGAAACGGAAGAATAACCAAGAAATATGCCTTCATTGGATTTTGCATCGAATTTTCCTAAGGCATCCTTTTCATTTAAAATAAAACATTTATAACCAAAAACTTTAAAATAAGAAACATTGGGTTTTTTATTATTCCATAACTCATATGGAGTTTTAGATAGGGATGGTCTCACTAGAACTCTATTCATAACATAGCAAGCCGTATTCACGGCTTCGACACAAAAATATTTTGGTAAATTATATTCATTTAACATGGTTCTAGCCATTTCTTGCAAACTTCTATTTTTCCTTTCCACTACTCCATTTTGTTGTGGATTTCTTGGAGTAGAGAAGTTATAGTTATATCCATTTATTTCATAAAAATTTTGAAAGTCATGATTTTGAAATTCACCTCCGTGATCACTTCGAATTGATGAAATCATCAAACCTTTTTCATTTTGGGTGAGTTTACAAAATTTAGAGAAACATTTGAAACAATCACTTTTGTGAGCCAAGAAATAGGTCCAAGTGTATCTACTATAGTCATCCACAATTACAAAGGTATATTTGCTACCTCCTAGGCTTGTTATGTCAATTGGTCTAAATAAGTCCAAATGGATCAATTGCAATGGTCTAGTGGTGCTAATTTGATTTTTTGATTTGAAACTAGTTTTTATTTGTTTTCCTAGTTGACATGCATCACACACCTTGTCCTTAACAAATTTTATGTTTGGGATTCCTCTTACTAACTCTCTAGATGAAATCTTAGAGATTAGTTTCATGCTTGCATGGCCTAATCTCCTATGCCAAAGCTAAGCATCATCATTGAAAACCGAAAAACATATTTCATTACTTAATTCATCAATATTTATAGTGTAGATATTGTTTTGTTTTAAAGCAATCATGGATATGTCATTATTTGGTTTTTCAATGATGCAAATATTAGATTCAAATCTAACAACATAACCTTTATCGCATAATTGACTAATGCTTAAAAGATTATATTTTAAACCATCAACTAGCAAGACATCATCAATTGAAAAACTTGATTTGTTACCTATGGTTCCTTTGCCAATGATTTTACCCTTGTTGTTGTCTCCGAAGGTGACATATCCTTCTTCTTTGTTAGTGAGCATAGAGAAATGAGATGGATCTCCGATCATGTTCCTTGAGCATCCACTATCAAGATACCATTTCTTGCTCCTAGCTTGTGAGTTTGTCTACAAAAGAGAATGATTTTTAGGTACCCATTTGATTTTGGGAGCCTTACAAATTGATCTACTTAATTTGTAATTCAATATTGAATTGTTTATGGTTCCTTTAGGAACCCATATCAATTTTTGTGGACTAATTTTCTTGAATGGATATTTGTAAGCAACATGTCCCGTTTTACCACAAAAATTACATTTCAAATAGGGTGATACTTGCAATGTGGGTCCTTTAATGAAGGTGGTGGGATTTTGGTGAGATCCACTCACAAATCCTATTCCACTTCTATTTTTGACGTGACTCTTGTTAGCAAGGATCATGTCCAAGCCCTTGCTACCGACCTTAAACTTGTTTAGGGTCTCTTTGAGTAGCAAGTTCTCCCTTCTTATTGCTTCTAAGTGTTCACACTTAGAGCATGGGAGTAGAGAAGGAGTTTAGAGACTATTGAACTCATTTTGTAATAAAGCATACTCTTTCTTAAGCAAATTGAACTTCTTACTAATAGTTCTACATTCATCAAATAACTCATGAAAAGCGATAGAAAGCTCATCGAAAGATAATTCTTCATTAAATAACTCACTAATCTCTTCTCTAAGGGCTATTAGCGCGAAGTTAGCCTCCTCTTTGTTGCTTGCTTCTTCGACCTCGGAGTCACTTGAATCATCCCATGTAGCCTTAAATGCTTTCTTCTTCTTAGGTTGCTTCTTCTTGGCTTGAGGGCATTCATTCTTGAAGTGTCCCGGCTTCTTGCATTCGTAGCAAATAATTTAGTCCTTTTTGTGTTCAAATTTATTCTTTGTGTCATTTTTAAATTTGTTCTTTCTTATAAATTTCTTAAACTTTCGAGTCAAAAATGCAATGTCATTGTCACTGTCCTCATCACTTGATATTCCTTTCAAGTGGTCTTCTTGTGTTCTAAGTACCATATCCTTCCTGTTCTTTGGAAGGGGGTTCTCAAGCTCTTCATGAGCATGGCACGTCATCTCGTAGGTCATTAGAGACTCAATAAGTTCTTCAAGTGAAAATATTTTAAGATCCTTGGCCTCTTGAATGACCGTAACTTTTGGATTCCAACTCTTTGGAAGAGATCTTAAAATTTTAGTTACCAACTCAAAATTAGAAAAACCTTTACCAAGAGCTTTAAGTCCATTGATGACATCCGTAAAGTGGGTGTACATGTCTCCAATGGACTCATTTGGTTTCATATGAAAAAGTTCATACGAATGCATAAGAATGTTGATTTTGGACTCTTTCACTCGGCTAGTGCCTTCATGAGTGATTTTAAGAGTGCGCCAAATATCAAATGCCGATTCGCAAATAGAAACCCGATTAAACTCATTCTTATCAAGCGCACAAAATAAGGCATTCATAGCCTTTGCATTGAGAGCAAAAATCTTCCTTTCTGACTCATTCCATTCACTCATCAGAAGAGAAGATTTTGCAAATCCATTTTCAACAATGTTCCAAAGTTTGAAGTCCATAGAAATGAGAAAAATCCTTATACTAGTCTTCCAATACGTATAATCTGACCCATTAAACATAGGCGGACGAGTAATGGAGTGACCCTCTTGCATACCAGAGTAGGCCATCTCTCTTAGGTTTTAAACCAATATAAGAGTAAACCTTGCTCTGATACCAATTGTTAGGATCGAAAAGGCACTAAGAGGGGGGTGAATTAGTGCAACGGATTAAAAACGTAACTTCGAAGCCGATTTCGCACAAAGACTAGTTCATAAGAAGATTTCGATTTGACGAAAGAGAACTTGAATAAAATAGCTTGAGTAAAGGAACTAAACGATTTGCAGCTAAGTAATAAAATAATTTAGAAATGTAAACACTCACACATTCATGAACACAATGATGTATAGTGGTTCGGTCAAATGACCTACATCCACTCTTGAAGCCTTCACGATGAGGCTCTGCACTTCTACTAGCAAATATTTTGAAGGGGAAGGACCAAATACCCCTCTTACCACCCTTTACAAGAGGTTCACACTCTTACAAGATTTCACAAGAAGAAGAAGGAGGTGAACACTTAGCAAGAGATAAGACTATTCAAGACTTTAACTCAAGATTCTAACTCTCAAAAGGGTACCCTTTCAGCTGAGAAAGGGGGGGCATTTATAGGCTCAAAATAGATTTAAATTTGGGCTCCAAATTTGAATTTTTTTGAGTTTCCCAGTGTCAGCCTGTCAGAGGCGATGCCACTACCTGTGTCAGTCTGGCAGACTGACACAGTAGGGGCGGTGCCACCGCCCTAGCCAGGCAGTGCTACCGCCCCAGTCTGGCGACAGGGGCGGTGCTACCGCTCCAGCCAGGTGGTACTATCGCCCAGTCAAGCGGTGCCACCGCCCTAGGTTGGGCGATTCAATCGCCTAGCCCATTCAGCAAAGGCTGAATGGGCCCTATTAAAGGCCCAATTTGGCCCAATAGGAGCCCGGTTGGCCCCTACTAAATTTAGATAGGATTATTTCTAAATCCTTGCTCTAATCATGTGCAAACTACAAAATTAAAATATAATTCTAAGTAATTTAACCCGACATTCTTCAAGTCAACTTCCAGCGAGCTTTACGGCGAGATTCCGACGGACTTCCGACACTTCCCTCGGATTTCTTCCAGTGGACTCCCAGCATACTCCCGGATTGTATGGCGAGCTCAACAAGTCTTCGGCTAGCTTCCGAATCTTCCCGGTAAGTTCCGCGAACCTTCGATGATCTTTGCAACGAACTTCTGAAAACTTCGGCAAGTCCCTGATTCGATCTTGGATGGTTTCGGCAACACTTCCGATGATTTCTCAGACTTTCGATAAACTTTTGAACACCCGACGGACTTGACCTCGTTAAATCGCTTTATGTTTTCATCCCATCGTAGTTATTCCTGCATACTTATCTCGACAAAATAGATTAGAACAAATATTCCACCAATTGACTTCATCATCAAAATCCGAGATTCAACAAATTAGTGCAGCATTTAAGAATAATAAATTTCAGTGATTTAAAATGATTTTAGAAATTTTATCTGATAAAAATATTATATTTCAATGAAAGCTGATTTCGATTGAAATGTATTTAACTTGAAAGCATTTAGAGAAAATAATGAGGAAGTTGAATAAGTAAAGAAGGTTTGTTGAAAAATAAATTATGAGAAAGTAAACACAAACCAATTTTATAGTAGTTGGGTTATACGATCTACCTCCACTCCCGATTCCTCTTCACTTGAGGCCATCGGCTTTCCACTAGTTATCTTCCTTCCAATGGGCGAAGACAAGCTCCCTTACAGTGCTCTCTCCTTTTGACGGGCTTAGGAGGTAACCCTTACAAGTACTATCTCCTCTCTTTTAACTTGAATACAAGGACTATAGGAGGAGATTTCTAGAGAGATTTGAATAGTGATTTTTTACTTTCAAAGTGTGTGTGCTTGTGTGTTCAACCCAGGGATTGGAGGGGTATTTATAGACTCCAATTGAATTCAAACTTGGAGCTAAAAACCTTCCCATCCTGAGTTTATCGGGTACTAGCAATACCACCACCTGTCACTAGCGGCACCACCGCTAGTTTAACCCTAACATTGGGCAGTACCACCGCTTGGGTACTCTGTCACTAGATGGTACTACTACCTTGGTACTCTATCACTGGGTGGTACCACCACCCAGTACAACTTGGGGAGCTGAACCAAGGCAATTCCACTACCCTAGTCTGGCATTGCCACAGCCAAACAAGGTCCAGCACTTCTAGTTGGGCCTAAAATCTAATCCAAACCAGTCCTAATCCAGGCCCAGTTGGCCCCTAATAAGGTTAATGGGATTACCTCTCAAATCTAACACTAATTACATGCTAACTATAAAATTAAAGATATTTCCTAAGTGAAATACAATTCGGCAAGTCAAGGCTTCTTCTGGTGAACTTCCGACGGTCTTCCGATAAACCCTTGGACACCATTCAGCGACTCTTGGCACACTCCTGGACTTTACGATGATCTTAGCGAGTTCGGTGAGTCTTTTTTGGCAAGTTTTGATCTTTCTCGACGAGCTCTATGAACCTCTGACGAGTCTTTCTGATGAACTTTCGATGAACCTTTCGTCAAGCTCCTGACTCGCTCTCAACCAATTCTAGTAGCACTCCCGATGAATCTTCTGACTTTCATCGAACTCTTGAACTCCCAATGATTCTATTGCACTTGACTCTAGTACTTTATTTTGATTTATGTCTTCATCGTTATCATAGTTAATCCTGTACACTAAGTAAATCTTAACCATACTTTGATATAGATAATTATTACACAAATCAATATCATATTGCCCGGCATATCATTAGTCGGTGCTTCGTCTAGTTCTTTGGCGCACCATCCTCTCTTGCGGCCTATTGCCCAATCGACAGTTAACCTCCGTAACTCCGATCTCCTTGGCGCAACACCACTCTTCTTGGCCTGATGTCCAAATCCTTCTACCGATTGTCGATCGGACCTCTGGCTCAACATCTAATATCCTGACATGATTTCCTCCGGTGCAATGTCAATTCATCCTGTATCAACTATCTAATCCTGATTAATAATAGATCTACATCACTCAAAATATAGTTAGATAATAAAATATAATCAATTAGTTTCATCATCAAAATCCAAGACTTCAACACTATAAACTTTGATTTATGGAATATTGTCGAATGTGATTTTCAAATACCCTCTAAACCTATGAATAAATAGAATGATTTTGAGAAAAAAATCATTTTCGTTAAATGCAAAAGCTATAAATATTTTATTTTATACTTTAGATAAAAATAAGTTTAATCATATTTTGACTTGTGAAATTGCTCATGACATTTGGCACACTCTTGAAATTACACATGAAGGCACAAGTAGAGTTAAAGAAAAAAAAATTAATCTTTTGATGTATAGTTTTGAATTGTATCGAATGGAACTAAGCGAAACTATTGGAGACATATACACTTGTTTTATAGATATCGTCAATGGTTTAAAAGTAATTAGTAATTTTTTTTAATTTTAAATTTATTTACAAAATACTAAGATTTCTTATAAAAAATTGGGATCCAAAAGTAATGATAATACAAGAGACAAAGAACTTGAACAATTTTCCGCTTGAAGAATTTATCGGGTCTTTAATGACCTATGAAATAACATATATAGTACTTGATGAACATGAGAATAACCTTCTAAAGAACAGGAAGAATATGACACTTAGAATAAAAGAAAACTACTTGAGTGAAAACTCAAGTGATGATGATGATAACTTTGAACTCCTCACTATAAAATTTAAAAAGTTCATAAAATAAGAATTAAAAAATAAAAATAAATTTAAAAAGGATAAAATAACTTTGCTACAAATGCAAGAGGTTGGGGCACTTCAAAAGTGAATGTCTCCAAGTGAAGAAGTTGTTAAAGAAGAAGAAAGCACTCAAGGACGATTCGAGTGTATCCGAAGATGAAGTAGTGAACTATGCTTTGATGGCTCACAATGATAAGGTATGTGACTCAACCAAAATCCTGTTACCTTACTTAGTGATTTTCATGATTTGATGAATTTAAATTAGTTTAAAAAAATGATCATGACAATTGCATGTTTTAAATGTTAAATTTAAATGTAATGCTTATACACCAAATAAGATTAATTCTATGTATATTTTAAGAAGCAATAATGTGTATCTTGATGATTTCCATATTGCTTTTTGATTTTAAACATGATGCATGGTTTTGACATAGAAACCTTTGGCATGCTTGTATGAAATCAATGGCATGAATTAAAATAGCTAAAAGGAGGAAAGTATTTTTTCTTGAAAATCTCTTTGTCCTATCGAGTTTTCATAAGAGATTAATGAATTTATTTATATCATTTTAAATATTTTGATAATGATATTGATGATTTGAATGAGTTTTATCCAAATCATGATCTTGATGATTTAAGATTTCTTATGCATGAATCAAGATATTTTACCATTTGATCTCCTATGTTTCTTTTTCCTATTTACAAAAGAAGTGATTTATCAAAATAAATCATGTCTTTTGGTATTCATGACTTGATCTTTCATTTTTTATGATTGAAATATGTTAGGATTAGTTTGGCACTAGGGGGAGGGGTGGTTTGAATTAGTGTAGCGGTAAAGGCTACGACAAATTTGACGATTTCGAAAAACTTCATATGAAAAGAATCATTTTGATGAAAATCAATTTTGATTGCATTTTAACTTAAAGACATTCGTAAGAAAGTGAGAAGAAGTAGAGCAAGTAAAGTAAAATGGTTTGGAAAAAAAATAAATAGCAAGAACAGAAATATAAATCGATTTTTATAGTGGTTTGATAATCCGACCTATGTCCACTCCCGATTTCTCTTTCATCGAGGCCACCGGCTTTCACTAACAATCTTCCTTCCAATGGGAAAAGATCAAACACCCTTATAATTTAATTCTCATTTTATGGGTTAACTCTTTTACAAGGCCTCTCACACTTCTCTTAAACTAGATCACACTTTAAGACTTAGAGGGAGGAATTTAACACTATTACAATAGAGTTTTTCATTTTCTTTCTTAGTTTTTGTATGTGTTCTACTCATAAATGAGAGGGGCATTTATAGGCCTCAAGGGGATTCAAATTTGGAGCCCAAATTTGAATCATATCAGATTTCAAGGTGCTAGCAGTACTACCGCTTGTGTTGGGTGGTACCATCGCCCAATACACCCTTACACTCGATGGTACCACCACCTAGGTTTACTAGTCTATCAATGTACTAGGTGGTACCATTGCCTAGTTTGGTGGTACCATCGCCTAGGTTTATTGGTCTGTCAATATACTAGGTGATACCATCGCCTAGTCTAGCGGTACCACCACCCAGACCACTTGGGAGATTGAACCACCACCCACACCGTCAGATAGGGTTCAACAATACTATTTGGGTCTTTCATCCAGCCCAAACCTATTCGGGTACAGGCCCAATTGGTCCCTAACTAGGTTGGCCTAATTTCAACCCAATTATGCCTAATCCTACTTCAATCTAGACAATTATTACAAAGCAAATCAATATTCTATTGCCCGACACATCATTGGTCCATCGGCGCTTCATCTGATTCTTTAGTACATCATCCTCTCTTGCGGCCTATTGCCCAATCGGCAGTTGTCTTCTGCAACTCTGATCTCCTTAGTGTAACTTTACTCTCCTTGGCCCGATGCTTGATTTATTTGTCTGAAGTCTACTGTCAATACATCGATCGGACCTTCGGATTGATGTCCAATATTTTGATGTGATTTCCTCTAACGCAACGCCAATTCTTCCTACTTCAATTGTCTAATCCTGATCGAGCTTAGATCTATGGAACTCAAAACATAATTAGATCACCAAAACATAATCAATTAGTTTCATCATCAAAATTTGAGATTCAACAAACTCCCTTTTTTTTATGATGACAACTAATTGATGATGGAGTTAACCTTAACTCTTGGAGTTTAAATAAACTTCCCCTATCAATATACCATATTGATAGAAATTTCAAAATCATGAATCATCATGCAAAAACTTAAAAGTTCAATACAATATACAATGCATGATCATCATCATACTACTCCCCCTTTGTCATCAATATAAAGGAGAAGTTGTATCTAGCTAGTTTTAAGGATATGCAAGTTTTTACAACATACTAGTAATTCATCACTTTACAACATCAATCATAATAAGTTATAAGTTCGTGCAAGTATAGTAATTTTTCACTTGTTTCTTGAGATGTGCAAGTTTGCACTTTTCTTTCTTAAGATAGGCAAGATAGCACTTTTGCTTCTTTTTGACGATATTCCAAGCTTGCTCCTTTTGTTTTATTCTCTTTTGAGAAGTATAAGCTTGGCAAATTCTTTGAGCTAGCAATTTTGTAAAATTTACATCTCTTTAAACATACAAGCTGACAAGTTTAGAAAATGTGCAACTTTGTAATTTCTTTCAATTTCTTTCTTCTCTTTTGAGAAGTGCAAGCTTTGCCTTTCTTTGCAAGTTCTAGCTAGTAATATTTCTTTCTCTTGTGATACATAAGCTAGTAAACTATCTCTCTCTCTTTGTTTTTGTCAAAAAAAAGTGAAGAGTACAATGTTGTAATTCTTTTCCCTTAACATGAATATTAAATCATGACAATCAACAAAGATAAATATTTATCAAGAGTGATCAATGGGGTATCAAAAATTTACATCCATGTTTTAATCATCAAAATCAAGTTATGAAAACTAATTTAACATTCAAGCTAACACTTAAGGTTCTCTTTAAGATGCTAGTAATTTTCTTTCATCCCCTTTTGTTAATAAAGGAAAAAAATAAAAAGGGAAGAGAAGAATTCAAATGTACAAAAATTTCAACCATCACATGATGCATACAAACCAAAGAAACATGTCATTTCTATGTGATGAGAGATATGCTATCAACAAAAATCTTAGATATCAAGATCATGATTCATTTGATAATAAATAGCAAAAAAAGTAACTTGATCATGCATGGACATTCTCATCAAGATCACAAAAAACATTCCAAGTATCAAATATCGAGATGTCAAGATCATGACTTAGATTGTTTTCCTCTTTAGTAAATGATAAAAAGAAGGAATCATAGAGGCATTGGTTCATGCATAAGAAACAACGAGTCATCATGATTTCATAAAAAAAATTTCAAATATATAGTTCTGAGAAATCAAGAGACAAGTCATATTTCATTTGCTTAATTCTCTTTTAATAAAATGGGAGAATTATGGTATCCTGTTAGGACTCTAGCTATGAGAGTCCTAATTTAGTTTCATTGATAAGGGCATTCATGTAAATCCTATCTAGTCGACCCCTATTAAAGAGGTGAAGAGGCCGGCTAGGTTAGGGTTTGGTTGCTTCTTAGGAAAGGAGTCCTATTATAAGTAGGAGTTCTATTAGGAAAAGAGTCCTATTAGAAGTAGAAGTCCTATTAGGAAAGGAGTCCTATTATAAGTAAGAGTTTTATTAGGAAAAGAGTCCTATTAGAAGTAGAAGTCCTATTAGGAAGAGAGTCCTATTAGAAGTAGAAGTCCTATTAGGAAGAGAGTCCTATTAGAAGTAGAAGTCCTATTAGGAAGAGAGTCCTATTAGAAGTAGAAGTCCTACTAGAGAAGGAGTCCTAATTAGAAGTTGGTTAGAAGTAGGAGTCTTAAGTAAGAGTCCTATTAGGAGTTGGGGCTTAAAAGCCCTATAAATAGTCATGTATTCATCCTCTTTTAATCAATGAATAGATCAATATTTTTGCAGCCTTTGTGTAGCAACTTGGAGGAAGGAACCCCTATAGAGTTCCAAGGAGGCCGATCCCCTATAGAGATCAACCCCAAGCTTAGAATCCGCGGAGGGTTCTAACACTTGGTATCAGAGCAGCATTCTTGGCATCTCGCTGCCCTTCCACAGCCATCCACCAACCCTCCACAACCGCGCAAAGCAATTCCCACAATTGTATAGAAGATCATCGCTGAATTCCGCCGTCATCTCCACCACCGTAGATCATCCTTTGATCTTCCCGTGGATTGCAACAGGTTCTGGTTATCTACCTTAATGCTGCTGCAATTTAGTTATCCTTATTCAAAAAATCTAAAAAATTCGTTCCTATATTGCTGCATAAACTTTTCGTCGCAAAGTTTTCATCTCTACAACGAAAGTCGCCTGCAGAAATTTCAGCCGCATAGCACGCTTTTTTTGATCTTGCTACTACATTTTTTCTATCCAAATCTCTATGAAATTTTTACGACGGCTTTGACACTTCCTAATAGTGGTTTTTCCTTTGGTTTTGTCGAAAAATTCTCAATATAAACCACTTATCTTTTACGTCCAAACTGCTGCACTTTAGACGTAAAAATCTGCTATAACACCACTCCGTGATTCTCAATTTTGCCAAACCTTTTGCTGTCGTTTCTTCCTACAAAATTTTTTACAGTATTACCTCTTCCTTATCAGTAGATCCCCTTTGAGTTTTACTTGAATCTCTTTTGAAAATTTTTGGAAAAATTACATCTTTACTGCTGGAATTTTTTCGGCGAAAAATCTGGTATTGCACCTTGGTCCTTTTTTCTTCTTCGTAACCTACCAAACCCTAGCCACCTTGCTGCCACAAACCAAGACGTCTTTAGGGCATCCCTCTAGCCTCAAGATGCAGCCATCATAACCTAGTTTCATAACCCTAACAGCTTCAAAAACCAAAGCCCAAAACAGTAAACCATTATAGCTGAACCCTTCAATCACCAATCTATTGTCCGAACCTTCCACCACCCCATGCCATTAACCCGTCAACAGAAAAAAGACAAGGGCATCTCTGATCTATAGACATATGCTATGGCTTCCCAAGATCCAATTGATGCCAAATTTGAAGCATGGGAATCTCGGATTGAATCACGGCTTGAATCGCGCTTGGAAGACAAATTGCGCGCTTTGTTTGCAGAATTCAGAATTGGACAACCATCGAGTCCAACCAAACTGCAGCAAGGAGAGAATTTAGAAAGGACCCCAGAGAAGGAAGGACAGCCCTTGGACGTGCTTCAGCCATGCATGAGGGTGGACTTCCCACGATGGGAAGAAGGAGACCAGCAAATGGGTGGATTTCGCCTAGCGCAGACGTTACTTTTCGCTACTACCGAACGTCGGATAATGCTATGGTGGAGATTGCTGTCATCCACCTTGAAGGAGATGCTATTCAATGGTACAATTGGCTGGAATATAATAATGGGGCTCGACATGGAATCAATTTAAGAATGCACTTTGCTGAACCGCTTTTGGACCTACTGAGTATGAAAATATCGACGACCAACTCGCAAAGATTCGACAAACCTCTACGATTCAAGAGTACCAAACTAGGTTTGAGAAGCTATCTTACCTTGCTCGTGATTGGACTGACCATCAATTGTTAGGAACATTTATCGAAGGACTCAAGCCGAGATAAAAGGGAAGTTAAGGCACGACGACCCGCATCAGTGATGGCTGTGATTTCTTTTGCCCGAATACAAGAAGAACGACTCAACCAAGATTCTCGAGGATGGGAACCACTCCTAGAACCTCAACATATAAACCCCTTCTACTCCCAGCCATCCTTCGCTGCCCAAAAATTGACAAGAGAAGAACTACGTGATCGATCAGCAAAGGGTCTTTGTTGGTATTACGACAAGCCGTGGAACCGCGAACATCGCTGCAAAAGGGGCCGCCTCCTATTGATTAAACCTCTTGAAGACATGAAGGAGGAGGTCCAGGAGCATGAGGAAGAGGTCACGGATGAAGAACAACAGCCAATTGATATTATGATGCATGCCCTTGCCGGTTATGCGAACCCGCAAACAATGAAAGTGGGAGGATTTCTGAAGCAACAACCAATCACTGTTCTTATTGACACCAGGAGAACTAATAATTTTATGAACAGCAAGGTTGCTGTCCGGATGGCCTTACCTATTGAGAATTGCAGCAGGTTCAATGTTAAATTCGCAGATGGATGAATTTTGAAGTGTGATCGTAAGTGCCCATAGGTGAAACTGTTGCTGTAGGACCAAGAGATAATTGCAGATTTTTTTCTCCTCTCTCTCGATGATTATGAGGCCGTGCTTGGCATCGAATGGTTGATAACATTAGGTGATGTTTCCTGGATTTTTTGAAATTAATTATGAAATTTTACAGCAAGGGGAAACAGGTGATACTGTACGGGAAACGTGGGGGCGACATAATGACAATTTGCACACAACGAATGGAGAAAGTTGTGCACAAAGCATGCAGCGGCTTTTTGGTACAACTTAAGCAGCAAAAATGGGTAACAAAGCTTCTTGGATATGATTATGAAATAACTTACAAAAAAGGAAAAGATAATGTTGTTGCAGATGCGCTTTCACGGCTACCCGAGCAAGCTGAATTTTTGGCTATTTCACTTCCGACCAGCGACTTCCTTGAGGATATTAGGAGGGAATGGCAAGATAATCTAGAAACGAGTAAAATCATAAAAAAATTAAATGAAGCACCAAGCTCTATGGCTCATTACAGTTGGGACTCAAAGGACTTGCGATATAAAGGACGCATTGCGCTTGTGCCAAATTCTACTTGCATAAAGACCATCCTTCAAGAGATGCATTCCACACTGCAATGGGCACTCCGGGTTCCTTAGAACCTATAAAAGAATTAAGCAAAATTTTTATTGGATAGGATGAAAAATATTATTGCTGAATTTGTAGCACAATGTGATATATGTCAATGACACAAAGGTGAGACAGTGGCAAGTCCTAGAAAGTTACAACCTCTACCCATCCCAGAATCAATATGGACTGATATATCAATGGATTTCATCGAAGGGCTTCCCTCATCACAAGGAAAAGGTACAATTTTTGTCATGGTTGATCGTCTTATAAAGTATGCTCACTATTGTGCCATCCGTAATCCCTACACTGCTTCTAGTATTGCTCGAATCTTTATGGAGAATATTGTAAAATTACATGTGATGATGAGATCTATTGTAAGTGATCGTGATAGGGTCTTCATGAGCAAATTTTGGACAGAGTTATTCCAGATGCAAGGCACTAAATTAAAGATGAGTATGGCATATCACCCACAGACCGATAGCCAAACTAAAGTGGTGAACAGGTATTTGGAGACATACCTTAGATACTTCACCAGTGACCGACCAAAAGAATGGACAAAGTGGCTTCCCTGGGCCGAGTGGTGGTATAATACAACTTATCATTCCTCCACAAAATGTACTCCCTATGAGGCCATGTATGGCCGAACCCCCCCTGTAATTCCAAAATATGTGTTGGGCACCTCTAAAGTAGAACAAGTAGACAGGGAACTACAAGATAGAGACAAAATGCTGAAGTTGCTAAAAGATAATCTCACTGCAGCACAAGCAAGAATGAAACAGCAATATGATCAACACAAAAGCGAAAGAGAATTTTTAGTAGGAGATTGGGTCTTCCTACGGCTCTAGCCATATAAACAAACATCAATCCAAACCAGAGCGTCTATGAAGCTTTCACCTCGGTTCTATGGACTCTACCAGATTTTGGAGCGCATCGGAGAAGTAGCATACAGATTGGACTTACCCGCTAGCTCCCGAATCCATCCAGTCTTCCATGTATCATGTTTGAAACTCAGGTTGGGACAACACGAGATAGCCCAAAGCCATCTACCAAATATAACTACCCAAGGAGAGCTCCAGACCCAACCAAGTGCCATTATTGATCGACGAATCGTGACTCGACGACGACGACCTGCTACTGAAGTGTTAATATAGTGGGAAAACCTACAAGCAGAAGATGCTACTTGGGAGAACTACGACGACTTGAAGATCAAATCCCCAGAAGTCATGGAACGTCAGCCTCGAGGATAAGGCTGATTTGAAGAGGGCGGGTCTGTTAGGACTCTAGCTATGAGAGTCCTAATTTAGTTTCATTGATAAGGGAATTCATGTAAATCCTATCTAGCCGACCCCTATTAAAGAGGTGAAGAGGCCGGCTAGGTTAGGGTTAGGTTGCTTCTTAGGAAAGGAGTCCTATTATAAGTAGGAGTTCTATTAGGAAAAGAGTCCTATTAGAAGTAGAAGTCCTATTAGGAAAGGAGTCCTATTATAAGTAAGAGTTTTATTAGGAAAAGAGTCCTATTAGAAGTAGAAGTCCTATTAGGAAGAGAGTCCTATTAGAAGTAGAAGTCCTATTAGGAAGAGAGTCCTATTAGAAGTAGAAGTCCTATTAGGAAGAGAGTCCTATTAGAAGTAGAAGTCCTACTAGAGAAGGAGTCCTAATTAGAAGTTGGTTAGAAGTAGGAGTCTTAAGAAAGAGTCCTATTAGGAGTTGGGCTTAGAAGCCCTATAAATAGCCATGTATTCATCCTCTTTTAATCAATGAATAGATCAATATTTTTGCAGCCTTTGTGCAGCAACTTAGAGGAAGGAACCCCTATAGAGTTCCAAGGAGGCCGATCCCCTATAGAGATCAACCCCAAGCTTAGAATCCGCAGAGGGTTCTAACATATCCAATCTTGATTTATAGAAGTTTCAAGTTATAAGTCTCAAGTTATCAAGATAAAACTCATTCAAATTCAAATAATCAAATTATCAACTTTTTAAAGATTCAAAATGACAAATAGATTTTGGATAAAACTTATCATTACATCATTAAAATCACTTTCATACAAATTCAAGAATCGAAAACGATAGTTTACATGGATTCATTGATTCAAAAATCGAAAAGCTTTAAGGATAGAGAACTTTTTATCGAAAAAGAATGCATTCCCCTTTTTGTGATTTTAATTTAAGTTGATTATTTTCATACGAGCATGTTCAAATTTTTTGTATGAAAGATGTGCATCAAGTTTAAAACCAAAGCACAAGTTTCGTTATCAAGACCAAAAATATAACATGTCATTGAAAAAAAATCATCATAAGAATGATTAAGACTAAACACATAAAGCATCTTCAAACAAAAGATTTGATTCTTCATGATAATTACATTTTTTCATGTTTATGTGTTTTATTTTATGTGAGCATGTGCAGATTTTTCATGCAAATATCAAGCATCATGTTTCGAACCCAAAAGCATCAAGATACACATATATGATCATATTTGGTGTACAAGAATTATCACAAATCATGCAAATATCATTCATAATTCTTAATGTTTAAAAATCACTAGCATGATATATTTTTGCAAAAAAAAAATTTATTTCCTACAAACTAAGTTGAGCAACTCATGAAAAAAATCAAGTAATTTCATAAAGTAAAGGGATTTTGGTTGAGTTGCTTACCTTGTAGTCGAAAACCGTCAAAGCGCATTTTACGAATTCGTCTTCGGATGTACTTGATTTATCTAATGTCGTCTTGAGTCTTTTCTTCTTTTATGGCCTTCAATTTTTAACTTTAATTTTAGTTTTATATTCTTGTTTTATAAACTTATTAAATTTATATGTGCATCAAGATACACATATATGATCATATTTGGTGTACAAGAATTATCACAAATCATGCAAATATCATTCATAATTCTTAATGTTTAAAAATCACTAGCATGATATATTTTTGCAAAAAAAAATTTATTTCCTACAAACTAAGTTGAGCAACTCATGAAAAAAATCAAGTAATTTCATAAAGTAAAGGGGTTTTGGTTGAGTTGCTTACCTTGTAGTCGAAAACCGTCAAAGCGCATTTTACGAATTCGTCTTCGGATGTACTCGATTTATCTAATGTCGTCTTGAGTCTTTTCTTCTTTCATGGCCTTCAATTTTTAACTTTACTTTTAGTTTTATATTCTTGTTTTATAAACTTATTAAATTTAATAGTGAGGAGTCCAAGGTCCTCATCGTCATTATCACTTGAGTTATCACTCAAATGGTACTCTTTTGTTCAAGGTTCCAAACCCTTCCTATTCTTTGGAAGGTGGTTCTTATGTTCTAAGCATGTCATTTTATAGGTCATTAATAACCCGATTAGTTCTTCCAATAGAAAATCATTCAAATTTTTTGTTTCTTGTATCGCCGTTACTTTCGGATCCCACCCTTTTGGAAGGGATCTTAAAATCTTATTAACAAGATCAAAACTTAAAAAACTTTTACCAAGTGCTTTTAGACTATTAACGACATCCGTGAAATGGGTGTACATGTCACCAATAGTCTCGCTTAGTTCCATTTGAAAAAATTCAAAATCATACATTAAAATGTTTATTTTTGAGTCTTTGACTCTACCAGTGCCTTTGTGCATGATTTAAAGTATGTGCTAAATGTCAAAAGTTATTTTACAAGTCAAAATCTGATTAAACTCATTTTTGTCCAAGGCACAAAATAAGACATTCATAGCCTTTGCATTTGACGAAAAAGATTTTTTCTCAAAATCCGTCCATTCGTTCATAAGTTTCGAGGGATGTTGAAAATCATATTCGACTATATTCCATAAATTCAAATTCAATAAAGTAAGAAAACTCTTATTTGAGTTTTCCAATAAGTGTAGTCTGTCCCATTAAACATGAGAGAATGAATTATAGAGTAGCCCTCTTGAAATCCAAAAAGAGCCATTTTTCTTGGGTGTTAGTCCAAATGAGAAATACCAGACTCTGATACCAACTGTTAGGATCAGTTCGGCACTAGGGGGGTGGGTAAATTAGTGTAGCGGTAAAGATTATGACAAATTCGGTAATTTTAAAAAACTTTATATGAAAAGAATCATTTCGATAAAAATGGATTTTGATTAGGTTTTAACTTAAAGACATTCATAAGAAAGTGATGAGGAGGTGAAGTAAGTAAAGTAAAATGATTTGCAAAAAAATAAATAGCAAGAGCAGAAATGCACACTGATTTTTATAGTAGTTCCGTCGTCCGACCTACGTCCACTCCCGATTCCTCCTTCGTCGAGGCCACTGACTTTCACTAACGATCTTCCTTCTAATAGGCGAAGATCAAACACCCTTACAACTTAATTCTCCTTTTATAAGTTTAGGAGTTAATCTTTACAAGGCCTCTCACACCTTTCTTAAACTAGATCACACTTTAAGACTTAGAGGGAGGAATTTGACACTATTACAATAGAGTTTTTCCTTTTTCTTTCTTAGTTTTTATGTGTGTTCTACCCATGGATGAGAGGGATATTTATAGATCTCAATGGAAGCCTAAATTTGAATCTCCTCGGATTTCAAGGTGCTAGCGGTACCACTGCCTGTGCTGGCGATACCACCGCCTGTGCTGGCGGTACCACCACTTGGGCTTATTGGTCTGTCAGTGTACTGGGCAGTACCACCGCCTGGTTTGGCGATACCACTACCCAAGCACATTAACACTGGGTGATACCATCGCCCAGACCACTTGGGAGACTAAATCCTAAGTGGTACCACCACCCCAATCTCTCGGTGCCACCGCCAGATAGGGTTTAGCAACACTGTTTAGGCCTTTCATCTAGCCCAAACTTGTCCAGGTATGATCCCGATTAGCCCCTAACTTGGTTGGCCCAATTCCAACCCAATTAAGTGTAATCCTACTTCGATCTAGATAATCATTATAAAGTGAATCAACATTCTATTGCCCGACACATCGTTGGGCCATTGGTGCTTCGTTTGGTTCTTCGATGCTTCGTCCTCTCTTACGACCTATTGCCCAATCAGCAATTATCCTCCGCAACTCCGATCTCCTTGGTACAACTCCACTCTTCTTGGCTCGATGCTCGATTTCTTTGTCCGAAGCCTTCTGCCGATACATCGACGAGACCTCTAGCTTGATGTCCAATCTTTTGACGTAATTTCCTTGGACGTAATGTCGATTCTTCCTACTTATCTAATCCTAATCAAAAGGAGACCTATGTGACTCAAAATGCAATTAGATCACCAAAACCCCTCGTAGTGCCGATTCAATTCTAACACCACGCTTATAACCCATTGGCTTAAACCCTAAAACTGTTAAATCGACATAACAAATATAAAAAATTATTTCTTACCTCCTCTTCATTCTTCATATTATCCTATTTGATTATCTGTCTTTTTTTTATCATTTTACATAATAATAATAATAATAATAATAATAATAATAATAATAAGGGAAAGAAAAAAGGATTGTATGGAGAGAGTTAGAAAAGCTTATTGGAATTAAGTAATAAGTTGAGGATATATATATATATTTATAAAGGGATATATTAATAATATTAAGAGTTTTTAAAATGAAATTGTAAAGAAGATTACTAATTGCAACCCCTCTTTACTATTTATATCTCATTTTAAAAATTTTAAAAGTTTTAAATTATTCCCTTGTAAATCTTGCAAATGAACTTAAATATCCTCTTTTCCTCTTCCTCTTCCTCCTCCTCCTCCTCATCAGAAAATATCATCACCACCATCAAAGAGCAAGAGGATGTGGGGAAGAAAAAAAAATATAAAATCGATGCTATTGAGCAAGTTTTTTAATTTTGAATGATTTCATCCATATCGGGCGGTACATATCGATCTGTCAACAGATCGGTACGCGGACTATTTACTACCGAGTAATACTATTGATTAGAGCTATTTTCGTCTCTTTACCACCCGAAATCGATTAGTGATGGTCGATTTCGACCATCACAACCCGTTACTAGGCGATATTAGCTGAGAGAGAAGAAAAAAGAGGGAGAAGAAAAGGGAGAACCTAGAGATCTAATATCACTCTCCCTTGATGATCCAAATCCGTAACTGCCCTCCCTTGTTGGATGTCGTAGATGAGATATCGTCTCCTACTCATCTGAGGCTGCAAGGCCTTATCGTCATCGACAACATCTCCTAATCCTCATGGGGAGAAGAAGCCTTGACGTGAAGAGAAAAAACCTTGATGATGTCGTTGAGGCTTCGCAGGAAGACCTCAGCATCGTTAGTGACTTCTTTGAATCTGCGTGGGGAGAAGAAGTCTCAGCGTGGGAAGAAGAAACTTTTTTTTATTTTTAACTTTTTTATTATATATATACTCATATCATATCGTATAAATCTGAGCTCGATACTTCGGTCCGATATGAAATTACAAATCTTACTATTGAGATTATAATAGTAATATAATATTTTATTTTAAAAAATTATCAATAGAAGTTATCAATGGTAAAAAAGGTTACGAATAACATACTTTATTATAAATAGCAAAAAGGGGTTTGCATATGTATACCCTAACTGTTGAAAATTATATCAACAATCCTTTGTCCTTCTTACACCAAATAATTTAACTTAATCCAAGTTATCAACTGTCTTTTTAACCACGCTAATCAAGCCAACGCATGATGACTCACAGGAGGAGGAGAAAAATAGAGTTTTTCCTTCGTTAACTTGTCTTGGCTTATCATGTTTATCCATGGTTGTCCAACCCGCCTGTCACCTCCCCTGACCTGGGACGTCTCCTTTTTTATTTTTTCTTCATTGTTAAAGCTCGGGACAGCAAAGTGGTAGATGTGAAATAGTCATCTTCATCACCACTGTTCGTCAACCGTCGGTTTCAATACTGCTTCGAATCATCATTACTTCATCGATATTCAAACCTAAATCATCAGGTTCTAAATTTAAAATGCTGATCACTGAATTCATTAATGTTTTGATCCATTTTCTTTTTTAACTTGTTCGAAACCCCATTAAAATCATCGGTTTGGCTCTAGTTCTGTTGCTATTCGAGACCGTTAAAACATTGATCCAATCCGATTAGGTTCGGAACCATCGAACAATTAATACAGCCCGATTCCCATTCATCTTGACATGGTTAACCAAAATAATAAGCATCCATCGAAACTAAAGGAGAATTTATTGGCATAGTCAATCGAAGGTACCTTGATATATCAAGAATAAACACATTAGGAAGCAATTCTTGACAGAAAGATTGCTCTCAGCTTGTCCTCCGCGTAAAAATATTTGTTCAGCTTGTCTCCATGAGAATGTGGCATTGGGTCTTTTACTCACTCAGGTGCAAATCCTTTTCCCACTAAAACTAAAATTGTGGAACTAAACAATAGCATTGCTTTTCTGATTTAACTTGTGAATAAACAACAGAGATAAGGTTGATCCGCTTCGACTTGAAAGCAGCTGCCATCAGACAATTGCAGAGCAACTCAACAAACAATTTCATGAAGATAGCTATCTTACAGGCTTAAATGTTCCTCATGATATTATTCATTTACCTGTATAAGTTATTTTCATGCTAAGATCCACTCCCCAAAATGTCCAGATTGTGTTGCCAAGATATGAAACACATATATCAGAATTGTAGTTGATAGGACATATATCGGCACTACATTATCATTAAGGAACCCTTAAAGCTAAGGTGGCAGACCATGTCAGCACAATAGGATAAACTCGAATCTACTCGTAGTCGTACCAGGTTGAGCATAGTACGTTGAGCGGTATGATGCAGCCGCGGGAAGCTTGGGATGACACCCCAAAGCCCGCGCCCCTGCCTCCCCCTCCCTCGACCCACTTAGCTTTCGAGTTCGGAGGATAGCTCCTGCCCCTCTAGGGGCAAGAGGCGAATGACACTATTGCAACCCCAGGCCGCTATTGGTGCCTATTCACCAATCCCAAGTTATCCCCCCCTTTAGGACCACTGCTACCCATCAACTCCTTGTCTCGGTTGAGGCATTCCACAGCCTTACACATTAAGTCCAACTTTGGTAGGAATGATGCGGGCCATCATCCCCCTTGTTCCTTAGCTCGCCCAACTATCGATGTTCCCACCGATGCCACAACAAGAGCCATCGTTGTCGGCTCCTACACCACCTTCGATCCCCCAATAGCCCCCAACGGTGGAATAGTAAAAAAATCCAAGACCAACACTTGAGCCTGACATGCTGTCGTTCGATTCAGCAGACTCTCTTCGGGATCAGCTACGCTTGGTCAACTAGCATCTAGATGAAGTTCAGCGAGAGTTCCATAGGTCTAAGGAGGAGCTCGGAGAAGCCACTCCTAAAGGATCACCATTCACATTAGAGATTCAGGACAAGCCGATCCCATTGAGCTTCCACCTCCCCACACTTGATGCCTATGATGGCGGCTCCGACCTGATGGAGCACGTAGTTGCCTTTCAAGCCCAGATGGCTTTATACGACACTTCAAGCGCTCTTATGTGTAGGGCATTCCCCACCACACTTCGAGGCCCAGCTTGGATATGGTACAGTCGGCTCAGGCTGGCCTTGATCACATCCTTCGACTAGCAAGCCAAGGACTTTGAGCTTAACTTCCTAGCCAACATGTGACTGAAGCCATCCACAGCCCTTCTCCTCGACCTCAGCCAGAAGGAGGATAAGCCACTTTCTCACTTTGTAACTTTCTTTTGCTGTTGAGATTCGAGGACTGCCAGATGCTCACTCTTCTTTGATAATGCAGGCATTCTTAATGGGACTTCGGTCATCTAGATGCTTCATTAAAATGTGCAAGCTAGTAATACTTTCTCCCCCTTTGTTATTGTCAAAAGGAAGGGAAGAGTATAATTTTTCTTTTACATTAATGATCTAATCATGACAAAGATAAATCAATGATTCAATCATATCATGAGGTATATAAATCATAAATACAAAAGAATCATGTCATGAAGAATTAATAAAGGTCAATTCATGAATATCAAATGATCATGAATCATGTTGATAAATTTCTTCTTTTATAAATGGCAAGAAGAAGGACACAATCTTGATTTAAAAGGAAAACTCATGTCATATAAATCGAATATTCAAGATAATGATCTGAAAAATATATAAGAAGAATTTATGCATTTGTGAGATTTAACATGCCTAAGTTTAACATTCAAGCTAGTACTTAAGGTTCTCTTTGAGATACTAGCAAATAGCGAAAGAAAATCTCAAGTTTATGATTCATAAAAAGTCAAGCTATGATTCTGAGAAAAATCATGACTCATTTAAAGACATCCCATTCAAATTCAATTCGACAACTCCAAACTCATCATCAAAATCATTTTTATAGATTCATAAGTGTCAAATCCTTCTTGTTCTTTGGAAGGTTGTTCTCAAGTTCTTCATGTGCATTACAAGTCATTTCATAGGTCATTAAAGACCCGATAAGTTCCTCGAGTGAAAAGTTATTCAAGTCCTTGGCTTATTGAATTATCATTACTTTAGGATCCCAACTCTTTGGAATGGATATTAATATCTTGTTAACAAGTTTAAAATTAAAAAAACTTTTACCAAGTGCTTTTAGACTATTGACGACATCAGTAAACCGGGTGTACATTTCTCTAATGGTCTCTCTTGGTTTCTTGTGAAACAATTCATTATAACCAAAAGATTAATTTTTGGCTCCTTAACCCTACTTATGCCATCATGTGTGATTTCAAGTGTATGCCAAATGTCATAAGCCATTTCACAAATAGAAACTCGATTGAATTCATTTTTATCCAAAGCACAAAACAAAGCATTCATAGCTTTGACATTTAAAGAGAAAGTCTTCTGCTACAAATCATTCCATTCGTTCATTAGAAGAGAAGACTTTTGAAATTCATTTTTAACGATATTTCATAATTTAAAATTAATAGAAATCAAGAAAATCCTTATTCTAGTTTTCTAAAATGTGTAATCCACCCCATTAAACATAGGAGGATGTATGATAGAATGACTCTCTTGATTGTCGGCAAAAGCCATCTTTCTTGGGTTTTAAACTAAATTGAGAGTAGTCTCACTTTAATACCAATTGTTAGAATCAATACGACACTAAGAGGGGGAGGGGAGTGAATTAGTATGTACGTTAAAGATAGTTGTGATTCGAAATCCTTTCGGTTTAACAAAAAATCATATCGAAAAAGCATATCAAGAAGATGTTGACTTAAAGTAAATATAAAATACAAAAAGCAGCTAAGTAATGAAAATACACACCAAGGAAAGAACATACCAAATTTACAGTGGTTTAGTCGTTGTGACCTATGTTCACTTCTGATTCCTTCTCCGTCGTGGTCACCAGCTTCCACTATTGATCTTCCTTCAATGGGCAAAGATCAATCACCCCCTTTACAGATCTCTTCTCCTTTTAATAGGTTCAGGAGTCAACCTTTTTATAATTCGCTTACTTCTCCTTATACAGATTTCTAAGCTAGAACTGGTGGAGGTGAACTCTCAAAATTACAATAGCATTTTCACTATGATCTCAATTTTTTTATTCACTTTTCTGTACTCCACAAGCAAAAAAGTGTGAGGTATTTATAGGCCTCAATTGGCTTAAAAAATGAAGCCTAAAATGTCTTATCTTGGGTTTCTGGGGCATTGGTGGTACCATCGCTAGTACTAGACTACCACCATTACTCTGACATAGGGCGATACCATTGCTAGATAGAGTCTCGACTACTAGATATAGGTGGTACTGTTGCCTGTCTAGGTGGTACCATTGCTTGGTAGCATTAACTATTAATGGTACCATTACCCAGTCTAGGTGATACCATCGCCTAAACATCTTGGGAGACTAAGCCCTAGGCAATTCCACCACCGAGTCCTAGTGGTGCCATCGCCAAACAGGATCTAGGTTACTGTTTTGGCTATCAGTTTGATCCAAACCAGTCTTGATTTGGGCCCAATTGGCTCCTAGCTGAGTTAGTGGGATTACCTCCCAATCTTAAGTCATAACTATGATAATTAAGATATTAACAAAGCAAATTAATTCTGGTAGGTCAAATGTTCTTCCAGTGAAATCTCAGTAAGTTTCCAACGATCTTTGGGCGCACTTCCGATGGACTCTTAGTAATCTTCCAATAGACTCCTAGCAAGCTCTTATCTTTCGATGATCTTTGTTGAATCTCGAATTTTGATGATGAAACTAATTGAGTGTGATTTGTGGTCTAATTGCGTTTTGAGTTACACAGGTCTACTATCAATCAGGATTAGACAATTGACACTGGAGGAATTGACGTTGCGTCGGAGGTGATCACGTCAAGATATTGGATGTCGAGCCGAAGATTCGGTCGACTATCGGCAGGAGGCTTCGTACGTCGAGCATCGGGCCAAGAAGTGCGGAGTTGCGCCATGGATATCGAGGTTGCGGAGGTCAATTGTCGATTGGGCAACAAGCCGCTAGAGAGGGCGATGTGCCGAAGGATCGGACGAAGCGCCGACCAATGATGTGCCGGGCAACTGAATGTCAATTCGAATTGTAATAACTGTCTAGATCGAAGTAGAGTTTTTGGTGTTTATTTGTGCAGGAGTAACTACGAAAGGGATGAAGATGTAAAGCGAAATCAAGGGTTGAAGTCAAGTGCGATGGATCATTGGGAGTTCGAGTGTTCGATGAAAGTCTGAAGATTCGTTAGGAGTGCTGCCGGAACTGGCCGAGAACGAGTAGGGAGCTTACCGAAGGATTTTCGGAAGTTCGCTGGGAGGTTCGTCGGAAGTTCGCGGAGCTTGCCAAGAAAGATCGGAGCTTGCCAAAGAAGCTCGGGGGAACTCGCTAAAATCATCGTGGAGTCCGAGAGCTTGCCGGGAGTCCGCAGGATGGTTTCCGAGGGATCGTCGGAAGACCGCCGGAAGTTCATCGGAAGCTTGCCGGAAGAAAACTTGACTTGCGGACTTTGTAATAGCTTAGGAATGTCTTTAATTTTGTAGTTAGCACATCAATTTGGGTTAGGATTAGGGGTTAATCCTTTAACCCAAGTATGGGCCCATTGGGCCTTGTTCGGAACCGGTTTGGGATAAGTTTTCGGCCCAAACCAAATGTAGATTTATGCTGGGCGGTGGAGCCCAGCAGCATGTGTGCATGCATGCATGCATGTTGGGCTACGTGCATGCATGCATCTTTGGCGGTTGCACCGCCAGAGATGCGCCAACATGCAAACCATGCTACGCAGATGCTGGGCGAGCCGCCAAGAACCAAAGCATTCTTCAAGGTCAGGCGAGCACCGCCAAGCGACACCAAAGAAGCACCAAGAAGATGCATGCATGCTACGTGCATCTTTGCTATAGCCCGGCATCAGTAACCCGGCATCAGAGTCGCCGATCTTGTAGCCGCGGTAGCACCGCTTGGGCTGGGCAGAGCACTGTGCTACCGCCAACGCTGAAAACCAGCGATAGCACCGCTGGCTAGGCGGTGGCACTTTACTGGTATGTCGATCTGCCAGATCGACAAAGACCGAGAAACTCAAATTTTGGCTCCAAGTTTTGGCTCCAAATTTGAGTCCTCTTGAGCTCTATAAATTCTCCTCTTTTCAGATTCAAAGGGCAGCAAGAAGAGTGAAAATCTTGAGGGAAAGCTCTGCTCAAATAGTGTCAAAAACTTCCCTCTTACTCTTAAGTGTTTTCTTGTTCAAGAGAGGGGTGAGAGCTTTGTAAGGGTTATCTTCTAAGCCCATCAAAAGAAGAGGTGTTGCAAGGGAGTTCTTCCTCACCCATTGGAAGGAGGAAAGCTAGTAGAAAGCCGGTGTCCTCAAGCGAAGATGAATCGAAAGTGGATGTAGGTCGGATGACCGAACCACTATAAAAATCTGGTTTGCATTTACGTTCTTGCTATTTACTTTACTGCAAAATATTTTTACTTGCTGTCTTATTTACTCAACTTCCTTATCATCTTATTATGTATGCTTTAAAGTTAAAACGCAATCTTTCTGGGTTCAAACGAAATGTTGCATTCATTCGTACGAAGTTTCCAAAGCTTGTTTTAAATCGTTGAAAAGTTATCATTTTATCCGCTGTACTAATTCACCCCCCCTCTTAGTGCGCTCGATCCCTAACAATTGGTATCAGAGCCACGTTCTTTCTCTTTCGGATTTACACCCGTGAGAAATGACTCTAAATGGTTTTCAAGAGGGCTTTTCGGTTTTTCGTGTGGAACATCATCAAAAATGGTTTTCAACCTTCCTCTAAACCGACGAACGAATGGTCGATTTTGGAGAAAAGGTCATTTTCTTTAAATGCAAAGGCTATGAATGCCTTATTTTGCACTTTGAACAAGAACGAGTTCAATCGGATTTCTATGTGCGCAACTGCTTTTGACATTTGGCGAACTCTTGAAACCACACATGAGGGAACTAGTAGAGTTAAAGACTCGAAAGTAAACCTCTTGTTGCATGATTTTGAGCTCTTCCAAATGACACTAAGCGAATCTATCGACGACATGTACACCTGCTTCACGGATGTCGTCAATAGCTTGAAAAGTCTTGGTAAAAGTTTTTCGGATTTTGAACTCACTAACAAGATCTTAAGATCCCTTTCAAAATGGTGGGATCCTAAAATAACGGTGATTCAAGAATCAAAGGATCTAAATAATTATTCTATTGATGAACTCATTGGGTCTTTAAAGACCTATGAAATGGAACATAATGAATATGATGAACATGATGAACACATGAACCACCTTCTAAAGAACAAGAAGGTTTTTGAACTCCGAACTATGAAATGCCACTTGAGTAATGACTCAAGTGAAGAGGACAATGAAGACATTGAACACATAACAATGAATGTTAACAAGTTCATTAAACAAAAATTAAAAAACACAAATGAACTTGAATGGAGAAAGAGACCAAAGAAGAAGAAGAAGGGTTGCAAAGAAGAATCAAGTAAAGAAGAGGCGAAATGGGCTTTAACGGTTTTCGACAATGAGGTAAGTAACTTAACTTCCTTGAATTATTTTGAAATTAATTGATGATTTCCATGAATGCTTAACTTAGTTAGTAGGAATTTTTTTTATGCTTTTCTTGTGTTTTTAGAAATTAAAAAAAAATTGAAATTATACTATGCTTTTCTTTATAGTATTTTTGAAAAGTAAAAATATGAATGACGATTGTAAGATTTGTGATAATGCTTAGGATTAAACCATGCATGAGTATCTTGATGGTTTACATTGTCTCTAAACATGATGCTTGATGATTTTATATCATGCATGAGTTGTTGAAGTGATGTTGATCTAAAAACTTCTATCTTGGATTAATGGGTCTTAACTTTTTTTATGATAAAATTTTTATTGATACATGTCTTCATGAAATCAATTATAAAGACCCAACCCACAAATTTTCAAAATGAAAGAAATATGGCTTTAATGTTGCCGTGTATTACATTTGGACTTGATGATTTTCATGACGAAAATTATTTTTCAGATTTATAAAATGATGCATGATTTTACCAAAAATTTGAGCATCGATCATCTTGTTATAACTAATGTAAGAAAGAATTAAAATGATTTTGATGATATTTTCGTTTTTGAATATGATGCATGACATTTTCAAATGAAAAAGTTGAACATTCTTATGAAAGATCAAATCACTTAAATTGAAACTCATAAAGATGAGAAAATATATTGTCATGATGTTTGATGCATATGATCTTGATGGATTTAATGACAAACTTATGTTTTGAATTTCTACAATGATGGGTTCCACATAAATGTTTGAACATACATTATGAAATCATCATTGAAATGAAAATACTAAAAGTTTGTTATCATGCTTAATGACTTTGTGATATCATATCTTGATGACAAACTCATGTTTTGGTCTTAAATTTGATACTTATCTTTTGAAATATGAGTACACTTGTTTGAAACAAAATGAAACACATTATCATGATAAGTTAAATCTCATGTCTTGAAACAATGTGTTGTTTTGACAATTTTTATAATGAAGTTTGTCTTCCGGTTTTGAATATTTTGATTTGGCATATAAAGGCAAAAGATATACTTATATGAAACATAAAGAAATTATATTTACTATCTTATCGAGATTAATGATTTCATGATATCTTAAGAATCTCATAAATTATAGAAGTGATTTCGATGAATTGATTATGATTTGATAATTTGAACTTTTCTCTCATGTTTCAATACTACTTTGTATGCTTCATGACTTATTGATTGAAATAATGATGTAGACTTTTGATGTATCACTTGTCATGATTAATGCAAATGGCTAGCATTTTGAATCTAAAAAATAAATGCTTCTTTTTATCATTTACTAAAGAGGAAAATAATTCAAGTTTATATCATTTGTGAATCTCACAAACTATGGTAATGAATTTAATGATTCGAACTTGAATGAGCTTTGTCATAATCCAAGTCTTGATATTTTGATATTTGATACTTGGAATTATTATACATGAATCTAGTTACTCTTTGTGCTATATCTTTTCAAATGGATCATGAGCCTTGATGTCATATATTTCATGATCCTAGAAGTGATATGATTTCTTTGCCTTGTGTGGTAAATTGAATATTTGATTTGCTTTATGATGAAGAATCATTGAATCATGACTTGATCTATGAGAATGCTATGCTCTTATGCATCATGATTCTAGGTTGCATATCTTTTATCATGGCTTGAAAGTGAATGAAAAGAAAATATGTTAGCACTTGTAATCATGATTTGATCCTTGATATTGATATGCTTTTATATATCATGATTCTTGGTTGTATGATATTTATCTTAAATTAAAAAATTGATAAATATGAATTTTGATCTTGCTAAAAAGAAAATTATGAATCATGAATGATATCTTTTGGTTGTGATCCTTGTTGAATTTATATATTGATATCCGTCATGACATGATTTCTTTGCATTGTTGTCTTATTTGCATCTGATTGAACAATTGATGTATATTTTTATTGATGCAAACTTTTAATTGATATGAAAAATGGCTTGTATAATGATTGAAATTTTTAGCCATTTAGTCCTCCCTTCTTTTTGACAAAGACAAAGGGGGAGAAAATTTGCTACCTTGTAATTTCACAAGAAGAAGAAGGATTGCTATTTCAAAAGATGCAAATATTGCTATCTTGACTATATCAAAAGAAGCAAAATGCAAAACTTTAAAAATTTGAAATGTTGCATGCCTTTATGTTTGTATGTTAGCATATATGTTTAAAGTGATCATACATAATTGCTAGCTCATTGCAAACAAAAGTTGATAGCTTGCAAAGGTGAAACTTAGTTACAAAAGAGAAGAATTGAAAGGAAGCTAACTTGCGTGTCGCAAAGTATGTTAGCTTGCTTATCATTATTGATTACTTGCTTATTATCTTTTTGTCTCATATCTTGATTTTTGACTCCCTTGAATTCATGACTTAATATGCTAAAAATTCATATTGCAAATTTGTTATCTTGTCATGATCAAAGCATTGGCTATTTGTACTCCACTTTTTGACAAAACAAAGAGGGAGAAGAATTATTGCTAGCTTATGTATTGCAAAGAAAAATTTTGCTAGCTAGAACATGCAAAGGAAGCAAAGAAAGTGCAACTTGCACATCTCAACAAGCAAGTGAAAATTACCATCATTGCCCATCTTTGAAACTTGCTATGATTGAATGGTATTATTTGATGTTGTATTGTATGATATGATAGCTAGTATGTTGTAATATTTGCATATCCTTGAAAACTAGCTATAATGTTACTTCTTCTTTTTGTTGATGACATAGGGGGAGAAGTAGATCGATGACTTCATGCATTGATTGAATATTTTATATATTTGCATGTTGGTTTGATTTATTCTCTTAATTGTGATGAATGTTGCTTGGATTTGGGATAATCCAAGTGTTCTATCAATGGCATATTGATAGGGTGAGTTTTGGTTAACTCCGTCAGTCATCAATTAGTTGTCATCATCAAAAAGGGGGAGATTGTTGAATCTCGAATTTTGATGATGAAACTAATTGAGTGTGATTTGTGGTCTAACTGCGTTTTGAGTTACGCAGGTCTACTATCGATCAGGATTAGACAGTTGATGCTGGAGGAATTGACGTTGCGCCGGAGGTGATCACGTCAGGATATTGGATGTCAAGCTAGAGATTCGGTCGACTATCGGCAGGAGGCTTCGTATGTAGGGCATCAGGCCAAGAAGTGCGGAGTTGCGCCATGGATATCGAGGTTGCGGAGGTCAACCGTCGATTGGGCAACAAGCCGCTAGAGAGGGCGATGTGCCGAAGGATCGGACGAAGCGCCGACCAATGATGTGCCGGGCAACTGAATGTCAATTCGCGTTGTAATAACTGTCTAGATCGAAATAGAGTTTTTGGTGTTTGTTTGTGCAGGAGTAACTATGAAAGGGATGAAGACATAAAGCGAAACCAAGGGTCGAAGTCAAGTGTGATGGATCATTGGGAGTTCGAGTGTTCGATGGAAGTCTGAAGATTCGTTGGGAGTATTGTCGGAACTGGCCGAGAACGAGTAGGGAGCTTGCCGAAGGATTTTCGAAAGTTCACCGGGAGGTTCATCGGAAGTTCACGGAGCTTGCCAAGAAAGATCGGAGCTTGCCAAAGAAGCTCGGGGGAACTCGCCAAAATCATCGTGGAGTCCGAGAGCTTGTCAGGAGTCCGCAGGATGAGGAATCATCGGAAGACCGCCGAAAGTTCGTCGGAAGTTCGCTGGAAGCTTGCCGGAAGAAGACTTGACTTGCGGACTTTGTAATAGCTTAGGAATGTCTTTAATTTCATAGTTAGCACATAAATTTGGGTTAGGATTAGGGGGTAATCCTTTAACCCAAGTATGGGCCCATTGGGCCTTGTTCGGAACCGATTTGGGCCAAGTTTTCAGCCCAAACCAAATGTAGATTTGTGCTGGGCGGTGGAGCCCAGTAGCCAATGTGCCCAGCAGCATGTGTGCATGCATGCATGCATGCTGGGCTACGTGCATGCATGCTGGGCGGTTGCACCGCCAGCAGCATGCGTGCTGCTACGTGCATGCATGCTACGTGCATGCATGCTGGGCGGTAGCACCGCCAGCCAGAAACCAAGCATTTCTTGGTCAAGCGTAGCACCGCCAAGAACACCAAAGAACACCAAAGAAGCATGCATGCATGCTACGTGCTCTTCTTGTAGCCCGCATCAGAATCTGATCGTAGTCAGCGTAAGAGCATACCGCCTGGCCGGGGTACACCAGCTTGAAAACCAGCGTAGCACCGCTGGTCGAATGGCACCGCTGGGTGTGTCGATCTGCTAGGATCGACAAAGACCGAGAAACTCAAATTTTGGCTCCAAGTTTTGGCTCCAAATTTGAGTCCTCTTGAGCTCTATAAATTCTCCTCTTTTGCAAGTTCAAAGGGCAGCAAGAAGAGTGAAAATCTTGAGGGAAAACTCTGCTCAAATAGTGTCAAAAACTTCCCTCTTACTCTTAAGTGTTTTCTTGTTCAAGAGAGGGGTGAGAGCTTTGTAAGGGTTATCTTCTAAGCCCATCAAAAGAAGAGGTGTTGCAAGGGAGTTCTTCCTCGCCCATTGGAAGGAGGAAAGCTAGTGGAAAGCTGGTGTCCTCAAGCGAAGAGGAATCGAAAGTGGATGTAGGTCGGTTGACCAAACCACTATAAAAATCTGGTTTGCATTTACGTTCTTGCTATTTATTTTGCTGCAAACCATTTTACTTGCTGCCTTATTTACTCAACTTCCTTATCATATTATTACGTATGCTTTAAAGTTAAAATACAATCTTTCCGGGTTCAAACGAAATGTTGCATTCATTCGTACGAAGTTTCCAAAGCTTGTTTTAAATCGTTGAAAAGTTATCGTTTTATCTGCTGCACTAGTTCACCCCCCCCCTCTTAGTGCCGCTCGATCCCTAACAATCTTCTCGGCAAACTCCGATGAGCTTCATGGTGAGCTCCTGATGAACTTCTCATCAAGCTCCGGTGAACTCTCGATGAACTTCTCAGTGAACTCCCGACGAACTTTTTGGTGAGCTCTCGATGAACTTCTTGGCAAACTCTAGCAAAACTCTTGACGAACTTCTTGGCGAACTCCCGATGAACTCTTAGACTCTCGATGAATCGTTCGATCTTTGACTTCGACACAACATCTGCTTTATGCTTTATTCGTTATCATAGTTAATCTTGTAATACTCTTCTCAATATATGGATTAGATTAATAATTTATCAATTGATTTCATCATCAAAATCTAAGATTCAACACCGTTGAGCTAAGGTATATAAGGAAGTGTCCATTGGGATAGAATCCCATAGTCCTTGAGGAATTGGATGAACTCTGTACTCAAGTACTCAACTCCTCGATCTGATCAAAGAGTCTTTATACTCTTTCTAATCTAGTTCTCTACTTCAGTCTTATATTCTCTGAATTTCTCGAAGGCTTCAGACTTGAACTCCATTAAGTACACGTGTCTGTACCTAGAGAAATCGTTAGTAAAAATAATAAAGTAGAAATAACAACCAATAGCTTGAGTTGACATATGACCACATCACTTGACTTCCAGCAACTCAGTGGCTCTCTCTCCAGTTTCACTAAATGGAGTGCTGGTCATGTTGAATCTCAAATTTTGATGATGAAATCAATTGATAAATTATTGATCTAATCTATATGTTGAGACAAGTGTTGTAGGGTTAACTATGATAATGAATAAGGCATAAAGCAAATATAGTGCCAGAGTCAAAGATCGGACGATTCATCGGGAGTCCGAAAATTCGTCGAGAGTTCACCGAAAGTTCCAAGGGAGTGTTGTCAGAATTTACTGAAAAGTTCATCGGGAGTTCCCCGAGAAGTTCGTCGGGAGTTCACCGAAGCTTGCTAAGAAGTTTGGAGCTCGTCAAAGGAGCTTGTCGGAGTCTACCGAGAAGATCGTCGAGAGTCTAAAAGCTTGCCGGTAGTTTGTTGGAAGATCACCAAGTACGCCGAAAGATCATTAGAATCTCGTCGGAAGAACTTTTGACCTACCGAACTTGCTTGCTTAAGTTAATATCTTAATTATTATAATTAGGATGTAATTAGAGTTAGGATTAAGAGATAATCCTACTAACTCAATTAAGAATCAATTGGGTCCGAATCTAGACTGGTTTGGGCCGGACTATTAGCATAAACAGTACGCTAAACCTTGTCTAGTGGTGGCATCATTAGGACTGGGCAGTGAAACCACCCAGGGCTTAATCTCACAAGAGGTCTGGGTGGTAGTACCATTGACAATTATTAACTGCCAAGCGATGGTACCGCCCAAGTCCAATAGCTGAGACTTTGTCTAGTAATAGTACCACTAGACTGGGTGATGATACCGCCCAATGTCAGAGACTACTGGCGGTGGTAACGCTAGTACCTCAAAAATCCACGGCAAGACTTTTTTTGGCTTCATTTTTAAAGCCAATTGAGGCTTATAAATACCCCACACTTCTCTGCTTGTGGGACACAGAAAAGTGATCAAAAGAATTAAGATTATAGTGAAATCGCTATTGTAACTTTAAGAGTTCACCTCCACCAGTTCTAGCCTAAGAAACTTGTATAAGGAGAGTGAGCGACTTGTAAAGAGGTTTACTTCTAAACCTATTAAAATGAGAAGAGATCTGTAAAGAGGTGATTGATCTTCATCCATTGAAGGAAGATCAATAGTGAAAGCTAGTGACCTTGACAAAGGAGGTATCGGGAGTGGACGTAGGTCGGACGACCGAACTACTGTAAATTGGTGTGTTCTTTCCTTACTATGCACTTTCGTTCTTGTTGATTACTTTTGTTGCATACTACCTTTACTGCCCTTCTTCCTTCTATGATTGTTTTCGAAGCTAAATGCTTTATCAATACAATTCTTATAAAACTGAAAGATTTCCAAAATCGATGCAAACGTATTTTTATCACTACACTAATTCACACCCCCCCTCTTAGTGCCATTTTGATCTTAACAATTAGTATCAGAGCAAGGTCACTCACGATTTGGTTTAAATCCAAAGAGAGATGACTTTTGCCAGCAATCAAAAGGGTCATTTATCACACATCCTCCCATGTTCAATGGGATGGATTACACGTATTAGAAAATTAAAATGAGGATTTTCTTAATTTCTATGGATTTTTAGTTATGGAATATCATTGAAATAGATTTCAAAAGTCTTCTCTTCTAATGAATGATTAGAATAATTTGGAGAAGAAGACTTTCTCTTTGAACACCAAGGCTATGAATGCCTTATTTTATGCTTTGGATAAAAATGAACTCAATCAAGTTTTTATTTACAAAATGACTTATGACATTTAGCATACATTTGAAATCACACACGAAGGCATAAGTAGAGTGAATGAGTCAAAAATTAATCTTTTGGTTCATAGTTACGAATTGTTTCGCATGAAACCAAGCGAGACCATTAGAGATATGTACACCCGGTGTATGGATGTCGTCAACCATTTAATAACCTATGAAATGACTTGCAATGCACATAAAGAATTTGAGAATAACTTTCCAAAGAACATGAAGGGTTTGACACTTAAAACTCATGAAGACCACTTAAGAGAAAGCTCAAGTGATGAGGACAATGATGATGATGACTTGAAACTTCTAACAAGAAAATTTAAAAAATTTCATAAAAAGAAATAAAACTAAACATAACACTAAAAATAAAATTGAACTAAAATATGACCAAATAATTTGCTACGAATGCAAGAAGCCAAAAACACTTCAAAAGTAAATGCCCCAAGTGAAGAAGAAGCAATCGAAGAAGAAGAAAGCACTTAAAGCAATATGGGATGATTCAAGTACATCCGAAGACGAGAAGCAAATCAACAAGGAAGTTGCAAACTACGCGCTAATGGTGCTTGGCAACGAGGTAAGTAGTTTATTTGAAGCAAATTTATCTTTTGATGAATTGTTGAATGCTTTTCATAACTTATTTGATGAATGCAAATTAGTTAGTAGAAAGTATAAATTATTGAAAAAGGAACATGTCTCTCTTGTTAGTGAATTAGATAGATTAAAGATGAAGCATGATAATGAAATATTGCCACCCTACACTAAATGTAAAGAACTAGAAATGCTTAGAAAGAAAATTTTGCTACTAAATGAAACTTTAGAAAATTTTAAGATATGTAGTAAATCCTTAAACATAATTCTTGCTAATAAGGGTCATATTCATGGAAGAGATGGAATCAACTTTGTGAGTAACACTCACCAAAAGCCAACCAGTTAAAGGCCCAACTTTGCATTTTTCACCCCGTAACAAATGCAACTTTCATTACAAATTTGGACATTATGCTCATAAATGTCCATTTAAGAGATATAGTCCACATAAGTTAATTTGGATTCCTAAAGGAACCATAAAGGACTCAATGCAAAATGATAAGTTAGGTAGATCGATTTATGAGGCACCCAAAGTCAAATGGGTACATAAAAAATCTCCTTTCTTATACCTAAAAAAACCAACTAAAAGATCATTTTATTGATTGCTAGATGATTGAAACATGTTGATTGGTTATACGTTAACTTTTAGTTTTGAATAATGATGCTAGAGCATACTAGTATTAAGGCTAAAAGACACGAGCTAAATTGTCTTCATTAGATTTCTCAAAAAGTGATTTTGATGATGACCTTGATTTCACTTATATAAAATAATATGTTGGTATTCAAGTTTTTATGATTCATGAAAATATTTATCCAAACTCTTCCCTTGACATTCAAGAACTAAGATAATTGTAGATTTTTCATTAACCATTCTCCTTTGATCCTTCTTATTGACTAAAAAAAAATATTTATGAACCTTTTGATGATCATGACATTAAATCTTATTATGTAAAATTTCTTTATATTTCTCATGATGTGATTGAATCTCTATTGTAAAAGGTAGAAAATTTTGATGGGTTGTGTTTCTTAAAAGAAATGAAAAAGTTCGCTCTGATTGATAAACAAAAAGGGACTTGAATGATATAAATAATGTTAATTTGCTTGATTGATTGCTTCATGATTAAGTCAAATATTGAATATGAGCTTTACTATAAGATAGATGTTAAATGAGGATGCTCAAATGATCAAGTGATAAAAAATTTGTATCCCCAAATTAGCTAAAGGTAGTGCACCAACAGTAGCACCGCCAAAGCATACTGCCCCTAGGTCGTGGCACCGCCTAATTGATGATAGCACCACTCGAGACTGTCCTATAAAAGGGCTCTTTAGGGCCAGTGGTAGAACCACCCCCAACACTTCCCACACACCTCAAAAAACCCTTCCTACTTCTCATTCTTCTTGCTCCTTCCCTAGAAGACTAAGACGGTCACTTTTCTTCACAAATCTAAGGATCAATCTCAACCCTTTTGGAGATCACTATAAGGGTAATCTTTGAAACCTCTCCCTTGATTCATGACTTGATGTTGCTTCTTTTATATGTATTTCTTTCATTGTTAATACATGTAGATCTATGACACCTAGAAGATCCTCAAAGGACAAAGGGAAGAGGAGATTAGATGAATCCTATGGCCCTATACTCTTTGATTCTAATAAGAATGCCCTTAAATTTTCAACCTTTGAATATAGGAGTGTACATAAGGGAAAATATGTAGATCTAAAAGAGTTAGGAGATTTAGAGCCTATTCAATGGTTTGCAAACCTAGATGTTCTTCCCATCTTGTAAATTAGTGAACCAATTTATCTTAGACTTGTACAACTATTTTACAATAATTTGCATGTAGATAAAGATGATAAGGTGTCAACTTACCTCCTAGGGCATCACATACCAATTACGAACAGTGTAATTTGTAATCTTATAGGAATTTCTGAGAAAAGAAGAGATTGCTACTTTAGAGGACAATGGGACATAGATGCAGTTGAAATCACATACTCCGAAGCCTTTTGTATTATTTTTGAAAATCCGAATTTGTTTATCGTTCCAAAGAGTTGTGAACATTTGCTACCCTTTAATACAAAAGTGCATCATTATATCATAATAAGTATTTTACTTCCAAAATAACATGATCATGATGAAGCAAGTCAAATAGAGTTAGGAACAATGTATTGGATCATGGCAGGACATAATAACAATTTTGGATGCTTAATACGATAGAACATGATTGAATTATCAACTAAAGATTTAATGCTTCCATATGGTGGTTTAATCGCTAAGCTAATACATGCACATGATATTGTGATTCCACCAGGTGAGGAAACCATAAAGCTAAATAGATTTAACATGATCAATAGAAACCTTATAAGATGATTAAGATGCATAATAATAAATGACATTTGGACTAGGCTACCTGGGAGAATAATCCTCCCCCTCCTGAACCAGAATTTGAAACACCTGTATATAAGGGAAATTAATCTCCTCCACTAGTCCCTTTGAGGTAGCTCCGACGGATCTAGCACCCTCATCATCTACTGACCCTATAATGACTCAGTAGCTGAGACTCTGTCTGGTTTGGGTCAGACAGTTGTCCCAAACAATATGCTGAACCCAGTCTAGTGGTGGCACTATTGAATCTCAGATTTTGATGATGAAGCTAATTGATAGATAATTTAATCAAAATCATATTATTGAGAAAAGTGTGCAGGAGTATCTATGATAGTGATGAAGATGTAAAGCAAAATGACATGCTGGAGTCAAGTACAATCAAATCCTTAGAAGTTTGAGAGTTCATCGAAAGTCTGAAGATTCGTCGAAAGTGTTACTAAAACTAGCTAAGAATGAATCGAGGGCTTGTCGATGGATTGTTGAAAGTTTGCCGGAAGGTTCGTTGGAAGTTTGGGGAGTCCACCGAGAAAGATCGGAGCTTGCTGAAGAAGACTTGTCGAAACTCACCAAGGTTATTTTAAATTCTAGGAGCTTGTTGGGAGTTCGCCGAAAGTTGTTTGAGGGTTCATCGAAAGTCCACTGGAAGTTCATTGGAAGCTCACGGGAAAAAGACTTAATGTGTCGATTTAGGTTTTTGCTTTATGTATGCCTTTCATGTCATAGTTAGCACGTAATTAGGGTTAGAATTAGGTGTTAATCCTTCAAACTCTAGTAGGGGCTAATTGGGCCTTAAATGGATTGAATTAGATCAAATTCAAGGCCTATATAGAAGTGTTAGGCCTATCTGGTGGTGGCACTAACAGATTGGGGCGATGGCACCACCCCGAGAATAGATTCCCAAGAGCTCTGGGTGGTGGTACAGCTTAGGTCAACGGTGGTACCGTTGGCAATTATTACTTACCAAGCGGTGGTATCGCCTGACAAGCAGTGGTACCACCCCTCCATACAGCCCAAGACTCTGTCAGGCGGTGGTGCCACCAGACTGGGAGGTGGTACCATCTAGTACACTAATAGAACTAGGGTCAACTGGTCGTGGTATAGCACTTGAAAATCCGGGATGGGACCTCTTTTAGTTCTAATTCTGAAGCTAATTAAGTCTATAAATACCCCTTACTTCTTAGTTGGCTAAGGATATTGAGAAGTGATAAAAAATTGAGCCAAACTCTAGTGAAATAACCTTCGAAAGCTTGAGTGTTCACCTCTCGAAGTCTCACTTGTAAAAGTTCTATAAAAGAGTGTGAACCACTTTGTAAAAGTTTGTAAGAGGGGTGTTTGATCCTTCCCCTTCAAGAAGGATTAATAGTGCAAGCCGGGAATCTCATCGGAGGAGGTTTTGGAAGTGGACGTAGGTTATTTGATCGAACCACTATAAATTACTACGTACTTCTCTTAGTGTATAAGTTTTAAATTACTATATTTCAAATTTTACTTGGCTGCAATCTTTCAATCCCCTTCTCTCAACTCTCTTTCGTATTCACTTGAATAATTTTCTTTATCAAAATCATTTTTGTCGGACAAAACTTTTCAATGCACAATGTTTTTCTGAAATCGGTTTAAATTATTGATTTTTATCCGCTGCACTAATTTACCCCTCCCCCCCTCTTAGTGCTACTCTAGATCCTAATAGTTGATATCAGAGCAAGGTCACTCTCATTTGGTTTAAAACCCAAGAGAGATGATATTTGTCGGCATGCAAGAGGGCGACTCAATTACACATCCGTCTATATTCAATGGGTCGGATTACACCTATTGAAAGACTCACATACAAAATTTTCTTATTTCTATGGATTTTAAACTTTAGAACATTATCAAAAATGACTTTCAAAAATCTTCTCTTTTGATAAACGAATGGAATGAATCAGAGAAGAAGATTTTTGCTCTCAATGCCAAGACTATGAATGCCTTGTTTTATGCTCTTAATAAAATAAATTTAATCGTGTTTCAATTTGTGAATTGGCTTTTGATATTTGGTATACTCTTGAAATCACTCATGAAGGTATTAGCTAAGTGAAAGAGTCCAAAATTAATCTTTTAGTGTATTCTTACGAGTTATTTCAGATAAAACCAATTGAGTACATCGGAGACATATACACCCATTTTATGGATATTGTCAATGGACTAAAAGCACTTGGGAAAAGTTTTTCTAATTTTGAACTTATAACTAAAATTCTAAGATCCCTTCCAAAGAGTTGGGATCCAAAAGTTACGACCATTCAAGAGGTCAAGGACTTAAAAAACTTTCCTCTCGAATAATTAATTGAGTCATTGGTGACCTATGAGATAACTTGCAATGCTCATGATGAGCTTGAGAACTCCCTTCCAAAGAACAGGAAGGATATGGCTTTGAGAACACAAGAAGACCACTTGAAAGAAACTTCAAGTGATGAAGACTATGATGATGAACTTGCACTCTTGACTCAAAAATTTTAAAAATTTATAAGAAGAAATAAATTTAAAAATGACTCAAAATAAATTTGAACCCAAAAAGGTACAAGTAATATGCTATGAATGCAAGAAGATGGAGCATTTCAAAAGTGAATGCCCCTAATCCAAGAAGAAGCAACTAAAGAAGAATAATGCTTTAAAGGTAACATGGGATGACTCAAGCAGCTTCGAAGATGAAGAAGCAAGCAACAAGGAGGTTGCCAACTTTGCTTTAATGGTTTTTGGAGAAGTGATATGTGATTTATCTAATAAAGATTTAACTTTCGATGAGCTTTCAAATACCTTTCATAAATTGTTTGATGAGTGTAGAGTTATTAGTAGAAAGTTTAGCTTGTTGAAAAAGGAGCATGCTCTCTTAGTTAATAAATTTGAAGACCTTAAATGTAATACTCCTTTCCCTCCTTGCTCTAAGTGTAAACACTTAGAGATACTAAAGAAAGAGAACTTGCTACTTAAAGAAACCTTAGATAAATTTAAGGTTGATAGCAAATCTTTGGACATGATCCTTGCCAACAAGGGTCATATTCATAAAAGAAGTGGAATTAGATTTGTCAGTGGATCTCATCGAAATCCAACCACTTTTATTAAAAGACCTACATTGCATGTATCACCATACAATAAGTGCAACTTTTGTTGCAAACCTAGTCATATTGTTTACAAATGTCCATTTAAGAAACTAACCCCACATAAATTGATATGGGTTCCTAAAGGGACCATAAATAATTCAATGCAAAATGACAAAGCTAGTAGATCAACTTTTGAGGCACCCAAAGTCAAATGGGTACCCAAAAATCTTCTTTTGTCAGCATCCTAACCATCGCAAGCTAGGAGTGGGTAACAATACATTACATGATTGTTATCAAGCTCACTAGCTCGGGTAATGAAAGACCCTTGAGTGTTATACATTGTTTGTTTATGTACCATAATTACTAAGGCTAAAACATACTTGCATTAAGTCTCTTATCAAATGATTTCAATAAAAACATTTGTGTTATTTTATAATTTGAAATCCTATGTTTTCAAATGATGTGTTTCTAGTCTTTATGATTTTGATGAAACTTTGTTTCAAATCTATACGATGATATTTGGCTTTCGTATAAAAATTTTGAACTTTCCTATAAAAAGTTAAATCACTTAAACTGAAATACTTAAAAGAAAATACTTTTTTCTATCTATTCGAAATCTATAAATTCATTTGTTTTGTGAATCCCTTGAACTTCTTGAACGTGATTTTAATGATAAGTTTTGAGTTAATGAATTGAACTAGAATGAGATCTTTTAAATTGACTCATGACTTCTATTTCTTAAAATTTTCAAATCACAACTTTAGTTTATTTAAATCATGGCTTATTGTCCATTGATGGTTTGAATGTATTTGACACTCGAATTTTCTCTTGATCTTAATGACTTGATGTTCCTAATGCATGATTCATGTTCTCATTTGATGATATATTCAAATAAATCACTTATCGATATTTACGATTGCGATATATCCTTTTTGAAATATCTTTCGAATGTGATTCTTAGTGATGAATCCACTCATTGAATCTCGCAAACTATGATATTGATGATTCGATGATTAGAAAACTGTGATGAATGTTTTGAGTCATGTTTAATGATCTTTTAAAATTATATACGATGATTAATGATAATTTGAATGCATAAATCAATCATTTTTTACTCAAAATTTCTTTTCCTTTATCTTTATTTCTCGGACTTATGACTTGAGTTGATATGATTCATGATTCTTGATTTTGATCTTGTTAAAAAGAGTATTTATAAATCATGAATGATGTCTTTCATGATACTACGAACTGACCTTTGTTAATTTTGATGATTACTACATTTCTTTTGATTATTTTTTGATCATGATAAGTTTATTCAAATCGATAAATGGTGAGGGATGAAATTGACTTAAATGTTAATCAAATTCATGATAAATAATTTTAATATTATAATAGGAAAAATAATTAATCAAAAGATCAAAGTGTTATTGCCCCCAAGAATTGTCTAAGTCAGGGTGCCAATGGTGGCATCGCCAGAACTAGTGATAGCACTGCTTAGGCATTCTATTCTCAAGCGGTGGCAATGCCCAGTTAGCGGTGACACTGCTCGAGAGCCCTCTTATATAAAAGAGCTTTAGTGCCGACGGTAGAACCGACCCCAACATTTGTCGTAGGCTCTAAAAACACTCCACCTCTCAATCACCATCTTTCTTCTCAAGAAAACCAAGAGAGACTTCCAACTTCTCAAATCTTAGATCAAAATCACTATCTTTTCAATAAATGTCTACTAAGGTATTCTTTGACATTCTCTCTTTGAACTCTTAATACATTGATGCCCTTTTAAAATTATTCATTCATTATCATCAATTGTAGACAAATGGCTCCTAGGAGATCATTTAGAGATGAAAGGAAGAGGAAAGAAGGAGATTCATATTACCCATTCTTATTTAGCTCAAGTAAAAATGCCCTTAGATATCCTAATTCTGAAATTAGAAATGTACACAAGGGTAAGCATGTTGATCTAACTAAATTAGGAGGCCTAGAACCTATTAATTAGTTTGTCAATTTAGATGTCTTGCCTATTTTACAAATTAGTAAACCAATATACCCTAGGCTAGTTCAGTTATTTTATACCAACCTAGCATAAATGAAGACGACAATGTGTCAACTTACCTTCTAGGAAACCAAATCTCAATTACAGATAGCACGATTTACGATCTAATAGGAATCATAAAAAAGAGTAGAGGTTGTTATTTTAGAGGCCAATGGGATTTAGACACAATTGGAGTAACCTATTTTGAGGCCTTAGGAACCATTTTTGAAAATCCTAACCTATCCATTGTCCCTAAAAGTTATGAGCACTTGCTACCCTTTAGCTATAAGATTCTCCATCACATAATTATTAGTATCCTAATTTCAAAATAATACCACCACGATGAAGTCAATCAAATGAAACTATGAACTATGTATTGGATAATGGCCAGACAAGAAAATTGTTTTGGTTACTTAATCCGACAGAACATGATTGATATATCTAAGAAAGATTTAATGCTTCCATATGGTGGTTTGATCACAAGACTATTACATGTATACAACATTAGGACCACCAAATGAAGAAAGAATAAACATAGATAGATATAATATCATAAATAGAAACTTACTTAAGTGATTAAGGTGCATATTTAGGAATGAAATCTAGACTAGGCTGCCTAGAAGGACCAATCCTCCCCCTCTAGTAGAAGAACTCAAAATATTTGTATTTAGGGGTAATGAATCTCCTCTTCCTAGTCCCTTTGGTGCTGCACCAACAGATCTAGCTCCTGCTTTATCTTTTGACAATCCGATCATGACTAAAATAAATCAACTCAAATCATAACAAGCTAAGATCCTAAATGAAGTGCATCAAATAAATTGCAAGTTGGATAATTTGTATAGACATTTTGGCATTCCACCTGAGGAATAGTTGTAAAAACTCTATGTTGACTTTATGGGTTGTAATGGAGCTTATAACTCTCATGTTGTACTCTTTATGTTATTTTGGTATACTTTAAGTTTCATATATGTTAAACTTAATACATAAGGTTGTAGTATGTTCCTTTTTTGGAATTTTTTGGTTTTCATGAACTTATCTTAATCCTTCACCAATCTTAGATTTCGTATTATCTTATGACATCTTTTCGATTTCATTTTTTGAACGGAGCTTTCATTTTTATCTTCCTCGAATCTTGGATTGATACTATTGTTTCATCTATTAATGATTTTTAGTATCATATACATGACTCATGATTGATGATTTTTTAATTGATAACATGCCCATTTAATGACTTGATAGATTTGATTCTATCATTTTTATCCTCCCTCTACTTCCATTGGCATGAATGGATAGCTTTCCTGATTCATGTTTCACACTTTTGTATCATGAAATTTGAAGTTTGATAAATTTTTGATAACCTAAACAAAATTGCTTTCATAACACATGAAACTATTCTATATATCTTTATGTCATGGACTCTATATGAAAAGAAGGAGCTCTCATTTTTTTAGCTTGAAAACTCTCTTGAACTCCATTCGGATATCTTTCATTTAGGTTTTTTTAACTCTATGAATTTCTATGAACTTTTATAAATTTTATGAATGTAAAGATTTCGGATGTCATGAACTTTTATAAATTTTTCATGGCTTGATTGGTTGTTTTCCACTTGATGAAGTTTCCATGAAAATGCCAAGCTAGCTCTCATGAATTCTTCTTTGTTTTGTGAGACCTTCATGAATTTTTGGATGCTCTTTTCATGAGTTTTTAAGTATACATCATAAGCTTTGTGCTGAAATAATCTCACCTTTCTACCTCATGAATTTTATTTGGTGAAAATGATTCTTATATGAATTTTTATTGACTTGAATGATTCATTTTTTCACATCACGGATTATTTTTGCTGAATTAACTCTTAATCCTGAATTATATCTATGATATAAATTTTTGATGAATTATAAGTCTTCTTGATGGAATTGTGAATTTATCCTTTTGACACATTCACAAAAATTCTATCACAACAATTGCTATCAATAGCCCATTTCCTTTTTGTTGATGACAAAGGAGGAGAAAAATATGACAAATTGATGATTTGATGGTGTGATTTGTATTGATAAATGCTTTGTATGTATCGTATTACAATTGCCATGCTTTGTATCATAAAATACGTATTGATAAATGCTTTTTATGTATCGTATAGTAATTGTCATGCTTTGTATCGCGAAATACATATTGATAAATGCTTTATATGTATCATATTGCAATTGCCATGCTTTTATCATAAAATGCTTACCATCATTAAAAGCATCGCAATGTATAGCAATTATATGAAATGAATCATAATTGTATGAAATGTATCGTATGTATCACAAATGTTTCATGTATGCTTAAAATGTTAATTTTTCTATGTTCGTTATCATATCATGTTTAAATTTGGTATCTTCCCTTGATACAATAATGTGGTTTCATTTGTATCATTGAATGATGTATCGTCAATTGATATCATGTCTTAAATTTGTGAATTATTTGATATCACTTGATTCTTGCTACATCTCAAAATTATAGTTAGTATCATTTGTCGAAATAATGATTGTATATCATCATTCGACATTGAACTTGAAAATGGATGTCATGCCTTGACATCATTTTTTAATTATGAAAAATATGAAGTTTCGTATTTAGGAATGAAAAAATATGCTAGTTGAGTATGACGATAAGTTCGAATATATGTAACTTATCGGGTTGGGCTTGAATTTAAGGAGTTTGAATTCAAGTGTTTCCTTTCTCAAAATATGGCATATAGATAGTGGACATTAAGGTTAACTCCGTCATCAATTGATTGTCATCATAAAAAAGGGGGAGATTATTGAATCTCATATTTTGATGATAAAGTCAATTGATAGATTATTTGATCTAAACTATATTATTGAGAAAAGTGTGCAGGATTAACTATGATAATGATGAAGACGTAAAGCAAAGCGATATGCCAGAGTCAAGTGCGATCAAATCCTTGGAAGTTGTCGAAAGTCTGAAGATTCGTCGGAAGTGCCCGAAACTGGCCGAGAATGAATCGAGGGCTTGCCAATGGTTGTTGGAAGTTCACCGGAAGGTTCATTAGAAGTTTGAGGAGTCCACCGAAAAAGATCGGAGCTTGCCAAAGAAGACTCATCGGAACTCACCAAGGTTGTCATAAAGTCTAGGAGCTTGCTGGGAGTCCATCAGAAGTTGTCCAAGGGTTCGTCGGAAGTTTGCCGGAAATTCGCCGGAAGCTCAACGGAAGAAGACTTGATGTGCTGGTTTAGGTTTTTACTTTGTGTATATCTTTCATATCATAGTTAGCACATAATTAGGGTTAGGATTAGGTGTTAATCTTTCAAACCCTGGTAGGGGCCAACTAGACCCGCAAAGTAATTGGATTGATAGGCCCAAAAGTGTTGGACCTATCTAGTGGTGGCACTATCCCGGGAACAGATTCCTAGGAGCTCTGGGCAAAGTACCTATTGGGATCAAGAGCGGCACTAAGGGGGTGAATTAGTGCAGCGGTAAATAATGATAAATTTCGACGATTTAAAAACTTTCAAAAACTTCGTACGAAAAAAATCATGTTTCGATTGTAAACAGATTCAGAAAAGCTCTAACTTAAACTTGAGAATATTTAGAGAAGATGAATGGTAGTGAACAAGTAAAGTAAAGGCTTGCAAAAAGATATATGCAATAACAAAAATACAAACTGAATTTTATAGTGGTTCGGTCATATGACCTACGTCCACTCTCGATTCCTCTTCTCTTAAGGCCGTTGGCTTTTTCACTAGTTATCTTCCTTCCAACGAACGAAGACTAACTCCCTTATAACTTAGTTCTCCTTTTACAGGTTCAGGAGTTAACCTTTATAGGGCCTCTTACCCCTCTCTTGGACTCGATCACTCTTAAAGCTTAGAGGAAAGATTTTGACACTATTACAGCAGAGTTTTCCCTTTTTCTTTATCATGTTTTGTGTATGTTTCAACCATAGATGAGAGGGGTATTTATAGGCCTCAAGGTGATTCAAATTTGAAGCCCAAATTTGAATCACCCTGGATTTCCAGGTGTTGGCGGTACCACTGCCTGACACTAGCAGTACCACCGCCAGTGCACTTTGGTTCTATTAGTGTACTGGGCGGTACCACCACCTGGCACACTAACATGGTCAATGTACTGGGCGGTACCACCGTCTAGGCACTTTGCCCCAAGGCGGTACCACCACCCAGACCATCTAGGAGACTGAACCCAGGCGGTACCATCGCCCCAGTCTGGCGGTGTCGTCGCTAGACAGGGTTCAGTAACCCTGTTTGAGCATTGAGTCTAGCCCAAACTTATCCGGGTACGGGCCCAACTGGCCCCTAGTCTCCCCCTTTTTGATGATGACAACTAATTGATGACTGACAGAATTAACCTTAACTCCTTGGAATTTAATCAAACTCCCCCTATCAATATGCCATATTGATAGAAACATTGGATTATGACAAATCCAAGTTACATTCATCACATATTATGTAAAACATCAAAACATCATGCAAATATTTTAAACTATCATTACAATGCATGAAGTCATTAATCTACTTCTCCCCTTATGTCATCAACAAAAAGGAGAAGTTGCATCATAGCTAGTTTAAAAGATATGCAAGTTTTACAATCATACTAGCATTCAACATCCAATCATGGCAAGTTTCTCATGATATGCAAGATAGCACTTGTTGTGATGGTGTTCATGATATCAAGTTTTTCTATTCTCCTTTGAGAAGTGCAAGAAAATAGTATTCAAAGATGTGCAAGTTGCACTTTCTTTGCTTCCTTTGCGATATGCATATAATTTTGTAATTTCTTTCTTCTCTTTTGAGAAGAGCAAGCTTGCAAGTTTTGCTTCCTTTGAATACTAGGAATTTTGCATTCATTTGCAATATGCAAGCTAACAAAACCCTTCTCCCCCTTTGTCAAAGTCACAAAAAAAGGCAGGATCAAATATAAAGATTTTCTTTTTATCAACTTTCAATAATAAAATTTTCATCAATCTAATACCAATTATTGGGATCAAGAGTAGCACTAAGAAGGGGGGGGGTGGTGAATTAGTATAGTGGTAAATAACAATAAATTTTAGTGATTTAAAAACTTTTGAAAACTTCATACGAAAAGAATCATGTTTCGATTATAAATAGTTTTGGAAAAGCTCTAACATAAACTTGAGAATGTTTAGAGAAGATGAAAGGTAGTGAACAAGTAAAGTAAAGGTTTGCAGAAAGATAAATGCAATAACAAAAATGCAGACTGTATTTTATAGTGGTTCGGTCATATGACCTACGTCCACTCCTGAATCCTCTTCTCTTGAAGCCATCGATTTTTCCACTAATTGTCTTCTTTCCAACGGGTGAAGACTAACTTCCTTACAACTTAGTTCTCCTTTTACAGGTTTAGGAGTTAACCTTTATAAGGCCTCTTGCCCCTCTCTTAGACTAGATCACACTTAAAGCTTAGAGGGAATATTTTGACACTATTATAGTAGAGTTTTCCCTTTTTATTTCTTAGGTTTTATGTGTGTTTCAACCATGGATGAGAGGGGTATTTATAGGCCTCAAGGTGATTCAAATTTGGAGCCCAAATTTGAATCACCCCATATTTTTGGGTGCTGGCGGTACCACTGCCTGACACTGGCGGTACCATGTTAGAACCCTCCGCGGATTCTAAGCTTGGGGTTGATCTCTATAGAGGATCGGCCTCCTTGGAACTCTATAGAGGTTCCTTCCTCCAAGTTGCTGCTCAAAGGCTGCTAAAAGATTGATCTATTCATTGATTAAAAGAGGATGAATACATGGCTATTTATAGGGCTTCTATGCCCCTACTCCTAATAGGACTCTTACTCAATACTCCTACTTCTAACCAACTTCTAATTAGGACTCCTTCTCTAGTAGGATTCCTAATTCTAATAGGACTTTTTTCCTAATAGGACTTCTACTTCTAATAGGACTCTTTTCCTAATAGGACTCCTACTTCTAATAGGACTCTTTTCCTAATAGGATTCCTACTTCTAATATGACTCTTTCTCTAATAGAACTCCTTTTCTAAGAAGCAACCTAACCCTAACCTAGCCGGCCTCTTCACCTCTTTAATAGGGGTCGGCTAGATAGGATTTACATGAATGCCCTTATCAATGAAACTAAATTAGGACTCTCTTAACTAGAGTCCCAACAAATTAGGACTTTCCTAGCTAGAGTCCTAACAGATCCGCCCTCTTCAAATCAGCCTTGTCCTCGAGGCTGACGCTCCATGAATTTTGAGAGTTCGATATTCAAGTCATCATAGTTCTCCCAAGTGGCATCTTCTGTTGGTAGGTTTGCCCACTGTATTAGCACTTCAATAGCGGGTCATCGTCGTCGAGTCACGATCCGTCGATCAATAATGGCACTTGGTTAGGTCTGGAGCTCTCCTTGAGTAGTCATATTTGGTAGATGGCTTTGAGCTATCTCGTTTTGTCCCAACTTGAGCTTCAAACACGACACATGGAAGACTAGATGGGTTCGAGGGTTGGCGGGTAAGTCCAATCTGTATGCTACTACTTCGATGTGCTCCAAAATCTGGTAGGATCCATAGAACCGAGGTGAAAGCTTCATAGATGCTCTGGTCTTCGGATCATCTTTCCATTCCCTCCTAATATCCTCAGGGAAGTTGCTGGTTGAAAGTGAAACGGCCAAAAATTTAGCTTGCTCGGGTAGTTACAAAAGTGCATCTATAACAACATTCTCTTTCCCCCTTTTGTAAGTTATTTCATAATCATATCCAAGAAGCTTTGTTACCCATTTTTGCCACTCAGGGGAAGATATCTTCTGCTCCAAGAAATATTTTAGATTTCTATGGTCGGTCTTGATTTGAAAGCATCGCCCGATCAAGTATAGTCTCCATTTGGCCACCGCATGTGATGCGGGAGCATCCGAGACTACTGATCAATCCCTAAGTCCTAAGTTGATTCCTTTGGCAAAACAAACATATTCTCATTTGTAAGGAATGAGCGGTTACTCATTAGCTTGCAAGCTAATATGTCTCGTCGTAGGTCGTGTGCTTGATCCAAAGTCAAGCCTCGTGGAACTTGTTCATCACTCATGGTAAGTAGAAGATAACAACACAAAGGAATCACTCAAGATAAGTTCAAACCTGAGCTTTGATACCAACTTGATGCATGCATGGGTGAGTGACTCCGAACAGAAAATTTCAGGGCTGTGCGATTTCGGGAAAAGGGGGCAGTTCACCACCAAGGCTTAAAGGAAATTCCACCGGCTAAGGATAAAGAACTGTTTGATTCACCACCAACGATGTTGGATAAAGAATCGAGATAAAATTCAACTCACAAGAGGAATTGTCATTCATTCAACCACCCCCTTACAAATGAGAATATGTCTCATTATATAGACATTAGACTCAGAAAACAACATGGGAACTACCCAAACAAACAATGGGAACTACCCAAACAAACAAGACTGAAATAACGGAACTACCCAAACAAACAATGGGAACTACCCAAATAAACAAGACTGAAACTTTTGAAGTTGTAACCGCTCACTCGGTTACTCTGAAGTTGTAACCGAAGCTTTTGAAGTTGTAACCGAATCAAGTCTTGGGATAAACTCAAGAAACTTATGAAGAAAAGGTTCTTGCCCGATACCTATAAGCAAGATCTGTTTCTCAAGTTGAATTCCCTAAGACAACAAGGGATGAGTATTGAAGAATATATTCGTGAGTTCGAACAACTCATGATGAGATGCAAAGTTCCAGAAGTTCCCGAGCAAACCATCGCTCGATTCCTTGGTGGCATGAATCGGGAAATTGCTGATTTGGTTGAACTTCAGCCTTATTGGTCCTTCAAAGATGTTTGCAAGCTAGCAATGAAGGTTGAGAAACAACTAAAGAGTAGCAAGAGTTTTTCTTCCAGAACCTCCTCGAAGGGGACATCCTACTTTAGGGATGCTTCCTCAAGCAAATATGAAGGTGTTTTGTCGGACGCTAAGAGTAAAGAGAGGTTGGTGGAACCCATCAATGAAACCAGCAAGAAAGTTGATGGTGACACAAGGAAGTGTTTTAAGTGTCATGGCTATGGGCATTTGCAAGCTCAGGTAGTTCCCATGTTGTTTTCTGAGCCTAATGTCTATATAATGAGACATATTCTCATTTGTAAGGGGGTGGTTGAATGAATGACAATTCCTCTTGTGAGTTGAATTTTATCTCGATTCTTTATCCAACATCATTGGTGGTGAATCAAACAGTTCTTTATCCTTGGCCGGTGGAATTTCCTTTAAGCCTTGGTGGTGAACTCGCCTCTTTCCTGAAATCGCAGCAGCCCTAAAATTTTCGTCGAGTCACTCGCCACGACGCATCGCACAAGATGCACAATCGCAAGAATCTCCTTGTCGTAAATAGTCATCTTGAGATGGGAAGGAGATAATGCCTTACTAGTACAAGCGAGGGGTCGGCCATCTTACATTAATACAGCACCAATTCCTGCTTCGGAGGCATCAGCTTCAATAATAAAAGTCTTATCGAAGTCGGGTAATGCTAGTACTGGCATTGTTATCATTGCGACTTTAAGTTCATCGAAGGTGGTGATGGCTTTGTCCGACCACTGGAAAGCATCTTTTTTCAGCAAGGAAGTAAGGGGTGCACTGATCTTTCCATAGTCTTTCACGAACTTACGGTAGTAACCTGTTAAACTGAGAACGCCACGGAGTGATTTTATGTTCCTCGGGGTTGGCCAGTTCTGCATTGCTTCAATTTTGGAGGAGTCCACTACCACCCCTTCCTCTGATATGATATGCCCAAGATATTCCACCTTTTGTTGAAGAAAGCTACACTTCATTTTTTTGATAAAAAGAACATGTTCTCGCAAAATTGTCAAAACAAGTCATAAGTGCTGAATATGACTTTCAAGAGAAGGGTTGTAAATAAGGATATCATCAAAGAAAACTAGCACAAACTTTCGAAGATAACTCCGGAAAATATCATTCATAAGGCTCTGGAAGGTGGAGGGAGCATTGGTGAGACCAAAGGGCATTACCAGAAATTTATAGTGACCGTTGTGCGTTCGAAAGGCAGTTTTCGATATGTCTTCTTCGCACACTCGTATTTGATAATACCCGCATCGAAGGTTTAACTTTGTGAAGACTCGTGCTCCCTTTAATTCATCAAGCAATTCATCTACTACTGGAATAGGATACTTGTCCTTGACGGTTATGTCATTGAGAGCTTGGTAATCAACGCACATTCGCCATGTTCCATCTTTCTTTCGTACGAGGCGCACTTGTGAAGAGTAGGGGCTACAACTTGGCCGAATAACTCCTGTTTCAAGTATCTCTTTTACAATCCTTTCTATTTCATCTTTTTGGAGATGTGGATACCGATATGGTCGAGTATTTGCTGGAGGTTTCCCTGGAAGAATCAGTATACGATGATCGTGCTGGCGGTTAGGAGGTAGGCTGCGTGGTTCATCAAATATATCTGAAAATTCAGCAAGCAAGGGAAGTAGGTTTGGATCTTCAAATTTGGTTGGCTCTCTCTTAGATTGCTACTCAAGTTATATCAAAAAGCCACTGCATGCTTTGTGCAAAACTTTCTCCATTCGTTGTGTGCAAATTGTCGTTACGTCGCCCCCACGTTTCCCGTACAGTATCACCTGTTTCCCCTTACTATAAAATTTCATAATTAATTTTAAAAAATTTTAGGAAACATCACCTAATGTCGTCAACCATTTGATACCAAGCACGGCCTCATAATCATCGAGAGAGAGGAGGAAAAATTCTGCAATTATCTCTTGGTCCTGCAGCAACAGTTTCACCCGTGGGCACTTACGATCACACTTCAAAATTCATCCATCTACGACTTTAACATCGAACCTGCTGCAATTCTCAATAGGTAAGGTCATCCAGATAGCAACCTTGCTGTTCATAAAATTATTAGTGCTCCCGGTGTCAATAAGAATGGTGATCGATTGTTGCTTCAGAAATCCTCCCTCTTTCATTGTTTACGGGTTCGCGTAACCGGTAAGGGCATGCATCATAATATCAATTGGCTGCTGTTCTTCATTCGTGACCTCTTCCGCATGCTCCTGGACCTCCTCCTCCATGTCTTCAAGAGGTTCAATCAATAGGAGGCGGCCTCTTTTGCAGCGATGATTGTGGTTCAATGGCTCGTCACAATGCCAACAAAGACCCTTTACTGATCGGTCATGTAGTTCTTCTCTTGTCAATTTTTTGGGCAGCGAAGGATGGCTGAGAGTAGAAGGGGGTTTATATGTTGAGGTTCTAGGAGTGGTTCTCATCCTCTGAGCATCTTGGTTGAGTCGTTCTTCTTGTATTCGGGCAAAAGAAATCACATGACCATCACGATGCACGGGTCACATGCGCTTAACTTCCCCTTTTATCTCTGGCTTGAGTCCTTCGATAAATATTCTTAACAATTGATGGTCAGTCCAATCACGAGCAAGGTAGGATAGCTTCTTAAACCTGGTTTGGTACTCTTGAATCGTAGAGGTTTGTCGAATCTTTACGAGTTGGCCATCGATATTTTCATACTCCGTAGGTCCAAAACAGTTCAGTAGTGTATTCTTAAATTGATTCCATGTCGGAGCCCTATGATTATATTCCAGCCAATTATATCATTGAATAGCATCTCCTTCAAGGTGGATGACAGCAATCTCCACCATAGCATTATCCAACGTTCGGTAGTCACGAAAGTAACGTTCTGTGTGCGAAATCCACCCCGCTAGGTCTCCTTCTTCCCATCATGGGAAGTCCACCCTCATGCATGGCTGAAGCATGTCTGAGGGCTGTCCTTCCTTCTCTGGGGTCCTTTCTAAATTCTCTCCTTGCTGCAGTTTGGTTGGACTCGATGGTTGTCTAATTCTGAATTCTGTAAACAAAGCATGCAATTTGTCTTCCAAGCGCGATTCAAGCCGTGATTCAATCCGAGATTCCCATGCTTCAAATTTGGCATCAATTGGATCTTGAGAAGCCATAGCATATGTCTGTAGATTAGAGATTCCTTTGTCTTTTTTCTGTTGATGGGTTAATGGCATGGGGTGGTGGAAGGTTCGAACAATAGATCGATGATTGAAAGGTTCAACTGTAATGGTTTACTGTTTTGGGCTATGGTTTTTGAAGTTTTTAGGGTTATAAAACTAGGTTATGATGGCTGCGTCTTGAGGCTAGAGGGATGCCCTAAAGATGTCTTGGCTTGTGGCAGCAAGGTGGCTAGGGTTTGGTAGGTTACAGAGAAGAAAAAAGGACAAAGGTGCAATACCAGATTTTTCGCCAAAAAAATTCTAGCAGTAAATATATAATTTTTTTCAGAAATTTTCAAAAGAGATTCAAGTAAAACTCAAAGGGGATCTACTAATAAGGAAGAGGTAATATTGTAAAAAATTTTGTAGGAAGAAATGACAGCAAGAGGTTTGGCAAAATTGAGAATCGCGGAGAGGTATTATAGCAGATTTTTACGTCTAAAGTGCAGCAGTTTGGACGTAAAAGATAAGTGGTTTATATTGAGAATTTTTCGACAAAACCAAAGGGAAAACCACTGTCAAGAAGTGTTAAAGCCGTCGTAAAAATTTCATAAAGATTTGGATAGAAAAAACATAGTAGCAAGATCAAAAAGGCAGTGCTATGCGGCTGAAATTCTGCAGTGCGACTTTCATTGTAGAGATGAAAACTTTACGATGAAAAGTTTATGCAGCAATATAGGAACGATTTTTTTAGATTTTTTGAATAAGGATAATTAAATTGCAGCAGCAGTAAGGTAGATAACAAGAACCTATTGCAATTCATGGGAAGATCAAAGGATGATCTACGGTGGTGGAGATGACGGCGGAATTCAGCGATGATCTTCTAAGCAATTGTGGGAATTGCTTTGCGTGGTTGTGGAGGGCTGGTGGATGGCTGTGGAAGGGCAGCGAGATGCCAAGAACGCTGCTCTGATACCAAATGTTAGAACCCTCCGCGGATTCTAAGCTTGGGGTTGATCTCTATAGGGGATCGGCCTCCTTGGAACTCTATAGGGGTTCCTTCCTCCAAGTTACTACTCAAAGGCTGCTAAAAGATTAATCTATTCATTCATTAAAAGAGGATGAATACATAGCTATTTATAGGGCTTCTAAGCCCCAACTCCTAATAGGACTCTTACTCTAGACTCCTACTTCTAACCAACTTTTAATTAGGACTCCTTCTCTTGTAGGATTCCTAATTCTAATAGGACTTTTTCCCTAATAGGACTTCTACTTCTAATAGGACTCTTTTCCTAATAGGACTCCTACTTCTAATAGGACTCTTTTCCTAATAGGACTCCTACTTCTAATAGGACTCTTTTCCTAATAGAACTCCTACTTCTAATAGGACTCTTTCTCTAATAGAACTCCTTTTCTAAGAAGCAACCTAACCCTAACCTAGCCGACCTCTTCACCTCTTTAATAGGGGTCGGCTAGATAGGATTTACATGAATGCCCTTATCAATGAAACTAAATTAGGACTCTCATAGCTAGAGTCCTAACATAGTGCTTTCGTATGTGATTTCAAGAGTGCACCACATGTCGCGTAATTTCATATATCGAAATCCGATTAAATTCATTTTTAGCAAAGCACAAAACAAAGTATTTATAACTTTTGCATTTAAAGAAAAAGTCTTCATTTCCAAATCATTCTAATTATTTATTAGTTTGGAAGACTTTTGAAAATTATTTTTGATAATATTCTATAAATTAATATTTAAAGAAAGCAAAAAAACTCTCATTCGAGTTTTCCAATATATGTAGTCTGTCCCATTAAATATAGGAGGATGAATGATAGAATGACCCTCTTGAAAGCTTAAAAGAGTTATTTTTCTTAGGTGTTAAACCAATACAAGAAATAAAGTAGCTCTAATACCAATTGTTAGGATTGCAATTGGCATTAAGAGGGGGTTGGGTGGGGTGAATTAGTGCAGCGATAAAATGATTCATCGATTTTAAAAAATTTCATTCGATCAAAACACATTCGATCAAAATGCTTTAAACTTATGATAGCAGTAAGCAAGTAAGGTGATTTAAACTTGTGAGAGTAGTGAGCAAATAACTCAGTTAGAATAGGAATGAAAAGCATAAAGTAAAAGAGCACAAAAGATATTACACTGGATTTTATAGTGGTTCAATCATCCAACTTATGTTCACTCCTGAATTCTCCTTCATCAAGGCCACCAACATCCATTAGCAGTCTTCCTTCAATGAGCGAAAACGAACCATCCTTTTACAAACTCTTTCCTTTACAAGTGTTCCCTCACATACCTCTCTTAGGAGCTAACTTTAAGATCTAGGAGGAGGGATTTCTATACTTAGAATTATAGAGTTTTTCCTTTCTTGTCTTGCTCAATTCTTGCTATGCCAAGCAAGAATAGCTGGGGTATTTATAGATCCCAAGTGGCTTTAAAACTTGAAGTCAAAATTTAAACACCTCGAAATTTTAGGGTACTAGTGGTACCACTACCTATGTTGGACGGTTCCATCGCCTAGTATACTCTGAAACTAGGTGGTACTATCGCCTAGTCTAGCGATGCTCTGGCGGTACCATCGCTTATTTTAGTTGTGCCACCGCTTGACCCACTTGTTGGGTCATTGTTTGGGCCTTTCACTTGTACCAACATAACCCAAACTTGAGCCTAATTGGCCCCTAATTGAGTTAGTCTAATTCTAACCCAATTACACCTAAAATCTACTTCGATCTAGATAATTATTATAAAGCTTAATCAAATATGGGTTTGAACCTATCATACATATAGTTCATATATTAGATGACTACTCTAACTCGTAAATTATGAAAGTTAGAAAAACTTTAGAATATTAGCCTATTACAGTTTAAATTGATATTGGTAGCACTAACAATTTTATCGATAGTAAGACTGTTGATCCATTAGCCTACCACATTGAAGGCTATGACAAATTCAAAGTAAAAGTTGCTGATGGATGAATTTTAACTTGTGATAGCAAATGTTCAAAGATAAAATTAATTATATGTTAAATCTTGGATTTTGATGATAAAATCAATTAGTGAAATATTTGTTCTAATCTATATTATCGAGATAAGTGTGTAGGATTAACTACGATGGGATGGAAACATAAAACGATTTATCGAGGTCAAGTCCGTCGGGAGTTCAAGAGTTTATCGGAAGTCCGAAGGATCATCGGAAGTGTTGTCGGAACCAACCGAGATCTAATCAAGGACTTACCGAAGTTTTCAAAAGTTCACCACAAAGATCGTCGAAGGTTCACAGAGTTTACCAAGAAGGTTCGAAAGCTTGCCGAAGACTCGTTGAGCTCGCCATACAATCCGAGAGCATGCTGGGAGTTCATTGGAAGAAATCCGAAGGAAGTATCAGAAGTCCACCGGAATCTCGTCATAAAGCTCGCCGGAAGTAGACTTGAAAAATGTCGATTTAAATCACTTAGAATTATATTTCAATTTCATAGTTGACATGTAATTAGGGTAAGGATTTGGAAATAATCCTGTTTAAACCTAGTATGGGCCAACTGGGCTCTTATTGGGTCAACTTGGGCCTAAAATAGGGCCCATTCAGCTTTGTTGAATGGGCCAGGCGGTGGAACCGCCCACCAGCCGAGCGCCATGTAGTGGTACTGCTTAGCCTGGGGCAGTGGCATCACCCAGCGCCAGAAGACAACGGCGGTAGCATCGCTGGCTTAGCAGTGGAACTGCTCAGTGCACTATCGCTTTACAACCGACAGACGTAAGGCACCGCCAAAGACTGAAACCCAAACAAAATTCAAGTTTGGAGCTCAAATTTGAATCCTCTTTGAATCTATAAATACCCCCCCTTTCTCAACTGAAAGAGCACCCTTTTGAGAGTTAAAAATTGAGCAAAAATCTTGGCAAAAGTCTTATTTTCATTAGCTTGTGTTCACCCCCTTCTTTCTCTTTGGAAAATCTGTAAGAGTGTGAACTTCTTGTAAAAGGGTTGTAAGAGGGGTGTTTGGTCCTTCCCCTTCAAAAGGATTGCTAGTGGAAGTTGGGAGCCTTATCGAAGAAGGCTTCGGAAGTGGATGTAGGTCACTTGACCGAACCACTATACATCATGGCGTTCTTGAATGCGTGAGTATTTAAATTTCTGAATCATTCCTTTTACTTGGCTGCAAATCATTTAGTTTTTCATCACCTTGACTCAAGCAACTTCAATCAAGTCATCTTTCATTGAATCAAAATTTTCATACGAACTAGCTATTTACGAAATCGGTTTCAAACTTACAGTTGTAATCCGCTGCACTAATTCACTCCCCCCCCCTCTTAGTGCCTCTCAGATCCTAACAATTGATATCAGAGCAAGGTTAACTCTCATATTTGGTTTAAAACCCAAGAGAAATGGCCTATTCCGGCATGCAAGAGGGTCACTCCATTACTCGTCCGCCTATGTTTAATGGGTCGGATTATACGTATTGAAAGACTTGTACGAGGATCTTTCTTATTTCTATGGATTTTGAGCTTTGGAATATCATTGAGAATGGTTTTCAAAAATCTTCTCTTCTGATGAGTGAATGGAATGAGTCGAAGAAGAAAGTTTTTGCTTTAAATGCAAAGGCTATGAATGCCTTGTTTTGTGCACTAGACAAAAATGAATTTAATCGCGTATCAATTTATGAATTGGCTTTTGATATTTGGCGCACTCTTGAGATCACTCATGAAGGCACTAGCCTAGTGAAAGAGTCTAAAATCAATATTCTTGTTCATTCTTTTGAACTTTTCTGGATGAAACCAAGTAAGTCCATCGGAGACATGTACACCCGCTTTACAGATGCCATCAATGGACTCAAAGTACTTGGTAAAGGTTTTTCTAACTTTGAACTTGTAACTAAGATTTTAAGATCTCTTCCAAAGAGTTGGGATCCAAAAGTTACAGCTATTCAAGAGGCTAAGGACCTTAAGACCTTTCTTCTCAAAGAACTTATTGGGTCTCTAATAACCTACGAAATAACGTGCCATACTCATGAAGAGCTTGAGACCCCCTTCCAAAGAACAGGAAGGATATGACACTAAGAACACAAGAAGACCACTTGAAAGAAATATCAAGTGATGAGGATAGTGACAATGACATTGCACTTTTAACTCGAAAATTTAAAAAATTTATAAGAAAGAATAAATTTAAAAATGACACAAAAAAATAAACTTGAACATAAAAAGGATCAAGTCATTTGCTACGAGTGCAAGAAGCTAGGGCACTTCAAATATGAATGCCTCCAAGCCAAGAAGAAGCAACCAAAGAAGAAGAAAGCATTGAAGGCTACATGGGATGATTCAAGTGACTCCGAGATTGAAGAAGCAAGCAACAAAGAGGAGGCTAACTTCAAGCTAATGGCCTTAGGAGAAGAGGTTAGTGAGTTATTTAATGAAGAATTATCTTTCGTTGAACTTTCTATCGCCTTTCATGATTTATTTGATGAATGTAAAACTACTAGTAAGAAGTTTAATTTACTAAAAAAAGAGCATGCTTTATTATAAAATAAGTTAAATAGTCTCCAAACTCCTTCTCTACCCCCATGGTCTAAGTGTGAACACTTAGAAGCAATAAAAAATAAGAACTTGCTACTCAAAGAGACGTTAAACAAGTTTAAGATCGGTGGCAAGGGCTTGGACATGATCCTTGCTAACAAGGGTTACGTCGGAAATAGAAGTGGAATTGGATTTATAAGTGGATCTCATCGAAATCCCACCACCTTCATTAAAGGACCCACATTGCATGTATCACCCCATTTGAAATATAATTTTTGCGATAAAACTAGATATGTTGTTTATAAATGTCCATTTAAAAAAATTAGTCTACAAAAATTAATATGAGTTCCTAAAGGAACCATAAACAATTCAATGTTGAGTTACAAAATAAGTAGATCAATTTGTGGGGCACCCAAAATCAAATGGGTACCTAAAAACCATCCTTTTTTATAGACAAACTCACAAACTAGGAGCAAGAGATGGTATCTTGATAGTGGATGCTCAAGGCACATGACCGGAGATCCATCTTATTTCTCTATGCTCACTAGCAAAGAAGAAAGGTATGTCACCTTCGGAGATAACAATAAGAGTAAAATCATTGGTATGGGAACCATAGGTAAAAAATTGAGTTTTTCAATTGATGATGTGTTGCTAGTTGATGGTTTAAAACATAATCTTTTAGGCATTAGTCAATTATACGATAAAGGTTATGTTGTTAGATTTGAATCTAATGTTTGCATTATTGAAAAACCAAACAATGACATATCCATGATTGCTTTAAAACAAAATAATATCTACACCATTAATATTGATGAACTAAGTAATGAAATATGATTTTTAGTTTTGAATGATGATGCTTGGCTTTGGCATAGGAGATTAGGCCATGCAAGCATGAAACTAATATCTAAGATTTCATCTAGAGAGTTAGTACGAGGGATTCCCAATATGAAGTTTGTAAAGGACAAAGTATGTGATGTGTGTCAAATAGGAAAACAAATAAAAACTATTTTCAAACCAAAAAATCAAATTAGCACCACTAGACCATTGCAATTGATTCATTTGGACTTATTTGGACCAATTGACATAACAAGCCTAGGAGGTAGCAAATATGCCTTCGTAATTGTGGATGACTATAGTAGATACACTTGGACCTATTTCTTGGCTCACAAAAGTGATTGTTTCAAATATTTCTCTAAATTTTGTAAACTTACTCAAAATGAAAAAGGTTTCATGATTTCATCAATTCAGAGTGATCATGGTGGTGAATTTCAAAACCATGACTTCTAAAATTTTTGTGAAATAAACGGATATAACCATAACTTCTCTACTCCGAGGAATCCTCAACAAAATGGAGTAGTGAAAAGGAAAAATAGAAATTTACAAGAAATAGCTAGAACTATGTTAAATGAATATAATTTACCCAAATATTTTTGGGCTAAAGCTGTGAACACGGCTTGCTATGTCATGAATAGAGTTCTAGTAAAACCATCTCTATCTAAGACTCCATATGAATTATGAAATAATAAAAAACCTAATGTCTCTTACTTTAAAGTTTTCGATTACAAATTCTTTATCTTGAATGAAAAGGATGTCATAGGAAAATTCGATGCTAAATCCGATGAAGGCATCTTTCTTGGTTACTCTTCTATTTCTAAAGATTTTTAAGTTTTCAACAAAAGAAGATCTATTCATGTGGTTTTTAATGAATTTTTTAAATTTAAGAAAATAGATTTTGATGATGATCTTGGTTTTGATGATTTGAATTTGAATGAACCCTCTCCTCAAAATGGCAACTTGGATGCATCTTCTTCCCAAATTTCCTTACCCAAGGAATGGAAGAATGTAGATGCACATCCCAAGGAGTTAATTATAGGAGATACATCTAAAGGGATTCAAACTCGTTCTTCATTTAAAAATTTTTGTGCCCATGCCGCTTTTCCTTCTCAAATTGAACCAAAGTGCATTGATGATGCCTTAAAAGATGATTCTTGGGTCATCGCAATGCAAGAAGAGTTAAATCAATTTGAGAGGAATGAGGTATGGAAGCTTGTTCCTAGACCTAATGACCATTTAGTTATTGGTACTAAATGGGTCTTTAGAAACAAGCAAGATGAATACGGTATCGTGGTTAGAAACAAGGCTAGATTAGTGGCCGAAGGTTTCAACCAAGAAGAAGGTATTGACTATGAAGAGACCTTCGCTCCTGTGGCAAGATTAGAAGCCATCGGGATGCTTTTTGCCTATGCTAGTAGTAATGATTTTAAACTATTTCAAATGGATGTCAAAAGTGCTTTTTTAAATGGCTTTATTTCTGAAGAAGTATATGTTGAACAACCTCCTGGATTTGAAAATTCTTTTATTCCTAATCATGTGTTTAAATTAACTAAGGTTCTCTATGGATTAAAACAAGCTCCTAGAGCTTGGTATGAAAGGCTTAGCTCCTTTCTTATCTCAAATAATTTTACAAAAGGCAAGGTTGATACTACATTGTTTATCAAACATTTTGAAAATAATTTTTTTATTGTTCAAATTTATGTTGACGACATTATTTTTGGTTCTTTGGATGAATCACTATATGAATCTTTTGCCAAGTGTATGAGTTATAAATATAAAATGAGTCTAATGGGAGAATTAACCTTCTTTCCTGGATTACAAATTAAACAACTTGGTAATGACATATTCCTTAATCAATCTAAATATATATTAGAATTATTAAAAAGATTTAACATTGATGGTTCAAAAGCCATAAATACTCCTATGAATACTTTCACTAAGTAAGATTTGGATGAAAGTGGAGAAAATTTTGATCAAAAGACATAGGGGAATGATATGTAGCTTGCTCTATTTTACCACAACTAGACCAGATATCATGTTTAGTATAGGACTTTGTACGAGATTTCAAGCTGATCCTAAGCTGTCTCATCTTAAAGCCATTAAAAGAATTCTTAGATATCTTAAAGGTACTCATAATCTAGGATTATGGTATCCAAAATCCGATAACATTGATTTAATAACTTATGCGGATGCCGATTTTGACGGATGTAGAATAGATAGAAAAAGTACATCCGGAACATGTCAATTCTTAGGACATGCACTTGTTTCTTGGACTTCTAAAAAACAAAACTCGGTTGCTTTATCTACAATCGAAGCTGAATACATAGCTGCAAGTGCATGTTGTGCTCAAGTCATTTACATGAAAAATATATTAGAAGATTATGGAATTTATTTAAATAACATTCCCATAAAATATGATAATACAAGTGCTATTTGTCTAATCAAAAATCATATTCAACACTCTAGAACTAAGCATATCGACATAAGACATCACTTTATATGAGATCATGTCAACAGTAATGATGTCACTCTTGAATTTATTGATACAAAATATCAATTAGCGGACATTTTTACAAAACCCTTAAATGAAGAACAATTTGACTTCATTAGAAGGGAATTAGGCATGTTGAATTATCCTCATGAATGAGCTACATTATATATATATATATATATATATATATATTAAAGGAAAATATAATAAAATTTTGAAGGAAGTGCAACAGATGAACCGTAAAATAGATTACTTGTATAGGCATCTTGGAATTCCCCCTAAGGAATAGTTGTTGTCTTTAACTCTTGTTTTGTTATCCTTATCACTACTATGGATGATGTTGTATGCTTCTAAGTATGATGTTATTTTTATTTTATCAACTCGGCCTTTGAATGAATTTTTCATTCGATCGTAATTTTTGGATGACGCTTTCATATTTTGTATGATTTGATATCTTCCTCGAATGATTTCATGCTCCTTCCATGGCTCGATAATTAATCAAATTTTTAATGATTAATCAAATTTTGTAATCTCCTACTCATGGCTTGATCAATGAGGATTTTTTCTTTGGAGTAATGCATGATTTCTTCATCTTTTTTTGTTTGTTGATGACAAAGGGGGAGAAAAATGTAAAATTGATATGATGAAATGTAAAATGAATTAATTGTATCGCATCGTAAATGTTTAAAATGTAAATTTCTTTTAGATAAGCAATTTCTTCATTTGATATCATGCCTTCATATTGAACACTCTTTTGGATATCACTTGATCCTTGAATTAATAATTCTTGTCATTATAGGTGTAATACCTTGATATTGGTAATAATACGAAGTTTTCATATTTATGCTTAAGCTTGCTTATTAAGTTTGATGTTAGATGAAATTTATCGGTTTTGGCTTGAATTCAAAAGATTGAATTCAAGTGTTTTTTACTTTCTCATGATATGGCATATAGATAGGGGGAGTTAAGAGTAACTCCATCATCAATTGATTGTCATCATCAAAAAAGGGGAGATTGTTAAATCTCGGATTTTGATGATGAAATCAATTGGTAAAATATTTGTTCTGATCTATATTGTCGAGATAAGTATGCAGGATTAACTATGATGGGATGGAAACATAAAGCGATTTACCGAGATCAAGTCCGTCAGGAGTTCAAGAGTTCATCGGAAGTCCGAAGGATCGTCGGAAGTGTTGTCGGAACCAACCGAGATCGAATCAGGGACTTATCGAAGTTTTCAGAAGTTCGCCACAAAGATCATCGAAGGTTCACGGAGTTTACCGAGAAGGTTTGGAAGCTTGCCGAAGACTCATTGAGCTCACCATACAATCCGAGAGCATGCTGGGAGTTCGCCGAAAGAAATCCGAAGGAAGTGTCGGAAGTCCACCAGAATCTCATCGTAAAGCTCGCAAGAAGTAGACTTGAAAAATATCGGTTTAAATCACTTAGAATTATGTTTCAATTTCGTAGCTGACATGTAATTAGGGTAAGGATTTGGAAATAATCCTATTTAAACCTAGTAGGGACCAACCGGGCTCTTATTGGGTCAACTTGGGCCTAAAACAGGGCCCATTCAGCTTTACTGAATGGACCAAGTAGTGGAACCGCTTGTGCCAAGCAGTGGAACCGCCCACCAGTCGAGCGCCAGGTGGTGGTACCGCTCAGCCTGGGGCGGTGGCACCGCTCAGTGCCAGAAGGCAGCGACAGTAGCACCGTTGCCTTGGGCGGTTCCACTGCCTATGCACTGTCAGTCTAACAACTGACAGGCGGTGGCACCACCAGCACCAAAAAACCCAAACATAATTCAAATTTGGAGCTCAAATTTGAATCCTCTTTGAATCTATAAATACCCCCCCACCCTTTCTCAGCTGAAAGGGCACCCTTTTGAGAGTTAAAAATTGAACAAAAGTCTTGGCAAAAGTCTTATTTTCATGAGCTTGTATTCATCTCATTCTTTCTCTTTGGAAAATCTGTAAGAGTGTGAACTTCTTGTAAAAGGGTTGTAAGAGGGGTGTTTGGTCCTTTCCCTTCAAAAAGATTGCTAGTGAAAGTTGGGAGCCTTATCGGAGAAGGCTTCGGAAGTGGATGTAGGTCACTTGACCGAACCACTATACATCGTGGCATTCTTGAATGTGTAAGTATTTAAATTTCTGAATCATTCCTTTTACTTGGCTGCAAATCATTTAGTTTTTCATCACCTTTACTCAAGCAACTTCAATCAAGTCATCTTTCATCGAATCAAAATTTTCGTACGAACTAGCTATTTACGAAATCGGTTTCAAACTTACGATTTTAATCCACTGCACTAATTCACCACCCCTCCCCCCCACCCCCCCTCCCCCCCCCCCCTTCTTAGTGCCTCTCCGATCCTAATATTATATAGGGCTAAGAGTTGTAGATTTCTTTCTACTACCCTTGGAAGACTTCAAAGTGGTACTTAGAATTGAATGGCTATCAACCCTGAATGATGTTTCTTGAAATTTTTCTAAATTAATCAAGAAGTTTTTTATTAATAAAAAGTAGGTGATCCTAAAGGGAAGACATGGAAGTAAGGTCACAACTATCACTAGCCATTGTATAGAGAGGGTTCTTCAGAAGATTATAATGACAACTACACCGAAAGGCCGACCTATTACTTACACTATCAATAAGTGGAGATCATACTTACTTGATTAACGAGTTATGATGCGTCACAGATACCTTGTGACTGAAGTACTAAAAGAGAAGCTCTCCGAATTTGATACTGCCTAGTCTTGAGAATAAGGCTAATTGAAAGGGGGAGGAATTGTTAGGATCTCTTTATTTTTTGAGCTTTGAATAATATTTTATTGAGTTTATCTAGTTCAATAAGAGTTAGATAGGGGTTTCTTTTTTATATTTATTTATTTATTAAGAGTCTAAGTCCTGATGAACTCTCGGTAGAATTATATAAGTATGGATGTATTTATTTATTTTAATAATCAATAAAATATTATTTTAACCTTTTGATAAACCCTAGGAGATCGATCCCCTCGAAGTGATCATCCCCTTTTCTTTTGCTTCTATCGCTTTTTTTATGATAAAACCCTAGGGATCTTATCACACCTTAACAATGTTTTGCTACTATTTTAGGATGTATAATGAGCAACTATTGGATCTTGTCGAGTTGAGTTGATCTTCAAAGCGATCTTACCACTGGGAAAACAATCCTTATACTCCTATCGAGTTGGAAGAGTTATCCTCCTCTCAATAGATTTGTTAAAGCCACATTGCCACATGAGATAGTAAACACTGATGATCATGGAGCCAAAGAAAGGCTTAGGATTCGGGTGTGGACCAACATCATCCGACTAAAGATAATGAGAGCAATTTTTGTGATTCCAATTGTATAAATATAATATAACATAATAACATATATTAGATTACTTGAACATATAGAAAAGTCACAACGGAAACAATAGAAGTTTGGTGCAAATATGTAACTACGTTGATGCTAACAAACAATCCAAATGGTACTAACACAATTATAAATGTTCCAATTGTTCCCAAATTAAAAAGATATGTTTTGCTATTTCATCCCCAGCATAGTCATTACGTAGTAACCAAAGGTAGTAATGTTACCCTTGGCCGATTGGTTTTATATATATATATATATATATATATATATATATATATATATATATATTCGGCATAAATTTATCCATAAGGTATAAAGGTATATGTACATATTCCCAGCCTTACATCCAGAAATTCTGGGACCAGTCATATTCTACTTAGATCATGTAATAGATCTGGAATTTGACTCGGCACCGCAGCCGTTTGGTCCATAGTGACTGAGAAAACAGAAGCATCATGATCTTCCAAATCAAGTTCAAAGGACAGTGCCCCATCGGAGGGGAACATCTCAGGATGGATCAAGCTATCGAGTTCTCCGAAGATGTTCGTCATCTCCATCGTATTCAGCTCGAGCATCGAGTCATCAGCATTCGTTTCCGCACCAGTCAAAGTCGGTGGGAGAGACTGGTCAACGTCAAGGCTTTTCTCAAAGAGATCGACGCGTGCATTTGGATTTCCTTGGTTTATAGTACTCCAAAGATCAGCGTTATAGGCCACATCGTAGATGGAACTAGTTGGATTTGGATCGATATGGCAACCTGGAGCTTGACTGTGATGTAGGTTCCCGCCGTTGCCATCTCGATAAATGTTCCCCGTAATTTGATCAGGAAGTACAGCACAGCCGTACCAGTTGCAGGAGAAGTTCATGCCTGTAAACGTGTCCACATCCATGGCTGAGTACTGTGGCACGTCCATAGGTTGCTCTTTCACGGTCTCTGAGGCAGATGGGTTCTCGACAACATGAATACGTGCACTAGATGGGGAGAACTCGCCCTTCGTAGCTTCTTCCGTGCAGTGGTTTTCTCCTTCCAAGGGTGGAGGAAGTCGAGGAGGAATACCGCATTGCGGCTCAAGATACGTCTTCAATTCATGCCTAAGGACAGCGTCCAGAATGTCAATCTCCTTCGCCGTGATCTTATCTTGGAGGCCTTTGGACTTCTCGACCAGCCATTGGATCTTTGCGATGTCGGGCATCAAGTGCTCGATGACGGATATCAGAACGCTCACCTTCCACGCCTTCTTCAGGTCGTGTGGCTTCTTATATGGTGGAGGCCGTGGATCTTTGGGGATCCCGATCTGCTGCCACCACTCCTCCGTCATGGTACGCCACCATAGTGGTGGAACACCCTTGTCCATCGGGAACCTCCGCTGAGTGATAGCGGATAAGATTTCCTCAAACTGTACGAGAAAATTCCGCTGGTTTGTTGAGGGAAATCCTCCCTGGTTATTGAGGGAAATCCTCCTGGTTGTTGAGGAAAATCCTCTCTCCTAACCTGTATAAATATAACTCATACTGTACTAATCAAAATAAGCTTTCACGATTATATTTTTATTTTAACATGGTATCAGAGCCACTTGCCTAAGAGCAAGCTCTTTTTCTCGCTGTCCAACGATAGCAATTGATCGGTGTCATCTTCCAAGCTCGGCGAAAGGTGCAGCATCCGAGAAGTCTTTCTTAACTCCACTGCGATCGGTGTTCTGCTCCTTCTTCGGCGATATTGCTTGCTTCCTCCTCCTCCCCAGCAACCGCGACACATCCTTGGTAGACGACGGCAGCTTCTTTCTCTCCGCCTCCTGCCACTCGCTCCCTGCAAACACAAACGAATGCAGCGTCCTCTACGCTCACCTCTTCGGTGATCACGCAAAGGGAATTCAGAGTTCCATCGGCTGCCAGCAACTACCGCTGCCGATACTTCTCTAATTCTGCCAAGTCGATGCCGAGAAACCTCTTGGCATGACCTAGGAATCTGCCTCTTTTCTTCGTTGTTGACCCAGGAATCGTTGTAGTTTCCTACCGCTGCCTCTGATCAGTGATCGAATCATCCAACGATCAGTTCTACTGAATCGACGTCCAGAATCCTTAAAATGTCTTCCTCATCTACATCTGACACTCTTGTTATTATCCCTATAGGGAACCATAGTACTTCTCAACCTACAGGTCTTATTACCATCAATGCTACAACGCTCATTACCTTCAAGTTATCCAAAGGCAGCAACTACGCATCGTGGCGTGCATAATTTTTTAATATCCTATTTGGATATGATTTATTAGGCTACATCGACAACTCTTTTTGTTGTCCACCTGCATTAATCAACGTTACAGGAGAACCCCATCCAGTACCAAATCCAGCCCACAAGTTATGGCTACGTCAAGATCGTCTCATTCTTTAAGCTATTCAAGCCTTAATCGCTGGGTCTATCGCTCCACTGATTTCTTCTTGTACGACTACTGCAGAAGCATAGTACAAGTTGCAAACCATCTTAGCAAATCGCTCGCATACTCGCATGCTTAGACTTCTATTCAGTCTAATGAAAATGAAACAAGAGGGAAGTACTATTGCTGATTATCTACAAAATATCAAAGTTATTATCGATGATTTGGCTTTGATAGGTCATTCCATGAGTGATGAAGAAGTCCTAGTCCATACTCTTAATGGCCTAGGAGGCGAGCATAAAGAACTAGCAGCAGCAATTCGAGCACATGACTCACAAATATCATTTGAAGAACTCTATGACAAGTTGACTGACTATGAGATGTATTTGAAGTGCCATGATAAGTTGCCCGAACCAACTATCACAGCTCAGGTCAATCAAAAATTCAAAAGGAAGAGCAACTAGTACAATACGCAAGTCAACAAAAGTCTGGCTCAACTGCCTCTTGACCCTATGGGTCACAAGCAAACCCCCTCTCATCCACATCATTGCTTTCAAGATATCAACTTCAACACTTAATAGCCCTGGCATCCTAATCGCATTAGCCAACAACGAGTTATCTACCAGCTATGTGATAAAGTCGAACATTCTGTGAAAGTATGCCGGTCTCGACCCAGACTCCCTGCTCCATCATGGTGGCCTCAAGCGAATCTCATGACTACTCCAACCACTAGCCAATCTAATTGGCTTATGGACTCTGGAGCCTCTCATCACATCACGTCTGATCTTCAGAACCTGTCCATCCACAACAACTATGGCAGCAATGAAGATATTATCATCGGTGACGGTAAAAGAGTTCCTATTACTCATACTAGTTCCATAACGCTTAATTCACTTATAATAACATTTACACTCGATGATGTCTTGTGTGCACCTCACATTTCACGAAATCTTATTTCCGTTTCTCAATTCTGTAAACAGAATAATACCTCCATTGAATTCTTTCCTGACTCCTTTCTTGTCAAGGATTTGAGCATAGGGGCATCCTTAGTCCAAGGCCAGAATAAAGACAACATTTATGAGTGGCCATCAGCTTCGTAACTTACCTAGCCTACTGCTCACTCTTCTGTTGCAGCTCCAGTTGATGTGTGGTATCGTCGTCTTGGTCACCCCTCCTCCTTTATCCAGCATAAATTACTTTCTCGTTATTCTCTTTCTACTTTTAAAACCAGTAGCATTAATATGTATTGTGATGCTTGTCTTAGCAATAAAAGTCATCGACTACCCTTTGGAACATCCTCCATATCTTGCTCTAAACCGTTTGAAATTATTTATATAGATGTTTGGGGCCTTGCCCCAACCCTTTCTTTTGATAAGTTTAGATTTTATGTTATTTTTGTAGACTATTTCACCAAGTACACATGGTTATATCCTCTCCACCACAAATCTGACGTTTCAACAATCTTTACTAACTTTTGGAAGTTGGTCAAAAATTTCTTTCAGTCTTCAATCAAAATGGTTTACTCTGATGGCGGAGGCGAATATCAAGCCCTCACATCTTGTCTCTCAGCTTGTGGTATACAATACCTCAAGTCACCCCCACATACTCCCTAATTAGTTGGTTCTGCTGAACGCAAACATTGGCATATTGTTGAAACTGGTCTCCCACTTCTACATCAAGCATCCATGCCCCCAACTTTTTGATCAGCAGCTTTTTAAACTGCCGTCTATCTAATTAATCGTATGCTCACTTTAGTCCTATAATACCAGTCACCATTTGAAAAACTTTTAAACAAGCCTCCAAATCTTCAAAAACTCAAAGTCTTTGGTTGTTTATGTTATCCATGGCTACGGCCTTATACCTCACACAAACTAACACCCCAATCCAAGCCTTGCACCTTTATAGGATATTTTCTTTATATCACGTCATGTTACTTTTGTGGAGTTTACTTTTCCTTTTCATAAATCTCCCCTCATCCTACACAAAACATCATCGGGTGTAAATGGGTCTTTCGAATTAAGCAGAATCCAGATGGATCTGTTGCTAGATATAAATCACATCTAGTAGCCAAAGGGTTTCATCAACGACCTAGAGTTGACTTCACAGAGACTTTCAGTCCCATTGTTAAACCCACAACAATTCGACTTATTCTAAGTTTGGCCGCTTCAAAAGGCTGGCAGCTACGACAACTAGATGTTAACAATGCCTTTCTACAGGGGACTCTAACTGAAGATATCTATATGTAGCAACCCCCTGGCTTCATTCATCATCAATATCCAAGACATGTGTGTAAACTACAAAAAGCTATTTATGGACTTCGTCAAGCTTCAAGAGCCTGGTATACTGAACTTGGCTCATTTCTGACATCAACTGATTTCATCAACTCCCAGTCTGATACCTCGTTATTCTTACGACAACAAAATAAACACACAATATATCTTCTCGTATATGTGGATGATATTATTGTTATAAGCAATGATCCCTTGGAGATTCAGACATTCCTAAAATAATTAGCTGATCGATTCTCCCTCAAAGATCTTAGACTCTTAAGTTACTTTTTGGGAGTTGAAGCAACATTTATATCTTCAGGTCTTCTCCTATCATAAAGAAAGTATATTCAAGACCTATTATCCAAAACAAACATGCAAGATGCAAAAGAAGTTACAACTCCTCTCTCTACTACTGAATCACTCAAATTATGTGATGGAAGTCCTATTTCGGATGCTACTCAATATCGATAAGTACTTGGCTCCTTACAGTACTTGGCTCTCACCCGTCCAAATATCTTATTTGCAGTCAATAAATTATCTCAATTCATGCACCAGCCATCTACTACGCATTGGTCTACCATTAAACGAATTTTGCAATATCTTGAAGGAACCCTTCATCATGGCCTGTTTCTTCGCAAACACACCCCACTTAATCTCCATGCCTTTGTTGATGCTGATTCAACGGGGAACTTTGATGATAGAACTTCTATGTCATGGTATATTATTTTTCTTGGAGCTAATCCTATCAGTTGGAATTCTAAGAAGCAAAAGACAGTCGCATGGTCTACGACTGAAGCTGAATACCGTACCATCACTATAGCTACTACTGAACTCAATTGGGTCACAAATCTCCTTAAGGAACTCAACATCAACTCTACCCTTCCTCCTACAATATATTGTGATAATATTAGAGCTACCTACTTAGGTATCAATCTAGTATTCCACTCACGCATGAAACACATCACCATCGACTTCCACTTCATGCGAGATCAAGTTGTCAGACATCAACTACGTGTCTCTCACGTACATACGGCTAATCAACTAGCAGACTCACTCACGAAGCCTCTTGCCCATAAACTATTTTCATTACATCGATCCAAGATTGGTATCCATGATAGGAGCACCATCTTACGGGGGCATGATAGCGGATAAGATTTCCTCAAACTGTACGAGGAAATCCCGCTGGTTTGTTGAGGGAAATCCTCCCTGGTTGTTGAGGGAAATCCTTCTAGTTGTTGAGGGAAATCCTCTCTCCTAACTTGTATAAATATAATTTATACCGTACTAATCAAAATAAGCTTTCACGATTATATTTTTATTTTAACACCGAGGAGGATCGCAGTAGGGCATCAAGGCGGACAAGAGGGAGCCCGCCGTCGTGTCCTGCAACTCCTACAGCGCGTTAGGAATGGAGAATTTGGAGCTCATCTCACTTCTAGTAGACCACTGGACTCTCCATATGATAGTCTCTTATCGCAGCTGGGCCCTGCCGATCGAACCGAATGTTGGACTGAGAGCCCAGTTCAACCCATATGGGCTTTAGTGGCCCATAGCCCTCTTGTTAACCCTAAACTCTAACCTAAACCTAATTATATATAGGAGCTAATGGTGGCTACGAAATTAGCAGATTAAACATCACAGCAAAGGGTAGAATCTTCGCAGCGACATTAGGGATTCAAAAAGAGGAGAAAATGGCAGAAAAACAAAAGAAAAAGAAAGAAAAGAAGACAAGAAAAACATAGAAATTATTCTCACTCATCCAAACAGTTTCTTATCTCAGGTTAGATCAGATCTTCAGTGAATTCTTTTGTGATTGCTTGAGGAGGTTTTGGATATTGTGCACAATGACGTGATCCTTGTATCCCAGTTATTCTCTTGTGATTGTTGCTTGGGTTTTGGGCAAGAGATTCGAGAATTATATATTCATTATTTCTTTAGTGGATTTTCTTTGGTTTGCCCCGTGGTTTTTACCCTTCACGTTGAAGGGGTTTTTCACGTAAATCTTGGTGTTCTATTTGATTGTGATTTCTGTTTAATTCTGCTATGTGTTACAGCATGCTAGTATTTGTTCATATACAAAAGTTATTGTTTGTTGTCTATCCTTTTTTTATTTCACCTATCAACTGGTATCAGAGCAAGGTTTTGGTGATTTAATTTTTGTATTTGAACATGGAGGTTAGTAATGTTTCTCGCATGATTAGTTTGAACGGAAATAATTGGATGATTTGGAAACCAAGAATGGAAGATCTCTTGTATTGCAAAGATTTGTATGGACCTTTGCAAGGGGATAGTGAAAAACCCACAACTATGACAGATGATGAGTGGAAGAGATTAGATCGAAAAACGGTTAGGTTTATTCGATAGTGGCTCGATGATAGTATCTTTCACCATGTTTCTACTGAAAGTTCTGTATATTCTCTTTGGAAAAAGTTGGAAGGTCTCTATGAAAGAAAAACCGCTGGCAACAAAGGTTTTTTGATCAGAAAACTTGTGAACCTAAAATATAAAGAGGGTGCTTCTATTGTTGAGTATTTGAATGAAATACAGAGTATTACTAACCAGTTATCTTCTATGAAAATGTCTCTTGATGATGAGTTGCAGGCATTGTTATTTCTTAGTTCATTGCTAGAAAGTTGGGAGACACTAGTGGTTTCCCTCAGTAATTCTGCGCCAGATGGTATTGTTACCATGAGTCAAATAACAAGCAGTTTGTTGAATGAGGAGTTGAGAAGAAAGAACTCAACAGTATCTCAGATTGATTCACAGGCACTTATCTCAGAAAACAGAGGAAGGTCAAGGTCTAAAGATAGAAGCAGTTCATGTATAGGTAGAAGCAAGTCAAGATCAATGAAAGATATTATTTGCTATAACTGTGGTGAGAAAGGACATTATAAGAATCAGTATAAGCAACCTAAGAAGAGCAAGAAAAAGGGAAAAGAAGTAGAGTCTACAGAGTCGAAAGAGAATATCACGGCTACAGTGCAGGTTGGTGATTATTTGATTTTGTCCCCTTCTGATGATATTTTTTCTTATATGTGTTAAGATCTCGAGTGGATAATTGACATAGGAGCTTCTTATCATGCTACACCATAGAGGGAGTTTTTTTCTACGTACAGGTCTGGAAATTTTGGTGTTACCAAGATGGGCAACCATAGCACAGCAGACATCATTGGCATGGGTGACATCCACATAAAGACTAATCTTGGATGCAAGTTGGTACTTAAGGATGTGAGGCATGTGATTGACTTGAGGCTGAATCTAATTTCAGTTGGAAGATTAGATGATGAAAACTATGATAGCAGGTTTTACAAAGGGCAATGGAAACTCAGTAAGGGTTCTCTTGTTATAGCTAATGGAAAGAAATGTCACACTTTGTACAGGTTGCAAGCCAAAGCTTGTGGTGAACAGTTAAATGCTACAGAGAAAGACTTCAGCATGGAGTTGTGGCATAGGAGATTGGGACACATGAGCGAGAAGGGACTGCAAGCATTTTCCAAGAGAGAGGTATTGCCTGACCTCAGAGGTATACGTTTGAACCCTTGTATTGATTGTTTAGCTAGTAAACAACATAGAGTTTCATTTGCTAGTCCTGCTTTGTCTAGAAAAATGCATGCCTTGGACCATATTTATACAGATGTATGTGGTCCTTTGAGGACAAAAACTCCTAATGGTTCGATAAATGTTCCTGGCATCAGTGGTGCACTTTACTTTGTTACTTTTATAGATGACTTTTCCAAAAAAGTTTGGGCTTATGCTTTGAAGACCAAGGATCAGGTTATTGGTATCTTCAAAGAGTTTTATGCCAGAGTTGAAAGGGAGATAGAAAGACAGTTGAAATGCATAAGATCAGATAATGGTGGTGAGTATACAGGATTGTTTGATGATTATTGCAAGTCACATGGTATCCAGCATGAGATGATAGTTCCTGGTACACCTCAGCATAATGCAATTGCAGTGAGGATGAACCGCACCATCATAGAAAAGATCAGATGTATGCTTTCACAGTGCAAAGCTACCCAAAAGGTTTTGGGATGAGGCTTTGAGGACTGCAGTTGATGTAATCAACTTATCTCCCTGTACAGCCCTAGATGCTGATGTTGCAGAGCATGTTTGGTCAGGAAAAGATATTTCCTATAAGCATTTGAGAGTATTTGGTTGTCGTGCATTTGCACATATTCCAGATAATGAAAGGTCTAAGTTGGATGGTAAGACAAAAGAATATATTTTTCTTGGCTACTCACATGATCAATTTGGTTCTGAGCTTTGGGATCCGAAAAGCAGAAGGTATTTAGAAGCAGAGATGTGGTCTTCTTTGAGGATCAAACCCTTGAGGATTTGAAGGAGGCACCAGCCAATACTTCTGCAGAAGAATTAGCAGATTGTGACCCAGTTGTTCCTCCAATATATCAGGGTGATGGGGGAGATGTGCAGGAAGATGGTGTAGAGCTAGATATTAATCTACCTGCAGGACATGTTGAGCAAGAAGAAGTTGAGGAGCAGCTTCCCATAGAACCTCAATTGAGAAGATCTTTTAGACAACGTCAGCCTTCCATAAGATACTCTACAGATGAGTATGTGATGCTTACTAATGCAGGTGAACCAGAGAGTTACCAGGAAGCAATTGAAAGTGAGCAGAAAAAATGTGGCTAGTTGCTATGCAGGAAAGAGATGGATGCTCTCTGAAAGAATCATACATATGATTTGGTGCAACTTCCACAAGGAATGAAGGCCTTGAAGAATAAGTGGGTTTTCAGGTTGAAGACTCAAGAATATTGTTCTCAACCAAAGTACAAAGCCAGATTGGTTGTGAAAGGCTTTGGTCAAAAGAAAGGTATTGACTTTGAAGAAATTTTTTCTCCTGTTGTTAAAATGTCTTCTATTCGTGTTGCTCTAGGTATTGCTTTGCTAGTCGGGACTTGAGGTGGAGCAGATTAGATATGAAGACAGCTTTCCTTCATGGTGATTTGGAGGAGAAATTTATATGGAGTAACCAGAAGGTTTCAAAGTCAAAGGTAAAGAAAATTTTGTCTGCAAGTTAAGAAAGAGTTTGTATGGATTGAAGCAAGCTCCAAGACAGTGGTATAGAAAGTTTGATTCATTTATGATTGAAAATGGATACAAAAGAACGGCTTCAGATCATTGTGTGTACATCAAACATTTTGGTGTGGATTTTATTATTCTCTTACTTTATGTTGATGATATGCTTATCCTTGGGAAAGATATGCATACAATTGACAGGTTGAAGAAGAAACTGAGTGAGTCCTTTGCAATGAAGGACATGGGGCCAGCAAAGCAAATACTAGGCATGCAGATTTCTCATGATAGGAAAAATAAGAAGATTTGATTGTCACAGGAGAAGTATATTGAGAAGGTATTAGAAAGGTTCAGTATGAGCAATGCAAAGCCAGTTGGTTCTCCTCTTTCAGGTCACTTCAAGTTGTGCTCGAACAAAGTCCGTCAAGTGATGAAGAGAAGAGAAATGCAAAGGTTCCTTATGCTTCAGCAGTTGGAAGTTTAATGTATGCAATGGTATGTACGAGGCCGAACATCGCATATGCAGTGGGTGTTACTAGTAAATTTCTTGCAAATTCAGGTAAAGAGCATTGGGCAGCAGTGAAGTGGATATTGAGATATCTCAGAGGAAGCTCTAAGGTTTGTTTAAGCTTTGGAGGTGGATCACCTGTGCTAGTGGGTTACACAGATGCAGATATGGCCAGAGATATTGATACAAGAAAATCTACATCAGGTTTTGTACTTACTTTTGCAGGGGGAGCTGTGTCATGGCAATCCAGATTACAAAGGTGTATTGCTCTCTCCACCACAGAGGCAGAATATATTGCTGCTACAGAGGTTTGCAAAGAAATATTATAGATGAAAGAATTCTTACAAGAATTGGGGTTGAAACAGGAAAACTATGTGGTGTATTGTGATAGCCAGAGTGCCATCCATTTATGTAAAAACTCAGTTTTTCATTCCAAGTCAAAGCATATAGATGTCAGATATCACTGGATTCGAAATGTACTTGAAGAGAAGCAGTTGCAACTTCAGAAAATTCATACAGATGATAATGGAGCAGACATGTTAATAAAGACCTTACCAAAAGAGAGGCAGGAGATGTGTCGATAGTTGGTCGGCATGGATTTACACTGAGTCATGGGACAGCCTCCCTTATGGGCTGAAGGGGGAGGTTGTTGGGCTGAGAGCCCAGTTCAGCCCTTATGGGCTTTAGTAGCCCATAGCCCTCTTGTTAACCTTAAACCCTAACCTAAACCTAATTATATATAGGGGCTAATGGTGGCTACGAAATTCATAGATTAAACATCGCAGCAAAGGGTAGAATCTTCGCAACGATATTAAGGATTCAAAGAAAGGAGAAAAGGGCAGAAAAACAAGAGACAAAGAAAGGGAAGAAGATAAAGAAAACACAGAAATTATTGTCACTCATCCAAATAGTTTCTCATCTCAAGTTAGATCAGATCTTCAGTGAATTCTTTTGTGATTGCTTGAGGAGATTTTGGATATTGTGCACAGTGACATGATCCTTGTATCTCAGTTATTTTCTTGTGATTGTTGCTTGGGTTTTGGGCAAGAGATTCGAGAATTGTACATTCATTATTTCTATAGTGGATTTTCTCTGATTTGCCCCGTGGTTTTTACCCTTCACGTTGAAGGGGTTTTTCACGTAAATCTTGGTGTTCTATTTGATTGTGATTTCTGTTTAATTCCGCTGTGTATTACAGCCTGCTAGTATTTATTCATATACAAAAGTTATTGTTTGTTGTCTATCCTTTTTTTATTTCACCTATCACCGAACTGTATCCTTCCACCACGCACGTAAGTTGTTGGAAGCCCCACTGGCTGGCTTTCCTTTGTAGGTCACGATCCCATACACGAAGCCGAGAGCGAGGCCTTCTTGCATCAGCTCCAGCATCTCATTCAGTATCCTCTCCTGGTTCCGTGCCAGCTTCTTCCTCCTTGATTGCTCCTGCGAGCAATACCACAAGGTTGCACCATTGTGCTGCATCGTCATTTTAGACCTTTGCTCCCTCGTTATCTTCAATCGGATAATGTCATTCCAGAGTCGAATCCTAAGCTTTTCTTCGGCTTGAGGATCATCCGTTTCTTCTACCTCATGTGGCAACGGGGCTTCGAAGAATCTATTGGGAGGAGGACCCAGTAATTCTTCCCAAGTCGGTGGAAGTATCACCATGTGGCAATGGGGCTTCGAAGAATCTATTGGGAGGAGGACCCAGTAACTCTTCCAAGTCGGTGGAAGTATCACCATGTGGCAATGGGGCTTCGAAGAATCTATTGGGAGGAGGACCCAGTAACTCTTCCAACTCGGTGGAAGTAACACCAAGGATGGCTTCCCCAGTGGTAGGATCGCAATGGATATCGACTCCAGGAAATAAAGTAGTTTCTCTCTACCTTCCTCATCGCACATCCTAAAAGAGCAGCAAAACAACGTTAAGGAGCTTTCCAAGGTGCATTTGAGTGCTCCGGAAATCCTAGGTTGACTATGTTCCAATAAACCTGTTGTTCGTATAACATGCTCAAATAGTACATAATGTTTATTTTCATCATGGAAAAAAAACATTGCAAGCACAAACAACTTTTCAAGAACTTTCAGGAACTATGGCTCTTGCTGAGACAAGATAAAAGCCTCAGTTAACTTTCCAAGGTAAAGAATAGACGTTTGTTGCCCAAAGACATCTAAATTCCTTTAATTCAAATAATTAAAATTAGAAAAAAATAAAAAATTTAAATTTAAATTAAGATAAATAGATGAGGTGAGAATATTTATTAGGATATGATAATTTTTTTATTATTTAAAAAATTTTACTCTATCTTTTGATCAATATAAATAGATGTTCTAGGATAAAACCAAAACACCTTGGAAGTACTCCTAGTCTCTTATATTATTTTCTTTTCCTTCTTGAGTTTCTAGAGAGAAACTCAAAACTAAAAAATTTGAGGAGAATATCAATTAAACAAGAATGGAAGACTAGTATATCCAAAAAAAAAAAAGGAACACTGAAGTAAGTGTTCCTAATAAACTTCTTCCTATCTTCAAAGATGAAAATTATCAATTTTGGACTATTAAAATAAAAAATTTGTATATTTCACAAAGATTATAGAATTTGGTAGAAGATGGTTTTGTTGAGTATAATCTATAGGATCCCAATATTACTAAATATTAAAGAGATCACTTAAATGAGAATATGCAAAAAACAAAAAATGTAAGAGCCCTCTGCATGCTACAATAAACAATATATGAGTCCCTATTTTCCTGATGACATTAACATCAATAGAAGTCTGAAAAATATAAAAAGTGTGTTTGAAGATAGAATATGTAAAAAAAACATTAAAGCTTTAGATTTTTGAATGTGAATTCGAAACTGTTATGATGAAAGATTTTCAATTTATCATTGATTTTTTTTTTAAAAGTCTCTTGTATTATGAACCAAATGAAATCTTATGGTGAAAAGCTAAAATATCAAACTATAGCAGAAAAGGTTTTATGAAGTTTATCTCCAAAATATGATATGATTTCTACTGCCATAAAACAAGCTAAAGATATTAGTATATTATCTATTAATGAATTAATTGGCTCCCTTTAATTTTATGAACAAAAAGTGAATATATCTTTAGATGAAACTTTAGAATATGCACTTCAAATGAAAACAGATTAGAAGAAAGATCAAACGAAAAATTCAGAAACTAGATCTCAAGGGAGAGATCAAAATGGCAGAGGATGATGCCGGTCAAATCAAGGCCAAAAGAACTCTAATGAAGGTAACAAAGAAACTCATCAATATTTTTATTTAAAATAATTAAACATATTGAAAAAATTGCTAGTATAAAAAGAAAAATCCAAATGTTCATCTATGCTTTTATTATAAAAATTATGGCATCTTGAAAAAAATATTGGAAAAAATTAAATAAATTATCATAAAAAAGTAAAAAATGATAAAAAAAAATATTTTTTTTATAGAATCTGATGAAGAATATTCTAGATTTGTATGATTTTTGGATAATAGATATAGTAATAATCTAATTAAGGATAAAAGTTTATTTCAAAGACTTAATGATTCAGTTAAATCTACAGTATAGATTAGAAATGGTAGTAAGGTTTAAGTTTTAAAAAAAAGGAACAATTGCTTTGAACACCAAATCTGGTATAAAAATTTATTGATGTGATATTTATTCTTAGTTTAAAATAAAATCTCATTAATATAGGATAGCAAATGAAAAAAAAAGGATATTTTGCTATTTTTGATAATAAAAAATACTTGATTTATGATAAGAAAATTAAAAAATTGATAGCAAATTATGACAAAAAATAAAGTATATCCTTTATAATTTTTGGATTTCTCCTATTATTAATGAATCGATATTATGGCATAAAAGCTATGATCATTTAAATTTTTATAGATTTATGCTAACTATCTCACATGGTAATCTCTTAAAATTAAAACTGATAAGGATATGCCTTAGAACAAGACTAAAGTCGATGAGAGTTCTGATGAGAGCGATAAGGAGTCACAATTGAAAAAGTGAATATTGAAGGAGTCACAATTGAAGAAGTGAATATTGAAGAAGTGAAGGAGTCACAATTTTTATAGATTTATGCTAACTATCTCATATGGTAATCTCTTAAAATTAAAACTGATAAGGATATGCCTTAGAACAAGACTAAAGTCGATGAGAGTTCTGATGAGAGCGATAAGGAGTCACGAGCGATAATGTGTATATTGTTGATCTTTATGAGTTTTATGTTAAAACTTACATTTCGGTTTTAAACGATGATGTATGGGTTTGACATAGAAGACTAGGTCATGTAAGTATGAAACTAATTTCACAAATTAAATCTAAAAAACTTATGAGAGGCATGCCTAAAATTAAATTCACCAAAGATAAAATTTATGATACATGCCAACTAGATAAATAAATAAATAGTAGCTTTAAGTCTAAAAATTAAGTACTTCTAGACTACTACAATTAATCCATATGGATTTATTTGAACCAATTGATATCACAAGTCTAGGAGGCAGTAAATATGCTTTTGTGATTGTTGATGATTATAGTAGATATACTTGGACATACTTCTTGGTATACAAAAGTGATTACTTTAAATATTTTTAAAAATTTTATAAACTAGTTCAAAATGAAAAGGGTTTTATGATATTTTCTATTTATAGTGATCACGGTGGTGAATTTAAAAATCATGATTTTTAAGATTTTTATGAGTTAAATGGGTATGACTATAATTTCTTTACTCTAAGAAACCTATAATAAAATGGAGTTATTGAGAGAAAAAATAAATGTTTTCAAAAAATGATAAGAATCATGCTTTATGAATATAGCCTACCTAAGTATTTTTGAGCCAAAGCTGTTAACATGGCATGCTATATCATGAATTAGGTTCTCATAAGATTATTATTTTCTAAATCTCCTTATGAATTGTGGAATAATAAAAACTCAACATTTCATATTTTAAAGTCTTTGGTTGTAAATATTTTATTTTAAATGAAAAAGATGCCTTAGGAAAATTTAATGTAAAATTCGATGAAGGCATTTTTGTTGGATATTCCTCTATTTCTAAAGCTTTTTGTATCTTTAATAAAAGAACTTTGTCATAGAGGAATCTATTTATGTTATTTTTAATGAGAATTTTGAATTTAAGAAAAATAATTTTGTTGATGATTTTGATTTTGATACTTTAAATTTGAATGAAAATTCTTCTCTCCCAAATAACTTGGATGCATCTATTTCCAAAGAATTCTTACCTAAGGAATGGAAGTGATGCTCAAACTCATTCTTCTTTTAAAATTTTTTGTACAAATGCAGTCTTTTTGTCTCAAATTAAACCTAAATGCATTGATAATGCTCTCAAAGATGATTAATGGGTTTTTGCAATGCATGAGAACTAAATCAATTTGAGAGAAATAAGGTTTGGATACTTGTTCTTAGTCCTAGTGACAATCTTATAATTGACACTAAATGGATCTTTAGAAATGAGCAAGGTGAACTTGGTATCATAGTTCGAAACAAGGTTAGATTAGTGACTAAAAAGTTTCAATTAAGAAGAAAGTATTGATTATGAAGAAACCTTTACTTCTATAGCAAGACTTGAAGCCATAAGGATACTCATTGTCTATAAATATTGTAATAATTTTAAGTTATTTTAAATGAATGCCAAAAGTGCTTTTCTAAATGACTTTATTTCTAAAGAAATTTATATTGAGCAACCACCCAGATTTGAAAATATTCTTTTTCTTAACCATGCTTTTAAGTTATCTAAGGCTCTCTTTGGATTGAAACAAGACCCAACAACTTGGTAAACGAGACTTAGTTCATTTAATATTAAGAATGATTTTTTGAAAGGCAAGATCGATACCACATTATTCATTAAATATTTTAAAAATAATTTTTTTATTATTCAAATTTATATTGATGATATTATTTTTGGTTCTACAAATGAATCTTTGTATGAATCTTTTGCCAAAAGTATAAGCCAAGAATTCGAAATGAGTTTAATGGGAGAATTAATATTTTTCTTAGAATTACAAATTAAGCAACTTAGTAATGGAGCCTTTGTTAGTCAAACTAAGTATGCTTTAGATCTATTAAAATGATTTCATATGGATAGTGCTAAGGCCATTAACACACCAATGAGCACCTCTATAAAATTAGATATGGACAATGATAGAGAATATTTTAATCAAAAAACTTATAGGGGTATGATAGGTAGTTTACTATACCTCATAACAACTAGACTTGATATTATGTTTTATGTTAGACTTTGTACTAGATTTTAATCTAATCCTAAATATTCTTATTTTAAAGTTGTTAAAAGGATTTTTAGATACCTAAAAGGAACTCCTAATTAAGGATTATGGTATCCAAAATTTAAAAATTTTGAATTAATTGCTTTTCTCGATATTGATTTTGCTGGATGTAGAATAGATAAAAAAGCACATCTAGAATATGTCTAACTCTTAGGTCATGTACTTGTTTTTTAGTTTCCAAGAAACAAAATTTTATTATATTATTTATAATCGAGATTGAATATATAGCAGCAAGTATATGTTGTGCACAATTTATTTGGATGAAAAACACTTTAGAAGATTATGAAATTTGCTTGAAAAACATTCCTATAAAATTTGATAACACTAGTGCAATATGTTTAATAAAGAATCTCATTGAATATTTTAGAACTAAATACATTGATATTAGACATCATTTTATTAGAGATTATATTAATAATCATGATATATCTTTAGATTTTATTAACATAAAACATCAATTAGTAGATATTTTTACTAAACCATTGAATGAGAAATAATTTAATTTTATTAAAAGAGAATTATGGATGTTAAATCTTCAAAATGCATGAAGTCTTCTTATATATATTTTTCAGATCATTATCTTGATTTCTTGGTTTTCATGACTTGAGTTTTCTTATTGAATCAAGATCATTTTCTTTTCACTATTTATAAAAAAAGATTTGTCGAAATGATTCATGATATTTTGGATTTATGACTTGATCTTTCAATCATTCATGTGATGATTGAAATTTTTATACCATTGAACTCTTCCCCTCTTCTTCTTTCTTTCTTTTTATAATAACAAAAGGGAGAAAGAAAATTACACATCTCAAGAGAAACAAAAGTTCTAGCTTGTATATCTCAAAAGAAGCAAATGTGCTATCTTACACATCTCAAGAGAAGGAAAAGTGCTAGCTTGCATATCTCAAGAGAAGCGAAAGTGCTATCTTGCACATCTCAAGAGAAGGAAAAGTGCTAGCTTGTCCATCTCAAAATGCAAAACTTACAAACTTGCACATCTCAAAAGAGAAGCAAGAATAACTAGCTTACATATTTCAAGTAGAAGCAAATATTGCTAACTTTCACATCTTGAAAACTTGTTAGCTTACATGCTCTAGAGTGGTGTAAAACTTGCATTTTTAAAAACTTGATAGTTGTGCTCTTCTCCTTTTTGTCGATGACAAAGGGGGAGAAGTAATGATGAATGAGTTGAAAATAATGATGAATGTAAATGTTTTTGTATCATGCTTAATGATTTTATATTTTGAAATTATAATTTGGAATTATGCATGCAATATTTCAACTTATGATGATAATAATGTTTATGTTGATATAATGTGTTGCATATGATTAAAATTATTTCAACTTGAATTAGAAGGTTATCATTAGAATTCAAGCTTATCTCGATATGGCAAATAGATAGGGGGAGTTTGTTTAAACTCTACCATCAATTGGTTTTCATCATAAAAAAAGAGGAAGATTATTGAATCCTAGATTTTGATGATAGAATTAATTGATGGGTTTATGATTTAATATGTGCTTTGAAAAAAATAACGTAGGACTAATTTCAATTAGAAAAGGTAAAATAATTAAAACAAGAAGAATCAAACATTGTGCCAGAGTCAGAAATCGGGCATCCGGCGAGAAGAATCAGACATTGTACTAAGATTGGATATTACGGGAGTTAACATGCTGATAGATCAAGTAATATGACAAAGGTTCAAATGACATGCTAGAAGTTCGTCGAGAGTTCGGATGAACCAATGACATGTCAGACAACTTAGATTCTTATCTTATAATTGTTTAGGTCTTATTATTGTAGTTAGGTCTTAAATTGAGTTACTTATTGAATCTCATATTTTGATGATGAAATCAATTGATAAATTTATTATCTAATCTATGCTTTGAGAAAAGTGATGCAGGACTAACTTCGATCAAAAGAGTCAAAACAATTAAAGCAAGAAGAATCAAACGTTAGGCTAGAGTCAAAGTTCCGGCATCGGGTTATAAGAATCAGACAATGCGTCGAGAATGGAAGTTGCAGGAGTCAACATGCTGGTGGATTGAGCAATACGCCGAAGGTTTGGACGATGCGCTAGAAGTTCACCAAAAGGTTGCTAGAACTTCACCGAGAGAACTAATGATATGCCAGATAACTTAGATTCGGGTTTTGTAGGTGTTTATGTCTTAATTATCGAAAATTAGGTCAAAATGAGTTGATTTTGGGTATAACCATATCAACTCAATTAGGGGTAAATTGAGCCTAAATTGAGACTGATTTGGGCTCATTGGGAGGCCCATTCAGTGGCCCAAAAGTTTCTGCAAGCGGTAGCACCGCTAGACTAGTGGTGGAACCGCCTACGAGTTGGAAAAGTGAAAAAGTATACTTTTTCAGGTTATAGGCAGTGGTATCGTGTAGTCTGGGCAGTGGTACCACTTAGCATTAAAGTTGCTAGGTGGTGGTACTACCCCAAGCTAGTGGTAGTGTTGGAAAATCCATCACATGCGCAGCGGAAGAACAGAAAACAAAACCCCATATTTTCCGTAGAAAGTTTTCATCGTCGTGCGAAGATCGGTGCGTCAAAAATAAATTTGCAAAACTGCACATGTAAAAGAAGATACCTAGGGAGATCGTATATCCCTGAATTCCTACAGATCTGTGGGAGAGGATGAAGGAGGTCAAGCGTCCTCCTCTCTAGCGGTATCCATACAGTAGGGATTGTGACGATGCACCTTTCTCTCTGGGGAGAGGAGAACAGGAGGTGGCTACCAAAAGAAACCCTCAGCCTATAGAGCTTTGGTTCCCTCCTATTTATAAGGCCCCCTAAAAACCTTAATGGATCTTTTGCCCTATTGGGTATTGGATCTCCATCCAATTACCCAAGCCTCTTGGATTAGTGAGTCTCTACCCAATAATCTCTTATTAGTAATTATTAGATCTCATCTCAAGATCCAATAATTCAGGGGCTTAATGGTTATCGAATAAGATAGGGGATTCAGCGGATATCTCATATCCGAACCTCTACTCGTCGTAACACCTACTATATGTGTGTGACCCTCTAAGCTCATTTTCGAGCTGGCTACGAGTCATACTTGTCAGAACTTCTTCTGACTTAGTGAATTATTATCTCTATAATAATTCACCCAACTCATCGACTACGGACGTACTAGGCCACTATGCCACGGCCCCTAGACGATATAGGGGAATCTAATCCTTTGGACCTATCTATCCTCAGTTAGCATGTATCTATAGTCCCTCATCCATCCAATATCCTAGAGACCCTATACCGGGTATGGTGCTGTCAGGCCCATACAGTCTCTCCTCGAGTCTTGCTCTTGTCGGATTCTCCCGGAGAACTCTTTCTCTCTCAATCCGAATAACCTTGTCCAAGGATTTGTTCGAGTAAGAACGCATTGGATATTCCTCTCATGATACCGAGAGTGAATGATCCTCTATCGACACTCAATAGCCCTCGTAAGGTTGGCTACCACTCCCAATGACCGGCTGTACTAGATTTGGAACTTTCCAAACCTATAAGTCCGGTATCAAAGAGTGGAGTACTCATACAGAACATCCTTGGTGTCTCAAGTCTAAGGACCAGGTACACTACTAGGACTACAGAATCGCTGTCTGACATGAGGTATCAATAACCATCTAGCATTCCATAGGCGGATCAATCAGTGAACTCATTCTCTAATGAGCACTTGCACTGTACCCTTAGTGTCCCCACACGAGTAGCTATGAGACCAGCTATCTCCATCATATGAATGGGTATACAACACACCAGTCTATCTAGTTATGTCGATATCCTTTTCGAGTAACCTATGACTAGGATAATTTAGGGTCTATGTTTAAAGGTGAATCGGTCTCATTATCGTGATCTCATTACGATCCGATTCCCATTGCACAGATCTAAGGACATCACAAAATATGCAACACGCAAGATAAAGTGATATAATGCCAATAATCATAAGCAAAGAGATTGACGTAGCATGTTACAACTACAATCACTCATATGATTGTCTTGTAGGGCACATATAACTAGCAATCTCCCACTTGACCTAAAGCCAATCACCAACATGTCTGATCCCTATCATACCTCTGTGATGCTCAAAGATAATCTGAGTTAATGGCTTTATCAATGGATCTGCAATATTATCTTCGGATGGAACTCTTTCCACTACTACATCTCTTCGGGCTATGATCTCTCTAATAAGTTGGAACCTCCTCAAAATACTTCTGATAAGACCCGGGTTCCCTTATTTAAGTAATCATCCCATATTTGTCGTAATATAAAGGAATTAGCTCCTTGCTGCTCGGGATGACTTCTAGATCTGTGATAAACTTCTTCATCCAAACTCCCTCCTTTGTTGCCTTTGTCGCAGTAATGTATTCCGCCTCTGTGGTCTAGTCAATAGTAGTGTCTTACTTGGAACTCTTCTAGCATACTGCTCCTCTATTCAGGGTGAACACATACCCTGAATTAGACTTACTATTATCGATATCGGACTGGAAGCTCGAGTCCGTGTAGTCCTCAACCCTGAGGCTACTACCTCCATATAGCAGTAAAAGATCCTTAGTCCTTTTCAAGTATTTAAGGATACATTTTACTACTTTCCAGTGCTCCAAGCCTAGATTTGCCTGATATCTGCTCGTGACACTCAGAGCATGCACTATATCAGGCCTGGTACATAGCATAGCATACATGATAGATCCTATCACTGATGCATATGGTATCATATTCATGTGTGCCCTTTCTTTAGGAGTCTTTGGGGATATACTCCTAGAAAGTGATATTCCATGTCTCATTGGTATGAGACCTCTTTTGGAATTTTCCATACTAAACCTTTTGACAATGGTGTCTATGTACCTGGACTAGGACAAGCCAAGCATCCTCTTGGATCTATCTCTATAGATCCGTATCCCCAATATGCAAGATGCTTCCCCTAAGTCATTCATGGAGAAGTGCCCAGATAACCAAGTCTTTACTGTGGAGAGCATTCCTACATCATTCCTAATGATCAGGATGTCATCCACATATAATACCAAAAAGGTGATAGTGCTCCCACTTAATTTCCTGTACACACAAGGTTCATCTTCATTTTTAACGAAGTCATAAGATCTGATCGCCTCATCAAATCTTATGTTCCAACTTCGGGAAGCTTGCTTCAATCCATAAATGGACCTAAGCAACCTGCACACCTTATTTGGGTTATCCATGGACACGAATCCCTTAAGCTGTATCATATACACCTCCTCCTCGAGGTTCCCATTGAGGAATGCAATTTTGACATCCATTTGCTAGATCTCATAATTATAGTATGCTGCAATAGTCAATAAAATTCGAATGGATTTTAGCATGGCTATAGGTGAAAATGTTTCGTTATAGTCAACACCTTACCTTTGACGATACCCCTTAGCCATTAGCCTTGCTTTATAGGTCTCTACCTTTCTATCTACTCCAATCTTCTTTTTGAAGATCCACTTGCAGCCAATGGGTACAATACCCTCGGGTGCATTAACTAGGTTCCAAACCTTGTTGGAGTACATGGAATCCATTTCTAAATTCATGGCTTCTTACAATTTCCCGGAGTCTATGCTCATAATAGCAACCTCGTAGGTCTGAGGATCAATATCCTCAACATCATCTCTTCTGATATGTCCCACATATCTCTCAGGAGGATGGGATACTCTATCGGACCTACGTAAAGTTGGAACTTGTGTGTTAGGTATCTGAACAAATTCTGGAATGGTGCTTGAGCCAAGTTCTCCAACCTCGCTCAACTCTATCATGCTCCCACTATCTCCACCAAGAATATGTTCCTTCTCAAGGAACACTGCTCTCTTGGCTACAAAGACCTTTTGGTCCTTAGAGTGATAGAAATAATATCCACAAGTTTCCTTGGGGTATCCTATGAACTTGCACCGTTCCGTCCAAGATTCCAACTTGTCAAGGTTGTGTCTCTTAATGTGGGGAGGACAGCCTCAAATCTTAACAACTTTAAGATCGGGCTTCTTCCCATTTCATATCTCATATGGAATAGACATCACTGATTTAGTTGGAATTCTGTTCAGAAGGTAAGCTGTAGTCTCTAAGGCATATCCCTAAAATGAGATAGGTAGGTCGGCGAAATACATCATGGAACGCACCATGTCTAACAGTATATGATTCCTCCTTTCTGATACACCATTAAGCTGTGGTGTATAAGGAGGTGTCCATTAGGATAATATCTCATAGTCTTTGAGGAACTAGGTGAACTCTATACTCAAGTACTTATCTTCTCGATCTGATCGAAGGGTTTTAATACTCTTTCCACTCTGGTTCTCCACTTCATTTTTATATTTCCTAAATTTCTCAAAAGCCTCAGACTTGTACTTCATCAAGTACACATGTTCGTATCTTGAGAAATCATCAGTGAAGGTAATAAAGTAGGAGTAACCACCTATGGCATGAGTCGACATGGGACCACATACATCACTATATATGAGTTCCAGTAACTTAGTGGCTCTCTCTCCAGTTCCACTAAATGGAGAGTTGGTCATCTTTCCCCGAAGGCAAAGTTCGCAAGTCGCATATGACTCATAGTCAAATGGATCTAGATATCCATTCTTCAGTAACTTTTGAATCCTTCCCTCATAGATGTGACCTAGCCTACAATGCCAAAGATATGCATTGTTCACCTCTTCTTGTTTTCTCTTAGACTTGCTTACACTCATGATATGTGGAGTTGTATCTAGCATATAAACCATTATGCAATGTTCCTCTCGTGATTATCTGATCATCTAATATTATTGAACAACTATTGTTCTCAAAAACTAATTTATATTCAATAACTGTCAAACATGAAATGGAAATAATGTTTTTGATAATAGAAGGAACATAATAGCATGCATCTAATGCAATAATAGCTTCACCAGGCAGATGTAAGGTGATCTTGCTAACAGCCACTGTAGCAACCTTTGCTCCATTGCCCATCTTAAGGTCTATCTCGCCTCTGTTCAATCTCCTAAGTCCTGCCAGAACCTACAACGAATTACAAATATGATAAGCACTCCCGGTATCTAATACCCGTGTTATCATAAGATTCTAATAAATGGAGACTAATCATAAATGTACCTGAAGCTTCTGTAAGCTTCTGTTTCACCCTCTCTGCAAGGTACTCTTTGTAGTTCCTCTTCTAGTGCCCATTTTTGCCGCAGTGGAAGCACTGGCCTTTGTCCTTTGTTGGGTCTTTCTTAGCAACCTTTGCCTTATCCATTTTGCCCTTGCCCTTCTTAAGGGTCTTCTCAGCCTTCTGTTTCTTTCTGGTCTCACTAGTGTAGAGAACCGGCTTCTCTTTCTTGATGGTGCTCTCTGCTTCTCTCAACATATTGAGGAGCTCTGGGAGGGTCACCTCAAGTTTATTCATATTAAAATTCATTATGAACTAAGAAAAGGAATCTGGTAGGGACTGAAGCACAAGATCCACACACAGATTATCCTCTAGGACCATTCCTAGACCTGTGAGTTTCTCGATCCACTCAATTATCTTAAGGACATGGTTCTGAACCGATGTCCCCTCAGTCATCCTAGCACAAAAAGGCCTCTTTGATATCTCATATCGCTGAGTTCTTCCCTATTCCTCAAACAGTTTACGGAGATGCAAGAGTATGGAATTAGCATCCATATTTTCATGCTGTGTCTGTAACTCAGTAGTCATAGAGGCCAATATATAACACTAAGCAAGAGTGGAATCATCTAAGTACTTCATATAACGAGTGATCTCATCCTCGCTTGCCCCTTCATCGGATGTAGAGATCACTGTATCGAGGACATACGCGATTTTCTCCGTCGTGAGAATGATTCTTAGATTGCGAAGCCAATCCGTATAATTTAGACTAGTGAGGCAGTTGGCATCAAGTATGCCACGTAAAAGATTTGAAAGCGATATTTTTCTGAAATAAAAGATGTAGCAAAAATAAATAACATGCAGACTTTGCAAAAATTTAAACAGTTAAGATAAGGACTTCTATCTTAATGTATTCTCACTAATTTTTCGCAAGACACACAACACCCTCCAGTATGTGAATCGGAGACCCTCGGTGGATCTCTAGTGGGGATTAGGATCTAATCGATGTCTTAACGTAACCTCGAGGGACTCGACCAAACATGTTAAGCCCGTAAAGGTAGGCAACTCTTGCCAATCCTAACTCCTTGTAATTCCCGTCCTGTTCGGCCTCCGAACCACCATAACCTCGAGGGACTCGACCAACCATGATGTTCGGTTAAGTCATCACCATCGTTACCAGATGAGTCTGATTCGATGATATACTCTCGAGGGACTCGACCAAGCATACCATGTCCTCAGGTCACCAATGATATCTCTATGTCGTAGATAAGATAGTGAAACGCGATATAGGTGAGTCTTGAGGGACTCGACCAACTCAACCTACACCGGGAATCGGTTCCTACCTATAACGATGGAAGGCCACGTGGGTCAATCTAATTACCTCACGTTTACCGACTTAATATTATTAATAGAGGGGATTTTGGTTTGGTCTCCTAATATGATGTGTCACACACATACGTATTATATCTATATCACATGCAAACATATATATACATATCTAGTAGGTGTATATCTAATCACACATCACATGAGCAATCACACCAGATGATCATGGACCACATCCTAATGTGATCAGGCCCGAGCCAGTGGGCCCAATCACTCACATCAAGATCTCTGTGTGCTTCGACGCATCTCCATGCCCTGTGATCGTCCATCTCGCTTCGTCGGATCCATCGACATCTCAATGCATCTCCATGCGTCGGATCATCCGTCTCGGTCTCGTGGGTTATGCTACCGCTGCACCTCCTCATGTAATTACAACATAATTACAGGCACGCAGGCCCAATAATAAATGAGAAAAATAGAGGCTCGCAGGCCCCAATAATAATAATCACATGTACACACATCACATCACAGGTCCATGATCATCTGTCCACATCATACATCACATGTATATGTTATTTTATAGGACTACTAGATAAAAAAATAATAGTTAATTAAACTATTTAATTAACATATTTATTTTTTCTAAAATCAGGGACATAAAGAGAATTTTTGAATTCCCAAGGGCATTCTGGTCAGTCGGCCATAAGAGATAAAATTGGAATTTCAAAAATTCCTAGGGGTATTTTAGTCATTTTGCCAAAAGGGACAGAAACCAGAATTTCTGAAATTCCGAGGGGAAAAATATCTTTTGCCCAAAAAACCTAGTACCTTTCCCTTTTGCAGAGTTGCGGCCGCCGCCACCCTGCCGGCGGCGGCCACTACTACTGGGCGCGCCGCCCCTACTCACGGGTGCAGCGCGGACAGGCGGTCTGTCCGCGGGTGGTGCTACCCCTTGTAGGTGCACCCACATCTGCGGCCAGATTGCCCGTGGCGCAAAGATCCCTTGCGGGTGGGCTGGCCGCGGTGGCGCCGCTTTGCGGGTGTAGCGCTGCGCCGGCACCCTGCACCACCCTGCCCATCGGGCACTTCTACCCGCGGTCGAAGTGCGCTCAGTAAGCAGCGTCGATTCCTCGGGCGGCGCCGCCGCGCACAGTAACTCAGTAGGTCTTTGCCTTTGGCGGTCCGCGACTTCTGGCCGCCAAGACGTACGCAAGCCACCGCCACCGGCCATCGATCGTAGCGAGCAAAGGCAAGGCATAGCGACCTTGCGGGTTCTTTGCACGAGCGAGCAGCATTAGTTGCTATCCTTTCTCGCCCTTCGCGCCAGCGAAAGTGCTATCTTGCACATCTCAACAGAAGGAAAAGTGCTAGCTTGTCCATCTCAAGATGTAAAACTTACAAACTTGCACATCTTAAAAGAGAAGCAAGAATGACTAGCTTACATATTTCAAGTAGAAGCAAATATTGCTAACTTTCACATCTCGAAAACTTGTTAGCTTACATGCTCTAGAGTGGTGTAAAACTTACATTTTCAAAAACTTGATAGTTATGCTCTTCTCCTTTTTGTCGATGACAAAGGGGGAGAAGTAATGATGAATGAGTTGAAAATAATGATGAAGAAATGATGAATATAAATGTTTTTGTATCATGCTTAATGATTTTATATTTTGAAATTATAATTTGAAATTATGCATGCAATATTTCAACTTATGATGATAATAATGTTTATGTTGATATAATGTCTTGCATATGATTAAAATTATTTCAACTTAAATTAGAAGGTTATCATTAGAATTCAAGTTTATCTCGATATGGCATATAGATAGAGGGAGTTTGTTTAAACTCTAACATCAATTAGTTTTCATCATCAAAAAGAGGAAGATTATTGAATCCTAGATTTTGATGATAGAATTAATTGATGGGTTTATGATTTAATATGTGCTTTGAGAAAAGTAACGTAGGACTAATTTCGATTAGAAAAGATAAAATGATTAAAACAAGAAGAATCAAACATTATGCCAGAGTCAGAAATCGGGCATCGGGCTAGAAGAATCAGACATTGTACTAAGATCGGATATTACGGGAGTTAACATGCTGATAAGATCAAGTGATATGACAAAGGTTCAAATGACATGCTGGAAGTTCGCCGAGAGTTCTTATGAACCAATGACATGTCAAATAACTTAGATTCTTATCTTATAATTGTTTAGGTCTTATTATTGTAATTAGGTCTTAAATTGAGTTACTTGTTGAATCTCATATTTTGATGATGAAATCAATTGATAAGTTTATTATATAATCTATGCTTTGAGATAAGTAATGCAGGACTAACTTCGATCAAAAGAGTCAAAATAATTAAAGCAAGAAGAATCAAACGTTGAGCCAGAGTCAAAGTTCCGGCATCGGGTTAGAAGAATTAGACAATGTATCGAGAACGGATGTTGCAGGAGTCAACATGCTGGTGGATCGAGCAATACGCCGAAGGTTTGGATGATGCGTTGGAAGTTCACCGAAAGGTTGTTGGAACTTCACTAGGAGAACTAATGATATGCCAGATAACTTAGATTCGTGTCTTGTAGGTGTTTATGTCTTAATTATCAAAAGTTAGGTCAAAATTGAGTTGATTTTGGGTGTAACTATATCAACTCAATTAGGGGTAAATTGAGCCTAAATTAAGATTGATTTGGGCTTATTGGGAGGCTCATTCAGTGGCCCAAAAGTTGTTACAAGTGATAGCACCACCAGACTGGCGATGGAACCGCCTACGAGTTGAAAAAGTGAAAAAGTGTGATTTTTCAAGCTATAGGTAGTGGTATCGTATAGTCTGGGCAGTGGTACCACTTAGCATTAAAGTTGCTAGGTGGTGGTACTACCCTAAACTAGTGGTAGTGTTGGGAAATCCACAAGGGGAGCAACATCACATGTGCAGTGGAAGAACAGAAAATAAAATCCCAGATTTCCCGTAGAAAGTTTTCATCGTCGTGCGAAGATCGGTGTGTCAAAAATAAATCCACAAAACTACATGTATAAAAGAAGATATCTAGGGAGATTGTATATCCCTGAATTCCTGTAGATCTGTGGGAGAGGATGAAGAAGGTCAAGCATCCTCCTCTCTAGCGGTATCCACACGGCAGGGATTGCGATGATGCATCTTTCTCTCTAGGGAGAGGAGAACAAGAGGTGGCTATCAAAAGAAACCCTCAGCCTATAGAGCTTTGGTTCCCTCCTATTTATAGAGGCCCCCTGAAAACCCTAATGGATCTTTTGCCCTATTGGGTATTGGATTTCGATCCAATTAACCAAGCCTCTTGGATTAGTGGGTCTCTACCCAATAATCTCTTATTAGCAATTATTGGATCTCATCTTAGGATCCAATAATTCAGGGGCTTAATGGATATCGAATAAGATAGGGGATTCAGCGGATATCTCATATCCGAACCTCTACTCGTCGCAACACCTACCATATGTGTGTGACCCTCTAGGCTCATTATCGAGCTGGCCGCGAGTCATACTTGTCAGAACTCCTTCTGACTTAGTGAATTATTATCTCTATAATAATTCACCCAACTCATCGATTGTGGACGTACTAGGCCACTACGCCACGGCCCCTAGACGATACAAGGGAATCTAATCCTTTGGACCTATCTATCCTCAGTTAGCATGTATCTATAGTCCCTCATCCATCTAATATCCCAGAGACCCTATACCGGGTATGGTGCTGTCAGGCCCATATAGTCTCTCCTCGAGTCTTGCTCTTGTCGGATTCTCCCGGAGAACTCTTTCTCTCTCAATCCAAATAACCTTAGCCAAGGATTTGTTCGAGCAAGAACACATTGGATATTCCTCTTATGATACCGAGAGCGAATGATCCTCTATCGACACTCAATAGCCCTCGTAAGGTTGGCTACCACTCCCAATGACCGGCTGCACTCGATCTGAAACTTTCCAAACCTATAAGTCCGGTATCAAAGAGTGGAGTACTCATACAGGACATTCTTGGTGTCTCAAGTCTAAGGACCAGGTACACTACTGGGACTACGGAATCGCTTTCTAACGTGAGTTATAAATAACCATCCAGCATTCCGTAGGTGGATCAATCTGTGAACTCATTCTCCAATAAGCACCTGTATTGTACCCTTAGTGTCCCTATATAAGGAGCTATGAGACCAGCTCCCTCCATCATATGAATGAGTATACAGCACACCAATCTATCCGGTTATCTCGATGTCCTTTTTGAGTAACCTATGACCAGGATAATTTAGGGTCTGTGTTTAAAGGTGAATTGGTCTTATTATCGTGATCTCATTATAATCTGATTCCCATTACACAGATCCAAGGACATCACAATATATGCAACACACAAGATAAAGTGATATAATGCCAATAATCATAAGCAAAGAGATTGACGCAGCATGTTACAAGTGCAATAACCCATATGATTGACTTATAGGGCACCTATAACTAGCATGTAGCACACTAGAATCTCTGTTTTCAAGGTTTTATGGGCTGCGGCACCGCCTAATGCAGGCAATGGTACCGCCCGTACCCAGAAAACCCGAATAATTTAAATTTTGGCTTAGTTTTTGAAGCCAATTGAGGCCTATAAATACTTTTTACTTCTTAGCTACTTGTACACAAAGAAGTGAATAAGTTAGAACTGAAACTATAGTGAAATAGCTTACAAAAGTTGAGAGTTCACCTCAATCATTTCAATGTGTAAAAGTTTATAAAAGGCAAGTGAGCCCATTGTAAAAGTTCTATAAAGGGGTGATTGGTATTTGCCCCTTAAGAAATATTGATAGTAGAAGCCGATAACCTCATCGGAGGAGATATCATATGTGGACATAGGTCGGACAACCGAACCACTATAAAATTGGTACGTTCTTCTCTTGATGCATAATTTACTTTTGCTGCATTTAATTTATACTTCATTGAAACTATCCAATCTCCTATTTTCTACTCTCTTATAAACTCACTCTAGTCAATGTCTTTCTGAAATAGTTTTCGTCGAACGAAAAATTTTCATCATACGAAGTTTTTCGAAATCGTTTAAATCGTCAAGTTTTATCCACTGCACTAATTCACCCTCCCCCCCCTCGTCTTAGTGTCATTCTTGATCCTAACAGTTGGTATCAGAGTGATGTTACTCTCATTTTGGTTTAAAACCCAATAGAGATGGTATTTGCCAACATCCAAGTGGGTTACTCAATCACACATCCACCCATGTTTAATGGGATGGATTATACTATTGAATCTCGGATTTTGATGACGAAGTCAATTGATGGTTACTTGTTCTAATACATATTGTCAAAGATAAGCGTGCAGGATTAACTACGATGGGTCAGAAACATAAAGTGATTTACCGAGGTCAAGTCCGTCCAGTGTTCAAGAGTTCATCGGAAGTCCGAAGGATCATCGGAAGTGTTGCTTAAACCAATCAAGATCGAATCGGGACTTGCCGAGTTTTCGAAGTTCGTCACAAAGATCGTTGAAGGTTCGTGAAACTTTGCCGAGAAGGTTCGGAAGCTTGTCGAAGACTCGTTGAGCATGTCTTACAAGTGAGAGCATCTTTGGGAACCCGTCGGAAGAAATCCAGGAAATATCGAGGACCGCCAAGTCTCAACGAAAAGCTCACGAATAAGACTTGAAGAAAGTCGGCTTAAATCACTATTAATTATGTTTTTAATTTCGTAGTTAGCATGTACTTAGGGCAAGGATTTCGAATTAAAATTGCTCTAAATTAGTAGGGGCCAACCGGGTCCCTTCTTGGGCTTTTTGGGCCGTGGATAAGGCCCATTTAGCGTAACAGATCAGCCAAGGCGGTAGAACACTTGCCTGTGCCAGCGGTACTCCTTTGCAGCAGTGTCTTTGGGCGGTGCTACCGCCACTGGAGCGATAGTACCGCCCGCCACATTACTCGGCCGGCGGTAGTACCGCCTGCTCTCCAGCGGTAGTACGCTTTGCTCGCGGTAGCACCGCTTTGCTCAAGCGGTAGAACCGCTTTGTCAGATCTCACCTTGCGGCGACAGCGGTAGTACCGCTTCTAACAGGCGATAGTACCGCCCAGACCCGGGAACTCCAAATTTGATTTCAAATTTGGAGCCCAATTTTGAATCCATTTTGGATCTATAAATACCCCCTTTCAAATTTGAAAGGTAACCCTTTTGAGAGTTAGAATCTTGTTTTTGAGTCTTTGATAAGTCTTGAAGAGTCTTGTTCTTGCTAAGTGTTCACCTCCTTCTTCTTCTTGAGAAATCTTGTAAGAGTGTGAACTTGTTGTAAAGGGTTGTAAAAGGGGTATTGGTCCTTCCCCTTCAAAGGATTGCTAGTGGAAGTGCGGAGCCTCATCGGGAAGGCTTCAAGAGTGGATGTAGGTCATTTGACCGAACCACTATACATCATTGTGTTCATGAATGTGTGAGTGTTTACTTTTCTGAATCATTTCATTACTTAGCTACAAATTGTTTAGTTCCTTGCTACTTTATTTACTCAAGTAACTTCTTACAAGTTCTCTTTCAACGAATCGAAGTCTTCCTACTAACTTGTCTTTATACTGAAATCGGATTCAAAGTTACATATTTAATCCGCTGCACTAATTCACCCCCTCTTAGTGCCTTTTCGATCCTAACAATTGGTATCAAGCAAGGTTTGCTCTCATATTGGTTTAAAACCCAAGAGAGATGGCCTACTCCGGTATGCAAGAGGGTTACTCCATTACTCGTCCGCCTTTGTTTAATGGGTCGGATTATACGTATTGGAAGACTTGTATGAGGATTTTTCTCATTTCTATGGATTTTGAACTTTGGAATATTGTTGAAAATGGATTTGCAAAATCTTCTCTTCCGATGAGTGAGTGGAATGAGTCGGAAAGAAAGATTTTTGCTCTCAATGCAAAGGCTATGAATGCCTTATTTTGTGCGCTTGATAAGAATGAGTTTAATCGGGTTTCTATTTGTGAATCGGCTTTTGATATTTGGCGCACTCTTGAAATCACTCATGAAAGCACTAGCCGAGTGAAAGAGTCCAAAATCAACATTCTTGTGCACTCTTATGAACTTTTTCGGATGAAACCAAATGAGTCCATTGGAGACATGTACACCCGCTTTACGGATGTCATCAATGGACTTAAGGCTCTTGGTAAAGGTTTTTATAACTTTGAGTTGGTAACTAAAATCTTAAGATCTCTTCCAAAGAGTTGGGATCCAAAAGTTACGGCCATTCAAGAGGCCAAGGATCTTAAAATATTTCCGCTTGAAGAACTTATTGGGTCTCTAATGACCTATGAGATGACGTGTCATGCTCATGAAGAGCTTGAGAACCCCCTTCCAAAGAACAGGAAGGATATGGCACTTAGAACACAAGAAGACCACTTGAAAAGAACATCAAGTGATGAGGACAGTGACAAAGACATTGCACTTTTGACTCGAAAGTTTAAGAAATTTATAAGAAAGAACAAGTTTAAAAACGATACAAAAAATAAATTTGAACACAAAAAGGACCAAGTTATTTGCTACGAATGCAAAAAGCCAGGACACTTCAAGCATGAATGTCCTCAAGCCAAGAAGAAGCAACCCAAGAAGAAGAAAGCATTCAAGGCTACATGGGATGATTCAAGTGACTCCGAGGTCGAAGAGGCAAGCAACAAAGAGGAGGCTAACTTCGCTCTAATGGCCCTTGGAGAAGAGGTTAGTGAATTATTTAGTGAAGAATTATCTTTCGATGAGCTTTCTATCACTTTTCATGAGTTATTTGATGAATGTAGAACTATTAGTAAGAAATTCAATTTGCTTAAGAAAGAGCATGCTTTATTACAAAATAAGTTCAATAACCTACAAACTCCTTCTTTACCCCCATGCTCTAAGTGTGAGCACTTAGAAGAAATAAAAAGGGAGAACTTGCTACTTAAAGAGACCTTAAACAAGTTCAAGGTCGGTAGCAAGGGCTTGGACATGATCCTTGCAAACAAGGGTCACGCTCGAAATAGAAGTGGAATAGGATTTGTGAGTGGATCTCATCAAAATCCTACTACCTTCATTAAAGGATCCACATTGCATGTATCACCCTATTTGAAATGCAATTTTTGTGGTAAAATGGGACATGTTGCTTACAAATGTTCGTTCAAGAAAATTAGTCCACAAAAATTAATATGGGTTCCCAAAGGAACCATAAACAACTCAATGCCAAATTACAAATTAAGTAGATCAATTTGTAGGGCACCCAAAATTAAATGGGTACCTAAAAACCATCCTCTTTTGTAGACAAACTCACAAGCTAGGAGCAAGAAATGGTATCTTGATAGTGGATGCTCAAGGCACATGACCGGAGATCCATCTCATTTCTCTATGCTCTCTAGCAAAGAAGAAGGGTATGTCACCTTCGGAGACAACAACAAGGGTAAAATCATTGGCAAAGGAACCATTGGTAACAAATCAAGTTTTTCAATTGATGATGTCTTGTTAGTTGATGGCTTAAAACATAATCTCTTAAGCATTAGTCAATTGTGCGATAAAGGCTATGTTGTTAGATTTGAATCTAATATTTGTATTATTGAAAAACCAAACAATAACATATCCATGATTGCTTTAAAGCAAAACAATGTCTACACTATAAATATTAATGAATTATGTAATGAAATGTGTTTTTCGGTTTTGAATGATGATGCTTGGCTTTGGCATAGGAGATTAGGCCATGCAAGCATGAAACTAATTTCTAAGATTTCATCTAGTGAATTAGTAAGAGGCATCCCAAACATGAAATTTGTTAAGGACAAGGTATGTGATGCATGTCAACTACGAAAACAAATAAAGACTAGTTTCAAATCAAAAAATCAAATTAGCACCACTAGACCATTGCAATTGATCCATTTAGACTTATTTGGACCAATTAACATAACAAGCCTAGGAGGTAGCAAATATGCCTTTGTAATTGTGGATGACTATAGTAGATACACTTGGACCTATTTCTTGGCTCATAAAAGTGATTGCTTCAAATATTTTTCTAAATTTTGTAAACTCACTCAAAATAAAAAGGGTTTATGATATCATCAATTCAAAGTGATCATGGAGGTGAATTTCAAAACCATGACTTCCAAAATTTTTGTGAAATTAACGGATATGATCATAACTTTTCTACTCCAAGAAATCCATAACAAAATGGAGTAGTGGAAAGGAAAAATAGAAGTTTGCAAGAAATGGCTAGAACCATGTTAAATGAATACAATTTACTAAAATATTTTTGGGCCGAAGCTGTAAATACGGCTTGCTATGTTATGAATAGAGTTCTAGTGAGACCATCCCTATCTAAAACTCCATATGAATTATGGAATGATAAAAAACCCAATGTTTCTTATTTTAAAGTTTTTGGTTGTAAATGCTTTATTTTAAATGAAAAGGATGCCTTAGGAAAATTCGATGCAAAATCCAATGAAGGCATATTTCTTGGTTATTCTTCCATTTCTAAGGCTTTTCGTGTTTTCAACAAAAGAACCTTAGTTATAGAAGAATCTATTCATGTGGTTTTTAATGAAAATTCTAAATTTAAGAAAAAACATTTTGATGATGATTTTGGCTTTGATAATTTGAATTTGAATGAACCCTCTCCTCAAAACGACAACTTGGATGCATCTTCTTCCCAAACTTCCTTACCCAAGGAATGGAAGTATGTAGATGCTCATCCCAAGGAGTTAATTATAGGAGATGCATCGAAAGGGGTTCAAACTCGCTCTTCTTTCAAAGATTTTTGTGCCCATGCCGCTTTTCTTTCTCAAGTTGAACCAAAATGCATTGATGATGCCTTGAAAGATGATTCTTGGGTTATCGCAATGCAAGAAGAATTGAATCAATTTGAGAGGAATGAGGTATGGAAGCTTGTTTCTAGACCAAATGACAATTTAGTTATTGGTACTAAGTGGGTCTTTAGAAACAAGCAAGATGAATGTGGTATCGTGGTTAGAAACAAGGCTAGACTAGTGGCCAAAGGTTTCAACCAAGAAGAAGGTATCGATTACGAAGAAACCTTCGCTCCGGTGGTAAGATTAGAAGCCATTAGGATGCTCCTTGCCTATGCTTGTAGTAATGATTTCAAATTATTTCAAATGGATGTTAAAAGTGCATTCTTAAATGGTTTTATCTCTGAAGAAGTGTATGTCGAACAACCACTGGATTTGAAAATTCTCTTCTCCCCTAACCATGTGTTTAAGCTAACTAAGGCTTTATATGGTCTAAAACAAGCCCCTAGGGCTTGGTATGAAGGCTTAGTTCCTTTTAATTTCAAATAATTTCACTAAAGGCAAGGTTGATACTACATTGTTTATTAAATATTTTGAAAATAATTTTCTTATTGTTCAAATTTATGTTGATGATATTATTTTTGGTTCTTCGGATGAATCACTATGTGAATCTTTTGCCAAGTGTATGAGTCATGAATTTGAGATGAGTCTAATGGGAGAGTTAACCTTCTTTCTTGGATTACAAATTAAACAACTTAGTAATGGCATATTTCTTAATCAATCTAAATACACATTAGAATTGTTAAAACGATTTAATATGGACAGCTCAAAAGCCATCCACACTCCAATGAGTACTTCCACCAAGTTAGACTTGGATGAAGATGGAAAAATTTTGATCAAAAGACATATAGGGGCATGATAGGCACTGCTCTATCTTCTTTGCAACTAGGCCGATATCATGTTTAGTGTGGGACTTTATGCGAGATTTCAAGCTAATCCTAAGTTGTCTCACCTTAAAGCCGTTAAAAGAATTTTTAGATATCTTAAAGGTACTCCTAATCTAGGATTATGGTATCCAAAATCTGATGACTTTAATTTGATAACCTATGCAGATCACGGATTTTGGTGGATGTAGAATAGATAGAAAGAGTACATCCGGAACATGCCAATTTTAGGACATATACTCGTTTCTTGGACTTCTAAGAAACAAAATTCTGTCGCACTATCTACGGCGGAAGCCGAATATATAGCTGCAAGTGCATGTTGTGCACAAGTTGTGTGGATGAAAAACACTTTAGAAGACTATGGAATAAATTTAAAAAACATTCCAATAAAATGCGATAACACAAGTGCTATTTGTCTAACAAAAAATCTCATTCAACACTCAAGAACTAAGCACATTGATATTAGGCATCACTTTATACGAGATCATGTCGCTAATAATGATGTCACTTTAGAATTTATTGATACAAAGCACCAATTAGCGGATATTTTCACAAAACCCCTAAATGAAGAACAATTTGACTTCATTAGAAGAGAATTAGGCATGCTAAATTTGTCCTAATGTTTAAATATTGCATGTCTTTCAAAACATTTAAACTTTGATAGTTTCACCTTTATACCTTCAGTGATATATGAAACTTTCATTGATCATAAAATATTATGAAAGAACTCATCTTTCAATCGAAAAGTTTTCATGATGTTGCCTTCATGATGTTGTTTTTTTTTAACAGTTAAAATTTTTATGACTTCATTCTTGAATCTCTTCATGAATTTTGATCTCTCTCACTTTTTTTATTGATTGGCTTTAATGATGTATCCTTTAGCCTTGCGATCATGGTTTTCACTATATAAATGATCAAACATCTTTTGGATTTGTCATCTCCTTTTTGTTGATGACAAAGGGGGAGAAAAATATGAAATTGATGACTTTTTAAATATGGCTTTAATGAGCAAAATATTTTGATAACTTGATAAATAACTCATGCATTGTATTGAAAAATGACTTATACAGTGTAATGAAATGAAAAATGTGTCGTAAGAATTGTTATTGCAATTCAATTCTCTTGCAATGCTTAGTGTCAAAAACAGGTTGCAATCTTTGAAAAGCATTGCAAATGAAGTAATGTAATACATCACAATCCAATGTCTGAAAGATTCCTACTATAAATGTTTATGGCATCTTTTGATTGATATGACAAATTTTCATCTCATGATTTATCTAATATGTTGTCACTCTTTTCAATCATGAGTTCCTTGTTGTAATCTCAAAATTTTTGGTATCTTTTGTCGAAATGATAAATGGTTTTTATCCTTCGACTTGAAATTAAATGTCATGCTTTGATATTGTTTACGAATGAAACCTCAAGCTGATTAAGCATGATGATAAGTTCAACGTAAGTAACTTATCGGTTTTGGATGAATTCAAGAGAATGAATTCAAATGTCTTTACCTTCTCATTATATGGCATATTGATAGGGGGAGTTAAGAATAACTCCATCATCAATTGATTGTCATCATCAAAAAGGGGGAGATTGCTGAATCTCGGATTTTGATGACGAAGTCAATTGATGGTTACTTGTTCTAATACATATTGTCAAAGATAAGCGTGCAGGATTAACTACGATGGGTCAGAAACATAAAGTGATTTGCCGAGGTCAAGTCCGTCCAGTGTTCAAGAGTTCATCGGAAGTCCGAAAGATCATCGGAAGTGTTGCTGGAACCAATCAAGATCGAATCAGGGACTTGCCGAAGTTTTCGGAAGTTCGTCACAAAGATCGTTGAAGGTTCGCGAAACTTTGCCGAGAAGGTTCGGAAGCTTGTCGAAGACTCGTTGAGCATGTCTTACAAGCCGAGAGCATGCTGGGAACCCGTCGGAAGAAATCCGAGAGAAATATCGGAGGACCGAAGTCTCAACGAAAAGCTCGTCGGAATAAGACTTGAAGAAAGTCGGCTTAAATCACTTTATTAATTATGTTTTTAATTTCGTAGTTAGCACGTACTTAGGGCAAGGATTTCAATTAATCTTGCTCTAAATTAGTAGGGGCCAACCGGCCCTTCTTGGGCTTTTTGGGCCGTGGATAAGGCCCATTTAGCAGAACAGACTATCGGGCGGTAGAACCGCCTGTTCCAGGCGATACTACCGCCAGGCAGCCGTGTGCTGGGGCGGTGCTACCGCCCAGCCTGGAGTGGTAGTACCGCTCGGCCACATTACTCAAGCGGCGTAGTAGCACCGCCTCGGTGATAGCACCGCCGCTCGAGCGTAGCACCTCCTCTCGAGCGGTAGCACCGCCGCTCCAGCGATAGCACCGCCGCTGCTCCAAGCGATAACACGCTTGCTCAGATAGCACACGCTTTGCTCCAGTGGTAGAACCGCCTGTACAATCTCAGCCTTGCGACTGATAGGCGGTAGTACCGCGTCTAACAGGCGGTAGTACCGCGTCTAACAGGCGGTAGTACCGCCTCTAACAGGCGGTAGTACCGCCCAGACCCGGGAACTCTAAATTTGATTTCAAATTTGGAGCCCAATTTTGAATCCATTTTGGATCTATAAATACCCCCCCTTTCTCAACTGAAAGGTAACCCTTTTAAGAGTTAGAATCTTGTTTTTGAGTCTTTGATAAGTCTTGAAGAGTCTTATTCTTGCTAAGTATTCACCTCCTTCTTCTTCTTGAGAAATCTTGTAAGAGTGTGAACTTCTTGTAAAGGGTTGTAAAAAAGGGGTATTGGTCCTTCCCCTTCAAAGGATTGCTAGTGGAAGTGCGGAGCCTCATCGGGAAGGCTTCAAGAGTGGATGTAGGTCATTTGACCGAACCACTATACATCATTGTGTTCATGAATGTGTGAGTGTTTACTTTTCTGAATCATTTCATTACTTAGCTGTAAATTTTTTAGTTCCTTGCTGCTTCATTTACTCAAGCAACTTCTTACAAGTTCTCTTTCAACGAATCGAAGTCTTCCTATTAACTTGTCTTTATACGAAATCAGATTCAAAGTTACATATTTAATCCGCTGCACTAATTCACCCCCCCCCCCTCTTAGTGCCTTTTCGATCCTAACATATACCTATTGGAAGACTAGGATGAGAATTTTTCTTATTTCTATAGATTTTGAATTATTGAATATTGTCAAAAATGATTTTCTTAAGTCTTCTCTTCCAATGAGTGATTGGAATGAGTTGGAGAAGAAGACTTTCTCTCTAAATGCCAAGGCTATGAATGTCTTGTTTTGTGCTTTAGATAAGAATAAGTTCAATCATGTTTCTATTTGTGAAATAGTTTTCAATATTTGGCACACACTCAAAGACACACACGAAGGCACTAGTAGAGTAAAGGAGTCTAAAATAAATCTTTTAGTTTATGCTTATGAATTGTTTCGGATGAAACCAAGTGAGTCCATTGGAGACATGGACACCCGGTTTACGGATATCGTCGATGGACTAAAAGCGCTTGATAAAAATTTTTCTAACTTTGAACTTGTAAATAAAATTTTAAGATCCCTTCCAAAGAGTTGGGATCCTAAAGTAACGATTATTCAAGAAGCCAAGGACTTAAATAATTTTTCACTCGAAGAACTAATTAGGTTTTTAATAACCTATGAAATGATATGCAACACTCATGAAGAGCTTGAGAACTCCTTTCCAAAGAATAGGAAGGATATGATACTAAGAACTCATGAAGACCACTTGAAAGATAGTTCAAGTGATGAGGACTATGATAACGATTTGGCACTCTTGACATGAAAGTTTAGAAAATTCATAAGAAGAAATAAAACTAAAAATGACATCCAAAAATAAAATTGAACCCATAAAAGAACAAATTATATGCTATGAATGGAAGAAGTTGAAGCATTTCAAAAGCGAATGTCCCTAAGCAAAGAAGAAACAATCGAAGAAGAAGAAGGTGCTCAAAGCAATATAGGATGATTCAAGTGGCTCTGAAGATGAAGAACAAAGCAATAAAGAGATCACCAACTACACTCTAATGGCTATCAGAGAAGAGGTAAGTAGTTTATTAGATGAAAATTTAACTTTTGATGAGCTTTTGAATGTGTTTCATGATTTTTTTTATGAGTGTAGAATAATTAGTAAGAAGTTTAATTCATTGAAAAAGGAGTATACCCTTTTAATTAATGATTTTGAAAAACTTAAACATGACACTCCTTCCTTGCCTCCGTACACTAAGTGTGAACACTTAAAGGCACTTGAGAAGAAAAACTTGCTACTCAAAGAAACGTTAGAAAAGTTTAAGGTTAGTAGCAAGTATTTGAACATGATCCTTGCCAATAAGGATCACGCTCATAGAAGAGGTGGAATCGGATTTGTGAGTGGCTCTTACTGAAATCCAACCAATTTTATTAAAGGTCCTTCCTTGTATGTATCACCTCACACCAAATATAACTTTTATTACAAACTCGGTCACTTCGCTTATAAATGTCCATTTAGAAAGTATAGGCCACACAAATTGATTTGGGTTCCCAAAGGAACCATAAAGAGCTTTATGTAAAATGATAATTTAAGTAAATCAATTTTTAAGGCACCCAAGTTCAAGTGGATATCTAAAAACCATCTTTTTTTGTAGACACATCTATATTCATAAGCTAGTGGATGCTCAAGGCATATGACCAGAGATCCATCTCAATTCTCTAAGCTCACTAGCCAAGATGAATGGTATGTCACCTTCGAAGACAACAACAAGGGTAAAAATCATTGGCAAAAGAACCATAAGTAACAAATCCAACTTTTTGATTGAAGATGTGTTATTGATTGATGGTTTAAAGCATAATCTTTTGAGCATTAGTCAATTATGTGATATAAGATACATCATTAGATTTGAATCCAATGCTTGTATTATTGAAAAACCTCACAAAAATACATCTATGATTGCCCTAAAATAAAATAATATATATTATTGACATTAATGATCTTTGTAATGAAATGTGTTTTTCGATTTTGAATGACGATGCTTGGCTTTGGCATAGGAGATTAGGTCATGCTAGCATGAAACTAATATCTCAAATCTCATCTAGAGAACTAGTAAGAGGTATTCCTAATATTATGTTTATTAAAGACAAATTGTGTGATGCATTTGTCAATTAGGAAAATAAATGAAAGGTAGTTTCAAATCAAAGAATCAAATAAGAATCTCTAGACCATTACAATTGATCTATATGGATTTGTTTAGACCAATTGATACAACAAGCCTAGGAGGTAGCAAATACATCTTTGTAATTGTAGATGACTATAGTAGATATACTTGGATATATTTCTTAGCACACAAAAGTAATTACTTTAAATATTTTTTAGAATTTTTTAAACTTGTTCAAAATGAAAAAGGCTTTATGATTTCATCAATTCGGAGTGATCATAGTGGTGAATTTCAAAATCATAATTTTTAAAACTTTTATGAATCTAATGGATACAACCATAATTTCTCTACTCTAAGGAATTCTCAACAAAATGGAATAGTAGAAAGAAAGAATAGGAGTTTGCAAGAAATAGCAAGAACCATGTTGAACGAACATAGCCTACCCATATATTTTTGGACTGAAGCCATTAATACGACATGCTATATCATGAATAGGGTTCTAGTAAGACCATTACTCTCCAAAACTTCTTATGAATTGTGGAACAATAAAAAACCCAATGTTTCATATTTTAAAGTTTTCAGTTGTAAGTGTTTTATCTTGAATGAAAAAGATGCCTTAGGAAAGTTTGATGCAAAATCTGTTGAAGGCATTTTTTTTAATTATTCTTCTATTCTAAGGCCTTTCGTGTCTTTAATAAAAGAACTTTGGTTATAGAAGAATCTATTCATGTTGTTTTCAATAAAGTTTCTAAATTTAAGAAAAATAATTTTGATGATGATCTTAATTTTAATGGTTTAAATTTGAATGAAACCTCTCCTCTAAATAGCAACTTAATTGCATCTTCTTCCGAAACTTCCTTATCTAAAGAATAAAAATATATAGATGCTCATCCTAAGGAGCTAATAATAGAAAACAATCAAAGGGTGTTCAAACTCGTTCTTCTTTTAAAAATTTTTATACTAACGCCGCTTTTCTTTCTCAAATTGAACATAAATGCATTGAGGATGCCTTGAAAGATGGATTCATGGGTTATCGCAATGCAAGAGGAATTGAACCAATTTAAGAGAAATGGGTGTGAAAGCTTATTTCAAGACCTAGTGATCATTTAGTTATTGGTACTAAATAGGTCTTTAGAAACAAGCAAAATGAATTTGGTATCATGGTTAGAAATAATATTAGATTATAGGTCAAGGGTTTTAACCAAGAAGAAGGTATCGATTATAAAGAAACATTCACTCTTATGGTAAGATTAGAAGCCATAAGGATGCTCCTTACTTATGCTAGTAGTAATAATTTTAAGTTATTTCAAATGGATATCAAAAGTACTTTTTTAAATGGTTTTATTTCCAAAGAAGTGTATGTTGAACAACCACTTGAATTTAAGAACTCTCTTTTTCCTAATCATGTGTTTAAGTTAACTAAAGCTCTCTATGGTTTAAAACAAGCCCCAAGGGCTTAGTATGAGAGACTTAGTTCCTTTCTTATCCAAAATAATTTTTCTAAAGGCAAGGTCGATACTATATTGTTTATTAAGAATTTTAAAAATAATTTTTTTGTTGTTCAAATTTATGTTGATGATATTATTTTTTGTTCTAGAAATGAGTTCTTATGCAAATCATTTGCTAAGAGTATGAGTCAAGAGTTCAAAATGACCTTAATGAGTGAACTAACTTTCATTTTAGGCTTATAAATCAAACAAATTAATGATGGTATTTTTCTTAGTCAAACCAAATATATATTAGAATTACTAAAATAATTTAATATGGATGGTTCAAAGGCTATTAATACACCAATGAGTACCTCCACTAAGTTAGATATGGATGAAAGTAGAGAAAACTTTGATAAAAAAACTTATAAGGGTATGAAAGGTAGTTTATTATACTTTACTACAACTAGACAGGATATCATATTTAGTGTAGGACTTTATACTACATTTTAATCTAATCCTAAACTATCTCATTTTAAAGCTAGTAAAAGAATTCTTAGATATCTTAAAGAAATCCTTAATCTAGGTTTATGGTATCCAAAATCCGAAAACTTTGAACTAGTTACTTATGTTGATGCTGATTTTGTCAGATATATAATATATAGAAAAAGTACAATCAGAACATGCCAATTCTTAGGTTATACACTTGTCTCTTAGTCTTCTAAGAAACAAAACTTGATTGCACTATCTACGGTCGATGTCGAATACATAGCAGTGAGTGCATATTGTGCACAAGTTGTATGGATGAAAAATACATTAGAAGATTATGGTATTCACTTAAAGAATATTTTCATAAAATGTGATAACACAAGTACAATATGTTTAACAAAAAATCTCATTCAACACTCTAGAACTAAATATATTAAAATTAGATATCACTTTATATGAGATCACATAAATAATCATGATGTAACCTTAGTATTTATTGATACGAAACACCAATTAGCTAATATTTTTTCGAAACCCTTAAATGAAGAATAATTTGATTTCATTAGAAGGGAATTAGGTGTTAGGATCTAGAGCGACACTAGGAAGGGGGGGGGGAATTAGTACAGTGGATAAAAATCATAATTTTAAAGCGATTTCGAAAAGAATTATGCATTGAGAAGTTTTGGTCTGATAAAAATGATTTCGACAAAGAGAGAGATTCAAGCAAATACAAAAGAAAGTAGAGAGGAGGAGATCGAGAGATTGCAATTAAGTAAAGATTGAAATGCAGTAATTTAAAACTCACACATCAAGAGAAGTATGTAGTGATTTATAGTGGTTCGATTAAATGACCTATATCCACTTCCGAAATCTCCTTCGATGAGATTCCTAACTTCCACTATCAATTCTTCTTGAAGGGAAAGGATCAAGCACCCCTCTTACAAACTTTTATAAGTGGTTCATGCTCTCTTACAGAACTTTTATAAGTGTAGTTTTGGGAGGTGAACACCCAAGCCTTCAAATGTAAATTTGCTAGAATTTTGATTCAGTTTTTATCACTTCTCAATATTCTTAGCTAGTTGAGAAGTAAGAGATATTTATAGGCTCAATTAGCCCTTACTAGGGTTAATTAGAATTATCACCTAATCCTAACTCTAATTATATGCTAACTATGAAATTAAGACATATTTCTAAGCATATTATGATCTAGTGATGTCAAGTCTTTTTCCGGCGAGCCTTTGATGAACTTCTGACATACCCTCGGATATCTTCTGATGGACTCCCATTAGACTCACAGACTTTATGCCGAGTTCTGATGAATCTATTGGCAAGCTTTTGAACTTTCTCAGTAAGCTCCACAAACCTTCGACGAACCTTCAAATTCTAATTAATCGGAACTCTAATTATCATCATTTTGACACATGATACCAATTATTATTTTGAAATATAGCAAAGATCAAATGATATCAAAATAAAATGCATGAATCCAAATCATGATATCATTTTACAATATATCATGAAATGATAACTTATCATATCAATGAAAGATACCAAATTTAAATATGATATGATAACGATCTTACAAAAATTAATATTTTAAGCATGTATAAGCCATTTGCAATGCATACGATACATTCCATACAATTACGATATGCTACGGTACACTATATACAATTGCGATACATTGCGGTGCTTTTAATGATAGTAAGCATTTTACGATACAAAGCATGACAATTGCGATACATTAGAATATGATACATACAAATCATTTATCATTCCATCAAGTCATCAATTCAATTTACCACATTTTTCTCCCCCTTTGTCATCAACAAAAAGAAATGGGCCTTGATGCCAAATATTATGACTAGAGTTTTTAAAAAATGGCAAAAAAGAGAAGGATAAAGCCATCAAGAAGAACAACGAAAAGTGATTCGTTCATTCTTATTGAAAGTTCATGTCTATAAAATCATAAGATAGATCATCGAGACCAAAATTCACAATAATTTCTAAGAGCTCATGAAAGATTCATACATGAAAAAAATAAGGGTTAATTTTGTTTAATAATTCTTAAAGCATAAAAGTGAATCATTTAAGTCATTAAAGGCTTACAAGAATCATTTCTACCAAATGAAATTAGTTGGTAGAAAAGAGATCATTTGAACATAAAGTTCATAAAACTCATGAATGTTCATTCAAGAAAGATTGAGATGAAAAGTTCAAGAGGCAATTTATTGAAAATTCAAATCATAAAACTGTTAAGTGAAAAGATTGAAGCCAAAAATATTCATAAAAAATTTCATCAAGAGCTCATGACATTCATTCAAGAAAAATTTGTGAGGAAAAAGAGAGAGATCTTTTAAGCTCAAAACTCATGAAAAGAGTCATGATGATGTTTTCATACTTAAAAAAAATCATCCAAAAATTTTATAAAGGGCTAACTTGGCATTCTCATAAGGAGGAATTTATGAAGGTTAACTTGGCATTATCATTCATCAAGTTGAAAATAACCAATTAAGCCATTTAAAGTTCAAGACATAGAATTTTGCACAAGAGTTAAAAATTCATCGAATTTGCATGAATAAAATCTGAAGAGAGTATTCAAGAAATAAAAACTTGAGAGCTTCTTCTTTATGCAAAGTTCATGACATAATTATGTATAGTTGCATATGTTATGAAGACAAAATCAACAAACTTCAAATGATACGAAAATCATGAAATCCATTTATTCATGCCAATAGTAGAGGGAGTATAAAATCGATAGAATCGATTTTCCCAAGTCATTAAAAGGGCATGATATTATTTGAAGATCATAAACATAGAATCATATACATGATGCTAAAAATCATTAATCAAAGAAAGAGGAGTATCAATGCAAGATTGGAGAAAGATAAAAATGAGAGCTCCATTCAAAATACGATATAAAAAAGATATCATCCGAAATCTGAAAAGATAATATCAAGATGAGTTCATAAAAATTGAAGTTGAAAATTTTCGGAAAAAAAACATACAACAACTTCATGCATTAGGACCAACACGTATGGAACTTTAAAGTGTGCCAAAATAACATAGAGATTTACAAAATGAGAGTTAAAAGCTCCATTATAACTTATGAAGTCAATATAGAGTTTTTACAACTATTCCTCGGATGGAATACCAAAATGCCTATACAAATTATCTAACTTCTAATTCATTTGATGCACTTCATTTAGAATTATAACTTACTATAATTTGATTTAATTTATCTTATTCATGATCAAATCTTCAGAAGATGGAGCAGGAGCTTGTTCTGATAGTGCTGCACCAAAGGGACTAGGAAGAGGAGATTTATTACCCCTAAATACTGGTGTTTTAGGTTCTTCTGCTAAAGGGAGAGCTGGATCGGTCCTTCTAGGCTATCTAGTCCATATTCCATTCCTAAATGTGCACCTTAATTTCTTAAGTAGGTTTCTGTTTATGACATTATATATATCCACTTTTATTACTTCTTCGTCGGGTGATATTCTAATATTATATGCATGTAGTAATCTAGTGATTAACCCCCCATATGGTAACATTAAATCTTTAGATGTTATATCCATCATATTTTGCCGGATTAGGTATCCAAAATAATTATCTTATCCGGCCATTATCCAGTACATAGTACCTAACTCTATTTGACTAATTTCGTCATGGTGATACTATTTAGGGATTAGGATACTAATGATGATGTGATATAGGATCTTAGAACTAAATGGTAATAAATGCTCATAACTTTTAGGGACTATGGCTAGGTTAGGATTTCCAAAAATGGTCCCTAAAGCCTCGTAGTAGGTTACTTTGATTGCATCCAAATCCCACTATCCTCTAAAGTAACAACCCATTCTCTTCTCCAAGATTCCAATTAGGTCACAAATTGTAATATCCATAATTGAAATTTGATTCCCTAAAAGATAGGTTGACACATTGTCATCCTCATCTACGCTTAGATTAGTGTAAAACAACTAAACTAGTCTAGCGTAAATTGGTTCGCTGATTTGTAAAATAGGTAAGACATCTAAATTGGCAAACTAACTAATTGGCTCTAGGTCTCCTAATTCACTTAAATCAACATACTTACCCTTATGCACGTTTCTTGTTTCAAAACTAGGGTACCTAAGAGCATTTTCATTAGAACTATGAATCTCCTTCACTCCTCTTCCCTTTGTCTTTAGATGATCTCCTAGAAGCCATTTGTCTAGACAAGATGATAGTGAAAGAGAATTACAAAGGGCAATCATGTATTAAGAAATCAAAGAGGGAGTGTCAAAGATTACCTTAGTAGAGGTTTCTTGGAAAATAGTGACCTTGATCAAAATTTGAGAGGATGGAAGCCTCTCTTGGTCTTCTTGAGAGGAAAGATGGAGATTTGAGAGGAGAGAAAGTATATTGGGAGGCAACTGCAAGAGTTGGGGGTGGTTCTACCGTCGACCCTAAAGCCCCTTTATATAAGGGGGCTCTCGGGTGGTGCTACCGCCAATTAAGCAATACCATTGCTTGGGAACAGAATACCCAGGTGGTACTACCGCCAGTTCTGGCGGTGCCACCGTTGGCACTCAGACTTAGTTTTAGGGGGGGGGGGGTGCGCGGGCTGCAACACTTTATTATTTGATCAATATATGATTTTTTTTATTTAACATCTATCTCACATATGTCTAATTTGATCATCATGTATTTGATTGAGATAAAATAATGTCATTGAATCACTTCCAACTCATATATCATGAGGTAATTTTTATTATGCATAAGACTTATCAAATCATTTAAATAATTAATTATTATAAAAAGTTATAATCAAGAGACATTGAAAATTTTATTCTTGAGAGAATCAAGAGAGAACAATAACGTAGAGATAAGAAAACTTGAATGATAAAGGAGTAGTGATTTTTGAAAGTTATGAATACTTGCGTATCATTATCAAAACTAATACCGATCAATTCATGAAATCATGAAGGATGTAAAATTTAACCAAAAGATGTCATTCATAGTTTATAAATATCAAAATCATAAATCATATTATTTTCAGTTATATGTCTAAGAAATCAAGAAAAGAAAATTTTGAGTTGGGAATAAATTATCGTTTCATGCATTACTCATCATATATAATTTCAAGATAAGTAAGAGATCGTCAAACATGATTCAAAGCATGCATCACTAAGAATCATATCCGAAAGATATTTCAAGGAGAATATATTGCTATCGTAACTATCGATAAGTATATGAATGCATCATCAAATGAGAACATGATTCATGCATTAGGAGAATTGAGTCATCAAGTCCAAAAGAAAATTTTAGTATCAAATGCATTTATGCCATCAATGCATAATAAGTCATGATTTTAATCAAAATAAAGTTGTGATTCCAAAAATTTTGAAGTCATGAATCATTTTGAGGAATCTCATTCTAGCTCAATTCATCAACTCCAAATTCATCATTGAAAACACATACAAGATTCACAAAATAAATGAATTTATAGATCTTGAATAGATGGAAAAAAATATTTTCTTTTAGATATTTCAATTTAAGTGATTTGACTTTTCATAGGAATATTAAAAAAATTGTAAAAGCCTAGTATCATCGAATAGTTTTGAAATAAGATTTCATCAAAAACATCACTATTAAGACCACATCATTTCAAAATATAAGATTCCAAATTGTAAAATAAAGCGTGATATACTTTTTCATTGAAATCATTTTTAAGACCTTAGTGCTAGTATGTTTTAGCCTTAATAATTTTGGTGCATAAACAATATATAAATCTCAAAGTCATTCATTACCCAAGCTAGTGAGCTTAATCATGTATCATGGAGGTATCACTCCCAGCTTGTGATGGCTAAGATTCCTACATAAGAAGATTTTTGGGTATCCATTTGACCTTGGGTGTCCCAAAAATTGATTTACTCATTTTGTAATTTTGCATTGAATTATTTATGGTCCCTTTAGGAATCCATATTAATTTATATGGACTAACTTTTTTAAATGGACAATTGTAAATAATATGTCTGGGTTTACAACAAAAGTTAAATTTTGAGTGAGATAATAGATGTAGTGTAGGTTCTTTAATGAAGGTGATTGGATTTCGGTGAGATCCACTCACAAATCCAATTCCACTTCTTTTTCCAACATGACCCTTGTTTATAAGGATCATATCTAAGCCCTTACTACTAACCTTAAACTTATTTAAGGTCTCTTTAAGTAACAAGTTCTCTTTCTTAATTACCTCTAACTGTTCACACTTAGAGCATAGAGGTAAAGAGGGAGTATCAAGTTTAAGACTATCAAGTTCATCGACTAAGAGAGCATGCTCATTTTTCAACAAATTAAACTTTTTATTAATAGTTCTATATTCATCAAATAATTCATAAAAGGCATTTGAAAGCTCGTCAAGATAAATTTTCATTAACTAAATCACATACCTCTTCTTCAAAAGCCATTAAAGCGAAGTTAGCCATCTCCTTATTGCTTGTTTCTTCATCTTTAGAGCCACTTGAGTCATCCCATATTGCCTTTAGGACCTTCTTCTTCTTTAGTTACTTCTTCTTGGCTTAAGGGCATTCACTTTTGAAGTGCCCTAGCTTCTTACATTCATAGCATATTACTTGTTTCTTTTTTGGTTCAAGTTTGTTTTTAGAATCGTTTTTAAATTTATTCCTTCTTATAAATTTTTTAAATTTCCAAGTCAAGAGTGCCAGTTCATCATCAAGTTCCTTATCACTTAAAGATTATTTTAAGTGGTCTTCTTGTGTTCTCAATGCCATATCCTTCCTGTTCTATGGAAGGGGGTTCTTGAACTCATCATGAGTACGGCATGTCATTTTGTACGTCATCAAAGACCCAATGAGTTCTTCGATAGAAAAATTTTTTAGGTCCTTGGTCTCTTGAATAGCCATAACTTTTGGATCCCAACACTTTGAGAGAGATCTTAAGATTTTAGTTATAAGTTTGAAATTAGAAAAATCTTTCCCAAGTTTGACATTCGTAAAACGGGTGTACATATCTACAATGGACTCACTTGGTTTCATCCGAAATAATTCATAAGAATACATCAAGAGGTTGATTTTAGACTCTTTCACTTAGCTAGTGCCTTCATGAGTGATTTCAAGAGTATACAAAATATCAAAAGCTGATTCACAAATCGAAACATGATTAAACTTATTTTTATCAAGAGCACAAAACAAGGCATTCATAGCTTTTGCATTAAGAGCAAAAATATTTTTCTCCAATTCATTCCATTCATTCATCAAAAGAGAAGATTTTTGAAAGCCATTTTCAATAATATTCCAAAGTTCAAAATCCATGGAAATAAGAAAAATCTTCATGTGAGTCTTCCAATAGGTGTAATCTGACACACTAAATATAAGCGGATGTGTAATTGAATGACCCTCTTACATATCAGAATATGTTATTTCTCTTGGATTTTAAACTAAATGAGAGTAATATCGCCCTGATACCAATTGTTAGGATCTAGAGCAGCACTAAGAGGGGGGTGAATTAGTACAACAAATAAAAATTATAATTTTAAAGCAATTTCGAAAAAAGTTATGCGTTGAGAAGTTTCGGACCAACGAAAATGATTTCGACAAAGAGAGAGTTTCAAGCGAATACGAAAGAAAGTAGAGAGGAGGAGATCGAGAGATTACAGTTAAGTAAAGATTGAAATGCAGCAATTTAAAACTCACACATCAAGAAAAGTATATAGCAATTTATAGTGGTTCTGTCAAATTACCTACATCTACTTTTGAAACCTCCTCCGATGAGATTCCCAACTTCCACTATTAATTCTTCTTGAAGGAGAAGGACCAAGCACCCCTCTTATAGACTTTTATAAGTGGTTCATGCTCTCTTACAGAACTTTTATAAGTGTGGGTTTGGGAGGTGAATACTCAAGTTTTTGAATGCAAATTTGCTAAATTTTTGACTCAATTTTTATCACTTCTCAATGTTCTTAGCCAACTAAGAAGTAAGGGGTATTTATAGACTTAATTGGCTTCAGAATTTGAGCAAAAAAAGAGTCATATCCTGGATTTTTGGGTACTAGCTGTACCACCACCTGGCACTAGCGGTACCATCGCTAGTTGACCCTGCTATGTCATTGTACTATACTATTGAGTCTGATGGTACTATTGCCTGACAGGGTCATTGGGCTGTACGGAGGGGCGGTACCACTGCTTGTAAGACGGTACCACTCCTAACATGTAATAATTGTCAGTGATACTATCATTGACCTAGGGCGATACCATTGCCCAGACCACTTAGGAACCTATTCCCAGGGTGGTGCCACCACCAAACATGGTTCAGTACTACTGAATGGGCTTTGAATCTAGCCTAATTCAATCTAATTAAGGCCAAATTGGCTCTTACTATAGTTAATTAAGATTATTACATAATCCTAGTCTTAATTACATGCTAACTATGAAATTAAGATATATTTCTAAGCAAATTATGATCCGATGACATCGAGTCTTTTTCTGGTGAGCTTCCAATGAACTTTTAGTAGACTCCGACACACCCTCGGATATCTTCCGGTGGACTCCCAATAGGCTCCCGGACTTTATTGCGAGTTCCGATGAATCTTTTGGCAATCTTTCAAACTTTCTCGGTGAGCTCTATGAAACTCCAACGAACCTTCCGGTGAACTTTCAAAACCTTTGGCAAGTCCCCGATTCATTCTCGGCCAGTTCTGGTAGCACTTCCGACGATCTTTCGGACTTTTGGCAAACTCCTAATGTATTTGACTCCAGCAATTTGCTATATATTTTCATTGCTATCATAGTTAATCCTGCATACTTATCTCAATAATATGGATTGGATCAAATAACCTATCAATTGACTTCATCATCAAAATTCGAGATTCAACATTAGGCATGATAAATTGTTCGAATGCATAAGTTTATTGTATGCCTTTTTTTGAAAAATTTCAATTTTGTATCATCTTCTTCCTATCTTGGTATCATCTTTTCGATTTTGTAAATGAAGCTTTTATCAAATTTATTTTGTATTTTCATCCACCTATCTTGGTATCAAATTTATTCATGAATTTTTAATACCCTTGCTCTATGACTTTTGATACTCTTAAGAATCCTCCCCTTATTCACATTTACAGATTTCATTGATGGATTTTATTCACGGATTCTACGTCATGAAGTGATACACTTCACTCTTGTATGAATTTTTATATCATAGACTTTCTTCTCTTTATTCACATCTTTATGTCATGAGTTCTTTATGAAAAGAGAAAGTTTTATGAATCTTTAATAGCTTGAATGATTTATTTTCCTTATACTTCATGAATCTTATTTGATGAAATGTGGATTTCATTCACATCTTTAGCTCTTATTATGAATCTCTCTTGATGAAATGAATTTTCAATCACTAAAACAGATTGTTTTCCATTGTATTATTCATGAAATTTTAATATCTTGATTTTTCTTGATGGTATCATGGACTCTTCCTTCTCTCTTTTCCCTTTCAAGAAGAATCCAATCACATTTGCTTGCGTAAAATTTGCTTGTACAAAACGATTGCCCAATTCCTTTTTGTTGATAACAAAGGGGGAGAAAAGTGACAAATTGATGAAAACTTGGCATTATGAATGGTTGAAATATGCTTTGTATCGTAAAAGTATAAAAAGTATCGTACACATTATAAATGATTGAAATGTAACATGTATGCACTAAAATGATAATTCTTTTTATCATGCTCATTATCGTATCAAAATAATGAATGTCTATTTGATATCGAACTTATCATGCTCATTATCCTACTTGTTAAATTTCATATTTAAAGTTTGTATCATAGTTAGAAATGATGGTTGTCCATCATCATTTGATATTGGACTTAAAAATGGTTGTCATGCTTTGACATCATTTTTGTATTGTGATATCGTATTTTGAGATTAAAAATCATGATTAGTATCATGTTATGCATGTTGATAAGTTTAAATACATATAACTTATTGGTTTGGTGCTTGAATTCAAAAGCTTTGAATTTAAGTGTGCCTTTTCTCAAGTATAGGACACAGATAGGGGGAGTTAAGTCTAACTTCATTATCAATTGGTTATCATCATAAAAAAGGAGATTATTGAATCTTAAATTTTGATAATGAAATCAATTGATAAATTTATTATCTAATCTATGCTTTGAGATAAGTGATGTAAGACTAACTTCGATCAAAAGAGGAAAAATAATTAAAGTAATAAGAATCAAACGTTGGGCTGGAGTCAAAGTTCGGGCATTGGGTCAGAAGAATTGGACAATACATTGAGAATAGATGTTGTAGGAGTCAACATGCTGGTGGATTGCACAATACACCAAAGGTTTAGATGATGCACTAGAAGTTCATCGGGAGAACCAATGACATATCGGATGACATATCGAAAGTTAAGTCAAAATTGAGTTAGTTTTGGGTGTAACCATATCAACTCAATTAGGGGCGAATTGAGCCTAAATTGGGACTAATTTGGGCTCATTAGGAGGCCCATTCAGTGGCCCAAAAGTTAATGTAGGCGGTTGCACCGCCAGACTGGCAGCGGAACCACCTATGGGCTGGAAAAGTAAAAAAATACACTTTTTTAGGCTACAAGCGATGGTACCACCCAGTCTGGCCGATGGTACCACCCAGCATTAAAGCTACCAAGCAGTGGTACCACCCCAGGCTAGTGGTAGCACCACTAGAACCTTTGTTTTTGAGGTTCTACGAGCAATGGCACCACCCAATTCAGGTAGTGGTATTACCCATACCCGAAAGACCCAAAAATTTAAATTTTTACTTTATTTTTTAAGCCAATTAAGGCCTATAAATACCTCTTACTTCTCAGCTACTTGTACATAGAGAAGTGAACAAGTTAGAACCGAAACTATAGTGAAATAGCTTACAAAAAGTTGAGAGTTCACCTCCATCGTTTCAAAGTATAAAAGTTTATAAAAGGAGAGTGAGCCACTTGTAAAAGTTCTATAAAGGGGTGATTAATCTTTACCCTTCAAGAAAGATTGATAGTGGAACTTGGTGACCTCATCGGAGGAGGTATCGAAAGTAGACGTAGGTTGGACAAGTAAACCACTATAAAATTGGTGCGTTCTTCTCTTGGTGTGTAATTTACTTTTGCTGTATTCAATTTATACTTTATTGCAACTATCCAATCTTCTCTTCTCTACTCTCTTATAAACTCACTTGAGTCAACATCTTTCCAAAATGGTTTTCGTCAAATGAAAAATTTTCATCGTATGAAGTTTTTCGAAATTGTTTAAATCATCGAGTTTTATTCGCTGCACTAATTCACCCCCATCCCCATCCTCCCCCCCCCCCTCTCTCTCTTAGTGCCATTCTTGATCATAATATTAGTTTTTGATGTAACCATGCTAACTCAATTAGGGGCCCATTGGGCTTGATTTGGGCTCATTGGGAGGCCTATTTAGTGACCCATAGATTGTGTTGGTGGTGGCACCACTAAACTAGCGGTGGAACCGCCTATGACCTAGAAAAGTGAAGCACACACTCTCCTAGGTTGACAAGTAGTACTATCACTTAGACTGGATAGTGGTACCATCCAAGCTAGTGGTAGTACTACTAGAGCTTGGTCTCCTAGGCTCTGTAGGCGGTAGTACCACCGAGTGTAAGCGGTGGTACTGCTTATACTTGGAAGACCAAAAAATTTAAATTTTAGCTCCATTCTTGAAGCTATTTAGGGTCTGTAAATACTCCACTCTTTCTTGTTTGAAACAGCAAGAATTGAGATGAAAAGAGAAAGAGAAACTTTATGATTCTGAGTTGTAAAGTTGTGAAAAGTGCTAAGTGTCCCTCTCTTCATCTTAAAGTTTTGGGCTTATTCTAAGAGATGTGTGAGATTTATAAAGTTTTTTTCCTAAACCTGTGAAAAGGAGAAAAGAGTTATAAGATAGTAGTTGGTCTTCGTCCACTAAAAAAGATCATTAGTGAAAGTTAGAGGCCTCGATGGAGGAGGAATCGAGAGTGGACATAGGTCATGATGACCGAACCACTATAAATTCGATATGTAATTTTTGTTCCATTTTTTATTATCATTGTTTATTATTTTAACTATTTATTACTCTTACTTGCACTCTATGTTTAAACATATTTTCGATACGATCTTTATCGAATGAAATTATTTTTAAACTAATATTTTTTTAAAGCACTAATTCACCCCATTCTTAGTGCTAGTATAGTCCTAAAAAATATTATAATAAGATTATAGTGGAATAAGGGCTTCAAACAAATTTCAATCTAATCAATTAAGAATGAACTATTATGCACATGAGGAATGTGAGTTCTGTTGGGATTTAGAGCAGCACTTAGAGATGGGGGGAGGGGCTTTGAATTAGTGCAGCGATTAATAATAAAAAATTTTAGTGATTCAAATAAGTTCGTACGTTAAAAACTTTATAGGATAAAATCACATTTCGATGAGAATCAATATCGATCAAAGCATATCAGAAATGTATTTATCTTGCAAGCATTTAGAGATGAAGAATTAGAGCAACAAGTGAAGATGGTTTGCTGAAATGTAAATTGTGAGAAAGTAAATGCAAATCGAATTTATAATGGTTCGGTCATATGACCTACAACCACTCTCGATTCTTCTTCATTTGAGGCCACTATCTTTTCACTAGTTGTCTTCTTTCCAACGGGCGAAGACAAGTCCCTTACAGTACTCTCTCCTTTTGACGAACTTAGGAGATATCCCTTGCAAGCACTCTCTCCTCTCTTTTAACTTGAAAATAAATAAGGACTAGAGGGGATTTCTAGAGATTTAAATAGAGTTTCTCTACTTTCAAAGTATATGTGCTTATGTGTTCAACCCAGGGATGGGAGAGGTTTTCATAGGCTCCAATTGGATTCAAACTTAGAGCCAAAAACCATCCCATCCTGGGTCTACCAGGTTCTGGTGGTACCACCACCTGTCACTAGCAGTACCACTGCCAATTTGACCCTGACACTAGTAGTACTACCACCAGTCTAGCGGTACCATTGCTTGACACACTGATATGGTCAATATACTAGATGGTACCACTGCCCAAGTACTCTATCACTAGGCTATACCACCGCCCAGTCCGGGTGGTACCACCATCCAGTACAACCTGGGGAGCTGGACTTGGGTAGTGCCATCACCCCAGTCTAGCGATGCCACCACCAAATAGGTCCGACACTCCTGGTTGGGCTTAAACCCGACCCAAACCAGTCCAATATCGGGCCCAATTGGCCCCTACCAATGTTATAAGATTAACACTTAATCCTAATCCTAATTACATGCTAACTATGAAATTAAAAATATTTCCTAGGCTAATACAAAGTTTAGAAAATTAAGACTTCTTCCGGTGAGCTTCTAGTGAACTTTCGGCGGTCTTCCGATGAACCCTCAGACACCATTCTATAGACTCCCAGCAAGCTCCTGGACTTCACGACTGATCTTAGTGAGTTTCAACGAGCTTCTTCGGCAAGCTCCGATCTTTCTTGGCAAGCTCTATGAACTTCCGACGAACTTCTAACGAACTTCCGAAAACCCTTCAGCAAGCTTCCTACTCATTCTCGGCCTATTTCGATAGCACTCCTGATTAATCTTCGGACGTCCGTTGAACTCTCAAACTCCCAATGATTTCATCGCACTTGATTTTGACACTTTGTTTTGCTTTATGCCTTCATCGTTATCGTAGTTAATCCTACACATATAAACCTTAACTCTACTTCAATCTAGTCAGTTACACGAATCAACCTCCTATTGCCTGGCACGTCATTGGTCGGCGCTTCATCTAGTTCCTCGACGCACCGTCCTCTCTTGCAACCTATTGTCTAATCGACAGTTGACCTCCACAACCCTGATCTCCTTGGCGCAATACCACACTTCTTGGCCCGATGCCCGATGTCTAAAGTTTTTTGTCGATTGTCGATTGGACCTCCAACACGACGTCCAATATACTGATATGATCTCTTCCGATGCGATACTGATTCATCTTGTGTCAATTGTCTAATCCTAATTGATAGGAGACTTGTGTCACTCAAAACATAGTTAGACAATAAAACACAATCAATTAGTTTCATCATAAAAATCTGAGACCCAACGGTCTTCCCCTTTTTGATGATGATAACTAATTGATGATAGTTAATCTTAACTCCTAGAGTTTAACCAAACTCCTCCTATCAATATTCCATATTGATTGAACACTTGAATTATCTCAAATCCAAGCAACATATATCAAAATCATGTTATCGAAAACATCGCGCAAATATATAAAATATTCAATCAACATTACATTGCATGAAGTCATCAATCTACTTCTCCCACTATGTCATCAACAAAAAAAAGAAGTAGCATCATAGCTAGTTTAAAAGATATGCAAGTTTTATAATCATACTAGCTATCAATCTAGATGTTCAACATACATCACTTTAAAATATTCAATTATAGTAAGTTTTTAAGGATATGTAATCATGACAATTCAACACTTGTTTCTTGTGCAAGTTTGCATTTTGCTTTTCTTAAATTTGCATGGTAGCAATTTTGTGATGTATGATATAGCAAGTTCCTTCATTACAATGATCGAGCTAGCAAATTTTTCATTCAAATGTGCAAGTTGGCAATAAACTTTCTCCCCTTTTGTTTTTGTCAAAAAGTAAGGAAGAGTACAATTCTTTTCCCTTTACATGAATGCTTTGATCATGATAAAATAACAAATTTATATCATAAATTTTTAATATATCAAGTCATGAATTCAAGGGAGTCATAAATAAATCATGATATATGGGAAATTGATGATAAGCAAGAAAGTAATAATGATAAGCAAGTTAGCATACTTTGCGATATGCAAGCTAGCTCCCTTTCAAATTTTCTCTTTTGCAACTAAGTTTTGCCTTTGCAAGCTATCAACTTTTTGTTTGCAATGAGCTAGTAATTTTTGTAAAATTTACAACATTTTAAACATGCAAGCTCATGAGTTAAAAAAAATGAACTTTGTAATTTTTCTCTTCTCATTTTGAGAAGTGAAAGTTTTGCCTTTTTGCAAGTTCTAGCTTGCTATGTTTATCACTTTCTCTTGTGATACACAAGCTAACAAGCTAACTCCCTCTTTGTCATTATCAAAAAGAAGGGAGGACTCAATGACTAAAAATTTCAATCATTATACAAGCCATATAAAGAAATCATGTCATGATATCAAGAAAATTCAAGGACATGATTCATTTAACAAATCTTTTTATTAAAGCAAAAGAATTATACAACCAAGGATCATACTAAAAATATATCAATATCGTAGATTAAGTCATGATTCATGATTCATCATAAAGCAAGTTAATTTTCAATCATCACATAAGGCATGCAAGCCAAGGTACTCATGTCATTTCTAAATCATGAAAGATATGATATCAAAGCTCTAGAAAATCAAGAAGAACATGATTCATTTGATAAATCCTTTTAATAATGATTCATCATAAAGATATCAAGATCGCATTTCATAAAGAAGGATTTCAGTCATCAAGATATCAAGATCATGATATAGATAAAAATTCTCTTAAAAGGATCTTGATTAAAAAGGAATTCAAGTTGTAATTATCAAGATCATGAATCGTAAATATTTTCTTTAGCAAAGAATCACATGAGCACTTGATTATTTCATAAGAAATCTCAATGCATCATGATTTATAAATTCTTTCTCTACAACATGAATCATAGGAGGTATAATAGCAATGATATCAATCATAATTCATTTGGTAGCAAATAGCAAAGAGAACAATTTGTTTCATGCATAAGAAATCTCAATAAGATCACATTTGATAAGATATTCTAACTAATATCAAGTAATAATCATGTTTCTTAAAATTTCTCAAGTCAAGAAGTCAAAAGAAAGTTCATGATTCGGTTGAAACAAAATTTCATTCAAGTTAATTCGTCAACTTAAAACTCATAATCAAATTATCATTTTTGAGATTCATAATATGAATAAGGTTATTACCACATCATCAAAATCTCATTCATAATTCAAGTGATTTATAAAATATCATAAATGAATTTATCACTTGTCTTTCATGAAAAAAATCGAAAAACTTTTAGAGATAGTGAAATTTCAAGAATCATATATTTCCTCCTTTTTTTGATTAATTTCATTTAAGCATGCCTTTGTCTTTTAATGTCAAATAGAGATAAGCATGAAAGTTCAAGACATAAAGGCAAAATCTCATAAAATAACTCATCAAGCATGATTTTAAACATCCATTTTCAAGTCATGATAAAAAGAGTAAGTCAAAGATTCAATCATCTTATGTCATGAATTCCAAAAGACATCTCAAGTTGTCAACATCATATTAAAAAGATATTTCAAAAAGATATATCGATAAGTGATTCATTTATATCTTTTCATTCGAATTTATTATTCATTTGGAAGGTTCTCCTCTTTAGTAAATAAAAAGGAATTATAGGAGAACAAAATGAATTAAGGGAGATAGAATATGATTGAAGCATTGAACATGATTCATATTTAAAATGTCTCTCACGTCATAAATATGAATCAAGCATTTGTCAAATCCAAAATCATCATCAAAATCACATTCAATAAATTCATACATGATAAGCATAAATTTATTGAAAAATCGATAAGATGGAGGATTGTATTTCATTTTTATAAATTTCTATTCATGTGATTTACTTCTTATAATCATGCCTTTACCTTTAATTAAAAAAAAGTGTTAACATTTAAGATGTAAAGGCAAATTTTATCTTAAAAATCATTAAGTTGAAACACATTGAGCATGATAACAAATCTTTTTTTAATATTTCATCATTATTAATGATGATTTCATAAGGTATGTTCAATGAAAGCCATCATCGTATAAATTCGAAATGCAAGTTTTGTCATTAAAGTCATCAAGATCAAATCCATTAAAATCTTTCATTCAAAAATTTTATTAAGAGGAATGGAGATGGCTTACATGTAAGCATGCTCTTGTCTTTTTCTACTAGATTCATGTATCATCATATAGATCCAAAAAGTAAGTTTTAAGAGAAATCATTTATACCAAATGCATGATACACTCATTTATTTTCAAAATATTCATCATGTTTATTTTCATGAGATTCACAAGATTGGTAAAATGAATTCATTAATCTCAATAGGATAGAAAATATATTTCCATTTCATGGAATTGATTTCATGTGAACATGTTCAAGTCTTTTATGAAAACATGTATCAACATTTAAAAATGAGACATAAGTTTCATCATAAAACCATCAAGACAAAACACATCAAAAATAAAACATCATGATATCACATTTTTAATTTTTATGTGTTTTATTTTATACGGTTGATCTCTTATAAGCATGTTCAAATTTTCATGTAAGAACCATGTATCATGATGAAAGTGGAATCATCAATATGCTTGCTTTTATCTTTTAATCATATTTGGTGTGCAAGCATTATCTTGAAACATACCATTAATTTTTTGTGTAAAAAATCATTTTGAAACCAAAAGTAATATAAAATCATCAAGATTCATGAATTTATCATGATCATACGCTTTCCTTTTTATGTGTTTATTTCATATAAGTATATTCTAGTGTTTATAAGAAAACCATCATCGTATGACTCCGAAACAAATTTTGTCAAGCCCAAAAACACATTAATCCAAAATATAGATTTTCAAATCAACATCACTTCAAAAACTCATGTATGATATAAAATCGTCAAGCATCATGTTTAGAGATAAAAAATAATATAAAACATCAAGATACACATGCATTGATTAATCCTATTAGGTGTACACACATTATCACTGATCATGCAAGTATCATTTTAATTTTTACTTTTCAAAAATACTAAAAAGAAAAGTATGATATAATTTTTTAAAATAATTTATTTATTTCCTACAATCTAAATTAAGCACTCATGAAAAGACATCTTGTAATTTCAAAATAGTTCAAGGGAGTTTAGGTTAAGTTGCTTACCTTATAGTCAAAGCTTATCAAAGCGTAGTATGCCATTTCGCCTTTGGAAGTTTTTGATTCATCCTTGGGTGCCTTCCTCTTCTTTGGTCTCTTTGTTCATTTAAGTTCATTTTTTATTTTAGATTTTTGTTTAACGAACTTATTAAAATTCATTAAAAGTTCAAAGTTCTCAACATTGTCCTCATCACTTGAGTCATCACTCAAATGGTATTCTCTTGTTCGAAGTGTCAAATCTTTCTTGTTCTTTGAAAGGTAGTTCTCATGTTCATCAAGTTCAAGAGTCATTTTATAGGTCATTAAAGACCTGATTAGTTCTTCAAGTGAATAAATATTCAAGTCTTTAGACACTTGAATAGTCATTATTTTTTATCCTAACTCTTTGGAAGGGATCTTAAAATCTTGTTAATGATATCAAAACTAGAAAAAGATTTATCAAGACTTTTCAAACTATTGATGACATCCATGAAATAGGTGTACATGTCGTCGATAGTCTCGCTTAGTTTCATTCAAAAAAACTCAAAATCATGCATTAAAATATTAACTTTCGAGTATTTGACTCTACACGTTCCTTCGTGTGTGACTTCAAGTGTGTGCCAAATATCAAAAGTCATTTCACACGTAGAAATCTGATTAAACTCAATTTTATCTAGAGTGCAAAATAAGACATTCATAGCCTTTGCATTTAATGAAAAATATTTTCTCTCCAAATCCGACCATTCGTTCATCGGTTTAGAGGGAAGTTGAAAGTTATTTTTAATGACATTCTATAAGTTTAAATCTAGAGAAATTAAAAAAACTCTTATTCGAGTTTTTCAATATATGCAGTCTGATCCATTAAAGAATGGAGGATGAATAATCAAAAAACCCTCTTGAAAGTCGTGAAGAGTCATTTCTTGCAGGTGTGAATCCGAAAAAGAAATAACGAGGCTCTGATACTAATTGTTGGGATCTAGAGCGACACTAAGAGGGGGAGTGAATTAGTGCAGCGATTAATAATGATAATTTTTGGTAATTCAAACAAGTTCGTACATTGAAAAATTCATAGGATAAAATCACATTTCGATAAAAACCAATTTCGATCAAAGCATATCGGAAACGTATTTAACTTGCAAGCATTTAGAGATGAAGAATTGGAGCAGCAAGTGAAGATGGTTTGCTCAAATGTAAATTGTGAGAAAGTAAATGCAAACCAAATTTATAGTAGTTCGGTCATACAACCTACATCCACTCTCGATTCCTCTTCATTTGAGGCCATCGACTTTCTACTAGTTGTCTTCCTTCCAACGGGTGAAGACAAGTCCTTTACAGTGCTCTCTCCTTTTGACGGGCTTAGGAGGTAACCCATACAAGCACTCTCCTCTCTTTTAACTTGAAAACAAGGACTAGAGGAGAGGATTTCTAGAGATTTAAACAGAGTTTCTCTACTTTCAAAGTGTATGTACTTATGTGTTCAACCCAGAGATGAGAGGGGTTTTTATAGGCTCCAATTGAATTCAAACTTGGAGCCAAAAACCAACACATCCTGGGTCTACCAGGTTCTTGCGATACCACCGCTTGTCACTGGCAGTACCACCATTGGTTTGACCCTGACACTAGCGGTACTACCACTAGTCTAGCGGTACCACCGCTTGATACACTGACATGGTCAGTGTATTGGGTGGTACCATCACCTAGGTACATTGTCACTGGGTAGTACCACCGCCCAATACAACCTGGGAAGCTGGACCTGGGCGGTGCCACTGCCCTAGTCTGGTTGTGCCATCGTTAGATAAGTCTAGTACTCTTGGTTAGGCCTTAAACCTAACCCAAACTAGTTCAATACTAGGCCCAATTGGCCCCTACCAAGGTTATAAGATTAACACTTAATCTTAATCCTAATTATATACTAACTACGAAATTAAAGACATTTCGTAGGTAAGTTTACCACCGTTAGACAAGTTTAGTACTCCTGGTTAGGCCTTAAACCCAATCCAAACTAGTCCAATACGGAGCCCAATTGGCCCCTAGCAGGGTTATAGGATTAACACTTAATCCTAATTATATGCTAACTATGAAATTAAAGATATTTCCTAGGCTAATACAAAGTCTGAAAAGTCAAGACTTCTTCTGGTGAGCTTCCAGTGAACTTCCAGCGGTCTTCCGATGAACCCTCGGACACCATTCTGTAGACTCCCAGCAAGCTCCTGGACTTCATGACTGATCTTGGCGAGTTTTGACAAGCTTCTTGGCAAGCTCCGATCTTTCTCGGCGAGCTCCGTGAACTTCCGATGAATCTTCCAGCGAACTTTTGAAAACCCTTCGACAAGCTCCCTACTCATTCTCAGCCAGTTCCGGCAACACTCCTAATGAATCTTTGGACTTCTATCGAACTTTCGAACTCCCAACGATTTCATTGCACTTGACTTCAGCATTTTGTTTCTCTTTGTCCTCATCGTTATCGTAATTAATCCTACACACATAAACCTTAACTCAACTTCAATCTAGTCAGTTATACGAATCAACCTCCTGTTGCCCGGCACGTCATTGGTTGACCTAGTTCCTTGGTGTACCATCCTCTCTTGCGGCCTATTGCCCAATCGGTGGTTGACCTCCGCAACCCTGATCTCCTTGACTCAACACCACACTTCTTGGCCCGATGCCCGATGTCCAAAGCCTTTTGCCGATTGTCGACCGGACCTTCGGCATGACATCCAGTATACTGACGTGATCTCTTCTAGTGCGACGCTGATTCATCTTGTGTCAACTGTCTAATCTTGATCGATAGTCGACCTATATCACTCAAAATATAGTTAGATAATAAAACACAATCAATTAGTTTAATCATCAAAATCTGAAATCCAACAAGTTAATGGAGGAAGGACATATTCAAGTAAGCCTACAAGGATTTGTGGTTTAGGGTTTTTAGGAATCAAAACTAAACTGATTTAGGGCAATTATAGTTTTGGTTTTAAAATCAATGATTTCAGTTGCAATCCTAGTTCTAAATCAAAATCAAAATCATTTTTTTTATTTTTAATTATTAATTTTTTAAAATTATAGCGACAAATTAATCATGATTTTATTTCAAAATTTCCATGAAAGTGAATACATTTCTATACACATAATGATATAAAAACATATAAACCTTGCAATTTACATCAATCTTCTAGTGCGAGATGAGTTGTATCACATGACTTAATTTTTCCTTTGGTTACAAACGGTTTCTTGGTTCCGTTGTGCCAAATGTATCAATTGTTTCTTTAATCCATTCATCAATAAGTACTTGGGGTCATACTCGAATGAGTTTCATCCAAGATATGTGATTGAACTATTGTTGCAATCAGAGCTACTAAAATTTATTTTATAATAGTGGCTAAAAGTGTGAAGCTTGTTAAATAATGTGTTCACCGTTGAAAAGGAGGTTATTAGATAAATATGAAGCTCATAGTTCGACTTACAATCTAACTCCTTTCGATTTTTCACTAATCATGATTTTTTATAAAGAATTCGTCAAAATGAATATATTTCTATACACATAATGATATAAAAATAGATAAACCCTTAGCATTTACATCAATCTGCTAGTGCAAGATGCATCAATCATTGTTATGTCACATGTCCCAATCTTTCGTTTGGTTGATATATCAAATAATTTAATTTTTCATTACTTTCACGAATGTGCTCTTGGCTCTGTTGTGCCAGATGTATCAATTATTCCTTTGATCCATTCATCAATACATGCTTGAGAGTTATAATTAGAGTCTCATCTAAGATGTGTCATCGAACTATTGTTGACATCATAACTATTAAAATATGTTTTATAATAATAGCTAAAATTATGAAGGTTTTTAAATAATTTGCTCACTCGTAGTTCGAATCCGACATTTTCCTTGGCTTCTTTTATTTTTTTTCACTAATACCAACATCTAAATGTAAACAAAGATAATATGTCCTCAAATAATCATGTTAACCATCTATTTTTATCATGAGGATGAAAAATAAAAATAAGAATGTAAATAGATAAAATATTTAAAAAATAATTAACCCAGGGAGATATGCTTTTTCAAGCATCCGTGATGAATTGGTTAACCCAGGGACGTATCTTAGGCTTCACTTCATGCAAATCCACCAAAGGTTTCAGCTAAGGCACCTCATGTACATGTTCATCGGCGGACGATGACTTAGACGATGTGACTTTATCTTGATTGTATTTTATATAGATATATGGATGTTAGCTTGGGCTATACGTGATAATTGTATCATGTTAGTTATCTGAATCTTAGGCATCTGGTATCTATTGGTTTTATACGTGCAACCCATAATTAACACTTGTGGAAAGGCATGCAACAGATCAAATGTAATACGATGTATCCAAAATAAGTCTTTAACAATATTATCTCTATTATTATTTCTATGTCAGATAATATACATATATTTAGTAATTTTTTCATAAATTATTTTATTTATATTCTTTTAAGTTTTTCTAACATCTTATACTTCTACCATGTATTATATCATCTTCATGGTGCTCACATTATCGTTTTAATATATCAGAAATAATTTTCATCTCTTCATTTGACAATCTCTAGACGTATAGGTGCCTTTGAAATTGTTAAACAGGAGATTGGTTTTGCAATCCAAAACAAGTCTTTAACAATATTATCTCTATTACTATTTCTATGTCAGATAATATACTTATATAAGTTTTTTCATAAATTATTTTATTTATATTCTTTTAAGTTTCTCTAACATCTTATACTTCTACCATGTATTATATATCGTCTTCACGGTGCTCACATTGTCGTTATCTTTCTACTTCAACATTAATAGTATTTCTCATGTCGAAACTGTGTTTTGATATATCAGAAATAATTTCCTTCTCTTCATTTGACAATCTCCCGACATATAGGTGCCTTTAAAGTTGTTTTACAAGAGAATGGTTATGCATTCGATAAACTAACTGAAGTATCCATTTGTCATCCTTCGATAATTTAGCATTAACAAGTGAAAATAAGCAACTATATTTTCTAGATCACAACAATTATTCTTGTCACCCTTTGGCATTTGGATTCATCCACTCCTGATGCCGCTTCATTCACAGCAGAATCAGATTTCAGATATTCTTCCTCTACACTGACAAATCTATGTCTCTTTCCAACTTCTGTAACTCATCCAATTAATTCTTCCTTATTTGTGAAGACCTATAAAAGTTAAATCAACAAGTTTAATACTTATTACAATATGAATAATATCACATATATAACCATCATCTATCATTGGTATGTTGTAAATGGACTTAAATGTGAAATAGTTATCTTCATCACCACTGTTCGTCAACCGTCGGTTTCAATACTACTTCGAATCATCATTACTTCATCGATATGCAAACCTAAATCTTCAGGTTCTAAATTTAAAATGCTGATCACTGAATTCATTAATGTTTTAATCCTTTTTCTTTTTTAACTTGTTCGAAACCCCATTAAAACCATCGGTTCTGATTCGATTTGGACCATTAAAACATTGATCGAATCCGATTAATATTTGTTCAGCAATGCTATCAGCTTCTCCTCCGCGAAAACCATCCAATAAATATTTGTTCAGCTTGTCTCTATGAGAATGTGGTATTGGATCTTTTTCTAACTCACTCAGGTGCAAATCCTTTTCCCACAAAACCTACACTTATGGAACTACATGGACACTAGCATTGCTTTTCTGATTTAACGTGTGAATAAACAACATAGATAAGGTTAATCTGCTTCGACTTAGAAGCAGCTGCCATCAGACAACTGCAGACCAATAACTCAACAAACAATTTCATGAAGATAGCTATCTTACAGGCTTAAATGTTCCTCATAATATTTTATTCATTTACCTGTATAAGTTATTTTCATGCTAAGATCCACTCCCCAAAATGTCCATATTGTGTTGCCAAGATATGTTGCACATATAACAGAATTGTAGTAAATAATACAGTGTAGAGAGCAACAGAGTTAGCTCTCCATGGGTAAATTTTGTGAAAGCAATGCAAGACTGTTGCAGAAGGCTGATACTGACGCAGGTTCCCATACTCAAGCATAAAGTTCTAACTTCAAAATGAAAAGGCCGACGAATCATGTAGGCTGTACACCACTCCATCTGCTGACCTCATCGTCCATCCTGTTTTTGTAGCTGTATTGGTTTATCCATGTGTAAGAGATTCCGGACCATATTCCACGAACGAGGATGCTTATGAATACCATGCTTCCAAATGTGCAGATGACCTACAACGGTTGCAGTAAAACTTGGAATAATTAACTTATGGAATTCCTCACTTAAAACGAAAACAATTAACTTATATCTAGCAATTTGGTCTACTTCTAATTTTTAACACGCACTTCTTTATAAACAACAAAAAAGCACCTCTTCGATATGGAACTATACCTACTCTGCATTTATTTGTAGGGAAATATCTATGATGATGATCTTCAAGTAGGCACTCCTAAAATAGCTAAGAAGTTAAGGTTTACACCAAGATGAAGAAAAGAATCATGTGTCGCAACACGTTATCAATCTTAAATATCTGCATTGCCCTAGTGAGTCATGAATTATTGCATGCTGTTTGAAGTGGACAGTCCTCAACTTTTACTATGTGACATTATTTTTTTCTTTTGTGATTTGCATTTCCGTTCGCTCTCATGTTAAAATAAAAAAAAAAGGTTAATCCATGTTTACTTGTTTGTTCTTTGTCATTCACTGTATTGTTTCCATGCAAAGAAAAAGTGTCTTATTTTAATTAGACTTCACATGCACCCTTAAAGACTTGTGTATGATATATAAGCAATGTCTAACAAGCAAATTTAACATGTCAGCTATCCGGATGCAGCATAGTTCATAACGTCACAAGTGTTTGCATATGCTGAGGCATATTGCAAAATCAAGAATTTGTGAAAGTTATTTAATAAACTATTTGGGAAACAAGTTATAAGAAATAAATAAATGTTTACTGATTAATGCTACATTATTATGGACGACACACTATATCATGAAGAATAGTGATAGCAGAAGTAATTTAATAGAAGGAAATATAAATCATACATTTCGTTGCATTTTCATACACATGTTAAAATTATTTTCATGCTTAAAAGGACTGTATGTGTAGAAGAGTAGGTGCATGTCATTGCATATATGACTTCTCTAATGTTAGATGACTTCCCTAGATTTTCTCTGGTGGGAATCTCATGCACTCGATTGTCATATATAGAAAGGATGAATCTAGTGCACTACCCTCCCACCAACGTAGGATCAGGTTTGTGACTTGAATACTGAACACCAATGTCACAAAGGAATAATCTTACATTTTCCCAAGGCTCTACAAAGTATCACTCTCGTTAGGTTACCCTTGTATGAAACCACATAATTCAAGTTTGCAAAATCACCGTAGTGACCTTATGTCTCATATGATTGCATTTGTACATACTGCTTTCTGGAATACCTATCAAAGAGCACATAAGCATTACTACCACCTTTCGTATCTAATATTGAAACTCATTTACAAAACAAATTTTGTTTACATATACTGGTTAACTCATCCATCCGTCCGAATCTAACTAGTGCAGATTAATATCCATTTTTAGCATAGACGATAGATTAATATCCACATAACTCTCACCTACAGTTATAATTATATAGCAATATTTACAACAGGACAAGAAAAATATTTTTTGCAATTTGCAATCTTAAATGCTTATGCATCTATGGCATGTATGGCAAGTACAAGAAGTAGAGATTTTAAGATTTCTACAAAATACATATCACTCCAAAATGCAAGAAACAATTAACATTTCTTATAGTATCATGACGATAATCAAAACAAACCTCTTCCACATGTCTATACAGATTACAATTAAGATATTAAAATCAGTTCACTTATTAGATGAGAGCAAAAAAAAGAAAATAGGCACAGGTAAGGGAACATGAGTCAAACCAAAGATTATGAAGAAGAAAAGAGTTTTGTTTGCTGAAGAAGGTCATGAGTTTCCTAGAGATTAGAGTTGTTCATCTGATGTCTTTAGTAACCTTCCAATAAACCTAGAGTTGAAAGTCCTCTGTCAAGAACAAGGATGAGAGGATTGTCTTACGAAGTACACCTTTTATGGAAGAAATTTACATATCTGATACTGATACTCACTTATACAATTGGTTTCTTTACGAGTATTGGTTTGGTCATTGGTCCTAGTTTAATTTGTGTGGTTAGCAATATGTAATTGCAACTTACCTTTTATCTATTGAAACTCGGATTTGATGATAAAACTAATTGATTTTGTTTTGATGATCTAACTGTATTTTGAGTCATGCAGGTCTACTCTCAATTAGGATTAGACAATTGACGTAGGATGAATCAGCGTTGCATTGGAGGAGAATACGTCAGGAGATTAGATGTCGAGCCGGAAGTCTGGTCGATGATCGGTAGAAGGCTTCGGACAAAAAAATCGGGCATTGGGCCAAGAAGAGTAGAGTTGCACCAAGGAGATCGGGGCTGCGAAGGTCAGTTGCCGATTGAGCAACAAGCCGTAAGAGAGGACGATGCATCGAAGTGTCAGACGAAGCACCGATGGACCAATGACGTGCCGAGCAACTAATTATGATTCGTATTATAATAATTGTCTAGATCGGAGTAGGATTAACTTAATTGGGTTGTAATTAGGCCAACCCAGTTAGGGTTAACTAGGCCTACATTAGGACTGTGTTGGATCGAATGAAAGGCTCAAACAGTGCCCAAGTGCCATGTCAAGCGATGGCACTGCTAGGGTCGGTGATGGCACCGCTAGAAGGCTCAGTCTTCTGGGCAATGGTATTGCCTAGTACATTGATAGTAGCAATGTGCCGGGCGCTAGTACCGCCCAACACTAATGGTAGTACCGCTAGTACCTAGAAAACTTGAGATGGAAAGGTTTTTGGCTCTAAGTTTGAATCTATTTAGAGCCTATAAATACCCCTCTTATCCCTGGGTTGAAAATACAAGCACACAATCTTTGAAAGAAGCAAAACACTTAAAAAATCATTCCAAAACATCCCTCCTCTTGCCTTAAATTGTTTTCAACTTCAAGTGAGGAGTGAGTGCTTGTAAAGGTTACCTCCTAAGCCTATCAAAAGACGAGAGCGTTGTAGGGAGTTTGTCTTCACCCGTTGGAAGGAAGACAACTAGTGGAAAGCCGGTGACCTCAAGTGAAGAGGAATCGGGAGTGGATGTAGGTCGAATGACCGAACTATTATAAAAATGATTTGCATTTACTTCTTGCAAATTTACATTTCAGCAAACTTTCTTTTCTCACTGCTCTACTTGTTCTCTAAATGCTCTCAAGTTTAAACACTTCCGATATGCTTTCAATCAAAACTAGTTTTAATCGAAACGTGATTTTTATCGTATGAAAATTTTTGAAATCGTATGAACTTGTCATTTTTAACCGATGTACTAATTCACCCCCCCCCTTCTTAGTGTTGAAATGATCCTAACAGTTGGTATCAGAGCTCGGTATTTCTCTTTTGGATTCACACCTATGAAAAATAGCTCTTTTCAGATTTCAAGAGAGTTTTTCGATCGTTCGTCCTCCCTTTTTTAACGGGTCGGGCTACACTTATTGAAAAACTCGAATGAGAGTTTTCTTGCTTTCTATAAATTTGGATTTATGGAACATCATCGAAAATGGCTTTCAACTACCATCTAAACCGATGAATGAATGGTCGAATTTAGAGAAAAAGAAAATTTTCTTTAAATGCAAAGGCTATGAATGCCTTATTTTGCTCTTTGGATAAAACCAAATTTAATCAGATTTCTATTTACGGAACAGTTTTTGATATTTGGCATACTCATGAAATCACTCATGAGGGGACTAGTAGAGTCAAAGACATGAAAGCAAACCTCTTAATGCATGATTTTGAGCTTTTTCTGTATGGTATCAAGTGAGACTATCAATGACATATACACCTGTTTCACTGATGTCATCAATAGTTTGAAAAGTCTTAGTAAATCTTTTTCAAGTTTTGATCTCATTAACAAGATTTTAAGATCTTTTCCAAAGAGTTAGGATCTAAAAATAATGACTATACAAGAGTCTAAAGACTTGAACATTTATTCACTCGAAGAACTAATCGAGCCTTTAATGACCTATGAAATGACTCTTGAACTTGATAAATATAAGAATCACCTTCTAAAGAACATGAAGAATTTGACACTTCATACAAGAGAATGTCACTTGGGTGATGACTCAAGTTATGAGGACAATGTTGAAGATATTAAACTTTTGACTAAGAAATTTAATAATTTTATTAAATAAAAATTAAAAATCACAAATGAACTTAAAACGAACACTAACTCTTGCTATGAATATAAGAAGTCAGAGAGCTCCAAAGATAAGTACACAAAAATAAAGAAGAAGAAAGTACACAAAGAAGATGAAGACGCAAACTACACTTTGACGACCTTCAACTACAAGGTAAGCAACTCAACTAAAACCCCCTTGCTTTATGAAATTACATGATTTTTTTATGAGTTGCATAATTTAGTTTGTAGGAAATAAAAAATTATTTTTAAAAAATTTATCATGCTTTTTCTTTCTAGTATTTTTGAAAAGTAAAAATTAAAATGATACTTGCATGATTTGTGATAAATAGGATTAATCCATGTATATGTATCTTGATGTTTTATATTGCTTTTTGGATTTATAAAATGATGCATGATTTTGGCATGACCCATGATTTTTAACACTAAGCTAAAATCATGTAAGAAGAAAAAAATCTTGTTATAACTAATAACAATAAAAGAAAGAATATTAGAAATGAAATGATGCTTGATAAGTTTGATGATTTAATAAAAATGTTTGTATCATGTTTGATGATTTGAAGTAATAATTGTATGTTATGGATTAATGTGTTTTCGGTCTTGATCGCTTTCATGATGATTTTTTTAAATGCATGATTTTGAACATTTCTATGTGTAATCAAATTGCATGAAATGAAAATGCATTTTATATTCTATTGAGATTAATAAACTCATTTCATGAATCTTGTGAATCTCATGAAAATAATCATAATCAATGTTTTAAAAATAAATGTGTTTATCATGTTTTTGGTTTTAATGAATTCTCTTGAAAGTTGCTTTTCAGATCTATACAAAAAACATAAGCATACTCGTATGAAAACAACCAACTTAAAGTGAAACACATGAAAATGAAAATGAGAAAATGCATTATCTTGATGTTTTATGTATTTGGCATTGACGGTTTTTATGATGAAACTTATGTCTCGATTTTAAATGTCAATACATGTTTTCATAAAAGACTTGATCATGCTTACATATAATCAATCTATGCTGCTCTTATTAATTTTCCAAATAAAAGATTTTGATGATGATTTTGGACTTATACGATAATGCATATTATGATTTATTTTACGAAATTTGCCTTTCACTCTTGAATGTGATACTCGTTTTTATTAAAGGCAAAGGAATGTTTATATGAAGTAAATCATAAAAAGAAAATATATATTTCTTGAAAATTTTCTATCTCTAGAGTTCTGAATTTTTTGATAAAAGACAAATGATGAATCCATGTATGTTTTGTGAATCTTGTGAATTTCTTGAATGTAATTTTGATGATGTGTTTGGAGTTGATGAATTGAACTAGAATGAGATTTTTCAAAATGAGTCATAACTTCTAAACTTTCAGAATCACAACCTTATTTTATTGGAATCATGATTTGTTGAGTAATGATAGCTTGAATGCATGAATCAATGATTTTATTTGATACTCAAAATTTTCTTTTGATCTTGATGACTTAATGTTCATTATGCATGAGTCATGTTCTCATATGATTCTTTTATTAATGAAATGATACATTTAAATGAATCACTTATCGATATTTATGATTACGATATATCTTTTGAAATATCTTTCTAATATGATCTTGATAACTTAAGATGTCTTTTGGAATTCATGACATGATATAATTGTATCATTGAATTCTTTCCTCCCTCTCTTTTTGATAATGACAAAAAGAGGAAAGAAAATATATTAGCATTTGTTATCATGACTTGATCTTTGATATTGATATATTTTCATATATCATGATTCTTGGTTGTATACACTTTACCATGAACTGAAAAGTGATGCTAAAGAAAACATGTGTAAATCATGATCTTGATACTTCTCAAAAGAATGCTCATGAATTTTAATCTTGATCTTGCTAAAATGAATATAAACCATGAAAGATATTCATGAATTGATCCTTGTTGATTTTTCATGACATGAATTTTTTGCATTTTAAATGCATCATGTGTTGATTGAAAATTTTATGTGAGATATTGGTTGATGCAAAAGTAATTGATGTGAAAAGTTTATATCATTATATTCCCTCCCTTCTTTTTGACATTGAAAAAGGACAAGTTAGATTACTAGCTTGTGCATCACAAGAGAAGAAATTAATAGCCTATATATCACAAAGAAAACTTGCTAGCTTGAACATTGAGAAACAAAAAAGTTATTATCTCAAGAGAGGCAAAAATTTTGCTCAACTTTCAAAAATTACTAGGCTTGCAAAGGCAAAACTTGTTGCACCTCTCAAATGAAGAACAAACAAAGTGTTATCTTGTCTATCATGAGAAACTAAGGGCAAACTTGCACATCTCAAGAAGCAAGTGAAATATTGTCATGCTTGAACTTAAAAATTTACTATAATTGAATGTTGTATATCCTGCTAGCTTAATGTTGTAAACCTTGCATATCCTTTAAAATAGCTAGAAGCAACTTCTCCTTTTTGTTGATGACAAAGGGGGAGAAGTAGATTGATGATTTCATGCAATATATGTTGTATTGAATATTTTTGAACAATGTTTTTTATGGCATGCTTTTGATACATGTTATTTGGATTTGTTGAAATCCAAGAGTTCTATCAATATGGCATATTGATAGAGGGAGTTTAGTTAAACTCTGGGAGTTAAGGTTAACTCCGTCATCAATTTGTTGTCATCATCAAAAAGGAAAAGATTGTTGAATCTCAGATTTTGATGATGAAGCTAATTGATTATATTTTGATGATCTAACTATGTTTTGAATCACGTAGTCTACTCTTGATCAGGATTAGAAAATTGATGCAGGATGAATCAGCATTGTGTCGGAGGAGAACTCGTCAAGAGGTTGGACGTCGAACCGTAGGTCCGATTGATGATCGACAAAAGACTTCGGACAAAGAAATTGGACATCAGGCTAAGAAGAGTGGAGTTACACCAAGCAGATCGAGGCTGTGGAGGTCAACTACCGATTAAATAATAAGTCGCAAGAGAGGACGATGTGCCGAAGTGTCGGACGAAGCATTGATGGACCAATGATGTGTCGAGCAACTAATTACGAGTTACATTGTAATAATTATCTAGATTGGAGTAGTATTAGATTAACTGGGTTGTAATTGGGCCAACCCAATTAGGAGCCAACTAGGCCTGCATTAGGCCTGTGTTGGGCTGAATGAAAAGCCTAAATAGTTCCCAAGTGCCACATCAGGAGATGGCACTACTAAGGTTGGTGGTGGCACCGCCAGAAGGCTCAATCTTTTAGACTGAGACTAGGCGATGGTACCACCCAGTGTTAGTGTACTTAGGGGGTTTTACCACCTAGTACATTGACAATGGCAGTGTGCCAGGCAGTGGTACCCCCAACACTAGTGGTGGTATCACCAGTACTTGGAAAACCCGGGATAGAAAGGTTTTCAGCTCTAAGTTTGAATCCATTTCGAGCCTATTGTTAGGACTCTAGCTAAGAGAGTCCAAATTTAGTTTCATTGAAGGGGGCAAACATGTAAATCCTAAGGGTATTCATGTAAATCCTATCTAACCGACCCCTATTAAAGAGGTGAAGAGACTGGCTAGGTTAGGATTAGTTTTAAGGTTGCTTCTTAGAGAAGCATTAGGAGTTGATTAGAAGTAAGGGTCTTGAATAGGAGTCCTATTAGGAGTTATGGTTTAGAAGCCCTATAAATAACCATGTATTCGCTATTTTTTCTTCATGAATAGATCAATCCTTTTAGCAACCTTTGAGCATCAACTTAGAGGAAGAAACCCCTATAGAGTTCTAAGGAGGTTGATCACCTAAAGAGATAAACCCTAAGCTTAGAATCCGCAAAGGTTCTACCACTTGGTATCAAAGCAGCATTCTTGGTATCTCACTACCCTTCCATAGCCATCCATCAGCCCTCCATAGCCACCTAAAACAATTCCCACAATTGCTTAAAGAATCATCGCCAAATTCCGTTGTCATCTCCAACACCGCAGATCATCCTTTGATCTCCCCGTAAATTACAACATGTTCTGGTTTCCTACCTTACAGTTATTGCAATTTAGTTATCCTTATTCAAAATATCTAAAAAAATTATTCCTATATTGCTGTATAAACTTTTTATCGTAAAGTTTTCATCTCTACGACAAAAGATACACTATAGAATTCTAATGGCATAGCACTATTTGTTTGATCTTGCTATTATATTTTTTCTATCCAAATCTCTATAAAATTTTTACAATGACTTTGACACTTCTAACAGTGGATTTTTCTTTAGTTTTTTTAAAAAAATTCTCAATATAAACCACTGATCTTTTATATCCAATCTGCTACACTTTAGACATAAAAGTCTGTTGTAATACCTTTCTATGATCCTCAATTTTGCCAAACCTCTTATTGTTTCCTTCTATGAAATTTTTAACAGTATTATCTCTCCCTTACCAGTAGATTCTCTTTGAGTTTTACTTGAATCTCTATTGAGAATTGCTGGAAAAAATTGTAAATTTACTACTGGAATTTTTTTGATGAAAAATATAGTTCTGCACCTTTATCCTTTTTCTTCTCCGTAACCTACCAAACCCTAGCCACCTTGCTACCACCAACTAAGACATCTTTAGGGCATCCCTCTAGCCTTAAGATGCAGCCTTCATAATCTATTTTCATAACCCTAACAACGTCAAAAATCGTAACCCAAAATAGTAAACCATTACAACCGAACCCTTCTATCACTGATATATTGTCCAAACCTTGCCATTAACCCATCAACAGAAAAAAGACAAAGATATCTCTGATCTACAAGCATATGCTATGTCTTTTCAAGATCCAATTGATGCCAAATTTGAAGTACTGGAATCTCGGATTGAATCGCGGCTTGATTCACACTTGGAGGACAAATTGCGCGCTTTGTTTGCAGAATTCAGAATTGGACAACCACCGAGTACAACCAAATTTTAGCAAGGAGAGAGTTCAAAGAGGCCTCCAGAGAAGGAGGGACAGCCATCAAATATGCTTCAGCTATGCATGAGAGTGGACTTCCCGTGATGGGAAGAAAGAGACCTAGTGGGGTGGATTTCGCACGCTGAATGTTACTTTCGCTACTGTCGAATGTCGGATGATGTTATGGTGGAACTTGCTATCATCCATCTTGAAGAAGATGCTATTCAATGGTATAATTGGTTAGAATACAATCATGAGGCTCCAACGTGGAATCAATTTAAGAACGTACTGTTAAACTATTTCGGACCTACGGAGTATGAAAATATCGACAACCAACTTGCAAAGATTCGACAAATCTCTATGATTCAAGAGTACCAAACCAGGTTTGAGAAGCTATCCTACCATGCTTATGATTGGACTGACCGTCAATTATTAGGAACATTCATCGAAGGACTCAAGCCAAAGATAAAAGGGGAGGTTAAGGTGCGACAGCCCTATACCGTGATAGCTCCGATTTCTTTTGCCTGAATATAAGACGAACGGCTCAACCAAGATGCTCGAAGGATGAGAACCTCTCCTAGGCCCATGGTATATAAACCTCCTTCTACTCTCAGCCATCCTTCACTGCCACAAAAATTGACAAGAGAAGAACTATGTGACCGATCAACAAAGGATCTTTGTTGGCATTGCGATGAGCCATGGAACCATGATCATCGTTGCAAAAGGGGCCACCTCCTACTGATTGAACCTCTTGAATATATGGAGGAGGAGGTCTAGGAGCATAAGGAAGAGGTCGCGGATGAAAAACAGTAGCTGGCTGATATTACGATGCATGCCCTTGCCAGTTATGTGAACCCGCAAATGATGAAAGTGGGAGGACTTCTGAAGAAACAACCGATCAACATTCTTATTGACATTGGGAGCACTAATAATTTTATGAATAGAAAGGTTGCTATCCAAATGGCCTTACCTATTAAGAATTATAGCAAGTTTAATGTTAAGGTCACCGACGGATGAATTTTGAAGTGTGATCGTAGGTGCCCATGGGTGAAACTATTACTACAGGACCAAGAGATAATTGCATATTTCTTCCTCCTCCCTCTTGATGATTATGAGGCTGTGCTCGGCATCGAATGGCTAATGATATTGGGTTATGTTTTCTAAAATTTTTTAACACTAATTATGAAATTTTATAGTAAGGGGAAACATGTGATACTACGTTGGAAACATGGGGGGTGACGTAACGATGATTTGCATACAACAAATGAAGAATGTTTTGCACAAAGCATGCAGTGGCTTTTTAGTACAACTTGAGCAAAAATCTAAGGGAGAGCCAACCAAATTTGAAGACCCAAACCTACTTCCCTTGCTTGTTGAATTTTTAGATATATTTGACGAACCACGCAGCCTACCTCCTACCTACCGACATGATCATCGTATACCAATTCTTCTAGGCAAACCTCTAGTAAACACTCGGTTATATCATTATCCACATCTCTAGAAGGATGAAATAGAAAGGATTGTAAAAGAGATGCTTAGAACATGAGTTATTCAGCCAAGTTATAGCCCCTACTCTTCATCGGGTCTCCTCGTACGAAAGAAGGACTGAACATAGCGAATGTGCATTGATTACTGAGCTCTCAATGGCATAACCATCAAGGAAAAGTACCCTATTCTGATAGTAAATGAATTGCTTGATGAATTAAAGGGATCATGAGCCTTCAGAAAGCTAGATATTCGATCCAGGTATCAACAAATATGAGTATGCGAAGAAGACATACCGAAAACCACCTTTTGAATGCACAATGGCCACTTCAAATTTTTAGTAATACCCTTTGGTCTCACCAATGCTCCCTCCACCTTCCAGACCTTATGAATGATATTTTCTGGAGTTATCTTCATAAGTTTGTGTTGGTTTTCTTCGACGATATCCTTATTTATAGCCCTTCTCTTGAAAGTCATTTTTAACACTTATGACTTGTTTTGATGATTTTGTGAAAACATGTTCTTTTTGTCAACAAATCAAAGTATAGCTTTCTTCAATAAAAGGTGGAATATCTTGGGCATATCATATCAGAGGAAGGTGTGGTGTTGGACCCCTCCAAAATTGAAGCAATGTAGAACTGGTCGACCCCGAGTAACATAAAATCGCTGCATGATTTTCTCGGTTTAAAAGGCTACTACTGCAAGTTCATGAAAAACTATGAAAAGATCAATGCACCCCTTACTTCCTTGCCAAAAAAAGATGCTTTACAATGATTGGACAAGGCCACCACTGCCTTCAATGAACTTAAAGTCGCAATGTTGACAACGCTCGTACTAGCACTACCCAACTTCGGCAAGACTTTTGTTATTGAAGCCAATGCCTCCGAAGTCAGAATTGGTGCTATACTAATGCAAGATGGCCGCCCCCTCACTTATACCAATAAGGCGTTATCTCCTTCCCATCTTAAGATGACTATTTACGATAAGGAGATACTCGTAATTATGCATGCGGTGGCCAAATAGAGATTGTACTTGATCGGGGGATGCTTTCAAATCAAGACCGACCATAAAAGCCTAAAATATTTCTTGGAGTAGAAGATATCTTCCCCCGAGCAACAAAAATGAGTAACAAAGCTTTTTGGATATGATTATGAAATAACTTATAAAAAAGGGAAAGAGAATGTTGTTGCATATGCACTTTTGCAGTTACCCGGGCAAGCTGAATTTTGGGTTGTTTCACTTTCGACCAGCGACTTCCTTGAGGATATTAGAAGGGAATGACAAGATGATCTGAAGACTAGTAAGATCATAAAAAATTGGAGGAAGCACCAAGCTCAGTGGCTCATTACAGTTGGGACTCGAAAGACGCGTTATAAGGGACGCATTGTGCTTGTGCCAAATTCTACTTGCATAAAGACCATTCTTCAAGAGATGCATTCCACACCTATGGCCGGGCACTCCGGGTTCTATAGAACCTATAAGAGAATTAAGTAAAATTTTTATTGGGTAGGGATGAAAAATATTATTGCTAAATTTGTAGCACAATGTGATATATGTTAACGACATTAAGGCGAGACAATGGCAAGTCCCGAAAAGTGGCAATCTCTACCTATCCCAGACTCAATATGGACTAATATATCAATGGACTTCATCGAAGGGCTTTCCTCATCACTAAGAAAAGGTATAATTCTTATCGTGGTTGATTGCCTTATAAAGTATGCTCATTTTTGCGTTGTTCATAATCCCTACACTGCTTCTAGTATTGCTCAAATTTTTATGGAGAATATTGTAAAATTACATCGGATGTCGAGATCTATTATAAGTGATCATGATGGGGTCTTCACGAGTAAATTTTGGATAGAGTTATTCCAGATGCAAGGCACTAAATTGAAGATGAGTATAGTATATCACCCACAAATCGATGGCCAGACTGAAGTGGAGAACAAGTGCTTGGAGACATACCTCAGATGCTTCACTAGTGACTGACCAAAAGAGTGGACAAAGTGGCTTCCCTGGGCCGAGTGGTGGTATAATATAACTTATCATTCATCTACAAAATGTACTCCCTATGAGGCTATATATGGCCGACCTTCCCCTGTAATCCCAAAATATGTGTTGGATACCTCTAAAGTAGAATAAGTAGATATGGAACTATAGGACAGAGACAAAATACTGAAGTTGCTAAAAGATAATCTCATTGGAGCTCAAGCAAGGATGAAATAGCAATATGATCAACACAAAGGTGAAATAGAATTTTCAGTGGGAGATTGGGTCTTCCTACTACTCCAGCAATACAAGCAAACATCAGTCGAGACCAAAGCATCCATGAAGCTTTCACCTCAATTCTATAGACCCTACTAGATTTTAGAGCGCATCGGAGTAATAACATATAAATTGAACTTACCTACTAGCTCCCGAATCCATCTAGTCTTCCATGTGTCATGTTTGAAGCTCAAGTTGGGATAAAATGAGACAGCCCAAAGCCACCTACCAAATATGACTATCCAAGGAGAGCTCTAGACCTAGCCGAGTGCCATTATTGATCAACGGATCATGACTCGATGACGATGACCCACTACTGAAGTGCTAATACAATGGGCGAATCTACCAACAGAAGATACCTCTTGGGAGAACTATGACGACTTGAAGAACAAATTCTCAGAATTCATAGAGTGTCAACATTGAGGACAAGGCTGATTTGAAGAGGGCAAGTCTGTTAGGACTCTAGCTAGGAGAGTCCTAATTTAGTTTCATTGAAGGGGGCAAACATATAAATTCTAAGGGCATTCATGTAAATCTTATCTAGCTGACCCCTATTAAAGAGGTGAAGAGAGCCGGCTAGGTTAGGATTAGTTTGGAGGTTGTTTCTTAGAGAAGCATTAGGAGTTGATCAGAAGTAGGGGTCTTGAGTATGAGTCCTATTAGAAGTTGGGATTTAGAAGCCCTATAAATAGCCATGTATTCACCATCTTTTCTTCATGAATAGATCAATCCTTTTAGCAGCCTTTGAGCAGTAACTTGGAGGAAGGAACCCCTATAGAGTTCCAAGGAGGTCGATCCCCTAAAGAGATCAACCCCAAGCTTAGAATCTGCAAGGGTTCTATCACCTATAAATACTCTACTCATCCTTGGATTGAAATACAAGCGCACAATCTTTGAAAGAAGCAAAACACTAAAAAAAATCATTCCAAAACATCCCTCCTCTAGCCTTAGATTGTTTTCAGCTTCAAGTGAGGTGTAAGTGCTTGTAAGGGTTACCTCCTAAGCCCATCAAAAGAAGAGAGCGCTGTACGGGAGTTTGTCTTCATCCGTTAGAAGGAAGACAACTAATGGAAAGCCAGTGGCCTCAGGTAAAGAGGAATCGGGAGTGGACATAGGTCGGATGACCGAACGATTATAAAAATGATTTGCATTTACTTCTTACAAATTTACATTTCAGTAAACCTTCTTTACTCACTGCCCTACTTCCTCTCTAAACGCTCTCTAAGTTTAAGCACTTCCGATACGTTTTCAATCGAATATAGTTTTAATCGAAATGTGATTTTTGTTAGGATCTAGAGCGGCACTAAGAGGGGGGGGGGTGAATTAGTGCAGCAGTTGAGAATGATAAATTTTAGTGATTTAAAACACTTTTGAAAACTTCATATGATAAAAGCATATTTCGATGAAAATTGATTTCGATTGCATGAAGTGGAAAGATATAAATATTGAAGCCATTCGTAAGAATGAGAAGGATTCGAGTAATGCAGTAAGGTAAAGGCTTGCAGCAAAGATAAACAAAAATAGATGTGCAAACCCGATTTTATAGTGGTTCGGTTGTACGACCTACAACCACTCCCGATTCCTATTCTCTTGAGGCCACCGGCTTTCCACTAGCTGTCTTCCTTCCAACGGGCGAAGACAAAGTCCCTTATAGCATCTTCTCCTTTTGACGGGCTTAAGAGATAACCCTTACAAGCACTCACACACTCCTCTCTTTTTACTGAAATTGAATGAGAGCTAGAGGAGGGATTTCTAAAGAGAATTCTATAGTGTTTTCATGCTTTCAAGGTTTGTGTGCATGTATATTCAACCTAGGGATGAGAGGGGTATTTATAAACTTCAAGTGGATTCAAACTTGGAGCCAAAAACTATCCCATCCTGGGTCTACCGGGTTCTAGTGGTGCCACTGCCAGTGTTGGGCCATACCACCACCTGACACACTAGTTCTGTTAGTATATGTTAGAACCCTTGCAGATTCTAAGCTTGGGGTTAATCTCTATAGGGGATCAGCCACCTTGGAACTCTATAGGGGTTCCTCTAAGTTGCTGCTCAAAGGTGGCTGAAAGATTGATCTATTCATGATAAAAAGAGGGTGAATACATGGCTATTTATAGGGCTTCTAAACCCCAACTCCTAATAGGACTCTTTCCCTAATATGACTCATACTTCTAACCAACTCCTACTTCTAATTAGGACTCCTTCTCTAGTAGGACTCTTAATTCTAATAGGACTCTTTCCCTAATAGGACTCCTACTTCTAATAGGACTCTTTCTCTAATATGATTCCTACTTCTAATAGGAGTCTCTCTCTAATAGGACTCCTATTTCTAATAGGACTCTTTCTCTAATAGGACTCCTTTTCTAAGAAGCAACCTAACCCTAACCTAACCGGCCTCTTCACCTCTTTAATAGGGGTTGGCTAGATAGGATTTACATGAATGCCCTTATCAATGAAACTAAATTAGGACTCTCATAGCTAGAGTCCTAACAGACCCACCCTTTCAAATTAGCCTTGTCCTCGAGGCTAACGTTCCATGAATTCTGGGAATTTGATCTTCAAGTCGTCATAGTTCTCCCAAGTAGCATCTTCTGCTAGTAGGTTTGCCCACTGTATTAACACTTCAATAGCAGGTCGTCGTTATCGAGTCATGATCCGTCGATCAATAATGGCATTTGGTTAGGTCTGGAGCTCTCCTTGAATAGTTATATTTGGTAAATGGCTTTGGGCTATCTCATGTTGTACCAACTTGAGCTTCAAACATGATACATGGAAGGCTGGATGGATTCGAGAGCTGACGGGTAAGTCCAATATGTATGCTACTGCTCCGATGCACTCCAAAATCTGGTAGGGTCCATAGAACCGAGATGAAAGCTTCATAGATGCTTTGGTTTGGATTGATGTTTGCTTGTATGGCTGGAGCCGTAGGAAGACCCAATTTCCTACTAAAAATTCTCTTTCGCCTTTGTGTTGTTCATATTGTTATTTCATCCTTGTTTGTGTTGTAGTGAGATTATCTTTTAGCAACTTCAGCATTTTGTCTCTGTCTTGTAGTTCCCTATCTACTTGTTCTACTTTAGAGGTGCCCAATACATATTTTGGAATTACAGGGGGGGTCGGCCATACATGGCCTCATAGGGAGTACATTTTGTGGAGGAATGATAAGTTGTATTATACCACCACTCGGCCTAGGGAAGCCACTTTGTCCATTCTTTTGGCCGGTCACTGGTGAAGCATCTGAGGTATGTCTCCAAGCACTTGTTCTCCACTTCAGTCTGGCCATCGATTTGTGGGTGATATACTATACTCATCTTCAATTTAGTGCCTTGCATCTGGAATAACTCTATCCAAAATTTACTCGTGAAGACCCCATCATGATCACTTATAATAGATCTCGACATCCGATGTAATTTTATAATATTCTCCATAAAGATTCGAGCAATACTAGAAGCAGTGTAGGGATTATGGATGGAACAAAAGTGAACATACTTTGTAAGGCGATCAACCATGATAAAAATTATACCTTTTCTTTGTGATGAGGGAAGCCCTTCGATGAAATCCATTGATATATCAACCTATATTGATTCTAGGATGGGTAGAGGTTGCAACTTTCCGGGACTTGCCATTGTCTCACCTTTGTGTCATTGACATACATTACATTGTGCTACAAATTCAGTAATAATATTTTCATTCCTATCCAATAAAAATTTTGCTTAATTCTTTTATAGGTTCTAAGGAACCCGGAGTGCCCAACTGTAGGTGTGGAATGCATCTCTTGAAGGATGGTCTTTATGCAAGTAGAATTTGGCATAAGCATAATGCGTTCTTTATATCGCAAGTCCTTTGAGTCCCAAATATAATGAGCCATGGAGCTTAGTGCTTCCTCTAATTTTTTTTATGATTTTACTCATTTCTGGATTATCTTGCCATTCCCTCCTAATATCCTTAAGGTATTAAATCTCGGATTTTGATGATGAAATCAATTGGTGAAATATTTGTACTAATCTCTTTGTTGAGATGAGTGTGCAAGAATAACTACGATGGAAAGAAAACATAACGTGATTTACCGAGGCCAAGTCCGTCGGGGGTTCAAGAGTTCATCGGAAGTCCGAGAGATTTTCGGAAGAGTTGCCGGAACCATCCAAGATCAAATCAGGGACTTGTCGAAGTTTTCGAAAGTCCATTTCAAAGATCGTCGAAGGTTCGCGAAACTTCCGGAAGATTCGAAACCAGTAGAAGACTAGTTGAGCTCGCCGGAGTATCTTTGGGAGACCACCGTAGCAATCCGAGGGAAGCATCGAGGCTGCCGGAATCTCACCGTAGAACTCGCTGGAAGTCGACTTGAAGGGTGTCCGATCAAATCACGTTAAGTTATGTTCGTAATTTGCACATGAGTAGAGCAAGGATTTAAGAAATAAATCCTGCCCAAAATTCAGAGGAGCCAACCGGGCCACTCTTGTGTCAAATTGAGATCTAAACAGGCCCCATTCGGCTCTGTCCGAATGAGGGCAAGCGGTGGAACCGCCCAAGCCTGGGGCGGTGGAACCGCCACCTGAAGCGTAGCACCGCCCTGCACACACACAGGCGGTGGAACCTCGTGCAAGGCGATAGCACCGCCTCAGACATCGGCGGGGAACGCTGGTGGCGGTGGCACCGCCCGATCCACGGACTAGAGCGCTAGCACGCTTTGCTGGGCGGTGGCACCGCTTCAGACGTCGATCAAAGATCGACACAAAGTGGCGGTGGCACCGCTTCGACAACGTGGGCACCGCCTTGACCACTGAACATGGGAACTCCAAATTCACTTGGAATTTGGAGCCCAATTTGAATCCACTTTGGATCTATAAATACCCCCTTTCTCAGCTGAAAGGGCACCCTTTTGAGCAAGAAAAAGTTTGAGTCTTGAGCTTTTGAAGAGTTTTAAAAGTGTTGTTTTCTTTGCTAAGTGTTCACCTTCTTCTTCTTCTTGAGAGATCTTGTACAAGTGTGAACATCTTGTAAAGGGTTGTAAAAGGGGTGTTTGATCCTTCCCCTTCAAAGGACTTGCTAGTGGAAGAGCGGAGCCTCATCGCAAAGGCTTCAAGAGTGGATGTAGGTCATTTGACCGAACCACTATACATCATTGTGTCCTTAAATGTGTGAGTGTTTATATTTCTGAATAATTTCATTTCTTGGCTGCAAGTTCATAGTTAGTTCCTTTTCACAAGCAATTACTTTCAAGTTCTCTTTAGTCGAATCGAAATCTTCCTACTGAACTTGTGTTTCTTTGTGAAATCGTTTTCAAGAATACGAGTTTAATCCGCTGCACTAATTCACCCCCTCTTAGTGCCTTTTGATCCTTTCAATTGGTATCGAGCAAGGTTTGCTCTCATATTGGTTTCAAACCCAAGAGAGATGGCCTACTCCGGTATGCAAGAGGGTCTCTCCATTACTCGTCCACCTATGTTCAATGGGTCGGATTATACGTATTGGAAGACTCGTATGAGGATTTTTCTTATTTCCATGGACTTCGAACTTTGGAACATTGTCGAAAATGGCTTCGCAAAATCTTCTCTTCCGATGAGTGAATGGAATGAGTCGGAGAGGAAGATTTTCGCTCTCAATGCAAAGGCTATGAATGCCTTATTTTGTGCACTTGATAAGAATGAGTTTAATCGGGTTTCATTTGTGAATCAGCTTTTGATATTTGGCGCACTCTTGAAATCACTCATGAAGGCACTAGCCGAGTGAAGGAGTCCAAAATCAACATTCTTGTGCATTCCTACGAACTTTTTTGGATGAAACCAAATGAGTCCATTGGAGACATGTACACCCGCTTTACGGATGTCATCAATGGACTTAAAGCTCTTGGTAAAGGCTTTTCGAATTTTGAATTGGTAACTAAGATTTTAAGATCCCTTCCAAAGTGTTGGGATCAAAGGTCATGGCCATTCAAGAGGCCAAGGATCTTAAAGTATTTCCCATTGAAGAACTTATTGGATCTCTAATGACTTACGAGATGACGTGCCATGCTCATGAAGAGCTTGAGAACCCCCTTCCAAAGAACAGGAAGGATATGGCACTTAGAACACAAGAAGACCACTTGAAAGGAACATCAAGTGATTAGGATAGTGACAATGACATTGCACTTCTAACTCAAAAGTTTAAGAAATTCATAAGAAAGAACAAATTCAAAAATGACACAAAAAGCAAATTTGAACACAAAAAGGACCAAGTCATTTGCTACGAATGAAAGAAGCCGGGACACTTCAAGAATGAATGCCCTCAAGCCAAGAAGAAGCAATTCAAGAAGAAAAAAGCCTTGAAGGCCACGTGGGATGATTCAAGTGACTCCGAGGTTGAAGAGGCTAGCAACAAAGAGGAGGAAAACTTCGCTCTAATGGCATTTGGAGAAGAGGTTAGTGAGTTACTTAATGAAGAGTTATCTTTCGATGAACTTTCTATGGCTTTTCATGAGTTGTTTGATGAATGTAGAACTATTAGTAAGAAGTTCAATTTGCTTAAGAAAGAGCATGCTTTATTACAAAGTAAATTCAATAGTCTTCAAAACCCTTCTCTACCCCCATGCTCTAAGTGTGAAGACTTAGATGCAACAAAAAGGGAGAACTTGCTACTCAAAGAGACCCTAAACAAGTTTAAGGTCGGTAGCAAGGGCTTAGACATGATTCTTGCTAACAAAGGTCATGTCGGAAATAGAAGTGGTATCGGATTTGTGAGAGGTTCTCACCAAAATCCCACCACCTTTGTTAAAGGGCCTACATTGCATGTATCACCCCATTTGAAATGTAATTTTTGTTGCAAAATGGGACATGTTACCTACAAATGTCCATTCAAGAAAATTAGTCCACAAAAGTTGATATGGGTTCCTAAAGGAACCATAAACAATTCAATGATAAATTACAAAGTAAGTAGATCAATTTGTAAGGCACCCAAAATCAAATGGGTACCTAAAAACAATCCTCTTTTGTAGACAAACTCACAAGCTAGGAGCAAGAAATGATATCTTGATAGTGGATGCTCAAGGCACATGACCGGAGATCCATCTCATTTCTCTATGCTCTCTAGCAAAGAAGAAGGATATGTCACTTTCGAGAGAACAACAACAAGGTAAAATCATTGTCAAGGGAACCATAGGTAACAAATCGAGTTTTTCAATTGATGATGTGTTACTAGTTGATGGTTTAAAACATAATCTTTTAAGTATTAGTCAACTATGTGATAAAGGTTATGTTGTTAGATTTGAATCCAATGTTTGCATTATTGAAAAACCCAACAACAACATATCTATGATTGCTTTAAAACAAAACAATGTCTACACCATAAATATTGATAAATTAAGTAATGAAATGTGTTTTTCGGTTTTGAATGATGACGCTTGGCTTTGGCATAGGAGGCTAGGCCATGCAAGCATGAAACTAATCTCTAAGATTTCATCTAGAGATTTAGTAAGAGGTATCCCAAACACAAAATTTGTTAAGGATAAGGTATATGATGCATGTCAACTAGGAAAACAAATAAAGACTAGTTTCAAATCAAAAAATCACATTAGCACCACTAGACCATTGCAATTGATCCACTTGGACTTATTTGGACCAATTGACATAACAAGCCTAGGAGGTAGCAAATATGCCTTTGTAATTGTGGATGACTATAGTAGATACACTTGGACCTATTTTTTGGCTCATAAAAGTGATTGCTTCAAATGTTTCTCTAAATTTTGTAAACTCACTCAAAATGAAAAGGCTTTATGATCTCATCAATTCGAAGTGATCATGGAGGTGAATTTCAAAATCATGACTTCCAAAATTTTTGTGAAACAAACGGATACAATCACAACTTCTCTACTCCAAGAAATCCACAACAAAATGGAGTAGTAGAAAGGAAAAATAGAAGTTTGCAAGAAATGGCTAGAACCATGTTAAATGAATATAATTTACCAAAATATTTTTGGGCCGAAGCCGTGAATACGGCTTGCTATGTGATGAATAGAGTTCTAGTGAGACCATCCCTATCCAAAACTCCATATGAATTATGGAATGATAAAAAACCCAATGTTTCTTACTTTAAAGTTTTTGGTTGCAAATGCTTTATTTTGAATGAAAAGGATACCTTAGGAAAATTCGATGCAAAATCCAATGAAGGCATATTTCTTGGTTATTCTTCCGTTTCTAAGGTTTTTCGTGTTTTCAACAAGAGAACCTTACTTATAGAAGAATCTATTCATGTGGTTTTTAATGAAGTTTCCGAATTTAAGAAAAAAGATTTTGATGATGATTTTGGTCTTGATGATTTGAATTTGAATGAACCCTCTCCTCAAAATAACATCTTGGATGCATCTTCTTCCCAAACTTCCTTACCAAAGGAATGGAAGTATGTAGATGCTCATCCCAAGGAGTTAATTATAGGAGATGCATCGAAAGGGTTCAAACTCGCTCTTCTTTCAAAAATTTTTGTGCCCATGTTGCCTTTCTTTCTCAAGTTGAACCAAAATGCATTGTTGATGCCCTAAAAGATGATTCTTGGGTTATCGCAATGCAAGAAGAATTGAATCAATTTGAGAGGAATGAGGTATGGAAGCTTGTTCCTAGACCTAATGACCACTTAGTTATTGGTACTAAGTGGGTCTTTAGAAACAAGCAAGATGAATGCGGTATCGTGGTTAGAAACAAGGCTAGACTAGTGGCCAAAGGTTTCAACCAAGAAGAAGGTATCGATTATGAAGAAACCTTCGCTCGGTGGCAAGATTGGAAGCCATTAGGATGCTCCTTGCCTATGCTAGTAGTAAAGATTTTAAATTATTTCAAATGGATGTCAAAAGTGCATTCTTAAATGGTTTTATTTCCGAAGAAGTTTATGTTGAACAACCACCCGGATTCAAAACTCTCTATTTCCTAACCATGTGTTTAAGCTAAGGCCTTATATGGTCTTAAACAAGCCCCTAGGGCTTGGTATGAGAGGCTTAGTTCCTTCTTGATTTCAAATAATTTCACTAAAGGCAAGGTTGATACTACATTGTTTATTAAACATTTTGAAAACAATTTTCTTATTGTTCAAATTTATGTTGATGATATTATTTTCGGATCTTGTAATAAATCACTATGTGAATTATTTGCTAAGGATATGAGTGATGAATTTAAGATGAGTCTAATGGGAGAACTAAATTTCTTTTTAGGACTTCAAATCAAGCAACTAAGTGATGGTATATTTCTAAATCAATCAAAATACACATTGGAATTGTTAAAACGATTTAATATGGATGGATCAAAAGAAATTAGCACTCCCATGAGCACCTCCACTAAATTAGATATGGATGAAAATGAAGAAAGTTTTGATCAAAAAACTTATAGGGGCATGATAGGTAGCTGCTTTATCTCACTCGCAACTGACTGACATCATGTTCGATGTAGGGCTATGTGCAAGATTCCAAGCTAATCCTAAGCTATCTCACTTGAAAGTCATGTCAAGAGGATTCTTAGATATCTTAAAGGGACCCCTAATCTTGGATTATGGTATCCAAAATCTGAAAATTTTAGTTTGAAAGCTTATGCAGATCGAATTTTGGTGGATGTAAAATAGATAGAAAAAGCACATCCTAACATGCCAATTTCTAGGACATGCACTTGTTTCTTGGACTTCCAAGAAACAAAATTCGATTGCACTATCTACATGAGAAAGTTTAATATATAGCTGCTAGTGCATCTTTGTGCACAAGTTATCTGGATGAAAAATACACTAGAGGACTATGGAATCTACTTAAAAAATATTCCTATAAAGTGTGATAACATGAGTGCAATTTGTCTAACTAAAAATCCAATCCAACACTCTCGCACTAAGCATATTGACATCAGGCATCACTTTATACGTGATCATGTAAGTAGTAGAAATGTCACTCTTGATTTTGTTGATACAAATCATCAATTAGCGGACATTTTTACGAAACCTTTAAATGAGGAACAATTTGATTTTATTAGAAGGGAATTAGGCATGCTAAACTGTCCAAGTAAGTAAGTTTTTTTTTTTTGATGATGTCTCTTCTTGAAATTATGTTTAAACTATGATTTCCATCGATTTGATTCTGATTTTCCCATGGATTTATTCCTTTTGACTTCATCCCATCTCTGAGATTTTTCTTTAAAAAAAAGGAAAAACATGAAATCCGAATTTGTTTTTGTGCTACTGGCGAGCATGCACAAGTGCTTGGCGGTGGAACCGCTGGGTAATCAGCCCAGCGGTGGAACACTTTCTTTAAGCGATAATACTACGCCTAACACCCTGCTATAAAGTGTGTTAGGGCCATGGTAGAACCGCCTCCTAATCTGTGAACCGCCTCTCCTCACTCTTCCAAACTCTTCCAAACTTCAAATTGGTGTCATTTCTTCCCATCTAGAAGCCTAAAGAGGAGATTTTATCTTGATTCAAGCTTCCTACATCTCAAAGAACCAATCTAAGGTAAAACAGAATTATTTCTCTTTCCTTTTCTTGTGAAGTTTCATTCCTTTCTTCAATTGATTTTTGATCATTCCTGAATAGAAATGGCTCCTAGAAGAACATCAAGAGACAAAGGAAAAGGATGGAGGTAGATTCATTTGACCAATCCTTGTTTAAATCATAAGAAGCCTCCCTTAGATTTTCTGAATTTGGTTCTAGACCCATTCATAAAGGAAAGTATGTTGATTTGAATCAATTAGGAAACTTAGAACCTATCATGTGGTTTGTAGACTTAGAGGCTTTACCTATTCTGCAAATTATTGAACCTATTTATCCACATTTAGTTAAGTTGTTCTATGCTAATTTAACTGTGAATGATGATGGCTTGTCAACTTATCTTCTAGGTAATGAGATTCAAATATGTGATAATACTATATGCTCATTAATTGGAATTGTTGAAAGAGAGCTAGGGTGTTATTTTCGAGGAAAATGGGATATGGACACAGTTGGTGCCACTCACTCTAAAGCTTTAGAAACTGTGTTTGCAAACCTAAATTTAGGAATAATTCCCAAGAGTTGTGAACATTTATTACCTTTTAACTCTAAAATTTTGCATCACATTCTAATAAGCATTGTTATTCCTAAGCAGTTTCATCATGATGAGATCAGTTTCACTGAATTAGGTACCTTATATTGGATCATGACTAGACAGACAACATTTCTGTTTTGGTTACCTAATCAGCAAAGACATGATAGAGGTCCTTTCTAAAGGATCAATGTTACCATATGGAGGTTTAATAACTAGACTATTGCATGCCCATAACATCTGCATTCCACCAGATGAAGAAGCAATACAAGTCGAAAGATTTAATATTATTGACGTTAAACTACTTAGACGACTTAGATGTACTTTCGAGCATGGAATAGGGGTTAGGCAACCTAGGAGATGTGATATACCTCCCCCAGCCGTAGACCATCCTGAAACACCAGTCCTTAGGGGAAATGAATCTCCTCCTCCTAATCCTTTTGTTGCAGCTACATCAGTGACATTTTCTGCTCCATCTTCTACTGATCCGATCATGAGAGAGTTAAATGAAGTAAAACTACAGCAAATTGAAATTTTGAAGGAAATGCGGAAGATGAACTTAAAGATCGATCACATGTATAGGCATCTTGGCATTCCTCCTGAGGAGTAGCTTGCTGTGTTTTTCTTTTTGAACGATGTAAACTTGTGTTGTATGTTGACATTTATGTTGTATTCCTTACATCGTGACATCTTCTTGTTGACATCTATGTTGTCTTAACTTCATGCTTTGTGTTATCTTACATCTTTTCGGCCACCTGTGGAATGGTTTTCGGTTTTCTGATTTCCTTTTCCACATTTGTGATGTTTTCCGACCCTCCTTATTGTTATGATTCCCTCGTTTCCTTTTTGTTGATGACAAAGGGGGAGAAATGATATATGTATTGCCATATGATATGTGTTGTCCAACATAAACTTAGTTGGGTTCTTGATATCATGTTTTTGATTATGTATACTTCATTGATATCTTTGATATCTATTTTGAAATCTTGAAATTAAAATTAATTGTGTTGAATTCAAAAATTGAATTCAAGTAATTTTTCTTTATGGCATATACATAGGGGGAGTTAAGAATAACTCCATCACCAATTGATTGTCATCATCAAAAGGGGAGATTGTTAAATCTCGAATTTGATGATGAAATCAATTGGTGAAATATTTATACTAATCTCTTTGTTGAGATGAGTGTGCAGGAATAACTACGATGGAAAGAAAATATAACGTGATTTACCGAGGCCAAGTCCGTCGGGGGTTCAAGAGTTCATCGGAAGTCCGAGAGATTTTCGGAAGAGTTGCCGGAACCATCCAAGATCAAATCGGGACTTGTCGAAGTTTTCAAAGTCCATTTCAAAGATCGTCGAAGGTTCGCGGAACTTCCGGAAGATTCGAAACCAGTAGAAGACTAGTTGAGCTCGCCGGAGTATCTTTGGGAGACCACCGTAGCAATCCGAGGGAAGCATCGGAGGCCTGCGAGAATCTCGCCGTAGAACTCGCCGGAAGTCGACTTGAAGGGTGTCCGATCAAATCACGCTTAAGTTATGTTCGTAATTTGCACATGAGTAGAGCAAGGATTTAAGAAATAAATCCTGCCCAAAATTCATGAGGAGCCAACCGGGCCACTACTATGTCAAGTTGAGATCTAAAGGCCCCATTCGGCTCTGTCTGAATGAGGGCAAGCGGTGGAACCGCTTAAGCCTGGGGCGGTGGAACCGCCAGCCTAGGCGGTAGCACCGCCACACACACACACAAAGCGGTGGAACTGCCGTGCAAAGCGATAGCACCGCCAGACACTCGACGGCGGTGGAACCGCTGGTGGCGGTGGCACCGCCCCATCCACCGGATCGAGCGCTAGCACCACTGCCTGCACTGGCGGTGGCACCGCTTCGTCGATCGATCAAAGATCGACACAAAGGTGGCACCGCCGACGACAGCGATGGCACCGCCTTGACCACTGTGAAACATGGGAACTCCAAATTCACTTGGAATTTGGAGCCAAATTTTGAATCCACTTTGGATCTATAAATACCCCCTTTCTCAACTGAAAGGGCACCCTTTGAGCAAGAAAAAGTTTGAGTCTTGATCTTTTGAAGAGTTTTGAAAAGTGTTGTTTTCTTTGCTAAGTGTTCACTTCTTCTTCTTCTTCTTGAGAGATCTTGTACAAGTGTGAACATCTTATAAAGGGTTATAAAAGGGTGTTTGATCCTTCCCTTCAAAGGACTTGCTAGTGGAAGAGCGGAGCCTCATCGCAAAGGCTTCAAGAGTGGATGTAGGTCATTTGACCGAACCACTATACATCATTGTGTCCTTAAATGTGTGAGTGTTTATATTTCTGAATAATTTCATTTCTTGGCTGCAAGTTCATAGTTAGTTCCTTTTCACAAGCAATTACTTTCAAGTTCTCTTTCGTCGAATCGAAATCTTCCTACGAACTTGTGTTTCTTTGTGAAATCATTTTCAAGAATACGAGTTTAATCTGCTGCACTAATTCACCCCTCTTAGTGCCTTTTGATCCTTTCATAAGGAAGTCACTAGTCAGAAGTGAAACAGTTGAAAATTCAGCTTGCTCGGGTAGCCACGAAAGCGCATCTGTAACAATATTATCTTTCCCCTTTTTGTAAGTTATTTCATAATCATATCCAAGAAGCTTTGTTACCCATTTTTGCTGCTCAGGGGAAGATATCTTCTGCTCCAAGAAATATTTTAGGCTTTTATGGTCGGTTTTGATTTGAAAGCGTCGCCCGATCAAGTATGGTCTCCATTTGGACACTACATGCATAATTGCGAGCATCTGCTTGTCGTAAATAGTCATCTTGAGATGGAAAGGAGATAACGCCTTACTAGTATAAGCGAGGGGGTGACCATCTTACATTAGTACAACACCAATTCCTACTCCAGAGGCATCGGCTTCAATAATAAAAGTCTTGTCGAAGTCGGGAAATGCTAGTACTGGTGTTGTTATCATTGCGACTTTAAGTTCGTCGAAGGCAGTGGTGGCTTTGTCCGACCACTAGAAAGCATCTTTTTTTAGCAAGGAAGTAAGGGGTGCACTGATCTTTCCATAGTTTTTCATGAACTTATGATAGTAACCTGTTAAACCGAGAAAGCCATGCAGCGATTTTATGTTCCTCGGGGTCGGCCAGTTCTACATTGCTTCAATTTTGGAGGGGTTCACTGCCACCCCTTCCTCTGATATGATAAGCCCAAGATATTTCACCTTTTGTTAAAGAAAGTTGCACTTCATTTTTTTTGACAAAAAGAACATATTCTCGCAAAATTGTCAAAATAAGTCATAAGTGCTTAATATGATTTTCAAGGGAAGGGCTATAAATAAGGATATCGTCGAAGAAAACTAGCACAAACTTTGGAAGTAACTCTAGAAAATATCATTCATAAGGCTCTAGAAGGTAGAGGGAGCATTGGTGAGACCAAAGGGCATTACCAGAAATTCGTAATGATCATTGTGCGTTCAAAAGGCAGCTTTCGATATGTCTTCTTCGTACACTCATATTTGATGATACCCGGATCAAAGGTCTAGCTTTGTGAAGACTCGTGCTACCTTTAATTCATCAAGCAATTCATCTACTACTAGAATAGGGTACTTGTCCTTGACGGTTATACCGTTGAGAGCTCGGTAATCAATGCATATTCACTATGTTCCATCTTTCTCTCATACGAGGAGCACCGGTGAAGAGTAGGGGCTGCAACCTGGCTGAATAACTCCTATTTCAAGCATCTCTTTTACAATCCTTTCTATTTCATATTTTTGGAGATATGAATACTGATATAGTCAAGTATTTGTTGGAGGTTTGCCTAGAAGAATCGGTATATGATGATCATGTCAGCAGTTAGGAGGTAGGCTATGTGCTTCGTTAAATATATTTGAAAATTTAGCAAGGGAAGTAGGTTTGGATCTTTAAATTTGGTTGGCTCTCCCTTAGATTTTGCTCAAGTTGTACCAAAAAGCCGCTACATGCTTTACGCAAAACTTTCTCCATTCGTTGTGTGCAAATCATCGTTACGTCGCCCTCGCGTTTCCCGCATAGTATCACCTGTTTCCCCTTACTGTAAAATTTCATAATTAATTTCAAAAAATTTCAAAAAATATCACCTAATGTTATCAACCATTCGATGCCAAGCACATCCTCATAATCATCGAGAGGGAGGAGGAAAAAATCTATAATTATCTCTTGGTCCTGCAGCAACAGTTTCACCCGTGGGCACCTATGATCACACTTCAAAATTCATTCATCTATGACCTTAATATCGAACTTGCTGCAATTCTCAATAGGTAAGGCTATCCAAATAGCAACCTTGCTGTTCATAAAATTATTAGTGCTCTCGATGTCAATAAGAACGGTGATCGGTCGTTGCTTCAGAAATCCTCCCACTTTCATTGTTTGTGGGTTCGCGTAACCAGCAAGGGCATGTATCGTAATATCAATTGGCTGTTGTTCTTCATCCGTGACCTCTTCCTCATGCTCCTGGACCTCCTCCTCCATGTCTTCAAGATGTTCAATCAATAGGAGGTGGCCCCTTTTGCAGTGATGATCGCGGTTCCATGGCTCGTCGCAATGCCAACAAAGACCCTTTGCTGATCGGTCACGTAGTTCTTCTCTTGTTAATTTTTTTTGACAATGAAAGATGGCTGAGAGTAGAAGGGTGTTTATATGCTAAGGTTCTAGGAGTGGTTCTCATCCTCTGAGCATCTTGGTTTAGCTGTTCTTCTTGTATTCAGACAAAAGAAATCGCAACCATCACGGTCTGGGGCTGTCGTGCCTTAACTTCCCCTTTTATCTCTGGCTTGAGTCCTTCGATGAATGTTCCTAATAATTGATGGTCAGTCCAATCATGAGTAAGGTAGGATAGCTTCTCAAACCTAGTTTGGTACTCTTGAATCATAGAGGTTTGTCAAATCTTTGCGAGTTGGCCATCGATATTTTCATACTCCGTAGGTCCGAAACGGTTTAGCAGTGCGTTCTTAAATTGATTCCACGTCGGAGCCCCATGATTATATTCCAGCTAATTGTACCATTGAATATCATCTCCTTCAAGGTGGATGATAGCAATCTCCACCATAGCATTATCCGACGCTCGGTAGTAGCGAAAGAAACGTTCGGCCCGCAAAATCCACCCCTTCAGGTCTCCTTCTTCCCATCGTGGGAAGTCCACCCTCATGCGTGGTTGAAGTATGTCCGAGGGCTGTCCCTCCTACTCTGGGGTCCTTTCTGAATTCTCTCCTTGCTGTAATTTGGTTGGACTCAGTGGTTGTCCAATTCTGAATTCTGCAAACAAAGCGCGCAATTTATCTTCTAAGCGCGATTCAAGCCATGATTCAATCCGGATTCCCATGCTTCAAATTTGACATTAATTAGATCTTGAGAAGCCATAGCATATGCCTATAGATCAAAGATGCCCTTGTCTTTTTTCTATTAACGGGTTAATGACATGGGGTGGTGGAAGGTTCGGATAATAGATCGGTGATAGAAGGGTTCGGCTGTAATGGTTTACTATCTTGGGCTACGATTTTTGATGCTGTTAGGGTTATAAAACTAGGTTATGATGGCTGTGTCTTAAGGCTAGAGGGATGCCCTAAAGACGTCTTAGTTTGTGGCAGCAAGGTGGCTAGGGTTTGATAGGTTACGGAAAAGAAAAAAGGACAAAGGTGCAACACCAGATTTTTCGCCAAAAAAATTCCAACAATAAAGATGTAATTTTTTCTAGAAATTTTCAAAAGAGATTCAAGTAAAACTCAAAGGAAATCTACTAATAAGGGAGAGGTAATACTGTTAAAAATTTTGTAGAAAGAAACGATGGCAAGAGGTTTGACAAAATTGAGGATCACGGAGAGGTACTATAGTAGATTTTTATGTCTAAAGTGTAGCAGCTTGGACGTAAAAGATAAGTGGTTTATATTGAGAATTTTTTGACAAAACAATGGAAAAACTACTGTTAGGAAGTGTTAAAGCCATCATAAAAATTTTATAGAGATTTGGATAAAAAAAATATAGTAGCAAGATCAAAAAGACAGTGCTATGCGGCTGAAATTCTGCAGTGCAACTTTCGTTGTAGAAATGAAAACTTTGCGATGAAAAGTTTATGCAGCAATATAGGAATGAATTTTTTGGATTTTTTGAATAAGGATAACTAAATTATAGTAGCAGTAAGGTAGATAACCAGAACCTGTTGTAATTTACGGGAAGATCAAAGGATGATCTACGGTGGTGGAGATGACGATGGAATTCGACGAGGATCTTCTAAGCAATTGTGGGAATTGCTTTGGGTGATTGTGGAGGGCTGGTGGATGGCTGTGGAATGGCAGCGAGATGCCAAGAACACTGCTATGATACCAAGTGTTAGAACCCTTGTGGATTCTAAGCTTGGGGTTAATCTCTATAGGGGATCGGCCTCCTTGGAACTCTATAGGGGTTCCTTCCTCCAAGTTGCTGCTCAAAAGCGGCTAAAAGATTAATCTATTCATAATGAAAAGAGGGTGAATACATGGCTATTTATAGGGCTTCTAAACCCCAACTCCTAATAGGACTCTTACTCAAGACTCCTACTTCTAACCAACTCCTACTTCTAATTAGGACTCCTTCTCTAGTAGGACTCCTAATTCTAATAGGACTCTTTCCCTAATAGGACTCCTACTTCTAATAGAACTCTTTCTCTAATAGGACTCCTACTTCTAATAGGAGTCTCTCTCTAATAGGACTCTTATTTCTAATAGGACTCTTTCTCTAATAAAACTCTTATTTCTAATAGGACTCCTTTTCTAAGAAACAACCTAACCCTAACCTAGCCGGCCTCTTCACCTCTTTAATAGGGGTCGGCTAGATAGGATTTATATGAATGCCCTTATCAATGAAACTAAATTAAGACTCTCATAGCTAGAGTCCTAACAGTGTACTAGGTGGTACCACCACCCAAACACACTGTCACTAGGTGGTACTACCGCCTAGACTCAATCTTGAAGACTAAGCCTTCAAGTGGTTCCACCACCCAACTAGCGGTGCCACCATCTGACGTGGCACATGGGCACTGTTTGGGCCTTTCATCCGGCCCAACACAATCCTAAATTGGGCCCAATTGGTCTCTAATTGGGTTGGCCCAATTACAATCTAATGTTAAGACCCTTTAGGGTTTTAACGTAGAAAATGGAAGAAGCAAAAGAAAAAGGTTTGATCTCTTTGAGAAGATCGGCTTCCTTGATTACTTCGAGGGGATCGACCTCCTAGGTTTAGACAAAAGACTGAATAATTTTTTATTAAAATAAAAGAAACAATTACATCCCTATTTATAAAGCCCACTAGGACTCGGACACTTAATAATTAAATATTAAATAAATTATTGTCTGACTCTCTACTTAACTAAACAACTTCATAAATATTATTTAAGCTTAGAAAATAAAAGAAATAAAAGGTTCCTAATAGTTCCGCTGCTTTGAATCAGCCTTGTCCTCAAGGCTGAGTAGTAATAAATTCTAGAAACTTCTCTCATAGCGCCCTATAGGACTCCCAAGTGGCATCTTCCTTTAATAAATTGGCCCATTGCACTAGCACTTCGGTCATAGGATGTCTGCGGTACATTACAACTCATCGATTCAATATGGGTTGTGGTTGAGTTTGGACTTCCCCAGAAGTAGAGATATCCGGTAAATAATGTTGCACTATCTCATCCTCACCCAATTTCTTCTTAAGGAAGAAAACATGAAAAACTAGATGTATCCTAGAGCTAGTAGGCAGATCCAAGCGGTATGTAATAGGCCCAATCCACTCCAATACTTTATAAGGCCCAAAAAAATTGAGGAGACAACTTCATAGAAGATCAAACCTTTATGGAAGTTTGCTTGTAGGGACGAAGATGAAGGAAAACCCAATCATCCACGGTAAATTCTCATTCACTTCGATGTTTATCAGCTTACTGTTTCATTCTTGCTTATACAGTTGTGAGGTTATTCTTCAAAAGCTGAATAATTTTATCTCTATCAAGCAATTCCTTGTCCACTTGATCAACTTTGGAAGAACTAGGTATATGTTGGAATTGAAGGTGGGGGTCAACCATAAACTACTTCAAAGGGAGTCATTTTAATTGAAGAATGATAAGAGTTATTATACCACCATTCTGCCTAGGGAAGCCATTTAATCCATTCCTTCGGCTTATCACTGGTAAAGCATCTGAGGTACTTTTGAGACACATCTGTTTATGGATGATAAGTAGTGCTTATATTCAGCTGAGTACCCTGCAAATGAAAAAGCTTTGTCCAAAAGGAACTAGTAAAACCCTTGTCTCTGTCACTAATAATGGAACGGGGACTCCCATGTAATTTAGCTATATTCTCCACAAAGACACATGCAATGCCTACGGTAGTATATTCTCCACAATGACCATTCCCTTCTGATAATTTCTAAAGTCTCACAATTGGGAATAGATATAGTTATTAGTTAAGTTTGTTCTGGAAGGCATGAGTGTGCATCTGCAACTAGATTCTCGCTCCCTTTTTATAGATAATATCATAATCGAATCTCAGTAGCTTTGTGACCCATTTTTGCTACTCTAAAGAAGAAATCTTTTGCTCCAGAAAATATTTGAGGCTTTTGTGATTAGTGCGTATTTGGAACCATCGACCAATTAAGTAGGGTCTCCACTTTGTGACTATATGTACAATGCATCTCCTTATCATAACTAGATAAACTCATATAAGAGGGAGAGAGAGAGCCTTACTAGCAGAAATAATGGGCCAGCCTTCTTGCATTAGTATAGATCCTATACCTGCCCCAAAAACATCAAATTCAATTATAAATTACTTATTAAAATCAGGTAGAGTAAGTACCCGGGTAGTAGTCATTGTAATCTTTAAGGAATTAAATGTGCGGTTTGCCTCTTTAGAACATTTGTATGTATCTTTCTTCAGAAGTATTGTCAAGGGGGCACTGATTTTGCTATAATTCTTCATAAACTTTCAGTAATAGCCTATCAGTCCCAAGAATCCCCTTAAAGCTTTAATTGACTTCAGAGTTGACCAATCTTTCATCACTTAGATTTTGGAAGGAACAATTATAACACCCCTTTGGAAGATGATGTGGCCGAGATACTCAACCTCTGGTTGCATAAAATTGCACTTGGATTTCTTGACAAAAAAGCAATGCTCACGAAGAATAGTACAGATAGTTCACAAATGTAATAAATGACTCTCTAAGGAGGGACTGTATATCAAAATATCATAAAAAAACTAGAATAAACTTACGAAGATAAGCTCGAAATATATAAAACTCTGAAACGTAGAGGGTGCATTGGTCAACCCAAAAGGCATGACTAAAAATTCATAGTGGCCATTATGTGTCTTGAAGGTAGTTTTCTAAATATCATCTTCATGTACTCGAATTTAATGATAGCTCAATCTTAGGTCCAACTTAGTGAATACTTGGGCTCCTCCTAACTCATCCAACAGTTCGTCTGCTACTAGAATACGAGATTTATCCTTCACCATAATACTATTGAGTACTTGGTAATCAATACACATCCACCATAAGTCATCCTTCTTTCTGACCAACAAAATTGGGGAGGAATAAGGGCTAAAGCTAGCTCTTATAACCCTTGTTTCTAGCAACTCTTTGATAATCCTCTCTATTTCTGCCTTCTGGAAATGTGGATATCTATAAGGTCAGACATTAGTTGGTACTTTCCTAGGTACTATTGGAATCCGATGATCATGATGATGAAGAGGTGGAAGTCCTTGTGGTTCTGCAAATACATCTGCAAACTCTTTAAAGCGATGATTCAATACTTTCAGTTGGAATGTGCCCTGTTATTTCTTGTTCTACATGCTGCAATTGTACTAGGAAACCAATGTGTGTCTTCCAAAGAACCTTCTCCATCCGATGGCTAGTGATAGTTGTGATCTTACTTCTGCATCATCCCTTTAGAATCACATGCTTTCCATTAACAAAAAACTTCATTACTAGTTTAGAAAAATTCTAGGAAATATCACACAAGGTCGATAGCCATTCGATTCCAAGCACCACTTCATAATCTTCTAAGGGTAGTAAAAAAAATCCACGAATAACTCTTGACCCTGCATAGTGAGCTTTATCCTTAAGCACTTGCTATCACAAGTTAGAATCCGTCTATCAGTAATCTTCACTTCAAATTTATCATAGCCTTCGATGTGGTAGGATAATCGAGCGACAACCTTTCTATCCATAAAATTGTTAGTGCTACCTATGTCAATCAAAATAGTGACAAACTAATGTTTCAAAGTTCCTTCAACTTTCATCATTTGTGGGTTAGAGTAGCCGGCCAATACACGCACTGTGTGTGTGATAAGCTCAATATCTTCATCAGTTTCCATACCTCCATGGTCAGAATTTAACTCTTCTGCTTCTAGTTCCTCCTCAATCAGCTCAATCATCAGGAGTTTTCCTTATTTGCAATGGTGCTCCTTACTCCATTTTTCATCGCAATGCCAACATAACCCTTTTGCTGATCTTTTTTTGAGTTCTTCTTGAGTCAATTTTCGAGTGTTAGGGTTTCGGTTGGGAGTACATGGGGTGGACGACTTGCTGATCACTTGTTTGTTGACACCCCTATTTTGATAATTTTCTATATGAATTTTTTCCTCGTATAGGCATGCAAATGAAATTGCAGCTATCATAGTGCAGGGTTGTCGAGCCTTAACTTCACATCGGATATCTAGATTAAGCCCTTCAATAAAGGTACCCATTAGTTATCGTTCAGACTAATCTCTAGCTTGATTTGATAATCGCTCAAATTTACCTTGATATTCTAATACTGTAGAAGTCTGATAAATTTTTACAAGTTGTCTATCTATATTCTCGTACTCGGACGGTCTAAATTGAACAAGAAGCCCTCTCTTGAATTGCTCCCATGAATTACATCATCGTCTAACTGGATTAAAGCTATTTCCACCTTGGATTCCTAAGGGATTATGTGGAAATGAAAGAATTTCTCTGCTCTCAAAATCCAACTGGTTAGATCTCCATCTTCTCATCTTGGAAATTCCACCTTAATGCGTGAGTAGCCTGAGTCATATTCTCAGGACCCCTTTCCTGTATCTCCAGATTTGTTCATCGTAGAGCTTGAACTTCGATCTTGTTATAATTTACTAAAATTCTCTAGTAGGCTTCTTTTAAATTCATTAAGGGTCTCTTGTAGCTGGTTCTCAATTCTGATTTCTAATGCTTCCATATGGGCCTTTACTGAGTTGTCAGTAGCTATTGCATAAGATTGTAGATCTGTAATTCCCAATTCTTGCTTCTGATGTCTAGTTAAGAGCATCAGCACTGAGGCGTGAACTACAGCAAGTGCAGCGTTGAGGCTTGCTACGATTGCTATGATGAGAAAAATTTCTATCATTGCATGTTGCAGTAGTCATGGCAGTTGCAGAGTTTATGGAGGTAGTCAGTGCTTGCAGCGGTCATGGGAAGAGTCACTACGAGGAGGGGGATCGACGGTGCTACCCTATTTTTGTCACACCGCATGCTGGCTGTGGCGATTGTTGTTGAGGCCAGCAACAAAGAGGGGTGCATGGCCGTCGGTTGAAGCAGTAACTGAGGGGGGTCACGGCCGAGAAGCAATGGTGGCGATGATTGCTGGTCGAGAGGGCAACGATGGCAATGGCACAGTCGAGAGTAGGAGTAGTGGGCATGCGAGGATCGGGTAGCAACGGCGGCCCTTCGCGCACTGCAGCAGCCGAAAGTGGTTGCTGTCAAGGTCAGGTCGCAGTAGTGGTGGCATGGCTAGATCAACGTTGTCAAGGGAGCGACGAGGGCTGGGTTGGTCCGCAAGGCATGGGGGAGCAGTGGTGGTCCCTCTTGGGCTGTAGCAGTCGGGGAGATGACCGCTGGCCGGAGGCTACGACCGTGATGGTCACGGCCATAGAGCAGCAGCGGCGGAGATGCGCTGGCTGAAAGGATGAACGCATACATTGTCGCCGTGTTGAATCTCGAATTTTGATGATAAAACTAATTGAGTATGTTTTAGTGATCTAATTATGTTTTGAGATATGTATGTCTACTCTCGATCAGGATTAGATAATTGATGCAGGATGAATCAGCGTTGCACCGAAGGAAATCATGTCAGGAGATTGGATGTCGAGCCAGAGGTTCGATCGATAATTGGCAGAAGGCTTTGGACAAAGAAATCAGGCATTGGGTCAAGAGGAGCGAAGTTGCGCCAAGAAGATTGGGGCTACGGAGGTTAGTTGCTGATTGGGTAATAAGCCGCAAGAGAGGATGATATACCGAAGTGTCGGATAAAGCATCGATGGACCAAGGATGTGTCAGGAAACTAATTATGATTCGTGTTATAATAATTATCTAGATCAAAGTAAGATTAGCTTAATTGGGTTGTAATTGGGCTAACCCAATTAGGAGCCAACTAGGCCCGGTATTGGATTGGTTTGGGTCAGGTTTAAGGCCCAACTAGAAGTGCTAGACACTATTTGGCGGTGGCACCGCCAGACTAGGGCGATAGCACCGCCCAAGTCCAACTTCCCAAGTAGTCTAGGGTGGTGGTACCACCCAGACTAGGCGATGGTACCGCCCTTGGGCAGAGTGCCTAGGCAGTGGCACCATTGGTTAGGCGATGGTATCGCCCAGTATATTGACTGTATTAGTGTGTCAGGTAGTGGTACCACCAGATTGGGTGGTGGTATCGCCCAATACACTAACAAAACTAGAGTGTCAAGCGGTGGTACCGCTAGCACTTGGAAATCCAGGATGATTGAAATTTGGGCTCCAAATTTGAATCACCTTGAGACCTATAAATATCTCTCTCATCCATAGTTGAAATACACACAACTGAGAATGAAAAAGAGAAAATTCTATTGTAAACTTGAGAGAAATCCTCCCCTCAAACTCTAAGTGTTAGAAAAGTTTAAGAGAGGGGTGAGAGGCTTTGTAAGGGTTACCTCCTAAGCTTGTCAAAAGGAGAGTGCTGTAAAAGGGAGTCAATCCTCGCCCGTTGGAAGGAGAATACCTAGTGGAAAGCCAATTACCTCAAGAGAAGATGATTCGGGAGTGGACGTAGGTCGTATGACCAAACCACTATAAAAATCTAGGTTTGCATTTATATTCTTGCAATTTACATTTTTGCAAACCATCTGTATTCCTCTACCTCTCCTTGTTGCAATCGGCTTCAAGTTTAAAGCTTTACATCCTTCCAATATGTGTAATCGAAATCGATTTTCATCAAAACATATTTTTATCACACAAAGTTTTCGAAATCATTTTAAATCACCGAAAATTATTGTTATTTACTACTGCACTAATTCACCCCTCCCCCCTCTTAGTGCCGCTCTAGATCCCAACAATTGGTATCAGAGCCTCGTTATTTCTCTTTCGAATTCACACCCGTGAGAAATGGCTCTTCACAGCTTTCAAGAGGATTTTTCAATTGTTCATCCTCCGTTGTTTAATGGTTCGAACTACACATATTGAAAAACTTGAATGAGAGTTTTCTTAATTTCTCTTGATTTAAACTTGTGAAATATTATTGAAAATGACTTTCAACTTCCCTCTAAACCGATGAACGAATAGTCAGATTTAGAGATAAAATATTTTTCTTTAAATGCAAAGGCTATGAATGCCTTATATTGTTCTTTAGATAAAACTGAGTTTAATCGGATTTCTACATATGAAACAGCTTTGGATATTTGGTACACACTTGAAGTCACACACAAAGGAATGAGTAAAGTCAAAGACTCAAAAGTTAATATTTTATTGTATGATTTTGAGCTCTTTCGAATGACACCAAGTGAGTCTATCGATGACATGTACACCCGTTTCACGGATGTCATCAATAATCTAAAAGCCCTTGGTAAATATTTCTTAGATTTTGATCTCATTAATAAGATTTTAAGATCCCTTCCAAAAAGGTGGGATCCTAAAGTAACGGTGATACCAGAAACTAAAATTCTAAATGAATTTTCATTGGAAGAACTAATCAGGTCATTAATGACCTATGAAATAAGTTTTTTTGAACCCGATGAATACATGAACCACGTTCCAAAGAATATAAAGGATTTGAAGTTCAGACTATAAAATACCATTTAAGTCATGACTCAAGTGATGAGGACAATGAAGAGGATATTGAATTTTTAATCAATTTTAATAAGTTCATTAAAAAAATATAAAATAAAAAATAAAATTGAATAGAGGAAAAAGCTAAAAAAGAGGAAGGCACCCAAGGATGAATCAATAACTTCCGAAAGGTAAATGGCAAATTGCGCTTTGACGATCTTTGACTACAAGGTAAGCAACTTAACCAAAGCTCCTTTGCTTTATAAAATTACTTGAAATTTTTCATGAGTGCTTAGTTTAGTTGGTAGAAAATAAAAATAAAATTATTTTAAAAAATTATCCTACTTTTTCTTGTAGAATTTTTGAAAAATAAAAATTTGAATGATGATTGTATGATGTGTCATAATTTGTGTACACCTAATAGGACTAATTCATGCATGTGTATCTTGATGAGTTACATTGGTTTTCCATTCTAAACATGATTCTTGATGATTTTATATCATGCATCAGTTTTTAAAGTATTATTGATTTGAAACTCTATGTTTTGGATTAATGTGCTTTTGGTCTAATCATTTTCATGTCAAATTAAGATGACATTTTAAGATGACATAATTCCATATATACTTTCCTTATCAGTTTTTGGTTCTAAACATAATATATATCTATGTATGAATTTCTTGAAAGTCTTTTAATGATAGATGTGTGTATCATGCTTATGATTTGAAAACTTCTATCTTGGATTAATGGGTCTTAATCGATTTTATGATGAAACTTATGTCTCATTTTTAAATGTTGATACATGTTTTTGTAAAAGACTTGAACATGCTCACATAAAAATTGCATGAAATGAAAATAGATTTTCTATCCTATTTAAATTAATGAACTCAATTAATGAATTCATGTGAATCTCTTGAATCATGAAAATGATTTTGATGATTCGAACTTGAATGAGCTTTATTATAGTCATGATCTTGATTTTTCAGAACTATATATTTGAATTTTTATGAATTCATGATAACTTAAAATGTCTTTTGAAATTTATGACATGATATGATTGATTCCTTGATTTACTCTTTTTATCGTGTCTTGAAAATGAATGTTTAGAATGATGAGTTGTGTTATGAAATTTCCCTTTACATCTTAAACTTTCATGCTTATCTCTATTTGACATTAAACGACAAAGGCATATTCAAATGAAATTAATCATAAAAAAGAAAAATGTATGATTCTTGAAATTTTTTATTTTTCATGAAAGACAAGTGATGAATTCATTTAGTATATTTTGTGAATATCCTATGAATGAAATTTTAATGATATGATAAAGAATCTACTTATATGAATTTATGCAAATAATTTTAACGATGGATTATCGAGTTGACAAATTGATTTGAATGAGATCTTTTGTTTCAAGCGAATCATGAACCTTCCTTTGATTTCTTGGCTAATTAAGATTTCTTACGCATGAAACAAATTGTTCTCCTTGCTATTTGCTACCAAATGAATCATGATCGATATCATTGCTATTATATCTCATATGATTCATGTGTAGAGAAAAAATTTATAAATCATGATACAATGAGATTTCTTATGCAATAATAAAGTGCTTATGTGATTCTTTGCTAAAGAAAATATTTATTAAAATCATGATCTTGACAATTATAACTTGAAGTTCTTTATAAATCAAGATCGTTCATCATGCTCCTTCTGTTTATCAAATGAGAATTCTTTAAATGAAATATAACTTGTCATTTGATTTTTCAGAACTCCATACTTGAATGAATTTGTGTTCTTGATACTTGTGGTTTTTTTTAATATATGAGTAATGATAGCTTGAATGCATGAAACAAAAATTTTTTATTCCTTACTCGAAACTTCTCTTTCATGATTTTGATTTCTCAAAACTATATTTTTGAATTACTTTTATGAAATCATGATCTTGACATCTAGATACTTGGAATTTCTTTTAAAATATAATCTTGATGAAAATGCATGAATCAAGTTTTTTGCTATCTATTCTCAAATGAATCATGTTCTTCTTGAGCCTATATAATATATCCTTCATGATATAGAAATGACATGATTTCTTTACCTTGTATGCCTTATGTGATAATTGAAAATTTATATAAAATAAAATTTGCTTTAAGATGAATCATTGAATCTTAATCTTGATCTTGTTGAAAAAGAACATTTGTGAACCATGAATAATGATCTCTTGATCCTTATTGATATTTCATATTGATATCTTTTATTCTTTGCATCTATGGCTTGTATGCATCATGTGATAACTAATGTATATTTTGATGCAAATGTATTTGAAAGTGAATGTAAAGAAAACTTTGTATTCCCTCCCTTCTTTTTTGTTAATGATAATGGGGGAGATAGTTTGCTATCATGCATTTCATGAAATAAACCAAAGATTAATAGCTTGTACATTTCAAAGTTGTTATCTTAAACATCACAAAGAGAAGCAAAGAAGTGCTATCTCAATAGAAGCAAAAATGCAAAACTTAGAGAATTTGCAATCTTACACTTGCCATGCTTCTATACTTGTAATGAAGAGTTAGCTTGCATGTTTAAAGTAGTGTCAATTTTACAAAAAAAATTGCTTGCTAGCAAAGGAAAGCTAGTTGCACTTCTCAAAAGAAAAGGAACAATTGGTACCTTGCAATCTTAAGAGAAGCAAAGTACAAACTTGCACAAGTAAGTATTGAATTGCCATGATTACACATCCTTAAAAACTTATCATAATTGAATGTTTTAAAGTGATATATGTTGAACATATATCTTGATAGCTAGTGTAATTGTAAAACTTACATACTAGCTAATATGTAACTTCTCCTTTTTATTGATAACAACGGAGAAGAAGTAGATTGATGATTTCATGCAATGAATGGAGTATTGAATATTTTATATATTTGCATGATGGTTTGATGTCTTTCATAACATGACTTTGATGCATGTTGCTTGGATTTGGGATAATCCAAGTGTTCTATCAATATGGCATATTGATAGGGGGAGTTTGTTTAAACTCTGATAAGTTAAGGTTAACTCTGTCATCAATTAGTTATTATCATCAAAAAGGGGAAGATTGTTGAATCTCAGATTTTGATAATGAAACTAATTGAGTATGTTTTAGTGATCTAATTACATTTTGAGATACGCAGGTCTACTTTTATTCAGGATTAGATAATTGGTGCAGGATGAATCAGCGTTGCGCTAGAGGAAATCATGTCAGGAGATTGGACATCGAGCCGGAGGTCCGGTCGATGATTGGCAGAAGGCTTCAGATAAAGAAATTAGGCATTAGGCCAAGAGGAGCGGAGTTACGCTAAGGAGATCGGGGCTGCGGAGGTCAGTTGCTGATTGGGCAATAAGCCGTAAGAGAGGACGATGTGCCGAAGTGTCGAACGAAGCGCTGATGGACCAAGGACGTGCCAGACAATTAATTATGATTCGCATTGTAATAATTATCAAGATCAGAGTAGGATTAGCTTAATTGAGTTGTAATTGGGCTAACCTAATTAGAGACCAACTAGGCCTGGTATTGGATTAGTTTGGGTTAGATTTAAGGCCCAACCAAGAGTGTTGGACACTATCTAGCAATAACACCGCCAGACTAGGGCGGTGGCACCGCCTAGGTCCAGCTTCCCAATTAGTCTAGGGCGGTGGTACCACCCTTGGGTAGAGTGTCTAGGCAGTGGCACCACTGGTTGGGCGGTGGTATCGCTCAGTACATTGATCGTGTCAATGTGTTAAGTGGTAGTATCGCCTGATTGGGCGATGGTACTACCCAGTACACTGACAAAACCAAAGTGTCAAGCAGTGGTACCACCAGCACTTAGAAATCTAGGATGATTAAAATTTGGGCTCCAAATTTGAATCATCTTGAGGCCTATAAATACCCCTCTCATCCATGGTTGATATACACACAACTGAGAATGAAAAAGAAGGAAAATTCGGTTGTAAACTCAAGAGAAATCCTCCCCTCAAACTCTAAGTGTTGGAAAAGTTCAAGAGAGAGGTGAGAGGCTTTGTAAGGGTTACCTCCTAAGTTCGTCAAAAGGAGAGTGTTGTAAAAGAGAGTCAATCCTCGCCTATTAGAAGGAAGATACCTAGTGAAAAGTCGATCACCTCAAGAGAAGAGGATTCGGGAGTGGACATAGGTCGTATGATCGAACCACTATAAAAATCCAAGTTTGCATTTATATTCTTGCAATTTACATTTCTGCAAACCATCCTTATTCCTCTACCTCTCCTTGTTACAATCAACTTCAAGTTTAAAGCTTTACATCCTTCCAATACGTGCAATCAAAATCAATTTTCATTTAAACATATTTTTATCACACAAAGTTTTTGAAATCATTTTAAATCATAAAAAATTATCATTATTTACTGCTGCACTAATTCACCCCCCCCCCCTCTTAGTGTCACTCTAGATCCCAACATGGTGGGAAGGTGAGCGTAGAGGCGCGGGCTGCGTTCTTTTGCGTTTGCCCTTTCTCTCTCCCTTTTCCCCCTTTTTTTTATAATGATGATGGTGCTAATTACAAGTGCCCTACACGCCAATCACAAGAGCAATGACACCTATAACATGCTACATCAATCTCTTTGCTTATGATTATTGGTATTTTCTCACATTATCTAGATGTATATTATGATGTCCTTGGATCTATGCAATAGGAATCAGATCATGATGAGATCATGATAATGAGACCGATTCACCTTTAAACACAGACCCTAAATAATCACGATCATAGGTTACTCGAGAGGGACATCGAGATAACTGGATAGACTGGTGTGCTGTATACTTGTCCATATGATGGAGATGGCTAATCTCATAGCTACTTATGTAGGGACACTAAGGGTACAGTATAGGTTCTCATTGGAGAATGAGTTCACTGATTGATCCATTTACGGAATGCTAGATAGTTATTGATACCTCATGTCAGATAGTGATTCCATAGTCCCAGTAGTGTATCTGGTCCTTAGACTTGAGATACCAAAGATGTCCTGTATGAGTACTCCACTCTTTGAAGATGAGCCTTATGTATATAGGAAGGTAAGTGGGAGCGCTATCATCTTTTTGGTGTTGTATATGGATGACATCCTGATCATTGGAAATGATGGAGGAATGCTCTCCATGGTAAAAGCTTAGCTATCTAGACACTTCTCCATGAAAGACTCAAGAGAAACATCCTACATATTGGGGATTTGGATCTATAGAGATAGATTCAAGAGGATACTTGGCTTGTCCCAATCTAGGTACATAGATATTATTATCAAAATGTTTGACATGAAAAATTCCAAGAGATGTCTCATACCAAAGAGACATGGAATATCACTTTCCAGGAGTATGTCCCGAAAGACTCCTGAAGAAATGGCACACATAGATAAGATAATATATGCCTCAACGATAGGATCTATCATGTATGTTATGCTATATACCATGCTTGATATAGCGCATGCTCTGAGTATCATGAGTAGGTATCAGGCAGATCCAGGCTTGGATCACTAGAAAGTATTAAAATGTATCCTTAAGTACTTGAGAAGGACTAAGAATCTTTTACTAGTAAATAGAGACAGTAGCCTCAGGGTTGAGGGCTACACAAACTCGAGCTTCCATTCTGATATCAATGATAGCAAGTCTAATTCAAGGTATGTGTTCACTCTGAATAGAGGAGCAGTGTGTCAAAAGAGTTCCAAGTAAGATACTACTACTGACTCGACCGTATAGGTAGCAAAAGAGAGAGTCTAGATGAAGTAGTTCATCACAGATTTGGGAGTCGTGCCAAGCAGCAAGGAGCTGATTCCCTTATATTGCGACAACTATAGGGTGATTACTCAAATAATGGAATCTAGGTCTTATCAGAAGTATTCTAAGGAGGTTTCAGCTTATTAGAGAGATCATGGCCCGAAGAGATGTAGTAGTGGAAAGAGTTCAATCCGAAGATAACATTGCAAATCCACTAACAAAGCAATTGATTCAAATTGTCTTTGAGCGTCACAGAGGTCTGATGGGGATCAGACATGTAGGTGATTAGCTTTTGGTCAAGTGGGAGATTGCTAGTTATAGGTGCCTTACAAGCCAATCACATGAGCGATAACACTTGTAACATGCTGCGTCAATCTCTTTGCTTATGATTATTGATATTTTCTCATATTATTTAGATATATATTGTGATATCCTTGGATCTGTACAATGGGAATCAGATCATGATGAGATCACGATAATGAGACTGATTCACCTTTAAACACTGACCCTAAATAATCCCGATCATAGGTTACTCGAGAGGGACATCGAGATAACCGGACAGACTTATGTGCTGTATACCCATCCATATAATGGAAGTGGTTGGTCTCATAGCTACTCATGTGGGGACACTAAGGGTACAGTACAGGTGTTCATTGGAGAATGAGTTCACTAATTGATCCGCTTATAGAATGCTAGATGGTTATTGATACCTCAGGTCAGACAATGATTCTGTAGTTCTAGTAGTATATCTGGTCCTTAGACTTGAGATACCAAGGATGTCCTATTTGAGTACTCCACTCTTTGATACCAGACTTATAGGTTTAGAAGTTTCAAATCTAGTACAACTAGTTATTGGGAGTGGCAGCCAACCTTATGAGCACTATTGAGTATCAATAGAGGATCATCCACTCTCGGTATCATGAGAGGAATATCCTATGTGTTCTTGCTTAGGCAAATCCCTGGCCATGGTTATTTGGATTGAGAGAGAAAGAGTTCTCTGGGAGAATCCAATTAAAGCGAGACTCGAGTGGAAACCGTATGGGCCTGACAACACCATGCTCGATATATGGTCTCTGGGATATTAGATGGATGAGGGACTATAGGTACATGGTAACTGAGGGCAGATAGGTCCAAAGGATTAGATTCCCTTGTATCGTCTAGGGACTACGGCGTAGTGGCCTAGTACGTCCGTAGTTGATGAGTAGAGGTTCGGATATGAGATATCCGTTAGAGCCCCTATCTTATTGGATATTCAATAAGCCCCTTGTATTATTGGATCCCATGGATAAGATCTAATAAGAGCTAGATTATTGGGTAGAGACCCATTGATCTAAGAGGCTTGGATAATTGAATAGAGATCCAATACCTAATAGGGCTGGATCCATTAGGGTTAACAGGAGGCATCTATAAATAAGAGGGAACCAAAGGCCCATAGGTTGGGTTTATTTTTTGTAGTCACTTTCTATTCTCCTCTCCCCAAGAGAGGAGCATTGTTGTAGTCTCTAACCGTGTGGATATTGCTAGAGAGGAGGACGCTGACCTCTTTCATCCTCCCCCATAGATCTATAGGAACTCAATGATATATGATCTCCCTAAGTACTATCGTTCTTCTTACACTTGCAGTTTTCGAATTTATGGATTTATTTTTGATGCATCGATCTTCGCACAATGACGGAACCTTTTGTGGAAATCCAGGAGTTTTTGTTTTCTGTTCTTCCACTGTGCATGATATGTCACCCTCTTGGATTTTCCAACAGATGGCTACAACGAAGTTAATGCATAGTTTATAGCGAGAACGTCGAGGATCGCTACTCTGATACCAAATGTTAAGATCATTTAAGGTTTTAACGTAGAAAGAGGAAGAAGTGGAAGAAAAAGGTTTGATCTCTTCGAGGGGAACGGCTTCCTTGATCACTTCGAGGGGATCAGCCTCCTATGTTTAGCCAAAAGACTAAATATTTTTTTATTAAAATAAAAGAAATAGTTACATCCCTATTTATAGAGCCTATCGGGACTCGAACACTTAATAATTAAATATTAAATAAATCATTATCCGACTCTCTACTAAACTAAATAACTCCATAAACATTATTCAAGCTTAGAAAAGAAAAGAAATAAAAGGTTCCTAACACCCAATTAGACTTGATCTTACTTTGATTTAGATAATTATTATTACAATGCGAATCAAAATGTCGCCCGGCACGTCATTGGCCTATCGGCGCTTCGTTTGACACTTCAGTGCATCGTCCTCTCTTGTGGCTTATTGCCCAATCAGTAGTTGACCTCCACAGGCCCGATCTTCTTAGCACAACTATGCTCTTCTTGGCCCGATGCCCAATTTCCTTATCCGGAGCCTTCTATCGATCGTCGACCGAACCTTCAGCTTGACATCCAATCTCTTGACATGATTTCCTCCAACACAACGTTGATTCATCCTACGTCAATTGTCTAATCCTGATCGAGAGTATGCTTGTATATCTCAAAACGCAGTTAGATCACTAAAACATATTCAATTAATTTCATCATCAAAATATGAGATTCAATAATTTCTCCCTTTTGATGATGACAACTAATTAATGATGGAGTTAACCTGAACTCCTCGGAGTTTAAACAGACTCCCCCTGTCAATGTGCCATATTGATAAGACCCTTGGATTTCAACAAATCCAAGTAACATGTCATTAAAAACATTCATTCATTCAAAATTTTAAATTGTTAAAATATCATACATTGTATGAATTCATTAATCTACTTCTCCCCCTTTGTCATCAACAAAAAGGAGAAGTTGCTCTAGCTATGCAAGTCAACATATAAGCAAGATTTATAACATTCAATCATAGCAAGTTTTTTTTTTTTAAGGATGTCCAAGCATAGCAATTCATCACTTGCTTCTTGAGATGTGCAAGTGTGCACTTCGTTTCTCACAATAGGTAAGATAGCACTTTTTGATGTTTAAGATAGGAAGTTTTTTTCTTCTTTTGTAGGCTAGCAATTTCTTTGCGATATGCTAAGCTATCTCCCTTTCAATTCTTCTCTTTTGAAACTAAGTTTTGCCTTTGCAAGCTATCAACTTTTTATTTGCAATGAGCTAGTAGTTTTTATAAAATTTACAATATTTTAAACATGCAAGCCTATGAGTTAAAAAAAATAAAAATTTACAATTTCTTTCTTCTCAACTTGAGAAGTACATGTTTTACCTTTTTGCAAGTTCTAGCTAGCTATGTTTGCCACTTTTTCTTGTGATACATAAGCTAGCAAACTATCTCCCTCTTTGTTATTGTCGAAAAGAAGGGAGGAACCAATGATATAGACTTTTACATCAATTGTAAATATGCATCAATAAAAGTTCTACATCAATCTTTTAATCATCACATGATGCATTCAAGGAAGTATTGAAACATAAGACAAAAGTCTATTTAAGTATGCAATGTTTCAATAATTGAAGTCGAGTCATAAATGCCAAAGCTAGCATATTTTCTTTCCCCTTTTTGTCATAAAAAAATAAAATGAAAGGGGAAGAATTCAAGTACAGAAATATTTTAACTATCATGTGAACAAATGGGGGATAACGACAAGAGTCCAAAAGTTCATGAATCATTTCAAAGAATCTCCTTTTTAGCAAATGAGAGGTAGAAACATAGGAGAAAAAACTCTCAATTCAAGTATAAAACTTCTCATCAAGATCACATTTAAAAGAAAATTCTAAGTATCAAGATCATGATTTGCAAACATTTTCTTTAACATCAATTTTCAATTCATGATAAGGAGTATACAATCAATATAAAAGAATCATGATAAAAACATATCAATATCAAAGATCAAGTCATGATTCATTATATCATCTCATTTGTAAAAGAATCAAATGAGAATATGATTCATGCATCATATCATTAAGATCACAAAAAAAAATTCAATTATATAGTTCCGAGAAATCAAGAGACAAGACATATTTTATTTTAAAAAATTCTCTTTTAATAAATGAAATAATCATGGTATACGATCTTGATTTATAAAAGTTTCAAGTTATAATTATCAAGATCATGAATTATAAATATTTTCTTTAGCAACGAATCACATGAGCACTTGATTATTGCATAAGGAATCTTATTGCATCATGATTTATATATTCTTTCTCTACAACATGAATTATAGGAGGTATAATAGAAATGATATCAATCATAATTCATTTGGTAGTAAATAGCAAAGAGAACAATTTGTTTCATGCATCTCGATTCATAAAAGTCAAGTTATGATTCCAAGAGATTAACAGATGAGTCAAGAATAAAAAAATCATTTAAATTCAACTCGACCTCCATACTCATCATTAAAATCATTTTCAAGATTCACGAACATAATATGCATGGATTCATCATTTGTCTTTTATCGAGAAATCAAAAAACTCTAGAGATGGAAAATTTTCAAGAAATATGCATTTTCTTTTTAGGATTTACTTCATGTAAGCATATCTTGCCTTTAATAAAAACGAGTATCACATTCAAGAGTGAAAGATAGATTTTGTAAAATAAATCATAATATACATTATCGTATAAGTCTGAAATCAACATTAAGAACTTTCATTCAAAAAATTTATTAAGAGCAACATAGATTAATTTGCATATGTAAGCATGCTGAAGTCCTTTTTGCATGTAGGATATGTATCAAGTTTAAAGCCAAAAAAAATAATATGAAAATCATCAAGATTCATGGATTCATCATGAACATACACTTTCCTTTTTACGTGTTTCATTTTAAGTTGTTTATTTCATATAAGTGAGCTCAAGTTTTAAAAGATGAGTATCATGTTTAACATCAAAACATGAGTTTTGTCATCAAGACATAACACCTTCAAATATTTATACGAAAGCCATCGTCGTATAAATTCAAAATATAAGTTTTGTCATTAAGGCCATTAAGATCAAATGCATCAAACATAAAGCATCGTGATAGTGAATTTTCTCATTTTTATATGTTTCAATTTAAGTGATTTGATCTTTCATAGGAATGTTAAAAGAAAAACTTTATATGCAAGCCAAGTATATAAATCCGAAACAAAGTTACGTCAAAACCATCAAGACGAAAAACACATCATTCCAAAACATAGGATTTCAATTTATCATACACATGCATGATGTAAAATTGTTAAGCATCGTGTTTAAAGCCCAAATCATACGTTTAATATTTTTATTTTATCATAATCAAGCATGATTTCATATGAGCATGCCCAAGCATTTATGCCAAAACATGCATTTAAGAAAAGTCATATAGAAATCGTCAAGATAAAATTCTTGGGTTTAATCTTGTACAAGCATTATCACAAATCATGCAAGTATTATTTTAATTTTCAAAAACATAAGAAAAGCCTGATATTAAAAAAATTATTTCCTACTAACTAAGTTAAGTAATTTATGAAAAAATATCAAGTAATTTCATAACAACATACAAATATTTTGAGTGAGTTTCTTACCTTGTTGACGAAAGCCATCAAGGCCCAATTTATCATTTTGCCTTCGAATGCACTTGATTCATCCTTGGGTGTCTTCCTCTTCTTTGGCCTTTTCCTCCATTCAAGTTTATTTTTTATTTTTATTTAATGAACTTATTAAAATTCATTAAAAGTTCAACGTCCTCTTCATTGTCCTCATCACTTGAGTCATAACTCGAGTGGTATTCATTTGTCCGAAGTTTCAAATCCTTTCTATTCTTTGGAAGGTGGTTCATGTGTTCATCGAGTTTCAAAAAACTCATTTTATAGGTCATTAATGACCCAATTAGTTCTTTTAATGGAAAGTCATTTAAATTTTTTTATTCTTGTATTGCCATTACTTTTGGATCCCACCTTTTGGGAAGGGATCTTAAAATCTTATTTACAATATCAAAATTCGAAAAAGATTTACCAAGGGCTTTTAGACTATTGATGACATCTATAAAATGGGTGTACATGTCGCTGCTAGTCTCGCTTGGTTTTATTCGAAAAAGCTCAAAATCATATAATAAGAGGTTTACCTTCAATTCTTTGACTCTATTAGTTTCCTCGTGTGTGATTTTAAGTGTGTGCCAAATATCAAAAGTTGTTTCGCATATTAAAATCTGATTAAATTTGATTTTATCTAAGGCACAAAATAAGGCATTCATTGCCTTTGCATTTAAAGAAAAAGATTTTCTCTCTAAATCTGACCATTCATTCATCAGTTTATAGGAAAGTTGAAAGCTATTTTCAATAATATTAAATAAATTTAAATCTAAAAAATTAAGAAAACTCTCATTCGAGTTTTCTAATAAGTGTAGTCCGATCTGTTAAACAACGGAGGACAAACGATCGAAAAACCCTCTTGAAAGTCATAAAGATCCATTTCTCGCGGGTGTGAATCTGAAAGAAAAATAACAAGGCTCTGATAACGATAAATTATTAGGATCTAGAGTGGCACTAAGAAGGGGGAGGGGTGAATTAGTGCAGTAGTTGAGAACGATAAATTTCAACGATTTAAAACACTTTTGGAAACTTCGTACGATAAAAACACATTTCGATGAAAACTGATTTCGATTGCATGTATTGGAAAGATGTAAAGCTTGACGTCATTTATAAGAATGAGAAGGATTTAAGTAATGCAGTAAGGTAAAGGCTTATAGCAAAGATAAACAAGAATAGAAGTGCAAACCCAATTTTATAGTGGTTTGGTTATACGACCTATGTCCACTCATGATTCCTCCTCTTAAGACCACCGGTTTTCCACTAGTTGTCTTCCTTCCAATAGGCAAAGACAAAGTCCCTTATAGTACCTTCTCTTTTTTATGGGCTTAGGAGATAACCCTTACAAGTACTCACACGCTCCTCTCTTTTTGCTGAAAACGAATGAGAGCTAGAGGAGAGATTTCTAAAGAGAATTCTACAGTATTTTCTTTCTTTCAAGTTTGTGTGCTTGTATATTTAACCCAGGGATAGGAGGGGTATTTATAGGCTTCAAGTAGATTTAAACTTGGAGCCAAAAACCATCCCAATCTGAGTTTACCGGGTTCTGGCGATACCACTGCCAGTGTTGTTGGGCGGTTCCACTGCCTGGCACACTAGTTCTGTCAATGTACTAGGCAATACTACCTCCTAGACACACTGTCACTAGGTGGTACCACCGCCCAATATGGGTGGTACCATCGCACAGACTTAGTCTTGAAGACTAAGCCTTCAGGTTGTTCCATCGCCCAATTGGCAGTGCCACCGCTTAATGTGGCACTTAGGCACTATTTGGGCCTTTTATCCGGCCCAACACAGCCTTGAATTGGGCCCAATTAGCCCCTAATTGGGTTGACCCAATTACAACCCAATTAGACCTAATCCTACTTTGATCTAGATAATTATTTTTCCCTTTTATATCTCATCTGGTGTAGATATTATTGACTTAGTTGAAACTTTATTTAGAAGGTAAGCTATGGACTCTAAGACGTATTCCAAGAATGAGATAGGTAGGTTGACGAAACTCATCATGGACTACACCATGTATAACAATGTGTGATTCCTCCTATCTGAGACACCATTGAGCTGAGATGTGTAAGGAGGGGTCTATTGAGATAGAATCCTATAGTCCTTAAGGAATTGGATGAACTCCATACTCAATACTCACCCCCTCGATCTGATCGAAGATTCTTGATACTCTTTCCAATCTGGTTCTCTACCTCATTCTTATATTCCTTGAATTTCTTAAAGCCCTCAAACTTGTATTTCATTAAGTACATATGTCTATACCTAGAGAAGTTATCAGTGAATGTAATGAAATAAGAATAACCTCCTATGGCCTAAGTTGACATGGGATCACATACATCACTATGCATGAATTCCAACAACTTAGTGGCACTCTCTCCAGTTTTACTAAATAGAGAGTTGGTCAACTTTTTATGAAGGTAAGGCTCGCTTGTTGTATATGACTCATAGTTGAATGGATCTAGGTATCCATCCTTCAGTAACTTATCAATCATTCCCTCATGGATATGATCTAGCATACAATGCTATATGTCTGAACACACTTATCTCCTTTCCTCTTGAACACACTTATATTCATAATATGTAGAGCAATATCTAGCATAAATAAATCATTATATAACATTCCTCTAGTGATGATATTATCATCTAATATTACTGAACAACCAATGTTCTCAAAAACTAATTTAGATCCACTAATTATCAAACATAAAATTGAAATAATATTTTTGATAATAGAAAGAATAGAGTAACATGCATCCAATGTAATAGTAGATCTACTAGGCAAATGTAGGGTGACCTCACCAATAGCCATTGTAATAACTTTTACTCTATTGCTCATCTTGAGGTTCATCTCACCTCTTGCCAATCTCCTAAGTCTTGTCAGAACCTGCAACGAATTACAGATGTGATAAACACTACTAGTATCTAATACCATGTGTTATCATAAGAATCTGATAGATAGAGATTGATCATAAATGTATGTAAAGCTTCTCCAAGCTTCTGTTTCACCTTCTCTGTAAGGTATTCTTTATAATTCCTCTTCTAATGTCTATTTTTATCGCAATGGAAGTACTAACCTTTATTCTTTACCAAGTCCTTCTTAACAACCTTTACTTTATCTAGTTTGTTGTTGCCCTTCCCCTTCTTAAGGGATTTCTCTGCATTCCTTTTCTTTCTGGTTGCACTAGTATAGAGAATTGGCTTCTCTTTCTTGATGGTGCTCTTAGTCTTCCTCAATATATTAAAGAGCTTAGGGAGAGTTACCTCAAGCTTGTTCATATTAAAATTTATGATAAATTAAGAAAAAGAATCTAGTAGGGACTGAAGTATAAGATCCACACATATATTATCTCTAGGAGCATTTCTAGACCCGTGAGGTTCTCTATCCACTCAATCATCTTAAGGATATGGTTTTGAATCGGTGTCCTCTCAGTTATCCTAGCATGGAAGAGACTCTTGGATATCTCATATCGGTGAGTTATTCCTTGTTCCTCAAACAATTTATGGAGATGTAGGAGAATCGATCTAGCATCTATCTTTTCATGTTACCTTTGTGTCTCCGGAGTCATGGAGCCTAACATGTAACATTGAGCAAAAGTGGAGTCATTTACGTACTTCACATAGTGAGCGATCTTATCCTCACTTATCCCTTCCTCAAGCATAGGCATCACTATGTCAAGGACGTACATGATTTTTCCAATTGTGAGAACGATTCTGAAGTTATGGAGTCAATCCATGTAATTTGGACCAGTGAGGTAGTTGACATCAAGTATGCCATATGGGATTTGAAAGTAACATTTTTTTTAAAATAAATATATAATATAAATAAATAACATGCAGATTTTACAAAAAAAATAATTAAGATAAGATCTTCTATCTTAATCTACTCTCACTATTTTCTTACGAAACACACAACTCCCTCCAATATGTGAATTAGAGACCCTTAGTGAATCTCTAGTGGGGATCATGTTAGGAAATCTAGGGGTGACATCATATGCATAATAGAAGAATAGAAAAACAAAACAAAATCCTTGATTTTCATGGAAATGTTTTATCATCATGCGAAGATCAGTGAGTTAAAATCCATGAATCTGGAAACTATATATATAAGAAAGATAGTACTTAGGGAGATCGTATATCCCTGAATTCCTACAGATCTGTGGGAAGGATGAAGGAGGTCAAGTGTCCTCCTCTCTAGCGGTAATCCACATGGTAGGAGCTGCAAAGATGCTTCTTTCTAGGAAGAGAAGAATAAGATGTGGCTATTAAGAAATCCCCAACCTATAGGCCTTTGGTTCCCTCCTATTTATAGATGTCCCCTATTAACCATAATAGATCCTACCTTATTGGGTACTGGATCTACATTCAATTATCCAAGCCTCTTAAATTAATAGATCTCTACCCAATAATCTCTTATTAGCTCTTATTGGATCTCATCCATGGGATCCAATAATTCAAGGGCTTATTTGATATCTAATAAGATAAGGGTCAGACGGATATCTCGTATCTAAATCTCTACTAGTCGCAATACCTACCATATGTGTGTGACTCTTTAGGCCCAATATCGAGCTGGTCGTGAGTCATACCTATCAGAACTTCTTTTAACTTAGTGAATTATTATTTCTATAATAATTCACTCGACTCATCGATTGCGAACATACTTAACCACTACGCTGTAGTCCCTAGATGATACAGGGGAATCCAATCTTTTGGACCTATCTATTCTCAATTACTATGTACCTATAGTCCCTCATCCATCTAATATCCCAAAGACCGTATACCGGGTATAGTATTGTTAGGCCCATATGATTTCTACTCGAGTCTCACTCTAAACGGATTCTCCCGGAGAACTCTTTCTCTTATTCCAAATGACCTTGGCTAGGGATTTGCCTGAGCAAGAACACATGGGATATTCCTCTCATGATATCGAGAGTGGATGATCCTCTACTAACACTTAATAGCCCTCATAAGATTGACTACCACTCCCAATAACTGGTTATACTAGATCTAAAACTTCCATACCTATAAATCTGATATCAAAGAGTGAAGTACTTATACAGGACATTCTTGATGTCTTAAGTCTAAGGACCAGATACACTATTAGGACTATGAAATCGTTGTCTGACAATAGGTATCATTAACTATCCAGCATTTTGTAAGTGGATTAATCAATGAACTCATTCTCCAATAAGCAATTACAATGTATCCTTAGTGTCACCCACATAAGTAGCTATGAGACTAGCCAACTCCATCATATAGATGTGTATACACCAGTCTGTCTGGTTATCTCGATGTCTCTCTCGAGTAACCTATGACCAAGATTATTCAGGGTCTGTGTTTAAAGGTGAATCGTTGTCATTATCGTGATCTCATCATGATCTGATTCCTAGTGCACAGATCCAAGGATATCACAATATACATCTAGATAATGTGAGAAAATACCAGTAATTCTAAGTAAAGAGATTGACGTAGCATGTTATAAGTGTCATCACTCACATGATTGGCTTATATGGTACCTATAACTAGCAATCTTACACTTGACCTAAAGCCAATCACCTATGTGTCTGATCCCTATCAGACCTCTATGACGCTCAATAACAATCTAAGATAATGACTTCGTTAGTGGATCTACAATATTATCTTTGGATGGAACTCTTTCCACTACTACATCTCTTCGGGCCACGATTTCTCTAATAAGCTGAAACCTCCTCAGAACACTTCTAATGAGACCTGGGTTCTCTCATTTGAGTAATCACCCCATAATTATCGTAATATAAAGGAATCAGCTCCTCACTATATGGCACAACTCCTAAATCTGTGATGAACTTCATCATCCAAACAGTCTCCTTTGCTATCTCTGTCACACCAATGTACTCTACCTCTGTGGTCGAGTCAATAGTAGTATCTTGCTTAGAACTCTTCTAGCATATTGCTCCACCATTTAGGGTGAAATATGTTAGAGATCGAGCGGTACTAAGAGGGGGGGTGAATTAGTGCAGCGGATAAATACGATAAACTTCGACGATTTAAAATAACTTTCGGAAACTTCGTATGTTAAAAACAATGTTTCATTTAAAACTATTTCGATTACATTTTAACTTGAAAGCTTACGTAAGAGGAAGACAATGAAGTAGAGCATCAAAGTGAAGAGGGTTTGTAGTAATGTAAATGACAATAAGATAAACGCAAACTGATTTATAGTTGTTCGATCATACGACCTATGTCCACTCCCGATTCCTCTTCACTTGAGACCACCAGCTTTTCCAATAGCTATCCTCCTTCCAACGGGCGAGGATGAACTCCCTTACAGTACCTCTCATTTTGATGAGCTTAGGAGATAACCCTTATAAGGCCTCTCACCCCTCTCTTGGACTAGAACACACTTAAACTTAGAGGGAAGATTTTGACACACTTTCAATAGAGTTTTTCCTCTTCTTTTCTTAGTTCTAGACACCCTTTCATCCATGAATGAGAGGGGTATTTATAGGCCTCAAGAGGATTCAAATTTGGAGCCCAAATTTGAATCACTTTCGTTGTTCTCGATGCTGGCAATGCCACCGCCTGTCAGTGGCGGTGCCACCACCTATCAGTTGTCAAACTGATAGTGTATGGGCGGTGGCACCGCTTGGGCTTGCTGCTGATAGGTAGTGCCACCACCTAGCTCTCGACCACTGGGCGGTGCCACCGCCTGGGCTATTTCAGCTTCACTTGTTGGGCCTTAAACTCAGCCCAAACCAGTCCAAAATCAAGCCCAATTGGCCCCTACTTGGTTTATAGGATTAACACCTAATCCTAAACCAAATTACATGCTAACTATAAAATTAAAGACATTTCCTAGGCTATTATAAAGTCTGACAAGTCAAGACTTCTTCCGGCAACCTTCCGGTGAACTTCTGGTGGTCTTCCGACGAACCCTCGGAAACCATTCTGTGGACTCGCGGTAAGCTCCTGGACTTCACAATGATCTTGGCGAGTTCTAACGAGCTTCTTTGGAAAACTCCAATCTTTCTTGGCAAGCTCCGTGAACTTCCAGCGAACTTCCGAAAACCCTTCGGCAAGCTCCCTACTCGTCCTCGGCCAGTTCCGATAGCACTCCCAACGAATCTTCGGACTTCCGTCGAATTTTTGAACTCCCAACGATCCATCCCACTTGTCTTATGGCACTTTGTTTCGCTTTACATCTTTATCATTATCATAGTTAATTTTGCACACACAAACCAAAACTCTACTTCGATCTAGACAATTATTACAATGCGAATTGTCATTCTATTGCCTGGCACATCATTAGCTTATCGGCGCTTCATCTGATTCTTTGGCACACCGTCCTCTCTTGTGATCCGTTGCCCAATCGACGGTTGACCTCTGTAACCCTAATATCCTTGGCACAACATGCTCTTCTTGACCTGATGCCCGATGTCCGAAGCTTTCTATCGATTGTTGACTGAACCTCTAGCTCGACATCCAATATCCTAACGTGATTACCCAGCGCAACGTCAATTCCTCTAATGTCAACTGTCTAATCCTGATTAATAGTAGACCTACGTAACTCAAAATGCAATTAGATAATAAAACACAATCAATTAGTTTCATCATCAAAATCCGAGATTCAACAAAATATTCCCTGAATTAGACTTGCTATTATTGATATCGGAGTAGAAGCTCAAGTCCATATAACCCTCAACTCTAAGGCTATTTTCTCCATGTACCAATAAAGATCCTTGGCCCTTCTTAAGTACTTAAGGATACACTTTACTGCTTTCTAGTGCTCCAAGCCTGGATATGCCTGATACCTATTGAATCTCGGATTTTAATGATGAAACCAATTAATAGTGCTTATGATCTAATCTATGTTTCAATTGACGCAAGAAGCTTCGATCAGGAAGAGACAATTAAAGCAAGAGGAATCGTACATTGAGCTAGAGTAAAACATGTTAGATGATTGGACGTCGAGCTAAAGATCAGTCGATGTATTGGTAGAAGGCTTTATGCTATAGGTTCAGGCATCGAGCTAAGAAGAGCAGAATTGCACCAAGGGGATCAGAGTTACGAACGTCAATTATCGATTCGGCAATAGGCTGCAAAAGAGAATAATACGTCGAAGAATCAGATGAAGCACCGATGAACCAATGACATACTGGACAATAAATTTATTCAAGCTTTGTGATAATTGTCTAGATCGAAGTAGGTTTAAACTATAATTGAGTTGGAATTAGGCCAACTCAATTAAGGGCCCAATGGACCTAAGTTTGGGCTATATTAGGCCAAATGAAAGACCCAAATAGTGACCCAATAGGTGAGTCAAGCGATGGCACTGCCAAGACAAGCGATGGAACTACCGGTGGCTCAGTCTCCAAAACATAGTCTCTAAGACTATGTCAAGCGATGGTACCACCAGACTGGGCGATAGTACCACTAGACTAGGCGATAGGTACCGCCTAGTGTTAGAGAGCCTAGGTGGTGGTACCGCCCAACATAAGCGATGATATCGCTAGACCCCAAAATTTTAGGGTGTTTAAATTTTGGCTCCAAGTTTTGAAGTCACTTGGGGTCTATAAATACCCCAGTTATTCTTGCTTGGCATAGTAAGAATTGAGTAAGAATTGTGAAAGAAAATTGAGCAAAACCTTATAAAATAGAGCAAAAATTATGCCAAAGCCATTAATACAGCATGCTATATCATGAATAGGGTTCTAGTAAGACCATTACTTTTCAAAACTCCTTAGAAATTGTAGAATAACAAAAAACCCAATGTTTCATATTTTAAAGTTTTTGGTAGTAAATGCTTTATCTTAAATGAAAAAGATGCTTTAGGAAAGTTTGATGTAAAATCTGATGAAGGCATTTTTCTTGGTTATTCTTCTATTTCTAAAGCTTTTTGTGTCTTTAATAAAAGAACCTTGGTTATAAAAGAATCCATTTATGTTATTTTTAATAAAGTTTCTAAATTTAAGAAAAACAATTTTGATGATGATCTTGAATTTGATGCTTTGAATTTGAATGAAACCTCTCCTCCCACTAGCAACTTGGATGCATCTTCTTCCAAAACATCCTTACCTAAGGAATAGAAGTATGTAGATGCTCGTCCTAAGGAATCATAGGAGACACATCAAAGGGTGTTCAAACTCATTCTTCTTTTAAGAATTTTTATACCAACGCCATTTTTCTTTCTTAAATTGAACCTAAATACATTAATGAGGCCTTGAAAGATGATTCATGGGTTATCGCAATACAAGATAAGTTGAAGCAATTTGAGAGAAATGAGGTGTGGAAACTTATTCCTGAACCTAATGACCATTTAGTTATTGGTACTAAAAGCGTCTTTAAAAACAAGCAAAATGAATTTGGTATTATGGTCAAAACTATTAGGATCTTGGCACTAAGAGGGGGGGTGAATTAGTGTAGCAGTAAAGATTATGTCAAATTTATGATTTTGGAAAACCGTTTCATACGAAAAGAATTGTTTCGATAAAAGCCATATCAGAAATGTGTTTAACTTGAAAGTGATTGTAAGAAAGTGATGAGGAATTAGAGCAAGTAAAGTAAAAGGTTTGCAGCAAAGATAAACAGCAACAAGTAAATGCAAACCAGATTTTTATAGTGGTTCGGTCATCCGACCTACATCCACTCCCGATTTCTCCTTCGTCGAGGCCATCGGCTTTCACTATCGATCTTCTTTCCAATGGACAAAGATCAAACACCCTTACAGCACTTTCACCTTTTGACAGGCTCAGGAGAGAACCCTTATAAGCACTCACTCCTCTCTTTAAGCTGAAATCAATCTAAGGCTAGAGGAGGGACTTCTCAAGTGATTTTTACAGCATTTTTTTACTTTCAAATTTTTTATGCTTATGTATTCCAATCAGGGATGGGAGGGATATTTATAGGCTCCAAATGGATTCAAACTTGGAATCAAAACCAATCCCATCCTTGGTCTTCTGGGTACTAGCGGTACCACTACCCAATCTTGCGGTACTACTATTGGCACACTAAGTTGCTAGTGTATTGGGCGATACCACTGCCCCAATCTGGCAGTACCACCACCCAGACATACTATCATTGGGAAGTACCATTGCCCAGACTAAGTCTAGAAGACTGAGCCTTCAGGTGATTTCACTGCCCACCCTAGCAGTGCCATCACTTGACGTGACATCCGAGCACTGTATGAGTCTTTCATTTGACCCAACACAATGTTGATTCGGGCCCAATTGGTCCCTAACTGAGTTGGCCTAATTTTCAATCCAATTAAACCTAATCGTATTTTGATCTAGATAATTATTACAAAGCAAATCAAATTTATCACCTAGCATGTCATTGGTCCATCGATGCTTCGTCCAATTCTTCGGGCCATCATCCTCTCTTGCGGCCTATTTCCCAATCGATAGTTATCCTCCGCAACTCCAATCTTCTTGGCATAACTTCACTCTTCTTGGCTCGATGCCCGAATCCCTTGTCCAAAGCCTTATGTCGATACGTCGATCGATCTTCCAGTTGACGTCCAATCTTCTGACATGTTTTCCTCCGACGCAACATCGATCCTTCCTACTTCAATTATCTAATCCTGATCAAAAGTAGACCTGCATTACTCAAAATGCAATTAGATCACAAAACATTATCAATTGGTTTCATCATCAAAATCTGAGATTCAATAATCTCCTTTTTTATGATGACAACCAATTGATGACAGAGTTTAGACAAACTCTCGTAGTTTAAACAAACTCCAGCTATCAATATGTCATTTTGATAGAACCTTTGAATTTCAAAAAAATCTAAGCAACATGTCATAAAAAAATCATGCAATATGTCAAAATATTCAATACATCATTACAATGCATGAAATCATCAATATACTTCTCCCCCTTTGTCATCAACAAAAAGGAGAAGTTGAATCAAGCTAGTATTTAAGATATATAAGTTTTACAACATCAAGCTAGCAATTAATCACTTTACAACATATAAGCATAGCAAGTTTTAAAGATGTGCAATGTTGCAATTTATCACTTGCTTCTTATGCAAGTTTGCACTTCTTGGTGATGTTCAAGATGGCAAGTTCTTTCTTTTCTTTTGAGAAGTGCAAGCTAGCAGTTTTACTTGAGATTTACAAGTTCACAATTTTTTCCAAACGTGAAGTTGAGCAAAATTTTTGCCTCTTTTAAGATAGCAATTTTTGTTTCTCAATGTTCAAGCTAACAATTTTTCTTCTTCTTTTATAGGCTAGCTATTTGTTTTCTTTGCAATATGCCAAGCCAGCACACTTTTCTCCCCGTTTATCATTGTCAAAAAGAAGGGGGGAATATAATGATATAAACTTTTCACATCAATTATAATTTTGTATCAATAAAAATTTACATCAATCTTTCAATCATCACATGATGCATACTATTGGAATCAAGAGCGGCACTAAGAGTGCAGTGGATAAAGATGATAAATTTTTGACAATTATGAATGCAACATTTCATTTGAACCCAGAAAGGAATGATGCTTTAAACTTGAAGCCGATTGTAAGATGGAGAAAATAGAAGAAGTAAAGCAAAGATGGTTTGCAGAAATGTAAATGACGATAAGGTAAATACAAACTGATTTTATAGTGGTTCGGTCATCCGACCTACGTCCACTCCCGATTCCTCTTCGCTTGAGGCCACCGGCTTTCCACTAGGTATCCTCTTTCCATCGGGCGAGGATGAACTCCCTTATAGCACCTCTCCTTTTGACGGGCTTAGGAGGCAACCCTTACAAGCACTCTTCTCCTCTCTTTTGAATGAATACAAGAGAAACTAAGGAGGGATTTCTAGAGAGATTTGAACATCGTTTTCTTGCTTTTAAAGTGTATGTGCTTGCCTTATCTAACCCAAGGATGGGAGGGGTTTTTATAGGCTCCAAGAGGATTCAAATTGGAGCCCAAATTTGAATCTTCTCAATTTTCCAGGCTACTGGCGGTACCACCACCAGTGCACTTTGCGTGTGTCAGTGTGCTGGGCGGTACCACCGCCCGAGGCAGCGATGTCATCGCCTAAAACACCTGAGATTTTGGTCTCTGGGTGATGCCATCGCCTAGGTCTGGTAGTGCCACTGCTAGCACTATTCTAACACTATTCCAACAAGGTTGAATGGGCCCTAACATGGCCTAAATCAGCCCAAATAAGGCCCAATTGGCCCCTACAAGGGTTAAACAGGATTATTACCTAATCCTTACCCTAATTATATACTAACTATGAAATTAAAGACATTTCCTAAGCTATTATAAAGTCCAAAAAGTCAAGACTTCTTCCAGCGAGCTTCCGATGGTCTTCCGATGAACCCTTGGATACCATTCTGCAGACTCCCGGCATGCTCCTAGACTTCACGATGATCTTGGCGAGTTCCGACGAGCTTCTTTGGCAAGCTCTGATCTTTCTTAGCGAGCTCCATGAACTTCCAACAAACCTTTTGATGAACTTTTGAAAATCCTTCGACAAGCTCCCTACTTGTTCTCGGCCAGTTTCGGCAGCACTCCAACGAATCTTCGAACTTCCGTCGAACTCTTAAACTCCCAATGATTTCATCACACTTGACTCCGACACTTTGGTTTGCTTTATGTCTTTATCATTATCGTAGTTAATCCTACACATACAAGATAAAGCTCTAATTCGATCTAGACAATTACAACGTGAATTGACATTCTGTTGCCCGGCACGTCATTGGCCTATCGGCACTTCGTCCGCTTCTTCAGCGCATCGACCTCTCTTGCGGCCTATTGCCCAATCGGTGGTTGACCTTCACAACCTCGGGATCCTTAGTGCAACATCACTCTTCTTGGCCCAATGTCCGACGTCTGAAGCCTTCTGTCGATTGTCGATCAGACCACTAGCATGACATCCAATATCCTGACGTGTTCCTCCAGCACAACATCAATTCCTCCTACGTTAACTATCTAATCCTGATCAAGTAGACCTGTGTCAATCAAAACGTAGTTAGATAATAAAATATAATCAATTAGTTTCATCATCAAAATCCAAGACCTAACACATACAAGTCAAAGAAATTATATCATTTCTATGTCATGAAGGATATGATATCAAGAAAAATTAAGAAGAACATGATTCATTTGATAAATCTTTTTAATAAAGCGAAAGAATCATACGAGAATGCATTGTGAGAAATCTTGATTCATATAAGGAAAATCTCAAGTTATAAGTCTGAGAAATCAAGATCATAATTTACAAATATTTTCTTTAGCATTAATTTTCAATTCATAATAAAGGGCATACAACCAATATCAAATAATTATGATATAAAAATATATCAATATCAAAGATCAAGTCATGATTCATTTGAATATATCATCTCATTCATAAAAGAATCATATGAGAACATGATTCATGCATAAGAATTCTCAATAAGTCATGATTCCGAGAGATCAAGAGAAGAGTCATGAAAAAAAATCATTTAAGTTCAATTCGTCAACTTCAAGCTCTTCATCAAAATTTCTTTCAAGATTCATAAAATATCATAAATAGATTCATTAACACATCATCAAAATCTCTTTCATAATTTATGAGATTCATAAAATGTCATAAATGAAATCATTAATCTCGATAAGATGGGGATAGAAAATGCCTTTGCCTTTAATGTTAAACAAGTATCAACGTTTAAGACTGAAAGGAAAATTTTGTAAAACAAATCATCAAGATGATTCTATAAAGCATCTTCAAAATTATTTTAATTCCAATGATCTTTCTTTTATTATTGTTAGCTGTAGCAAGATGTTTGTCTTCTTACATGATTCTAGCTTAGTGTGAGAAATCAATAGTTAAACTCAAATTTTTGCCAAAATCATGCATCATCATATAAATCCAAAAAATAAGTTTCATCAAAACCATCATTACCAAAAATGTATTATTCCTAAACATAGGATATCAAAGTATCATTATTTTAAATCCTCATGCATGATACTATTAAATCCTGGATTTTGATATGAAACTAATTAATAGTGTTTAATTGTCTAACTACATTTTGAGTGATGCAGGTCTACTCGATCAGGATTAGATAGTTGACATAGGATGAATCAGCATTGTGCCGGAGGAAATCATGTCAGGATATTGGACGTCGAGCTGGAGGTCCGATTGACAATCGGTAGAAGGCTTTGAACATCGGGCATCGAGCCAAGGAGAGTGGTCTTGCGCTAAGAAGATCAGGGTTGCAAAGGTCAACCACTGATTGGGCAACAGGCCGTAAGAGAGGACGGTGTGCTGAAGAACTGGATGAAGTACCGACCAATGATGTGCCGGGCAACAGAATATTGATTCATGTAATAATTGTCTAGATCGAAGTAGGGTTAAGATTTACTTAGTGTGCAGGATTAACTACGATAAGGATGAAGACATAAAGCAAAATAAAGTGCTAGAGTCAAGTGCGATGAAATCGTTGGGAGCTCAAGAGTTCGATGGAAGTCTGAAGATTCATCCGGAGTACTACCAGAATAGGCCAAGAATGAGTAGGGAGCTTGCCGAAGGATTTTCGAAAGTTCATAGGAAGGTTCGTCGAAAGTTCACAGAGCTCATCGAGAGAGATCGGAGCTTGCCGAAGAAGCTTATCGGAACTTGTCACGATCATTATAAAGTCCAGGAGCTTGTCGGGAGTCCATAGAATGGTGTTTGAGGGTTCATCAAAAGACTGTTGGAAGTTCGCCGGAAGCTCGCTGGAAGAAATCTTGACTTTCTAGACTTTGTATTAGCTTAGGAAATATCTTTAATTTCATAATTAGTATATAATTAAAGTTAAGATTAAGTGTTAATCCTATAACCCTAGTAGGGACCAATTGAGCCCGGTATTGGACTAGTTTGGGTCAGGTTTAAGGCCCAACTAAAAGTGCTAGACCCTGTCTAGCGATGGTACCACCCAGGTCCAGCTCCCTAGGTTATACTTGATGGTGGTACCACCTAGTGACAGAGTACTTTGGCAGTGGTACCACCCAGTACATTGACCATGTCAATGTGTCAGGAGTTGGTACCACCAGACTAGCGATAGTACCGCTAGTGTCAGGGTCAAACTGGCGGTGATACCGCTAGTGACAAGCGATGGTACCACCAGAACCCAATAGACCTGGGATGGGATGATTTTTAGCTCCAAGTTTGGATCTAATTGGAGCCTATAAAAATCTCTCTCATCCTGGGTTGAACATACAAGTACACTAAACCAAAAACTAGGAAAACTCTATTAAAATCCTTTCTCTCCCCTAGTCTTCACTTGTATTCAAGAGAGGAGTGTGTTAGTGCTTGTAAGGGTTATCTCTTGAGCCCGTCAAAAGGAGAAGGCACTGTAAGGGAGTTAGTTCTCATTCGTTGGAAGGAGGATAGCTAGTGGAAAGCCGATGGCTTCAAGTGAAGAGGAATCGGGAGTGGACGTACGTCATATGACCGAACCTATAAATCAATTTGCGTTTGTATTCTTACAATTTAATTTACTGCAAACTATCTTCGCCTTGATGCTCTACCTCCTCATCTTCTTCTTATGAATCACTTCAAGTTTAAAGCATCCTTCATTACATATTTAATCAAAATGAAATATCTTTCTTTTCGTACGAAGTTTCTAAAAGCATTTCTTTAATCGCTGAAATTTATCATTCTTAACCACTGCACTAATTCGCCCCCCTCATAGTGCTACTCATATCCCAATAATTGGTATCAGAGCCATATTATTTCTCTTTCGGATTCACACCCATGAGAAATGGCTCTTCACAGCTTTCAAAGGGTTTTTTTATTATTCATCCTCCGTTCTTTAACGGATCGGACTACACATATTGGAAAACTCAAATGAGAGTTTTCTTGATTTCTCTAGATTTAAACTTATGGAATGTCATTGAAAATGGCTTTCAACTTCCCTCTAAACCGATGAATGAATAGTCAAATTTGAAGAGAAAATCTTTTTCATTAAATGCAAAGGCTATGAATGCGTTATTTTGTGCTCTAGATAAAACTAAGTTTAATCAAATTTCTACATGTGAAACGGCTTTTAATATTTGGCACACACTTGAAGTGACACACGAAGGAATAAGTAGAGTCAAAGACTCGAAAGTTAACATTTTGATGTACGATTTTGAGCTTTTTCGAATGAAACCAAGCGAGACTATCAATGACATATACACCCATTTCATGGATGTCGTCAATAGTTTGAAAAGTCTTGGTAAATCTTTTTTGAGTTTTGATCTCATTAACAAGATTTTAAGATCCCTTCCAAAGAGTTGGGATCCAAAAATAATAGCTATTCAAGAGTTTAAAGACTTGAACGTTTATTCACTTGAAGAACTAATCGGGTTTTTAATGACCTATGAAATGACTCTTGAACTTGATTAACATGAGAACCACCTTCCAAAGAACATGAAAGATTTGACACTTTGAACAAAAGAATGCCACTTGAGTGATGACTCAAGTGATGAGGACAATATTGAGAACTTTAAACTTTTAATAAATTTTAATAAGTTTATTAAACAAAAATCAAAATTCAAAAATAAACTTGAACGGAGGAAGAGGCCAAAGAAGAGGAAGGCACCCAAGGATGAATCAAGAACTTCCAAAAGCGAAATGGCATATTGCGCTTTGACAAGCTTCGACTACAAAGTAAGCAACTTAACCAAAACTCCCTTGAACTATTTTGAAATTACATGATGTCTTTTCATGAATGCTTAATTTAGATAGTAGGAAATAAATAAATTTTTTTCAAACATTATATCATGCTTTTCTTTCTAGCATTTTTGAAAAGTAAAAATTAAAATGATACTTGCATGATTAGTGATAATGCATGTACACCTAAAAAGATAAATTTCATGTATGCTTTCCATATCGATTTTCAATTTTAGACATGATACATATCTATGTATATATTTCTTTAAAGTCTTTTGATGATAGATATTCGTATGATGCTTATGACTTGAAATCTTCTATGTTGGATTAATGTGTTTTTGGGCTTGACAAAATTTGTTTCGAAGTCATACGACGATGGCTTTCTTATAAAAACTAAAATATACTTATATGAAACAAATAAAACACATAAAAAGGAAAGCATATGATCATGATAAATTCATGAATCTTGATGGATTTATATTGCTTTTGGCTTCAAACAGTATGCATGACACAAAAAATTAATGGCATGTTTTAAGATAATGTTTGCACACCAAATATGATTAAAAGATAAAAGCAAGCATATTGATTATTTCACTTTCAATATGATGCATGGTTTTTACATAAAAATTTGAACATGCTTATATGAGATCAACCACAAAATAAAACACAAAAAATTAAAAATGTGTTATCATGATATTTTATTTTTGATGTGTTTGGTCTTGATGGTTTTATGATGAAATTTATGTCTCGTTTTTAAATGTTGATACATGTTTTCATAAAAAACTTGAACATGTTCACATGAAATCAATTGCATAAAATGAAAATGCATTTTCTATCCTATTGAGATTAATGAATTCATTTTATCAATCTTGTGAATCTCATGAAAATAAACATGATGAATATTTTGAAATAAATGAGTGTATAATGCATTTGGTCTTAATGATTTCTCTTGAAACTTACTTTTTAGATCTATATGATGATACATGAATCTAGTAGAAAAAGATAAGGCATGCTTACATGTAAACCATCTCCGTTGCTCTTAATAAAATTTTCGAATGAAAGATTTTGATGCATTTGATCTTAATGACTTTAATGACAAAACTTACATTTCGAATTTATATGATGATGGCTTTCATTGAACATATCTTATGAAATCATCATTGATAATGATGAAATGAAACTATTAAAAGTTTGTTATCATGCTTTATGTGTTTCAACTTAATGATTTTTAAGATGAAATTTGCCTTTTCATCTTGAATGTTGGCACTTGTTTTATTAATGATAAAGGCATACTTATAAGAAGCAAATCTCATGAATAGAAATTTATAAAAATGAAATACAATCCTCTATCTTATCGATTTTTCAATAAATCTATGCTTGTCATGTATGAATTTAGTGAATGTGATTTTGAGGTTGATTTTAGATTTGACAAATGCTTGATTCATATTTACTATGTGAGAGACATTTTAAATATGAATCATGTTCAATGCTTCAATCATGTTCTATGTCCCTTAATTCATTTTGTTCTCCTATAATTCCTTTTTATTTACTAAAGAGGAGAATCTTCCAAATTAATCATGAATTGGAATGAAATGATATAAATGAATCACTTATCGATATATCTTTTTGAAATATCTTTTTAATGTGATGTTGATAACTTGAGATATCTTTTGGAATTCATGACATGAGATGATTGAATGTTTGACTTACTCTTTTTATCATGGCCTAAAAATGGATATTTAAAATCATGCTTGATGAGTTGTTTTATAAATTTTACCTTTACGTCTTGAACGTTCATGCTTATCTCTATTTGACATTAAAAGACAAAGGCATGATAAATGAAATTAATCATAAAAAGGAGAAATGCATGATTCTTGAAATTTTAATATCTCTAAAAGTTTTTTAATTTTTTCATGAAAGACATGTGATAAATTCATTAATAATATTTTGTGAATCTATTGAATTATGAATGAGATTTTGATGATAAAGAATCCACTTATATGAATCTATGAAAATGATTTTAATGATGAGTATGGAGTTGTCGAGTTAAATTTGAATGATTCTTGACTCCTCTTAATCTCTTGGAATCATAACTTGACTTTTGTGAATTGAGATTTCTTATGCATGAAACATGTTCTCATATGATTCTTTTACGAATAAGATGAATTCAAATTATATCATGACATGATTTCTTTATATGGCTTGTATAATGATTGAAATTTTTAGCCATTGAGTCCTCCCTTCTTTTCGATAATGACAAAGGGAGAGTTAGCTTGCTAGCTTGTGTATCACAAGAGAAAGTGGCAAACATAGCTAGCTAGAACTTACAAAGGCAAAACTTAGTTACAAAAGAGAAAAATTGAAAGGGAGCTAGCTTGCGTATTGCAAAGTATGCTAACTTGCTTATCATTATTGCTTTCTTGCTTATCATCAATGTCTCTCATATCATGATTTATTTATGACTCCCTTGAATTCATGACTTGATATGCTGAAAATTCATAATGTAAATTTGTTATTTTGTCATGATTAAAGCATTCATGTAAAGGGAAAAGAATTGTACTCTTCCCTTCTTTTTGACAAAAACAAAAGGGAAGAAAGTTTATCGCTAGCTTGGACACTTGAATGAAAAATTTGCTAGCTCGATCATTTTAATGAAGGAACTTGCTATCTCAAACATCACAAATATTGCTACCTTACAAAGAGAAACAAAGTGCAACCTTGCACAAAAAGCAAGTGTTGAATTACCATGATTACATATCCTTAAAAACTTGCTATAATTGAATGTTTTAAAGTGATGTATGTTGAACATCTAGATTGATAGCTAGTATGATTATAAAACTTGCATATCTTTTAAACTAGTTATGATGCTACTTCTTCTTTTTGTTGATGACATAGGGGGACAAGTAGATTGATGACTTCATGCAATATAATGTTGATTGAATATTTTACATATTTGCATGATGTTTTTGTTGACATGATTTTGATACATGTTGCCTGGATTTGGCATAATCCAAGTGTTCTATCAATTTGGCATATTGATAGGGGGAGTTTGGTTAAACTCTAGGAGTTAAAGTTAACTTCGTCATCAATTAGTTATCATCATAAAAAAGGGAGAGATTGTTGAATCTCATATATTGATGATGAAACTAATTGATAGTATTTTATTGTCTAACTACGTTTTGAGTGACGCAGGTCTACTCGATCAGGATTAGACTGTTGACATAGGATGAATCAGTGTTGTGCCGGAGGAAATCACGTCAGGATATTGGACATCGAGTTGGAGGTCCGATCGACAATCGGCATAAGGCTTTGAACATCGAGCATCTGGCCAAGAAGAGTGATCTTGTGCCAAGGAGATCGAGGTTACGGAGGTCAACCACTGATTGGGCAATAGGCCGCAAAAGAGGACAGTGCACCAAAGAATTGGACGAAGCACCGACCAATGACGTGTCAGGCAACAGAATTTGATTCGTGTAATAATTGTCTAGATTAAAGTAGAGTTAAGATTTACTTAGTGTGTAGGATTAACTATGATAACGATGATGACATAAAGCAAAACAAAGTACCAAAGTCAAGTGCGATGAAATCATTGAGAGCTCGAGAGTTCGACAGAAGTCCGAAGATTTATATGGAGTGCTGCCAGAACTGGCTAAGAATGAGTAGGGAGCTTGTTGAAGGGTTTTCTGAAGTTCGCCAGAAGGTTTGTCGAAAGTTCGCGGAGCTCGCTAAGAAAAATCGAAGCTTGCTGAAGAAGCTCGTCGGGACTCGCCAAGATCATCGTGAAGTCCAGGAGCTTACCATGAGTCCGTAGAATAGTGTCTGAGGGTTCATCGGAAGACCATCGGAAGTTTATCAGAAGCTTGCCAGAAGAAGTCTTGACTTTCTAGACTTTGTAATAGCTTAGAAAATATTTTTAATTTCATAATTAGCATATAATTAAGGTTAGGATTAAGTGTTAATCTTATAACCCTAGTAGGGGCCAATTAGGCCTGGTATTGGACTAGTTTGGGCCGAGTTTAAGGCCCAACCAGAAGTCTTTGACCTGCCTGGGTGGTGGCACTACCAGATCGGCCCAGGCGGTGGCACTTTGCCTGAGGTCTAGCTCCCGCTTTACTTGGGCGGTGGTACCACCCAATACACTGACTATGTCAGTGTGTCAAGCGATGGTACCACCAAACTGGCGGTAGTACCACCAGACTGGCGGTAGTACCACCAGACTAGCGGTAGTACCACCAATGTCAAGGTCAAACTGGCAGTGGTACCGCTAGAACCCGATAAACCCAGGATGGGATGGTTTTTAGCTCTAAGTTTGAATCCAATTGGAGCCTATAAAAACCCCTCCCATCTCTGGGTTGCACATACAAGCACACTGAACCAAAAAATAGGAAAACTCTATTAAAATCCTTTCTCTCCTCTAGTCTTCACTTGTATTCAAGAGAGGAATATGTTAGTGCTTGTAAGGGTTATCTCCTGAACCCGTCAAAAGGAGAAGGCACAGTAAGAGAGTCAATCCTCGCCCGTTGGAAGGAGGATAGCTAGTGGAAAGCCGATGGTCTCAAGTGAAGAGGAATTGGGAGTGGACATAGATCATATGATCAAACCACTATAAATTGATTTGCGTTTATATGAAATATCTTTCTTTTCGTATGAAGTTTCTGAAAGTATTTCTTTAATCGTCGAAATTTATCGTTCTTAACCGCTGCACTTATTCACCCCCCCCCCCTCTTAGTGCCACTCAGATCTCAACAAATACCATAATATAAAATCATTAAGCATGATACAAATTTTTTTCTTTTTTAAAAATTTTTATTATATCATTATCAAGCATGATTTCATAAGATATGTTCAAATTTTTCATACAAAGGTGAAGTATCATGTTTAAGACCAAAAATAATACAAAATCATCAAGATTCACATGATTGCTTCATATAGATTTGATATGCAAAACATATTATCTGTTAGGATCTAGATGGTACTAAGAGGGGGGGTGAATTAATACAGCGGATAAAAATCATAAATTCAAAACGATTTGAAAAGAGTTATGTGTTGAGAAGTTTTGGTTTGACAAAAATGATTTCAGCAAAGTGATTCAAGTGAACACAATAGAAAGTAGAGAGGAGGAGATCGAGAGATTGCAGCTAAGTAAAGATTAAAATGCAGTAATTTAAAACTCACATATCAAGAGAAGTACATAGTGATGTATAGTAGTTTGGTCAAATAACTTATGTCCACTTCCGAAACCTCCTTCGATGAGGTTCCTAACTTTCACAATCAATTCTTCTTGAAGGGGAAGGACCAAATACCCCACTTACAAACTTTTATAAGTGGTTCACACTCTCTTACAAAACTTTTTACAAATGAGACTTGGGAGGTGAACACTCAAACTATCAAATGTAATTTTGCTAGAGCTTTGACTCAGTTTTTATCACTTCTCAATGTGCTTAGCCAACTGAGAAGTAAGGGGTATTTATAGACTCAATTAGCTTCAGAATTGGAGCCAAAAAGAGTCACATCCCAGATTTTTAGATACTGGTGATATCACCGCTAGTTAACCCTACTCTATCAGTGTACTGGGCAGTACCACCGCCCAGTCTGATGGTACTACTGCTTGACAAGGTTCTCGGACTCTGTGGAGGGGCGGTACTACCGATTGTCATGTGGTACCACCGTTGACAGGTAATAACTGTCAGCGGTACCACCACTGACCTGGGGTGGTATCACCGCCCAGACCACTTGGGAACCTATTCCTAAAGCGGTGCCATCGCCTCAATCTAATGATGCCATCGCCAAACATGGTCCAACACTACTGAATGGCCATGAATCCGGCCCAATTCAATCCAATTAAAGCCCAATTGGCCCCTACTAGGGTTAATTAAGATTAACACCTAATCCTAACCCTAATTACATGTTAACTACGAAACTGAGACATATTTCTAAGCAAATTATAATCTGGCAATATCAAGTCTTCTTCCGACGAGCTTCTAGTGAAGTTTCGATGGACTTCCGATACACCCTCGGATATCTTCTGGCAGACTACCAACAACCTCCTAAACTTTATGGCAAGTTCTATGAATCTTTTGGCAAGCTTTCGAACTTTTCTTAGTGAGCTCCGCAAACCTCCAACAATTTTTTTAGCAAACTTCTAAAACCTTCGACAAGTGCTTGATTCATTCTCGGCCAGTTCCGACAACACTTTTGATGATCCTTCAGACTTTCGGCGGACTCTCGAACTCCGAACATACTTGACTCCGGCAATTTGCTTTATGTCTTCATTGCTATCGTAGTTAATCATGTACACTTATCTCAATAATATGGATTAGATCAAATAACCTATCAATTGACTTCATCATCAAAATCTGAGATTCAATAATATCCCCCTATTTTATGATAATAATCAATTGATGACGGAGTTAACCTTAACTCCCTCTATCTATATGCCATATTTTGAGAAAGGAAATACTTGAATTCAATCTCCTTAAATTCAAGCCGAAACCGAGAAGTTGCATCCGTTGAACTTATCGTCATGCTCAACAAGCATGATCTTTCATCCATAAATACGAAACTTCATATTTTTCTCAATTAAAAATGATGTCAATGCATGACACTCAATTTCAAGTTTAATGTTGAATGATAATAAACATTTATCACTTCGACAAATGATACCAATTATACTTTTGAAATGTAACAAGGATCAAATGATATCAATATAAAATGCACAAATACAAGGCATGATATCATCATCAAATGAAATGATAACTTATCATATCAATGAAAAATACCAAATTTAAATATGATATGATAATGATCTTTCAAAAATTTACATTTTAAGCATCTATGAGGCGATGCATGCGATACATTCCATACAATTGCGATACACTATAGTCATTTGCGATACATTACAATACGATACCCCCTTTTGTCATCAACAAAAAGGAACTGGACCTTGATGCCAAATATTATAATTGAAGTTTTTGAAAAATGGCAAAACGAGAAGCATAAATCCATCAAGAAGAATAACGAAAAGTGATTGATTCATTCTAATCATAAGATAGATCATCGAGGCCAAAATTCATAAGAATTTCTAAGAGCTCATGAAAGTTTTGTTTAGAAATCCAATGGGGTGACATCTCATACGCAACGGAAAAACAAAAAATAAAAAACCTTGGATTTCCACAGAAGATTCTATCATCGTGCGAAGATCGATGCGCTTCAAAAATAAATCCATAAATCCAAAAATTGCATGTGTAAAAGAAAGTAACTAGGGAGATCGTATATCCCTGAATCCCTGCAGATCCGTAGGAGAGGATGAAGAAGGTCAACTGTCCTCCTCTCTAGCGGTATCCACATGGTAGGACTGCGATGATGCTCCTCTCTTGGGTAGAGGAGAATAAAAGATGGCTATTAAGAGAACCCCCAGCCTATGGAGCTTTGATTCCCTCCTATTTATAAAGGCCTCCTGTAAACCCTAATGGATCTTGCCCTATTAAGTATTGGATCTCTATCCAATTACCCACGTCTCTTGGATTAGTGGATCTCTACCCAATAATCTCTTATTAGCACTTATTGGATCTCATCTTAGAATCTAATAATTCAGGGGCTTAACAGATATCCAATATGTTAGGGGCTCCAGCGGATATCTCATATCCGAACCTCTACTTGTCGCAACACCTACCATATGTGTGTGACCCTCTAGGCCCAATATCGAGCTGGTCATGAGTCATACTTGTCAAAACTCCTTTTGACTTAATGATTTATTATCTCCATAATAATTCACCTGACTCATCGACTACAGACATACTAGGCCACTACGCCGCAGTCCCCAAACGAGACAAGGGAATCTAATCCTTTGGACCTATCTATCCTCAGTTATCATGTATCTATAGTCCCTCATCCATCTAATATTCCAGAGATCCTATACCAGGCATGGTGCTGTTAGGCCCATGCGGTCTCTCCTCGAGTCTCGCTCTTATCGGATTGTCCCGGAGAACTATTTCTCTCTCAATCCGAATAACCTTAGCCAAGGATTTATTCGAGCAAGAATACATGGGATATTCCTCTCATGATACCGAGAGCAGGTGATCCTCCATTGACATTCAATAGCCCTCATAAGGTTGGCTACTACTCCCAATAACTGGCTGTACTAGATCTGAACTTCCAAACCTATAAGTCTGGTATCAAAGAGTGGAGTACTCATACAAGACATCCTTAGTGTCTAAAGTCTAAGGACCAGATATACTACTAGGACTACGGAATCGCTATCTAACGTAAGGTATCAATAACCATCCAGCATTCCGTAAGCGGATCAATCAATAAACTCATTCTCCAATGAGCACCTGTACTGTATCCTTAATGTCTCCATATGAGTAGCTATGAGACAAGCCACCCCCATCATATGGACAGGTATATAGAACACCAGTCTATCTGGTTATCTCGATGCACCTTTCGAGTAACCTATGACCGAGATTATTTAGGGTCTATGTTTAAAGGTGAATTGGTCTCATTATCGTGATCTCATTACGATCCAATTCCCATTGCACGGATCCAAGGACATCACAATATATGCAATACACAAGATAAAGTGATAAAATACCTAATAATAATAAGCAAAAAGAAAGAGTGCATATCAAGTCACAAGTGCCATCACTCATGTGATTGGCTTGCAGGGCATATATGACTAGCAAGTTTCATAAAAAAAAATTGAGTAAATTCTACATAATAATTCTTGAAGCATAAAAGTGAATTATTTAAGTCATTAAAAAGCTTCCAAGAATCGTTTCTACTAAATGAAATTAGTGAGATAGGAAAGAGAATATTTGAATATAAAATTCATAAAACTCATGATAAGAATTATGAGTGTTTATTCAAGAAGGATTGAGATGAAAAGTTCAAGAGGTAATTTGATTGAAAATTCAAGCATAAAATTGTAAAGTAAAAAGATAGATCATTGAAGCCAAGTCATTCATCAAACATATCATCAAGAGCTCATGACATTCATTCAAGAGAAAATTTGTGAGGAAGAAAAGAGAGATCATTTAAGCTTAAAACTCATGAAAAGAGTGGTGATGATAAAAACTCATCCAAAAATTTTATAAGGGGCTAACTTGGTATTCTCATAAGAAAGAATTCATGAAGTGAAAAATCATCAATCAAGTTATAAAAGCTCAAGACGTAGAAATTTAGTACAAGAGTTAAGAGTTTATCAAATTCACATGAATGAAGTTCAAAGAGAGTATTCAAGTAATAAACACTTGAGAGCTTCTTCTTTATGCAAAGTTCATGATATTAACATATGTATAGCTCCATGTGTCATGAAGACAAAATCAATAAACTTTAAATGATATGAAAGTGTGGGAAAAATATGAAATCTATTTATTCATGTCAAGTCATTAAAAGGGCATGATATTAATTAAAAGGGCATGAAATCCATTTACCAAGTCATTTAAAGGGCATGATATTAATTAAAGATCATCAATAGAGAATGGTGCTAAAGATCATTAATCATAAGAGTATCAATGCAAGATTAGAGAAGGATAAAAATGAGAGCTCCATTCAAAATACTATTGAAAAATCTAAGGGGGCGATATCTCATGCGCAGCAGAAGAACAAAAAAATAAAAAACTTAGATTTTCACAAAAGATTCCATCGTCGTGCGAAGATCGATGCGTCAAAAATAAATCCACAAATCTGAAAACTACGTGTGTAAGAAGAATGATAGTACCTAGGGAGATCGTATAACCCTGAGTTCTTGTAGATCTATGGGGGAGGATAAAGGAGGTCAAGCATCCTCCTCTCTAGTGGTATCCACATGGCAAGGACTGCAATGATACTCCTCTCTTGGGGAGAGAAGAATAAAAGGTGGCTATCAAAAAAAACCCCCAACCTATGGGCCTTTGGTTCCGTCTTATTTATAAAGGCCCTCTATCAATCCTAATAGATCCAGCCCTATTGGGTATTGGATCTCTATCCAATTACCTAAATCTCTTAGATTAATAGGTCTCTACTCAATAATTTAGCTCTTATTGGATCTCGTCCATGGGATCCAATAATACATGGGCTTATTGGATATCCAATAAGATATGTGCTCCGACGGATATCTCATATCTGAACCTCTACTCGTCGTAACACCTACCTATGTCTGTGACCCTCTAGGCCCAATATCGAGCTGGCCATGAGTCATACATGTCAGAACTTCTTCTGACTCAGTAAATTATTATCTCTATAATAATTCACTCGACTCATCGACTGCGGACGTACTAGGCTACTACGCCGTAGTCCCTAGATGATACATGGGAATCTAATCCTTTAGACCTATCTATCGTCATTACCATGTACCTATAGTCCTTCATCCATCTAATATCCCAAAGACTGTATATCGGGCATGGTGCTGTCAAGCCCATTTAGTTTCCACTCGAGTCTTGCTCTAATCGGATTCTCTTGGAAAACTGTTTCTCTTCAATCTGAATGACCCTGGCCAGGGATTTACCTGAGCAAGAATACATGAGATATTCCTCTCATGATACCGAGAGTGGATGATCCTTTATTAATACTCAATTGCCCTCGTAAGGTTGGCTGCCTCTCCCAATAACCGGTTGTACTATATCTGGAATTTCCAAACCTATAAATCCGATATCAAAGAGTGGAGTACTCATACAAGACATCCTTAGTGTCTCAAGTCTAAGGACCAAATACACTACTGGGACTACAGAATCACTGTTTGACGTGAGATATCAATAACCATCCAGCATTCCGTAAGCGGATCAATCAGTGAACTCATTCTCCAATGAGCACCTGCATTGTATCCTTAGTGTCCCCACACGAGTAGCTATGAGACCAACCTCCTCTATCATATGGACAGGTATATAGCACACTAGTTTATCCAGTTATCTCGATGTTCCTCTCGAGTAACCTATGACCGAGATTATTTAGGGTTTGTGTTTAAAGGTGAATCGGTCTCATTATCATGATCTGATCACGATCTAATTCCCATTGCACAGATCCAAGGACATCAAAATATACATTCAAATTATGTGATAAAATACCAATAATCATAAGCAAAGAGATTGATACAGTGTGTTACAAATGCCATCAGTCATGTGATTAGCTTGTAGGGCACCTATAACTAGTAATCTCCTACTTGACCTAAAGCCAATCACCTATGTGTCTGATCCCCATCAGACCTCTATGACGCTCAAAGATAATCTGAGTTAATGGTTTTGTCAGTGGATCTGCAATGTTATCTTCGGATGAAACTCTTTCCACTACTACATCTCTTTAGGCCACGATCTCTCTAATAAGTTGGAACATCCTCAAAACACTTCTGATGAGACCCGGTTCCCTTATTTGAGTAATCGCCCCATAGTTATCGCAGTATAAGGGAATCAACTCTTCGTTGCTTGACACGACTCCCAAATCTGTGATGAACTACTTCATCTAGACTCTCTCCTTTACTGCCTCTACTATAGCAATATACTCTGCCTCTATGGTCGAGTCAGCAATAGTATCTTGCTTGGAACTCTTCCAGCATACTGCTCCTTCATTCAAGGTAAACACATGCCCTGAATTGGCTTGCCATCATCAACATCGGACTAGAAGGCGAGTCCATGCAGCCCTCAACCCTTAGGCTACTTTCTCCATATACTAGTAAAAGATCCTTAGTCCTCCTTAAGTACTTAAGGATACTCTTTACTGCTTTCTAGTGCTCCAAGCCTAGATCCGCCTGATACCTACTCGTGACACTCAGAGCATGCACTATATCAGGCTTGGTACATAGCATAGCATACATGATAGACCATATCGTTGAGGCATAGGGTATTCTATCTATGTATGCCCTTTCTAGGAGCCTTTGGGGATATACTCCTAGAAAGTAATAACCTATGTCTCATCGGTATGAGACCTCTTTTGAAATTTTTCTTATCAAACCTTTTGACAATGGTATCTATGTACTTGGACTAGGATAAGCTAAGCATCTACTTAGATCTATCTCTATAGATCTGAATCCCCAATAAGTAAGATGCTTCACCTAAGTCCTTCATGGAGAAGCGTCTAGAAAGCCAAGCTTTTAGCGTGGAGAGCATTCATATATCATTCTCAATGATTAAGATGTCATCCACATACAGCACCAAAAAGGTGATAGTGCTCCCACTTACCTTCATATACACACAAGGCTCATCTTCATTCTTAACGAAGTCATATGATATGATCACCTCATCAAATCTTATGTTCCAACTTCAGGAAGCTTGCTTCAGTCCATAGATGTACCTAAGTAACCTGCACACCTTATCTGGACTATCCTTGGACACAAATCCCTTAGGTTGTATCATATACACCTCCTCCTCGAGGTTGTCATTAAGGAACACGGTTATCATATCCATCTACCATATCAAATAATCATAGTATGCTGCAATAGCCAATAGAATTCGGATGGATTTTAGCATGGCTACAGGTAAAAAGGTTTCATCATACTCAATACCTTGGCTTTGACGATATCCCTTTGCCATTAGCCTTACTTTACAGGTCTCTACCTTTCCATCTACTTTGATCTTCTTCTTGAAGATCCACTTGCAGCCAATGGGTATGATACCCTTAGGTGCAACAACCAGATTCCAAACATTATTGGAGTACATAGAATCCATTTCTGAATTCATTGCTTCTTACCATTTCTCGAAGTTTATACTCATAATAGCCTCCTCGTAGGTTTGAGGATCAATATCCTCAACATCCTCTCTTCTGATATATCCCACTTATCTCTCGGGAGGATGGAATACTCTATCGCACTTACGTAAAGTCAAAACTTGTGTACTAGGTACCTAAATAGATTCTGGCTGTGGAATGATGCTTGAGCTAGGTTCTCCAACTTTGCTCAACTCTATCATGCTCCCACTATCTCCACCAAGAATGTGTTCTTTTTCAAGGAACACTACTCTCTTAGCTACAAAGATTGGGTGACAAAAATAATACCCATAAGTTTTCTTGAGGTGTCCCATGAACTTGCATTTTTAACTCATTCAATTTGATAAATCACTTTCAAGATGACTCGTTCAATTTAAAAAATTCACCAAAACTTTAAAGATAGAGAATTTTTACAAAAGCATTTCTCTTTTTATGTGTTTCAGTTCATGCAATTTGATCTCATATAAGCATGTTCAAATTTTTCATATAAGAGCCAAGCATCATGTCAAAAACCAAAAAGCAATACAAAATTATCATGATAACATTAATGCTTCTTAAGACATATATAAGATTAGTCTTGATTGGTATACAAGCATTACATTTAATTTTAATATTTTATTTCTTTATCATGAAGCATGCAATTGTCATATTCAATATATTTAAACAATCACTAGAAAGAAAAACATGACATATTTTTGCAAAAAAAAAAATTTATATATCCTACAAACTAAACTAAGCAACTCATGAAAAGATCAAATAATTTCGTAATAATTAAAAATATTTCAGGTGAGTTACTTATCTTATTGTCAAAAGCCATCAAAGCACAATTCGTAACTTCATCTTCGAATGTACTCGATTCTTCTTTGTGTGCTTTCTTCTTCTTCACTTATGTATACTCGTCTTTGGAGTGCCCCGGATTCTTGCATTCATAGCAAAAGGTTGTGTTCTTTTTAAGTTTGTTTTTATTCTTTGATTCTTGTTTAATAGACTTTTTAAATTTTATTATTATGAGTTCAAGGTTATCATCACTTGAGCTTTCGCTCGAATAGTCTTCTTTTGTTCGAAGTGTCAAATCCTTTTTATTTTTTAGAAGGTGATTCTCATGTTCATGATATTCTAAGCATGTCATCTCATAGGTCATTAATGACCCGATAAGTTCTTCCAATGAAAAATTATTTAAATCTTTTGCCTCTTGAATAGCGATTACTTTAGGATCCCAACTCTTTGGAAGGGATCTTAAAATCTTGTTTACAAGTTCAAAACCCAAAAAAGATTTACCAAGAGCTTTTAGACCATTGACGACATTTGTAAACCGGGTGTACATGTCTTCAATGGTTTCACTTGGTTCCATTCAAAAAAGCTCAAAATTATGTATCAAAAGATTTATTTTTGAGTCTTCGACTCTACTAGTGCCTTCGTGTGTGACTTCAAGAGTGTGCCAAATCTCTTGTACAGCTTCACAAATAGAAATCCAATTAAACTCATTTTGTCCAACGTAAAAAATAAGGCATTCATAGCCTTTGCATTTAAGAAAAATAATTTTTTTCTCAAAATCCATCCATTCATTCATAGGTTTGGAGGGAAGTTAAAAATTATTTTCAATGATATTCCATAAATCCAAATTCAAAGAAATTAAGAAAACTCTCATTCGAGTTTTACAAGAGGTGTAGGATGTCCCATTGAACATGGGAGAACGAATGATTAAAAAACCCTCTTGAAAGCCGAAAAAAGCCATTTCTATTGGGTGTTAATCCAAATAAGAAATATCAAGGTTCTAATACCAATTGTTAAGATTGAGTCCGGCACTAAGAGGGAGGGTGAATTAGTGCAGCGGTAAATATGTTTGATTTCACAGATTTCAAAAAACTTTTGGTTCGTACGAAGAAATCCTTATCGATGAAAATCGATTTCTATTGTGCTTGGAATTAAAGTAAGTGTAAGATAGAATAAGCAGGTAAAACACTTGCAAGATACGTAAATAAGCAAGGCACAGAACACACCAAATTTTTATAGTGGTTCAGTTGTTCGACCTACATCCACTCTCGATTCCTCCTTCGTCAAGGCCATCGGCTTTCACTATCAGTCTTATTTCAACCGGACGAAGACTAACTATCTTTACAACTCAATTCTCCTTTTACAGGTGTAGGAGAGTAACCTTTTACAGCCCTTATAACCCACTCACCCCTTTCTTAGACTTAACCAATTCTAAAACTAGAGGGGAGGATTTCACAAGTGATTACAGCAAAATTTTCCCTCTTTTTATTCTCAGTTAGTGTTTTTTTCTAACCAAGGATGAGAAGGGTATTTATAGACCTTTAGGTGATTCAAATATGGAGCCCAAATTTGAATCACCTCGATTTTCAAGCTGTTAGCGGTACCACCGTATGACACACTAACACTAGATGGTACCACCGCCCTAGTCTGATGGTACCACCGCTCAAACTGTCTGACATTGGATGGTACCACCACCCAGTCTGGCAATAGCATTTTGGCTACTAGACTCAGGCGGTACTACTGCCTAATCTGGGAAGTACTATCACCCAGACCACCTAGGAGACTAAACCCTAGGTGGTTCCATCGCCCCAGTCTGGAGGTGCCACCACTAGATAGGGTTTAGCAATACTGTTTGGGCCATGAGTCCAGATCAAACCAATTCGAGTATGGCCTAGTTGGCCCCTAACTGAGTTGGCCCAATTCCAACCCAATTAGACCTAATCCTACTTCGATCTAGACAATTATTATAAAGCTTTGAATTCATTCGTTGCACGGCACATCATTGGTCTATCGGCGCTTCATCCAATACTTCAACACATCATCCTCTCTTGTAGCCTATTGTCCAATCGGTAGTTATCCTCTACGACTCCAATCTCCTTAGCGCAACTCTACTCTTCTTGGCCTGACACTCAAATCCTTTGTCCGAAGCCCTCTACCGATACATTGATCGATCCTTCGCTCGACGTTCAATCTTCTTACATGTTCTCTTCCAGCGCAACATCGATTCTTCCTACTTCAATTATCTAAGCCTCATCGAAAGCAGTCCTACGTCACTCAAAATGCAATTAGATCAAAAACACAATCAATTGGTTTTATCATCAAAATTTGAGATTCAACATGCTCTTTTTAGTTCGATGCCCGAACTCATCGTTCGAAGCCTTCTGCCGATATATCGATCGATCCTCTGGCTCGACGCCTAATCTTCTGACATGTTCCACTTTGGCCCAACTTCCAAGTTCTTCTTGATCGAAGCTAGTCCTGCGTCACTCAAAACGCAGATTAGATCAAAAACTTTATCAACTGGTTTCATCATCAAAATTTGAGATTCAATAGTAATTGTATTGTGTCACTACACTATGGATCTTAGTGAAAAAAAGTTACATATATTAATTATCAACTATATTTGATATTAATTATTTATTATGCTAATAAAGTCTTATTTATATTTTTTTACAATTGAGTTATGGATATAATTTAGAGGGGACACACCAAATTTAAAAAAGGTTATCATTCATATACTTTCATAAATGATGATATATAGTGGTTGCAAACGTAATTGGTCAATGTTCGCATTGATTTATATGAAAGTTAGGAATAGACTATCCTATAAACAGTTGGAGAAACTAGTATATATCCACTACAACATACAGCTAAGGTTGTGGTGTGTCGAGCTAGACAAGGAGCTAGAGGAACCAAAGATTGATACCACCGACCTCCAATTCTATAATGAAGATTCAGAGTCAATGTTAGAGTAGATCGAAATGATAGAGAATCAAGAGGATCCTTTACTTGATGAGTTAGGAGATCCTCAATATCCTTCATGTTTTATCTGTTAGGATCGGAGAGGCACTAAGAGGGGGGGTTGAATTAATGTAGTGGATTAAAACTCATAAGTTTGAAACCGATTTCGTAAATAGATAGTTTATATGAAGATTTCAATTCGACGAAGATGACTTAGTTGAAGTAGCTCGAGTAAAGGAGATGAAAACCGAACAATTTACAGCTAAGTATAGAAACGATTCAGAAATTTAAACACTCACACATTCAAGAATACCACGATGTATAGTGGTTCGGTTAAGTGACCTACATCCACTTTCGAAGCCTTCTTCGATAAGGCTCCCAACTTCCACTAGCAAATCTTGTTGAAGGGGAAGGACCAAATACCCCTCTTACAACCCTTTTACAAGTGGTTCACACTCTTATAGATTTTTCAAAAAGAAAGAGGGAGGTGAACACTAGCTATTGAAAATAAGGCTTTGCCGAAGCTTTTGCTCAATTTTTAACTCTCAAAAGGGTACTCTTTCTGCTGAGAAAGTGGGGGTATTTATAGACCCAAAGATGATTCAAATTTGGAGCCCAAATTTGAATTTTGTTTTAGGCTTCCCGATGCTAGCAGTGCCACCGCCTATCAATGGCGATGCCACCGCCTGTTAGTTGTCAGACTGACACTGTACTGGGCAGTGCCACTACCCATGCACTCGGCCACTGGGCGGTTCCACCACCCAGCATGGGCGATTCTACCGCATGGACCATTCCCCAAAGCTGAATGGGCCCTATATTAGGCCCAAATCAGCCCAATAAAAGCCCGGTTGGCCCCTACTAGGTTTAAACAATATTATTTCCTAATCCTTACCCTAATTACGTACTAACTATGAAATGAAATATAATTTTAAGTGATTTAAACCAACATTCTTCAAGTCTTCTTCCGGTGAGCTTTTCGACGAATTTCCGATAGACTTCCGATACTCCTTCGGATTTCTTCCGACGGACTCCCAGCAAGCTCTTGAATTCCGTGGCGAGTTCAATGAGTCTTCGGCAAGCTTCTGAACCTTCTCGGTGATCTCTGCAAACCTCCAACGATCTTTCCAGCGTACTTCCAAAACCTTTGGCAAGTCCCTGATTCTATCTCGGTTGGTTCTGGCAATACTTCCGACGATCCTTCGGACTTCCGGTGAACTCTCAAACTCCCAACGAACTTGACCTCAGCAAATCACTTTATATTTTCATCCTCTCATAGTTAATCCTACACACTTATCTTGACAATATGGATTAGAATAAATAATTCATCAATTTGCTTCATCATCAAAATCTGAGATTCAACAATCTCCCCTTTTTTGATGATGACAATCAATTGATGATGGAGTTAAACTTAACTCCCCCTATCTATATGCCATATTATGAGAAGGTAAAAACACTTGAATTCAATCTTTTGGATTCAAGCCGAAACCGATAAGTTTCATTTATCGTCAAGCTTAATAAACATGACTTTTCATTCATAAATACGAAACTTCATATTTTTCACAATGTCATGGCATGATATGTATTTTCTAGTCGAATGATAGACATTCATCATTTCGACAAGAGAAACTAATCACATAAATTAAAATATGACAAGGATCAAATGATATCAATAAACTGCACAGAATCAAGACATGATATCAAATGAAATAATGGCTTATCATTACAAGAACCCTTACATTTTAAGCATTTGAGATACATTGCGATACATTGGAATGCTTCATAGTAATTAATTGTTGATTTCAAAGCATAGCAAAAGCAATTTGCAATATGAACCATATTAGTTATTGCAATGAGATACAATATATAAGTCATTTTTCATCAATTTCACATTTTTCTTCCCCTTTGTCATCAACAAAAAAGATGTGAAGTATCCATCACAAGGTATCATACCACAAAAAAAATGAGTAGTCAATTATCAAGCATATGATAAACAAGTTGAACACAATGCAAAATATGTCATCCTTATGGAGAAATCCAAAAAATGTTTGGATCATTTGTATTCATGTTCATGAGATCCGAAAGAAAACATTAGAGTTTCAAAATTCTCATGAAGAATTCATACATGAAGAATTTAAGACTCAATTTTTTAATTGAGAATTCAAGCATAGAATTGTGAAAGGATAGATCATTAAAGTCATTCATCAAGGATTTCATATTTTAAGCTAAACTCCATGAGAATGAGATATCAGAAATCATAAAAATTCAATGAATGAAATATATCAATATTAAAAATTTGAAGGAAAAAAAATTTGACAAGGTATTCTTGTAGTGATTCATGAGGAGGAAGTCATAAAACCTTGAATCATATCGATTAACACAAGAATAAAATTCGGAAATGGGCATTTAAGAGCTTAATTTTTTACACAATTCATGACATTAATTTATGCATATGTTAAGCTTCATGTAAGTCAAAAAATTTCTTTAGTCATATTTAAAGGAGGGTATAAAATCAGTTTTTTTACTACATCATTAATATCCATTATTTGAAGAAAGAGAATAACAACATCATGATAGCTTTCATTAAGATTACGATCGAAAGATAAAAATAAGAGCTCCATGATATAAAGATGTCATCAAAATCCAAAAATATAATATCAAGGTGAGACTATCAAAACTAAAATTTTAATCATTTCATCAAAAAGGCATGATATAACTCAAAAATTCATCAATCGAAGAGGAGAACTTCTTTCAAAAGATGATATTGTGAAGATGCCATCCAAAAATAAAGAGATAATATCAAGATGAGACAATAAAAGCCGAAGTTGAAAATTTTCAGAAAAGAAACAACATCATGTATTAGAACAATTTAGCATGCCTAATTCTCTTCTAATGAAGTCAAATTATTCTTTATTTAGGGGTTTTGTGAAGATGTCTGCTAATTGATATTTTGTATTAATAAATTCTAGAATGACATCATTATTATTGACATAATCTCGTATAAAGTGATGTCTAATGTCAATATGTTTAGTTTTAGAGTGTTGAACTGGATTTTTGGTTAGACAAATAGCACTTGTGTTATTACATTTTATGGGAATGTTCTTTAAATAAATTTCATAGTCTTCTAATGTATTTTTTATCCAAATAACTTATGCATAACATGCACTTACAGTTATGTATTCGGCTTCCGTCGTGGATAATGCAACCGAATTTTGTTCCTTGGAGGTCCAAGAAACAAGTGCATGTCCTAGAAATTGATATGTTCTGGATGTGCTTTTTCTATCTATTCTACATCCACCAAAATCCGCATCCGCATAGGCTTTTAAATCAAAGTTATCAGATTTTGGATACCATAATCCTAAATTAGGAGTCTCTTTAAAATATCTAAGGATCCTTTTAACGATTTTAAGGTGAGATAACTTAGGATTAGCTTGGAATCTTGTATATAAACCTACACTAAACATGATATCCGGTCTAGTTGCGGTGAGGTAAAGTAAGCTACCTATCATTCCCCTATATGTTTTTTAATCAAAATTTTCTCCACTTTCATCCAAATCTAACTTAATAGAAGTGCTCATAGGAGTGCTTACGGCTTTTGAACCATCCATGTTAAATCGTTTTAACAATTCTAATGTATACTTTGTTTGATTAAGAAATATACCATCACTAAGTTATTTAATTTGTAATCCTAAAAAGAAGGTTAATTCTCCCATTAGGCTCATTTCAAATTCATGACTCATACACTTGGCAAATGATTCACATAGTGATTCATTTGAAGAACCAAAAATAATATCATCAATATAAATTTGAATAATAAGAAAATTATTTTTAAAATATTTAATAAACAATGTAGTATCAACCTTGCCTTTAGTAAAATTATTTGAAATTAAGAATGAACTAAGCTTCTCATACCAAGCCCTAGGGGCTTGTTTTAATCCATAGAGACCCTTAGTTAGTTTAAACATATGATTCGGAAGAAGAGAATTTTCAAATCCAGGTGGTTGTTCAACATACACTTCTTCCAAAATAAAATCATTTAATAAAGCACTTTTGACATCCATTTGAAATAATTTAAAATTATTACTACTAGCATAGGCAAGGAGCATCCTAATGGTTTCTAATCTTGCCACAGGAGCGAAGGTCTCTTCGTAGTCGATATCTTCTTCTTGGTTGAAACCTTTGGCCACTAGTCTAGCCTTGTTTCTAACCACGATACCGCATTCATCTTGCTTGTTTCTAAAAACCCATTTAGTACCAATAACTAACTGGTCACTAGGTCTAGAAACAAGTTTCCATACCTCATTCCTTTTATATTGATTCAATTCTTCTTGCATTGTGATAACCCAAGAATCATCTTTCAAGGCATCATCAATGCACTTAGGTTCAATTTGAGAAAGAAAAGTGGCATGGACATAAAAATTTTTAAAGGAAGAACGAGTTTAAACCCCTTTCGATGTGTCTCCTATAATTAACTCCTTGGGATAGGCATCTACATACTTCCATTCCTTAGGTAAGGAAATTTGGGAAGAAGATGCATCCAAGTTGTTATTTTGAGGAGAGGGTACATTTAATTTCAAATCATCAAAATATTTTTCTTAAATTCAGAAATTTTATTAAAACTACATGAATAGACTCTTCTATAACTAACGTTCTTTTGTTAAAAATATGAAAAGTTTTAGAAATGAAAAAGTAAATAAGAAAGATGCCTTCATCGGATTTAGTATCGAATTTTCCTAAAGCATCCTTTTCATTCAAGATAAAGCATTTGCAATCGAAAACTTTAAAGTAAAAAAATATTGGGTTTTTTATTATTTCATAATTCATATGGAGTCTTAGATAGAGATGGTCTTACTAGAACTCTATTCATGACATAGCAAGCCGTGTTCACGGCTTCGACCCAAAAATATTTGGGTAAATTATATTCATTTAACATGGTACTTGTCATTTCTTGTAAATTTTTATTTTTTCTTTCTACTACTCCATTTTGTTGAGGATTCCTCGGAGTAGAGAAATTATGGTTATATCTTTTTGTTTCACAAAAATTTTGGAAGTCATGGTTTTAAAATTCATCACCGTGATCAATCCGAATCGATGAAATCATGAAACTTTTTTCGTTTTGAGTAAGTTTACAAAATTTAGAAAAACATTTGAAACAATCACTTTTGTGAGCCAAGATATAGGTCCAAGTATATCTACTATAGTTATCCACAATTATGAGGCATATTTGCTACCTCCTCCTAGGCTTGTTATTTTAATTGATCCAGATAAGTCCAAATGGATCAATTGCAATGGTCTAGTGGTGCTAATTTGATTTTTTTGGTTTAAAATTAGTTTTTATTTGTTTTCCTAGTTGACAAGCATCATACACTTTGTCCTTGATAAACTTTATATTGGGAATCTCTCGTACCAACTCTCTAGATAAAATCTCAGATATTAGTTTCATACTTGGATGGCCTAATCTCCTATGCCAAAGCCAAGCATCATCATTCAAAACCGAAAAACACATTTCATTACTTAGTACATCAATATTAAGGGTGTAGATATTATTTTCTTTTAAAGCAATCATGGATATGTTATTGTTTGGTTTTTCAATGATGCAAACATTAGATTCAAATCTAACAACATAACCTTTATCGCATAATTGACTAATACTTAAAAGATTATGTTTTAATCTATCAACTAGCAACACATCATCAATTGAAAAACTTGATTTGTTACCTATGGTTCCCTTGCCAATGATTTTACCTTTGTTGTTGTCTCCGAAGGTGACATACCCTTCTTCTTTGCTAGTGAGCATAGAGAAATAAGATGGATCTCCGGTCATGTGCCTTGAGCATCCACTATCAAGATATCATCTCTTGCTCCTAGCTTGTGAGTTTGTCTACAAAAGAGGATGGTTTTTAGGTACCCATTTGATTTTGGGTGTCCTACAAATTGATCTACTAATTTTGTAGTTTAACAATAAATTGTTTATAGTTCCTTTAGAAACCCATATCAATTTTTATGGACTAATTTTCTTAAATGGATATTTGTAAACAACATGTCTTGTTTTACCGTAAAAATTGTATTTCAAATGGGGTGATACATGAAATGTGAGTCCTTTAATGATGGTGGTGGGATTTTGGTGAGATCCACTCACAAATCCAATTCCACTTCTATTTTCAACATGACCCTTGTTTGCAAGGATCATGTCCAAGCCCTTGCTACCAACCTTAAACTTGTTTAGAGTCTCTTTGAGTAGCAAGTTCTCTTTTTTTATTGCTTCTAAGTGTTCACACTTAGAGCATAGGGGTAAAGAAAGAGTTTGGAGACTATTGAACTTATTTTGTAATAAAGCATGCTCTTTCTTTAATAAATTGAACTTCTTACTAATAGTTCTACATTCATCAAATAATTCATGAAAAGTGATAGAAAGTTCATCGAAAGATACTCTTCATTAAATAACTCACTAACCTCTTCTCCTAAGGTTATTAGCGTGGAGTTGGCCTCCTCTTTGTTGCTTACTTCTTCATCCTCGGAGTCACTTGAATCATCCCATATAGCTTTCAATGCTTTCTTCTTCTTTGGTTGCTTCTTCTTAGCTTGGGGGCATTTATTTTTGAAGTGCCCCAACTTCTTGCACTCGTAGAAAATGACTTAGTCCTTTTTATGTTCAAGTTTATTTTTTGTGTCATTTTTAAATTTATTCTTTCTTATAAATTTTTTAAATTTTTGAGTTAAAAGTGTAATGTCATTGTTACTGTCCTCATCACTTGATGTTCCTTTCAAGTAGTCCGCTTGTATTCTTAGTGTCATATCCTTCCTATTCTTTGGAAGGGGGTTCTCGAGCTCTTCATAAGCATGGCACATCATTTCATAAGTCATTAGAGACCCAATAAGTTATTCGAGAGAAAAAGTTTTAAGATCCTTGGCCTCTTGAATGGCTGTAACTTTTGGATCCCAACTCTTTGGAAGAGATCTTAAAATTTTAGTTATAAGTTCAAAATTAAAAAAACTTTTACTAAAAGCTTTGAGTCCATTGATGACATTCGTGAAGCAGGTGTACATGTCTCCGATAGACTCACTTGGTTTCATTTAGAAAAGTTCGTAAAAATACACAAGAATGTTGATTTTGGACTCTTTCACTCGGCTAGTGCCTTCATGAGTGATCTCAAGAGTACGCCAAATATCAAAAGCCGATTCACAAATCGAAACGTAATTAAATTTATTTTTGTCGAGAGCACAAAATAAGGCATTCATAGCCTTTGCATTTAAAGCAAAAGTCTTCTTCTCTAATTCATTCCATTCGCTCGTCGGAAGAGAAGATTTTTGAAATCTATTTTCGACAATGCTTCAAAGCTCAAAATCCATGGAAATAAGAAAGATCCTCATACGAGTCTTCCAATATGTGTAATCTGACCCATTGAATATAGGTGGACGTGTAATGGAATGACCCTCTTGCATGCCAGAATATGTCATCTTTCTTGGGTTTTAAACCAAATATGAGAGTGAACCTTACTCTAATACCAATTGTTAGGATCGGAGAGGCACTAAGAGGGGGGGTAAATTAGTGCAATAGATTAAAACTCGTAAGTTTGAAACCAATTTTGTAAATAGATAGTTCGTATAAAGATTTCGATTCGACGAAGATGACATAGTTGAAGTAGCTCAAGTAAAGGAGATGAAAACCGAACAATTTGTAGCTAAGTATAGAAACGATTCAGAAATTTAAACACTCACACATTCAAGAACACCACGATGTATAGTGGTTCGGTCAAGTGACCTACATCCACTTTCAAAGCCTTCTCCGATGAGGCTCCCAACTTCCACTAGCAAATTTTGTTGAAGGGGAAGAACCAAACATCCCTCTTACAACCCTTTTACAAGTGGTTCACACTCTTACAGATTTTTTAAAGAGAAAGAGGGAGGTGAACACTAGCTATCGAAAACAAGGATTTACTAAAGCTTTTGCTCAATTTCTAACTCTTAAAATGGTGCTCTTTCTATTGAGAAAGGAGGGGTATTTATAGACCCAAAGAGAATTCAAATTTGGAGCCCAAATTTGAATTTTTTTTCGGGCTTCCCGGTGCTGGCGATGCCACCGCTTGTTAGTTGTTAGACTAACACTGTACTGGGCGGTGCCACCGCCCAGCCTCTCTAGTGTTGGGCTATGCCACCGCCCCAATCTGGGCAGTGCCACCGCCAATGCACTCGGCCACTGGGTGGTTCCACCGCGTGGGCCATTCAACAAAGCTGAATGAGCCCTATATTAGGCCCAAATCAGTCCCATAAAAGCTTGGTTAGCCCCTACTAGGTTTAAATAGGATTATTTTCTAATCCTTACCCTAATTACATGCTAACTACTAAATCGACATTCTTCAAGTCTTTTTCCGATGAGCTTTTCGGCAAATTTCCGGTGGACTTCTAACACTCCTTCAGATTTCTTCTAACAAACTCCCAGCAAGCTCCCGAATTCTGTGGTGAGTTCAATGAGTCTTCAGCAAGCTTCTGAACCTTCTCGGTGATCTCCACGAATCTCCGACGATCTTTCTAGTGAACTTCGGAAACCTTCAGCAAGTCCCCAATTCTATCTCGGTTGGTTCCGACAACACTTCCGATGATCCTTCGGACTTCCGGTAAACTCTCAAACTCTCAACGAACTTGGCCTCGACAAATCGCTTTATGTTTTCATCCTCTCATAGTTAATCCTGCATACTTACCTTGACAATATGGATTAGAACAAATAATTCACCAATTGACTTCATCATCAAAATTTGAGATTTAACATTATCACTGAGATAATAGAGGAAAATATAGCACATCCCCAATAGGAGAAAAATGCCCCTCAGTCAGAATGTAGCAAAAGGATCCAGACAAAATCGAGTTAAACTACTCTAGGAACTAGAGATACATAATCATCACAGTTCATCCACCAAGCGTACAAAGGCAAAGGGGAAAGCATAGCATTAACTGCATAATTAGAAAGAGTTGCATCGGGCGACAAGACACCTTTACAATTGTTAGGATTGAAATCGGCACTAAGAGGGGAGGGGTGAATTAGTGCTTTTGAAAAACTTTCGATGATTCCAAGATTCATTCAATAAAACCTATATTAGAAAGATGTTTGACTTGAAAACATTCGTATGAGTGTAAGTAAAAGTAGTGGACAGTTAAATAAGAAAGCAACGAAGGTAAATAGTAAAGAAAATAAGGCATACTAATTTTATAATTATTCAGTCATCGTGACCTATGTCCACTCCCAATTCCTCTTCCGTTGAAGCCACTGGCTTTCACTATCAATCTTCTTTCAACAGACGAAGATCAACTACCCTCTTATAACTCTTTCTCTTTTTCACAGGTTTAGGAGATAACCTTTATAAGCCTCACACCTCTCTTAGTATGATCACAAAACTTTTAGTAGAAGGACACTTAACACTATTTCATAACTTTTCCACTCAGAATCACAGCTCCTTTCTGCTCTAATTCTTTCTATTCAAGAAGGAACAGCTAGGGTATAATAGACCCCAAATGACTTCAAAAATAGAGATAAAATTTAAATATCTTGAGATTTCAGGGTACTGGTGGTACCACCACCTGTAGCACTAATATTGAGTGGTACTGTCACCTGACAGTCTTGGAGATGTGTCTCGGAGATTAAGCCACTGGTAGTTCCACTACTTGTTCTGTTAGTGTCACTGCCTGACCCAACTTTTGGGTCACTGCATGGGCCTTTCTCTTAGCCCAAACTTTAGCCAAATTGACCCCTAATTGAGTTGGCATGGTTACACCCAAAACCAACTCAATTACAACCATGACTACTTCAATCTAGACATACTTGATTATAAACAAGAATACTCAATTATTTGGCATGTCATTGGTTTATCCGGCTCTTTGTCCGAACCTTCGACGTATCATCCTCTCTTGTAGCGTATTGTCCAATCGGCATGTTGACCTCCGTAACTCCGATCTCCTTGGCACAATGTCTACTTCTTCTGGCTTGATACCCAAACTCATAGCACAAAGCCTTTTGTCGACAAGTCGACTAATCTTCTGACATGTTTACTCCAGCCCAACTTTCGATTTCATTGCTTTAATCGATTTGTCTTTCCCTGATTGAAGCTAGTCCTGTATCACTCAAATATACATTAGATCATAACTTCATCAATTGGTTTCATCATCAAAATATAATATTCAATAATTTCTCCCTTTTTTATGATGACAACTAATTGATGACAGAGTTTAACTAAACTTCTCCTATCAATATGTCATACTGAAATAAAGCATCAAGGTACATAATTTCAAATCAACATAATTTGAAAATATCAAAGTACATCATGCATGATTCAAATTTTTCATCATAACTTCTCCTTCCTTGTCATCAACAAAAAGGAAAAAAGTGCAACTAGCAATTTTTGAAACATGCAATCTAGCAACACTTTTGAGTTGTGCAAATTTAGCAATTTTTGTTATTCTTGAGATGTGCAAATTCTTTGCTAGCAAATTCTTTCTTCTCTTTTCAGAAGTGCAAGCTAGCGATTTTGCCTCTTCTTGAAATGTGCAAGCTAGCAAATTCTTTGCTTCCCCTTTGCAATATGCAAGCTAGCAAGTCCTTGCTTCATTTTTTAGATGTACAGGCTTGCAAGTTTAGCCTTTTTTTTCAAGATGTGCAAGTTTAGCCATTTTGCTTTTCTTGAGATAATAGCAATTTTTGTTTCCTTTATAATGTGCAAGCTAGCAAGTTTTCTCTCTTTGAAGTAAACATGCTAGTAATTTTGCTTCTATTTGATATGTGCAAGCTAGTAAGACTTTCTCACCCTTTGTCATTGTCAAAAGGAAGGGAAGAATACAATATTGTAATTCTTTTTCCCTTTACATAAATTTTCAAATCATGATAAAAATTAATAACAAAGATAAATTTACATCAAAGATTCAATCATATCATGAGGCATATAAATCACAAATACAAAGAAGTATTTAAACATAAGAAAAAAATCAATTTATGTATATAATATTCTAAGCATCAAAGTACATGTTCTCAAGTTGTGGGTATCGAAAAATCAAGAGAAAATAACTAATGATTCATTTGGATAAATATTTTTTTAATAAAATAAAAGAATCATACGAGAATAAATAATATGAGATCTTGATTCGTATAAAGAAAATCTCAAGTTATAATTTTGAGAAATCGAAAGATAAATCATAATTCATTTGGATAATTCTTTTTAATAAAATAGTAGAATCATGGTGAACGATCTTGATTTATATAAAATTTTAAGTCATAATTATCAAGATCATGATTTGTTTATATAGATCTCCTCTTTAGTAAATACCAAGAAGAATCGTAGGAGAATAAATAAAAGATCTCGATTCATGTATAAGAAATCTCAAGTCATCAAGATCATGATTCATAAAAAATCTCAAGTAATAAGTGTAAGATTTGGATAAAACTCATTCAAATTCAAATCATCAAATTATCAAAATTATTTTCATAATTTAAGAGATTCATAAAAAAATAATATACATGGATTCATCAATCTCTTATTAAAAATCCAAAAGCTTTAGAGATATTTTCAAGAAAAATGCATTCCACTTTTGTGTTTCAATTATGTGTTCATGCAATCATGCCCAAGTTTTTCTTTTTTTTAATTCCAAATCTATGCATCATTGATTAAAACTGTAAAGCAATATGGAAATCATCAAGATACATATTATTACTTCTTAAAACATACATAGAATTAATCTTGTTTGGTGTACAAGCATTACATTTAATTTTAATAATTTATTTTTTTATTATAAAACATGCAATTGTAATGATAAAATATATATATATACTAATTTAAAATCATCACATCATGAAAAGTACTAAGTAATTTCATAGTAAGAAAAAGGAGATTCGATTGAGTTACTTATCTCATCTTCGGATGCACTTGACATGTCCCAAGTGGCCTCAAGTTATTTCTTCTTCTTTAGTAGCTTCTTCTTTACTTGGGGATAGTCATTTTTTAATTATCTCGGATTCTTGCATTCATAACATATTATTGAGTCCTTTTTTAGTTCACTTTTGTTCTTAGTGTCTTGTTTTGTTTTGTTCCTTTTTAAGAATTTTTTAAACCTTCTTATAAGAAGTGCCAAGTCATCATCATCTCATCATCACTTGAGTTTTCTCCTAAGTGGTCTTCTTTGGTTCTAAGTGCTATGTCTTTTTTGTTCTTTGGAAGGTTGTTTTCTAGTTTATTATGTGCAGTATATGTCATTTCATAGGTCATCAAAGACTCGATAAGTTCTTCGAGCGAAAAATTGTTCAAGTCTTTTGCTTCTTGTATTGTTATTACTTTATGATCCCAACTTTTTGGAAGGAAACTTAGTATTTTATTAATAAGTTCAAATTAGAAAAACTTTTACCAAGTGTTTTTAGACCATTGATGACATCCATAAAACGGGTGTATAAGTCTCCAATGGTCTCGCTTGGTTTCATACGAAATAACTCATAGTTATGAACCAAAAGATTAATTTTTTACTCTTTAACCTTACTTGTGCCTTTGTGTACGACTTCGAGTGTATGTCAAATCTCATATGCAATTTCGCATATAGAAACCCGATTAAATTTGTTTTTATCAATAGCATAAAATAAAGCATTCATTGCTTTAGCATTCAAAGAGAATTTTTCTTCTCTAAATCATTCCATTTGTTCATTGGTTTGAAAGACTTTTCAAAATCACTTTCAATAATGTTCCATAAATTGAAATTCATAGAAAGTAAAAAAATTCTCATTCTAGTTTTTCAATATGTATAGTACGTCATATTAAACATAAGAGGATGAGTGATAGAAAGACCCTCTTAATTGTCAGTAAAAGTCATTTCTTTTAGATGTTAAACCAAATGAGAAAAATCTTTACTCTGATACCAACTGTTAAGACTGAAATCGACACTAAGTTGTTTTGGAAAACTTTCAATGATTTAAAGATTCATTCGATAAAACCCATATTGGAAAGATGTTTGACTTGAAAATGTTCGTAAGAGTGCAGATAAAAGTAGTGGACAGTTAAATAAGAAAACAATGAAGGTAAACAATAAAGAAAAGAAGGCACACCAATTTTATAGTGGTTTGATCGTCGTGACCTATGTCCACTTTCGATTCCTCCTCCTTCAAGGAAACTAGCTTCTACTATCGATCTTCTTTTAATGAGCGAAGATCAACTACTCTTAAAATTTTCTCCTTTTCATAGGTTTAGGAGATAACATTTACATGCCTCACACCTCTCTTAGTATAATCACAAAACTTTAAGTAGGAGGAGGAGGACACTTAGCACTTTTTCACAACTTTTCCACTCAGAATCACAACCCCTTTCTACTCTAACTCTTTCTATTCAAGTAAGAATAGCTAGGGTATTTATAGACCCTAAATGGCTATAAAAATAAAACCAAAATTTTAAACACCCCGAGATTTCGGAGTGCTGAGTGGTACCACCGCCTGCAGCATTAACATTGGGTGGTACCACCACTTAGTCTGGCAGTACCACCACCTGACATAGTCTTGGAGACTGTCTCGGAGATTGAGCCACTGGTAGTTCCATCGCTTGCTCTAGCGGTGCCACTACCTGACCCAACTTTTGGGTCACTAAATGGGCCTTTCTCTTGGCCCAAACTTTAGCCCAATTGGCCCTTAATTAAATTAGCATGGTTACACCCAAAATCAACTTAATTATAATTATGACTACTTCAATATAGACATAATCGATTACAAACAAAGACACTAAGTTGTCTAGCATATCATTGGTTTATCCGGCACTTCATCTAAACCTTCAACGTATTATCATCTCTTGTAATGTATTGCCTCATTGACATGTTGACCCTGGCAACTTCGATCTCCTTAGCGCAATGTCAGCTTTTTCTGGCACGATGTCCGAACTCATGGCACGAAACCTTCTGCCGACACATTGACAAATCTTTTGACATGTTCACTTCGACCCAACCTTCGATTCCACTACTTTAATCGATTTATCTTTCCTTGATTGAAGCTAATCCTGTATCACTCAAACATAAATTAGATCATAACTTCATCAATTGGTTTCATCATCAAAATTTTGTTGAATCTTATATTTTGATGATGAAGTCAATTGATAGGCTATTTGATCTAATCCATATTATTGAGATAAGTGTACAGGATTAACTATGATAGCATGAAGACATCAAGCAAATTACCGGAGTTAAGTTGTTAGGAATTCGAAAGTCTACTGGAAGTCTGAAGGATTGTCGGTGTTAGGGATCGAGCGGCACTAAGAGGGGGGGTGAATTAGTGCAGCGGATAAAACGATGGATTTTTCAGCGATTTAAAACAAGCTTCGGAAACTTCGTACAATGAAAGCAACATTTCGTTTGAAATCGATTTTTGCATTCTAACTTTAAAGCATGCGTACAAAGATAAAAAGGAAGTGAAGCAAGTAAAGTAAAGGCTTGCAGCAAAGTAAAACAGAAATTTAAACACTCACACAATCAAGACGCAGCGATGTATAGTGGTTCGGTCAAAGTGACCTACATCCACTTCCGAAGCCTTCTCCGATGAGGCTCTCTTCTTCCACTATCAAATCCTTTGAAAGAGAAAGATCAAATACCCCTCTTACAACCCTTTACAAGTGGTTCACACTCTTACAAGATTTCTCAAGGAGAAGAAGGAGGTGAACACTTAGCAAGAACAAGACTTTTCAAGACTTTTCAAAAGCTCAAAACTAAGATTCTAACTCTCAAAAGGGTTATATTTTTCAGCTGAAAAGGAAGGGGTATTTATAAGCATTAAAGTGATTCAAATTTGGAGCCCAAACTTGGAGCTAAAAATTTGAATCTTTTGAGTTTTTTTACAGTCTTTGTCGGTCTTGGCAGATGACACACCAGCAGCTTCTACCGCCTGACCAGTGGTGGTGCTACCGCTGGCTTTCCACGCACCATGCGGTGCTACCGCTTCACCAGCGGTACTCCTGACCAGCGGTACTACCGTGACCAGCCAGCGGTATTACCGCTTTTCTTGGCTCTGATGTCGGGCGGTGCTACCACCCCGAGCGAGTGGTGGTACTACACTGCTTTCAAACGATGGCAAACTCTGATAGCATGCACGTAGCATGCGTTGGTGCTATTTGGGCCAAAAACTTTGGCCCAAACTAAGGCCCAATGGCCCCTACTTCGGGTTAAAGGATTAACCCCTAATCCTAACCCAAATTAATGTGTTAACTATGAAATTAAAGACATTCCTAAGCTATTACAAAGTCTGCAAGTCAAGTCTTCTTCCGTCGAGCTTCCGCGAACTTAGGCGGTCTTCCGCGATCCTCTGGAAACCATCCTGTGGACTCCCTAAAGCTCTCGGACTCCACGATGATCTTGGCGAGTTCCCCGAGCTTCTTTGGCAAGCTCCGATCTTTCTTGGCAAGCTCATGCAAACTTCCGACAAACCTCCCAAGCAAACTTTCAAAACCCTTCGGCAAGCTCTCTACTCATTCTTGGCGATTCATAAAAGCGGCCTCCCAGCGAATCTTGGACTTCCGTCAAACTCTCGAACTCCCAACGATCCATCGCACTTGATTTCGACCCTTTGTTTCGCTTTACGTCTTCATCCTTATCGTAGTTACTCCTGCACACAAACAACAAATACTCTACTTCGATCTAGACAGTTATTACAACGCGAATTGACATTCAGTTGCCCGGCACATCATTGGTCGGCGCTTTGTCCGATCCTTCGGCACATCACCCTCTCTAGCGGCTTGTTGCCCAATCGGCGGTTGACCTCCGCAACCCTGATATCCATGGCGCAACTCTGCACTTCTTGGTCCGATGCCCGACGTACGAAGCCTCCTACCGATAGTCGATCGAACCTCCGGCTCGACATCCAATATCCTGACGTGATCACCTCCGGCGCAACGTCAATTCCTCCAGCGTCAACTATCTAATCCTAATCGATAGTAGACCTGCGTAACTCAAAACGCAGTTAGACAATAAAACACACTCAATTAGTTTCATCATCAAAATCTGAGATTCAACAGTCGGAAGTACTGTCGGAACTAACTGACAAAGAATCGGGGACTTGCCGAAGGTTTCGGAAGTTCGCCGGAATGATCGTCGGAGGTTCACGGAGTTCACCGAGAAGGTTCGGAAGCCTACCAAAAATTCGTCGAACTTGCCACAAGTTCGGGAGCCTACTGGGAGTCCGTTGGAAGAAATCTGAGGGTGTGTTGGAAGTCCGCCGGAAGTCCACTGGAAGTTCGCCGGAGGCTCACCGGAAGAAAACTCAAAGCTCCTAGTTTAGTCTTTACTTAGAATTATGTCTAAATTTTATAGTTAGCACATAATTAGGGTAAGGATTAGGTAATAATCCTATTTAACCCTGGTTGGGGCTAACTAGGCCTTGTCTAAACTAAATTAGGTCAGATTTAGGGCCCATTCAGAAGTTCTAGAGTAGGTCTAGCGATTGCACCGCCAGACTGGGGCGGTGGCACCGCCCCAGGAACAACTTCCCAAATAGTTTGGGCGGTGGTACCATTGGCAGTTATTACCTGCCAATGGTGGTACCGCCAGTTCACAGAGCCTGAGGACTCTGTCAAGTGGTGGTACCGCCAGTTTGGGCAGTGGCACTATCAGTACACTGACAGAGCTGGGTGAACAAGCAGTGGTACCGCAAGTACCTGAAAATCTGGAATATGACTCTTTTTTGCTCCATTTTTTAAAGTCAATTGAGTCTATAAATACCCCTCTTTCCTCTGTTGGTAAAGCACCTTTTAGAACAATTGAAAACTGAGTCAAAGCTATAGCAAAATCTTGTTTCAATAGCTTAAGTGTTCACCTCCCTCTTTCTCTTTGTCAAAAATCTGTAAGAGAGTGAACCACTTATAAAAGTTTATAAGAGGAGTGTTTGGTCCTTCCCCTTCAAAGAAGTTTGATAGTGAAAGTTGGGAGCCTCATCGAAGGAGGCTTCGGAAGTGGATGTCGGTCAGTTGACTGAACCACGATACATTACTGCATACTTTGAATGTGTGAGCTTTTAAATTTCTGCATCTTACCTTTACTTAGCTATAAATCATTTGGTCTTCTTCTCCCTACTCTCATTTATATTCACTCGAACTATTTTTAGCTAAAACTTCTTTCGTCGAATTGAAATTTCCTTATGAACCAACTATCTTTGAAATTGGTTGCAAGTTTACAAGTTTCCACTGCACTAATTCAACCCCCCAAACCCCCTCTTAGTGCCGCTCAGATCCTAACAATTGGTATCAGAGCCTGGTCACTCACATTTGGTTTAAAACCCAAGAGAGATGGCTTATTCTGGCATACAAGAGGGTCATTCCATTACACGTTCGTCTATATTTAATGGGTCAAATTACACCTATTGTAAGACTCTATGAAGATTTTTTTGATTTCCATAGATTTCGAGCTTTAGAATATCATCGAAAATGGATTTCAAAAATCTTCTCTTCCGATGAGCGAATGGAATAAATCAGAGAAGAAGGTTTTTGCTTTAAATGCAAAAGCTATGAATGCCTTGTTTTGTGCACTTGATAAAAATGAGTTTAATCGAGTTTTGATTTGTGAATCGGCTTTTGATATTTGGTGTACTCTTGAAACTCTTAAAATCACTCATGAAGACACTAGCCAAGTGAAAGAGTCCAAAATAAATCTCTTGATGCATTCTTATAAACTTTTTCAAATGAAACTAAGTGAGTCCATCGGAGACATGTACACCCATTTCACGGATATCGTCAATAAACTCAAAGCACTTGGCAAAGGTTTTTCTAATTTTGAACTTATAACTAAAATTTTAAGATCCCTTCCAAAGAGTTAGGATCCAAAAGTCGTGGTCATTCAAGAGGCCAAGGGCCTTGAAACATTTTCTCTCGAAGAACTCATTGAGTCTTTGATGACCTATGAAATGATATGTCATGCTCATAATGAGCTAGAGAACCCCCTTCCAAAGAACAGGAAGGATATGGCATTGAGAAAACAAGAAAACCACTTGAAGGAAATTTCAAGTGATGAGGACCTTGATGATGAACTTGCACACTTAACACGAAAATTTAAAAAATTTATAAAAATAAATAAATTTAAAAATGACACTAAAAATTAACTTGAACCAAAAGAGGACCAAGTCATATATTACGAATGCAAGAAGCCAGGGCACTTCAAAAGTGAATACCCCCAAGCCAAGAAGAAGAAAGCTCTAAAGGCAACGTGGGATGACTCAAGTAGCTCCGAGGATGAAGAAGCAAGCAACAAAGAGGAGGCCAACTTTATGCTAATGGCTTTAGGAGATGAGGTAAGTGAGTTATTTAATAAAGATTTATCTTTCGATGAACTTTCAAATACTTTCCATGAATTGTTTGATGAGTGTAGAAGTATTAGTAAGAAGTTCAATTTATTAAAGAAGGAGCATGCTTTATTACAAGATAAGCTTGATAGTCTTCAAACTCCCTCTTTACCCCCATGCTCTAAGTGTGAACACTTAAAGGTAATTAAAAATAAAAACTTGCTACTTAAAGAGACCCTAAACAAGTTTAAGATCGATAGCAAGGGCTTAGACATAATCCTTGCAAACAAAGGTCATGTCGAAAAAAGAAGTGGAATAAGATTCGTGAGTGGATCTCGCCGAACTCAAATAACCTTCATTAAAGGACTAACACTATATATATCATCTCATTTGAAATGAAACTTTTGTTGTAAATCTAGACATGTTGCTTACAAATGTCCATATAAAAAACTTAGCCCTCATAGGTTGATATGAATTCCTAAAGGAATAATAAGGAACTCAATGAATAATGATAAGTTTAGTAGATCAATTTTTTAGGCACCCAAGTTCAAATAGGTACCTAAAAACTATCTTTTTTTTGTACACATTCACCCATAAAAGCTAGGAGCAAAAGATAGTACCTTGATAGTGGATGCTCAAGGCACATGACCAGAGATCCATCTCAATTCTCTAAGCTCACTAGCCAAGATGAAGGGTATGTCACCTTCAGAGATAACAACAAGGGTAAAATCATTGGCAAGGGAACTATAGGTAACAAATCAAGTTTTTCAATTGATAATGTGTTATTAGTAGATGGTTTAAGACATAATCTTTTGAGCATTAGTTAATTATGTGATAATGGATATATTATAAAATTTGAATCTAATGCTTGCATAATTGAAAAATCACACAATAATACATATATGATTGCACTAAAACAAAATAATGTCTATACCATAAACATTGATGATCTTAGGAATGAAATGTATTTTTCAGTTTTGAATTATGATGTTTGGCTTTGGCATAGAAGATTAGGTCATGCAAGCATGAAACTAATCACTTAAATCATATCTAAAGGACTTGTAAGAGGCATTCCTAATGTTAAGTTTATTAAAGACAAAGTATGTGATGCATGTCAACTAGGAAAACAAATAAAAACTAGCTTCAAACCAAGAATCAAATAAGCACCTCTAGACCAATACAATTGATCTATGTAAATTTATTTGGACCAATTGACACAACGAGTCTAGGAGGTAGCAAATATGCATTTATCATTATAGATAACTATAGTAGATACACTTGAACTTATTTTTTGGCTCACAAAAGTGATTTCTTTAAATTTTTTTCTAAATTTTGTAAACTTACTCAAAACGAAAAGGGTTTCATGATTTTATTAATTTAGAGTGATCATGGTGGAGAATTCCAAAACCATAACTTTCAAAATTTTTATGAATTTAATGGATATAACCACAACTTCTCTACTCTAAGAAATCCTCAACAAAATGGAGTAGTAGAAAGAAAGAATAAAAATTTATAAGAAATGACAAGAACCATATTAAATGAACATAGTTTACCCAAATACTTTTGGGTCGAAGCCATTAATATTGCTTGCTATGTCATGAATAGGGTTCTAATAAGACCATCTCTATCCAAGACCCCTTATGAATTATGGAATAACAAAAAATCAAATGTTTCCTATTTTAAAGTTTTCGATTGTAAATGCTTTATCTTAAATGAAAAGGATGCCCTAGGAAAATTTGATACTAAATCCGATGAAGGCATCTTTCTTGGTTACTCCTCAGTTTCTAAAGTTTTTCATATTTTTAACAAAAGAACCTTGATTATAGAAGAGCCTATTCATGTGGTTTTTAATTAAGTTTTTGAATTTAAGAAAAAAGATTTTGATGATGATCTTGGTTTTGATGGTTTGAATTTGAATGAATCCTCTCCTCAAAATGGCAACTTGGATGCATCTTCTTTCTAAATTTCCTTGCCTAAGGAATGGAAGTATATAGATGCCTATCCAAAAAAGCTAATTATAGGAGACACATCAAAAGGGATTCAAACTCATTCTTCTTTTAAGAATTTTTGTTCTTACACCGCTTTCCTCTCTCAAATTGAACCTAAGTGCATTGACAAAGCCTTCAAAGATGATTCTTAGGTTATCGCAATGCAAGAGGAATTACCAATTTTAGAAGAATGAGATGTGGAGGCTTGTTCCTAGACCAAGTAACCATTTAGTTATAGGTACTAAATGGATATTTAGAAATAAGCAAGATGAATTTGGTATCATGGTTAGAAACAAGACTAGATTAATGGTCAAAGATTTCAACCAAGAAGAAGGTATCAATTACGAAGAGACCTTCGCTCATGTGGCAAGATTAGAAGTCATTAGGATGCTCCTTGCCTATGCTAGTAGTAATAATTTTAAATTATTTCAAATGGATGTCAAAAGTGTTTTCTTAAATGGCTTTATTTCTGAAGAAGTGTCTGTTGAACAACCTCCTGGTTTTGAAAACTCTTCTTTTCCTAATCATGTGTTTAAATTGACTAAGACTCTCTATGGTTTAAAACTAGCCCCAAGGGCTTGGTATGAGAGACTTAGCTCATTTCTAATTTCAAATAATTTTACTAAAGGCAAGGTTGATCCTACATTGTTTGTTAAATATTTTAAAAATAATTTTCTTATTATTTAAATTTATGTTGATGATATTATTTTTTGTTCTACTAATGAATCATTATGTGAATCATTCGCCAAGTGTATGAGTCATAAATTTGAAATGAGTCTATTGGGTAAACTAACCTTCTTTCTAAGATTGCAAATTAAATAACCTAGTAATGATATATTTTTTATTTAATTTAAATATACATTAGAATTGTTAAAATGTTTTAACATGGATGGTTCAAAAGCTATAAATACTCCTATGAGTACTTCCACTAAGTTAGACATGGATGAAAGTGGAGAAAATTTTGATCAAAAAACATATAAGGGAATGATAGGTAGTTTGCTTTACCTCACCATAACTAGACCGGATATCATGTTTAGCATAGAACTTTGTGTAAGATTTCAAGCTAATCCTAAGTTGTCTCATCTTAAGGTCATTAAAAGAATCCTTAGATATCTTAAAGGTACTCCTAACTTAGGATTATGGCATCTAAAATTCGATGATTTTGATTTAAAAGCATATGCGGATGCAGATTTTGGTGGATGTAGAATAGATAGAAAAAACACATCCAGAACATGTCAATTTTTAGGACATGCACTTGTCTCTTGGACTTCCAAGAAACAAAATTTGGTTACACTATCTACAGTGAAAGCAGAATACATAGCTGCAAGTGCATGCTGTGCACAAGTTGTTTGAATGAAAAATACGTTAGAAGGCTATGGAATTCATTTTAAAAACATTCTCATAAAATGTGATAACACAAGTGCTATTTGTCTAACTAAAAATCTAATTCAATACTCTAGAACTAAGCATATTGACATTAAACATCATTTTATATGAGATCATGTTAATAACAATGGTGTCACTCTAGAATTTATTAATACAAAACACCAATTAGAGGACATCTTCACAAAACCCCTAAATGAAAAATAATTTGACTTCATTAGAAGAGAATTAGGCATGTTAAATTATCCTAATGCATAAAGATGGTATACATTCTTTTTCTGAAATTTTTCAACTTTGGTTTTGATAGTCTCACCTTGATATTATTATTTTCAGATTTTTGATGACATCTCTTTAATATCATATTTTGAATGGTGCTCTCATTTTCATCTCTCGATCATAATATTTTTAATCTTGATGAAGCCTTCATGATGTTGTAATATTTTGGATGATTTGTATCATGATGTAGTTCTCCTCCTTCGAATGATAGATCTCAATGATATAGTAAAAATTGATTTTATACTCCCTCCAAATCCTTTAAGCATGACTAAAAAGATTTCATAACTTGCATTTCATATGAAGCTTAACATATGCATAAATTAATATCATGAATTTTGCTTAAAAGAAAATTAAGCTCTACATTGTTCATCTCAGATTTTTAGTGTGCTAATCTCTACAATTCGAGATTTTAAGACTTAATATCCTTCACCTCATGTTTTCTATGAGAATGCTAAGTTGAATCTTTCTATGAAAATTTTGATATTAATATGTTTCACTTCATGAATTCATAAATGCCAAGTTGAAGTTTTATAAATTTTAACATTTTTTTTCTTACGGATTTTATCTTAAAAGTGATGTGAGATGTTTGATGAATGGCTTTTATGATCTATCCTTCCACTTTATAATGTTATTCTTGGATTTTCAAAATTACATCTTAAGCCTTTCATCCTCTTTCATGTATGAATCCTTCATAGATTGATAAATGATTATTGATCATTTTTTGAATTTCATAAACGAATTAAAATGATGGTCAAAATATTTTTTGTGACACATTTTATTTTCTAAGCCTTATGTATCAAATGTGTTTGATATTCTTGATAAATGACTACTCTTACATTTTTTTGTAATATGATACCTTATGATAACTACTTCACCTCCTTTTTATTGATGACAAAGGGGGAGAAGAATATGCAAATAAATTGATGACATGTGCAAATGACTTGATAAAATTTCTTGCATGCATCGTATTGAGAAGAATATGATAAATAATTTAACAAATGACTTATATGCATCGTATTATAATGACTTATATGTTGTGTATTGCAATATGATGGAATGAAAAATGTCTTATGTATTTTATATTGCAATTGGTATTGCTTTTGCCATGCTTTATAATTGAAAATTGGTTGATGTCTCTAAAAGCACCGTAAAGTGTATCACAATGTGTCACATGAATCACAAATGAAAGTTTTTTTTTTAATTAATTATATCATATCATATTTAAAATTTGGTTTCCTTTATTAATATGAAAATTTATCATTTGATGATGTATCATTTAATGATATCATGCCTTGCATTTGTATCGATATTATTTGATCCATGTTGTATTTCAAACTAGAATTGGTATCTCTTGTCGAAATAATAAATATCTATCATTCGACTTAAAAATAGGTGTCATGCCTTGACATTATGTAAAATACAAAGTTTCATATTTATGGATAAAAGTCATGCTTGTGAAGCATGACGATAAGTTAAACAGATAGAACTTATTGGTTTTGGTTTGAATTCAAGGAAATTGAATTCAAGTGTCTTCTTTCTCATAATATGGCATATAGATAGGGAGAGTTAAGATTAACTCCATCATCAATTGATTGTCATCATAAAAAGGGAGAGATTATTGAATCTCGGATTTTGATGATGAAGTCAATTGATAGGTTATTTGATCTAATCCATATTATTGAGATAAGTGTGCAGGATTAACTACGATAGCATGAAGACATAAAGCAAATTACCATAGTCAAGTTGTTTGGAGTTCGAGAGTCCACCGGAAGTCCAAATGATCGTCGGAAGTACTATCAGAACCAACCGAGAAAGAATCGGGGACTTGCCAAAGGTTTCGGAAGTTTGCCAGAAAGATCATTGAAGGTTCACGGAGTTCACTAAGAAGGTTCGAAAGCTTGCCAAAGATTTATCGAACTTGCCACAAGTCCAAGAGCCTATTGGGAGTCTACCGAAAGAAATCCGAGAGTGCATCAGAAGTCCGCCAGAAGTTCATCAGAGGCTCGCAGGAAGAAAACTCGAAGCTGCTGGTTTAGTCTTTGCTTAGAATTATGTCTAAATTTCATAGTTAGCACGTAATTAGGGTAAGGATTAGGTAATAATCCTGTTTAACCTTGGTAGGGGCTAATTGGGCCTTATCTAAACTGAATTGGATCAGATTCAGAGCCCATTCAGAAGTTCTGGACCAGGTCTGTGGTGGCACCGCCCCGGGAACAACTTCCTAGATGGTCTAGGTGGTGGTACCGCCCCAGGTCAGCGGTGATACTACATGACAAGCAGTGATACCGCTAGTTCATAAAGCCCGAAGACTTTGTCAGGCGGTGGTACCGTTAGTCTGGGCAATGGTACCACCCATTACACTGACATAGCAGGGTGAATAGGCGATGGTACCACCAGTACCAAGCGATGGTACCACCAGTACCAAGCGATGGTACCACAAGTATCTGGAAATCCGAGATGTGATTTTTTTTTTTTGCTCCATTTTTGAAAGCCAATTAAGTCTATAAATATCCCTCTTTCCTCTGTTGGTAAAGCGCATTTTAGAGCAGTTGAAAACTGAGTCAATGTTATAGCAAAATCTTGTTTCGATAGCTTAAGTGTTCACCTCCCTCTTTCTCTTTGTCAAAAATCTGTAAGAGAGTGAACCACTTGTAAAAGTTTGTAAGAGGGGTGTTTAGTCCTTCCCCTTCAAAGAAGTTTGATAATGAAAGTTGGGAGCCTCATCGAAGGAGACTTCGGAAGTAGACGTTGGTCATTTGACCGAACCACTATACATTGTTGCATACTTTGAATATGTGAGCTTTTAAATTTCAGCATCTTACCTTTACTTAGTTGCAAATCGTTTGGTCTTCTTCTCCCTACTCTCATTTACATTCACTCGAACTATTTTTAGCTGAAACTTCTTTCGTCAAATCGAAATTTCCTTACGAACCAACTATATCCGAAATCAATTGCATGTTTATAAGTTTTAATCCGCTACACTAACTCACCTCGCACCCCCTTAGTGCCGCCTAGATCCTAACAAATTTGAGATTCAACAACACATTTAGCAACTCATTTGGTACAGAGACATGGCAACGACATGGACAACAATGCCTCGACAGATGATGGCGGTTGAATCTGGAAAGTCATTGATCCCATCTACATAATTTGAGGGTGGTGCATAGACCAAAGAGTAGTATTTTACATATATTACCCAAAATTTAGATAATAAACTTGACTATGTATTAATCAAGTTTATACATAGAAAGGGAAGGAAAAGCTAGTAGATGATTTTGAGTAGATATGATAGAGCCTACACAATGTAGACATAGAATGAAACTCATCATATTCACAATCATTATATTATAGAGAATCTTATAGCCAACAACAGTATAGTGATAGTTAGTCATACTTCTTCGAGCAATTGTATGATATGAGCAACAAATAATTAGCGAAAGTAGAAATTCTAACATTCACCAATACATACCTTACGAGTCGCCTCAGACACTTGTGATTTACAATGATCAACCTACGATAATCATCACATTGATGAACCAATGACATATAGTGTATTGATATATTATGTTGCAGGATCATATTAATATATAGATATATAGGATCGAGGGCCTCGATCCACCACCCATGGAGTCCCGTCATTTATTTCGATTGTAGAATCAAGCATATTTACATATGTGATAATTTAATTTATTTGAATCTTAAAGTTTAAGTTATATATAAATTAATCTAATAATTTAAATAATTTATATATATATAATTTAATATTAATAGAAGGACAATTCGGAACGAACCAATATTATGAACCTTGCCCAATACTACTTCTCAAAACCCGAAAAAAAATATATGATACTATTCTTACTTAATTTATATTAGTTTTGTTGAAATTATACTAAATATTTATTTATTTCTAATTTAAAATTTTTATTCTAATTTTTTATTTTTTAAATATTTTTGAAGAGTTTTATGTCTTTATTAGCATAAAGCATATCGATTGGTACTCGATACCATAATATACCAAGCAAAGCTCGATACAATACGAGATTAAAAATCTTGATATTGTGACTATAAATGATAAAATAATATTTTATATTTTAAGAGATTATCAATAACAACATATTTTTAATAGTAAAAAGTAACTATGAATAATAAATTTTATTACAAATAACAAAAAGGATTTTTTTTTCTCGAATCTTCCTACTTTTGCATAGGAATTCCCTAATTATTTAAAATTATATCAACAATCCTTTATCCTTCTTACACCAAATAATTTAACTTAATTTAAGGTATCAAATGTCCAGGTCCAAATCTGACCACGCTAATCAAGCCAACGCATGCTGACTCGGAGGAGGAGAAAAAGAAAGTTTTTCTTCGTTTGCCAGTCTTACCTTCTCATCTTTATCCATGCTTCTCAACCCACCTGTCACCTCCCCTGACCTAGGACGTCTCCTTTTTCGATATTTTCTTTTTTTGTTAAAGCTCGGGACAGCAAAATGGTAGATGTGAAATAGATAGCTTCATCACCACTGTTCGACAACCGTCAGTTTTGACAATGCTTCGCATCATCATTACTTCATCGATCTTCAAACCTAAATCATCAGGTTTTAAATTCAAAATGCTGATCACTGAAATCATTAATGTTTTAACCCTTTTTCTTTTTTAACTTGTTAAAAACCTCACTAAAACCATTGGTTCTGATTTGATTCAGGACCGTTAAACCATGATCCAATCCGATTAGGTTCGGCACCATCGAACAATTAATGCAGCTCGATTCCGACTCATCTTGATGACATAGTCAACCGAAATAATAAGCATGCATCGGAACTAAAGGTGAATTTGTTGACATAGTCAATCGAAGGTACCTTGATATATCAAGGATAAACGCATTATGAAGCAATTCTTGACTGAGAGTGCTATCAGCTTCTCCTCCATGAAAACCATCCAATAAATATTTGTTCAGCATGTCTCCATGAGAATGTGGTATTGGGTCTTTTTCTAACTCACTCAGGTGCAAATCCTTTTCCCACTATAACTAAAATTAACTACATAGACAATAGCATTGCTTTTCTGATTTAAATTGTGAAAAACAACATAGATCAGGTTGATCCGCTTTGACTTGAAAGCAGCAGCCATCGGACACTTGCAGACCAACAACTCAACAAACAATTTCATGAAGATAGCTATCTTACAGGCTTAAATGTTCCTCATAATATTATTCATTTACCTGTATAAGTTATTTTCATGCTAAGATCCACTCCCAAAATGTCCAGATTGTGTTGCCAAAATATGTTGCATATATATCAGAATTGTAGTAAATAATACAGTGTAAAGAGCAGCAGGGTTAGCTCTCCAATGGGTAAATTTGGTGAAAGCAATGCAAGACTGTTACAGAAGGTTGATATTGATGCAGGTTCTCATGATCAGTACACTAAGAATTTACCGTCTTTTGCTTCTTTCTGCCTCTCGACACGAGATCTGGAACTGATTTCTCCCAATACTCAAGCATAAAGTTTTAACTTCAAAATGAAAAGGCCGACGAATCATGTAGGCTGCACACCACTCCATCTGCTGTCCTCGTCATCCATCCTGTTTCTGTAGCTGTATTGGTTTATCCTTATGTAAGAGATTCCGGACCATATTCCACGAACAAGAAGGATGCTTATGAATACCATGCTTCCAAATGTGCAGATGACCTACAATGGTTGCAGTAAAACTTGGAATGATTAACTTATGGAATTCCTCACTTAAAAGGAAAACAATTAACTTATATCTAGCAATTTGGTCTACTTCCAAATTTTAACACACACTTACTTTATAAACAACAAAAAATCACCTCTTCAATATGGAACTATACCTACTCTGCATCTACTTGTAGGGAAACATCTATGATGATAATCTTCAAGTAGGGATTCCTAAAATAGCTAGGAAGTTAAGGTTTACACCAAGATGGAGAAAAGAAACACATGTTGCAACACGATATCAATCTTAAATATCTGCATTGCCCTAGTGGAGTCATGAATTATTGCATACTGTGTGAAGAGCACAGTCCTCAACTTTTACTATGTGACATTATTTTTTTCTTTTGTGATTTGCAGTTCCATTCTGAGTCTTCTCATGTTAAAAAGGAAATATAAAAAGGTTAGTCCATATTTATTTGTTTGTTCTTTGTCATTCACTCTATTGTTTCCATGTAAAGAAAAAGTGTGTTATTTTAATTAAACTTCACATGTACGCTTAGAGACTTGTGCATGATATCCAAGCAATGTCTAACAAGCAAATTCAACATGTCAGCTATCCAGATGCAACATAGCTCATAACATCACATGTGTGCATATGCTGAGGCATATTGCAAAATCAAGTATTTGAGAAACTTATTTTAATAAACTATTAGGGAAACAAGTTATAAGAAATAAGTAAATGTTAACTGATTAATGCTACATTATTATGGACCACGCATTATAGCATGAATAATAGTAATAGCAGAAGTAATTTAATAGAAGGAAATATAAATCATACATTTCACTGCATTTTCATACATATGTGAACATTATTTTCATGCTTAAAAGGACTGTATGTAGAATAGGTGCATGTCATTGCATATATGACTTCTCTAATGTTAGATGATTTCCCAAGACTTTTCCTTGGTGGGAATCTCATGCACTAGATTGTCATATATAGAAAGGATGAATCTACTGCACTATCCTCCCACCAACGTAGGATCAGGGCTGCGACTTGAATACTGAACACCAATGCTGCAAAGGAAGAATCTTACATTTTCCCAATGCTCTACAAAGTCTCACTCTCATTAGGTTTCCCTTGTATGAAACCACATAATTCAAGTTTGCAAAATCACCATATCAACCTTATGTGTCATATGATTGCATTTGTAGATACTGTTTTCTGGAATACCTATCAAAGAGCATATGAGCATTACTACCACCTTTCATATCTAATATTGAAACTCATTTACACAATAAATTTTGTTTGCATACATTGGTTTACTCTTCCGTCTGTCCAAACCTAACTAGTGCAGATTAATATCCATTTTTAGCACAGACGATAGCATTGCCACTTAACTCTCACCTACGGTTATGGTTATATAGAATATTTACAACAGGACAAGAAAAACATTTTTGCAATTTGCAATCTTAAATGCTTGTGCATCATGGCATGTATGACAAGTACAAGAAGTAGGGATTTTAAGATTTCTACAAAATGCATACAATTCCAAAATGCATATCATTCCAAAATGCAAGAAGCAATTAACATTTCTTATAGTATCATAAGAGAATCCAAACAACCCTCTTCCACATGTCTACACAGATTACAATTAAGACAGTAAAATCGGTTCACCTATTAGACGAGAGCGAAAAAGAAAATAGGCATAGGTAAGGGAACATGAGTCAAACCAAGGATTATGAAGAAGAAAAGAGTTATATGTTTGCAGAAGAAGGCCATGAGTTTCTTAAAGATTGGAGTTGTTCATCTGATGTCTTTAGTAACCTTCCAATAGACCTACAGTTGAAATTCCTCTTTCAAGAACAAGGATGAGAGTGATGTCTTTGGAAGTACACCTTTTATGAAAGAAATTTACATATCCGATACTGATACTCATTTATACAGTTGGTTTGTTTTCACACATTGGTTTACTCATTGGTCCAAGTTTAATTAGTGTGGTTAGCAATATATAATTGCTACTTGCCTTTCATCTACAGGTATGATTATATTACAAAATTTGCAACTAGACAAAAAAAAAATCATTTTGTTGATTGCAATCTTAAATGTTTAAAGAAGCAGAGTATCAGTAGTTCTTAAAAGCAAATATGAACACAAAATGCAAGAAGCAATGGACAATTATTTATAGCAGATAAAGCTTCATAGAAGTTCTTCCAGTTTAAGCAACTAAAAATAGAGGGCAACAATGGTAGATTAAAGCACAAAAAAGTTTATAAAAAAGGAGTAGACACCGGTAAGGGAACTTAAGTCAAACCAAGGATTAAAAAGAAAAGATATTCTGGCCATATATGCCCATGAATTTCTTAAGGTTAAAGCATTTAATCTTATGCCTTTAATGAACTCAATAGATCTACAGTTACTTGAAATTGCTCTTACCAAGAATGAGCAATATCTTTGGAGGCAATCATTTTTTGCAACACTGCTTATGATTGACAGGAAGATGATATCTATACAGAAACAAAATCTGAAGGTTGATGAAATCTTTTGATTGAGTTTTTCTGCTTCAAGGATATATGGAAAAGCTTGTACATTGTACAAGCACAGGTGGGTAAATATAAGTTTAATTTTAAGATGGTTTCTTTCAGCACTGTAAACTAGAATTCCTTATGCTTATAACAGAATAAAATTTCGGTACTTATGAATATGATTACTGTATAATTTATGAAGTCTGCTAATCTACTCAAGCCAATTGCAGGTTCTGTTGTCCTAGTGCTGCTAGAAACTTTTCAACAAGCAATACCTTCAAACTTTCTCATGCTTGAAACAGTATCAGTTTGAATGAGAATGAAAATTCAACATCATTGGGAAATACCCACTTTCCTAGTAAATGGTTCTATCCATGAGCTAAGCATTGTGGTCAAGATGATATCCAATTGAAATCGTCCATCTTGTTCCCCAAGATGACATTCACCTGCTTAATTTGATTGAATTGCTTCTCTTAAAAATCCACCATAAATGCCAGGAACCATAAAATCTCTGATATCTAGCAATTAACATTACCTTTAGAAGTGGACTTGAGATTGAAGTTTGCTCGCCAGGACAGCTGAAAAATTGCATGCTTATCATTTGGAACTCTCAACTGTTCATCTGGAGATCAAACCAGCCCTTTTGCCCGCATTTAACTGATAACATAGGACCAGTAATCTTAAAACTTTAAATACGGCAGGCTGGTCCACCGCAAAAGGTAAAGGGTAAGGATTAGGGTAAAGTTTTTTATTTTTCGTCACTCATTCCTAGACTTCGTTCCTCTTGGCCACAGCATGCTACTTCAGTTGTCCACTGAATTTGGCTGCCACATTTCACACTCCAAAATCCTAGCTTCGGATTGTCACATATTACTTGTCAGTGAACAAAATTTCCAAGGAAGAGACTCACCCTTAAGTAGGATAATTGACCTTGCACATCACATTTGAGTGATTGAACATAAGACCAGAAGCAGCAGGAAGAATTTGGAAGGTTTTCTAATGTTAACTATGATGGCTTGTTTTGATACGGGAACAGATAGAAATAAGAACTCACCACATAAAGATAGCTACTTGTCTATGTAATTAAAGAAACATCATGCAACAATCAACAACATCAATACTTGAACAAAACCTTCTAAAGCAATAAAGCAGAATTACCTCAAGGAAGGCCTTGAGAATCCACAAGGACGCCAGTATCAGTACCCCGTTGACCGAGAACCCCACCTATTCGAAAATCAACAAAAAATAACCATCAGATGCACCTTCGCGTTCCTCAAATTTCCCACCAAACGCAAACAGAAAATTTGGAGGAAGAGAAAAACAACCTAACTAGCAGACCTAAAATTCGATCATCGCCGACACCGAAAGGTTGGGCATACCAATTTAGTGGAAATGGCAGGAGGCAGCATCGCCCGGACGGCCCTTCGGGCCCGTCGAGAGATCTTTCGGAACACGCTGTGTAGGAACCTCGCGAGCAGATCCAAACTCCTGTCACCCTCATCGTCATCATCGTCGTCGTCCTCCCCATAACTTTGGCCCCCGAGATCGCCAACCCACGCCCGAGGGTCGGGAACCACAGCCACTGCCTCCTGGCGGCCAAAAGACCAGAATTTTCGATCCGAGGTGGAACCTTTACCAGGTTTATATGCCTCTTTGGAATAATTTGAGGTAAGGGGTCAGAGGTGTGATTCGATACCTGGGAATAAGAGGAGAACCTCTTGGAAGCATACGGAAGAGGGGAAGAGAGCCGAGAGGAAGGAGGGAGAGCGAGCGAGCGAAGAAGGAGATCGCGGCGACGGTGGCTACTGGAGGGGCGCGGCCATCGGAGGCGAGAAGAGGAGAAAGAAACGGAAAAAGAGGAAGCCGCCATGGGATATGACAGCGAAGGTGGAGCAGTTAATGTCTTTTTATTTCTTTTAAAACACCGAAGATCTACCTGTGTTTAAGTTTATTTACATATTATTTATCTGCTTTTTTCAAAAGAAAAATCGATAAATTCCTAAGAAAGCCTAGGTTTTGGTTTATTTTTATAGAGCACCTCTTCTTTTATAAGAGATGAGATTAATCCTAATTTTTGTCTTATCGATTGTTGCCTCCACTTTATCATCCTATCGTGATTGCTCGTTGTCTCAACATGATCATCTATACCTTGTTACCCTGATCATCTATACCTTGTTACCTTTATCATCAGTTGTACTATTACCTCCACTCCGTCATCCCTATTATCGAACTCAAGCAATGACCCGCACTTGTAGAAGGATTGGAGTAGCCACAGCAAATGTTCCGCTTTGCGTAAACCATCATACCTCCCCGAGCTGCTCTGCTCCCCTAATTGAGCGATAAACGAGTAGCAAAAGTACAAGATGGAAATAAGTAGAGATGTACTACTTCCATGAGAGCTCAAAATGTATGAGGTCAGTAGTAATTTTTTAAAAAAAAATAATAAGAGACAATATGTGGAAAAAAATAAAAACTTAGGATTTTTTTGAAGTGAGTTTCTTAAACTTATGGAAAAAAACATTTCAAACCTAAATAACCTGATTTAATTCTAACTGTAACTTGTTCAAGACCATCCCATGCCGATCCCAGCACATTCAAGTCCTTCGAAAATTCAAATCAAATCCTTGTCGTGGTATCAGTTGTAAGAGTTAAACAGAGTTAAAAACCATCATTTTTTTTTTCCTATCATAACAATTATATCAAATACTATATGTAACAACAGTAAAAATGGAACATGATCAACACCCTTTTCACGAACAAAATGTTCACTATAACAGGCCCACAACAAGTCTTAAAAGGTAAAATAAAGATCACGGACCCGACCACCATTATAAGAGTACAAATGCGTAACAAAGACCACAATAAAGTTACAAAGAACAGTATCAGCGCCAGTTACATGAACCTGTAGAAACACAACAGATTAACTCCAAAAATATCATAAACGCTTTTTATAGGCAATGATCCTCTTAAGATAAACTGACCAACTATGATTCTTGTCCATCAAGATCAGCCAGTTCAGCAATTAATTTTTGGCCTTGGCCTTTGATCGACACAGCAGCACATGTAGATCTAGGATGATAAAATTATGGGACTTCCAGAAAAAATGCAAAGCCAAGATACATAAATGAGACTTCAAAGCCAAAAAGACTTTCATCTCCAACAATTTAAACACCAGAAAACTTCACTCAAAACTACCCTGTTCAGAAAACTCACCTATCTTTGCCTAGTAGTTTTGGGCAAGTGAACTCTGGTGATCCACTGCACTGCTAAGCATGTTTCAGAAAACCAATGCCTTTTCAAGTTCCAGAGCAAGAATCCTCCACAGCCACCACTTCAGATGAATCATATGCCCTGATGACGCTCTTGCTTACAGTATATTACACGAGCTAAATGCTGCATCTAAGTGGACATGCCAAGAGCTGTGTATGTAGAAAAATTCTTGTGAGCTTATTTCATTTGAAAATCTAAATTAAGATTTGAAAATAATTCATCAAACCTTCTAGGTCCTACAGCGGACAACAGATTATGCAAAAAATACATCAGTAGTTGCACTTGGATACTAGATTTGCACGTATCCCATAAGTTTTAACCAACAATTTATAACAACTTGATTTTAATGTTTTGCTCACATCTCCAATTATGGGCATATTGTTACTTCGTTCAATATCCTACTACGAGCATGAATGATGTGTAATACAATGATGATTGTCTGTGAAAACAATACCTACATAAACAATCAAACTGTGCAAGAGAAAAGAATGCCTCAAAGCCCAACTCAGTGATTGGCAATGCCTCAGTTGACCAACATCCATGCCATCCATATGGAGCATTTATATCTTGTCTTACTGTCACCAAGTCTTTCCTTGCTTCTCATGTTCAACTTTAATTAACTCCTTGTAGTTGTTTATGTTAGCGATCCTTAAAACATTATAAAAGTAAATTGCCTTTTGTTCTGTCAATTCTAATGGCACTAAACGATGTCAACACTGAAGATAGTAACTGATAGTTCCTAGCCTCAAAATACTCATACTAATAACAAGTCATTTTTCATTATCTGCCATTTGACTTAAAATACATGCCAAAATCATGAAAGACAAAAATTCCATTGACCTTTTATTATTTTAAGAATGATTCTTTCAATTCATATCTTGACCATGAAAACTCCTTTTTTTTATATCGCCTACCTGGCCCACTTAAGCCAGTATTATCCCCCTTAAAATGAGATTGAAATTGGCAGGGTAGTAAAGTAGGAAACAGGATGGAGTTTGCAATGAGTTAGTGTGATTGGTCGTTAATGGCATTTGGAAATAGGTAGAACTAAATTCATGAGTCCTCTTCTCACTGCCACCCCTACAAAGCAGTGAGGATCATGCTGGTTTTTCAATGACCAGAATGAAGAACAAGTATTTTATCTCACTCATTCTATACTTGTTTGACTGGCTAGGAAAAGCACGCTATGCTTTATACAATAGGATTATATAACTCGACATATAAATCGGGGTTCGCCATACTAAGCTGTATCGCTCAATATGGGTGGTAGATATCAGTTCGACAAGGGACCGATACAAAGACCACCCTCTATCAGACAGTACCCATTACATGACCCCGTATCGAGCAATACAAGGTCTATACCGATCGGTAACGATTAAAATCTAACCATTATCGATCAAGGGCTTAGATTGCCCTATTTCAAATAGTCAATTTAACCATTTGAACCATAGGAAAGGTTTTTAAACCCTTTCGTTTGCCATAGTCGTCCAACATACAAAGGCAAAGACAAAAGGAAAGGTAGTATCATCAATTACATCATTAGAAAGAATCGAATCGGATGATAAGATACCTTAATTGCATTCAACAACCCGCTTGGTCCAGAGACATTGTAGCGACATGGAAAAGAGTGCCTTGACCGATAATGGCGATGATGTTATGGAGTCATTGGTCTCATCTACATAATTTGAGGGTGGTGCATGGACCAAAAAGTAGTATTTTACACATGCCACCCAAGATTCAGGTCATGGAGCTTAACAAGGTATTAGTCAAGTTTATACACGGAAGAGGAAGGGGAAGACAGTAGATGATTTTAAGCAGATGCGACAGAGACTACACGACGTAGACACAGGGCGAAGCTCATCGTATTCATAATCATCATATTATGGAAAATTTTATAACCCACAATAGTACAATGATAGTTGATTATACTTCTCTGAGCAGTAGTACAATGATCGATCTTATGATAAAGAGTAGCAAATCAGTGGCGAAAGTATAAGTTTTAATGTTCTCCAAGCTCCACACCAATACATGTCATAATCATCCTTGTCTTAGGAGCCATCTCGGACACATGATTCACAACAATCAAACTATGACCATCACCATATCGATGCACCAGTGGCTTACGGTGGATCTATATACTATATTATGGAATCATTTTCAGGATTAGGTTTGATAAACATATCAAATTGAATACAGATACATAGAATCGAGAACCTCAATCCACCGCTCATGTTGTCATATCATTTTTTTTATGGTAAAATCCGATATATTCACCGATTGATTATTTGATTTATTTAAATCTTAAGGTTTAAGTTGTTTAAAAAATAATCTAACAATTCAAATCATTTCTTTGTAGATAATTCAATATTAATGGAAGGAAGGCCTAGAATGTACCACAAAATTACTTCACAAAGCTCGAAAAAGATGTTACTATTCTTTCCTAATTTAGATTTTTTTGCTAGAATTAAATAATTTATAATTACTTCTAACTTCAAAACTCTAATCTAACTTTTTTTCTGCTTCAAAGGAATTTTTTAGACTATTTTTAATAATTTTACTGTACCATTAGTACACCCAGGCATACCGACATATGGCATGTCGGTACACCTTGGTAGGTACCATATGGATAGTTGGTTGGTATACTGGTACAGTCCAGTAAAGGGAACCTTGATATAAATTATCTCGAATGTCAATAGTTTAAAGTAGTTGAGTGAGAGGTAGTAGACTTGAACTATCGTAGCTTATGATTGTTTGATGGATCGTCTCTCCCTAATTTTGAGGCATTACATTTATTAAACCTCAAAAGAAACCAAACATTTATCTTACTAGAAGTAGACACAAGAACTTCTGAAATGCTGATGAATTGACCAGAATGGGAACCTTGACCATCTTTAACCTTTAGCCGAAACTTATTTAACAAGACTAAATGATAAAATGGCCTAAGTAAGACTTAAAAGGATATCTCAACAGTAATTACATAATCCCTGCAGCATATGGACATAAAATTAATCCCTAATGAAGAGGAAGTAAGTATGTTTATATCATTGAATCCAACCAGGAAAAAGCTAGACTATAGATTTATTCTAAGAATTGATGCATAGTTGAGATGTTGAAGCATCATGGAGTAATTTAGCTAGATTTATCCTCAGCATTGATGCATAGCTGAGATCTTGAAGCATCCTGGATCGATTTAGCCCATTACCATCCTTGAACACTTATCATCTGTTCCTGATACCCAAATCCAACAAAATTGACCTTAAAATGCCACCTCACTATCATTAGGGCATATCTGGATGACTAAGAGTGACTCCACAGAAGTCATTTGCAGTTGGGTTCAACCACTTCCTGGTGTTTAGATGCCTGAAGTGGGACCAAAGTATGTCCAAAGGAACGATGTGAGGAACTTCAAAGCAGCCAAAAAAATCTGGAATCAATTTTCTCCAATGGAGGTCCAAGTCAGTGTCATATGTAAAGTTTCCAAAGGGAAGAACAACCCAACCTAATCTCTCTCTTTGTTCCCTCATCCCTCTATCTGACCCAATCTCTCCTGCTCCATCCCTCCACCATGCACAGCCTCACTGCTATCGCTATTAACACTGAAACCAGTCCATCCTACCAAGGTATGTGTAGGTCTAACCTTGTATCCAATTTCATTTAAAGCCCCAACATATGCTATTGTCTTGCTTTAGATATTTTTAGATTCAAGATGAAAATTTACCAATAAATGCTTTTATTGATGGAGCCTTGTTTTCCTAAAATCATCTTCCATAATGCATCAGAGGCAAGGTTTCAAATCTCAACAGTACCTGTCAGGTACACAGCAATAATCAACAGCCTGAACAACAGGCCAAGTAGTGGCGTTATATATATAGATCAATAACAACACAATCATTTTCATAATTTTTTTTATTCAATATACCAGGCAGTATAAGTGCATATACTCTTGGGTACTACTGTACCGATCTAGTAGGTTCAAACAGTGTTGTTGGGCTGCAATTTAAATCCTTGAGTCAGAAGAAGGCATTTTGGACCTTTTCTATATGGTAGCATTAGGGCATACTGTACCGATTTAGTAGCTTCAAATACTGGTATCGGACTGAAATTTAAATCCTTAAGTCGGAATAAGGTATTTTGGACCTTGAGACAATGGAAACTGGCACATTTTGGGATGCCATGTTAGCCATATTGCTGCCACCCATGGGTATCTTTCATCAATAACAGGGACGTGGAGGGGACTTCTGTACTCATCTATTGTTGAGATATTGAATTAGATTTGTGGAACCATTCACATGAAATTTGGTAATTGCAGAGCTTAAACTTTACATAACTTTAATATTTTGGTGACTACATCTTAGTGAAAATAGATATTTGTTCCTTTAAAGATGTGTTGTTGTAGATATTAACAATGTATATCACAGTATTCATCCACAAAAAGTGACTTCGCTTGAAGTCACTTCAGAAGAACTGGTTTCAGATAAAGTGACTTCGCTTGAAGTCACTTCAGAAGAACTGGTTTCAGATACTTGCATCACTTGTCTAACAACAGCTCTAACTTTCTAAATTCCAATCACACAAAATAAGCTAGATTTCAACAGGGATAATTTATTAAAAATCCAGAGAATTAAAAACATTTAAGAAGCAGTCAGGGGCCTCACAAAAATGTGCACATCGTTTGTGGAGATAAATAACTTCTGCTTACATTAATGGAGATGATTTAGGTCAGTTATGATTCATAAAGTATATTCTAATCATCTCTGGAAATCACTTGATTGATGTGCCACTTAGCAAAAGCTTTGGGAATCCACAAATTTTAGTATAGTATAGTAGAAGTAAGCATTAGGAGAGATATTCAAATGTGTAAAAAACAAAGAATATAATTTGTCATCTCTTACCAAGAGAATGACACTGGTTTTAGATGGCCCTAATGATAGCATTTCAATTCCCTGCAAAACAGAGATTTTGGTAAATACATACAGAAGACATTGAGAAAAGTAATGTGGACTTTCTTTTCAGTGTATAAACTCTACTAAACATAATATAAAATAACCGACTATTAGCAAACTGAGATCTACCAGTCCAACCAAGTACTGATAATGATACCATAAACTCAGTCCTGCTGGATATATCATTTTTGCTTTCTTTATTTAGTGATACTAGGTTATACAGCTCAGTATGCCGCTTGGTATCTCAATGTCAAATCAGTCCAACCAATTAACAAAACCAATATCGAACAGGTATTTACAACCATGCTAGTGAGTGTAATGATCCTCTCCTTATATAATGTAATATTTAAACACAAAAGGTATTTAAATATTACATTATATAAATATTTGTCTGGGTGTTAGGCATTGGAAACACTTTTCTGGGCCAACCTAGGTGTGTAGGCTCAGGCTCGGGCTGTGCTCACCTGGGCTCAAACTCGATTAGACGAACAACAATTACAGACATCTTTAGCCTGCATCCAAACCACACCTAATAGCCCAAACCTAGTTCAGTTAAATCAATTAAAGAATCAGATATGTAACCCCTTGCCACCAAGTGCCCGACCCAAGCCCTAATTCCTCTACCCTACACCAAACTCTCCCTCACATTTGTGCTCCATTACCAACTCTCCTCTGCTGAAATCCCCTGTAGGCACCGATTTTCCTGTTTCAAATTTGCCACTTTCCACTTGTCTTAAGTTTTTCTTTGAAAAGTTTAAATAATTAATTAATCAGATTGAGTACTCTTAATTTATCTCCATAATTGTATATAATATAAGGTAATTAAAGGTAAATATCCATATACAACGAAGTGCAATTTTTGTATCATTTTTTTAATTCAAAATATACCAACAGATAACAATTTTTGCATCTAGCAAACAACAGCCCTCTTGTATGTTATTAAGTCTTACCTAGGATCTATTGACTAAAACGATTAAAAAATGACTAATTACTAAAGAACAAAAAATGACTAAAAAATCTACGACAAGTAATATCAATCAGCTGCATCATCATTCATTGAAAAAAAACTGAATACAAACCTGAATACAAAATGCAATTCCCAGTATATTGTTTGCCAGCCAATGCTTTTTTAGAGCATACCAAACATAGAAAAAAGATTCTGGTACTGAAGCAACAACCTGAGACCTGGTGAATTTCAGAGAAGCATGTTACGATCCTTTATTTTCTAAATTTTTAAATAAAATTTATGGAGTTATTTAGTTCGTAGGAAGTCATATAGTGATTTATTTAATATTTATTTATAAGAGTCCAAGTCCTGGTGGACTCTAGGTGAAACTCTATAAATAGAGCTGTATTTGTTCATTTTCATTAAGCAATCAGGCAATGAAATATTATTCAGTCTTTTGACTAAACCCAAGGAGGCTGATCCCCTCGAAGTGATCAAGGATGCCGATCCCCTCGAAGCGATCATTTATCTCATTTTCTTCCACTTCTCCTCTGCTTCTTTTATTTCTTCCACGATAAAACCCTAAGGGGTCTTATCATTTGGTATCAGAGCGGTGATCCTCGGTGTTCTCGCTGCAACTTTGTCGCAACTATCAAAAAAAAAAAGAAAAAAAAAGGAGAGGAAAGGACAAACGCAGAAGAACGCAGCCACGCGCGGCCACGTCCTCTGCGTTCGCCTCCCTGGCGGCCACGCAAAGGGAGTCCCACCGGCGGCCAACGCACCTCCGCCGCCGCTGTTTTCGGCCCGTGACCGCCGCTGTCACAACCTCTGGCCAGCGATCATCTTCCCGGCTGCTGCAGCATGAGAGGGACCGCTGCCGCTGCCCCATGACCTGCGGACTAACGCAGCCCGGCCCCCCCGCAGCCACGCAAAGATTGAAGCCGCTGCTGCTTCACCATCAACGTCGCTGCCCCTGGCCAGCGATCTCTCCCCTGCTATCTTCTCCCCACAACACTGCTGCCTTCTTCCCCCTCGCTGCCTCAGCCGCAGCGATCTACAGCCGCAGCCACCCTTGTTCTGCGGCGAAACAGAGCAGAAGAACACAGCCGGCCGCTACCATCACTGTCGCTGCCCCCGGCCAGCGATCTCTCCCCTGCTGCCTTCTCCCCACGACGCTATTGCCTTCTTCCCCCTCGCTGCCTCAGCCACAGCAATCTACAGCCGCAGCCACCCTTGTTCTGCAGCGAAACAGAGCAGAAGAACGCAGCCGGCCGCTACCATCACCGTCGCTGCCCCCGGCCAGCGATCTCTCCCCTGCTGCCTTCACCCCACGACGCTGCTGCCATCTTCCCCCTCGCTGCCTCAGCCGCAGCGATCTACAGGCGCAGCCACCCTTGTTGTGCGGCGAAACAGAGCTGAAGAACGCAGGAAAGAAAAAGGGCAGAAGAACACTTCCGCTGCTCTGATTCCCCTTCCTCGCAGCGACTCCCCACGACGTCGCTGCCATCCAGCCTCCGGCGCTCTTCCCCCTCGCTGCCTTAGCCGCAGCCGCCCTGTTCTGCAGCGAAACAGAGCAGAAGAACGCCGGAAAGAAAAAAGGCAGAAGACGTCGGCATCCGCCCGCAGCCACTGCCCCTCTCCACCACCGCCGCTGCAAGCGACCATCGCCGCCGCTGCTTCCTCAACCGTCGCTGCCAGCGTGCGGTGTGACAGAAACAGGGCAGCACCGCCGATCTCAGCCCCGGCGCTCTTCGCTGCCTCCTTTTGGGTCACAACTGCAACCGCCACAGCCGCACGATCACTGCCCCTCTCCACCACCGCCGCTGCCAGCGACCATCACCGCCACTGCTTCCTCAACCGCCGCAGCCAGCATGCGGTGTGACAGAAACAGGGCAGCCCCGGCGCCTTCCAGCTTCGGCGCTCTTCTTCCTCGCTGCCTCCCCTTGGGTCGCAGCCACAATCGACATCCGCAGCAACCGTCGCGGCCGCAATCGACGTCCACTGCAACCGTCGCAGCCACACCCCAGTGCTGCCATCCAACCGCCCTTGCTTTGCGTCCTCTGCCGCAGAACACCGCCGCTTCCCCTCCTCGCGGCAACTCCCCACGGCGTCGCTGCCATCCAGCCCCTGGTGCCCTTCCCCCTCACTGCCTCCCTTCGGTCCCAGCCGCAGCCACCACAGTCACTGTCGTTTCCTCCCCTCTTCGCTGCTGGCATCAACAGCAACCGCCGCAGCCTTGTCCGCAGCAACCGTCGCAGCCGCATCCCATCGCTGCCTCTCCCTTGCTCTGCATCTTGTCGCAGCCGCTGTTTCCACCAGATTTCACCGACATCGCCGCCTTCCATCCCCCGATGCTCTCACCCCACACAGCAACAGCTGCCCTCGGCATCCACTTCCTCGGCATCTACAGTTGCAATGGCTATTGACAACTCAATACAGGCCTGAAACATTAGAAACCAGATTTAAGAACCGATTGCAGGAGACCCTTAATGAATTCAAAAGAAACCTGCTGAAGAACTTTAGTAAGTTTCAACAAGATGGATAGCTCGCTAAAATTCATCAGACTTCTACAGTGTTAGAATATCATAGCAGATTCAAACAATGGTCAAATCAAGCCACAGATTGGTCTAAACGACAACTAGTGAACACCTTTATTGAATGGCTTAATCCAGATATCAAATGTGAAGTTAAGGCTCGACAGCCTCGCACTATGATAGCAGCAATTTCATTTGCACGTCTACATGAGGAAAAAAATCAACCGGGAAAATCATCGAAACAGAAGTGACAACAAACAAATGATCAGCGAGCCACTAGCCCCATCTATTCCCAGCCAAAACTTTAACACCCGAGAAGAGCTCAAGGAAAGATCAACAAATGGTTTGTGCTGGCATTGTGATGAAAAGTGGAGTAAGAAACACAGATGTAAACAAGGGCAACTTCTGATGATTGAACCAATTAGGGAGGATCCGAAAGCTGACAAAGTTGACTCCGATCATGAAAGTATGGATTCTGATAAAAATGTTGGACCTATTACACATACAGAGTATGCATTAACTGGCTATTCTAACCCGCAAACTATGAAAGTTGAAGGAATTTGGGAACATCAACTGTTACAGTTCTGATTGATACCGGTAGCACTAACAATTTCATGGACAGTAAAGTTGCTAACCGATTGGCCTACCATATTGAAGACTGTGATAAATTCGAAGTAAAGATTGCTGATGAACGAACTTTAACTTGTGACAGTATATGTTCAAAAATAAAATTGATTATACATGGTCAAAAACTACTGGAGGATTTCTTTTTGCTACCCTTGGAGGACTTTGATTTGATCATTCTAAAGGGAAGACGAAGAAGTAAGACCACAGCTGCTATTAGCCATGGGATGGAGAGGGCTCTCAAGAAGACTACAATGACTACTACACTAAAAGGCCGACCTGTTGCTCACACTATCAAAAGGTGGAGGTCATACTTACTTGATCAACGAGTTGTGATACGCCACAGATACCTTGTGCTGAAAGAGAAGCTCCTCGAATTTGATACTGTTCAGCCTTGAGGACAAGGCTGATTTGAAAGAGGTGGAACTGTTACGATCCTTTATTTTCTGAATTTTTAAATAAAATTTATGAAGTTATTTAATTCGTAGGGAGTCATATAGTGATTTATTTAATATTTATCTATAAGAGTTCAAGTCCTGGTGGACTCTAGGTGGAACTCTATAAATAGGGTTGTATTTATTCATTTTTATCAAGCAATCAGGTAATGAAATATTATTCAGTATTTTACCTAAACCCAATGTCACGCCCCCCTGAAATTATCGCATTCAGAAGGTGTGATCCTGTCTTAAAGTTTATAATATTAGAATTCAAACCACAAACAATTCCAGGATCCAAACTTATATTTGATGACACTAACAATCATTCAAGTCGCAAATCACATCCAAAACCCATAATTCATAAAACCTGTGCAGTTTATAATTCATATACCACATTACTCCAAGACTTATAAAATTCAAAACCAACTCAACTAAACAATATCCACATCATAAAATTCACAAATGAGGGAATCCATGTAGTTACAAAACTAACATTTACCACACGTTTATATCATCATACCATTTAAAATACACATTTCAAATCCTAACATGAGAGGTCCTCCAACCTTTACAAAACATATAAGTTTAGATTTACCATCGACATTTCACTAAACACAAAATATACTTATACAACAAAACATATCAACCACTAAAGATCAACCCAAAATCTTCTAGCTTTCCCTTCCTCAGCCCAATTTACACATCCTAGAGACTGATAAGCTAACCTGAAAATATTATATAACAATGGGATGAGCATAACAAAGCTCAGCAAGTGACTAACATATCCATAGCGATAGGAGCAGTTCAAGCAGGCTCGGTATCAAATTACAAAAGCATAGCTTCAAGGGTTTAATGAAAAGCATCTCATATGATATAAAATCACAAAGGGTTATCTCATTTGAAACCGGCATTTTACATAATAATAGGAGAAAGGAAATTGGAGCATTTCATTAGCAAAAGAAGCATTTAGGTGCATATCAAAGACGTAAGAGTGTTTGGGAGCATAACAATGACATACGATATACTTCAAAGTATAACAAGTGAACCGAATAACCAACACAAGCTTGTATGTCATTTTTGATGTAGCATGCATTCCATTTTTATCCAAAGCATAAATATAATCTCATAAGCAAAGCTTTGGATATCATATCAAGAAATATAGAGGCGTTGTGGGATCACATACATAACGTGATTCATCCATTTCGGGATGATCACCAAACATTAGTCTCTCACTTCTGGGAGCTCCATCCACCCACGTCTGAGTGAAGTCAATGGGGCCGGCAGAGCAATCGCGGGCTCTAAGCATAACTCCCTTTACCATTTCTGGCAAAGGTTCACATTATCCCACAAGACACCAGAGTACAAAAGGATAGTACAAACAATAACATTGACCCATATCGAAAGCACATGTGAAACAATAAAACGTGCATGCGCCTTTACGAAATAATACGATGCAAACATATTCTTTCACAATGCATTCAAATTTTGAAATGGAAATAATAGCATGAGTATACATGGATTTGGAACAATAGTATAAAGCTCAATTGAAAGAAGGACTTTAGCTGAATTCCGTTTCCAACAAAAAGGACAAAACAAGAATAGGCAAACTTGACAAAAATTTGGTTCGACGCTGCAATTTAAGAGTTATAATTCCTGAGTTGATTGAGTAACCAAATATGCTTCAATTTACTCTAAATTAGTGTCTTTTGAAAGATATAATAATCTAGATTCGGATTAACAAAGTTTAGTATGAATTAGAGGTCTCCACAGGAAATTACAAATCATTTAGTGACAACAGGTCAGAAAACATCATCTATGTTTTACTAAATCTGTAGGGTCGACTAAAACAAATATTTCAGTTGGTATCTGTACCCCAAATATTTCAAACAAAATATGAACGGAAAGCTTTATGAGTCTACTTTCCAATAAGGTTAGTTTTATCACAATTGGATTTGTTCACAGTGAGTTACAAGTAATAGAATACCCAGAGGTCAGAACTTGGAATCTCTATTTTACAGATTCTATGGGGTCAATTCAAATAAATGTTTAGATAGGTAATTGAACTCTAAATTCATACATCCTGGTCTCAAAATAAAGATATACAAGTGTATTTTCGGATGGGTTTAATTTTGCTTAAATACGAATTCAGTACAGAAAGTTATAGACATGACAAGGCAGAAAGGACAGAATCTGGAAAAGAAATCCAGATTCACTGTTTGATGCATAATTTGCAGAAATATCATTACGAAACTTCAATCCTCTAAAATTTTTAGAATTAAGATGAGAACAAGGAGCAAACTTACTTTAGGATAGGGTTAGAACACTTGCCTTTGATCAATTTTGATCCCAATGAAAAGTATTGAGCCCAAGGACCCTAAATCCCTAATTCTCCTTCTCTTCTTTTCCTTATCTTCTTCTCTCTTTCTCACCCTTTCTTCTCCACGTTGGCTGCCTTCTCAGTTTCCTTAGGAATGAAGGCAGAGAGTCTTAAACGGTGGGATTTGTTATTTTGTGCATTTTGCAGTTTAGTCCTTATGTTACATATTTTTACAATTAAGTCCTCCGAATTTTACAAATAGGTCCTCAGAATTTTACAAACGGATCCTCACATCTTATAAATAGGTTTTTCAATTTCATTCAAACTCATCTATCAAATTTAAAATGGATAGTAACTTTGCTATTAAACTCTTATACGAAAATTTAGAAACAAGGAATGCGAGGGATGTTACACTCTCCCCCCCTTAAAAGAAATTTAGTCCTCTAAATTTATCATACCTCTATCATTGACAAGATGATGATAAACTTTCTTCATTTCCTCCTCTAGCTCCCAAGTTGTTTTTTCTCCAGAATGATGTCTCCATTTCACTTTAACGAGAGGGATGACCCGATTCCTTAGGATTTTATCCTTCCTATCAATAATTTGAGTGAGCTCCTCCAGATAGGATAAGTCTTTATCAATCACAATCGGCTCATAATTTATGATATGAGAGGGATCATGCACATACTTTCTAAGCATTGAAATATGAAAAATATCATGGATCTGACCTAAGGATGGTGGCAAGACAATCTTGTAAGCGACAGAACCAATTCTTTCAAGGATCTCAAAATGTCCAATAAACCTTGGGCTTAACTTTTCCTTCTTCCCAAATCTTGCTACGCCTTTGGAAGGGGAGACCTTCAAGAATACGAAATCCCCTACTTGAAACTCAATATCTCTTCGTCGGTTGTCTGCATAGCTCTTTTGGCAACTCTGAGCAGTCTTTAGCCTTTTTCTTATAACTTGGATCTTTTCAGTAGCCTCTTGTACTTTATCTGGTGCTAACAACTTTTTATCGCCAACTTTCTCCCAACATATAGGCGTTTTACACTTCCGCCCATACAAAGCTTCATAAGGAGCCATCTGAATGCTTGAATGGTAACTATTATTGTAAGTGAACTCAATAAGGGAAATATCTTTATCCCATTCACCTCTCCAATCCATAACATAGGCTCTGAGCAAATCCTCAAGTATTTGAATTGTTCTTTCAGATTGACCATCGGTCTGAGGGTGATAGGCAGTGCTAAACTTTACTTTGGTGCCCATAGACTCTTGTAATCTCCTCCATAATCTAGAAAGAAATCTGGAGTCTCTGTCAGAGATGATCTCCTTTGGAACACCATGAAGTCTTACTATTTCATCAATATACAAATCGGCAAGTCGATCAAGTGAATAAGTCATATTGATCGGTAAGAAATGTGCAGATTTGGTTAACCTGTCAATAATGACCCAAACAGCATCATACTTCCTAGAGGTTCTGGGTAGTCCTGAAACAAAGTCCATGGTAACACATTCCCATTTCCATTCAGGAATATCCAAAGGCTGCAACAAACCTCCAAGTCTTTGATGTTCTGCTTTGATTTGCTGACAAGTTAAACACTTTGAAACATACATTGCAATCTCCTTCTTCATACCTTCCCACCAATAATGACTTTGGAGATCTCTATACATTTTAGTGCTACCAGGATGCATGGTGTACTTTAAATTGTGACCCTCCATTAGGATTTGGTTCTTGATATCTGGGTCATTTGGAACACATACTCTATCCCCAAATCTCAAGAGACCATCCTCTAAAATTTGAAATTTTGGCTTCAATCCCTTTTCAACTTCATTCCTAAAGTATATTAAATGTGGATCTTGTAGTTGTCCTTCTTTAATTTGTTGCGTAAGATCAGACCGCACTTGAATAGAGGCCATCAACATCATTGAATTTTGCCCTTTTCTCATGACATTCAAATCACAATTTTCTTCTGAGAACCTCGGTTGTTTCACAATCAGACTTGCCATAAAGCTTGTAGATTTTCTACTAAGTGCATCAGCTACAACATTGGCTTTACCTGGGTGATAATGGATGGTACAATCATAATCCTTTAGAAGTTCTATCCATCTCCGTTGCCTCATATTCAACTCTTTCGATTAATATACTTTAAACTTTTGTGATCGTAAGGATTTCAAATGTCTCCCCATACAAGTAATGTCTCCAAATTTTTAGAGCAAAGATGATTGCTGCTAATTCTAGATCATGAGTTGGATAATTCACTTCATAACTCTTTAGCTGTCTCGAAGCATAAGCAATTACTTTCCCTTCCTGCATTAGAACACATCCCAGCCCCTTTTTTGAAGCATCGGTATAAACTACAAATCCCTCATTACCACTTGGAATAGTGAGAATAGGGGCACTAGTCAATCTTCTTTTTAGCTCTTGGAAACTTTGCTCACAATCATTACCCCATTCAAATTTCATATTCTTCCGAGTCAGTTTAGTGAGGGGATGAGCAATTTGAGAAAATCCCTCCACAAATCTCCTGTAATAACCTGCCATACCCAAGAAACTTCTAACTTCAATTACATTTGTTGGTACTTCCCAATTAACTACTGCTTCCACTTTCTTTGGATCAACAGATATGCCCTTTCCTGAAATCACTTGGCCTAAGAAAGCAATTTCCTTCAACCAAAATTCACATTTGCTGAACTTTGCATACAGCTTCTTTTCTCTTAATATGGATAATACATTTCTCAAGTGTTTTTCATGCTCCTGATTACTCCTTGAATACACTAATATGTCATCAATGAATACAATTACACACGATCATCCAAGAGTGGCTGAAATATCCTGCTTCATCGCCCCATAAAAGTCTGCAGGGCATTTAGTCAAGCCAAAAGGCATTACTAAAAATTCATAGTGACCATATCGAGTTCTAAAGGTGTTTTTGGAATATCCTCCTTCTTGACCTTCAACTGATAGTAACCTGATCTTAGATCAATCTTGGAGAATACTTGTGCACCTGCAATTGATCAAACAAATTATCAATCCCGGTAGGGGATACTTGTTTTTATGGTCACCGATTCAACCGCCTATAATCGATACAAAGCCTCAATGTCCCATCCTTCTTCTTAACTAATAGCACTTTGAGCACCCTACTTGAAACACTGGGTCGAATGAAACCCTTATCTAATAACTCTTGTATCTCGCTTCTTCAATTCCTCGAGCTCGAGTGGTGCCATTCAGTAGGGAGGTTTAGATATTGGGGTCGTCCCGGGGACTAAATCAATAACAAATTCACCTTCCCTGTCTAGTGATAGTCCAAGCAAATCCTCCGGGAATACATCAGGGAACTCTTTAACCACAGAAATTTCGTTTAGGTGAGTTTCTTGTTCTGAATGCTCCTTTACATATATAACATAACAAAAATATCCTTTCTACATAAGGCGTTGAGTTTGAAGTGCCGATATTAAGCAAGGAGGCAAATCATGCCTAATACCCTCAAAGTAGAAGATAGGCTGATTTGGTATGCAGAAAGTAATTATTTTTGAATAGCAATCAATACTAACATGATAGGAAGATAACCAATCCATGCCTAGTATAATATCAAAACCTTGGATTTCTAGGAGTATCAAATCAGCAAAGAGCTCATGTTCTCCAATAGAAATCAAACAGGATGGATAAACCAAATTTGTAATCAAGGAATCCCCAACAGCAGTAGTTACGTGTAGCAAATAATCTAGTGGTTTAGGCTGAATGCCCAAGTGACAAGCAAAATAGTGCGAAACAAAAGATAAGTTGGAACCAGGATCAAACAAAACTTTTGTATTTCTATTAGAAACATATAGAATACCTTCAACCACTGATTTAGAGGCTCTGGAATCTTATTCTGTGATAGCATATACTCTAGCATGGGTCGCTGGCTTAGGGGCTATGGCTCTTTCTTTTTGTTTAGTGGGCGCCTCTTACTTTATGATCCAACTTTCCACAGCAAAACAGGCTCCAACACCCGAAAACACTCACTTGTTTCATGATTACGTCCATATTTTGCACACGATAGAGTTCTTTGTGATAGATTTCCTTTCTCAAATCTAGGCACCTTTACCCTTTTGCTACTTCTTTCTGCTTCATTTCCTCTCTTACTTCTACCAACAAACTTATCCTTGCTATTCTTGTCCCTGATTTCTTGAATCTCCTCCAAGTCTTTTTCAAGAATGAAAGCTCTTTCTACCACCTCGAAATATGCCTCAAGTTTTAAAGTCGATATTCGACTTCTTATGGCTGGCCTTAATCCCTTCAAACCTTCTTGCTTTCCTAGATTCATCGTCAATCATATGCGTGGCAAATCTAGAGAGCTCAAGAATTTAGACTCATTTGGCTACCACAAATTTCCTGGATGAGATTCAGAACTCCAATTCTTTCGCTCTCTAATACAACTGGAAAATATTTATCGTTGAACTTTTCTCAGAAATGTCTTCCAAGTGAATGGCTCATGTCTAATTTCAAAATCCTCCTTATTGTTCTCCACCAAAGGTGTTCACCTCTCCCTCTAACATAAAGGTAGCAAGAGAAACCTTCGGATCATCAGGCAATTTAAAACGTCAAATATTTTCTCTATCCGCATCATCCATTGTTCTACTACCATCGATCGTGGCTCACCACTAAAATTGGGAGGACTGAGCTTCTTAAATTGTTCAATTCCAAACCCAATCCGATTTAAAGTTCCTGCTCCATCATTTCTTTCCGGTCGGACTTGTTGTTGCATTACTTGTGTCATAGCCTCTAGAGTTTTCACAATTCCACTCAATTGATCAGAAGTAGATGCAACAGGAGAACCAGATGACCTCGTCATTCTTGCTTCCTAAAAATAGCAAAAGAGAAATTTTTAATCAATCTGCAAATAAAAATCACTAAACCTCAAAATTTATTATACATCTAGCATATCAAAATTCTTAGTGATCCTCAAATCATGCTCTGATACCACCTCTGTCACGCCCCCCTGAAATTATCGCATTTAGAAGGTATGATCCTGTCTTAAAGTTCATAATATTAGAATTCAAACCACAAACAATCCCAGGATCCAAACTTATATTTGAGGACACTAACAATCATTCAAGTCGTAAATCACATCCAAAACCCATAATTCATAAAACCTGTGCAGTTTATAATTCATATACCACATTACTCCAAGACTCATAAAATTCAAAGCCAACTCAACTAAACAATATCCACATCATAAAATTCACAAATGAGGGAATCCATGTAGTTACAAAACTAACATTTACCATACGTTTATATCATCATACCATTTAAAATACACATTTCAAATCCTAACATGAGAGGTCCTCCAACCTTTACAAAACATATAAGTTTAGATTTACCATCGACATTTCACTAAACACAAAATATACTTATACAACAAAACATATCAACCACTAAAGATCAACCCAAAATCTTCTAGCTTTCCTTCCTCACCAATTTACACATCCTGTAGACTCGATAAGCTAACTCGAAAATATTATATAACAATGGGTGAGCATAACAAAGCTCAGCAAGTGACTAACATATCCATAGCGATAGGAGCAGTTCAAGCAGGCTCAGTATCAAATTACAAAAGCATAGCTTCAAGGGTTTAATGAAAAGCATCTCATATGATATAAAATCAAAAAGGGTTATCTCATTTGAAACCGGCATTTTACATAACAATAGGAGAAAGGAAATTGGAGCATTTCATTAGCAAAAGAAGCATTTCGGTGCATATCAAAGACGTAAGAGTGTTTGAGAGCATAACAATGACATACGATACACTTCAAAGTATAATAAGTGAACCGAATAACCAACACAAGCTTGTATGTCATTTTTGATGTAGCATGCATTCCATTTTTATCCAAAGCATAAATATAATCTCATAAGCAAAGCTTTGGATATCATATCAAGAAATATAGAGGCGCTGTGGGATCACATACATAACGTGATTCATCCATTTCGGGATGATCACCAAACATTAGTCTCTCATGTCTGGGAGCTCCATCCACCCACATCTGAGTGAAGTCAATGGGGCCGGCAGAGCAATCGCGGGCTCTAAGCATAACTCCCTTTATCATTTCTGGCAAAGGTTCACATTATCCCACAAGACACCATAGTACAAAAGGATAGTACAAACAATAACATTGACCCATATCGGAAGCACGTGTGAAACAATAAAACGTACATACGCCTTTACGAAATAATACGATGCAAACATATTCTTTCACAATGCATTCAAATTTTGAAATGGAAATAATAGCATGAGTATACATGGATTTGGAACAATAGTATAAAGCTCAATTGAAAGAAGGACTTTAGCTGAATTCCGTTTCCAACAAAAAGGACAAAACAAGAATAGGCAAACTTGACAAAAATTTGGTTCTGACAGAATTTAAGAGTTATAATTCCTGAGTTGATTGAGTAACCAAATATGCTTCAATTTACTCTAAATTAGTGTCTTTTGAAAGATATAATAATCTAGATTCGGATTAACAAAGTTTAGTATGAATTAGAGGTCTCCACAGAAATTACAAATCATTTAGTGACAACAGTCAGAAAACATCATCTATGTTTTATCAATCAGTAGGGTCGACTAAAACAAATATTTCAGTTGGTATCTGTACCCAAATATTTCAAACAAAATATGAACGGAAAGCTTTATGAGTCTACTTTCCAATAAGGTTAGTTTTATCACAATTGGATTTGTTCACAATGAGTTACAAGTAATAGAATACCTAGAGGTCAGAACTTGGAATCTCTATTTTACAGATTCTTTGGGGTCAATTCAAATAAATGTTTAGATAGGTAATTGAACTCTAAATTCATACATCCTGGTCTCAAAATAAAGATATACAAGTGTATTTTCGGATGGGTTTAATTTTGCTTAAATACGAATTCATTACAGAAAGTTATAGGCATGACAAGGCAGAAAGGACAGAATCTGGAAAAGAAATCCAGATTCACTGTTTGATGCATAATTTGCAGAAATATCATTACGAAACTTCAATCCTCTAAAATTTTTAGAATTAAGATGAGAACAAGGAGCAAACTTACTTTAGGATAGGGTTAGAACACTTGCCTTTGATCAATTTTGATCCCAATGAAAAGTATTGAGCCCAAGGACCCTAAATCCCTAATTCTCCTTCTCTTCTTTTCCTTATCTTCTTCTCTCTTTCTCCCCCTTTCTTCTCCACGTAGGCTGCCTTCTCAGTTTCCTTAGGAATGAAGGCAGAGAGTCTTAAACGGTGGGATTTGTTATTTTGTGCATTTTGCAGTTTAGTCCTCGTGTTACATATTTTTACAATTAAGTCCTCCGAATTTTACAAATATGTCCTCAAAATTTTACAAACGGATCCTCACATCTTATAAATAGGTTTTTCAATTTCATTCAAACTCATCTATCAAATTTAAAATGGATAGTAACTTTGCTATTAAACTCTTATACGAAAATTTAGAAACAAGGAATGCGAGGGATGTTACACCCAAGGAGGCCGATCCCCTCGAAGTGATCAAGGAGGCCGATCCCCTCGAAGCGATCATTTATCCCATTTTCTTCTACTTCTTCCGCTTCTCCTCCACTTCTTTTATTTCTTCCATGATAAAACCCTAACAGGTCTTATGAAAGCAGCTGCAAGGTGAAACATTAAAAAATAAACATCTATCAAGAAGAAATGATGAGAGATGACCACGGCACATGTCAATTATGCTTCTTAATAGAAAGGGAAAGACTATCTGCTGACTGTGTTCTTAAACACAAGGTCCTCACTAGCACAGTGCAGAAAGAAAAGCTAAAATAGAGCGTGTAAGGACACATAAGGTGCAGAAATCATAAAAAGTTAGAAATAAACATGTCTGCTGATTATGGATGGAGAGGCAAGTCTCATATAACTAGATCTCTATAAAAATTCAGTGCCCCATTGGCCCATCAACAGAAATTCTAGCAATGTAGCATGCATACCTATCACAGCTTCCTGCACTCCAATTTTTGACATTCAAAAATAGAGAACTAAACCAAATGAATTTTACAGCGCAAGCTCATGAAGTCTAACATCTAAAAGAAGACTGTACATGCACTAGATGGATTAACCCAACAACAAAAGACATTAAGAAGATAGTTATTGTTCAACCTAAAGACGAGATATAGATAAATTGAGAACAACCAATATGTAGAATTGTCACATATAAATCCCCATTTTCATATGAAAACCCAAAAAGGATCATTTTCTATTAGAAGAAATCATGTTGAATGGGACAGCTTAATCATTCCAATCAAACAATGACCTAAGAAAATATATGTTAGCTGATAATGGTGTTACTGCAGATGAAAAATGAACAAAGAGTGCAACAACAAATAATATTGAATATATCATTATAAGAAGCATCGAATTGTCACGCCATACATGTCAGCTACACATCGAAAGTAAGATGAAGATAGAAAAGTTCCAAAAATCAAGTACAAAGCTTATTAGAACGATAAGAGCATGAGACACTGTCAACACAAAATAATTTGACAATCATATCCAAGATATCAGAAAAAGAAAAGAAACAAAGTATAACATACCATGGAAATAAGGAACATGCCAAACAATGAGGTCATTGTTCCAATGTTTTGGAAGAAATTGGTTGATTGCTGGTAATAATGTTACCCTGCATGTCAATGTTAGCAACATCTGAAGTGCCTGCACATATGAATTCCACGGAAAATCATTGACCAGATCTCATTTTACTAAAAAAGACAGCTACATACGAGAAAGCCACAATCCCAAGAACAAAGAAGCAGCATGTCAGTACTGCACTAACAAAATCTTTGGCTAAAAACTTGAAAAGCAGAAACTGTGATAATAGCATTGCACTCCCAGCCAAAGGAAATCGCATGGCATGTTCATTTGACATTGTCTCCTGAACATATTTCATAATCTCAGGATGTACTTTTGATATGCACTACTCTTTAATCTAAACCAAAAATAGAACAAACTGTAACCTAAGTGACCACCCAAAAGAAGAAGAAGACTCACTAAAGGTAGTGTTAGCTTGACTGACTGATAGCAACCAACATAAACAGTTAGGCATGCTGTCAGAACAACATTTATATTGGGATTTACCTTCACAACAAGTGGGGCTAAGGTCAAACCTAACATGAAAATAAAGATTAACATAAATTATCAAACCATAGGCCTAGCAATCAAACAAGATATCCTTTACAACCAAGCTACTTACACAAGAATAATTTATCAAGCTATAAGCCTATGAATAGAAAAAGATTTTTTTTTGTAATTTAGGTAGTTAAGAAACCACCTAATTGTAAACCCTTCAAGATAAACTTAACCAATGCAACAGGTCTGGACAGTCTTAAATGCCACATAGATTGTGTGATCTACCAGGTCTTTACCTGTCCAAGAAGGAAACAGAAGGCATGCCACTCGTTAATGGTGAATATTCCAAAGCCAGTACATGTGTCAGAACAAATCCAAACAGCCTGTTAAGCACTCCAAAGTATTGGCCAGTCTAGCCTAATGGAAAACAAATCAGTAAGAGAAGGGTCATTATGGCTTGAAATGTTTTGACTTCTTCTCTCCACTGAATCAAACCTCATGACTGTTTGTCTAAGAAAATTTTGGAGAAAGAAGAGGTAGACCCTTCTTGCTTCTCTCCAGTGTCTCCAATTTCTGGTCCAATCTCCAGCCTTAATCAATGAAGAAGATGAGGGGCTAATCACAACTTAGTTCCCTTTCCTATCAGTTTTCCCTTTTCCCTATCGTGGTATGTTGCCGGTCTAGGTGGTTCTTGAAGCTGCTGTGTTAGAATAAACCTTTATGTTTGCTTTAACCCAAGACGTAAGAATCTTGTCATGATCATGGCTTTTAAGTGGCAAAAGACCAAGCACATTCAGCCAACTACTATAGAAGCTCATAGAAGAACTACAGATTACAGCTGCCAAACAAGTAATATTGTGAAATATACAAAGCAGCATCTCCACAATGGCACCAGTTTTTGTAGACGTTTAAGTAGATCAATTCAGGAATGAACATATCAAATAATTCCACACCATTGTAGAACAGAAAAAATTATTTCAATAACATGATAAGCAAAATTAGCTGAATTCTCAGTGTTATAAAGCTCCCACCATATGAGCTAAAATATAAGCCACGGCATCATAGCCGAAAGAAGAAAATTTGCAGCGCGTTCATGTGTTTTCATTGTAATCAACTCAGGGTCAGTAACGAATGATTATTACAACACAGAATGAATAGAGCAAGTTGTGGATCTATGAATTTGTAAGGCGAATAAGATCTATGTATGGTTCAGCAACAAATCCAGTGCTGGATCGGGGGTATGATCCTCCCAGAACTCAGTCCCGCATAAGAAAAAGCAGCAAGCATGTAGAATTACCACTATGCGTCTCACACATCAAAATCTACGATTAGCACTTTGGAAGAAAACTGAAAGTAGTAAGTTATATATGTTTTAAGGAAAGGTAAAGGAAACAAGGAGTCTAAAATTGGTCTACCTAAAAGATAAAAAGAAAAGAATTTGACAGACACGGGATATGACGATCGAACCCTATCATCAGATCCCAAGAAAAAAGATTCAACTCTCTTCACCCACTGAAGCACTCTTCATGGGCTGTCAACCAAATTACTGACCCAATCAAAGAAAAACCAGAACTCAAGGAAGTTATAAGAGAAGCCGAATCCCACCAGAGAGCTGAAAATTTAAGAAAAATTAACAGAAAAGTATCAAAATTTTAACGCAGGCATTACATACTTCGGCAAAACCAAATATTACGTCCGCTATCCGCCATCAAACAAAGGCATCAACCCAAATCCTGTAACATAATCCAAATCCAATTCTGGCACTAAAACGAAATCGGACGCCAAATAGAGATCCAAGAACAGCACCGAAGGGGATCGGAATAAGAGTTCCAAACGATCCAGAGAGTCTCACGTTTGCTTCCTGAAATCGAGGGAACTTCGAAGCCGCTGGATCCGGGGCCAGGTATCTCGGAATCGGCTGCATGAGACCTCTCTCTCTCTCTCTCTCTCTCTCTCTCTCTCTCTCTCTCTCTCTCTCTCTCTCTCTCTTCGTGCTTCTGAGCGTTCCAACGTGCCACAGACCGATCCCAAACGCGCAAAGCTAACTCGGAGTCGCGTTCCGCCTGAGTCTTCTTCGGACGGGGAGAGCAGAAGACCACGGCGGTGCTCACGAATTTACATATATTTTTTTGTCCGGGCCCATTCAATCTACTTGAAAAGAATTTACATATATTTAAATTAAATTTAAGCTAAATTTAGATTTTTTAAAAAAATTACTTAGCAGGTCTTGATTTAAACTTAATTTGAATCTAAGTGCTTTAAATAGTTGATGGAACTGATATTTGAATTTAATTTAATTTGTTCTTCCCGCATGACTACTTATAATCGACCTGATCTTTGAATTTTGCCGACTGGCAGTAGAAAACATCAGATAATGTATCCCACGTTCACCGTTCTTGGTGCTCATGGAAGCTTTGGGTGGCGTCTACATACAGTTAAGTTCATGTGCGACGAGGAGTCTCCAGGTTTGCAAAGTATGTTCTCTACACGATACAGGCCGCGAATGAACTGGAGAATGTGCCAGAATGCTTTGGTTGCTTACGGATCCTTCCTTCCTGTACATGTTTGGTGCTCTTCAGATCACACTCTCAGCAAGAGAAAGGCACTCGAAATTGTAAAACTGAGACATGAATAATCATAAAAATGATGAAATCAGCGTACAAGACGCCCGCTGATGCCCCATCTGGAGAGAGTAAATGGGCTCATCTTATGTCTACAAATAAAGAGGATGTTCCTGACACGAATACTCATCACCTGACTCTTTTTTAAAGTTGCCATCATTTCAATATGCTCACATGCTATTTTGATTTTATAACTTCAAAATTCATGCAATAGTCAAGGAGCGACAAGAGGAAAAAAATGAACACGGATTTTAGAATCCAATACACTGAATGTACTATCTGAGCATGGGTAACAAATAAAATTTTGGCAAATGTCTGATCTCAAGATCTCCAAGGAACTCCAGGAAGCATAGAGATGCATAAGGAAAAGAAATCCTTTACGGGAAATCCAAGCATGATGGAGGGAAAAATGAAGCATGGAACCATGATGCTCATCCCCTCCACCGTGAACTGCCGTGAAACAGCATCTTACAGCTTAAAAATTATAGATGTCTGAATCATCTTTGCGCTTGGAGCAATGTCGCAGCTACGATTGCTTCAAGATAGCTGAGGTGCAAGGATTGCTGGTTCAAGACTATAGTTGTCATTCAATATCAATCATGATAACGGAAGTACAGTTGCAAAATGCAATATCCCATCAAAAGGAAAAGGAAGCACTCAAACAATATCAAACCCCATAGATGGGTTTCGTAAGGCACATGTGCAAAACTATTCGGCTTGAAGATAACAGCAGGTAGCACTGATGGGTGTGAGGAAATATCCGAAACCTAAGATGGGATAGATCTATTGTAAAAGGACGTATAGATACTCTGGTTAGATGATACGAGATAATTAGCATTAGCGTAAAGGTCCAATGAGAACTTCATTAAAAACTGCAAAAAAAAATAAATAAATAAATAAATGCTCTCAATTGAACTAAAGATGCTATCTTATATGGAGTTCAATGGTGGGAAAAGATCTAAGTAGCTAACTCTATATAATTGGGACAAAAAGTTAGCTAACTCCAAGTCAGCCATAGTCATTTGGTAGTTGCTGACTGTGAGTGGTGTTGGTTTTATCAACATTAATTCTTTATATATGACATATTACTTGTCCAGACTGAAAGATACAAAATCTATTTCCAGAAAGTAACAAGGAAATCATGATGTGGAACCAAAAACATGGGCTAATATATAACGTGACAAATATTTTCGGGGACAGGCTTGCAAACCTACTTCTTAAGAAACATCGTACCATAATAAACAATTAAGATCAACTGGATTTCTCACTTCTCCAAGAGTAAACTGCATAACAAGCAGCGTTAAGTAAAAATTAGTGAGTCGAGAAAAGTGCAGAATCGTTCTGTGTTTGTAATTTGAGTTACTTCAATCAAATCTTGAGCAATATATTTAAGTAAGAGCTATTTCTTTACTTTATGTTTACTTTGCAGACCATGATATATATACAGAAAGAAAGCAAAACACTCAATCATGAGGCTTTTCCTTTGACTAATTACCAACAACTGCTCAACCCGTAGATCTTTTCATGTTTTGTTTGTACAAAAACAAATTCTTTGTGCAGGTAACTTCAACTGTGACATTGTTGTAACTCATTCCTTTTCTTTTGTTTCCTCTGATCATGTCTCTGCTTATTACACCTAATGAGTAGTGTCCTTTTTCATTTGTTCCTAAATAACACTGACCGAAAGAACAACACATAATGTTCATAGAAAAAACATGCTGCATGGGCGAGCCAGAGAGGTGTACAATCCTAGATGACAAGAAAGGAGGAGCATTAGGACCAAATACGTTGGACCGATAAATAAAGTAATATAGCATGAGATAGATTACAAGCTAGGTTTGATAGATGTGAACAAAGCTTCCTAAATCACAGACTGTAAACAATATGGTGCCTTCATTCCCACAGAATCATATCATTTTCAGTACATTTTAGCAAGCAAACCATGGAAATTTGCCTTGAAGACACGGATATTTTTCAAGAAGGAAAACAAGCATAACAAGTAACCATAACGAGAAAGCATATGCGTAGTTGGTAACATAGATACACCCACATGAAAAAGAGGCATCAAGGAACGATTTTGAAAGCCTTCATCTTATCGATGCAAGAATTGAAAGAAGCTACCGTGTTGCGGAACCCCAAGAATCCATGCTCCTTGCTTTTGTTCATGCTGTCAAGGTGCGCCAGCTCGATGCCCAGAACTACGTCAGCGAACCACCAAGTCGCCACTTCCTCCAGCTTTGTCGGCACCAGCTCATTCTCCGCGACGATCTCCGCCCATACCGCCGCCTTCCCCCTCATCTCGTCCTCCAGCTTGAATCGGCTCGCTTCCCCCTCGTACCCGACGGATTCCAACCCAAACTGATCCGCAAGAGCCGCCCACAGATGCTTCCACTTGAACAAGTCCCCGTTGCTGATATTGAACGCCTCGTTCTTGGCGTACGGGTCAACAGCCGCCCAGATCTGCTGCTCGGCGATTAGGTCAGCATCTGACGCGTCGTTGAAACCGTCCCATGTCGTCCGGCTACCGAACCACTTCAAGGGCGCTCCTTCCTTCCGGCAGATGGCCGCGTAGACGCAAAGGGTGCCGATTAGATTCATGAGGCTGGAGGGGGAGAAGCCAAAGATGGTCGTGGGGCGGTGGATCGACCAGGTCACTGCGCCCTCCTTCTTGGATAATTCGTCGAACAGCATGTCTTCCTGATCGTAGTAGAAGTTGGGGACAGGGAGGCGAGGAAGGTCCTCGTAGAAGGGCGGATCATGAGCAGGAGCCTTGCCAATGGCCTCGAAAGGACCGACGTAGTGCTTGCGGCCGGTCTGGAGGCAGACGTGGCGGAGGTTGGGCGCCGAAGGGACGACGGCGGAGAGGACGTTGCGGAGCATAGCGGAGTTGACGACCCGATTCTCGGCTTCGGTGAGGCGGTTGGCCCAGGCGACGTAGAAGAGGTGGGTAACGTCGGTGAGCGGGGAGAGCTTGGCGACGGCGTCGGCGGCGTCGAGGACGTCGCACTGGATGTGCTGGACGCGGAGAGTATCGGCGGCAGCAGGGGCCTCGGCGTCAGCCGGGGAGTAGGAGTAGGGGAGGATAGCAGAATTAGGGGGGCGGCGGGAGACGGCATAGACCTTCCAGGGGCCGCCGGGGGTGTCGGAGAGCGGGAGGATGTCGACGAGGGAGGTGCCGACGATACCCGTGGCACCGATGACGAGGGCCACGCTCTCGTACTTGGGGACGGTGGAGGAGAAGTCATCCTCCAGCTTCTTCCTGGCCGCACCAATGGCGCCCGCCCACCACCAGCTCATGTCGACGAAGTGCTTGTTGGTTTTCCTTCTTCGGAGTGAATCAAGCAACAAAAAGAACCGGAAGTAGAACGAGATCCAACAAGCGAAAACGAGAGCAACGCTATGAATGGGGCAGACCGCAAGACATATATAGTACAACAAAATTATCGGAATACGGTCAGCAAAGCATTTGATACGATGGAGGATCCTCGGGACTAATTACATATTAGTTCTGAAATTAATTACTTTTAATATTTCGATTCAACCCTTTCAAAAATTATATTAGTATTCTATACATATAAAAGTAAAATATTTTATTTTATTTTTTTTATATCATCGATTTTGCTGTAAAAAATAACACATACTCAATAGTAAATCACAGTGAGATAGAATCAATACATGCTCATTAGTAAAATTTTCGTTAGTAAAATTAACAATATAAGAAGAAACAAAATTAATATTTTATTTTAATAAATATAAAAATCTTAATATAACGTTTGAAAATATAAAAATCGTAATACTAAAAATAATTAATTATAAAAAAATAATATGCATGACATGACTTTCGAAGCTATTATAATAAAACTTAAAATAGTTAAATCGATCTAATAAATATAAAAATATATTTTTTATTTTTTATAATCTTGAGAAAGAGAGAGATGAAAAACAAGGAAGTGAAAGAAAAGAATTAAATGAAAAAGAGTTTTAAAAAATTTGTTAAAATTAAGTAATAAATTAAAGATGTTCACATTCATTCGCAAAAGGCATTCTAGATTTACTAGAAGTTCTTAGAATGACATTATAAATGATAAAAATATAATTACCAATAAAAATTTCCTGTAAAAGAGGAAGAATTAGATTAAAGAGTTAGATTAAATAAAAATATAATTACCAATAAAGATCTGTCAAGAAGGACAGATCTGGAACAGAGCCACTGCACTTTTAGCTTCTTGGAAAAAGTGTGATTCTTGAAACAACCAGGTATTGTTTTCATCTACTACTCTTTTAGCTGCTTGGAATGCTGATAGGTGTCATCTAAATCCATGCAAGGTTACCTGATTGTTCCACATATTTCTGAAGCTATTAATTCATCCAACCTAAACATGACATTGGATCAGCAATACTTCTGGTAGCCCATTACAGTTTACTCATTTACTTCGACAACGTTACTAAAAGCAGAAGAGAAGACTATATAAAACAATACACAGGTTCAACTAATAATCTGATTCCAAAATTTTAGCATTATGCGCATTGGTCCATTTGACTAATTGGGATCGATAAGAATTTCTCGGTGGTCAGAAATAGCCCCCCACCAATGGATATTGAAAAAACTGGCATTACTGAATTGTACAAGCAACTTTAGGCATTCAGTGCGTCGTAGTCATCCAATCTCTCATTGTACTCCATCACTTTCCTCTTGATCTTAGAAACGTCCACCCAAGTCACAAAGTCTTCCATGTTCCTCGTCATGAGAAATGCCGGATCTGTTACTACTTCTGGCCCTACCCGGACATGGCCTTGCTCAATGTATGTTACAGCCTCTCTCAGATGCTCAGCAAACTTTAGGTATACCAAAACTGTGGCTAGCCTGCGCCTGCAACAAAATGCAAACCAAATGAATTCAAGATGTTCCCACCCAGGCCCCCCTAAAAGCTGTTTTTAACTGCATAATTATGTTTCATCTTTTCTCGAATAAAACAAGAAATTAGCTAAACATAAATACACAGATGTGCTTTTTCAAGAGATAAAGCTTTAAATGACTATGGTTCTCATTATTTTTGGCACAATTTAGGCCAATTCTAATTAGGAGACCAGGCATATGGAAATCACATTAGATGTAGAAGACAGATTGTGATAGCATACAGAGTTAGCTGAGAAGCACTTTTGAGTCACATGGTTTTGGACTCATTTTATCTTAGTTATTGGTTCAGCAGCTCCATCAAGCAAAATTATAACAACCAACCTAGTAATATATGAAAAGGGCTAGCCTAATACGGGGCAAGGTTAAACATCATAGCATGCAACCACCACTTGGAGATAAGCCTCCATACCACCTACTAGTAATGATTTTGTATATTAGGTCTTCAGCCTTTTATGTCGAAGGTTGTGATATGGAAATTAGGAGGCCAGACATATGGAAATCACAATAGATGTAGAAGAAAGATTGTATAGTATACAGAGTCAGCTGGGAAGCACTTTTGAGTCACATGGTTTTGGACTCGTTTTATCTAAGTTATTGGGTCAGTATGTCCATGAAGCAAAATTATAACCACCAACCTGGTAATATATGAAAAGGGCTAACTTAATACAGGGGCAAGGCAAACATCATAGCAGGCAACCACCACTAGGAGATGAATCTCCATACGACCTACTAGGAATGGCCTTGCTCGATGTATGTTACAGCCTCCCTCAGATGCTCAGCAAACTTGAGGTATACCAAAACTGTGGCTAGCCTGTGCTTGCAACAAAATGCAAACCAAATGAAATCAAGATGTTCCCACCTAGGACCCTAAAAGCTGTCTTTAACTGCATAATTATGTTTCATCTTCTCTTGAATAAAACAACAAATTAGCTAAACATAAATACAGAGATGTGCTTTTTCAAGAAATAAAGCTCTAAATGACTATGGTTCTCATCATTTTTGGCACAATTTAGGTCAATTCTAACTAGAAGACCAGACATATGGAAATCACATTAGATGTAGAAGAAAGATTGTGATAGTATACAGAGTTAGCTGAAAAGCACTTTTGAGTCACATGGTTTTGGGCTCATTTTATCTAAGCTATTGCGTCAGTAGCTCCATCAAGAAAAATTATAACAACCAACCTAGCAATATATAAAAAGGGCTAGCCAAATATGGGGCGAGACATGTTGAATCTCGGATTTTGATGATGAAATCAATTGATAAATTAATGATCTAATCCATGTGTTGAGAAAAGTGATGCATGATTAACTACGATCATGAATAAGGCATAAAGCGAATGTTGGGTTGGAGTAAAAGATCGAATGATGCGCCGAAGGTTTGGACGATATGTTGGAAGCTCGCTGAGAGTTCGTCGGAAGCTCGCTGAGAGTTCGTCGGAAGCTCGCCAGGAGTTCGTTGGAAGCTCACTGAGAGTTTGTCGGAAGCTCACTGAGAGTTCGTCGGGAGTTTGTTGAGAGTTCGTCGGACGCTCGCCGAGAGTTCGTCGAGAAGTTCATCAGGAGCTTACCGGGAGTCCACCGAAAGATCACCGAGAGTTCGCCAGAAGCTTGCCAGAAGATTGCCGAAAGTTTGTCGGGATTTCGCCGAAAGAACAATTGACATACCGGACAAAGATTGTTTAGTTAATGCCTTAATTATCGTAGTTAGAACTTAGATTGAGTTAGGATTGGGAGGTAATCCCACTAATTGGGCCCGAATCAGGGCTGGTTTGGGCCGGACTAATGACCCAAACAGTGACCTGGAGCCATGTCAAGCGGTGGCACCACCAAGACTGAGCGGTGGAACCGCCTGGGGCTCAGTCTCCTACGAGGTATGTGCGATGGTACCGCCCAAGAAGGTGATGGTACCACCAGAGTTTAGTATCTGAGACTCTGTCAAGTGGTAGTACCGCTAAACTGGGTTGACAGTTAATGCTGCCAAGCGGTGGTACCACCAGAGTCCAATATCCGAAACTCTGTCAGGTGATAGTATCGCCAGACTAGGCAGTGGTACCGCCTAATGTCAGAGAGTAATGGCGGTAGTACCGCCCAAGACTGGTGGTGATACCGCCAGTACCCCGAGAACCCGGGATAAGATACTTTTTTGCTCTATTTTTGAAGTCATTTGGGGTCTATAAATACTCCTCTCATCCCAGTTCAAAACACACATGATCTTGAGCAAAAACTTGTGAGAAACCTCTATGTAAATCCTTTAAGAGTTCCCTTTCTCTAGTTTCAAATCTTGATTTCAGTTTGAGAGAAGGGTTAGAAAACTATAAAGGTTGTCTTCTAAACCTGTGAAAAGGAGAAAAGGATTGTAAGAGGTTAGTTAGTCTTCACCCATTGAAAGAAGACTATTAGTGGACGCCAGTGGCCTTGACGGAAGAGGAATCGAGAAGTAGACGTAGGTCGCAACAACCAAACCACTATAAATCCGGTGTGCTCCTTTCTGTTCCACTCTTTACAATTTTTGTTTCATGTTTTTCATCACTACCCTCACTCACAAATCTTTTTAAGTTAAAACGCACTCGATATCGGTTTTCATTGAACGAAGCTTTTTATTGAAACGAAGTTTTTGGAATCGAAATGACACTTTAAGTGTTCAACCACCACTAGGAGGCAAACATCATAGCAGGCAACCACCACTAGGAGATGAGCATCCATACCACCTACTACGAATGATTTTGTATATTAGGTGTTCAACCTTTTATGAGGATATCAAACCTTTAAAAAGGGAAGTTTACTGCACCTTAATTGGTCCCACATCAGTAGTGTAGGAGGATGTTATGATTGCACATGGGACTAATAAGCATTTTTAAAATAACAAAATTCTGAGCTCATTTAATTTATCAGGTCAGAAGGCCTTTCAAGCCAAATATTGAGTTGAAAAACGGATCTAATCATTGCTGAAGAAGCAGTCCTTGTGCAATATTTTTGTCTTTCTAAATTCTTTCCAATTGTTCTCTTTGCTGCAACCATTGTTGATTCCATGAAAAAACAAAAAAAATTGCATTTATTGTTTTCTATATTGATAGTAAGCTTAATCTGCTGATTATGTATGTCTACATGTGTATACATATACAGTGGTCAATAGTATTGATAATCTAAAGTTCCTTCTACAGCATACTAAATAAAGGCTCACCATTATATATCTTACTGCATAGCTTGAGTAAATTCAAAATAATTGCAAAAGAAAATAAGTTTCTGGATACAATCAATTAGTAAATGATACTACAAAAAAAACCATAATAAGTCTTGATAAGCTACCATACGGAAATGTCCAAGAGAAAGAGGACATTAATTATCTGACTCACAGCAGTCGATGATGATGAGGAGTCAAAGCAGACAAGAAATTATTCATCCCCAAAGGTAAATCAAAATTGCTTATGTTTAAATTTTGAAGCTATAGAAATAGTTGGAACAAAAAGTCTGTATAAAATTTATGTAGCATCAAATGATGCTTACCTACAGAATGAACTAACTGAAAGTTTGTCACACTTTGCTAAGCTCTTTTTTGTTGAAATAACACCCATATTATAGCTGCAACGCAAGAGACTAGTTAGAAGCATTACAATGTAATTAATAATGTACTAACTACTAAGTCACTTCCACATAACAGTGAAGTATAATTAGCATAATGCAACGTAAGGTAAGCAACACACAAAATGTACAACATAATTTGCAGATAAGATGGCACATTGATGATTAATTCATGGAAATTAAAATCATATCTTACGGCTGGAATTTGCCTGCATAATACCTTAAACTGCTTCCTTTAGTGAACCTTGATAGAACATTATTTAACTATGTTCATCACTTTCCAAGTATTTGTCTTAAAGTTTCATACTCCCTAGTCAATCTTTTCCCCTTTGAAAAGAGAAACAGCTTATAGAGATTCAAAAGTCCTTCCAGGATTCTATTGACCATAATAGGTTGGAAACAATACTTACAGCTTGAAGGTTGAAAGCACTAAGGCAGAGGCTTTGTGGATAATGGCTCCCAACAGCTCCAGCGCTTCCCTGAGGTCCTGATATCCCTCTTCTGCCTCTCCATCTCCATCTGTTCTCCCTCTCAACACAGGAGTACTCCAGGCTTCAACATTGTCTCCACATTTGGCTGCATTCCCCCCAAACCCTCTCCTCTCTCGTCTTCTCTGGAAACTTCTCATAAGCAAAGGTTATCTGCCAATGAGCAGGGATCTCCGGATGCTTCCCCAAATGGCAACAACTCCTCAAGAAAACCAAGCTCCAAGCCCCAGGACCAGCTGGGTTCTTGGGCAGGCCTGTTCTGCAAGGTGCACTGGGTGTTCAACTGGAACTAGGGCATGATCTTGGAAGAGCAACTTCACCACATCTAGGTAAACTCTCAATTGGCTTTAGAACCAGACTTGGATGACGTGAACCGAACTAGGGAAGAATGGAAGCTCAATCCTTACAAGAAATCATTTGGTAAATCCCCACCTTTAAAGGCCACTAGGATGAGCCTTCCCAAGCTATGGAAACTCAGATCCGAGCTTCAGATTGTGGATTTACTGGGAGGGCTTTATTACTTTAAATTTCAGTCAGAGTCAGAAAATGTTCTGTTTTAGCCAAGGGTCCTTGGTTCTGGCACAGGTAGGCGCTTGTTATTATCCGATGGCAGAACTTCTTCCTACTCCAAGAAACTATTTGTCAGGTTCCCATCGGGGTTCATTCCCAGGAATCTCTGGAATTCATGTGTCGACATTTACTATTCCAAATCACAGCAAGTCTGGACATAACCCTAAACGTTCATGAATGACTACCACTAGGATGAGGGGAAGTAAGCTAGAGTGTGTCCTCATGGTTTCTCCTGACCTCTACCTCAAGGTATTTGGTTCAAAACGGGGAGAATAAATTCTTTCAATCAGTAGCTAAGTGAACTTTATGATGAATAATATGATTGTTATTGGATCTTGTCGTGGCACTTAACTTGGTGATGAATAATTCTCTGCTAAGTGAACTAATTTAGAATATCAAGGATCTACATCCCAATTAGATTATACTTAATCAGTTATTAAAAAAACAGTAAATGAATTAAAAAAATAAAAAATGCTATCCTCGACTGAAATAGACAATACATGGTTTTAGTCATCATACCAATAATAAGCTTGGCTCCCTTGAGTATGAAAGATTTTCAGTTATGCCATTGTAATACTTGCATAATTGCATTGATTTGATCAAAGAATTAACCTCTCCTTTTATGAGATTTAGAAACTTAAATTACCATTTTTCCCTTTTTAGATATATTTGCACCATCCAAAGATCTCCTGGAGGAGTGAAATTGGTTTGGTCAATTTAGTTCGACTTCATTTTTATATCCCAATAGCATTTGACATGGTTACAGGAATGTGTTATGTCACATTTAAAATCATGTCCAATGTTTGCAATCTAAAACTTTCTAGATATTGATCTACACATGGATTTGCATCTGGGATCCAAATCTCCATATACTTCAAGTGTTAAAACTACTTGGAGTACCCCATAGAAAAATTGGTCACCTGCGATGTTTATACAAATAGCAGCACGAGAGAACCAGAGAGATATTCGAGGGAATGTCATCAGTTGAGCACGCAATAAATTTCACATAGAAGACAAATTCACAACGAGCGTTGCAGCAAATTATTAAGACGCCACTTTCTAAAATTGCCAATTTTGACCATTTAACAAAACTTCTAAAATGAACACAAATCACGCTTAGCATCTTGGACAAAAAAGAAATTTTATCTGAGATGACCTAATCGACTTACAGCTTCTCCAGCAGTGCATCCGTCATCTCGATAAGGAAAGGGTCTCTGGGATCCATTTGCTTCAAGTTATGCACTAGCTTCTGCACCATCCTGCATATACTTGAATACCTAACGATCCAAAGAAGAAAAATCGTCTAATTGACCGAACAAATAGAGCTTGTTGCAAGAATTGAAAAGGAAGAAGAACAGGCTACTTCTTGTAGTCATCTCTCTCGGTGAGATGGTAACGGCGCGTGACAAGGGCTTCACGGTGGCAACCTTCGCGTTTGTATTCGATGAAGTTGACCTTCTTGAGTAGTTTCTTCTCATGGAATTTCAACTTCCTCATATTCTTTCACTCTGTGAATAATTAAACAAAGAATACGTGAAACCTTCAACCACATCAAGCGACTGAAAATCAAACCCCGATCAAGAAAGAAGGAACGAGGGAGGAAGTGGAACATAAGGAGAGGCTAATCTTCAGCAATGAGATTCTACAATTACCGTTTGTTTTTGCTTTCGCTCAGTCCAATACTAATTATGCGGGGCTTTTTCTTGGGAAGGGGTCGACCGACCTCCAATGAACAACATAGGAGACGAAAGAGTTGTGGCTCGCCGTCGGCTGCGACGGATGGTCAAGGGCCTGAGGCCGAGGCGGGTAGAACCACGGCCAAGCGACGAAACAGGAGTGCGGCGCGTCCTGTCGGCCTCCAAGCCGCGAAACGCAGTGAGTTAGCGCCTAGGCCACAGAGAGCAGATGGGCCACGAGGGCACACTTAGACCGGTATCGGCTTTTCGAGTTGTGTTATATTTACTTATTTGGCCCTCACCGAACCATTTACGGAAGAGCGACGGAACGTCTTTGTCCAGTTTAGAACTTAAACAAAACCAATTGGTTTATGGCCCGACCGGCCTATGTGTGTCGGATCCGGGTCAGTTTCGTTGTCAAATCCGGATCCGATATTGTTGTTGGAATGGGTGGAATGGTCCATTGAGCATCCGTTTACTCGCTCAGCCACTTGGCTTGTGATGAAAGTGGTCGTGGGGCCATGCGGGACCGCTGTGAGCCTTTGGAGGTAAGCAAGTTGTCAAGGAGATTTCGAAATCTCGTCGAGTATTTTGTAAGAGAAAGAGATCACAATAGGTTGGCAATCTAACGCCATGGAAGGTGGTGCTCGGTTTTGATGTTGCTTCTGTTGTTGATGGTGATGATGCACGCTTCCCAGCTTTTCTGCTCTGACGTCTCTCAGCCTCTCACTCTCTCCACCCTGTCATATTCTTCATGCACGCCTGATATATATATAAAAATATATATATATATATATATATATATCTCATATACGCATGTCGGAGAGAATTCCTTCACCACCTCAAAATACAATGATAGAAGAGCATTCCTGATCCTCCTCACAGCCACTACTGCTCGTCCGAGATGATTCAGTCCTTTTCGCATTTACTGTCATTGCATGTCCGTGATAATAATTTTATGTCGTGGTCTCGAGGTCGATGTCATTGGGTTCAGATCCGAATGCACAGAGATCTTCCTCGATCGACCCCGAAGGTCCGTCAATGTCGAAGGGACGCCTCCACACGTGCGTCGTCGTAGATCCTACACACAGGTCGGGTCGAAAAAGCTCCGTCCGACCCCTCCGACGATCAAGTCAGTTGACGATCTTTTTAGAAAAAAAAAAATATCTCTCCGTTTTTCCTGAGCATCGGGGTTCATATAAAGAGGGGGCTCCTGTTTCTTGATGTACCTATCTGTAGGGTGTAGGTCTACCTTTCTGATGTCGTCTGACACTAGCTTTTTGTGGGATGATAGCGTGTCATCCTATTTCGATCAGACGCTATCAGATTGTGGGTCAACCATATCCTTCGTCATCTAAGCACAATCGTGGGGATGTCACAGAGGAACGGGCAACCTCAGCTCACATCCCGTCATCACTGTTACCCCCATCACATATGATAAGATCCGAGGGCCACTTCAGTGACACTGCCTGGCAACAAAAACATGAGAGAGAGTGAGTGAGGTGAAAGAAAGCCAAGCAAAGAAAACGATGATAAACGAGAAAAAAAAAGGGTGCAAAGAACACCAACTTACCCCACCCACAACTCTACTCTATAGCACCTAAAGCATCTAAATAAAGGCAATTGTTTCACAGGGTCCCCATCAAGAAGCATGCACTCACCACCCACCTCAGATTCCCCTCCAACTCCTTCCTATCTTTCTGTCTCCCCCACTCCTAAATGCTAAATATTAGCCTCTCTCTTAGCTAAATTCCAATTCTTAGATCTTCTTCTCATCTTCCCTTTAACCTCTCTCTCTCTCTCTCTCTCTCTCTCTCTCTCTCTCTCTCTCTCTCTCTCTCTCCTCTCCTCCTCCTCCTCCTCCTCCTCCTCCTCCTAACAAGCTCCTAACAAGTGCACGCTGCATAATCTTCTTTTATCTCTCAATGAGTGGAGAGGTGGAGCTGGCACCAAGTTGCTCTTCTCCTGGGTAGATGGACGCCATATTTAGATTGTTTAGACTGCAAACATCTGATCCACAGTCTTGCCAAAGTTCCAGCTCCAAATCCTCTAAAGCTCACTCAAAGCAGCAGCACCACCACCATTACTACATCCATACAAGCTCTTTGCACCAACAAGAGCAGTGTCAAGAAGAATGCGGCTTCGGCCGCTGTCATCTTTACATGGATGAAGAAGACTTCTCGTCCTCCTCCTCGTCGAAGCACCGCCGACACCGTCCTCCCTCCGCCTCCACCACACCGACCCCGACACCACTTTTTAATCCTAATGACTTGTCGCTTCTCCGGGACCTCAGCCTCGACTTTTCCCTCGCGTCCTCTTCGTCGGCCAATGCCAGCAGCGCCGGGGGCCGGTTGGCGTCGCATCTGTTGCCGGAATGCGCGCGCGCCGTCGCGGAGCGCGACAGCCAGAGGGTGCAGCAGTTGATGTGGATGCTGAATGAGCTCTCCACCCCTTATGGCGACGTGGATCAGAAGCTGGCCTCTTACTTTCTCCAGGGCCTGTTCGCCCGCCTGACGTCCTCTGGCCCGTGCACCCTCCGCTCCCTCTCCGCCGCATCTGACCACAACTGCTCCTTTGACTCCACCCGCCGAACCGCCCTCCGTTTCCAGGAGCTCAGCCCCTGGTCCTCCTTCGGCCACGTCGCCGCCAACGGCGCCATCCTCGAGTCCTTCCTACAGAGCTCGTCTTCGAGCTGCACGCAGAGGTTCCACATTCTCGACCTCAGTAACACTTTCTGCACGCAGTGGCCGACGCTTCTTGAGGCTCTCGCCACGCGATCGTCCGATGACACGCCGCATCTGTCCATCACCACCGTCGTGTCGTCACCCTCGTCGTCGTCGTCAGCCTCGTCGGCCTCTATGCAGAGAGTCATGAAGGAGATCGGGCAGCGAATGGAGAAGTTCGCGAGGTTGATGGGTGTCCCGTTCCGGTTCAACGTAGTTAATCACCCCGGCAACCTGCTGGATCTTGATCTCGACAGGCTCGACCTCCGGGAAGGCGGTGCCGCCGCGCTCGCCGTCAACTGCGTCAACACGCTCCACGGGGTCTCCCTTGCCGGCTGCGGCCGCGACGCTCTCTTCGCCGCCTTCCGCCGGCTCCAGCCAAGGATCCTCACGATCGTCGAGGAGGAGGCCGAACTCGACGCCGCCGAGGGAGGGGAGGACAGGGATGCGTTCCTGAAGGTGTTCGGTGAGAGCTTACGCTTCTTCTCGGCGTACTTCGAGACGCTGGAGGAGAGCTTCCCGCGGACGAGCAACGAGCGGCTGGCGCTGGAGCGGGCGGCGGGACGGGCAGTGGTGGACCTCGTGGCGTGCCCGGCTGCGGAGTCTACGGAGCGAAGGGACACGGCAGCCGGGTGGTCGAGGCGGATGCAGGAAGCGGGGTTCGAGCCAGCGCTGTTCAGCAATGACGTGGCCGACGATGCAAGAGCGCTGCTAAGGAGATACAGGAAGGGTTGGTCAATGAGGGTAGCGGAGGTGGCAGGTCGAGGCGCCGGGATATTCTTGGAGTGGAAGGAGCAGCCGGTGGTGTGGGCGAGCGCATGGAAGCCATGAGAGAGAGAGAGAGAGAGAGAGAGAGCACGTGTGCAGAGCGGGAAGTGCTGCGTATATTGAAAGCTACGCCGTACCGGTATCTCATGAGAGGCTTAGTTACGGAGGGAAGAGAGCGAGAACAGAGAAGGGCAGGGGGGAGGAATGGGGTGTGGTGGTGGGGGTGGTGTGGGTGGGGGGTGGGTTTGTGGGGGTGGAAAGAGAGGCTTAATTAAATGTTTTGCTAATTTAATTAAGGCCCACAAATAAATTGTTTCTCACAATGACCCCTGAAACTTAGGAATGAGCAATGTATTTTGACCAATTACCCTAATAACCACGGTTGAAACACTAAGTTTATGAAATCCTTGTAGGTTAACTAAAGTACTCAATAATGCATCCAGTGAGGAACTTACTTTAAAAAAAGATTAAAAAATCTCTTATATTCTATTTCAAAGTAATCAGCGGCTTTTCATTCTACCAAATCACAAGAAACTGAAACATTTCAGATTAGAGGCGATAGATGTGTCTTGGATTAGATGACACGGTGATATCACTAAACATTAATATATAACAGTGATGGATGAAGAAAAGATAGAAGCGGCCGTTATCTCGTGAGACAAGGAGGAGGGTGTGGCGGAAGGAAGGAATCGAATCTTTGGACGAGAACTGCTGGAATCTAGCAAAAGATGGTGTGCTGAGTTCTGAGCCTGACGACTATTGCCCAGCCTATCCCGGTTGCATTTGCTTTCTCCCTTTTCGTATATGTGAGAGAGAGAGAGAGAGAGAGAGAGAGAGAGAGAGAGAGAGAGTGTGTGTGTGTGTGTAGACACCCAAGTCTTCTCTCATGGCATGCAGATGCAGCAGCAGGGTGGAGCTTTTGGGTCACTAACTGCAGAAAGGAAATGATAGTGGGTGCTGGAGAGAGAGAGAGAGAGAGAGAGAGAGAGAGAGAGAGAGAGAGACTGTATAGATGCCCAAGTCTTCTCTCATGGCATGCAGATGCAGCAGCAGGGTGGAGCTTTTGGGTCACTAACTGCAGAAAGGAAATGATAGTGGGTGCTGGAGAGAAGAGAGAGAGAGAGAGAGAGAGAGACTGTATAGATGCCCAAGTCTTCTCTCATGGCATGCAGATGCAGCAGCAGGGTGGAGCTTTTGGGTCACTAACTGCAGAAAGGAAATGATAGTGGGTGCTGGAGAGAGAGAGAGAGAGAGAGACTGTATAGATGCCCAAGTCTTCTCTCATGGCATGCAGATGCAGCAGCAGGGTGGAGCTTTTGGGTCACTAACTGCAGAAAGGAAATGATAGTGGGTGCTGCTTTTGAGGATGGGGGACGGGAATGGATTGGCTTTCCCCACCTGCGGTCACTCACAAAATATGACTTATTTCTCGTACCTTGATAAGAGAAGGCTGTATTTAACCACCCATTGAGAGATTAACAACAGAAAAAAAAAAACTGATGCACTTGTCATCAACAGAGTTGAGATATTATGAGTTGCTTTTAACATCATAGTTGTGGCATCAAAGACTCATTGATAAGTTGGAGCTAACATAGAAATGATCAACCCAGAAGTTTCTATGATTAAGATTTTGGACAAATTGATAATCAAAATTGGTGAAAATTTTAAACTACATAAAGCTTGATTACAAATACATGCTGATCTCCAGTTGTTAAGCATGTTGACGAAAAATACATGCAGAACTCCAGTTTAACAACTAGACTGGGAAGAATGATTTAAAGAATCTTAAAGGCCCAAATTCTCCAGGAAGGATGTAAAACGTTTCTAAACAGATGATATCTACACATGATTTAGAATATAGGAAGAATGTAAAACTTCTTCTAAACAGATGATATTTAGAATATTCCAGCAAAGTCGGAAACAAAATTCAGAATAAATATTATAAGAAATTGGCAGCTTCAAAATCGGTAGCTTAAGCTGCAGCCAATTGTCTCATTCGAAATGCATCAAAATTGAAGGATACAGAATAGTCGAACAAATACCCAAATAACATCTAACGAATGTCGTTGAAGATGTCACCAATAAATCAAGGAAAACAATTCAAAACTGTAGTGAGAGCTTCCATTTCTGTGAATGTGGGCAACAGAAAGAGCTGTAAGCCTAAGCCCCAACAACTTTTTCACCTTCCATCTGGACATCTTCAGCAGGCCGGTCTACCTTGACACCCACATCCTCCTTGTAGTCACCATGGACCTGCAAACGATGAAAGGTTTAAGCAGACAATAAAACACATCAAACTATTTCGTAGCTTCTAGATTAAATGGCACATAAGATTCTCAACCAAGATTCAGTTGATGCAAAAGTAAAAAAATTCAACAATGGGTAATTATATTATTTAATATAACTATTTAACAAGAAAAAAAAAAGAGCTAAGTGTACCTCCATAAGCTTCCCTAAATCAAATTTGGGAGCCTTGAGAATTTTGACTTTGCGAATGAAAACATTTTGGAGGGGGAAAATGCTTGTTGTCGCTTTCTCAATCTATTTGCCAATGACCTCTGGAATGAATTTCTGTACCAAGTCCTTCAGGTCACAGGTTGTAGCTTGATTAACAATAATCTCTCTCATTTTGCGGCGTATCTGCAGACAAAGTAAGATGGCATGCCTTAAGCTATCCATCTAAATATACAATGTACAAAGTAAGATGACAGCCTTTAATATATTTACCTGTCTGATCTGACTAGATTGGGCAGAACAGGTCCGTTTAACCTGATTCGGACGTCTCTTGGTGAAGCCAATACAAAACATCCTTTGTGTGTAAATTGTCATTGGTCTTGACATCCACGTGTGCTTCAATCAAAGTCTGCCACTTTCGGACCAAGTATCTGACTTTGTCAATTGTCAGTCCATGCCCTAGTGGCAAACAAACAAAATATCAAAACCATAGGAGAAGAGAAAAAGAGCTACGGATAACCTGTAATTAAATCAAATATTTAATTTAAAAATTAAATATTCTTTCCTTACATGCTAATATAATTTAGGAAAGCATAATTCTATTTCCTTGTTTGTCATTATGAATTAGGAAATGCTTATTAAGCATTCCAAATAAGATGAGATCATATTTATCGATATATTAAATAAAAATAATTTATATTAAATAAATACGAAAATTAAAAAAAATTTCTTTTAATGAAGGTTCATCTTTTCCTATTTAAGGGAAGGGATTTCTCTCCTTCGTTCCTCGCCGAGTAGAACTCAGGAGCGGGAGGAACGAGGAGTTTCATTCTTCTAAGAATAGGTAGATTCTTCCAACTTTTCTTGAAATTAAATGCTTTTATTTGGATTCCATGTTAATATTTTTTATATTAATTTTTTTGAATTAAAATATTTTACTCTTTGGTACCCTTTAAAAATTTTTATTTTTAAACATTCTGAAATTATATATGTTTTATAATAGCAGATTTTTAGATTAAGAATGTTATTTCATTTTATTACAGTTACCTTCTAATATTATTTAGATTTAAATATACCATGAGTGTTAAAAAAAATTCTTAATCCTTTATATGTTAAAAATTTTATTATTGATTAGAATATGTTATTTAAAATTTTTATCCCTTTGAGATTTAGAATGTTAGTATTTCATATTGAAATTATTCATATTATATGTATTAAAAGTATGATTTATAATTCTTATTGAATCAAGAATATTATTTCCTCACGTTGAATCTTATCTTTTATTATCATTTATTTAATCGATTATTATGTTTTAATGTATTATTATCAGTGAATATACATTATTATAATTTAAAATTTATGAAATTGGATAAGATTGGGTTAAAACAATTCGTAGGCCAGGCCCAACCCACGGGTTGGGCCCTAGTCCACAGGCTAACCCAACCAAGCCCAATGTGGGCATCATGGGCCAAGGTTGGCCCAACCTGGTGTGATGTATGTACAGGCAGTGCACATGACCGGTATTTGGGTCGGCTCAACCTAGTTCAATATTATGTAATTGTTGGATTTGAGCCCAAATATTAATTGAACTAAACCAGACTTGATTAGTCTAGATCAATTCAGGATGGTTCCGAATTGGTCTGACCTTTCAAGTCAGTTTAACTTAAATTGAACTTAATCTAGTCCAAATTATACTAGTCTAAGGTGGTTCCAGACCAATTAAATAAGGATTAGAAATCGGTTCAATTAAGTTCTAATGAATCGAGTTTGATTAGACCGATTTAACTATGGTTCAAGTCAATTACGAGCTATTTGGTATTATTGATATTGATGATGTTGGAAAGAGATATTTTGAATGTGTTGTTTCATCCCGAATAGACATAATTAGTATGAGATTATATTATTTCCCTGCCAAGAGCAGGAAGGGCGATTCCCTTCGGGGATTAGCGTGTCGTCAGACGTGACGGTTGGACAGTTCCTCCATCTGCTGTTGGGAGGAATGTGTCCCCACTTTGGCGGGTGAGGGATGCCACTCTATCCGCTGTTGGGAGTGTGATATGAGTTTGTCTCCATTCGCTATTGGGAGAACACAAACTCATCCCGTAGGATAAAGCCTCTCCATCCGCTGTTGGGAGAGTGCTCCTTCGAGTATCTGATATACGCCAATGGGATGATGAAATTTTTATTATACATTTATTTTGAGTTGACTTTTGGGTTTTCTACTCAGCGTTGCTAAATTTTCTTTGTTTTTGATTTTCAGAGCAGCCTTCCACTAGCACTGAATCAGATTCCAGTGAAGAGCGAACCTTCCTCTACCGCTAGGTAGAGCCACTTGGATGATTCTCCGAATTAACATTATTATATTTACTTTTCTACTCATGATTTGATGAAATAAATAGATTATAAAAAATGTTTATGATGATGAATAAAGTGACATTTAATTATTTGGCTCTGTATGTGTGGAAAGATATAATCCTGAAAAAAAAAATCCAGGATGTGACATCTTTTTATCGTATCAAAGCATGGTCTAGGGCTTGTAAGTATTTAAGTCTCTTGATTAACTTTGACCAATGATTATCTTGACCTATTATAGGAGTAATAGAGCCAATTCAAGAAAATAGTGGCCCTATCACCTATGGTGCTCGTGTTCGTAATGCTATTGGCCTTCGCCCTTGAAGGGGTGTTCGAGCAAACAATAACTTGGACGTTCCACGTATCACGGAGCAAACCTAATCCTCACATACACCTGTCACTGATTATATGTCATCTTCTCTGACACCACAAAATATACCTCATGCGCCAGCACCTGTCAATGCTCCAGATGATGTACACAGAGTCCTCAATGTTATTAGAGGATACTTTGAACGACAGGAGGAGCATGATAGAGCCCCACTGGGTGGAAATAATACATTGGATCATTTTAAGAGATTGGGACCACCTGTTTTTGAGGGCAAACCAGATCCAATCTTTGCTGAACATTGGATTCGTCAAGTGGAGAAGACATTCGAAGCTACCGAATGTCGGAAAAATCGGAAGGTGCCTTTTGCTTCTTTCATTTTAGAAGGGAAGGCAAACACTTGGTGGACCTCAAAAAGGAGGATGTTAGAGGCTAGAGATGATGTGGTGACTTGAGAATAGTTTAAGGATGCATTTTATGAGCAGTTCTTTCCCGATTCAGTTCGCTTTGAGAAGTAACAAGAATTCCTTACCATCCACCAGGGAAGTAGAATAGTAATGGAATATGATCATTATTTCACTGAAGTAGCTCAGTTTTCTCCACATATTGCCTTTAATGAAAATCAAAAAGCTCATCATTTTGAGAGGGGACTTCGATCATCAATTAAAAAGTCTATTACAGTATTGATTTTACCAACCTATGCTGAAGTGTTAAATCAAACTCTAGTGGTGGAGAAATTGGATAATGAACTACAATAAGCAAAGGATCGAAAGTGACCTTTTAATGCTACACCATCTGCGTATGGGGGATCTCATTTTGGACCTTCAAAGAAAGACAAGGGCAAACAGCTTGGGCATCAACAGGCAAGAGCCCCTAGTAATCAAATCATTATAAGTTGCTATTTTTGTGGAAAGACAGATCATATTTCCACCTCATGTCCCATAGGACAACGTGTATGCTTTTATTGTCAACAATCGAGTCACATGTCGAAGGACTGCCCTTGAAAGCAACAACGTCGAGCTCCACCCCAAACAGTTGGACAACAACAACTAGGACCTAGAGAGGGAGGTCAAACGAGGGTCTATGCATTGACCCATCAAGATGCTGAAGCCTCAGGATCTATTATTAAAGGTATCATCACACTTTGTGGTACACCTGTATCTGTGCTTATCGATTAAGGTTCTACGTATTCTTTTATATCACCATATTTTGCTAGGAAGCTACATAAGAATCCTGAAATAATGCATAATATGTCAATGGTAGCAACACCAGTTGGAAACTTCTTGATAGCTGATCAGATATATAGAAATTGTATTATTACCATTGAAAGTCATGATTTGCTAGTAGATCTTATTCTACTATAATTTCAAGATTTCGATGCTATCTTGGGTATGGACTGGCTTTCAGCATGCCATGCAAGTGTCGATTATTTTCAGAAGACTGTTACTTTCTCACCTCTAGATTGGTCATCTTTCAAGTTTATTGGGATTTAGGAAAAGCTCCCTCCTATCATATCAGCCTTGAGTGCTATCCAACTATTATTGAAGGGATGTCAGGGGTCCTTGGCCTTCATTTCTGAAGAAGAATCTAAGAAGCCAGTATTAGAGGACATCATCATTGTACAGGATTTTTCAGATGTTTTTCCTGACGATCTACATGCATTGCCACAAAATAGGCAGATTGAATTTATAATTGACCTTCTACTTAGTACCGCACATATTTCTAAGCCCCCATATAGAATGGCACCAATTGAGTTGGAGAAGTTAAAGAAACAAATCTAAGAGCTTTTAGATAAGGATTTTATTCGACTCAATGTATCACCTTGGGGTGCCCCTGTCCTATTTGTAAAGAAGAAAGATGGATCAATACGACTATGTATTGATTATAGGTAACTCAATCAAGTGACCATAAAGAATAAATATCCCCTTCCTCGAATTGATGACTTATTTGATCAACTTCAAGGTACTCAAGTATATTCAAAAATTGATTTGAGATTTGGGTATCACCAACTGAAGATATGGGAAGGAGACATACAGAAAATAACTTTCAGAATAAGATACGGTCATTATGAATTCTTAGTAATGCCCTTCGAACTCATAAATGCACTGGCTGCCTTCATGGATCTCATGAATAGGGTGTTTCACCCTTATCTTGATAAATGTATAATTGTATTCATTGATGATATCTTAATCTACTCCAAAAGTAGGACAGAACATGAATAATATCTTAAGACAATTATGAAAGTCCTAAGACAAAAGAAACTATATGCCAAATTAAGTAAGTGCAATTTCTGGCTCAATGAAATTATATTTCTCGGCCATGCAATTTCGAGTGCTGGTATATCTGTTGACCCTCATAAGATTGAAACTGTGACAAAATGGAAGCAGCCTTCTAATGTTTCAGAAATTAGAAGTTTCTTGAGTTTTAGCTAGATACTATAGAAGATTCGTAGAAGGCTTCTCAAAAATAGCAACACCTTCGATCAGGTTGACACAAAAGAACATAAAGTTTATATGGGATGACAAATGTCAACGAAGTTTTCAAGAATTGAAGAAAAAAATTAACCAATGCTCCTATCTTGGTGATTCCTTTAGGGGGAGAAGGTTTTGTAGTATATAGTGATGCCTCGCTACAAGGACTTGGTTGTGTTCTAATGCAAAATAAGAGGATAGTTACTTATGCGTCTAAGCAATTGAAACATCATGAGAAAAACTATCCTACTCATGATTTAGAGCTAACAGCTATCATTTTTGCACTGAAAATTTGGAGGCACTATCTTTGTGGATAAATTTTTGAAATCTTCACAGATCATAAGAGTCTCAAGTACATTTTCACACAGAAAGATTTAAATATGAGACAAAGAAGATGATTAGACTTTCTAAAGGATTATGATTTTAATATCAACTATCATCTTGGGAAGGCTAATGCAGTTGCTGATGCCTTAAGCAGAAACACTTTTAGTCTTGTAGCCTACATGAATATTCAAAGGAATTCTATGATGACAGAGTTAGTAGACTTAAAACTTAAACTTTTATCGGAGATAAATAAATGGTTTTTTGCATGTCTGATGGCACAATCATATTTAGTAGAAAGGATTAAAGAAGGTCAGAAGGAAGATCCATATCTCAAGATGATAGTTAAGGAAATAACTCAAGGAGCTAGACCCGAATTCTTTCAAATCGAAGATGGTTCTATTACATTCCACAATCGTCTGTGTGTTCTTGAAAATCATCCAGTAAAAATGTAATTATTGGAGGAAGCACACAGCTCAAAATTTAATATCCATCCCGGAACTACCAAGATATACCGGGATTTACGCCAAAACTACTGGTGGCGTGGTATGAAGAGAGATAAAGCAGAGTTTGTTTCTAAATGTCTGATATGTCAACAAGTGAAGGCAGAACATCAATTACCTGTCGGAAAATTATAAAGGATTTCAATTCCTGAATAGAAGTGGGAGCAAGTCACTATGGATTTTGTAATAGGATTATCCAAGACTACGAAAGGATATGACGGAATTTGGATAGTAGTAGTAGATAGACTAACCAAATCTGCTCACTTCCTCCCTGTTAACAAGAAATATTCATTGGATAAATTAGCATACTTATATATTAAAGAGATTATTCGATATCATGGGGTGCCAATTAGTATTATTTCGGATAGAGATCTAAAGTTCATCTCTAAGTTTTGGGGAAGTCTACAAAAATCTTTGGGCAGACAATTAAAGTTTAGTATTACTTTTCACCCCCAAACCGATGGTCAATCTGAAAGGACAATACAAACTCTTGAAGACCTCTTAAGAGCATGTGCTTTGGACTTTGGTGGAAGTTGGGATATGCACTTGCACCTAATTGAGTTTTCTTATAATAATAGTTACCACTATAGTATACAGATGACCCCTTTTGAAGCTTTTTATGGGAGAAAATACCAATCACATATATATTGTTATGAGGTAGGAGAACAAAAACTTTTGGGACCTCAATTAATTCAAAAAGATGCTGATAATATTCGAATTATACGTCAAAGATTATTAACAGCTCATAGTTGCTAGTAAAGTTATCAAATTGAAGACAAAGAGATTTAGAGTTTAAAGTTGGTGAATATGTCTTTTTGAAAGTGTCACCAACCAAGGGAGTTATGAGGTTTGGTCAAAAAAGGAAGTTAGCTCCTAGATTTATTGGCCCATTTGAGATCTTACAAAAGGTCGAGCCTGTGGCATACAGATTGGCATTGCTTCCGACTTTGGCTAGCATCCATGATGTATTCCACTTGTCTATGCTTCGGAGATATATCAGGGATCCATCACATGTCATATCTTACCAACCTCTATAACTAAGAGACGATGTCACTTTTGTAGAACAACCAATCCAAATCTTGGAGAGAAAAGAACATGTTCTAAGGAATAAAATTATACCTTTGGTAAAGATTTGTTGGCAACACCATTCAGACTAAGAGGCAACGTAGGAAAGAGAAGAGGATATGTGAGAGCAGTATCCTCATCTATTCTCTTGAGGTAAGTAAAATTTGGGGACCAAATTTCTTGTAGGTGGGGAGAAATATAATCAAATCAAATATTTGATTTAAGAATTAAATATTATTTCCTTACATGCTAGTATAATTTAGGGAAGGATAATCTTATTTTCTTGTTTGCCATTACGAATTAGGAAATGCTCATTAAGCATTCTAAATAAGATGAGATCATATTTGTTAGTATATTAAATAAAAATAATTTATATTAAATAATTAGAAAAATTTTCTTTAATGGAGGCTCACCTCGTATTTAAGGGGAGAGATTTCTCTCTTTCATTCCTCGCCGAGTAGAACTCAACAATAGGAAGAACGAGGAGTTTCATTCTGCTAAGAAGAGATAGGTTCTTCCTACTTTTCTTGAAATTAAAAGTTTTTATTTGGATTCCATGTTGAAATTTTTGATATTAGTTTTTTTGAATTAAAATATTTTACTCTTTAGTACCCTTTAAAAGTTTTCATTTTTAAATATTCTGAAATTATATACCTTTTATAATAGCAGATTTTTAGATTAAGAATTTTATTTCATTTTATTACAGTTACCTTCTAATCTTATTTAGATTTAAATATACCATTAGTAGTTCAAAAAAAAATTCTTAATCCTTTATATGTTAAAAATTTTATTATTGATTATAATATGTTATTTAAAATTTTTATCCCTTTCAGATTTAGAATGTTAGTATTTCATGTTGAAATTATTCATGTTATATATATTAAAAGTATGATTTCTAATTCTTATTGAATCAAGAATATTATTTCCTCGAAGTTTATCTTTTCTTATCATTTATTTAATTATTGTTATGTTTTAATGTGTTATTATAAGTGAATATATGTTGTTATAATTTGAAATTTATAAAATTGGATAGGATTAGATTAAAATAACCCGCAGGCCTGGCCCAACCCGTGCCCACAGGCTAACCCAACCCAGCCCAATGTGGGCAATCATGGGCCAAGGTTAGCCTAACCTGGTGTGATGCATGTACAGTCATATGCAGTGCACATGACCGGTATTTGGGTCGGCTCAACCTAGTCCAATATTATGTAATTGTTGGATTTGAGCTCAAACATTAATTGAACTAAATCAGACTTGATTAGTTTAGATCAATTCATGATGGTTCTGAATTGGTCTGACCTTTCAAGTCAGTTTAACTTAAATTAAACTTAATCTAATCCAAATTATACTAATCTAAGGTGGTTCCAGACCATTTAAACAAGGATTAGAGATTGGTTCAGTTAAGTTCTAATGAATCGAGTTTGATTCACCGATTTAACTAGGGTTTAAGTCAATTGAGGGCTATTTGGTATTATTAATATTGATGATGTTGGAAAGAGATGCTTTGAATATATTGTTTCATCCCGAATAGACATAATTAGTATGAGATTATATTATTTCCCTGCCAAAAGCAGGAATGGCAATTCCCTTCGGGGATTAGCGTGTCCTCAGATGTGACGGCTGGACAGTTCCTCCATTCACTGTTGGGAGAAACGTGTCCCCACTTTGGCGGGTGAGGGACGCCACTCCATCCGCTATTGGGAGTGCGATATGAGTTTGTCTCCATCCGCTGTTGGGAGAAAACAAACTCATCTCGTAGGATAAAGCCTCTCCATCTGTTGTTGGGAGAGTGCTCCTTCGGGTATTTGATATATGCCAATGGGATGATGGATTTTTGATTATGCATTTATTTTGAGTTGACTTTTGGATTTCCTACTCAGCGTTGCTGAATTTTTTTTGTTTTTTATTTTCAGAGCAACCTTCCACTAGCACTGAATCAGATTCCAGTGGAGAGCGGACCTTCCTCTACCACTAGATAGAGCCACTTAGATGATTCTCCGAATTAACATCATTATATTTACTTTTCTACTCATGATTCGATGAAATAAATAAATTATAAGAAATATTTATGATGATGAATAAAGTAACGTTTAATTATTTGACTCTGTATGGAAAAATATAATCCTGAAAAAAAATTCAAGATGTGACACATCTTCTGCTCGGAGCCGAATTTTTCTTTGTGCCCGGTCCTCGTCGTTCTGAAGATCAGCTAAACAACCTCAAAAATCCTGTTCTTCAAACCTTCATATGCAATCTGAGATGCCAAGAAAATTATCTTTAACACACAGATTGCTATAAAGTAATGAAAATACATGATCACCATTATGAATAAACAAGAAGATGATTCTTGAATAGATCATGGGTAATCAAAAACTACAAAATGTAGACAACACCAATATGTATAAACATCAACAAATAATTACAAAAATAAGTAGAACACAAATAATAATGCACGTGCAATAATAGATTTCAAGGACCTTCATAAAAGGACGATAATATTAGTAAAGTCAGCAAATTCAACAAAAAGCAAAGCATAACACGTCAGAGGATACATTGTCCAGACACAGTTCATGGATGGTAAGTAGGTCGATACATATCAGCAGAAGGGAAAGCCGGTCCCGTAGAATTCAGTCTGACTCCTGGTTCCAACCTCAAAGTGCCAATCCTTGTGCCAACCAACTCAATTGATAAGCCTGACTCATAAATGTATGATTTATGTGCATTTGATTCTCCTTGGCAATTCCTATGAGGATAACAGTGATCTATAAATTAGATTTTCAGAAATGATTAACCACTAAAATTCCTATTATTGGGCTCCAAATTTCAATTTTCAGCTTGACCTGTATCACTTAAACCATTTTGCCTGGAAACGGTTCAAAATAATCACTTGGTTAAAGGAGCATCGACAACACCAGTCTGATGAAAGTATTTGCTCACTCAGTACCTGAAATCCTGGCGAGTTCAATGGGATACACAACAGGCCCCTCAAGTAAAATTAATATTTTCTTCTGATGTTTCAAATTGCTATATGACTTAACAGTAACAGAAATTGTCACAACAAGCTGCAGATCTTGAGGTTAGAAATGGTGTCTTTGAGATGCTCTATATAAAGACTCAAAACTAGTGGAAGATGTCAACGAAATTTCTAAAGGTCCACCTAGTTCAAAATAATTAATTATTCCATACAAACAAAAAATTACTTATACAGTTCTTTGTTTGTAATTAAGAACATAATAGATACTAAAAGTATTTCCCTTTTGTCTCTAGCTTGAGATATGTGGGCTTTAAGCTGTTTCACATCCTTCAGCCTCAAATGAGTTTATTCAGATATGTATCATATTGCTACTAAAAGTTTTATTAGGATTTTCAAGTTAAAACAGAGATAGTTATACTAATTATAACATGTGATGACCCTGCATATGCTAAAAAGTCAGGATGAACCTACATTCCCACAATCCAAAAAGATAAAAAGATGTATAATAGAATTTTATACCAATAATAGAACCTACATTCCCATAATAGAACTTTATTCTCCGTAACACAACTTTGGAAGAACATTGATGAGAATCATAAAAGATGTATAATGGCTTATTATAATGGCTTAACTCATCTTCTATCTCTCATTTACTATTCTCATTCGTATCCCCCCTTGCATATAATTGCTAATTTATACAAAGCAAAATCATGGTAACCAAGACAATTCGAACACTTGCATTTGTCAATGAAATCATCACTCCTAAATCGGTCAGATTTCAAATGGCCTCCAAGCATCCGAGTTTTCTTCAATTTCAAGTGTTATATTCATACCAATGATGAGTTTGGGTCATGAATATGCACTGTACGCTCTTACCACTATCTTTGATAATTTGGTTGAGAAAAAAGGAGCAGACTTGGAAGAATAAAACTTTACAGTGAGTGGTTCTTAGAGATTTTCTAATAAAAGATAAAAAGGCTTAACATCTCCTACAGTCATAATAATTCTTCCCTGGACATCATTTCCAACAATGCAAATGGAAGAATCTCGTCTCCTCTGCTAAATGTAACAAAAAAGCCTCCTACAAATCAAATATCACTCCTAAGTTCAAGAGCACGGTTCAACTTCCAATAGATTTAAGACGTCCGTTCGACTAGTTCCTCACAACAATTCAACTTCCCACAACTGGAACTCAGCCGATATAGCCTCACTACCAACTGAGTTGCAAACTAATTATAATATAGCAAAACCAATTTTTGCGATTCTACCAAATACTTTCTCACGACGAACAAATATTTAAGTCACGAGACAGAATGAGGCAAAAGAACAAGACAATTGCTTTTACGTCCACAAAGATATATGCTGAATACCAGACGAGACGTGAGAGAAACAAATACAACATGATGAATAAGATATAGCTGTGGGAATAATAGACCTTGGTGTCCTGAGTCTTCGAGACAAGGGTCTTCCCTATATTCCTCACGCTGAACACCGAGGGGGCCTTGATGTCGTACCAGTCCTTCGCGAAGGGATCGACCCTGCCAAGCATCAAGCCGAGCGAAGTCAAAGTTAGAAAGAAACAGAAAGAGAGCTAGGAAGAAAAAAAGCAAGAATCAACAGAATTAAGACTCACGTCTTCTTCTTGCCACCCTTCTTCCCCTTGGAGATCCTCTTGTTCTTCCTGGAACAATGACGACATACCGGAGACAGAGAAAAGCGTGCGAAAACGGAACGGGACAGGAAAAGAAGGGGTCGAAGCGACCGATAAAGAACGGAGATCCCAACCCAACCGCCATGGCTGCTGCTGTAGCTGCACCTCCTCCGAGTGTGTCCTTCGGCGCGACGAACGATTCTAAGGGGGCGAGGCAAGAGAGACCGCGTGCCCATGGAACGTACACTGCCTTTATATATCCATCGTGTTTAGCTTAGAAACGAACGTCCCTGATGAGGAGCAGGGTGATCGGACGGTAAATGAGCCATGCTTCTTTCCATTTTCTTTATATATGGGCTGGTTCGGCCTTTTTTTAAAAAAATTTTAAACCATGCTATGCAAGATAAACTTTACATAATGAGTTCTGTAAATAATTTAAGAATGAAAAGCTATATCAATCTACTTTAAGATGAATCCAGATTTATAAAATTTTAAATTTATAATAAGGAGTTACAAATAATTTAATATAAAAGATCAGAATTTATAATTCATAATTTATAGAATCAGATCAATTGAAACAGATTTCACAGGAAAATGTGCTTCAAATCTTTCAAGTCAAGTATAAAAAAAAATCTATAAGTCTAAATTCTAATGAATTAAGTTGTACATATATTAAAATTTTTAACAGAAAGTTACAAGGAATTTAGTAACAAAAGATCAGAAATTTTTGTTTCTGTTTTATTAAATTTTTAGGATCGATTCAATTAAATATTTGGATGAACAAATTTAGTCTAAATCAAGTAAGTTATAAAAAAAAAGACTTACGAGTTTATATTCAGATCAAATAAGTTTTATTTAAATTAAAAATCAATACAGATAGTTACAGCTAAAATAAGTTAGAAATATCAAAATCTTTAAAAAAAATTTAGATTTAAATCGTTATATATAAACAAGAGAGATATACTAGAACTATTCAAATTTTTTATAATCAAAACAAAGATAAAGATTACAATTGTGATACAAAAGGATTAGAACGCTTAGCCATTTTGATCCAAAAAAATTTTAAACTCAAATCCTTCTACTACTCTTACTCCATCTCTTCACGCTCCTTTTTTTTTTTTTTTGTTTCTTCTTCTATTTTCTTTCTTCCTCCACAGCTGCAGGTCGTGCAGACTCTCCCCCTCATCTTCTTCTGCTCCTCTCTCTCCCACACCTGCAGTCGCAACCCCCTTCCTCTTCTTCCTTCCTTTCTCCCCTTATCTTCTTCCTTCCTCTTCTTCTTTTCCCAATCGCAGCCTCTTCTTCCTCTCCTTCTCTTCTTCCTCCCTTTCTCTTCTTCCTCTCCTTCTCTCCCAACCGCAGGCCCCTTCTACTTCTTCGTTCCTCTCCTTCTTTTCTTCATTCCTCTTTTTCTTTCCTAGTCGCAGCTGCCACAGCTACAGCCCCCCCTTTTTTTTTCCCTTCTCTTCTTCCTCTCCTTCTTCTCTCCCAGCAGCAGCCTCATTTCTCTCTTCTTCTTCTTCCCTCTCATTTTCCTTCTCTCCTTCTTCTACTCTTCTTCCCTTCTCCTCCCTAACGCACCCCACCTCCTCTGTTTCCTCATGCGAGAAACAGAGGTGCGTCGGAGGCGGTGGGATAAAAATTATTATTTTTATTTTAATAATTTAATCACTAAAATTTTTATATTTACAAATACATCCTCATATTTTACAAATAAATCCTTATAAGTAATTCAAAATATATCCTTATATAAATTTCAAAAACTAGAGATATTATACTCTCATTCACTTTTTTTACTTTTTTTTTGGCCTTAAATTAATGTCATCACTTTCGTGGAAGTAGAAAATTATTTTTTTTCTTAATTTGTTCGTTTGAACCGGATTCAAATATTTTTTAATCTGATTTGAGAACGATCTAAATAGAAAATTATGAACTCTACAGTGATTATAAATAAATATATAATACAATCTCAAAAAAAATATATTTATGTTTTATATAAATTTAGTTAAGATATTGACTAGTTTAATTGGTAAAGATTATCGTAATATCTTAAGCTCAAATCCTGTCTTCATCGTTTTTTATTTTTTTATGAATAATAAATTTATGTAATATGCCAGTGATTCTTGATTATGGTAATATTATATATTTATGCCTTATTGTCCATAATCACCCTGTCAATATCCGTGGCACGACTTGATTCATTCCTCACAATGCTCTATTGATGCTGTCTCGGTAAATGTTCTTAGTTGCAATCGGCTCTCGCACAGCAGCTGAACAATGTCGATCACCGTAAGGCCAAATATTGCACTCCACCACAGGACGGAAGTGCAGATTAAACAGTTTAGAAGCTTTTTTTCCAAGTATATCATCCAAGTTTATGATACTAAAGGGACTCCCTGCAGCAAGCTAAACTTGTTCTTGCCTCATGAATGCTGTAGGAAAATAAATCTTCCTGCAGAATGTAGCATAAATGTATGATTGTGTGTCCTCATCATGTCATGGATCCTTTTCCAGCGATGAGCTTTTCTGAAAATAACATATGCATTGCAGAAAAGCCTCATCGAATTCCTTCTTATTATTCGCAGCAACTCTAGTCGTCACAAGAAAGAGGAGAAAACGTTCCCACACACAAACGCATTCTAAGTGACTAATGCCCTGGGAGAACAGCAAAGCCAATTCATAGTAGACGAAAACACTGACAGTTCCCAATATAGACTATCACCATGATACGCTCGGACAACGACATGCATATTTAAAGCTAATGCAACAGAGCATAAGATGTGAGCTATATTAGATGAAGTTTTCCTAGTCATCAGGATTATTTGGTAAAAAGATTATTATTAGATAATTATATCTTTTCCCTGATAGCCATATTCTCATGATTTATATCAGCTTCATAGCTTCGGGTTGGTTCTCCTAGATCAAATGGTTGTCGATTGCAGTAATGGCAGAAGATCAAGAGCTTTCACAATCACATACCAAGGTGTCTTCTTCATTATTTTCGGTGTGGGTGCATCATGATCCTCTGCAAAACCACTGTCCTTGCCTTCCTGATATACCTGCTGCACTGATCAACTTGCTTCCCCAAATCCTCTATATTGTTCATGAACAATTCCATTTGTTTCTTGATCTCCTCCACTGCAAACTTCACTGCCTCCTCATCCCTTAGGGCAAAATCTGCATTCTCCAGCAGCGAACTGAAATGGATTTCCAACTTGTCCACCAGCAACCGCAGGGTATCCAAGTCTTTTAGAGCGACGCAGGTACCGAGCTGCATCCAAGTAAGCAGCTCCTTCTCCTCTGCCAAAGCATCTTGGTATCGCTTTAGCAGTGAACCGACCCACTTGCCCAGCGAACCGATGGGAATTGCAGATGCCGCGGCCAAGGCAGCGGCAACAGGAGGTGCTGCTATGGCAGCTGCCACGATCGAGCATATAATGAATGCTGCGAGAGCTGCCACGAAGATCATGTTCGACACTTTCCTCCATGCTTTCACGGACTTCAGCTTCCTGTCGAGCTTCCTCTTTCTCAGCAGCAGCTTCTCAAGCATTAACTGCTGCATAGTGTAAACGGAGTGGAAGACCTGAGAGAACTCTTCGGTGAACGGATTACCAGCTGCCTTGAATTGCCTCAATTTCTTCAGGGTTTCAATGTACTTCGTCTTGTCATCTTCCCTGGATTCCTCTTCATCCTCCTCCTCGAAGCGCTGGAGAGCGAAGTGGATGATCAATTGGCCGTCGCGAGCTTTCTTGAGGCACCTCTCTAGCTCGGTACAGTAGTCGAGGGTCTGGATGCTGCAGTTGAAGTAGTCGTCGACGAGGTCGAAGAGCTCGGGGTTCTTCCAGATGTCCTTCTTGCATTCCAGCAGGAAATGGACCACCTCCTGGTTCGTCTCGAGCATGCTGTCGGTGATCTTCCAGAGGGTGTCGAAAGAGAGGGAGCCGAGCTCGACGCCTTGGGCGAGCGTGTAGATGGCGTGGCTTGTGCGCTGCTGCACGGTGGCATCGAAGGACTGGAGCTCGGGGTAAAGGCGACACGCCTCCTCGTAGGAGCGTAGCTCCGCCGTGTATTGCTGAATCCCCGTCTGGGCAGCACTCGAGTGGGTTGCGCCGCCGTCGTTGACCTTGGGGTCCGGCCGCATGCTGGGCCTCTTGCTGAGCTGACCACCCATCAAGGATTAACCAAACAACAAGGCTCAAAAGGAGAGATTTTTACAGATGAAATTACCCAAAATTCGAGAAAAGAATCCAATCCAATCTTATAGCAGAATAAAGGGAAAAAAGAATATTCACAAGAAGAGGAACAAAAAAAAGTTAAATAGATACTTGAACTTTTTGGAGAGGGAATCAGAAGAAACACCAACCGAAATATGTAGGCTGCTTTTTAACAAGTTAGAAGATAGAAACTTTATGAATCTTAGTTAAGACAGAGCAATAGAGAGAGAGAGAGAGAGAGAGAGAGAGAGAGAGAGAGAGAGAGAGAGAGAGAGAGAGAGAGAGAGAGAGAGAGAGGATATGTAAGGGGAACAAGGGAAGGAGCTCAAAGGGGAATCAGATATTACAGAAAACAAAGAGGGGGAAGAGGAACGATGATGGGCTTCGATCGAGGAGGGGAATCCAGAAGCGGAATTGGAGCCCCTCCGGGAAGAATTGTTGCCTGCAATGGAACCAAGTCAACGATGCAGTGGGCTCCACACAAGTGCCGGAGGTCACGACGGCGAGGCTACACAGAATTTTAAAGGAAAAAAGAAAAATAAATTACATCATTAATTCCTTCTGCGTATGCCAAAGCTTCTAGAAGCCTCTAAGCTTCGCCTTTAGATCCATTTGATCGGTTTGGACACCAGTCTAAATTAATTTTAATTTAAAGTAATTGAATCCAGACAATTTTTTTTATCTTTGTCTTTTTATCTTTAAATTATATCATTATCTAGTGCGAGACCGGGATGATAAAATGATTTTTTTTCCGGTAATGAAATTTCTTCGACCCACTTAAATGTGTTTATATTATCTTTAAATCCTATTTGGGATGAGTCAATTTCGGTGACCTAAATAAGTAGGACCGGTATTTTGACTCTGGAATATGTCTTATTGCTAAGAAACTCTTTGTAGCTTATTAGAAGACAAATTGTCCGACTTGAAAGTGGAATGAGTCAGAGGTCAACTATTCACGGCATGACTTAGACTATATATTTCTTTAACACGGTTTGAACCAGCTTGGAATTTGTTCAACCTAATCCGTCCTAGAATTAAACTAAGCTTGAGCTTGATTTAAATCAGATTAGATCAAATTTAGATTTAATTGCTTATATTATTAATTATGTTGAGGATTCGAGTCGATGTGTGAAACATTATTAGAACAATCAATTGTTATTTGTTCTTGTTATATAGATCTGAAAACGAAGGTTAAATATTATATTCTAATTGCATATTGTTACACAATATGGTGGGCACTTGTATTTAATATATCCACATGAATGCCAGTTTGAGTTATAAAGAAAGCATCTGCACCCTCAATTTGAAGGTGAAGATTTTGATAATAAAAGGATTTCACCTTCGAACGACGATTACTATTTCGAACTGCTCTTATCATTATTTTCCTTTTTTGGTCTTTTAATTAGATTATTGTTCTTATGCTTGTGTTCTAACTTCAAGAAGAGAAGATCTTATGGATTTGTTTAGTCTATGGGAAGAAAATTAGCTGCGATCACAATTATGAGCAGAACCCGTTCTTGACAAACAGATCAAACTACACATCACCTTCACATGTCAATCACCATTCACCGTGGTATCGCTGTAATAATGCATCACTGGACTGGTCAAAAGAGAGTCCTTATTTTTCAGTGAATTAAAGTAGGACTAGACTAATTAATGAGAGCCTTCAGAGATGGGTTGGACGAATGGAGGTCATGTTTCAGAAGATACTATTGCATGTGTATTGGCCCTTTAAATTGGGTAGGACTAATTATTAATTCTTTAAGAAGAGAGCATCATCATTTATAGGGCAGTATCCGACAAATTTGAAGGTGTGTTTTCACATGATTTTTGGAGCACAAAGCTGTACAAGTAACACAATTTGAGACCATGAAAGGAAGTCTCCATGTCAACACTAATGAAATGAAATGTATGTAGCATGTGAGAGATTAAACAGGTTTTTATCATCTTAACCTTACCTATGGATTCCTTGAGTCAAACCTGTGATAAAGGTTTCAAGGAATGGAAAACTTGCTTAGGAATCGATACTTTGGATGTTTAAGACTCTAAAACAAATTTTGCTAAAGGCTTAAAATTTTAAGGTATGATAACTTAAAGTTATTGTCGCTGCTAGATTAAATGCAAACCAATACATTAAAATAACACTAAAATTAGATTATCCAAGATGGAATGAGGTGCTTTACCTTCAATCAAGCTGAATGCATGAAATTGATTGATAATATTTTTCGGTCTGGTATCATATTAAATTTTAAATCACTATAATGCCATCTTCAAAGTGTTAAAACATCGCTATTAGAAAAGAAAAATGAATATATTGCTGAGAGACAAATGCTTGTTTTATATAACAAAGCCAAAGTAGTTGGCTAATGAAACTTCCACAAATGCATGTGAACTAGAACAATATGTCATGCATCAATCAATGGTAGCTGGTAGTCCATCTCTATCTTAATAATTGACTAATCCTATAGCCGCCAACTGTTTTTTATTTGCCATATGCTTCACATAATTTTGTGTCTTAATGGTTTTCTTTAATTCTATGCAAAATGATGTGGTCCTTCCAATCCTTCACTATGTATAGTAAAGCTTATAGTCCTTAATTTAAGTATTACCTATATCATCCTCATTTGTCTGGTTCCGTAAGGGTTTAAACATGATGTTGAGCATTTGTCCAAAATAAGAAAAAGAAAGAGAGAAAAATAAACATTCTACTAAGCTAAGAATATTATATAGCTTTGAAGACACATATGTGCTATATTAACATTAGGGCAGATATAGTATTTTCCAACCCTAAGGGATGTTTAATATATTTCATTTTTGAATTATTTATGATATTCATAATTTTTATTTTTTAAATAAAAATTATTAAATAAATTCTATTATTAAAGAAATAAAAAATTATGGATATCATAAATAATTTAAAAATTAAAGATATTGGATGCTCCCCATTAAAAATAAAATTAGTCATCTAAATTATCACACCTCGATCAATAAAAAATAAGAATAATCTTCTGAAAATTTCTAAAGAGCTAAGGGAGGAAATAAAGAAATATTATCCCATATTTCGATTGATTGAGTTATAATAATTTAGAGGACTAATTTTGAGAGAGTTTCATTTATAAATTATTTTAAGATGTTCATGATATTTTACTAATTTTAATATAATTTTTTTATTAAATAATTTTATATATTAATAATAATTAAAATTATGTATATTATAAATAATTCAAAATTAAAGAATATTATAGGATGAATATCTGAAAACCCTAAAAAGGATGAGAAAAATGATTGGGATATTATTAATACAAGATGAATGTTTAGACAACTATATAGATCTTTTAGTCATTCTAATAGAAAGTAGGATCCTTCCTTAAGTCAATAAATTTGAAGTATCTATTTACCTTTGCCACATTACTATATTAATTGTTTGATCTCCTCTTTCTTATTAAATCCACCTATCTTTAAATATTTTCATCTCACATAAAATTTATATACAATATTCTTTAATCCACCAACATTCAAATATATAAAACATGATTATCTTAATTACAGCATCATAATTTCTTTTTCTCTTAATGATGGTGCAAAAATGGTAATATTCCTAATAATAGCAATTAAAAAAATGAAGTACATGCGTTGGTAGATATTTTCTTATTTATCTTATCATTTCTCATGTAATGTGTGAGAGGAAACAATCATCATTTGAATTATGATCTGATCCCACCAGATACTGGTGTGACTCTTCAACGATTCGGTTTTTGGTCGTTTTCCAGTAAAAAGGAGAAAGGCATCCTCGTCTTGTTTAACATAATGAAAAGAGAAAAAAAAAGTCCACTACTATATGAATATTATAATTACGGAGGATATTATAATTACGTTGACATTATGACAGACGAAGGATATTATGATATTAATTGTCTGATATTATGATATTGCTCGATTTTGTATTAATTACTATACAGTAGAAATAACAGTATCATCAGATTTCACTCGTCAAATAAAAAATCGATCTCTGAAATTATTACGACGATGCCGCATGCTATAGACATTTGTTCGTTTGCACATCATTTAAATCCATCATATATATATTTAATTCATAAAACATGAAGGCAAATAATAGCGACCATTAAACTTGATGACAGACTTCCAGGTGTCGGTGAGTTGACATCAGCTGTGTTGGAGCTGACAGGGTTCAACGTCACTCCAAATGACGTTCCGCGTGACCGGCTCACGGTTTTGGTGTGTGAAGCCAGACAGGGACAGTATGGCCAATGAGAAAAAAAAGGTGAATTTCCCCTTTTTTACAAAATGATAAATAATAAGATCAGGATTTGATGTTAAGACTTCGGTATCAGCAATCATGATCTTTTTACATTCATTGATACTTCCAAAATTTGTTGGGTGATGGTTTAAATCACAATGAAATTTCAAACACGTAAGAATAACATATGACCAAATTAAATGTGGACCGTTGTGTTAGATCACCGTGTTTTCTCTTCTTATCTGAGGGCGTGCCACGTGGTTCATTTCACTCGCATGAACCGTCGGCAGCGCCGGCTTCCGTCCGGCCGGGCGGGAGTTGGGAAAGAAGCCTGAACCCTGTTTGGGATCAGACAGCAAATCTCCCACTCCCACTCCGACTCCCACTCCCACTCCCGTGTGAAATCGGCCTTGCTCTTACTGAACCAGCGTTGGCTTGTACGTTCGGACGACGATTCGTGTCTCCTTGGATCTATGATCTAAGAAACGAGTGGAGGGGAGGGTCCTCCGTAATTTTTCATGTTGTTTCTTACACTTTCCTCTCTATAAGAACGGAAAATTCTTGAAAGCTGCGAAGTGTTCACCGCGTCGCTTTGGCTTCGCTTCCTCCTCCCCTCTTTCACGAAAGCGTTCTTGTTGTCCTCCTCTCTGGGAGGGGAATCGGGGGTTACCGATGGACGCGGAGAAGAAGAAGCCGATGGTGTCGGATGCGGGGGCGTGGGCGATGAACGTGGTCAGCGCCGTCGGCCTTATCATGGCCAACAAGCAGCTCATGTCTAACAGTGGCTACGGATTCTCCTTCGGTACTCCCTCTCTCCGCTCTGCTCACCTGCCTCTCCTCGTCCGTTCTCCCCGTCGGGAATTGGAACTTTTAAGTCCTGCAATTTCGATCTTTGAGTCAAAAGAAAGGAAGTTGTTCTGTTGATGGGTTTTTGGGGAAAAGAGCGGACAAATTTGAGTACTAGAGATATAAACATGAGCTTGCGTCGTGTTGGAATTGAAATTTAAGTATGAAGATTTGATCTTTGACTCAGAAATGGAAACACCGAACCTATTATGGTTGTTTCTGTTTAAAATTTGGAATTTTGGGTCGTCGAATATCCTAGTGAGCTATTAGCCGGATTTAGTGAGTTGAATTTGCTTCAGATGTCCGCCATTCTTCAGATTTAATTATTAACAGTCGGAAAGTGAAGGATGTTAAAATTATTGTGAAATTTGATTTGTTTCTTTTGATAAGCCGTAGAAGTGAAGCATCTACTGGTAGGTTTTAGTGTGTGGAAAATTTTAGATTATTGTGGTTTTGTAATACTACCGTGGTATGAGTGCTTGATATAGTAAACTGACATGGTAAATGAAGTTTTTGTTCCTCTGACGGTGGAAACTAAGAGTTCAACTTACCAATTTGAAAAGCCCCATCATTTTGCACCATTTGGTATTAAGTTCCTGATGTTATTTCTTAATTGAGGATACTTATGAAAACTAAAATTCTGCAGCGACGACACTAACTGGGTTCCACTTTACCGTGACGGCCCTTGTTGGTTGGATTTCAAGTGCAACTGGCTTATCAGTCTCCAAGCATATTCCTCTTTGGGAGCTCTTATGGTTCTCCATTGTTGCTAATATGTCAATCACCGGAATGAACCTTAGCCTCATGTTGAACTCAGTTGGATTTTATCAGGTCCACTGTCTTATGGTTGAAAAAATAAACAATTATTTACGGGCCCTGATATGTAAATGTCTCAGATTGAATTTTTTTGTGAAAAATGCAGATATCCAAGTTGAGCATAATACCAGTTGTTTGCTTGATGGAATATTTTTTGCATAGTAAACATTACTCGTCTAGGGTGATAATGGCTGTTACAGCTGTGGCCTTGGGTGTCGGTGTCTGCACAGTTACTGATGTTGAGATCAAAGCTAAGGGCTTACTTTGTGCATGCGTAGCGGTATTCTGCACATCCTTGCAGCAAATAGTGAGCATCTTAACTTTTCTTTTGGAATAAGTCATATGATTTTTTTTTCATTTTATATTTCTAAAATCATCAAAGATTGGATAGCCAAATTCCTAACTAATTTATTCTTGAAAACATATTTTCATGAAGTTACTTCATATGGTTTATTTCCCAATGCCATTTATGTATATACACCAATTACTGTTTTATCCAACTTGATGATTACTACAGAAGATGCTTTTTATTAGCTACAGCACTCTTATCTAGTTATGGATTCTGATTTTAGATGTAACAGAATCTTGTAGCATGCCTTCCTCGGTTAATAGAATCCTGTATGATCTCTTCCTTGGTTGAAAGGCTCCACACACTAACCCTTTTGTTGTTTGGGTCACATCATGAAAGTACTTTGTATTTGCTTTAAATCTTATATTCCAGGGATAAGTCGGTTGTTTTCCTCATCATTAATATGTTTGCATGCTGATTATTTGGGTGTGCACTCTTAAAGAGTCCTATTTGGATCATAGTATTAGTAAATCACTTTTTGCTTAAGAAGAAACTGTGATATTGCTTAGGGATTACTGGTACTTTTCATGGGATAAATAAAGAGACATTGTGACTTCTAAACCTCCTAATTCTCTTTCTTCTTTTTTTCCCCCTGATATTTCCATTTCTTCCACCTTGTTTCTCATTGGTTATAGCTTCTACTTTCCTTCCTTTCTATTTTCTGTTGTTGCAGCAGACCTACAGCATTATGCCTCTGTTCTCTGGTCAAGTAGTTGTACTACTATTTTCGTTTTTAATAGTTGTCTAGTTGTTTACCTGTTGCAAACAAAATGAAGATCCTTTTTCTCATTCTGATTCTCTAATTTGTGGTCACCAAGATGTTATATTGTGGATCACCTGTATATATTTTCTCCTTTTGAGATGTATAAAACTTTGCATCTATTACTTTGTAGTTACAAATATGTTAGATTCTTTCACGGTATGTCAATTTATATGCAAATGTTCTCATTTTCTGCGCATAAGCATACTTTTAACTAGAACTAATTGATGGCTAGGTTTTACTTCAAAAAATGACTATTCTATCCCTTCTGTTGCTTCTTTTTATTTATTATTCCTTCCTCATTATGTCTTTTATAAGTTACACATTTTTACATGAACTATATATAAAAGATGGCATTCATTGCTCCGATCATAAAACAACATGAACCTCATTAGTTTAGTTTGTTTCTGATCTTGCTATCATCGGCAATCTCTTTGATAGAAAATAGTGGTGAGTATTATCTATCATATTCCAAAATACTTCAGTATACCAACCATGCTGTATATGTCTAATAGCATGCTCGTATACTAGTGTATATACCATACCAATCATTTCCTTCATATTAAACTTTTGCTAATATAACTTGATGGATTATAGCCTAAGAGAAGCTATAAATATTATTGAGTCAATGAATTAGGGAACTAGGGACTCAACTAATATCACAAACCTCTAATACGGGTGAAATATTTACGATCTATATTGCTGATCATGTATGAGCTCCTCCTAGTAGAGGAATTGGTTCTAAAGCAACCACTTAAAATGAGCTAAATATCTGCAGTTGGGTATGTCTAACTGACCTACAAGGTGCTAGTTGGTCTTGTTCGAGGGTACAATTTGCAGGAGTTAATGGGGATAATACTAGGTAGACTAAGTGATATTTGGATAAGTTTTAATGCAGTAGAAGAGGGTTTGGGGATGTTTAAAATATAGGTCTTGGCGGCAGCATAATGTTCCAACTAGACCGCACACTATGGCAACATATATCATGCGGGCAGATGTGCAGCTGTTAAGGTAGTTATGTAGGCTCAATTAGTAAGAAGGCTGAGCTGCCTAATATTCTTAACTTTCTTCTTTGCCTGTGAATTTGTTGTCAGCTACATTTCATTTGTTGTTCTTTAATGATTGATTAATGCTTTAATATATGGTTTACCAATTTATGGTTTAATTTATGGTTTACCAATTAATGATTGATCACACTGTTGGTAGATGAATTAATGTTGTTGCTTTTATTATTTCAGACAATCGGGTCTCTTCAGAAAAAGTATGACATTGGTTCTTTTGAACTTCTAAGCAAAACTGCACCAATCCAGGCCATCTCTCTTCTTCTATTTGGCCCGTTCGCAGACTACTATCTAAATGGTCACTCACTCTTAACTTACCATTACTCTATGGGAGCAACTGTAAGTTGTAAGACCTTTAAATACATTTTATAGCAAAGTTGGTCAAATTTGTTTCTTGCTATGAACTTTACATTTCCAGTGGTGATTGCAATAGGTCAGTTTGAGCCATATCCAATTCATAGAGTTGGCTCAGATTAATAACATCTGAACATGTGTCTGAAATAACTCAGTTTTTTTCTTAGATTTTCGAAAATTATGTTTCATATATTCAATCATAGTGTTGCGTAATCTAAAATCTTTAGCTTCTAAAATTTGTTTTCAGAATTCAAAATTTAGAGGTAATTTTAGTTGACCTCTCATCAATCAATGTGATTTGTCAGCAAACAACATATACCATGAGGATATGGCTAGTAGGTTCTCTTATTATATATGTAAAAAATGTAAGAAGTTAAAGCTGATCCTTTAAGTGACTATCTAATTCTAGAAAATTTGTTAGATACACCTCTTACAGTCCTAAAATTAATGATTATCATATATATCTTTTCTCATGTCAAGATAATTCTTGCTATATATCATTTATTGGGGAGCTGATTCTTCCTCTTTTTTGTACTCATTTTTTTGGATAACCCTCCAATGAGAGGCTAATGAAATGTCATATTTTAAAAAAAAGATAGATAATTCTTAGATATAATTTTTTTCTTAAACATATCATAACAGATCTCTAGGAACTCTATTATAGGATTTTTTTAAATCGATGAAAGTATATAGCTTCACGATGTTATGTACAACCAATACCAGCTTTGATGAGGCTATGAGAATTCTTCTCTTCCCACAGGATTTACAAATTTGGATAGCAGTTATAGAATGTATTTAAATGGAACATGCATGTGTTTTTTCCATTTAGCTCCATCTAAATAATTTTCTACTTTTCCTGATAGTAAGTGTTTGGTTTTATCATTCTGCAGTCATTCATACTTCTCTCCTGTATCCTTGCTGTCTTCTGCAATACAAGCCAATACCTCTGCATCGGTCGGTTCTCTGCCACATCATTCCAAGTCTTGGGTCACATGAAAACAGTGTGCGTATTAGTTTTGGGATGGCTACTGTTTGATTCAGCTTTGACCCTGAAGAACATACTTGGGATGTTGCTTGCCGTGGTCGGCATGGTGGTTTACAGTTGGGCTGTGGAACATGAGAAGAAGGCAAAAATATCTCCAGACATCAGGGTAGATAGCAAATTGGGTGGGGAGGCCGAAAAGCTTTTGGAGAAAGACAACGGTGTTGCTACGTCTGATATCGAGCTTGCACGATCAGAGAGCTAACCCGGATTACTATTATCCGATCCATTTATTATTCTCATGCGGATTTTGTTTATTTGTTTTTCAGTTCTTGATCTTTGATTGATAACATTGTCGTCTGGATGTGGGGGAGAGGGGATCTTCTCTTCCCAGCTCGTTTCAGATCATGTGAAGTTCTAATGTTGCAATCACAAGGGTTTATTACCGTTTTGTAATGGTAAAACTGCTATCAGGAAATGAGCTTCTTTTCAAGTTGGCTTTATGTATCAACTTCTGGTCAGATGATGATTCCCTCCGCATATCTGAAGCCATGAATGGCAGATTGCTTCGATTCTTGAAGAGAGGGTTGACCTTTTCTTTTTGTTTTGGTCAGAAAAAAGATCTTATAAGAAAAATAAAAGGGCGTATCCAGTGCTCCCGTTAATAGGGTTTGGAGAAGATTAATGTACGCAATCTGATATGAAGAAATTTGTTTCGTATGATTCATCTTGTTTAAGAAGATGATGAACAAAAGATATTATTTCCGTCGCAAGTTCAGATGAATAATTCCTTGGAGAAGCAAGTCACTGGTTCCATTAGAAATGCACTTAATTTACATACAAGTAATCTTAATTCATGCGTTTTGTAGAAGTAAATATTCCCAAAGAATTTCAATTGATGTCGAGTCCAACACATAGAAGTGGGTCCCATGAGTTCTGCCCATGGGATTGGTACAAACCACTGGACCCCGAAAATTTTAGGGCTGATGGGTGCACATAAATTCCATTATCCTTTCAAGTAAAAAAAAAAAAAGGTTAAAGAAGAACAATATCATCGGTGTGCACAAGTAATTTTGAGAGCACCCGTTCGGTGGATTACTTGCTTCGCCATCAGAACCGTCCATCACACGGAGATCGCGCATGATTGACATGCCTCTTCCCTATATATATGTGTGCACCTTAAGCCGGCGACTAGAGGGTTAGGGTTGCTAGTTTTCCTATGTAACCCGTTTGCTTCTCGCTGTCTGTCTCTCCCTCTCCAGGCATCTGGTCGATTAGGGTTGGTAGTTTTCCTCCGCAGCCTGATTTCTTCTTCGATTCTCTCTCCCTCTCTCTCCCTCTCTCTCCAGGCAAGTGGTGGGTTAGAGTTGCTAGTTTGCCTCTCAAACCTGATTTACTCTCTCTCTCTCTCTCTCTCTCTCTCTCTCTCTCTCTCTCTCTCTCTCTCGGTTAGAGATTAGATCCACACGCACAGAAGAGAGACGGCCTTCATTAATCCCAGATAAGCTTTATTTTGGTGCTTATCTGATTCATCGGAGGCCAATACCAACCATCGGCAGTTTCGCTGATAGCGCATTCTCTGTCTTTCGTGAAGGCGTTTCATTAGTATCTCGCCATACATGATTTGTAGTGTTCTGTCCTCCAGCGTTCTCCAGTAACTGCTCTTCTTCTTCGTCTTCTTCTATTTTGGGGTGGGGGGGGCGTTTTGTTTGATAGATTTAATTTAAAATCTGCATTTTTCTTCTCTTTCTTTGGGGTTTGAGATCGATAAGATGAGACTTTCGATCTTCGTATCCATTATCCTGTTATTTTCATTTGTGATTGAGACGAGAAAGTGGGACGGGTGAGTAAAGAGAACATTTTGGTGACCCGGATAGGATCGATAGGCAGAACCCGAAGTTCTGGAATGCTGCTGGTTTGTGCAGGTTCTGTGAGTGAATGTAATTTAGTTAAATTTCTGGAATCTGGTCTGGTTAAATTAGATTAGATCGATTTTCAGATGTGAAAGTCTTTTAACATCTTTTTTTTCTGAGTGCATTTTTTTCTTTAAAAACATTAATAGTAAATTTTTTTATAAATTTAAAAATTTAATTTAATAATGTATTATGATATTAGTTGTTATATAGATATTAAATTATTATTTTTTAAAAAATAAACTGTAAAAGCTGGATTTGATATTAAAATCTTGTGATAATTTATTAGTTAAGTATGGTAATACTTGTGATAACTTAGTAGCTAAGTTAGTTAATACTTTGAACACATATGTTAGAGGATTTAAAAAAAATAAAAACCAGTAGGATTCTTATTATGTTGTTTCGAAATATAAAATTTTGGTTGAACAAAATATTGAGTTAAAATAGTCTTCTAAATCTTATTTTATGTGAAAATCCATCAAAACTAAAACGAAAGGTTCAAATGATTTTACTAGAACATTTCAATAATGTATAATTTTGATAGCGATACAATTTATCGAAGGTGATAGTTTTGTTTGTTTTTTATTTCCTCGTTTAAAAAATTTATAGTTTATGCTTATGATAACATTTATTAAAATTAAAAAGATTCATATGATTTTTATTACATCATTTCTAAATTATAAACTTTTAACAAATTAATCATTTTATGAAAAATATGATGGTGGTAAAATTTTATAAAGGTAAAAAATTTGAACCATTTTTTAAATATAGTTTTTGTTGTGTGAAAGGTGTTGATATCCTAGTTAGCTCGAGGTCAAACTTATATGTGTAAGGTTTTCTAAGGTGAAAATGTTAAGTTTTTAAGATAATTATTTATACGAAGATCGAGGTGAGGAGAAGTTTTTTGAATACGTGTGATTAAAAAAGGTAAATTCTTTTTGTTGTGTTGAAAATGAGTTTTTATATATATCGTAAAAAAATAAAATATTTTATAAAATATTATAAGGAAAATAATTTTTTATTATCTTTAACAATTTCTCCTTGATCTTTTGAGGTGAGGAGAATGAATTAGTTTCTTGAATATATAAAAATATTTAACTTTAAAAGATAGCAATAAGCAAGTAAAGCAGTATACAAAAATAGCAAAAAGGAGAAGGAAGAGAGTGCACATCAAATTTATAATGATTCGATTGTTGTGATCTGTGTTCATTAAAACTCTCTTCTTCATCCAGGTCATTGGCTTTCATTATTGAATTTTGTTCAATGGATGAAGATCCCATCAAGGTCATTAGCTTCAACTATTGATCTTCCTTTAATAGGTGAAGATCAACTATCTCATTTACAGATATTTTATTTTATTTATTAGGTTCATGAGGTAACATTTTATAATTTGTTCACTCTTTAAATAGAATTTCTAAGTGGAAGTGAACTCTCAAAAGATTTCAATAGCGTTTTCACTTAAATCTCAGTTTTTTTGTTTATTTTTTTTATGCTACATAAGCAAAAAAGTGAGGTATTTGTAGGTCTTAATTGGCTTAAAAAATAAAATAAAAAAAGATCTCATCTTGAGTTTTTGGGGTATTGGTGGTACTATCGCTAATACTTTTTGTCATTGGGTGATATCATTGCCTAGTCTGACGGTGCTATCGCTTGATAGAGTCTTGGATATTAGACTCTGGCGGTACCACTGCCAAAGTCTTAGATATTAACTGGTGGCAGTACCATCACCAGATAGTATTAATTGTCGATGGTACCATTGTTTAGACCTATTAGGAGACTAAGCCTTTGACGATTCCATCGCCCAATCTTGGCGGTGCTATCGTTAGACATGGTTCTAGATTTTTGTTTGGGCCAATAGTAGGCTCAAACTAGCCATGATTTGAGCCTAATTGGTTTCTAATTGAGTTAATTAGATTATCTTTCAATCATAACTCAAATTAAATTCTAACTATGATAATTAAGGCATTAACTAAGCAATCTATGCTCGGTATATTAATTGTTCTTTCGATAGACTCGATAATCTTCTGGCAGACTCTCAATGATCTTCTGGCGGACTCTCGACGATCTTTCGACGGACTCCTGATAAGCTCTTGGCGAACTCTTTGACGATTTTTTTGGCGAACTCTTGATGAACTTCTCGACTAGCTCCCTATGAACTTCTCGGCGAGCTTCGATAAACTCTCGACGAATTTCTCGACGAGCTTCTAATGAATTCTCAACGAATTGTTTGATCTTTGACTCTGGCCCAACATCTGCTTTATGCCTTATTCATGATCGTAGTTAATCCTATAACACTTTTCTCAACATATGGATTAGATTAATAATTTATCAATTGATTTTATCATTAAAATTTGTAATTCAACAATATCTTCTTTTTTTTATGATGACAATCAATTGATGATGAAGTTATTCTTAACTTCGCATATCTATATGTCATACTTGAGAAAAGATACTTGAATTCAAAAGAAATCATAACCTTTGAATTCAAGCTTAACCAATTTTGATCGTAGTGATCATATTAAAAATTTCATATATTATGCATCACCATGGCTTCAAGTTATGCATCACCATGGCTTCAAGTTATCAAGGTGTAACATGCACAATTTCATGTATGATACTAAAAGCTAATTAACTTGGCATGATTTATGTGATACTAATGCAATCATCACTTCATGCATGATATCAAAATTTGTCATTTCAAATATTCATTATTTAAGCATGATACCAAACATTCATCATTTAAGCATGATACTAAACATCCTTTGTCATTAATAAAAAGGAGATATGCAAGCACTTTTATTACCATTACACTAAACATTTGACATATAAGATAGTTTTACACCATTTTATGCAAGCTAGCAAAAATGGAGTTAAGCAAAAGATAGCAACAAGATAACAACTTTTGCTTTAGATATGTAAGTTAGCACTTCTCTTTTGCTTTGAAGTAGGTAAGTTAGTAAAGATGAAATTAAACAAAATTTTTTTGCAAGATAGCAACTTTTGCTTTTTGAAATAGATAAGCTAGTACTTTTCTTTAGATGTGCAAGGTTCTTCTTGAGATGTACAAGCAATTTTTGGTATCTCCCCTTTGTCATATAAAAAAGAAGAAAAAAAAAGGAGAATGGAGGAATTCATTCATCAAGTTATAAGAATCGAAATTCCATGAATCAAACTTCTACTTTCATGAATAGAGAGCGAAAGGATTCATCACATAAAAGATCAAGATGTATATATTAAAGATTCATGAATCAAATCTTTATTTTTGTAAATAGAAAGAAAAATGATTCATGATCATCGCACAAGAATCAAGTATATCAAAAATCCATAAATAAAAACTCTTTCGTCATAAGTATGAGGGGTTTATAGGAAAAGATTATCAAATGACAAAACAAGTATATCAAAAATCCATAAATAAGATTGTAAGACGACGATAGAAAATGATCTCGATGAAAACTCAATTTTCAAAAAAAAAATCAAAAAATGTATAAGAGAAACTCATGCATTCGAAAGATTTAATATGTCTAATTCTCTTCTAATAAAATGAAATTATTCCTCATTTAAGAATTTTATAAAAATATCAGCTAATTGATATTTCATATCAATAAATTCTAAGGATATATCATGATTATTAACATGATCTCTTATAAAATAATATATAATATCAATATGTTTAGTTCTAGAGTGTTGAATAAGATTTTTCGTTAAATATATTACACTAATGTTATCACATTTTATAGGAATATTTTTTAAGTGAATTTTATAATCTTCTAATATGTTTTTTATCCATATAATTTATGCATAACATGCACTTGCTGCTATATATTCGGCTTCGACTACAGATTAACCAAATTTTATTTTTTAAAAGACTAAGAGATAAGTGCATAACTTAAGAATTGACATATTCTATAAGTGTTTTTTCTATCTATTTTATATCCAGCAAAATCAGCATCGATATAAGCAGTTAATTCAAAGTTCTTGGATTTTGAATACCATAATCCTAAATTAAGAGTTCCTTTTCAGTATCTAAAGATCTTTTTAACAGCTTTAACGTGAGATTGTTTAAGATTAGATTGAAATCTAGTACAAAATCTAACACTAAACATAATATATGGTTTAGTTGCGATGAGGTATAGTAAACTACTTATCATACCCTTATAAATTTTTTGATCAAAGTTTTTTTCATTATCATCTATATTTAACTTAATGAAAATATTCATTGGTGTATTGATAGCTTTTGAACTATCCATCTTGAATCGTTTTAACAAATCTAATGCATATTTAGTTTGATTAAAAAAATTTCAATCACTCAATTACTTGATTTGTAAATCTAAGAAAAAGATTAATTCACCCATTAATCTCATTTTAAACTCTTGGTTCATACTTTTGGCAAAAGATTCATATAAAGACTCATTCGTAGAATAAAAAATAATATTATCAATATAAATTTAAATAATAAAATAATTATTTTTAAACTTTTTAATAAATAATATAGTATCTACTAGTTATAGGTGTCATACAAGTCAATCATGTGAGTGATGACATTTGTAACATGTTGTATCAATTTTTTTATTTATTATTATTATATATTTTCACATTATATGGATGTATGTTGTGATGTCCTTGGATTTGTGCAATAGGAATCATCGTGATGAGATCATGATAATAAGACCGATTCATTTTTAAACATAAATTCTAAATAATCCCGGTTATAGGTTATTCGAGAGGGATATCGAGATAACCAGATAGACTAGTGTGTTGTATATATATTTATATGATGGAGGTGGTTGGTCTTATAGTTACTCGTGTGGGGATATTAGGGGTATAATACAAGTGCTTATTGAAGAACGAGTTCACTGATTGATTCGTTTATGAAATGTTGGATGGTTATTGATACCTCACGTCAGACAGTAATTTCGTAGTCTCAGTAATATATTTGATCCTTAGACTTAAGATACTAATGATATCTTATATGAGTATTCTATTCTTTGATATTAGACTTATAGGTTTGGAAGTTCCAGATCTAGTATAGACAGTTATTATGAGTGATAATCAATCATACGAGGGCTTTTGAGTATCAATAGAGGATCATCCACTCTCGATATCATGAGAGAAATATCATATGTGTTCTTGCTCAAGTAAATCCATGGCCAGGGTCATTTAGATTGAGAGAGAAAGAGTTCTCCGGGAGAATACGATTAGAGCGAGACTCGAGTGGAAACCATATGGGCATGATAGCACCATGTCCGATATACGATCTCTCAGATATTAGATGAATAAGAGACTATAGGTACATGATAATTGAGGATAGATAGATCTAAAGGATCAGATTCCATCGTATCGTCTGGGGACTATGGCGTAGTGGCTTAGTACGTCCATAGTCGATGAGTCGAGTGAATTATCATAAAGATAAGATAATAATTCACCGAGTCAGAAGGAGTTTTGACAGGTGTGACTCACGACCAACTCGATATTAGGCCTAGAGAGACACATATATGGTAGATGTTGTGACGAGTAGAAGTTCGAATATAAGATATCCATCGTGTTGAATCTCGAATTTTGATGATAAAATCAATTGATAGGTTATTTGATATAATCCATAATATTAAGATAAGTGTGCAGGATTAACTATGATGGCAAGAAGACATAAAGTAAATTACCAGAGTTAAGTATGTTGGAAGTTTGAGAATTCACCGGATGTTTGAAGGATCGTCGAAAGTGCTATTGGAACCAACCGAGAAAGAATTGGGGACTTGCTGAAGGTTTCAAAAGTTCGCTGGAAAGATCATCCGAGGTTCGCGAAGCTCCTCGAGAAGGTTCGGAGGCTTGCCAAAGATTCGTCGAACTTGCCATAAAGTCTAGGAGCTTGTTGGGAGTCTACTAGAAGAAATCCAAGGGTGTGCCAGAAAACTCGCTAGAAGAAGACTCGATGTTGCCAGTTGTTAATTTGCTTAGAATTATGTTTCAATTTCATAGTTAGCACATAATTAGGGTAAAGATTAGGTGATAATCCTGATTAATCATAGTAGGAGCCAACTGAGCCTTATGTGGACTGAATTGGGTCTGATTTAGGGCCCATTCAGTAGTATTGGACCAAGTCTAGTGGTGGCACTGTCAGACTAGGGTGATAGCACCGCCTCGGGAACTGGTTCCCAGATGGTTTTGGCGGTGGTATCGACCAGGTTAGCGATGGTACCACTTGTAGGTAATAACTGCCAACGGTGATACTACCTGACAAGCGATGGTATCGCCAGTCCACAGAGCCCAAGGACTTTGTTAGGCGGTAGCACCGCTAGACTGGGCTGTGGTACCACCCAGTATACTAATAGAATAGAGTCAACTGGCGGTGGTATTGTCAGTACCTAAAAATCTAGGATGTGACTCTTTTTGGCTTCATTTTTGAAGCTAATTGAGTCTATAAATACTCCACTTTTCTCAACTGGTAAAGCATATTTTGAGAAGTTAAAAAACTAAGTCAAAGCTTTAGAAAAATTGTGTTTGATAGCGTGAGTATTCACCTCTCACTTTTTCTTTGTTAAAATTTTGTAAGAGTGTGAACTACTTATAAGAGTTTGTAAGAGGGGTGCTTGGTCCTTCCCCTTTAAGAAGATTTGATAGTGGAAGTTAGGAGCCTCATCGGAGGAGGTTTCAAAAGTTGACATAGGTCATTTGACCGAACCATTATACATCACTGTGTACTACTTTGGATGTGTAAGTTTTAATTTTTGCATCTTGCTTTTACTTAGCTGCAAATTTTTTGATCTCCTTCTCACTACTCTCAATCACATTCACTTGAATCACTTTGCTCAAGTCTCTTTCATTAGATCAAAATTTTTGAACGAACAACTCTTTCCGAAGTCGTTTTAAATTTACGGGTTTCATCCGCTATACTAATTCACCCCCCTTCTTAGTGTCGCTCAGATCCTAACAATTAGTATCAGAGCTTGGTTACTCTCAATTGGTTTAAAATCTGAGAGATGACTTATTCCAGAATGCAAGAGGTGTTGAATCTCAGATTTTGATGATGAAATCAATTGATGGTTATTTGATCTAATCCATTTTTGAGATAAGTGTGCAGGATTAACTATGATAGAGCAAATTACCGGAGTCAAGTTGTTAGAAGTTCAAGAGTCCACTGGAAGTCCGAAGGATCATCGGAAGTGATGCCGGAGCCAACCGAGATGAAATCGGGGACTTGCCGAAGGTTTCGGAAGTTCGCCGGAAAGATCGTCGGAGGTTTGCGGAGATGACCGAGAAGGTTCGGAAGGGTGCCAAAAACTCGTTTAACTCGCCATAGAATCTGGGAGCCTGCTGGGAGTCCGTCGGAAGGAATCCGAGGGAGTGTCGGAAGTCCGTCGGAAGATCGCCGGAAAGCTCTTCGGAAGATAACTTGATGGTGTCGGTTTAATTTTACTTTAGAAGTTCATAGTTAGCACTTAATTAAGGTATAGACTAGGTGTTAATCCTGTCTAGACCTGGATTGGGCCTATTGGGCCTTTATTGGGTTGTATTGGGCCGAAGGTTAGGCCCATACAATTTCTACCAAGGGCAGGCGGTAGCACTCGTCAGGAACCTTTGTTGGCCGTAAGTGATAGCACCGCTTTGTTGATCGTAGGCCGGCAGGTAGCACCGTTTGACGGCGACACCGCCAGGCAGCGAGCACCACCGCTGATGGCCATCCGCTGACCGTGCCAGCGGTAGCACCGCCTGGCGAGTGGTGGTACCGCTGACAGTGGTTGCAACCACTTGTGTCGGCAGAGTACCGCCCGATGCCAGCGATAGTACCACCAAAGACACTGCACACGCAATGGTGTGTCGGCGTAGTACCACCAGTGCCAGCGGTACTACCACCTCTGATCTGAAATTTCGGATGAGACCTCTTTGGCGGATTTTGAATCCCAAAATGCTCTATAAATACCCTTTACTTCTAGCTGGTTGGGTTACCTTTTTGCAGTGTTAGAATTGAGTCTAAGCTATAGCAAATTCCTGCTTTCAATTGCTCAAGTGTTCACCTCCTTCTTCTACTTGTAAAAATTCTGTAAAGTGAGGGAACCTTTAGTAAAAGGTTGTAAAGGGGTGTTTGGTCCTTCCCCTTCAAGAGATTTGGTAGTGGAAGTTGGGAGCCTCATTGGAGGAGGCTTCAAGAGTGGACGTAGGTCATTTGACCGAACCACTATACATCATTGCTGCATTTTTTGTGTGAGTGTTTGAATTTCTATTTCATAAATTTCTTAGCTGCATAATTGATTGGAATTCTTCTCCCTACTTTTGGCTTTATTTACCTGAATTACTTCAAGTTAAAGTTGCTTTAGTTATATCAAGTTTTTATATGAATCTCCGTAATCGACTTTTAAAAAGTCAAGTTTTAATCTGCTGCACTAATTCACCCCTCCTCTTAGTGCTGCTTCGAACCTAACAATTGGTATCAGAGCAAGGTTCACTCTCATATTTGGTTTAAAACCCAAGAGAGATGGCCTTTTCCGACATACAAGAGGGTCACTCCATTACTCGTCCACCTATATTTAATGGGTCGAATTATACATATTGGAAGACTCGTATGAGAATTTTCTTATTTCTATGGATTTTGAGCTTTGGAATATCGTTGAAAATGGTTTTCAAAAATCTTTTCTTCCGATGAGCGAATGGAATGAGTTGGAGAAGAAGGTGTTTGCTTTAAATGCCAAGGCTATGAATGCCTTGTTTTGTGCACTAGATAAAAACGAATTTAATCGCGTATCGATTTGTGAATCGACTTTTGATATTTGGCGAACTCTTGAGGTCACTCATGAAGGCACTAGCCGAGTGAAAGAGTCCAAAATTAATATTCTTGTGCATTCTTACGAGCTTTTTCGAATGAAACCAAGTGAGTCCATTGGAGACATGTACACTCGCTTTACGGATGTCATCAATGGATTCAAGGCTCTTGGTAAAGATTTTTCTAATTTTGAATTAATAACAAAAGTTTTAAGATCCCTTCCGAAATGTTGGGATCCAAAGGTTACGGCCATTCAAGAGGCCAAGGACCTTAAGACTTTTCCTATCGAAGAACTCATCGGATCTTTAATGAACTATGAAATGACATGCCATGCTCATGATGAGCTAGAGAACACCCTTCCAAAGAACAGGAAGGATATGACATTAAGAACTCAAGAAGACCACTTGAAAGGAACATCAAGTGATGAGGACCTTGACGAGGACATTGCACTCTTAACTAGAAAATTTAAAAATTCATTAAAAGGGCAAATTTAATGAATTCAAGAACAAACTTGAACCAAAGAAGGACCAAGTCATATGTTATGAATGCAGAAGCCGGGCACTTCAAAAATGAATGCCCCAAGCCAAGTAGCAACTCAAGAAGAAGAAGACATTGAAGGCTACATGGGATGACTCGGCGATTCTCTCGAGGATGAAGAAGCAAGTATCAAAGAGGAGGCCAACTTCGCTCTAATGGCTTTGGGAGAAGAGGTAAGTGATTTACTTAATGAAGATTTATCCTTCGATGAGCTTTTAATTGCTTTCCATGAATTATTTGATGAATGTAGAATAAAAAAAGCTTCAATTCTTTAAAAGGAACATCCTTTATTGCTAGATAAGTTTAAGAGTCTTAAGCATGATTCTCTCCCTCTACTCCCATTCTCTAAGTGCAATCACTTAGAAGCAATCAAAAAGGAGAACTTGCTACTCAAAGAAACCTTAAACAAGTTTAAGGTCAGTAGCAAGAGCTTAGACATGATCTTTGCTAACAAGGGACATGTCAAAAATAGATGTGGAATTAGATTCGTGAGTGGATCTCACCGAACTCAAACCACATTCATTAAAGGGCCAACATTACATGTCTCCTCTCATTTAAAATGTAATTTTTGTTACAAATCCGGACATGTTATCTACAAATGTCCATATAGGAAACTTAGCCCAAATAAATTAGTATGGGTTCTTAAAGGATCAATTAGGAACTCATTGAATAATGATAAATTTAGTAGATCAGTTTTGAGGCACCCAAGTCAAAATGGGTTCCTAAAACCATCCTTTCTTGTAGACAAAAACACCCACACAAGCTAGGAGCAAAAGATGGTACCTTGATAGTGGATGCTCAAGGCACATAACTAGGAGATCCATCTCACTCTAAACTCTCTAGCCAAGATTTAAGGATTTGTCACCTTCGGAGACAACAACAAGGGTAAAATCATTGGCAAGGGTACTATAGGTAACAAATCAACCTTTTCAATTGATAATGTGTTATTAGTAGATGGTTTAAAACATAATCTCTTGAGCATTAGTCAATTATATGATAATGGTTATATTGTAAGATTTGAATCTAATGCTTGCATCATCAAAAAACCACACAACAATACATCTATAATTGCAATCAAGCAAAATAACATCTACACTATTAATCTTGATGATCTTAGTAGTGAAATATGTTTTTCGGCTTTGAGTGAGGACGCTTGGCTTTGGCATAAAAGATTAGGTCATGCTAGCATGAAATTAATCTCTCAAATCACATCTAAAAACCTTGTAAGAGGCATTCCTAAAGTTAAGTTCATTAAAGATAAAGTATGTGATGCTTGTCAACTAGGAAAACAAATTAAAACTAGCTTCAAGCCAAAAAAATCAAATAAGTACTTCTAGACCATTACAATTGATCCATATGGATTTGTTTGGACCAATTGACATAACAAGCCTAAGAGGTAGTAAATATGCTTTTGTGATTGTAGATGACTATAGAAGATTCACATGGACCTATTTCTTAGCTCACAAAAGTGATTCTTTTAAATGTTTCTTTAAATTCTATAAACTTACTCAAAATGAAAAAGGTTTCATGATTTCATCAATTCGGAGTGATCACGGTGGTGAATTCCAAAACCGTGACTTCCAAAATTTTTATGAATCAAATGGGTATAACCACTTCTTCTCAAGAAATCCTCAACAAAATGTAGTAGAAAGAAAGAACATAAATTTACAAGAAATGGCAAGAACCATGTTAAATGAACATAATCTACCTAAATATTTTTGGGCCGAAGCCGTAAATACGACTTGCTATGTCATGAATAGGGTTCTAATAAGACCATCTCTATCCAAGACCCCTTATGAATTATGGAATGACAAAAAACCTAATGTTTCTTACTTTAAAGTTTTTGGTTGCAAATGCTTTATTTTAAATGAAAAGGATGCCTTAGGAAAATTCGATGCTAAATCTGATGAAGGCATCTTTCTTGGCTACTCTTTCGTTTCTAAAGCTTTTCTTGTTTTTAACAAAAGAAACTTAGTTATAGAAGAGTCTATTCATGTGGTTTTCAATGAAGTTTCTGAAATTAAGAAAAATGATCTTGATGATGATTTCGTTTTTGATAATTTGAATTTAAATGAACCCCCTCAAAATGGCAACTTGGAAGCATCTTCTTCCGAATATTCCTTACCTAAGGAATGGAAGTATGTGGATGCCCATCCTAAGGAGCTAATTATAGGAGACACATCAAAAGGGGTTCAAACTCGCTCCTCTCTTAAAAATTTTTGTGCTAATGCCGCTTTTCTTTCTCAAATTGAACCCAAATGTATTGTCGAAGCCTTGGAAGATAATTCTTGGGTTATCACAATGCAAGAGGAATTGAACCAATTTGAGAGAAATGAGGTATGAAAGCTTGTTCCTAGACCAAGTGACCATTTAGTTATCGGTACTAAATGGGTCTTTAGAAACAAGCAAGATGAACATGGTATCGTGGTTAGAAACAAGGCTAGATTAGTGGCCAAAGGTTTCAACCAAGAAGAAGATATCGATTACGAAGAAACCTTCGCTCCTGTGGCTAGATTAGAAGCCATTAGGATGCTCCTTGCCTATGCTAGTAGTAATAACTTTAAGCTTTTTCAAATGGATGTCAAAAGTGCTTTTTTGAATGGCTTTATTTCCGAAGAGGTTTATGTTGAACAACCACCCGGTTTTGAAAACTCTCTTCTTCCTAATCATGTGTTTAAATTAACTAAAGCTCTCTATGGATTGAAACAAGCCCCTAGGGCTTGGTATGAGAGGCTTAGTTCTTTCTTAATTTCAAATAATTTTACTAAAGGCAAGGTTGATACTACATTGTTTATTAAACATTTTGAAAATAATTTTCTCATTGTTCAAATTTATGTTGATGATATCATTTTTGGTTCTTCGGATGAATCACAATGTGAATCATTTGCTAAGAGTATGAGTCATGAATTTGAATTGAGTCTAATGGGTGAGTTAAACTTCTTTTTAGACTACAAATTAAGCAACTTAGTGATGAAATATTTCTTAATCAAACCAAGTATACATTGGAACTGTTAAAATGTTTTAACATGGATAGTTCTAAAGCCATCAACACTCCAATGAGTACTTCCACCAAGTTAGACTTGGATGAAAATGGAAAAAAATTTGATCAAAAAACATATAGGGGAATGATAGGCAGCTTACTCTATCTCATTGCAACTAGACCTGATATCATGTTTAGTGTAGGTCTATGTGCAAGATTCCAAGCTAATCCTAAGTTATCTCACCTTAAAGCTGTTAAAAGAATCCTTAGGTATCTTAAAGGAACTCCTAATCTAGGATTATGGTATCCAAAATCGGATAACTATGATTTAAAAGCTTATGCGGATGCCCATTTTGGCGGATGTAGAATCGATAGAAAAAGCACATTCGGAACATGCCAATTTCTAGGACATGCACTTGTTTCTTGGACATTCAAGAAATAAAATTCTGTTGCACTATCTACGGCGGAAGCCGAATATATAGCTGCAAGTGCATGTTGTGCACAAGTTGTGTGGATGAAAAATACTTTAGAAGATTATAGAATTAATTTAAAAAACATTCCAATAAAATGCGATAACACAAGTGCTATTTGTCTAACAAAAAATCTCATTCAACACTCAAGAACTAAGCACATTGATATTAGGCATCACTTTATACGAGATCATGTCGCTAATAATGATGTTACTCTAGAATTTATTGATACAAAACTGTTAGGGATCGAGTGGCACTAAGAGGGGGGGGGGGTGAATTAGTGCAGCGGATAAAATGATAGATTTTTTTCAGATTTAAAACAAGCTTGAAACTTCGTGCGATGAAAGCAACGTTTTGTTTGAACCCGAAAGATTACGTTTTAACTTTAAAGCATCGTACGAAGATGAAAAGGAAGTGGAGTAAGTAAAGTAAAGGCTTGCAGCAAAGTAAAGAGATAAAACAGAAATTTAAACACACACAATCAAGACGTAGCGATATATAGTGGTTCGGTCAAAGTGACCTACATCCACTTCCGAAGCCTTCTCCGATGAGGCTCCCTTCTTCCACTACCAAATCCTTTGAAGGGGAAGGATCAAATACCCCTCTTACAACCCTTTACAAGTAGTTCACACTCTTACAAGATTTCACAAGAAGAATGAGGTGAACACTTAGCAAGAACAAGACTTTTCAAAGACTTAAAACTAAGATTCTAACTCTCAAAAGGGTTCTACTTTCAGTTGAGAAAGAAAGGGTATTTATAAGCCTCAAAGTGATTCAAATTTGGAGCCCAAACTTGGAGCCAAAAATTTGAATCTTTTGAGTTTTTCGGTGCTGTTAGTCCTAGCAGACTGACACACCCAGGCGGTGCTACCGCCTGGCTTTCCATGCACCAGGCGGTGCTACACGCTTTTTATAACAGCAGCTACCGCCCCAGACTAAGCGATGCTACCGCTTTGCTATAGTAGTAGTCGACTCAACACCATGCACGTAGCATGCATGCATCTTCTTTGGTCTTCTTTGGCGGTGCCACCGCCCAAAGCATTATTAGCTTTTTGGTGGTGCCACCGCCAAAGACAAATCAACGTTTGGTTTGGGCCAAAACTCGCCCAAATGCCGGTTCCGATCAAGGCCGAATGGGCCCATACTTGGGTTAAAGGATTAACCCTAATCCTAACCCAAATTGATGTGCTAACTATAAAATTAAAGACATTCTAAGCTATTACAAAGTCCGCAAGTCAAGTCTTCTTCCCAGTGAGCTTAGGCGAACTTCCGCGATCTTCCAGCGATCCTCGGAAACCATCCTGCGGACTCCCGGCAACCTCTCGGACTCCACGATGATTTTGGCGAGTTCCCCGAGCTTCTTTAGCAAGCTCGATCTTTCTTGGCAAGCTCTGCGAACTTTCGACGAACCTCCCGGGAACTTCCGAAAACCCTTCGGCAAGCTCCTACTGTTCTCGGCCGATTCCGATACTCCCAATGAATCTTCAGACTTCCATCGAACACTTGAACTCCCAATGATCCATCGCACTTGACTTCGACCCTTTGTTTCGCTTTACGTCTTCATCCTTATCGTAGTTACTCCTGCACACAAACAACAAACACTCTACTTCGATCTAGATAGTTATTACAACACGAATTGACATTCAGTTGCCCGGCACGTCATTGGTTAGCGCTTCGTCCGATCCTTCGGCACATCGTCCTCTCTTATGGTCCGTTGCCCAATCGGTGATTGACCTCCGCAATCCCGATATCCTTGGCGTAACACGCTCTTCTTGGCCCGATGCCCGACGTACGAAGCCTCCTATCGATAGTTGACCGAACCTCCGGCTCGACATCCAATATCCTGACGTGATCACCTCTAGTGCAACGTTAATTCCTCCAACGTCAACTGTCTAATCCTGATCGATAGTAGACCTGCGTAACTCAACACGCAATTAGACCACAAATCATACTCAATTAGTTTCATCATCAAAATCCGAGATTTAACAAAAACATCAATTAGCGGACATTTTCATAAAACCCCTAAATGAAGAACAATTTGACTTCATTAGAAGAGAGTTAGGCATGCTAAATTTGTCCTAATATTTAATATTGCATGTTTTTCAAAACATTTAAACTTTGATTTTGATAGGTTCACCTTTATACCTTCAATGATAGATGAAACTCTCATTTTTTAATCATTGATCATGATATTTTATGAAGAACTCATCTTTCGATCGAAAAGTTTTCATGATGTTGCCTTCATTATGTTGTTTTGTTTTATGAAACGGTTAAATTTTATGATTACATATCTTGTTTTATTCTCTTCATGAATTTTGATATCTCTCTCACCTTTTTGTTGATTGGCTTTAATGATATATCCTTTAGACTTACGATCATGGTTTTCATTGTATAAATGATCAAATATCTTTTGGATTTATCTATCGAGGATGGCATATTCTGGCTTTATGATTTCTACGTAAAGATTCCTCTCATATATCACTTATGTCACTCTATTTTTATCAAGTCTCACCCTTTCATCAAGTTTATTTATCTCCTTTTTATTGATGATAACAAAGGGGGAGAAAAATGTGAAATTGATGACTTGTTGAATGTGGCCTTTATGAGTAAAATAATTTGATGACTTGATAAATATCATGCATTGTATTGAAAAATGCCTTATATAGTGAAAAATGTCTCATAAGATTTGTTATTGCAATTCAATTGCTCTTGTCATGCTTTGTGTCAAAAACAGGTTGCAATCCTTAAAAAGTAATGCAATACATTACATTGCAATTGAAATTTATAGTTGAAAGATTCTAACTATATCATGATGTCATCTTTTGATTGATATGATAAGTTTTCATCTCATAATTTATCTGATATGGTGTCACGCTTTTTCAATCATGAGATCCTTGTTGTAATCTCAAATTTTTTGGTAACTTTTGACGAAATGATAAATGTCATGCTTTGATATTGCTTACGAATGAAACCTCATGCTGACTGAGCATGATGATAAGTTCAACGCAAGTAACTTATCGGTTTTGGTTGAATTCAAATGTTTTTACTTTCTCATTATATGGCTTATAGATAGGGGGAGTTAAGAATAACTCCGTCATCAATTGATTATCATCATCAAAAAGGGGGAGATTGTTGAATCTCGGATTTTGATGATGAAGTCAATTGATGGTTATTTGATCTAATACATTTTTGAGATAAGTGTGCAGGATTAACTATGATAGAGCAAATTACCGGAGTCAAGTTGCTGGAAGTTCAAGAGTCCACTAGAAGTCCGAAGGATCATTGAAAGTGCTGCCGGAGCAACCGAGATGAAATCAGGGACTTGCCGAAGGTTTCGAAAGTTCATCGGAAAGATTGTCGGAGGTTCGCAGAGATGACCGAGAAGGTTCGGAAGGGTGCCAAAAACTCGTTGAACTCGCCATAGAATCTAGGAGCCTGGTGGGAGTCTGTCGGAAGGAATTCGAGGGAGTGTCGGAAGTCCGTCGGAAGATCACCGGAAAGTTCTTCGGAAGATAACTTGATGGTGTCGGTTTAATTTTGCTTTAGAAGTTCATAGTTAGTACTTAATTAGGGTATAGATTAGGTGTTAATCTTGTCTAGACCTGGATTGGGCTTATTGGGCCTTTATTGGGTTGTATTGGGCCGAAGGTTAGGCCCATACAATTTCTGTCAAGGGCAGGCGGTAGCACCGCCGGACCAGCGAGTAGCACCACCCAGCTGACGTGCACCACCAGACCAAGCGGTAGCACGTCGGACCAGCGATAGCACCACCCGCAAAGCGGTAGCACCACCGGACCCAGGCGGTAGCACCGCTTGTTGACCGTAAGCTAGGCGGTAGCACCGCCTGGCGAGTGGGTGGTACCGCTGACAGTGGTTGCAACCACTGTGTTAGGTTGCTAACCACAGTGCGAGCGGTAATCCGCTAACACACTAACACACGCAATGGTGTGTTAGGTGGTAATCCGCTAGTGCCAAAGCGGTAGTATCACTTCAAATCAAAATTTCTGACGAGACCTCTTTGAGCGGGATTTTTGAATCCCAAAAATGCTCTATAAATACCCCTTTACTTCTAGCTGGTTGGGTTACCTTTTTGCAGTGTTAGAATTGAGTCTAAGCTATAGCAAATTCCTGCTTTCAATTGCTCAAGTGTTCACCTCATTCTATTTGTAAAAATTCTGTAAAGTGAGGGAACCTTTGGTAAAAGGTTGTAAAGGGGTGTTTGGTCCTTCCCCTTCAAGAGATTTGGTAGTGGAAGTTGGGAGCCTCATTGGAGGAGGCTTCAAGAGTGGACGTAGGTCATTTGACCGAACCACTATACATCGCTACGTACATTTGCTGTGTGAGTGTTTGAATTTCTATTTCGTAATTTTCTTAGCTGCAAAATTGATTGGAATTCTTCTCCCTACTTTTGACTTTATTTACCTGAATTACTTCAAGTTAAAGTTGCTTTAGTTATATCAAGTTTTTATACGAATCTCCGTAATCGGCTTTCAAAAAGTCAAGTTTTAATCTACTGCACTAATTCACCCCCCCTCTTAGTGCCGCTCCGAATCTAACAAGAGGGTCATTCCATTATACGTTCACCTATGTTTAATGGGTTAGATTACACTTATTGGAAGACTCATATGAAGATTTTCTTGATCTCCATGGATTTTGAACTTTGGAATATCGTTGAAAATGGATTTCAAAAATCTTCTCTTCCGATTAACGAATGGAATGAATCGAAGAAGAAGATTTTTGCACTTAATACAAAGACTATGAATGCCGTGTTTTATGCACTTGATAAAAATGAGTTTAATCATGTTTCGATTTGTGAATCGGCTTTTGATATTTGGCGTACTCTTGAAATCACTCATGAAGGCACTAGTCGTGTGAAAGAGTCCAAAATCAATCTCTTGGTACATTCTTACGAATTGTTTCGGATGAAACCAAGTGAGTCCATCGGAGACATGTGCACTCGTTTCACGGATGTCATCAATAGACTCAAAACACTTAGTAAAGGTTTTTCTAATTTTGAACTTATAACTAAAATTTTAAGATCCCTTTCAAAGAGTTGGGATCCAAAAGTTACGGCTATTCAAGAGGTCAAGGACCTTAAAACTTTTCCTCTCGAAGAACTCATTGAGTCTTTAATGACCTACGAAATGACACGCCATACTCATGATGAGCTAGAGAACCCCCTTTCAAAAATAGGAAGGATATGATATTGAGAATACAAGAAGACCACTTGAAGGAATCTTCAAGTGATGAGGACCTTGATGATGAACTTGCACTCTTAACTTAGAAATTCATAAAATTTATAAGGAGGAATAAATTTCAAAATGACACTAAAAATAAACTTGAACAAAAAAAAGACCAAGTCATATGTTACGAATGTAAGAAGTCGAGGCACTTCAAAAGTGAATGCCCCCAAGCCAAGAAGAAGCAACCAAAGAGGAAAAAGCTCTAAAGGTGACGTGGGACGACTCAAGTGGCTCTGAAGATGAAGAAGCAAGTAACAAAGAGGAGGCCAACTTCGCGATAATGGCTTTAGGAGATGAGATATGTGAGTTATTTAATGAAGATTTATCTTTCGGCAAACTTTTAATTTCTTTCCATTAATTATTTGATGAGTGTAGAGCTATTAGTAAAAAGTTTAATTTATTAAAGAAGAAACATACTCTCTTAGTCGATAAGCTTGAAAGTTTTAAATGTGATACTCCCTTTTTACCCCCATGCTCTAAGTGTGAACACTTAGAGGCAATCAAAAATGAAAACTTGCTACTTAAAGAGACCCTAAACAAGTTTAAGGTCGGTAGCAAGGGCTTGGATATGATCCTTGCAAATAAGGGTCACGTTGAAAATAGAAGTGAAATTGGATTTGTGAGTGGATCTCACTAAAATCTTATCACATTCATTAAAGGATCTATACTATATGTATCATCCCATTTGAAATGTAACTTTTGTTGCAAATCCGGACATGTTGCTTACAAATGTTCATATAAGAAACTTAGCCCACAAAAGTTAATATAAGTTCCTAAAGGAACAATAAGGAACTCAATGAACAATGACAAGATTAGTAGATCAATATTTGAGGCACCCAAGTTCACATTGATACCTAAAAACTATCCTTTTTTGTAGGCACATTCACCCACACAAGCTAGGAGCAAGAGATGATACCTTGATAGTGGATGCTTAAGGCATATGACCGGAGATCCATCTCAATTCTCTAAGCTCATTAGCTGAGACTAAGGGTATGTCACATTCGGAGACAACAACAAGGGTAAAATCATTGGAAAGGGAACTATAGATAACAAATCAAGTTTTTCAATTGATAATGTATTATTGATAGATGGTTTAAAGCATAATCTCTTGAGTATTAGTCAATTATATGATAAGGGATATATTGTAAAATTTGAATCTAATGCTTGCATTATTGAAAAACCACACAACAACATATCTATGATTGCACTAAAACAAAATAATGTCTACACTATAAACATTGATGATCTTAGTAATGAAATGTGTTTTTCGATTTTGAAAGATGATGCTTGGCTTTGGCATATGAGATTAGGTCATGCGAGCATGAAACTGATTACTTAAATCATATCTAAAGGACTTATAAGAGGCATTCCCAATGTTAAGTTCATTAAAGACAAAGTATGTGATATATGTCAACTAAGAAAATAAATAAAAACTAGCTTAAAACCAAAGAATCAAATAAGCACCTCTAGACCATTACAATTGATCCATATGGATTTATTTGGACTAATTGATACAACGAGTCTAGGAGGTAGCAAATATGCGTTTATCATTGTAGATGATTATAGTAGATACACTTGGACCTATTTCTTAGCTCACAAAAGTGATTGCTTCAAATGTTTCTCTAAATTTTATAAACTTGCTCAAAACGAAAAGGGTTTCATGATTTCATTGATTCAGAGTGATTACGGTGGTAAATTCCAAAACCGTGACTTCCAAAATTTTTGTGAATCTAATGGATATAACCACAACTTCTCTACTCCAAGGAATTCTCAACAAAATGGAGTAGTAGAAAGAAAGAATAGAAATTTACAAGAAATAGCAAGAACCATGTTAAATGAACATAGTTTACCCAAATACTTTTTTTGAAATTTGAAACCATTAATACGGCTTGCTATGTCATGAATAAGGTTCTAATAAGACCATATCTATCCAAAATCCTTTATGAATTATGGAATAATAAAAAACCAAATGTTTCTTATTTTAAAGTTTTTGATTGCAAATACTTTATCTTGAATGAAAAGGATGCCTTAGGAAAATTCGATGCTAAATCTGATGAAGGCATCTTTCTTAATTACTCTTTCGTTTCTAAAGCCTTTCTTATTTTTAACAAAAGAACCTTGGTTATAGAAGAGTCTATTCATGTAGTTTTCAATGAAATTTTTGAATTTAAGAAAAATAATTTTGATAATTGATGCGGGTAATAAATGGGACGTGACATCAGCCCATGCCGCTTGCACCCTGATGACGCTTTCTGTCTCTCTCGCAACCGGCTGTAGCCCGTGTTGACCGACAGAAGTGATGCCACCCATTCCTCGTAGGTCGCATGACCATCGAGGCACGTCGCCATCCCGCAGGGGCCAGCGCTCAGGAAAGGGGGAGATCCTTTCAAGGTAACCTGATCTAACTTGATCGTCGGAGGGGTTGGGCGGAGCTCCCCCCGACCCGACCTTTTTTGCAGGAACAAAGACGGAGCCCCTGGCATCGAACGCAGCCCGAAGCCTTCCTCCTCGAACGGTGGACGCTACCCCTTCGTCGCCCCGACCAGCTTGAAGCCCGGACCGAAGGATCCCCGCACGTCCGGACCCAAACCAGGCCGCTTTGGTCCCGAGGCCACGGCTTAAAGTTGAATTCCCCATCAGTTTGGCACTAGAAGGAGGGCCTGAATGGCAGGGGATCACCAGACCGATCAAGACGAGCGCAGCGGCGAAGGGTCTTACCCGGCGGGGGTCCCTCCTGAACGTTCCCTCCCCGGTGAACCAAGGGTGGACGACCCCACCACAACCTCGGAACGTTATTAGCGGTTGTTCAATGACTCGGGTTTACTTTTTTGTGACGCCACCGATGGTGCCTCGTAGAAAGAAAGAATAGAAATTTATCCCGCCATCCGTGGATTTGCCAAGCTTTCAGACCTAACTCACCAGGTCCGAGCCATTACAGAGATGCCTTAGTAAATCAGACCCTTGTCCTTTCGCTCCTTTCTCGGCCGCGAACCGCGATTCAAGTCCAACAATCGAAAAATCGACTGAGCCCCCACTCGGGCTTACATGACGCGCTCGGCCTTCCCTGCCTCACCATCGGCCCGACCGGTTCCAGGTAGAGAACGAGCCGCGGGAATCCCCGACGGCTGACTCGAGTCCGAGGTGGTATCTTCGAACTCGGCCGACTCTTTCCGAGCCCAGCTCCGCTTCGTTGGTCAGCGACTGGATGAAGTACAAAGGGAGATTCGTAAATCGAAAGAAGAGCAGAAGGAGGACCCCTGCTGGGGGTCCCCGTTCGTGACAGAATTACAGGAGCAACCGGTGCCCTCGAACTTTTGACTTCCCTCTATTGATGCGTATGATGGCGCCACCGATCCAGCGGACCACGTCGCTGCCTTTCGAGCCCAGATGCCGTTGTATGGGACCGCCGATGCCCTGATGTGCCGGGCGTTCCCCACAACTTTAAGGGGGCCAGCCCGCGCCTGATATAGCGCTTTGAAAGGTGGGACAATCACCTCTTTCGATCAGCTAGCCAGAGAGTTTGAGCTCCACTTCCTGGTGCACGCTCGGCCGAAGCCCTCTGTCACCCTCCTCCTAGGATTGAATCAAAAGGAGGGCGAATCTCTCACCCACTTTGTGAATCGTTTCACTACTGAAATCTGGGGCCTGCTGGACGCTCACCATTCCTTGCTAATGCAGGCATTCATGGTGGGACTGCGCCCCTCTAGATTTTTCTTGTCTCTCGTCAAGCGCCCCCCCCAACGCGGTGTTGAAAATGCTTCAGCGGGCCTACCAGTACATCTCGACGAAAGCCTGGATGTCCGGGAGGCAGGAGGAGCTCAAAAGGGGCTGACCGAAACCTCCCCAAGGGCACCAACCCGCGCAATCGAGACGCAGGATGGATCGTCCTGAACCGCCCGTCTCAGCCCCTTCGCTCCCCGCCTTGGGTACATCCCGAACATAGGTATTTATCCAAATAAAGGAGAAGGGGATGCTTAGACCCCCGGCCCCGATGACAAGTCCACTAAATGGTGGCGGACCAGACTTCAGATACTATCGCTTCCATCAAGCCCGACATGGACATGATACCGAGGAATGTCGTGAGCTGAAGCGACAGATCGAAGAGCTGATTCGCAGGGGACACTTGGACTGGTATCTCCGGCCGAATGAGGAGTCGTCCCCTCGCCCTGAGGGGCCTGTCGAACGACACATAGATGTGATCACCGGCGGCTCGACGTCTAGAGGAGTCAGCACGTCCAGGCGAAAGGCATATGCCCGTGCCGCTGCGACCGAGGAGCTCAGACGCGCTCCCGAGCCGGAAATCACGTTTCCGATCGAGCGGCCCGAGCAACTCGAGCATAACGATGCGTTGGTGATTTCCGCTAGGGTGGCCAACGCCCAGGTGAAGAGGATTATGATCGACACGGGAAGCTCCGCCGACATACTCTACCTGGACGCCTTCCAGAAGCTCGGGTTGTCCAGGGACACCATGAAGCCGATGCACTCGGTGCTCACTGGGTTTATCGGAGATTCGATTTCGCCGTTAGGGGTAGTCACACTGCCCTTGACCCTCGGGGATGCGCCGAGGACGAAGATGGTGATGGCGACTTTCCTGGTAGTCGACCTACCTACTGCCTACAACGTAATTTTGGGGCGACCTACCCTCAATAAATTCAGGGCGGTTGTCTCGACTTACCACCGAACCATAAAGTTCCTGACCCGCGCCGGAGTCGGTGAAGTCCGGGGAATCCCCCGTGACTCCAGACAATGTTACCTGACGACGGTCTCCCTGCATAAGAGGAGAAGGTCCGATCATCCGCTGGTAGACCCCCGGGAGACGAAGAGGCCAACCCAGCATCCCGAGCCGACAAAGCCCACCATCGACGTACCCTTGCTGGGGAGTCATCCTGATCGGACGATCAAAGTCGGCTCGGAGCTCCCAGAGCGAGCGACTCACTCATCAACCTCCTCCAGGAGAATGCCGACGTCTTCGCCTGGTCGCCAGCCGATATGCCGGGCATCGACCCTAAGGTATCCAAGCACCACTTGTGCATCTCCCCTAATGCCTGACCAGTGAAGCAGAAGCCTCGGCGATTGGCTCCCGAGCGACAGCTAGCTGTCCGAGAGGAGGTGGAACGACTCCTGGCGGTAATAAGTGAAAAGCCCTATTTTCTATTGTTAAAGGCCTATTGGATATTGGAGTTGGAGCAGCTTTCGATCCAGTAATCGTGCCGGGCTTTATCGGTTAAGTAGTCCCTCCCTCCTTCTTTTCTTGCTTGCTCACGAGGGTTATAGGCGGACCCATCATTTCTTCGATCTCTATTTTAGGGGAGTATAAAGTGCTTCTGTCTGTAATTCCTTCTTGCTTTGATTCTGCCTTCGGGCTAGATGCGCTCCAGTTCAATAAAATTCTTACTTTCGACACAAGGTATAGAAAGCACTCAGTAAAGACATAGATAGCTTCCCTTTCTTATGAATCTGCCTGCACTTGAATGCTTAGACACTGTTTCCCTATCTTTTGAATCCATCGTTGATATCACAAGCGTTGGTTCTGAAAGAAGACTGCTTCATATCTCCGATTACGAAAAGAAAAAAGCCTACTCTTGACTATCACAGGCCAACGAGCGGGGAAAGCATTGATTTGGTTCCATCAGCTAACGCCACTCCTAGCAGAAGAGAATAGCTGAGGGCATCGAATCAAACTAAAGAAATATGTGACTTGCCAGCATTTACCGTGGTCACGATAACTGGTACACCATAAGTGCGTCCTTCTCGGTTGAGCTGCCTTAGGGTTCATGGAAGAATCAAGTACTGGTCTGGAAGCAAGTAACACATATTCCATAATACATGTAACCAACACTGCTTACAGCTGACTCACAGTTGACTCTCGAGGAACAAGCAAAGGCAGACTTCATCGAGGAGGTCAAATACCCACGATGGTTGTCAAATGTAGTCCTCGTTAAGAAACCAATAGGAGCTGAAGGATGTGCGTTGACTACACTGATCTCAACCGTGCATGTCCAAAGGATTGCTACCCCCTTCCGAGGATCGACCAGTTGGTCGACGCCACCGCCGGACACGCTCGTTTTTCGTTTATGGATGCCTTCTCCGGCTATAACCAGATTCGGATGGCGCCCGAGGATCAGGAACACACGACTTTCCTCACCAGCCAGGGGATCTATTTCTATAAGGTTATGCCGTTCAAATTGAAGAACGCTAGAGCCACTTATCAGAGGACCATGAATAGGATGTTCGCCTCTTAGATAGGGAGAAATGTGGAAATTTATGTCGACGACATGATCGTGAAGAGCTGCACGGGCCCGACTCATCTGACGGATCTGGCTGAGACATTTGCCACATTGAGGAAGTATGGCATGCGCCTCAACCCTGCCAAATGCGCCTTCGGTGTCAGTTCCAGCAAGTTCCTCGGATTCATCGTGCATGAAAGGGGAATCGACACGAATCCCGAGAAGGTTTGAGCCATCATTGATATGCAAGCACCCCGGATGGTCAAGAACCTCTAGTGCCTTAATGGGAGACTCGCTGCCCTATCTTGATTCCTGTCATGGTCAGGTGACCGATGTCTCCCATTCTTCCGAGCTTTGAAGAATCTGAAGAATTTTGAGTGGACGGCGGAATGCGAGGAAGCCTTCGCATGTTTGAAACGACATCTAGCTGCCCTTCCTCGCCTCACCTCGATCTCCCCTTGAGAGAACCTCAGCATCTACCTAGCCGCCTCCCAGCATGCGGTGAGCTTCGTACTAGTCAAGGAGGACTCCGGAGAACAACTACCAGTCTATTATCTCAGTCACATCCTGAAAGGGCCCGAAGAGCGGTATCCGCCCATCGAGAAGCTAGCACTAGCACTCGTGTTGACAGCTCGAAAGTTGCGTTTGTATTTTCAGACCCACCCAATTGAGGTAATCACTGACCAACCCCTTCGACAAGTTTTATCAAAGTTTGACGTGACAGGTCACCTCCTCAAATGGTCGGTGGAGCTAGCGGAGTTCGACTTATGGTACAAGCCGAGAACCGCCATCAAAGCACAGGCTGTGGCTGACTTCATATCGGAGCTGACCCACCCTGAGGATGGGGGTTCCGAACAGGCCGAAGCAGATGGGTCTTGTGAGTAGACGGGTCATCCGGCTCGACGGGCGCGGGAGCAGGGCTAGTGTTGCAAGCCCCCGATGGGCGCACGTTTGAACGCTCCCTCCGCTTCGGCTTTGCGGCCACCAACAATGAGGCGAAGTATGAAGCGCTCCTGGCAGATCTCAGATTGGTCGCCGAGATGCAAGTGGGCGTAGAACGTGTTCTCACCGACTCACAGCTAGTCGCCGAGCAGCTTGGCGACGGGTACGAAGCCCGGGACCCAACCATGGCAAAATACCTGGCTGAGGTAAGAGCCCTTGCTGCTAGCTTCGTTCGTTTTACATTATCCAGAGTGCCCAGAGGTTAGAATGAGCGAGCGGATGCACTCGCGAAGATGGTCTCAAGATCAACCCCCGAAGAGAACACCGAAGTTGAGGAGCTTCCTTTCTGCACCATCGCCACCGTCGCGGTGGTCGAGCTCGGTGTCCCGACGACGTGGGTTCAGGAAATGCTGCAATATAAGCTGGACGGCACGCTCCCTCCTGATGAGGTCGCAGCCCGACGTCTGCACCATACCCAGGCCTGGTACTGCGAGATCGGTGGTCGACTATACAGGAGGTTGTTCTCACGCCCTCTCCTACGCTGCTTGGACCCCAATGAGGCTAAATCAGTTCTAGCCGAGGTCCATGAGGGGATTTGCGGGGAGCACATAGGCGGTTGTACCTTGGCGTTCAAGGTACTCCGTCAGGGCTATTATTGGCCCACCCTGTATCAGGACGTGAGGGCCTACGTGAGACGGTGCGATGCGTGTCAGCGACACGCGCGAGCTCCTCAGCACCTGGCGGTCCCGCTCACCCCCATGGATTGCGTGTGGCCCTTCGCTCAGTGAGGGATAGACCTCCTCGGTCCTTTTCCCCCGGCCTCGGGGCAATGGAGATACATCATTGTTGGCGTAGACTACTTCACCAAGTGGGTCGAGGCTGAGCCAGCTGGCGATCACACGAGCCCCAAGTGGAGCGATTCGTGTGGAGAAACATTGTGACCCGGTTCGGATTGCCTAGGATCATTGTTACCGATAACGGAACTCAGTTCGCCAGTGCCCGATTCAGGGAGTTTTGCGCGAGCCACCAGATACAACTAAGGTTCACTGGTGGCTCATCCCCAAACTAATGGCCTAGCGAGGTAACTAATCACAATCTTGGATGGACTCGGGAGGAGGACCCTTACGGCCCGATCTATCTAGCTAGTCAATGACCTACCGAGCATCCTATAGTCCTTACGGACAACACCCAAAATGGCGACCGGAGAGTCTCCATACAGTCTATCGTTGGCACCGAGGCCATCGTACTAGCCGAGGTGATCGTCCTCACTCCCCAGGTAGAAGCCTTTAAGGAAGCAGCGTCGGTCGAAGGGCTACGAGCTGGGTTGGACCTGCTCGAAGAGCGCAGAGCCGACGCTTACACCTAAAGTCCTCTCTTATAGAAGGGTGTCGCCATAAGTTACAACAGGAAAGTTCACCTCGGCCCGATTAGATTAGGTGACTTGGTCTGTGCAAGTTTGAGGTGAGTGACCCGGCCGGGCACGTGGTAAACTCGCTCCCGGTGGGAAGGACCCTACCGTGTCGTCGAGGTCGTCCGAAGGAACGTTACGACTCGAGACGATGTCGGTCACCTATTACCGAGGCCGTGGAACGTTCGAACCTTAGAAAATATTTCGTGTAAGCGTCACAATGATGAAGGCAAGACAAATGAGAATTGGGAGAGAAATCTTCATTTATTTCAGGGGAGCGAGGTTACAAGACCCGACCAGACTTACATCTTGAATGACCCCTTAGAAAGACTACAAAATCTACAAGACTATTTCAGGTCTTCGGGGCCTCCAAGCTATCATCGAAAGGACCTCCTCAGGCATGCTCACCTCCAGTCCTCGAGATAGGAGGTAAAGGATCCTCCTCCACCTCGAGACCGGATGGCACGCTTCGAAGCGAGCGAGCTATCCGGTATCCATATTCATAGGATACCTGCCCCGTCCGAGTCAGCCCGAGTTGGAACCCCTCAGACTTCTTGTAAGCCTCGAGGAGTTCCTTGTCCTTCTCTGGATGAAGACGCCTCTCCTCGACAAGGGCCTCGTAGGCTGCCTTCGCTACAGCCTCCTCCTCCAGCTTTTTGCTTAAGGTGGATGCCTCCGCTTTCATCAGACGGATCTCAATTTGGTCCACCCGCAGTGACTTCTGCAGCCCTTTATTGGCTTCTCCCGTCGCTTGAAGCTCAGACGCGAGGCGAGCTGTTTCCGCCTCCAGATCAGACGCTCGCTTCTCGGTAGCTGCGACCGCCTCGGGCCCTATCCCTGCCTGGAGTTCTTCAAATTGCTGGCGTAGCTCGGTGTTACGATCACTCAACCCACCGATGATCTGACTGGCATCCCGTACTCGGTCCATCAGGATCGTCGCGTAGTGGAAGCCCTACAGAAGCGGGGTCAGGATCAATGATATTTAAGAATAACCATAAACAAGGAGAGTGGTACTTACCCATATTAGGGACTTGGCTGATTTGCCAAGCAGAACCCCTGAGGGCAGGGTGTACAAATCCCGAGCTATGTCGGGATGAAGTGCACCTCGAAGGAACGCCGCGGAGAATTCTCCTCCGGCCCATACTCTATCCTCTCGGGATAGACCGCCCCATCGAGCGACCAGCGGATCCCCCACTTCCCTCGTCGGGAGCTCTCCCATCGCCTGAGCCAGGAGGGGCTCATCCTTGCTTGGGGAAAGGCGGCACAAGTCTTGCACCGTCGAAAGTCGGAGATCCTTCCCCCTCGCCTCCCGACGGGGGCCGGATTCCTCTTGCTGCGGGCTCGCCCCCGCTCGGTCCACCTGCTCACTGACCGCTCCTCTCGAGTGACATGCGACCGCCTCGGACCCCTTAGAGGTGAGGGTCTTTAGCCTCTTGCATGGATGGGCAGCTTCAACCTCCAGTGGGGTGTCCTTAGTGCCAGGTCTTGGATCAGTCGCCGGGCGTTGGAGGGAAACTGTCGAGGACCGCCCGTCACGGAGAGATTGGAGGTTCACCATTTTTGCAAAAAACCAGATGACGGTTAGCATTAGGGACGATCCGTAATACCCATGAACCTAACACCTAAGACATACCCTGAGATGACGGACTCAGACCCGCTTCGATTAGCCATTGCTCGGTTATACTCCGAATAGCCCATGAGGAGGGAAGAATCCCTTTGAGCCTCCCCAGGTCCTCGTGCTCCTGGTCACTGAGGTCCGGGGTTGTATTATCGATGGCCCTCATGGACCATCGGACCCCAAAATCCCAGTCCTTCTGGCAGGTCATGAAAAGAAATGCCCCTTCCATACTTTGTTATTGGAAGGAGCCCCATCGACTTGGAAGCCCACTCGGGCAGAAAGGAAGTAACCCCATAACCCTTTGGAGAGGTGAAAATAGGACAAAAAGAGGTTTCGGGTCGGGGTGATATTGGCGTAATGGCATTCCCCTAGGAAAGCCACCAGGTAGTGCTAGGAGTTCGGCATCACTTGTGATGGCGAGATTCGCCACCGGGAGATGCAGGCTACGATGACGGGGTGGAGAAGAAGACGCAGCCCCGCTTCAAGGGCGTCCAGGGTCAATGCAAAACCCTTAGGAATCGGGTCGTAAGCCCGCTGCCCCGGTTCAGGGGCTAAGAGGACATAATCCTTCGGGATGCTATAGCGCTCCCGGAGGTTTCTCAGGGATGACCCGTTCACGGTGGAGTCGAGGTCGTGCGGCCACATCAAGGCCTCGAGAGCCCTAGCTGCCTCCCCGTCAGAGGATTGGTCGGGGGACGCCGGAGGCACCCTTGTTAGCATCACGTGGGAGGATGGAGAGACAGGAAGAAGAAGAGGAGGTCATTCTCACTGACCTTGGAAAGGAATGGAGGAAGGGCTAACTTGAAGGAAGGAGTGGACGCTGGAGTCAAGGAAGGGAAGGCGAGACCTAGGATGGAAGACTCACACGGCGAGAAATGAGAAGAAAGCCAGACATGCACTATTTAAGGAAAACTCCCGCTTGCGAGTAGCGCCCTTCCGTCTCCCAAAGATGGGCGACAGCCCCACTTCCACACCTTCCTGCAACCCATGTCACGTCAAGAAGGCCAAAGGACGTCCTCTCATAAATGAAGGCCACGCGTGGCAATTCAAGAGCAGGCGAGCTGGACGGTAGAATACAAGCGCCTCGACTTCGACGTCTATAGGACCCGATGAATCAACCCACGGGCCCCCGCATCAAGCAAAGGAATTCTCAATTGATTGCACCAGGTGAGTTGGAACAAAGGGCCCACATCTTGCTAAGTAGCCGCTCGGCCGCTGACCACCCGCGTACTTCTCTACGTAGTCCGCCGGCCTGAGCATGTACCTCGCCCCGACCGCCCGAGTACTTCTCTGCGTGGCCCACCTGCCTGAGCATGTACCTCGGCCGACCGCCTGAGTACTTCTTTCTTGTGATCTGCTGCTGAGCATGCACTCTCGGCCGTCGACCGCTCAGTACTTCTCTGCTTGTGATCCGCCTACTCCGAGCATGCTCCTCGATCGCCAACCGCCTGAGTACTTCCCTACACAGTCCTTGCTTTGAGCATGTACCTCGACCCCGACCAGCCCAAGTACTTCTCTCTCTGGCCCACTGCTTCGAAGCATGTACCTCGTGGCCGATCGCCCGAGTACTTCTCTGCGCGGCCCACCTGCCTGAGCATGTACCTCGACTGCCGACCGCCCAAGTACTTCTCTACGCAGCCTGCTTGACTGAGCATGTGCCTCGATCGTCGATCGTCCGAGTACTTCTCTACGTAGCCCGCCTGCCTGAGCACGTACCTCGGTCGTCGACCGCCCGAGTACTTCTCTACGTGGCCCACCTGCCTGAGCATGTACCCGGCTGTCGACCGCCCGAGTACTTCTCTACGTAGTTTGCCTACCTGAGCGTGCGCCTCGGTCGCCGACCGCCCGAGTACTTCTTTGCACAGTCCACCCGCCTGAGCATGTACCTCGGCCACCATCCGCCCGAGTACTTCTGTGCGATTCGCTCGAGCATTTACCTTGGCCGATCGCCTGAGTACTTCTCTCGCATGATCCGCTGCTGAGAGCATCGCCTCGGGCGACATTGCCGAGTACTTCGTTGCGTAGCCCACCTGCCTGAGCATGTACCTCGGTCGTTGACCGCCTGAGTACTTCTCTACATAGCCCGCCTGCCTGAGCACGTACCTCGGCCGTCGACCGCCCGAGTACTTCTCTGCGCGGCCCACCTGCCTGAGCATGTACCTGTTAGGATCTAAAAGGCACTAAGAGGGGGGGGGTGAATTAGTGCAGCGGATTAAAATCGTACTTTTGAAACCGATTTTACAAAAACACAAGTTTGTAGGAAGATTTCGATTTGACGAAAGAGAACTTGAATGTAATTGCTTGAGTAAAGGAAATAGCAAGGAACTAAACAACTTGAAGCTAAGTAATGAAATGATTCAAAAATGTAAACACTCACACATTCATGAATACAATGATGTATAGTGGTTCGGTCAAATGACCTACATCCACTCTTGAAGCCTTCACGATAAGGCTCCGCTCTTCCACTAGCAAATCCTTTGAAGGGGAAGGACCAAATACCCCTTTTACAACCCTTTACAAGAGGTTCACACTCTTACAAGATTTCTCAAGAACAAGGAGGAGGTGAACACTTAGTAAGAGACAAGACTTTTCAAGACTAATCAAAGACTTTAACTCAAGATTTTTAACTCTCAAAAGGTTGCCCTTTCAGCTGAGAAAGGGGGTTATTTATAGATCCAAATTGGATTCAAATTTGGGCTCCAAATTTGAAATCAAATTGGAGTTCCCGGTTCTAGTGGTGTCAGAGGCGGTGCCACCGCTTGTGTCAATCTGCTGATTGACACACAGGGGCGGTACCACCACCCCAGCCAGGCGGTGCTACCGCTCCAGCCTGGCGGATCGGGCGATGCCACCACCCCAAAAAGCGGTGCTACCGCTCAGAAACAGGGTCGAAGCGGTGCTACCGCCCAGATGGCGGTGCCACCGCCCCAGTTAAGGCCCATTGGCGAATCGCTTGGCCCATTCACCAGCAGGCCGAATGGGCCTGTTTAAGGCCCAACTCGGCCCAATAGAGGCCCTGGTTGGCCCCACCGAATTTAGGCAGGATTTTTCTAATTCCTTGCTCTACTCAAGTGCAAACTACGAACTTAAAAACATAACTCAAAGTGATTTGACCCGACACTCTTCAAGTCAACTTCCGGCGAGCTTTACTGGCGAGTTTCAACGAGCCCGATGCTTCCTTGGATTGCTTCCAATGGACTCCCAGCATACTCCCGGATTGTATGATGAGCTCAACGAGTCTTCGGCTAGCTTCCGAATCTTCCTAGTAAGTTCCGCGAACCTTCGACGATCATTGCGATGAACTTCCAAAAACTTCGGCAAGTCCCTGATTCGATCTTGGATGGCTCCGGCAACAATTCCGACGATCTCTCGGACTTCCGATGAACTCTTGAACCCCTGACGGACTTGACCTCGGTAAATCGCTTTATGTTTTCTTCCCATCGTAGTTCTTCCTGCACACTTATCTCGATAAAGTAGATTAGAACAAATATTTCACCAATTGACTTTATCATCAAAATCCGAGATTCAACAATCTCACTGTTTTTGATGATGACAATCAATTGATGATGGAGTTACTCTTAAGTCCCCCTATCTATATGCCATAGATAATAAAAAATTGCTTGAATTCAATTTTTGAATTCAACACAATAAGTTTAACATATGAGAGAAAAACTTCATGATTTACTTAATGATGACAAAGTCGATGTATGGACATTCATCATTAAGATGTCAAATAGGTATCAAATGATATCAATGAAGTATACACAATAAAAATATGATATCAAGAACCTAAATAATCATTTTAAGCATATAACTTGCAATAACTTGTAAAGCATGGGAAATGCATATAACTTTTAACATATGGCAATTGCATTCACATATTATTTCTCCCCCTTTGTCATCAACAAAAAAGGAAAAGAGGAATTCATATTATGAGTGTGCATCCAAATATATGTAATAATAAAGGATGTCCGAAAAATATCACAAATGTAGAAAAGGAAATCATTCAAAAATCCGAATATCATTCCACAGTGCCTAAGAAGATGTAGTGAAGATAATACAACATATATGTCAAAGCTGCATAGATGTCAAAGTTGCACACAAGTTTACAACGTTCAAAAAGAAAATACAACAAACTACTCCTCAGGAGGAATGCCAAAGTGCCTATACATGTGATTTATCTTTTGGTTCATCTTTCACATTTCCTTCAAAATTTCAATTTGCTGTAATTTTACTTCATTTAACTCTCTCATGATCGGATCATCAGAAGGTGGAGTGGTGCTTGATGGAGCTGCATCAAAAGGATCGAGAGGAGGAGATTCACTTCCCCTAAAGACTGGTGTTTCGGGATGGTCTACTGGTGGGGGAGGTATATCACTTCTCCTAAGTTGTCTAACCCCTATTCCATGCTCGAATGTACACCTAAGTCGCCTAAGTAGTTTCATGTCAATGATGTTAAATCTGTCCACTTGTATTACTTCTTCATTAGGTGGAATGCAAATATTATGGGCATGCAATAATTTAGTTATTAATCCTCCATATGGTAACATTGATCCTTTAGAAAGGACTTCTATCATGTGCTGCCGGATTAGGTATCCAAAACAAAAATTTTATCTGGTCATGATCCAATATATGGTACCTAACTCAGTGAAACTGAGTTCATCATGATGAAACTGTTTATGAATGATAATGCTTACAAGAATGTGATGTAAAATTTTAGAGTTAAAAGGTAACAAATGTTCACAACTCTATTATGCCTAAGTTTGGATTTGCAGTGGGATCGCCGAATTTTGGCATCTTCTGCAATAAGTTCAGACGCTTTCACGGCTCAATACGCCTCATGATCTGATAGGGCCCATAAAAACGTGGAGATAGCTTCATGGAGGCTCGTGTATTGATGGATAGTTGCTTGTATGGTTGTAGGCGAAGATAAACCCAGCTCCTACTAAAATTCCTCTTTCACTTCTTCGTGTCCGCTGGCTTCATTCTAACACCTTTAGCAGCCTTGTAGGAGTTTGTCCTGTCCAATTAAATCTTGGTCAACTTTGATCTACCTTAGCCGAACCAATTACATACTTTGGAATCACAGAGCCGACCACCATATAATGCTTCATATGGGGTACATTTTGTAGATGAATGATATGTAGTATTGTACCACCATTCGACCAGAGCCATTTAGGCCCACTCCTTTGGTCGATCACTAGTGAAACACCGGGTATGTCTCTAAACATCTGTTCACCACTGCTTGGCCGTCGGTTTGTGGATGGTATGCGAGTGCTCATCTTGAGTTTGGTGCCTCAGAATCGAAATAACTCGGTCCAAAATTTACTAGTGAAGATCCCGGTCACCATCACTTACAATGGACCTTGGCATCCCATGCGGGGCAATATTTTCTATGAAAATCTGAGCAATACTAACGGTGTAGGGATTGCGCAACAAGCAAAAAATGAGCATATTTCTCGTAAGTCGATCAACCACCACAAGGATTGTGCTTTTACCTTTGAAGGTGGCAGCCCTTCGATGAAGTCCATGGAGATGTCACCCACACCGAGTCCGGAATGGGTAGTGGTTGTAGTTTCCACTGGACTTGCCACTTTTTCACCCTTTGTCTTGGTTGACATACATCACATTGTGCTACGCCCTTTCCAATAAAAGTTTTGCTTCACTCTTTTGTAGGTTCTTAGAAATCCTGAGTGCCTGCTGAAGGTGTGGAGTGCATTTCATGCAGAATAACTTTGATGCAAGGAGTTTGGTATAAGCACAATACTGACCTTTATAGCGTAGGATCCTCGAATCCCAAGTATAGTGAGCTATTACACTTGGATCCTCCTCCAATTTTTTGATGATGTTACTGGTTTCGATCCTTCTTCCATTCTTCCCTAATGCCCTCGAGGAAGCCTGGTGGTAGGAAGAGAGATAGCTGAAAATTTAGCTTCTTTCCGAGGGAGCCGTGAGAGTGCATCTGAACAACGTTTTCTTTTCCCCTTTTGTAAATAATTTCATAATCAAATCCTAGAAGTTTGGTTACCCATTTTGCCTTCCTCGGATGATATCTTCTCGCATCCAAAAAGTACTTAAGGCTTCTATGGTCGGTTTTAATCTGAAATCGCTTACCAATCGGTAGGGTCTCACTTTGTTATCACTGGTGCACAATGGCGAGCATCTCCTTATCATAGATAGACATTTTTGATGGGTGGGAGACAATGCTTGCTAGTGTATGCAAGTGGTCGACCATCTTGCATGAGAACACTCCAATTCCAACTCCGGATGCATCGGCCTCAATGATGACGTCAAGAGCAGGTAGGGAATTGCTTGGCCGATGGCGGGCGGCAGAGATATAGCAGCAAAAGCAGCAAGATCGCTGCTCGATACAGTCATGATAGAACCCTGCAGAGAATTCTCCATGGAGATTGATCTTTGAGGGGATCAACCCTTGGACGCTATAGGGTTCCACCTCCAAGTAGCCTGGTGGCTGCAATTGTAGATCGATCTTTCTTATTCCAAAGAGGTGGAGGCTACAAGCTTAGAGCTCCAAACCCTAACCCTAGGGGTTGCTTCCTAAGTGAACTACCCAATTTGCCCTCAACCTTAGCGGGCCGACCAAGAACAAGGGGGCGGCTAAAAAGCCCAAAGACCCAAATATAAACCCTAGCCTCTCTTCTTTATAGGATAGAGGTGGCTAGGTGGGGTTTATTACATTCTCACAGGGTTTTTATTAGCTGCTACATGATTGAGTAGGACCTAACCCTGCTAGGGTCCTATCACCGTGACTTCCAAAATTTTTGTGAATCTAATGGATATAACCACAACTTCTCTACTCCAAGGAATTCTCAACAAAATGGAGTAGTAGAAAGAAAGAATAGAAATTTACAAGAAATAGCAAGAACCATGTTAAATGAACATAGTTTACCCAAATACTTTTGGGCTGAAACCATTAATACGGCTTGCTATGTCACGAATAAGGTTCTAATAAGACCATATCTATCCAAAATCCTTTATGAATTATGGAATAACAAGAAACCAAATGTTTCTTATTTTAAAGTTTTTGATTGCAAATACTTTATCTTGAATGAAAAGGATGCCTTAGGAAAATTTGATGCTAAATCTGATGAAGGCATCTTTCTTAGTTACTCTTTCGTTTCTAAAGCCTTTCTTATTTTTAACAAAAGAACCTTGGTTATAGAAGAGTCTATTCATGTAGTTTTCAATGAAATTTTTGAATTTAAGAAAAATAATTTTGATAATTGATGTGGGTAATAAATGGGACGTGACATCAGCCCATGCCACTTGCATCTTGATGACGCTTCCTATCTCTCTTGCAATCGGCTGTAGCCCGTGTTGATCGACAGAAGTGATGCCACCCATTCCTCGCAGGTCGCATGACCATCGAGGCGCGTCGCCATCCCGCGGGGGCCAGCGCTCAGGAAAGGGGGAGATCCTTTCAAGGTAACCTGATCTAACTTGATCGTCGGAGGGGTTGGCGAGCTCCCCGACCGACCTTTTGCAGGAACAAAGACGGAGCCCCTGGCATCGAACGCAGCCCGAAGCCTTCCCCTCGAACGGTGGATGCTACCCCTTCGTCGCCCCGACCGGCTTGAAGCCCGGACCGAAGGATCCCCGCACGTCCGGACCCGAACCAGGCCGCTTTGGTCCCGAGGCCACGGCGTAAAGTTGAATTCCCCATCAGTTTGACACTAGAAGGAGGGCCCGAATGGCAGGGGATCACCAGACCGATCAAGACGAGCGCAGCGGCGAAGGGTCTTTCCCGGTGGGGGTCCCTCCTGAACGTTCCCTCCCCGGCGAACCAAGGGCGGACGACCCAGCCACAACCTCGGAACGTTATTGGCAGTTGTTCAACGACTCGGGTTTACTTTTGCCTGATGGTGCCTCGGCCGTCCCGCCACCCGTGACTGTCGAAGCTTTCCAAGACCTAACTCACCAGGTCCGAGCCATTGCAGAGATGGTACAGACCCTTGTCCCGCTCCTTTATCGGCCGGCGAACCCGCCAGAAGTCCAACAACATCAGCAGCCTGAGCCCCCCGCTCGGGCTTACATGACGCGCTCGGCCTTCCCTGCCTCACCGTCGGCCCGACCGGTTCCAGGTAGAGAACGAGCCGCGGGGATCCCCGACGGCTGACTCGAGCTCGAGGTGGTATCTTCGAACTCGGCCGACTCTTTTCGAGCCCACCTCCTTCGGGTCGGCGATCGATGAAGTACAAAGGAGATTCAGAATCAAAAGAAGAGCGTAGAGGACCCTTGCTTCCTCGTTCGTGACAATCTGAGAGCAACCGGTGCCCCCGAACTTTTGACTTCCCTCTATTGATGCGTACGATGGCGCCACCGATCTAGCGGACCACGTCGCTGCCTTTCGAGCCCAGATGGCATTGTATGGGACCGCCGACGCCTTGATGTGCCGGGCGTTCCCCACAACTTTAAGGGGGCCAGCCCGCGCCTGGTATAGCGCTCTAAAAGGTGGGACAATTGCCTCTTTCGATCAGCTAGCCAGAGAGTTTGAGCTCCACTTCCTGGTGTACGCTCGGCCGAAGCCCTCTGTCACCCTCCTCCTAGGACTGAATCAAAAGGAGGGCGAATCTCTCACCCACTTTGTGAATCGTTTCACTACTGAAATCTGGGGCCTGCCGGACGCTCACCATTCCTTGCTAATGCAGGCATTCATGGTGGGACTGCGCCCCTCTAGATTTTTCTGGTCTCTCGTCAGGCGCCCCCCTAATGCGGTGTTGAAAATGCTTCAGCGGGCCTACTAGTACATCTCGACGGAAGCCTGGATGTCCGGGAGGTAGGAGGAGCTCAAAAGGGGCTGACCGAAACCTCCCCTCGAGGGCACCAACCCGCAATCGAGACGCAGGATGGATCGCCCCGAACCGCCTGTCTCAATCCTTCGCTCCCCCGCCTGGGTACGTCCCGAACATAGGTATTTATCCAAATAAAGGAGAAGGGGATGCTAGACCCCGGCCCCGATGACAAGTCCACTGGGTGGCGGACTGGACTTCGGTATCGCCCATCGGCAAACATGGACATGATACCGAGGAATGTCGCGAGCTGAAGCGACAGATCGAAGAGCTGATTCACAGGGGACACTTGGACCGGTATCTCCGACCGAATGAGGAGTCATCCCCTCGCCCTGAGGGGCCTGTCGAGCGACACATAGATGTGATCACTGGCGGCTCGGCATCTAGAGGAGTCAGCACGTCCAGGCGAAAGGCATATGCCCGCGCCGCTGCGACCGAGGAGCTCAGACGCGCTCCCGAGCCGGAAATCACGTTTCCGACCGAGCGGCCCAAGCAACCCGAGCACAACGATGCGTTGGTGATTTCCGCTAGGGTGGCAAACGCCCAGGTGAAGAGGATTATGATCGACACGGGAAGCTCCGCCGACATACTCTACCTGGACACCTTTCAGAAGCTCGGGATGTCCAGGGACACCATGAAGCCGATGCACTCGGCGCTCACTGGGTTTATCGGAGATTCGATTTCGCCGTTAGGGGCAGTCACACTGCCCTTGACCCTCGGGGATACGCCGAGGACGAAGACGGTGATGGCGACTTTCCTGGTAGTCGACCTACCTACTGCCTACAATGTAATTTTGGGGCGACCTACCCTCAATAAATTCAGGGCGGTTGTCTCAACTTACCACCGAACCATAAAGTTCCTGACCCGCACCGGAGTCGGTGAAGTCTGGGGAATCCCCCGTGACTCCAGACAATGTTACCTGATGGCGGTCTCCCTGCATAAGAGGGGAAGGTCCGACCATCCACTGGTAGACCCCCGGGAGATGAAGAGGCCAACCCAGCATCCCGAGCCGACAAAGCCCACTATCGACGTACCCCTGCTGGGGAGTCGTCCTGATCGGACGATCAAAGTCAGCTCGGAGCTCCCAGAGCAGGAGCAGACTCAGCTCATCAACCTCCTCTAGGAGAATGCCAATGTCTTCGCCTGGTCGCCAGCCGATATGCCGGGCATCGACCCTAAGGTATCCCAGCACCACTTGTGCATCTCCCCTAATGCCCGACTGAAGCGAAGCCTCATGATTGGCTCCCGGCGGCACTGGCTCGAGAGGAGGTGGAACGACTCCTGGCGGTAATAAGTGAAAAGCCCTATTTTCTATTGTTAAAGACCTATTGGATATTGGAGTTGGAGCAGCTTTCGATCTAGTAATCGTGCCGGGCTCTATCGATTAAGTAGTCCCTCCCTCCTTTTCTTGCTTGCTCTCGTGGGTTATAGGCGGACCCATCATTTCTTCGATCTCTATTTTAGGGGAGTATAAAGTGCTTCTGTCTGTAATTCCTTCTTGCTTTGATTCTGCCTTCGGGCCAGATGCGCCCCAGTTCAATAAAATTCTTACTTTCGACACAAGGTATAGAAAGCACTCAGTAAAGACATAGATAGCTTCCCTTTCTTATGAATCTGCCTGCACTTGAATGCTTAGACATTGTTTCCCTATCTTTTGAATCCATCGTCGATATCACAAGCGTTGGTTCTGAAAGAAGACTGCTTCATATCTCCGATTACGAAAAGAAAAAAGCCTACTCTTGACTATCACTGGCCAACGAGCGGGGAAAGCATTGATTTGGTTCCATCAGCTAACGCCACTCCTAGTAGAAGAGAATAGTTGAGGGCATCGAATCAAACTAAAGAAATATGTGACTTGCCGGCATTTACCGTGGTCACGATAACTGGTACACCATAAGTGCGTCCTTCTCGGTCGAGCTGCCTTAGGGTTCATGGAAGAATCAAGTATTGGTCTGGAAGCAAGGAACACATATTCCATAATACATGTAACCAACACTGCTTACAGCTAACTCATAGTTGACTCTCGAGGAACAAGCAAAGGCAGACTTCATCGAGGAGGTCAAATACCCACGATGGTTGTCAAATGTAGTCCTCGTTAAGAAACCAATGGGAGCTGAAGGATGTGCGTTGACTACACCGATCTCAATTGTGCATGTCCAAAGGATTGCTACCCCCTTCCGAGGATCGACCAGTTGGTCGACGCCATCGCCGGACATGCTCGTTTTTCGTTTATGGATGCCTTCTCCGGCTATAACCAGATTCGGATGGCGCCCGAGGATCAGGAACACATGACTTTCCTCACCAGCCAGGGGATCTATTTCTATAAGGTTATGCCGTTCGGATTGAAGAACGCTGGAGCCACTTATCAGAGGACCATGAATAGGATGTTCGCCTCTCAGATAGGGAGTAATGTGGAAATTTATGTTGACGACATGATCGTGAAGAGCCGCACGGGCCCGACTCATCTGACGGATCTGGCTGAGACATTTGCCACATTGAGGAAGTATGGCATGCGCCTCAACCCTGCCAAATGCGCCTTTGGTGTCAGCTCAGGCAAGTTCCTCGGATTCATTGTCTCCAGTGCCTTAATGGGAGACTCGCTGCCCTGTCTCGATTCCTGTCATGGTCGGGTAACCGATGCCTCCCCTTCTTCCAAGCTTTGAAGAATCCGAAGAATTTTGAGTGGACGGCGGAATGCGAGGAAGCCTTCGCACGTTTGAAACGACATCTGGCCGCCCTTCCTCGCCTCGCCTCGATCTCCCCTTGAGAGAACCTCAGCATCTACCTAGCCGCCTCCCAGTATGCGGTGAGCTTCGTACTAGTCAAGGAGGACTCCGGAGAACAACTACCAGTCTATTATCTCAGTCACATCCTGCAAGGGCCCGAAGAGCGGTATCCGCCCATCGAGAAGCTAGCACTAGCACTCGTGTTGACAACTCGGAAGTTGCGTTTGTATTTTCAGACCCACCCGATCGAGGTAATCACTGACCAACCCCTTCGACAAGTTTTATCGAAGTTTGATGTGGCAGGTCACTTCCTCAAATGGTCGGTGGAGCTAGCGGAGTTCGACTTATGGTACAAGCCGAGAACCGCCATCAAAGCACAGGCTATGGCTGACTTCATATCGGAGCTGACCCGCCCTGAGGACGGGGGTTCCAAACAGACCGAAGCAGAATGGGTCTTGTGAGTAGACGAGGTATCCGCTCGACGGGCGCGGGAGCAGGGCTAGTGTTGCAAGCCCCCGACGGGCGCACGTTTGAACGCTCCCTCTGCTTCGGTTTTGCGGCCACCAACAATGAGGCGGAGTATGAAGCGCTCCTGGCGGGTCTCACATTGGCCGTTGAGATGCAAGTGGGCGTAGTACGTGTTCTCACCGACTCACAGCCAGTCGCCGAGCAGCTTGGCGGCGGGTACGAAGCCCGGGACCCAACCATGGCAAAATACCTGGCTGAGGTAAGAGCCCTTGCCACTAGCTTCGTTCGTTTTACATTATCCAGAGTGCCCAGAGGTCAGAATGAGCGAGCGGATGCACTCGCGAAGATGGCCTCAAGATCAACCCCCGAAGAGAATGCCGAAGTTGAGGAGCTTCCTTTCTGCACCATCGCCACCGTCGCGGTGGTCGAGCTCGGTGTCCCGACGATGTGGGTTCAGGAAATGCTGCAATATAAGTGGGATGACATACTCCCTCCTAACGAGGCCGCAGCCCGACGTCTGCATCGTACCCAGGCTTGGTACTGCCAGATCGATGGTCGACTATACAGGAGGTCGTTCTCATGCCCTCTCCTACGCTGCTTGGACCCCGATGAGGCTAAATCAGTTCTAGCCAAGGTCCATGAGGGGATTTGCGGGGAGCACATAGGCGGTCATACCTTGGCGTTCAAGGTACTCCGTCAGGGCTATTACTGGCCCACCTTGTATCAGGACGTGAGGGCCTACGCGAGACAGTGCGATGCGTGTCAGTGACACGCGCGAGCTCCTCAGCACCTGGCGGTCCCGCTCACCCCCATGGATTGCATGTGGCCCTTCGCTCAGTGGAGGATAGACCTCCTCGGGCCTTTTCCCTCGGCCTCGGGGCAATGGAGATACATCATTGTTGGCGTAGACTACTTCACCAAGTGGGTCGAGGCTGAGCCACTGGCGGCGATCACAGAGCCCCAAGTGGAGCGATTCGTGTGGAGAAACATTGTGACCCGGTTCGGATTGCCTAGGATCATTGTTACCGATAACGGAACTCAGTTCGCCAGTGCCCGATTCAGGGAGTTTTGCGCGAGCCACCAGATACAACTAAGGTTCAGCTCGGTGGCTCATCCCCAAACTAATGGCCTAGCAGAGGTAACTAATCAGTCAATCTTGGATGGACTCAGGAGGAGGACCCTTACAGCCCGATCTAGCTAGGTCAATGACCTACCGAGCATCCTATAGTCCTTACGGACAACACCCAAAATGGCGACCGGAGAGTCTCCATACAGTCTATCGTTTGGCACCGAGGCCATCGTACTAGCCGAGGTGATCGTCCTCACTCCCCAGGTAGAAGCCTTTAAGGAAGCAGCGTCGGTCGAAGGGCTACGAGCTGGGTTGGACCTGCTCGAAGAGCGCAGAGCCGACGCACACCTGAAAGTCCTCTCTTATAGAAGGGCCGTCGCCATAAGTTACAACAGGAAAGTTCACCCTCGACCGATTAGATTAGGTGACTTGGTCCTGTGCAAGTTTGAGGTGAGTGACCCGACCCGGGCACGTGGTAAACTCGCTCCCCAGTGGGAAGGACCCTACCGTGTCGTCGAGGTCGTCCGAGCGGGAACGTTCTGACTCGAGACGATGTCAGGTCACCTATTACCGAGGCCGTGGAACGTTCAGAACCTTAGAAAATATTTCGTGTAAGCGTCACAATGATGAAGGCAAGACAAATGAGAATTGGGAGAGAAATCTTCATTTATTTCAGTAGGAACGAGGTTACAAGACCCGACCGACTTACATACTGAATGACCCCTTAGAGAAGACTACAAAATCTACAAGACTATTTCAGGTCTTCGGGGCCTCCAAGCTATCATCGAAAGGGACCTCCTTAGGCATGCTCACCTCCAGGTCCTCGAGATAGGAGGTAAAGGGATCCTCCTCCACCTCGAGACCCGGATGGCACGCTCGGAAGCAGGCTAGAGCTATCCGGTATCCATATTCATAGGATACCTGCCCCGTCCGAGTCAGCCCGAGTTGGAACCCCTCAGACTTCTTGTAAGCCTCGAGGAGTTCCTTGTCCTTCTCTAGACGAAGACGCCTCTCCTCGGCAAGGGCCTCGCAGGCTGCCTTCGATGTAGCCTCCTTCTCCTCCAGCTTTTTGCTTAAGGTGGACGCCTCCGCTTTCAACAAACGGATCTCGATCTGGTCCACCCGCAGTGACTTCTGCAGCCCTTTATTGGCTTCTCCTGCTGCCTGAAGCTCGGACGCGAAGCGAGCTGTTTCCGACTCCAGATCAAACGCTCGCTTCTCGGTAGCCGCGACCGCCTAGGGCCCTGTCCCTGCCTGGAGTTCTTCAAATTGCTGGTGTAGCTCGGTGTTACGATCACTCAACCCACCGATGACCCGATCGGCATCCCGTACTCGGTCCATCAGGATCGTCGCGTAGTGGAAGCCCTACAGAAGCGGGGTCAGGATCAATGATATTTAAGAATAATCATAAACAAGGAGAGTGGTACTTACCCACATTAGGGACTTGGCTGATTTGCCAAGCAGAACCCTCGAGGGCAGGGTGTACAAATCCCGAGCAATGTCGGGATGAAGTGCACCTCGAAGGAACGCCGCGGAGAATTCTCCTTCGGCCCATACTCTATCCCCTCGGGATAGACCGCCCCATCGAGCGACCAACGGATCCCCCACTTCCCTCGCCGGGAGCTCTCCCATCGCCCGAGCCAGGAGGGGCTCATCCTTGCCTGGGGAAAGGCGGCACAAGTCTCGCACCGCTGAAAGTCAGAGATCCTTCCCCCTCGCCTCCCGACGGGGGCCGGATTCCTCTTGCTGCAGGCCCGCCCCTGCTCGGTCCACCTGCTCACCGACCGCTCCTCTCGAGCGACCTACGACCGCCTCGGACCCCTTAGAGGTGAGGGTCTTTAGCCTCTTGCATGGATGGGCAGCTTCAACCTCAAGTGGGGTGTCCTTAGTGCCAGGTCTTGGATCAGCCGCCGGGCGTTGGGGGGAAACCGTCGAGGACCGCCCGTCACGGAGAGATTGGAGGTTCACCATTTCTGCAAAAAACCAGATGATGGTTAGCATTAGGGACGATCCATAATACCCATAAACCTAACACCTAGGACATACCCTGAGATGATGGACTCAGACCCGCTTCGATCAGCCATTGCTCGGTTATACTCCGAATAGCCCATGAGGAGGGAAGAATCCCTTTGAGCCTCCCCAGGTCCTCGTGCTCCTGGTCACTGAGGTCTGGGGCTGTATTATCGATGGCCCTCGTGGACCATCGGACCCCAAAATCTCAGTCCTTCTGCCAGGTCATGAAAAGAAATGCCCCTTCCATACTTTGTTATTGGAAGGAGCCCCGTCGACTTGGAAGCCCACTCGGGTGGAAAGGAAGTAACCCCCTGACCCTTTGGAGAGGTGAAAATAGGACAAAAAGAGGTTTCGGGTCGGGGTGATGTTGGCGTAATGGCATTCCCCTAGGAAAGCCACCAGGTAGTGCTAGGAGTTCGGCACCACCTGTGATGGCAAGATTCACCACCGAGAGATGCAGGCTACGATGATGGGGTGGAGAAGAAGACACAGCCCCGCTTCAAGGGTGTCCATGGTCAATGCAAAACCCTTAGGAATCGGGTCATAAGCCCACTGCCTTGGTTCAGGGGCTAAGAGGACATAATCCTTCGGGATGCTATAGCGCTCCCGGAGGTTTCTCAGGGATGACCCGTTCACGGTGGAGTCGAGGTCGTGTGGCCACATCAAGGCCTCGAGAGCCCTAGCCGCCTCCCCATCAGAGGATTGGTCGGGGGACGCCGGAGGCACCCCCTTGTTAGCATCACCGAAGGATGGAGAGGCAGAAGAAGAAGACGAGGTCATTCTCACTGACCTTGGAAAGGAATGGAGGAAGGGCTAACTTGAAGGAAGGAGTGGACGCTGGAGTCAAGGAAGGGAAGGCGAGACCTAGGATGGAAGACTCACGCGGCGAGAAATGAGAAGAAAGCAAGACATGCGCTATTTAAGGGAAAACTCCCGCCAGAAGTAGCGCCCTTCCGTCTCCCAAAGATGGGCGACAGCCCCACTTCCACACCTTCCTGCAACCCACGTCACGTCAAGAAGGCCAAAGGATGTCCTCTCATAAATGAAGGCCACGCGTGGCAATTCAGGAGCAGGCGAGCTGGATGGTAGAATACAGGCGCCTCGACTTTGACGTCTATAGGACCCGATGAATCAACCCACGGGCCCCTGCATCAAGCAAAGAAATTCTCAATTGATTACACCAAGTGAGTTGGAACAAAGGGCCCACATCTTGCAAAGTAGCCGCTCGGCCGTCGACCACCCGAGTACTTCTCTACGCAGTCCGCCGGCCTGAGCATGTACCTCGGCCCCTGACCGCCCGAGTACTTCTCTGCGTGGCCCACCTGCCTGAGCATGTACCTCGGCTGCCGACCGCCCGAGTACTTCTTTGCGCAGTCTGCCTGCCTGAGCATTCGCCTCGGTCGTCGACAGCTCGAGTACTTCTCTGCTGATCCGCCTTTGCTGAGCATGCTCTCGATGCCAATCGCCCGAGTACTTCCCTACACAATTGCTTTGAGCATGTACCTCGGCCCCCGACCACCCGAGTACTTCTCTGTGTGGCCCACCTGCCTGAGCATGTACCTCGGCCGCCGACCGCCCGAGTACTTCTCTGTGCGGCCCACCTGCCTGAGCATGTACCTCGACTGTCGACCACCCAAGTACTTCTCTGCGTAGCCCGCCTGACTGAGCATGTGCCGTGGTCGTTGACCGCCCGAGTACTTTTCTACGTAGCCCACCTGCCTGAGCATGTACCTCGGCCGTCGACCGCCCGAGTACTTCTCTACGCGGCCCACCTGCCTGAGCATGTGCCTCGGCTGTCGACCGCCCGAGTACTTCTCTACGTGATCTGCCTACCTGAAGCGTCGCCTCGATGCCGCCGACCACCCGAGTACTTCTTTGCACAATCCACCGCTTTGAGCATGTACCTCGGCCACCATCCGCCCGAGTACTTCTCTGTGCAGTTCGCCTGCCTGAGCATGTACCTCGGTCGCCGATCGCCCGAGTACTTCTCTGCGCAGTCCGCCTGCCTGAGCATGCGCCTCGGTCGCCGATTGCCCGAGTACTTCACTGCGTAGCCCACCTACCTGAGCATGTACCTCGGTCGTTGACCGCCAGAGTACTTCTCTACACAGCCCGCCTGCTTGAGCACGTACCTCGGCCGTCGATCGCCCGAGTACTTCTCTGCGCGGCCCACCTGCCTGAGCATGTACCTATTAGGATCTAAAAGGCACTAAGAGGGGGGGGGGATGAATTAGTGCAGCGGATTAAAATCGTACTTTTGAAACCGATTTTACAAAAACGTAAGTTCGTAGGAAGATTTTGATTTGACGAAAGAGAACTTGAATGTAATTGCTTGAGTAAAGGAAATAGCAAGGAACTAAACAACTTGCAGCTAAGTAATGAAATGATTCAAAAATGTAAACACTCACACATTCATGAACACAATGATGTATAGTGGTTCAGTCAAATGACCTATATCCACTCTTGAAGCCTTCACGATGAGGCTCCGCTCTTCAACTAGCAAATCCTTTGAAGGGGAAGGACCAAATACCCCTTTTACAACCCTTTACAAGAGGTTCACACTCTTACAAGATTTCTCAAGAACAAGGAGGAGGTGAACACTTAGTAAGAGACAAGACTTTTCAAGACTAATCAAAGACTTTAACTCAAGATTTTTAACTCTCAAAAGGTTGCCCTTTCAGCTGAGAAAGGGAGGGTATTTATAGATCCAAAGTGGATTCAAATTTGGGCTCCAAATTTGAAATCAAATTGGAGTTCCCGGTTCTGGTGGTGTCAAAGGCGGTGCCACCGCCTGTGTCAGTCTGCTGATTGACACACAGGGGCGGTACCACCGCCCCAGCCAGGCGGTGCTACTGCTCCAGTCTGGCGGCCCCGAGGCGGTGCCACCCCCGAGCGGTGCTACAGCGATCGGTGCTGCCACCACCTGTGTTTGTGTGCGGTGCTACCGCCTGTGTCTGTGTACAGGGGCGGTGCTACCGCCCCAGGCTGGGCGGTTCAATCGCTTGGCCCATTCAGCCAAGGCTGAATGGGCCTTGTTTAAGGCCCAACTCGGCCCAGTAGAGGCCCGGTTGGCCCCCACTGAATTTAGGCAGGATTTTTTCTAATTCCTTGCTCTACTCAAGTGCAAACTACGAACTTAAAAATATAACTCAAAGTGATTTGACCCGACACTCTTCAAGTCAACTTCCGGCGAGCTTTACGGCGAGTTTCCAGCAGGCTTCCGATGCTTCCTTCGGATTGCTTCCAGCGGACTCCCAGCATACTCCCGGATTGTATGACGAGCTCAACGAGTCTTCGGCTAGCTTCCGAATCTTCCCAGTAAGTTCCGCAAACCTTCGACGATCTTTGCGATGAACTTCCGAAAACTTCGGCAAGTCCCTGATTCGATCTTGGATGGTTTCGGCAACAATTCCAACGATCTCTCGGACTTCCGATGAACTCTTGAACCCTTGACGGACTTGACCTCGGTAAATCGCTTTATGTTTTCTTCCCATCGTAGTTGTTCCTGCACACTTATCTCGACAAAGTAGATTAGAATAAATATTTCACCAATTGACTTTATCATCAAAATCCGAGATTCAACAATTTCCCTGTTTTTGATGATGACAATCAATTGATGATGAAGTTACTCTTAACTTCCCCTATCTATATGCCATAGATAATAAAAAATTACTTGAATTCAATTTTTGAATTCAACACAATAAGTTTAACATATGAGAGAAAAACTTCATGATTTACTTAATGATGACAAAGTCGATGTATGGACATTCATCATTAAGATGTCAAATAGGTATCAAATGATATCAATGAAGTATACATAATAAAAACATGATATCAAGAACCTAAATAAGCATTTTAAGCATATAACTTGCAATAACTTGTAAAGCATGGGAAATACATATAACTTTTAACGTATAGCAATTGCATTCACATATTATTTCTCCCCCTTTGTCATCAACAAAAAAGGAAAAGAGGAATTCATATTATGAGTGTGCATCCAAATATATGTAATAATAAAGGATGTCCGAAAAATATCACAAATGTGGAAAAGGAAGTCATTCAAAAATCCGAATATCATTCCACAGTGCCCAAGAAGATGTAGTGAAGATAATACAACATATATGTCAAAGCTACATAGATGTCAAAGTTGCACACAAGTTTACAACGTTCAAAAAGAAAATACAACAAACTACTCCTCAGGAGGAATGCCAAAGTGCCTATACATGTGATTTATCTTTTGGTTCATCTTTCACATTTCCTTCAAAATTTCAATTTGCTGTAATTTTACTTCATTTAACTCTCTCATGATCGGATCATCAGAAGGTGGAGCCAAGCCGCACCGATGGAGCTGCATCAAAAGGATCGAGGAGGAGATTCACTTCCCCTAAAGACTGGTGTTTCGGGATGGTCTACTGGTGGGGGGAGGTATATCACTTCTCTAGTTGTCTAACCCCTATTCCATGCTCGAATGTACACCTAAGTCGCCTAAGTAGTTTCACGTCAATGATGTTAAATCTGTCCACTTGTATTACTTCTTCATTAAGTGGAATGCAAATATTATGGGCATGCAATAATTTAGTTATTAATCCTCCATATGGTAACATTGATCCTTTAGAAAGGACTTCTATCATGTGCTGTCGGATTAGGTATCCAAAACAAAAATTTTGTTTGGTCATGATCCAATATATGGTACCTAACTCAGTGAAACTGATCTCATCATGATGAAACTGTTTAGGAATGATAATGCTTACAAGAATGTGATGTAAAATTTTAGAGTTAAAAGGTAACAAATGTTCACAACTCTTGGGGATTATGCCTAAGTTTGGATTTGCAAACACGGTTTCTAAGGCTTCAGAGTGGGTAGCTCCGATTGTGTCGATGTCCCATTTCCCTCTAAAATAACATCCTAACTTTTTCTCAACAATTCCAATTAATGAGCATATAGTACTATCAAATATTTGGATCTCATTTCCTAGAAGATAAGTTGATAAGCCATCATCATTTATGCTTAAATTAGCATAAAATAATTTAATCAAGCGTGGATAAATAGGTTCAACAACTTGCAAAATGGGTAAGGCCTCTAAGTCCGCAAACCACATGATGAGTTCTAGGTTCCCTAATTGATTCAAATCAACATATTTTCCTTTATGAATAGTTCTATAAACAAATTCAGAAAATCTAAGGGAAGCTTCTTTTGATTTGAACAAAGATTGGTCAAATGAATCTACCTCCACCCTTTTTCCTTTATCTCTTGATGATCTTTTAGGAGCCATTTCTATTGAGGATAGATCAATAATCAATTGAAAGGAAGGAATTAAACTAGACAAGAAAAAGAAGAGAAAAATTTTAGTTTTTACCTTAGATTGTTCCTTTGAGAGGTAGGGAGCTTGAATCAAGGAAAGATCTCCTTCTTAGGCTTCTAGAGAGAAGGAATAATGCTTGGGAAGTTTTTAGAGGGGTGTAGAGAGGTGAGGAAGAGAGCTCTCGGGTTAGGGGGCGGTTCTACCACCGGCCCTAACTCACCCCTTATATAAGGGGTGTTAAGCGGTACTACCACCCCAAAGAGACTATTATACCGCTTAGGGCTGACTACCCAGGCGGTGCCACCGCCGGATCTGGCGGTGCTATCGCTAGTAGCACAAAAAACCCATTTTTTTTAAATTTTTTTTTGAATTTGTTTTTAGAGATGGGATGAAGTCAAAAAGAATTTGATGAAAAGAAATCCAAGAGGAAAGATAAAAACCAAAAAGATTTGGAATCAAATCGATGAAAACCAAAATTTCAAGGAAAGATATCATATAATAAAGCTCACTTATTAGGACAATTTAACATGCCTAATTCCCTTCTAATAAAATCAAATTGTTCCTCATTTAAAGGTTTTGTAAAAATGTCCACTAATTGATGATTTGTATCAACAAAATCAAGGGTGACATCTTTACTACTTACATGATCATGTATAAAATGATGCCTATTATCATTGTGCTTAGTTCGAGAGTGTTGAATCAGATTTTTAGTTAGACAGATAGCACTCGTGTTATCACATTTTATAGGAATGTTTTTTAAGTAAATTCCATAGTCTTCTAGTGTATTTTTCATCCAGATAACCTGTGCACAGCATGCACTTGCAGCTATATATTCGGCTTTTGCCGTAGATAGTGCAACCGAATTTTGTTTCTTGGAAGTCCAAAAAACAAGTGCATGTCCTAGAAATTGGTATGTTCCAGATGTGCTTTTTTCTATCTATTTTACATCCACCAAATTCCGCATCTGTATAAGCTCTCAAATCAAAGTTATCAGATCTTGGATACCATAATCCAAGATTAGGAGTTCCTTTAAAATACCTAAGGATTCTCTTAACAGCTTTAAAGTGAGATAGCTTAGAATTAGCTTGGAATCTTGCACATAGCCCTATACTAAACATGATGTCAGGTCTGGTTGCAATGAGATAAAGCAGGCTACCTATCATGCCCCTATAAGTTTTTTGATCAAAACTTTCTTCATTTTCATCCATATCTAATTTAGTGGAGGTGCTCATAGGAGTGCTAATATCTTTTGATCCATCCATGTTAAATCATTTTAACAATTCCAATGTGTATTTTGATTGATTTAGAAATAGACCATCACTTAGTTGCTTGATTTGCAATCCTAAAAAGAAATTTAGTTCTCCCATTAGGCTCATCTCAAATTCATCATTCATATTCTTAGCAAATGATTCACATAGTGATTTATTACAAGAACCAAAAATAATATCATAAACATAAATTTGAACAATAAGAAAATTATTTTCAAAATATTTAATAAACAATGTAGTATCAACCTTGCCTTTAGTGAAATCATTTGAAATTAAAAAAGAACTAAGCCTCTCATACCAAGCCCTAGGGGCTTGTTTTAGACTATATAGAGCCTTAGTTAGCTTAAACACATGGTTAGGAAAAAGAGAGTTTTCAAATCTGGGTGGTTGTTCGACATACACTTCTTCGAAAATAAAACCATTTAAGAATGCACTTTTGACATCCATTTGAAATAATTTGAAATCATTACTACTAGCATAGGCAAGGAGCATCCTAATGGCTTCTAATCTTGCCACCAGAGCGAAGGTCTCTTTGTAATCGTTCTTCTTAGTTAAAACCTTTGGCCACTAGTCTAGCCTTATTTCTAACCACGATATCGTATTCATCTTGCTTGTTTCTAAAGACCCGCTTAGTACCAATAACTAAGTGGTCATTAGGTCTAGGAACAAGCTTCCATACCTCATTCCTCTCAAATTGATTCAATTCTTCCTGCATTGCGATAACCCAAGAATCATCTTTCAAGGCATCAACAATGCATTTTGGTTCAACTTGAGAAAGAAAAGCAGCATGGGCACAAAAATCTTTGAAAGAAGAGCGAGTTTGAACCCCTTTTGATGCATCTCCTATAATTAACTCCTTGGGATGAGCATCTATATACTTTTATTCCTTGGGTAAGGGAGTTTGGGAAGAAGATGCATCCAAGTTGTTATTTTGAGGAGAGGGTTCATTCAAATTCAAATTATTAAGACCAAAATCATCATCAAAATCTTTCTTCTTAAATTCAGAAATTTCATTAAAAACCACATGAATAGATTCTTCTATAACTATGGTTCTTTTGTTGAAAACACGAAAAGCATTAGAAATGGAAGAATAACTAAGAAATATGTCTTCATTGGATTTTGCATCGAATTTTCCTAAGGCCTCCTTTTCATTTAAAATAAAGCATTTACAACCAAAAACTTTAAAATACGAAACATTGGGTTTTTTATCATTCCATAATTCATATGGAGTTTTAGATAGGGATGGTCTCACTAGAACTCTATTCATAACATAGCAGGCTGTATTCATGGCTTCAGCCCAAAAATATTTTAGTAAATTATATTCATTTAACATGGTTCTAGCCATTTCTTGCAAACTTCTATTTTTCCTTTCCACTACTCCATTTTGTTGTGGATTTCTTGGAGTAGAAAAGTTATGATTATATCTGTTTATTTCACAAAAATTTTAGAAGTCATGATTTTGAAATTCACCTCCATGATCACTTCGAATTGATGAAATCATAAAACTTTTTTTATTTTGAGTGAGTTTACAAAATTTAGAGAAACATTTGAAATAATCACTTTTGTAAGCCAAGAAATAGGTCCAAGTATATCTACTATAGTCATCCACAATTACAAAGGCATATTTGCTACCTCCTAGGCTTTTTATGTCAATTGGTCCAAATAAGTCCAAATGGATCAATTGCAATGGTCTAGTGGTGCTAATTTGATTTTTTGATTTGAAACTCGTTTTTATTTGTTTTCCTAGTTGACATGCATCACATACCTTGTCCTTAACGAATTTCATATTTGGGATTCCTCTTACTAACTCTCTAGATAAAATCTTAGAAATTAGTTTCATGCTTGCATGGCCTAATCTCCTATGCCAAAGCCAAGCATCACCATTCAAAATTGAAAAACATATTTCATTATTTAATTCATCAATATTTATAGTGTAGATATTATTTTGTTTTAAAGCAATCATGAATATGTCATTGTTTGGTTTTTCAATGATGCAAACATTAGATTCAAATCTAACAACATAACCTTTATCGCATAATTGACTAATGCTTAAAAGATTATGTTTTAAACCATCAACTAGCAACACATCATTAATTGAAAAACTTGATTTGTTACCTATGGTTCCCTTGCCAATGATTTTACCCTTGTTGTTGTCTCCGAAGGTGACATACCCTTCTTCTTTGCTAGTGAGCATAGAGAAATGAGATGGATCTCCGGTTATGTGCCTTGAGCATCCACTATCAAGATACCATTTCTTGCTTCTAGCTTGTGAGTTTATCTACAAAAGAGGATGATTTTTAGGTACCCATTTGATTTTGGATGCCTTACAAATTGATCTACTTAATTTGTAATTTAACATTGAATTGTTTATGGTTCCTTTAGGAACCCATATCAATTTTTGTGGACTAATTTTCTTGAATGGACATTTGTAAGCAACATGTCCCGTTTTACTACAAAAATTACATTTCAAATGGGGTGATACATACAATATAGGACCTTTAATGAAGGTGGTGGGATTTTGGTGAGAACCACTCATAAATCCGATTCCACTTCTATTTCCGACGTGACCCTTGTTAGCAAGGATCATGTCCAAGCCCTTGCTACCGACCTTAAACTTGTTTAGGGTCTCTTTGAGTAGCAAGTTCTCCCTTTTTGTTGCATCTAAGTATTCACACTTAGAGCATAGGGGTAGAGAAGGGGTTTGAAGACTATTGAACTTACTTTGTAATAAAGCATGCTCTTTCTTAAGCAAATTGAACTTCTTACTAATAGTTCTACATTCATCAAATAACTCATGAAAAGTAATAGAAAGTTCATCGAAAGATAACTCTTCATTAAATAACTCACTAACCTCTTCTCCTAATGCCATTAGCGCGAAGTTGGCCTCCTCTTTGTTACTAGCTTCTTCAACCTCGGAGTCACTTGAATCATCCCACGTGGCCTTCAAAGCTTTTTTCTTCTTGAATTGCTTCTTCTTGGCTTGAGGGCATTCATTCTTGAAGTATCCCGGCTTCTTGCATTCATAGTAAATAACTTGGTCCTTTTTGTGTTCAAATTTATTTTTTGTATCATTTTTAAATTTATTCTTTCTTATAAATTTCTTAAACTTTTGAGTTAAAAGTGCAATGTCATTGTCACTGTCCTCATCACTTGATGTTCCTTTCAAGTGGTCTTCTTGTGTTCTAAGTGCCATATCCTTCCTGTTCTTTGGAAGGGGGTTCTCAAGCTCTTCATGAGTATGACACGTCATCTCGTAGGTCATTAGAGACCCAATAAGTTCTTCAAGCAGAAATACTTTAAGATCCTTGGCCTCTTGAATGGCCGTAACCTTTGGATCCCAACTCTTTGGAAGGGATCTTAAAATTTTAGTTACCAATTCAAAATTAGAAAAACCTTTACCAAGAGCTTTAAGTCCATTGATGACATCCGTAAAGCGGGTGTACATGTCTCCAATGGACTCATTTGGTTTCATCCGAAAAAGTTTATAGGAATGCACAAGAATGTTGATTTTGGACTCTTTCACTTGGCTAGTGCCTTCATGAGTGATTTCAAGAGTGTGCCAAATATCAAATACCAATTCACAAATAGAAACCCGATTAAACTCATTCTTATCAAGTGCACAAAATAAGACATTCATAGCCTTTGCATTGAGAGCAAAAATCATCCTTTTCGACTCATTCCACTCACTCATCGGAAGAGAAGATTTTGCAAAGCTATTTTCAACAATGTTTCAAAGTTCGAAGTCCATAGAAATGAGAAAAATCCTCATACGAGTCTTCCAATATGTATAATCCGACCCATTAAACATAGGCGGATGAGTAATGGAGTGACCCACTTGCATACCGGAGTAGGCTATCTCTGTTGGGTTTTAAACCAATATGAGAGCAAACCTTGCTCGATACCAATTGTTAGGATCTAAAAGGCACTAGAGGGGGGCTGAATTAGTGCAGCGGATTAAAATCATACTTATGAAACCGATTTTATAAAAACACAAGTTCATAGGAAGATTTCGATTTGACGAAAGAGAACTTGAAAGTAATTGCTTGAGTAAAGGAAATAGCAAGGAACTAAACAACTTGCAGCTAAGTAATGAAATGATTCAAAAATGTAAACACACACATATTCATGAACACAATGATGTATAGTGGTTCGGTCAAATGACCTACATCCACTCTTGAAGCCTTCACGATGAGGCTCCGCTCTTCCACTAGCAAATCCTTTGAAGGGGAAGGACCAAATACCCCTTTTACAACCCTTTACAAGAGGTTCACACTCTTACAAGATTTCTCAAGAACAAGGAGGACGTGAACACTTAGTAAGAGACAAGACTTTTCAAGACTAATCAAAGACTTTAACTTAAGATTTTTAACTTTCAAAAGGTTGCCCTTTCAGCTGAGAAAAGGGGGGTATTTATAGATCCAAAGTGGATTCAAATTTGGGTTCTAAATTTGAAATCAAATTAGAGTTCCTGGTTTTGGTGGTGTCAGAGGCGGTGCCACCGCTGTGTCGATCTGTTGGCCCGACACACAGGGCGATACCATCGCCCCAGCCAGGCGGTGCTACCGCTCTAGTATGGCGACTAGGGCGGTGCCATCAACCCAGCTAGGTGGTGCTACCGCCTGTGTCTGTGTACAGGGGCAGTGCTACCGCCCTAGCTAGGCGGTGCTACCACCCCAGGCTGGGCGGTTCAACCGCCTGGCCCATTCAGCCAAGGTTGAATGGGCCTTGTTTAAGGCCCAACTCGGCCCAATAGAGGCCCGGTTGGCCCCCACTGAATTTAGGCAAGAGTTTTTCTAAATCCTTACTCTACTCAAGTGTAAACTACGAACTTAAAAACATAACTCAAAGTGATTTGACCCGACCCTCTTCAAGTCAACTTTCGACGAGCTTTACGACGAGTTTCCAGCAAGCTTCCGATGCTTCCTTCGGATTGCTTCCAATGACTCGGCATACTCCGGATTGTATGGCGAGCTCAACGAGTCTTCGAGCTTCCGAATCTTCCCGGTAAGTTCCGAGAACCTTCGACGATCTTTGCGATGAACTTCCAAAAACTTCAAGTCCCGATTCGATCTTGGATGGTTCCGGCAACACTTCCGATGATCTCTCGGACTTCCGATGAACTCTTGAACCCCCGACGGACTTGACCTCGGTAAATCGCTTTATGTTTTCTTCCCATCGTAGTTGTTCCAGCACACTTATCTCGATAAAGGAGATTAGAACAAATATTTCACCAATTGACTTTATCATCAAAATCCGAGATTCAACAGTACCTCGGTCGCCGACCGCCCGAATACTTCTCTGCGTAGTCCTCCCGCTTGAGCATGTACCTTGGTCGCTGACTGCCCGAATACTTCTCTGCACAGTCTGCCTGCCTGAGCATGCACCTCGGTCATCGACCGCCTGAGTACTTCTCTGCGCAGTCCCCCCGCCTGAGCATGTACCTCGGCCCCTGACCGCCCGAGTACACCTCTACGCAGTCCGCCTGCCTGAGCATGCATCTTGGACGTCGACCGCCTAAGTACTTCTCTGCGCAGTCTGCCTGCCCAAGCATGCGCCTCGACTGCGCAAATATGCTTGCGCATGCCATCCCACAAAGCCCGAGCTATGCCTCAGCCACAAAGCCCGAGTAGTGCCTCGGCCGCAAAGCCCGAGCTATGCCTCTGCCACAAAGCCCGAGCTACGCCTTGGCCGCAAAGCCTGAGCTAAGCCTCGGCCACAAATCCCGAGCTACGCTTTGGCCACAAAGCCCGAGCAGTGCCTCGGTTGCAAAGCCCGAGCTGAGCTTCGGCCACAAAGCCCGAGCAACGCCTCGGCCTTAAAGCCCGAGCCACGCCTCAGCTGCAAAGCCCGAGCTGAGCCTCGGCCGCAAAGCCCGAGCTACGCCTCGGCCACAAAGCCCGAGCTACGCCTCGACCGCAAAGCCCGAGCTGAGCCTCGGCCACAAAGCTCGAGCTACGCCTCGACCGCAAAGCCCGAGCTTGAACCTCGGCCGCAGCCTCTCCATGCCCGTTTCATGACCTGACCCCCAGAGCTGAGCACTCCAGTCTCGCCGTGTCCCTGAACGATGAGCTGATAGACCTCCGTCGCCAGCTCCCGAAAAGCATCCTCCATGCCCATCAGGAGTTCATCCGGCAATCCCCATAGACTGAAGCTAGCCTCGGACCTCGGAGCGAGCCCCAAGGCAGGGCTTCCTTCGGGGGGGAGAGTGATGTGGGTAATAAATGGGATGTGACATCAGCCCATGCCGCTTGCACCCTGATGACGCCTCCTGTCTCCCTCACAACCGGTTGTAGCCCGTGTTGACCGACAGAAGTGATGCCACCCATTCCTCGCAGGTCGCACGGCCATCGAGGCAAGTCGCCATCTTGTAGGGGGCTAGCGCTCAAGAAAGGGGGAGATCCTTTCAAGGTAACCTGATCTAACTTGATTGTCGGAGGGGTTGGGCGGAGCTCCCCCCGACCCGACCTTTTTTGCAAGAATAAAGGTAGAGCCCCTGGCATCGAACGCAGCTCGAAGCCTTCCTCCTCGAATGGTGGACACTACCCCTTTGTCGCCCCGACCGGCTTGAAGCCCGGACCGAAGGATCCCCGCACATCCGGACCCGAACCAGGCCGCTTTGGTCCCAAGGCCACGGCGTAAAGTTGAATTCCCCATCAATGATGATATTGGTTTTGAAGGTTTGAATTTGAATGAACCCTCTTCTCAAAATAGCAACTTGGATGCATCTTTTTATCAAATTTCCTTACTTAAGGAATGGAAGTATGTAGATGCCTATCCAAAGGAGCTAATTATAGGAGACACATCAAAAGGAGTTCAAACTCGTTTCTCTTTTAAGAATTTTTATGCCAACGTCTCTTTTCTTTCTCAAATTGTACCTAAATGCATTGACGAAGCCTTGAAAGATGATTCTTGCATTATCACAATGCAAGAGGAATTGAATCAATTTAAGAGGAATGAGGTATGGAAGCTTGTTCCTAGACTAAGTGACCATTTAGTTATATGTACTAAATGAGTATTTAGAAATAAGCAAGAAGAATTTGGTATCGTGGTTAGAAACAAAGCTAGATTAGTGGCCAAAGGTTTCAACCAAGAAGAAGGTATCGATTACGAAGAGACATTCACTCCAGTGGCAAGATTAGAAGCCATTAGGTTGCTCCTTGCCTATGCTAGTAGTAATAATTTTAAGTTGTTTCAAATGGACGTCAAAAGTGCTTTCTTAAATGATTTTATTTCCAAAGAAGTGTTTATCGAACAACCACCTAGTTTTGAAAACTCTCTTCTTCCTAATCATGTGTTTAAATTGACTAAGGCTCTTTGTGAGTTAAAACAAGCCCCAAGGGCTTGGTATAGGAGACTTAGCTCATTTCTAATCTCAAATAATTTTACTAAAGGCAATGTTGATACTATATTGTTTGTTAAAAATTTTAAAAATAATTTTTTTATTATTCAAATTTATGTTAATGACATTATCTTCAGTTCTACTAATGAATTACTATGTGAATCAGTTGCCAAGCATGAGTCATGAATTTGAAATGAGTCTAATGGGTGAACTAACCTTCTTTTTAGGATTATAAATTAAACAACTTAGTGATGACATATTTCTTAATCAATCTAAATATATATTAGAATTGTTAAAATGATTTAACATGGATGGTTCAATTTTATGTAGGACTTTGTATAAGATTTCAAGCTTATCCTAAGTTGTCTCACCTTAAAGCTGTTAAAAGAATCCTTAGATATCTTAAAGGAACTCCTAACCTAGGATTATGGTATCCAAAATCCGATAACTTTGATTTAAAAGCCTATGCGGATGCGGATTTTGGCGGATGTAGAATAGATAGAAAAAGCATATCCGGAACATGCCAATGTTTAGGACATGCATTTGTTTCTTGGACTTTCAAGAAACAAAATTTGATTGCACTATCTATGGTGGAAGTCGAATATATAGCCGTAAGTGCATGTTGTGCACAAGTTGTTTGGATGAAAAATACTTTAGAAGACTATGGAATTCATTTAAAGAATATTCCCATAAAATGTGATAACACAAGTGCTATTTGTCTAACCAAAATCCTATTCAACACTCTAGAACTAAGCATATTGACATTAGGCATTACTTTATACGGGATCATGTCAATACTAATGATGTCATTCTAGAATTTATTGATACAAAACACCAATTAGTGGACATCTTCATAAAACCCCTAAATGAAGAACAATTTGACTTCATTAAAAGAGAATTAGGCATGCTAGATTGTCCTAATACATAATGTTGTATGTTTCTTTTTCGAAAATTTTCAACTTCGGTTTTCATAGTCTCACCTTGATATTATTATTGAATCTCGGATTTTGATGATAAAACTAATTGAGTATGTTTTAGTGATCTAATTGCATTTTGAATCATGCAAGTCTACTCTCGATCATGATTAGACAATTGATGCAGGATGAATCAACGTTGCGTCGAAGGAAATCACGTCAGGATATTAGACATCGAGCTGGAGGTCTGGTCAACGATCGATAGAAGGCTTCGGATAATGAAATCGAGCATCGGGCCTGTTGGGATCTAGAGTGGCACTAAAAGGAGGGGGGGAATTAGTGCAACGATAAAGAACGATAAATTTTGACGATTAAAAATACTTTCAGAAACTTCGTATGATAAAATCACATTTCGATGAAAACCGATTTTGAATAAAACATATCAAAAACGTATTTAACTTACAAGCATTTAGAGATGAAAAATTGGAGCAGTAAGTGAAGATGGTTTACTAAAATGTAACTTGCGAGAAAGTAAATGCAAACCGAATTTATAGTATTTCGGTTATACGACCTACATCCACTCCCGATTCCTCTTCACTTGAGGCCACCAGCTTTTCAACTAGATGTCTTCCTTCCAACGGGCGAAGACGAATCCCTTACAGCACTCTCTTCTTTTGACGGGCTTAGGAGAAAACCCTTACAAGCATTCTCTCCTCTCTTTTAAATCAAATACAAGAGAAAACTAAAGAAGGGATTTCTAGAGAGATTTGAATAGTGTTTTCTTGCTTTCGAAGTATATGTGCTTATGTGTTCTAACAAGGGATAGGAGGGGTTTTTATAGGCTCTAATTTGATTCAAACTTGGAGTCAAAAAACTTCCCATCTCGATTTTTTGGGGTATTGGTGGTACCACCGCCTATCACTGGCGGTACCATCGCTAGTCTGACTTTGACACTGGGCGGTACCATCACTCAGTCTGGCGGTACCATCGCTTGACATAGTGACACGGTCAGTGTACTGGGCAGTACTATTGCCCAAGTACTCTACCCCAGGGTGGTACCACTGCCCAGACTGCCTAAGAAGTTGGACCTGGGCAGTGTCACCGCCTCAGTCTGGCGATGCCACTGCCAGACAGTGTCCAGCACTCCTGGTTGAGCCTTAAACCTGACCTAAACTGATCCAATACCAGGCCTAGTTGGCCCCTAACAGGGTTAAAGGATTAACACCTAATTCTAACCCTAATTATATGCTAACTACGAAATTAAAGACATTTCCTAAGTTATTACAAAGTCTGAAAAGTCAAGACTTCTTCCAGCGATCTTCCGACGGTCTTCCGACGAACCCTCGGACACCATTCTGCAGACTCCCAGCAAGTTCCTGGACTTCACGATTGATCTTAGTGAGTTTCAATGAGCTTCTTCGGTACACTCTGATCTTTCTTGGCAAGCTCCGATAGCTCTCCCGATGAATCTTCGGACTTCCGTCGAACTCTCAAACTCCCAACAATTCCATTGTACTTGACTCTGGCATTTTGCTTCGCTTTATGTCTTCATCATTATCGTAGTTAATCCTACACACATAAAATTTAACTCTGCTTCAATCTAGATAGTTATTACATGAATTAACCTTATGTTGCCTGGTACGTCATTGGTCAGCACTTCGTCTAATTCTTTAGCGCATTGTCCTCTCTTGTAGCCTGTTGCCCAATCGATGGTTGACCTCCTTAACCCCGATATCCTTGGCACAATACCACTCTTCTTAGCCTGATGCCTGATGTCCGAAGCCTTTTGTTGATTGTCGACCGGACCTCCGGTTCGACGTCTAATATACTGACATGATCTCTTTCAGTGCAATGCTGATTTATTATGTGTCAACTGTCTAATCCTGATCGAGTAGACCTGCATCACTCAAGACGTAATTAGATAATAAAACATTATTAATTAGTTTCATCATCAAAATCTGAGATCCAATAGAGCCAAGAAGAGCAGAGTTGTGCCAAGGAGATTGGGGCTGCGGAGGTCAACTGCTGATGGGGAATAAGCTGCAAGAGAGGACAATGCGTCGAAGTGTCAGACGAAGCATCGATAGGCCAATGACATGCCGGGCGATATTTTGATTCACGTTATAATAATAATTATCTAGATCGAAGTAGGATTAGGTCTAATTGGGTTGTAATTGGGCCAACCTAGTTAGGGGCAAGTTGGGCTCGTACCCAGACAGGTTTGGGCCAGATGAAAGGCCCAAATAGGGTTGCTGAACCCTGTCTAGCGATGGTATCGCTTGGGTTCAGTCTCCCAGGTGGTCTGGATGATGGTACCGACCAGACTAGGCAGTGGTACTGCCCTGGGGTAGAGTGCCTCGGCGATGGTACCATTGGCTGGGCGGTGGTACTGCCTAGTACATTGATAGTGTCAGTGTGTCAAGCGGTGGTACCGGCAATGTCAATCGGTAGTAACGCCAGTACCTTTGAAATCCGGGGTGATTCAAATTTGGGCTCCAAATTTAAATCACCTTGAGGCCTATAAATACCCCCCTCATTCATGATTGAAATACACACAAAACCTGAGAAAGAAAAAGGGAAAACTCTACTGTAATAGTGTCAAAATCTTCCCTCTAAGCTTTAAGTATGATCTAGTCCAAGAGAGGGGTAAGAAGCATTGTAAAGGTTAACTCCTAAACCTGTAAAAGGAGAACTGAGTTATAAGAGAGTTAGTCTTCGCCCGTTGGAAGGAAGACAACTAGTGGAAAAGTTGGTGGCCTGAAGAGAAGTGGAATCGGGAGTGGACGTAGGTCGGATGATCGAACCACTATAAAATTTAGTTTGCGTTTATATTCTTGCATTTACCTTTCTACAAACCTTTACTTTGCTTGTTCACTGCCCTTCATCTTCTCTAAACATTCTCAAGTTTAAGTTAGAGCTTTTCCGACACCATTTTAGTCGAAATAAAGTTTTCAACGTTCAAAGTTTCTGAAATCATTTTAAATCATCAAAAATTATCATACTTAACTGCTGCACTAATTCACCCCCCCTTTTAGTGTCATTCTAGATCCTAACAATTATCTTTTTGGTTTTTCGATGACATCTTTACGATATGATATTTTGAATGGAGCTCTCATTTTTATTCCTCGATCATAATATTTTGATTCTCCTTCAATTGATGAGCTTTAAGTAATATCATGTCTTTTAATGATGTGGTAAAATTGGTTTTATATTCCCTTTATCTCTATTTGAATGATTAAATGGATTTCATTACTTCCGTATCATTTAAAGCATGACATATGCAACTTAATGTTATGAACCTTGCATAAAGATTAGGCTCTTAAGTGTTTATACTCTCTTCGGACTTTATTCTTAATTCTTGTGCTAATCTCTATGATTCGAGCTTTTATGACTTATTTATCTTCCATCTCATGAATTCTTATGAGAATGCCAAATTAAATCCTTTTATGAAACTTTGATGTTGATGTGTTCCACTTCATGAATTCATAAATCCCAAGTTGAATTTTTATGAATTTTGATATCTCTCTCTCACGAATTTTACCTTGAATAAATGACATGAGATCTTGTTAATATTATTGACAAATGACTAAATGTTTGATGAATGGATTTAATGATCTATCTTTCCACTTTACAATTTTATGCTTGAATTTTCAAAATTGCATCTTGAACCTTTCATCCTCTTTCATGTATGAATCTTTCATAACTTGATAAATGATAAATGATCATTTTTTGGATTTCATAGACATGAATAAAAATGATCAAATCATTTTTCGGGTTTATCCGTCTCGGATGACATATTTTGCATGATGATCAACTCGTTTTCCTAAGCAAATTTTAGCCTCATGTATCGAATGCGTTTGATGACTATCCTTATAATTTTTGATATGGTTCATGATGCCTTGTGATGACTACCTTTACCTTTTTTAAAAAAAATCATAATTTACCTTCTTTTTGTTGATGACAAAGGGGGAGAAGAATGTGGTAAAATAAATTGATGACTTGATAAATACATGTGTCGTATTGAGAAGAATATGATAAATGAATTGATAAATGACATATGTATCATATCGTATCATAATGACTTGATGGAATAATAAATATTTTATCTTTTGTGTTGCAATGTGATCACTTTTGCCATATTTTGTATCGAAAATTGGTTGCTATCTTTAAAAGCATCACAATATAATTTGTAGTGTATCGCAATATATCACATGTATCGCAAATGGTTCATATATGCTTAACATGAAAATTTTTGAAAGATTGTTATCATATTATATTTAAAATTTGGTATCTTTCATTAATATGATAAGATATCATCTCATTTGATGATATATCAAAAAATGATATCATACCTTGCATTTGTGTTTTTTATATTGATATTATTTATCGAAGTGATAAATGTCTATCATCATTCGACTTGAAATTAAGTATCATACCTTGACATTATTTTCAAAACTTGAAAAATATGAAGTTTCATATTTATGAACGAAAGCTCATGCTTGTTGAGCATGATGATAAGTTCAACAGATGAAACTTATCGGTTTCGGCTTGAATTTAAGGAGATTGAATTCAATTGTTTTTACTTCTCATAATATGGCATATAGATAGGGTGAGTTAAGGTAAACTCCATTATCAATTGATTGTCATCATCAAAAAGGGGAAGATTGTTGAATCTCAGATTTTGATGATGAAGTCAATTGATAGGTTATTTACTCTAATCCATATTATTGAGATAAGTGTGTAGGATTAACTATGATAGCAATGAAGACATAAAGCGAATTGTTGGAGTCAAGTTGTTGGGAGTTCAAGAATCTACCGGATGTCCGAAGGATCATCGGAAGTGCTGCCAGAACTAGTCGAGAATGAATTGGGGACTTGCTAAAAGTTTCAGAAGTTCACCGAAAGATTGTTGGAGGTTCGCAGAGCTCACCGAGAAGGTTCAGAAGCTTGCCAAAGATTCGTCGAACTCGTCATAAAGTTCGGGAGGCTGTTGAGAGTCTGCTAGAAGAAATTCGAGGATGTGTCAGAAGTTCGCCAGAAAGCTCACCGGAAGAAGACTCGATGTTGCCGGTTGTTAATTTGCTTAGAATATATTTTTAGTTTCATAGTTAGCATATAATTAGAGGTAAGATTAGGTGATAATCCTTATTAACCATAATAGAGGCCAACTGGACCTTATTTGGACTAAATTGGGCCGGATTTAGGGCCCATTCAGTAGTGCTAGACCAGGTCTAGCGGTAGCATCTCCTCGAGAACCAGTTCCTAGGTAGTCTGGGCGGTGGTACCACTCCAGGTCAGCGGTGGTACCGCTGGCAGTTATTACTTGCCAACGGTGGTACTGCTTGATAGGTGGTGGTACCGCCAGTCCACAAAGCCCAAGGACTCTATCAGGTGATAGTACCACCAGATTGGGCGGTGGTACCACCCAGTATACTGACAGAACAGGGTCAACTGACGGTGGTACCGCTAGTGCCAAGCAGTGGTATCGCCAGTACCCAAAAATTCAGGATGCGACTCTTTTTAGCTCCATTTTTTAAAGCCAATTGAGTCTATAAATACCCTGCTCTTCTCAACCGATAAAGCACCTTTTAAGAAGTGATATAAACTGAGTCTAAGCTATAGCAAAATCGAGTTGGATAGCTTGAGTGTTCACCTCCCACTTTTTTTTTGTCAAAATTCTATAAGAGTGTGAACCACTTGTAAGAGTTTGTAAGAGGGGTGCTTGGTCCTTCCTCTTCAAGAAGATTTGATAGTGAAAGTTGGGAACATCAACAGAGGAGGTTTCAGAAGTGAACGTAGGTCATTTGTCCGAACCACTATACATTGCTACGTACTACTCTGGATGTGTAAGTTTTAAATTTCTGCATCTTGTCTTTACTTAACTGCAAATCTTTCGATCTCCTTCTCACTACTCTTAATCGCATTCACTTGAATCACTTTGCTCAAGTCTCTTTCGTCGGACCAAAATTTCTGAACGAACAACTCTTTTCGAAATCAGTTTTAAATTTACGGGTTTTATCCACTGCACTAATTCACCCCCCCTTAGTGCCACTCAGATCCTAACAATAGGCTCCATTCTGATTCAAACTTGGAGCAAAAAATCTTCCCATCCTAGGTTTATCGGGTGCTGGTAGTACCACCGCCTGTCACTAGCGGTACCACCACCAATTTGACCCTGACACTGGGTGGTACTACCGCCCAATCTGGCGGTACTATCACTTGACACACTACCACGGTCAGTATACTAGGCGGTACCACTGCCCAATGCATTCTGGGGTGCTAAACCTAGGGTGGTGCCACCGCCCCAGTCTAGCGGTGCCACCACCAGACAGGGTCCAGCACTTCTGGTTGGGCCTTAAACCTGACCCAAACCAGTCCATTACTGGGCCTAATTGGTCCCTACCAGGGTTAAAGGATTAACACATAATCCTAACCCTAATTATGTGCTAACTATAAAATTAAAGACATTTCCTAAGCTAAACAATATTCGGCAAGTCAAGACTTCTTCTAGCGAGCTTCTGGTGAACTTCTGGTGGTCTTCCGACGAACCCTTCGACACCTTTCTGCGGACTCCCGGCAAGCTCCTGGACTTCACGATGATCTTAAAGAGTTCTGATGAGCTTCTTCGAGAAGCTTTAATCTTTCTCAGTGACCTTTGTGAACTTTCGTTGAATCTTTCCCACGAACTTCTGAACACCCTTCGGTAAGCTTTCTACTCATTTCGGCCAGTTCCAGTAACACTCTCGATGAATCTTTGGACTTCCATCGAACTCTCGTACTCCCAATGACTCAATTATACTTGACTTTGGCACTTTGTTTTGTTTTATGCTTTCATCGTTATCGTAGTTAATCCTGCATACTAAGTAAATCTTATCCCTACTTCGATCTAGACAATTATTACACGAATCAATATCTTGTTGCCCGGATGTCATTGGTCGGTGCTTCGTCTAGTTTTTTAGTGCACCATCCTCTCTTGTGACCTATTGCCCAATCGGCGGTTGACGTCTGTAACCCCGATCTCCTTGGCGCAACACCATACTTCTTGGCCTGATGCCCAATGTCTGAAGCCTTCTACCGATTATCGATCGGACCTCCGGCTTGATGTCTAATATCTTGATGTGATTTTCTCTAGTGCAACGTCGATTCCTCTTGTGTCAATTGTCTAATCCTGATCAATAGTTGACCCGCGTCACTCAAAACATAATTAGATAATAAAATACAATCAATTAGTTTCATCATCAAAATTCGAGACTCAATAGTCTCCCCCTTTTTGATGATGACAACTAATTAATGACAAAGTTAATCTTAACTCCCCAGAGTTTAAATAAACTCCCCCTATTAATATGCTACATTGATAGGACCCTTGGATTAATCCAAGTAACTTTCATCACATGTTATGAGAAACATCAAACAATTATGTAAATATATAAAATATTTAATACAATGCATGAAGTCATCAAATTACTTCTCCCCCTTTATCATCAACAAAAAAGAGAAGTTGCATCATAGCTAGTTTAAAAGATATGTAAGTTTTACAATCATACTAGCTATTAATCTAGATGTTCAATATACATCACTTTAAAACATTCAATCATAGCAAGTTTTTAAGGATGTGTAATCATGGCAATTCAACACTTGCTTCTTTTGAAATTGCAAGGTGGCAATTTTTGATGTTCAAGATAGGAAGTTCCTTCATTTCAATGATTGAGCTAGCAAATTTTTCATTGAAGTCGCAAGATAGCAATAATTTTTTTCCCCCTTTGTTTTTGTCAAAAAGAAGGGAAGACTACAATTCTTTTCCCTTTACATGAATTTTGAAATTATGACAATCAACAAGGATAAATATTCATGGGGTATCAAAAGTTTACATTCATGATTCAAAATCAATTTATGAAAATCAATATATCATTCAAGTAAACACTTAAGGTACTCTTTAAGTGATGCACAAGCTAGTAAGCATTTGCCTTAAGCTATGACAAAAGAAGGGAGGAAGGAATACAATGATGCAAAAAAATTTTCTTTACATTCATTTTCAAGTTATGACAAAAGATGTATCAAAGAAGACTTGTATAAATATTTCAATTATAACAATCAAGTCTTGAATTACAATTTATCATTCAACCTAGCATATTTTCTCTCCCCCTTAGTCATGGACAAAAAAGAAATGGGCTATTGATACCAATTGTTATTGTTGTGATAGAGATTTTGTGAAAATGGTAAAAAGGGAAGGCTTATATCCATGAATTCATCAAGCAAATTTCATTAAGAATAAGACATCAAGATCACGATATAGATAAAAATTCTCTTAAAAGGATCTTGATTCAAAAAGAATTCAAGTTGTTAATTGATAAGACCCTAGCAGGGTTAGGTCCTACTCAACCATGTAGCAGCTAATAAAAACCCTGTGAGAATGTAATAAACCCCACCTAGCCGCCTCTATCCTATAAAGAAGAGAGGCTAGGGTTTATATTTGGGTCTTTAGGCTTCTTAGCCGCCGCCCCCTTGTTACTGGGCCGGCCCACTAAGGTTGAGGGCAAATTGGGTAGTTCACTTAGGAAGCAACCCCTAGGGCTAGGGTTTGGAGCTCTATATAAGCTTGTAGCCTCCACCTCTTTGGGATAAGAAAGATCAATCTACAATTGCAGCCACCAGGCTACTTGGAGGGTGGAACCCCTATAGTGTTCCAAGGGTTGATCCCCCTCAAAGATCAATCTCCATAGAATTCCTCTGGAGTTCTATCATCTGGTATCAGAGCAGCGATCTTGCTGCTTTTGCTGCCATCCCTGCCGCCCACCATCAGCCAAGCAATTCCCACAATTGCTCTTGACGTCATCATCTCCACCGTCATCTCCTGACGTAGATCAAATCAATCTACTGTCGCCACCACCAATTGCATCAGAGATCTGATATTTTTCTACCACCAATACCCTTTGCTGCTGCAATTTTTCATCTAAAATACCAAAAAGAAGTTTTCTATCTATCCATTGCCTACAAATTCCTTGCGTCGCAAAAGTTACCATCTTTGCGAATGAAGGATTACTGTAGAAAATTTCAGCCGCGTGTTGCTGCCTTTAACCGATCTAATTATTATCCTTTTTGAACGAAATTTTTTGTGCACCTCATAGATCATCTTGGCTCCCATCCATGATTGATCTATTATGGAATTCATCAAAAAAAAAATTCGTGTGTTGCTGCAATCTCTCGTCGTATACTGCTGAAATTTTTTGATGAGAATTCTGCTATCGCAACTTGGATCGATTTCTTTACTTCTTTGCTGCCGAAATTTTTTGATCCAATTTGTTATCCTTATTGCTATCTAAACTAAGATTCTACCGTCAAACCCCCTCCTCAAACCCCTGAGTTTTCGCTGGAAATTTCATCAAGAAACCGCTATTTCTTCGACGACAATTCTGCTCTTACGAGACAGCGCATATAGGCAGCAATTTCCATTGACTTTTGTCAAATCTTTGCTGCGATCTACCACAGATCTAAAACCCTCTTCCCTAATTTATCCACTACCATCTCAGCCCAAAACTCCATCAAATTGTAGCCCCAAACAGTACCCAAAACAGCCACAAAATAAGCCTAAATCGTAGCCTACATCCACCGATCCACAAACCCTTTCGGCCACCACTTCCCTCAAATAATTCATGCCTTTAACCCAGCAACAAAAGAGAGATCTAATATTACAGATCTAGAGGCATATACTATGGCATCCGAGGAGGTGATAAATGCTAAATTCGAAGCCTTCGAGACGCGAATGGAGGATAAGATTCGGGCTCTCTTTGCCGAACTCAGTTTGGGTCGAACACCGAGCCCAAAGAAATCTCATCAAGGAGAGAGCTCTGACCGAAGAGATGACTCCCAAGAGAAGGGAGGCTCTATGATCGATCCCTACTATCCATGCATGAGGGTGGACTTCCCTAGATGGGAAGAAGGAGACCCGATTGGTTGGATCTCGTGCGCGGAGTGATATTTTCGGTATCACAAAACCGCGGACGCATCTATGGTAGAAATTGTAGCTATACATCTTGAAGGGGATACCATACAATGGTTTGATTGGTTTGAACACACTCATGGAGTCCTCTCATGGTGACAATTCAAAGAAGGACTGCTGATCCGCTTCGGATCAACTGATTACGAGAACATCGACGGACAACTAGCAAAGATCCGACAAACCTCCACCATCCAGGAGTATCAAACCAGGTTTGAAAGGTTATCTAATCAAACTCATGATTGGTCTGAAAAATAGTTATTGGGGACATTTATTGAGGGCTTGAAGCCGGAGATCTGGGGAGAAGTTAAAGCATGATAACCGTACACGCTTATGGCAGCCATCTCTTTCGCACGACTTTAGGAGGAGCGATTGAACCACGAAGCCTGGAGGACTAGGGTTGTTCCCCAAGCAGCAATATCAAATCCCTCAGCCCCCTACTATCAGTCGAGCTCCTGCACCAAAAAGGTTGACAAGAGAAGAGCTTCGAGACCAATCTGCCAAGGGGTTATGTTGGCATTGTGATGCGAGCCGTGGAGCCGCAGCATTTGTAAAAAGGGAGACTTCTTGTGATTGAACCAGTGGAAGAAGAGATCAGTGAACAGCCAGAAGAGAGTCTTGAACATGAGGATGAAGATGTGGAAGAAGAGCCACAATCAACCGACTTTATGGTACATGCGCTAGCCGGCCACTACTCAAATCCATGAAAGGAGATGAAAGTTGGAGACCTGCTCAAACAACAACCAATCACCGTTCTCATCGATACAGGTAGTACTAATAATTTTCTAAATAGTAAGGTTGTTGCTCAGATGGCGCTCCATATCGAAGGTTGCAGCAAGTTCGACGTAAAGGTCGCCGACGGCTGAATCCTAAAATGCGACCAAAGATGCCCACAGGTGAAACTATTACTACAGGGCCAAGAAATTGTTGCCGACTTCTTCCTCCTACCAATTGATGATTATGAGGCTGTGCTGGGCATAGAATGGTTGACAACACTAGGTGATGTCTCTTGGAACTTTTTCAAATTGATTATGAAATTCTATTGCAAAGGTAAACAGGTCACCCTACGCGGGAAGCACGGAAGCAACGTAACCACCGTTTCAACCCAACGAATGGAGAAAGTTTTACACAAGATAAATGGTGGCTTTCTTATGCATCTCCAGTAGCAACCAGAGGGGGAGGAAGGGAAGAAGAATCCAGAAACCAGCAACATCATCAAAATATTGGAGGAGGATCCAAGCGCAATAGCTCACTATACTTGGGATTCGAGGGATCTACGCTATAAAGGTCGTATTATGCTTATACCAAACTCCCCTTGCATCAAAATCATTCTACACGAAATACACTCGACACCTTCAGCAGGGTACTCCGGATTTCTAAGAGCCTACAAAAGAGTGAAGCAAAACTTTTATTGGAAAGGGATGAAAAAAATTATTTCTGAATACGTAGCACAATGTGATGTATGTCAATAGCAAAAAGGTGAAGCGTTAAGCGAGTCCAGGGAAACTACAACCACTACCCATACCAGACTCGGTGTGGACTGACATCTCCATGGACTTCATCGAAGGGTTGCCACCTTCCAAAGGTAAAAACACAATCCTTGTGGTGGTTGATCGACTTACGAAATATGCTCATTTTTGTGCTGTGCGAAATCCCTACACTGCTGTTAGTATTGCTCAGATTTTCATAGAAAATATTGTTAAACTGCATGGGATGCCAAGGTCCATCGTAAGTTATCGTGACAGGGTCTTCACTAGTAAATTTTGGACCGAGTTATTTCAATTACAGGGCACCAAACTCAAGATGAGCACTACATATCATCCACAAACTGACGGCCAAACATAAGTGGTGAATAGATGTTTAGAGACATACCTTCAGTGTTTCGCTAGTGATCGACTAAAGGAGTGGATGAAATGGCTCCCCTGGGCCGAATGGTGGTACAATACTACATATCATTCATATACAAAATGTACCCCATATGAAGCATTATATGGTCAGCCGGCTCTTGTGATTCCAAAGTATGTAATTGGCTCAGCTAAGGTAGATCAGGTCGACCAAGATTTAATTGATAGGGACAAACTCTTACAACTGCTAAAGGATAATCTCTCTACAGCTCAAGCTAAAATGAAGCAGAAGTTGACACACGAAGAAGTGAAAGAGAATTTTTAGTAGGAGATTGGGTTTATTTTCGCCTACAACCATACAAGCAACTATCCATCAACACACGAGCCTCCATGAAGCTATCTCCATATTTTTATGGGCCCTATCGATCATATAGCGTATTGGGCCGTGGCGTCTGAACTTAAATTACACAAGATGCCAAAATTCATCCTGTCTTCCACGTGTCATGCTTGAAGCCCAAGTTGGGAGAACACAAGACACCCCAGATCCAACTGCCCAACACCACTGATGATGGAAATATTCAAGCCCAACCACAAGCCATCCTCGACCGTAGAGTCGTGATGCGTCGTCGACGTCCCTCTACTGAAGTACTAGTACATTGGACTAATTTACCACTCGAAGATGCCACATGAGAATCATATGAGGAGCTAAAGTCCCGGTTCCCTGAGTTCATGGAACCCCAGCCTTAAGGACAAAGCTGATTTGAAGAGGGTGGGCTTGATAGGACCCTAGTAGGGTTAGGTCCTACTCAACTATGTAGCAGCTAATAAAAACCCTATGAGAATGTAATAAACCCCACCTAGCCGCCTCTATCCTATAAAGAAGAGAGGCTAGGGTTTATATTTGGGTCTTTGGGCTTCTTAGCCGCCGCCCCCCTTGTTACTGGGCCGGCCCGCTAAGGTTGAGGGCAAATTGGGTAGTTCACTTAGGAAGCAGCCCCTAGGGCTAGGGTTTGGAGCTCTATATAAGCTTGTAGCCTCCACCTCTTTGGGATAAGAAAGATCAATCTACAATTGCAGCCACCAGGCTACTTGGAGGGTGGAACCCCTATAGCGTTCCAAGGGTTGATCCCCCTCAAAGATCAATCTCCATAGAATTCCTCTGGGGTTCTATCATTAATTCGAGAGATCAAGATCATGAATTGTAAATATTCTCTTTAGTATCAATTTTCAATTCACGATAAAAGGTATACAACCAAGAATCATTGTACAAAAAAAATGTTATTCTCATAGATCAAGTCATGATTCATTGATTCATCATAAAATAAATTAATTTTCAATCATCACTACAAGGAAGTCATGTCATGAAGGATCAATTCATGAATAAACAAAAATTATATATTTGTCATGAAAAAAATCTTGACTTATATGTAGGAGTTTTCAAATCATTATGATCATGATTTCAATAAAATTTCTTTATAGCAAAATGAAATCTTTAAGAACTTGATTCAAGCATAATATATATCTCAAAAAGTTATAATTCCAAGAGATTAAGAGAGGAGTCAAGAATCATTAAAAGAAAATTCATTCAAGTTCAATTCGACAACTCCATACTCATTATTAAAATCATTTTCATAGATTCATATAAATGGATTCTTTAACACGTTATCAAAATCTCAATTATAAGAGATTCACAAAATATACATGGATTCATTATTTGTCTTTTATCGAAAAATCTAAAACTTTAGAGTTAGACAAATTTTAAGAATCATGTATTTTCTTTTTATGGATTACTTCATATAATCATGCATTTTTCCTTTTTATATGTTTCTATTTAAGTGATTTATTTCTTATAAGCAAGCCTTTTTTCCTTTGAAAGAAAACAAGTATCAATGTACAAAGGTGGAAGGCAAACTTCATCACAAAATCTATCAAGTTGAAAAATATAACACATTAAGCATGCAACATCTTTCAACACAAATTTAACTCAAGAGATTTAGAACATGCAAAGATGAGTGTTATGTTTAAGACCAAGACATAAGTTTCATCATAAAGCCGTTAAGACCAAACACATCAAAAATAAAATATCATGATAACACATTTTCAATTTTTGTGTTTTATTTCATGTGATTGATCTCATACTAGTATGTTTAAATATTTCATATAAAAGCCATGCATCATGTTAAAGATGAAATCATCAATATGCTTGCTTCTATCTTTTAATCATATTTGATGTGCAAGCATTTTATTTAGAACCGAAAGCATCATCATATAAATCCGATTCACAAGTTTTGTCATAATCATCAATGCCAAAAACATAACACGTCATTTAAAAATAATTCATCATAGAAACGATTAAGATCAAAAAACACATTAGTTCAAAATGTAAGAGTCACTCATCATACATAATGTGTTTTATTTTAAGTTGTTTGTCTCATATAAGTGTGTTTATGTTTTAAAAGATGAGTATCAATTTTAAAACCAACACATGAGTATTATCATCAATATATAACACCTTCAAATCCACATGCATGATATCATAAAATCATTTTAATTCTAATATTCTTTCTTTCATTGTTGTTAGTTATAATAAGATATTTTCTTTCTTACATGATTCTAGCTTGGTGTGAGAAATCAAGAGTCAAGCTTAATTTTTTGCTAAAACCATGCATCATTTTATAAATCCAAAAAATAAATTTCATCATGAAACCATTAAGTCCAAATGTGACACAAGACAACATCAAAACTACTTTTCTTTCATTTGGAAAATTTGTGGGTTAGGTCTTTTAGTTTTACAATTGATTTCATAAAGACATGTAGAAATCCGAAACAAATTATGTCAAAGCCGAAAATACATTATAACATCTCAAATTGTAAAGTCAAGCATGATACAAACATTTTCATTAAAACACTTTCAAGAATAACATACATAGATATGTATTTAATGTACAACCGTTACTACAAATCATTCAATCATCATTCATAATGTTGTATACTTCATTCAAAATTTTATAACATGCATGAAACAATATAACTTTCATGATCAATTTTTTAATTTTTTAAAAAAACACTAAAAAGAGAGGCATGATAGTTTTTGAAAACAATTTCTTTATTTTCTACTATCTAAATTAAGCACTCATGAAAAGCATCATGTAATTTCAAAATAAGGCAAAATCATTTCGGGTGAGTTAATTACCTTGTTGACGAAAGCTATCAAAGCCCAATTTGCCATTTTGCCTTCGGATGCCCTTGATTCATCTTTTAGTGTCTTTCTCTTTTTTGGCCTTTTCCTCTATTGAAGTTTATTTTTTTATTTTAGATTCTTATTTTATAATTTTTTTAAATTTTAGTATTCGAAGTTCAAGTTCATCATTGAGATTATCCTCATCACTTGAGTCATCACTCAAGTAGTATTCTTTTGTCCAAAGTTCCAATCCTTCCTATTCTTTGGAAGGTGGTTCATGTGTTTATCAAGTTCTAAAAGACTCATTTCATATATTATCAATGAGCCGATAAGTTCTTTAATAAGCAAATTATTTAAATATTTAGCCTCTTGTTTTGTGGTTACTTTAGGATCCCACATTTTTGGAAGGGATCTTAAAATCTTATTTATGAGATCAAAATCTAAAAAAAATTTACCAATGGCTCTTAGACTATTGATGACATCCGTGAAATGGGTGTACATGTCGTTGATAGTCTCGTTTGGTTCCATTCGAAAAAGCTCAAAATCATACAATAAGAGGTTTACTTTCGAGTCTTTGACTTTACTAGTTCCCTCGTGCATAATTTCAAGTGTGTGCCAAATATCAAAAGTCATTTCACAAGAAGAAATCCAATTGAACTCGTTTTTATCTAAAGTAGCATTCATAGCCTTTGCATTTAAAGAAAAAGATTTTTTCTCTAAATCTGACCATTCGTTTATTAGTTTAGAGGGGAGTTGAAAGCTATTTTCAATGACATTTCATAAGTTTAAATCTAAAGAAATAAAAAAACTCCCATTCAAGTTTTCCAATAAGTGTAGTCTAATTCGTTAAACAATGGAGGATGAACAATCGAAAAACCCTCTTGAAAGCCGTGAAGAGACATTTCTTATGGGTGTGAATTCGAAAGAGAAATAACGTGGCTCTGATACTAATTATTGGGGTCTAGAGTGGCACTAAGAGGGGGGGAGGGGTGAATTAGTGTAGTGGTTAAGAACGATAAAGTTCAGCGATTTAAAACACTTTTGGAAATTTCATACGATAAAAATACATTTCGATGAAAATCGATTTCGATTGCGCATATTGGAAAGATGTAAAGCTTGAAGCCATTTGTAAGAATGAGAAGGATTCGAGTAATTGTAGTAAGGTAAAGGCTTGCAGCAAAGATAAACAAAAATAGAAGTACAAACCTGAATTTATAGTAGTTCGATCATACGACTTACGTTCACTCCCGATTCCTCTTCTCTTGAGGCCACTAGCTTTCCACTAGTTGTCTTCCTTCCAATGGGCAAAGATGAACTCCCTTACAACACCTCTCCTTTTGATGGGCTCAGGAGATAACCCTTACAAGAACTTCACTCCTTTCTTTCAGTGGTATACAAATGAGAACTAGAGGAGGGATGTTTAGAAGGATTTTTACAACGTATTATTCCTTTTAAAATCTCTATGCTTGTATATTCAACCTAGGGATGGGAGAGGTATTTATAGGCTCCAATCTAATTTAAATTTGGAACAAAAAACCTTCCCATCTCGGGTTTACCGGGTGTTGGCCGTACCACTGCCTGTCACTGGTCATACCACCACCTGTTTGACCCTGACACTGGGCAGTACCACCGCCCAATCTAGCGGTACTACCACTTGACACACTGTTATGATCAGTATACTAGGTGATACTACTGCCTAGTACATCTTGTGGAGCTGGATCTGGGGTGGTGCCACCGCCCCGCCCCACTCTGGTGGTGCCACCGCCAGACAAGGTCCAACAGTTCTGGTTGGGCCTTCGACCCGATCCAAACCAATCCATTACTGGGCTCAGTTGGCCTCTGCTAGGGTTATAGGATTAACACATAATCCTAACCCTAATTACATGCTAACTATAAAATTAAAGATATTTCCTAAGCTAAATAATATCCGGCAAGTCAAGACTTCTTCTGTTAAGCTTTTGATAAACTTTCGATGGTCTTCTGACGAACCCTTGTACACCATTCTGCGGACTCCCGGCAAGCTCCTCGACTTCACGATGATCTTGAAGAGTTCCGATGAGCTTCTTCGACAAGCTCCGATCTTTCTTGGCAAGCTCTGCAAACTTCTAACGAATCTTTCCAACAAACTTTCGAACACCCTTCGGCAAGCTCCTTACTCATTCTTGGACAGTTTCGGCAGCACTCCTGATGAATCTTCGGACTTCCATCGAACTCTCAAACTCCAAATGACTCGATCATACTTGACTTCAACACTTTGTTTCACTTTATGCCTTCATCGTTATCGTAGTTAATCCTGTACACTAAGTAAATCTTAACCCTACTTCGATCTAGACAACTATTATATGAATCAACATCCTGTTGCCCGGACGTCATTGATCAGCACTTCTTCTAGTTTTTCGATGCACCGTCCTCTCTTGTGGCTTATTGCCCAATCAATGATTGACCTCCATAACCCTGATCTCCTTGGCGCAACACCATACTTCTTGGCCTGATGTCCGATGTCTGAAGCATTCTGCCAATTGTAGACCGGATAATAGAACCCCAAAGGAATTCTATGTAGATTGATTTTTGAGGGGGATAAACCCTTGGAACGCTATAAGGGTTCCACTCTCCTGTTAGGATCTAAGCGGCACTAAGAGAGGGGGGGGGGAGAATTAGTGCAGCGGATTAAAACAATAAATTTGAAGCCGATTTCAGAAATAGTTGGTTTGAACATAAATTTTGATTCGACGAAAGAGATTTTAGCTAAAATGGTTTGAGTGAATGCAATTGAGAGTAGGGAGAAGAAGACCAAACAATTTGCAGCTAAGTAAAGGTAAGATGCAGATATTAAAAACTTACACATCCAAAGTACGCAGCGATGTATAGTGGTTCAGTCAAATGACCTACGTCCACTTCCAAAGCCTCCTCCAATGAGGCTCCCAACTTCCACTATCACACTTCTTTGAAGGGGAAGGACCAAATAGCCCTCTTACAAACTTTTATAAGTGGTTCACACTCTTACAGATTTTTGACAAAGAGAAAGAGGGAGGTAAATACTTAAGCTATTGAAACAAAATTTTGTTATAGCTTTGACTCAGTTTTCAACTTCTCTTTCAGTGCTTTACCAGCAGAGGAAAGATGGATATTTATAGATTCTATTGACTTTAAAAAATAGAGCAAAAAAGATTCACATCTTGGATTTCTGGGTACCGGTGGTACCATTGCCTGGCACTGGCGGTACCATCACCTATTGACCTTGCTTTGTCAGTGTACTGGGTGGTACCACTGCTCAGTCTGGCAGTACCTTCACTTGATAGAGTCCTCAAGCTCTGTGGACTCACGGTACTACCGCTTGTTAGGCGGTACCATCGTTGGCAGGTAATAACTGCCAACGGTATCACTATTGACTTGGGGCGATACCACCACCCAGAGCACTTAGGAAGTTGTTCCCAGGGTGGTGCCACTGCCCCATCTTGGCGGTGCGATCGCCAAACCTGGTTCAACACTATTGAATGGGCCCTGAATCTAGCCCATTTCAGTCCAAACAAGACTCTGTTGGCCTTTACTAGGGTTAATAAGGATTATTACCTAATCCTTACCCTAATTATATGCTAACTATGAAATTGAAACATAATTCTAAGCAATTTTAAGACCAATAATGTTGAGTCTTCTTCCGGCGAACTTCTGGCGGACTTCCGACACAACCTCGGATTTCTTCTGGCGAACTCCTAACAGGCTCCCGGACTTGGTGGCGAGTTCGACGAATCTTTGGTAAGCTTCTGAACCTTCTCGGTGAGCTCTACGAACATCCGACGATCTTTCCAGTGAACTTCCGAAACCTTCGGCAAGTCCTCGATTCATTCTCAATTGGTTCCGGTAGGACTTCTGACGATCCTTCGGACTTCCGACAAACTTTTGAACTCCCAACAAGTTGACTCCGGTAGTTTGCTTTATGTCATCAAGCTATCGTAGTTAATCCTGTATACTTATCTCAATAACATGGATTATATTAAATAACCTATCAATTGACTTCATCATCAAAATTCGAGATTCAACAATCTCCCCCTTTTTGATGATGACAATCAATTGATGACGGAGTTAACCTTAACTCACCCTATCTATATGCCATATATCGAGAAAGAAAATATTAGAATTCAATCTTCTTAAATTCAAGCTGCAACCGAGAAGTTTTATCTGTTGAACTTATCATCATGTTTAAGAAGCATGATTTTTCATCTATAAATATGATACATCGTATTTTTCACAATGTCAAGATATGATACCTATTTTCAAGTTGAACGATAGATATTTATCACTTCGACTAGAGATATCTATTCTAATTTGAAATAGAACATGGATCAAATGATATCAATATAAAAAGCACAAATGCAAGGCATGATATCATTTTAGATACTTCGTTAAGTGAGGTGATATCTTATCATATCAATAAAAGATGCCAATACAAATTTTATTACGATGCTTTTAAAGATATCAAATAATTTTCGATTATAAAGCATGTCAAAAGCAATTGAATTGCAATATAAAACATATAAGACATTTTTTGTCATATTCTTTTCAATATGATGCATGCAAGACATTTTATCATTTTATCAAGTCATTTGCATATGTCATCAATTTATTTGCATATTCTTCTCCCTCATTGTCATCAATAAAAAGGAGGTGAATTTGATAAAAATGATCATCATAAGGTGTCATAATGCATATCATTTATCAAACACAAAAATTATAAGATAGTCATAATACATGAGGCTAATATTTGTTTAGAAATCAAGTTTGAATCAATAATGCTAAATAAGTCATCCTCGATGGATAAATCTGAAAAATGTTTTGATCATCATTTTAATTCATGTTTATGAAATCCGAAAAATGATCAATCATCATTTATCAATCTATGAAAGATTCATACATGAAAGAGGATGGAAGGCTTAAGATGCAATTTTGAAAATCCAAGGATAAAATTATAAAGAGGAAGAATAGATCATTAAAGCCATTCATCAAACATCTCATATCAATTGTAAGGTAAAATCTATGAGAAATAGATGTCAAAATTCATAAAGCTTTAACTTGGCATTTACAAATTCATGAAGTGAAACATCTCAACATCAAAAATTTCATAGAAAGATTCAACTTGGTGTTTTCATAGAAAAAATGAGGTGAAAGATATCAAGTCTTAAAACCTTAAATTGTAGAGATTAGCACAAGAATAAAAATCCAAAATGAACATTTAAGAGTTTAATTTTTAAGCAAAAGTTCATGACATTAATTTATGCATATGTTAAGCTTCATATGAAATGCAAGTTATAAAATTAATTTTATTACATCATTAAGATCTATCATTTTAAGAAGGAGGAGAACAACATCATGATACCAAATCATCCAAAATATTACAACATCATGAAGGCTTCATCAAGATTAAAAATATTACTATCGAAAATGATAGCTTCATTAAAATATTACAATCAAGGGATAAAAATAAGTGCTCCGTTCAAAATATAATATCGAAGAGATATCATCAAAAATCCAAAAATAATAATAATTTGGATAAAAAAATTAAAAAATCTCGAAATGGAACATACAACATCTTCATGTATTAGGAAAATTTAGCATGCCTAATTCTCTTCTAATGAAGTCAAATTATTTTTTATTTAGGGGTTTTGTGAAGATGTCCGCTAATTGGTATTTTGTATCAATGAATTCTAGAGTGACATCATTATTATTGATATGATCTCGTAAAAAGTGATGCTTATGTCAATATGCTTAATTCTAGAGTATTGAATGAGATTTTTAGTTAGACAAATAGCACTTGTGTTATCATATTTTATGAGAATATTTTTTAAATGAATTCCATAGTATTTTTCATCTAAACAACTTATGCACAACATGCACTTGCGGCTATATATTCGGCTTTGGCCGTAGATAGTGCAACCGAGTTTTGTTTCTTGGAAGTCTAAGAAATAAGTGCATGTCCTAAAAATTAGCATGTTCCAGATGTGTTTTCCTATCTATTCTATATCCACCAAAATCCACATCCGCATAGGCTTTTAAATCAAAGTCATCAAATTTTGGATACCATAATCCTAAGTTATGAGTTCCTTTAAGATATCTAAGGATTCTTGATATGAACCATCAAGTTGATCATAATTCTATTAAAGACCCTTTAACTATTCATGGAGGACCAATGACAAGAGGATGAAAGAAGCTTTAACTTGTTTATTGGAAAACATTTGGAAGGATTAAGCTAGTTAAGACTCAGTTAAGATTCTATGATTGCAAGAAGAGCCTAAAATGGTCAACATGATCATGAAGGGAGAAGGACAAATTTGAAGACCTCATCTTGAAGAATAAAAGTCTATTCAGCCATGTTTACCAAAATTCATGAATTAGGAATATGAATGTTATTTAAAGCATTCATTCCCTTTGTACTATCCTCATACTATATAAATGAGGCTGACTCTTAGTGTAAGACAGACAATTTGGGAAGTATAACAATTCTTCAACATCGGTGAGTGTTTTATTTTTAAGTTCTTGCATGAACTTTAGAACTTATCAGGCTTTTCTGCTTGTGGTGTTCAAACTCAAATCTTTGCTTTTCCTTTGATTTATCAAACTTGTTAGTTTGTGTAGTCTTAAGGGAATTCAAAGTGCTATTATAATTATTTAATCAATTTTCTATTGATAAGTGATTAGAATAGTTTCCCTTACTTCATTCTTGAATGATCCGCCTTGTTTTCAATTCGTTGGAGGGTGTTAATTTGCATTCCATATGTATCATAACTCTTTAGCTATTGGGGTATATGGTTGCTAAGTTAATGATTTCTATCATTTGGTATCAGAGCACGGCTCAAGTTTGAGGTTTGCTTATCTATTTATTTGTTATCTTTTAGCTTTTTTTTGTTCTTTTATTCTTCTTTAATCACGATATCCATAATTGCTATTTTTCCTTCCTCCTTATTGTTGTGTTTCTTATGATAGTACTATTTGTTCTTCATTTTTTTCCCCTCACTTTATCGTCAAAAAAAGAAAGAGAGTAGAAAGTTGAAAAACAAAGAGAGAGAAAAAGAACAAAATAGGAGAGTTAAAAGGCAAGAGTGGTGAGATCAATATCGAGAAAAGCCAAGCATTGTGTGAAAACATGAGTTGAGTAAATCAAATCTTGAGTGAAACACATGAGCGAGTGTTGGTGAGGCTGTTCTAACTTTATTTTTTAGGTTGTAAACATGTCTAAAGAAAAAAAAGCGAGTTCTTCATCAAATGATCCTTTGCTTCAAGTAATGCGATAATAATTTGAATGTATGTTCAAAGTGATAGGAGATGTAAGAGATTATCTAGAAAGGCATGATGATGCAATTAATAGATTAGAAGGTGAACCATGGCGCAGGAGACAACCAGCTTTCGTCCATGATGAATATAATGGTGGAGGTGACATCGACGATGACCAAGTCACTCTAATTGGTCAAGATGTTAATTCTAGGAGACAAACTAGGAGAGGACATTTTGATGGTGTGGATAGAAACATAGGCAGCATCAAAATAAAAATTCCTTCTTTTCATGAAAAGAATAATCCAGATACTTATTTAGAGTGGGAATAAAAAGTGGAGCTGATCTTTGAATATCACAACTACTCTGAAGAGAAAAAGGTAAAATTAGCCGTTGCTGAATTTTGTGATTATGCTATAATTTGGTGGGATCAATTATGTAAAGACAAGCATAGAAATGGTGAAAGGCCCGTAGAGACTTGGTTGGAGATGAAACAAATCATGAGGAGGAGATTCATCCCAAGTCATTACTATCGAGATTTGCATCAACGGCTACAAACTTTGGCACAAGGTTCCATGAGTGTTGATGAATATCATAAGGAGATAGAGATAACCATGATAACGGCTAATGTGGAGGAAAACCGGGAGGCTACTATGGCTCGATTCTTGAGTGGATTAAATAAGAATATTACTGATCTTGTGGAGTTGCAACATTATGTGGAGATTGAGGATATGGTGAATATGACGATCAAGATTGAGAGGTAACTCAAAAGAAAAGGCACAAGGTATGATTCAAAACCTTATTTGAGTTTTTCTTCTTCTTGGAAACTGAATTGGAGTAAAAAGGATGATATACCTATTGTTAAACCTAAAATTGATGGAATTAAAGGTAAAAATGAATTAGGCAGCAAGGGTAAAGATGAGAATCAACCTAATCAAAGTAGAGGTATTAAGTGTTTTAAGTGCCTTGGGCATGGACATGTAGCACGTGAATGTCCTAATAAAAAAGTTATGATCATAAGGGATGAGATTATAGAATCGAAAAGTGAAAGAGAGGATGATGATGACATTCTAGAGGATGCTAGTGATGTAGAGTATGCTAAAGGTGAAATTTTAGTTATTCAACGTACACTTAGTTTACAAAGTAAAAATGATGAACATTGTGAACAACATAAAAATCTGTTTCATACTCATTGTTTGATTGCTAACAAATTATGTAATGTGATTGTTGATAGCGGAAGTTGTACAAATGTGGCAAGTACCTTACTCGTGAAGAAACTGAAATTGTCTATTATCAAACATCCAAAACCTTACAAGTTGCAATGGTTGAATGATAGTGGTGTAGTAAAGGTAAATCAACAAGTGTTAGTTCCTTTTTCAATTGGTAGATATAAGAATGAAGTTTGGTGCGATGTGATACCTATGTATGCGGGTCATATGTTGCTGGGGAGACCATGACAATATGATCGTAGGGTAATACGTATGGGTTCAAGAACTGTTATTCCTTGATCATGGATGTACAGAAATATCAGTTTGGACCTCTGTCTCTGAAGACAATTCTTGAAGACCAAATGCGTATAAAACAACAATATGAGGAGCTTGAGTCTTCATTAATCCAAACTTTAGGGAGGGAGAAAGAAAGAGAAAAAAAAGATGAGATGAGTGATAAAAATGAGAGTATTGGGAAACACAAGGGGAGAGAAAACAAGGAAGGCTTGAGTGAAAGAAAAATGAGTATTTATGCCAAAATTGTTGAATCATAGATTTTGATGATGAAAACTAATTGATTGTGGTTTATTGTTTAACTACGTTTTAAGTTACGCAGGTCTACTATTGATCAGGATTAGACAGTTGACACTAGAGGAATTAACGTTGCGCCAAGGATATCGGGGTTACGGAGGTCATCCGTCGATTGGGCAACGGACCGCAAAAGAGGACGATGTGCCAAAGGATCGAGCGAAGCACCGACCAATGACGTCTTAGGGCAACGGCGAATGTCAATTTGTGTTGTAATAACTGTCTAGATCGAAGTAGAGTGTTTGTTTGTTTATGTGCGGGATTAACTATGATAGAGCAAATTACCAAAGTCAAGTTGCTAGAAGTTCAAGAGTCTACCGTAAGTCCGAAGGATCATCGGAAGTGTCTTCTTAGAGCCAACCGAGATGAAATCGGGACTTGCCGGCTTAAAGGTTTCGGAAGTTCACCGGAAAGATCGTCGGAGGTTCGCGGAGATAACCGAGAAGGTTCGGAAGGGTGCCAAAGACTCGTTGAACTCGCCATAGAATTTGGGAGCCAACTGGGAGTCCGCCGGAAGGAATCCAAGGGATCGCCGGAAAGCTCTTCGAAAGATAACTTGATGGTGTTGGTATAATTTGTCTTTAGAATATCATAGTTAGCACTTAATTAGGGTATAGAATAGGTGTTAAACCTATCTAGACCTTTATTGGGCCAATTGGGCCTTTAGTGGGTGTATTGGGCCAAAGGCTAAGCCATCTGATTTACGTAAGGGTCGGCGGTGGCACCGCCGGACGGCGATAACCGCCTATTGATCAACACCGGCGGTGGAACATCGCCACTGAAGCGGTAGCACCGCCCTGCACACACACAAGCGGTGGAACCGCTGTCATGCGAAGCGTAGCACCGCTTTATACATTGACGGCGGTGGAACCGCCGGTGAAAGCGGTGGCACCGCTTCGATCCACCGGAAGCGTAGCACCGCCCGATCCACCGGCTGAAGCGGTAGCACCGCTGCTGACAGGCGGTGGCACCGCCAGACGCGTCGATCAAAGATCGACACAAAGCGTGGCACCGCTTCAGCGACAAAGGTGGCACCGCTTGACTACTGAAAACATGGGAACTCCAAATTCACTTGGAATTTGGAGCCCAATTTTGAATCCACTTTGGATCTATAAATACCCCCTTTCTCAACTGAAAGGGTACCCTTTTGAGCAAGAAAAAGTTTGAGTCTTGAGCTTTTGAAGAGTTTTGAAAAGTGTTGTTTTCTTTGCTAAGTGTTCACCTTCTTCTTCTTCTTGAGAGATCTTGTACAAGTGTGAACATCTTGTAAAGGGTTGTAAAAGAGGTGTTTGATCCTTCCTTCAAAGGACTTGCTAGTGGAAGAGCGGAGCCTCATCGCAAAGGCTTCAAGAGTGGATGCAGGTCATTTGACCGAACCACTATACATCATTGTGTCCTTAAATGTGTGAGTGTTTATATTTCTGAATCATTTCATTTCTTGGCTGCAAGTTCATAGTTAGTTCCTTTTCACAAGCAATTACTTTCAAGTTCTCTTTAAATTAATCGAAATCTTCCTACGAACTTGTGTTTCTTTGCGAAATCGGTTTCAAGAATACGAGTTTAATCCGCTGCACTAATTCACCCCCTCTTAGTGCCTTTTGATCCTAACAATTGGTATCGAGCCACGTTCTTTCTCTTCGGATTTACACCCGTGAGAAATGGCTCTAAATGGTTTTCAAGAGGGCTTTTAGATTTTTCGTCCACCGTTCTTTAACGTTCGGACTACATATATGGAAAACTTCGAATGAGAGTTTTCATACTTTCAATGGATTTGGATTTGTGGAACATTATCGAAAATGGCTTTCAACTTCCCTCTAGACCGACGAATGAATGGTCGGACTTAGAGAGAAAATCTTTTTCTTTAAATGCAAAGGCTATGAATGCCTTATTTTGTGCTTTAAACAAAAATGAGTTCAATCAATTTCTTCTTGTGAAACGGCTTTTGAGATATGGTGAACACTTGAAATCATGCATGAGGAACTAGTAGAGTTAAAGACTCAAAGTAAACCTCTTGTTGCATGATTTTGAGCTTTTTCGAATGACACCAAGCGAAACTATTGGCGATATGTACACCCGCTTTACGGATGTCGTCAATAGCTTGAAAAGTCTTGGTAAATCTTTTTCAAGTTTTGATTTAGTAAACAAGATTTTAAGATCCCTTCCAAAAGAATGGAATCCAAAAATTACGGCTATTTAAGAGTCTAAAAACTTGAATAATTATTCACTTGAAGAATTAATCGGGTCATTAATGACCTATGAAATGACACTCTTGGAACATGATGAACATGATGAACATTTGAACCACCTTCTAAAGAACAAGAAGATGTTTGAACTTAGAACAAGAGAATGCCACTTGAGTGATGACTCAAGTGATGAGGACAGTGAAGAGGACTTTGAACCTTTAATCGATCTTAATAAGTTCATTAAACAAAAATCTAAAATCAACAATGAACTTGAACGGAGGAAGAGACCAATGAAGAAGAAGAAGACTCATCAAGAAGAATCAAGGAAAGAAGAAGCAAACTATGCTTTAATGGGCTTCGACAATGAGGTTAGTAACTTAACTTCCTTGAATTATTTTGAAATTACATGATGCTTTCCATGAATGCTTAACTTAGTTAGTAGTTTTTTTTTTGTGTCATGCTTCTCTTGTGTTTTTGGAAATTAAAAAAAAAATATTTTAAAAATTATACTATGCTTTTCCTTCTAGTATTTTTGAAAAGTAAAATTTTTGAATGGTGCATGCAACATTATGAATGATGATTGAATGATTTGTAACAATGATTATATCAACTACATGTTATTCTTGAAAATGTTTAATGATAATTTTATAGTATCATGCTTACAATTTGAAAATCTCTATCTTGGATTAATGGCTCCTAAACATTTTTATGATGAAATTTTTAGATGATGTATACCTATATGAAACAAATGAAACACATAAAAAAGGAAAGTATATGATCATGATAAGTTCATGAATCTTGATGATTTAACATTGTTTTGATTTCAAACAAGATGCAAGATGTGATGTTTGACATAAAAATTTAATAGCATGTTTCAAGATAATGCTTGCACACCAAATATGATTAAAAGATAGAAGCAAGCATATTGATGACTTTGTTTTTACGTGAAAATTTGAACATGCTTATATAAGATCAACCACATAAAATAAAACACAAAAGTTAAAAATGTTTTATTCATGATGTTTTATTTGTGATGTGTTTGATCTTAATGGTTTTTATGACAAAACTTATGTCTTGCTTTGAAATGTTGATACATACACACATGTAATCAATTTATGTTGCTCTTATTAAAATTTTCGAATGAAAGATTTCAATGCACTTGATCATGACTGGTTTAATGATAAAACTTATATTTTGAATTTATAAGATGATGGCTTTCATGAAAATATTTGAATATACCTTATGAAATCATCACTGATACAATGAAAATGTTAAATGGTTGTTATCATGTTTAATGACTTTATGATATCATATCTTGATGATAAACTCATGTTTGGTTTTAAAATTTGACACTCATCTTTTGAAACATGAGCACACTTGTTTGAAACAAACAACTTAAAATAAAAACACATTATCATGATAAATTGAATCTCATAATGTATTATATTTTTGTCTTGATAATTAAGTTTGTCTTTCGGTTTTGAATATTTGATTTGGCATGAAAAGATAAATGCATGCTTAGACGAAATGAATTACTCAAAAGAAAAAGCCTCTTCTCTATCTTATCGAGATTGAAGTTTTTTTTTCTTGTAAATGATTTTGATGATTCATTTTATAAAATAGAATGAGATTTTGCTTCAACCGAATCATGAACCTTCTTTTGACCTCTTGGCTTGAGAATTTTCAAGAAATATGATTATTACTTGATTCTTGAAATTTCTTATGAAATATTATCTTATTGAGATTTCTTATGCATCAAACAAATTGTTCTCTTTGCTATTTGCTACCAAATGAATCATGAAATTGGTAATCTATTTGTCATTTTGAATCTTTAGAAAATTGATAATGTAAAAGTGGTTTTGCACTTAAATGAATCACCTATCGATATTTACGATTGCAATATATCCTTTTGAAATATCTTTCTAAAAAGATTTTGACAGATTAAGATGTCTTTTGGAATTCATCACTTGATCGAATTATTGATTTATTCTTCCTTATCATGAATTAGAAATTGATGTTAAAATATATATGTTTGAAAATCATGATCTTGATGCTTGGAATTTTCCTTAAAATATGATTTTGATGGGGATGCTTCAAGTAGCATGTTTTGCTATTTATTACCTCATGAATCTTGACCTTGATCTTGTTGAAAAAGAACATATTATTTGAAGTATTAATTCTTCTCTTCTTTTCGACAATGACAAAGGGAAATTAGCATGCTAGCTTGGATATCACAAGAGAAAGTGGCAAACATAGCTAGCTAGAAATTACAAAGTTTTTTTAAAACTTGTGAGCTTGCATGTTTAAGAATGCTGTAAATTTTACAAAATTGTTAACTCATTGCAAACAAAATTTGATAGCTTATAAAAGAAAAACTTGGTTGCAAAAATTGAAAGAGAGCTAGCTTGTGTATTGCAAAGAATGCTTGCTTGCTTATTAACAATTGGTATCATGATTTATTTTTTCTTAAATGGTTAATTCGTATTCATGACTTCAAAATTTTGATGATTGAAGCATTAATGTCAATATTCATTTTGATATCTTGCTAGCCATAAAGGAACTTGCTATCTTGACAATAACAAAATTGCTACCTTGCAATCTAAAGAAAAGCAAAGTGCAAACTAGCACAAGAAGCAAGTGTTGAATTATCATCATCACAACAAGTGCTATCTTGCATATGTTGATAAACTTACTATGATTGAATGGTAATGAAAATCTAGCTAGTATGATTTAAAACCTGAACCATAACTTTTAAAAACTAGCAAAATATTACTTCTCCTTTTTGTTGATGACAAAGGGGGAGAAGTGTAGATTGATGAGTTCATGCAATGGGATGCTGATTGAGTATTTTATATATTTGCATGATGGTTTGATTGATTCTCTTAATATTATGATGAATGTTGCTTGGATTTGGGATAATCCAAGTGTTCTATCAATGGCATATTGATAGGGGGAGTTTGGGTTAAAACTTCGGGGAGTTATAGTTAACTCCATTAGTCATCAATTAGTTGTCATCATCAACAAGGGGGAGATTGTTGAATCATAGATTTTGATGATGAAAACTAATTGATTGTGGTTTATTGTTTAACTACGTTTTGAGTTACGCAGGTCTACTATCGATCAGGATTAGATAGTTGACACTAGAGGAATTAACGTTGCGCCAAGGATATCGGGGTTACGGAGGTCATCCGTCGATTGGACAACGGACCGCAAAAGAGGACGATGTGCCAAAGGATCAAACGAAGCAATCACCAATGACGTCTTGAACAGCGAATATCAATTTGTGTTGTAATAACTGTCTAGATCAAGTAGAGTGTTTGTTTGTTTATGTGCAGGATTAACTATGATAGAGCAAATTACCAAAGTCAAATTGCTAGAAATTCAAGAGTCTACCGGAAGTCGAAGGATCATCGGAAGTCTTTGCCGAGCCAACCGAGATGAAATCGGGGACTTGCCGAAGGTTTCGGAAGTTCACGGAAAGATCGTCGGAGGTTCGCGGAGATAACCGAGAAGGTTCGGAAGGGTGCCAAAGACTCGTTGAACTCGCCATAGAATTCGGGAGCCACCGAGTCTCATAGGAAGGAATCAAGGATTGCGGAAGTCCGCCGGAAGATCGCGGAAAGCTCTTCAAAGATAACTTGATGGTGTTGGTATAATTTGTCTTTAGAAGATCATAGTTAGCACTTAATTAGGGTATAGAATAGGTGTTAAACCTATCTAGACCTTTATTGGGCCAATTGGGCCTTTAGTGGGTGTATTGGGCCAAAGGCTAGGCCCATACTGATTTACTGGTAAGGGTCGGCGGTGGCACCGCCGACCGGCGGTGGCACCGCCGACCGGCGGTGGCACCGCCGACCGGCGCGGTGGCACCGCCGGACCGGCGGTGCACTGCCGACCGGCGGTGGCACCGCTGTTGATCAACACCGGCGGTGGAACTGCCGCTTACTGGGCGTAGCACCGCCTGCACACACACACACAGCGGTGGAACGCTGCCTGGGCGGTAGCACCGCCAGATAATCGACGCGGTGGAAACGCCTGGTGGCGGTAACCGCTTGATCACATCGGATCGAGCGAGTAGCACCGCCTGATCCACCGGAAGCGGTAGTACCACCCGATCACGGATCGAGCGGTAGCACCGCTTTGCTGAAGCGGTGGCACCGCTTCGCACGTCGATCAAAGATCGACACAGCGTGTGGCACCACTTCGACGACAGCAGTGGCACCGCCTTGACCACTGTGAACATGGGAACTCCAAATTCACTTGGAATTTGGAGCCCAATTTTGAATCCACTTTGGATCTATAAATACCCCCTTTCTCACCTGAAAGGGTACCCTTTTGAGCAAGAAAAAGTTTGAGTCTTGAGCTTTTGAAGAGTTTTGAAAAGTGTTGTTTTCTTTGCTAAGTGTTCACCTTCTTCTTCTTCTTGAGAGATCTTGTACAAGTGTGAACATCTTGTAAAGGGTTGTAAAAAGGGGTGTTTGATCCTTCCCCTTCAAAGGACTTGCTAGTGGAAGAGCGGAGCCTCATCGCAAAGGCTTCAAGAGTGGATGTAGGTCATTTGACTGAACCACTATACATCATTGTGTCCTTAAATGTGTGAGTGTTTATATTTCTGAATCATTTCATTTCTTGGCTGCAAGTTCATAGTTAGTTCCTTTTCACAAGCAATTACTTTCAAGTTCTCTTTAAATCGAATCGAAATCTTCCTACGAACTTGTGTTTCTTTGCGAAATCGGTTTCAAGAATACGAGTTTAATCCATGCACTAATTCACCCCCTCTTAGTGCCTTTTGATCCTAACAAAAATAAGTGATGTGAAAAAGCCTTAACTATGAGGCAGCCCTTGTACTTATGTACAAGGACATTTTGATTTCTTTTAACAAAATTGATAAAAGTTTGCCTAGTATTATTGTTGATCTTTTATAAAAAAATGAGGATATTTTTTCCGAAGAAGTTCCCAATGGTTTGCCACTAATTAGAGGAATTGAGCATCAAATTGATTTCATTCTAGGTGCAAGCATACCAAATAGGCCAGTATATAAATGCAACCTAGAAGAGACCAAGGAAATCCAAAAGCAAGTCAGTGAACTTATGTAAAAGGGGTATATGCGAGAAAGCATGAGTTCATATGAAGTTTCTGTTCTTTTGGTGCCTAAAAAGAATAGATCTTGGAGAATATGTGTTGATTACAGAGCCTTCAATAAAATCACGGTGATGGAGGCTCTGATTCGAGGATGAATCCTTTCGAGGAAAGGGGGAATGATATGAACCATCAAGTTGATCATTATTCTATTAAAGACCCTTTAACTATTCATGGAGGACCAATGACAAGAGCTAAAGCTAAGAGGATGAAAGAAGCTTTAACTTGTTTATTGAAAAATATTTGAAATGATCAAGCTAGTCAAGACTTAGTCAAGGTTCTATGGTTACAAGAAGAGCCTAAAATGGTCAGCACGATCATAAAGAGAGAATGACAAATTTGAAGACCTCATCTTGAAGAATAAAAGTCCATTCAGCTATGTTTACCAAAATTCATGAATTAAGAATATGAATGTTATTTAATGCATTCATTCCCTTTGTACTATCCTTATACTATATAAATGATGCTGACTCTCAATGTAAGACAGATAATTTGAGAAATATAACAATTTTTCAACACTGGTGAGTGTTTTGTTTTTAAGTTTTTGCATGAACTTTAGAACTTATCAGGCTTTTCTGCTTGTGGCGTTCAAACCTAAATCTTTGCTTTTCCTTTGACTTGTCAAACTTGTTAGTTTGTGGCATCTTAAGGGAATTCAAAATGCTATTCTAATTATTTAATCAATTTTCTATTGATAAGTGATTAGAATAGTTTCTCTTACTTCATTCTTGAACGATCCGCCTTGTTTTCAATTCATTGGAGGGTGTTAATTTGTATTCCATATGTATCATAGCTCTTTAGCTATCGGGGTGTATGGTTGCTAAGTTGATGATTTCCATCAATTCTTTTAACAACTTTAAGGTGAGACAACTTAGGATAAGCTTGAAATCTTGCACAAAGTCCTACACTAAACATGATATCCGGTCTAGTTGCGGTGAGGTAAAGCAAACTACCTACCATTCCCCTATATGTTTTTTGATCAAAATTTTCCTCCCTTTCATCCATGTCTAACTTAGTGGAAGTACTCATAGGAGTGTTTATAGCTTTTGAACAATCCATGTTAAATTATTTTAATAATTCTAATATATATTTAAATTGATTAAGAAATATACCATCACTAAGTTGTTTAATTTACAATCCTAAAAAGAAGGTTAGTTCACCTATTAGACTCATTTCAAATTCATGACTCATACACTTGGCAAATGATTCACATAGTGATTCATTAGTAGAACCAAAGATAATGCCATCAACATAAATTTGAACAATAAGAAAATTATTTTCAAAATATTTAAAGTATCAACCTTGCCTTTAGTGAAATTATTTGAAATTAAAAATGAACTAAATCTCTCATACCAAGCCCTTGGGGCTTGTTTTAATCCACAGAGAGCTTTAGTCAATTTAAACACATGATTAGGAAAATAAGAGTTTTCAAAACTGGGTGGTTGTTCAACAAACACTTCTTCGGAAATAAAACCATTTAAGAAATCACTTTTGAGATCTATTTGAAATAATTTAAAATTATTACTACTAGCATAGGCAAGGAGCATCCTTATGGCTTCTAATCTTGCCACAAGAGCGACGGTCTCTTCATAATCGATACCTTCTTCTTAGTTGAAACCTTTGACCACTAATCTAGCCTTGTTTCTAACCATGATACCAAATTCATTTTTCTTATTTCTAAATACCCATTTAGTACCTATAACTAAACGGTCACTTGGTCTAAGGACAAGCTTACATACCTCATTCCTCTCAAATTGGTTCAATTCCACTTGCATTACGATAACTCAAGAATCATCTTTCAAGGCTTCGTTAATGCACTTAGGTTCAATTTGAGAGAGGAAAGTGGTGTAAGCACAAAAATTCTTAAAAGAAGAATGAGTTTGAACCCCTTTCGATGTGTCTCTTATAATTAGCTCCTTTGGATGAGCATCTATATACTTCCATTCCTTAGGTAAGGAAATTTAGGAAGAAGATGCATCCAAGTTGCCATTTTGAGGAGAGGGTTCATTCAAATTCAAACCATCAAAACCAATATCATCATTAAAATCATTTTTCTTAAATTTAAAAACTTTATTAAAAACTACATGAATAGACTCTTCTATAATCAAGGTTCTTTTGTTAAAAACATGAAAGACTTTAGAAATGAAAGAGTAACCAAGAAAGATCCCTTCATCGGATTTAGCATCGAATTTTCTTAAGGCATCCTTTTCATTCAAGATAAAGCATTTGCAACCGAAAACTTTAACATAAGAAACATTTGATTTTTTGTTATTCCACGATTCATAAGGGGTTTTGGATAGAGATGGTCTTATTAGAGCCCTATTCATGACATAGCAAGTCGTATTAACGACTTCGGCCCAAAAGTATTTGGGTAAACTATATTCATTTAACATAGTACTTGCCATTTCTTATAAAATTTTATTCTTTCTTTCTACTATATTTTGTTGAGGATTCTTGAGAGTAGAGAAGTTATGGTTATATTCATTAGATTCACAAAAATTTTAGAAGTCACGGTTTTGAAATTCACCACCATGATCACTTCAAATCAATGAAATCATGAAACCCTTTTCGTTTTGAGTAAATTTATAAACTTTAGAGAAACATTTAAAGCAATCACTTTTGTGAACTAAGAAATACGTTCAAATGTATCTACTATAGTTATCTACAATGACAAATGCATATTTGCTACCTACTAGACTCGTTGTGTCAATTGGTCCAAATAGATCCATATGGATCAATTGTAATATTCTAGAGGTGCATATTTGATTCTTTGGTTTGAAGCTAGATTTTATTTGTTTTCCTAGTTGACATGCATCACATACTTTGTCTTTAATGAACTTAATATTGAGAATACCTCTTATAAGTCCTTTAGATGTGATTTGAGTGATTAGTTTCATGCTCGCATGACCTAATCTCCTATGCCAAAGCCAAGCATCATCTTTCAAAATCGAAAAACATATTTCATTACTAAGATCATCAATGTTTATAGTGTAGACATTATTTTATTTTAGTGCAATTATAGATGTGTTGTTGTGTGATTTTTCAATGATGCAAGCATTAGATTCAAATTTTACAATATATCTATTATCACATAATTGATTAATGCCCAAAAGATTATGCTTTAAACCATCTACTAATAATATATTATCAATTAAAAAACTTGATTTGTTACCTATAGTTCCCTTGTAAATGATTTTATCCTTGTTGTTATCTCCGAAGGTGACATACCCTTGGTCTTGGCTAGTGAGCTTAGAGAATTAAGATGGATCTCCGGTCATATGCCTTGAGCATCCACTATCAAGGTACCATCTCTTGCTCCTAGCTTGTGTGGGTGAATGTGTCTACAAAAGAGAATAGTTTTTAGGTACCCATTTGAACTTATGTTCCTCAAAATTTGATCTACTAAATTATCATTGTTCATTGTTTTCCTTATCATTCCTTTAAGAACCCATATTAACCTATGTGGGCTAAGTTTCTTATATGGACATTTATAAGTAACATGTTTAGATTTGCAACAAAAGTTGCATTTCAAATGAGATGATACATGTAGTGTTGGTCTTTTAATGAAGGTGGTTTGATTTCGATGAGATCCATTCACGAATCCAATTCTACTTCTATTTCTGACATAACCCTTGTTTGTAAGGATCATGTCCAACACTTTGCTACTAACCTTAAACTTGTTTAGGATCTTTTTAAGTAGCAAGTATTCATTTTTTATTACCTTTAAGTGTTCACACTTAGAGCATGGGAGTAAAGAGGGAGTTTGAAGACTATCAAGCTTATCTTGTAATAAAGCATGCTCCTTCTTTAATTAATAGTTCTACACTCATCAAATAATTCATGAAAAGCTATTGAAAGTTCGTCGATAGATAAATCTTCATTAATTAACTCACATACCTCATCTCCTAAAGTCATTAGCGCGAAGTTGACCTCCTCTTTGTTACTTGCTTCTTCATCTTCGGAGCCACTTGAGTCGTCCCACGTCGCCTTTAGAGCTTTCTTCCTCCTTGGTTCCTTCTTCTTGGCTTGAGGGCATTCACTTTTGAAGTGCCCTAGCTTCTTGCATTCGTAACATATGACTTGGTTCTTTTTTGGTTCAAGTTTGTTTTTAGTGTCACTTTAAAATTTATTCCTTCTTATAAATTTTTTAAATTTCTGAGTTAAGAGTGCAAGTTCATCATTAAGGTCCTCATCACTTGAAGATTCCTTCAAGTGGTCTTCTTGTGTTCTTAATGTCATATCCTTCCTGCTCTTTGGAAGGCATTGTTGAATATCAGATTTTGATGATGAAACTAATTGATTGTGTTTTGTTTATCTAACTACGTTTTGAGATACGTAGGTCTACTCTCGATCAGGATTAGACAATTGACGCAGGATGAATCAACGTTACACCAAAGGAAATCACGTCAGGATATTGGATGTCGAGCCGGAGGTCCAGTCAACGATCGTCAGAAGGCTTCGGATAAAGAAATCGGGCATCGGGCCAAGAAGAGCGGAGTTGCGCCAAGAAGATCGGGGCTGCAGAGGTCAGTTGTTGATTGGGCAATAAGCTACAAGAGAGGACGGTGCACGAAAGTGTCGGACAAAGCGCTGATAGGCCAATGATGTGCCTGGTGACATTTTGATTCACGTTGTAATAATTGTCTAGGTCGAAGTAGGATTGAGTCAAAATTTAGTTAGTTTTGGGTGAAATAATACCAACTCAATTAGGGGCCAATTGGACCTAAATTGGGACTAATTTGGGCTCATTGAGAGGCCCATTCAGTGGCCCAAAAGTTGTACTAGGCGGTGGCACTGCCAAACTATCGGTAGAACCACCTATGAGTTGGAAAAGTGAAAAAGCATACTTTTCTAGGCTGTAGGCGGTGGTACCGCCCAGTTTAGGCAGTGGTACCACCCAACATTAAAGCTGTAGTGGTGGTACCACCCTAGGCTGGCAGTAGTACCGCTAGTGTCCGGGTCAAATTGGCAGTGGTACCGCCAGTGTCAGGCGGTGGTACCGCCAACACCCGGGAATCCTTAGTGATTCAAAATTGGGCTCCAAATTTGAATCACCTTAAGGTCTATAAATACCTCTCTTATCCATGGTTGAAACACACACAAAACCTAAGAAAGAAAAAGGAAAAACTCTATTGTAATAGTGTCAAAATCTTCCCTCTAAGCTTTAAGTGTTTTCTAGTCTAAAAGAGGGGTGAGAGGCTTTGTAAGGGTTACTTCCTAAGCCCGTCAAAAGGAGAGTGCTGTAAGAGAGTTGGTCTTCACCCCTGGAAGGAAGACAACTAGTGGAAAAGCCAGTGGCCTCAAGAAGAGAGGAATCGAGAGTGGAGTAAATCGTATGATCGAACCACTATAAAATCGATTTGAATTTACTTTATTGCTCTTTATCTTTCTACAAATCTATTTTCTTTACTTGTTCACTACCCTCCTTCTCTTAATGCTTTTAAGCTAAACATGTTTTCGATACGATTTAATCAAAATCATTTTTATCGTATGAAGTTTCCGAGAGCTTGATTTAAATCGCCGAATTTATCGTTATTTACCGCTGCACTAATTCACCCCCCCCTCTTAGTGCCGCTCTAGATCCCAACAATTAGTATCAGAGCCTTGTTATTTCTTATTCGGATTAATATCCATGAGAAATGACTCTTCATGGCTTTCAAGAGGGTTTTTCGATTGTTCGTCCTCCGTTGTTTAACGGTTTAGATAACACTTATTGGAAAACTCGAATGAGAGTTTTCTTGATTTCTCTAGATTTAAATTTATAAAATATTATTGAAAATGGTTTTCAACTTCCCTCTAAACCGACGAACGAATGGTCAAATTTAGAAAAGAAATCTTTTTTATTAAATGCAAAGGCTATGAATGTCTTATTTTACGCTTTAGATAAAAAAGAGTTCAATTAGATTTCTATATGTGAAACAACTTTTGATATTTGGCAAATACTTGAAATCACTCATGAGGGAACTAGTAGAGTTAAAGACTCGAAAGTAAACCTCTTATTGCATAATTTTGAGCTCTTCCGAATGACACCAAGCGAGTCTATCGGTAACATGTATACCCGTTTCACAAATATCGTCAATAGCTTGAAAAGTCTTAGTAAATGTTTTTCGACTTTTGAACTCACTAATAAGATCTTAAGATCCCTTCCAAAAAGGTGAGATCCTAAAGTAACAACAATACAAGAGGCTAAATATTTAAATAATTTACCTATTGAAGAACTAATTGGCTCACTAATGACATATGAAATGAGCCTCTTAGAACATGATGAACATATGAACCACCTTCCAAAGAACAGGAAGGATTTGGAACTCCGGACTTTAAAATGCCACTTGAGTGATGACTCAAGTGAGGACAATGAAGAGGACATTGAACTTTTAATCAATTTTAATAATTTTATTAAATAAAAATTAAAAATTAAAAATAAAAAATGAACTTGAATGGAGGAAGAGGCCAAAGAAAAGGAAGGCACCCAAGGACGAATCAAGAACTTATGAAAGACAAATGACAAATTGTGCTTTGACGGGCTTCGACTACAAGGTAAGCAACTTAACTCCCTTGAACTATTTTGCAGTTACATGATGTTTTTTCATGAGTGCTGAATTTAGATAGCAGGAAATAAATTTTTTTTTAAAATTAATTATCATGTCTCTCTTTTTAGTTTTTTTGAAAAATTAAAAAATTTGATCATGAAAATTATATTGTTTCATGCATGTTATGATTCAAAATTTTGAACGAAGTATGCAACATTATGAATGATGATTAAATGATTTGTGGTAGCGATTGTACATCAAATACATATCTATGTATATTATTCTTGAAAGTGTCTTAATGAAAATGTTTGTATCATGCTTAACTTTACAATTTGATATGCTATAATGTATTTTCGGCTTTGACATAATTTGTTCCGGATTTATATTTCTTTATGAAATCAATTGTAAAACTAAAAGACTTAATCCACAAATTTTTTAAATGAAAGAAATGTGGTTTTGATGTTGTCTTTTGTTATATATGGACTTGATGGTTTTTATGGTTTTGATGATAAGTTTTATTTAAGTCTATCTATGTCATTTATGAATCTCTTAAAAGTGATCTTGATGAATTGAATGAGCTTGTCTTAACAAGGCGTTGAGCATGAGGGAGACCACAAGACGCTTTCTTTCTTTGTCCCTAGAATAAAAAGGAGATCCAAATTGGTACGGGTAAGGTAGTATCACGGTAAGGCTCACAGGAAGATAAAGTTCAGACTAAGAGACTAGTAAAAACGATAAGAGAAAAACGGATTCTTTGAGACTTAGAAGAACGATAAGAGTAGATTCTTGGGTCGTATTCTGATGGCATGTATATCACCATAGGTTGACTCTTTGCAGGGCCTATCTATCCCTTTTCATAACAGGCCTCATCAGCCCGACTAGAAGGATAGAGATACCCGGAGATTAAAACGAATCTAAGGGAATAAGAATCCATTAGAGCTGCTGCACGTTGAAAGATCTGCCTTTGGAGTTACTCCCGAGGCGCGGGAAGCAGTGTTTCAGATGTCTCAACCTTTTGTACTGCGTTCACGGTCAGGGAAGAGAAATTCCTTTGAATCTTAGTTTTACTTCCTCGTTGTAGAAAGCATAACCACTAGAGCTCGGGAGCTGGGATATCCGCGGGTCAATGTATAGACGCTCTGACCGATGGAAGAAAAGAATATTCCATTCAGATAATAGAGAAAATGGTCTATATTATATAGGTTTCATCCTACCCCTGGCACTTATGGTAGCTTTTCGGGCTAGAAGATGAGAGCCTATGGTGAAAAGTCATATGGAAGGAAGATCTGTAATATCACTTTCCTTTTTTGAACCCTTAGGAAGCATATCTGGGAGATCCCGGAACAAAGACCCGTAAGATAAGAAAGACCTCCGATAACTAGACCTTAATCACTAATCCTCTCTTGGCTGCAAGGCAACCCTCTTTGTCGACCTCTCTTTTCGAGATGTTGAAGCCCTTTACCATTAGGGGTCAAATACAACATTTTTAGCACTAATGTTGGGGCGCCAATAAACACAAGCGACGCTTCAACGACCAAGGGGTCCGGATGAAGAACAAATTGAAAAGTGTCGAATCCGGAAAAGGGAACGTAGAGAAAGATGATCTGGACTAGGCCGAGTAGACCTATCAAATATGTAGTGGTAACAATCAATGCCATAATCCAGTGAGCCATCGTTATGCTTCTAGGTCCACTTTATCAAATAAATAAGAAATGCATAGAAAAGCAATTCCATCGAATTCCTAAACCTCGCTGTATTTCCAATAAGTAAATAAAGAGGCTCAAGCGTTACGGAATTATAGCTTTTGATTTGGATCGATTGCCGGTCCTATCCTTCCTATCGTAAAAGGCCAGGCGCCCCACCTATGAATAGGAGCCTTACTTCCTTCAACGGACAGGCATTTATTTAAAGCAGATCATATCACCCTTACTGTGTTAGCCCGCTTGCTACACCAATAACAATAGCGGCTTCTTGATCGACATCTGCATCGACAGCTTCCTATAGGAAGTACCTTCGCTCAATCCTTTTGCTCCGAGGAAAGAAGCAGCGGCTGCAATAGCTATATAGAATGATCCATAATTCCAATGCTTTCAAACAAAGCGGAGCTAGATTGAAAAAAATGAGTGCTTATGGTAATTAATTGATAGAAAGTTCGAATATCCTTTCCTAATCCTTAGCTTTCAACCTAATTCCAAATTGGCCCCAGTCGCGGACTTGAAAGAGTCTACACGCTCTTTGCCTGAAACTTATGAGGCTGGTGGGAAAATGCAAATGAGTTTTTCCTGTTGAAAAATGGAAAAGTAAGCTGTGGGCTGGGATCCAAACCTCAGGCTACCGGAACTTGAACTTGATTCTTGACTAATGCACTACGAACGACCGATGAAAGTGTCGGTTTTCTTCCGAATCCATTTTCTCAGTCGCTTTTCTATTATGTCCTGAGGCATGCAAGTGGCAGTTTAGTTCATTACTCTGGCTGTTGAATTAGCTATAGTTATCGCTTTTGGTACTATCTTTCTTTGCCACTTCTAGTACTATCCTTCTTTACTACTTCTATCGAGGTTGATTTCTCAATGTTAATTGATAAGGTTTTGATTTTCTCCTTGGAGGATCTCAAACTGGATTAAAGACTTTGACAATAGAGGCGATGGGAATCCTTCCGCCCACTGAAGGGCCAAAGCACAACAGGCCAAAGGGAATGACATCCATAAAAAACACGGGGATGAAGCACCTTATCAGTTCATGTTTGTTGAGGGAAGTAGGGTTGACCTAAAGCTTATTGACCGATGAATAGGAGTTGGAGAGAAAAGACTAGCAGTTTAGGTATGTGCTCGAGATGCATCAACCAAAAATAGAGTTCCTGAGAGAGCCACGCCACAGGTTGAGAAAAGAAACACCAATCTTCTCTCTCATGTATTTACTACTATACACCTTCACCCATAGTGCATTAAGAAGAAAAGAGTTCATATTACCCATCCGATCTTATAAGTTGAGGTTTATGAATCATGATTTTGATTTCTGGACTCTTAACTTGAGACACTCTTTTATAGAAATCAAAATCTTTTTCTCCATGCTTCCTTTTACCATTTACTAAAAAGGAAAACAATCCAAGTCATGATCTTGATATCTTGATAATTAAAATCCTTCTTTATGAAATGCAATCTAGATATCTTTTATGATAAATCATTATTAAAAGGATTTGTCAAATGAATCATGCTCTTCTTGACTTTTTCTTGATATCATAAAAATGACATGATTTCTTTGACTTGAATGCATCATGAAATGAAATGATTGAAATATTGATTGATGTAAAATTTTTTTTTATATCATTATATTTCCTTCCTTCTTTTCAACATTGACTAAAGGGGGAGAGAAAATATGCTAAGTTGAATAATAAATTGAAATTCAAGATTTGATTGTCATGATTAATTTTTATCATGTTAGCTTGAATGTTAAATTCATATTCATGATTTGAATTTTGAAAATTGAAAATTGATGAAGTTTGCTTTATGATGAATCATTAAATCATAATTTTGATACTTCCTAAATGGAATATTTATGAATCATGAATGTAAATTTTTGATACCCCATTGATCTCTTGATAAATATTTATCTTTGTTGATTGTCATAATTTCAAAATTCATGTAAAGAGAAACAAATTATACTCTTCCCTTCTTTTTGACAAAAACAAAGGGGGAGAAAGTTTTTGCTAGCTAGAACATGCAAAGGAAGCAAAATACTATATCTTTTAAACTATCATGAGAAAATTGCTATGATTGAATGTTGAATGTTTATGAAAATCTAGCTAGTATAATTGTAAAACTTGCATATCTTTTAAACTAGCTATAATGTCACTTCTCCATTTTATTGATGACAAAGGGTGACTTCATGCATTGTAATATTGATTGAATATTTTATATATTTGTATGATGCTTTTGTTGATATGATCTTGATACATGTTCCTTGGATTTGGGATAATCCAAGTATTCTATCAATGACATATTGATAGGGGGAGTTTGATTAAACTCCGGGAGTTAAGTTTAACTCTGTCATTAATTAGTTGTCATCATCAAAAAGAGGAAGATTATTGAATCTCAGATTTTGATGATGAAACTAATTGATTGTGTTTTGTTTATCTAACTGCATTTTGAGATACACAGGTCTATTCTCGATTAGGATTAGATAATTGACGCAGGATGAATCCACATCATACGTCAATATCCACATCATAAATCCACAAGTGTGGGAATCCATACAATCTCAAAACCAACTTTTATCACAAGTTCATATCATTATACAATTTAAACTTAACATTTCAAATCCTAACATGAGAGGTCATTTAACTTTTACAAAATATATAAGTTCAGATTTACTATCAATATTTCACTAAATACAAAATGTACTCATACAACAAAAACATATCAACCACTAAAGATCAGCCCAAAATCTTCTAACTTTTCCTTCCTCAACCTAATTTAAACATCCCAAAGACTGATAAGCTAATTTGAAAATATTGTATAACAACGGAGTGAGCATAACAAAGCTCAACAAGTGACTAACATATCCATGGTGGAAGAAAATAGTTTTCAATAAACTTGATATCAAAATGCAAAGCAAGATACAAGAAACATATATATCATCTTATTAGATACTGAATCGCAAATGTCCTCTTATTCAAACTTATTTGGTTCATAACAAATGGAGTGAAGAGTAATTGGAGCATATCAGATGATATAAATAGTATTTCGAAGCATATCAAATGACACATAGGACATTTCGGAGCATATCAATGGTGCACAAAATATTTCAGAGCATATCAATAACACATAGGACATTTCGGAGCATATCAATCACGTATGAAATGTTTCAAAATATATCAAGGCAAATGAAACATTTTAGAATATATCAAATATGTATGAAATGTTTCGAAGCATAACAAAAGCAAATGAAACATTTCAAAACATTTTAATGACATATGAATGGTTTCGGAGCATACCAAGAGCAAATGAAATATTTCAGAATATATCAATGATGTATGAATGGTTTTGGAGCATACCAAGAGCAAAGGAAACATTTTGGAACATATCATTGATGTATGAATGGTTTCAGAGCATATCAAGAGCAAATAAAATATTTCGCAACATATCAATGATGTATGAATGTTTTCGGAGCATATCAAGAGCAAATGAAACATTTTAGAACATATCAATGATGTATGAATGGTTTTGGAGCATATCAAGAGTAAATGAAACATTTTGGAACATATCAATGACGTATGAATTATTTCAGAGCATACCAAGTGCAAAGGAAACATTTCAGAACATATCAATGGCGTATGAATGGTTTCGGAGCATATCAAGAGCAAATGAAACATTTCAAAACATATTAAATAACATATTAGATATCTCATAGCATATCAAAAGAACAAATAAGTAATAGAAGCTCAAATGTCATATCTGACGTACATTCATTTCATTCTCATCCAAAGCGTACATATAAACACATAAGTAATGTTTTGGATATCATATCAGAAATACAAAGGGTGCAGTGGGATCTCAAACAGAATCTTTCACATATAGGAGCATCATACATCCACGTCTGGATAAAGCCAGAGGGGGCCGGCAGAGCATCGCGGGCTCTAAGCATATACCATTTATCATTTCTAACAAAGGTCCGAATAATCCCTTTACCATTTCTGGCAAAGGTTCAAATAATCCCATTACCATTTCTAGCAAAGGTCCAAACAATCCCACAAATACTAGAGTATAAAAGGATAGTGTCAACAATAAAACTGGCACATATCGGAAGCACATGTGGAACAATGAAACATACATGCGCCTTTATGAAACAATAGGATGTAAACATATTCTTTCACAAATGTATTCAAATTTGAAAGGGGATAAAAGTAGGAGTATACAAAGATTCAAAACAATAATATAAAGCTTAATCGAAGAAAGAATTTTAAGCTAAAATTAATTCCTAAAAGGATGAATCAAGAATAGACAACATCGACAAAAGTTTGAGTCAAGTAGAATTTGAAAGATATATTGCACAAATTATTTGGATAGTCAATTATACTCTAAATTACACAAAATCAATTTCAAAAGAAAGATCTCCAAGTTCAGTTTCTAATGAATTAAATTTTGGATAAGTCAGAGTATTCAATAGAAAGTTATAAGAATTTTAGTAACCAAAGATCAGAACTAATGGTATCTATTTTACCTAATTCATAGGGTCAACTAAAACAAATGTTTCAGCTGATATCTCTACTCCAAATCTTTCAAACTAGATATGCACAGAAAATTTATGAATCTAGTTTCTAATAAATAAAGGTTTATAATAATTGAATTTTTTCACAGTGAGTTACAAGAAATAGAATACCCAAGGGTCAGAACTTATAATCACTAATTTACAGATTCTATGGGGTCAATTCAAATAAAGGTTCGTGTAGGCATTTGAATCCCAAATCCATCAATCTTAGTCTCAAAAGAAAGATATACAAGTCTAATTTCGGATGGATTTAATTTTGATTAAATCAGAGTTCAGTACAGAAAATTATAGGTAGAATAATATATTAAGGTCAGAATCTGGGAAAAATTCCAGATTCACTGTTTGTTGCATAAACTACAGAAATATCATATATGAAGCTTTAATCTTCCAAAATTTTCAGGATTAAGATAAAAACAAAGATTAAACTTACTATAAGATAGGGTTAGAACACTTGCCTTTGATCAATTTTGATCCCAATGAAAAGCGTTTTGAGCCAAAAGACCTTAATCCCCAATTGTCTTCTCTTCTCTTCCTTTTCTTCTTCTTCTTTCTTCTTCCTCTCTTCTCCAATGTAGGCTGCCTTCTCAGGTTCCTTAGGAATGAAGGCAAAGAGGCTTAGGCAATGGGATTTGTTATTTTATATATTTTATAATTTAGTCCTTGTATTATTTATTTTTATGATTAGGTCCTTAGATTTTTCAAATAGGTCCTCAGAATCTTACAAACAGATTCTCATATTTTATAAATAGGTTTTAAGGTTCATTTAGGCTCATCTATAGAATTTAAAATGGGTAGTAACTTTGCTATTAAACTCATACGAAAATTTAGAATCGAGAAATACGAGGGATGTTACAACCACCGAGTCCAACCAAATTTCAGCGAGGAGAGAATTCAGAGAGGCCTCCAGAAAGGAGGGACAGCCCTCGGACATGCTTCGACCATGCATGAGGGTGGACTTCCTGCGATGGGAAAAAGGAGACCCAACGGGGTGGATTTCGTGCGTCGAACATTACTTTCGCTACTACCAAACGTCGGATGATGCTATGATGGAAATTTCTATCATCCACCTTGAAGGAGATGCTATTCAATGGTATAATTGGCTAGAATACAATTATGGGGCTCCGACATGGAATCAATTTAAGAATGCATTGTTACTACAGAGTATGAAAATATCGACCGCTAACTCACAAAAATTCGACAAACCTCTACGATTCAAGAGTACTAAATCAGGTTTGAGAAGCTATCCTACCTTTCTCATGATTGGACTGACTGTCAATTGTTAGGAACATTCATCGAAGGACTCAAGCTAGAGATAAAAGGAGAGGTTAAGGCGCAGTAGCCCCGTACCGTGATGATTACGATTTCTTTTACTTGAATACAAGAAGAACAGCTCAACCAAGATGCTCGGAGGATGAGAACCTCTCCTAGGCCCATGGTATATAAACCTCCTTCTACTCTTAGTCATCCTTGGCTACCAAAAAAATTGACAAGAGAAGAACTACGTGACCGATCAGCAAAGGGTCATTATTGGCATTGCGATGAGCCGTGGAACTACAATCATCGCTGCAAAAGGGGCCACCTCCCACTAAATGAATCTCTTGAAGACATGGAGGAGGAGGTCCAGGAGTATGAGGAAGAGGTCACGGATAAAGAACAGCAATTAGTTAATATTACGATGCATGCCCTTGCCGGTTACGCGAACCCGCAAACGATGAAAGTGGAAGGACTTCTGAAGCAACAATCGATCACTATTCTTATTGACACCGAGAGCACTAATAATTTTATGAACAGAAAGGTTACTGTTCGGATGACCTTACCTATCAAGAATTACAACAGGTTTGATGTTAAGGTCGCCGACGGATGAATTTTGAAGCGTGATCGTAGGTGCCTGCGGGTGAAACTACTACTGTAGGACCAAGCGATAATTGTAGATTTCTTCCTCCTCCCTCTTGATGATTATGAGGCTATGCTCAGCATCAAATGACTGACAACATTAGTTAATGTTTCTTGAAATTTTTTGAACTAATTATGAAATTTTATAGTAAGGGGAAATAAGTGATACTGTGTGGGAAATGTGGGAGCGACATAACAATGATTTGCACACAACGAATGAAGAAAGTTTTGCACAAAGTATGTAGCGACTTTTTGGTACAACTTGAGTAGCAATCTAAGGGTGAGCCAACTGAATTTGATGATCCAAATCTACTTCCCTTGCTAGCTGAATTTTCAGATATATTTGACGAACTACGCAGCCTACCTCCTTCTCATCGGCATGATCATCATATACCGATTCTTTAAGGAAAATCTCCAGCAAATACTCAGCCATATCAGTATCCACATCTCTAGAAGGATAAAATAGAAGTGATTGTAAAAGAGATGCTTGAAATAAGAGTTATTCGGCCAAGTTACAGCCCCTACTCTTCACCGGTGCTCCTCGTACGAAAGAAGGATGGAACATGGTGAATGTGCATTGATTACCAAGCTCTCAATAGCATAACCATTAAGGACAAGTACCCTATTCTAGTAGTAGATGAATTGCTTGATGAATTTGTTGAATCTCGAATTTTGATGATGAAACTAATTGATTATGTTTTGTGATCTAACTACGTTTTGAGTGACGCAAGTCTACTATTGATCAGGATTAGACAGTTGACACTGGAGGAATTGACGTTGCACTGGGTGATCACGTCAGGATATTGGATGTCGAGTTGGAGGTTCGATCGATAATCGACAGAAGGCTTCATACGTCGGGCATCGGGCCAAGAAGAGCATGTTGCACTAAGGATATCGGGGTTGCGGAGGTCAACCGTCGATTGGGCAACAAAACGCAAGAGAGGACGATGTGCTGACGAATCGGACGAAACATCGACCAATGATGTGCCAGGCAATAGAATGTCAATTCGCATTGTAATAATTGTCTAGATTGAAGTAGAGTTTTTGTTTGTGTGTATGCAGGATTAACTACGATAACGATAAAGACATAAAGTGAAACAAAGTGCTGGAAGACAATTATGATAGATCGTTGGGAGTTTGAGAGTTTGACGGAAGTCCGAAGATTCGTTGGGAGTGCTGCCAAAACTAGCCAAGAACGAGTAGGGAGCTTGCCGAAGGGTTTTTGGAAGTTCGTTGGAAGGTTCATCGGAAGTTTGTGGAGCTTGCCAAGAAAGATCGGAGCTTACCAAGAAAGATCGGAGCTTGCCAAAGAAGCTCGTTGGAACTCACCAAGATCATCATGAAGTCCAAGAGCTTGCTGGAGTCCGTAGAATGGTTTCCAAGGGTTCATCGGAAGATCGCTAGAAGCTCGCCGGAAGAAGCCTTGACTTGTTGGACTTTGTAATAGCTTAGGAAATATATTTAATTTCATAGTTAGCATGTTAGTTTGGGTTAGGATTATGTATTAATCCTATAACCCAAATAGGGGCCAAATGGGCCTTGTTTCGGACTGGTTTGGGCCGAGTTTAAGGCCCAAACCAGTGTGCTGAAAAGGCCCGGGGGGTGCAATCACCCAGGTTGGGTAGTGGCACCACCCAGTGCCTGAGAGCCCAAGCGGTGGCACCGCCCAAGACACATCGTCGTTAATATCGATCTTGACAGTGGTGGCACCGCTAGTACACTAGAAAAATGAAAGTGATTCAAATTTAGGCTCCAAATTTGAATCCTCTTGAGGCCTATAAATACCCCTCTCATTTATGGTTGAAAGGGAGTCTAGAACTAAGAAAGAAAAAGGAAAAACTCTCTTGAACTAGTGTCAAAATCTTCCCTCTAAGCTTTAAGAGTGTTCTAGTCCAAGAGAGGGGTGAGAGGCCTTGTAAGGGTTACCTCCTAAGCTCGTCAAAAGGAGAGGTGCTATAAGGGAGTTCATCCTCGCCCGTTGGAAGGAGGATAGTTGGTGGAAAAGCCGGTGGCCTCAAGTGAAGAGGAATCGGGAGTAGACGTAGGTCGTATGACCGAACCACTATAAATCATTTATGGTTGAAAGGGAGTCTAGAACTAAGAAAGAAAAAGGAAAAACTCTCTTGAAATAGTGTCAAAATCTTCCCTCGAAGCTTTAAGAGTGTTCTAGTCCAAGAGAGGGGTGAGAGGCCTTGTAAGGGTTATCTCCTAAGCTCATCAAAAGGAGAGATGCTATTAGGGAGTTCATCCTCGCCCGTTGGAAGGAGGATAGTTGGTGGAAAAGCCGGTGGCCTCAAGTGAAAAGGAATCGGGAGTGGACGTAGGTCGTATGACCGAACCACTATAAATCAGTTTGCATTTATATTCTTGTAATTTACTTTACTACAAACCATCTTCACTTTGATGCTCTACCTTCTCATCTTCTTCTTATGAATTAATTTACTTCTAAAGCATCTTTCGTTGTGGATTTAATCAAAGCATCATTTTCAACATACGAAGTTTCCGAAACTTGTTTTAAAACGTCGAAAGTTTATCGTTCTTTACTGCTGCACTAATTTACCCCCGCTCTTAGTGTCACTCGATCCTTAACAATTAGTATCAGAGTCTCATTATTTCTCTTTTGGATTCACACCCACGAGAAATGACTCTTAATGGTTTTCAAGAGAGTTTTTCGATTGTTCGTCCATCGTTCTTTAACGAATCGGACTACACCTATTGGAAAACTCGAATGAGAGTTTTCTTTCTTTCAATGGATTTGGATTTGTGGAACATTGTTGAAAACTATTTTCAACTTCCCTCTAAACTGACGAACGAATGGTCGGACTTAGAGAAAAAATCTTTTTCTTTAAATGCAAAGGCTATGAATGCCTTATTTTGTGCTTTAGACAAAAATGAGTTCAATCAGATTTCTACGTGTGAAACGGCTTTTGATATTTGGCGGACACTTGAAATCATGCATGAGGGAACTAGTAGAGTTAAAGACTTGAAAGTAAACCTCTTATTGCATGATTTTGAGCTCTTCCGAATGAAACCAAGTGAAACTATCGGCAACATGTACACCCGTTTCACGGATGTTGTCAATATTCTAAGAGCTCTTGGTAAACCTTTTTCAGATTTTGAACTCATAAACAAGATCTTAAGATCCCTTCCAAAAAGGTGAGATCCTAAAGTAACCGCAATATAAGAGGCTAAAGATTTAAATAATTTACCTATTGAAGAACTAATTTGCTCACTAATGACATATGAAATGAGCCTCATAGAACATTTTGAACTCATTGAACATTTGAATCACCTTCCAAAGAACAAGAAGGATTTGGAACTTCGAACAAATAAATACCACTTGAGTGATGGCTCAAGTGATGAGGACATTGAACACACAACAATGTATTTTAACAAGTTCATTAAACAAAAATCTAAAACTAAAAATGAACTTGAACGGAGGAAGAGGCTAAAGATGAAGAAGAAGCGCAAAGGAGAATCAAATGATGAAACGACATATTGGGCTTTAACGGTTTTCGACAATGAGGTAAGAAACTCACCCAAGTTATTTTTACCTTATTTTGAAATTACATGATCCTTTCATGAGTTGCTTGATATAGTTGGTAGGAATTTTTTTTTGTTGTTATGCTTTTTCTTTCTAGTAATTTTTAAAAATTAAAAATATGAATGATGATTGTATGATTTGTGATAATGTTTGTACACCTAAAAAGATGAATTCCATGTATGCCTTTCGGTTCGATTTTCAATTTCAAACATGATACATATCTATGTATGGATTTCATTAAAGTCTTTTAATAGTAGATGTTTATATCATATTTATGATTTGAAAACCTTTACCTTGGATTAATGGGTCTTAATCATTTTTATGATGAAATCACTTCTAAATATAATGATGCTTTCGATTTAAAATAAGATGAATTGTTTTTAACACAAAAAATCAATTATCGAGATAATCACATAATTCATGATAATGCTTGCACACCAAATATGATTAAAAGAAAGAAACAAGCATATTGATGATTTTGTTTTTATATGAAAATCTAAACATGCTTGAAACACATAAAAAAGGGGAAAGTAAAATGTATTATCATGATGAATCAAGTCTTTTGCTTAATGATACACTATATATTTTTAATCACTTTTATGATAATTTTTTTTATGATGTATCATATTTTTGGTTTTGATAACAAAACGTGTGTTTTGATTTTATACATGATACACATATATGCATCTTATGAATCTCTTGAATTATGAAAGAAATTTTGATGATGGTTTGAATGTATGAATCAAAAATCTTTGTCCTTTATTTGACACATGAAATTTCTTGATGATTAAATAATGCTTGAATGAGTTAAAAAGATTGATATTCTAAAAATAAAATAATTATCATTGGAATTAGAATGATAATATCATGCTTGATGATCTTTTTGATGAAGTTTACCTCTCGCACTTAGAACATCGATATTTGCATTGATTTGGCAAAAACTTGAACATACCTTATGAATATATTTTGCATGAAATGAAAATAATAAATGTATGTGATGATTTCGGTTTTTGATATATTGCTTAGTCTTTGCATAAAAATCGGAACATGTTCACTTAGATTGAAACACATAAAAATAGGAAAATGTATTGTCATGAGGATTTGAAGTTGTTATATCTTGATGACAAACTCATGGTTTGGTTTTAAAATTTGATACTCATCTTTTGAAATATGAGTACACATATATGAAACAAACAACTTAAAATAAAACACATTATCATGATAAAGTGAATCTCTTGAATCGAATCTTTTGAAAAATGCCACATGCTTAATGTGATTCGATGATCTTTATGACAAAATTTGTCTTTTCGTCTTGAATGTTAACACTTATTTTTATTAAGGGCAAAAGCATGGTTATAAGAAGCAAATCATATATAGAAACAAAATACAATTCTCTATCTCAATCTTATCGATTTTTCTAGAGTAAATTCAATAAATCTATGCTTGTCATGTATGAATTTATTGAATGTGATTTTTGAGGATGATTTCAGATTTGAAAATTGCTTGATTCGTATTTACGACATAAGATATATTTTTATGAATCATGCTTCAATCATGTTAAATGCTTCAATCATGTTCTATCTCCCTTAATTTATTTTTTCTCCTATAATTTCTTTTTTATTTACTAAAGAGGAGAACCTACCAAATGATTCATGAATTCAAATGAAATGATACAAATGGATTACTTATCGATATATCTTTTTAAAATATCTTTTTAATGTGGTGTTGATAACTTGAGATGTCCTTTGGAATTCATGACATGAGATGATTGAATCTTTGACTTACTTTTTTTATCATGGCTTGAAAATGAATATTTAAATCATGCTTGACAATATTCTTTATGAGATTTAGCCTTTATGTCTTGAACATTCATGCTTGTTTCTATTCAACATAAAAGAAGACAAAGGCATGTTTATACAAAATCAATGCAAATCATAAAAAAACGAAATATATGATTTTTGAAATTTTTGATTTTTCATGAAAGACAAGTGATAAATTCATTTATGATATCTTGTAAATCACTTGAATTATGAATGAGATTTTGATGATATGATAATAACTTTATTCATGTTATGAATATTAAAAATGATAATTTGATTATGAGCCTTAATTTGACGAATTGACTTGAATGATATTTTGTTTTAACCGAATTATGAACTTTCTTTTGATGTCTTGACTTGAGAAATTTCAAGAAATGTGATTATTATTTGGTATTTGATACTTGAAATTTTTCATGAAATATGACCTTGATGAGAATTCCTATGCATGAATCAAGTTGCTCTTTGTGCTATATCTTTTCAAATGAATTATGAGCCTTGATGTCATATATTTCATGATATAGAAATGACAAGATTTTTTTGCCTTGCATGTCTTGTGTGATGATTGAAAATTAATTTTCTTTATGATGAATCATGAATCATGACTTGATCTATGATATTGATATATTTTTATCATGATCCTTGATTGTATAATTCTTTTACTCTATTAAAAGGATTTTTCAAATGAATTATGTCTTTCTTAAATTTTCCTTGATATCATGACATGATTTCTTTATATAACTTGAAATTTTTTAGCAATTGAGTCCTCCACTTCATTTTGACAATAACTAAGGGGGAGCTAGCTTGTTGGCTTGAATATTGAATTCATATTCATGACTTGAATTTTGATGATAGAAACATTTATGTCAATATTTGTTTCTAATATCTCATTTTCTATTTTGATGAAAAAGGAAATCAATTACAACATTGCATCCTCTCTTCTTTTTGAGAATGATAAAGGGGGAGAAAAATTGATAGCTTGAAGCAAAATTACTAGCATGGAGAAAACTTGCTAGCTTGAGTATCATAAGAAAAAGTGGCAAAAGTAGCTAGCGAGAACTTGCAAAGAATTACAATCTTGCAATCAAAAGAGAATCAAAGAATTGCTATCTCAAAAGAAGCAAAATGCAAAACTTAAAAAATTTACATTCCTACACTTGTCATGCTTCTATGCTTGTATATTGTAATTTTTTGCTTGCATATTTAAAGTGATGAAATGCTTACACAAATTGATTGCATATCGCAAAGGAAGCAAAGAAGGTGCAAATTACACATCTTTGAATACAATTTGCTTGCACTTCTCAAAGGAATATAGAAAAACTTACTATCATGAACACAATCATAACAAGTGCTATCTTGCCTATCATGAGAAACTTGCCATGATTGAATGTTGAATGTTGATGAAAATTTAGCTAGTATGATTGTAAAACTTGCATATCCTTGAAAACTAGCTAAATGCAACTTCTCCTTTTGTTGATGATATAGGGGGAGAAGTAGATTGATGACTTCATGCATTGAATTGAATATTTTATATATTTGCATGATGGTTTGTTAATTCTCATATTTTATGATGAATGTTGCTTGGATTTGGGATAATCCAAGTGTTCTATCAATGGCATATTGATAGGGGGAGTTTGGTTAAACTCCGGGGAGTTATGGTTAACTCCGTTAGTCATCAATTAGTTATTATCATAAAAAAGGAGGAGATTATTGAATCTTGAATTTTGATGATGAAACTAATTGATTGTGTTTTGTGATCTAATTGCATTTTGAGTGACGCAGGTCTACTATCGATCAGGATTATATAGTTGATGTTGGAGGAATTGACGTTACGCTAGGTGATCATGTCAGAATATTGGATGTCTAGCCGGAGGTTCAGTCGACAATCGACAGAAGGCTTCGTACGTTGGGCATCAGGCCAAGAAGAGTATGTTGCACTAAGGATATCGGGGTTGCGGAGGTCAACCGCCGATTGGGCAACAAAATGCAAGAGAGAATGATGCATCAAAGAATCGGATGAAGCGTCGACCAATGACGTGCTGGGCAATAGAATGTCAATTCACGTTGTAATAATTGTCTAGATCTAAGTAAAGTTTTTGTTTGTGTGTGTGCAGGATTAACTACGATAACGATGAAAATGTAAAGCATAATAAAGTGTTGGAAGACAAGTGTGATGGATCGTTGGGAGTTCGAGAGTTCGATAGAAGTCTGAAGATTCGTTGGAAGTGCTGCTGGAACTGGCTAAGAACGAGTAGGGAGCTTGCCGAAGGGTTTTCGGAAGTTCGCCGGAAGGTTCGTCGGAAGTTTACGGAGCTTGCCAAGAAAGATCGGAGCTTGGCAAAGAAGCTCATTGGAACTCACCAAGATCATCGTGAAGTCTAAGAGCTTACCGGGAGTCCGCAGAATGGTTTCTGAGGGTTCATCGGAAGATCGCCGGAAGTTCACCGGAAGCTCACCGGAAGAAGTCTTGACTTGTCGAACTTTGTAATAGCTTAGGAAATATATTTAATTTTATAGTTAGCACATTAATTTGGGTTAGGATTAGGTATTAATCCTATAACCCAAGTAGGGGCCAAATGGACTTTGTTTCGGATTGGTTTGGGCTAAGTTTAAGGCCCAAACCAGTGTGCTGAAAAGGCCCGGGCAGTGGCATCGCCCAGTGCTCAAGAGCCCAGGCGATAGCACCGCTGGGCTGGGTGGTGGTACCACCACTGGGCAGCAAGCCAAGGAGGTGGCATTGCCCAGTACACTATCAGTGTCTAACACTGACAGGCGGTGGCATCGCCACTGATAGGCGATAGCACCGCCAGCACCGGAAAAAACGAAAGTGATTCAAAATTGGGCTCCTCTTGAGTCCTATAAATACCTCTCTCATTCATGGTTGAAAGAGAGTCTAGAATTGAGAAAGAAATAGAGAAAACTCTTTTGAAATAGTATCAAAATCTTCCCTCTAAGCTTTAAGAGTATTCTAGTCCAAGAGAGGGGCGAGAGGCCTTGTAAGGGTTACCTCCTAAGCTTGTCAAAAGGAGAGGTGCTGTAAGGGAGTTCATCCTCACCCATTGGAAGGAGGATAGCTAGTGAAAAAGCTGGTGGCTTTAAGTGAAGAGGAATCGGGTGTGGATGTAGGTCGTATGACCGAACCACTATAAATCGGTTTGCGTTTATATTCTTACAATTTACTTTACTACAAACCATATTCACTTTGATGCTCTACCTTTTCATCTCCTTCTTACGAATCAATTTACTTCTAAAGCATCTTTCGTTGTGGATTTAATCGAAGCATCATTTTCAACATACGAAGTTTCCAAAACTTGTTTTAAAACATCGAAAGTTTATCGTTCGTTACCGCTGCACTAATTCACCCCCTCTCTTAGTGCCACTCGATCCCTAACAGAATTAAAGGGAGCGTGAGTCTTCATAAAGCTAGACCTTCGATCTAGGTATCATCAAATACAAGTGTGCGAAAAAGACATACCGAAAATCACCTTTCGAACGTACAATGGCCATTACGAATTTCTGGTAATTCCCTTTGGTCTCACCAATACTCCCTCCACCTCCTAGAGCCTTATGAATGATATTTTCTGGGGTTATCTTCATAAGTTTGCGCTGATTTTCTTCGATGATATCCTTATTTACAGCCCTTCTCTTGAAAGTCATTTTCAGCACTTATGACTTATTTTAACGATTTTGTGAGAACATGTTCTTTTTGTCAAAAAATCAATGTGTTGCTCAATAGAAGGTGGAATATCTTGGACATATCATATAAGAGGAAGTTGTGGCTATGGACCCCTCTAAAATTGAAGCAATACAGAATTGGCTAACCTCGAGAAACATAAAATCGCTGCGCAGCTTTCTTGGTTTAATAGGCTACTACCGCAAGTTCATGAAAAACTATGGAAAGATTAGTGCACCCCTTACTTCCTTACTAAAAAAATGATTTCCAATGGTTAGGCAAAGCTAGCACCGCCTTCGATGAACTTAAAGCCGCAATGATGACAACGCCCGTATTAGTGCTACCCGACTTCAGTAAGATTTTTATTATTAAAGCCGATGCCTCCTGAGTCGGAATTGGTGATGTATTAATGTAAGATGGCCACTCTATCACTTATACCAGTAAGGCGTTATCTCTCTCCCATCTCAAGATGACTATTTACGATAAGGAGATGCTCATGATTGCACACGTGGTGGCCAAATAGAGACCGTACTTGATCAGGCGACGTTTTCAAATCAAGACTGACCATAAAAGCCTAAAATATTTTTTGGACCAGAAGATATCTTCCCCTGAGTAGAAAAAATGGGTAACAAAGCTTCTTGGATATGATTATGAAATAACTTACAAAAAGGGGAAAGAGAATATTATCATAGATGTGCTTTCACGGCTATCCAAGCAAGCTAAATTTTCGGTCGTTTCACTTCCGATCAGCAACTTCCTTGAGGATATTAGGAGAGAATGGAAAGATGATCTAGAGACTAGTAAGATCATAAAAAATTGGAGGAAGCACCAAGCTCCATGGCTCATTACAGTTGGGACTCAAAAGACTTATGCTATAAGGGACGCATCGTGCTTGTGCCAAATTCTACTTGCATAAAGACCATCCTTCAAGAGATGCATTCCACACTTGTGGCTAGGCACTCCAGGTTCCTTAGAACCTATAAGAGAATCAAGCAAAATTTTTATTAGGTAGGGATGAAAAATATTATTGCTGAATTTGTAGCACAATATGATGTATGTCAACAACATAAAGGCGAGATAGTGGCAAGTCTTGGAAAGCTGCAACCTCTACCCATCCCGGACTCAATATAGACTGATATATCAATGGACTTCATCGAAGGGCTTCCCTCATCACAAGGAAAAAGTAAAATTTTTGTCATAGTAATTCCTACACTGCTTTTAGTATTGCTCGAATCTTTATAGAGAATATTATAAAATTACTTGGGATGCTGAGATCTATTGTAAGTGATCATGATAGGGTCTTCACAAGCAAATTTTGGATAAAATTATGCTAAATATAGGGCACTAAATTGAAAATGAGCATGACATATCACCCACAAACCGATAGCCAGACTGAAGTGGTGAATAGGTGCTTGGAGACATACCTCAGATGCTTCACCAGTGACCAGCCAAAAGAGTGGACAAAGTGGCTTCCCTGGGCCGAGTGGTGGTATAATACAACTTATCATTCATCCACAAAATGTACTCCCTATGAGGCTATGTATGGCCAACCTCCCCCTCTAATCCCAAAATATGTGTTGGGCACCTCTAAAGTAGAACAAGTAGATAAGAAACTACAAGACAGAGATAAAATGCTAAAGTTGCTAAAAGATAATCTCACTACAGCTTAAGCAAGGATGAAATAGTAATATGATTAACACAAAGGTGAAAGAAAGTTTTCAGTAAGAAATTGGGTCTTCCTACGACTCCAACCATATAAGAAAACATCAATCCAGACCAGAGCATCTATGAAGCTTTCACCTCGGTTCTATGGATGCTATCATAATTTAGAGCACATCGGAGCAGTAGCATACAGATTGGACTTACTTGCCAACTCATGAATCCATTTAGTCTTCCATGTGTCATGTTTGAAGCTCAAATTGGGATAAAACGAGACAGCCTAAAGCCATCTACCAAATATGACTACCCAAGGAGAGCTCCAGACTCAGTCGAGTGCCATTATTGATCAACGGATCGTGACTCGATGACGACGACCCACTACTGAAGTGCTAATATAATGGGCGAACCTATCAGCAGTAGATGCCACTTGGGAGAACTATGATGACTTGAACATCAAATTCCTAGAATTCATGGAGCATCAACCTCGAGGACAAGGCTGATTTGAAGAGGATGGGTCTATTAGGACTCTAACTAGGAGAGTCCTAATTCTGTTAGGACTCTAACTAGGAGAGTCCTAATTCAATTTCATTAAAGGGGGCAAACATGTAAATCCTAAGGGCATTCTTGTAAATCCTATCTAGCTAACCCCTATTAAAGAGGTGAAGAGGCCGACTAAGTTAGGATTAGTTTGGAGGTTGCTTCTAAGAGAAAGAGTGCTATTAGAAGTAGGAGTTCTATTAAAGGAGTCCAATTAAAGGAGTCCTATTAGAAGTAGGAGTTGATTAGAAGTAGGAGTCTTGAGTAAGAGTCCTATTAGGAGTTGGGGTTTAGAAGCCTTATAAATAGCCATGTATTCACCCTCTTTTTATCATAAATAGATAATCTTTTTAGCAGCTTTTGAGCAGCAACTTAGAGGAAGGAACCCCTATAGAGTTCCAAGGAGGCCGATCCTCTAAAGAGATCAACCCCAAGCTTAGAATCCGTAAGGGTTCTAACAAACACCTGTTCACCACCTTTGTTTGGTCGTTAGATTATGGATGATATGCTGTGCTCATCTTGAGTTTGGTGCCTTACAATTGAAATAACTCGGTCCAAAATTTAGTAGTGAAGACCTTATCATGATCACTTACAATGGACCTTGGCATCCCATGCAGTTTAATAATATTTTATATAAAAATCTGAGCAATACTAGTAGTAGTGTAGGGATTTCGCATAGTACAAAACTGAGCATATTTCATAAGTTGATCAACCACCATGAGGATTGTGCTTTTACCTTTGGAAGGTGGCATCCCTTCGATGAAGTCCATGGAGATGTCAGTCCACATTGAGTCCGATATAGGTAGTGGTTGCAGTTTCCCTGAACTCGCCACTCTTTCACCCTTTTGTTGTTGACATACATCACATTATGCCACGTATTCAAAAATAATTTTTTTCATCCCTTTCCAATAAAAATTTTACTTCACTCTTTTGTAGGTTCTCAGAAATCCGGAGTGCCCTACTGAAGGTGTGGAGTGTATTTCGTATAGAATGACTTCGATGCAAGGGTAGTCGGGTATAAGTACAATACGACCTTTATAGTGTAGATCCCTTTTGTTGTTGACATACATCACATTGTGCCACGTATTCAGAAATAATTTTTTTCATCCCACTCCAAGAGGGTCACTCCATTACTCATCCGCCTATGTTTTGTGTAGAATGACTTCGATGCAAGGGTAGTCGGGTATAAGTACAATACAACGTTTGTAGCGTAGATATCTCGAATCCCAAGTATAGTGAGCTATTGTACTTGGATCCTCCAATTTTTTAATAATGTTACTGGTCTCTAGTTCCTTCTTCCATTCTTTCCTAATGTCCTCGAGGAAGCCGGTGGTAGGAAGAGAGATAACTAAAAATTCAGCTTGCTCAAGCAACCGTGAGAGTGCATCTGCAATAATGTTTTCTTTTCCCGTTTTGTAAATAATTTCATAATCAAATCCTAGAAGTTTGGTTACCCATTTTTGCTACTCCAGGGATGATATCTTCTGCTTCAAAAAGTACTTGAGGCTTCTATGGTCGGTTTTAATCTGAAATCATCGGTCAATCAGGTAAGGTCTCCACTTCATTATTACGTGCACAATGGCGAGCATCTCCTTATCATAGATAGACATTTTTTTATGGGAGGTGGACACGCCTTGTTGGTGTATGCGAGTTGTCGACCATCTTATATAAGAACGGCTCCAATTTTGACTCCAGATGCGTCGGTCTCAATGATGAAGGGACGACTAAAATCTGGTAGTGTCAGCACCGACGTCGTCGTCATGGCTGCCTTAAGTTTATCGAAGAGAGCGGAGGTTTCGTCTGACCATTGGAAGGCATCTTTTTTTAGTAGAGTAGGGAGGGGTGCACTAATCTTCCTATAGTTCTTTACAAATTTTCGGTAGTAGCCCATTAGTCCAAGGAACCCATGCAGCAATTTTACATTTATAGGTTTCGGCTAGCCTTACATTGCTTCGATTTTTGTTGGGTCTACCACTACTCCTTTTGATATTATGTGCCCAAGGTACTTTACTTTTTGCTAGAGAAAGCTGTACTTTGATAGCTTAACAAAAAGAGTATTCTTCCGAAGAATCGTCAGAACAAACCGTAAGTGCTGTAAGTGAGTCTCAAGAGAAGGGCTGTAAATGAGAATATCATCAAAAAATACCAGCATAAATTTACGAAGAAAGCTCCAAAAAATAGCGTTCATGAGAATTTGGAAGGTTGAAGGAGTATTAGTGAGTCCAAAAGGCATTACCAAGAATTCATAACGGTCATTATGTGTGCGAAAAGCAGTTTTTGGAATATTATCTATACATACCCGAATTTGGTGGTAATCAGATCGGAGATCCAACTTTATGAATGTTAGGGATCGAGTGGCACTAAGAGGGGGGGGAGGTGAATTAGTGCAGTGGTAAAGAACGATAAATTTTTACGATTTAAAACAACTTTCGAAACTTCATACGATAGAAATCACATTTTTGACTAAAACCGATTTCGATTAAAGCGTAATGGAAAGTGCTTAAAGTAGGGTGTGTTTAGAGAGGAAGAAGACAGTGATGAGAAAGTTGAGCAGCAAAGAAAAGATGGTTTACATAAAGGTAAATGCAAGAACATAAATGCAAACCATTTTTATAGTGGCTCGGTCATCCGACCTATATCCACTCCCGATTCCTCTTTGCTTGAGGCCACCGGCTTTCCACTAGTTGCCTTTCTTCCAACGGGCGAAGACAAACTCCCTTTTACAAACTTTATTTACAAAGCTTCCTTCAACACCTCTCTTAAGAATACTTCTAAACTTTTAGAGGAGGGATTTCTACTTTAAATGACAGAGTTTCCCTTAGTTTTCTAGCACCCTTCTTGCTCTCTTAGCAAAAACATCTGGGGTATTTATAGACCTCAAGAGGATTCAAATTTGGAGCCTAAATTTAGAGCCCAAATTTGAATTGCCTCGGACTTCGTCATTCTGGCGGTACCACCACCAGTCTGACACTGACATTGTCAGTGTACCGGGCAGTGCCACCGCATAGGCTCTCGGCCACTAGGCGGAGCCACCGTCAGGGCTCTTCCAGCTTCACTGGTTGGGCCTTAAACTCGGCCCAAACCAGTCCGTTATCAGGCCCAATTGGCCCCTACTTGGGTTATAGGATTAACACCTAATCCTAACCCAAATTAACATGCTAACTATAAAATTAAAGACATTTCCTAAGCTATTACAGAGTCCAACAAGTCAAGACTTCTTCCGGTGAGCTTCCGACGATCTTCCGACGAACCCTTGGAAACCATTCTGCGGACTCCCGGCAAGCTCCTAGACTTCACGATGATCTTGGCGAGTTCCAACGAGCTTCTTTGGCAAGCTCCGATCTTTCTTGGCAAGCTATGCGAACTTCCGACGAACCTTCTGGCAAACTTCCGAAAACCCTTGGGCAAGCTCCCTACTTGTTCTCAGCCAGTCCCGACAGCACTCCCAACGAATCTTCGGACTTCCGTCGAACTCTCAAACTCCCAATGATCCATCACACTTGTCTTTTGGTACTTTATTTTGCTTTATGTCTTCATCGTTATCGTAGTTAATCCTGCACACACACAAATAAAAACTCTACTTCAATCTAGACAATTATTACAACACGAATTGACATCCAATTGCCCGGCATGTCATTGGTCAATGCTTCGTCGAATTCTTTGGCGCATCATCCTCTCTTGCAGCTTGTTGCCCAATCAACGGTTAACCTCCACAACCCTGATATCCTTGGCACAACTCCGCTTTTTTTCGCCCGATGCCCGACGTCTGAAGCCTTCTGCCGATTATCGACCAAACCTCCAGCTCGACATCCAATATCCTGATATGATCACCCAGCGCAATGTCAATTCCTCCAGCGTCAACTATCTAATCCTAATCGATAGTATACCTGCGTAACTCAAAATGCAGTTAGACAATAAAATACAATCAATTAGTTTCATCATCAAAATATGAGATTTAACAATCTTCCCCTTTTTGATGATGACAACTAATTGATGACTAACGGAGTTAACCATAACTCCCTAGAGTTTAACCAAACTCCCCCTATCAATATGCCATTGATAGAAACCTTAGATTATCCCAAATCCAAGCAACATTCATCACATGTTATGAGAAACATAAATTCATCATGCAAATATATAAAATATTCAATTCAATGCATGAAGTCATCAATCTACTTCTCCCCCTATGTCATCAACAAAAAGGAGAAGTTGTATCATAGCTAGTTTATAATATATGCAAGTTTTACAACACACTAGCTATTAATCACATTTAAGCATAGATTTGTAATACAACATCCAATCATACCATTCAATCATAGCAAGTTTAAAGATATGTAAGATAACACTTGTTGTGATGGTATTCATGATCTCAAGTTTTTCTATTCTCCTTTGAGAAGTGCAAGAAAATAGTATTTAAGGATGTGCAAGTTGCACTTTCTTTACTTCCTTTGCGATATGCATGTAATTTTGCAATTTCTTTCTTCTCTTTTGAGAAGAGCAAGCTTGCAAGTTTTGCTTTCTTTTTCAATGCGCAAGCTAGGAATTTTTCTCCCCCTTTATCATTCTCAAAAAGAAGGGAAGATGCAATGTTGTAATTGATTTCCCTTTTGATCAAAATGAAAAATGAGATATTAGAAACAAAAATTGACATAAGTGTTTCTATCATCAAAATTTAATTCATGAGTATGAATTCAACATTCAAGCCAACAAGCTAGCTATTTTGCTTTGTGATGCACATGCTACCAATATTTCTTTCTTGTAATACACAAGCTAGCAAGCTAACTTTCCCTTTGTTTTTGTCAAAAAGAAGGGAGGGTATACAAAATTTTCTTTACATTCGCTTTCAAATACATTTGCATCAAAATATACATTAGTTATCACATGATGCATATAAAGCAAAAATGTAAAGAAATCAAGTCATGAATGGTATCAATATGAAAAATCAACAAAGATCAATACTAAGGGATGTCATTCATGTTTCATAATTATTCTTTTTATCAAGATCAAGATCATGATTTTAAAACAAATTCTAAACATATCATGATTCACAAATATTTTCTTTATCATCAATTTTCAATTCATGATAAAGGATATACAACCAAGAATCATGATACATAAAAACATAGCATTCTTATAGATCAAGTCATGATTCAATGATTCATCATAAAGCAAATTTCATTTATATCAAATATTCAATTTACCACACAAGGCAAAGAAATGATGTCACTTCTAGGATATAATATCAAGACTCAAGAAGAACATGATTCATTTGACAATGGATAGCACAAAGAACACCTTGACTCATGCATAAGATTTTTCATCAAGATCACATTTTATAAGAATCAAGATATCAAGTTCGCAAATTCATAAAAATTCAAGTATTGAATTCCGAGAAATCAAAAGACAAGATACATTTCATTTAAAGAGTTTTCTTTTGATAAAATGGAAGGAGCATGGTAAACGATCTTGATTTATAAAGAACTTCAAGTTATAATTTACAAGATCATAATTTCAATAAAATATCTTTTAGAGCTCGATTCAAGCATTATAAACATCTCAAAAAGTCATGATTCCAAGAGATCAAAAGAAGAGTCATGAGTAAAAATTTAAATTCAATTCGTCAACTTCAAGCTCTTCATCAAAATTACTTTCGAGATTCATACAAGGTCATAAATGAATTCATCACTTGTCTTTTATCAAAAATCAAAAACTCTGGAGATAAAAAAATTTCAAGAAATGTGTATTTTCTTTTTATGATTTACATCATGCAAGCATGTCTTTGTCTATAATAAAAATGAGTATCACATTCAAGAGTGAAAAGATAAATTTCTTAAAACAAATCATTAAGCATGATTTCATAACTTTCAAGCATGATAACATCTTTTTAATATTTTCATTTCATCATTATCAAGGATGATTTCATAAGGTGTGTGCAAGTCTTTTATGAAAATATGTTTCAACATTAAAAAATGAGACATAAGTTTTGTCTTAAAACCATCAAGACCAAATACATAAAAAATGATAGCAAATTTTTAATTTTTATATAAAAGGTCATGCATTATGTTGAAAGCAAAATCATCGATATGCTTGCTTCTATCTTTTAATTCTATTTGGTGTGCAAGCATTATCATAAAATATGTGACTATCATGACAATTAATTTTTTTGTCAAAAATCATGTATCTAGTTCGAAATCAAAAGTAATATAAAATCATCAAGATTCATGAATTTATCATGATCATACGCTTTCCTTTTTATGTGTTTTATATGTTTCATATAAGTATATTCAAGTTATCATACGAAAGCCACCATCATATAAATCCGAAACAAATTTCGTTAAAGCCAAAAATCATTTATCCAAAATAGAAGATTTTAAATCACAAGTATGATACAAACATCTATCATCAAAAGATTTTCAAGAAATTCATACATAGATATATATCATGTTTAAAGTCAAAAATTGATACGAAAAGTATATGCATGAAATTGTATTATCACACATCATGTAATTATCATCCATAATGTTGCATACATCATTCATAATTTTGAATCATAATCTACATGAAACTTCAACAATATAATTTTCATGATCAATTTTTAATTTTTTAAAATTACTAAAAAAAGAAGCATAATATAATTTTCGAAAATAATTTTTATTTCTTACCAACTAAAATAAGCACTCATGAAAAAGTCATGTAATTTCAAAATAAGGTAAAAATAACTTGGGTGAGTTTCTTACCTCATTATCGAAAACCGATAAGGCATAGTTTGTCGTTTCGCCTTCGGATGCACTTGAATCTTCTTGGAGTTCTTCCTTCTTTTTTGGCCTTTTTTTCTTTTCTTTTGTGTACTCGTCTTTGGAGCTCTTCAGCTTCTTGCGTTCATAGCAAGAGTTGGCGTTCTTTTTAAGTTCATTTATGTTTTTCAATTCTTGTTTAATGAACTTTTTAAATTTTAACTTTAAATGTTCAATTCCTCAACATTGTCCTCATCACTTGAGTCATCACTCAAGTAGCATTTTATAGTCCGAAGTGCCAAGTCCTTTTTGTTCTTTAGAAGGTGGTCTATGTGTTCATCGAGTTCATTGTGTTCCAAGAATGCTACTTCATAGGTCATTAAAGACCCAATGAGTTCTTCAAGAGATAAGTCATTTAAATTTTTAGCTTCTTGTATAGCCATTACTTTTGGATCCCACCCTTTTGGAAGGGATCTTAAAATCTTGTTTACTAAATCAAACCTCAAAAAATATTTACCAAGACTTTTCAAACTATTGACAACATTCGTGAAATGGGTGTACATGTCGCCGATAGTTTCACTTGGTTTTATTTGAAAAAGCTCAAAATCGTGCATCAAAATGTTAACTTTTGAGTCTTTGACTCTACTCGTTCCTTCGTGTGTGATTTCAAGTGTTTGCCAAATGTTAAAAGTCATTTCACACATAGAAATCCGATTGAACTCGTTCTTGTCCAAAGCATAAAATAAGGCATTCATAGCCTTTGCATTTAAAGAAAAAGATTTTCTCTCTAAATTCGACCATTCATTCATTGGTTTAGAGGGAAGTTAAAAATGGTTTTCAATAACGTTCCACAAATCCAAATCTATTGAAAGCAAGAAAACTCTCATTCGAGTTTTCCAATAGGTGTAGTCCGACCTGTTAAACAACGGAGGACGAACAACCGAAAAGCCCTCTTGAAAGCCATGAAGAGTCATTTCTCACGGGTGTAAATCTGAATGAGAAATAACTTAGCTCTGATATCAATTGTTAGGGATCGAGTGACACTAAGAGGGGGAGGGGGGTGAATTAGTACAATGGTAAAGAACGATAAATTTCTGCGATTTAAAATAACCTCCGAAACTTCGTACGATATAAATCATGTTTTTGACTAAAACTAATTTCGATTAACGCGTAATGGAAAGTGCTTAAAATAGGGAGTGTTTAGAGAGGAAGAAGGCAGTGATGAGTAAGTTGAGCAATGAAGAAAAGATAGTTTGCAAAAAGGTAAATGCAAGAACATAAACGTAAACCATTTTTATAGTATATCGGTCATCCGACTTACATCCACTCCCGATTCCTCTTCACTTGAGGCCACCAGCTTTCCACTAGCTGTCTTCCTTCCAACGGGTGAAGATAAACTCCCTTTTACAAACTTTGTTTACAAAGCTTCCCTCAACACCTCTCTTAAGAATACTTCTAAACTTTTGGAGGAGGGATTTCTACTTCAAATGACAGAGTTTTCCCTTAATTTTCTTGCACTCTTCTTGCTCTCTTAGCAAGAATATCTGGGGTATTTATAGACCCTAAGAGGATTCAAATTTAGAGCCTAAATTTGAATTACCTCGGACTTCATCATTCTGGTGGTACCACCGCCAGTCTAACACTGACACTGTTAGTGTACCGGCCGGTGCCACCACCCAGCCCGACGGTGCCACCGCTTGGGCTCTTCTAGCTTCACTGGTTGGGCCTTAAACTCGGCCCAAACTAGTTCGTTATCGGGCTCAATTGGCCCCTACTTGGGTTATAGGATTAATACCTAATCCTATCCCAAATTAACATGCTAACTATGAAATTAAAGACATTTCCTAAGCTATTACAAAGTCCAACAAGTCAAGACTTCTTCTGGTGAGCTTTCGACGAACTTCCGGCGGTCTTCTGATGAACCCTCAGAAACCATTCTATGGACTCCCGGCAAGCTCCTAGACTTCACGATGATCTTGGCGAGTTCCAATGAGCTTCTTTGGTAAGCTCCAATCTTTCTTGGCAAACTCTGCGAACTTTCGACGAACCTTCCAGTGAACTTTCAAAAACTCTTCGGCAAGCTCCCTACTCGTTCTCGGCTAGTTTCGGCAGCACTCCTAATGAATCTTGGGACTTCCGTTGAACTCTTGAACTCCCAACGATCCATCACACTTGTCTTCCGGCACTTTGTTTCACTTTACGTCTTCATCGTTATCGTAGTTAATCCTGCACACACATAAACAAAACTCTACTTCAATCTAGACAGTTATTACAACGCGAATTAACATTCAGTTACCCGACACATCATTGGTCGGTGCTTCGTCTGATTCTTTGGCGTATCGTCCTCTCTTGCGGCTTGTTGCCCAATCGGCGGTTGACCTCCGCAACCCCGATCTCCTTGGCGCAACTCCGCTCTTCTTGGCTCGATACTCGACGTCTGAAGCCTTCTGTCGATTGTCAACTGAACCTCCAACTCGATATCCAATATCCTGACATGATCACCTGGCGCAATGTCAATTCCTCCAGTGTCAACTGTCTAATCCTGATCGATAGTAGACCTACGTAACTCAAAATGTAGTTAGACAATATAACACAATCAATTAGTTTCATCATCAAAATCTAAGATTCAACAATGAAGACTCGAGCTCCTTTTAACTCATCAAGAAGTTTATCCACCACTGGTATTGGGTACTTATCCTTGATGGTGATGCCATTTAGAGCTCGGTAGTTGATGCACATCCGCCAAGTTCCATCCTTCTTGGGTACAAGTAGCACCGATGAGGAATAGGGGCTGCAGCTTGGCCGAATCACCCCTATTTCAAGCATCTTCTTTATAATCTTCTCAATTTCATCCTTTTGGAGGTGATGATAGTAGTACAACCAAGTGTTTATTAGTGGTTTGCCCGAAAGAATTGGAATTCGATGGTCAAGTTACCGAGTACGAGGAAGACCATGCGGTTCAGCAAAAACATCGTCAAATTCAGCAAGCAATTGTGTGAGATTTTGATCTTCAATTTTTATCTTCTTCCCCTCTAGTTGCTGTTGGAGATGCATAAAAAAGCCACCATTTATCTTATGTAATACTTTCTCCATTCGTTGGGTCGAAACGGTGGTTACGTTGCTTCCGCACTTCCCGTATAGGATGACCTATTTGCCTTTGCAATAGAATTTCATAATTAATTTGAAAAAGTTCCAAGAGATGTCACTTAGCGTCGTTAGCCATTCTATGCCCAGCACAGCCTCATAATCATCAATTGGTAGGAGGAAGAAGTCGGTGATAATTTCTTGGTCATGCAGTAATAGTTTCACTTGTGGGCATCTTTGGTCGCACTTTAGGATTCGATCGTCGGTGACCTTTACGTTGAACTTGCTACAACCTTCAATGTGGAGTGCTATCCGAGCAGCAACCTTACTATTTAGGAAGTTATTAGTGCTGCCCATGTCGATGAGAACAGTGATCGGTTGTTGTTTGAGAAGGCCTCCAACTTTTATCGTTTGTGGATTTGAGTAGCCGGCTAGCGCATGTACTATAAAGTCGATCGGTTGTGGCTCTTCTTCTACATCTTCTTCTTCATGTTCAAGGCTCTCTTCTGGGTGTTCAATGACCTCTTCTTCCACTAGTTCAATCATAAGAAGTCTCTCCTTTTTACAGAGATGCTCGCAACTCCACGGCTCGTCGCAATGCCAACATAACCCCTTTGTAGATTGCTCCCGAAGCTCTTCTCTTATCAACTTTTTTGGTGTAGGGGCTTGGTTGATAGTAGGGGGGGTTGAGGGCTTCAATATTGCTGGTTAGGGAGTGACCCTAGTCCTTCGAGCTTTGTTGTTCAATTGCTCCTCTTGAAGTCATGCGAAAGAGATGGTTGCCATAAGCGTGTACGGTTTCGCACTTTAACTTCTCCTCGGATCTCCGACTTCAAACTCTTAATAAATGTCCCCAATAGCTATTTTTCAGACCAATCATGAGTTTAATTAGATAACCTTTCAGACCAATCATGGTTTGATACTCTTGGATGGTGGAGGTTTGTTGGATCTTTGCTAGTTGTCCATCAATGTTCTCATAATCGATTAGTCCGAATCGGATCAGCAGTTCTTCTTTAAATTATCACCAAGAGAGGACTCAATGAGTGTGTTCAAACCAATCAAACCACTGTATGGCATCCCCTTCAAGATGTATAGGTGTAATTTCCACCATAGATGCGTCCGCAGTTTTGTGGTACCGAAAATATTGCTCCACGCATGAGATCCAATCAATTGAGTGTCATTCTTCCCATCTAGGGAAGTGTACCTTCATGCGTAGATAGTAGAGATCGGTCATAGAGCCTCCCCTCTCCTGGAAGTCATCCCTTCGGTCAGAGCTCTCTTCTTGATGTGATTTCTTTGGGCTCGGTGGTCGACCCAAACTGAGTTCAGTAAAGAGAGTCCAAATCTTATTCTCCGTTCACATCTCGAAGGCTTTGAATTTAGCATTGATTGCCTCCTCAGATGCCATAGTATATGTCTCCAAATCTGTAATGTTAAGATCTCTCTATTGTTGTTGGGTTAAAGGCATGTATTGGTTGAGAGAATTGGTGGCCGAAAGGGTTGGTGTATTGGTGGATGTAGGCTATGATTTAGGCTTGTTTTATGGCTATTTTGGGTGCAGTTTGGGGGTGCAGTTTGATGGAGTTTTAGGGCTGTGATGGTAGTGGGTGAAGGTTTTAGATATGTGGTAGATGATAGCAAAGATTTGATAGAAATCAGTGGAAGTTGCTGCAGATATGTGCTGTATTATACGAGCAGAATTGTCGTCGAAAAAATAATGGTTTCTCGATGAAATTTCTAGCAAAAACCCAAAGATTTGAGGAGGGGATTTGACAGCAAAATCTTGGTTTAGATAACAGCAATGATGACAAATTGGATCAAAAAAATTTGACAACATAACAGCAAAGAAATTGGTGCAAGTTGCGCTAGCAGAATTCTCATCAAAAAATTCTAGCGGTTTATGACAAAAAATTGCAGTAACACAAGATTGTTTCAGAGATGAATTCCATAATAGATCAATCATAGATGAAAGCCAAGATGATATATGAAGTGCATAAGAAATTTTGTTCAAAATGGATAGCAGATAGATCGGTTTAAAGGCAGCAATATGCGGTTGAAATTTTCTGTAGCAATCCTTCGTTCGCAAAGATAACTTTTACGACGAAAGGAATTCACAGCAAGGGATAGATAGCAAGACTTCTTTTTTGTATTTTGAATGGAAAATTGCAATAGCAAAAGGTATTGGTTATAGGAGAATACCATATCTCTGATGCAATTGGAGGTAGCGGTAGTAGATTGATTTAATCTACGACAGAAGATGACGGTGGAGACAGTGACGTCAAGAGCAATTGTAGAAATTGCTTAGTTGATGGTGGATAGCAGAGATGGTAGCAAAAGCAGAAAGATCGCTACTCTGATACCAGATGATAGAACCTCAGAGGAATTATATGTAGATTGATCTTTGAGGAGGATCAACCCTTGGAACGCTATAGGGGTTCCACCCTCTAAGTAGTCGGCCTAGTGGTAGTAATTGTAGATTGATCTTTCTTATTCAAAGGAGGTGGAGGCTACATGCTTATATAGTACTCCAAGCCCTAGCCCTAGTAGCTGCTTCCTAAGTAAAATATCCCTTTTGCCCTCAACCCTAGCTAATCGGCCCAGTAAAGGGGGACGGTGGCTAAGAAGCCCAAAGGCCCAACTATAAACCCTGGTCATTCTTCTTTATAGAATAGAGATGGCTAGGTGGGATTTATTACAATCTCATAGGGTTTTTATTAGTTGCTACATGGTTAAGTAGGACCAAACCCTACTAGAGTCCTATCACCGGACCTTTGGCTCGACGTCTAATATCCTGACGTGATTTCCTCCAATGCAACGTTGATTCCTCTTGTGTCAACTATCTAATCCTGATCGATAATAGACCTGCATCACTTAAAATATAATTAGATAATAAAACACAATCAATTAGTTTTATCATCAAAATCCGAGACTCAACATATTCAAGAGGCCAAGGACTTAAAGAATTTTTCTCTCGAAGTACTAATTGGGCCATTAATGACATATGAGATGACTTGCAATGCTCATAATAAGTTTGAGAACTCCCTTCCAAGAATAGGAAGGATATGGCATTGAGAACACAAGAAGATCACATAAAAGAAATTTCAAGTGATGAGGACTATGATAACAAACTTGCACTTTTGACACTAAAATTTTAAAAAAATTATAAGAAGAAATAAAGCTAAAAATAACTTTAAAAATAAACTTGAACCTAAGAAAGAATAAGTTATATATTATGAATGCAAGAAGCCGAGGCATTTCAAAAGTAAATATCCCCAAGCAAAGAAGAAGCAACCAAAGAAGAAGAAGGCACTAAAGGCAACGTGGGATGATTTAAGCGACTCTAAAGATGAAGAACCAATCAATAAGTATTAGGATCTAAGCGACACTAAGATAGGAGAGGGGGTGAATTAGTGCAGCGAATAAAACCCATAAATTTGAAATCGATTTCGGAAATAGTTATTTGAAGAGAAATTTTAGTCCGACGAATCAAATTTAAGCAAAGTGATTAGTGAGAATGCGATAGAGAGTAGAGAGAATAAGATTGAAATATTTATAGCTAAGTAAAGAACAAGATGCAGCAATTAAAACTCACACATTCAGAGTAGTATGCAGTGATGTATAGTGGTTCGGTCAAATGACCTACGTCCACTTCCGAAACCTCCTCCGATGAGGTTCCTAAATTCCATTATTAAATCTTCTTGAAGGGAAAGGACCAAGCACCCCTCTTACAAACTTTTACAAGTTGTTCACTCTTACAAAATTTTGACAAAGTAAAACATGGGAGGTGAACACTCAAGCTATCGAATACAATTTTGCTATAGCTTTGACTCAGTTTTTTTCACTTCTCATAGGTGCTTACCCAGTTGAGAAGAGAGGGATATTTATAGACTCAATTAGCTTCAAAATTAAAGCCTAAAAGAGTCACATCCCGGATTTCTGAGTATTGGCAGTACCACCGCCGGGCATTGGCGGTACCACCACTTGTTGACCTTGCTTTGTCAGTGTACTGGGTGGTACCACCGCTTAGTCTGGCGATACCATCGCCTGACAGAGTCCTCGGACTCTGTGGACTAGTGGTACCAACATTGACAGGTAATAACTGTCAGCGGTATTACCGCTCAAACTACCTGGGGACTTGTTCTCGGGGCAGTGCTACCACCAAGCCTGGTCCAGCACTATTGAATGGGCCTTGAATCCAATCCAATTCAGCCCAATTAAGGCCCAATTGGACCCTACTAGGGTTAATTAGGATTATCACCTAATCCTAACCCTAATTACATGCTAATTATAAAATTGAAAATATATTCTTAGCAAAAACTAAACTGGCACATCGAGTTTTCTTCCACCGAACTTTTAGTGGACTTCCGACATACCCTCGGATTTCTTCCGACGGACTCCCAGCAGGCTCTCGGACTTTATGGCAAGTTCCGTGAAACTTTGGCAAGCTTCCGAACCTTCTCGGTGAGATTCGCAAACCTCCAACGATCTTTCCGATGAACTTCCGAAACCTTTGGCAAGTCCCCGATTCATTCTCAACTGGTTTCGGTAGCACTTCCGACAATCCTTTGGACTTCTGGCGAACTCTTGAACTCCCAACATACTTGACTCCGGCAATTCACTTTATGTCTTCATTGCTATCATAGTTAATCCTGCACACTTATCTCAATAATATGGATTAGATCAAATAACCTATCAATTGACTTTATTATCAAATATGATATTCAATAATAAGGAGGTTGTTGTTGGGAAATCCAGTGATGACATCTCATGTGCAACGGAAGAACAGAAAATAAAAATCTTAGATTTCCATGAAAGGTTCTGTCGTTGTGCGAAGATTAGTGCATAAAAACAAATCCACGAATCTAAAAACTGTGTAGAAAAAAGGAATGATAGTACCTAGGGAGATTGTATATCCCTAAGTTCTTACAGATCCATGGGAGAGGATGAAGGAGGTCAAACATCCTCCTCTCTAGCAATATCCACATAGTAGGGACTGCAACGATGCTCCTCTCTAGGGAGAGGAGAATAGAAGGTAGCTACCCAGAAAAACCCCAGCCTATGGGCCTTTGGTTCCCACCTATTTATAGAGGCCTCCTGTAAACCCTAATGGATCTAGCTCTATTGGATATTGGATCTCTATCCAATTACCCAAGCCTCTTATATTAATGGGTCACTACCCAATAATCTAGTTCTTATTGTATCTCATCCATGGGATCCAATAATACAAGGGTGTATTGGATATCCAATAAGATAGGGACTCCGACGGATATCTCATATTCGAACCTCTACTCATCGCAACACCTATCGAGTTGGCCATGAGTCATACCTGTCAGAACCCCTTCTGACTTAGTGAATTATTATCTCTATAATAATTCACTCGACTGACCGAATGCGAACGTACTAGGCCACTACGCCATAGTCCCCAAATGATATAGGGGAATCTAATTCTTTAGACCTATCTGTCCTTAGTTACTATATACCTATAGTCCCTCATCCATCTAATATCCCGGGCATGATGTTGTCAGGCTTATACGATTTTCACTCGAGTATCGTTCTAATCGGATTCTCTTGAACAACTCTTTCTCTCTTAATTCAAATGACCTTGGCTAGGGATTTGCCTGAGTAAGAACATATGGGATATTCCTCTCATGATTCCCAGAGTGGATGATCCTCTATTAATACTCAATAGCCCTCGTAAGGTTAGTTGCCACTCCCAATAATCGATTGTACTAGATCTGGAACTTTCAAACCTATAAGTCCAATATCAAAGAATAGAGTACTCATACAGGACATCCTTGGTATCTCAAGTCTAAGGACCAGATACACTACTGGGACTATAAAATCGTTATCTGACATAAGGTATCAATAATCATCCAGCATTCCATAAGTGGATCAATCAGTGAACTTATTCTCCAATGAGCACCTGTACTATATCCTTAGTGTCCCTACACAAGTAGCTATGAGACCAACCACCTCCATCATATAGACAAACATATAACACACCAGTCTGTCTGGTTATCTCGATGTCCCTCTCGTGTAGCCCATGATCCAGATTATTTAGGATCTGTATTTAAAGGTGAATCGGTCTAATTGTCATGATCTCATTATGATTCGATTCTCATTGCACAGATCCATGGATATCATAATATACATCTAGATAATATGAGAAACTGCCAGTAATTATAAGTAAAGAGATTGACGTAGCGTGTTATAGATGACATCACTCATGTGATTAGTATGTAGGGCACCTATAACTAGCAATCTCCTACTTGACCTAAAGCCAATCACCTACGTGTTTGATCCCCATCAGACCTCTATGACGCTCAAAGACAATCTGAGTCAATGGTTTTATCAATGGATCTGCAATGTTATCTTCATATGGAACTCTTTCCACTACTACATCTTTTCGGGCCATGATCCCTCTAATAAGCTGAAACCTCCTCATAATACTTTTGATGAGACCTAAGTTCCCTTATTTGAGTAATCGCCCCATAGTTGTCACAATATAAGGGAATAAGCTCCTTGCTGCTCAACACGACTCCCAAATCTATGATGAATTACTTCATCCATACTTCCTCCTTTACTGCCTCTATTGTAGTAATGTACTCCATCTCTATAGTCGAGTCAGCAGTAGTATCTTGCTTAGAATTCTTCTAGCATACTGCTTCTTGATTTAGGGTAAACACATGCCCTGAATTGGTTTGCCATCAGCAACATCGGACTAGAAGCTCGAGTCTGTGTAGCCCTTAACCTTGAGGCTATTTTCTCTATATACCAGTAAAAGATCCTTAGTCCTTCTCAAGTACCTAAAGATGCACTTTATTGCTTTCTAGTGCTCCAAGTCTGGATCTGCTTGATACCTGCTCATGACACTCAGAGCATATGCTATATCAGGCCTAGTACATAGCATAGCATATATGATAGACCCTATCGCTAAGGCTTAGGATATCCTATCCATATATGTCCTTTCTTTAAGAATCTTTGGAGACATATTCCTAGAAAGTGATAGCCTATGTCTCATCGGTATAAGACCTCTCTTGGAATTTCTTTTTTATCAAACCTTTTGGCAATGATGTTTATGTACCTAGACTGGGATAAGCCAAGCATCCTCTTGGATCTATCTCCATAGATCCAAATCCCCAATAAGTAGGATGCTTCCCCTAAGTCCTTTATGGAGAAGTGTATAGATGGTTAAGCCTTTACCGTGAAGAGCATTCCTACATCATTCTCAATGATTAGGATGTCATCCACATATAGCATCAAAAAGGTGATAGCGCTCCTACTTACCTTCTTATACACACAAGGCTCTTCTTCATTCTTAATAAACTCAAGATTTGATCGCCTCATCAAATCTTATGTTCCAACTTTAGGAAGCTTGCTTCAGTCCATAAATGGACCTAAGCAACCTGCACACCTTATCTGGACTATCCTTGGATATAAATCTCTCAGGTTGTATTATATACATCTCCTCCTCGAGGTTGCTGTTGAGGAACATAATTTTCATGTCCATTTATCAGATCTCATAATCAAGGTGTGCCACAATAGCCAATAGAATTCAGATGGATTTTAGCATGGCTATGGGTGAGAAGGTTTCGTTGTAATCAATACCTTGGCTTTGATAATACTCCTTAGTTACTAACCTTGCTTTATAGGTCTCTACCTTTCCATCTACTCTGATCTTCTTCTTGAAGATCTACTTATAGCCAATGCGTATGATTGTTAGGATTGGAGTGGCACTAAGAGGGGGGGTGAATTAGTGTAGCAGATTAAAACTAGTAAGTTTAAAATCAATTTCGTAAATAGCTAGTTCATATAGAGATTTCGATTCAATGAAAAATGACTTAGTTAAAGTAGCTCGAGTAAAGGAGATGAAGGCTGAACAATTTGTAGCTAAGTAAAGAAATAATTCAGAAATTTAAATACTCACACATTCAAGGAACACCACGATATATAGTGGTTCGGTCAAATGACCTACATCCACTTTCGAAGCCTTCTTCGATGAGGCTCCCAACTTCCACTAGCAAGTCACTTTGAAGGGGAAGGACCAAATACCCCTCTTACAACCTTCTTACAAGTGGTTCACACTCTTATAGATTTTTTCAAAGAGAGGGAGGTGAACACTTAAGCTATCGAAAATAAGGCTTTGCTATGGCTTTTGCTCAATTTCTAATTCTCAAAAGGTTGCTCTCTCAACTAAAAAAAGAGGGGTATTTATAGACTCTAAGAGGATTCAAATTTGGGCTCCAAATTTGAATTACTTTTGGGTTTCCCAGTGCTAGCAGTGCCATTGCCTGTTAGTTGTTAGACTGACAGAGTACTAGGTGGTGCCACCGCCCAGCCTAGGCTCTCAGGTGCTAGGCGGTGCCACTGCCCGGGCCTTTCAGCAAGGCTAAATGAACCCAAATTTTTGGCCCAAATCAGCCCAATAAGGGCCCGGTTGGCCCCTACTAGGTTTAAACAGGATTATTTCCTAATTCTTACCCTAATTACATGCTAACTACGAAATTGAAACATAATTCTAAGTAATTTAAACCGACATTCTTCAAGTCTTTTTCCGGCGAGCATTCCGGCGAACTTCTAGTGGACTTCTGACACTCCTTCGGATTTCTTCCGGCAGACTCCCAGCAGGCTCCCAGATTCTATGGTGAGTTCAACGAGTCTTTGGCAAGCTTCCAAACCTTCTTGGTGATCTCTGCAAACCTCCGATGATCTTTTCGGTGAACTTCCAAAACCTTCGGCAAGTCTCTGATTCTATCTCAGTTGGTTCCAACAATACTTCTAACGATCCTTTGGACTTCTAGTGAACTCTCGAACTCCCAGCGAGCTTGACCTTGGTAAATCGCTTTATGTTTTCATCCTATCATAGTTAATCCTGCACACTTATCTCGACAATATGGATTATAACAAATAATTCACCAATTGACTTCATCATCAAAATCCGAGATTCAACAATCCCCCCACCCCCCCTTTTTTTTCAAATTTTTGATATTGATATATTTCATTCGTTGAAGTTTTATGAATTTTGACATCTCATTCTCATGGAGTTTACCTTAAAATATTAAATCTTTGATGAATGACTTTAATGATCTATCCTTTCATAATTCTATGCTTGAATTCTCAATAAAAAATGGAGTCTTAAATTTTTCATGTATGAATTCTTCATGAGCATTTTGAAACTCTAATGTTTTTTTTCTTGGAACTCATGAACATGAATAAAAATGATCCAAACATTTTTCAGATTTCTCCGTCAAGGATGATATATTTTGTATTATGTTTAACTCATTTATCAGGTGCTTGATAATTGACCACTTATTTTTTTGTGGTATGATACCTTGTGGTGGCTACTTCACCTCCTTTTTGTTGATGTCAAAGGGGGAGAAAAATATGAAATTGATGACAAATGACTTATATATAGCAATATGTTAGAATGAAAAATGACTTAATGTATCATATCTCATCGTAATAATTTATATGGTTCATATTGCTATGCTTTGAAATCAACAATTAATTGCTATGCTTAAATACATCGCAATATATCGTAATATATCTTAAATGCTTAAAATATAATTTTTTTTAGATAAGCTATTATTTCATTTGATATCATGCCCTGATTTTGAGCACTTTATCGATATTATTTGATCCTTGTCATATGTCAAATTAATATCTCTTGACGTAATGATGAATATTTATATGTGTCATACCTTGACATTATTTTCATTGAGAAAAATACGAAGTTTCGTATTTATGTTAGAGCATGCTTGTTAAGCAAAATGATAAGTTCAATAGTTGGAACTTATCAGTTTCGGCTTGAATTCAAAGGATTGAATTCGAGTGTTTTTACCTTCTCATAATATGGCATATAGATAGGGGGAGTTAAGATTAACTCCATCATCAATTGATTGTCATCATCAAAAAGAGAGAGATTGTTGAATCTCGGATTTTGATGATAAAGTCAATTGGTGAATTATTTGCTCTAATCCATATTATCGAGATAAGTGTGTAGGATTAACTATGATAGGATAAAAACATAAAACAATTTATCGAGATCAAGTTCACTGGGAGTTCGAGAGTTCATCGAAAGTCTGAAGGATCGTCGGAAGTGTTGCCGGAACCAACCAAGATAGAATTAGGGACTTGCCGAAGGTTTCGGAAGTACACCGAAAAGATCGTTGGAGGTTTGCAGAGATCACCGAGAAGGTTTGGAAGCTTGCCAAAGACTTGTTGAACTCGCCACAAAATCCAGGAGCCTGTTGGGAGTCCGTTGGAAGAAATCTGAAGGAGTGTCGGAAGTCCACTGGAAGTTCGTCGGAAAGCTTGTCGGAAGAAGACTTGAAGAATGTCGGTTTAAATTACTTAGAATTATGTTTCAATTTCATACTTAGCACGTAATTAGGGTAAGGATTAGGAAATAATCATGTTTAAACCTGGTATAGGCCAACCGGGCCCTTATTGGGCTAATTTGGGCCGAAATTAAGGCTCATTCAGTTTTGCTGAAGAGCTCGGGTGGTGGCACCGCCCAGGCTGGGCGATGGCACCTCCCAGGACCCGAGAGCTCGGGCGGTGGCACCGCCCAAAACCTGAGAGCCCACTACTCTGTCAATCTGACACTAACATGTGGTGGCACTGCTAGCACCGGGAAACCCAAAAATAATTCAAATTTGGAGCCCAAATTTGAATTCTCTTAAGGACTATAAATACCCCTCCTTTCTTAGCTGAAAGGGCAACCTTTTAAGAGTGAGAAATTGAGCAAAAGCTATAGCACAGCCTTGTTTTGAATAGCTTAAATGTTCACCTCTCTCTCTTTACAAAAATCTATAAGAGTGTGAACCACTTGTAAAAAGGTTGTAAGAGGGGTATTTGGTCCTTCCCCTTCAACATGACTTGCTAGTGGAAGTTGGGAGCCTCATTGAAGAAGGCTTCGAAAGTGGATGTAGGTCATTTGGCCCAACCATTATACATCATGGTGTTCCTTGAATCATTTCTCTACTTAGCTACAAATCGTTCGGTCTTCATCTCCTTTACTTGAGCTACTTTAACTTAATCATTTTTTGTCGAATCAAAATCTCTATACGAACTAGCTATTTATGAAATCGATTTCAAACTTACTAGTTTTAATCCGTTGTACTAATTCACCCCCCTCCCCCTCCTTAGTGCCACTTCGATCCTAACAATTGGTATCAGAGAAAGGTTCACTCTCATATTTGGTTTAAAACCCAAGAGAGATGGCTTACTCCGGCATGCAAGAGGGTCACTCCATTACACATTTGTCTATATTTAATGGGTCGAATTATATGTATTGGAAGACTCGTATGAGGATCTTTATTATTTTCATGGATTTTGAGCTTTGGAATATCATCAAAAATGGATTTCAAAAATCTTCTCTTTCGATGAGCGAATGGAATGAATCGGAGAAGAAGGTTTTTGCTTTAAATGCAAAGCCTATGAATGCCTTATTTTATGCACTTGATAAAAATGAGTTTAATCGCGTTTCGATTTATGAATCGGCTTTTGATATTTGACACACTCTTGAGATCACTTATGAAGGCACTAGCTGAGTGAAAGAGTCCAAAATCAATATTCTTATGTATTCTTACCAGCATTTTCAAAAGAAACCAAGTGAGTCCATCAGAGACATGTACACCCGCTTCACGGATGTCATCAATGGACTTAAGACACTTGGTAAAGATTTTTTTAATTTTGAACTAGTAATAAAAATTTTAAGATCCCTTCCAAAGAGTTAAGATCCAAAGGTTACAGCCATTCAAGAGGCTAAGGACCTTAAAACTTTTCCTATTGAAGAACTCATAGGGTCTTTAATGACCTATGAAATGACATGTCATGCTCATAATGAGCTAGAGAACCCCCTTCCAAAGAATAGGAAGGATACGGCATTAAGAACACAAGAAGACCATTTGAAAGGAACATCAAGTGATGAGGACTTTGACGAAGATATTGCACTCTTAACTAGAAAATTTAAAAAATTCATTAAAAAAGGTAAATTTAAAAATGAATCCAAAAGCAAACTTGAACAAAAAAAGGACCAAGTTATATGTTACGAATGCAAGAAGCCAGGGTGTTAGTTTGGCAAGTCCTTTAGTCCCACATCGGGAAAACCAGAATTCCTATCCCCTATTGATGCTATAAAAAGGGGTCTAAGCTTTCTAACCAGATGCACCACAGGCACTACAAGAAAAGTCGCTTTGGATTTAATTTCATTAAGTCCATATTAAACTTTTGGGCTTTTCTTGTTTAGTAGTTGAAGGTGTTTTATGGCCTAGGAATAATTTCCTAAGGCATTTGTAATTGTCTCTTTTATAAAGATTTGCTCCTCCTTTCGTCCGTGGACATAGGTCAATTGACCGAACCACGTAAATTCGGTTTCCCTGTTTCTTTTATTCTTTTTGTTTATTATCTTTGTTGCATTGCCAAATTACCGTGTGGTAATTTCCTGAGGCTAGCTCTAACAAACTGCATCGAGCCTGGTTTTGGGATCTTCCGCAACAATGACAATAACAAAGATTGTTGTCGAGAAATTCGATAGAAATGTCAACTTCGGCATGTGGCAACTCAAGATGGAGGCCATTCTGGTTCAAGATGGAGTTGATTTGGCACTACAGGGAGCTAAGAAAATTCCAGATGGTATGTCAGAGGAAGATTTTGCAGGTATGGATAAGAAGGCCCGATCTAGTATTATTCTAAATCTTTCTGATGAGGTTTTATGGGAGGTAGCTACGGAGACTACGGCTAAGAGCATGTGGGACAAGCTTAAAGCCTTGTATATGAAGAGGACAGTGGAGAACCGTCTCTACTTGAAGCAGAGTTTGTATATGCTTCGGATGATTGAAGGTACATCTATAATCTCACATCTTGATAGATTTGATTCCTTAGTTATGGATTTGGAGAATATAGATGCAAAGATTGATGATGAGGATAAGGCCCTGTTACTTTTGTGTTCTCTCCCCCAATCCTTTAAGTTTTTCCGTGATACAATAATTTATGGAAAAGAAACAATTTCATATCATGAAATTAAATCTGCATTAAAATCTAAGGAGCAGATTGATAGGGATATCACTGGGGAGAATAGAGGAAATCAGCCGAGGGTCCGTTGTCGGGTAGAACTCTAGATCTAAATCTAGATCTAAATCCAGACATAGAAATTTGGAATGCAGATATTGTCATAAAATGGGGCACATTAAGGCTGATTGCTTTAAATTGAAAAATAAATTAAAGCAAAAGGAAAAAATTGTTGAGAAAACTACTGAGTCCGCTGAAGCTAGTGTTGCAAATTGTGATGAAATTTTGGAAATATTTTCTTTGCTACTGATGACAGGATAAGGTCTAAAAATGAATGGATTTTAGATTCGGGTTATTCTTATCACATGTGTCCCAATAGGGATTTGTTTTCCACATATGAATCTTGTAATGGTGGAATTGTTTTGATGGGCAATAATGCCGCATGTGATGTTATTGGTAGACGCACAATCCGAATTAAAATGCATGATGGTATTGTGAGGACGCTCACTAATGTTAGACATGTTCCTGATTTAAAAAAGAATCTCATCTCTTTAGGCACCCTAGAGGCTCTTGGGTGTAAATACACAGCTGAAGGTGGAGTTATGAAAGTTTCTAGAAATGCCCTTGTTGTTATGAAAGCTTGTAGGTCTGGTAGCTTGTATATTTTGCAGGAACTATCATCACAGATCGATTCTTGCAGATCATCATCATTGTCTGATTCGACATCACCAAATTATGGCATATGTGTTTGGGTCATATGAGCGAAAAAGGTTTGAGTATATTGAGCAAAAGAGGTCTTCTTTGTGGACAGAGTACTGGGCCACTAGACTTTTGTGAACATTGCATTTTTGGGAAGCAGAAAAGAGTCAGCTTCAATTCTCCGGCAGTTCACAAAACAAAAGGTACTCTTGACTATATTCATTCAGACCTTTGGGGTCCAAATCTGTTCATCTAAAGGTGGTGCTGGTATATGTTGACTTTCATTGATGATTATTCCGAAAAGTTTGGGTTTATTTTCTCAAGCATAAAAATGATGTTTTTCTAACCTTTAAACAATGGAAGGCTTTGATTGAGAAGCAAACAGTAAACAGATTAAGCGGCTTGAGCAGAATAATGGCATGAAATTTTGTGAAGGTGACTTTGATGAATTCTGCAAAAATGAAGGAATTGTTCGGCATCGCATCAAGAATGACGCCTCGGCAAAACTGTGGCGAACGTATGAACAGAACACTCTTAGAAAGAGCAAGGTGTATGATCTCAAATGCAGGGTTGACAAAAGACTTTTGGGCAGAGGCGATTAATATGGCCGGTTACGTTGTCAACCGTGCTCCTTCTTGAAAGGATCAAAAGGCACTAAGAGGGGGGGTGAATTAGTGCAGCGGATTAAACTCGTATTCTTGAAACCGATTTCGCAAAGAAACACAAGTTCGTAGGAAGATTTCGATTCGACGAAAGAGAACTTGAAAGTAATTGCTTGTGAAAAGGAACTAACTATGAACTTGCAGCCAAGAAATGAAATGATTCAGAAATATAAACACTCACACATTTAAGGACACAATGATGTATAGTGGTTCGGTCAAATGACCTACATCCACTCTTGAAGCCTTTGCGATGAGGCTCCGCTCTTCCACTAGCAAGTCCTTTGAAGGGGAAGGATCAAACACCCCTTTTTACAACCCTTTACAAGATGTTCACACTTGTACAAGATCTCTCAAGAAGAAGAAGAAGGTGAACACTTAGCAAAGAAAACAACACTTTTCAAAACTCTTCAAAAGCTCAAGACTCAAACTTTTTCTTGCTCAAAAGGTACCCTTTCACCGAGAAAGGGGGTATTTATAGATCCAAAGTGGATTCAAATTGGGCTCCAAATTCCAAGTGAATTTGGAGTTCCCATGTTTCAGTGGTCAAGGCGGTGCCACAGCCTGTGTCGATCTTTGATCGACGTCACGAAGGCGTGCCACCGACCAGAGCGGCGGTGCTACCGCTCGATCCGGATCAAGCGCGGTGCCACACCCCACCGCAGTTCCACCGTCGTCAAAGCGATCGCGGTTTTCACGCAGAGGCGGTTCCACCGCTTTGTGTGTGTGTAAGCTTGGCGGTTCCACCGCCCAGAGCTGGCGGTTCCATCGCTTGCCCCATTCGACAGAGCCGAATGGGGCCTGCTTAGATCTCAAACACAAGAGTGGCCCTGTTGGCTCCTCTAAATTTTGGGCAGATTTATTTCTTAAATCCTTGCTCTACTCATGTGCAAATTACAAACATAACTTAACGTGATTTGATCGGACACCCTTCAAGTCGACTTCCGACGAGTTCTACTGGCGAGATTCTTAAAGCCTCCGATGCTTCCTCGATTGCTACCGGTGGTCTCCCAAAGATACTCCTGGCGAGCTCAACTAGTCTTCGGTGGTTTCGACCTTCCGGAAGTTCCGCGAACCTTCGAATGATCTTTGAAATGGACTTTCAAAACTTCGACAAGTCCTCGATTTGATCTTGGATGGTTCCGCAACTCTTCCGAAAATCTCTCGAACTTCCGATGAACTCTTGAACCCCGACGACTTGGCCATGGTAAATCACGTTATGTTTTCTTTCCATCGTAGTTATTCCTGCACACTCATCTCAACAAAGAGATTAGTACAAATATTTCACCAATTGATTTCATCATCAAAATCCGAGATTTAACACTTCTGCAGCACTTAATTTTAAAACTCCAGAGGAAGTTTGGTCAGGTACTCCTGCTAATTATTCTGATTTTAAAATCTTTGGGTGTCCAGCATACATGCATGTAAATGAAGGAAAATTAGAACCTCGAGCTAAAAGTGCATTTTCCTTGGGTATGCTTCCGGGTGAAAGGATACAGATTATGGTGTCCGATCCCAAATCCCCAAAATTTATAATCAGAGAGATGTTACTTTTGATGAATTATCTATGTTATCTTCTAAAGAGGAATCTACTAGTTGTACAAATGATAGTGTGCGAAGCGGTGGAGCTTGAGATTGGTAGTTCTGAATCTCTTCAAATGAACTCTTCTACTCAAAGAATGCCAAAAGAGACGGTCCCGAGTCTACTGACGAAGATAATCCGAGGAAGAGCAATATTCCATAGCCAAGGATAGACCACGGAGAAATATTCGACCACCACAAAGATATGCAAATTTGGTTGCATATGCTTTGTCTCATGGTGAAAGAAATAGGTGGAGTTGGTGAGCCTACTACCTACTCAGATGCGATTTCGTGATGATTCCACTAAGTGGTTGATTGCGATGAATGAAGAAATTGAATCTCTCCATCGAAATAAAACTTGGGACCTTGTGAAGCCGCTTTGGGTAAGAAAATTATTGGATGCAAATGGGTCTTCAAAAGGAAGGAAGGTATTCCAGGGGTTGAAGATGCAAGGTACAAAGCACGATTGGTTGCAAAGGGCTATAGTCAGGTACATGGTATTGATTTTAATGACGTATTTTCACCTGTTGTTAAACATAGCTCTATTCGTATTTTGCTTGCTTTAGTTGCCATGTATGATTTGGAATTAGAGCAACTTGATGTCAAGACAGCTTTCTTACATGGTGAACTTGAAGAACAAATTTACATGGAGCAACCTCATGGATTTGAAGTTGACTCAAGGAAGACCATGTTTGCTTATTAAAGAAATCCTTGTATGGATTGAAGCAGCCTCCAAGACAGATAAGAGGTTTGATTCATTTATGTTGGGTCATGGTTACAAAAGGAGCATGTATGATAGTTGTGTCTACTTCCGTGAAGTTAAATGATGGCTCTTTTGTGTATTTGTTACTTTATGTTGATGACATGCTTATTGCACTAAGAATTTGTTAGAAATTCACACTTTGAAAATGCAACTTAGTGAATTTGAAATGAAAGATTTGAGAGCAATAAGAAGATTCTTGGTATGGAGATCAAAAGAGATCGAGGAGTTGGAAAATTATTTCTTCTTTAAAAATTACCTCAAAAAGGTCTTAGAGAGGTTTGGCATGAAAACGCCAAGCCGTGAGTACTCTCTTGCTAGCCATTTTCGGCTATCTACTTGCTCGATCCACCAAAATCAATTAAAGAGGAAGAATATATGGTGAAAGTTCCATATTCCAAAGCATTCGGAAGTATTATGTATGCAATGGTATGTACTGCCCGATATTTCACAAGCGCTTAGTGTGGTTAGTAGATATATGTCTTGTCTAGGTAAAACACATTGGCAGTCATGAAGTGGATTCTCGAGATACTTGCAAGGGACTTGAGATGCTTGTTTGGAGTTTGGAAAAATTCTAACACTTTGATTGGTTTCGTCGACTCGATTATGCTCGCAGATCTTGATAAACGAAGATCTCTCGACAGGCTATGTATTTTGCGTTGGCGGTTGTGCGATTAGTTGGAAAGCTTCTTTACAACCTGTCATGGCTTTATCTACTACGGAGGCGTAATATATGGCAAGAATGAGGCGATCAAAGAAGTTTTATGGTTAAGAGGTTTGTTTAGTGAATTATGTCAAGATCAAGGTGTTACTACAATTTATTGTGACAATCAAAGTGCTATTCATTTGACTAAAGACCGATGTATTATGAGAGGACTCACATCGATGTGAAGTTTCATTTTATTCGGGATACCATTGCAGGAAAGGTCCTTGTTCAGAAAATTCATACGAAGGACAATCCAGCTGATATGCTTACGAAGTCTCTTCCAGTATACAAGTTCAAGCAGTGCTTGGACTTGATTGGTATTCATTGATGATGATTGCCCGTTGGGGCTTTTATGAAGAAGGTAGGAGCAAATTTTGTTGGGACATGCCAAGGTGGAGATTTGTTAGTTTGGCAAGTCCTTTAGTCCCACATCGGGAAAACCAGAATTCCTATCCCCTATTGATGCTATAAAAAGGGGTCTAAGCTTTCTAACCAGATGCACCACAGGCACCACAAGAAAAGCCGCTTTGGATTTAATTTCATTAAGTCCATATTAAACTTTTGGGCTTTTCTTGTTTAGTAGTTGAAGGTGTTTTATGGCCTAGGAATAATTTCCTAAAGGCATTTGTAATTGTCTCTTTTATAAAGATTTGCTCCTCCTTTCGTCCGTGGACGTAGGTCAATTGACCGAACCACGTAAATTCGATTTTCCTGTTTCTTTTATTCTTTTTGTTTATTGTCTTTGTTGCGTTGCCAAATTACCGTGTGGTAATTTCCTGAGGCTAGCTCTAACACGGGGCACTTCAAAATTGAATGCCCCTAAGCCAAGAAGAAGTAACTCAAGAAGAAGAAGGCGTTGAAGGCTACATGGGATGATTCAAGTGACTCCGAGGATGAAGAAGCAAGCAACAAAGAGGAGGCTAACTTCATGCTAATGGCCTTCGGAGAAGAGGTTAGTGAGTTATTTAATGAAGAGTTATCTTTCGATGAACTTTCTATCACTTTTCATGAATTATTCGATGAATATAGAACTATTAGTAAGAAGTTCAATTTATTAAAGAAAGAGTATGCTTTATTACAAGATAAGTTTGATAGTCTCCAAACTCCTTCTTTACCCCCATGCTCTAAGTGTGAACACTTAGAAGCAATAAAAAATGACAAGTCCAACACACTTGGTTGGGCCTTAAACTTAGCCCAAACTAGTCTATTATTGGGCCTAATTGGCCCCTACTTGGGTTATAGGATTAACACCTAATCCTAACCTAAATTAACATACTAACTATGAATATTAAAGATATTTCTAAGCTATTACAAAGTCTGGTAAGTCAAGACTTAGTCCGGCGAGCTTCCGGTGAACTTCCGGTGGTCTTCTGATGATCTCTCGGACACCATTCTGCGGACACTCGGTAAGCTCCTGGACTTCATGATGATCTTGGTGAGTTCCGATGAGCTTCTTCGACAAGCTTCGATCTTTCTCGGCGAGCTCCATAAACTTCCGACGAACCTTCCGACGAACTTTCAAAAACCCTTTGGTAAGTTCCCTATTCGTTCTCGACTCGTTCCGGTAGCACTCCAATGAATCTTCGGACTTACATCGAACTCTCGAACTCCCAATGATTTCATCACACTTGACTCCGGCACTTTGCTTTTTTTTATGTCTTCATTATTATCGTAGTTAATCCTGCACACATAAGATAAAACTCTAATTCGATCTAGACAATTACAATGTGAATTAACATTTTGTTGCCCAGCACATCATTGGCCTATCGACACTTCGTCCGATTCTTCGACACACCGTCCTCTCTTGTGGTCCATTGCCTAATCGACAGTTGACCTCTGCAACCCTGATATCCTTGGTGTAACCTACACTTCTTGGCCCGATGCCCGACGTCCGAAGCCTTCTATCGATTGTCCAATATCCTGACATAATTCTCCGGCACAATGTCAATTCCTCCTATGTTAACTGTTTAATCCTGATCAAGTAGTAGACCTGCGTAACTCAAAATGTAGTTAGACTATAAAACACAATCAATTAGTTTCATCATCAAAATCTAAGATTTAACAATCCCCCCCTTTTTGATGATGACAACTAATTGATGACTAACGGAGCTAACCTTAACTCCCAGAGTTTAACACAAACTCTCCCTATTAATATACCATTGATAGAAACCTTGGATTATTCCAAATCCAAATAACATTCATCACAAGTTTAGAAAAACATCATGCAAATATATAAAATATTTAATCACACATTGTATAAAGTCATCAATCCACTTCTCCCCCTATGTCATAAAAAAAAAGGAGAAGTAGCATCTAGCTATATTTAAAGATAAGCAAGTTTTTGCAACATGAAGCTAGATTTGCATCACAACATATAAGCGCAAAAGTATAGCAAGTTTTTTAAGTTCAAGCATGGCAATTTTTACTTGCTTCTTGAGATGTGCAAGTTTGCACTTCGTTTCTTATGATAGGTAAGATAGCAATTTTCATTCGTTTCTTGAGATATGTAAGTTGCCCTTTGTTTCTTCTCTCTTGAGAAGTGCACTTTAATTTTGCCTTGTATGTTTGCAATTTTTGCAAAATTTTCATCACTTAAACATGCAAGCTAAATGTTCATTACAACATTCAAGCATAGAAGCATGGCAAGTGTAGGATTGCAAATTTTCTAAGTTTTGCACTATTTGCTTTTTTCGATAGGCAAGATCTTTCTTCTCTTTTTGAGAAGAACAAGCTTGCAAGCTTTGCTTCCTTTGTATGCTAGGAATTTTGTATTCATTTGCAATATGCAAGCTAGCAAAACCTTTTTCCTCTTTGTCAATGTCAAAAAGAAAGGAAGGATTAACATTTCAAATAATTTTACATGAGATTTAATAATTGGTAACAAAAATGCGAGCAATTTTGTTGAAAAAATAAAGTTGAGCAAAAATTTTGCCTTTCTTGAGATAGCAACTTTTTGCTTCTCAATGTTCAAGCTAGCAAACTTTTTGTCTTTTGATGCACATGCTAGCAATCTAACTCCCCCTTTATCATTATCGAAAAGAAGAGAGGAACCAATGATATAGGCTTTTACATCAATTGTAAATTTGCATCAATCTATATTTCAATCATCACATGATGCATACAAGACAAAGTAATCATATCATTTCTAAGTCATGAAAGATACAAAATCAAAGCTCAAGAAAAAAACATGATTCATTTGAGAATAGATGGCAAAACAACTTGATTCATGCACAAGAGTTTTCATCTAGATTACATTTTAAAAGAAATTCCAAGTATCTAGATGTCAAGATCATGATTTCATAAAAGTAATTAAAAAATATAGTTTCAAGAAACAAGAGATAAGGCATATTTTATTTAAAAAATTCTCATTTGATAAATGAAATAATCATGGTATGCGATCTTGATTTATAAAAGTTTCAAGTTATAATTATCAAGATCAAGATTTCAATAAATATTTTCTTTAGTAAAGAATCACATAAGCACTTCATTATTGCATAAGAAATCTCATTGCATCATGATTTATAAATTCTTTCTCTACACATGAATTATAGGAGATATAATAGCAATGATATCGATCATGATTCATTTGGTAGCAAATAGCAAGGAAAATAATTTGTTTCATGCATAAGAAATCTTAATTTGTTAAGAAATCAAAAGAAGGTTCATGATTCGCTTGAAACAAATGATTCCATTCAAATCAATTTGTCAACTCGACAATCTATCATTAAAATTTTATTTATAGGATATTCACAAAATATACTAAATGAATTCATCACTTGTCTTTCATGAAAAATAAAAAATGTCAAGAATCATACATTTCCCTTTTTATGATTAATTTCATTTGAACATGCTTTTGTCTTTTAATGTCAAGCATGAAAGTTCAAGACGTAAAAGCAAAAACATTCTAAAAATAATTTAAACCAAAGACACATTAGTTTAAAAATGTAAGAGTCAATCATCATGCATAATATCATAAAAACATTAAGCATGATAATAAACTTTTATCGTCAAGATATTCATTATTTTTGATAAATTTTCCAAGGCTTTAAAGATTGAGAATTTTTACAAAACATTCCTCTTTTTATGTGATTCAATTTATGCAATTTGGTCTCACATAGAAATGTTTAAAAAAAATTTATACGAGAACCAAGCATTAAGTCAAAAATTGAAATCATACACATACATTTATTAGTTTCATCATCAAGTATGATTTTGTGAGGTATGTTTAATTTTTATTCGAAAGCCATGAATGATCATATAAATCTAGAATCATCATCAAAATCTTTCATTTCGGAGAATTTGTTAGGAGCAAAGTAAATTGATTACACATAAGCTTGCTCAAGTCCTTTTTCTATAAAAGTTGTGTATCAAGTTTAAGACCGAAAATGTGACTTCATCAAAAAACATCATGATTGTATATTTTCTATTTTTGTGTTTTATTTCATGTGATTGATCTTATATGAGTATGTTCAAATTTTTCATATGAAAATGTCATGCATCATCATAATCATTAAGTATGATAATAAACTTTTAATATTTTTATTTTAAAAAAATCATATGAAAATCATCAAGATAAAATCCATGGATTTAAACTTGTACGAGCATTATCACAAATCATGTAATTATCATCCATAATTTTGCATTATTCAAAATTTCAAAACATAACATGCATGAAACTTTAACAATATATATTTCATAATCAATTTTTAATTTTTCAAAATTGTTAAGAAGAGAAGCATAATATAATTTTTGAAAATAATATTTTATTTTCTACCAACTAAATTAAGCACTCATGAAAAGGTCATGTAATTTCAAAATAAGATAAAAGCATATCGAGTAAGTTACTTACCTCGTTGTTGAAACCCGTGAAAGCCCAATTTGCCTTTTCTTTACTTGATTCGCCCTTGGGTGCCTTCCTCTTCTTTGGCCTCTTCCTCCATTCAAGTTTATTTTTTATTTTATATTTTTATTTAATGAACTTATTAAAATTAATTAAAAGTTCAATATCCTCTTTATTGTCCTCATCGCTTGAGTCATCACTCAAGTGGTATTTTTTAGTCCGGAGTTCCAAATCCTTCCTATTCTTTGGAAGGTTGTTCATGTGTTCATCGAGTTCAAAGAAACTTATTTCATAGGTCATTAATGACCCGATTAGTTCTTCCAATGGAAATTCATTTAGATTTTTAGTTTCTTGTATCGCCGTTACTTTAGGATCCCACCTTTTTGGAAGGGATCTTAAGATCTTATTAGTGAGTTCAAAATTTAAAAAATATTTACCAAGACTTTTCAAGCTATTGAGGACATTCGTGAAACAGGTGTACATGTCGCTTAAAGACTCACTTGGTATCATTCGGAAGAGCTCAAAATCAGACAATAAGAGGTTTACTTTTGAGTCTTTGACTCTACTAGTTCCCTCATGCATGATTTTAAGTGTTCGCCAAATATCAAAAGTCGTTTCGCACGTAGAAATCCGATAAGGCATTCATAGCCTTTGCATTTAAAGAAAAATATTTTCTCTCTAAATCCGACCATTCATTCGTCAGTTTAGAGGGAAGTTGAAATCCATTTTTAATGATGTTCCGTAAATCCAAATTCATAGAAAGCAGAAAACTCTCATTTGAGTTTTCCAATAAATGTAGTTCGATCCGTTAAAGAACGGAGAACGAACAATCGAAAAACCCTCTTGAAAGTCGTGAAGAGCCATTTCTCACGTGTGTGAATTTAAAAGAGAAATAACGAAGCTCTGATACTAATTGTTGGGATGGAGAGTGGCACTAAGAGGGGGGCGGGGGGTGAATTAGTGCAGTGGATAAAGATGATAAATTTCGATGATTAAAACAAGTTCAGAAACTTTGTACAAATGAATACAATATTTCATTTGAACCCAGAAAGGAATGATGCTTTAAACTTGAAGCTGATTGTAAGATGGAGAAACTGAAAGAAGTAAAGCAAAGATGGTTTGCTAAAATGTAAATGATGATAACATAAATGCAAACCGATTTTATAGTGGTTTGGTCATCCGAACTACGTCCACTCCCGATTCCTCTTCGATTGAGGCCACCAGCTTTTCCACTCGTTGTCCTCCTTCCAACAGGTGAGGACCAACTCCCTTACAGTACTCTCCTTTTGACGGGCTTAGGAGGTAACCCTTACAAGGCCTCTCAACCCTCTCTAAGGCTAGATCACCCTTTAGAATTAGAGGAAAGATTTTGACACTATTACAGCAGAGTTTTCCCTTTTTCTTTCTCAGGTTTTGTGTATACTTCAACCATGAATAAGAGGGATATTTATAGGCCTCAAGGTGATTCAAATTTAAAGCTCAAATTTGAATCATCCTGGATTTTCGAGTACGAGCGGTACTACCGCTAGTGCTGGGCGGTACCACTGCCCAAGCTTTTTGACCTTGTCAGTGTACTGGGCGGTACCACCGCTCAGCCTGGCGGTACCACCACCTGACACACTAACATGGTCAGTGTGCTATGCGGTACCACCACCCCAGCCAGTGGTGCCACCACTCAGGGCACTCTGCCCCAGGCGGTACCACCGCTCAGACCACATGGGTTGCTGGACCTGGGTGGCACCACCGCCCTAGTCTGGTGGTGAAACTGCCAAACAGGTCTAGCACACTCAGTTGGGCCTTAAACTCGTCCTAAACCAGTTCATTATCAGGCCCACTTGGCCCCTACTTGGGTTATAGGATTAACACCTAATCCTAACTCAAATTAATGTGCTAACTACGAATATTAAAGATATTCTTAAGCTATTATAAAGTCTGGCAAGTCAAGACTTAGTCCGGCGAACTTTCGGTGGTCTTCCGACGATCCCTCGGACACCATTCTACAGACACCCGGCAAGCTCCTAGACTTCACAATAATCTTAGCGAGTTCCGACGTGCTTCTTTGGCAAGCTCTGATCTTTCTCGGCGAGCTCTGCGAACTTCCGACAAACCTTCCGGTGAACTTTCGAAAACCCTTCGACAAGTTCCCTACTCGTTCTCGACCAGTTCCGGTAGCACTCCGACGAATCTTCGGACTTCCGTCGAACTCTTGAACTTCCAACGATTTCATCGCACTTGACTCTAGTACTTTGCTTTGCTTTATGTCTTTATTATTATCGTAGTTAATCGTGCACATATAAGACAAAACTCTAATTCAATCTAGATAATTACAATATGAATTGACATTCTATTGCCTGGCATGTCATTGGCCTATTGGCGCTTCGTCTGATTCTTCAGCACACCGTCCTCTCTTGCGATCTATTGCCCAATCGGTAGTTGACATCCGCAACCTCGATATCCTTGGTACAACCCGCACTTCTTGTCCCGATGCTCGACGTCTGAAGCCTTCTGTCGATTGTCTAATATCCTAACGTGATTCTTCGGCACAACATCAATTCCTCCTACGTCAATTGTTTAATCCTGATCGAGTAGTAAACCTACGTAACTCAAAACGTAGTTAGACTACAAAACACAATCAATTAGTTTCATCATCAAAATCTAAGATTCAACATAATTGACCTCCATAACCCTAATGCCCTTAGCGCAACACCACTCTTCTTGGCCCGATGCTCTATGTTCGAAGCCTTCAGTCGATCGTTAACCGAACCTCTGATTCGATGTCTAATATACTAACGTGATTACTTTCGATGCAACGCTGATTCATCCTGTGTTAACTATCTAATCCTGATCGATAATAGACCTACGTTACTCAAAATGTAGTTAGACAATAAAACACAATCAATTAGTTTCATCATCAAAATCCGAGATTCAACAGTCTTCCCCTTTTTGATGATGATAACTAATTGATGATGGAGTTAACTTTAACTCCCGGAGTTTAACCAAACTCCCCCTATCAATATGCCATATCGATAGAATATTTGGATTATCCTAAATCCAAATAATATGTATCAAAATCATGTCAACAAAAACATCATGCAAATATATAAAACTATCATTACAATACATGAAGTCATCAATCTACTCCTCCTATGTCATCAACAAAAAGGAGAAGTAGCATCATAACTAGTTAAAAAGATATACAAGTTTTACAATCATACTAGCTAGATTTTCATCAACATTCAACATTCAATATTCAGTCATAGCACTTGTTGTAATGGTGTTCATGAAAATAAGTTTTTTTATTCTCCTTCGAGAAGTGCAAGCAAATAGTATTTAAAGATGTGCAAGTTGTACTTTATTTGCTTCCTTTGCGATATGCATGTAATTTTATAATTTCTTTCTTCTCTTTTGAGAAAAGCAGGCTTGCAAGTTTTGCTTCCTTTACATGCTAGGAATTTTGCATTCATTTATAATATTCAAGCTAGCAAAACCCTTCTCCCCCTTTGTCAAATTCAAAAAGAAATGGATGATCAAATACAAGGATTTTCTTTTTATCAACTTACATCAATAAAAATTTTCATCAATCTTGAAATCATGACAACTAATATAAAGAATCAGGATATCAATATCAATGAGAAATTAATTCATGATTCTTTTCAATATCTCTTCTTTTGTAAATAGCAAAAGATTTTAGGAAGACAAAGAAGAGATGCATTATATTTCTAAATTCACTATTAATCATAAGAAATTTCAATTGTGATTCAGAAAAATTCATGATGCATTTAGAAAGTTCTCCTTTTGAGAAGTCATATAGGAGAAAAAAACTCTTGATTCATCACAATTTAAAAGTTCAAAGCCATAGATGTAAAGAATTCATGAAAGATATTAATAAGAATCAATTTGTGAATACCAAAGATATGATTCATGGTTCATTAAAATTCTTCTTAACAAGATCAAGATTCATGAGGTAAAAAGAGCAATTTGAAACATTCTAATGAAGATCACATTTTAAAATATTCCAAGTATCAAATATTGAGATATCAAGACTTGGATTGTTTTCTTCCTTTAACAACTTTCCACATCATTTAAATTTGCATCAATCAATCATTCAATCATCACATAATGCATTTGAAGAAGTATTGAAACATAGGAGAAAGATCAATTTAAGCATGCAATGTTTCAATCAAATTCAAGTCATGAATACCAATGCTTACATATTGTGAGTATGAATTCATGAATACCAAAAGATATTATTTGTGATTCCAATTTAGCAAGATCAAGATCAAGATTCATATGATTCATAAAAAAGCAAATTTATTTTAAATCACCACATAAGGCATGCAAGCTAAAGTGATCGTGTCATTTCTAGGTCATCAAGGCTCAAGAAAAATCAAGACGAACATGATTCATTTAAATGGATTATTTAACACATCATCAAAATCTCATTCATAATTCAAGTGATTCACAAAATATCATGAATTTATCACTTGTCTTTTATTTGAAAAATCTAAAACTTTAGAGAGAGAGATGTTCAAGAAATATGCATTTCTCTTTTAGTGATTTGTATTGATTTCGTATAAACATGCCTTTGTCTTTTTATGTCGAATAGAAACAAGCATAAACGTTCAAGATGTAAAGGCAAAATTTTATCTTAAAAATCATTGAGTTGAAGCATGATAACAAATTTTTAATATTTTCATTTCATCATTATCTATGATGATTTCATAAGATATGATCAATGAAAGCCATCATCATATAAATTCAAAATGCAAGTTTTGTCATTAAAGTCATCAAGACCAAATGCATGAAACACAAAACATCATGATAGTGTTTTTTCTTATTTTATGTATTTCACTTTAAGTTCATTGTTTTCATACGAGTATGCTCATATTTTTCATATAGATCCGAAAAGCAAGTTTCAAGAGAAATCGTTATGACCACAAACATGATACACATTTATTTTCAAAACATTGATTATGATGAGATTCACAAAATTCATGAAATGAGTTCATTAATCTTAATAGAATGAAAAATGCATTTTCATTTCATGCAATTACACATAGGAATGATCAAATCTTTTATGAATACATGTATCAACATTTAAAAACTGAGACATAAGTTTCATCATAAAATCATCAAGATCAACCATATAAAGCATAAAACATCATGGCAGTGCATTTTTCATTTTTATATATTTCAATTTGAGTGAGCATGTTTAGATTTTTCATGCAAGGGCCAAGCATCGTATTTAGAACTGAAAGCATCATCAAAACCACTTTTAATTCTATCATTCTTTCTTTCATTGTCATTAGTTATAATAAATTTTTCTTCTTACATGATTCTAGCTTAGTGTTAAAAAATCAACAGTCATGCTCAAATTTTGCCAAAATCAAGTATTTAAGAAAAGTCATATAGAAATCATCAAGATAAAATTTATGGATTTAATCTTGTACAAGCATTATCACAAATCATGTAAGTATCATTTTAATTTTAAAAACACAAGAAAAGCATGAGATTTTTTTAAAAAAATTATTTCCTACTAACTAAGTTAAGAACTCAAGAAAAACTTCAAGTGATTTCATAAAGCAAGGGGGCTTTTGTTAAGTTGCTTATCTTATAGTCGAAAATCGTATAAGCATAATTTGTCATTTGCCTTTCGGAAGTTCTTGTTTCGTCCTTGGGTTCCTTCCTCTTCTTCTTTGGTGGCCTCTTCTTTCGTTCAGGTTCATTTTTAGTCTTAGATTTTTGTTCAATGAACTTGTTAAAATTCATTGTTATGTGTTCAATGTCCTCATCACTTGAGTCATTACTCAAGTGGTATTCATTTATCTGAAATACTAAATTCTTCCTATTCTTTGGATGGTGGTTCATGTGTTCATCGAGTTCAACATATTCTAAGAAACTCATTTCATATGTCATTAAAGAGCCAATGAGTTCTTCAATAGGTAAATTATTTAAATCTTTAGCCTCTTGTATTGTAGTTACTTTAGGATCCCACCTTTTTAGAAGAGATCTTAAGATCTTGTTGGTGAGTTCAAAATTTAAAAAAAATTTACCAAGTGCTCTTAGACTATTGATGACATCCAAGAAATAGGAGAACATGTCATCGATAGTCTCGCTTGGTTTCATTCGAAAAAGCTCAAATTCGTGTATCAAAATATTAACTTTCAAGTCTTTGACTCTACTCATTCCTTCGTGTGTGACTTCAAGTATATGCTAAATATCGAAAGCTGTTTCACACATAGAAATCCGATTAAACTCAATATTATCTAGAGCACAAAATAAGACATTCATAGCCTTTGCATTTAATGAAAAAGATTTTCTCTCCAAATCCGACCATTCATTCGTTGGTTTAGAGGGAAGTTGAAAGTCGTTTTCAATGACATTCCATAATTTTAAATCTAGAGAAATCAAGAAAACTCTCATTCGAGTTTTCCAATATGTGTAGTCTGATCCATTAAAGAACGGAGGATAAACAATCGAAAAACTCTCTTGAAAGCCGTGAAGAGCCATTTCTCACGGGTGTAAATCCGAAAGAGAAATAACAAGGCTCTGATACCAATTGTTGGGATCTAGAGTGGCACTAAGAGGGGGGGTGAATTAGTGCAGCGGTTAATAATGAAAAATTTTGGTGATTTCGAAAACTTCGTATAATAAAAACACATTTCGATGAAAACCAATTTTGATTGTGCATATTGGAAATACTTGAGCTTGTGAGTGATTGTAAGATGATAAAGAAGAAGTCGGATGATTATAGTAAAATGAAATGGTTTACAGTAAAGTAATTACAAGAATATAAACGCAAACTGATTTACAGTGGTTCGGTTATACAACCTATGTCAACTCCCGATTCCTCTTTACTTGAGGCCACTGGCTTTTCACAAACTATCCTCCTTCCAACGACAGAGGATTCCCTTACAGTGTCTTCTCCTTTTGACGGGCTTAGGAGATAACTCTTACAAGCACTCTCTCCTCTCTTTTAACTTGAAAATAAGTAAGGACTAGAGGAGGGGATTTCTAGATATTTAAACAGAGTTTCTCTACTTTCAAAAGGTATGTGCTTGTGTGATCAACCCAGGGATGGGAGGGGTTTTTACAAGCTCCAATCTGATTCAAACTTAGAGCCAAAAACCTTCCCATCTCGGGTTTACCGGGTACTGGCGGGTACCACAGCCTATCACTAGCGGTACCACCGCTTGTTTGACCTTGACACTAGTGGTACTATCGCTAGTCTGATGGTACCATCGCCTAACACACTGATGTTGTCAGTGTACTAGGTGGTACCACTACCCAAGCTGAGCGGTACCACCGCCTAGGTACTCTGTCAATGGACGGTACCATCGCCCAGTACAACCTGGGGAGCTGGACCTAAGTGGTGCCACCTCCCCGCTCTAGTGGTGCCACTACCAAACAGGTCCAATACTCTTGGTTGGGCCTTAAACCCGGCCCAAATCAATCCAATACCGGGCTCAATTGGCCCCTACCAAGGTTATAGGATTAACACTTAATCCTAAGCCTAATTACATGCTAACTATGAAATTAAAGATATTTCCTAAGCTAATACAAAGTCTGGAAAGTCAAGACTTCTTCTGACGAGCATCCGGTGAACATCCAGCGGTCTTCCGATGAACCCTCGGACACCATTCTGTGGACTCCCGGCAAGCTCCTGGACTTCACGACGATCTTGGCAAGTTCCAACGAGCTTCTTTAGCAAGCTCCGATCTTTCTCGGTGAGCTCCGCGTACTTCCGATGAACCTTCTGGTGAACTTCCGAAATCCCTTCGACAAGCTCCCTACTCATTCTCGGCCAGTTCCAACAGCACTCCTGACGAATCTTCAGACTTCCGTTGAACTCTCGAACTTTTAGCAATTCCATTATACTTGACTCCAGCACTTTGTTTTGCTTTATGTCTTCATAGTTATCATAGTTAATCCTACACACATAAACCTTAACTCTAATTCGATCTAGTCAGTTATACGAATCAACCTCCAGTTGCCCGACACGTCATTGGTCGGTGCTACGTCTTGTTCTTTGGCATACCATCCTCTCTTGTGACTTGTTGCCCAAATGGCGGTTGACCTTCGCAACCCCGATATCCTTGGTGCAACACCACTCTTCCTGGGCCAATGCTCAATGTCTGAAGTCTTCTGCCAATCGTCGATCGGACCTCCAGTTCGACGTCCAATATACTGACGTGATCTCTTCCGATGCAACACAGATTCATCCAGTGTTAACTATCTAATCCTGATCGATAGTAGACCTGCGTCACTCAAAACTCAGTCAGACAACAAAACACAATCAATTAGTTTCATCATCATAATCTGATATTCAATAGATACAACCATAATTTCTCTACTCTGAGAAATCCTCAATAAAATAGAGTAGTAGAAAGAAAAAATAGGAGTTTACAAGAAATGGCAAGAACCATGTTGAACGAACAAATCATACCCAAATATTTTTAGGCCGAAGCCGTTAATACAGCATGCTATTGCTAGTCAAATGTGCTAGTCATGCCCAGCAAGCCAATCACATAGGTGATGACACTTGTGACTTGATATGCACTCTTTCTTTTGCTTATTATTATTAGGTATTTTATCACTTTATCTTGCGTGTTGTATATATTGTGATGTTCTTGGATTTGTGTAATGGGAATTGGATCGTGATGAGATTACGATAATGAGATTGATTCACCTTTAAACACATATCCTAAATAATCTCGATCATAGGTTACTCGAGATGGGTATCGAGATAAACGGATAGACTGGTATGCTGTATACCCATCCATATGATGGAGGTGGTTGGTCTCATAGCTACTTGTGTGGAGACACTAAGGATACAGTACATGTGCTCATTAGAGAATGAGTTCACTGTTTGATCCGCTTGCAGAATGCTAGATGGTTATTGATACCTTATATCAGACAATGATTCCATAGTCCCAGTAGTGTATCTGGTCCTTGTTGAATCTCAGATTTTGATGATAAAGTCAATTGATGGTTATTTGATCTAATCCATTTTTGAGATAAGTGTACAGGATTAACTATGATAGAGCAAATTATCGAAGTCAAGTTGTTGGAAGTTCAAGAGTCTACCGGAAGTCCGAAGAATCATCGGAAGTGCTGTCGGAGCCAACCGAGATGAAATCGGGGACTTGCCGAAGGTTTCGGAAGTTCATCGGAAAGATCGTCGGAGGTTCGCGGAGATGACCGAGAAGGTTCGGAAGGGTGCCAAAGACTCGTTGAACTCATCATAGAATCTAGGAGCCTACTGGGAGTCCACCGGAAGGACTCCGAGGGAGTGTCGTAAGTCCGCCGGAAGATCGCCGGAAAGCTCTTCGGAAGATAACTTGATGGTGTCGGTTTAATTTTGCTTTAGAAGTTCATAGTTAGCACTTAATTAGGGTATAGATTAGGTGTTAATCCTGTCTAGACCTGGATTGGGCCTATTGGGCCTTTATTGGGTCAACAATTGGGCGAAGGTTAGGCCCATACAATTTAATTTCAAGAGCGGTAGTAGCCGCTTTGTTGGCCGTAGGCTCAGCGATACACCGCCTCGTGCAAAGCGGTAGCACCGTCGGACCCAGGCGATAGCACCGCCTGTTGACCGTAAACCAGGCAGTAGCAACGCCCCAGGCAGGTGGTGGTACCACCTAACAGGTGGTTGCAACCACCTGTGTCAGGCTGTAGTACCACCAGCACACTGACACACACAATGGTGTGTCAGGCGGTAGTACCGCCTACAGTCCGAAATTTCAAACGAGACCTCTTTGAGCAGGATTTTTGAATCCCAAAAATGCTCTATAAATACCCCTTTACTTCTAGCTGGTTGGGTTACCTTTTTGCAGTGTTAGAATTGAGTCTAAGCTATAGCAAATTCCTACTTTCAATTGCTCAAGTGTTCACCTCCTTCTTCTACTTGTAAAAATTCTGTAAAGTGAGGGAACCTTTGGTAAAAGGTTGTAAAGGAGTGTTTGGTCCTTCCCCTTCAAGAGATTTGATAATGAAAGTTGGGAGCCTCATTGGAGGAGGCTTCAAGAGTGGACGTAAGTCATTTGACCGAACCACTATACATCGCTGCGTACATTTGCTGTGTGAGTGTTTGAATTTCTGTTTCGTAAATTTCTTAGCTGCAAAATTATTGGAATTCTTCTCCCTACTTTTGACTTTATTTACCTGAATTACTTCAAGTTAAAGTTGCTTTAGTTATATCAAGTTTTTATACGAATCTCCGTAATCGGCTTTCAAAATGTCAAGTTTTAATCCGCTGCACTAATTCACCCCTCTTAGTGTCGCTCCAACCTAACAATTGGTATCAGAGTAAGGTTCACTCTCATATTTGGTTTAAAACCCAAGAGAGATGGCCTTTTCCGGCATGCAAGAGGGTCACTCCATTACTCATCCACTTATGTTTAATGAGTCGGATTATACGTATTGGAAGACTCGTATGAGAATTTTTCTTATTTCTATGGATTTTGAGCTTTGGAATATAGTTGAAAATGGTTTTCAAAAATCTTCGCTTCCGATGAGCAAATGGAATGAGTCAGAGAAGAAGGTGTTTGCTTTAAATGCCAAGGCTATGAATGCCTTGTTTTGTGCACTAGACAAAAACGAATTTAATCACGTATCGATTTGTGAATCGGCTTTTGATATTTGGCGAACTCTTGAGGTCACTTATGAAGGCACTAGCCGAGTGAAAGAGTCCAAAATCAACATTCTTGTGCATTCTTACGAGCTTTTTCGAATGAAACCAAGTGAGTCCATTGGAGACATGTACACCCGCTTTACGGATGTCATCAATGGACTCAAGGCTCTTGGTAAAGATTTTTCTAATTTTAAATTAGTAACAAAAATTTTAAGATCCCTTCCGAAATGTTGGGATCCAAAGGTTACGGCCATTCAAGAGGCCAAGGACCTTAAGACTTTTCCTATCGAAGAACTCATAGGGTCTTTAATGACCTATGAAATGACATGCCATGCTCATGATGAGTTAGAGAACCCCCTTCCAAAGAACAGGAAGGATATGGCATTAAGAACTCAAGAAGACCACTTGAAAGGAACATCAAGTGATGAGGACCTTGACGAGGACATTGCACTCTTAACTAGAAAATTTAAAAAATTCATTAAAAAGGGCAAATTTAAAAATGAATTCAAGAACAAACTTGAACCAAATAAGGACCAAGTCATATGTTATGAATGCAAGAAGCCGGGGCACTTCAAAAATGAATGCCCCCGAGCCAAGAAGAAGCAACTCAAGAAGAAGAAGGCATTGAAGGCTACATGGGATGACTCAAGCGATTCCGAGGATGAAGAAGCAAGTATCAAAGAGGAGGCCAACTTCGCTCTAATGGCTTTGGGAGAAGAGGTAAGTGATTTACTTAATGAAGATTTATCTTTCGATGAGCTTTTAATTGCTTTCCATGAATTATTTGATGAATGTAGAACTGTTACAAAAAGCTTCAATTCTTTAAAAAAGGAACATGCTTTATTGCTAGATATGTTTAAGAGTCTTAAGCATGATTCTCTCCCTCTACTTCCATGCTCTAAGTGCAATCATTTAGAAGCAATCAAAAAGGAGAACTTGCTACTCAAAGAAACCTTAAATAAGTTTAAGGTTGGTAGCAAGAGCTTAGACATGATCCTTGCTAACAAGGGACATGTCAGAAATAGATGTGAAATTGGATTCGTGAGTGGATGTCACCGAACTCAAACCACATTCATTAAAGGGCCAACATTACATGTCTCCTCTCATTTAAAATATAATTTTTGTTGCAAATCCGGACATATTGTCTACAAATGTCCATATAGGAAACTTAGCCTAAATAAATTAGTATGGGTTCCTAAAGGATCAATTAGGAACTCATTGAATAATGATAAATTTAGTAGATCAGTTTTTGAGGCACCCAAGTCAAAATGGGTTCCTAAAAACTATCCTTTCTTGTAGACAAAAACACCCACACAAGCTAGGAGCAAGAGATGGTACCTTGATAGTGGATGCTCAAGGCACATGACCGAAAATCCATCTCAATTCTCTAAGCTCTCTAGCCAAGACGAAGGGTTTGTCACCTTCGGAGACAACAACAAAGGTAAAATCATTGGCAAGGGTACTATAGGTAACAAATCAACCTTTTCAATTGATAATGTGTTATTAGTAGATGGTTTAAAACATAATCTCTTGAGCATTAGTCAATTATGTGATAATAGTTATATTGTAAGATTTGAATCTAATGCTTGCATCGTCAAAAAACCACACAATAATACATCTATAATTGCAATCAAGCAAAATAACGTCTACACTATTAATCTTGATGATCTTAGTAGTGAAATATGTTTTTCGGCTTTGAATGAGGATGCTTGGCTTTGGCATAAAAGATTAGGTCATGCTAGCATGAAACTAATCTCTCAAATCATATCTAAAAACCTTGTAAGAGGCATTCCTAAAGTTAAGTTCATTAAAGATAAAGTATGTGATGCTTGTCAACTAGGAAAAAAAATTAAAACTAGCTTCAAGCCAAAAAATCAAATAAGTACCTCTAGACCATTACAATTGATCCATATGGATTTGTTTGGACCAATTGACATAACAAGCCTAGGAGGTAGTAAATATGCCTTTGTGATTATCGATGACTATAGTAGATTCACATGGACCTATTTCTTAGCTCATAAAAGTGATTCTTTTAAATGTTTCTCTAAATTCTATAAACATACTCAAAATGAAAAAGGTTTCATGATTTCATCAATTCGGAGTGATCACAATGGTGAATTCCAAAACCGTGACTTCCAAAATTTTTGTGAATCAAATGGGTATAACCACTTCTTCTCTACTCCAAGAAATCCTCAATAAAATGGAGTAGTAGAAAGAAAGAACAAAAATTTACAAGAAATGGCAAGAACCATGTTAAATGAATATAATCTACCCAAATATTTTTGGGCCGAAGCCGTAAATACGGCTTGCTATGTCATGAATAGGGTTCTAATAAGACTCTTTATCCAAGACCCCTTATGAATTATGGAATGACAAAAAACCTAATGTTTCTTACTTTAAAGTTTTTGGTTGCAAATGCTTTATTTTAAATGAAAAGGATGCCTTAGGAAAATTCGATGCTAAATCTGATGAAGGCATCTTTCTTAGCTACTCTTCCGTTTCTAAAGCTTTTCGTGTTTTTAACAAAAGAACCTTAGTTATAGAAGAGTCTATTCATGTGGTTTTCAATGAAGTTTCCGAAATTAAGAAAAATGATCTTGATGATGATTTTGTTTTTGATAATTTGAATTTAAATGAATCCCCTCCTCAAAATGGCAACTTGGAAGCATCTTCTTCCGAATATTCCTTACCTAAGGAATGGAAGTATGTGGATGCCCATCCTAAGGAGCTAATTATATGAGACACATCAAAAGGGGTTCAAACTCGCTCCTCTCTTAAAAAATTTTGTGTTCATGCCGCTTTTCTTTCTCAAATTGAATCAAAATGCATTGTTGAAGCCTTGAAAGATAATTCTTGGGTTATCGCAATGCAAGAGGAATTTGATAGGACCCTAGCAGGGTTAGGTCCTACTCAACCATGTAGCAGCTAATAAAAACCCTGTGAGAATGTAATAAACCTCACCTAGCTGCCTCTATCCTATAAAGAAGAGAGGCTAGGGTTTATATTTGGGTCTTTGGGCTTCTTAGCCGCTGCCCCCCTTGTTACTGGGCCGGCCCGCTAAGGTTGAGGGTAAATTGAGTAGTTCACTTAGGAAGTAGCCCCTAGGGCTAGGGTTTGGAGCTCTATATAAGCTTGTAGCCTCCACCTCTTTGGAATAAGAAAGATCAATCTACAATTGCAGCCACCAGGCTACTTGGAGGGTGGAACCCCTGTAGCGTTCCAAGGGTTGATCCCCCTCAAAGATCAATCTCCATAGAATTCCTCTCGGGTTCTATCATCTAGTATCAGAGCAGCGATCTTGCTGCTTTTGCTGCCATCCCTACCGCCCACCATCAGCCAAGCAATTTCCACAATTGCTCTTGACGTCATCATCTCCACCGTCATCTCCTGACGTAGATCAAATCAATCTCACATGCGCCACCTCTAATTGTATCGAGATTTGGTATTTTTCTACCACCAATACCTTTTGCTGCTGTAATTTTTCATCTAAAATATCAAAAAGAAGTTTTTCTATTGATCCCTTGCTGCGAATTCCTTGCATCACAAAAGTTACCATCTTTGCGAACGTAGGATTGCTGCAGAAAATTTCAGCCATGTGTTGCTGCCTTTAACCGATCTAATTGTTATCCTTTTTGAACGAAATTTTTTGTGCACCATCCATAGATCATCTTGGCTCCCATCCATGATCGATCTATTGTGGAATTCATTACAAAAACAAATTCGTGTGTTGCTGTAATCTCTCGTCACAAACTGTTGAAATTTTTTGACGAGAATTCTGCTATCGCAAATTGCACCGATTTCTTTCTTGCTTTGCTGCGAAATTTCTTGATCCAATTTGTTATCCTTGTTGCTATCTAAACTAAGATTCTACCATCAAACCCCCTCCTCAAACCCCTAAGTTTTCGCTAGAAATTTCGTCGAGAAACCGCTATTTCTTCGACGACAATTCTGCTCTTATGAGACAGCGCATATAGGCAGCAATTTCTACTGATTTTTGTCAAATCTTTGCTGCGAGCTACCACAGATCTAAAACCCTCTTCCCTAACCTTCATCCACTACCATCTCAGCCCAAAACTCCATCAAATTGTAGCCTCAAACAGCACCCAAAACAGCCACAAAACAAGCCTAAATCGCAGCCTACATTCACCAATCCACCAACCCTTTCAACCATCACTTCTCTCAACCAATACATGCCTTTAACTCGACAGCAAAAATCTTAATATTACAGATTTGGAGACATATGCTATGGCATCCGAGGAGGCAATTGATGCTAAATTCGAAGCCTTCGAGACACGAATAGAGGAGAAGATTCGGACTCTCTTTGCCGAACTTAGTTTGGGTCGACCACCGAGCCCAAAGAAATCACATCAAGGGGAGAGCTCTAATCGAAGAGATGACCTCCAGGAGAGGGGAGGCTCTATGACTGATCCCTACTATCCACGCATGAGGGTGGACTTCCCTAGATGGGAAGAAGGAGACCCGATTGGTTGGATCTCGTACGCGGAGCGATATTTTCGGTATCACAAAACCGCGGACGCATCTATGGTGGAAATTACAGCTATACATTTTGAAGGGGATGCCATACAATGGTTTGATTAGTTTGAACACACTCATGGAGTCCTCTCATGGCAACAATTCAAAGAAGGACTGCTGATCCACTTCGGACCAACAGATTATGAGAACATCGACGGACAACTAGCAAAGATCCGACAAACCTCCACCATCCAGGAGTATCAAACCAGGTTTGACAGATTATCTAATCAAACTCATGATTGGTCTGAAAAATAGTTATTGGGGATATTTATTGAGGGCTTGAAGCCAGAGATCTAGGGAGAGGTTAAAGCACGACAACCGTACACGCTTATGGCAGCCATCTCTTTCGCACAACTTCAGGAGGAGCGATTGAACCACGAAGCCCAGAGGACTAGGGTCACTCCCCGACCAGCAATATTGAAGCCCTCAGCCCCTCCTACTGTCATCTGAGCTCCTGCACCAAAAATGTTGACAAGAGAAGAGCTTCGAGACCGATCTGCCAAGGGGTTATGTTGGCATTGTGACGAGTCATGGAGCCGCGAGCATCACTGTAAAAAGGGGAGACTTCTTGTGATTGAACCAGTGGAAGAAGAGATCAGTGAACAGCTAGAAGAAAGTATTCAACATGAGGATGAAGATGTGGAAGAAGAGCCACAATCGGTCGACTTTATGGTACATGCGCTAGCCGGCTACTCAAATCCGCAAACGATGAAAGTTGGAGGCCTACTCAAACAACAATCAATCACCGTTCTCATCGATACAGGTAGCACTAATAACTTTCTAAACAGTAAAGTTGCTGCTCAGATGGCGCTCCACATTGAAGGTTGCAGCAAGTTCGACGTAAAGGTCGCCGATGGCCGAATCCTAAAATGCGACCAAAGATGCCCGCAGGTGAAACTATTACTACAGGACCAAGAAATTGTTGCCGACTTCTTCCTCCTACCAATTGATGATTATGAGGCTGTGCTGGGCATAGAATGGCTAACGACACTAGGTGATGTTTCTTGGAACTTTTCCAAATTGATTATGAAATTCTATTGCAAAGGTAAACAGGTCACCCTACGCGGGAAGCACGGAAGCAACGTAACCATCGTTTCAACCCAACGAATGGAGAAAGTTTTACACAAGATAAATGGTGGCTTTCTTATGCATCTCCAGCAGCAACCAAAGGGGGAGAAAATAGAAATTAAAAATCAAAATATCACCCAACTGCTTGTTGAATTTGATGATGTTTTTGCAAAACCGCGTGGTCTTCCTCCTACTCGGCAACATGACCACCGAATTCCAATCCTTCCGGGCAAACCACCAGCAAACACTCGGCCTTACCGCTATCCTCATGTCTAGAAGGATGAAATTGAGAAAATCGTGAAGGAAATGCTTGAAACAGGGGTGATTCGACCAAGCTGTAGCCCCTACTCCTCACCGGTGCTACTTGTGCGCAAGAAAGACGGAACTTGGCGGATGTGCGTCGACTACCGAGCTCTAAATGACATCACCATCAAGGATAAGTACCCCATACCAGTGGTGGATGAACTTCTTGATGAATTAAAAGGAGCTCGAGTCTTCATGAAGTTGGACCTTCGATCCGGTTATCATCAAATTCGGGTATGTGAAGGCGACATCCCAAAATCGCTTTCACTCTACAACGAGCATTATGAATTCTTGGTAATGCCCTTTGGACTCACTAATGCTCCTTCAACCTTCCAAAGTCTCATGAACGACATTTTTCGAGCTTTCTTTGCAAATTTGTGCTGGTATTTTTGATGATATTCTCATTTACAGCCCTTCTCTTGAGACTCACTTTCAGCACTTGCGAATTATTCTGACGATCCTTCGAGAGAATACTCTTTTTGTTAAGCTATCAAAGTGCAGCTTTCTCCAGCAAAAAGTAGAGTACCTTGGGCATATAATATCATCAGAAGGAGTGGTCGTAGACCCAACAAAAATCGAAGTAATGCAAGGCTGGCCGAAACCTACGAATATGAAATTGCTGTGTGGGTTCCTTGGACTAACAGGCTACTACCGAAAATTCGTGAAGGACAATGGGAAGATTAGTGCCCCCCTCACTTCTCTACTGAAAAAAGATGCCTTCCTATGGTCGAACAAAGCCTCCGCTGCCTTCGATAGACTTAAGGCAGCCATGACGACAACACCGCAGGTGCTAGCACTACAGATTTCAAAGACCCTTCATCATTGAGGCCGATGCATCCGGAGTTGGAATTGGAGCTGTTCTCATACAAGATGGTCGACCACTCACATACACTAGCAAGGCATTGTCTCCCTCCCATCAAAAAATGTCTATCTATGATAAGGAGATGCTCGCCATTGTGCACTTGCAGAAACAAAGCGGAGACCCTACGATTGGCCGACGATTTCAGATTAAAACCAACCATAGAAGCTTTAAGTACTTTTTGGAGCAGAAGATATCATCCCCGGAGCAGCAAAAATGGGTAACCAAACTTCTAGGATTTGATTATGAAATTATTTACAAAAGGGGAAAGAAAACGTTATTGCAGATGCACTCTCACGGCTCCCTCAAAGAAGCTGAATTTTCAGCTATCTCTCTTCCTCTCTGCCACCGCTTCCTCGAGGGCATTAGGGAGGAATGGAAGAAGGATCCAGAAACCAGCAACATCATCAAAAATTGGAGGAGGATCCAAGTGCAATAGCTCACTATACTTGGGATTCGAGGATCTACGCTATAAAGGTCGTATTGTGCTTATACCAAACTCCCTTGCATCAAAGTCATTTTGCACGAAATGCACTCCACACCTTCAAAGCAGGCACTCTGGATTTCTAAGAACCTACAAAAGAGTGAAGCAAAACTTTTATTGGAAAGGGATGAAAAAAATTATTTCAATCGTAGCACAATGTGATGTATGTCAATAGCAAAAAGTGAAACAGTTGGCGAGTCCAGGGAAACTACAACCACTACCCATACCAGACTCGGTGTGGACTGACATCTCCATGGACTTCATCGAAGGGCTGCCACCTTCCAAAGGTAAAAGCACAATCCTTATGGTGGTTGATCGACTTACGAAATATGCTCATTTTTGTCTTTGTCGTAATCCCTACACTCTTTATTAGTATTGCTCAGATTTTCATAGAAAATATTGTTAAACTGCATGGGATGCCAAGGTCCATTGTAAGTGATCGTGACGGGATCTTCACTAGTAAATTTTGGACCGAGTTATTTCAGCTGGGGCACCAAACTCAAGATGAGCACTTGCATACCATCCACAAACCGACGAAATGTAAGTGGTGAAAGATGTTTAGAGACATACCTTCGGTGTTTCACTAGTGATCGACCAAAGGAGTGGACGAAATGGCTCCCCAGGGCTGAATGGTGGTACAATACTACATATCATTCATCTACAAAATATACCCCATATGAAGCATTATATGGTCGGTAGGCTCTTGTGATTCCAAAGTATGTAATTGGCTCAAGCTAAGGTAGATCAGTCGACCAAGATTTAATTGATAGGGACAAACTCCTACACTACTAAAGGATAATCTCTCTCTGCTCAAGCTAGAATGAAGCGACAGTCGATACGAAGAAGTGAAAGAGAATTTTTAGTAGGAGATTGGGTTTATCTTCGCCTACAACCATACAAGCAATTATCCATCAACACACGAGCCTCCATGAAGCTATCTCCACGTTTTTATGGGCCCTATCAGATCATAGAGCGTATTGGAGCTGTGGCGTACAGACTTAAATTACCCGAAGATGCCAAAATTCACCCTGCCTTCCACGTTTCATGCTTGAAGCCCAAGTTGGGAGAACACGAGACACTCCAGATCCAACTGCCCAACACCACTGATGATGGAAATATTCAAGCCCAACCACAAGCCATCCACGACCGCAGAGTCGTGATACGTCATCGACGTCCCTCTACTGAAGTACTAGTACATTGGACTAATTTACCACTCGAAGATGCCACATGGGAATCATATGAGGAGCTGAAGTCCCAGTTCCCTGAGTTCTTGGAACCCCAACCTTGAAGACAAGGCTGATTTGAAGAGGACGGGCTTGATAGGACCCTAGCAGGGTTAGGTCCTACTCAACCATGTAGCAGCTAATAAAAACCCTGTGAGAATGTAATAAACCCCACCTAGCCACCTCTATCCTATGAAGAAGAGAGGCTAGGGTTTATATTGGGTCTTTGGGCTTCTTAGCGCCCGCCCCCTTGTATTCTTGGGCCGGCCCGCTAAGGTTGAGGGTAAATTGGGTAGTTCACTTAGGAAGCAGCCCCTAGGGCTAGGGTTTGGAGCTCTATATAAGCTTGTAGCCTCCACCTCTTTGGAATAAGAAAGATCAATCTACAATTGCAGCCACCAGGCTACTTGGAGGGTGGAACCCCTATAGCGTTCCAAGGGTTGATCCCCCTCAAAGATCAATCTCCATAGAATTCCTTTGGAATAAGAAAGATCAATCTACAATTGCAGCCACCAGGCTACTTGGAGGGTGGAACCCCTATAGCGTTCCAAGGGTTGATCCCCCTCAAAGATCAATCTTCATAGAATTCCTCTGGAGTTCTATCAGAATTGAACCAATTTGAGAGAAATGAGATATGAAAGCTTATTCCTAGACCAAGTGACCATTTAGTTATCGGTACTAAATGGGCCTTTAGAAACAAGCAAGATGAACATGGTATTGTGGTTAAAAACAAGGCTAGATTAGTGGCCAAAGGTTTTAACTAAGAAGAAGGTATCGATTATGAAGAAACCTTCGCTCCTGTGGCTAGATTAGAAGCCATTAGGATGCTCCTTGCCTATGTTAGTAGTAATAACTTTAAGCTTTTTCAAATGGATGTCAAAAGTGCTTTTTTGAATGGCTTTATTTCCGAAGAGGTTTATGTTGAACAACCACCCGGTTTTGAAAACTCTCTTCTTCCTAATCATGTGTTTAAATTAACTAAAGCTCTCTATGGATTGAAACAAGCCCCTAGGGCTTGGTATGAGAGGCTTAGTTCTTTCTTAATTTCAAATAATTTTACTAAAGGCATTCAAATTTATTAAATATTATTTATTAAATATTTATTAAATATTTAATAAATATTTTTTGATACTACATTATTTTTGAAAATAATTTTCTCATTGTTCAAATTTATGTTGATGATATCATTTTTAGTTCTTCGGATGAATCACAATGTGAATCATTTGCTAAGAGTATGAGTCATGAATTTGAAATGAGTCTAATGGGTGAGTTAAACTTCTTTTTAGGACTACAAATTAAGCAACTTAGTGATGGAATATTTCTTAATCAAACCAAGTATACATTGGAACTATTAAAACGTTTTAACATGGATAGTTCTAAAGCCATCAACACTCCAATGAGTACTTCCACCAAGTTAGACTTGGATGAAAATGGAGAAAATTTTGATCAAAAAACATATAGGGGAATGATAGGTAGCTTACTCTATCTCACTGCAACTAGACCTGATATATCATGTTTAGTATAGGTCTATGTGCAAGATTCCAAGCTAATCTAAGTTATCTCACCTTAAAGTCATTAAAAGAATCCTTAGGTATCTTAAAGGAACTCCTAATCTAGGATTATGGTATCCAAAATCTGATAACTTTGATTTAAAAGCTTATGCGGATGCCGATTTTGACGGATGTAGAATCGATAGAAAAAGCACATCCGGAACATGCCAATTTCTAGGACATGCACTTGTTTCTTGGATATCCAAGAAACAAAATTCTGTTACACTATCTACGGCAGAAGCCGAATATATAGCTGCAAGTGCATGTTGTGCACAAGTTGTGTGGATGAAAAATACTTTAGAAGATTATGGAATTAATTTAAAAAATATTCCAATAAAATACGATAACACAAGTGCTATTTGTTTAACAAAAAATCTCATTCAACACTCAAGAACTAAGCACATTGATATTAGGCATCACTTTATACGAGATCATGTCGCTAATAATGATGTCACTCTAGAATTTATTGATACAAAACACCAATTAGCGGATATTTTCACAAAACCCCTAAATGAAGAACAATTTGACTTCATTAGAAGAGAGTTAGGCATGCTAAATTTGTCCTAATATTTAATATTACATGTTTTTCAAAATATTTAAACTTTTATTTTGATAGGTTCACCTTTATACCTTCAATGATAGATGAAACTCTCATTTTTTAATCATTGATCATGATATTTTATGAAGAACTCATCTTTCGATCGAAAAGTTTTCATGATGTTGCCTTCATGATGTTGTTTTGTTTTATGAAACGGTTAAATTTTATGATTACATATCTTGTTTTATTCTTGAATCTCTTCATGAATTTTGATATCTCTCTCACCTTTTTGTTGATCGGCTTTAATGATATATCCTTTAAACTTACGATCATGGTTTTCATTGTATAAATGATCAAATATCTTTTGGATTTGTCTATCGAGGATGGCATATTCTGGCTTTATGATTTCTGTGTAAAGATTCCTCTTATATATCACTTATGTCACTCTATTTTTATCAAGTCTCACCCTTTCATCAAGTTTATTCATCTCCTTTTTGTTGATGACAAAGGGGGAGAAAAATGTGAAATTGATGACTTGTTGAATGTGACCTTTATAAAATAATTTGATGACTTGATAAATATCATGCATTGTATTAAAAAATACCTTATATAGTGAAAAATATCTCATAAGATTTGTTATTGCAATTCAATTGCTCTTGTCATGCTTTGTGTCAAAAACAGGTTGCAATCCTTAAAAAGTAATGCAATACATTACATTGCAATCGAAATTTATAGTTAAAAGATTCTAACTATATCATGATGTCATCTTTTGATTGATATTACAAGTTTTCATCACATGATTTATCTGATATGGTGTCACACTTTTTCAATCATGAGATCCTTGTTGTAATCTCAAATTTTTTGGTAACTTTTGACGAAATGATAAATGTCATGATATTGCTTACGAATGAAACCTCATGCTGACTGAGCATGATGATAAGTTCAATGCAAGTAACTTATCAGTTTTGGTTGAATTCAAATGTTTTTACTTTCTCATTATATGGCTTATAGATAGGGGGAGTTAAGAATAACTCTGTCATCAATTGATTGTCATCATCAAAAAGGGTGAGATTGTTGAATCTCGGATTTTGATGATAAAGTCAATTGATGGTTATTTGATCTAATCCATTTTTGAGATAAGTGTGCAGCATTAACTATGATAGAGCAAATTACCAGAGTTAAGTTGCTGGAAGTTCAAGAGTCCATCGGAAATTCGAAGGATCATCGGAAGTGCTGCCGGAGCCAACCGAGATGAAATCGGGGACTTGCCGAAGGTTTCAGAAGTTCACCGGAAAGATCGTCGGAGGTTCGCGGAGATGACCGAGAAGGTTCAGAAGGGTGCCAAAGACTCGTTGAACTCACCATAGAATTTGGGAGCCTGTTGGGAGTCCGCCGGAAGGAATCCGAGGGAGTGTCGGAAGTCCGCCGGAAGATTGTCGGAAAGCTCTTCGGAAGATAACTTGATGGTATCGGTTTAATTTTACTTTAGAAGTTCATAGTTAGCACTTAATTAGGGTATAGACTAGGTGTTAATCTTGTCTAGGCCTAGATTGGGCCTGTTGGGCCTTTATTGGGCTGTATTGGGCCGAAGGTTAGGCCCATACAATTTCTGCCAAGGGCACGCAGTAGCACCGCCTGTTGACCATAGGCCAGGCGGTAGCACCGTCGGACCCAGGCAGTAGCACCGCTGCTGACCAGTAAGCCAGCGTAGTAGCACCGCCTGAGGCAAGTGGTGGTATCGCTTGCGGTGTGGTTGCAACCACTGTGTCGAGCGGTAATACCGCCGGATGCCCGAAGCGGTAATCTTGCACAACACTGACACATGCAATGGTGTGTCGAGGCGGTAGTACTGCTAGTGCCAGAGCGGTAATCACGCCTACAATCCAAAATTTCGGACGAGACCTCTTTGAGCAGGATTTTTGAATCCCAAAAATGCTCTATAAATACCCCTTTACTTCTAGCTGGTTGGGTTACCTTTTTGCAGTGTTAGAATTGAGTCTAAGCTATAGCAAATTCCTGCTTTCAATTGCTCAAGTGTTCACCTCCTTCTTCTACTTGTAAAAATTCTGTAAAGTGAGGGAACCTTTGGTAAAAGGTTGTAAAGAGGTGTTTGGTCCTTCTCCTTCAAGAGATTTGGTAGTGGAAGTTGGGAGCCTCATTGGAGGAGGCTTCAAGAGTTGACGTAGGTCATTTGACCGAACCACTATACGTCACTGCGTACTTTTGCTGTGTGAGTGTTTGAATTTCTATTTCGTAAATTTCTTAGCTACAAAATTGTTTGGAATTCTTCTCCCTACTTTTGACTTTATTTACCTGAATTACTTCAAGTTAAAGTTGCTTTAGTTATATCAAGTTTTTATATGAATCTCTGTAATCGGCTTTCAAAAAGTCAAGTTTTAATCCGCTGCACTAATTCACCCCCCCCTCTTAGTGCCGCTCCGAACCTAACAGTCCTTAGACTTGAGGCACCAAGGATGTATTGTATGAGTACTCCACTCTTTGATGTCGGACTTATAGATTTGGAAGTTCCAGATCTAGTACAACTGGTTATTGGGAGTAGTAGCCAACCTTACGAGGGCTATTAAGTGTCAATAGAGGATCATCCGCTCTCGGTATCATGAGAGAAATATCTTATGTATTCTTACTCGAACAAATACTTGGCCAAGGTTATTCGGATTGAAAGAGAAAGAGTTCTCCGAGAGAATCCGACTAGAGCAAGACTCGAGGAGAGACCGTATGGGCCTGACAGCACCATGCCCAATATAGGATCTCTAGGATATTAGATGGATAAGAGACTATAGATACATGGTAACTAAGAATAGATAAGTCCAAAGGATTGGATTCCCCTATATCGTTTAGAGGCTACGGCGTAGTGGCCTAGTACGTCCGCAATCGATGAGTTGGGTGAATCATCATAGAGATAATAATTCATTGAGTCAGAAGAAGTTCTAACAAGATTGACTCATGGCCAACACGATAGTGGACCTAGAGGGTCACACACATATGGTAGGTATTGCAACGAGTAGAGGTTCAGATATGAGATATCCATAAGAGCCCCTAACTTATTGGATATCCGTTAAGCCGTTGAATTATTGGATCCTAAGATGAGATCCAATAAGAGCGCTGATAAGAGATTATTGGGTAGAGACCCACTAATCCAAGAGGTTTGGGTAATTGGATGGAGATCCAATACCCAACAGGGCAAGATCCATTAGGGTTGACAGGGGACCTCTATAAATAAGAGGGAATCAAAGCTGCATAGACTGGGGGTTCTCTTGGTAGCCATATTCTATTCTCCTCTCCCAAGAGAGGAGCATCATTGTAGTTCCTACCGTGTGGATATCGCTAGAGAGGAGGACGTTTGACCTTCTTCATCCTCTCCTACAGATCTACAAGGATTCAGGGATATACAATCTCCCTAGGTACTTACTTTTACATATGCAATTTTTGCAGATTTATTTTTCATGCATCGATCTTCGTATGATGAGGAAACCTTTCTGTGAAAATCTAGGGAGTTTTATTTTTCTGTACTTTCACTGCACATGAGATGTCGTCCCCCTAGATTCCCAACAATGGTATCAGAGCCAGGTTGTTCGTGCGAAGATCGGATCTTAAACTACATGTAGTATGATTTAAGACAATTTGGTCATCAAAATCGTTGGTGCAAAAGTGGTGAGCAAGGGCAGCAACTGTTGCTACCCTTGGGCCAAAGGCTGCTTGCGCCTTAGCCTGCCGAAATAACTTTGTGGGCAAAGCGTTAAAAGTGCCTACATCGGCGGCCTGCTACCTGCCTGCAAGGGGCGGGCGGCGCCCGCAAGGGCAACGCTGCCTGTGAGCATTGCCCAGAAGGGGCAACACTGCTTGGTGCTTTGCACTGCGAGCGGCACCACGTGGGCAACTCCAAGAAGCGGCGAGACACCAGCGAGGGCAACGACGGCTGCGGGCGCTACCCCACAAACGCAGCAGTGAAGCAAGAGGTTAGGGTTTTGGGCAAAAGATAGTTTTGCCCCTAAGAATTTATGAAATTTTAATTTTATCCCCTATGGTCGAATGACCAAAATACCCCCTCAAAATTTAGAAAATTTCCTATATATCCCTATTTTCATTAATATATATATATATATATATTAAATATTTTAATTAACTATTATTATTTATCTAGTAGTCCTATATAATAACATATACATGTGATATATAATGTGGACAGATGATCATGGACCATGTGATATGATATGTGTAAATGTGATTATTATTATTGGGGCTTGCGAGCCTCTATTTTTTCTCATTTATTGTCAGGCCTGCGTGCTTGTAATTATACTGTAATTACATGAGGCATAACGGGAGTGTGGAAGCGATAACGGGACCGATGAGGTCGAGACGGACGATCTGACGCATGGAGATGCATTGAGATGCCGACGAAACCGACGAAGCGAGATGGACAATCATAGGGCATAGAGATACACTGAAGTACACATAGATCTTGATGTGAGTGATTGGGCCCACTGGTTCGGGCCTGATCACATTAGGATGTGGTCCATGATCATCTGGTGTGATTGCTCATATGATGTGTGATTGATTATACACCTTCTAAATATGTATATATATTTGCATGCGATGTAGATATATATATTAAATATGTATGTGTGTGACACATTATGTTAGGAGACCAAATTAAAAATCCCCTCTCTTAATAACATTAAATCGGTAAACGTGAGGTAATTAGATTAACCCACGTGGCCTTCCATCTTTATATGTAGGAACTGATTCCCGGTGTAGGTTGAGTTGGTCGTGTTGGGATCTAGAGTGGCACTAAAAGGGGCGGTGAATTAGTGCAGTAGTTAAGAACGATAAATTTCGGTGATTAAAGATGCTTTCAGAAACTTCATATGATAAAATCATGTTTCGATGAAAACCGTGTCGAAAAAGCTCTAACTTAAACTTGAGAACGTCTAGAGAAGATGAATGGTAGTGAACAAGTGAAGCAAAGGTTTGCAGAAATGTAAATGACAATAATAGAAATGTAAACCCGATTTTTATAGTTGTTCGGTCATACGACCTACATCCACTCCCAATTCGTCTTCTCTTGAGGCCATCGGCTTTTCCACTAGTTGTCTTCCTTCCAAGGGAAAAGACCAACTCCCTTACAGCACTCTCCTTTTGACAGGCTTAGGAGGAAACCCTTACAAGCACTCACTCCTCTCTTTTTAACTTGAAAATAAGTAAGGACTAGAGGAGGGGATTTCTAGAGATTTAAATAGAGTTTCTCTACTTTCAAAGTATATGTGCTTGTATATTCTAACCAAGGATGGGAGAGATTTTTATAGGCTCCAATTTAATTCAAACTTGGAGCCAAAAAAACTTCCCATCTCGATTTTTTAGGGTACTAATGGTACCACCGCCTATCACTAGCAGTACCACCGCTAGTCTGACTCTGACATTGGGTGGTACCATCGCTCAGTCTAGCGGTACCACTGCCTGACACACTGACACAATCAGTATACTGGGCGGTACCATCGCCCAGCCAACGGTGCCACCGCCCGGTCACTCTGCCCTAGGATGGTACCATTGCCCAGACCACCTGGGAGACTAAACCCAGGTAGTACAACCACCCCAATCTAGCGGTGCCACCGCTAGACAAGGTTCAGCAACCCTATTTAGGTCTTTCATCCGATCCAAACCTGTTCGGGTACGGGCCTAACTGGCCCCTAACAGGGTTAAAGGATTAACACCTAATCCTAACCCTAATTATGTGCTAACTACAAAATTAAAGACATTTCCTAAGCTATTATAAAGTCCAAAAAGTCGAGTCTTCTTCTGACAAACTTCCGGTGGTCTTCCGACGAACCCTCGGGCACCATTCTGCAGACTCCCCGCAAGCTCTTGGACTTCATGATTGATCTTAGCGAGTTCCGACGAGCTTCTTCGGCAAGCTCCGATCTTTCTCGATGAGCTCCGACAGTGCTCCCAACGAATCTTCGAACTTACATTGAACTCTCGAACTCCCAATGATTTCATCGCACTTGACTCCGACACTTTACTTTGCTTAATGTCTTCATCGTTGTCATAGTTAATCCTACACACATAAACCTTAACTCTACTTCGATCTAGGCAGTTACATGAATCAACCTCCAATTACCCGACACGTCATTGGTTGGCGCTTCGTCCAATTTTTCGGCGCATCGTCCTCTCTTGTAGCCTGTTTCCCAATCGATGGTTGACCTCCGTAACCCCGATATCCTTGGTGCAACACCACTCTTCTTGGCCCGATGCCCGATGTCCGAAGCATTCTGCCGATTGTCGACCGGACCTCCGGCTCGACGTCCAATATACTGACGTGATTTCCTCCGGCACAATACTGATTCATCCTATGTCAACTGTCTAATCCTGATTGTGTAGACCTGCATCACTTAAGACGTAGTTAGATAATTAAATACAATCAATTAGTTTCATCATCAAAATTCAAGATTCAACAATCTCCCCCTTTTTGATGATGACAACTAATTGATGACTGACGGAGTTAACCTTAACTCCCGGAGTTTAACAAACTCCTCCTATCAATATGCCATTGATAGAAACCTTGGATTATTCCAAATCCAAAAAACATTCATCAAATTTATAAGAAACATGTTATCAAAAATATCATGCAAATATATAAAACATTCAATTAACATTACATTGTGTGAATTCATCAACCCACTTCTCCTCCTTTATCATCAACAAAAAGAAGTAACATTTAGCTAGTTTAAAAGATATGCAAGTTTACAATCATACTAGCTAGATTTTCATCAACATTCAACATTCAACATTCAATCATGACAAGTTTCTCATGATATGCATGATAGCACTTGTTGTGATGATGTTCATGATAATAAGTTTTTCTATTCTCCTTTGAGAAGTGCAAGCAAACAATATTCAAAGATGTGCAAGTTGCACTTTCTTTGCTTCCTTTGCGATATGCATGCAATTTTGTAATTTCTTTTTCTCTTTTGAGAAGAGCAAGCTTACAAGTTTTGCTTCTTTTGCATGCTAAGAATTTTGCATTCATTTGCAAGCTTGCAAAACCATTCTTCCCCTTTGTCAAAGTCAAAAAGAAAGGGAGGATCAAATACAAAGATTTTCTTTACGTCCTCTTTTCATATCATTTAGCAACTTGCATCAATAAAAATTTTCATCAATCTTCAAATCATGACAACCAATATAAAGAATCAATTCGTGGATACCAAAGATATGATTCATGGTTCATTAAAATTCTTCTTAACAAGATCAAGATCAAGATTTATGAGGTAAAGATAGCAATTTGAAACATTCTCATCAAGATCACATTTTAAAATATTCCAAGTATCAAAATTGAGATGTTAAGATTTGGATTATTTTCTTTCTTTAACCACTTTTTACATCATTTAAATTTGCATCAATCAATCATTCAATCATCACATAATGCATTTGATGAAGTATTGAAACATAGGAGAAAGATCAATTTAAGCATGCAATATTTCAATCAAATTCAAGTCATGAATACCAATGCTTACATATTGTGAGTATGAATTCATGAATACCAAAAGATATTATTTGTGATTCCAATTTAGCAAGATCAAGATCAAGATTCATATGATTCAGAATGAAGCAAATTTATTTAAATCACCACATAAGGCATGCAAGCCAAAGTGATCATGTCATTTTTAAGTCATCATGGCTCAAGAAAAATCAAGATGAACATGATTCATTTAAATGGATTCTTTAACACTTCATCAAATTCTCATTCATAATAAAAAGTGATTCACAAAATATCATAAATAAATTCATCACTTGTCTTTCATGGAAAAATCGAAAAACTTTTAGCGATAGTAAAATTTCAAGAATCATGCATTTCCCTTTTTTTAGTAATTTTTATTGATTTCATATAAACATGCCTTTGTCTTTCTATGTCAAATAGAAACAAGCATGAACATTCAAGACGTAAAGGGAAATTTCATCATAAAGATCATTAAATTGTAACTCATTAAGTATGCAGCATTTTCCAAAATTGATTCAAGAAATTCACATGATTCATTAAATGAGTTCATTAATTTCAATAGGATAGAAAATGTATTTTCATTTCATGCAATTGATCTTATATGGGAATGTTCAAATTTTTGCCAAACCAATGCAAATATCAATGTTCAAGTGCAAGGGGTAAACTTCATCAAAAAGATCATCAAGCATGATACCATCATTTTAATTCCAATGATAATTCTTTTATTCTCAAGATATCGATCTTTTTAACTCATTCAAGAATTATTTAATCATCAAGAAATTTTATGTATCAAATAAAGTACAAAGAGTTTTGATTCATACATTCAGACCATCATCAAAATTTCTTTCATAATTCAAGTGATTCATAGCATACATATATGTGTATCACGTATAAAATCGTAACACATGTTTTGTCATCAAAACCAAAAATACGACATGTCATCAATAAAAAAAATTCCATAAAAATGATTAAAAATATATATATATATGGAGTATCATTAAGCAAAGGACTTGATTCATCATGATAATACATTTTGCTTCCCCTTTTTTATGTGTTTCAATTAAGATGAGCATGTTCAAATTTTTTTACGAGAATGTCAAGCATCACATTTAGAGATGAAAGCATCATTATGGCCACTTTTCTTTCATTTAGAAAGTTTATTGATAGCAATGTGGGTAGTCTTAGCTTTGCAATTTATTTCATAAAGACATGCATCATTGTATCAATCCTAAATTATCATCAAAATCTTTCATTTGGAAAATTTGTGAGAAGCAACATAGATTTGATTACATGTAAGCATGCTCAATTCTTTTGTATAAACGATGTGTATTAAGTTTAAACTCAAAAAACAAATTTTGTAAAACAAATCATTAAGATACACATGATTTTACATTTTCATTATGTTATTATGAAAAGTAATACGGAATTCATCAAGATAAATATTCATTGGATTTAATCTTGTTAGGTGTACAAGCATGAGATGCAATTATCATGATATTAATTTGTGTCAAAATCATACATCAATATTGAGACCGAAAATCGATATGGAAATCATATACATTGAATTGCATTATCACGCATCATACAATCATCATTCAAATTTTTATTTTTCAAAAATTCTAAAAGAAAAAGCAGGATAATTTTTTTTTAAATAATTTTTTTTTACCAACTAAACTAAGCACTCATGAAAAATTTCAAGTAATTTCATAAAGATGTACAAACATTTCGGGTGAGTTTCTTACCTTGTTGTCAAAAACCGTTAAAGCCTAATTCATCTCTTCTATACTTGATTCTTCTTAGCGAGCCTTCTTCTTCTTCTTTGGTGGCCTCTTCTTTCGTTCATGTTCCTTTTTAGTTTTAGGATTTTGTTTAATGAACTTATTAAGATTCATTGTTATATGTTCAATGTCCTCATCACTTGAGTCATCACTCAAGTGGTATTCATTTGTCCGAAGTTCCAAATCCTTCCTGTGCTTTAGAAAGTTGTTCAAATGTTCGTAGTGTCCAAGGAAGCTCATTTCATATGTTATCAATGAGCCAATGAGTTCTTCTAATGAAAAATTATTTAAATCTTTAGATTCTTGTATCGTCGTTATTTTCGGATCCCATCTTTTTAGAAGGGTTCTTAAAATCTTATATACGAGATCAAAATCTGAAAAAGATTTACCAAGAGCTTTTAGACTATTAACGACATCTATGAAACGGGTATACATATCGCCGATAGACTCGCTTGGTGTCATTCGGAGGAGCTCAAAATTATGCAATAAAAGGTTTACTTTCGAGTCTTTGACTCTATTAATTCCCTCGTGCATGATTTCAAGTATCCGCCAAATATCAAAAGCCGTTTCGCATGAAGAAATCCGATTGAACTCATTTTTATCCAAAGCACAAAATAAGGCATTCATAGCCTTTGTATTTAAAGAAAAAGATTTTCTCTCCAAATCCGACCATTCGTTTGTCGGTTTAGAGGAAAGTTGAAAATCATTTTCAATAATATTATATAAATCTAAATTCATAAAAATCAAGAAAACTCTTATTCGAGTTTTCCAACAAGTGTAGTCCAAACCGTTAAACAACGGAGGACGAATAATCGAAAAATCCTCTTGAAAGCCATGAAGAGACATTTCTCATGGGTGTGAATTCGAAAAAAAAATAACGAGGCTCTGATACCAATTGTTAAGTCTAGAGCGATACTAAGAAGGGGGGTGAATTAGTGCAGTAGTTAAGAATAATAAATTTTGGCAATTAAAGATGCTTTCAGAAACTTCGTATGATAAAATCACGTTTCGATGAAAACCATGTTGGAAAAGCTCTAACTTAAACTTGAGAATGTCTAGAGAAGATGAATGGTAGTGAACAAGTAAAGTAAAGGTTTACATAAATGTAAATGACAATAATAGAAATGCAAACCTGATTTTTATAGTGGTTCGATCATATGACCTACGTCCACACCCAATTTCTCTTCTCTTGAAGCCACCGACTTCTCCACTAGTTGTCTTCCTTCCAACAGTGAAGACCAACTACCTTACAGTAATCTCCTTTTGATGGGCTTAGGAGGAAACCCTTACAAGCACTCACTCCTCTCTTTTTAACTTGAAAACAAGTAAGGACTAGAGGAGGAGATTTCTAGAGATTTAAATAGAGTTTTTCTACTTTCAAAATGTATGTGCTTGTGTATTCTAACTTGGGATGGGAGGAGTTTTCATAGGCTCCAATTTGATTCAAACTTGGAGCCAAAAAAACTTTCCATCCCGGTTTTTCAGGGTACTGGCGGTACCACTACTAGTTTGACTCTGCCATTGGGCAGTACTACCGCTTAGTCTAATAGTACCACCGCTTGACACACTGACATGGTTAGTGTACTGGGCGATACCATCGCCCAGCCAACGGTGCCACCGCCCAGGCACTCTGCCCCAGGGCGGTACCACCGCCCAGTCTGGGCAGTACCACCACCCAGACCACCTAGGAAGCTGAACCCAAGTGGTACCATCGCCCCAGTCTGATGGTGCCACCGCTAGACAGGGTTCAGTAACCTTGTTTGGGCCTTCATCCGGCCCAAATCTATCCGAGTATGAGCCTAACTGGCCCCTAACAAGGTTAAAGGATTAATACCTAATCTTAACCCTAATTATGTGCTAACTACAAAATTAAAGACATTTCCTAAGCTATTACAAAGTTCAAAAAATCAAGACTTCTTCTGGTGAGCTTTTAACGGTCTTCTGATGAACCCTCAGACACCATTCTATGGACTCCCGGCAAGCTCTTGAACTTCATGATTGATCTTGGGAAGTTCTAACAAGCTTCTTCGACAAGCTTCGATCTTTCTCAGCGAGCTCTGACAACGCTCCCAATGAATCTTCAGACTTACGTTGAACTCTTGAACTCCCAACGATTTCATCACACTTGACTTCGGCATTTTACTTTACTTAATGTCTTCATCATTATCGTAGTTAATCCTGTACATATAAACTTTAACTCTACTTTGATCTAGTCAGTTACATGAATCAACCTCCAGTTGCTCAGCATATCATTGGTCGGTGCTTCGTCCAATTCTTCGATACATTGTCCTCTCTTGCAACCTATTGCCCAATCGGCAGTTGACCTCCGTAACCCTGATATCCTTGGCGAAACACCACTCTTCTTGGCCCGATGCCCAATGTTCGAAGTATTCTACCGATTGTCGACCGAACCTCCGACTCGACATCCAATATACTAACGTGATTTTCTCCAGCACAACACTGATTCATCCTATGTCAACTATCTAATCCAGATCGTGTAGACCTACATCACTCAAGACGCAGTTAGATAACTAAACACATTCAATTAGTTTCATCATCAAAATCCGAGTTTCAATAGGTCGAGTCTCTCAAGACTCACCTATATCGCATTTCGCTATCTTATCTATGACACAGAGATGTCACCGGTGACCTGAGGACATGGTATGCTTAGTCGAGTCCCTCGAGGGTATATCATCGAATCAGACTCATCTTGGAACGATGGTGATGACTGAACCAAACATCATGGTTGGTCGAGTCCCTCAAGACCATGGTGGTTCGGAGGCCGAATAGGACGAGAATCACAAGAAGTTATGATTGGCAAGAGTTGTATGACTTTATGGGCTTAACGTGATTGGCCAAATCCCTCGAGGTTATATTAAGATATCGATTGGATCCCGATCCCTACTAGAGATCCGTCGGTGGTCTCCGATTCATATACTAGAGGGTGTTGTGTGTCTTGTGAAAAATTAGTGGGAGAACATTAAGAAAGAAGTTCTTATCTTAATTATTTAATTTTTGCAAAGTCTACATGTTATTTAATTCTGCTACATCTTTAATTTCAGAAAAATATAGCTTTCAAATCCTTTATGTGGTATATTTGATGTCAATTGCCTCATTGGTCCAAATTATATGGATTGGCTTCGTAATCTGAGAATCATTCTCATGACGGAGAAAATCACGTACGTCCTTGATATAGTGATCCCTACACCTAATGAAGGGGCAAGCGATGATGAGATCGCTCGTTATGTGAAGTACATAGATGATTCCACTCTTGCTCAGTGTTATATATTGGCCTCTATGACTACTGAGTTACAAAGATAGCATGAAAATACGAATGCTAATTCCATACTCTTGTATCTCCGCAAACTATTTGAGGAATAGGGAAGAACTCAACAATATGAGATATCAAAGAGTCTTTTCCGTGCCAAGATGACTGAGGGGACACCGATTTAAAACCAAGTCCTTAAGATAATTGTGTAGATCAAGAAACTCACAAGTCTGAGAATGGTCCTAGAGGATAACCTGTGTGTGGATCTTGTGCTTCAGTCCCTACCAGATTCCTTTTCTCAGTTTATAATGAATTTTAATATGAACAAGCTTGAGATGACCCTCCCAGAGCTCCTCAATATATTGAGAGAAGCAGAGAGCACTATTAAGAAAGAGAAGTCAGTTCCCTATGCTGGTGAGACCAGAAAAAAAAAGAAGGCTGAGAAGTCCCTTAAGAAGGGTAAGGGAAAGGGCAAAATGGGTAAGGCAAAGGTTGCCAAGAAAGACCCAATAAAGAACAAAGGCCAGTGCTTCCATTATAGCAAAAATGGGCATTGGTAGAGGAACTGCAAAGAGTACCTTGCAGAGAGGATGAAACAGAAGCTTAGAGAAGCTTCAGGTATATTCATGATCAGTCTTCATTTGTCAGAATCTTATGATAACACATGGGTATTGGATACCATAAGTGCTTATCATATCTGCAATTCACTGCAGGTTCTGGCAGGACCTAAGATATTGAAGAGAGGTGACATAGACCTTAAGATGGACAATGGAGCAAAGGTTGCTATAGTGGTTGTTGGCAAGGTCACCTTACATCTGCCTAGTGGAACTATTATCATATTAGATGTATGTTATTATGTTCCTTTTATTATCAAAAATATTATTTTCATTTCATGTTTGATAGTTAGTGGATATAAATTAGTTTTTGAGAACAATGGTTATTTAATAGCATTAGATGATGAGATCATCATGAGAGGAACATTGCATAATGATTTATTTATGCTAGATACAGCTCCACATATCATGAGTGTGAGTCTAAGAGAAAACAAGAAGAGATAAATAATGCATATCTGTGGCATTATAGGCTAGGTCACATCCATGAGGGAAGAATTCAAAAGTTGCTGAAGAATGGATATCTAGATCTATTTGACTATGAGTCATATGCGACTTGCGAACCTTGCCTTCGGGGAAAGATGACCAACTCTCCATTTAGTAGAACTGGAGAGAGAGCCACTGAGTTACTGGAACTCATACATAGTGACGTATATGGTCCCATGTCGACTCATGTCATAAGTGCTTACTCCTACTTTATTACTTTCACTGATGATTTCTCAAGATACGGACATGTGTACTTGATGAAATACAAGTCTGAGGCTTTTGAGAAATTCAGGGAATATAAGAATGAAGTGGAGAATCAAATTGAAAAGAGTATTAAAACCCTTCGATCAGATCGAGGAGGTGAGTACTTGAGTATAGAGTTCACCCAGTTCCTCAAAGACTATGAGATTTTATCCCAGTGGACACCTCTTTATACACTGCAGCTTAATGGTGTATCAGAAAGGAGGAATCATACATTGTTAGACATGGTGTGTTCTATGATGAGTTTTGTCGATCTACCCATCTCATTCTAGGGATATGCCATAAAGACCACAGCTTACCTTCTGAACAGATTCCAACTAAGTCAATAGTGTCTACTCCATATGAGATATAGAATGGGAAGAAGCCTGATCTTAAGGTTGTTAAGATTTGGGGCTGTCCTGCCTACGTCAAGAGATACAACCCCGATAAGTTGGAATCCAGGACAAAATTATGTAAGTTCGTGGGATACCCCAAGGAAACTTGTGGGTATTATTTTTATCACCTTGAGGACCAAAAGGTCTTTATAGCCAAGAGAGCAGTGTTCCTTAAGAAGGAACATATTCTTGGTGGAGATAGTGGGAGCATGATAGAGTTGAGCGAGGTTGGAGAACCTAGCTCAAGCACCATTGCACATCCAGAGTCTGTTCAGATACCTAGCACAAAAGTTCCAACTTTACGTAGGTCCGGTAGAATATCTCATCCTCCTGAGAGATAAGTGGGACATATCAGAAGAGAGGATGTTGAGGATATTGATCCTCAGACCTACGAGGAGGCTATTATGAGCATAAACTCCAGGAAATTGCAAGAAGCCATGAATTCAAAAATGGATTCCATGTACTCCAATAAGGTTTAGAACCTAGTTGATGCACCTGAGGGTATCATACCATTTGGCTACAAGTTGTTCTTTAAGAAGAAGATCAAAGTAAATGGAAAGGTAGAGACCTATATAGCAAGGCTAGTGGCTAAGGGGTATCGTCAAAGGCAAGGTGTTGACTATGACGAAATTTCTTACCCGTAGCCATGCTAAAATCTATTCGAATTCTATTGGCTATTGTAGCACACAATGATTATAAGATCTGGCAGATGGACGTCAAAATCGCATTCCTCAATGGTAACCTCAAGGAGGAGGTGTATATGATACAGCTTGAGGGATTCATGTCCAGGGATAACCCAGATAAGGTGTGTAGGTTGCTTAGGTCCATCTATGGACTGAAGCAAGCTTCCCAAAGTTAAAACATAAGATTTAATGAGGCAATCAGATCTTATGACTTCATTAAGAACAAAGATGAGCCTTGTGTGTACAGGAAGGTAAGTGGAAGCACTATCACCTTTTTGGTATTATATGTGGATGATATCCTGATCATTGGGAATGATGTAGGAGTGCTCTCCACAGTAAAGGCTTGGCTATTTAGGCACTTCTCCATGAAGGACTTAGGGGAAGCATCCTACGTATTGTTAATACGGATCTATAGAGATAGATCTAAGAGGATGCTTGGCTTGTCCCACTCTAGGTACATAGACACCATTATCAAAAGGTTTGGCATGAAAAATTCCAAGAGAGGTCTCATACTAATGAGACATGGAATATCACTTTCCAGGAGTATATCCCCAAAGACTCCTGAAGAAGGACATACATGGATAGGATACCATATGCCTCAGCGATAGGATCTATCATGTATGCTATGCTATGTACCAGGCCTGATATAGCACATGCTTTGAGTGTCATGAGCAGGTATCAGGCAAATCCAGGCTTGGAGTACTGAAAAGCAGTAAAATACATCCTTAAGTACTTGAGAAGGAATAAGGATCTTTTATTGGTATATGGAGGCAGTAGCCTTAGGGTTGACGGCTATATGGACTCGAGCTTCTAGTCTGATGTCGATGATAGCAAATCTAATTCAGAGTATGTGTTCACCCTGAATAGAAGAGCAGTATGCTATAAGAGTTCCAAGCAAGACACTATTGCTCTGACTCGACCACAGAGGCGGAATACATTACTATGACAGAGGTAGCAAAAGAGGGAATCTGGATGAAGAATTTCATCATAGATCTAGGAGTTGTCTCAGGCAGTGAGGAGTTGATTCCCTTATATTATGACAACTACAGGGCGATTACTCAAATAAGGGAACCTGGGTCTCATCAGAAGTGTTCTGAAGAGGTTTCAGATTATTAAAGAGATCGTGGCCCGAAGAGATGTAGTAGTGAAAAGAGTTCCATCCGAAGATAACATTGCAGATCCACTGATAAAGCCATTGACTTAGATTATCTTTGAGTGTTACAGGGGCTTGATGGGAATTAGGCATGTAGGTGATTGGCTTTAGACCAAGTGGGAGATTACTAGTCATATGTGCCCTGCAAGTCAATCACATGGGTGATGGCACTTGTGACTTGATATACACTTTTTCTTTTGCTTATTATTATTAAGTATTTTATCACTTTATCTTATGTGTTACATATATTGTGATGTCATTGGATCTGTGCAATGGGAATCGGATCGTGATGAGATCATGATAATGAGACCGATTCACCTTTAAACATAAACCCTAAATAATCTCGATCATAAGTTACTCGAGAGGGACATCGAGATAACCGATTATACTAGTATGTTGTATACCCGTCCATATGATGGAGGTGGCTGGTCTCATAGCTACTAGTGTGGAGACACTAAGGATATAATACACGTGCTCATTAGAGAATGAGTTCACTGATTAATCCGCTTACGGAATGCTAGATGGTTATCGATACCTCACGTCAGACAGCGATTCTATAGTCCTAGTAGTGTATCTGGTCCTTAGACTTGAGACACTAATGATGTCATGTATGAGTACTCCACTCTTTGATACCGGACTTATAGGTTTAGAAGTTCCAAATCTAATACAGCCGGTTACTAGGAGTGGTAGCCAACCTTACGAAGGCTATTGAGTGTCAATAGAGGATCATCCACTCTCGGTATCATGAAAGAAATATCCCATGTATTCTTGCTCAAATAAATCTTTGGCCAAGGTTATTCGGATTGAGAGAGAAAGAGTTCTCTGGGAGAATCCGACTAGAGCAAGACTCGAGGAGAAACCATATGGGCCTGACAACACCATGCCCGGTATAGGGTCTCTGGGATATTAGATGAATGAAAGACTATAGATACATGGTAACTGAGGACAGATAGGTCCAAAGGATTGGATTCCCCTATATCGTCTGGGGACTACGGCGCAGTGGCCTAGTACATCCATAGTCGATGAGTCGGGTGAATTATTATAGAGATAATAATTCACTGAGTCAGAATGAGTTCTAACAAGTATGACTCATGGCCAACTTGATATTGGGCCTAGAGAATCACACACATATGGTAGGTGTTGCAACGAGTAGAGGTTCGGATATGAGATATCCGCCGAAGCCCCTAACTTATTGGATATCTATTAAGCCCCTGAATTATTGGATCCTAAGATGAGATCCAATAAGAGCTAATAAGAGATTATTGGATAGAGACCCACTAATCCAAGAGGTTTGGGTAACTGAATAGAGATCCAATACCCAATAGGGCAAGATCCATTATAATTAACAAGGAGCCTCGATAAATAGGAGGAAATCAAAGCTGGTGGTTCTCTTGGTAGTCATCCTCTATTCTCCTCTCCCAAGAGAGGAGCATCATTACCATCCCTATCGTGTGGATACCGCTAGAGAGGAGGACGCTTGACCTTCTTCATCCTCTCCTATAGATCTGCAAGGATTCAAGGATATACGATCTCCCTAGGTACTTTCTTTTACACATGCAGTTTTCGTGGATTTGTTTTTCATGCACCGATCTTTGCATGACAAGGAAACCTTTCTGTGGAAATCTAGGGAGTTTTGTTTTTCTGTTCTTCCGTTGCGCATGAGATGTCGCACCCCCTGGATTTCCCAATAGCTATGTCATAAATAGGATTTTGGTAAGACCATTACTTTGAAAAACTCCTTATGAATTGTGGAATAACAAAAAACTCAATATTTCATACTTTAAAGTTTTCGATTATAAATGTTTTATCTTGAATGAAAAAGATGCCTTAGGAAAGTTTGATGGAAAATCCGATGAAGGCATTTTTCTTGGTTATTCTCCTATTTGGAAAGTCTTCGTGTCTTTAATAAAAGAACTTTGGTTATAGAAGAATCTATTCATGTTGTCTTTAATGAAGTTTTCAAATTTAAGAAAATTGATTTTAATGATGATCTTGATTTTGATGCTTTGAATTTAAATAAAACCTCTCCTCCCACTAGCAACTTGGATACATCTTTTTTCAAAACATCCTTACCTAAGGAATGGAAGTATATAGATGCTCATTCTAAGGAGCTAATCATAGGAGACACATCAAATGGTGTTCAAACTCGTTCTTCTTTTAAAAAAAAATTTATGTCAACGTCACTTTTCTTTCTCAAATTGAATCTAAATGCATTAACGAGACCTTGAAAGATGATTAATGGGTTATCGCAATCCAAGAAGAGTTGAATCAATTTAAGAGAAATGAGGTATGGAAGCCTATTCCTAGACCTAGTGACCATTTAGTTATTGGTACTAAATGGATCTTTGGAAATAAGCAAGATAAATTTGGTATCGTGATTAGAAATAAGGCTAGATTAGTAGTCAAAAGTTTCAACCAAGAAGAAGGTATCGATTATGAAGAAACCTTCACTCATAATGGCAAAATTAGAAGCCATAAGGATGCACCTTGCCTATACTTGTAGTAATAATTTTAAGTTATTTCAAATGGATGTTAAAAGTATTTTTTAAATGGCTTTATTTCTAAAAAAGTATATGTTGAACAACCATCCGGATTTGAGAACTCTCTTTTTCATAATCATGTGTTTAAGTTATGTAAAGCTCTCTATAGATTAAAACAAGCCCCAAGAGCTTGGTATGAGAGACTTAGCTCCTTTTATCCAAAATAATTTCTCTAAAGGCAAGGTCAATACTATATTATTTATTAAAAAATTTAAAAATAATTTTCTTGTTGTTCAAATTTATGTTGACAATATTGTTTTTGGTTCTACAAATGAGTCCTTATGCGAATCATTTGCTAAGAGTATGAACCAAGAGTTTGAGATGAGCTTAATGGGTGTACCAACTTTCTTTTTAGACTTACAAATCAAACAACTTAGTGATGGTATTTTTCTTAATCAAACCAAATATGCATTAGAATTGCTAAAACAGTTTAATATAAATAGTTCAAAGACTATCAATACACCAATAATTACCTCCACTAAGTTAGACATGGATGAAAGTGGAGAAAGCTTTGATCAAAAAACTTATAGAGATATGATAGGTAGTTTACTATACCTCACCGCAACTAGACCGGATATCATTTTTAGTGTAGGACTTTGTGCTAGATTTTAATTTAATTCTAAGCTATCTCATTTTAAAGTTGTTAAAAGGATACTTAGATATCTTAAAGGAACCCCTAATCTAGGTTTATGGTATCCAAAATTCGAAAACTTTGAACTAGTTGCTTATGTTGATATCGATTTCGACAGATGTAGAATAAATAGAAAAAGTACAATCGAAACATGTCAATTTTTGGACCATGCACTTGTCTCTTAGTCTTTCAAAAAATAAAATTTGGTTGCACTATCCATAATCGAAGCCGAATACATAGCAGCAAGTGCATATTGTGCACGAGTTGTATGGATGAAAAATACATTAGAAGATTTTAGTATTCACTTAAAAATATTCTCATAAAATGTGATAAAACAAGTGTAATATGTTTAGTAAAAAATCTCATTTAACACTCTAGAACTAAACATATTGACATTAGGCATTACTTTATATAAGATCACGTAAATAATCATGATGTAACCATAGAATTTATTGATACGAAACATTAATTAGCTGATATTTTTATGAAACCCTTAAATAAAGAATAATTTGATTTCATTAGAAGGGAATTAGGTATGCTAAATTGTCTGAATGCATGAGTTTGTTCTATGTCTTTTCCGAAATTTGTCAATTTCATTTTTATCTTCCTCCTATCCTAGTATCATCCTCTTGATTTTTTGTAAATGGAGCTTTCATGAATTTATTTCATTTCTATCTTCTCATATTTTGGTATTGAATTTATTTCATGAACTCTTGATAACCTTGATTTTATCATTTGATACTCTTAAATCCCTCACTCATGGATTTTAGTGACTAATGTATTTTTCACGGATTTCACTCTTGTGAATTTTTGATAAGAAATTAATTTTGTTGACTTGTGAATTCTAGCAATGATTTTGAATCTTATTCATAAAATTTATTCGATAGAAATGGCATTCACGAAGTTTTATTTATGGAATTTACTTGATAAAAGTGACATCCATGGATTTTATAGAAATATCATTTACATCATGAAGTGATACACTTGACTCTTGTATGAAATTTTATATCACTGACTTTCTTCTCTTTATTCACATCTTTATATCATGAGTTCTTTAAGAAAAGAAGTTTTATGAATCTTTAATAGCTTGATTGATTTATTTTCCTTCTACTTCATGAATTTTATTTGATAGAAATATGGATTTCATTCACATTTTTAGCTCTTATTGTGAATTTCTCTTGATGAAATGAATTTTCAATCACTAAAACAGATTATTTTTCTTGTATTATTCATGGACTTTTCAATCACTCGAACGGTTTTTTGGGATTTTTGCCAAATCTCTGTTCTTCTTGATAAATGCACTATTCATGGTTTTTTTTTCCTTCTCCCTTTTCTCTTTCAAGAAGAATCCGATCACATTTGCTTGCATAAAATTTGCTTGCGCAAAACTTGCAATATTGCATTTGCTTGCATAAAATTGGCTTGCATAAAATCCGATCGCAATTGCATTGCCTATCTCCTTTTTGTTGATGACAAAGGGGGAGAAAAGTGGCAAATTGATGAAGACTTGGCATATTGATGAATGAAAACTTAAAATGTATCATGATTGGTATTACTTGATTACTTGAAATATGCATTATATCATAGAAGCATAAAAAGAATCATAAGTATCGTAAATGTATTGTAAATGCTTGAATATATCATGAATGCTTGAAACGCATCATAAATGCTTGAAATGTAGCATGGATACTTGAAAAAGTTTCATACTTAAAATCATGCTTATTATCATACTTGATTCGGTATCAAAATGATGAATGTCTATTGTTTTGATTTGGTATCGAACTTATCATGCTACTTGAAATTGGTATTGTACCTCAACACGATAAATTATCATTTGATATCATATTTGAAGTTTGTACAATGCTTAATTTCCTACTTGCAATTGGTATCATGGCTCGGAATGATGAATTGGTATCATGGCTTGCAATTTGAAGTTTGTATCATACTTAGAAATGATGATTATCCATCATTTGGTAGGTGTTATGAAGAGCAGAGGTTCAAATATAAGATATCCGTCAGAGTCCCTATCTTATCAAATATCCAATAAACCCCTATATTATTGGATCCCATGGATGAGATCCAACAAGAGCTAATAAGAGATTATTGGGTAGAGACTCATTAATCTAATAGGCTTGGGTAATTGGATAGAGATCCAGTACCTAGTAGGGCATGATCCATTAGGGTTAACAGGGGACGTCTATAAAAAGGAGGGAACCAAAGGTCCATAGGCTAGGGATTTCTGGTAGCCACCTCCTATTCTTTTCTCCCTAGAGAATAGCATCTTTTAGCCCCTACCATGAGGATCACCACTAGTGAGGAGGGCGCTTGACCTCCTTCATCCTCCCCCATGGATCTGTAGGAATCTTAAAGATATACGATCTCCCTAGGTACTATCTTTTTCATGTATGTAATTTTCTGATTCATGAATTTTTACGCATCAATCTTCACACGATGATGAAACCTTTTCATGAAAATCTAAGATTTTATTTTATTTTTTTATTCTTCCACTGTGCATATAATGTTGTCCTTAGATTTTCTAACAATGGTATCAGAGTTAGGTTATTCGTGTAAAGATTGAATTTTAACTACATGTGTTGTAAATTAGATAGGCTTTTGATGTGAAAATCATTGACGCATGAAATTAGAGAGACATAATTTGTCATGTGACAAATGAGAAGCAAAAGCTTAACTATCTCAACAAGCAAAATTTGCAAACTTACACATTTCAAAAGAGAAGCAAGAATTGCTAGCTTGCACTTCTCTAAAGAGAAGAAAGAACTTACTAGCTTGCATATTCTAAAGTGATGAAAAATTTGTTAAATTGCTAGTTTTACTTCTCCTTTTTGTTGATGACAAAGAGGGAGAAGATATGATGATCATGCAAAAATGATGTATTAAAATTATGATTATGCATGAAATATCCATGATTTTGTTTGATTTCAAAGTCTCTATCAATATGGCATATTGATAGGGGGAGTTAAGGTTAACTCTGTCATCAATTAGTTGTCATCATCAAAAAGAGAGATTGTTAAATCTTAGATTTTGATAATAAAACTAATTGATAAAGTTTATGATCTAATCTATGTTTTGAGTAACACAGGACTAGCTTCAATCATGGAGAGATAATTAAAGCAGGAAGAATCAATATTGGGCTTGAGTGGAACATGTTAGAAAATTATATGTTGAGCTAGAGGATCGGTCCATATATTGGTAGAAGGCTTCATGCCATGAGTTCGGATATCGGACCAAGAAGAACGAACATTATGCTAAGGAGATCAGAGTTTCAGAGCTCAACATATTGATTGAACAATATGTCGTAGGAGAAGACGATGCGCGGAAGGATCGGACGAAGCGCCGAATGAACCAATGACATGCCGGACAATATTTGATTAATACTTTATAATAATTATTTAGATCGAAGTAGTTTTAAGTTATAATTGTTAGGATTAGTTTGGCACTAAGAGGGGGTGAATTAGTGTAGCAGTAAATTACAATAAGTTCATGTAATTTCAAAAATCTTCATACGATAAAAATCACGTTTCATATTATGAAAGTCGTATCGATGAAATCATATCGGAAAGGCTCTAACTTAAAGAAGTTTGCAGAGATGAGAAAGTAGAGCAGCAATAGAGATGGTTTGCATAAGGATAAACAATAAGAAATAAATGCAAACTCAATTTTTATAATGGTTCGGTCATCCGACTTATGTCTACTCCTGATTCCTCTTCTCTTGAGGCCACCAGTTTTCCACTAATTTATCTTTCTTCCAAGGACCGAAGACAAACTCCTTTACAATGCTCTCTCCTTTTGATAGGCTTAGGAGGTAACCCTTACAAGCACTTCACTCCTCTCTTTAGGTAGAATACAAATGAGGACTAGAGGAGGGATTTCTAAAGTGATGAAAAATTTGTTAAATTGCTAGTTTTACTTCTCCTTTTTGTTGATGACAAAGAGGAAGAAGATATGATGATCATGCAAAAATGATATATTAAAATTATGATTATGCATGAAATATCTATGATTTTGTTTGATTTCAAAGTCTCTATCAATATGACATATTGATAGGGGGAGTTAAGGTTAACTCTGTCATCAATTAGTTATCATCATCAAAAAGAGAGATTGTTAAATCTTAGATTTTGATAATAAAACTAATTGATAAAGTTTATGATCTAATCTATGTTTTGAGTAACACAGGACTAGCTTCAATCATGGAGAGATAATTAAAGCAGGAAGAATCAATATTGGGCTTGAGTGAAATATGTTAGAAAGTTATATGTTGAGCTAGAGGATCGGTCCACATATTGGTAGAAGGCTTCATGCCATGAGTTCGGATATCGGACCAAGAAGAACGAACATTATGCTAAGGAGATCAGAGTTTCAGAGCTCAACATATTGATTGAACAATATGTCGTAGGAGAAGACGATGCTTGCTGGAAGGATCGGACGAAGCGCCGAATGAACCAATGACATGCCGGACAATATTTGATTAATACTTTATAATAATTATTTAGATCGAAGTAGTTTTAAGTTATAATTGTTAGGATTAGTTTGGCACTAAGAGGGGGTGAATTAGTGTAGCAGTAAATTACAATAAGTTCATGTAATTTCAAAAATCTTCATACGATAAAAATCACGTTTCATATTATGAAAGTCGTATCGATGAAATCATATCGGAAAGGCTCTAACTTAAAGAAGTTTGCAGAGATGAGAAAGTAGAGCAGCAATAGAGATGGTTTGCATAAGGATAAACAATAAGAAATAAATGCAAACTCAATTTTTATAATGGTTCGGTCATCCGACTTATGTCTACTCCTGATTCCTCTTCTCTTGAGGCCACCAGTTTTCCACTAATTTATCTTTCTTCCAAGGACCGAAGACAAACTCCTTTACAATGCTCTCTCCTTTTGATAGGCTTAGGAGGTAACCCTTACAAGCACTTCACTCCTCTCTTTAGGTAGAATACAAATGAGGACTAGAGGAGGGATTTCTAAAGTGATTTGAATAGCATTTTTCTACTTTCAAAGTTTGTGTGCTTGTGCATTCAACCTAGGGATGAGAGGGGTATTTATAGGCTTCAAGTGGATTCAAACTTAGAGCCAAAAAAATCCTAACCCGGGTCTACCGGGTTCTGGTGGTACCATCGCCTATCACTGGTGGTACCACCGCTAGTGCACTTTGGTTCTGTTAGTGTACTGGGCGGTACCACCACCCAGACATATTATCAGTGGGCGATACCACCGCCCAATCTGGGTAGTACCATCACCTAGACTCAGTCTTGAAGATTATACCTTCAGGAGGTTCCATCGCCCACCTACTGGTGCCACCGCCTGAAGTGGCACTAGAGTATTGTTTGGGCCTTTCATCCGACCCAACATAGCCATAATTGGGCCCAGTTGGCCCCTAACAGGGTTAAAGAGATTACTTCCCAAATCTAATCCTAATTACATGCTAACTATAAAATTAAAAATATTTCCTAAGCAAAACAAAATTCGACAAGTCAAGTCTTCTTCCGGCAAGCTTCTGGCAAACTTCCGACGGTCTTCCAACGAACCCTCGAACACCATCCTGCGGACTCTCGGCAAGCTCCTAGACTTCACGATTGATCTTGGTGAGTTTCGATGAGCTTCTTCGGCAAACTCTAATCTTTCTCGATGAGCTCCGTGAACTTCCAACGAATCTTTCCGGTGAGCTTCCGACGAACCCTTCGTCAAGCTCCCTACACATTCTCAGCCAATTCTGACAGCACTCCGATAAATCTTCGGACTCCTGACGAACTCTCAAACTCTCAATGATTCCATCATGCTTGACTCTAGTACTTTGTTTTGCTTTATGTCTTTATTGTTATCATAGTTAATCCTGCACACTAATTAACTCATAACCCAACTTCGATCTAGACAATTACAACAAATCAACTTCCTGTTGCCTAGCACTGTTGAATCTCAGATTTTGATGATGAAACTAATTGATCATGTTTTGGTAATCTAATTGCATTTTGAGTTATGCAGGCCTACTCTCGATTAGGAATAGATAATTGACGCAGGACGAATCAGCATTGTGTTGGAGAAAATCACGTCAAGATATTGGACATCGAGTCGGAGGTCTGGCCGATGACCGATAGAAGGCTTCGGACAATGAAATCAGACATCGAGCCAAGAAGAGCGGAGTTGAGCCAAGGAGATTGGGGCTACAGAGGTCAGCTGCTGATTGGGAACAAGCCGTAAGAGAGGACGATACATCAAAGTGTCGGACGAAGCGCCGATAGGTCAGTTGATAATAATAATTGTCTAGATCAAAGTAGGATTAGATCTAATTGGGTTGTAATTGGGCCAACCTAGTTAGGGTCTAGTTAGGCACGTACCCGAACAAGTTTAGGTCTAACTCAAAGCCTAAACAGGGTTGCTGAACCCTGTCTGGCGGTGGCACCGCCAGACTAAGGCGGTGGTACCGCCTGGGTTTAGTCTCCCAAGTGGTTTGGGCGATGGTACTATTGGGATCTAGAGCAGCACTAAGAGGGGTGTGAATTAGTGTAGTAGATAAATATGATAAATTTTGATAATTAAAAATGATTTCAAAATCTTCGAATGATAAAATCATGTTTCGATGAAAATCGATTTTGAATAAAGCATATCGAAAACGTATTTAACTTGCAAGCATTTAGAGATGAAGAAATGGAGTAGCAAGTGAAGATAGTTTGCTAAAATGTAACTTGTGAAAAAGTAAATGCAAACCGAATTTTATAGTGGTTCGGTCATACATCCTACATTCACTTCCGATTCCTCTTCACTTGAGGCCACCGACTCTTCACTAGATATCCTCCTTCCAACAGGCAAGGACTGACTCCCTTACAGCTCTCTCCTTTTGACGAGCTTAGGAGGTAACCCTTACAAGCACTCTCTCCTTTCTTTTGAATCGAATACAAGAGAAAACTAAAGGAGGGATTTCTAGAGAGATTTGAACAGCATTTTCTTGCTTTCAAAGTGCATGTGCTTGTGTGTTCTAACAAGGGATGGGAGGGGGTTTTATAGGCTCCAATTTGATTCAAACTTGAAGTCAAAAAACTTTTCATCCCGATTTTTTGGGGTACTGGCAGTACCACCGCCTATCACTAGCGATATCACCACCTGTCTAACTCTGACACTAGATGGTACCACCGCTTGACACACTAACACGGTCACTATACTGGGTGGTACCATCGCCCAGCCAACGGTGCCACCACCCAAGCACTTTGCCCTAGGGCAGTATCACTGCCCCAAACTACCTGGGAAGTTGGACCTAGGTGGTGCCACCGCCAGACAGTGTCCAGCACTCCTAGTTAGGCCTTAAACCCGGCCCAAACCGATCCAATACCAGGCCTAGTTGGCCCCTAACAGGATTAAAGGATTAATGTCTAATCCTAACCCTAATTATGTACTAACTATAAATTAAAGATATTTCCTAAACTATTACAAAGTTTAAAAAGTTAAGACTCTTCCGATGAGCTTCCGTTGAACTTCCGACGGTCGTCCAATGAACCCTCAGACACCATTCTATTGACTCCCGATAAGCTCCTGGATTTTACGATTGATCTTGGCGAGTTCTGACGAGCTTCTTCGGTAAGCTCCGATCTTTCTCGATGAGCTCCGACAATGCTCCTGATGAATCTTCAGACTTCCGTCGAACTCTCAAACTCCCAACGATTCCATCGTACTTGACTCCAGCACTTTACTTCGCGTTATGTCTTCATTATTATCGTAGTTAATCCTGCACACATAAACCTTAACTCTACTTTGATCTAGATAGTTATTACACGAATCAACCTTCTTTTTTCCGACACGTCATTGGTCGACGCTTCGTCTAATTCTTCGGTGCACCGTCCTCTCTTGCGGCCTGTTGCCCAATCGGCGGTTGACCTCGGTAACCCCAATGTCCTTAGTGCAACACTACTCTTCTTGGCCCAATGCCCGATGTCCAAAGTATTCGGTCGATTATCGACCAGACCTCCGGCTCGACGTCCAATATAATGACATGATTTCCACCGACGCAAACGTTGATTCATCCTGTTTCAACTGTCTAATCCTAATCGATAGTAGACCTACGTCACTCAAAATGCAATTAGATAACAAACCACAATCAATTAGTTTCATCATCAAAATCTGATATTCAACAATCTCCCCCTTTTTTATGATGACAACTAATTGATGACTGACGGAGTTAACTTTAACTCCGGGAGTTTAACAAACTCCCCTATCAATATGCCATTGATAGAAATCTTAGATTATTCTAAATCTAAGTAATATTCATCACATGTTATGAGAAACATCAAAACATCATACAAATATTTCAAACTATCATTACAATGCATGAAGTCATCAATCTACTTCTCCCCCTATGTCATCAACAATAAGGAGAAGTAACGTTTAGCTAGTTTAAAAGATATGCAAGTTTTACAATCATACTAGCTATCAAGATATACAACATTTAATCATAGCAATTTTTAAATTCTTTCTAAAGATAAGCAATATAGCATTTTTTCATTCTTTTCTTGAGATGTGCAAGTTGCACTTTCTTTGCTTCCTTTGCAATATGCATGCAATTTTTGTTTCTTCTCTGTTGAGAAGTGTAAGCTTTGCCTTCCTTTGCATGTTCTAACTAGTAAAAACTTTTTTTCCCTTTGTTTTTATCAAAAAGAAGGGAAGATTACAGTTCTTTTCCCTTTACATGAATTTTGAAATTATGACGGTCAACAAAGATAAATATTTATGGGGTATCAAAAGTTTACATTCATGATTCAAAATTAATTTATGAAAACCAAGTTATGAATTCTATCATCAAAATCAAGTTATGAAGATCAAATTAATCATTCAAGCTAACATGACAAAAATTAATCATGACAATCAAATCTTGAATTGCAATTTATTATTCAACTGAGCATATTTTCTCTCTCCCTTTAGTCAACATTGAAAAGAAGGGAGGAAATACAATGATATCTAAAAAATTGCATCAATCAATATTTCAATCATTTCATGATGCATTCAAGTCAAAGAAATCATGTCATTTTTATGATATCAAGAAAAAGTCAAGAAGAGCATGATTCATTTGACAAATCCTTTTAATAATGATTCATGATAAAAGATATCTAAATTGCATTTCATAAAGAAGGATTTCAATCATCAAGATATCAAGATCCTAACTTGGATTGTTTTCCTCTTTAGTAAATGGTAAAAGGAAGCAATCATAGAGGAAAAGATTTTGATTTCTATAAAATAGTGTCTCAAGTCAAGAGTTCAAGATATCAAAATCATGATTCATAAACCTCATTCAATTCATCAAGATCACTTTTATAATTTATGAGATTCATAAGATATCATGGAATCATTAATCTTGATAAGATGAGAAAAGCATTTTCTTTTTAAGTGATTCTTTTAAAACATCATCAAAATCTCATTCATAATTCAAGTGATTCACAAAATATCATAGATGAATTCATCACTTGTATTTCATGAAAAATCAAAAATTTCAAGAATCATATATTTTTCTTTTTATGATTAATTTCATTTGAGCATGCCTTTGTCTTTTAATGTCAAATATTGATAAGCATGAAAGTTAAAGATGTAAAGGCAAAATTTCATAAAACAAATCCTCAAGCATGATAACATCCTTTTAATATTGAGATATTCATCATCAAGTATGATTTCAAAAGGCATGTTCAAGATTTTTTATTAGAAAGCCATGTATCATCTTACAAATTGGATATTATTATCAAAATCTTTCATTCAGAAATTTTATTTAGAACAATGTAGATTAATTACATGTAAGCATGCTTAAGTCCTTTTTCTATAAAAGTTATGTATCAAGTTAAAGACCGAAAAGGTAATTTCATCAAAGCCATCAAGATTCATAGAATCATCATTCACATTATTTCAAGATGTGAGATTTTAAATCATCAAGCATGATACAACCATTATGCATGATTTCATAATGCATCATCAAAATTATTTAATTCTTTCTTTCATTTGTTATAACAAGATGATCAATGCTCAAATTTTTCCTAAAATCATGCATCATTTTATAAATAAGAAAAATAATTTTCGTCATGAAAACCATCAAGTCCAAATATAACATAAGGCAACATCAAAACCATATTTCTTTCATTTGAAAAATTTTTGTGTTAGGACTTTTAGTTTTATAATTGATTTCTTGAAGACAAGTATCATCTAAAAATTTCATCATAAAAAGGGTTAAGACCCATTAATTCAAGATAGAAGTTTTCAAATCAACATCACTTCAAAAACTCATGCATGATATAAAATCATCAAGCATCATGTTTAGAGATAAAAAATAATATAAAACATTAAGAAACTTTAGAGATGAAAAATAATATAAAACATTAAGATACACATGCATTGATTAATCCTATTAAGTGTACATGCATTATCACTAATCATGCAAGAATCATTTTAATTTTAACTTTTCAAAAATGCTAGAAAGAAGAGTATGATATAATTTTTTAAAATAATTTATTTATTTCCTACTATCTAAATTAAGCACTCATGAAAAGTTTTAAGTAATTTCATAAAGCAAAAATAAAAGCATTTCGGGTAAGTTTCTTACCTTATAGTTGAAGTCTGTCAAAGTGCAATTTGCCATTTGCCTTTCGAAAGTTCTTGATTCATCCTTGGGTGCCTTCCTCTTCTTTAGCCTCTTCATCCATTCAAGTTTATTTTTTATTTTAGATTATTGTTTAGTGAACTTGTTAAAATTGATTAAAAGTTCAATATCCTCTTCATTGTCCTCATCACTTGAGTCATCACTCAAGTGACATTTTAAAGTACAAAGTTCTAAATTCTTCCTGTTCTTTGGAATGTGGTTCATATGTTCATTATATTCCAAGAAGCTCATTTCATATGTCATTAGTGAGCCAATTAGTTCTTCAATATGTAAATTATTTAAATCTTTAGCCTCTTGTATTGCGGTTACTTTAGGATCCCACCTTTTCAGAAGGGATCTTAAAATCTTGTTAGTGAGATTAAAACTCAAAAAGGATTTACCAAGACTTTTTAAACTATTGACGACATCCATGAAACAAGTGTACATGTCGTCGATAGTCTCACATGGTTTCATTCGAAAAAGTTCAAAATCGTGAATCAAAATGTTAACTTTTGAGTCTTCGACTCTACTCGTTCCTTCGTATATAACTTCAAGTATATGCCAAATATTGAAAGCCATTTCACACGTAGAAATCTAATTACTCTTAGTTTTATCTAGAGTGCAAAATAAGGCATTCATAGCCTTTGCATTTAATGAAAAAGATTTCTTCTCTAAATCCGACCATTCGTTCGTCGGTTTAGAGAGAAGTTAAAAATCGTTTTCAATGATATTCCATAAGTTTAAATCCAGAAAAATCAAGAAAACTCTCATTTGAGTTTTCCAATATGTGTAGTCCGAACCATTAAACAACGGAGGATAAATAATTGAAAAATCCTCTTGAAAGTCGTGAAGAGCCATTTCTCACGGGTGTGAATCCGAAAGAGAAATAACGAGACTCTGATACTAATTGTTAGGATCTAGAGTAGCACTAAGAGGGGGGGTGAATTAGTGCAGTAGATAAAGATGACAAATTTTTATGATTAAAAATGCTTTCGAAAATTTCGTTTGATAAAATCACGTTTCGATGAAAACCGATTTCAAACAAAACATATTGAAAACATATTTAATTTGCAAGCATTTAGAGATGAAGAAATGGGGCAGCAAGTGAAGATTGTTTGCTAAAATGTAACTTGAAAGAGAGTAAATGCAAACCGAATTTTATAGTGGTTCGGTCATGTGACCTACATCCACTCCCGATTCCTCTTCTCTTGAGGCCACCGAATTTTCACTAGATGTCCTCCTTCCAACGGGCAAGGACTGACTCCCTTACAGCTCTCTCCTTTTGACGGGCTCAAGAGAAAACCCTTACAAGCACTCTCTCCTTTCTTTTGAATCGAATACAAGAGAAAACTAAAGGAGAGATTTCTAGAGAGATTTGAACAACATTTTCTTACTTTCAAAGTGTATGTGCTTGTGTGTTCTAACAAGGGATGGGAGGGATTTTTATAGGCTCCAATTTGATTTAAACTTAGAGCCAAAAATCTTTTCATCTTGGTTTTTTAGGGTATTGGCGATACCATCGCCTGTCACTAGCTGTACCACCGCTAATCTGCTCTAACACTGGGTGGTACCATCACTCTGTCTGGCGGTACCACCACCAGACACATTGACATGGTCAGTGTACTAGGCGATACCACCGCCCAACCAGCGATGCCACTGCCTAGGCACTCTGCCTTAGGGCAGTACCACCACCCAGACTACTTGGGAAGCTAGACCTGGGCGATACCACCGCTAAACAATGTCTAGCACTCTTGGTTAGGCATTAAACACGGCACAAACCGATCCAATACCAGGCCTAGTGGGCCCCTAACAGGATTAAAGGATTAATACCTAATCATAACCCTAATTATGTATTAATTATAAAATTAAAAATATTTCCTAAGCTATTACAAAGTTTAAAAAGTTGAGACTTCTTTCGTCGAGCTTCCATCGAACTTCCGATGGTCTTCCGACGAACCCTCGAACACCATTCTACGGACTCCCGATAAGCTCCTGGACTTCATGATTGATCTTAGCGAGTTCCAACGAGCTTCTTCGGCAAGCTCGGATCTTTCTCTATGAGCTTCGACAACGCTCCCAATGAATCTTCAGACTTCCATCGAACTCTCAAACTCACAACGATTCCATCGTACTTGACTCCGGTACTTTGCTTCGTTTTATGTCTTTATTATTATCATAGTTAATCCTGCACACATAAACCTTAACTCTACTTTGATCTAGACAGTTATTATACGAATCAACCTTCTTTTGTTTGGCACATAATTGGTTGACACTTCATCCAATTCTTCGGTGTACCGTCCCCTCTTGCGGCCTATTGCCCAATCAGCAGTTGACCTCCGTAACCCTGATGTCCTTAGCACAACTCCACTCTTCTTGGCCTGATGCCCGATGTCCGAAGCATTTTGTCGATTGTCGATTGAACCTCCAGCTCAACGTCCAATATACTGATGTGATTTCCTCCAGCACAAATGCTGATTTATTCTGTATCAACTGTCTAATCATGATCGATAGTAGACTTGCATCACTCAAAACACAGTTAGACAATAAATCACAATCAATTAGTTTCATCATCAAAATCTAAGATTCAACAGGTACCACCCTGGGGTAGAGTGCTTGGCGGTGTGCACACGTGGTGAGTGGTGGTACCACCCAGTACATTGACCGTATTAGTGTGTCAAGCAGTGGTACCATCAGACTAGGCGATGGTATCACCCAGTACACTGACAAAACCAGAGTCCACTAGCGGTGGTACCGCTAGTGTCAAGCGGTGGTACCGCTAGTACCCGAAAATTTGGAGTGATTCAAATTTGGGCTCCAAATTTGAATCACCTTGAGGCCTATAAATACCCCTCTCATCCATGGTTGAAACATATACAAAACCTGAGAAAGAAAAAGGGAAAACTCTGCTGTAATAGTATCAAAGTCTTTCCTCTAAGCTTTAAGTGTGATATAGTCCTAGAGAAGGGTAAGAGGCCTTGTAAAGGTTAACTTCTGAACCTATAAAAGGAGAACTGAGTTGTAAGGGAGTTAGTCTTCACCCGTTGAAAGAAAGACAACTAGTGGAAAAGCCAATAGCCTCAAGAGAAGAGGAATCGGGAGTGGACGTAGGTCGGATGATCGAACCACTATAAAATACGGTCTGTGTTTATATTCTTGCTTTTACCTTTCTGCAAACCTTTACTTTGCTTGTTCACTACCCTTCATATTCTCTAAACATTCTCAAGTTTAAGTTAGAGCTTTTCTAACACCGCTTTAGTCTAAACAAAATTTTTAATGTTTATAGTTTTCGAAATCGTTTTAAATCATCGAAAATTATCGTACTTAACCGCTGCACTAATTCACCCCTAGTGCTGCTCTAGATCCCAACAATTGATATCAGAGCCTCGTTATTTCTCTTTCAGATTCACACCCGTGAGAAATGACTCTTCACAGCTTTCAAGAGGATTTTTTGATTGTTCATCCTCCGTTGTTTAACGGTTTATACTACACTTATTGGAAAACTCGAATGAGAGTTTTCTTGATTTCTATGAATTTTGATTTATGAAATATTATTGAAAACGATTTTTAACTTCTATCTAAACCGACGAACAAATGGTTGAATTTAAAGAAGAAATCTTTCTTTAAATACTAAGGCTATGAATGTCTTATTTTGCGCTTTGAACAAAAATGAATTCAATTAGATTTCTATGTGCAAAATGACTTTTGATATTTGGTGGACACTTGAAATCACATACGAGGGAACTAGTAGAGTCAAAGACTCGAAAGTAAACCTCTTATTGCATAATTTTGAGCTCTTCTGAATAGCACCAAGCGAAACTATTTATAACATGTACACCCGTTTCACGGATGTTGTCAATAGTTTGAAAAGCCTTGGCAAAAATTTTTCATGTTTTGATTTATAATAAGATTTTAAGATCCTTCCAAAGAGTTAGGATCCAAAATAACGGCTATTCAAAGTCTAAAGACTTTAACGTTTATTCACTTGAAGAACTAATCGGGTCTTTAATGACTGTGAAATGACTCTTGAACTTGATGAACATGAGAACTACCTTCCAAAGAATACGAAGGTTTGGGCACTTCGAATAAAAGAATACCATTTGAGTGATGACTCAAGTGATGAGGACAATGTTGAGGACATTGAATGTATGACATTAAAATTTAAAAAGTTCATTAAACAAGAATTGAAAAACACATATGAACTTTAAAAAGAACACCAACTCTTGCTATTAATGCAAGAAGCCAAAGAGCTCCAAAGACAAGCACACAAAAGTAAAGAAAAAAAGGCCAAAGAAGAAGGAATAACTTCAAGAAGATTCAAGTGCATCCAAAGGCGAAACGGCAAACTATGCCTTGTCGGTTTTCAACAATGAGGTAAAAAACTCACCCAAGTTGCTTTTACCTTATTTTCAAATGACATGATATCTTTCATAAGTGCTTAAATTAGATAGTAGGAAATATAAAAAAAGGTTTTCAAAAATCATATCATGCTTTTCTTTCTAGTGTTTTTGAAAATTAAAATGATACTTGCATGATTTGTGTACACCTATTAGGATTAACCATGCATGTGTATCTTAATGGATTTGGATTGCTTTCGATTTAAAATAAGATGCATAGTTTTTGACATAAAATAAATTATCATGAAAAATGCATCTCATTCTTGTACACCTAACAAGATAAAATCAATAAACATTTATCTCGATGATTTTACATTTTGAAACTATGCATGATGAAATCTTATGACTTGGACAAATGTATATATGAATGCTTGGTTTTCGTATAAAAATTTTGAGGATGTTTTATGGTATCATTCTTGATGATGCATAAGGATTTGAAAATTAAAATCCTATGTTTTGGAATAATATATTTTTGGTCTTCATGGTTTTGATGAAATTTTATATTTTGAATTTATACAATGATGGCTTTCATACGAAAAACTTGAGCACACTTACATGAAACATACAACTCAAATAAAAAATAAAAAATATATTATCATGTTGAATCAAATTTTTGTTGGAAGATGCTACATGCTTAATATGTTATATTTTTTTACTTTAGAAATCTTGATGGAAGTTTTTGCCTCTTAAACTTTTATGTTTGTCTCTATTTGATATTAAAAGACAAAGGCATATTTATATGAAATCAACACATGAAGTGAAATCACAAAAAGACAAAGGCATCTCTTAAAATCGCTTGATCTCTATCTTTTTGAATTTTCAACATGCAATTCTTAGTGATGAATCTTTTTTTAATCTCGCAAACTATGATATTGATTTTGATGATTCGATGATTTAAATGAGTTGAAAATTGTGATGAATTTTTTGAATCATGTTTGAAGTTTTTTTTTCATTTTGAAAATATGTACGATGAGTAATGATAGTTTGAATGTTTGAATCGATAATTTGTTGATTCCCTACTCAAAATTTTCTTTTCTTGATCTTGATTTCTCAGACTTATGACTTGAAATACACTGATGTGATTTCCTCCAGCACAAACGCTGATTTATTCTGTATCAAGTGTCTAATCATGATCGATAGTAGACCTACGTCACTCAAAACACAGTTAGACAATAAATCACAATCAATTAGTTTCATCATCAAAATCTAAGATTCAACAGGTACCACCCTGGGGTAGAGTGCTTGGGCGATGGCACCGCTGACTGAGTGGTGGTACCACCCAGTACATTGATCGTGTTAGTGTGTCAAGCAGTGGTACCACCAGACTAGGCGATGGTACCACCCAGTACACTGACAAAACCAGAGTCCACTAGTGGTGGTACCGCTAGTGTCAAGCCGTGGTACCACTAGTGTCAAGCGGTGGTACCGCTAGTACCCGAAAATTTGGAGCAATTCAAATTTGGGATCCAAATTTGAATCACCTTGAGGCCTATAAATACCCCACTCATCCATGGTTGAAACATATACAAAACCTGAGAAAGAAAACGGGAAAACTCTGTTGTAATAGTATCAAAATCTTTCCTCTAAGCTTTAAGTGTGATCTAGTCCAAGAGAAGGGTAAGAGGCCTTGTAAAGGTTAACTTCTGAACCTATAAAAGGAGAACTGAGTTGTAAGGGAGTTAGTCTTCACCCGTTGAAAGAAAGACAACTAGTGGAAAAGCCAATAGCCTCAAGAGAAGAGGAATCGGGAGTGGGCGTGGAGTCGGATGGCCGAACCACTATAAAATACTGATCTGTGTTTATATTCTTGCTTTTACCTTTCTGCAAACCTTTACTTTGCTTGTTCACTACCCTTCATATTCTCTAAACATTCTCAAGTTTAAGTTAAAGCTTTTCTAACACCGCTTTAGTCTAAACAAAATTTTTAATGTTTATAATTTTCAAAATCATTTTAAATCACCGAAAATTATCGTACTTAACCGCTGCACTAATTCACCCCCTTAGTGCTGCTCTAGATCCTAACAATTGATATCAGAGCCTCGTTATTTCTCTTTCAGATTCACACCCGTGAGAAATGACTCTTCACAGCTTTCAAGAGGATTTTTTGATTGTTCGTCCTCCGTTATTTAACGGTTTATACTACACTTATTGGAAAACTCGAATGAGAGTTTTCTTGATTTCTATGAATTTTGATTTATGAAATATTATTGAAAATGATTTTTAACTTCTCTCTAAACCAACGAACAAATGGTTGAATTTAAAGAAGAAATCTTTCTTTAAATGCTAAGGCTATGAATGTCTTATTTTGCGCTTTGGACAAAAATGAATTCAATTAGATTTCTATGTGCAAAATGACTTTTGATATTTGGTGGACACTTGAAATCACATACGAGGGAACTAGTAGAGTCAAAGACTCGAAAGTAAACCTCTTATTGCATAATTTTGAGCTCTTCTGAATAGCACCAAGCGAAACTATTTATAACATGTACACCCGTTTCACGGATGTTGTCAATAGTTTGAAAAGCCTTGGCAAAAATTTTTCATGTTTTGATTTATTAAATAATATTTTAAGATCCCTTCCAAAGAGTTAGGATCCAAAAATAACGGCTATTCAAAAGTCTAAAGACTTTAACGTTTATTCACTTGAAGAACTAATCGGGTCTTTAATGACCTGTGAAATGACTCTTGAACTTGATGAACATGAGAACTACCTTCCAAAGAATACGAAGGTTTGGGCACTTCGAATAAAAGAATACCATTTGAGTGATGACTCAAGTGATGAGGACAATGTTGAGGACATTGAATGTATGACATTAAAATTTAAAAAGTTCATTAAACAAGAATTGAAAAACACATATGAACTTAAAAAAGAACACCAACTCTTGCTATTAATGCAAGAAGCCGAAGAGCTCCAAAGACAAGCACATAAAAGTAAAGAAAAAAAGGCCAAAGAAGAAGGAATAACTTCAAGAAGATTCAAGTGCATCCAAAGGCAAAACGGCAAACTATGCCTTGTCGGTTTTCGACAATGAGGTAAAAAACTCACCCAAGTTGCTTTTACCTTATTTTCAAATTACATGATATTTTTCATAAGTGCTTAAATTAGATAGTACGAAATAAAAAAAAAGGTTTTCAAAAATTATATCATGCTTTTCTTTCTAGTGTTTTTGAAAATTAAAATGATACTTGCATGATTTGTGTACACCTATTAGGATTAACCATGCATGTGTATCTTAATGGATTTGTATTGCTTTCGGTTTAAAATAAGATGCATAGTTTTTGACATAAAATAAATTATCATGAAAAATGCATCTCATGCTTGTACACCTAACAAGATAAAATCAATGAACATTTATCTCGATGATTTTACATTTTGAAACTATGCATGATGATTAAATCTTATGACTTGGACAAATGTATATATGAATGCTTGGTTTTCGTATAAAAATTTTGAGGATGTTTTATGGTATCATTCTTGATGATGCATAAGGATTTGAAAATTAAAATCCTATGTTTTGGAATAATATATTTTTGGTCTTCATGGTTTTGATGAAATTTTATATTTTGAATTTATACAATGATGGCTTTCATATGAAAAACTTGAGCACACTTACATGAAACATACAACTCAAATAAAAAATAAAAAATATATTATCATGTTGAATCAAATTTTTGTTGGAAGATGCTACATGCTTAATATGTTATATTTTTTTACTTTAGAAATCTTGATGGAAGTTTTTGCCTTTACGTCTTAAACTTTTATGTTTGTCTCTATTTGATATTAAAAGACAAAGGCATATTTATATAAAATCAATACATGAAGTGAAATCACAAAAAGACAAAGGCATCTCTTAAAATCACTTGATCTCTATCTTTTTGATTTTTCAACATGCAATTCTTAGTGATGAATCTTTTTTTAATCTCGCAAACTATGATATTGATTTTGATGATTCGATGATTTAAATGAGTTGAAAATTGTGATGAATTTTTTGAATCATGTTTGAAGTTTTTTTTTCATTTTGAAAATATGTATGATGAGTAATGATAGTTTGGATGTTTGAATCGATAATTTGTTGATTCCCTACTCAAAATTTTCTTTTCTTGATCTTGATTTCTCAGACTTATGACTTGAAATACTCTTAATGGAAATCGAAATCTTTTTTCCTTTATGATTCCTTCATTCTATCATTTACTAAAAAGAAAAACAATCCTAGTCTATCTATGTCATCTTATGAATCTCGAAAGTAACTTTGATAATTTTGATAATGAGGTTGAAGTTGATGAATTGATTTGAATGAGCCTTATCATAGTCATGATCTTGATTTTTCGAAACTATATTTTTGAATTTTTATTAAATGTAATCTTGATGAGAATTCCGTGTATAAATCATATTCTCATTTTTTTAAATAAGATGATATAATGAATCATTACTTGATCTTTGATATTAATATGTTTTTATCATGATTCATTTCTATTGATTGTATACTTCTTATCATGAATTAAAAATTGATGCTAAGAGAATATTTACAATTCATGATCTTGATCTCTCAAACTCTTTTGAATCAAGATCCTTTTAAGAGAATTTTTATCTATATCGTGATCTTGATGTCTTATGCTTAGAAGACCTTCTAAATGAATCATGATCTCTATACTTAATGCCTATGATTCTTTAAGAATTCTTTACGATACTTGTCGAAAAGGAGATTTATTGAAATGATTCATGGACTTCTTGGATTTATAATTCTTGGTATTCATGAATTGATCCTTATCGATTTTTTCATTTATATCCTTAATGACATGATTTCTTTGCTTTGATTTCTTGTATGCATCATGTGATGATTGAAAGATTGATGTATATTTTTATTAATGCAATTTTAATGAAAAATGGATGTAAAGGAAATTTTTATATCATTGTTTCCTCCCTTCTTTTTGACAATGACAAGGGGGAGAAGGAATTGCTGGCTTTGCTAGCATGTAAAGGAAGTAAAACTTGTAAGCTTGCACTCCTCAAAAAGAGAAGAAAGATCTTACCTATCAAAAGAAGCAAAAAGTACAAAACTTAAAAAATTTACAATCTTACACTTGCTATGCCTCTATGCTTATATGTTGCAATAAAAATTTAGCTTGCGTTGCTAGCTCATTGCAAACAAAGTGCTATTTTGCCTACCATGAAAAACAAAGTGCAAACTTGCACAAAATGCAAGTATTAAATTTCCATGATTACACATCCTTAAAAACTTACAATAATTGAATGTTTTAAAGTGATGTATGTCGAATATCTAGATTGATAGCTAGTATAATTGTAAAACTTATATATTCTTAATATTAGCTATAATACAACTCCTTTTTGTTGATGACATAGGGGGAAAAGTAGATTGATGACTTCATGCATTGAATTGAAAATTTTACTTATTTACATGATGTTTATGTTTTTCATAATATCATTTTGATATATGTTGCTTGGATTTGGGATAATCCAAGTATTCTATCAATGGCATATTGATAGGGGGAGTTTGGTTAAACTCCAGGAGTTAAGGTTAACTCCATCAGTCATCAATTAATTGTCATCATCAAAAAGGGAGATTATTGTATCTCGGATTTTGATGATGAAACTAATTGATCGTGTTTGGGTTATCTAACTGCATTTTGAGTTACGCAGGTCTACTCTCGATCAAGAATAGATAATTGACGCAGGATGAATCAGCGTTGCACTGGAGGAAATCACGTCAGGATATTGGACGTCGAGCCAGAGGTCTGGTCGACAATCGGCATAAGGCTTCGGACAATGAAATCGGGCATCAAGCCAAGAAGAGCGGAATTGAGCTAAGGAGATCGGGGCTGCAGAGGTCAGCTATTGATTGGGAACTAGCTGCAAGAGAGGATGATGCGCCGAAGTGTCAGACGAAACGCCGATAGGCTAATGATGTGCCGGGCAACATTTTGATTCGCGTTGTAATAATAATTATCTAGATCGAAGTAGGATTAGGTCTAATTATATTATAATTGGGCCAACCCAATTATGGGACAATTGGGCTCGTACTTGGACAAGTTTGGGCCTGACTCAAGGCCCAAGGATTGTTGAACCACAATGTCTAGCGGTGGAACCGCCGAACTAGAAGCGATGGTACCGCTTGGGTTCAGTCTCCCAAGTGGTCTAGGTGGTAGTATCGCCTTGGAGAAGAGTGCTTGGGCGGTGACACCATTGGCTGGGCGGTGGTACCGCTCAGTACATTGGCCGTGTTAGTGTATCAGGTGGTGTTATCACCCAGTACATTGACAAAACCAGAGTGCACTAGCGGTGGTACCGCCAGTACCCAAAAATTCGGGATGATTCAAATTTGGGCTGAAATCACCTTAAGGCCTATAATTACCCCTCTCATCCATGGTTGAAACATACATAAAACTTGAGAAAGAAAAAGGAAAAACTTTCTTTGTAATAATGTCAAAATCTTCCCTCTAACCTTTAAGTGTGATCTAGTCCAAGAGAGGGGTAAGAGGCCTTGTAAAGATTAACTCCTGAACCTGTAAAAGGAGAACTAAGTTATAAGAGAGTTAGTCTTCACCCATTGGAAGGAAGACAACTAGTGGAAACGCCAGTAGCCTCAATTGAAGAGGAATCGAGAATGGACGTAGGTCGGATGACCAAACCACTATAAAACTTGATTTGTATTTATATTTTTGCATTTACCTTTCTACAAACCTTTACTTTGCTTGTTCATTGCCTTTCATCTTCTCTAAATATTCTCAAATTTAATTTAGAGCTTTTTCGACACTGTTTTAGTCGAAATATAGTTTTCAACATTCGAAGTTTTCGAAATCATTTTAAATCATCAAAAATTATCGTACTTAACCGCTACACTAATTCACCCCCTCCTCTTAGTGCTCTCAATCCCAGAGCATGTCATTAGTAAGCGCTTAGTCTAGTTCTTCGATGCATCATCCTCTTTTGTGGCCTATTGCCCAATCGGCGGTTGACCTCCGCAACCCTGATCTCTTTGACACATCTCCACTCTTCTTGGCCTGATGCCCGATATCTTTGTTCGAAGCCTTCTACCAATTGTCGATCGAACCTCCAACTTGACATCAATCTCCTGACATGATTTCCTCAGCATAGCGTTGATTCATCTGTGTCAATTGTCGAATTCGATCGATAGTAGACCTGCGTGACTCAAAATGTAATTAGATCATAAATCACAGTCAATTAGTTTCATTATCAAAATTTGAGATTCAATAATAATTAGGTTAAAATTAGGTCAACTCAATTAGGGGCCAACTGGGCCCAAATCAAGGCTAACTTAGGTCGAATGGATGGCTTAATCAACTGGGCCCAACCGCTAGGGTTGGCGATGGAACTGTCTGATGCTCGGCCTTCTAGGCTGATGTCTAGGCAGTAGTATCACCAGACTGGGTAGTGGTACCACCCAGACATAATCTCTCAAACTATCAAGTGGTGGTACCGCCCGTGTCGATCTTTGCAGCGATGGTACCACCGGCATAGCGATGGTACCACCCGGCATAGGCGGTGGTACCGCTAGTACCTCGAAATCTCGGGGTGTTTAAATTTTTGCTCTAATTCTTGAAGCCATTTGGAGTCTATAAATACCCCAACTATTCTTGCTTGGTATAACAAGAATTGAGAAAGAAAAGAAAACAAAAACTCTGTGGTTCAAAGTATAAGTCTCTCCTCCTAGAACTTAAAGTTAGTCCTAAGAGAAGTATGTGAGAGAACACATGCAAAAGAAAGAGTTGTAAGAGAGTGGTTGATCTTCACCCTTTGAAGGAAGACCGTTAGTGGATCTTAGGTAATCTCGACAAAGGAAGAATCGAGAGTGGGCGTAGATCGAATGATCAAATCGCTATAAATCGGTTTGCCTACGTTTCTTTGTTGTTAACATTTACTACAAATCACTTTACTTACCTACTACTTTCACGAGCATCTTTATGTTTAAAGCATTCCGATACAACTTTCATCGTGCGAAGTTTTCAAAATCAAATGTTTTTATCGATAGCACTAATTCAACTCTCCTCCTCCCCCCAATAGTGCTTGACTCAATCCTATGATATTACTCTAAAAATAAATATAAGATAAAAATGTATCAACAACCACACATGCTGGTAGGAACCTCAGAAAAATTATAAAAATAATCTTCAATATTCGTGAAACAAATGTCAATAATTTAATAAGAAATGATATTACATTTATTCATCATAAAACTTATGCATCAAAAAAATAATGATAACTTCTTAAGTAATAAGCAAAGTCATACATCAGTCACATGCAACACATACATAATAACTATGTAACAAAGACATACATGACACCCGATGGTGCACTCTCTCAACAGTGGATGGAGAGGCATACTCCACGGGATAGATTCCTCCAAATAGCAGATGGAGATAATCCATATCACACTCCCAATAGCGGATAGAGTAGTATCCCTCATCCGCCCAAGTGGCAATACGTTCCTCCCAATAGCGAATGGAGGAACCGTCTAACCATCATGTCTGACGATCCACTACTCCCTGAAGGGAATTGCCATACCTGCCTTCGGCAAGGATACATAAACACCTATGATCACTCATTTATATTCATTCATTCATTCATACATGCATCCAATAAATAGTATAATCCAATATTATATGAGATCATGTTTTATGTATGATATACTAGACCATATCCATTAGTGGCTCCACATTGTGATGGACTCGCAGTTCCTTTCATAGGTTACACTTCTAACATGGACCATTAGCCTAGTTACATTTACTACATAGTAACAATCATGTCAATATCATAAATTTAAGAAAAATAAAAAATCAATAATCATTTTCAAATGATATTTTTTAATAAAATCTTTAAATTCATCAAATCATAAAGGCTTAAAACATCAATCTCTCAATAGTCCTCAATCAACCAAAACCCTAATTAGAATAGCTCAATTAACTTAAACTAAATTCAATTGATTTAAACTAAATTCAATTCAATTATGACCTAACAGAACAAACCTCACATCCTTATAGAATCGATCTAGAATCACCCTAGACTGGTCTAATTTAGATTTGATTACTCACGATTAGGTCAAGTAGATTTGAACTAGTCAAGTTAGTCTAGAATCACCCTAAACTAACTTTAACTAAATAAACCTATCTGATTTAGTCAATTAAAAAGCTCAAACCAATAAAGGAAGAGAAAATCGGATTATGTCATATAGTGCTAGCCCAAACTGAACCAACCCACCGAATCTTAGACGGGTCACATGTACTCCACGTGCTTGTTCCAAGTAATAGGTTATATTGGAGTACAACGGGCTAGATAGAGGAGCGACAATATGTCTAACACCAATCGCGTAGTTGGGCTGGCTTAACTTCATAAACTAGGCTAAGCCTCACTCATAAATTGGGTTAAGCCTTACCACTGAACTAGGCCATACTTAGCTCGCGGGTTGGGTCATGCCTAGACACATGATTTAGAGTTGTGTTTGGCTATATTGTCATGGACTTAGCTAGTTTTGCCTAAGCCGTGCGACACCATTGCGTGTCAATCCGCAAGGGTCAGCCTCCCTGACCTCCCACGATCCCTTAGGACCTACAAAAGAGAAGACAAGACAATGAAAGCGCTTCACACGGGATCCACAAGCCACTCTTTCAGCAAACACTTTATAAACAATGCAAATTCCAACCATGGACATCACATGAGCTCAGGCAGTTTGCACAACAAAGGCATAAATTGGTCCACTATAGATCGAAATCTAGTACAAGTGTCCACATGACATAAACTTTGCGTACAAGCGACAATGGTTGCCAAACTCACTCGAAATGGGGCATTTCACCTTTAGCGAGCCCTTTACAAGCTTTACAAGTTGGAACAAACTAAAGGGACACGGACATGCATAAGCATTATCTAAACAAGCCATTTACAAAATGTCGTGACATTCTCCCCACTTATTCCTTCGGCGTCCTTATCCGAAGCCTTTCTTGCAAGTTGGATCTTTGATCTTACGCTCCTATTTGCGATCGCCCCTTGGCTCCCAATTGTTCTCTGCTTGTTGTCGTTGAGTCGTCGAACTTTAATCCACCATCTTTGCTTCAACTCGCTTAATGACTCGACTCTGGTGTGGGGTTGGCGAGTTGTCTTGATCCTCATGGTTCTTGCGGATTCATCGATGAAGGAAAAGACCATCTTTGATATCGCCCGATCTTGAAATTCTTCTTGTCTCTTGAATCTGGATAGATGCTTGTTAGAGCTTTACTGAGCATCGCCTCATAACCTTTAAAGTTCTCGAGGTCCTTCCTCCGCAAAATTTGCCCATCAAATATTCTTCCACTTAGTTGTCTTGTCTAAGTAGGTTCATCACTTCCGCTTTCAATTGGCATTCGGTTGGAAAATGAAGCGGACAATCTACTCTCGTGTAGCAGATCACCATTGTGAGGACTTGACAATTGTTGTCTTCCATTAGTCTCTTGAAGGGTCTTGAAATTTGTGTAGAGCTCCTCTGCTAGATAACTAAGAGAAATTTTTCAGTTTAGCCCATTCTCTTGGGAGTTGAGAGGCAAAGGTTACTTGACTTTGCCTCCTCGAGGTTGTACTTCATGCGTCAAGTGGTGGTTACTAGACTTCTTGCTCTTAGCTCACACTTCCGAAGCACTTGAAGTGTTTGCAATCCTTACATGAGTCATACTATGATTCACCTTCTCATTGCCATTGAACTTAGGAATGTAAGAAGTTATCACTCCAACTTAAGTAAGTCTAGAATGCTTGTTGGAGCTTTAACGAGCATCGCCTTGCAACCTTTAAAGTTCTCAGGTCCTTCCTCCGTAAAATTCGCCCATCGAATCTTCTTCTACTTAGTTGTCTTGTCCAAGTAGGTTCGCATCACTTTAAGCTTTCGATTGACATTCAGTTGGGAAATGAAGCGAGACAATCTACTCTCATTAATCACCATTGGTGAGGACTTGACAATTGTTGTCTTCCATTAGTCTCTTGAAGGGTCTTCAAATTTGTGCGAGCTCCTCGCTGAGATAACTAAGAGAGTTGGGATACTCGGTTTCACTCATTCTCTTGGGAGTTGAGAAGGCAAATGTTACTTGACTTCGCCGCCTCCTCGAGATTGTACTTCATGCGTCAAAATTAGACTCGCTTTGCTCTTAGCTCACACTTAGAAACACTTGAAGTGTTTGTAATCCTTGCGTTGAGTCAGCTACTATGATTCACCTTCTCATTGCCATTGAACTTCTGGAATGCAAGAAGTTATCACTCCAACTTGGAGTAAGTCTCCGATAGGTTTGGTCGCCTTTGGGATTGTACCGCCTTCTCCATCATTTCTTGCATGAGCTCCTCTAAGTAGCAAAGGTGCGACTGCCATCTTTGCTGCTCCAATCCTTAGTCATGCACTCTTGCATCGACCCGAAGTCCTTCACTCACGACTATCTTGATGAAAAGTCTATTGACACTAGTCTTACGAAGTTCTCTGACCTTTACCCTTCAACCTTGTCTTGGTACATGGAGTTTGTCAATGCATTCTCCTCTTCCACGGCCCATATCACGACTAAGCGCTCTTCCTTTATGAGAGAAAGAGACCGATGACTCCCCGGACGTCCCGTCTTTGCAGTACCATGGCACTGCATTGCCCATGGCACTACTATCCGTTGTCTTTCATCTGCGTCCCTTCTTCACAATCGGTAGATCTACCTCTGCGACATGCTTGGCACTCCTCGAGTCCACCTTCAATCTAACCAATAATGATCTTGGTAGTTGAGTCCCTCTGGACTTCGTCATTGTTTCCTCGCCCTATTTCGACCACACCTTCCCGACACCTCTGTGTTCTGGCGATTCCACTTGGTCATTTGGAAAGACAGATCATTCCCATGTATGGCCACCGCCATTCATGTTGCGGTTTGCACCACTTTTGTTCTCCTTAGCTTCATTGGTTTTGACGTTCGCTTACTCGGCCTTATCCTCGACTTGCCGAGCTCCTTATGAGCTCAAGCGTCCAACTCTTGATCATACCTCTGCATGATCTAGTCCCTCCCATGGGACTCACTAGTACTTGCATTTGAACTTCTTCTCGATAGTGCATAGCCCTCATAAGGTGATGCCTAAGATTTTCATTCAATGCGGCGTTTGCACGTAAGAAAGATCCGCCTCTGCGGTATGGCATTCATCCATAGCTCTTCTTACCATCGTGTTGTTCATCAAGTGGAGCTCCCATCGTGCTCTGATCTAGTCCCCCCATGGGACTCACTGTGTGTGTCGACTTGGACGAACCATTCACCACGATCCAATCATGTCGCCTCTGGTGACATCTCCTTACGTTCCGATCCTGTGGTATGAACTCGAACTCGCGATATCTCTATACTCATGCCACACATCGCAGGGACCTTAGCCACCTTTCGATTATGTTCGGCTCCTTTGGCAATCGACCTTCGTCCACCTACTCTTGGGTCACACTCAAATTTTTGTTGGAAGCGATCCATCGCTAAATCCCCTCGACTTCACTACAATTGCGTGCACCATTGTTATCATTGCCTTACCAAGATACAATCTCCGTTGCACACCGCTTTCCTCATGGCACTTCGAATAGCTGTGATATTCTTTAAAATGCTTGCCTCTGCATTCTCTTGCCCGTGCTAAGGCCTTCGACACTTACTTTGCCTCTGCATTGTGTCACTTTAGTTCCTTAAACTTCACCGAGATCGGTGCATGTGCCTCAAAGCTCCTTCGTCTTTGGCACCATGCAAGATAAGTCCGATCCATCGAATAAAGAACCCTGGGCGACATGATCTTACTCCTGTCTCTGCAGAGTCCATGTCCTTGACCTCTAAGGAAAGCTCAAAGCCTCAGCTCCATGTTCTATCTTCTATGCCAACTCCTTCATGCGGCTTGGGTACATCACCAAGTTACCCCAAGTTACTACTGCTTCTCGATTTGCATCATTAATGGTGGCGACCCACCATTCACGAGTCACTTGATCCGATCTCCCTATCGGCTCCCGGTGTGCCTTCACTCTGTTTGCCTTGGGTCGCTCCCCCACTTGATCTCGCTATGCATCCACCAATGCATCACCACTTAAGATCATGCGGCGACTCCTTGCCGCTTACTCGATCTTCGAGGCTTTGTCTTGAGGTACTCCTCGGCCAGGTGTGGTTCATTGCACTGATTCTCCCTCTCGAGAGCGGGATTTATCCCTCCTAGATATCTTCCCGTTGAGCAACTTCTCTCTTAGCATCCTTCCCTCTGAAAGTTTAGGAGACCACCGTCCCCTTAACTACTCGAGTTTCTTTGAACAACATTGTGGGTCTATGAATATTTTGAACCTGCTGCACACTTCAACCTCTCAAAAGTATCCACTGCACATGCCGAAGAAAAGTTTCGATGCTCCATGGCGCCGACCTTCTACGCTTGGCAGGATAGCCATGAACAATCCATCGATGCATGATTGCATGAGTATCAGGTGCTAGTTTGTAACTCCCTCACCTCTGTGAGCTTTTGAACAACTCTTGATCGTTGAACAACCTACTCCACCTTGCATGGTCTTATCCTTTGCCAAGCACTCCACTTGCCTCGAGATCAAGTTTGGTTGCAATTTGTTGATTCCTATCAAATCGCTTCTGCCATTTTCTTAGCTTGTTGTCCTCGTGGTGCCTCTTGCTTGCGATTGATCACCAAGGTGACATCCTATTTTAAGGATGCTTCCTCAAGCAAGATCGAGACACGTCAACCAAGTACAAAGGAGAGGAGAAGAGTGCAAAGCCTTCCAAAAATTCCTGGAAGAAACTTGAAGGCGATACAAGGAAATGCTTTAAGTGCCATGGTTTTGGGCATTTTCAAGCAAATTGTCCGAATCGGCGAGTTATGACTCTTCAAGAAATTGAGGAGATCAATTCAGCACTTCAAGAGGCTGAAAGCAATCCAGACCAAAATGGTTCTGAATCTGAAAAAGAAGAAGTTGTGGAGAAAGCAGATGATGGTGAAATGATGATCATACGAAGAGCACTGCATACTGAAGTTTCTCTTGATAATGAGCAAAGGGAGAACATCTTTCACACCCGTTGCACTATTAATGGGAAGGTATGTTCAGTGATTATCGATGGTGGGAGTTGTACCAACGTTGCTTCGACCAACCTTGTTGACAAATTGAAGCTTCCGACAACGAAACATCCTCAACCGTACAAGCTCCAATGGCTCAATCAAGGAAATGATCTTAAGGTAACCAAACGAGCTCTTATATCGTTTTCGATTGGGATGAACTATCGAGATCAAGCTCTGGGTGATGTGATTCCCATGGATGCATGTCACTTGTTATTAGGAAGACCTTGGTAATATGATATGAATGCTGTGCATGATGGCCGTAAGAACATATACTCTTTTCGAAAAGAACAAAAATGCATCACCCTTTTGCCCTTGAATCCTTCATTGATACATCAAAATCAACCTGGGAAGGGAAACACTGGTAAGGAAAGTTTGTTCTTAAATGAAACACGGGTTGAGAGAGCCATTAGCAAACAAAAGAATGTATTTGCTTTACTTATGGTAGAAAAAAAGAGTAAGATGGGGCAACCCATTCATCCAAAGATGCATCGCTTGTGGAAAGATTTTGCAGATGTGTTCCCGGAGGATTTGCCACCTGGATTACCTCCCAAAAGAGGTATTGAGCATCAAATTGATTTGATTCCCGGTGCTCCTCTACCGAACAAACCAGCTTATCGATGCAATCCGGAGGAAACAAAGGAATTGCAAAGACAAGTCGATGAACTTATCGACAGAGGATATGTTCGAGAAAGCATGAGTCCATGTTCTGTTCCGGCTCTACTCGTGCCTAAGAAAGATGGTTCATTTAGAATGTGCATTGATAGCCGAGCCATCAACAACATCACCATTAAGTATAGGTACCCTATACCTAGACTTGATGATATGCTTGATGAATTGTATGGTTCTACTGTCTTCTCAAAGATAGATTTGCGGAGTGGTTATCATCAAATCAAAATGCGAGAAGGTGATGAGTGGAAGACGGCTTTCAAAACCAAGGGAGGCCTTTATGAGTGGTTGGTAATGCCATTCGGGTTATCGAATGCTCCAAGTACCTTCATGAGACTTATGAACGAGATTCTTCATTCGTTTATTGGTCGATTTGTCGTTGTTTATTTCGACGATATTCTTATTTATAGCAGGAACGAGGAGGAGCATATCTCTCATTTAAAACAGGTCTTTAATGTCTTGAGAGAACATAAACTCTATGCCAAAATGGAGAAATCCGAGTTCTTCTCTCCAACCATTGTGTTTCTTGGTTATGTCATTTCCAAAGATGGAATTTCCGTAGATCAATCCAAGGTGGAAGCTATGAAGACTTGGCCGGTTCCGAAGTCCATTTCTGATGTAAGAAGTTTTCATGGACGTGTTTCTTTCTATCGACGGTTTGTTAAAAATTTCAGTACCATCATGGCTCGTATAACTGAATGCATGAAGAAGGGAGTTTTTGAATGGACAAAGGCTGCTCAAAATGCTTTTGAGGTAATCAAGCAAAAACTTTATAGAGCTGAGTCGATGAAGAAGCTTCATGAGCAAATTCGATCAAAGATTGAGAAGGCCAATGAGTCTTACCAGAAGAAAGCAAATCAGTTTCGGAAGAAGGCCCAATTTCAAAAGGGTGATCTTGTGTGGCTTCACTTAAGGAAGGAGAGATTTCCATCTCGACGCAAGAACAAACTCATGCTTGAAAGCTGATGGTCCGTTTAAAGTTATCAAGCGAATTGGCGACAATGTTTACAAGATTGACCTTTCTGGAGAGTTTGGAGTTTCGCAACTTTTAATGTAGGTGATCTTTCTCCTTACTTGGACGATGATGACTTGTCAGATTTGAGGACAAATCTCAAACAACCCGGGGAGAATGATGCGGGAGCATCCGAGACTACTGATCAATCCTTGAGTCATGGGCGTAACTTCCTCAATCCTGGAGTTTGTTCGTTGCTGATTGGCATTGCTGAGTCATGGGCGTAACTTCCTCAATCCTGGAGTTTGTTTGGGTAGTTCCGTTATTTCAGTCTTGTTTGTTTGGGTAGATCCCATTGTTTGTTTGGGTAGTTCCGTTATTTCAGTTTTGTTTGTTTGGATAGTTCTATTGTTTGTTTTCTAAGTCTAATGTCTATATAATGAGACATTCTCATTTGTAAGGGTGGTTAAATGAATGAAAATTGGTGAGACTTCCTCTACGTGAGTGAATATCTTCGGAGAGTGGATAACTCCTTGCGGTCTCTTTATCCTTGGAGCGTGGATTCCTCCTTGGTGGTGAGCCAAAAGCCCTTTATCCTTGGCTGGTGATATCTTTAGGCCTTGGTGGTGAGCTTCTCCTATCCCGAAGTCCTTTATCCTTGGCTGGTGAAATCTTTAGGCCTTGGTGGTAAACTTCGTAGATCCCGATCCTTATCCTTGGTTGGTGGCGTGGCCTTTATACCTTGGAAGAAGATCGTTCTATTCGACTTTTATTCTTTCTTACATTTTTTATTCTTTTTGAACTGGAAAGATAGTGCAGTTTTGGTCGAGGTGATAACTGAATTTTGTTAGAGCAATTATTGCCAAACAGAATTTGTTTGAGGTGATAACTGAACAACCATTCAGTTACACCAAGGATTACATCTAGTGACTGTTATCTCCAAGCATAACATTCAGGAAATTCCAAAGGAAGTTACCCGATCCAGAATTACTCACCCACCAACGCATCAAGTACCACCACCCCAGACTACTTGGGAAGCTAGACCTGGGCGATGCCACCGCTAGACAATGTCTAGCACTCTTGGTTAGGCATTAAACACGGCACAAACCGATCCAATACCAGGCCCAGTTGGCCCCTAACAGGATTAAAGGAATAACACCTAATCATAACCCTAATTATGTATTAATTATAAAATTAAAAATATTTCCTAAGCTATTACAAAGTTTAAAAAGTTGAGACTTCTTTCGTCGAGCTTCCATCGAACTTCCGATGGTCTTCCGACGAACCCTCGAACACCATTCTACGGACTCCCGACAAGCTCCTGGACTTCATGATTGATCTTAGCGAGTTCCAACGAGCTTCTTCGGTAAGCTCGGATCTTTCTCTATGAGCTTCGACAATGCTCCCAATGAATCTTCAGACTTCCATCGAACTCTCAAACTCCCAACGATTCCATCGTACTTGACTCCAGCACTTTGCTTCATTTTATGTCTTCATTATTATCATAGTTAATCCTGCACACATAAACCTTAACTCTACTTCGATCTAGACAGTTATTATACGAATCAACCTTCTTTTATCTGGCACATAATTGGTTGACACTTCGTCCAATTCTTCGGTGTACCGTCTCCTCTTACGACCTATTGCCCAATCAGCAGTTGACCTCCGTAACCTTGATGTCCTTAGCACAACTCCACTTTTCTTGGCCCGATGCCCGATGTCCGAAGCATTTTGCCGATTATCAATCGAACCTCCGGCTCGACGTCCAATATACTGATGTGATTTCCTCCAGCACAAACGCTGATTTATTCTGTATCAACTATCTAATCATGATTGATAGTAGACCTACGTCACTCAAAACACAGTTAGACAATAAATCACAATCAATTAGTTTCATCATCAAAATCTAAGATTCAATAGGTACCACCCTGGGGTAGAGTGCTTGGGCGGTGGCACCGCTGACTGAGTGGTGGTACCACCCAGTACATTGACCGTGTTAGTATGTCAAGTAGTGGTACCACCAGACTAGGCGATGGTACCACCCAGTACATTGATAAAACCAGAGTCCACTAGCGGTGGTACCGCTAGTGTCAAGCGGTGGTACCGCTAGTATCCGAAAATTTGGAGTGATTCAAATTTGGGCTCCAAATTTGAATCACCTTGAGGCCTATAAATACCCCTCTCATCCATGGTTGAAACATATACAAAACCTGAGAAAGAAAAAGAGAAAACTCTACTGTAATAGTATCAAAATCTTTCTTCTAAGCTTTAAGTGTGATCTAGTCCAAAAGAAGGGTAAGAGGCCTTGTAAAGGTTAACTTCTGAACCTATAAAAGGAGAACTGAGTTGTAAGGGAGTTAGTCTTCACCCGTTGAAAGAAAGACAACTAGTGGAAAAGCCAATAGCCTCAAGAGAAGAGGAATCGGGAGTGGACGTAGGTCGGATGACCGAACCACTATAAAATACGGTCTGTGTTTATATTCTTGCTTTTACCTTTCTGCAAACCTTTACTTTGCTTGTTCACTACCCTTCATATTCTCTAAACATTCTCAAGTTTAAGTTAGAGCTTTTCTAACACCGCTTTAGTCTAAACAAAATTTTTAATGTTTATAGTTTTTGAAATCATTTTAAATCACCGAAAATTATCGTACTTAACCGTTGCACTAATTCATCCCCCCCCCCTAGTGCTGCTCTAGATCCCAAGAATTGATATCAGAGCCTCGTTATTTCTCTTTCAGATTCACACCCGTGAGAAATGACTCTTCACAGCTTTTAAGAGGATTTTTTGATTGTTCGTCCTCCATTGTTTAACGGTTTATACTACACTTATTGGAAAACTCGAATGAGAGTTTTCTTGATTTCTATAAATTTTGATTTATGAAATATTATTGAAAATGATTTTTAACTTCTCTCTAAACCGATGAACAAATGGTTGAATTTAAAGAAGAAATCTTTCTTTAAATGCTAAGGCTATGAATGTCTTATTTTGCGCTTTGGACAAAAATGAATTCAATTAGATTTCTATGTGCAAAATGACTTTTGATATTTGGTGGACACTTGAAATCACATACGAGGGAACTAGTAGAGTCAAAAACTCGAAAGTAAACCTCTTATTGCATAATTTTGAGCTCTTCTGAATAGCACCAAGCGAAACTATTTATAACATGTACACCCGTTTCACGGATGTTGTCAATAGTTTGAAAAGCCTTGGCAAAAATTTTTCATGTTTTGATTTATTAAATAAGATTTTAAGATCCCTTCCAAAGAGTTAGGATCCAAAAATAACGGCTATTCAAAAGTCTAAAGACATAAACGTTTATTCACTTGAAGAACTAATCGGGTCTTTAATGACCTGTGAAATGACTCTTGAACTTGATGAACATGAGAACTACCTTCCAAAGAATATGAAGGTTTGGGCACTTCGAATAAAAGAATACCATTTGAGTGATGACTCAAGTGATGAGGACAATGTTGAGGATATTGAATGTATGACATTAAAATTTAAAAAGTTCATTAAACAAGAATTAAAAAATACATATGAACTTATAAAAGAACACCAACTCTTGCTATTAATGCAAGAAGCCGAAGAGCTCCAAAGACAAGCACACAAAAGTAAAGAAAAAAAGGCCAAAGAAGAAGGAATAACTTCAAGAAGATTCAAGTGCATCCAAAGGCGAAACGGCAAACTATGCCTTGTCGGTTTTCGACAATGAGGTAAAAAACTCACCCAAGTTGCTTTTACCTTATTTTCAAATTATATGATATTTTTCATAAGTGCTTAAATTAGATAGTAGGAAATAAAAAAAAGGTTTTCAAAAATTATATCACGCTTTTCTTTCTAGTGTTTTTGAAAATTAAAATGATACTTGCATGATTTGTGTACACCTAATAGGATTAACCATGCATGTGTATCTTAATGGATTTGTATTGCTTTCGGTTTAAAATAAGATGCATAGTTTTTGACATAAAATAAATTATCATGAAAAATGCATCTCATGCTTGTACACCTAACAAGATAAAATCAATGAACATTTATCTCGATGATTTTACATTTTGAAACTATGCATGATGATTAAATCTTATGACTTGGACAAATGTATATATGAATGCTTGGTTTTCGTATAAAAATTTTGAGGATGTTTTATGGTATCATTCTTGATGATGCATAAGGATTTGAAAATTAAAATCCTATGTTTTGGAATAATATATTTTTGGTCTTCATGGTTTTGATGAAATTTTATATTTTGAATTTATACAATGATGGCTTTCATATGAAAAACTTGAGCACACTTACATGAAACATACAACTCAAATAAAAAATAAAAAATATATTATCATGTTGAATCAAATTTTTGTTGGAAGATGATACATGCTTAATATGTTATATTTTTTTACTTTAGAAATCTTGATGAAAGTTTTTGCCTTTACGTCGTAAACTTTTATGTTTGTCTCTATTTGATATTAAAAGACAAAGGCATATTTATATGAAATCAACACATGAAGTGAAATCACAAAAAGAGAAAGGCATCTCTTAAAATCGCTTGATCTCTATCTTTTTGATTTTTCAACATGCAATTCTTAGTGATGAATCTTTTTTTAATCTCGCAAACTATGATATTAATTTTGATGATTCGATGATTTAAATGAGTTTAAAATTGTGATGAATTTTTTGAATCATGTTTGAATTTTTTTTTTCATTCTGAAAATATGTATGATGAGTAATGATAGTTTGAATGTTTGAATCGATAATTTGTTGATTCCCTACTCAAAATTTTCTTTTCTTGATCTTGATTTCTCAGACTTATGACTTGAAATACTCTTAATGGAAATCGAAATCTTTTTTCCTTTATGATTCCTTCATTCTATCATTTACTAAAAAGAAAAACAATCCAAGTCTATCTATGTCATCTTATGAATCTCGAAAGTAACTTTGATAATTTTGATAATGAGGTTGAAGTTGATGAATTGATTTGAATGAGCCTTATCATAGTCATGATCTTGATTTTTCGGAACTATATTTTTGAATTTTTATTAAATGTAATCTTGATGAGAATTCCGTGTATAAATCATGTTCTCATTTTTTTTAAATAAGATGATATAATGAATCATTACAATAATTGAATGTTTTAAAGTGATGTATGTCGAATATCTAGATTGATAGCTAGTATAATTGTAAAACTTATATATTCTTAATACTAGCTATAATACAACTTTTCCTTTGTTGATGACATAGGGGAGAAGTTAGATTGATGACTTCATGCATTGATTGAAAATTTTACTTATCTATTTATATCAATGACATGATTCTTTGCTGATATATTTTTTGTGATGATATTGCAATTTTAATGAAAAATGGATGTAAAGGAAATTTTTATATCATTGTTTCATATTCCTCAAAAGAGAAGAAAGATCTTACATATATGTTGCAATAAAATTTAGCTTAATACTAGCTCATTGCAAACAAAGTGCTTTTTGCCTAATGAAACTTGTTTTTAAATTTCCATGATTACACATCCTTATAATCTAATATCTAGATTGATAGCTAGTATAATTGTAAAACCTTAATATTAGCTATAATACAACTTTTCCTTTTTGTTGATGACATAGGGGGAGAAGTAGATTGATGACTTCATGCATTGAATTGAAAATTTTACTTATTTACATGATGTTTATGTTTTTCATAATATCATTTTGATATATGTTGCTTGGATTTGGGATAATCCAAGTATTCTATCAATGGCATATTGATAGGGGGAGTTTGGTTAAACTCCGGGAGTTAAGGTTAACTCCATCAGTCATCAATTAATTATCATCATCAAAAAGGGAGATTATTGTATCTCAGATTTTGATGATGAAACTAATTGATCGTGTTTTGGTTATCTAACTACATTTTGAGTTACGCAGGTCTACTCTCGATCAAGAATAGATAATTGACGCAGGATGAATCAGCATTGCACCGGAGGAAATCACGTCAGGATATTGGACGTCGAGCCAGAGGTCTGGTCGACAATCGGCATAAGGCTTCGGACAATGAAATCGGGCATCAAGCCAAGAAGAGTGGAACTGAGCTAAGGAGATCGTGGCTGCAGAGGTCAGCTGTTGATTGGGAACTAGCTGCAAGAGAGGATGATGCATCGAAGTGTCAGACGAAACGCCGATAAGCTAATGATGTGCCGGGCAACATTTTGATTCGCGTTGTAATAATAATTATCTAGATCGAAGTAAGATTAGGTCTAATTATATTATAATTGGGCCAACCCAATTATGGGATAATTGAGCTCGTACTCGAACAAGTTTGGGCCTGACTCAAGGCCCAAACAGGGTTGTTGAACCCTGTCTAGCGGTGGAACCGCCGAACTAGGGCAGTGGTACCGCTTGGGTTCAGTCTCCCAAGTGGTCTAGGTGGTAGTATTGCCTTGGAGAAGAGTGCTTGGGCAGTGGCACCGTTAGCTGGGCGGTGGTACCGCTCAGTACATTGGCCGTGTTAGTGTGTCAGGCGGTGTTATCACCCAGTACATTGACAAAACCATAGTGCACTAGTCGTGGTACCGCCAGTACCCAAAAATTCGGGATGATTCAAATTTGGGCTGAAATCACCTTAAGGCCTATAAATACCCCTCTCATCCATGGTTGAAACATACATAAAACTTGAGAAAGAAAAAGAAAAAACTTTGCTGTAATAATGTCAAAATCTTCCCTCTAACCTTTAAGTGTGATCTAGTCCAAGAGAGGGGTAAGAGGCCTTGTAAAGATTAACTCCTGAACCTGTAAAAGGAGAACTAAGTTGTAAGGGAGTTAGTCTTCGCCCATTGGAAGGAAGACAACTAGTGGAAAAGCCAGTGGCCTCAATTGAAGAGGAATCAAGAGTGGACGTAGGTCGGATGACCAAACCACTATAAAACTTGGTTTGTGTTTATATTTTTGCATTTACCTTTCTACGAACCTTTACTTTGCTTGTTCACTGCCTTTCATCTTCTCTAAATATTCTCAATTTTAATTTAGAGCTTTTTCGACACTGTTTTAGTCGAAACATAGTTTTCAACGTTCAAAGTTTTCGAAATCATTTTAAATCATCAAAAATTATCGTACTTAACCGCTACACTAATTCACCCCCCCTCCTCTTAGTGCCGCTCTCAATCCCAATAGGCATGTCATTGGTAGGCGCTTCGTCTAGTTCTTCGATGCATCATCCTCTTTTGTGGCCTATTGCCCAATCGACGGTTGACCTCCGCAACCCTGATACGCAACTCCACTCTTCTTGGCCCGATACCCGATATCTTTGTTCGAAGCCTTCTACTGATTGTCGATCGAACCTCCAGCTTGACATCCAATCTCCGACATGATTTCCTTCAATGCAACGTTGATTCATCCTGTGTCAATTGTCGAATTCTGATCGATAGTAGACCTGCGTGACTCAAAATGTAATTAGATCATAAATCACAGTCAATTAGTTTCATTATCAAAATTTGAGATTCAATAATAATTAGGTTAAAATTAGGTCAACTCAATTAGGGGCCAACTGGGCCCAAATTAGGGCTAACTTAGGTCGAATGGATGGCTTAATCAATGACCTAGAGCCACATTAGGCGATAGCACTGCTAGGGTTAGCGATGGAACTGTCTGATGCTCGGCCTTCTAGGCTAATGTCTAGGCAGTAGTATCACCAGACTGGGTAGTGGTACCACCCAGACATAATCTCTCAAACTATCAAGTGGTGGTACCGCCCAGTGTCAGTGCTGCAAGCAATGGTACCACCCGGCACAAGCGATGGTACCACCCGGCATAGGCGGTGGTACCGCTAGTACCTTGAAATCTCAGGGTGTTTAAATTTTTGTTCTAATTCTTGAAGCCATTTGGGGTCTATAAATACCCCAACTATTCTTGCTTGGTATAACAAGAATTGAGAAAGAAAAGAAAACAAAAACTCTGTGGTTCAAAGTATAAGTCTCTCCTCCTAGAACTTAAAGTTAGTCCTAAGAGAAGTATGTGAGAGAACACATGTACAAGAAAGAGTTGTAAGAGAGTGGTTGATCTTCACCCATTGAAGGAAGACCGTTAGTGGATGCCGGTAATCTCGACAAAGGAAGAATCGAGAGTGGACGTAGATCGAATGATCAAATCGCTATAAATCGATTTGCCTACGTTTCTTTGCTGTTAACATTTACTACAAATCACTTTACTTACCTACTACTTTCACGAACATCTTTATGTTTAAAGCATTCCGATACAACTTTCATCGTGAGAAGTTTTCAAAATCAAATGTTTTTATCGATAGCACTAATTCAACTCTCCTCCTCCCCCCCAATAGTGCTGACTCAGTCCTAACAGTATATTACTCTAAAAATAAATATAAGATAAAAATGTATCAACAACCACACATGCTGGTAGGAACCTCAGAAAAATTATAAAAATAATCTTCAATATTCGTGAAACAAATATCAATAATTTAATAGGAAATGATATTACATTTATTCATCATAAAACTTATGCATCAGAAAAATGATGATAACTTCTTAAATAATAAGCAAAATAATACATCAGTCACATGCAACACATACATAATAACTAGGTAACAAAGACATACATCACACCCGATGGTGCACTCTCCCAATAGTGGATGGAGAGGCATACTCCACGGGATAGATTCCTCCAAATAGCAGATGGAGATAATCCATATCGCATTCCCAATAGCGGATAGAGTAGTATCCCTCATCCGCCCAAGTGGCGATACGTTCCTCCCAATAGCGAATGGAGGAACCGTCTAACCATCATGTCTGATGATCCACTACTCCCTGAAGGGAATTGTCATACCTGCCTTCGGCAAGGATACATAAACACCTATGATCACTCATTTATATTCATTCATTCATACATACATGCATCCAATAAATAGTATAATCCAATATTATACGAGATCATGTTTTATGTATGATATACTAGACCATATCCATTGGTGGCTCCACATTGTGATGGACTCGCAGTTCCTTTCATAGGTTACACTTCCAACATGGACCATTAGCCTAGTTATATTTACTACATAGTAACAATCATATCAATATCATAAATTTAAGAAAAATAAAAAATTAATAATTATTTTCAAATGATATTTTTTAATAAAATCTTTAAATTCATCAAATCATAAAGGCTTAAAACATCAATCTCTCAATAGTCCTCAATCAACCAAAACCCTAATTAGAATAGCTTAATTAACTTAAATTAAATTCAATTGACTTAAACTAAATTCAATTCAATTATGACCTAACAAAACAAACCTCAAATCCTTATAGAATCGATCTAGAATCACCCTAGACTGGTCTAATTTAGATTTGATTACTCTCGATTAGGTCAAGTAGATTTGAACTAGTCAAGTTAGTCTAGAATCACCCTAAACTAACTTTAACTGAATAAACCTATCTGATTTAGTCAATTAAAGAGCTCAAACCAATAAAGAAAGAGAAAATCGGATTACGTCATATAGTGCTAGCCTAAACTGAACCAACCCACCGAGTCTTAGACGGGTCACATGTACTCCACGTGCTTGTTCCAAGTAATATGTTATGTTGGAGTACAACGGGCTAGATAGAGGAGCGACAATATGTCTAACACCAATCACGTAGTTGGGCTGGCTTAACTTCATAAACTAGGCTAAGCCTCACTCATAAATTGGGTTAAGCCTTACCACTGAACTAGGCCATACTTAGCTCGCGGGTTGGGTCATGCCTAGACACATGATTAAGAGTTGTGTTTGGCTATATTGTCACAGACTTAGCTGGTTTTGCCTAAGCCATGCGGTACCATTACGTGTCAATCCGCAAGGGTCAGCCTCCCTTACCTCCCACGATCCCTTAGGACCTGCAAAAGAGAAGACGAGACAACGAAAGTGCTTCACACGGGATCCACAAGCCACTCTTTCAGCAAACACTTTATAAACAATGCAAATTTCAACCATGGACATCACAAGCTCAGAACGGTTGCACAACAAAGGCATAAATTGGTCCACTATAGACCGAAATCTAGTACAAGTGTCCACATGACACAAACTTTCTGTACAAGCCGACAATGGCTGCCAAACTCACTCAAATAGGGGCATTTCGCCTTTGGCGAGCCCTTTACAAGCTTTACAAGTTGGAACAAACTAAAAAGGGACACGGACATGCATAAGCATTATACCGAACAAGCCATTTACAAAATGTCTGTGACATTCTCCCCCACTTATTCCTTCGACGTCCTCGTCGAAGCCTTTACTGACGCTGCAACTTCTTTTCTTTGTTGGATCTTTGATCTTCTGCTCCTACTGCGATGCGCCCCTTGGCTCCCAATTTTTCTCTGCTTATTGTCGTTGAGTCGTTGAACTTTAATCCGCCATGCTGCTTTAACTCGCCAATGACTCTGACTCTGGTGTGGGGTTGGCAGAGTTGTGCTGATCCTTACTGGTTCTTGCGGATTCATCGATGAAGGAAAAGACCATCTTTGATATGCACCGCCAAATTCTTCTTGTCTCTTGAACTAGATAGATGCTTGTTGGAGCTTTAACGAGCATCGCCTCGCAACCTTTAAAGTTCTCAGGTCCTTCCTCCGCAAAATTTGCCCATCAAATATTCTTCCACTTAGTTGTCTTGTCTAAGTAGGTTCGCATCACTTCCGCTTTCGATTGGCATTTAGTTGGAAAATGAAGCAGACAATCTACTCTCAGTAACACTGATCACCATTGGTGAGGACTTGACAACTGTTGTCTTCCATTAGTCTCTTCGAAGGGTCTTCAAATTTGTGCAGAGCTCCTCTACTAGATAACTAAGAGAGCTGGGGTACTCAGTTTCACCCATTTTCTTGGGAGTTGAGAAGGCAAAGGTTACTTAACTTCGCCCGCCTCCTCGAGGTTGTACTTCATGCGTTAAGCTGGTTACTAGACTTCGCCTGCTCTTAGCTCATACTTCCGAAGCACTTGAAGTGTTTGCAATCCTTACACTGAGTCAGCTACTATGATTCACCTTCTCATTGCCATTGAACTTCTGGAATGCAAGAAGTTATCACTCCAACTTAGAGTAAGTCTAGAATGCTTGTTGGAGCTTTAACGAGCATCGCCTCGCAACCTTTAAAGTTCTCATGTCCTTCCTCCATAAAATTTGCCCATCGAATCTTCTTCCACTTAGTTGTCTTGTCCAAGTAGGTTCATATCACTTTCGCTTTCGATTAGCATTCAGTTGGGAAATGAAGCGGACAATCTACTCTCAGTAGCACTGATCACCATTGGTGAGGACTTGACAACTGTTGTCTTCCATTAGTCTCTTCGAAGGGTCTTCAAATTTGTGCAGAGCTCCTCTGCTAGATAACTAAGAGAGTTGGGATACTCGGTTTCACTCATTCTCTTGGGAGTTGAGAAGGCAAATGTTACTTGACTTTGCTCGCCTCCTCGAGGTTGTACTTCGTGCGTCAAGCTAGTTATTAGACTTCGCCTGCTCTTAGCTCACACTTCCGAAGCACTTGAAGTGTTTGCAATCCTTGCGCTGAGTCAGCTACTATGATTCACCTTCTCATTGCCATTGAACTTCTGGAATGCAAGAAGTTATCACTCCAACTTGGAGTAAGTCTCCGATAGGTTTGGTCGCCTTTGGGATTGTACCGCCTTCTCCATCATTTCTGCCGCCGACTCCTCTAAGTAGCAAAAGTACAGCACCGCGTACTGCCTGCTCCGATCCTTAGTCATGCACTCTTGCATCGACCCGAAGTCCTTCACTCACGACTATCTTGATGAAAAGTCTATTGATACCGGTCTTACGAAGTTCTCTGACCTTTGCCCTTCAGCCTTGTCTTGGTACATGGAGTTTTCCAATGCATTCTCCTCTTCCACGGCCCATATCACGACTAAGCGCTCTTCCTTTATGAGAGAAAGAGACCGATGACTCCCCGGACGTCCCGTCTTTGCAGTACCATGGCACTGCATTGCCCATGGCACTACTATCCGTTGTCTTTCATCTGCGTCCCTTCTTCACAATCGGTAGATCTACCTCTGCGACACTTCGGCACTCCTCCGAGTCCACCTTCAATCTAACCAATAATTGATCTTGGGTAGTTGAGTCCCTCTGGACTCGTCATTGTTTCCTCGCCCTATTTCGACCACCTGCTTCGACACCTCTGTGTTCTCTGAGCAGTTCCACTTGGTCGCTGGAAAGACAGACTGCAACTCCCATGTATGGCCACCGCCATTCATGTTGCAGGGTTTGCACCACTTTTGTTCTCCTTAGCTTCATTGGTCGCAACGTTCGCTTACTCGGCCTTATCCTCTGACTTGCCGAGCTCCCTTAAGCGAATATGAGCTCTGAAGCAGTCCAACTCTTCAGCCGCTCCGATCATACCTCTGCATGATCTAGTCCCTCCCATGGGACTCACTAGTACTTGCATTTGAACTTCTTCCTCGATAGTGCATAGCCCTCATAAGCTGATGCCTAAGATTTTCATTCAATGCAGCATTCGATGCACGTAAGAAAGATCCGCCTCTGCGGTACCATGGCATTCACTGCTTGAATCCATAGCTCTTCTTACCGTCGTGTTGTTCACCGAAGTGGAGCTCCCAGTCGTGCTCCTGATCATACCTCTGCATATGATCTAGTCCCCCCCATGGGACTCACTGTGTGTGTCGACTTGCCATGAACCATTCCACCATGATCTGCTGCATAATGTCGCTTCCTGGTGACATCTCCTTGCATTCTAATCCCTGTGGTATGAACTCGAACTGCGATATCTCTATGTGTGGACTCCGCCAACACATCGCAGGACCTTAGCCACCTTCGATTATGTTCGCTCCTTTGGCAATCGACCTTCGTCCACCTACTCTTGGGTCACACTCGGACGAAGCCTAGCTCTAGGACAGTCCATCGCCTAGCAGCTCCTCTGAAATCCCCTGACTTCACTACAATTCGTGCACCATTGTCTGGATCCTGGGCCTCTGCCTCTACCAGTACAATCTCCGTTGCACACCGCTTTCCTCATGGCACCTCGAATAGCAACACTGTGGCATATTCTTTAAGAGTAACTGCCTCTGCATTCTCTTGCCCCGTGCTAAGGCCTTCTGACACTTACTTTGCCTCTGCAAACTGTGTCACTTTAGTTCCTTCGTCAAATGCTTCACCGAGATCAGGTGCATGTGCCTCAAAGCTCCCTTCGTCTTTGGCACCATGCAAGATAAGTCTGATCCATCAGAATAAAGAACCCCTGGAACGACATGATCTTACTCCTGTCTCTGCAAGAGTCCATGTCCTTGACCTCTGTCTAAGGAAAGCTCAAAGCCTCCGCTCCATGTTCTATCTTCTATGCCAACTCCCTTCATGCGGCTTGGGTACATCACCAAGTTACCCCCAAGTTACTCTGCTTCTCGATTTGCATTGCATTAATGGTGGCCGGCCCACCATTCCACGGGTCAGCCCTCTACTGAGTCCGATCTCCCTATCGGCTCCAGTGTGCCTTCACTCTGTGTTGCCTTGGGTCGCTCCCCCCACTTGATCTCGCTATGCATCCACCAATGCATCACCACTTGCAAGATCATGCGACGACTCCTTGCCGCTTACTCGATCTATCGAGCTTTGTCTTGAGGTACTCCTCAACCGGTGTGGTTCATTGCACATGATTCTCCCTCTGGAGAACCGGGATTTATCCCTCCTAGATATCTTCCCCGTTGGAGCAACTTCTCTCTTCGCATCCTTCCCTCTGAAAGTTTAGGAGACCACCATCCCCTTAGACTACTCCGCCTTTGCTGAACAACCTGTGCCCAATTCTGCCTTCGCAAACGCACTTGCTAGATTGCGACACTTCGCCAATATAGCTCGTACTGCACCCCTCTGGGTCTAGCAATATGCTGAACCTGCTGCACACTTCAACCTCTCACAAAAGTATCCTGCACATGCCGAAGAGAAAGTTTCAATGCTCCATGGCGCCGACCTTCGGCCGCCTTGGGATAGCCATGAACAATCCATCGTCTGCATGCAAGGCCTTGCATGAGTATCGAATTGCTTGAGTTTGTAACTCCCCTCACCTCTGTGAGCTTTTGAACAACTCTTTCGATCGTTGAACAACCTACTCCACCTTGCATGGTCTTATCCTTTGCCAAGCACTCCACTTGCCTCGAGAACCGTCAAGTTTGGTTGCCAACGTCAAGCCACTGCTCGAACTCAGCCATCCCGACCTTTATGCGCTACGCAATTCTTCTTAGCTTGTTGTCCTCGTGGTGCCTCTTGCGCGAAGGGTTGGCCATTCTTCCGAATGTAATTTTCGGATGCCCACTCCTCTAAGCGACTCCTTCCCCTACTACTCCAAGTCCATTTCCCAAACGGTCGCGCATGTTGGCTGCCCTCAACACAGCCCCGCTAGGTCCCCCACGTTTGCATACTAAGTGTTTCTAAGTGGGCTTGTCCCGCTCTGATACCATCTGTCACGGACTTAGCTGGTTTTGCCTAAGTCGTGCGGCACCATTACGTGTCAATCCGCAAGGGTCAGCCTCTCCGACCTCCCAGGATCCCTTAGGACCTGCAAAAGAGAAGACGGGACAACGAAAGCGCTTCACACGGGATCCACAAGCTACTCTTTTAGCAAACACTTTATAAACAATGCAAATTCCAACCATGGACATCACAAGCTCAGAACGATTGCACAACAAAGGCATAAATTGGTCCACTATAGACCGAAATCTAGTACAAGTGTCCACATGACATAAACTTTTTGTACAAACCGACAATGGCTGCCAAACTCACTCAAATGGGGGCGTTTCGCTTTTGGCGAGCCCTTTACAAGCTTTACACATTGGAACAAACTAAAAAGGGACACGGACATGCATAAGCATTACACCGAACAAGCCATTTACAAAATGTCGGTGACAATATGGACTAGGTAGTACCTAGTCACATCAGTTGGTCCATGCTTGGTCACACGATTGGGTCGTACCTTACCACATGGGCTAGATCGTATAAGGTCACATGGACTAGATCATACATACCTAACCGTATGGGCTGGGTCATACTTGGCCATATGGGTTGGGTCATACCTTACCATATGGGCAAGTTCATACCTGGCCACATTAGCTAAGTCATGCCTAGTCACATAGGCTGACTGTACCTAACCACATGGGCTAGGTCGTACATAACCACATGAGTTGAGTCAATCTATTCTAACAGATCAACTTAACTCAAGTCAGACTCCAATTAGACTCCTCTTATCAAACAATAACTCAAATCCATGAATTAAAGAATTTAAATTTAAAATCTTAAATTTAAAACTAATTAAATCATAAAAATTCAAACATAATTCTTAAAACACAGATATATCTAATTAAATAAATTAGAATAATTAATCTAAAAATAAAAATTTTAATAGTTAAATCAATGTTAAAACTCACTTAAGTTTAAAAGACCAATATCAATCAAATAATTATTTTAATATCATGAATCAATTATCATTATTTATTAATCATAAAATTTAGAAATTAAAACATTATTATGCACCATAAAATTGTAATAATCCTAATATCAAGATTTGAAAATATAAATCAAAGCAAAGAAAGAATCATATATTGAGGGGAGAGGAGCACTCCACTCCTTATACAGGAGAATAGATCTTCTCGATAGATAAATAAATATTTAATTTTTATTTTACTTTTACATATAAAGATAGAAATATAATATTCATTTATTATGGTTCACACATAAAAATAAAATATATACTATTTACTTCCTAAAAATCATATCACCTATTAGAAAATAAATCAATTAATAATCTAATTGATTAGTAAAATTTCTAATTTATCCACATGATTAAGGAAATCAAATTTAATTATTTCCTTAACTATAATACACAAAGTTATTAATAAAACAATACGTTATTTATAGCAATTAATTTATGTTAAAGGAGAAATCATCGGTGATTACATATTGGGTGAGATTCAAGAACAACTCGACGAGGACGAGTAGTTAGCTCAGGATAGTCCCTAGGGATGAGTGGCCTAGGTCATCAAATAAACATTAATGTCACATCAGCATTTACACTAAGGTGAATACATTTATCTAAAAAGAGTGGTTGATGCCCTCCTCACTCAAGCATTCATTGGGAGGTTCAACAAGCATGTGTTCCTACGACATCAAACACTTCTTCTAGTACCAAAAATGTTGAGAGAAGAAGTCGTTGACATCTTGATCAACCCCAACATGGTTTAGACACGTATGCGCAAGGTTGTCTAAGGTTCCTCCGAAATAGAAACATCGAGCTCCCAAGGGCCACTTGCATAAATACTAAAGTCAAAAAAGGTTTCCTAACCTAACTCTCCGATGCTCAAAATAGTAACCCAAGATATATTAGTATAGATATGAGTGGTTCAAAAAGATAGAACCCCCTCTCATTATGTTGAAGACGAACTTTAATACCTAATCGTGAAAAGATAAAATATTTTATGAAATAATCTAGGAGGAAAATCTGTAATCATGGGTGACAAGAGAGGGGGGTAGCAGCCCATAACCATTTGCCATAGAGAGATAGGTGGATGGTGATATTCGTCTTCTCCTTCTATCTTAGATATAACATAATAATTACATATCGGATGATGATTAATTGATGATATAATCTCTATCAATCTAAAAGATATATAATTTCTTTATAAATATGAGAAGTTCACTTTATTCTTGAGAAAAACATGATAATAACAATTTTTGTTAAATATAAAAGTTTTATAATAATTTTATAAAAAAATAAGATTTTGAATTAGCACAAAAATTGTTTCAATGAAAAATATTATAATGAGAAAATTTATTGAAGTCTATGATTTTCATCATCTTACTCGGTTAGAAAAGTCATATGAACATCAATTCATAAAAATTTATATATTATAACCATGAAACTTATCAAAATTTTAAAATGTTCATATAATTTTTATATAAAAGCATAAAATTTTGACATTTATATTAAGGTTTTATGCAAACATTGTTTCATAAAATATAATTGACAAAATATAAAAATAAAAAATTCACACAGTTTTGATTGCATTATTTGAGAAATTCGAAGTTTTAAATTAGCAAAACATAACAACACTAAAGAAATCATATGAATATTACTTTTGTAGCTCCCGAGTCCTCGAGTCACCATCTTTCGAGGGAATCGAAGGCAGTAAAACCCATATTTCTCCGAGGATCAGGTCCCTCTGTCTACGCGTGCGCAACCAATGTGACGGAAGTGGATCACTACGTGTATAAATAAAATAACGGTTTAAAGCCAAAATGAACAAACCAATATCGGGCATGCAGGATTCATGGAAGACGACGAAAACAATTGAATCTTTATCAAGGAATGGCACATGACCTATATTGGAGGGGGCCAGGAAACCTATATATCTGATGATTTATAGTCTCACTGGAATGACTGTTAAATACGGTACCTATCAAATAGAATTTTACATGCTGAAACCTATAGTGAAACCTAGGCTGATAGCACATGAATCTAATAATCAATGTGCATAAGTATACTCCTGCATAAAACTGTGGCACAGATTAGTCTACAAACTGCTTAGTGAATATATTAAAATAGCTAGCCATCATATTCTCCTAGGGCAAACTTGTTCTCCGGGTAAAAGACAGCAGCAACTTGATTTCCCCCAAATTTTCTTCCATGTAAGCCCTGTCTAGCTTTGGTAGATCCATCGATATCCGCATACTCCAGGAAGACCTGAGTAAACACAATGGTTATCAAAGGTGATCAGGAGAACGAGAAACAACCACACTACCTAGAGATAAAACTGATCATTCATCGTAGCTTGAGAATGAATGGGATACAGATCCAACATTGGCAAAAACCGTGTCTACTTGGGAAAGAAGTACAGGTACAAATGGAATGCAGATCAATACAAACTCGTTCAATTTAATAGACAGATATGGACATTCAGGAAGAGATTAAGATGGATATTGACCACTTCAATTTTAACACCTAAAAGGAAGCGTCTTCTACAACATAGAAGACCTTTTGCCATTGGATCACTCAGAAATTATCATCATGAAAGTCAATCCAAACGGGGCTGTGGAAAACACATGAACTTTGTTGGGAAGCACACAAAAAAATTGCACAATGGGGTCATAACAAATTTTCCAAGAAAGGATAATTCCAAATAAGTCTTCAAATAATGAAATTTCAAGCCATGTTATATGAGCTTCATGCCACAAGGATTCCATTAATTAACTGACCTTTCCAACACCAGGAGCTGGCTCTCCACTTGGTACAGATCGTGGGATTACAACATTGACCAACTTACCTGCAACGAAATAATAGGTACTCAAATTTAGAACAAAGAAAAGAAGCTTGAAAGCCAGAGAGAGATCTTGATCTCAAGAATAGAATATTATGCAAGTTAAACCTGACACTTCTATATTAGGTTAAGATACAAAGACTAATATAAAAAGGCAAAAAAGAGCAAGCAACAAATAAAAAATAACATCAAATGCCATCAAACATGGTGTTTACTTAATCCCTCACCATATTTTCCACCTTCCGCTCTCATGTCTTCCATTATGTCTTCATATTCCTCGTCATCATTCAGTTCATCTGGACTAACTACCTGGGTCAAGCAAACTACCTTCGTAGGAAGGGATCCTGCCTGGTACACAAGTTTCTACACCAGATAAAATCATTAGAAAAAGAGTTTACACACTGCCTGCCACAAAGAATGATCTGATATGTGTGTGTATATACATATATATTATATTATATTATATTATATATATATATATATATATATATAGATACACATACATACATAAATATATACATACATACATATTCATACATATATATATATATATATATATTCATCATTATAAGAAACACTATAAACGATAATGATTATTTGAAAAGAAAAAAAGACAAAGACAAAGACAAGTAATTAAAACCATCAAGTTGATGATTTTGATTGCAAGTGACTACAATGGAAGAACTTGGGCAATGATGGGCAATGATGTCATCTAATCAGCAACTTATATTGAAAATTCTGTAACAATCTATTAAATAGACAGCAGAAAACTATTAAAGCATCATAAACACTAATAATATAAATTTTGTGCAAATTTGACAATACAGAACAAGCATAATGAAGATACTATCAGAATATCCATGCATGAAAATGTATTTGGTTACTAAATGGAACTGAACGATTTTAAGTCGAACATGTCTTGGAAAACATTAAACCAAAAATAAACAGCTAACATCTCTGCTATCTAAGATGAAAGTTCTCTATCGGATGACATTTCAAAGGTCATAACAACATTCTTTCGAAAACAATATTTGATACATACAACAAGTAAAGCAAAGGAAAAATGTACAACTATACAAGTACCAAGCACCAACTCCAAAGATCAATCTAATTGCTTGTTAGCAAATGAAACAAGTTGTAATTGATAATATAACCATTAGTCCATGTAACCAACAATACTTTGCTTAGTTTGCACTATACCTGTAGTGCCACTTGTTGTTGCGCCTGTAGCAGTACACTTTCATGCTCTGGCCTTGGCTGTGCAGCACCTTGGTTAGCACGCCTTACAGTGAGGGTTTTATCACCCATCTTGATACCATTAAGAGCTGCACATGCAATATCTGTGACAGATAGATCTTGGTAGACACAGAATGCATATCCTTTTGAATTGCCAGTTTCCCTGTCCTTGACAAGATCAAAACCTCGAAGAGGCCCAAAAGATTCAAGCAACTCCCTCACTTGCGCTTCTGTGAAATAGTATGGAAGACCTCCCACAAAAATTCGATCAGGCCCCTCAAGACCACCAGCAGAACCTGGTGTAAGACCCACTGCAGCGAGATTAAGATTTGGGTTGGGTTGGCTGGGACCCAGTGCAGCTGCAAGAGAAGGGTTATAGTCGCTTGGCCTTCTGACCTTCACTGGTGCACCCTGTAAAAACATAGCAACAGCCTCATTAGCATCTTGAGTCACCTATGAACAATGTGACAGTGCATCTTATTTGAATAATTCAAACCTCAAAAATGATGCCATCTAAAGCCATTGCATTGCTTGCTTCTTCAACAGACCTCATTTCTACAAATGCAAATTTCTTCTCATGGTTTATATACACATTCACAACAGCATCACCTAGAAGCAAATAAGAAAAGCAATTAGGCATTTTTTAATAAATAAAGTTTTGTAAAGTATAAAATTGACACACATAGACTAACCTGGCCCAGCAGTGTTACCCCCAATGGCAAACATAACCTGGCTAAAAAATGTTGCAACCGACTGCAAAGAAATTTATTGAATGGAAGGAAATCCATTAGCATAAGCCATAATATCTCTCACATCAGTTCAAAACTTGATCTAATTATTTGTGAACATGAAGAAACACCAATTCAGCAAAAAAAAATATATAATAATCAGTTTCAACAACCAGATTCATAACAGATGGAAAAGATATTTTATTGAAATTACATCACGCATACGGAACATGACACAAATAAAATGGTATGAAAACAGTAAATATGTTCAGGAAAAAAAAATTTGTTCCATATGCATGATGTAATTTCATGTCAACATAAAATCATTGTGAATTAGAGAGACAATTTTGTTCCGTATGCATGACAAATGACATAACATAATTTCACATGACAAATGACAGCATGTTTCATTCTTTTTCCTCCACTGTCATTTGTCATGTGAATTTATGTTATGTGGAACTTGATGATTGGTAATACTGTGTGGATTTTGATAACTAGTAAAATAAGATAGTACTAAACAAGGTTCTTGGATAATTTAAAGGTCATGTGTTGTATCAAGGAACAGCTGATAGTGGGACAATGAATATCAAAAAATACAAAGAAACATATTTAAGAAATGAGAAATTTTGTAAAATTAACAAAAATTCTAGAGGAAACATAGTAACTAAAAAGGATGCTAAAAACACTGCAAGAATAACACAAGATTTTTAAGATTTTTTATTGGCTATGACTAAACATCTAAAGAAGGAAATTTATAAGCTTGGCCAAGATGGAAAAAAGAATGTAGACTTAGGAACTTTATTAGAGGAAATAACGAAATAGATCAAATGCTGCTTGTTTATGAACACAACAAAGGCTGGAAGAAATATTTTCAATAAATAATTCAATGAACATTCTATCGACAACTTAACGACTTAGCATTAGGGTTAAAATTGGAAATTGGGTACAGGTCCAGAAAGTTAGTATAACCGAGGATAACAGAATTCCTGAGAATTGAAAGAAATATACAAGAACAATATATAGTTCAGTGAACTAGTTGATTAATCAAATTTTCCAAAAGAAAAAAAATAAAAGAAAGCCTGATAACTACAGAAGAAGCATATTTATATTGATGCACAAAAATATGAGAGATACTTAATATTACTCAAAATAATAAAGGAATTATGCTAATATGCCACCCCATGAAAACTTTGGAGAAGGTGATGAACAAAGGCCAAGACACTAGACGTCTTTTAGAAGACTGGTTTTCTTTCTGAAAGAAACAAATATAAATTTACTTATTTATTCGCTAGGTATGACTTTATTTGGTGCTTCCATTTGACCACTCATATGATGGACTCCTTTTCCTGTTCAAACAAGCTCTACAGTCCCAAGAACTACTTCAATTCATAGAAAACTGCATTTTAGCAAAAGGACATGGAAATTATCCAAGATGATCAACCTGAAATGTAAAGAATGAGGCCATCAACATAAGTAAACTACTAGAGAGGTTTTTTTGTATGATTTCCAGTATCTCTTATGTTGAAAGAAGAATCTACATGAATGTAAGACTAGCCATTCTATATGGTTAAGCATTGGGCAATTAGACAAGCCAACAAGAAAATTTATATTAAAAAAATAAGAGAGAGAAAGGCATAACCTGTTCGTTAGCAGTTGGAGGAAGGCCACCAACATATACACGCCGAGCATGCCGAGTAGCCTAAAGTAAAAAATTAAAATTACAACATGCGAGACAAAATACGTATAATACAAATCTATGGATGACCATACCTGTTGAGTCATGGCTTGCACTGGCATGATAGGGATAGTTGGAATCTAGCAAGATGCACATATGTTATCAAAACACTACAAAAACAAAATCATGTACCAAATCCATAAAGTTGCATATTAGCCGAGAACAGAGTCCAGAACCTGTCCAGCTGCCAAAGAAAACATGTTTGGAAACATTCCAGGAATGGCTGGAGTGGCTCCAGGAAGTTGACCTGTATAGAGAAACTGAGTAGCTGACATGTAATACTAAAAAAATTATAATAAGCATCAGAGAATATATGCAGCATCATTCTTTTATGCCCTCGCACGTACGAGATTTGATCTGGATTCTGAAATAGAATTCATCACAAAGAAAACAAATAAACTAATCACTTTCATGTATTAAAGATAATATATGTAAATCTGACATGTAATACTAAAACAAATAAACTGAGTAGCTGACATGTAATACTAAAACAATTATAATAAGCATCAGAGAATATATGCAGCATCATTCTTTTATGCCCTCGCACGTACAAGATTTGATCTGGATTCTGAAATAGAATTCATCACAAAGAAAACAAATAAACTAATCACTTTCATGTATTAAAGATAATATATGTAAATCTGGCAAAAAGTAAATAACTGCCGATTGAAGACGAACAAGATCCATCAAACTGGTGCGTTGGTTCCTTCTTGCACATAAAAGCTAGAGAGTCCGCTCACACCCTTTGGCAGCAGAGTGGGACTAGTGGCCCAACATTGCCCTCTTAGACAACATACATAAACAAAACAAAACAAACAAACAACAAAGACAAGAAACAACCAAGATTGTTCTCAGTCTGAAAATGAACTTATCAAGTAAAAGAAAATTGCAAAAAAGGTAAATGCAGATATTTTAGACCTTTATTGCGATTACATATATACTACTCATGTAAAATGCAGAGAAAAGATAGCTTACCAAAGAGCACCAAAGTATTTGATATAATTCTCTCATAACCCATGGATTATGCTACACTTTCGAAACCAAGACCATAAATCATTCACTAAATAATATTTGTACCTGTGGCAGTTGCACCAGGAAGAAGAGCAGCAGCAGGAGGGGCCATGTCAAAACCGCTGATTCGTTTGCTGTTATTAGGAAATAAATTATTAACTCTGTTACTTTAACGATTACAAGCAGAAGCAACAAGGAAAACACAACAAAAAAGAATAACTCAAAAGAAATTAGACAACATGGAATCGAATGTCAAAATAACATTACCAAGTTAACATCTGAAAATATTACCACATATCTCATAGTAAGTTATGGACACATTGAATTATTTCATAGGCTAGTTTCCAAATGGTAAAAATTAGGTAAACTTTCACAGTTTCATCACAAGCGAACAAAGCTTTAAAGCATCAAAACCCAGTCAATCATATAGCACAATCGAAACCAAAAGGCCTTATGATAGACCATGAGCAGAACTGCAGAATTCACTTAACTGCAGAATGCTGGGGTCAACACTGGCTGTTGCCGCCAACCTCTCTACCCTCTTCTCTCCGTTCCATTATTATTTCTTTCCTGTTTATGCAACCAACAAGCATCACTGCTGCTGCTCTTCCTTTTCCCACTTCTCACCCCTCCCTTCCTTCGTCTCTCTCTCTGCTGCCCTCACTGTTCCATTTTCTTCCCCTCACACTTCTTGTATTGTCTATCGTCCTCTCTCCCTCCATGGCTTAATTTATCAATTTAACACTATTTCCCCTATAAACGATAACTAGGTACACCAGTTAATCCCATCTGTCCATGGCTTCTCCATCGCTGTATATATTTGAAGCCCCAATAATTCGTCTACCACTCAGTCGAGAATCCTGTTCAATATTGTTCGATCATTTCTTAACAAATAGGCCTCCAACAGTACAATCAAAAACCAAATAAGCTTTAAATAAGTTAAGCTTATAAGTTGAGCAGCACAGGGTCCATAATAATCCTTTACTAAAACAGCAAAATACTTGCATGACTTCACTTATTGCATCAAACAAATTTCTTCAACTGAAAAAAGCAAAGATGTGCCACTGATTATTTTTACCATATGTAATATTATCACTTCAGTTTCCCCTGTGGAATTAACAAATTCCAATTGCAACTTAAACGAAAATCAAGAATAAGAAGTGACCTATATTGCTATAACTGCTACTACAAACTCCATGAGATCTGGGTTGCACCATGCTATCCAAACTGGACCTTAATATTCAACCTAAAACCCAAGCCTTAACATCATCCAAAAGAGAAATATAAATTTGAAAATCCAAAAATACATCAATCTGGAACTGAGAGTAACACCATTATAACCAAACAAATAGCACAAAGAGTAGCTACAGATGATGATAACACAAATAAGTAAAGCCTAAAATCAACGGGTGTATAAAGAAAATAAAAGACTTAACAAGTTACATAAAAACATTGACAAGAATTAAAGTAAAAGGTAAGCCAAGAAAATAAGTTGCTGCATATGTGATGCATAATTTACCTCTTTGATCTTGAACGGGAACGAGACCTTGATCTTCGACTGGATCTACCCTTTGATCGAGACCGAGATCGTGACCGATGAGACCGCGAGCGATGACTACGATGCCCATCTCTATCCCTATCTCTATCTCTATCTTTATCTCTATCATGATCCCTGTGCCTGAATGGACCATTACAATAGAAAATGAGAAATCCTAAGTCATGATTTCTTTCCTTTTCAAAAGTGAGGATCAAATAATTATTTTTCAAGATAATTCAACAACAAACAATGTCCTCCAGGATAATACATTTGAATATACAAGCTCAAGCACTTCCTTAACATTATTAAAATATGCTATTGAATTTGGATCAAAAATATTTTACTCATAAGTAATATCAGATTTTTCATTAAAAGCTGCAAATGCTAACAAACTATGCTCTTAGAGATGAATTTTAAACACCTTCCAAGCAAATCTTGCAAGCTTCATGAGTAGTCACATTAGAAAAATCATCAAATTGTTTTTATTATCCCCTTCTGTAGATTAATAAAGAATGTAAGAAACTGCTTCTGCTTCCCTAAAAGATCCAAACAAGTTTTCAATTATAAGCCCATACAATTTTCATATTTAGTATTATACATCCTACTAAAAGTGGCCTGGTATTTTTGTTAATATGCATACAACAAATTAAAAAAATAAATATCTATAAATAGCTTTTCGAACAAAGTCACTCTTAAATGACTTGTTTAATAATGGAAGAAAACTATATTTGATTCAAAAGCCACAGAAGTGCCTTTGAAAGCAACTTCACAAAAAAGCCTGCAGTTTCTTAAACCTTCTTTCTTGGTTCATGGTTCATGCAGGCAGCAGGATAGCCATAGTTGGTTTTCTCTTTTCCATCCATGTACATGTTAAATCATCTATCCGGATCATTTATGACTTCACATACATTTTTTGTCTAATAAGTCATTAACTTTTTTTTAATTTGGCCAAAAGATTAATAGTAGATAACTTAGAGAAGGTTTGAACTCAAAGATGCTTCAATTAATGTTTCTTCATTTTAAGCATTTCTTGAATGGGCCATTGAACCAAAAAGAATATACTGATTTTGTAACTATGATACAAAACAATACCTATCAAATAACATCTTGAATTAAAAGATCTGGAATATGCATTATCATTATTCAATACTAACAAATACCACGAACATGGAACAACAAAATCTAATCAAGGTTACAAGGAAGACATAATGCGGTAACAATAGTATATATATTGACTACATTGGACTAAGGCTAGTCATATATTCGGTTTGCACTGACTCTTCTTCCTAAATGAAACAACAAAAGGTACAAATCAAAATGAACAAAAATATATGTAATATTATAGAATACTACAAAATCAAAGCAATCAATATAATTTTACATGAAAAAAAGATAAATATAGGTAAATTTCTATTAAGTGAATCAACCTCCAATAACAACAGGAGAAAAATATTCACATATACAAGAAATGCATAAACACCCATCTAAAATTATGTATACATTTTGAACTCAATAATAAATGTCAACACAATAGCACATGGTTTCGTATTCGATTATCATAAGATAAATATTACAACAATAGAAATCCCTTGACACTACAAAGTCCTAACAATAATAACCATGATGTAACCAGTGATTTAAAAAGCACTAGGCGTCAAAAGACGCCAAAGTCCAAAAAAGCCCGAGGCGCTAGGCGCTCACCCGAGTGAAGCAAGACTCTAAGATATAATAATATATAATATAATTAATAAATATAATTATTTAAATAAAAATATGATATTAAATTAAAAAAATCTTACAAAATCACAATATCACATTAACAAAAAAATCTCAAAATTCAAAACAATAACAATAATTTCAAATAAATAAAAATTAATAATATTAAAATCAAAATAATATATTATTAATCTAATAAATAAAAAATACTGTTACTAGTATACAATTAACAGTATACTGTTAATATATTGTTAACAGTATACTATCGAATCGATGTGAGAAGAGGGAGTAAGAGTAACAAAAGCAGTAGCAAGAGCGGGAGCGAGAGAGGCGATAGTGGCGAGCGACGCGAGTCGATGTGAGAAGAGGGAGCAAGAGTAACAACAGCGGTAGCGGGAAAGGGAGCAGGATTGCAGGAGCGGGAGCGACGATAGTGGCGAGCAACGACAGCAACAGCGAGTGAGCAGTGATAGTGGCAGTGACAGCACTAGCAGTAGCAGCAAGCAACGAGGACACAGCGTAAGAGTAAGACTAAGGCTGCTAACTGAGAGAACCAGCAACGGTAGCAACGAGCAATGGGAGCGAGAACGGGAACAACGAGCGACGACAGTGGCAATGGCAACAGCAGTGGCAAGCAGTAATAGCAACGACAAGCAGCAACAATGGCAGTGGCAACGATAGCGGAGAGCAACGACAGCGGAGAGAAGCAATGGCAGCAGAGAGAGGCAATGACAGCAGAGAGGAAATGTCAACGACAGAATCGCGAGCAAGGTTAGGGTTGGGGAAGTCGCGAGAGGGATGCTGAGAGGCCGATATCGATGCTTTAGTTGACTCGATTGAACCAACTAAAGCACCGAAGACTGAACCAAATGTAAAACGTTGGTTCAGTCGCCTGGTTTAACCTAAGCGCTCACCCAAAGCGTCTGACGCCTGGGTTCGGGTGGCGCCTCTTTGAAGCGAGGCACTCGGGCCTCGTCTCACCTCGCTCGAGAGCCTAGGCGAGCACCCAAGCAGCTATTAAAATTGCTAGATGTAATGATTTAGGATTTCTAACAATCCTAAAACCTGCAATATTAGTCATTTACATATGACCCAAATTTTGTAAAATATTATTTTGACATCAAAATAATCTTGTGTAATTCCTTCCATTCGAGCCAACGTTTTGTCCACCTAGTCACCATGCAAAACAGCATATACTAATTGGCATTAAATGGCACAGAATTTAATATTGATTGTTACAAGCTAATCATAATGCTGAGGCACATCATCAGTGTGGCATGAGAGCCACAGACCAATAACTAAGGAGATCAATACGCATGATATATCCTTTTAGATATGATGAAAATTAGTAGATTCATACTCCAATTTTTGCAAACACTTAAGTATTTAGATATCAAACAGATGCTAACATTACATCTGCTGCGCAAAACACTGTTATGATAGTAGAATCTCAAAGAACAAGTCTAGTTAACAGTAAGATTCAAATAGTTAATATAGCTTTCTCAACTAATTCCACTTAATTTAAATTTACCCCACAAATACAGGGAATTGGTGCACTACATAACTAAGCAATAGGAAATCATGTTAAAAAATGTTGATCGCAGAGTGATATTGGACAAATAATTTGGTTTTTCTAGTATTTATTATCTATAAATATGCTTAGTCAAATTTCAGCCACTTGCATGGCTACAAAGAAATACAAAATATATGATTCATTCTTAACATATACTGCCATTACTAAAACTGTCACTTTGATCTTTATTTAATTTTCCAAAATTTATTTTCAGTTCTTTGCTTTATCCAAATAATACTATCACCAAGGCCAAATATGGATTCTTAACATATACAGTTCAATTCCTTGTTTTAGGTAATGGAAGAAACAATTTCTCACCAAAAAGTCATCAAAGCACTAACTGATGAACCGACCAAAAGACATCACAAAAAGTTAATTATGCACCCTTATGCAAGAATGTAAATGAGCAAAGAACTTTCTATAGTTCACAATGCTGTCTTCAACTAGTATATCCCTATAATTGGGAGCAGGTCATCCCCATGAATAAAGGTCTATTTTTAAAGTAATATAACTGAGATTTGTCAAAACAAACTCCAGAATGATCAAACCCACTGATTGATAAAGAATAGAGGCCCATTCTAGCAAGCATGGTAATTATGCTTGCTAATCTAACGCTCTTAGGCATTCTCTTGGGAATCAGGTATTATATTGTTTGAAATCCTGGCAATGGCTCTAGCTAAGGAACTTTATGTTTATTTCATGGTGCTTCACGTTGTAGATTTGACAATACTAATCAAAATAAGATGCACTGTTTAACAGTCATAGACTTATTGTCATCATACTCCTAATTAGATGACAAAACTTGATAGATTAAACATGTCTGGCCTATAAAATTTTCTAATTTTCTAGATGCAGAACAGCATATCTAAAAACCTCTAAATGAGGATAATCATCGAGTTAAGAGCAAAACCACAAAATAAAGAAAATCATGACCTACAAAACCTGAGAGAATAAGGAATGCATTCTAATAATGGACTCAATGAGGTTCAGAAAATTCATCAGCTGGAAAATAGATGGAACTACAACATAGAAAGCTAATTAAAAAATATTAGATTCTTCATAATAGTGACAATAACTATCTAAGATAGAGGCAAAGAGTTAAAGGGCTTGTTAAAGAAACAACACGGTATCCTTATTTTAAGATATGCGTAGAAAAATTAACCAAGAATAATCTCATGGAATTAAGGATAAAAACAGTCAATTCTTTGTTTACTAGTTTGGTTACTTGAAAGCATGGAAATTGCTCTATCCAACACACCAAGCATAAGGAAATCTTGATTTTTTTTGTGAAGTGTTTAATAGATGCTCGAGCGAGGTAATGGTGGGGTTCATGCCTGGTTTGACTGAACAGTTAAGTCGGTTCAATCAAATCAACTAAAGTGCTCTAACAACTAAACTGCAAGCGCCTAGCGCTTTGAGTGTTTTGGGACCTTGGTGTCTTTTGACCACTAACACTTCTAAAAACACTCTTTTTTTTTTTTTGCAGAATAACTATTAGCATGAAGACAGTTTATACTTGGATAATCTGCCTATATCCATGAAGCAGCAGGTTATATCAATTAATTAAAAGCGTCCTAAACATACATGGACTAGTATGGTACTTACTGTTTCCAATTTCCAACTACAAGGGAAACAAGGAGAAAACATAGATGTGGTAGTACCATATTTATCCAACTAGAATTCTTGGTTATAAAATTTTGCTTTAGTAGGGGAAAAACTAAGAGCATATCTCAATGTACCTATCATACTCTCGACCATGGTGACGATCATGATCATCAGATCTATCCCGATCACGCTCCCTCCTTTCACTTCTATCCTTTTGATCTCTATGATAGCCATCACGATCCCTCTCGCGATCTCGATCTTTGACCCTGTCTCTGTCTCGTTCCCTATCCTTGTCACGGTCCCTATCCTTCTCCCTGCCTCTTTCTCTTTCCTTGTCTCTGCTCTTGGAGGACCCTCTCTCACGTCCATGGGAATCAAACTGCAGCAATGAACTATGTTAGTGAAGCTTCATCAAGAGCACCAAGCAGAATACATTGCATCAGATAAGGAACACAAACTGCCAGAAGGACCAATATCACAAAAAAATTTTAACAAATTTTGCCAAAAAAAAAAACTTACTGAACCAACTAAAAAACACATACAAGAAAACCATCTTCAATACAACAAAATAAGAAAAGAAAACCATCAGTAACCCAACAAAATAAGCAGCAGATAGATGGGAGATGAAACATAAAATAAAAAGAACTCAAGACAAAATGCACGTGATAAAGAGATGACGATTTAGAAAGTCAAAAGAACTGAACTTTACACCTGAAACCCTAACACCTAAAAAACCAAACCAAATAAGCAACACCTAATTGGGAGATGAACCCTAATACAAATAAGAATCAAAACCAACCGAACATGTTAAAGATGGCAGTTTAAAAATCCAAAGAAATCATATTTTACACCTGAAATCCTAACACCTATCAAAATCATCATTTTATCACCATATACAAACTAAGAAAGATTTTATTTCATGTACACTTTCGATTTTGTGGTCCATATGAATCAAGTAAATAAGCGCATAATTACGTTTCTAAAGATACAAAATCAATAAGAATGGATCTTGCTGATAAAATTTGATATCCAAGGGCAGGGCGTCTTCTTGGAGACCTCCTAGTCTCTCACACTGAATGGACATACGAGTGTCCAAAAAAGTAAACACGAAACACTAAATAAACACTTGATCAAACACCAGTCAAGTGCAAGGTAGTAATTAAAAGGACAAGAGAACTAAAATTTGCACCTGAACCCTAAAATCTAACCAATCATCGATCGGGTTGCTATAATCTACTACTAAATCAGCGATGCTGAAGCACGTTCCCCGTATGGGAGTCAACTATCAGAAATTGCAGCAAGAAACAATTCCCAAGATCAGTTGCAACAGAAACGGCATCTTTTTACACAGTTTAGAAACGGAAAGGCGAAATCCACCGTCTGAAGTGGAGAATCGGAAGCCAAAAGAGCATGTAAACGAAGATTACCTGAGATCTGGAATCGCCGAAGTCATCGAAACCGCTGCCCTTCGCCGGAGGCGCGGCCTCGCCGTACTCATTGTACTCCTCACCGTTGCCCTGATATCTCTCTCCGTAGTCCGGCATCTTCGATGACCCCTCGAATCTAACTGCGTCTTCTTCTTCCCCTCGAAGCCTTTGCTTCCGATCGCGCAAAGGCAGTGGTTTTTAGGGCTTCGAGCGAAGATGGTAGAGGTGGTGGCCGCCTGCACCTCCCGACCTTCGTATTAATTGGGATGCTATCGGATCATGTCGGATTCGGATCCGAATCCATATCATTACCGATCCGTACCCGGTTTCCGGGACGGCTTATCCAGCCCGGATGCGCATACCGTTGCCGGGCGGCGGACGCGGAACATTTTCCACTCGTAAGAAGTTTATCTATATATTCAGTATTTATAAAAATGAATATAAAAGATATGCAATTAATTTTTAAAAAAAATATATAAATATCCTTAAGAGGATGTGTTGGTCGCTTCAGATACTTTGGATTTTAGATGCATCATGCATACAGAGGAAACTTATTGATCGATCTGAACAACTCAATTTCTTTTTTAACTTGGATAAACATATCAGAGAACATGTTAATCTTTCGTATGATCCTTTCTCATAGGCTAGAGCACCAAGTGCATCAGGGCAAGTGTTGGTTGTGTCAAATTTTTTAATTTTTTTTATTTCAGATGAACACATGCTTATAGGCGATGCATTAGTCACGATAAATGCTTTAGATGTATTTTTGTTCTAAGCAAATGCATTATATACAAATGGGAGGTATTGGTTGCATTGAGCACTTTGAAAAAAAAGTTTATCCTAAGAGAATATATCACGTGTAAGAGAGATATATTAGTTATTTTGAAATTTTTATGGGCACATGTATCACACAGAAAAGAAACATATTGATTCTTTAAGGTATAGATCGATTTGAGAATGATTAGACATAACCCTCTTGAAAGCATCTTAAACGTATAGCCAAATAGATGATGTGGCCAACTTGATACTTATAATCTTGATAGTATATCCAACTTGAAAAAATCACTACCATGAGGATAAGACCAACTTAAAAATATGACTATCTTGAGGGTATAATCAATGTAACAATAACTATTTCTCTTCAAGACGCCACTAATATGAAGGTATGATTGCCTTCAAGGCATCATTTTGACAATAACTTTCTTTAGGAGCCACCATAATGCTTGTAATGGGTCAATTCCTCAAATGACCAACCTGAAGATTATTGCAATACTTGAAATTGGTTTAAGTTGAGTAATAATAATAGGAACTTCTTATATCTAATGAATAATCAAATTAAGTATTATTAATTGTATCAATTACCTGAGAAAGGGATGACGATATCTATCATTCTAATTAAAGCTTGAATCTTTTGAGTGAGGTCAAGAAAAACTCAATTGGTATGGTCATTTGAGCTATACTCCCTGTTGAGATATAATATATCTAACGATTGTAAAATTGTGCGAATCCTGAATCGACCTAGAGGTTTTTTCAGATAGGTCTTTTCAGAGAGGACATTTTTATAGCATTTCATGGGTTCGATTTTCTTGTAAACATCTTTTCTTAAGGTTCTCCATTTGATACTAAACAATCTGTTATAGTGAAATTAATTCGACTTAATCATTTTTTTTAGTATTATCACATTATAAAGAAGAAAAAAAAGTTCAACTAGTTTACCAAGAATTTTACTCGAGAGCAAAAGAAGTCTTATGTCTATCTCATTTGAAGGCTAAAAATATTTAAATCTTATATCTTGTTTCCTATATTCCTACAAAAGACGATGCTGTGATGCATCCCACAAGATTCTTCAATCATCAAATCTGTAATACCGATAAGTTGAGTGGAATGGATCGAATTTTGAAATTGAGTGACCTTCATGTGTCCTCTTTTCCTACAAAAGATGATATTGGGATGCATCCGGCAAGATTCCTTCAACAATCAATGCCTGTAAGTTGAGTTCAATGGATTGAATTTTGAAGACCTTCATGTGTCAAACTTTAATTGGTCAAAAAAAAAAGAAAAGAAAGAAACTGATCACAATATTCATATTTGTTAGCCATGGCTGAAGGTTTCAAGTCTCCTTAGCACCAACCAAGTGAGCAGAGTCTACACTAAGCAGCATCAGCGTTGCAACGTGTGATGACACCAGAAGAGAACCAACCATAAGAAGAATTAACAACAAATGGAATAATAGAACATGAACAGTGATGCATATCATATAAACATATCATTTAATAATATAATAATAAAAATAATCACATAATGGGTATGCCGGGAAAATATAATCTGCAATCATTTTCATTTTCCACACACAACACAAGATGCCATAATGGGTATGCCTTGGAAAAAGACATCTATTTATTATTGATATAGTCAGCAAGGTAAACAAAAAAAAAAGGCGACATAAAATCTTCATATCATCGTCCTATTAGATACTGGGCTTACATCAAGATGATGAGAATCCTCAACCTCATATTTGAGTAGGGCTTTGGTCATCCTCTTTGCTATCATGCCATCCCGCCACTCATGGCTGTTCTTATTATCTGGAACAAAGCTGCAAACAAGCACGAATTAAATCATATCGTCACCATGGGAAAACATCACACTAAGTCACGAGTTTCCAATGGATCAGCCAGCGGTAGGATCAATAATAGAAAGCTTCTCAGTTTCTCACAAATTTCTACGAAAATATAGCCAGAGAGACAAACATGATGTTTGACGCCTTTCAAACACCGCATTGGCAGCAGCCTTACGTCGTCCTAAATCACCCATTTATTTGTGATATAATATAACATTATAAAAGTACAAAATGGAATCTTCTTAGTAGAAGATCTGACATGGGACTTTCAGATTATAAAAGTTCAAAACAGAGAATTTTTTGTTCAGTGTCATCATAATGAATACAGTCCTAATACAGATCAGCCAAATTTGTGAACCAAATTATTCTTGCACACCTTTATTTGGCTTAAATTTTCTATGCATATCAAAAACTAGATGCATATGCAAATGGAAAGATAAGGAACCGAAAAAGGGAACCATTATGGTCTTATGGTTAAGAAAGATGAGATTCACATGACATACATGATCCGACAACCACGAAGATAAAGAATCCAAGCAAGATAGGACCAACAGGAAAGTTATCTCCTTTCTTTGCTGTTTTTTCTGGAACGGAGCCCCTCTTTGTGATATTCTTCTGAAACTTTGCAATTTTCCTGTCAGCAAGACGCCTTGATGTAGTCTGCACAGTAGCGGTCGCATCAGAGTATACATTTCTTACCATTTATCAGAGTACACATAGTAAGTTGCACACAAATATCTATTGCAGCAATAGAAAATCAAATCATGGAAACAACTGATTACCGGAGCAAATGGGCTTCTTGGGACCAAATAAGTTAACTACCAGAGTGAAAAAGCATACTGCTAGAGACTAAAAAATCCATAGTTCTGAACAAGCTTTCACGTTTGCAACCAAAATTACGGTGAAGGCTAAACCACAAAGAATCGGAAAATCATGTAGAACCTAATCTAAGAAAAATCCCAAGTTCAGAAGCCTCATTGCAAAATGAAATTCACAGTGAAACATGGACAGCCCTGTGCTGTTCATCTCAACCAAGCTCAGTCATTGCTTAACACTACAAAAACAATTCTCCTGAGTTAAAATAAACTATAACGAATTTCTATTGTAGAAATAGTAAGCTGACAATAATCAGTTAATTTGCTGAGGAAGAAAATTGAAGTGAAAATCATATCATAGCTGCTTACATATGGCCAAACCATTTTCTGCCCAACTTCATGGGCAGAAAAAAATTAATTAGTCTGGATAATTTTAAACGCAAACTTTCCTTAATTTTTCTTCCTAAGCTTTCTTTCCAAGAGTGTAAAGGGAAAAGCAAGGCAATAAGATAAAAAAAACTATATATATATATATATATATATATATATATATATATATATATATATATATATAAAACAAAAAGAAAGCCACTTGCTCTTTCCTTGTTTGGACCAAACGAAGAGAAAGGAAGGATCAGCCAAAACTCACTTTGTTTGCTTTAATTTTCTCCACTTTTGGGAACAAAGAAAGAAAGAAAAAAAAAAGACTTTTGAAAAAGAGTTGGTTCTCTCCACCTATCTCCCAGGATTTATTACCAAACAAGAGAAAGTCTCTCTCCACTTCTTTTGTTAAGTTATTGCATTGAAAAGAGAGTATCCAAATCTCTTGATCCAAATACTTCCGAAAGAGATTCCGTAAATATATATATATATATATATATATATATATATATATATATATATATATATATATATATATATAGAGGAAGAGAGAGAGAAAAAGAGAAACATGTATATATATCAAGTTGAGACACCCAAGAATTCATTCAATTACGGACAATTATTGAGCGATCACGATCCCTATGTTTTCAAAATCGTTAAAAGTACTTACATCTCCATGAAGGCACATCACAGTCATCCAAATGACTGACTGACTGTATCAAACCAGATGATAAATCGCTCGATCGCCTATCCTAACCCTCCCAGATAAAAACCTTTTCCTCGACCCAAGAAACACAACAAATCAAGGACGTCCCTTGAAACATACCAATTACATACAAACTATATAGATCGAGAGAAAAATTAGTTCGGTATGGATTCTTCCAAAAGACAACGGCAGGCTAGAAAAGAGGAACCAGGATGAAATCTCTCGAGATTAGGGTCCGTGTGGATCGAAAGAGAATTGATCCACCAAAAACCAAAATTAACAAAGAAAAATCAGAGACTTTACGCAAGGAAATTAGGATCCAGGAGGAGATGTCGGCTCACCATGCTCTCGGTCGAGAGGAAGTGGGAAAGGAAATGAGCTCGGGCCAACGGGCGGAGGTACCCTTTGTGTGTCATTTAAGACACTCGTCAAGTCCGGTTTCTACGGCGATTAAATGTAGGATGGATATGTAATTTACGTATATATTTATTTATTCCACTAAAATTAAAATTTATAATTTACAAATTGTAATTATACTTGATTATTACCCATTGAAACTTCAGGTGACGTTAAATTCCAGTTTGATTGGGTAACTTCTCTGCGTATGATGCAGTTTCTATCAACAATAATTCTTATCTTCAGAAGATGAAAAACAATTTATAGATACAAATCGATAATTCATCCCTCAAAATTTTCTTACACTCAAATGTCTTATCATACCAATGAGCACATCATCCTTGAAATTGTTGTGAATATCAAAGATAATTAGATTGATCCCCTCTAATTAAGATGATATGCTTTTGGCAATGCCAGATTCATCCCCTTCTTTTGATGATCGTTCATGTATGTGTGTATAAATGCATCTAACCGATGCATATTTTGCGCATTAAAATGCCCCATGCGTGTTAAGATTCATCCTCTGGTCTCTTTCATTGGATTACAATATGACTTTATCTCCTCCCCATTTCCTTCGTACTGTTACATTAGTCTACAATTCATAACATAAGTCGCAGATTCATTTTCGATGGAAAAAGTCAACTGGACACTGTAGATAACAAGGGCTTGTAGGATCATTTCCCAGCTCTAATGTTACAGCAACATAATGAGCGAGACCAGAGACGATCACGTTCCAGGTGAAGACGTCCGCTTCCTCGGTCATGGCCGAGAGCGAGGCGACGAGAGCCGGGGCTTCCCTGCGGTCACCATGGCTTAGGAGGTGGTCGGATGGCGAGCCAGCGAACAAACACTTGGTCTGCTCACGCTCCAAAACCAAGGACCCCCAACGCTCAACGGTTGGGGGAACCCTCCCTCTCCTCTCTCATCTAACTCTGCAGCTGCTTAAACCCCGCCTGCAGTAGAGCAATGGAGTTGAGGGCAGAAGGGAGTCGTTTGGTGGGGATGGGAGGAGGGCTACAGTCCCTTTTAGAGGGAGAGGGGTATGGGAAAGGAGAAAAATGGCTCTGCCAACTCAGGTGGCCATAAAATTTTGCGCTACAACCAAACCAGAAACATAGTCAGCCAAAGAAAGATACCAGATGATGTTTCTTGACAAACAGAACACAAGTCTTACTCGGAAACTACTTAGGATAAACAATTTAGACAGTCATCTATATCGCGAGTATGCTTCCTTGTCTCATATGAACTAAACCAGTGAAAAATGATAGGATAAAATTTAGGCAGCTAGCCAAATACCATCTGCATGGGCATGGCAGTGTCTCAACAGGCAGATCAAGATATTGAAAACTCCTCCATCGACCCAATGACTTTGCGATGATACTCCATACAATTAGCTGGGTTTCCTCATGTTTCGACCAGCCCGGATCACTTCATCTACCAGAAGCAACTGGGAAGCGATGACAGGCCTGCAAACCACAATTATATATCATTTATGTATTGGCTCATAAGAATAAAACTCATAATATGTAAGAGGGCGGACATACCCAGAGTTTATGATTTGCCGCTTCACCGAGTAGTTATCAAAGATACCTTCCATGTTTGGATCTATTGGTTCTCCAGAATGATGATTCAAACCCACAATGTTACCTCTGTCATGTTCACCCTTGAATATAACATAAATAATGATTAGTTAAACCATGATCCATTTTGTTTAATCTTGCATGCGAGTGTGAAGAAAAATATAGAGCAGGCCTTTACTGTAAGAGCAATAATGACATCTTGTGTGTCAAGGCCAGAGTTCTCTGCTAGTGTCTTCGGTACCACCAGTAAAGCATCAGCAAAAGCTTCCACTCCAAGCTGTGCACGCTGTCAAAAGCATTCAATTAAAAACTCAGCATTGTGTGACAGTTGCTTGAGCAGAATCTTAGGTCAGCTTACCCCTTGAACAGTTTTCTTCACATTGTTGACCAAGTGCTGCCTGGCTGCAACCTCAAAAGCCCCAGCCCCCTATTTCCGGGACGAAACATGATGCAAATGTTAGTAAATTATCCAGAACCTTATCTTTACTCAATTCACACTGATTTAGCACTTTTTTGATATATAGATGCACTAAATTCAGCGACAAATAAAGTCAATTGACAAATACTATATGAGAATAGCAATTAGCACACAAAGCAAGAAGCTAACAGATTATTACATTTAAAAATAAAACACACTGAATAAGACAACATGGCAAAATTTCAAAGGAAGTTGCTAATCAAATCTCGACTGTGATTATAAACTTGCATAGGTTGTCCTTGTTTTTGCAGACATTATTTAAACACATACATTTTACAAGATACTATATGTGTACTGATTAACATAACACTATGAAAGTAATTGTCCACCTCAATCAATCAATTTTCCCAACGTGATAGGCAACTGATGTGCAAAATTACAAGAAACACAATCACATAACTACAAACTGTAACAAATCCATTCCGTAACATAAACCTCTATTTAGATAGACTTAACAACCATGTCTTAGAGTCAATTGCTAAAGAATATAAAGTGGCTGAAACACCAGAATTATGGTTCTGCAGCTATTTTATGTTCCATTTCAATTGAATAAAAGCCACCGACGTTTATGTTCCTGCAATAATGTCTGTTCACCTCTATTTTCTTTTTTTAAAAAATTTAAAGTAAAATTTTTCTGGCAGAGGATCCAACCAAGCAACCAAGGGAAACATATGCCAAGGAACTATATCAAGCCATTAGTTGACATTGGCATCCAGGTCAGTGTAAAAGAAATTATCTTTTTTCTTGTGAACTTGTGTTAGTAATATAGGTACGGTTGCGAAATAAGAACCAGATAACAGTCTTTAATAGGGAGCACTGGGCATTCTGAATTATTGTATAATCTGGTACCTTATAAAACTATACATGCATGACAACCTCCAAAGCCGTGTTCATGCATAATGCTGACACCTTCTGAGCAAGCTAATGCCACTTATCTGGCTATAAAAAGATGAAGCAACTTATAAAAAGTTGGACAGTAACACACTTGTAATCTTTTGGAATATAGCACAACCAAGCAAACCCCAAAATGAAATGGCCGCAAACCCCAAAGTGACAAGGGCTACAGAAATCATATTGTCATGACAGCCTTGCCAACACACATTGACTTGCTAGCACCAGCACAACTGACAAAGAAACTGCTTATGGTTAAATTTGTTAATCCAAGCCAATTAGCAAACCCCACGACATGGAATGTGGCATAGCACATGCCATACCGACAGGATATGAGCATGAAACAGGTGCCACAGAAGGTAAACATTGCAAAATACTTTCACTAACAAATACAGCATGAAGTTTATTAGCATTTAATAAAATTTTACATATTCAAATTCTCACCAGGACAACAGCTTCATCTTCAATTGTATTTTTGACAGATCTGAGGCCATCACGAACAGCATCCTTGATTTGAGCAATTGTATGATCATTTGGTCCTGCATCGAGGACAATCATGAACAACCTGGTTTGAGATACCCAATCATCTATTCTCTTGCATAATAACAACCTGGTTTGAGAAAATAGCATTATTCTAAAAGCTTGAGAACCTTTAATCAAGATAGTACAGGAGCGAGGGTTTTTCACATTCTCCACAAAGGTGTATTTTTCTTCACCAAGGATATGTTCATAGACAAGCCCAGCCCAACCAAGACAATCTTCGGTTAAGTCATCAACAGAATTAACAGCTTCCCCTCCACAGGCTAGAACTAGCCTTTCCATATTCCTCCTCTTGGCTCTCCGAAGTGCAATAATCTAAAATTGAGAGTTAAAAATAATAAAACCCAATACATGGTATATATCCTTAACTAGTTACAAAGATTTCAGAAATACGACAACCAACATCGCACACAAAAGGTTCTAGCATTGTTAAGGATGGCTGAGAACAGTTCCTAGCTCAACAAAGGCAAGAATATCATAAATTTATGGAGCGAAGAAAAATAAGTTTGAACAACATGTGAAAACAGCCAATGCAGAGCTAGTCCCGCACCAGTTTCTGACCAGAAAACATGAAGCTAAATACTATTGTGATTATTACCAAGGCAAATGATTCTCTCATATGAGGTTGTGCTAGAGATATCAGAAAACACTCTTAACCACGTAAATGGACCTTCTGGTCTTCTGGATAAACCATAAAACAAAAGATTACATTCAATTTTCTGCATTTTATGACCTCAATAGTTTTCATACTTAACACTACGAAACATACTACAGCAATCAATTTATACAACATGGACATTATCAAGAATCAGAAACCTTTGCACAGGAACTAATAATTTACGAGTTTGGAATTTTAAACAAACTCCAGCTATAAAAAGCTTATAACGTTATCTACAATGCAGAATAAGAATTAAATTTTGCCAATATCAAATGTGATGTTTTGCACATATAGAATTCTTGCTGTGCCACAATATTTTCCTCCTAAAAAGCAGATCATCATTAAGCATGCAATAAGACATGCCCATCAATATATCAACAGCCAGAGGTGATTATAACTGTTATGTATCAAGTGATGGCATGACTAACCCCTGCACGAGCAAGGAGATCCAGCGATGGAGGATCAATTCCCTTTTGGTTAATTACGACAAAGTTATTGTCATTGCCCGAGCAGACCTGCATGTGATGAATAGTTTGTGGAAGTCGCACGTAAGCATACGGTGTTTGAGATAAGTATGCAATGTGAAGAGGATTTTTTTTTTAACCTTATTCTTTAGTTCAATAATCTTCTTAACTCGCTCATCGACTTGACGCCGTTCAGCAGCAACCATTTTCTCTCTCTGCTCCGCATTAGAGTAGAAAAATCCCGCATTTATTTCACTAAAGGAAAACAAAATTTAGATTCATACAAAATATATATCCAAAGCAAGGATCAAGATGTTGCATACTATGGCTTCTCTCATCGACTGCCAGCATGGTAGAGACCACATAATATATTTAGCCATGCCATGCATTTTTTAATAATGGAGTTGTGCATAACATGGGTGCATACCATGTAACGGTAAGGAATACTACATTGATGAGTTTTTGTGCATCATGCATCGGTAGTGTAATCCACAAATGAAAAAAGATAGCATATTTATGAATGTGATTCTTCCTGGGTGTCATGCAACATAGGAAAAAGGGCAATAATAGACCGATGAGATCAATGAACTCCCTAAAAAAACAGAGCTGTTATAAAGGACTTCGCATAACATATCGATGGGCATTTATTTTGAGAAAAAATAAGTTTTGCGCATGCCAAGGATGAAGACACTAAACAAAAGCACTCATCAAAATAGCATGACCAAGAATACAAAACATAAATTTCCATACACTCTTTTTTCAATGAACTTTGTGAAAAGCGAGTATAACAAGATTAACCTTTTCTCATACTCCAAAGAGACATTGCATGTCAAGATATAACAATTCTCTGCCCTCCGTTTCATATCAGGATGTCGAGAACCATGATCAAGGACAAGACCCTCAACCTTAAGGAAAAATGTGAAAACAAAAATGAGACTAAAAATGGGCCATAAACTTGATATGAATTAAAAGTAATCAATCAGCAAGTATAATTGAATTCTTGTTTGTCCACATAAATAAGAAAAAACATCAATAGCTTGTTAACGTTTAGAAATCACAATCACAGGTAAAACAGCGTGATTTGCCATATCTGATCAAATGGCTCAGCTCAGTCTCATAGTATCCTTTTTCGTTCAGGATCTTATAACAAATATTTGTTATAACAAGATAGTCTTCTTTTATGAGGAATATTTCTCCATATCCACTTAGTTCTGCACTCTGGTCACCTCTGGCTGTATTTTTCTAAATTGATCTATTAGTCCCTAGGGTTCAGCAGTCCATCACCAAATCCTTTGTGCAATCCCTTAAACAATCACCAAAACTACTAAAAGTATCACAACACCAAATATATAGGTAGATAAACCAAACAATTTCTGCTACTGATGAATTTGCTTATGTTTCATATTTTGCCTTTTGTACTCTAAAAAAATCCTACATAAGAAAATATTTATAGGTTGTAGATTTTAGATACCAACCAATACTATGAAATTTATGGTGTAATATACAGCATATCACATGCAAGCAAATAAAAACAATCTGAATTACCAAGAAAAGCCTACCAAGTGTGTATCAACATCAAACTTATGGCGCATGTGCATTATCTCCACCATGAAGAGATCGATGGGTTCATCAGGCTTGCGTATACAGAGAACCTGTTCATATCAAAAGCAAATTTTGTTATGGCATGCCTAGATGCAGCTAGATGGAATACAAATAGGAATTAAAGTTCAACAAGGATGTAATCTATGAAATCATAAACAGACAAAATTTGATGATACAGAGCTGAAAAAAAATTATGACCGTTGGATGAAAGATTAAAAGCAAGAAATCATTTTGCAGTTCATGACGACAAATAGAAAATGTGATGATTATTATTCCAATCAAATAACATCAACCATGACAACCAAAACTGATACTTTGAAGCCAAATAAGAGATGATAAGTTCCACTCCTACCTATTAAAGATACAAACTAGGATTTGCAACCAGATTCTGAAGCTTCAGACGAACCAGCCAGCCTCTAGTCAGCCTAAGTCCATTGAGGATGATTTTAAATAGCCATGCAAAATTAGCCCAATATTTCTTTTTCCGGATGTTGTGTTTGTGACAAATTGGAATTATGAAAATTTTCACAGTTGTCTTTCTGAAAATGCAAAGGTCTGACTAAATCCCACAAACACAATCTGAGATTTATTTAGCAAAACTTATCAGCCTAGTCAATTAGGTACAACTTAAGGAGCACATATTGATCCAATTTGACAAAATAAATAGATCTACTCAAATCCATAAAAAAGCTTTAAATCATGCTACAATAAGCACAACAGTTAGAATGCTTTTAAAGAACACTTAAAGTAAAGAACACTTAAAGCAAGTGACTCAAATATGATTCTATTTTATTTTCATTTCTAATTCCCAAAAACTTGAAGTGTCAAGATAATGCATCCTATTGTCTTTTTTCTATGGAACAGGGCCACTTATATTTGAGAATCTTTCTGGGAAGAATCAATTTAGAATAATATAGCTACGCATGTGGGCCTCACTTGCCACATTAATTTACTTATTGCTCGTCACATGCCCAAAGTCCTAACAGAGGAATGGAGGAGTAGAGGTACCAGGAGGTCCGATAGCAGTGGGCCATGACAGGTGGGGGTGGGCCTGTGGCCCGGGCAGATGTCATGAGTCAAAAGTGTCCATGGTCCAGGTGTGAGTGCAACCCTAAGCAGCTGGGCTTAAAAAAACAAATAAATGAACCAGATTTGGATTGCCCAAAAATGGGCAGTCTGCATCCAAGTTCACGTCTGGACCAATGAATACCAGTTAGCATGTACTGGTCTAGACAAAATCACATTGTCTAGGGTAGAGCATTTATGGGCACATGCAGTGTAGTTGATGAAGGTACTGAAAGTACACTTATGCAGTAAAAGCATATATCTGAGCATATTTATGTAAGCAAGTATTACCTAAAAATTTCTAATTTCAGTGTAAAGCTACTGAAAGAACACTTATGAAGGAGATGCTAAGAACATATACTGTACCACAAAGATTGATAAATCAAAAACCAGAATGAAGTAAATGTAGCACCATGAGTAACTGATAGTTAGCAACTTATAAAAGAAACAGTTCACCCACAATTGTAACATGGAAGCATAACATAAGATATGATTGTAATCAATTGAATTGTGTTTAGCATATGCAAAAAGATGCTCCTAAATGCCAGCATCAAAAGTGAATGTTAATTCACCACATTATGCATTTTACTATTAGAGAAGCATAAGAAACAAAGGCTCCAAGATAAATGTACGGGTGAGTATAAAACTTACTGCATTTACAACAATATCTGTTAGTTGATCAGCTAGTGCTTCATATAGCTACAACAAAGAAAAGTTCAAGAAACAATGTTAAAAGATGAATACTTAAAACGCATTAATATGTTAGATGTATGTTACAGAAAGAATTAATTTCTTTACCTTTGTCCTAAGAGTTGTTCTTGCTACCATTTTCAATATCTCCTTGTCAGGCACATCACCCATCACAGCAGGTGTTTTGAACTTCTCAAGAAATTCAAGAGTAGCCCTCTTTGCAATTTCAAATCCATCTACCAGCACTCGTGGATGCATCCCTGAATAAAAAGCATGTTTAAGATAAGAATAAGATTTAAAAAAAACTCTTTTGTAATGAGCTGTAATCATACGAAATGCTCAGCACTGTCAAGAGAAGCTAAAAAATGTCTTCTAGAACCAGGTGCCACAAGATCAGAGATAAAGAAAATTCCATTAAACTCACTAGCAGGAAAGTATCATTTCCACGTCACAAGAAGCTGTACATAAATGAACAAGAACTAATCAAAAGACAACAGTTTTTAATCTGTCTAACTGGCAAAAATTTTAAACATATCCATGAAGTTCTAACGTTTAGTATTATTCTATCACTCACAAAAAATTAACACAAAATTTAGCTTCAAAATAATATACAGGCACCATACTAAACCCAAGTACCTAAATAATTCATTTAAGTTCAGAAGAACCCACATTTTATCAAAACAATCTACAACGATAATTAATCAACCTATTCCTAGGGAAACTTATCTTCCAAGAACAGTCCTGAACAATGTCAGAAATGAAACAAGCCTAGCAGATTATTGTTATCCTTATAGCACAAACTCTTTAGAAAATCAGTAGTAAAATAGATTAGCCCTCACTACACCATCCATAATCCCGCATGCTCATAATCATAATCAACAGCCAAATCTTTTCCATTAGAAATAGATTGATCATTCAAGTTTGTCAAACACTAGCCTTGGGATGGATGAGGCATGACACTAGTGAAATCCAGCATCCAAGTGGAACTGCCGACAATGGCTTATTCAAAAAATAGATACCAAATTCTCGGCTAAGGCCCACATATGCAAGGGAAGAATTGCATGAAAATAATGTATTCCATCAGAAGTACAGAATGAAACAATAACCACTTGCTCTCACAAGACAAAGAGCAGGACTCCAAAACTCCCAAAGGTGCTGCATTATACCGACCATACTAACTGTACTATGTTGGTATGATACCATACCAAGATCAATAGGTCCTTGGTACAAGTCAGTACTAAGCAATTGCTAGTTTCCTTTTCATTATTATTTTTCTACCAAAGAATACAGTAACATGGTGGTAATAAGTGCCAGTTTGATAGAATTCTGGAACAAGTACAGATATTTAAAACCTTCCATATAAATGAATCAGCTTCTGATGGGCAAATCATAAACTAAAAGGTAATCCCTTTGATGATATCTTTGCCACATATGATGAAACTTCTTATACGGAAAATGTGCAACAAAGGAGTAAAGAAGTGCAAGCATGGTAGAAAACCCAAACTAAGGACAATGTGTTGTTTAATTAACCAGGACAATAACCCTCAAAACAGAGCAATAGATTTCACCCAGAATAAAAAAAGATCAACCGAGTGGCTAAATAGCAGACCTTCGTCAATGTACCGCTCCGACTGCTTCATCAGCTCCCCAATGAATAGCACAGTGGAGGTGGTGCCATCACCACTCGTCTCGTCCTGTGCGACGGCTGTCCTTGCGATCATGATGGCCGTGGGGTTTTGGATTTGCTGCCGATTCAACAAAACGCTGAGCCCTACCGACGCAATACTCGATAAATGGGTAAAGATGGAAACTCCGATGCAGATTTACGTAAATCATACCATCTCCTTCAAGAGGGTGTTGCCATCTTTCGTCAGCTTGATATCCCCAGCTCCCCCGACGAGCCTACGCTCACAGAAATCAACACGCAGAGTCCAAATTAGAGGTCAGACGATCAGGAGAGAGAGAGAGAGAGAGAGAGAGAGAGAGAGAGAGAGAGAGAGAGAGAGAGAGAGAGAGAGAGAGAGAGAGATTACATCTTGATGGTGCCCTTGGGGCCGAGATTGGTCCTGAGGACGTCTCGGAGACCCTTGGCGGCGTTAATGTTCATGTGGAGCGCCGCCGACTTGTTCAGCACATCGGCGTTCGGATTCAACACTCGGAGTGACATCTTGACGTCCTCTCGTCCGATCGACCCAAACAGAGGAGGCGGAGGAGGCAACAGCGAGATCAGGCGAGAGTAGGGTTTTAACGTCGACAAACGGGAGGCGGCGAGCCTTGTCTCGGCCTGGACTTAAGGACGAGCGCGTCAGGCTTAACCGCGCCCGATCCTTCCGATTCGGAGTGGGTCCGTGTACTAAACCGTCCCGCCTTTGAACAATGATCCTCATGATTCATACCGGGTCGAGTCTTGAGATAACGGGTTTGGAATATGCCTACCCGAATTGGGAACTTAAACGGATCGGCACGCCTAACCTGATAAGTAAACGGGTCGGGTAATTAACCCGATAAATGATTAGGTTAAGCATTTAAGTGTGCAATCTTCAGATTAATCTGCTAATGACATATAATGTTTGTCGTGAGTAGGTCTAATCATGTCAAACTTAAGCTTGATCGATTTCTTTTTTATGTCAAACTGGGCTAGCGTGAGCATGTTCAGTATGCCATCCAGAATATATTTGCATTAAACGTATTCAATTAACTTAATAGAATCGATAAAAACTCCTAATATTTGAAGAACATCGTTTAGACAATTCATTCTTAGTTGTAGGGTTCAAATTACTTGACGAAATCATTTGTATGGAAATTATAATAGGAGGACTACACCTATCAACCAACCTAGTTGGGGCTAATGCATTGTTTCATCAATGGGGCTTGATTCCAAGGTAAATTAATTTATTTATCAATGGACCAATACCGATGTTAAGTGGCCTGCGTGGCTCTCTCTTCGAAGAAAAGAAATCAATATTTTTTTTTCATAAAATAATGCAAGTAATAATTAGGTCTCATACCAAATTAATTTATATGATCAAATTAATATATTTAGCAAGCTTGGCTTTAGTTTATATCTTTCCTTTGGCCGACTCTAAAGTTCCCTCAATCAAAATTTACTTTGTACATTCAAGGTCTAGTCGAATTTAGAAGTTCCAAGTTCAACTAATAATATAAATATATATTAATGGCAATCAATCCATTGTTGCATCTACAATTTTGTATATAATGGTACATAAAATTAAGTAAAATATTATATAACATATTTAAGGGATAATTATAGATTATAATCTGATTAATTATGATTAATATTTCGGTCCATATACTTAAAAAAATAATATTAAGATACCTATATTTATAAAAATAAAATATTTAACCTTAATTTTCATCATGTTATTGATTAAAAAAATTACACATGTTATCACGTGCAAAAAGAACATAAATAAAAAGAATAGAAAGATAATTATACTATCTTATAAATTATTAATTTCATATAAACTTTACGCTCGTAGCGTGGAGGCTTTTACAGTAACTTCTCACCACTTTCCTCTCTTATGGTTCCCTCCTCTCCGGTTATATTGCGAACGACAGACCAACAACATCGGTGATGCATAAGGCCAATGGCATTCCAAAAGAGATTCAGGCGTCGCCTCCGACCATGACCGATTTTCTCCTACCACAACAACGCGCCCCTCACTTTCTTATCCATTGCACCTCTTTCTAACTTACTCGTCTGTTGCCCCGTTATTCTCATCTTGATCGACGATAATCTCATCATCGTTAGTGAAGCTTGCTTTTTGCCTATGTATGTCATGTGCATCTCCACTTTTATAATAGAATGGTAAAGAAGATGAAGCTATTTCTACATAGAGCTCCTCCTCTACAACTCAATCTAGAGAAGATTATCTATCGATTCTTTGAAGGGCAACAATCAGGGCATTGCAGCGCTTTGTTGTTCACCGAGATCGATAAGTTCTTAGATCTCATTGGGTACAACTGTAACATCCCTTATTTCTATATTTTCATACAAGTTTCTAATTATAATGCAAGTATTCATTTTAAATCCTATAGAAGATTCCAAATATAAACCTGAGAACCTATTTATAAAATCTAATGATCTATTTGTAAAAATCTGAGGACATATTCATAAATGTAAATAATACAAAGACTAAACTATAAAATATATAAAATAGCAAATTCCATCACCTAAGCCTCTCTACCTTTGTTCTTAAGGAACCTGAGAAGGCAGCTCACGTTAGAGAAAGAGGAAGAGAGAAGAAGAAAGAGAGAAGAGGAAGAAAAAAAATGAGAAGAGGAGAAAATTTGGGGCTTAGGGTCTTTTTGCTTAAAACTTCTCATTTGGGATCAAAAATTCTCAAAGACAAATATTCTAACCCCATCTTACAGTAATTTTGATCTCTGATTTCATCTTAATTCTAAAAATTTTAGAAGATTTTGGCTTCATACATGATATCTCTACCGTTTAGACATTAAATGATGAATCTAAAATTTTCTCAGATTCTAATGTTTTTATGTTATTCTAGTTATAACATTCTATACCGAACTCTGATTTAGGAACAACTAGTTTTTCTAAAAATAGACTTGTAGATCTTTCTTTTGATACTAAGATTGATAGATTTGGAGTTAATTTACCTATCTAAACATATAATTGAATAGACTATGAATTCAGTAAAACAAATACCAATATTTTTTTTCTTTGTTAGTGAATTGCTTATAACTCTTTGTTGGAAACTCTGATTTATATAAAATTTAATTTATTAGAAACTAGACTCATAGATCTTTCTTTTCATACCTGATTTGAAAGATTTGAAGTATATTTTCCTACTAAAATATCTATTTCAATTGATCCTACTAATTCTATAAAATAGGTATGATAAATTCTAACCCTTGTATGCTGCATTATTTGTAACTCCTTATTAGAAACTCAAAACTTTACAAATCTAATTTTATCTTATAGACTGATATAGCTTTCTAATGATATCTTTCTTGAATAATTTGAAGTATAATTGGTTGTCCATAATATGCCTCTCAAATTCTGCTAGAATTGAGTTTTTATTAAATTTGTCTATTCTTGTTTCATCCCTTTGAAAATTGATTTCAACTAAATTTTTTTTTAATTAAGCTTTATATTATTGCTTTGAAATTCTTGTGTGCTCATCCTTAAATTGTTTGTATATCTGAAATCTATGATGTAAAGTTTATGTTTGCGTTGCCTTATTTCGTATTGACATATGTATGTTTTATTATTTTGCATGTGCTTCTGATATATGCACATCTTATTGTTCACGATGCCCTTTTTGTACTCTGGTGTTTGTGGGATGATATAAACATTTGCTAGAGATGGTAAAGAGAGTTATGCTTAGAGCCCGCGATGCTCTACTGGCCCCCTATGACTTCACTTAAATATGAGTGGATGAAGCTCTTAGACATGAGAGACTTTTGTTTGGTGGTCATCTAGAAATGGATAGACCATATTATGTGTGATCCCACTTCACCCTCTATGTTTTTGATATGATATTCAAAGCATTATTTATTTATTCGTATTTACGGTTTGGATGAGAATGAAATACATACAATATCAAATATAACATACAAGCTTATGTTTGTTATTTGTTCACTTGATATGCTTTGAAATATCTCATATATCATCGATATGCTTATAAACATTCTTACGTCTTTGATATATGCCTAAACGCTTCTTACGTCATTGATATCATCTGAAACATTTCATACATCATTGATATACTCTGAAATATTTTATATACTCTTGATATGCTCCGAAACATTTCATATATCATTGATATGCTCTAAACTATTTTATATATCGTTGATATACTCCGAAATATTTCATATATCATTGATATACTCTGAAATGTTTCATATGTCATTGATATGCTTTGAAACATTTTATACGTTATTGATATGTTCTGAAATATTTTATATGTCATTGATATGCTCTGAAACATTTCATATGTCATTGATATGCTCTAGTTACTCTTTACTCCATTAGTTATAAACCAAATATGTTTTACATGAAATGACATTTGTGATTATGTATATAATGAGATAGTATCCATGAATTATTATATTCTACCTTACATTTTGATGTCAAGTTTATTTGAAACTATTCTCTCTTATTATGGATATGTTAGTGATTTGCTAAGGTTTGTATGCCCACTTTATTGCTATATAAATATTTCAGATTAACTTGTTACTCACTTAGATGTTTAATTTGGGCTGAGGTAGTGGAAAGCTAGAAGATTTTGGGCAGATCTTTAGTGGTTGATATGTTTTGGTTGTATAAATACACCGTGTCAAATAAAATATTGATGATAAATCTAAACTTAAGTGTTTTTGTAAAAGTTAAGACATAATTTTATTTCCCATAAAAAGATAAAGGCATGCTTGTATGAAATAAACAACTTAAATTAAAACATATAAAAGGAATGCATTTTGTATCTTTATCTTATCGACTTTTTCAATAAGAGATTAATGGTTTTATCATTTTGAATCTCTTGAAAATGATTTTGATGATTTATTGAATGAGATGAAAATAATGATAAATGTTTTTGAAAATAAATGTTTGTATCATGCTTGATGTTTTTGCATTTTCAAATTATGCACGATGAGTGGAAGTAATAATAGTTTAAATGCATAAATCGGTAAACTTTTAACACACGAATCATGATTCCTTCACTTGATAATTGAATTTTTTGTTTATGAATCATGATGAATTAAGATATATAATCAAGTTCTCAAATATTTTATTTTGCTATAAAGAAGTTTTATTGAAATCATGATCTTGATTTCTCACAATTATAACTTGAATTTTCTTTGAATTAATCAAGATTGTTTTCTATTTAAGAGGAGATTTGTTAAAATGAATCATGTTTTTTTTTATTCATGATATAATATTAATATCTTTCTTAATATGATTCTTTTGTATTTATGGCTTGTATGCCTCATGTAATGATTGAAATATTTTGAGCCATTATACTCTCCCCTTCTTTTTGACAAAGACAAAGGGGGAGACAGTTTACTAGCTTGTGCATCACAAAAGAAACAAGAACTTACTAGCTTGTATATTTCAATAAGAGAAAAATTGCTAGCTCGATTACTACAAAAGAAGCAAAATTTACTATGCTTGCACTTCTCAAAAGAGAACTCAAGAAGCAAAAGTGCAAACATGCACATCTTAAGAAGCAAAATTGTATGTCTTTAAAACTTACTATGCTTGCACATTGTAAAGTAATAAATTACTAGCTTGTATATTATAAAACTTGCATATATTAAAAACTTCCTAGATACACTTCTCCCTTTTTTTATGACAAAAAGGGAGAAGAATGATGATAATTTCATGCATTGTATGATTTATTAAACATTTTGATTATGCATGATTTTAATGATGATATGTTGCTTGAATTTATAATTTATTTAAGAATTCACGTTTTTATCAATATGGCATATTGATAAGGGGAGTTTGTTTAAACTCTATCATCAAGTGATTGTTATCATAAAAAAGAAAGAGATTATTAAATCTTGGATTTTGATGATGATACCGATTAATAGTGATTATGATCTGATCTGTGTTTTGACTGACGTAGGACTAGCTTCAATCAAGAAGAGATAATTAAAATAGAAGGAATTGAAAGTTAGGCTAGAGGAGAACATGTTAGAAGATTTGACATCGAGCCGAAGGATTAGTTGACATATCGACAGAAAGCTTCGGATGATGAGTTCGGACATCGAGCTAAGAAAAGTGAAATTACGCTATGGAGATCGGAGTTATGGAGGTCAACTAGCCGCAAGAGAGGACGATGCGCCGAAGAATCGGATGAAGCGTCGATGAACCAACGACATATTGGATAACAAATTGATTCACACTTTATAATAATTGTCTAGATCAAAGTAGGTTTAAAGTGTAATTGGATTAAAATTGGGTCAACTTAATTAAGGACCAACTGGGCCCAAGTTTAGATCGTGTTGGGCTAAGCGAAAAGCCCAAACAGTGACCTAAGAAGTGGGTCAAGCGGTGGCACTGTTAGAACAAGCGGTTCTACTGTCGATGGCTCAGTCTTCGAGACATAATCTCCAAGACTATATCAGGCGATGGTGGTATCGCCCAGTGTCAGACAGCTTGGGCGGTGGTACTGCCTAGTATTAGTGGTGGTACACTAGTACTCAAAAGACCCAAGATGAGACTAGTTTTGGCTCCAAATTTAAATCCATTTGGAGCCTATAAATACCCTTCTCGTCTCTGGTTAGCACAAATATGCACAGAGAATATAATAGTGGGAAAATGCTACTATAATTTTGTAAGAGTTTCCCTCCTCTAACCTCAAGTTGCTTTCAATTTAAGAGAGGAATGAGTACTTATAAAGGTTGTTCTCCTAAACTTGTAAAAATGAGAAGAGGGTTGTAAGATGATAGTTAGTCTTCACCCATTGAAAGAAGATTGTTAGTGGAAGCCAATAGCCTCGACGGAAGAGGGATCAGAAGTGGACATAGGTCGGACAATCGAACCATTATAAAATTAGTTTATAATTTCTGTTCTATTTTTTATTTATATTACAAATTACTTTACTTGCTCATTGCCCTCACTCATTACGAACGTCTTTAAATTTAAACTATTTCTTATATGGCTTCCATCGAATCGAAGTTTTTTTTAATTAAACGAGTTTTACGAATCAACGTAATTTTTATTTCTACACTAATGAGATAATATCCATGAATTATTATATCCTACCTTGCATTTTGATACCAAGTTTGTTTGAAACTATCTTCTTTTGCCATGGATTTGTTAGTCACTTGCTGAGCTTTGTATGCTCATTCCGTTGCTATATAAATCTTTCAGGTTAGTTTGTCATTCACTAAGATATTTAATTTGAGCTGAGGTAGTGAAAAGCTAGAAGATTTTAGATAGATCTTTGGTGATTGATATGTTTTAGTTGTATAAATACACTTTGTGTCAAATGAAATATTGTTGATAAATATGAACTTATGTGTTTTGTAAAAGTTAAGGGACCTCTCATGTTTATGATTTTAAAATATTAAGTTTAATTTATATAATGATATGAACTTACAGTAATGTTGATTTTGTGATTGTATGGATTTCCACCTTGTGAATTTATGATGTAGTTATTCTTTAGTTAAATTGGTTTTGGATTTAATGAATCATTGAGTGATGTGGTATACGATTATAAACTGTATATGTTTTATGAATTATAGATTTTGGATGTGATTTATGACTTGAATGATTATTAATGTCCTCAAATGTTAGTTTAGATCCTGGATTAAGTTATGATTGAATTATAATATGCTATCGATTTAAGATAGGATAGTGCCTCCTGAATACAATAATTCAGAGCAGATTATTGCAATGGCCCCGAGCAATAGATGTTGATTTAGCATCAAAAGGAACTCCGTGTGCTCCTTGACGTAGCTTACCTACCGGCTGAGTCGCTCTTGTTGAATCAAAACCTAGTCTTGCTTAATCTTATGTAAGAAACCGATGGAATATTTCGTTGCGATAGTCGTTAATGGTTTATTTCTGAACTCCGCATAATTAGCTTAGTGCATTTACAATGAAGGAATACTCGTAAGTGGCACAGGAGGAGGGAGTTTACGAATGGCATATGACCGCATCTCCAATTTTGAAGGAGTGTGTAAAAAATCTTCACCTTTGTGCTGATTGCATTAGTACAGTCAACAATACTAATTCTGCAACACCTACGCCCATGCACTAATCCTACTGTGAGTTCTGCATCATTTGTTTCTGACAACGTAGTCATCGGTGAGGAGAAACATTGAACATTGTTTCCGACAACATAGTCATCGGTGAGGAGAAACATTGAACATAAATTGATCATTTTGCATTTGATGTTTCTAAGAACAAAAGTGGATCATTGGTGTCTTCTTATTCATGGTTCCAGTATATGCCACCGAGACTATGTGAGTATTACTTCTTGTATCTTCGTGGACTCTCTCTACCTTATCTAATCATGTATAGACATAATTAATACATCGTTAGCATAAAATCTATAATCATACTATTTATAATGTGAAAAAACTTTAATGTCAAAATCTGAAATTAAATAGCAATAGATCTAAATAATATTACGATGCATATCTTGTGTTGTTGTTCAGAAAAATAAACTTTATCTAATCCACAAGCATATCATCGTCAGATCTGAAATATCAATCGATAAGAAGAATTAGACTCACATTCTCCTCTCTTCTTATCCTCTCACAGGACCACTTAGATTGATGGTTAGGAAGATTGAGAGAAAAACTGTAATAGAAAGATTAAGAGAAAAATTGTAATGTCTCAATCACATCCTTTTATCTCTTTTTATGTTCTCTCTTATTCATATTTTACATCCCTAGAGGTCCTGTCTATTTATAAGCGAGAGTAGAGGGTCTAGGATAAGATATTAGGAGATTTCCTCCCATCAAGGGCATCCCCTAAGGAATCCTATTTTAATTAGACTTCCTTTTTATTAGTTAATAACCATAATCAATATCTAATCATATCCTTAATATATCTTACCTAATTAAATAGGGCCACATTATCTAACATTCTCCCACTTGGCCCATTAATTGGTAAGATACAATAGATATTCAAAATCAAAATAAATAAATAAAATTTATTTAAAAATAACTTTGTATAATTGGATTCTAAAATTTAAAAAAAATTATTTACACACACGTGGAATTTTAAAAATAGACTAATATGTCCAATGAATATAATAATGCTATATTAAGCCTGACTAGCAATGCAAGTCATAGCGGTTGTATGTCATTAATGTCACACTTCCTTCTATGTACAATAACACTGTTAGTCTTTCCTAACGTAGTCCAAAATGACTCTTGTAATTTGTTTTGTCAAGATAATCCTGTCATCACATTCAACCATAATATGTACATACATAACTATGAACAGGATAGTAGAAACAAATAACTTTAAGTACGCAAGTAAAAATATTAATTATAGTGTCCACTCAAATATGCATTATTACCATATCCTTTATGGGTTGCTCACAAACTCAATCATAAGAACATGTTCTTTCAAAACACTTTAGGCTGTAAATCCTAAGTAAATGGATCATCAATCAATACAGTGGAACTCAAGTAATTAATTGACATTAGATGTTTCTAGACTCATCTTCTCTAACCATCAAGTACTTTCTACTATAATGCATAGAGATGCAATAGTATTTACCATTCTTAGAGAAGGAAACTACTGCGATGTCATAAAATATCTTTAGCGATTTGGTAATTGAATTTGACTATACCAAGTCCTGAGATAAAAATTTCGCAGTTATGAAGTTTGATTAGTGGCCTCAAAGCATACCATAAAATCAACTTCTATTATTAATAATAATATAATAACAAATTGCCCCTCTAATTGATATAGATATTAACTGTAAGATGGACTTCTTGTTATTGAGGTAATTTATAGAATCAGCATTTAAAAAATATCATCATTTCAAGCTGATATAATTTTATACATGTGAGCATATAATCCTTCGTCTCTTCTATATATTTTATTACTTTTTTTTGTAGTCTTTTAATGTTTTCACTTCTGGGTAACTCAAATATCTACCCAACATTTTAACTATAAAAACTAATATCTGTTCTGACATAGGCTTAAGCATAGACTTTCAACTACGCATATATAAAGAATATTCTCTTCATCTGATTCTTTTTCAAGTTATTTTAAAGCACTCACTATTGACTAAAATTTTACTTTTTTGTTTTGTTGAACAAAGTTGTATATTAAATCTTTTCAAGACTCGGTTGATATATTTTTTCTAAGACTATCTTAATAATTATTGAAATATATCCCTGAGTATCTCAATACTAATAATATAAGATGTCTCATTCATATCAATCATCTTAACATAGTGATAATTTTTTGATTTAGTATAATAAACCAAGATCACTATTGGTAATACAAAATATTATCCATATATATTATCAATATAATAAATTTACTCCCACTAATCTTTAGATATGAATACCAATGAACAATATTTTTCTTACATCTGAAAGAATCAATGACACCAAGAAACTTTATATATCATTGTCTAGAAGCTTGTTTAAGATCATAAATAGATTCCTGAATTTATATATCAAATTCTATATTTCTTTCATTTTCTTTACGAATCATTCAGAGTAACCCATATGAAAGCTAGATCCTTAATCAAAAATTTATTTTCATATCATTATGATGTAACTAAAACTCATAATGAGTCACTAATGTCATGACGATTCTTAACGAGTTCCTTTAACAACTACATATCTCGTTATAGTCGATACATTCTTTATGAGTAAAATCTATAACCATATTAAAAACTAAAAATTTGACCATTATATCGTTCGCTATTGTCCTTTGAGTCATATTTATATAATAGACTCTTTTACAATTATTGGATAATTCGACGAATTCATCAGACACCATTCTGGTTATTGATTTTAACTCTTCTTTTATTGTATCATATTACTTTTTAGAATCGTTACTTTTCATGACCTGTGAAAACAATAAGGTATCTATTCTGATTTATATATTATAATATAATTCTTATAGATATACCACATAATAATCATAAATGGCATGATTCCTTTTCCATTGAGATATTCTTAAGGCTGTCAATTATGGTTGTTCTATAAGACCATTATCAACGATATCAATATAATGTGAGAGTTTGGTAATATTATTTTATTATTCATATTTATCAAATTATTTAATAATTTGAGTAACAATAATCTCTCGAATAATAAAGGAGTATCAACATGTATCTCCTCTATATTAAATTTTGAGATTTTCGCTCCCACTAATTTGCTATTTTATAGGAATCTTATATTTCCATATTTGACTATCCTCGTACTATGATTAGAGTAATAAGATATGTACCCATTTTTAAACTTTTCTGAATAAATAATAAAATATTCAAAAATAATTATTAAATTTAATTATTCTTTAATATGAATAGAAGATCGTTATCTCTATAAGACAATCTCAAATATGTAAATATCTTAAGTTAGGTTTCCCGTCATTCTATAACTCAAAAGAAGTTATGCAATTTACTTACTAGGAACCTCATTTAAGATATGCATAGTTGTCCTTAAAGCTTTTTCTCACATTGATCTGGGTATAAAAGAATAATCCATCAAGCTCCTAATCATATTTATAAACATATGATTATACATTTCAACAATCATATTCTGTTGTGACATATTTGGTAAATCATACTAAACCTTTTCAAAAATCTAGTAAAAGAATTAGAATTGTAATTGGATTCATCATAAATACCATAAAATTCATCATCCCTATTAGATATGATGATTATAACTTTTCTATCTAATTATTTCTCGACCTCATTTATGCACACTTCAAGAGTGTCAACGGCTTAAGACTTTACATGAATTGATATATATAATCATATCTCAATGGGTTATCTATATGGTGATAAAATATATCTCTTTAATAGGATGAAAATATAAAGTGACTCATAGATGTAAGCATAATCTCAAGGAGTTTATAAAACTAAATTGATTTTAATATTTAATTATATGATCATTGTAAACTTAAGATTTATATTAATTATATATACACAATTATACATAATTCAAATATTAACTTTTATTGGATCATACTAAGTTCATAACTACTAAAAAATAAATAATATTATGACAATTCTAAGTAAAGAATCTAAATTCCCAAAATTGTAAGAATATAGCATGGATCCTCAAGATTCATCAAATGAATCATCCTTAGGCGTAGGCGATAAATACAAACTACTATCGCTTTCATTTTAAGATGATTCCCTGTAATGATGAATATTTCATTCTCTTTTAGTTATATATATATTTTAATTATTATTAAAATGAATCTCTATTATTGGTAACATATGTCGAAGCATCAAATTAATCTACCAAATATTAGAAAAATAATTTCTATAATATTTGATTTGAACCAAATAAAAGTTATATTTATAACTTTTCATTTCAAATCAAATCTTACAGTTCTTCTTAACATAACTTTCTTTGTTACATAAGTAACACTTCATTATGAAGAGATTCTTTTATTAGTTTATATAGTAATTATAAACTCTGGTGATTTATGCTTTATCTTTATTTTATTATTACCCACTCCTTGAGTAGTATTCAAAATATTATAAGTCTTGAACTTACAACTTTGTCAGTTATATTAAGGATGTAATCTTAAATTCCTCAAATTCTATCATTTTTAGTCAGTTTTTTTATTGAGATGTTAGCTAATGACTTATCAGAAAATTTAAATTGATCCTTAAATATTCTCATATGCTAGTTGTAAACTGTATTGAAGTCTAAGTATCATCAAATTGAGTCTTTCAGATATTTCCTGATCAGCCACCTTAATTATTTATTTCGTAGAACTTTCGGTAAATAAGTTTGTGTTACCTTCAAATAATCTGATCAAGGTCTTACTCATTCAATATAACTTACATATGCTCAAGTCATTTATTTCAGAAAATATATTCTAGAAAATATAAGGACATTTATAAAAATATAATAATGAAAGTATCATTGTAATAATATAACATTAATGCTTTGAATTTTTCAATGAATATTGAACTATTGATATCATCAATATTTTACCTTCTATTGATATATCTAGTGTTCACACATATAATCATTTATAAAGGACTGATACAATTCTTGTAGAATAGTATTACTACCTTTGGGTATATAACACTAAACTACAAGGATATCCAAAACAGTATCATCCTACCCATCACATAATTATTCAAAATAGATTCTCTTTTGGGATTATCTAAATATCATAATTATGTGTGCCATTGTGAATATTATTTTTTTTTAATATCATTTAGGACTAATTCCATAATATATTTTATAAATTATTGGTCTAGGTCACTTTGTTTGCTACAAGACTAATATAAAAATATAAAACACAATCTAAAATGTCCTATAAATGTCAAGACTTTATTGTAATTCATATCTCATAAGCATACTATTTCAATCTACTTTGGTAGATACTGGTAAGATAAAACTTAAGAAGATAAATTATAAATAATATTCACTAAATTTCTTTAATATTATTTAGGATCAACTCTATAATGTATTTTATAGATTATTGGTCTAGGTCACTTTGATAGTTGTAGGACCAATAAAAAATATAAAATATAATCTAAAATATCTTATAAATGATAAGGTCTTTATTATAATTCATATCCCATAAGCCTACTATCCCAAGCTACTTTGACAACTACTGGTTAAATAAAACTTAGGAAAATAAATTACAAATAATGTTCACCAAATTTTTTTATCCTAATTCATGCTGAAACGGTTTAATAACAGAATAACAACCATAATAATTATTGAATATTGATCAGCATAAAGAAAACTCATATAATAATTATAATCATGATAACACATAAATCATGAAAAGTATTGATGTGAAAGATAATTATGATTTCACAATTTCATATATATACATATGAATAACCAAACAAATATCTAAGAACAATAATTGGAATTTATTTACAACTTACAATCAATAATTCAGATATATTGATCAACATAAAGAAAACTCATATGATAACCATAATCATGGTGACACATAAATCATGAAAAGCCTTTATGTAAAAAATAACTTTGATTTCACAATTTCAAATATATACATGTGAGTAACCAAAGAAATATTCAAGAATAATAATTAGATTTTTATTTACCACATGTAATCAATAAATCATATGAGAAAAACTATAAAAAATAATAATTTATATTTTTTTTATTTAAATAAAATATTAAATTAAACTAGTTGATTTTATTTAATTTGGGCAAGCCTAAAATTGAGTTAAATATTAGCCTAATTAAATAAGTTGATCAAAACCAAAAAAATGATCAAAACTTAATCCTTTCTAGATTTGATCAAAATTAAATTTAATCAAAATATAATCATGATCAAATTTAATTAAATTTTATTGATCAATTTTATAATTGAGAATGTAAATAAAAAATTTTCAATTCATAAGGGTAAAATTATAAATATGTTGACAGAACATAAATTGTAAGTATGACATTTGTAAAGGGTAGAACTGTCAAAATACTAAAAGATATTAATAAGATAAGGGTAAAGCTGTAGTTTTTAATTAAAAATCCTAATGGCAAAACTTTAATTTTTCCAAAATTGCCTTCTTCCCTACTGTCACGGACAAAATTGTAAACGGCTTGTTCGGTGTAATGCTTGTGCTTGTCCGTGTCTCTTTTGGGTTGTCATATAATGTAAAGCTTGTAAAGGGCTTGCCAAAGGCAAAATGCCCATATTTGAGTGAATTTGACAAATATTGTAGGCTTGTACATAAAGTAAGCGTCGAGGAATACTTGTAATAGAACTCGATCTCAGTGGACCAATTTTATACCTTTGTTGTGCAAATCGTTTCGAGCTTGTGATATCCTTGTTGGAATGTGCATTGGCTATAAAGTGTTTACTAAAAGAGTGGCTTGCGGATCCCGTGTGAATTTTTGTAGGTCCTAAGGGATTGTAGGAGATTTCGGGTAGGTGACCTTTGCGGTGATACGCATTGGTGCCGCACGGCTTAGGCAAAACCAAATAAGTCCGTGATGTGATGGTATCGAGAGCGACAAGCTCACTTAGAAACACTTAGCATGCAACGTGGGGGGACCTTGTCGTACCACGAGGACAAGCTAAGAAGAATTGGGAGCGCACAAAGGTGGGGATGGCCGAGTTCGAAAACTTCGACATTTGACACCCAAACTTGACGGTAATTCGAGGCCGGGTGCTTAGCCAAGGATGAGACCGCAAGTTAAAAATGGTTGTTCAATGATCGAAAGAGTTGTGCAAAGCTCACAGAGCTCGTGGGAATTGCAAACTCAAGGAATTCGATACTCATGCAAGGGCTTGCATGCGACGATGGATCGTCTGGCCCTGGGCCGAAGGTCGGCGCCATGGAGCATTGAAACTTTCTTCGACATGTGCAGGATACTTTCGTAAGATGTTTGAAGTGTGCGCGAGTTCAAAGCATGTTGCTAGACCTGAGGGGCGCGCTGTATTGGTGAAGTGTCACAATCTAGCAAGTGCATTTGCAATGGCGCACGCTTTGTTCAAGCAGAGGCGAAGTAGTCCAAGGGGATAGTGGTCTCCAAAACTTCCTAAGGGAAGGATGCGAAGAGAGAAGTTGCTCCAACGGGGCAGATATCTATGAGGGATAAGTCCCGCTCTCCAGAATGTGAATCGGTACATATGAATCGCCGAGGAGTACCTCAAGACAGAGCTCGATGGATCGAGTGAGCGGTGTGGAGTCATCGCATGATCTCGCAAGTGGCAATGCGTTGGTGGACGCACAGCGAGATCAAGTGGGGGAGCAACCCAGGGCAACACAAAGTGAAGGCACACTGAGAGCCGACAGTGAGATCGACTCAATAGAGGGCTGACCCGTGGAATGGTGGGCGTGAGGGCCACCATTAAGCCAATGCTAATCGAGAAGCAGAGCAACTTGGGGGAAAACTTGGTGAAGTACCCAGATCGCGTGAAGGGAGTTGGCTTTGAAGATGGAACAGGAGCGGAGGCTTGGTGCTTTTCTTAGACAGAGGTCAAGGACATGGACTCTTGCAAAGGGCGAGGTGAATCGGATCATGTCGCTCCATGGGTTTCATGTTCGATGGAGCCGACTCATCTTGCATGGTGCCAAAGACAAAGGGAGCTTTGAGGCACATGCACCTTATCTCGATGAAGCATTTGGTGGAGATTCTAAGGCGACGCAGTTTGCTGAGGCAAAGTTAGTGTCAAAAGGCCTTGACACGGGGCAAGAGGATGCAGAGACAGCTACTCTTGAAGAATATGCCACAGTGTTGCTATTCAAGTTGTCATGATGAAAGCGCGCAGCGGAGATTTGTCGGGTAGGGGCGAGTCCCGCCGCATACAATTGTGCACCTATTTCAACGGTTCGAGACCAGAGGAGCCTAGGCGATGGATGTCTAGGCTAGCCTTCGTCCGAGTGTGACCCGAGAGTGGGTGGACGAAGGTCGATTGCCAAAGAAGCGAACAGAATCGAAGTTGGCGAAGGCCCTGCGATGTGTTGGCGAGTCCACACATGGAGATATCGCAGCTTCGAGTTCATACCACAGGATCGATCAAGGAGATGTCACCAGGAGGCGACATGATGCAGGGATCGGGGTGGAATGGTTCGTGGCAAGACGACACACACAAAGATATCCTCGTGAGGGACACGGTCATCTGGAAATATGACCGGGGCGCAACAAGGAGCTCCACAACGGTGAACAACACGACGGCAGGAAGAGCTATGGATTCAGTAGTGAATGCCATGGTACCGCAGAGGCGTGTCTTCCGTAACCGAATGTTGCATTGAATGGAAGCCTTGGACATCGCCATGGGGCCGTGCACTATCAAGGAAGAAGTTCAGATGCAAGTACCAAAGAGTCCCATTTGGGGACCGGATCATCTCGAGTCGCTAAGTGGAACTACTTGAGCTCACTTTAAACAAGGGAGCTCGCAAGTCTCGAGTAAGCGAACATTGCAGCCAATGAAGCTAAGGAGAACAGAAATGGTGCAAACCCTGCAACATGGTGGCGGTGGCCATAATGGGAGTTGTAGTCAGTATTTCCATCGACTGCTTTTCGCCAGAGAACACAGAGGTGTTGAAGCTGGGGGTCGGAAAAGGGCATGGAAGCAATGACGAGTCCAAGAGGGACTCACTACCCAAGATCAATCATCGAGTAGATTGAAGGTGAACTCAGAGGAGTGTCACAATGTCAGAGTGGCAGATCTACCGATCATGAAGAAGGGATGCAGATGCGAGACAACGGATAGTAGTGCCATGGGCGTCGCAATGCCATGGTACGGCGAGGCTTCCGGAGTCATCAATCCTTGCTCTCTTAGAGGGAGAGCACTTGGTCGATATGGGCCGTGGAGGAGGAGAATGCTTTGGCAAACTCCATGTACCAAGACAAGGTCAAGATAGAACTTTAAGACCAATGTCAAAGACTTTCCATCAAGATAGCCGTGAGTGAAGGACTTGGTCGATGCAAGAATGAAAGGATCGGAAGGCATAAGATGCTAGCTCTGTACCTTTACTACTCGTGAGGAGTCGGCGATGATGGAGAAGGCGGTACAATCCCAAAGGCGACCAAATCTATCTGAGACTTACTCCAAGTTGGAGTGATAACTTCTTGCATTCCAGAAGTTCAATGGCAATGAAAGGTGAATCACAAGAGATGGTGACTCGCATATTGCAAACACTTCAAGTGCTTGGAAGTGTGAGCTAAAGCAGCGGCCAAGAATAATCCAGAATCTAACGGCACAAGTACAAACTCGAGGAGGCGGGCGAAGACAAGTAACCTTTGCCTTCTCAACTCCCTAGAGAATGGGCGGAACTCAAGATTCCCAGCTCTCTTAGTTATCCAAACAGAGGAGCTCTGCACGATGTGAAGACCCTTAAGACAACTAAGTGGAAGAAGATTCGATGGGCAAATTTTACGGAGGAAGGACTAAACTTCAAAGGTTGCGAGGTGATGCTCGTTAAAGCTCCAACAAAGCATCTATCCAGTTCAAGAGACAAGAAGAATTTGAAAGAAAATATAAATGGTCTTTTCCTTCATCGATGAATCCGCAAGAACCAAAGGATCATAAGCACAACTTTGCAACCCCACACCAAAGTCGAGTCATCAATCTCTCAACAACAAGCGGAGAACAAATGGGAGCCAAGGAACTAAAGATCTCCAACAAAGAAAAGAAGTTGCATCTTCTCCGAGGGCGTCGAAGGATTTCTTGTAATGCTTGTGCTTGTCCGTGTCTCTTTTGGGTTGTCATATAATGTAAAGCTTGTAAAGGGCTTGCAAAGGCAAAATGCCCATATTTGAGTGAATTTGATTGATGGAGGAATACTAGGGAGAACTCGAGACCAATTTTATACCTTTGTTGTGCAACTGTTACGAGCTTGTGATATCCCTTGTTGGAATGCAGATAAAGACTAAAAGAGTGGCTTGCGGATCCCGTGTGAGAAATTGTAGGAGATTTCGGGTAATATCTCCGCACGGCTTAGGCAAAACCAGCTTAAGTCCTCTTATCTCTTCTTATGTTCTCTCATATTCATATTTTGTATCCAGAGGTGGCGTCGCTATTTATAGTCGATGCCTGGCATGGATCGATGAGTTAGCGTCGCCACCGCTTGGACGCGGCTTGTGCCCGCGTTGTGCGTGGCTACTATCTATGCGTATGGTCGATATTCTGTTGGTCGACATAGCGAGATTTCCTGACTCATGAAGCTAATATCGACATCAAACAACAAAATCAAATAGTTTGGAATACAAATCGATAATACCTGACAAATTTTTCATGCATCGTAAATAAAAAATCGATCCTTTCATAAGGGAAAGATGCTAACAAATAGATCCGAAAGTATTTGATTTCAAAAATCTAGCTCTGATACTAATTGTTAACATAAAATCTATAATCATGTATCTATAATGCGAAAAAATATTAATACCAAAATCTGAAATAAAATAGCAATGGATCTAAATAATATTACGATGTGTACCTTTCGTTGCTGTTCAGAAAAATAAACTTTATCTGATCCATAAGCATATCATCATCAGATTTGAAATATCAATCTACAAGGAGAACTAGACTCATCTTCTCCTTTCTTCCTTTCTTCTCATAGGACCACTTAGATTGATGGTTAGAGAGATCGAGAAAGAAACTGTAATAGAGAGATTGTGAGAGAAATTATAATGTCTCAATAGCATCCTCTTATCTCTTCTTATGTTCTCTCATATTTATATTTTGTATCCCTAGAGGTTCTATCTATTTATAGATGAGAGCAGAGGGTCTAGGATAAGATATTAGGAGATTTCCTCCCACGAAGGACATCCCCTAATGAATCCTATTTTAACTGAACTTCGTTTCTATTAGTCAATAATCATAATCAGAATCCAATCATATCCATAATATATCTTACATTGTTAAATAGGATGCTTAGGACCAACTTAAAATTTTAAGTTGTAGATCAGAGTGCAATCCACTGCTTTCTCTTTCTTAATTGTCTTCTTATCACATCACAAACTTGAAAACCAAAATGCATAGCAAGAGCATTATGGACAACCAATACCAGAAACTCTTCAAAGCGCTTGGGCGGTCAGAAGTAGGAGATACCTCAAGTCCAAAGAGAATCCTATTAAATCTCTATTTCCTTCCTACTTATGCAAGACAAGTTACTGTAATAAGTTTTCATTTTTAGTAACTTTTTGTTGGTTGCTATACAAATGGGGGAACGGGGAACATTAGTCTTGTAAGAACAATTTGTGTCCTCTTTATCCATCCATGGAACAGATGAAATATATGCTGCTGCTGTTGCTAGAGATGGTAAATTATCAAGTTGAACAAGTTCAGCACACATTCATATATTTTCCTTTACCCAATCCTCACATTCAGTGGTATCTGGAAGATCTAAGATCCAATACTCATATGCTTGTCCTTAACCTGCTGACCATTAGGTTGAGGAGAAATTAACAACTACAGCGACCACAGTACAAACCTTTGAATGTTAATGGTACATAGAAGAACGTCTCTATTTTGCCAGTCACAATTATTGAGAATCTGTGCTCAGTCAGCTCCCTGCATGATGTAAGCAACGTAGTTAATAGAAAATTGTATCTTTGGGACACCAATCTGCTAGCCAGTTACCCAAAAAAAAATATTGATTGTGCAATCGGATCCATTCGACAATTGTTCTATAGGGTAAACATGTACAATTTCAGCTAAATAATATTCCTTGATAATGTAGTCATTGGTGGTTTCTCTCTTAATGATCAGTATGGTACGAAGAAAAATATATTGTTATCTTAAAAGTATATCAATCTCGTATCTTATAACATAATCAAAATTTCATCCATATGTAAACACTAAGACCGATTTAGATAAAAAAATATAACGAGTACAACCTAGCACTACAGTCCAAACGAGAAATTGTGCACTAAAACACCCATATTTTGAATAATGAATGTTATTGAACTTCAAAAACTGACTACCTACATATATCGATTAGAAATCTATACTTCCGCAGGTAATCACGGGTGGATAATACTTTTTTTTAATTTCATAGTGCTTTAAATAAATCAAAATTTTAAATTTTATTTAACTCTTAAAAGTAGATATACGAAGTTTTAGTATCAATTCTGCCGATTCTTCTAGATTCTTCTCACGGAACTTTGGACCTATTATGCAACAAAATAATACATATAAACTTTAATATCACCGTGAAGATTAAGATTGATCCATACTTAAATTCACTATCAAAAATCACTTAAACTGTTTAGATGATCAAAAGCTATCCAAATTGATCTCCAAAATCATTTAAACCTGTGCAAAGTGATCAAAAGCAGTCCAAAATCTTCAGAAATTATCTAAAAAAGTTATCCAATATGATTAAAAACTATCCATCTAAAATACCAAAAAACTATCCAAAAGATCATTGCTTTCTTCCAACATGCAATGAAACAAAACAAATAAAAAAAATCAAATGATAATAGTAATTGAATCAAGAACAAACATATAATTTTCTACAATCTATTCTTTTGCATTGGAGGATATTTTGGTATTAGCATTGGTATTCATTTTGGAGTTCATCTTGCACTAAACACCGGAGCACTCACCCTGTTGAGGTGGTTCAACAACAACTGGTCATGTCTTGTTAGCGGTGTTGAATCTCGGATTTTGATGATGAAGTCAATTGATGAATTATTTATTCTAATCCATATTATCGAGATAAGTGTGCAGGATTAACTACGATAGGATGAAAACATAAAGCGATTTACCGTGGTCAAGTTTGCTGGGAGTTCGAGAGTTCACCGGAAGTCTAAAGGATCGTTGGAAGTATTGTCGGAACCAACCGAGATAGAATCAGGGACTTGCTGAACGTTTCAGAAGTTCGCCGGATAGATCATTAGAGGTTTGCGGAGATCACTTAGAAGGTTCGGAAGCTTGCCATAGACACGTTGAACTCACCACAGAATCCGAGAGCCTGGTGGGAGTTTGCTGGAAGAAATTCGAAGGAGTGTCGAAAGTCCACCGGAAGTTTACCGGAAAGCTCACCAGAAGAAGATTTGAAGAATATCAGTTTAAATTGCTTAGAATTATGTTTCAATTTTATAATTAGCATGTAATTAGGGTAAGAATTAGGAAATAATCCTATTTAAATATGGTAGAGGCCAATTGGGCTCTTATTGGACTGATTTGGGCTGAAATTAAGGCTCATTCAGCTTTGTTGAAAAGCCCAGGCGATGACACCGCCTAGACTAGGGCGGTGGCACCGCCTATTACTTTGTCAGTCTGTCAGACTGACAGGCGATGGCACCGCTAGCATCGGGAAATCCAAAAAAAATTCAAATTTGGAGCTCAAATTTGAATCCTCTTAGGGTCTATAAATACCCCTCATTTCTCAATTGAGAGAACACCCTTTTGAGAGTTAGAAATTGAGTAAAAGCTATAGTAAAACCTTATTTTCGATAGCTTAAGTGTTCACCTCCTTCTTTCCCCTTGTAAAAACCTGTAAGAGTATGAACCACTAATAAAAAGGTTGTAAGAGGAGTATTTGGTCCTTCCCCTTCAACGTGATTTACTAGTGGAAGTTGGGAGCCTCATCAAAGAAGACTTCGAAAGTGGATGTATGTCATTTGATCGAACCACTATACATTGTGGTATTCCTTGAATGTGTGAGTGTTTAAATTTTTGAATCATTTCTCTACTTAGCTATAAATCGTTCGGTCTTTATCTCCCTACTCTTGATTGCCTTTACTCGTGCTTTTTTAATGCAGTCATCTTTCGTCGAATCAAAATCTCCATACGAACTAACTATTTACGAAATCGATTTCAAACTTACTAGTTTTAATCTGCTGCACTGATTCACCCCCCCTTTTAGTGCCTCTCCGATCTTAACAATTGGTATCAGAGCAAGGTTCACTCTCATATTTGGTTTAAAACCCAAGAGAGATGGCTTATTCCGGCATACAAGAGGGTCACTCTATTACACGTCCGCCTATGTTTAATGGGTCGGATTACACGTATTGGAAGACTCGTATGAGGATCTTTCTTATTTTCATGGATTTTGAGCTATGGAGCATCATCGAAAATGGATTTCAAAAATTTTCTCTTCCGATGAGCGAATGGAATGAATCAGAGAAGAAGACTTTTGCTTTAAACGCAAAGGCCATGAATGCCTTGTTTTACGCACACAACAAAAATAAATTTAATCGTGTTTTGATTTGTGAATCGGTTTTTGATATTTGGCGTACTCTTGAGATCACTCATGAAGGCACTAGCCGAGTGAAAGAGTCCAAATCAACATTCTTGTGCATTCCTACAAACTTTTCTGAATGAAACCAAATGAGTCCATCGAAGACATGTACACCCGCTTCACGAATGTCATCAATAGCCTCAAAGCACTTGGTAAAGGTTTTTCTAATTTTGAACTTGTAATTAAAATTTTAAGATCCCTTCCAAAGAGTTGTGATCCAAAAGTTATGGCCATTCAAGAGGCCAAGGATCTTAAAACATTTCCTCTCAAAGAACTTATTGAGTCTTTAATGACCTACGAAATGACGTGCTATGCTCATGAAGAGCTCGAGAACCCCCTTCCAAAGAGCAGGAAGAATATGACACTAAGAACATAAGAAGACCACTTGAAAGGAATATTAAGTGATGAGGATAGTAACGATGACATTACACTTTTAACTCAAAAATTTAAAAAATTTATAAGAAAAAATAAATTTAAAAATGATACTAAAAATAAACTTGAACATAAAAAGGACCAAGTCATATACTACGAATGCAAGAAGTTGGGGCACTTCAAAAATGAATACCCCTAAGCCAAGAAGAAGCAACCGAAGAGGAAGAAAGCTTTAAAGGCTACATGGGATGACTCAAGTGATTCTGAGAATGAAGAAGCAAGCAACAAAGAGAAGGCTAACTTTGCGCTAATGGCTTTAGGAGAAGAGGTATGTGATTTTATTAATGAAGATTTATCTTTCGATGAACTTTCTATCGCTTTTCATGAATTATTTGATGAGTGTAGAACTATTATTAAGAAGTTCAATCTATTAAAGAAAGAGCATGCTTTATTACAAAATAAGCTTGATAGTCTTCAAACTCCTTCTTCACCCCTATGCTCTAAGTGTGAACACTTAGAAGCAATAAAGAGTGAGAACTTGCTACTTAAAGAGACCCTAAACAAGTTTAAGGTCGGTAGCAAGGGCTTGGACATGATCCTTGCAAACAAGGGTCAATCGCAAATAGAAGTGGAATTGGATTTGTGAGTGGATCTCACTAAAATCCTACCACCTTCATTAAAGGACCAACATTGCATGTATCACCCCACTTGAAATGTAATTTTTGCTGTAAAACTGGACATGTTATTTACAAATGTCCGTTTAAGAAAATTAGTCCACATAAATTGATATGGGTTCCTAAAGGAACCATACATAATTTAATGTTAAATTATAAAGTTAGTAGATCAATTGTTAGGGCATCCAAAATCAAATGGGTGCCTAAAAACTATCCTCTTTTGTAGACAAACTCACAAGCTAGGAGCAAGAGATAATATCTTGATAGTGGATGCTCAAGGCACATGACTGGAGATCCATCTCATTTCTCTATGCTCACTAGCAAAGAAGAAGGGTATGTCACCTTCGGAGATAACAACAAGGGTAAAATCATTGGCAAGGGAACCATAGGTAACAAATTAAGTTTTTCAATTGATGATGTGTTGCTAGTTGATAGATTAAAATATAATCTTTTAAGTATTACTCAATTATGCGATAAAGGTTATGTCATTAGATTTGAATCTAATGTTTGCATCATTGAAAAATCAAATAATAACATATCCATGATTACGTTAAAATAAAATAATATCTACACCATTAACCTTGATGAACTTAGTAATGAAATGTGCTTTTCCGTTTTAAATGATGATGCTTGGCTTTGGCATAGGAGATTAGGCCATACAAGTATGAAACTAATATATAAGATTTCATCTAAAGAGTTAGTACGAGGGATTCCCAATATGAAGTTTGTCAAGGACAAAGTGTGTGATGCTTGTCAACTTGGAAAACAAATAAAAACTAGTTTTAAATCAAAAAATTAAATTAGTACCACTAGACCATTGTAATTGATCTATTTGGACTTATTTGGACCAATTGACATAACAAGCTTAGGAAGTAGCAAATATGCCTTCGTAATTGTAGATGACTATAGTAGATACACTTGGACCTATTTCTTAGCTCACAAAAGTGATTGTTTCAAATATTTTTTTAAATTTTGCAAACTTACTCAAAACGAAAAAGGTTTCATGATTTCATCATTTCGGAGGGATCACGATGGTGAATTTCAAAACCGTGACTTCCAAAATTTTTGTGAAATAAATGGATATAACCACAACTTCTCTACTTCGAGGAATCCTCAACAAAATAGAGTAGTGGAAAGAAAAAATAGAAATTTACAAGAAATGGCAAGAACCATATTAAATGAATATAGTTTACCCAAATATTTTTGGGCCGAAGCCGTGAACATGGCTTGCTATGTCATGAATAAGGTTCTAGTAAGATCATCTCTATCTAAGACTCTGTATGAATTGTGGAACAATAAAAAACCCAATGTTTCTTACTTTAAAGTTTTCGGTTGCAAATGTTTTATCTTGAATGAAAAGGATGCCATAGGAAAATTCGATGCTAAATCTGATGAAGGCATCTTTCTTGGTTACCTTTCCGTTTCTAAAGCTTTTCGGGTTTTTAACAAAAGAACCTTAGTTATAGAAGAGTCTATTCATGTAGTTTTTAATGAATTTTCTTAATTTAAGAAAATCGATTTTGATGATGATCTTGGTTTTGATGATTTAAATTTGAACGAACCCTCTCTTCAAAATGGTAACTTGGATGCATCTTCTTCCCAAATTTTCGTACCTAAGGAATGGAAGTATATAGATGCCCATCCTAAGGAGCTAATTATAGGAGACACATCAAAAGAGGTTTAAACTCGTTCTTCTTTTAAAAAATTTTATGCACATGCCACTTTTCTTTCTCAAATTGAACCTATGTGCATTGACGATGCCTTGAAAGATGATTCTTGAGTTATCGTAATGCAAGAAGAATTGAATCAATTTGAGAGGAATGAGGTATGAAAGCTTGTTTCTAGACCTAGTGACCATTTAGTTGTTGGTACTAAATGGGTCTTTAGAAATAAGCAAGATGAATGGGGTATCATGGTTAGAAATAAGGCTAGACTAGTGACCAAAGGTTTCAACCAAGAAGAATGTATCGATTACGAAGAGATCTTCGCTCCTGTGGCAAGATTAGAAGACATTAGGATACTCCTTGCTTATGCTAGTAGTAATGATTTTAAATTATTTCAAATGGATGTCAAAAGTGCTTTCTTAAATGACTTTATTTCTGAAGAAGTGTATGTTGAACAACCTCCAGGATTTGAAAAATTTTCTTCTTCCTAATCATGTGTTCAAACTAACTAAGGCTCTCTATGGACTAAAACAAGCTCCTAGAGCTTGGTATGAAAGAGTTAGTTCCTTTCTTATTTCAAATAATTTTATAAAAGGCAAGGTTGATACTACATTGTTTATCAAATATTTTAAAAATAATTTTTTTATTGTTCAAATTTATGTTGACGATATTATTTTTGGTTCTTCGGATGAATCACTATGTGAATCATTTGCCAAGTGTATGAGTCATAAATTTGAAATGAGCCTAATGAGAGAATTAACCTTTTTTTTAGGATTACAAATTAAATAACATAGTAATGATATATTTCTTAATCAATCTAAATATACATTAGAATTACTAAAATGATTTAACATGGATGGTTCAAAAGCTATAAACACTCCTATGAGTACTTCCATTAAGTTAGATTTAGATGAAAGTGGAGAAAATTTTGAACAAAAGACATATAGGGAATGATAGGTAGCTTACTTTACCTCACCGCAACTAGACTGAAGTGTAGGACTTTGTGCAAGATTTTAAGCTGATCCTAAGCTGTCCCATCTTAAAGCTATTAAAAGGATCCTTAGATATCTTAAAGGTATTCCTAATCTAGGACTATGATATCCAAAATCCGATAATCTTGATTTAATAGCTTATGCGGATACCGATTTTGGCGGATGTAGAATAGATAGAAAAGTACATCCGGAACATGTCAATTATTAGGACATGCATTTATTTCTTGGTCTTCCAAGAAACAAAACTCAGTTGCACTATCTATGGCCGGAGCCGAATACATAGCTGCAAGTGCATGTTGTGCACAAGTTGTTTGGATGAAAAATACATTAGAAGACTATGGAATTTATTTAAAGAACATTCCCATAAAATATGGTAATACAAGCGCTATTTGTCTAACCAAAAATCCAATTCAATACTCTAGAACTAAGCATATTGACATTAGGCATCACTTTATACGAGATCATGTCAATAATAATAATGTCATTCTAGAATTTATTGATACAAAATACCAATTAGTGGACATCTTCATAAAACCCCTAAATGAAGAACAATTTGACTTTATTAGAAGAGAATTAGGCATGCTAAATTATTCTAATACATGATGTTGTATGTTTCTTTTCGAAATTTTCCAACTTCAGTTTTGATTATATCATCTTAATATTATTTCTTCATTTTTGAATGACATCTTTACAATATCATCTTGGCATTTTGATTAAAGCTCTCATTTTTATCTTCCTATTTTGATTCTCCTCTTCAATTGATGAATTTTTGAGTTATGTCATGACTTTTGATGAAATGATTAAATTTTCAGCTTTGATAATTTCACATTGATATTATATTTTCGCATTTTGATGACATCTTTATATCATGGAGCTCTCATTTTTATCTTTCGATCATAATCTTATTGAAAGCTATCATGATGTTGTTTTCCTCTTTCTTTAAATAGTGGATACTAATGATGTAGTAAAAACTGATTTTATACCCTCCTTTAAGTATAACTAAAGATATTTCATGACTTGCATTTTATATGAAGCTTAACATATGCATAAATTAATGTCATGAATTGTGCAAAATTAAGTTCTTAAATGTTCATTTTCGATTTTTATTCTTGCACTAATCAGTATGATTCAAGGTTTTATGACTTCCTCTTCATGAATCACTACAAAAATGCCACGTCGAATTTTTTCTTCAAACTTTTGAATTGTGCAAAATTTTTTACCTTGTGGTGGCTACTTCACCTCCTTTTTGTTGATGACAAAGGGGGAGAGAATGTGTAAATTGATGAAATATGAAAATAACTTGATAAAATGTCTTGCATAGTATTAAGAAGAATAGTATTACATATAATGGAATGAAAATATCTTATATGTTTAAGATTACAATTTAATTATGTTTGCCATGCCTTATAACTAAAAATTGGTGATATCTTTTAAAAAAAGCATCGTAATAAAATTTGTATTGTATCGTAATACATCACGAATGCTTAAAATATAAATTTTTGAGATCAATATCATATCATATTTAAAAATTTGATTCTTTTTATTGATATGATAAGCTAATATTTCATTTGATATCATGCCTTAAATTTATGCACTTCATTGATATCATTTGATCATTGTGTTATTTCAATTTGTGATTAGTTTCTCTTGTCGAAATGATGAATGTCTATCATTCGACTAGAAAATGCATATCATGTCATGACATTGTAAAAAATACGAAGTTTCGTATTTATGGATGAAAAATCATGCTTGTTAAGTATGACGATAAGTTTAATGAATGAAACTTATCGGGTTCGAGATGAATTAAAGAAGATTGAATTCAAGAATTTTTACCTTATCATAATATGACATATAGATAGGGGGAGTTAAGATTAACTCCATCATCAATTGATTGTCATCATAAAAAGGGGGAGATTGTTGAATCTTGGATTTTGATGATGAAGTCAATTGGTGAATTATTTATTCGAATCCATATTGTTGAGATAAGTATGCAAGATTAACTACGATAGGATGAAAACATATAGCGATTTACCGTTGTCAAGTTCGCTGGGAGTTCGAGAGTTCATCGGAAGTCTGAAGGATCGTCGGAAGTGTTGCCGGAACCAACCGAGATAGAATCAGGGACTTACCGAAGGTTTTGGAAGTTCGCTAGATAGATCATCGAAGGTTCACAGAGATCACTGAGAAGGTTTGGAAGCTTGCCAAAAACTTGTTGAACTCGCCACAGAATCCGGGAGCCTGTTGGGAGTCCATTAGAAGAAATCCGAAGGAGTGTTGGAAGTCCACCGTAAGTTCATCGGAAAGCTCACTGGAAGAAGACTTGAAGAATGTCGGTTTAAATTGCTTAGAATTATGTTTCAATTTCATAGTTAGCATGTAATTAGGGTAAGGATTAACAAATAATACTGTTTAAACCTGATAGAAGCCAACCGGACCCTTATTAGGATGATTTGGGTCAAAATTGAGGCTCATTCACCTTTGCTGAAAAGCCCAGGCGGTGGCACTGCCCATGACCCGAGAGCCTGGGCGGTGGCACCACCCAGTACTCTGTCAGTCTATCAGACTGACAAGCAGTGGCACCGCCACTAAAAGGTGGTGGCACCGCTAGCATCAGAAAACCAAAAAAGAATTCAAATTTAGAGCCCAAATTTGAATCCTCTTGGGGTCTATAAATACTCCTCCTTTCTCAGCTGAGAGGACATCCTTTTGAGAGTTAGAAATTGAGTAAAAGCTATAGCAAAGCCTTGTTTTCGATAGCTTAAGTGTTCACCTCCATCTTTCTCCTTGTAAAAATCTGTAAGAGTGTGAACCACTTGTAAAAAGATTATAAGAGGGGTATTTGATCCTTCCCTTTCAACGTGACTTGCTAGTGGAAGTTGGGAGTCTCATCGAAGAAGGTTTCGAAAGTGGATGTAGGGCATTTGACCGAACCACTATACATCGTGGTGTTCCTTGAATGTGTGAGTGTTTAAATTTTTAAATCATTTCTCTACTTAGCTACAAATCATTCAGTCTTCATCTCCCTACTCTTGATTGCCTTTACTCAAGCTATTTTAACGAAGTCATCTTTCGTCAAATCGAAATCTCCATACGAACTAACTATTTACGAAATCGATTTCAAACTTACTAGTTTTAATCCGCTACACTAATTCACCCCCCCTCTCTTAGTGCCTCTCCAATCCTAACAAGCAGAATGTTCAGCAAGTGGTTGCGCTTCAATAGTAGGTTGTTTGTTATTGTTGAAGATACTTATCTTTTTTCTACTATCCTTTTTTTTGTGACAAAGACTACAAATAATTGTGGTATTATGCCTTTTTAGTTTAGGAGCCTTGGATGACTCTTCTTAAATTTTGTTCTTTTCTAGGTTTTCTTTTAGGAATTAAGAGGCTCAAGTGCTTTTTGATTACTAAATGGCCACATCTCCTTACTCTTCAAACGATCAAGGCGATGACTATAGACATCTAAAAAAGTGACTCTCTAATAATATCTCTTTACTTTCGTCTCCATACCCTTTTGTAAATAATTTAAACATGATATAGTGTGGCCTGTTAAGTGTCATTCTCTATAATTACAAGTATGGCAAGCAATATCAATTGTTCTTTTATTTTTCTTATCTTGATAATTTCAAACTTATTATCACCGTTTCAAGTAAGTATCCAATTGATGAAATCTACTTTATTCTCTTCAAGGATATTTCTAATATTGAGACAAAATAACTCATTAAGCCTCATTAATGAATCTTATTGTATATGAATTCTTTCTATTAATTTGACACGAATTATCTCAAGCATCGTGATGATTGGCTTATGATGAACTTCTAATATGATTGAATCAAAATTTTCACATAAGTTATTCAGTTGAATATCATACTTTATTGTTGTTCTAAAGTGTGATTTCGTCATCTATTGCTTGCTTAAAGTTATGCATCCTTATAGCTTTCCAAAATAATTTATGTAATAGTAATCCCTTATGTTTTGTCTTAAAATTATTATATAAATGTTTCAAATAGAATCTATGCTCAGTACCAGAAAGCAAGTGTGCAATGGCCTCCAAGATACCATTTTATTTATCAGTAATGAATGTCCACTCATCTAAACTACTAATTCAGATGTTTAAATTCTTGACTAGGAAACTGATGAACCAATTTCATGCATCATTGTTCTCCTTCTCAACAACTGCATATGTAAATAGATATATTTGATTATTTGGGTCAATCCCAATAGTAGTTAATAATACACCTTTCGATGTTGAATTCAAATGACATATATTAAGGCCTATAATGCGGCTACACTATAGGAACTCTTCCTTCAGTGCAGTAAAACAGATATAAATTCTACAAAATATATTATTTTTGCTGTCAAATCTATATTTGATGACACATGTGCTCCTCATATTTTTGTTATATATCTTCTCGTAATAATTTTATAACAAACCATATTCCTCCCTCTCGGTACTTATAATTATTGTCAATAATTATTTCTTCACTCTATGCACTTTGTGTATAGGAATATTCGAAACATACTCTTATTGGATTGTTACTTTCAAAGAGTTAGTTGGCCAAGTGGGATTCATTCTAATCTTATCAAAGTATTTATTGGCCAAATGATCTCTAATGTTCTGCATTTAAAGTTTTTATTTGTAAAATTGCATATCCTTGCATTTTCGTATATATATCATCTAGTTACATCTAGCTTGGCATACGACCCTAATCCTATCTTTATCATTCTTTATATATCTGATTTTTTTACCCATAGAAATGGCATATTGCTTGATCGTAGTGTTAATTATAGATGTCCTACAAGCCAATCACGCGAGTGATGGTACCTATAACACGTTGCATCAATCTCTTTGCTTATGATTATTGGTATTTTCTCACATTATCTGAATATATATTATGATGTCCTTGGATTTATGCAATGAGAATCGGATCATGATGAGATCATGGTAATGAGACCGATTCACCTTTAAACACAGACCCTAAATAATCCCGGTCATAGTTTACTCGAGAGAGACATCGAGATAATCGAATAGACTAGTGTGATGTATACCCATCCATATGATGGAGGTGGCTGGTCTCATAGCTACTTGTGTGGAGATATTAAGGATACAGTGCAGGTGCTCATTGGAGAATGAGTTCACTGATTGATCCGACGGAATGCTGGATAGTAATTGATACCTTACGTCAGACAACGATTCCGTAGTTCTAGTAGTGTATTTGGTCCTTAGACTTGAGAAACAAAGGATGTCATGTATGAGTACTCCACTCTTTAATACTGGACTTATAGGTTTGGAAGTTCCAAATCTAGTACAGTCGATTATTGGGAATGACAGCCAACCTTACAAGGGCTATTGAGTGTCAGTAGAGGATCATTCACTCTCAGTATCATGAGAGGAATATCTCATGTATTCTTGCTCAAGTAAACCCCTAGCTAGGGTCATTCGGATTGAGAGAGAAAGAGTTCTCCAAGAGAATTCGATTAGAGCGAGACTCGATTAGAAATCGTATGGGCTAGACAACACCATGCCTAATATACGATCTCTCGGATATTAGATGGATGAGGGATTATAGGTACATGGTAATTGAGGCCATATAGGCCCAAAGGATTAGATTCTCCTGTATTGTTTGGGGAGTACGACGTAGTGGCCTAGTACGTCCGTAGTATATAAGTCGAGTGAATTATTATAGAGATAATAATTCATTGAGTAAGAAAGAGTTCTGATAGGTATAACTCATGACCAGCTCGATATTGGACCTGTTTGGGATCGAGCGGCACTAAGAGGGGGGAGGGGTGAATTAGTGCAGTGGTAAAGAACGATAGATTTTTCAGCGATTAACACAAGTTCGGAAACTTCGTACGAATGAATGCAATATTTCGTTTGAACCCGGAAAGATTACATTTTAACTTTAAAGCATACGCAATAAGATGAAGATGAAGTTGAGTAAATAAGGCAACATATGAAAATGGTTTGCAGCAAAGTAAGTTGCGAGAAAATAAATGCAAACCGATTTATAGTGGTTCGGTCATCCGACCTACATCCACTTCCGAAGGCTTCTCCGATTAGGCTCCCAACTTCCACTAGCAAATCCTTTTGAAGGGGAAGGACCAAATATCCCTCTTACAACCCTTTTACAAGAGGTTCACACTCTTATAAGTTTTCACAAAGAGAAGAAAATGAATGAACACTTAAGTAAATGAAGAACAAGTCTTTCCCAAGACTTATTTTCAAAATCAAACTCTTCAAGGGTCCTCACTCAGCTGAGAAAAGGGGGGTATTTATAGATCTAAAATGGATTCAAATTTGGGCTCCAAATTTAAAATCAAATTGGAGTTCTGGTGCTGGGGCGGTGCTACCGCTTGTCAATCTGGCAGACTGACACAACAGGGGCGGTACTACCGCCCTAGCCAAGTGGTGCTACCGCTTGGCCTGCTGGCTACTGGGGGGTGCTACCGCCCAGCACACAAGTTGCTAGGCGGTGCCACCGCCCAGGGCACACCAACTTCCTGGTTTGGGCCGAAACTCGGCCCAAATCGATCCCAAACAAGGCCCAATGGGCCCATACTTAGGTTAAAGGATTAACACCTAATCCTAACCTAAATTAATATGCTAACTATAAAATTAAAGACATTCCTAAGCTATTACAAAGTCCGCAAGCCAAGTCTTCTTCCGTCGAGCTTCCGACGAACTTCCGGCGGTCTTCCGACGATCCCTCGGAAACCATCCTGCGGACTCCCGACAAGCTCTCGGACTCCATGATGATTTTGGCGAGTTCCCCCGAGCTTCTTTGGCAAGCTCCGATCTTTCTTGGCAAGCTCCACGAACTTCTAACGAACGTCCGAAAACCCTTCGGCAAGCTCCCTACTCGTTCTCGGCCGGTTCCGGTAGCACTCCCAACGAATCTTCGGACTTCCATCGAACACTCGAACTCCCAATGATCCATCGCACTTGACTTCAGCCCTTTGTTTCGCTTTACGTCTTCATCCTTATCATAGTTACTCCTGCACAAACAAACACCAAACACCCTACTTCGATCTAGACAGTTACTACAACACGAATTGACATTCATTTGCCCGGCACGTCATTGGTCGGTGCTTTATGCGATCCTTCGGCACATCGCCCTCTCTTGCGGCTTGTTGCCCAATCGACGGTTGACCTCCGTAACCCCGATATCCATGGCGCAGCTCCGCACTTCTTGGTCCGATGCCCGACGTCCGAAGCCTCCTACCGATAGTCGATCGAATCTCCGGCTCGACATCTAATATCCTGACATGATCACCTCTGGCGCAACGTCAATTCCTCCAGCGTCAACTGTCTAATCTTGATCGATAGTAGACCTGCGTAACTCAACACGCAGTTAAACAACAAAACACACTTAATTAGTTTCATCATCAAAATCCGAGATTCAATAATCTCCCCCTTTTTGATGATGACAACTAATTGATGACTGACGGAGTTAACCATAACTCCCCGGAGTTTAACACAGACTCCCCCTATCAATATGTCATTGATAGAACCCTTGGATTATCCCAAATCTAAGTAACATGTATCATTCATGTAGTGAGAAATATAAATCCATCATGCAAATATATAAAATATTCAAGCATCATTACATTGCATGAAGTCATCAATCTACTCCTCCCCATATGTCATCAACAAAAAGGAGAAGTAGCATCATAGCTAGTTTAAAAGATATACAAATTTCTTACAACACACTAGCTATTTATCACATCATACAATATTTTTGCAATACAACATCAAATAATACCATTCAATCATAGCAAGTTTCAAGGATGGGCAATGATGGTAATTTTCACTTGCTTCTTAAGATATGCAAGTTTGCACCTTGTTTCTCACGATAGCAATATTTGCATCCTTTGATATAATAATTCTTAGCTTCTCATGAAGTTGCAAAATAGGAATCAAGACGGCAAATTTTTGCAATGTTCGAGCTAAAAACTTTCTCCCCCTTTCAAGAAACATGCATTTCCATTATATGATTTATTTCATATGAGCATGCCTTTGTTTTTTTGATGTCAAATAAAATAGAAATATCAACATTCAACATTGAAAGACAAACTTCATCATAAAATTCATCAAGATAAAAATATAACACATTATGAGATTCAATTTATCATGATAATATGTTTCATTTTGTTTCAAACAAGTGTGCTCATGTTTCAAATGATGATTATCAAATTTAAGCCCAAAACATGAGTTTATCATCAAGATATGATATCACAAAGTCATTAAGCTTGATAACAAACTTTTAGTATTTTCATTTCAATGATGATTTCATAATGTATGTTCAAAGATTTATATGGAACCCATCATTGTAGAAATTCAAAACATAAGTTTGTCATTAAATCCATCAAGATTATATGCATCAAACATCATGATAGTATATTTTCTCATCTTTATGAGTTTCAATTTAAGTGATTTGATCTTTCATAAGAATGTTCAAATTTTTCATATGAAAATGTCATGCATCATATTCAAAAACGAAAATATCATCAAAATCATTTTAATTCTTTCTTACATTAGTTATAACAAGATGATCGATGCTCAATTTTTTTGGTAAAATCATGCATCATTTTATAAATCTGAAAAATAATTTTTGTCATGAAAATCATCAAGTCCAAATGTAATACAAGGCAACATTAAAATCACATTTCTTTCATTTGGAAAATTTATGGGTTAGGTCTTTATAATTGATTTCATGAAGACATGTATCATCTAAAAATTTCATCATAAAAAGGGTCAAGACCCATTAATCCAAAATAGAAGTTTTTAAATCAACATCACTTCAACAACTCATGCATGATATAAAATCATCAAGCATCATGTTTAGAGACAATGTAAACCATCAAGATACTCATGCATGAGTTGATTCTATTAGGTGTCTAAACATTATCACAAATCATACAATCATCATTCATATTTTTACTTTTCAAAAATACTATAAAGAAAAGCATAGTATAATTTTTAAAATATTTTTTTTTAATTTCTAAAAACACAAGAAAGGCATGAAAAAATTCCTACTAACTAAGTTAAGCATTCATGGAAAGCATCATATAATTTCAAAATAAGGTAGAAGCAACTTGGGTGAGTTTCTTACCTTATTGTCGAAAACCGTCAAAGCCCATTTTGCCTCTTCTCTACTTGATTCTTCTTTGCAAGCCTTCTTCTTCTTCTTTGGCCTCTTCCTCCATTCAAGTTTATTATCTATTTTAGATTTTTGTTTAATGAACTTATTAAGATTCATTAAAAGTTCAATGTCCTCATTGTCCTCATCACTTGAGTTATCACTCAAGTGGCATTCATTTGTCCGATGTTCCAAATCCTTCTTGTTCTTTAGAAGGTGGTTCATATGTTCATCATGTTCCAAATGTTCGAAGAAACTCATTTCATATGTCATTAGTGAACTGATTAGTTCTTCCAATGAAAAATCATTTAAATTTTTAGTCTCTTATATTGCGGTTACTTTTGGATCCCAACTCTTTGGGAGGGATCTTAAAATCTTGTTATTGAGTTCAAAGTTTGAAAAACATTTACCAAGACTTTTTAAGCTATTGACGACATCCGTGAAGCGGGTGTACATATCGCCGATAGTTTCGCTTGGTGTCATTCGGAAGAGCTCAAAATCATGCAATAAGAGGTTTACTTTCGAGTCTTTAACTCTACTAGTTCCCTCGTGTGTGATTTCAAGTGTTCGCCAAATATCGAAAGCTGTTTCGCACATTGAAATCCGATTGAACTCGTTCTTATCTAAAGCGCAAAATAAGGCATTCATAGCCTTTGCGTTTAAAGAAAACGACCTTTTCTCTAAATTCGACCATTCGTTCGTCGGTTTAGAGGAAGGTTGAAAGTCATTTTCGATGATGTTCTACAAATCCAAATCTATTGAAAGTATGAAAACTTTCATTCGAGTTTTCTAATATGTGTAGTCCGAACCGTTAAAGAACGGTGGATAAAAAACCGAAAAGCCCTCTTGAAAACCATTTAGAGCCATTTCTCACGGGTGTAAATCCGAAAGAGAAAGAACGTGGCTTTGATACCAATTGTTAGGGATTGAGCGACACTAACAGGGGGGGTGAATTAGTGCAACGGTAAAGAATGATAGATTTTTCAGCGATTAACACAAGTTCAGAAACTTCGTACGAATGAATGCAACGTTACGTTTGAAACCGGAAATATTACGTTTTAACTTTAAAGCATACGTAATAAGATGAAGATGAAGTTGAGTAAATAAGGCAGCATATGAAAATGGTTTGCAGCAAAGTAAGTTGCGAGAAAGTAAATGCAAACCGATTTATAGTAGTTCGGTCATCCGACCTACATCCACTTCCGAAGCCTTCTCCAATTAGGCTCCCAACTTCCACTAGCAAATCCTTTTGAAGGGGAATGACCAAATACCCCTCTTACAACCCTTTTACAAGAGGTTCACACTCTTACAAGTTTTCACAAAGAGAAGGAAATGAGGTGAACACTTAAGTAAATGAAGAACAAGACTTTCCCAAGACTTATTTTCAAAATCAAACTCTTCAAGGGTCCTCACTCAGCTGAGAAAAGGGGGGTATTTATAGATCCAAAATGGATTCAAATTTAGGCTCCAAATTTAAAATCAAATTGGAGTTCCCGGTGCTGGGGTGGTGCTACCGCCTGCTAGAGGCGGTGCTACCGCTTGTCAATCTGGCAGACTGACACAGCAGTGGCGGTACTACTGCCCCAGCCAGACACAGTAGGGGCGGTACTACCGCCTAGCATGCAAGCTGCTGGGCGGTGCCACCGCCTAGCACGCTATCTTTGTTGGCGCGGTGCCACCGCCCAACAGCTGGTATTCTTTGGGTGCGTGCCACCGCCCAGCACACACCAACTTCCTAGTTTGGGCTGAAAACTCGGCCCAAACCGGTCTCAAACAAGGCCCAATGGGCCCATACTTGGGTTAAAGGATTAACACCTAATCCTAACCCAAATTAATGTGCTAACTACAAAATTAAAGACATTCCTAAGCTATTACAAAGTCTGTAAGCCAAGTCTTCTTCCGGTGAGCTTCCGGCGAACTTCCGGTGGTCTTCCGACGATCCCTCGAAAACCATCCTGTGGACTCCCAGCAAGCTCTCGGACTCCACGATGATTTTGGCGAGTTCCCCCGAGCTTCTTTGGCAAGCTCCGATCTTTCTTGGCAAGCTCCATGAACTTCCGACAAACTTCCAAAAACCCTTCGGCAAGCTCCCTTGTTCTCGGCCGGTTCCGGCAGTACTCCCAATGAATCTTTGGACTTCCATCGAACACTCAAACTCCCAATGATCCATCGCACTTGACTTTGGCCCTTTGTTTCGCTTTACGTCTTCATCCTTATCGTAGTTACTCCTGCACAAACAAACACCAAACACCCTACTTCGAACTAGACAATTACTACAACACGAATTGACATTCAGTTACTCGGTACGTCATTGGTCGGCGCTTCGTGCGATCCTTCGGCACATCGCCCTCTCTTGCGGTATGTTACCCAATCGACGGTTGACCCCCGCAACCCCGATATCCATAGCGCAGCTCCACACTTCTTGGCCTGATGTTCGACGTCCGAAGCCTCCTGCCGATAGTTGATCGAATCTCCGGCTCGACATCCAATATCCTGACGTGATCACCTCTGGCGCAACGTCAATTCCTCCAGCGTCAACTATCTAATCCTGATCGATAGTAGACCTGCGTAACTCAACATGCAGTTAAACAACAAAACACACTTAATTAGTTTCATCATAAAAATCCGAGATTCAACAGGGCCTAGAGGGTCACACATATATGGTAGGTGTTACGATGAGTAGAGGTTCGGATATGAGATATCCACCGGAGCCCCTATCTTATTGGATATCCAATAAGCCCCTGTATTATTGGATCTCATGGATGAGATCTAATAAGAGCTAGATTATTGGGTAGAGACCCATTAATCTAAGAGGCTTGGGTAATTGGATAGAGATTCAATACCTAATAGGGCAAGAACCATTAGAATTTACAGGGGGCCTCTATAAATAAGAGGGAACCAAATGTCCATAGGCCAGGGTTTTTGGTAGCCACCTCCTGTTCTCCTCTCCCCAAGAGAAGAGCATCGTTGCAGTCTCTGCCGTATGGATACCGCTAAAAAAGAGGACGCTTGACCTCTTTCATCCTCCCCCATGGATCTGTAGGAACTCAGGGATATACAATCTCCCTATGTATTTTCTTTTTACACACATTTTTTTTTGGATTCGTGGATTTATTTTTTTCGCATCGATCTTCGCACAACGATGGAACCTTTCATGAAAATCTAAAATTTTTATTTTTTATTCTTCTACTGCACATGAGATGTCGCTCCCTTGATTTTCTAATAGTGGTATCAGAGCCAGGTTGTTCATGCGAAGATCAGATTTTAACTATATGTATTATCAATTAGAGAGGCTTTTGATGTCAAAATCGTTGACACACAAGTGAAAAAAGAGCAGCAACTATTGTTGCCCTTGCCACCATTGCAAATGGAAGCTTTGGCCATACATAGGCAATCGCAGTGCTGGCGGCCTGCGGGCTACAAGTAGGCGTCGACGATCTACGGGTTATAAGCAGGCGCCCGTTTGCAGTTGGCCTGCCCGCAAGGGTCGACGCTGCCTGCGGGGGCAATGCTGCACAGCAAAGTAGCAAGAGGGAGTTAGGGTTTCTGACAAAAGATATTTTTGCCCCTCGAAATTTTAAAAATTTTAATTTTGTCCCTTCTGGCCAAATGATCAAAATGCCCTTCGAAATTCAGAAAATTTCCTATATGTCCTTATTTTCAAAAAATATTAGTTAATTAAAATATTTAATGAACTATTATTATTTATCTAGTAGTCCTATATAATAACATATACATGTGATGTATGATGTAGAGAGATGATCATAGATCGTATGATGTGATGTATATGTATGATATGATCATTATTATTATTGGGGCCTACGAGCCTCTATTTTTTTTCGATTATTGTCAGGCCTACGTGCTTGTAATTATATTGTAATTACACGACGAGGCGTAGTGGGAGCATGGTAGCGATAGCAGGACCCATGAGGTCGAGATGGACGATCTGATGCATTGAGATACGTTGAGATGCCAATGAAACCGATGAAATGAGATGGACGATTACAGGGCATGAAGATGCGCCAATACACATATAGATCTTAATGTGAGTGATTGGGCCCACTAGCTCGGACTTGATCACATTGGGATATGGTTCATGATCATCTGGTGTGATTACTCATGAGATGTATGATTGCTTATACACCTGCTATATATATATTTGTATGCGATGTAGATATATATTAAATATGTATGTGTGTGACACGTTATATTAGGAGACCAAATTAAAAAAAATTCCCTCTCTCAATAATATTAAGTCAAAAATATGAGGCAATTAGATTGACCCACGTGGCCTTCCATCGTTATAGGTAGGAACCGATTCCCGGTGTAGATTGAGTCGGTCGAGTCCCTCGAGACTCACCTATATCGCGATTCGCTATCTTTCTATGACATAGAGATGTTACCGGTGACCTGAGGACATGGTATGCTTGGTCGAGTCCCTCGAGGGTATATCATCAAATCAGACTCATCTTGTAACGATGGTGATAACTTAACTGAACATAATGGTTAGTCGAGTCTCTCGAGGCCATGGTGGTTCGGAGGCCGAACAGGATGAGAATCATAATGAGTTGTAATTGGCATGAGTTGCCTACCTTTTAGGCTTAGTGTGATTAGTCGAGTTCCTCGAGGTTACACTAAGATGCTGATTGGATCTTGATCCCCACTAGAAGTCTGCCGGTGACTTTCGTTTCACGTGTTGAGAGTATCGTATGACTCGCTAGAAAAATAGTGGGAGTACATCAAGATAGAAGTTCATATCTTGATTATTTATATTTCTGTAAAATCTATATGTTATTTATTTATGCTACATCTTTATTTTTAAAAATATCGTTATTAGACTCTCTACATGACATACACTTGATGTCAACCGCCTTATTGGTCAAAACTATATGGACTGACTCCGTAACTTAAAAATAGTTCTCACAGTAGAGAAAATCGCATATGTCCTTGAAATAGTGATGCATATGCCTAAGGAAGGGGCAAGTGAGGATAAGATCACTCACTACGTGAAGTACACAGATGACTCCACTCTTACTCAGTATTACATGTTGGGCTCCATGACTCCCAAGTTATAGAGACAATATAAAAGGATGGATGTCAAATCCATACTCTTACATCTCCATAAATTATTTGAGGAATAGGAAAGAACTCAACGATATAAGATATCGAAGAGTCTCTTTCGTGCTAGGATGACTAAGAGGATACTGGTTCAGAACCATGTCCTTAAGATGATTGAGTGGATAGAGAAACTCACAGATCTAGGAATGATCCTAGAGGATAGCCTGTGTGTAGATCTTATACTTCAGTCTCTTTTAGATTCATTTTCACATTTTTCTATGCTGGTAAGGCCAGAAAAAAAAGATAAAAATGTCCCTTGAGAAGGGCAAGGGCAAGGGCAGACTGGGTAAAGCAAAGGTTGCTATGAAGGACCCAACAAAGGACAAAAGCCAGTAATTGCGATAAAGGCATGCACTAGAAGAGGAACTACAAAAAGTATATTGTAGAGAAGGCGAAACAAAAGCTTCAGATATACATTCATGATAGTCTCTATCTGTTAGACTTATATGATAACACATAGGTATTGGATATTGATAGCGTTTATCATATATGTAATTCATTGTAGATTCTGACAAGACCTAGGAGATTGATAAGAGGCAAGATGGACCTCAAGATAGGTAATAAAGTAAGAGTTGTTATTGTTGCTATTGGTGAGGTCATCCTACATCTGCCTAGTGGAGCTATTATTGCATTGGATGCATGTTATTTTATTTCCTCTATTATCAAAAACATTATTTCTATTTTATGTTTGACATTGAATGGTTATAAAGTAGTTTTTGAGAATAATAGTTGTTCAATTATTAAGGATGATGAGATCATCATGAGAGGAACATTTCATAATAGTTTGATTATGCTAGATACTACTCCACATATCATGAATGTGATAGGACCCTAGCAGGGTTAGGTCCTACTCAACCATGTTGCAACTAATAAAAACCCTGTGAGAATGTAATAAACCCCACCTAGTCGTCTCTATCCTATAAAGAAGAAAGGCTAGGGTTTATATTTGGGTCTTTGGGCTTCTTAGCCACTGCCCCCCTTGTTACTGGGCCGGCCCGCTAAGGTTGAGGGAAAATTGGGTAGTTCACTTAGGAAGCAGCCCCTAGGGCTAGGGTTTGGAGCTCTATATAAGCTTGTAGCCTCCACCTCTTTGGAATAAGAAAGATCAATCAAGAATTGCAGCCACTAGGCTACTTGGAGGGTGAAACCCCTATAGTGTTCCAAGGGTTGATCCCCCTCAAAGATCAATCTCTATAGAATTCCTCTCGGGTTCTATCATCTGGTATCAGAGCAGCGATCTTGCTGCTTTTGCTACCATCGCTACCGCCCACCATCAGCCAAGCAATTCCCACAATTGCTCTTGACGTCATCATCTCCACCGTGATCTCCTGACGTAGATCAAATCAATCTACTGTCGCCACCTCTAATTGCATCAGAGATCTGATATTTTTCTACCACCAATACCTTTTGCTGCTGCAATTTTTCATCTAAAATATCAAAAAGAAGTTTTTCTATCGATCCCTTACTACGAATTCCTTGCGTCGCAAAAGTTACCATCTTTGCAAATGTAGGATTGCTGCAGAAAATTTCAGCCGTGTGTTGCTGCCTTTAACCGATCTAATTGTTATCCTTTTTGAACGAAATTTTTTGTTTATCTCATAGATCATCTTGGCTCCCATCCGTGATTGATCTATTATGGAATTCATCACAAAAACAAATTCGTGTGTTGCTGCAATCTCTCGTCACAAACTGCTGAAATTTTTTGACGAGAATTCTGCTATCGCAACTTGCACCGATTTCTTTACTCGCTTTCTGTCGAAATTTCTTGATCCAATTTGTTATCCTTGTTGCTATCTAAACTAAGATTATACCATCAAACCCCCTCCTCAAACCCCTGAGTTTTCGCTGGAAATTTCGTCGAGAAACCGCTATTTCTTCGACGACAATTCTGCTTTTACGAGACAGCGCATATAGGCAGCAATTTCTATTGATTTTTGTCAAATCTTTGCTGCAAGCTACCACAGATCTAAAACCCTCTTCCCTAACCTTCATCCACTACCATCTCAGCCCAAAACTCCATCAAATCACAGCCCCAAACAGCACCCAAAACAGCCATAAAACAAGCCTAAACCGCAGCCTACATTCACTAATCCACCAACCCTTTCAACCACCACTTCTCTCAACCAATACATGCCTTTAACTCGACAACAAAAAAGAGATCTTAATATTACAGATTTGGAGACATATGCTATAGCATCCGAGGAGGCAATTGATGCTAAATTCGAAGCCTTCGAGACACGAATAGAGGAGAAGATTCGGACTCTCTTTGCCAAACTTAGTTTGGGTCGACCACTAAGCCCAAAGAAATCACATCAAGGGGAGAGCTCTAATCGAAGAGATGACCTCCAGGAGAGGGGAGGCTCTATGACCGATCCCTACTATCCACGCATAAGGGTGGACTTCCCTAGATGAGAAGAAGGAGACCCGATTGGTTGGATCTCGTGCGCGGAGCGATATTTTCGGTATCACAAAATCGCGGACGTATCTATGGTGGAAATTACAGCTATACATCTTGAAGGGGATGCCATACAATGGTTTGATTGGTTTGAACACACTCATGGAGTCCTCTCATGGCGACAATTCAAAGAAGGACTACTGATCCGCTTCGGACCAACAGATTACGAGAACATCGACGGACAACTAGCAAAGATCCGACAAACCTCCACCATCCAGGAGTATCAAACCAGGTTTGAAAGATTATCTAATCAAACTCATGATTGGTCTGAAAAACAGTTATTGGAGACATTTATTGAGGGCTTGAAGCCAGAGATCCGGGGAGAAGTTAAAACACGACAACCGTACACGCTTATGGTAGCCATCTCTTTCGCACGACTTCAGGAGGAGCGATTGAACCACGAAGCCCAAAGGACTAGGGTCGCTCCCCGACCAGCAATATTGAAGCCCTCAGCCCCTCCTACTATCATCCAAGCTCCTGCACCAAAAAGGTTGACAAGAGAAGAGCTTCGAGACCAATCTGCCAAGGGGTTATGTTGGCATTGTGACGAGTCGTGGAGCCACGAGCATCGCTGTAAAAAGGGGAGACTTCTTGTGATTGAACCAGTGGAAGAAGAGATCAGTGAATAGCTAGAAGAAAGTATTGAACATGAGGATGAAGATGTGAAAGAAGAGCCACAATCGGTCGACTTTATGGTACATGCACTAGCCGGCTACTCAAATCCATAACGATGAAAGTTGGAGGCCTGCTCAAACAACAATCAATCACCATTCTCATCGATACAAGCAACACTAATAACTTTCTAAATAGTAAAGTTGCTACTCGGATGGTGCTCCACATTGAAGGTTGCAGCAAGTTCGACGTAAAGGTCGCAGATGGCCGAATCCTAAAATGCGACCAAAGATGCCCGCAGGTGAAACTATTACTACAGGACCAATAAATTGTTGCCGACTTCTTCCTCCTACCAATTGATGATTATGAGGCTATGCTGGGCATAGAATGGCTAACGATACTAGGTGATGTTTCTTGGAACTTTTCCAAATTGATTATGAAATTCTATTGCGAAGGTAAACAGTCACCCTACGCGGGAAGCACGGAAGCAACGTAACCACCGTTTCAACCCAACGAATGGAGAAAATTTAACATAAGATAAATGGTGGCTTTCTTATGCATCTCTAGCAGCAACCAAAGGGGGAGAAAACAGAAATTAAAAATCAAAATATCACCCAACTGCTTGTTGAATTTGATGATGTTTTTGCTGAACCGCGCGGTCTTCCTCCTACTCGGCAACATGACCACCGGATTCCAATCCTTCCGGGCAAACCACCAGCAAACACTCGGCCTTACCGCTATCCTCATGTCCAGAAGGATGAAATTGAGAAAATCATGAAGGAAATTCTTGAAACAGGGGTGATTCGACCAAGCTGCAGCCCCTACTCCTCACCGGTGCTACTTGTGCGCAAGAAAGACGGAACTTGGTGGATGTGACTACACGAGCTTTAAATGACATCACCATCAAGGATAAGTACCCCATACCAGTGGTGGATGAACTTCTTGATGAATTAAAAGGAGCTCGAGTCTTCACGGTTGGACCTTCGATCCGGTTATCATCAAATTCGGGTATGTGAAGGCGACATCCCAAAAACTCGCTTTCCGCACTCACAACGGGCATTATGAATTCTTGGTAATGCCCTTTGGACTCACTAATGCTCCTTCAACCTTCCAAAGTCTCATGAACGACATTTTTCGAGCTTTCTTCGCAAATTTATGCTGGTATTTTTCGATGATATTCTCATTTACACCCTTCTCTTGAGACTCACTTTCAAAGACTTGCGAATTATTCGACGATCCTTCGAGAGAATACTCTTTTTGTTAAGCTATCAAAGTGCAGCTTTCTCCAGCAAAAAGTAGAGTACCTTAGGAATATAATATCAAAAGAAGGAGTGGCCGTAGACCTAACAAAAATCGAAGCAATGCAAGGCTGGCCGAAACCTACAAATGTGAAATTGCTGCGTGGGTTCCTTGGACTAACAGGCTACTACCGAAAATTCATGAAGGACTATGGGAAGATTAGTGCCCCCCTCACTTCTCTACTAAAAAAATATGCCTTCCTATGGTCGAACAAAGCCTCCGCTGCCTTCGATAGACTTAAGGCAGCCATGACGACAACACCGGTGCTAGCACTACCAGATTTCAGCCGACCCTTCATCATTGAGGCCGATGCATCTGGAGTTGGAATTGGAGCTGTTCTCATGCAAGATAGTCGACCCCTCGCATACACTAGCAAGGCATTGTCTCCCTCCCATCAAAAAATGTCTATCTATGATAAGGAGATGCTCGCTATTGTGCACGCAGTAACAAAGTGGAGACCCTACGATTGGTGAATGATTTGATTAAAATCGACCATAGAAGCCTTAAGTACTTTTTGGAGCAGAAGATATTATCCCGAGCAGCAAAAATGGGTAACCAAACTTCTAGGATTTGGTTATGAAATTATTTACAAAAAGGGGAAAGAAAACGTTGTTGCAGATGCACTCTCACGGCTCCTCAAAGAAGCTGAATTTTTAGCTATCTCTCTTCCTCGCCACCGGCTTCTCGAGGCATTAGGGAGGAATGGAAGAAGGATCCGAAACCAGCAACATCATCAAAAATTGGAGGAGGATCCAAGTGCAATAGCTCACTATACTTGGGATTCGAGGGATCTACGCTATAAAGGTCGTATTGTGCTTATACCAAACTCCCCTTGCATCAAAGTCATTCTCACACGAAATGCACTCCACACCTTCAAAGAAGGCACTCCGGATTTCTAAGAACCTACAAAAGAGTGAAGCAAAACTTTTATTGGAAAGGGATGAAAAAAATTATTTCTGAATACGTAGCACAATGTGATGTATGTCAACAAAGAAAAAGGTGAAATAATGGCGAATCCAAGGAAACTACAACCACTACCCATACCGGACTCGGTGTGGGTCGACATCTCCATGGACTTCATCGAAGGGCTGCCACCTTCCAAAGGTAAAAGCATAATCCTTGTGGTGGTTGATCGACTTACGAAATATGCTCATTTTTGTGCTGTGCGCAATCCCTACACTGCTGTTAGTATTGCTCAGATTTTCAAAGAAAATATTATTAAACTGCATGGGATGCCAAGGTCCATTATAAGTGATCGTGACAGGATCTTCACTAGTAAATTTTGGATCGAGTTATTTCAGTTATAGGGCACCAAACTCAAGATGAGCACTGCATACCATCCACAAACTGACGGCCAAACAAAAGTGGTGAACAGATGTTTAGAGACATACCTTCGGTGTTTCACTAGTGATCGACCAAAGGAGTGGACGAAATGGCTCCCCTGGGCCGAATGGTGGTACAATACTACATATCATTCATCTACAAAATGTACCCCATATGAAGCATTATATGGTCGGCCGGCTCCTGTGATTCCAAAGTATGTAATTGGCTCGGCTAAGGTAGATCAAGTCGACCAAGATTTAATTGACAGGGACAAACTCTTACAGCTACTAAAGGATAATCTCTCTACTGCTCAAGCTAGAATGAAGCAGCAAGCTGACACACGAAGAAGTGAAAGAGAATTTTTAGTAGGAGATTGAGTTTATCTTCGCCTACAACCATACAAGCAACTACCCATCAACACACGAGCCTCCATGAAGCTATCTCCACGTTTTTATGGGCCCTATCAGATCATAGAGCGTATTGGAGCTATGGCGTACAGACTTAAATTACCCGAAGATGCCAAAATTCACCTTGTCTTCCACGTGTCATGCTTGAAGCCCAAGTTAGGAGAACACGAGACACCCTAGATCCAACTGCCCAACACCACTTATGATGAAAATATTCAAGCCCAACCACAAGCCATCCTCGACCGCAGAGTCGTGATACATCGTCGACGTCCCTCTACTGAAGTACTAGTATTTTGGACTAATTTACTACTCGAAGATGCCACATGGGAATTATATGAGGAGCTGAAGTCCTGGTTCCCTGAGTTCATGGAACCCCAGCCTTGAGGACAAGGCTGATTTGAAGAGGGCGAGCTTGATAGGACCCTAGCAGGGTTAGGTCCTACTCAACCATGTAGCAGCTAATAAAAACCCTGTGAGAATGTAATAAACCCCACCTAGCCGCCTCTATCCTATAAAGAAGAGAGGCTAGGGTTTATATTTGGGTCTTTAGGCTTCTTAGCCGCCGCCCCCCTTGTTACTGGGCCGACCCGCTAAGGTTGAGGGTAAATTGGGTAGTTCACTTAGGAAGCAGTCCCTAGGGCTAGGGTTTGGAGCTCTATATAAGCTTGTAGCCTCCACCTCTTTGGAATAAGAAAGATCAATCTACAATTGCAGCCACCAGGCTACTTGGAGGGTGGAACCCCTATAGCGTTCCAAGGGTTGATCCCCCTCAAAGATCAATCTCTATAGAATTCCTCTAGGGTTCTATCAAAATGTAAGTGAGTCAAGAAGGAAACGAGATGAGGTGAACAATGCAAACCTATGGCATTATAGGCTAGGTCATATCTGTGAGGGAAAGATTCAAAATTTGCTATTAAACGGATACATAGATCCATTTGATTATGAGTCATATACGACTTAGAAACTTTACCTTCGAAGAAAAATGACCAACTCTCTATTTAGTGGAACTGGAGAGAGAGAGCTACTGAGTTGTTAGTACTCATACATAGTGATGTATGTGGTGACATGTCAACTCAGGCTATAGGTGGTAACTCCTACTTTATTATTTTCACTGATTATTTCTCTAGGTACAAACATGTGTACTTGATGAAGTACAAGCCCAATGCCTTCGAGAAATTCAGGGAGTATAAGAATGAAGTAGAGGTTCAGATTGGAAATAGTATCAAAACTCTTCGATCAGATCGAGGAGGTGAGTACTTGAGTATAGAGTTCACCTAATTCTTCAAGGACCATGGGATTCTGTCTCAATAGACACCTCCTTATATACCCTAGCTCACTGGTGTATTCGAAGGAAGAATTGGACACTGTTAGACATAGTGCAGCCCATGATGAGTTTTATCGATCTATCTGTCTCAGTCTAGGGATATGCCCTAGAGTCCACAGCTTACCTTCTGAACAGAGTTCTAACTAAGTCGGTAGTGTCTACACAATATAAGATATGAAAAGGAAAGCCCGATCTTAAGATTGTTAAGATTTGGGGCTGTCCTGCCCACGTTAAAAACATAAGCTCGACAAGTTGGAATCCAAAATGGAACGGTGCAAGTTCGTGGGATATCCTAAGGAAACTTGTGGGTATTATTTCTATCACCCCAAAGATCAAAAGTTTTGATTTTTGTAGCCAAGAGAGAAGTGTTTCTTGAGAAGGAACACATTCTTGGTGGAGACAATGGGAGCATGATAGAGTTGAGCAAGGTTAGAGAACCTAGCTCAAGCACAATTCCATAGCTAGAATCTGTTCAGATACCTAGCACATAAGTTCTGACTTTACGTAGGTGCGATAGAGTATCACATCCTCTTAAGAGTATGTGGGACATATCAGAGGAGCGAGTGTTGAGGATATTGATCCACAGACCTACGAGGAGCCTATTACGAGTGTAGACTCTGGGAAGTGGTAAGAAGCCATGAATTTAAAGATGGATTCGATGTACTCCAACTAGGTTTGGAACCTTGTTGATGCACCCGAGGGTATTATACCCATTAGCTGCAAGTGGATCTTCAAGAAAAAGATTGGAGTAAATGGAAAGGTAGAGACCTATAAAGTAAGGCTAGTGGCTAGGGGTTCTTGTCAAAACCAAGGTGTTGACTATAACGAAACTTTCTCACCTATAGTCATGCTAAAATCCATCTAAATTTTATTGCCTATTGTAGCATATCTTGATTATGAGATCTGACAGATGGACATGAAAATTATGTTCCTCAATGGCAACCTCGAGGAGGTGTATATGATACAGCTTAAGAGATTTATGTCCAAGGATAGTCCAGATAAGGTGTACAGGTTGCTTAAGTCCATCTATGGACTAAAACAAGCTTCATAAAGTTGAAACATAAGATTTGATGAGACGATCAGATCTTATAAGTTCGTTAAGAACGAAGATGAGCCTTGTATGTACAGGAAGGTAAGTGGGAGCGCTATCACCTTTTTGGTGTTATATGTGGATGACATCATAATAATTGAGAATGATGTAGGAATGCTCTCCACGTTAAAGGTTTGGCTATCTAGACACTTCTCCATGAAGGATTTAGAGAAAGCATCATACTTACTGGGGATTCAGATATATAGAGATAGATCCAAGTGGATGCTTGGCTTATCCCAGTCTAGGTATATAGATACCATCGTCAAAAGGTTTGATATAAAAATTTTCAAGAGAGGTCTCATGCCATTAAGACATAAGCTATCACTTTTTAGGAGTATGTCCCCAAACACTCCAGAAGAAAGGGCAACATGGATAGGATATCCTATGCCTTAGCGATAGGGCCTATCATGTATGCTATGCTATGTACCAGGCCTGATATAGCGTATGCTCTGAGTGTCACGAGCAGGTATTAGGCGGATCCAAGCTTGGACCATTAGAAAATAATAAAGTGTATCCTTAGGTACTTTACAAGAACTAAGGTTCTTTTATTGGTTTATGGAGAAAGTAGGCTCAGAATTAAGGGCTACACGGACTCGAGCTTCTAGTCTAATATTAATGATAGCAAGTCTAATTCAGGATATGTATTTACCCTAAATGGATGAGCAGTATGTTGGAAGAGTTTCAAGCAAGATACTACTGCTAAATCGACTACAGAGGCATAGTACATTGTTGTAGTAGAGGCAGTAAAGGAGGGAGTCTGGATGAAGTAGTTCATCATAGATTTGGGAGTCATGTCGAGCAACGAGGAGTTGATTCCCTTATATTACGACAACTATGGGGCGATTACTCAAATAAGGGTACTCGGGTCTCATCAGAAGTATTCTGAGGAGGTTCCTGTTGAGTCTCAAATTTTGATAATGAAACTAATTGATTATATTTTATTGTCTAACTACATTTTGAGTGACGCAGGTCTACTATCGATTAGGATTAGACAGTTGACACAGGATGAATCAACGTTACACTGGAAGAGATCACGTCAGTATATTGGATGTCGTGCCGAAGGTCCGATCGATAATTGGTAGAAGGCTTCGGACATCGTGCATCAGGCTAAGAAGTATGCTATTGCACCAAGGAGATCGGGATTGCGGAGGACAATCGTCGATTGGGCAACAGGCCACAAAAGAGGATGGTGCACCGAAGAACTGGATGAAGTGCCAACCAATGATGTGTCGGGCAACAGGAGGTGGATTTGTGTAGCTGACCAAATCGAAGTATAGTTAAGGTTTACATGTGCAGGATTAACTACTACAACGATGAAGACATAAAGCGAAACAAAGTACTAGAGTCAAGTGCGATAGAATCGTTAGGAGTTTGAGAGTTCGACAGAAGTCCGAAGATTCATCGGGGGTGCTATTGAAACTAGCCGAGAATGAGTAGGAAGCTTGCCGAAGGGTTTTTGGAAGTTCGCCGAAAGGTTCGCCAGAAGTTCGCAAAGCTCGTCGACAAAGATCGGAGCTTGCCGAAGAAGCTCATCGAAACTAGCCAAGATCAATCGAGAAGTCCAGGAGCTTGCTGGGAGTCCACAAAATAGTGTTTAAGGGTTTGTTGGAAGACCGCTTGAAGTTCGCCAGAAGCTCGTCGGAGAAAGACTTGATGTGCCGGACTTTATATTAGCTTAGGAAATATCTTTAATTTCATAGTTAGCATATAATTAGGGTTAAGATTAGGTGTTAATCCCTTAACCTTGTTAAGGGCTAACTGGGCCTTGTAATGGACTGGTTTGGGTCTAGTTTAAGGCCCAACCAGAAGTGCTGGATCTTGTCTGGTGGTGGCACAGCCCCAGGTCCAACTCCCCAAGATGTACTGGGTGGTGGTACCACCTAGTGTCAGAGCACCTGGGCAGTGGTACTAATCGTGGCAATGTGTCAAGTGGTAGTACCGCCAGACTAGGAGGTGGTACCGCCTAGTGTTAGTGTCAAACTAGCGATGGTACTGCTAGTGATAGGTAATGGTACCGCTAGTACCCGGTAAACCCAGGATGGGAAGGTTTTTGGCTCTAAGTTTAAATCAGATTGGTGCCTATAAAAACTCTTCCCATCCTTGGGTTACATATATAAGTACACAAGTTTTAAAAGGAAGAAAACGTTGTAAAAATCCCTTTAGAATCCCTCCTCTAGCTTTCATCCGTTTTCAGCAAAAAGAGAGGAGTGTGTGAGTGCTTGTAAGGGTTATCTCCTAAACCCGTCAAAAGGAGAGAGTGTTGTAAGGGACTTGTCTTCGCCCGTTGGAAGGAAGACAACTAGTGGAAAGCCGATGGCCTCAAGTGAAGAGGAATCGAGAGTGGATGTAGGTCGTATGACCGAACCATTATAAATTTGATTTGTATTTACTTTCTTGTAATTTACATTTCAATAAACCATCTTTACTTGTTGCTCCATTTCTTCATCTCTAAATGCTTGCAAGTTAAATATGTTTCCGATACGATTTGATCGAAATCGATTTTCATCGAAACGTGATTTTATCCTACGAATTTTTTAATGTCCTGTTGGGAAATCCACTAGGGCGACATCTCATGCGTAGCAGAAGAACAAAAAATAAAACCACAAATTTTTCGTAGAAGGTTCCATCGTCGTGCGAAGATCGGTGCGTCAAAAATAATTCTACGAAAACTACATGTGTAAAAGAAAATACCTAGGGAGATTGTATATCTCTGAATTACTACAGATCTGTAGGAAGGATGAAGGAGGTCAAGCGTCCTCCTCTCTAGTGGTATCCACACGACAGGGACTGCGATGATGCACCTCTCTGGGGAGAGGAGAACAGAAGGTGGCTACCAAAAAGAACTCCCCAGCCTATGGAACTTTGGTTCCCTCCTATTTATAGAGGCCCCCTATAAACCCTAATGGATCTTGCCCTGTTGGGTATTGGATCTCCATCCAATTACCCAAGCCTATTAGATTAGTGGGTCTCTACCTAATAATCTCTTATTAGCAATTATTAGATCTCATCTTAGGATCCAATAATTCAGGGGCTTAATGGATATCCAATAAGATAGAGGCTCCAACGGATATCTCATATCCGAACCTCTACTCGTCGCAACACCTACCATATGTGTGTGACCCTCTAGGCCCAATATCGAGCTAGCCGTGAGTCATACTTATCAGAACTCCTTCTGATTTAGTGAATTATTATCTCTATAATAATTTACCCAACTTATCGACTACGGACATACTAGGCCACTACGCCACAGTCCTAAGACGATACAGGGGAATCCAATCCTTTGGACCTATCTGTCCTCAGTTACCATGTATTTATAGTCCCTTATCTAACTAATATCTCAAAGACTCTATGCCGAGCATGGTGTTGTTAGGCCCATACGGTCTCTCCTCGAGTCTTGCTTTGGTCGGATTCTCTCGGAGAACTCTTTCTCTCTCAATTCGAATAACCTTGGCCAAGGATTTGTTCCAGCAAGAATACATGAGATATTCCTCTTATGATACCGAGAGCGGATGATCCTCTATTGACACGCAATAGCCCTCGTAAGGTTGGTTACCACTCATAATAACCGATTGTACTAGATCTGGAACTTTCCAAACCTATAAGTCCGGTATCAAAGAGTGGAGTACTCATACAGGACATCCTTGGTGTCTCAAGTCTAAGGATCAGATACACTACTGGGACTACAAAATCGCTGTCTGACGTGAGGTATCATTAACCATCCAGTATTTCGTAGGCGGATCAATCAGTGAACTCATTCTCCAATGAGCACCTGCACTGTACCCTTAGTGTCCCCACACGAGTAACTATGAGACCAGCTACCTCCATCATATGGACGGGTATACACCACACCAGTCTATCCGGTTATCTCGATGTCCCTCTCGAGTAACCTATGACCATGATTATTTAGGGTCTGTGTTTAAAGGTGAATCGGTCTCATTATCATGATCTCATCACGATCCGATTTCCATTACACAGATCCAAGGACATCACAATATATGCAACACGTAAGATAAAGTGATAAAATGCCTAATAATAAGCAAAGAGAAAAAGTGCATATCAAGTCACAAGTGTTATCACTCATGTGATTGGCTTGTAGGGCATATATAACTAGCACATACGAACTTGTTTAAATCATCAAAAAAATTTATTATTAATCGTTGCACTAATTCACACCCCCCTTTTAGTGCTGCTCTAGATCCCAATAATTTCATCTAAAGAGATATCGTGGCCCGAAGAGATGTAGTAGTGGAAAGAGTTCCATTCGAAGATAACATTGTAGATCTACTAACAAAGCCATTGACTCATATTGTCTTTGAGCATCACAGAGGTCTGATGAGGATCAGACACTTAGGTGATTGGCTTTAGGTCAAGTAGGAGATTGCTAGTTATAGGCGCCCTACAAGCCAATCATGTGAGTGATGGTACTTGTAACACGCTATGTCAATCTCTTTGCTAATGATTATTGGTATTTTCTCACATTATCTGAATATATATTATGATATCCTAGGATATGTACAATGGGAATCAGATCGTGATGAGATCATGATAATGAGACTAATTCACCTTTAAATACAGACACTAAATAATCTCAGTCATAGGTTAATCGAGAGAGACATCGAGATAACCGGACAAACTAGTGTGCTGTATACCCGTTCATATAATGGAGGTAGCTGGTCTCATAGCTACTTATGTGGGGATATTAAGGATACAATGCAGGTGCTTATTGAAGAATGAGTTCACTAATTGATCCGCTTACAGAATGCTGAATGATAATTGATACCTCACGTCAGACAACGATTTCGTAGTCTCAATAGTGTATTTAGTCCTTAGACTTGAGACACCAAGGATGTCCTATATGAGTACTCTACTCTTTGATATCAGACTTACAGGTTTTGAAGTTTCAGATCTAGTACAATCGGTTATTAGGAGTGGCAACCAACTTTACGAGGGCTATTGAATGTCAACAAAAGATCATCCACTCTCTGTATCATGAGAGGAATATCTCATGTGTTCTTGCTCAGGCAAATCCCTAGTCAGGGTCATTCGGATTAAGAAAAAAAGAGTTCTCCGGGAGAATCCGATTAGAGCAAGACTTGATTGAAAACTGTATGGGCCTAACAGCACCATACCCGATATACGATCTTTGGGATATTAGATAGATGAGGGATTATAGGTATATAGTAACTAAGGGCATATAGGTCCAAAGGATTAGATTCCCCTGTATCATCTGGGGACTACGGCGTAGTGGCCTAGTACGTTCGTAGTCGATGAGTCGAGTGAATTATTATGGAGATAATAATTCATTGAGTTAGAAGGAGTTCTGATAGGTATAACTCATGGCCAACTCGATATTGGGTCTAGAGAGTTACACACATGTGGTAGGTGTTGCGACGAGTAGAGGTTCAGATATGAGATATTCGTCGAAGCCCCTATCTTATTGGATATCCAATAAGCTCCTGTATTATTAGATCCCATGGATGAGATCCAATAAGAGCTAAATTATTGGGTAGAGACCCATTAATCTAAGAGGCTTGGGTAATTGGATGAAGATCCAATACCTAATAAGGCAGGATCTATTAGGGTTTATAAGGGACCTCTATAAATAGGAGGGAACCAAAGGTCCATAGGCTAGGGTTTTGGTAGCTACCTCCTGTTCTCCTCTCCCCAAGAGAGGAGCATCGTTGCAGTCTCTACCGTATGGATATTGCCAAAGAGGAGGACACTTGACCTCATTCATCCTCTCCCATGGATCTGTAAGAACTCAAGGATATACGATCTTCTCAAGTACTTTCTTTTTACACACGCAGTTTTCAGATTCGCGGATTTCTTTTATTCGCACCGATCTTCGCACGACGACGGAACCTTTCGTGGAAATTCAAGATTTTTATTTTTTGTTCTTCTGCTGCACATGAGATGTCGCCCCCTGGATTTCCCAATACGCAACACGAAACTCTTCAACATCAACAAAATATATTCTAAATAAAATTCATGATTATTCTTATCACCTCCAACATCAAAATATAAATATTATATTATATTTTTATTTTTGTCATTTATTTTGACACCAACTACTACATCTTTATTATCACTATTGTCTTTTTTTTTTCATCTTCCGATAATTATCTAAGATGATCCAATGTATATATATCCCAAGTAAAGTCTACCTTATGAATCATAGACTATTGATCAGTTTTCTCAACCTCTCATTGTACTATTGTATATGTTAACTATTTTTCTATTTCATCCCTTTTATTCTCACTCTCATTAAACTACTATCATATAAAAGATAAAAATTCTACTACTATCATATAAAAGATAAAAATTCTATCAACATAACAAATATAATGATAACTCAACTGATATATTAAATAAAAATTTTATACAACTTATAAAAAAATATAGTTATAAATTATAAAATTCTTATCAAAATATCTACCATTTTATACATCTAATCATTAGGTGGACCATTATTATAGAATGCTTAGTTTAGGACTTTTTTTCTCATACACATAAATTTAATCAAAATGCATTAAGCTTCATTAATGATGCTCTATAAATAGTCTTTTTATTAGATACGATGACACTTATTAGATACGATGACAGTGGCAGATCTAGTTCATGATATATTCTAAATAAAGAAAAAATTAATTTATTTTTTGAATTGCATTATCTATTAACACTTAGGTAGTGTTTTTATGATCTTCGACAAATTTTATACTTTATTTTAGTATTTTAAAATTTTTTTTAATTTACATTATTAAGATAGAATGCAACACATATTATGATTCAACAAATCTGCATTCAACATAGTGGTTCAAAAAAAAAAATATTTATCAAAGTTTTCATCATTTGATAACTTAATAATAAGATCTTGGTTTTATATCTCATCCTTACTCTTCTTGTGGCTACACTAGAACTATTGTTTCATTCTTGTCAGTGTTGTACCCAACGACTGATTCTTATCAGTGTTGTACCCAACGAGGTCCAAAAAATCATTGACCTCGATGAACAACGGGAGCACCATGGCACACTGCTCGTTGCCCTTAAAAAGATCAAGAGGTAGCTTTCTCTAGATTGAGTTACTGAGAGTTCTATGTAAAAATGGCTTCATCTTCTTCACCACTTTATTGCAAAAGTGGAGATGCATATGGCATACACAGGGAGAAAGAAAGCAAGCTTCACTAACAACAACGAGGCATGACAAGTAGGTTGAAAATAGGGACAGGTATGGCAAGCAGGATCAACAACAGATGCAAGCAACAGCAAACAGGTTGAAAAGACGAGGGACAAGCAAACATGTTGAAAAGATAAGAGGAGGAAAAAATAGACCACTGTCAAAAGCAAACACTCGAATCTCTTCTGGAAAGTTGTAGATCTCACAAACTACTAACATCGCCGTTGGTTTGCAATCCACCACAATACAACTGATGGAGGAAGAACTAAAGGAAAGGAAAGAAAGCAATGAAAAGTTTCTACGAAAGCCTTTTTGCTACGAGCAAAAAGGGCACATGAGACAACACTAATTTTTTTAACATAAATGTAAAAATATGAATACTAATCATAATTAATTGTAAAAGATAATCAATAATTACCATCATATTTCCCAACAATACCTCCAGAATATTAAAGGATTGCTCAAGTCCAAATTCCATAATGTGTATCAATATATTCTTAGTGTCCAAGATAAATAATCTGAGAGAAACTGTGACGTACAATTCCTACTGTCAATCTCTATTTCCCGTGAAAAAGAGGGTTTACTACATTTATATAAGCTGATATGAAAAGTATCTCCGTTTGTAAAATACCGACCTCTCATTGACCGCATCTGAAACCCAACTACAAAATTGATCTTTCGTTGACTCTATAGATTCACCTTTGTCAAGCTGGCCCTCGGCTCTGTCCTCCAAAAAAATAAGACCTCCCATTTCTGCTGCCACTGAGAGTCAGCAGATTATTCGTGGCTGCAAACAAAACCGTCAAATCAACATGAAGATATAAGATTTATTTCCACCTAAGCGACACAATCGTCAACATTCTTTCATCACACTTCAAAAGCCAGCCCTCCATCTACATATTTATCCCACCGGATTGACGGATTGATGGGGAAAAGAGCCACCACAGCACCAGCAACAGATTCAAGTTGATACAAATGGGGGCATGACAAAATAATCATCACATGACAGAAGAAAGAAGACCGTCAGCCTCTGCTGCTTCATCACATATGACATGTAACATAATGGTTCTAGCATGAATTATTAGGATTCATGCATGTTCATAAAAGCTTAAAAAGCACTCTCTAGGCAGAGAGCTCTTTTGCAACAAAAAATCACTTTGGGAGGCATCATAACACACATTGGCCAAAGTGGAGTTGAGCGTGTAGTAGAACATTTCCCAAAGTAGGCATTTTATTTGGTGTCCATCAGAGTTCAACAAGACAAAACGAAATGAATCAGAAAACTATCATTCAACAAAACCATAGTTTGAAACCGATATCGTAGTTTCAACAAAATATTCAGTTACCAGTTTCAACTTCACCACAGGAAAAAAAAAACAAAGAAGTTACAATACTGCATTAACATGGCCTCAGAATTGCAGAATATCAGCAGGGCCACTAGGCGCCTATCAGTCCCGAAAGATGGTGTATAAGAATCAAGCATATCTTCATAGGCCAAAATAATTTAATATTATTGAAGGTTAGCAGAAAGCACACACAACATATTTTATAAAACAATTCCAAATTAGACGACAATAAAAAAATGCCTCCGAATTGTAGGATTACAACAGCACGGATACGAAAATTCGATCAGTCCCGAAAGATGGTACTTGGTTGTTAGATTTCTTCATAGGCAGAGAAACACATAAAAATCACTGACAAACAAAGAAAAGACCAAGGGACAACACACCAACAATATTATCCGAAATACCAAAACAGCAAAACCTGGGCATGACCCAGAATCCATGATCACACAATAAAGAACAATTTTGTCATAAGCAAGAACTAGCAATGCCTCAGAATTGCAGAATAGCAACATGGCCACAAAGTGCCAATCAGTCCCGAAAGATGGTGTGTTATCAGGATCAAATGCATCTTCATAGGCCAACTTATTTAATATAACAAAAGGCACAAAATAGGAAACAAATGTGAGACGTGGTCAAGAATCTACTCAATAATGTGAGACGTACTAAAGCATCTTGTCGATAAAACAATTCTAAATAAGAAGAAAAACACCAAAGCCCCACAGATAAAGGATTTTACAACATTATTAAGGCGAACTGAGCCAAAAAAAAAATGTTTTTATTGTTAAATTTGTCCTAAGGAAAACAGTGATTAAATTTACAAGTGGCAAAGCACATTAACAACTGACGGAATTCTAGTAAGAAAATGCTGAAACAATACAATCTAGGAACAAAAGAGCCCTAGATAACACAATTGTCACGTACACTACTCATTCCCCGAATACACTTGTCAGTATAAATGCATAACTTCGAAAAGACCAGAAAAGTAATGTCAAATGTCGAATCAAAGAAACACCGATAAATGGAGAAATGATAATATGAAGCTGATGACAACCATCAAGTATAACAATTTTCCAAGGCTTTCTTAATTCCCGCATACAGACCAAGAGATGAGACTAAATAAGAACATCCTAAATGCCGATTAAGAAAGATCACTGTTAAATATATTGAATTAACTGTAAACAAGAATAGATTATTTTAGCTGCTAATTGTTCAATACGAAACAAGAACAACAAAATCAAATACAGGTTACTGATTGTTCCATCAAATAATGCAAGAAGAAAAGCGGACTCTTTAACAAGACATCCGAGGTAAAAAGATACAATAAGATGAACCCTAAACTTATGTGATGACTGCACCGCCAAGGCATGTTAAGTGCACGGGTTTGTTGGACAAGCACTATAAATATCAATGCACGAATACAAACCTAAGTTCACAGATGCAAGGAGAGCAGACCAAAAAACAATAATAACAACAATAACAATAGAAGTGATCAGCATAAAAAAAGGAAGCATCATCTACTCATAAACGAAAAAAGTAACTGGACATACGAGGTCCTAAAACTCATAGGAAGCGTTAGATGATTATTTATCACAAAGATTATCCGCCGCCGCCACCAGCCGCACCAAAGGATAGTGAATACCTAAAGGTTCGATAGATCTTCAATGAGGCTATCAATCACGCCAGCGAAGTCCTACCGATCGAAAGCAAAGGAAGCGACATAGGACGAGAAGAGCTAGAGGACCTCAAAGGCCTCGGAGAACTCAAGCAACCCCAATACTAAATCCCCAAAACCAACAAAAGCCAATGAGATCGCTCTATGCTATCCTTGTAGCACAAACTCTTTAGAAAATCAGTAGTAAAATAGATTAGCCCTCACTACCCCATCCATAATCCCGCATGCTCATAATCATAATCAACAGCCAAATCTTTTCCATTAGAAATAGATTGATCATTCAAGTTTGTCAAACACTAGCCTTGGGATGGATGAGGCATGACACTAGTGCAATCCAGCATCCAAGTGGAACTGCCGACATTGGCTTATTCAAAAAATAGATACCAAATTCTCGGCTAAGGCCCACATATGCAAGCGAAGAATTGCATGAAAATAATGTATTCCATCAGAAGTACAGAATGAAAAACAATAACCACTTGCTCTCACAAGACAAAGAGCAGGACTCCAAAACTCCCAAAGGTGCTGCATTATACCAACCATAGTAACTGTACTATGTTGGTATGATACCATACCAAGATCAATAGGTCCTTGGTACCAGTCAGTACTAAGCAATTGCTAGTTTCCTTTTCATTATTAATTTTCTACCAAAGAATACAGTAACATGGTGGTAATAAGTGCCAGTTTGATAGAATTCTGGAACAAGTACAGATATTTAAAACCTTCCATATAAATGAATCAGCTCCTGATGGGCAAATCATAAACTAAAAGGTAATCCCTTTGATGATATCTTTGCCACATATGATGAAACTTCTTATATGGAAAATGTGCAACGAAGGGGTAAAGAAGTGCAAGCATGGTAGAAAACCCAAACTAAGGACAATGTGTTGTTTAATTAACCAGGACGATAACCCTCAAAACAGAGCAAAAGATTCAACCCAGAATAGAAAAAGATCAACCGAGCGGCTAAATAGCAGACCTTCGTCAATGTACCGCTCCGACTGCTTCATCAGCCCCCCAATGAATAGCACAGTGGAGGTGGTGCCATCACCACTCGTCTCGTCCTGTGCGACCGCTGTCCTTGCGATCATGATGGCCGTGGGATTTTGGATTTGCTGCCGATTCAACAAAACGCTGAGCCCTACCGACGGAATACTCGATAAATGGATAAAGATGGAAACTTTGATGCGGATTTACGTAAATCATACCATCTCCTTCAAGAGGGTGTTGCCATCTTTCGTCAGCTTGATATCCCCAGCTCCCCCGACGAGCCTACGCTCACAGAAATCAACACGCAGAGTCCAAATTAGAGGTCAGACGACAATGAGGAGGAGAGAGAGAGAGAGAGAGAGAGAGAGAGAGAGAGATAGATTAGATCTTGATGGTGCCCTTGGGGCCGAGATTGGTCCTGAGGACGTCTTGGAGACCCTTGGCGGCGATAATGTTCATGTGGAGCGCCGCCGACTTGTTCAGCACCTCGGCGTTCGGATTCAACACTCGGAGTGACATCTTGACGTCCTCTCGTCCGTTCGACCCAAACAGAGGAGGCGGAGGAGGAGGCAACAGCGAGATCAGGCGAGAGTAGGGTTTTAACGTCGACAAACAGGAGGCGGCTAGCCTTGTCTCGGCCAGGACTTAAGTACGACCGCGTCGGGCTTAGCCGCGCCCGATCCTTCGGATTTGGAGTCGGTCCGTGGACTAACCCCGGCCCGTATTTGAACAATGATCCTCATGATTCATCCCGGGTTGAGTCTTGAGATAACGGGTTTGGAATATGCCTACCCGAATTGGGAACTTAAACGGATCGGCACGCCTAACCTGATAAGTAAACGGGTCGGATAATTAACCCGATAAATGATTAGGTTAAGCATCTTCAGATTAATCTGTTAATGACATATAATGTTAAGCATCTTGGGTTTGATCAATTTCTTTTTCTTTTTTTTTATCAAACTGGATTTACGTGGGCATGTTGAGTATGTCATCCAGAATATATTCGTATTAAACATAATTAATTAATTTAATAGAATCGATAAAAACTTCTAATATTTGAGTAGCATTGTTTAGACAATTCCTTCTTACATGTATGGTTCAAATTACTTAGCGAAGTCATTTGTATAGAAATTATATTAGGAGGACTACACCCATCAGCCAACCTAGTTGGGGCTAATGCATTGTTTTGTCAATGAGGCTTCATTCCAAGGTAAATTAATTTATTTATCGATGGACCAATACTGATGTTAAGTGACCAGCTTGGCTCTCTCTTCGAAGAAAAAAAAACAACAGTAACATTTTTTCATAAAATAATGCAAGTAATATTTAGGTCTCATACTAAATTAATTTATATAGTCAAACTAACATATTTAGCAAGCTTGGCTTTAGTTTATATCCTCCCTTTGGTCGTCTCTAAAGTTTCCTTTACCAAAGTTTACTTGGCACATTCAAGGTCTAGTCGAATTTAGAAGTTTCAAGTTCAACACATAATATAAATATAGATTAATGGCAATCAATCTATTATTGTTTCTATATTTTTGTATATAATGGTAAATGAAATTAAGTAAAATATTGTATAACATATTTAAGGGATAATTATAGATTATAATCTGATTAATTATGATTAACATTTCGTCTTTATATTTTAAAAAATAATATTAAAATACATATATTTACGAAAGTAAAATATTTAATCCTAATTTTCATTATGTTATTGATTAAAAAAATTACACATGTTATCACGTGCAAAAAGAATGTAAATAAAAAGAATAGAAAGATAATTATACTATCTTATAAATTATTAATTTCATATAAACTTTACGCTCGTAGCGTGGAGGCTTTTACAGTAACTTCTCACCACTTTCCTTTCCTCTGGTTCCCTCCTCTCCGGCTATATTATGGACGACAGACCAACGACAACGTCGATGTTGCATGAGGCCATTGGTGTTCCAAAGGAGATTCAGGTGTCGCCTCCGACCATGACTGATTTTCTCTTCCCACACACCCCTCTCTATTGCACCTCTTTCCAACTTACTTGTATGTCGTCCTATTATTCTCGTCTTGACCAATGACAACCTCATCGTCGTTAGTGAAGGTTGCTTTCTGCCTGTGTATGTCATGTGCATCTCCACTTCTGTAATAGAATGATGAAGAAGATGAAGCTTTTTCTCCCCCTCTACAACTCAATCTAGAGAAAACTACCTCTCGATCCTTTGAAGGGCAACGATCAGGACATTGCAACGCTCTGTTGTTCACTGAGGTCGATGATTTCTTAAACATCATTGGGTACAACTGTAACATCCCTTGTTTCTAAATTTTCATATAAGTTTCTAATTATAATGCAAGTATCCATTTTAAATTCTGTAGAAGATCCCAAATATAAACTTTAGAACCTATTTATAAAATTTAAGGATCTGTTTGTAAAAATCTGAGGACGTAATCATAAATGTAAATGATACAAAGACTAAACTGTAAAATATATAAAATAATAAATTTTATCGCCTAAGCCTCTCTGCCTTCATTCTTAAAGAACCTGATAAGGCAGCTCACCTCAAAGAAAGAGGAAGAGAGAAGAAGAAAAAAAAAGATAAGAAGAGGAGAAAATTTGGGGCTTAGGACCTTTTTTCTTAAAACTTCTCATTTAGGATTAAAAATTCTCAAAGGCAAATGTTCTAATCCCATCATATAATAATTTTGATCTCTGATTTCATCTTAATTCTAAAAGTTTTAGAAAATTTTGACTTCATATATGATATCTCTGTCGTTTAGGCATTAAATGGTAAATCTAGAATTTTCTCAAATTCTGATGTTTCTATATTATTCTAGTTATAACGTTTTGACGAACTCGATTTATGAACAACTAGCTTTTCTAAAAATAAACTTATAGATCTTTCTTTTGATACTAAGATCGATAGATTTGGAGTTAATTTGTCTATCTAAACATATAATTGAATAGACCCTATGAATTATGTAAAACAAATACCAAATGTTTTTATCTCTGTTAGTGAATTGCTTATAACTCTCTCTTGGAAACTCTGATTTATGCAAAATTTAATTTATTAGAAACTCGACTAATAGATCTTTCTTTTTATACCTGATTTGAAAGATTTAAAGTATATTTTCCTACTAAAACATCTATTTCAATTGATCCTACTAATTCTATAAAATAGGTATGATAAATTCTAACCCTTGTATACTGCATTATTTGTAACTCCCTATTAGAAGCTCAAAACTTTACAAATTTAATTTTATCTTATAAATTGATATAGCTTTCTAATGATATATTTCTTGAGTAATTTGAAGTATAATTGGTTGTCCAAATAATTCTTGTAATATGCCTCTCAAATTCGGCTAGAATTGAGTTTTTGTCAAATTTGTCTATTCTTATTTCATCCCTTTGAAAATTGATTTCAACTAATTTTTTTTTCAATTAAGCTTTATATTATTGCTTTGAAATTCTTGTATGCTCATCCTTAAATTGTTTGTATATCTGAAATCTATGATGTAAAGTTTATGTTTGCATTGTCATGTTTCGTATAGGCACATGTATGTTTTGTTATTTCGTATGTGCTTCCAATATATTCAAATCTTATTGTTCACGATGCCCTTTTTGTACTTTAGTATTTGTGGGATGATATGAACCTTTGCTAGAAATGGTAAAGGGAGTTATGCTTAGAGCTCGCGATGCTTTGTCGACCCCTTATGGCTTCACTCAAACGTGGGTGGATGGAGATCCCAGATGTGGGAGACTTATGTTTGATAGTCATCCAAAAATGGATGGACCATATTATGTGTGATCCCATTTTACCCTCTATGTTTTTGATATGATATCCAAAGTATTGTTTATTTATTCATATTTTCACTTTGGATAAGAATGAAATACATACAACATCAAATATAACATACAAGCTTATGTTTATTATTTGTTCACTTGATATGCTTTGAAATATCTCATATATCATCGATATGCTCCTAAACATTCTTACGCCATTGATATGCACCTAAACGCTTCTTATGTCATTGATATGCTCCAAAATATTTCATACATCATTGATATACTCTGAAATATTTTATATACTCTTGATATGCTCCGAAACATTTCATATGTCATTGATATGCTCCAAAATATTTTATATGCCATTGATATACTCTAAAATATTTCATATGTCATTGATATGCTCTGAAATATTTCATATATCATTGATATGCTCTAAAACATTCCATACGTTATTGATATGTTTCAAAATATTTCATATGTCATTGATATGATCCGAAACATTTCATATGTCATTGATATGCTCTAGTTACTCTTTACTCCATTTGTTCTGAACCAAATATGTTTTACATAAAATGACATTTGTGATTCTATATGTAATGAGATAGTATCCATAAATTATTATATTCTATCTTATATTTTGATATCAAGTTTGTTTGGAACTATCCTCTTTTACCATGGATATGTTAGTCACTTGCTGAGGTTTGTATGCTCACTCTATTGCTATATAAATATTTCAGGTTAGCTTGTTACTCACTTAGATATTTAATTTGGGCTGAAGTAGTGGAAAGCTAGAAGATTTTGGACATATCTTTGGTGGTTGATATATTTTGGTTGTATAAATACACTATGTCAAATGAAATATTGATAATAAATCTGAACTTATGTGTTTTGTAAAAGTTAAGGCATGATTTTATTTGGCATAAAAAGATAAAAGCATGCTTATATAAAACAAACAACTTAAATTGAAACATATAAAAAGGGAATGCATTTTCTATCTTTATCTTATCGACTTTTTCAATAAGAGATTTGAATCTAGTTATATCATTTTCAATCTCTTGAAAATGATTTTGATGATTTATTGAATGAGATGAAAATAATGATAAATATTTTTGAAAATAAATATTTGTATCATGCTTGATGTTTTTGCATTTTTAAATTATGCATGATGAGTTAAAGTAATAATGGTTTAAATGCATAAATCAACAAACTTTTATTACACGAATCATGATTCATTCACTTGATACTTGAAATTTTTGTTTATGAATCATGATGAATTGAGATATATAATCAAGTTCTCAAATATTTCATTTTGCTATAAAGAAGTTTTATTGAAATCATGATCTTAATTTCTCACAACTATAACTTGAATTTTCTTTGAATGAATTAAGATTGTTTTCTATTTAAGAGGAGATTTGTTAAAATGAATCATGTATTTTTTATATATTTATGATTTAATATTAATATCTTTCTTAACATGATTCCTTTGTATTTATGGTTTGTATGCCTCATGTAACGATTGAAATATTTTGAGTCATTGTACCCTTCCCTTCTTTTTGACAAAGACAAAGAGGGAGAGTTTGCTAGCTTGTGCATTACAAAAGAAACAAGAATTTTCTAGCTTGTATACTTCAATAAGAAAAAAATTGCTAGCTCGATCACTACAAAGGAAGCAAAATTTACTAAGCTTGCACTTCTCAAAAGAGAAGAAAGAACTTGTAATCTTGAACATCACCAAGAATTGCTAGCTTGCAAACTCAAGAAGCAAAAGTGCAAACTTACACATCTCAAGAAGCAAAATTGCACTTCTTTAAAACTTACTATGCTTGCATGTTGTAAAGTGATAAATTACTAGCTTGTATATTGTAAAACTTGCATATCCTAAAAACTTGTTATATGCACTTCTCCTTTTTGTTGATGACAAAAGGGGAGAAGTATGATGATAATTTTATGCATTGTATGATTTATTGAACATTTTGATTATGCATGATTTTAATGATGACATGTTGCTTGAATTCATAATTTATTTATGAATTCACATTTTTATCAATATGGCATATTGATAGGGGAGTTTGTTTAAACTTCGTCATCAATTGGTTGTTATCATCAAAAAGGGAGAGATTGTTGAATCTTAGATTTTAATGATGAAACCAATTGATAGTTATTATGATCTGATCTGTGTTTTCAGTGACGTGTTAAGGATCGAGCATCACTAAGAGGGGGGGTGAATTAGTGCAGCGGATAAAACGATATATTTTTTCAACGATTTCAATCAAGCTTCGGAAACTTCATACGATGAAAACAACGTTTCGTTTGAACCCAGAAAGATTATGTTTTAACTTTAAAGCGTACGTAATAAGATAAAGATGAAGATAAGTAAATACTTGCAGCAAAGTAAAGAGATAAAACAGAAATTTAAACACTCACACAATCAAGACGCAGCGATGTATAGTGGTTCGGTCAAAGTGACCTACATCCACTTCCGAAGCCTTCTCCGATGAGGCTCCCAACTTTCACTAGCAAATCCTTTTGTAGGGGAAGGACCAAATACCCCTCTTACAACCCTTTACAAGTGATTCACACTCTTACAAGATTTCACAAGAAGAAGGAAATGAGGTGAACACTTAAGCAAATGAAGAACAAGACTTTCCCAAGACTTATTTTCAAAATTTAGCTCTCAAAGGGTTCTTCTTTCAACTGAGAAAGAAGGGGTATTTATAAGCCTCAAAGTGATTCAAATTTGGAGCCTAAACTTGGAGCCAAAAATTTGAATCTTTTGAGTTTTTTTCCGATCTTTGTCGGTCCTAACAGATGACACACCCAGCAGGTGCTACCGCCTGGCTTTCCACGCACCGGGCGGTGCTACATGACAGTGCTACTACCGCTTTCACTGAGTTGGGCTATAGTACCTGGGCTACAACACCATGCACGTAGCATGCATGCATGCTGCTGGTGCTGCTGGGTGGTGCCACCGCCCAGCACAAATCAACGTTTGGTTTGGGCCGAAAACTTAGCCCAAACTGGTTCCGAACAAGGCCCAATGGGCCCATACTTGGGTTAAAGGATTAACCCCTAATCCTAACCCAAATTGATGTGCTAACTATGAAATTAAAGACATTCCTAAGCTATTACAAAGTCCGCAAGTCAAGTCTTCTTCCGGTGAGCTTCTGGCGAACATCCGGCGGTCTTCCGACGATCCCTCGAAAATCATCCTGCGGACTCCCGGCAACCTCTCGGACTCCACGATGATTTTGGCGAGTTCCCCCAAGCTTTTTTGGCAAGCTCCGATCTTTCTTGGCAAGCTCCGCGAACTTCCGACGAACCTCCCGGCGAACTTCCGAAAACCCTTCTAGCTCCTACTCGTTCTCGGCCGTTCGGTAGCACTCTTCTTCGGACTTCCATCGAACACTCAAACTCCCAACGATCCATCGTACTTGACTTTGGCCCTTGGTTTCGCTTCACGTCTTCATCCCTTTCGTAGTTACTCCTGCACAAACAACACCAAACACTCTACTTCGATCTAGACAGTTATTACAATGCGAATTGACATTCGATTTGCCGGCATATCATTGGTCGATTGCCGTCCGATCCTTCGACATCGCCTCTCTCTTGCGGCTTGTTGCCCAATCGACGGTTGACCTCCGTAACCCCGATATCCATGGCGCAACTCCGCACTTCTTGGCCCAATGCCCGACGTACGAAGCCTCCAACCGATAGTCGACTGAACCTCCAGCTCGACATCCAATATCCTAACATGACCACTTCCGGCGCAACGTCAATTCCTCCAGTGTCAACTGTCTAATCCTGATCGATAGTAGACCTGCGTAACTCAACACGTAGTTAGACCACAAAACACACTCAATTAGTTTCATCATCAAAATCCGAGATTCAACAATCTCCCCCTTTTTGATGATGACAACTAATTGATTACTGACAGAGTTATCCATAACTCCTCGGATTTTAACACAAACTCCCCCTATCAATATGTCATTAATAGAACACTTGGATTATCCCAAATCCAAGCAACATTCATCATAATATTATGAGAATTTTCAAACCATCATGCAAATATATAAAATATTCAAGCAATGCATGAAGTCATCAATTTACTTCTCCCCCTATGTCATCAACAAAAAGGAGAAGTAACATTATAGCTAGTTTTCAAGGATATGCAAATATTACAAACATACTAGCTATTAATCACATCATACAACATTTAAGTATCGCATGTTTATCATGATAAGCAAGATAGTACTTGTCATGATGATGGCAAGTTTTTCTATGTTCCTTTGAGAAGTACAAGCAAATTGTGCATTTTCTTGATTTCTTTTGCGATATGCATACAATTTTATAATTTCTTTCTTCTCTTTTGAGAAGAGCAAGCTTGCAAGTTTTGCTTTCTTTGCATTCTAGGACTTTTGCATTCATTTGTAAAAGTCTTCTCCCCCTTTATCAATATCAAAAGGAAAAGAAGGATTAATACTACAAATAATCTTGCATGAGATTCAACAATAATTTGTAACAAAGATGCAAGCAATTTTGTTGAAAAAAGTGAAGTTGAGCAAGATTTTTGCCTCTCTTGAGATAGCAACTTTTTGCTTCTCAATGTTTAAGCTAGCAAATTTTTCTCTTTTGATACACAAGTTAACAATTTTTCTCCCCCTTTATCAATATAAAAAAGAAGGGAGGAACCAATGAGAAAATTACATCAATCAATATATCAATCATCACATGATGCAATACGAGATGATATTGAAACATGAGAAATCATGTCATGAAGGATCTCAATATGTAAATTCAATAAGAATCAAAATCAAAAGATATCATCCATGATTCATAACTTTTCATTTTAGCAAGATCTAGATTCATATTTATCAATTTTTAATTCAAGATAAATGTCATACAACCAAGAATCATGATATATGAAAGCATATCAATATTAAGGATCAAATTATGATTACAAATGCTAACATATTTTCTTTTCATTCATTTTTAAGCCATGATAAAAGAATAAATCAATGATTCCAATATTAAGCACCATTCTTTTTCATCAAATTTTCAATCATCACATAAGGTATTTGAGGAAGTATTGAAACAATAATAATAATAATAATAATAATAATAAATCAATTTTAGCATATAATATTTCAATCTTCAATCTTGAGTCATGAATCTAAAAGTCATAAATCAAAAGGATCATGAATCATTTTGACAAATCTCCTTTTTAGGAAATAACAAGTGGAAGTCTTAGGAGATCAAACACAAGATCTTGATTCATACATAAGAATTTTTTACCAAGATCATATTTCATAAGAATCACGACACGAATTCATAAAAATTCAAGTATTAAATTCCGAGAAATCAAAAGACAAGTTATATTTCATTTAAAGAATTTTCTTTTGATAAGACGGAAGGAGCATGGTAAAAGATCTTGATTTATAAAGAGTTTCAAGTCATAGTTGTCAAGATCATGATTTCAATAAAAATTTCTTTATAACTAAATGAAATCTTTTAAAACTTGATTCAAGCATTAAATAATGTCTTAACAAGTCATAATTCCAAAAGATTCAAGAATCGTTAAAAGAAAAATCATTCAAGCTCAATTTGTCAACTCAAAACTCATAATCAAAATCATTTTAGAGATTTAAAATACTAGCTATATGCATTAATCATGACAAGTGATATATCAAAAGTCTACATCAATATTTCAATTATCATGTCATGAAGCATACAAAGTGGTATTGAAACATAAGAGAAAAGTTTAAATTGCACAAACAATGTTTCAATCATCAAAACATATTTTCTCAAATTGAGTATCAATAAGTTAAGAGAAAATAATTTATATTTTTCTTCATATAACATGGGAGAAACATAAGAGAGTATAGAGATAAAAACTCAAGTTATCAAGATGATGATCTCATAAAAGTAATTCAAAACCATAGTTTCGTGAAACAAGAGATGAGTTATATTTCATTTGGAAAATTCTCTTTTCAAGTAATTTTTTTCATCTAAATATGCCTTTGTCTTTATATACCAAGATAAGCATAAAAGTTCAAGATGTAAAGGCAAAATCTCATAAGGCATTATCAAGACAAAAATATAAGTGTACTCATGTTTCAAAAGACGAGTATCAAATTTTAAAACCGAAACATGAGTTTGTCATCAAGATATGATATCACAAGGTCATTAAGCATGATAACAAACTTCTAATATTTTCATTTCAATGATGATTTCATAATGTATGTTCAAATATTTATACGGAAGCCATCATTGTATAAATTTGAAATATAAGTTGTCATTTAGCCCATTAAGATCAAAAGCATTATACGTAAAGCATCATGATAGTGCAATTTCTTTTTTTTTTATGTGTTCCATTTCAAGTGATTTGACGTTCATATGAGTATACTCATGTTTTTCATATAGGTCCAAAGAGCATGTTTCAAGAGAAATCATTAAGACCGAAAATATGAGGCACATTTTTTAAAATATTCATCATGTTTATTTTTATGAGATTCACAAGACTCATAACATGAATTCATTCACCTCAATAGAATGAGAAAAAAAAATACATTTTCATTTTAAGCAATTTGATGTGAGCATATTCAAAATTTTTATGAAAACATGTATCAAAATAAAACACAAGCTTAGTCATAAAACTGTCAAGACCAAATACATAAAAATGATACATTATGATAGTGCATTTTCTTATTTTTTAAGAGTTTCAATTTACGTGATTTGATCTTTCATAAGAATGATCAATGGCATACATCATATTTAAACATGAGAGCATCATCATATTTAGAAATGAATTCATCATTAAAATCATTTCCCATCTTTCTTTCATTTCTTATAACAAGATGATCAATGCTCAAATTTTTGCTAAACTCATACATCATTTTTTAAAAATCTGAAAATTACTTTTCGTCATGAAAATCATCAAGTCCAAATGTAATACAAGGCAATATAAAAATCACATTTCTTTCATTTGAAAAATTTTTGGGTTAGGTCTTTATAATTGATTTCATGAAGACATGTATCATTTAAAAATTTCATCATAAAAAAAGGGTTAAGACCCATTAATCCAAGATAGAAGTTTTTAGATCAACATCACTTCAACAACTCATGCATGATATAAAATCATCAAGCATCATGTTTAGAGACAATATAAACCATCAAGATACTCATGCATGGTTTACTCCGAAGCATTATCACAAATCTTACAATCGTCATTTATATTTTTACTTTTCAAAAATACTATAAAGAAAAGCATAGTATAATTTTGATTTTTTTTTAATTTCTAAAAACACAAAAAAATTCCTACTAACTAAGTTAAGCATTCATGGAAATCATCAAGTAATTTCAAAATAATTCAAGGAAGTTAAGTTACTTACCTCATTGTCGAAGCCCATTAAAGCGTAGTTTGCTTCTTCTTTGCAAGCCTTCTTCTTCTTCTTTGGCCTCTTTCTCCATTCAAGTTCATTTGTGTTTTTTAATTTTTGTTTAATGAACTTGTTAACATTCATTGTTATGTGTTCAATGTCTTCATTGTCCTCATCACTTGAGTCATTACTCAAGTGGCATTTCATAGTTCGGAGTTCAAAAACCTTCTTATTCTTTAGAAGGTGGTTCATGTGTTCATCATGTTCATCATATTCATCATGTTCCATTTCATAGGTCTTTAAAGACCCAATGAGTTCATCAATAGAATAATTATTTAGATCCTTTGATTCTTGAATCGCCGTTATTTTAGGATCCCACCATTTTGAAAGGGATCTTAAGATCTTGTTAGTGAGTTCAAAATCCGAAAAACTTTTATCAAGACTTTTCAAGCTATTGACGACATCCGTGAAGCGGGTGTACATATCGCCGATAGTTTCACTTGGTGTCATTCGGAAGAGCTCAAAATCATGCAATAAGAGGTTTACTTTCGAGTCTTTAACTCTACTAGTTCCCTCGTGCGTGATTTCAAGTATTCGCCAAATATCGAAAGTCGTTTCACACATTGAAATCCGATTGAACTCGTTCTTGTCTAAAGTGCAAAATAAGGCATTCATAGCCTTTGCGTTTAAAGAAAAAGATATTTTCTCCAAATCCGACCATTCGTTCGTCGGTTTAGAGGAAGGTTGAAAGCCATTTTCGATGATGTTCCACAAATCCAAATTCATTGAAATCATGAAACTCTCATTCGAGTTTTCCAATATTTGTAGTCCGAACCGTCAAAGAACGGTGGACGAAAAACCGAAAAGCCCTCTTGAAAACCATTTAGAGCCATTTCTCATAGGTGTAAATCCGAAAGAGAAAGAACGTGACTCTGATACCAATTGTTAGGGATTGAGCGTCACTAAGAGGGGGGGGGTGAATTAGTGCAGCGGATAAAACGATAGATTTTTTCAGCGATTTCAATCAAGCTTCGGAAACTTCATACGATGAAAGCAACGTTTCGTTTGAACCCGGAAAGATTACGTTTTAACTTTAAAGCGTACATAATAAGATGAAGATGAAGATAAGTAAATACTTACAGCAAAGTAAAGAGATAAAACAGAAATTTAAACACTCACACAATCAAGACGCAGCGATGTATAGTGGTTCGGTCAAAGTGACCTACATCCATTTCCGAAGTCTTCTCCGATGAGGCTCCCAACTTCCACTAGCAAATCCTTTTGTAGGGGAAGGACCAAATACCCCTCTTACAACCCTTTACAAGTGGTTCACACTCTTACAAGATTTCACAAGAAGAAGGAAATGAGGTGAACACTTAAGCAAATGAAGAACAAGACTTTCCCAAGACTTATTTTCAAAATCTAGCTCTCAAAGGGTTCTTCTTTCAGTAGAGAAAGAAGGGGTATTTATAAGCCTCAAAGTGATTCAAACATGGAGCCCAAACTTGGAGCAAAAAATTTGAATCTTTTGAGTTTTTTCTTTGTCGGTCCCTAGCGATGACACACCCAGCGGTGCTACCGCCCGGAGTGGTGCTACCGCTGGCTTTCCACACACTGCCGGCGGTGCTACGCCCACCAGAGCGGTGCTACCATACCTCTACATGGCAGGCGGTGCTACAGCTTACAAGATGGCCGGGACTCAAAGACACCATGCACGTAGCATGCATGCATGCTGCTGGTGCTGCTGGGCGATGCCACCGCCCAGCACAAATCAACGTTTGGTTTGGGCCGAAAACTCGACCCAAACTGGTTCCGAACAAGGCCCAATGGGCCCATACTTGGGTTAAAGGATGAACCCCTAATCCTAACCCAAATTGATGTGCTAACTACGAAATTAAAGATATTCCTAAGCTATTACAAAGTCTGCAAGTCAAGTCTTCTTCCGGCAAGCTTCCGGCGAACTTCCGGCGGTCTTCCGACGATCCCTCGAAAACCATCCTGCGGACTCCCGGCAACCTCTCAGACTCCACGATGATTTTGGCGAGTTCCCCCGAGCTTCTTTGGCAATCTCCGATCTTTCTTGGCAAGCTCCGCGAACTTCCGACGAACCTCCCGGCGAACTTTCGAAAACCCTTTGGCAAGCTCCCTACTCGTTCTCGGCCAGTTCCGGCAGCACTCCCAATGAATCTTCGGACTTCCATTGAACACTCGAACTCCCAACGATCCATCGCACTTGACTTTGGCCCTTGGTTTCGCTTCACGTCTTCATCCCTTTCGTAGTTACTCCTGCACAAACAACACCAAACAATCTACTTCGATCTAGACAATTATTACAATGTGAATTGACATTCAGTTGCCCGGCACATCATTGGTCGGCGCTTCGTCCGATCCTTCGGCACATCGCCCTCTCTTGCAGCTTGTTGCCCAATCGGCGGTTGACCTCCGCAACCCCGATATCCAGGGTGCAACTCCGCACTTCTTGGCCCGATGCCCGACGTACGAAGCCTCCTACCGATAGTCGACCGAACCTCCGGCTCGACATCCAATATCCTGACGTGACCACTTCCAGCACAACGTCAATTCCTCCAGTGTCAACTGTCTAATCCTGATCGATAGTAGACCTGCATAACTCAATACGCAGTTAGACCACAAAACACACTCAATTAGTTTCATCATCAAAATTTGAGATTCAACATGACGCAGGAGTAGCTTCAATCAGGAAGAAATAATTAAAGCCGAAGGAATTGAAAGTTGGGCCATAGGAGAATATGTCGCAAGATTGGACATCGAGTTGAAGGATTGGTCGACATATCAATAGAAAGCTTTGGACGATGAGTTTGGGCATCGGGCCAAGAAAAGCAAAATTGTGCTATGGAGATCGGAGTTATGGAGATTAACTGGCCACAAGAGAGGACGATGCATTGAAGAATCGGATGAAGTGCCGATGAACCAACGACATGCCGGACAACAAATTGATTCACACTTTATAATAATTATCTAGATTAAAGTAGGTTTAAAGTGTAATTGGATTGAAATTCGGTTAACTCAATTAGGGGCCAATTGGGCCCAAGTTTGGACCATGTTGGGCTAAACGAAAAGCTCAAACAATGACCTAAGAAGTAGGTCAAGCGGTGGCACCGTCAGAACAGGCGATTCCACCATCGGTGGCTTAGTCTTCGAGACACAATCTCTAAGACTGTGTCAGGCGGTGGTGGTACCATGTTAGGACTCTAGCTATGAGAGTCCTAATTTAGTTTCATTGATAAGGGAATTCATGTAAATCCTATCTAACCGACCACTATTAAAGAGGTGAAGAGGCCGGCTAGTTTAGGGTTAGGTTGCTTCTTAGAAAAGGAGTCCTATTAGAGAAAGAGTCCTATTAGAATTAGGAATTCTATTAGAGAAGAAGTTCTAATTAGAAGTAGGGGTTTAGAAGCCCTATAAATAGCCATGTATTCACCCTCTTTTCTTCAATGAATAGATCATCTTTTTAGCAGCCTTTGAGCAGTAATTTGGAGGAAGAAATCCCTATAGAGTTCCAAGGAGGCCGATCCCCTAAAGAGATCAACCCTAAGCTTAGAATCCGTAAGGGTTCTAACACTTGGTATCAGAGCAGTGTTCTTAGCGTCTCGCTACCCTTCCACAGCCATCCACTTGCCCTCCACAACTGCCCAAAGCAATTCCCACAATTGCTTAGAAGATCATCGTCAAATTTTGCCGTCATCTCCACCACCGCAGATCATCCTTTGATCTTCTCATAAATTGCAATAAGTTCTGGTTATCTACCTTACTGCTGCGACAATTTAGTTATCCTTATTCAAAAAGATCCAAAAATTTTGTTCCTATATTGCTGCATAAACTTTTCGTCGTAAAGTTTTCATCTCTACAACGAAAGTTGTACCGTAGAATTTCAACCGCATAGCATTATCTTTTTGATCTTGCTACTGCATTTTTTCTATCCAAATCTCTATGAAATTTTTATGACGGCTTTGACACTTCTAATAGTAGTTTTCCCTTTGGTTTTGTCGAAAAATTCATAATATAAACCACTTATCTTTTACGTCCAAACTGCTGCACTTTAGACGTAAAAATATGCTATAGTACCTCTCCATTATCCTCAATTTTGCCAAACCTCTTGCTATCGTTTCTTTTTACGAAATTTTTAACAACATTACCTCTCCCTTACCAGTAGATTCCCTTTAAGTTTTGCTTGAATCTCTTTTGAAAATTTCTGAAAAAAAAAATTGCATCTTTACTGTTGAAATTTATTCGGCAAAAAATCTAGTGCTTGTCCTTTTTCTCCTTTGTAACCTACCAAACTCTAGCCATCTTATTGCCACTAACCAAGACGTCTTTAGGGCATCCATCTAGCCTTAAGATTCAGCCATCATAACCTAGTTTCATAACCTTAACAACATCAAAAATCCACAGCCTAAAATAGTAAACCATTACAGCCAAACCCTTCTATCACTGAACTATTATCTGAACCTTCCACCACCCCATGCCATTAACCCATCAACAAAAAAAAAAGACAAGGGCATCTCTGATCTACAGGCATATGCTATGGCTTCTCAAGATCCAATTGATGCCAAATTTGAAGCATGGGAATCTCGGATTGAATCACGGCTTGAATCGCGCTTGGAAGACAAATTGCGCGCTTTGTTTGAAGAATTCAGAATTGGACAACCACCAAGTTAGGATCAGAGAGACACTAAGAAGGGGGGTGAATTAATGTGGTGGATTAAAACTCGTAAGTTTGAAATCGATTTCGTAAATAGCTAATTCGTATGAAGATTTTGATTCGACGAAAGATGACTTAGTTAAAGTAACTTGAGTAAAGGAGATGAAAACCGAATGATTTGCAGCTAAGTAAAGAAATGATTCAAAAATTTAAACACTCACACATTCAAGGAACACCACGATGTATAGTGGTTCGATCAAATGACCTACATCCACTTCTGAAGCCTTCTTCGATGAGGCTCCCAACTTCCACTAGCAAGTCACTTTGAAGGGGAAGGACCAAATACTCCTCTTACAACCCTTTTATAAGAAGTTCACACTCTTATAGATTTTTCAAAGAGAAAGAGGGAGGTGAACACTAACTATTGAAAATAAAACTTTGTCAAAGCTTTTGCTCAATTTCTAACTCTCAAAAGGGTGATCTTTCTACTAAGAAAGGAGGGGTATTTATAGACCCCAAAAGGATTCAAATTTGGGTTCCAAATTTGAATTCATTTTGGGTTTTCCGGTGCTGGCGGTGCCACTACCTATCAGTTGGCAGACTGACAATGTACTAGGCAGTTCCACCGCCCAAAGCAGTGGTGCCACCACCTAGTCTCTCGGATGCTGGGCAATGCCACCGCCTAGCTTGCTGGTCCTGGGCGGTGCCACCGCCCAACACTTTTCAGCACATTGGTTTGGGCCTTAAACTCGACCCAAACCGATACAAAACAAGGCCCAATAGGCCCCTACTTTGGATTATAAGATTAACACCTAATCCTAACCCAAATTACATGCTAACTATGAAATTGAAACATAATTCTAAGTGATTTAAACTGACATTCTTCAAGTCTACTTTCGACGAGCTTTTTGGAGAAATTCCGGTGAACTTCAGACACTCCTTTGGATTTCTTCCGACGGACTCCCAGCAAGCTCCCGAATTCTGTAGCGAGTTCAATGAGTCTTTGGCAAGCTTTCAAACCTTCTCGATGATCTCCGCAAACCTCCAACGATCTTTTAACGAATTTCCGAAACCTTCGGCAAGTCCCTAATTCTATCACGGTTGGTTCCGGCAGCACTTTCGTTGATCCTTCCGGTGACCTCTTGAACTCCCAGCGAACTTGACCTCGATAAATTGCTTTATGTTTTCATCCTATCGTAGTTAATCCTGTATATTTATCTCGACAATATAGATTAAAACAAATAGTTCATCAATTGAATTCATCATCAAAATCCGAGATTCAACATGAGTCCAACCAAATTGCAATAAGGAGAGAATTCAGAAAGGACCCCAGAGAAGGAGGGATAGCCCTCGGACATGCTATAGCTACGCATGAGGGTGGACTTCCCATGATGGGAAGAAGAAGACTCGACGGGGTGGATTTCGTGCGTCGAACGTTACTTTCGCTACTACCAAACATCGGATAATGCTATGGTGGAGATTGCTGTCATCCACCTTGAAAGAGCTGCTATTCAATGGTATAATTGGCTGGAATATAATCATGGGGCTCCGACGTGGAATCAATTTAAGAATGCACTGCTGAACTATTTCGGACCTATGGAGTATGAAAATATCGACGGCCAACTCGTAAAGATTCGATAAACCTCTACGATTCAAGAGTACCAAACCAGGTTTGAGAAGCTATCTTACCTTGCTCGTGATTGGATGACCATCAATTGTTAGGAACATTCATTGAAGAACTCAAGCCAGAAATAAAAGGGGAAGTTAAGGCGCGGCAGCCCCGTACCGTGATGGCTACGATTTCTTTTACCCGAATACAAGAAGAACGGCTCAACCAAGATGCTCGGAAGACGAGAACCACTCCTAGACCCACAACATATAAACTTCCTTCTACTTCCAGCCATTCTTCGTTGTCAAAAAAATTAACAAGAGAAGAACTATGTGACCAATTAGTAAAGGGTCTTTGTTGGCATTGCGACGAGCCGTGGAACCACGATCATCGCTACAAAAGGGGGCCACCTCCTACTGATTGAACCTCTTGAAGACATGGAGGAGGAGGTCCAGGAGCATGAGGAGGAGGTCGCGGATGAAGAACAGTAGCCAATTGATATTATGATACATGCCCTTGCCGGTTACGCGAGCCCGCAAACAATGAAAGTGGGAGGATTTCTAAAGTAACAACCGATCACCATTCTTATTGACATCGGGAGCACTAATAATTTTATGAACAGCAAGGTTGTTGTCTGGATGGCCTTACCTATTGAGAATTGCAGTAGGTTTGATGTTAAGGTCACAGATGGATGAATTTTGAAGTATGATCGTAGGTGCCCATGGGTGAAACTGTTGCTGCAGGACCAAGAGATAATTGCAGATTTTTTCCTCCTCCCTCTTGATGATTATAAGGTCGTGCTTAGAATCGAATGGTTGATGACATTATTTGATGTTTCCTAGAATTTTTTAAAATTAATTATGAAATTTTACAGTAAGGGGAAACAGGTGATATTGTGCGGGAAACATGGGGGCGACGTAACGACGATTTGCACACAACCAATGGAGAAAGTTTTGTACAAAGCATACAGCAGCTTTTTGGTACAACTTGTGCAGCAATTTAAGGGAGAGCCAACCGAATTTGAAGACCCAAACCTACTTCCCTTGCTTGCTGAATTTTCAGATATATTTGACGAACCACGCAGCCTACCTCCTAATCGCTAGCATGATCATCGTATACCGATTCTTTCAGGTAAACCTCCGGCAAATACTCGACCATATCGGTATCCACATCTCCATAAAGATGAAATAGAAAGGATTGTAAAAAAGATGCTTGAAACATGAGTTATTCAGCCAAGTTGCAGCCCCTACTCTTCACCGATTCTTCTCGTACGAAAGAAAGATGGAACATGGTGAATGTGCATTGATTATCGAGCTCTCAATGGCATAACCGTCAAGGACAAGTACCCTATTCCAGTAGTAGATGAATTGCTTGATGAATTAAAGAGAGCACGAGTCTTCACAAAGCTGGATCTTCGATCTGGGTATCATCAAATACGAGTGTGTGAAGAAGATATACCAAAAACTACCTTTCGAATGCACAACGTTCACTAAGAATTTCTGGTAATACCCTTTGGTCTCACCAATGCTCCCTCCACCTTCCAGAGCCTTATGAATGATATTTTCCAGAGTTATCTTCGTAAGTTTGTGCTAGTTTTCTTCGATCATATCCTTATTTATAGCCCTTCTCTTAAAAGTCATATTCAACACTTATGACTTGTTTTGATGATTTTGCGAGAACATGTTCTTTTTGTCAAAACAATGAAGTGCAACTTTCTTCAACAAAAGGTGAAATATCTTGGGTATATCATATCAGAGGAAGGGGTGGTAGTGGACCCCTCCAAAATTGAAGCAATACAAAACTGGTCGACCCCGAGGAACATAAAATCGCTACGTGACTTTCTCGGTTTAATATGTTACTACCACAAGTTCGTGAAAAGCTATTGAAAGATCAGTGCACCTCTTACTTCCTTGCTAAAAAAAGATGCTTTCCAGTGGTCGGACAAAGCCACCACACCACCTTCGATGAACTTAAAGTTGCAATGATAACAACGCCCGTACTAGCATTACCTGACTTCGGCAAGACTTTTATTATTGAAGCCGATGTCTCCAGAGTCGGAATTGGTACTGTACTAATTAAGATGGCCGCCCCCTCGCTTATACCAGTAAGGTATTATCTCCTTCTCATCTCAAGATGACTATTTACGATAAGTAGATACTCATGATTATGCATGCGGTGTCTAAATGGAGATTGTACTTGATCGGGCGACGCTTTCAAATCAAGACCGACCATAAAAGCCTAAAATATTTCTTGGAGTAGAAGATATCTTCTCCCGAATAGCAAAAATGAGTAACAAAGCTTCTTGGATATGATTATGAAATAACTTACAAAAAGGGGAAAGATAATGTTGTTGCAGATGCACTTTTGCGGCTACCCGAGTAAGCTAAATTTTCGGTTGTTTCACTTCCGATTAGCGACTTCCTTGAGGATATTAGGAGGGAGTGGTAAGATGATCCAGAAATGAGTAAAATCATAAAAAAAAATTAAAGGAAGCACTAAGCTCTGTGGCTCATTACAGTTGGGACTCAAAAGACTTGCGATATAAAGGACGGATTGTGCTTGTGCCAAATTCTACTTGCATAAAGACCATCCATCAAGAGATGCATTCCGCACCTATGGCCGGGCACTCCAGGTTCCTTAGAACCTATAAAAGAATTAAATAAAATTTTTATTGGGTAGGGATGAAAAATATTATTGCTGAATTTGTAGCACAATGTGATGTATGTCAACAACACAAAGGTGAAAGAGAATTTTCAATAGGAGATTGGGTCTTCCTACGGCTCCAGCCATACAAGCAAATATTAATCCAAACTAGAGTATTTATGAAGCTTTCACCTTGGTTCTATGGACCCTACCAGATTTTGGAGCGCATCGGAGTAGTAGCATACAGATTGGACTTACCCGCTAGTTACTAAATCCATCCAATCTTCCATGTATCATGTTTGAAGCTCAAGTTGGGACAACATGAGACAGCCCATAGCCATCTACCAAATATAATTATCCAAGGAGAGCTCCAAACCTAACCAACTATCATTATTGATCGACAGATCATGACTCGACGACGACGACCTGCTACTGAAGTGTTAATACAGTGGGCGAACCTACAAGTAGAAGATGCCACTTGGGAGAACTATGATGATTTGAAGATCAAATCCCTAGAATTCATGGAACGTCAGCCTCGAGGACAAGGTTAATTTGAAGAGGGCGGGTCTGCTAGGACTCTAGCTATGAGAGTCCTAATTTAGTTTCATTGATAAGGGCATTCATGTAAATCCTATCTTGCCGACCCCTCTTAAAGAGGTAAAGAGGCCGGCTAGGTTAGGGTTAGGTTGCTTCTTAAAAAAGGAGTCCTATTAGAAATAGGAGTCCTACTAAAGAAAGAGTCCTATTAGAAGTAGGAGTCCTATTAGGAAAAGAGTTCTATTAGAATTAGGAGTCATACTAGTAAAGGAGTCTTAATTAGAAGTAGGAGTTGGTTAGAAGTAGGAGTCTTGAGTAAGAGTCCTATTAGGAGTTGGGGTTTAGAAGCCCTATAAATAGCCATGTATTCACCCTCTTTTCATCAAGGAATAGATCAATCTTTTAGCAGCCTTTGAGCAGCAACTTGGAGGAAGGAACCCCTATAGAGTTCCAAGGAGGCCGATCCCCTATAGAGATCAACCCCAAGCTTAGAATCCATAAGGGTTCTAACAACAGGTTACTACCGCAAGTTCATGAAAAACTATGGAAAGATCAATGCACCCCTTACTTCCTTGCTGAAAAAAGATGCTTTTCAGTGGTCGGACAAAGCCACCACCGCCTTCGACAAACTTAAAGTCGCAATGATAACTACACTCATACTAGTGTTACTCGACTTTGGCAAGACTTTTATTATTGAAGCCATGCCTTCAAAGTCGGAATTGGTGCTGTACGAATGCAAGATGGCCACCCCCTCGCTTATACCAGTAAGGTATTATCTCCTTCCCATCTCAAGATGACTATTTATGATAAGGAGATGCTTGCGATTATGCATACGGTGTCCAAATGGAGACCATACTTAATCGGGCGACGCTTTCAAATTAAGACCGACCATAAAAGTCTAAAATATTTCTTAGAGTAGAAGATATCTTCTCCCGAGCAGCAAAAATAGGTAACAAAGCTTCTTGGATATGATTATAAAATAACTTACAAAAAGGGGAAAGATAATATTGTTGCAGATGTGCTTTCGCGGCTACCCGAGCAAGCTGAATTTTTGGCAATTTCACTTTCAACTAGCGACTTCCTTGAGGATATTAGGAGGGAATGACAAGATGATCTGGAAACAAGTAAAATCATAAAAAATATTAGAGGAAGCACCAAGCTCCATAGCTAATTACAGTTGGGACTCAAAAGACTTGCGATATAAGGGACGCATTGTGCTTATGCCAAATTCTACTTGCATAAAGATCATCCTTCAAGAGATGCATTCCACACCTGCGGTCAGGCATTCTAGGTTCCTTAGAACCTATAAAAGAATTAAGAAAAATTTTTATTGGGTAGGAATGAAAAATATATTGCTGAATTTGTAGCACAATGTGATGTATGTCAATGACACAAAGGTGAGACAGTGGCAAGTCCCGGAAAGCTACAACCTCTACCTATCCCAGAATCAACATGGACTAATATATCAATGGATTTCATCGAAGGGCTTACCTCATCATAAGAAAAAGGTATAATTTTTGTCATGGTTGATCGCCTTACAAAGTATGCTCACTTTTGTGCCATCCGTAATCCCTACACTGCTTCTAGTATTACTCAAATCTTCATGTAGAATATTGTAAAATTAAATAGGATGCCGAGATTTATTGTAAGTGATCGTGATAGGGTCTTCATGAGCAAATTTTGGATAGAGTTATTCCAGATGCAGGGCACTAAATTAAAGATGAATACGATATATCACCCACAAACCGATGGCTAAACTGAAGTGATGAATAGGTATTTGGAGACATTCCTCATATGCTTCACCAATGATCGACCAAAAGAATGGATAAAGTGGCTTCCCTGGGCCGAGTGGTGGTATAATACAACTTAACATTCATCTACAAAATGTACTCCCTATAAGGCCATGTATGGTCGATCCCCCCCTCTTGTAATTCCAAAATATGTGTTGGGCACCTCTAAAGTAGAACAAGTAGATAGGAACTACAGGATAGAGACAAAATGCTGAAGTTGCTAAAAGATAATCTCACTATAGCACAAGCAAGGATAAAACAGTAATATGATCAACACAAAGGTGAAAGAGAATTTTTAGTACGAGATTGGGTCTTCCTACGACTCTATCCATACAAGCAAACATCAATCCAAACCAAAGCATCTATGAAGCTTTCACCTCGGTTCTATGGACCCTACTAGATTTTGAAGCGCATCGGAGCAGTAGCATACAAATTGGACTTACCCGCCAACTCCCGAATCCATCCAGTCTTCCATGTATCATGTTTGAAGCTCAAGTTGGGACAACATGAGACACCCAAAGCCATCTACCAAATATAACTAAAGAGAGCTGCAGACCTAACCAAGTGCCATTATTGATCGATGGATTGTGACTCGATGATGACGACCTACTATGAAGTGTTAATACAGTGGGCGAACCTACCAGCAGAAGATGCCACTTGGGAGAACTATGATGACTTGAAAATCAAATTTTCAGAATTCATGGAACGTCAGCCTCGAGGATAAGGCTGATTTGAAGAGGGCGAGTCTGCTAGGACTCTAGCTATAAGAGTCCTAATTAAGTTTCATTGATAAGGGCATTCATGTAAATCCTATCTAGCCGACCCCTCTTAAAGAGGTGAAGAGGCCGGCTAGGTTAGAGTTAGATTGCTTCTTAAAAAAGGAGTCCTATTAGAGAAAGAGTCCTATTAGAAGTAGGAGTCCTATTAGAGAAAGAGTCTTATTAGAATTAAGAATCCTACTAGAGAATGAGTCCTAATTAGAAGTAGGAGTTAGTTAGAAGTAGGAGTTTTGAGTATGAGTCCTATTAGGAGTTGAGGTTTAGAAGCCCTATAAATAGCCATGTATTCACCCTCTTTTCTTCAATGAATAGATCATTTTTTTAGCAGTCTTTGAGTAATAATTTGGAGGAAGGAACCCCTATAGAGTTCCAAGGAGGCCCATCCCCTAAAGAGATCAACCCCAAGCTTAGAATCCGCAAGGGTTCTAACATACCGCCCAATGTCAGAAAACTTGGGCAGTGGTATTGCCTAGTATTGGTGGTGGTACGCTAGTACTCGAAAGACCCGGAATGAGACTGGTTTTGGCTCTAAGTTTGAATCAATTTGGAGCCTATAAATACCTCTATTGTCCTTGGTTAGCACGCATAAGCATAAAGAATATAATAGTGAAAAAATGCTACTATAATTTTTTAAGAATTTTCCTCCTCTAACCTCAAGTTGCTTTCAGTTTAAGAAAGGAATGAGCGCTTATAAAGGTTGTTCTCCTAAACCTGTAAAAATGAGAAGAAGGTTGTAAGATGATAGTTAGTCTTCACCCATTGAAAAAAGACTATTAGTGGAAGCCAATAGCCTCGACAGAAGAGGGATCGGAAGTGGACATAGGTCGGACGATCGAACCATTATAAAATTGGTTTACAATTTATGTTCTACTTTTTATTTATATTACAAATTACTTTACTTGCTCATTGCCCTCACTCATTACAAATGTCTTTAAATTTAAACTATTTCCGATATGGCTTCCATCGAATCGAAGTTATTTTTTAATTAAATGTGTTGATGAATCAATGTAATTTTTATCGCTACACTAATGAGATAATATCCATGAATTATTATATCATACCTTATATTTTGATACTAAGTTTGTTTGAAACTATCTTCTTTTGTTATGGATTTGTTAGTCACTTGCTAAGCTTTGTATGCTCATTCCGTTACTATATAAATCTTTTATGTTAGCTTGTCATTCACTGAGATGTTTAATTTGGGCTAAGGTAGTGGAAAGCTAGAAGATTTTAGGTCGATCTTTAGTGGTTGATATGTTTTGGTTGTATAAATACACTTTTTATCAAATAAAATGTTGATGATAAATCTGAACTTATGTATTTTGTAAAAGTTAAGGAACCTCTCATGTTTATGATTTTGAAATGTTAAGTTTAATTTGTATAATGATATAAACCTATAGTAAATGTTAATTTTGTGATTATATGAATTCTCACCTTTGTGAATTTATGATATGGTTATTGTTTAGTTAAATTGGTTTTGGATTTTATGAATCATTGAGTGATGTGGTTATATGATTATAAACTGTATAGGTTTTATGAATTATAGATTTTGGATGTGATTTATAACTTGAATGATTGTTAGTGTTCTCAAATGTTCATTTAGATCATGGATTGAGTTATGATTGAATTATAATATGTTATCAATTTAAAATAGGATCATGCCTCTGCGATAATTCAGGAGGAACATGACAACAAGAGAATCAAGGAGCGGAGTGTTGCAACGGCCCGAGCAACAGATGTTGATTTAGTATCAAAAGGTGCTCCGTGATGTACCTTACCTACCGATCGAGTCACTCTTGTTGAATCAAAACCTCGCCTTGCTTAATCTTATGTAAAAACCAATGGAATATTTCATTGTGGTAGTCGGTTAATGGCTTATTTCTGAACTCCGCATAATTATCTTAGTGTATTTACAATGAAGGAATACTCGTAAGTGGAACAGGAGGAGGGAGTTTACGAATGGCATATGACCGCATCTCCAACTTTGAAGGAGTGTGTAAAAAGTTTTCACCTTCGTGCTGATTGCATTAGTGCAGTCAACAATACTAATTTTGCAACACCTGCACCCGTGCACTGATCCTGCAATGAGTTCTGCATTATATGTTTCTGACAACGTAGTCATCAGTTAGGAGAAACATTGAACATAAATTGATGGTTTTGCATTTGATGTTTCTAGGAACAGAAGCGGATCGTTGGTGTCTTCGCATTCATGGTTCCAGTATATACCACCGAGACTGTGTGAGTATTGCTTCTTGTATCTTCATGGACTCATCTCTACCTAATACTATCATGCATAGACATAATTAATACACAAACATCTATTTTTATGAGATTGTGTGATGGCGTGGACACGCCACTGTCTTGCGCCTGGTACCAACTTCCAAGTTGTAGAACAGAGTGCAATCCACTACTTTCTCTTTCTTAAATGTCTTCGTATCACATCACATACTCGAAAACCAAAATACATAGCAAGAGCATTGTGGACAACCAATGCCAGAAACTCTTCAAAGCGCTTGGGCAGTCAGAAGCAGGAGATACTGAAGTCCAAAGAAAATCGTATTAAATCTTGTTTCCTATCTACTAGTCATACATTGCAAGCCAATCACATGAGTGATGACATTTGTGACTTGATATACAATCTTTCTCTTTGCTTTTTATTAGCCATTTTATCATTTTATCTTACGTATTGCATATATTGTGATGTTCTTGGATTTGTGCAATAGGAATCAGATCGTGATGAGATCACGATAATGAGACCGATTCACCTTTAAACACATACCTTAAATAATCTTGGTCATAAGTTACTCGAGAGGGATATCGAGATAACTAGATAGACTGGTGTGTTGTATACCCATCTATATGATAGAGGTGGCTGGTCTCATAGCTACTCGTGTGGGGATACTAAGGGTTCAGTGCAGGTGCTCATTGGGAAATGAGTTCACTGATTGATCCACCTACGGAATATTGGATGGTTATTGATACCTCACGTTAGACAGCGATTCCGTAGTCCCAATAGTGTATCTGGTCCTTAGACTTGAGACACCAAGGATGTCCTGTATGAGAACTCCATTCTTTGATACCAGACTTATAGGTTTAGAAAGTTTCAGATCTAGTACAACTGGTTATTGGGAGTGGTAGCCAACCTTACGAGGGCTATTGAGTGTCAATAGAGGATTATCCGCTCTCGGTATCATGAGAGGAATATCCCATGTATTCTTGGTTGAACAAATCCTTGGCCAGGGTTATTCGGATTGAGAGAGAAAGAGATCTCTGGGAGAATCCGACAATAGTAAGACTCGATGAGAGACCGTATGAGCCTGATAGCACCATGCTCGGTATAGTGTCTCTAAGATATTAGATGGATGAGAGACTATAGATACATGATAATTGAGGACATATAAGTCCAAAGGATTGGATTCCCTTGTATCGTCTAGAGGCTACGGCGTAGTAGCCTAGTACGTCCATAGTCGATGAGTTGGGTGAATTATTATAGAGATAATAATTCACTAAATCAGAAGGAGTTCTTACAAGTATGACTCACGGTCAGCTCGATATTAGGCCTAGAGGGTCACATACATATGGTAGGTGTTGCGACGAGTAGAGGTTCGGATATGAGATATCTGTTGGAGCCCCTATCTTATTGAATATCCATTAAGCCCCTGAATTTTTTGATCCTAAGATGAGATTCAATAATTGCTAATAAGAGATTATTGGGTAGAGACTCACTAATCCAAGAGGTTTGGGTAATTGGATGGAGATCCAATACCCAATATGGCAAGATCCATTAGGGTTTACAGGGGGCCTCTATAAATAGGAGAGAACCAAAATTCTATAGACTGAGGGTTATTTTTATAGCCATCTTCTGTTCTCCTCTCCCCAAAGAGGTACATCATCGCAGTCCTTACCGTATGGATACCGCTAGAGAGGAGGACGCTTGACCTCCTTCATCCTTCCTACAGATTTGTAGGGATTCAGGGATAAACGATCTCCCTAGGAATTTTCTTTTCACATGCAGTTTTCGCAGATTTATTTGACATACCGATCTTCGCACGATGATGGAACCTTTCTATGAAAAATTTGTGGTTTTGTTTTTTGTTCTTCCACTGTGCATGAGATGTCGCCCCTTGTGAATTTCCTAACACTACCTACTTGTGCAAGATAAGTTACTGTAATAAGTCTTCGTTTTTAGTAACCTCTTGTTGGTTGCCATACAAATGGGGGAATGGGCAATATTAGTCTTGCAAGAATGATTTGTGTCCTCTTTATCCATCCATGGAAAAGATGAAATATATACTGCTGTTGCTGCTGGAGATAGTAAATTATCAAGTTGAATAAGATCAGCACGCATTAAGATATTTTCCTTTACCCGATCCTCACATTCAGTGTTATCTGGAAGATCTAACATCCAATACTGACGCTCGTCCTTAACTTGCTGACCATCAGGCTGAGGAGACCACATTAACCGTACAAACCTTTGAATGTTAATGGTTCGTAGAAGAACGTTCCCATTTTGCCATAGTCACAATTGTCGAGAATCTGTGCTCAGTCAACTCTCGGCATTGTGTAAGCAACATAGTTAATAGAAAGATGTATCTTTGGGACACCAATCTGCTAGCCAGTTACCCAAAAAAATATTAATTATGCAATCGGATCCATTCGATAATAGTTCTATAGGGTAAATATGACCAATTTCAGCTAAATAATATTCCTTGATAATGCAGTCATCGGTGGTTTCTCTCTCGATGATCAGCATGGTGCGAGGAAAAATAAATTGTTATCTTAAAAGTATATCAATCTCATATCTTATGCATAGTCAAAATTTCATCCATATGTAAACACTGAGACCGATTTAGATAAAAATATAACGAGTACAATTTAGCACCGCAGTCCAAACGAACAATTGTGCACTAAAACACCCATGTTTCGAATAATGAATGTTATTGAATAAACTTCAAAAACTGACTACTTACATATGCCGACTGGAAATCTATGCTTTTTCTTTTTTTTTGTTTCATAGTGCTTTAAATAAATCAATTTTTCAAGTTTTATTTAACTCTCAAAAGTAGATATGTGAAAAGTATCACGCGAATTTTTAGTATCTCAATTCTTCTAGATTCTTCTCACGAAACTTTGGACCTATTATGCAACAAAATAATACATATAAACTTTAATATCACCGTGAAGATTAAGATTGATCCATACTTAAATTCACTATCAAAAATCACTTAAACTGTTCGGATGATCAAAAGCTATCCAAATTGATCTCCAAAATCCAAAGCAGTCCAAAATCTTCAGAAATTATCTAAAAAAAATCTAAAATGATTAAAAACTATCCAGAATAGCCAAAAATATTCTAAAATACTAAAAAAACTATCCAAAAGATCATTGCTTTCTTCCAACATACAATGAAACAAAACAAATAAAAAATCAAATGATTATAGCAATTGAATCAAGAACAAACATATAATTTTCTACAATATGTTCGTTTGCATTGGAGGATATTTTGGTGTTAGCATTAGTATTCATTCTGGAGTTCACCTTGCACTACACACCGGAGCACTCACCTGTTGAGGTGGTTCAACGACAACTGATGTTCAGCAAGTGGTTGCGCTTCAATGGTAGGTTGTTCAGCCTGTGTTCTTGTTGAAGATGCTTATCATTTCCTACTATCTTTTTTTTTTGTTGTGACGAAGACTACAAATAATTGTGGTATTATGCCTTTTTAGTTTAGGAGCCTTGGATGGCTCAAGAGAACCTCTTCTTAATTTTTGTTCTTTTCTAGGTTTTCTTTTAGGAAGATCAAGAGGCTCAAGTGCTTTGTGATTACTAAATTGCCATATCTCCTCACTCTCCAACGGATTGAGGAGATGACTATAGACATCTAAAAAAACTGACTCCTTAATAATATCTCTCCACTTTCATCTCCATACCCTTTTGTAAATAATTTAAATATGATATAGTGTGACATGTTAAGTGTCATTCTCTACCATTACAAGTATGACAAGCAATATCAATTGTTCTTTTATTTCTCTTATCCCAGTAATTTCAAACTTATCATCACCATTTCAAGTTAATATCCAATTGATGAAATCTATCTTATTCTCCTCAAGGATAGTTCTAATATTGAGACAAAATAACACATTAAGCCTCGTCTCATTGTATATGAATTCTCTCCATTTTCTTGACACGAATCATCTCATTATATATGAATTCTCTCCATTATCTTGACACGAATCATCTCAAGCATCATGATGATTGACTTATGATGAGCTTCTAATATGACTGAATGGAAGTTTTCACATAAGTTATTCAGTTGAATATCATTCTTCAGTGTTGTTCTAAAGTGTGATTTCATCATCTATTGCTTGCTTAAAGTTATACTAGCTCTCCAAAATAATTTCTGTAGTTTGTCTTAAAATTATTATATAAATATTTCAAATAAAATCTATGCTCAGCACCGGAAAGCAAGTGTGCAGTGGCCTCCAAGATACCTTTTTATTTATCAGTAATAAATGTCCACTCATCTAAACTACTAACTGAGATGTTTAAATTCCTGATTAGTAAGCTGATGAACCAATTCCATGCATCAGTGTTCTCCTCCTCAACAACTGCATATGTAAATGGATATATTTAATTATTTGGGTCAATCCCAATAGTAGTTAATAATACACCTTTCGATATAGAACTCAAATGACATCTATTAAGGCCTATAATGTGGCTACACCGTAGAAACTCTTCTTCAGTACAGTAAAATAGATATAAATCCTACAAAATATATCATTTTTATTGTCAAATCTATATTTGATGATACATATGCTCCCCATATTTTTGTTGTATATCTTCTCACAATAATTCCATAACAAACCATATTCCTCCCTCAGTACTTAAGATCATTGTCAATAATTATTTTTTCGCTCTATGCACTTTATGTATAGGAATATTTGAAATATAATCTTATTGGATTGTTACTTTCAAAGACTTAGTTGGCCAAGTGAGATTCATTCTAATCTTATAAAAAGTACTTATCAGCCAAATGATCTCTAATGTTCATTTAAAGTTTTTACTTGTAAAATTACATATCCTTGCATTTTCGTATATATATGTATATATATATATATAGCTTAGCATACGACCCTAATCCTATTCTAAATAAAATTCATGATTATTCTTATCACCTCCAACATCAAAGTATGAATATTATATTATATTTTTGATTTTATCATTCAATTTGACACCAATGCATCTTTATCATTACTATTGTCATCTTTTTCATCTTATGATAATATAGCAATAAATTGTCTAAGGTGGTCCTATATATATATATATTTATATTTATATGAATGTATATATATGTATGTATATATATATATGTATGTATATGTATATATATATGTATGTATATATACATACATATATAAATATATATATATATATACATATATATCCCAAGTAATGTCTACCTCATAAATCATAGGCAATAGATAAGTTTGCTCAACCTCTCATTATACTATTGTATCTGTTAACTATTTTTCTATTTTATTACATTTATTCTCACTCTCATTAAACTACTATCATAGCAATAAATTGTCTAAGGTGGTCCATTATATATATATATATATATATATATATATATATATATATATATATATACATATATATATATATATATCCCAAGTAAAGTCTACCTCATTAATCATAGGCTATTGATCAGTTTCCTCAATCTCTCATTGTATCTGTTAACTATTTTTCTATTTTATTGCATTGATTCTCACTCTCATTAAACTACTATCATAGTGAACAAAAAGATCATCAATAATAAAAATATCATCAACATAACAAAAATAAAGATAACTCAACTGACATATTAAATAAAAATTTTATACAACTTATAAAAACATATAGTTATAAATTGTAAAATTCTTATTAAAATATCTATCATTCTATACATCTAATCATTAGGTGGATCATTATTCTAGAAGGCTTAGTTTAGGGTTTTTTTTTTCTCATGTCTTGATATAAATTTAATCAAAATGCATTGAGCTTCATTAATGATGCTCTATAAGTAGTCTTTTTATTAGATACGATGATAGTGGCGAATCAAGTAGTTCTTGATATATTCGAAATAAAGAAAAAGTTAATTCATTTTTTGAATTACATGATCTATCAACACTTTGGTAGTGTTTTTACGATCTTCAACAAATTTTATATTTTATTTTAACATTTCAAAAAAGTTCTTAATTTACATTATTAAGATAAAATGTGATTCAACAAATCTGCATTCAACATAGTGATTCAAAGTAAAAAAAAAAAAATTAAACACTTATCAAAGTCTTCATCATTCGATAAGGTTGTCTCATCCTTATTCTTCTCGTGGCTACATGTTGCTTTTGTTTGGGACTATTGCAACACTTTGATCGCTGATTCTTGCTAGTGTTATATCCAACGAGGTCCAAAAAATCGTTGACCTCGATGAACAACGAGAGCGCCATGGCATGCTACTCGTTGCCCCTAAAAGGATCAAGAGGTAGCCTTCTCTAGATTGAGTTGTAGAGACGAGTTCTATGTAAAAATGGCTTCATCTTCACCACTTGTTGCAAAAGTGGAGGCTCATATGGCATACACAAGGAGAAAGCAAGCTTCACTAAGCAAATAGGAGTAACAGGTGAGCAGGTATGAGGAGCAAGCAGGATCAACAACAGGTGCAAGCAACAGCAAACAGGTTGAAAAGAGGGACGAGCATACATGTTGAAAAGAAAAGAGGAGGAAAAAATGAACCACTGTCAAAAGCAACACTCGAATCTCTTTTGGAAAGTCGTCGATCTCACACACTACTAACATCGCTGTTGGTTTGCAATCCACCACAAGACAACTGATGGAGGAAGAACTAAAGGAAAGGAAAGAAAGCAATGAAAAGTTTCTACGAAAGCCTATTTGCTACGAGCAAAAAAGGCGCATGAGGCAACACTAATTTTTTTAGCATAAATGTAAAAATATGAATACTAATCATAATTAATCAATAATTACCATCATATTTCCCAACAATACCTCCAGAATATTAAAGGATTGCTCAAGTCCAAATTCCATAATGTGTATCAATATATTCTTAGTGTCCAAGATAAATAATCCGACAGAAACTGTGACGTACAATTCCTGCTGTCAATCTCTATTTCCCGTGGAAAAGAGGGTTTACGACATTTATCTAAGCTGATATGAAAAGTATCTCCGTTGGCAAAATACCGTCATCTCGTTGACCGCATCTGAAACCCAACTACAAAATTGATCTTTCGTTGACTCTATAGATTCACCTTTGTCAAGCTGGCCCTCTGGCTCTGTCCTCCAAAAAAATAAGACCTCCCATTTCTGCTGCCACTGAGATCAGCAGATTATTCGTGGCTGCAAACAAAACCGTCAAATCAACATGAAGATATAAGATTTATTTCCACCTAAGCGACACAATCGTCAACATTCTTTCATCACACTTCAAAAGCCAGCCCTCCATCTACATATTTATCCCGCCGGATTGACGGATTGATGGGGAAAAGAGCCACCACAGCACCAGCAACAGATTCAAGTTGATACAAATGGGGGCATGACAAAATAATCATCACATGACAGAAGAAAGAAGACCGTCAGCCTCCGCTGCTTCATCACATATGACATGTAACATAATGGCTCTAGCATGAATTATTAGGATTCATGCATGTTCATAAAAGCTTAAATAGCACTCTCTAGGCAGAGAGCTCTTTTGCAACAAAAAATCACTTTGGGAGGCATCATAACACACATTGGCCAAAGTGGAGTTGAGCGTGTCGTAGAACATTTCCCAAAGTAGGCATTTTATTTGGTGTCCATCAGAGTTCAACAAGACAAAACGAAATGAATCAGAAAACTATCATTCAACAAAACCAAAGTTTGAAACCGATATCGTAGTTTCAACAAAATATTCAGTTACCAGTTTCAACTTCACCACAGGAAAAAAAAACAAAGTTACAATACCGCATTAACATGGCCTCAGAATTGCAGAATATCAGCAGGGCCACTAGGTGCCTATCAGTCCCGAAAGATGGTGTATAAGAATCAAGCATATCTTCATAGGCCAAAATAATTTAATATTATTGAAGGTTAGCAGAAAGCACACACAACATATTTTATAAAACAATTCCAAATTAGACGACAATAAAAAAATGCCTCCGAATTGTAGGATTACAACAGCACGGATACGAAAATTCGATCAGTCCCGAAAGATGGTACTTGGTTGTTAGATTTCTTCACAGGCAGAGAAACACATAAAAATCACTGACAAACAAAGAAAAGACCAAGGGACAACACACCAACAATATTATCCGAAATACCAAAACAGCAAAACCTGGGCATGACCCAGAATCCATGATCACACAATAAAGAACAATTTTGTCATAAGCAAGAACTAGCAATGCCTCAGAATTGCAGAATAGCAACATGGCCACAAAGTGCCAATCAGTCCCGAAAGATGGTGTGTTATCAGGATCAAATGCATCTTCATAGGCCAACTTATTTAATATAACAAAAGGCACAAAATAGGAAACAAATGTGAGACGTGGTCAAGAATCTACTCAATAATGTGAGACATACTAAAGTATCTTGTCGATAAAACAATTCTAAATAAGAAGAAAAACACCAAAGCCCCACAGATTAAGGATTTTACAACATTATTAAGGCGAACTGAGCCAAAAAAGAAAAAAAAAAGAAGTGTTTTTATTGTTAAATTTGTCCTAAGGAAAACAGTCATTAAATTTACAAGTGGCAAAGCACATTAACAACTGACAGAATTCTAGTAAGAAAATGCTGAAACAATACAATCTAGGAACAAAAGAGCCGTAGATAACACAATTGTCCTGTACACTACTCATTCCCCGAATACACTTGTTAGTATAAATGCATAACTTCGAAAAGACCAGAAAAGTAATGTCAAATGTCGAATCAAAGAAACACCGATAAATGGAGAAATGATAATATGAAGCTGATGACAACCATCAAGTATAACAGTTTTCCAAGGCTTTCTTAATTCCCGCATACAGACCAAGAGATGAGACTAAATAAGAACATCCTAAATGCCGATTAAGAAAGATCACTGTTAAATATATTGAATTAACTGTAAACAAGAATAGATTATTTTAGCTGCTAATTGTTCAATACGAACAACAAAATCAAATACAGGTTCGATTGTTCCATCAAATAATGCAAGAAGAAAAGCGGACTCTTTAACAAGACATCCGAGGTAAAAAGATACAATAAGATGAACCCTAAACTTATGTGATGACTGCACCGCCAAGGCATGTTAAGTGCACAGGTTTGTTGGACAAGCACTATAAATATCAATGCGCGAATACAAACCTAAGTTCACAGATGCAAGGAGAGCAAACCAAAAAACAATAATAACAACAATAACAATAGAAGTGATCAGCATAAAAAAAGGAAGCATCATCTACTCATAAACGAAAAAAGTAACTGGACGTACGAGGTCCTAAAACTCATAGGAAGCGTTAGATGATTATTTATCACAAAGATTATCCGCCGCCGCCACCGCCACCAGCCGCACCAAAGGATAGTGAATACCTAAAGGTGCGATAGATCTTCAATGAGGCTATCGATCACGCCAGCGAAGTCCTACCGATCGAAAGCAAAGGAAGCGACATAGGACGAGAAGAGCTAGAGGACCTCAAAGGCCTCGGAGAACTCAAGCAACCCCAATACTAAATCCCCAAAACCAACAAAAGCCAAGGGTCGAAACGACCACGAAACCCTAACCCTAATAAAGCAACGAATGGTGCGGCCCTGCAAGTGCAAGGATGAGGAAACGAGAGAAGGGTCCTTATAGGAGAAAATGACCTATTCCGACCGTTGGATTTGTATCGTACGGCTCTTCGAAGAAGGAGAGGTTGTTGACATCAGCCCTCCTCTGGCGGCTAAGTTAGGGTTTCATTTATAAATATTCTTGATAATATAAAATTCAAATATATAACTTATTTAAAAAATAACTATTATTATGTAATTATAAAACAATAATAAATATAATACCCCTTAAATCTTATCTAAAATGGAATCAGTTTGTCAAGATATTTGAATATCTATTTTCTTATTCGAACTATACTACAATCATATTAAAGGCTATACGATTCCAAAGTTCAATTAACAAAAAAAACTAATCCAACTTGCTAGAGACGCAGGATTAGGGTTCTAGGCCCAAATCAAGCTCGACACTTGTTCGGCTCAAGCTCAATCTGCTTTCACAAACGTTAAATTGGGCCCGAATTACAAACAATCGAATCGAAGTCTCATTTAATCATAATAATAAAATCGAATTGGCTTGATAAAAAGACTATAAAACCAAACGCTCAATTGATTAGACTAATCGAACCTTAAAAAGGGTAAAACGTTATCTATTTTTTATATTATTATTCTCAAAGATAATTATTTTTTAGAGTTAAAAGGTCTATTTTAACCCTTATAGTCTTGGTTATAAACCCTTAAACCTTTATGATTTACTTGTATCTTAAATATTTTTTATATTTTCAAAAATATAGCATTTCTCCCATGAGTTAACAGACGTTAAAGTCTGCTTACGTGGTATGTTGACTTTTAATAAATTATTAATATAATAATACGTATAATTTAAGTAAAAAATATATATTTTAACCCATGCGATTTTAGTCATAAACTATTTAAATCCTTATGATTTTGTTTGTGTCTAAAATAACCCTTATATTTTTAAAAATATAGTATATAAGCTTCTTCCGTAAAGTCTAAGTTAATAGATGTTGATATGTTAACTCATAATAAATCATTAATATAATAACATATGTAATTTAAATTAAAAAAATTGAGACCACTATCAATGATAGAATGAAGCATCATTGTAGAAATAACTAATAATAACAGCACTAAGTCGCTACTACTTAGTAGGGCGTTATACGCATGCAACTTTTGCCATACTAACGACAAGCTTAAGAGTTTTTTTGTCCAACCTAAGGTGGAAGTGCATCGCTAGGCATACAATGGTCTCATGATCCCTCTTTCTCCTTTTGGACATCTTCGTTCCCATCGCCTTCCACTTTGTCCTCTCTTGTGTCCCCACATATTGCACCTACGAGGTGGTGGTCCAACTTTCCCTTACCTCCACCTCTAATTTCTTCTACCTCTACCTCTTCATTTACGGTCTCTGTTAATTCCTTTTTATCGACAAGATATATTTTTTTAAAACTTAAATTACATATGTCATTGTATTAATGATTTATTGTGAGTCAATATACTTAACTCTAACGTCTGTCAACTCAGACTTAACGGGAAGGACTTTTATACTATGTTTTTTAAAATGTAAAAGTTATTTTAGATACAAATAAAATCATAAAGGCTTAAGTGATTCATGATCAAAACCGCAAGGGTTAAAATGAATCTTTTTTTACTTAAATTATATATGTCATTATATTAATTATTTATCATAAATTAGTATGTTACATAAGACTCTAACGTTTGTTAACTCAGACTTAACGAGAGGAGTTTATATGTTATGTTTTTAAAAATATATGAATTATTTTAGATACGAATAAGCTATAAAAAATTAAATGATTTATGATCAAAACCGGGCTAAAATAACATAATGAGAGAGAAGATAATTTTATTATATTATATTTTTCACCCTCTCAACATGTCTCTTTTGCTATAATATAAGATTTTTTTATTGTACTTTATGTATTTATATTATAATTTTGGCAATATTATTAATCTTACCGTTCGATCCTGATCGATCAACGGCTGAACTGCCCGAAACTTTGTTGGATTGAATGTTGTGCCCAATTCCGATCACCATTATTCGGAGTGCACCCATACGTATTAATCACGGCCACATTAATTCATCATCGTGCCCTCCGATTTAAATTATATTCACCGACGTACTGCATGATTTAGTCAAAGAAGGCTGCACGTTCGGAAACTGCCACTTGCCCTTCGTCTTCCGTCTCAGTCCACCATTTCTACCGCATAGTATCACGATCATGGCGGACTATGAATTCGGAGACGTGCACGCGCACAAGGAAAAATGAACACAGCCTTCTTCCTCCTTAGTCCATCTTCATCGCAGAAACTATCCAATAACAAGAGTTCCCCTTATTTATGTACGGATGGATCGATCGTCTCATCCTTATTGATAGGATAAGCTAGCGTTCGATGTCACTGCAGGAATCACCATCGTGCAGCAGCGTACGCAAAAGCATAAGAGCAGGGAAGCAAAGAGGGGCACATGGAAAGACGACGTAGTCTCGAAGCTCGTGATGGCTCTCGACTGAAACTCGTTGCGGAAGATCGATCCAACCGGAAGGATGCTCAGTCTCCACGAGTTTAGATTCATTCGTTGATGGCGACGACTGATCGAAGAAAAGAGAGAAATGGTCGAAGGCCGGGTTTTGTGGAAGGAAATACTATTCTTGTTTGACTAATATGGAAGGAAAGACTTGATCAGTCGATGCGGCAAAATCATCTTCTTATTCGATGACGAAAATAGAAGAAAGCCTTCCCTGCACTGCGACTTCTCTTCCGCACATCGTCTTCTCGCATTGCTTTTATTTGAGTTCGGAACGACAACGATCGGTTCGTGGAAGAAAGAAACTTGCATCGATCTGTGATGAACACGGAAGAAGACTTTTCGACTCTGCAACGCCCTCTTCACGTACATGTGCGGTCATCGTAGTTTGGAAGCATTGACTTTTTATTTATGGCACCATATTCCACGAACGAGGATTCCCCTATCAGATGAGGCTCTAACTCATATTGATACCCTTCAGATCTTATTGATTGTGAAGAAAAAAGAACAGCACCCTATCTTTATAAATGCGTGCTATATTATCAAGACAAATTATTTTCGGACTTGGAAAAAAGGGAGGTGTAGAAACACTTTTATTTTATTTCCATCTTACTATTTTGGTAGGAGAAGTTGATGATGGAGTGGAAAACCCTACTACCTAATGTTTCTTCCACGGCATGAATTCTTTCGAATTGGATTTCTCATTTGCAGTACTCGGCGCAGTTGACTAGCAAGAACCGTACTGGCATTAATGGCAAGTTTGGTCACAGTTGTCTTAGGGAAAGTATGAATTTTGATACACAGAAAGAAAAAAAAGTATGTTGCAGATGAGATAAAGATTAATACGTTTCTAATTGCTCGTTTTGATTTTTTTTTCTTGCTTATCATCTCATCATCATCATCATCATCATTATATTAATATTAGTATTCTTTGGGTTGGAGGAAGACAAGGAACTAAGCAAAACAGAAGCGACAGTAAATTATGGGTGATGAAAGAAGGCTTGCGGGTCAAACAAGGCTTCTCGCGGCTTTAGAGACTAATCCGGAAGTCGATTCGGTCACCAAACCATATTTGAAGCTTAGAAAGTTCGTGCTATTTCCGATATTCTAGAATTGGGATGGTGACCACCGGACATTAAAGTCAAAGAGTGAGCCTGAAGCACTTCATGGTGCATTTTCTTTCTTTGAATCACCTTTGAAGATTCTGCAAAGAGTGTCCCATCACAATTAGTACGAAATGGTACACATGTTCTCGTCAATGGTTTTGTAGAAGAGTCGAGGATGCATGTCGTTCAAACTCATGCATCGACTAAATTCAATATATGCATTGGAAATGTTTTCAAGCAAAACTAACGTTCAAGAGAATAAGTCAACTCCCACGTTTAAAGCCATTTGCTTAAACTAATTTCCCAACTACCTTTCGACGGATTCGATTTCTTGTTTGATTTGTTTACGATCTATGCTCACCGAACAGTTAATTGTATGATGAGACGATAATAGCATCAGCTTGGACTAATTGTTGGAGCGGCAAATTCCAACCACGAAATAGTCTTGCTCGCTTCGAGGCTGAGGACGCTTGAATTATTCATCTCACGTAATCTCTTGCACTACTTAGTCTTTTAATAATTTTGCTCTTATCATTTAAATGAATCCCAAAGATATGATCTGTTTATATCTTTCGATCATTATTTATTTTAATACGAACGACAAAGCCAATATATTAAAATGGTAAGTGCCGTCAAGTTTGATCGAGTCTTCGTTTGAACCCCCTCCTTCTATATGTCAACACTTCCGGTTTATATTTACATTTTTATCCTTCCAACATCAGAAATTACTCTTGCAATATATTTACGTCGATCACGCACATCTAAATCATAAATCATAGATGTTAAGACTCTAACTCCTAAATCTGTTGCCGCTGCCGAATCGAACGGCTGCGTTTGGCAGATCACTTACAGTTTACAACGTTTCTTGGACCAGATCATGGCCAGGAGTCCACGTTCGAGTCTGTGAGGTCGGTGAGAACACACGGTGAAGCCGCCAAGTCGGCAGAACCCGCGTTTGCGTGGGAAACGGATTGCGGAAACACCGGCTCTCTTGTTGACCAACTTCTCTTGAATGTGTGAAACCAAACTTTTGTATTATTATTGGATTTTAGTATGTGGAAACAAACTTACTACTGTGAGAGAGATTCCTTAATTCCCAAAATAAGAAAAACCCCAATTCTTGAATTAATTAACCGGAAAAAGTTTGAAACTGTTGTGCAACGGTGGAGGACTGCGTCCGGATTCACCAGGCGTTTCCCCGCCTATTCACTGTATCGTCTCCAACAGGTTGGGCTACGGACCGAAGCCTCGCTCGTTCAACGCGGCAGGTTTTGTCGCAGAAGAAAAATTGCATATTGGAGCTCCGCGTCGACTCGTTCGTTATTCACGCCTTCCTCCGCCATTTGGAAGAAACTTCCACACACAACGCCCAGCCGCACATCGACGCCCACCTCCCTGCTGCCTTTTCTTCTCTCTAATCCTTTCTATAAAGCTACCCAACCGGCTCTTTTTCCTTTCCACAAGCATCTCTCTTCCTGGAAGAAAACAAGAAGAAGACCGAAAACAAGTGAGCAGAGACAGGGAAAGAAGAGGTTTGGGCACCGTTTCCTCTGCAATTCCGGCTTCAGCCATGAAGCCAGCCATCATCTTCCTGTGCCTTCTCTTGTCCGTGTTGGACCACGGTTCAGCGCAGAGCTGCGACGGCCAGACCTTCTCCAGCAACAAGCTCTACACCACCTGCAACTCCCTGGCCTACCTCAGCGCCTCCCTCCACTGGAACTACCACCCTTCCAATGGCACGGTCGACGTCGCCTACCGCGCGCAGCAGAGCTCCGACGGCTGGGTCGCGTGGGCCATCAACCCGAACAGCTCCGGCATGGTCGGAGCCAACGCCTTTTTGGCCTTCCCGGGCTCTAACGGCGCCGTGACCGTGTACACCACCCAGTTCTCTAGTACCAGACCCCAGCCGAGCGATGTGAAGGATGAGAACTTGACATTCACGGTGTACAGTAGGGAGGGCGAATACTCAGATGGGTATTACACCATTTACGCGACGCTGGAGCTACCAAGAAACGACACCAAACAGAACACGGTGTGGCAGGCGTCGACGACGTTCACCAACGGGGTTCCTTACGGTCACCCTAGTGGGGATAACTACAAATCGCAGACCAATCTTGATTTCCTCTCCGGCACGGCGGTGTCCACCGGAGGGAACTCGAGGCTGCATCGGAGGAACGTAAGTTGTGCCATCCGTAGATTGGATTCTGTAGATAATCATGCCCTGATCTGTGTCTTGAGCTCTGGTTTCCTCTCTCGAATTGCTTTCTCCACCTTCCTTTTGACTCCCTATCTTGATCATTAGGATTCTGATTGGTTTTCTTGACTGGATTATGTTTTGATCGAAATAGATGGACCTCATGATTAAATTCACATTCTCAGATTTTAATCTCAAGACAAAAAAAAAAAAAAGGTAAAATCAAATAACCTGCAAGAAGTCGTTCTGTGCTCGATCATCATCCTTCTCCTGCAAGAACTCTGCTCTGCAAAGAGTCCTCTTCCTCTACTTTCGATTTCTTTTTCCGTACTAAAGATGCTTCGTCCTTACAAATCATGGCTCGTATCTCTTTACCGAACGGTTGAATTGGGTTGCAGATACATGGAGTGCTGAATGCCATCAGCTGGGGAGTTCTGATGCCCATCGGAGTCATCATAGCAAGGTACATGAAGGTGTTCAAGTCAGCCGATCCCGCTTGGTTCTACCTCCATGTTGCTTGTCAAGTCTCGGGATATATAATTGGGGTCTCAGGATGGGGTCTGGGCATTAAGCTCGGCAAAGACTCTGCTGGAATCACCTACCACAAACACAGGGACCTCGCAATCGCCCTCTTCTGCCTGGCCACAGTACAGGTACTCGATGTTTACATACGAGCTAAGCATTCCACGTGTATCCACATCACGTTCATCGAGATCGATCTCATGGATGATCTCCGTGTGAACTCATGCAACACGAGGTTGGCACCGAGCCAAAGCGAGGCTGAGGACAAGTTACGTTTCTTGGTGTGCAGGTGTTTGCATTGTTTCTGAGGCCCAAGAAGGATCACAAGTACAGACTCTACTGGAAGATCTACCACCTCGCAGTTGGGTACAGCATCGTAATCCTGAGTGTGGTGAACATCTTCGAAGGGTTCGACATCTTGGATCCTGCTAAGAAGTGGAAGCGTGCTTACGTTGCCATCATCGTGACGCTGGGAGCCATTGCACTGGTTCTGGAAGCCGTCACTTGGGCTATATATCTGAAGAGAAGGCAGAGGGAATCGGAGAAGTCTCACCACGGTGCCAATGGAGCAAACGGGTACGGTGTCAGGGAACATGAGATGCTGTAGGCGACAGCGAGACATGTTGTTGCATATAGGGCGTCACGAAGAGATCTCGCTGTAGGGAGGGAGAGAGGAAAGAGGCTGTTGGCAGAGTGAGCGGTAGTGTTTTGATTTGGCGCACACAGATGATTTCCTCTTGGAGCGACATGTCCTCTTTCTTTTTGCTTCTTCATTGTATGTAGTTTCTTATTATGTTTGACGTGTTATGTAGCTTCTCGATTCTATTTATCAGTTCTTCTTCCAATTCCAACTTGCAATCTTTGTGTGATGCGCATCTCTATGTTTGATCGATGCGCTCATGTGACTCCCGTAACGAAGACAAAAAGGAAGCCATGGGAGAGGCCCTGCCTTACCTACTGATAACACGGCACCACACTCGTCGCCTTACCTAAGGTTTTGGTGTCCACCGATAGCCATATCGACTCTCATCTTATCCCTGACGAGTGGCTATTCTCTTTAGTAGGTACGTGGGTCCCATCCTGCATGATGATGCTAATCTGGACCCACATTTCAATTACATCATCTCTCTCTCTCTCTCTCTCTCTCATGTATATATATAACGCTAACAGATCAAATCGGTCGCTGATTGTGGTCGTAACTCGAGCCCTTCGCATATAACAAGAACGGTGGTTTATAACCGTACGTTTCCAGAGCAACGGTCAAGATGACATTTTCTCCACATGCAAACCTGTAGCTGATGGGAGAGAAGGAGGCGTCTACAACCCTAATTCTCGTCTCCTTGAATCCCCTCGTTCCGTTCCGGGAGGACAGAGGGAGAGGAAAAGAAGTATGGTTCGATCGAGGATCCCAGAATGTAAATAATAATAAAGCATTCCGATTTCATTTCCGACTTGTTCTTCTTTTTCTTGATTTTCTGCACTGTTTTGTTCCAATCTGTTTCCTGGAAGCAATAAATCTTTCAAATAAGGATATATTGGCGGAACTTTATTTTTCAGTTTTCCTTGATTCTTAAAACTAATATCATTCTAATAATCAGGATGGCTCGGAAACTCAAGCATGGGATTCTTAAAACTAACATCGATTCCACCAAGTCGAGAAAAAGAGCTAAACCAAAGGGAAAGAAACTTTTTTTTTTCTTTTCGTTTATTGTTCCTCTAGCCTTAGAAATGGACAAGCTTGGTAGATGAATTTGATGTTGCTAGAGTTTATTGCTCCATGCGATTGAAGGTTTTATATTAATTTCGTGCTGATGGCTTTCTTTGGTTGTGATTTTGCAAAAAAGTTTCTTCATCGTCTTCAAGTTTGGATTAGTTGACTTTTTCTTAATTCTGGGCTTTGACAGCATGAATTTGGGAAGAGGACACCGGCGCAGAGTTCGGCCAGCTACCCTTCTTACTATGGTATGACATATGTTCTCTGGGTTTCATATAGATAATTTGTGTTCAGCATTTCTTTTTTTTTTTTGTTTTTTGGTGAGGTGGAAAGGTTGTTCCACATTCTACCTGGATCACCATGCATATTTATCATGTAAAAAGACCAAGTCTGTGAGATAAGGCCGGTGTATCGAGTGATACTAAAAATATAAAAAATATAATATATAAAAATATAAAATTTATATTTACATATATAAAGATATAAAAATAATATAAAAAATACAAAGAAGATATAGGACGTATCGAGTGGTAGCCTCGTCGTCATCGTCTCGTCCTTCTTCTCCTCGTTGCCTCGTCTATAACCTCCGATGTCAAGGAGGTGGAAAGAAGAAAGACGATATCGAAAGGTTCTCCATGTAACAGTAGTAGACGAAGGAGACCATTCAAAGATGAAAAAGGCTGGAGTCTTTGTTGTCTTCCTCATGGTCGCCTCTTCCACCGCTCTTGTCGCCACCTCTCCTGATCCTCGTGCTTCCAGCTCCTTTTCCAAAGAGGTACAACTCTCCTCACCATTACCTTTTGAATTAGGATCGTCGAGGGAGAACATCACTGGATTTGGATCGAGAAAGGGGATGGAAGACAAGTTCGCATTGATGCTCGACGGGCTTAAGGTTCATCGAGACGTAGGTGACGGCGCATCGGTGACTTCGCGATCCTCTTTCTTGATGCTTCTCGCTCTTCTTCGATGCTTCTCCCTCGTCTTCAAACACCCTCTTCTTCCTTGTCTCTCCTTGCCACAGACAGGCTAATATCGTCCAATAGTGGGTAGTCTGCGTGTTGATCAACTGACAGATCGTCACGTGCCGCCCGTACCAAGTGGTATGGAAATGGAATGGTATTAAAAAACTTCTTTCAACCTTATTTTGCAACTGAACATGCTAATTGTCGTTCATGTAGTCTATCTACTGATATATCTGTTACTACTTGTTACAAATTGACATGAGACCTGAACCATGATTACAGTGAACAAACTTGGCTTCCTCCAATTTCTGTTGTGTTTATATGTTTCTTCACCATAACATAGGAATATATGCATATATGATAGACGTGGTGAGTCTATCAGGACTTATGGTGCAAGGAGAAGCAGAGGGCCACTTAGAAAACACTTTGCTATGAATAACAAAAAGATTTTAGGTAGATTACTGGAGCTCACTGGAAAAAAAAAAAACAAAAAACAAAAACCTGAGCCCGGTTGTTGGAAATCAGATCATCCTTTGCATGCAACACCATTCTTTTATGAGATGCAATCTGTCATGATAGGAATCACATATCAGTTCAACACCATGCGTGTGGTGATCTTTTTTGGGACATCATTCAATCGACAAAAGATCTTTCAAGTTGACGCTGATTCAAGTCACTCTTGTTTCACTGTTTACTTTGTTTGATAAACTCCCTGCTTGTCCCCTGCTGACTTAAACAACTATGATTTTTGTTTGAAACAGTGAATCATTTATATTGACCGAATGCTAGCCGTGTTTTCTTCTTCGTCATCTGATATTTTTCCTTCCTCTAATCCAAACTCATGGGGTGTTCTATGAAAGCTTCCAGTTTCCCCTCTATCCTTAGTGTGCTCTAAGGTTGAATTTTTGTGGAATCTGATGTTGCAAGCTTAGTGTGCTCATTAAATAGAAACATGACAATTCCTTGGCAAATTCTGAATATAATCAGGGAGGTCAAAAGAAATCTTGGTTAATTTTGTTACTTAGGATCACTTACGTGTGTTCGAGGAAGGAAACCAGGAGATCAATCGACTGGGTAACTTTGACAGAATGACCAGCTTACATGATACGAAAGAAGAAAAAAAAAAACTTAATATGAATTGGTTTGACTGAGTAATATACATTGGTTAGTTTCTTGGCACAAGAACCAATCAGAAGGGCACTCATGATGTGCAATTATATATTGTTGACTGCTGATAACCAGTCTGCATGAGATCATTCAGCTTATGTTGACCGCAGTAGTTTGGTTCAGAAGCCAGCTTCCGTCCCTCTTCCTCAATCCAGCATCACCGCAGAAATCACCGTCACGCTGCGTGTGCAACAGCAGGAGCAGGGAACCACACAGGTGCCGGCGAAAAGCAAATCAACCTTGAAAGGGATGTGGTTGAAGGTTGTGATGGTTCTAGAACTGAACGGCAGAAGAATTGCAGGGATATCCAAAACTCAGTTTTGACATTTGCTGCTGCACTTTGATTGCTGCAGGAATCACCACCGTGCAGGAAGTATGCAGGCGCAGGAGGTAAAAGCTCGTGATGGCTCTAATCTGAAATTTCTTGCAGAAGATCCAACCGGTGGGATTGAAACCCTAACCTGTCAGACTCGGTCGTTCGTTTATGATGACGACCGATGGAAGGAAAACTTCGAGCGAATGGAGTGCAAGCAATCGAAGTAGGTGTGATGCGAGAAGGACGAGGGGTTTTCCACAAATCTATGCTGCAGGTCCAAACTGATGGCTCATATTTGTTTTTAGCTTCTCACCAAATAGTGACATTTGTCAAACATTGGAAATTATAAACTAGTACTTATACTAGATTTTTGATTGGGTGATCAATAATATTACAAACCTATTTCAAAAGCATACGATATAAGTTTTAAGTTTTTTTCTCTCATGTGTCAGGTTCAAGTATACGGGTGCAAGTCCGTGTCTCATAAAAATAAAAATGTAATAAATTCGATTTTATATTATATTATATATGTTTTGTGTTGAAGGATCATTTAAAGATCAGTTAAACGAATAATGAGTTAATTGGTTTGTCAATTTTGTTGAATGTTTAATCGATTTATCAAATTCGTTAAAGACTGATTAAAAATAATATTTAAGTTAAAATTTATATCAATTATATTTTTGTAAATTAATTTTAATTTTTTTTTAAAAAAAGGACTATTCTTACGCGTGTTGCTATTATAAAAAAAAAGCGCTTGTTGTTCCCACACGACTTCCACACGAAGAAGTTGAGAGCTGATCGAGATACCGATAAAACACAAATGGCCAGCACACCTCCTTTCGTCTCTCTCATCCGTCTTTATAAAGCTCGCCCTACCTCCTCTTTCTCCATTCCACCATCTCTTCTCTGATACGCCGAGAAGAAAACGAGGAAGCATCCCTGCAATCTGGTCCGCCGCCATGAAGCCAGCACTCATCTTCCTGGGCCTGTTCTTGTCTGTGTTGCACCACTGCGCAGCACAGAGCTGTGTCAACGAGACGTTCTCCGGCGACAAGCTCTACGCCTCCTGCAGCTCTCTCCCCTACCTCAATGCCTCCCTCCACTGGAACTACCACCCTTCCAACGGCACGGTCGACGTCGCCTACCGCGCCCTGCAGATCTCCGCCGGCTGGGTCGCGTGGGCCATCAACCCGAACGGCTCCGGCATGATCGGAGCCAACGCCTTCCTCGCCTTCCCGGGCTCTAACGGCACCGTGACCGTGTACACCACCCAGTTCTCCAGTTACGGTGTCCAGCCGAGCGATGTCAAGGATGAGACCTTGACCTTCGCGGTGTACAGTAGGGAGGGCGAGTACTCGGATGGGTATTACACCATTTACGCGACGCTGGAGCTACCGAGAAACGACACCAAACAGAACACGGTGTGGCAGGCGTCGACGACGTTCTCCGACGGGGTTCCTTACGGTCACCCTGCCGGGGATCACTACCTTTCGAAGACCAGTCTTGATTTCCTCACCGGCCAGCTGGCGTAGGAATCTCATAATATACACTAAATGGATCGATTCGAAGATGGTTTTGAATTTAAGTTTGGAGAAGATTTAGTGGTTAAATAATATGACTCCTCCTCCTTAAAGTTTAGCTAAGAATAATTTGTAAGAGCAGGCAGACTCTTCAGATACTACTTTACATGATGAAGTCCTTGTTTTTGTTTTTGTCTTCCTATAAATCTAGTGCTTTATTCAGTATTATTCTCTTGTTTTATTATTCCTTCCATGACAAAGAGTATCAGCATCATATTGTTTCCTTCTTTTTTTTTTTTTAATGATGATGATCTTTAATATTGACAATCCCAACATTTTTTTTTTCAAAAAAAGAGGTTTTTAATACACAGAGGATGAAAATGAAATTTTGGTTTTGGTTTTGGTGTCCGATGATTATTAAGAAGGAATTGATACAGCAAAAGCTAAAAAAACACAATTAGATTAGCCTCCAATTACATTAACAAGTAATAGATGAAAATAATAATAATTCTTTGAAGTTTCAACATGCACAACTTCTAAGGGGGCTTTTACCATATTTTAGAGCAAGAACTGCCACCATAATTATAAGATATTGACCATTAGACTCTAAAGTAAAACTAGGTTAGTCTAACTTTCAAAAGCTTTGAAGATTGTTTGTCAATCAATTGAGAAGACATGAGGAATGGATTTCTGACTGAAAAATTATAATAAGTCTGACAAATTAATATGATTATGTATTTACTGCTGCTATTGAGAAATCAAAAGATTTATCAAAAATCTTTGAAACAGTTCTATTTGCAAAAGATAAATAAGGAAACAAATATGAGGAAAGAAACAGTTCTAAAATAGACTTTGGAGAAAACCAGTTCTATTTTACCAATAGGATTCTGCATTATACAAAAACTCAAAAAAAAAAAAAAAAAAAAAGGAGATCTCTGATGTCTGTTATTACATCTTACAAACATTCAGATAAATTGACCAGTCTCAATCGCATCATCAGCTATTTCTGGACGTTGGCTGCTTGGCTCTCATCATTTGCATACTTTGTCTCTGTTTCATTAGCCTAGCCACAGGGTGTTGCTCGTCCATCATCCCGGTTAATGCTAATTTTAGAGACCACTCATCGTATTGTAGACCTTTTTTGGGCACTTACAGAGAGAAAAAGCACGTTAAACACTTCCAAGTGCGGGGATGTGGAAACTGGAAACTGGAAACAAATATTTGCAAAAATATAAATAAGGATAGCGAAAACATAATATTTCCTGATGCCAATATGCTAAAATAGACATTCCCTCACCCTGTTGACTACAATATAAAATGTGACTAAGACGGGTTCCATTAGTGGAAATAACTTTTGGCCATAGACATAGGGCTCAAGCAAATTGTTGTAAGGCATGTCAAGAATCATGAGTTTGGATAAATGATATGAATACAATCGTAACTTAAGAAGATAAAACTTGCCTAGCTCTGGCAGCCTCATCAGGAATTGGAACATCATGCCGAAGCAACAATATGAACAGCACAGCAACAGTGGCATACGAAACCTGGATGTCCACTTTGGGGGTTCTCCTTCATCCTTCATAGGCCAAAACCGAATCAACTCCCTAAATGTTGCTTCCTCAGCAATGATATCTGGGGAAATACCATATACGCTTTCCCAAAATGATATATAGAAAGCCAAAGATTTCACCTCTCACTGCAAGATAAAGAATGAAGTCCAAGAATAAGAAGAAGAAGAAAAACTGGCTATTTTAGTTAATGGGAGATAAAAGGCTAAAAAAAATGAACATCACACCAAGAAATTGAAGTGGCTCAACTATCTGGATGTGATGTCAAGGTCCATACTGAAAGCCATTACCAAGCTACGTATCAAGCCCAAAGAAAGAAGAAAAAGCATCTGGCAAGACGCTCACTTTAACAATATATTAACAAATCGAGATGAACCTTAATCTGAATATAGAGCCAAAGATAAGCTTGCTTCCTCATCGTGCATTATGGGGAATTCCTAATCAAAAGGCAGACTACTAAAATTTCCAAAGACAAATGACACTGAGATTGCAGAACTTACATAAAAGAAGTGTAACCAAGAAAAGAAGAGCTCCAGCAGAGTGGAGCTCAACGATCTTGCATTGGTATGGGTATACAGGAAACAAGCACACAGCTAGTGCAACCAGAGGCTAAAGGAATGAAAGAATTGTTTGCCATAAGGTACGCCTCTTCATGAAAGTCCATGCGAAAAGCCATCATTTTCAGAGAACACTTGCTCCTACTCCTAGGACACAAGAATGAACATACTACTGAGTTAAATAAAGATAGAATAAGTGTTTAGTCCATGCATCAGATAAACGAAAATTAGGTCAAACTATGCATAAATTGATCATTTTGCAAAGAAACATTTTATTCTCCAATGCTAGAATAAAAAATGGACAATTTGTGGAACTCTTACCCCTCAGAAACAGTAGCTCAATAGCATAACTTCAAGAACACAATGTATAATCCAGCTCTACGGATCAAGATTGACAGCAAAGTGATCTAAATAATTGGCAAAAGTAGCAGGCGAAAATAAATTACAGGAAGTTGTTGAAAGATCACATACACAAAGCCAACATATAATAGATTATAATCCCTGAACATAAGAAGGTCATAATCAAGCAGCGGCTGCATAGGATACCCATCAACAAAATAAATGTACCTGGAACCTTAACATACATGCTCAATAATGTAGATAAGCATAAGCAAATTAATGGCATGAATCCAAAAGCAAGGTAATGGTACAAGCTACAAACTACCTTGTTTGGATTAACTCATTCCATGTTTTCAGATTTCCATCTAATACAGTGACAACACAAGTACAAACTACACCCAGGAAAAAAAAGAAGAAGAAGAAGAAAGGCTTGTATTTCTCAAGTTAACCTAAAAACAGTTATCAAAAGAACTCAAAGCTTCGGCAGGAAAAATCAGTAATCAGATTTATCATAATTCAATCCAAAAGAGACAACAAGATCCTTACAGAATGTATTTTCAGATGATAACCTTTTCTTCCCGGGCCTAGCTGTTTTAATCATGCTGTCATGAACTTAGCAGGAATTACCCTAAGTCGTGAGGCACCCTTGTAAAAAAGTCACGGACTTAGCTAGAGTTGCCTAAGTCATGAAGCACCCTTGTGTCACCTTTCTCAGACTTAGCTGGGATTGCCTAAGTCATGAGGCGCCCTTGCGACATATGCTTCCGCAAAGGGTCAGCCTAGCTGCAACCTCGTACAGGTCCCGAAGGACCTGTAAAACAGAAAGTTGATTAGTTTGGAAATGAGCGATGGACAAGTCCCGACGTCTCGCGAAAAGGAAAGCTTTATAAGCAATTCAGCGAGCACCTTGAGTGCATGAGAGAAAAGAGAGGAAGGAGGAAAACAAAAACTTTAGAAGGTTGAATGAACAGTTAAAAGTCCACAAACAACTACTCCCCGGGTGTCGGGCGCGAAGGCAAGTTCCTTTCAAGTTGACGTGTGAACTTGTAAAGAATGTTCAACGCCCAACGCTTGTCCGTACCCTTTTGGCCCCATCCCCATGGTGCCACCCGGGGTTTCATGTGTGTACTTTGAGATGGCTTTGATGTTTCGCGTATCATGCTACGGTTGCAGAAAACAAGCCGTGACATGCGAAAACGGAGCCATTTTGGTGCGCACGACTTAGTTTGCATGCGTACAACAAGCTGGCGGTCATACTCGGGATGGCCGAGTTCGAGCAGTGGCTCGACGTTGGCACGCCAAACTTGACGGTGCGCATTGGCGAAAGGATCGTTGCTTACATTTTTTACAAGCAAAACACACCAAAACCAAGGCAAAACATGCTGCTAAGCATCTGTACAAGCATGCAAAAGCGACTAACATTTTGTTAAACGAAGTTGTTACGGGTGCGATGACTGTTCGTGATATTCTCTCTCACTTAAACTGTTAACGCCCTCATCAACGCTTACTGGTAGGCTTTGATAGTTGCTTCTTCATGTCGTAGGGCATCTTCAGGCTCCCAACTGGCTTTAGTTCGGGGAAGCTTTCGTCACTTTACCAAGTACTCGGTCTGCTCAGCTCCGTTGAGTAGCTCTATCTTGCGATCCACTAAAATGGTTTCAACTTGCTTCTCGTAAGAGGCTATGCTGAGCGGTAGCCGAGTTGGAACACTTCGGGAAGTATCTTGCGGATCTGAATGGTAGGCTTTCAAGTTGCTGGCATGAAAAACATAACGGATTTTGAGCCACACCTACAATTGCAACTTGCAGGAGACATTGTCCACCCTACTGATAATTGGGAAGGGTCATTCATACTTGCGCATCAATCCTTTGTGCATTTTGTGCCTAACGAACTGGAGTGATGCTGGTTGGAGCTTCACCAACACCAAATCACCAACTTTGAACTCTTGCGGTTGCCTTCCCAATTCTGTCCACTTTATCTTTTTGGCCGCCTTCTCCAAGTAAGCCCGCGCAATATCAGTGTTTCGGTGCTATTCTTTTGCAAAGTGATATGCTGACAGACTGCTCACAGTGTAACCAATAGCCAAGGGGTGAGGAGTCGACAACTGTTGTCCTGTAATAATCTCAAAGGGGCTCTTGTTGGACGCAGAGCTCCACTATACGTTGTAGGAGAAATGGGCTATGTCCAACAACTTCACCCAATCTCGTTGGTTAACACTCACATAATGCTGAAGATATTGCTCAAGGAGCAGGTTTATCCTTTCAATTTGGCCATCTGTTTGGGGGTGGAGGCTTGTGGAGAAGTATAACTTAAATCCTAACAATTTGAATAGCTCGATCCAAAATCGTCCCAGGAATCGAGCGTCTCAATCACTGATGATATTGTGTATGACTCCCCGAAACTTCACCACACTCTTCATCATCAACTTGTCCGCCTCCTCTGCTGAACAGTGTAAGGGTGCAGTAATGAATGTTGCATACTTTGAAAACTGATCGACTACCACGAGTATCGATCCGAGTCCCTCTACTACCGGCAAGCTTGATATGAAGTCCAAGGGAATGCTCTCCTATGACCTTTCTGGTACGGGCAATGACTCTAAAAGTCCCACCGGCTTTCGTTGCTCTATCTTGTCTTATTGGCAAGTAAGGCACGTTCGAACATATTCCTTCACATCAGTTCCCATCTTCAGCAAGTAGAAGGCCCTCTCCACGAGAGCCAATGTTCGGTGAATGCCCATATGTCTAACCCAAAAGGAATCGTGACACTCTCTCAAGAGTTCACACCTCAAATTGTCTACTCGAGGAATATAAACCATATTCCCTTTTGTGTAGACGAGTTCCTCCTGGATCTAAAATCTTCGTGCCTTACCTTCTTTGATCAGTTACATCAGGGTTACTGCTTGGGGATCACTATGCAGTCCATCCCTGATCCTGGAGAGAAAGTCGGAGTGCAACTGGCTTGCTTGGCCTCCGCTCTCCAATTGCATAACATTCATCAGCTCTGCTTTCCAACTCAATGCATCGGCCACGACATTTGCTCTCCCGGGCTTGTACTCCATTGCCATATTGAACTCAGCTAGAAAGTCCTGCCATCGTGCTTACTTTGGGGAGAATTTCTTTTGAGTTTAGAAGTAACTCAAAGCGATGTTATCCGTGCTCAACACAAATCGCGATATGAGAACGTAATGCCGTCAAACTTGTAAACAGTGGACCACTATTATCATCTCCTTCTCATGCACAGGATACCGCCGCCCGGTCTCATTGAGCTTGCGGCTCTTATAGGCCCCCAGGTGACCCTCCTGTATGAGTACTCCCCCAATTGCGAAGTCTGAAGCATCTGTATGGACTTCGAAGGGGTTCCTATAGTTCGACAATTTAAGTATCAGTTCTTCTAACACAGCAGCCTTTAAATCTTAGAACGCCACTTCACATTTGTCGGACCATCGCCAAGGCTACTCCTTTAGCAACTCCATCAATGAAGCTACACGCTTCGAATACCCAACTATGAAGCGCCGATAATAGTTGACGAAACTCAGGAAGGATCTTGGCTCCGGCACCTTCTTTGAAGTTCGTCATTCCGCCACAGCTTGCATCTTTACTTTGTCCATCTGAATAGAATCATCACTGATTTGATGCCCCAAGAACAAGATCTCCGTTGAGCAAAGTAGTACTCTTTTTTCACGAATAAAGTGTTCTCCCTGAGAACCTTGAAAATTGTCCAAAGGTGCTCGACATGCTCCTCAAGTGTTTGGCTATAGAGAATGATATCATCCAAGTATACAACCACAAACTTATCCATATGCTCTTTGAATAGTTGGTTCATAAGAGTGCAGAATGTGGCTGGAGCATTGGTTAAGTCGAAAGGCATCACCAAGAACTCAAATGCTCTATACCTGGTCACACAAGTTGTCTTTGCTTCGCCCCTTCAACAATGCGCACTTACTAGTATCCTAACACAAAGCAGCCTTTTAAATCTTAGAACGCCACTTCAGGTCGAGTTTAGAGAAATACTTTGCTTTGCCCATTCCGCCACACCAGCATCTTTACTTTGTTATTTGATGCCCCAAGAACAAGATCTCCGTTGAATAAGTCTGCGATGAGCGGGATGGGATACTTGTTTTTCACCGTCACCTTGTTGAGGACTCGATAGTCGACGAATAGTCGGAGGCTCCCATCTTATTTCTTCTGGAAGAGAACTGGAGCTTCGAATGACGCTTTGGAATTGCGAATGACGCTTTGGAACTGGAGCTTCGAATGACGCTTTAGTATTCTATCTTCGTTCTTTTCAATCCTTGTTTCATGTTTTGAAATCTTTCTTCATTCTAGAAAATTTTCTTTGTTCATTTGATACTTAAATTCTAATCGTTGCTTATTATTGAAGTGCATTATACACACCTTTGAATTGGCCTAGCTTTTGTTTGCTTTTAGACCTGCTCAATTTCACTACCCTTGAATTGTCATAATCTGAATTGTTTGTTTAGATACTTTAGTTAATCTAAGAACTCAAAGAACAAAACAAGAGAGGTAAAAGATAAGAGTGGTGAGATCAATATCGAGAAACGCCAAAAATTGTGTGAAAACATGAGTGGATTGACTCAAATCTTGAGTAGAACACGTGGAGTGTTGGTGACGTTGTTCTAACTTTATTTTTCAGGTTGTAAATATATCTAAAAATAAAGAAACGAGTTCTTCATCAAATGATCTTTTGGTTCAAGTAATGCAACAATAATTTGAATATATGTTCAAAGTGACAGGAGATGTAAGAGATCATCTAGAAAGGCATGATGACGCAATTAATAGATTGCAAGGTGAACCACGGCATGGGAGACGACCATCCTTTGTCCACGATGAATATGATGGTGGAGATGACATTAACGATGACCAAGTTACTCTAGGAGACAAACTAGGAGAGGACGTTTTAATGGTGTGGACAGAAACATAGGTAGCATCAAAATAAAAATTTAGATACTTATTTGGAGTGGGAACGAAAAGTGGAGCTGATCTTTGAATGTCACAACTACTCCAAAGAGAAAAAAGTAAAATTAGCCGTTGTTGAATTTTATGATTATGCTATAATTTGGTGGGATCAATTATGTAAAGACAGCCGTAGAAATGGTCAAAGGCCCGTGGAGACTTGGTTGGAGATGAAACAAATCATGAGGAGGAGATTTGTCCCTAGCCATTACTATAAGGATTTGCATCAACGGTTGCAAACTTTGACACAAGGTTCCTTGAGTGTTGATGAATATCACAAGGGGATAGAGATAGCTATGATAAAAGCTAACGTGGAGGAAGACCGTGAGGCTACAATGGCTTGATTCCTTAGTGGATTAAACAAAAACATTGCTGATCTTGTGGAGTTGCAACATTATGTGGAGATTAAGGACATGGTGAATGTGGCCATGAAGATTGAGAGGCAACTCAAAAGAAAAGGCACAAGGTATGATTCAAAACCTTATTCGAATTCTTCTTCTTCTTCTTCTTGGAATTCAAATTGGAGTAAAAAGGATGATAAACCTATTATTAAGCCTAAAATTGATGGACTAAAGGCAAAAATGAATCAGGCAGCAAGGGTAAAGGTGAGAATCAACCTAATCAAACTACAGATATTAAGTGTTTTAAGTGCCTTGGGCATGGACATGTGGCACGTGAATGTCCTAATAAGAGAGTTATGATCATGAGGGATGAGATTGTGGAATCTGAAAGTAAGAAAGAGGATAATAGTGACATTCCAAAGGATGCTAGTGATGTAGAGTATGCTAAAGGTGAAATTTTAGTTATTCAATGCACACTTAGTTTGCAAAGTAAAAATGATGAACACGGTGAACAACGTAAAAATCTGTTTCATACTCATTGTTTGATTGCTAACAAGTTGTGTAATGTGATTGTTGATAGCGAAAGTTGTACAAATGTGACAAATACCTTGCTCGTGGAGAAACTGAAATTACCTACTATCAAACATTCAAAACCTTACAAGTTACAATAGTTGAATGATAGTAGTGTAGTAAAAGTAAATCGGCAAGTGTTGGTTTTTTTTTCAATTGGTAGATATAAGGATGAAGTTTGATGTGATGTAGTACCTATGTATGCTAGTCATATGTTGTTGAGGAGACTATGACAATATGATCGAAGGGTAATACATGATAGGTTCAAGAACCGTTATTCCTCAATCATGGATGGATAGAAATATCAGCTTAGACCTTTGCCTCCAAAGACAATTGTTGAAGATCAAATACGCATAAAACAACAATATGAGGAGCTTGAGTCTTCATTAGCTAAAACTTTAGGGAGAGAACAAGAAAGAGAGAAAAAAAAAATGGTGACTTGAGTAGTAAAACTGAGAGTATTAGGAAACACAAGGGGAGAGAAAACAAGGAAAACTTGAGTGAAAGAAAAATGAGTATTTATACCAAAATGAGTAATGTGAAGAAAACTTTAACCATGAGGCAACCCTTATACTTATGTACAAGGACATTTTGATTTCTTCTAATAAAATTGACAAGAATTTGCCTAATGTTATTATTGATATTTTGTAGGAAAATGAGAATATCTTTCCCGAAGAAGTTCCTAATGGTTTGCCACAAATTAAAGGAATTGAACATCAAATTGATTTCATTCCAGGTGCAAGCGTATCAAATAGACCAGCATATAGATGCAACCCCGAAGAGACTAAGGAAATCCAAAAGTAAGTAAGTGAGCTTATAGAAAAGGAATATGTGCGAGAAAGCATGAGTCCATGTGCGGTTTCTGTTCTGTTGATGCCTAAAAAGGATGGATCTTGGAGAGTGTGTGTTGATTGCAAAGCCATTAACAAAATCACGATAAAGTATCGACATCCTATTCCTAGGCTAGATAAAATGTTAGATGAATTACATAGTTCTTATCTATTTTCAAAAATTGATTTGAAATATGGATATCATCAAATAAGAATGCGTGAGGGTGATGAATGGAAAATCGCTTTCAAAACTAAACATGGTTTATACGAATGGTTAGTAATGCCTTTTGGCCTAACTAACGCACCTAGCACTTTCATGAGATTAATGAACCATATTTTGCATGCTTATATTGGAAAGTTTGTAGTGGTTTATTTTGATGATATACTTGTGTATAACAAAAGTTTAGATGAGCATGTAACACATTTAAAAGCTATTTTTGATGTGCTTAGAAAAGAAAAGTTATATGCTAATATAAAGAAATACACTTTTTGCACTAATGAAATTACTTTTCTTGGATATGTTGTTAACGATAAAGGAATACATGTTGATCAAGAAAAAGTATAAGTAATTAAGGAGTGGCCAAAACCCACTAGTGTTAGTGATGTTAGAAGTTTTCATGGTCTTACTAGCTTTTATAGAAGATTCATTAAAAAATTTTCTACAATTGCTGCACCATTAATTGAATGCATAAAAAAGAATGTGGGATTCAGATGGGGTAAAAAACAACATGATGCCTTTAACTTGCTTAAAGACAAACTCGGTTCAACACCTTTGCTTGCTTTACCTAACTTTACTAAAACTTTTGAGATTGAGTATGATGCAAGTGGAATAGGTATTGGAGGAGTCTTAATGCAAGAAGGTAGACCCATTGTATTCTTTAATGAGAAATTAAGTGGAGCAAGTCTTAACTACCCGACATATGATAAGGAGTTTTATGCTCTGGTAAGAGTGTTAAAGACATGGCAGCACTATCTTTGGTACAAGGAATTCATTATACACACCGATCATGAGTCTTTGAAATATCTCAAAGGACAAGGAAAACTAAGTTGTAGGCATGCAAAATGGGTGAAGTTTATTGAATCCTTTCTATTCATCATCAAGTAAAAACAAGGTAAGGACAATGTGGTTACTGATGTTCTTTCTAGAAGGTATGCTCTAATTTCTAAACTTGATGCAAAATTATTGGGTTTTGAGTACATTAAAGATTTATACAATTCTGATCATGATTTTGCTAATGTTTATGGGGCATGTGAGAAAGGGAGTTTTGATAAGTTCTTTAGGCATGATAGTTTTCTTTTCAAAGAAAACAAGTTGTGTGTTCCTCAGTGTTTAATGAGAGAATTACTTATGAGAAAAGCACATAGTGAAAGTTTAATGGGACATTTTGGGGTTCGAAAAACTTTAGATGTGCTAAGTGATCTTTTTATTTTTTTGCCACGCATGAAAAGAGATGTTGAAAGATTGTGTAAGAAATGCATCACTTGTAAATAAGCAAAATCTAAAGTAATGCCTCATGGGTTGTATACACCCCTTCCTATAGCTAGTGAACCTTGGGTTGATATATCCATAGACTTTATCTTAGGTTTATCTAGGTCAAAAGGAGGAAGAGATTCTATTTTTGTTATTGTTGATAGGTTTAACAAGATGCACATTTCATTCCTAGTCACAAAACAGATGATGCAACACATGTTGCGGGGCTGTTCTTTAAAGAAATTATGAGATTACATAGCATCCCAAGGACAATTGTGAATGATAGAGATGTGAAGTTCTTAGTCACTTTTGGAAAATACTTTGGAGTAAGTTAGGTACAAGACTGTTATATTCAACCACTTGTCATCCACAAACAAATGGACAAACGGAGGTGGTAAATCAAACTTTATCAACACTTTTGAGAGCCATAATTCAAAAGAATTTAAAAAATTAGGAGGAATGTTTGCCACATGTGAAGTTTGCTTATAACAAAAGTGTGCATGCTACAACAAACCATTCCCCATTTGAAGTTGTGTACGGGTTCAATCCATTAACTCCTATGGATTTGCTACCTTTACCTTTAGAAAATGCCAATTTAGATGGTAAGCAAAAAGCTGATTTTGTCAAAGCATTACATAAAAAAGTCCGAACACAAATTGAAAAGAAAACACTATAATATGAGAAACAACACAACAAAGGCCGAAAGCAAATAGTATTTGAACCTAATGACTGGGTTTGGGTACACTTAAGGAAGGAAAGATTTTCCAGGAAGTATAAACTAATGCCAAGAGGAGACGGTCCATTTCGGGTCCTTAAAAAAATCAATAACAATGCATACAAGCTAGAACTACCAGGTGAGTATGACAATATTAGTGTAACCTTCAATGTTTCTGATTTATCTTTGTTTGATGTAGGTGATGGAGGCCTGATTCGAGGACGAATCCTTTTGAGGAAAGGGAGAATGGTATGAACCAACAAATTGACCATAATCCTATCAAAGACCCTTTAAATATTCATGGAGGACCAATGACAAGAACTAAAGCTAAAAAGATGAAAGAAGCCTTAACTTGTTTATTGGAAAGCATTTGGATGGAGCAAGCTGGTCAATACTCGATTAAGGTACTATGGTTACAAGAAGAGCCTAAAATGATCAATATGATTATAAAGAGAGAAGGACAAATTTGAAGAGCCCATCTTGAAGAATAAAGGTCATTCAGTCATGTTAAACCATATTCATGAATTAGGAATATAAATGTCATTTAATGCATTTAATGGATTCATTCCCTTTGTACTTAGCCTCGTACTCTATAAAGGCTGACTCCCATAGTAAGAACACAATTTGAGAAGTATAATCATCCTTCAATACTGGTGAATGTTTTGTTTTTATATTCTTGCATGGACTTTGGAACTTATCAAGCTTTTCTGCTTATAGCGTTCAAAACCCAAAATTTTTATTTTTCCTTTCAATATATCAAACTTCTTAGTTTGATGCATTTTAAGGGAACTAAAGTTCTATTCTAATTATTTTATCAATTTTTCATTAATAAAGTGATTAGAATAGTTTCCCTTACTTCAATCTTGAACGATCCGTCTTGTTTTAAATTCGTTGGAGGATGTCAATTTGCATTCCATATGTATCATAACTCTTTAGCTATCGGGGTTAATGATTGCTAAGTTGATGATTTCTATCGGATATCATCCACTTCTAAATTATTATCTGAAGATTCTGAACCAAGAATTTCCTAGAGCTCTGGATGATTTCACAAAAAGACTGTAAAATCCTTCCCTCTAAAGCACTCAACTCTTGTCCCTTTCGTGATGGCCCATCTCGATTCCAGCGTCTTATTGTCTCTAACCTTCTCAGCAAATAGCTGATAAATGTCTTTATTTGAAATTGTCTTCTGCAAGAATCATTTAAGTATTTAGGCACCTATTGTAAACAATGAACTCAGTGTTATGAGTTGGATAGAAATTCCAATCTATCAATTAACTTTAGAACAATATAAGATGTCATACAGCTTAACTAAAACCAAAATCTATGGATCAAGATTCTTGGTATTGCAGCAAATTGGGCTGCTCAACAAGCTAGATTTGATCATTCTTCTTTGACATGGGTGGGATCCTTTCCCCCTGATATATCTGTGTTACAACACAATGACCTTCACAGGTCATTTTGTATAAATTTGAAATCATAATATAATTTTCTTTTTTGTTAAAAAAAAAGGGTACTACTATAGGATAAAACTTTGGCCTCTTTTTTTTTTTTTGGAGCAATATAAATTTATTTGGTCTTCAGATCCTCTCAATTAAATAAAACGGAAGTCAATAACCCTCAACATCAACAACCAAAATAATCCAAGTAAACAATGCTTCATCTCAGAGGAACTTCCAGCGACGTAATGAAGACGAATCTTTTTCCACAGATAGAAACGATCGGGAAAGGACACGGTAAATGGGAGAAGCGATGGAAAGAGAAGGCGATCGAACCTTGGATGGGGTGTCGGGCGGATCTCTGGCCCCGCTCAGTGGGACTCGCCGAACCCTCCTCTCGTCCGTCGACGATTTGGTCATCTCTCTCCCCCTCCCTCAGATTGGGTTCTCGTGTGCGCGTAGAAACCGCGATTGAGGTGAACATCGCCGGAGGCGACTAGGGACGTGAAATTTCTGCTGCCGAATTAATTTCGCCCCGCGTGCGACTGCAGTGCCAGACCGAGAACGGCCGGTCGGCGATGGAAACGGGTCGGGTAAGCGAATGATACCCAAATACAAATCCAAACCCGATTGTCTAGCTATCCAAATCCGATATATCATCAACGATAAGGCATATGCCCGTCGGTACACCGTTCATTAGACCACGTGAGTTAGTAAATGATGATATATTATGCAGGCAATATGACAAATATATTTAGGTGAAATCCTGTCATTTCCATCCGAGCCGGAGATGAGTGGCTTTTTCTTTCGTCGGATTAACCGATCATTCGCCGGGGTGGAATCAATCCGAAGGCAAAAAATCTCTTGGAGGGCCATTTCCAGCAACAAAATTTGTGGTACCCAATTACCCGTTCATGGACTCCGTGCATTTGTGGTCATCGAATATGCCAAAGTCGGATACGAACGACGGCGGAAATGTTACGTTCCCAATTGTTTATGTTTTTGTTCTATTGTAGACTCATTTCGTGTTCAGCACGCAATCTTTTCTACATTTTGGGCTGCTGCAAGGATAACATACGTCCAATTTCTACGAAGAGTTTTTTACGCAAGTATGTATAAATATACACATATACATATAATAGTTATATACTGGAAAAGATGATAGATATATATAATGTATAAATGCCCCTAATATGTGCATCACTGGTCCGCCGAGGTGGAGATAAGGCAGCGTCGTGGAGAGGCCCGTACCGGAGAGCATGGAGAACATACGTCCTGTTGCGGAGGGCATCATGGAGGAGCTTGAGGCCCAGAGCGAGGTGTGGAACCACACTTTTAGATTCGTCACCTCCATGTCCATCAAGTGCGCGGTGGAGCTCGGGGTCCCCGACGCCATCCACGCCCACGGCGGCGCCGCAACTCTCCCTCAGCTGGCCGCCGCCCTCAGCCTCCCTCCCGCCAAACTCGCCGCCCTCCGACGCCTCATGCGCGTGCTGGTCCACGCCGGCTGCTTCGCCAAGCAGGAAGACGATGCGTACGCCCTCACGCCATGGTCGAGGCTCCTGGTGAGCTCCGAGCACATCGCGGCGGCCCCGTTCGTGGTGGGGATGCTCCACCCGCTCATCGTCCAGTCGTGGCACTCGCTGGGGGCGTGGTTCCACGGCAGGGCGCCCACGCCCTTCGCCGCGGCCCACGGGAAGGGGATCTTCGAGACGGCACGCGAGCAGCCGGGGTTCGCGGCCGTCTTCAACGAGGCGATGGCGAGCGACTCTCGGCTGGTGGGACAGGTGTTGGTAAAGAAGCATGCGGGGGTGTTGGAGGGAGCGCGGTCCATGGTGGACGTGGGTGGCTGCACGGGCACCCTTGCGGCGATCGTGGCCGAGGCCTTCCCGCACTTGAAGTGCACCGTCCTCGACTTGCCCCACGTCGTGGCCGCGGCCGCGGCCGCCGGCACGCCGAACAACTTGGATTTTGTTGGGGGAAACATGTTCGACCATATACCATCGGCTGACATTATGTTGCTCAAGGTACACACAACACCACAGCGAACTTTCCGATTCCTAATCCTTTGGAAGCAACACATCTCATTTCGTGTTCTAAAGCTTTCTCTACGAAACAGAAAACACAGTAAATAAAAGAATTTCGAGATTTTTTTTTTTGATTTAGAAACCGAGTTTATCCTAGAATAGATTTGTCAAAAGGGAATCACTTAGTTGGGAAGAAAACATCATAACAAGTTTGGAATTTTCTGTTCATTGTTTTTTAGTTAACAGTTGACAGTTTGTCTTCGTTCTTTAGTCAAGAACGAAAGCAGCTACTGTGCTATGCAGTAGAAGATAATGGCATCAGGAGAAAGACTATATAAGCTTATGTACCGATACAAATTTGTACGCTGCAGTGGATCCTACATGACTGGAGCGATGCGGAATGTGTGAAGATATTAAAACGCTGCAGGGAGGCAATACCATCCAAGCAAAACGGAGGCAAAGTCATCGTAATCGACATTGTTCTCCAGGGAGACGAAGCCAGCGGGTGTGATAAGTCGAGGGAGTCACACTTGTTCTTGGACATGCAGATGATGGTGGCCAATGGAGGGATGCAAAGGGAGGAACACGAATGGCGTAAGATCTTTACGGACGCTGGTTTTTCGAGCTACACGATCAAAGGTATGGGATTGCGTTCCTTGATCGAGGTTTATCCTTGATGTTTATCGGAAGTGAAATCAAACAATTAAGCTCCTCCAACATGGTAAGTCGAAATCATCTACCTTTGTATGTTACCCAAGAAGGTGATGCAAGATTGGCTCTACAGTGCCTTCTTCCCTTCAGCATGTCTTAGATTCAATGCCTGAGAGTCGAAGCGATTGTTTAACTCAACCATGTGACCTATGCATGTGCCAAAAGAAAAAGAATAAAAAACTTGATGACCTATCAAGCTGCGGCTTTAAATGGATGCTATGTTAACCAGCATAAAAATGATGTCAATGCTCAAGAATTCTTCTTTTGCGATCCAAAATTTAAATGAGCTATATTGCCTGCAACTAATAGGAAAGCATGCTGTGGAAAAAATTTTAAGCTCGAGGTAACAAGTGCATAAATGGAGGATTATTAAGGAAGGATTCGGGATTAAGAAAAGCCTTATTGTTAGGCAGGTTAATTATAATTTCTGAAGTATTTAATGATTGGCCAAACTTTAGTCCCTCATCAAACATAAGATCGATCTCAAGCTCCTCTCTATAACATAGTCTTAAAAAACTTAGGCTATATTAATGTTGCATTTCTTATGATTACTGTATAAAATTTTGTAGGAAATGGAGAACAATCTTATGGTAAAATATATGGATAAAAGTGAGAACAAATATATGCAAACCGAAAAAGACAAAAAGGGGTTTTTTTTTCCCTTGTGCAGTCACTGTTTACTCGAAGAAGACATCAACAGTGCAGGCAAACTCGGTAATGAGATCAAATCCTGGGATTCCTGATTTATTTGTTTTGATGAGACAACAAAAGAGTTTCAACTTGCCAATGTTCATAGTATCAGATTTAATCAACTTACAGAGGGTTGGAGAGAAAGCATTGCACCGACTGTTTTCATGATCTATACAAATTGTGAGCCACCTCGTTCTCACCGGGCATGAACATGAACGGAGAACTCCAACTCGAGCTTCAGATACTAGATGACATTAGAAAACCCACACAAAACTAAACTAAAACCAAACGACGTCTTACCATAAGGCACAAAATTTTTCTCCATAAAATGACATAGGACAAAGAAAAGGATTCTACATCGGTTCCAGCCAAAAAAAAAAAAGAAAAAAGAATCGACTTACCATAAAGTATTTAAAATCAAAACAATGTTTTTATACAAAAGAAAACCAACTTGAGATAAAAACTACATGTGACATGCATCAGACCATTGGCAAAGGAAGACCGAAGAACTCATTTGGTGGTAGCCCAAGTAGAAATTTTCTCCTTCTCTACTGTTCATCCTCGGTCAAGCTCTGGAAATCCTTTAAGAATGCAACCAAGGTACTGAGTTTAAGATAACAAGAACTTCTAGTCTTATGAATCTACCAAAGTTAACAAGAAAACACTAGAGCTTACAGCTTTCGAAATTTACGTCATCCTTTCTTTTCAATACCAAATGTATCTTCCATTCCACTGCTCACCTTTTTTCTTCTTTCAGTTATCATGTCTGAATATGCCTGGCAAGCAGGAACAAAATGGCTTCAGTAAGTTTCACAATATATCCTATAAATACCTGCAAATTCTGGAGATAAAGAGTGCCAAGATCTCTAAACTCAAGATTAACTCAGGTTAAGAAACATAACACGGTTTAGATTTTTCCTTGACCCGTTCTAACGTGAATAAACTTTGGAAACATATTCAATCTTATTTATGCATGTACTAGCAATACAATATATAAAACATTTATACGTATACTAGCCAAGAGGGTGGCCAAAGACCTAGTGAAGGATATTCATACTATGTGTATTCTTGAACCATACCCTGCATAAGCTGTTTCTATTTTAACATGTAATATGTTACTTCCCCAACTCAGTTTCTATTTATACGATGATTAGATCTCTACAGACACAAATCTTAATAATTACTCTCAACAAGTCCCAGTAATTCCTTGGCCATCTCTTTCAATCCTCTCTCTCGCTTTGATCTACCTCTCCTCTCCCTATCTCATTGTTCTCTCTAAGAGGATATCTTCTACCCTCCAATAAGAAAGTGCTTCAAAGGGAGATGTTAATCATATTAGAATTTAGAAGGATTTCGAAGTCAACAAGAGGCACACATAAAAGAGGTTGGTTCTGTCACAAACTAATACAGTAGAAGAAAGATAAATATCAGCTACTGCTTTGATTTAAATAGTATTAGATTGAAACTTTATCAACACCACACCTCTAAACTTATAAATATGTACAATTCTTGGATTCTTTTTTCTTATAATAACATATATATACAGGTATATCAAACATCGATTAATGAACCGAGATGATGCTTCATCATTCTTATGTGTGATGCATTCTCAAAGTGACTCCTAAGCACCAAAGTGAGTTGGCTGGCTCTATTCACCTATATATACCCATCTTTACTACAATTCACTTGGTGATTTTCTCTGATTTCTGCTTATTTTTCTTCATATCATGCACTAAATCATCATATAAAGAACTTCAGTTTTAGGTTTTAAGGATAGCAACATACTAACCCCATAATTTGTCCAACTGTTATCTCCAGTTTTCCGTTGCCAAAAAATCATTGCATGACCAGAACAATTGCCTATTGCATCAGGCTCACACAATTGTGGAGTAAATTGAGGATCAAATGTATGAACAATATTCATTTTATGATGGCCTCTTGTGCTATGTCCCAGAAAAATTCATGGCGCCAACCTTCTTCAATATAACATCGAAGCACCCAACCAATATCAATCTTCCCTAAGGTCGATCCAATTTTGGCCACATTCTCGATCTTATTGCCAGAATTTAGTCGAAATCAACTAGATTTGACAGCCTCAATAGCGGAAAAATTGATTTGACAGTTGGATGATTATGGCCCATTCTAATTGATTTGACAGCCTCAAAAGAAAAAAATTGAAGAGAATTAGGTAACAGAGAACAAAGCTGAGGAATAGAGAAAGAGACCAGCCATTACAAGCTCAATAGCAGAAAACATTCATGTAGCTGACCCTAAATAGTTGGAAGATTACTACTACTTGTTAAGCCTGCCATTATAAGTATGAAATAGAGGAGGCATAGCTGGTATTATGTTTGTTATTCACTACAACTGCCACATTAACTATTTTTGACCAAATTTGTGAAGAAATAAAGATACTACCACAGAGAAGGAGATGTACTGAGATTCACAATCAATCCTATAGATCATGGGTACTTCTCTCAAATAAGTCTTTTTTCCTTTGCTTGTCTTTGTTTTACCTAATAGTTCACATCTATGGTGACTATTTGGATTATATCTTATTAGATTTGTTTTTGCTACATTTTTAAGCTTATGATCAATCCTTTCAATTGAATTGTTATCAGCCAATGATAATCCCAATACCAATCTTGCAACTCTGGAACTAAGCCTTTCTTTGTTCTGTGAGCAAAATTTATCAATTGAAAAAAAAAAAAACTGCTACAAAAAGAAGAAAGTATCAAGGATAATAACAACATGACCCCTATGAACATACTTTTCAGTTCTAAAAAAAGAGTCCGTTCAATGTGAAAAAAACCATGGTTAAACAAATCATAAGCTTTGCTTGTAGAATAAGACATTTTAGACAGGTTTACTGATAAAATAGGAATGACTTTTGTAGGACAGATTACAGCCATGATAAAAGATACCTTTATAAAGCCAGCTTGTAAAGACCGATGCATGTTTTATCTGTTAACAAACGTCGAAAAGCAATTATCTTTCCATTATGTTAATTCGATCTACTCCCTTGCAGAATTAGAATATTCTAAGTACATCCATTAGAAATAAGTGTTATTTGTCAATAATTTTCAAAAATATGAAAGTAAAAAATGACAAAATAAAAAAAAACATAGAACCATATTGAAAGAATGAAGCACTAATAATTTCTTATCTACGATTTTAAAAATCTGAAAATGTAAGGGAAACAAGTAAATCATATCAGAGTTATAAGTTTGAGTGCAAAACCTTAGGATATGCATACAGAAAGATGTACCACCATCCACATATCAAAATGGATAATCCAATACTTATTGCTGCTGAATGAAGAATAGTCCAGCTACATGCAACTACTGCAACTCCAGTAAGCAATATGGTCCACGGCTGACACCTATTATGAGATAAATTTCACAACTGAAGTTAAATATGAGACATTATGTGCACTAGTTAAACCTGGGCAAAGAACATACTTTCCAGGTTTATAAACCCTACAGACCTGGTTCTATGCTTCGACATATAAATTGAATTGCTATTTCATGCCCTCTTCAGAACACTATTCGTTCTTTCTTCTGTAAAAATAATAAGGTCTGTGTGACCCAAGTTTTTTGTTTCGCGAAAAGCTCAGCACTGTAAAACTTACATTGGAGATGATGATATAGTCTCAGATATAGTCATTAGGATCCAGAGATCCAAGAGAGGTTCCTTTGGGGTCATCCTGAACTGACCACTCCACAGGAAGATCAAGCATATGAAACCATCAAACCCTGAATTGCAACGGTAAGATGAGCAAAAATCATTTAAAACCAGGTAGGATATATTTCATGGGAACGTAAGATGGGGAACTGGTAGACGCATTTTGTGCCAGGCCATCAAGAATTAGCCTCTGATAACCAGTCTCACTGAATCCAACCGGTCACAGTTGACTGTCATCAATTGGATCCCCTAGCTTCCAGAAATCAAGGGTTTCAAGATTAAACACAGATACGATCCTGAATCTGATGACCCAAATCAAGATTGGCTAATCCTACGAACCCTGATTCTAAATGCTACCGTTAGAATTTCCTACAAGGTCTGTCCCTCTAATCATAAAAGTTGTGACCCTCGAGAATGTCACAAGCCCAATTATGGCTATAAATCCATGTTAATTATCATAGAACACCTTGACAAAAGCCTCTTCACCGGGAGTTTCTAAGGGGTCGGGGAAGATTGAAAGGGAAAGAAGAAAAAAGATCCATAAACCTTCCCTCCCTTGTTTCCTTCCATTTCTTCAGACCAACCCTAAGACTTTCACAAGTTCGGCCATATACAAAATTAAAGACAAGTAAAATAGCCTCCAACAATGCCTAAAATTACGCCGTGAATCAAACAGATTTAGGTTTTAAAAAAACATGCACATGATTTTTGATATGCACATACATGATAGCCTCAATTTCGAGCCGCACAACACAAAAAAAGATCTACAGCGACGAATCAGAGGCAAAGAACAAGATGGACTGACCACGAGGGTTTGGTGTCCCAGACGGAGTCGTACTCGAGTGATAGGTAGTTGAGGTAGCCGTCCATGTCTTCCACCATGCCATCCTCATCGAAGAACCGGGACTCGTCGGCCTTCTCGCCGTTGATGTTCGAGCTCATGCGGAAGGACCCGCGAGGGCCGCGCGCGGGAGCGGATCCGGCTGGTGAGGGTCTCCTCTTCCGCCGGGTAAAGAAAGAGGTGGAGTTGGAGTTCGAGGGTTTCGACGGCAGCGCTGGGCGGCCGCGGAGCAGATAAGAAACGGAGGAGATGGGTAGCGAACGGAGCGCTTCCATGGCTTCAACCGACGGAAACTTCCCGATTTGATCTTTTAATTTCTTTTAATATCTGCACGGGTGCATTCAGATTCGTGTTGGAATGATGAAGGGTGCCAACCGAGTAGGCCTGGCGATGCGTGATGACATGGCAGACATCGGTTCGCTGGAAAATGAGGGCCATAATAGGGGTCCATCTCGGGTCTTTGGGTTACTCCCTCGATTTCTTGATCCTTCAGAGGAGCTGAAATGGCAAGCGAGCCCGCCGGGAAGAAGAAAACACCCGACCGGTGCGGGCCCATTCCACCACCACCACCGCCACCTCCATCCTCAAGCTCTGGAGATTCCTCCTTGCACTGCTATCGTTTCTCACACGACGTTGTTTTGCATCGAAAGATCTCTCTCCCGAAAATTTCTCTGGCACAAGCCCTGAATACTAATGGAGGATCGAATATGTTAATAGATAAGATTTCCTCAACCGCACGAGGAAATCTCGGTAGACAGTTGAGGAAAATCTTCTCTTCTTCCTTTCTTCTTATGTATAAATAAGGTTTTGTCAAGCTACATTCAATGTATTCTTACTTTTACAATTCAATTCAACGTGGTATCAGAGCCCTTGCATTAAGCAAAAGCTTTTTCTTTCCGCTGTCCAGCGACAGCGTCGACACCCCCGGCCGCCTTTTCCTCCGGCCACCTCCTCCTCCTCTCGCTGCTACGGCAGGATATCCTCTCGCTCCTCCGCCTCCTCCTCCGGTGTCTCTTGTCGATCCGGGCCTCCACCAAGTAGAGGTACACGACGTTCATCCAGCAGGCGGAGCACCATCGTCCCCACCCCGATAGAGAGCAGGACGACCCCGACCGCCAACCCTACCTTTATGTGGATCCACATCCGTCGCATCTGCGAGATCGCCACCCAGCGACCGCAGCAAGCCTCGGCGTCGTCGTCCACCACCGGCGCCAGGCTTCTTTCTGGCGAAGCGAACACTCTTCGCCTCGGCGCCTTTTTCGACAACCGGCCCCTTCTTCGTGCGGATCTCAGCATCCGCCGCGATCTGCGCGAGATCGCCACCCAAATGATCGCGGCAGAGCCCTCGGCGGTGTCGTCCACCACCGATGCCGGCCCCTTTCTTCGAAGCGAGCACTCTCGCCTCGGCAATGCCGCATGAGATAGCCTCGCCAACACCGCCCAAAGCAGCTTCCACCAAGGCAGGTGAGGGGCAACGTAGGGCAAAGCGGCCGTCCCAAAGATCCGGAGGATCCGCGAGAGACGATGCGGGAACTCGAAGATGACTGCTTCACCTTCTACTTGCGATCCTCGCGTTCTTTTTCTCCTTCCCCCTCTCCACCACTACCGCTACTAGCGACCATTGACGCTGTCGCTTCTTCAAACCGTCGCAGCGAGCATGCAGTGTGACGCAAACAGGACAGCACCATTGATCTCCTCTGCCACTGAACTCCACCAAACGGTGCGATCTGCACCGGTTGAGTCTTCGACGCCTATTCTGCACAAAGCAAATTGGGCGGAGTGACAGCGGTTTCCTTCTCCTTATGACCCATCGAAGCCGACGCCATCGTATCATCAAATGGCTTCATCATCTACTTCCAATACTCCAGTCATTGTCCCTGTAGGGAGCAATAGCAGTTGTCAACCTCCAAGCCTCATCACTATCAATGCTGCGGCACTCATTCCTTTCAAGTTATCCAAAAGTAGAAATTATGCATCTTGGCGTGCCCAAATTTCTAATCTTCTATTTGGATATGACCTTATAGGTTACATCGACGGCTCTCTCCATTGTCTGCCTGCAGTGCTCAACAGCCCAGGAGGATCTAGTCCAATACTAAATCCTGCTCACAAACTGTGGTTACGTCAAGACCATCTCATCCTCCAAGCCATTCAAGCCTCTGTCGCTGGGTCCGTCGCCCCACTAATATCTTCATGTATGACTGCTGCAGAAGCATGGTCCAAGTTGCAAACAACATTGGCAAATCGCTCGTATACTCACATGCTCGAACTCTTATCCAATCTGATGAAAGTGAAACAAGAGGGAAGTACTATTGTTAATTAGTTACAAAATATCAAAGTGATCATCGATGACTTAACTTTGATAGGTCATTCCCTCAGTGAAGAAGAAGTCCTTGTTCATACCCTTAATGGCCTAGGGGATGAATATAAAGAATTGGTAGCCGCAATTCGAGCACGTGACTCTCCAATATCATTTGAAGAACTTTATGACAAGTTGATTGACTATGAGACATATTTGAAGCGCGACGATAGGCTGCCCGGACCAACTATCACAGCTCAAGTCAGTCATAAATCCAAGAGGAAGAGCAACCAATACAATAAGCACGTCAATCAAGGTCCGACAAAGCTGCCTCCTGACCCTATGGGTTCCACACCAAACCCCTCTCATCCACATTATCAACACTTTCATCCTCATCGTCAAGGTGATATCCTCTATAATCATCAGCACTTGCATCCTGACCTCAGTGGCCATCGCCGAATCATCTGTCAGTTGTGTGATAAGATTGGACACTCCGCGAAAGTCTGTCGCTCTCGACCTCGACTTCCTGCTCCAACACAGTGGCCTCAAGCCAATCTCACAACTACTCCGACGACTAGTCAACCCAATTAGATTGTGGACTCTGGTGCATCACATCACATCACCTCCGATCTTCAGAACTTGTCTGTCCACAATAACTATGGCGACGATGAAGATGTTATCATCGGTGATGGTAAAGGACTCCCTATCACTCATACTGGTTCCACAATGCTCAATTCACTCACCACAACATTCACACTTGATGATGTTTTGTGTGCACCCCATATCAAAAGAAACCTTATTTTTGTCTCTCAATTCTGCAAGCAAAATAACACCTCCATTGAATTTTTTTCTGACTCCTTTCTTATCAAGGATTTGACCACGGGGGCATCCTTAGTCCAAAGCCAGAACAAAGATAACATTTATGAGTGGCCATCTGCTTCGCAAATAACCCACCCCACTGTTCACTCCTCAATTGCTGCTCTAGTTGATGTGTGGCATCGACGTCTTAGTCATCCCTCATCTCTTATTCAGCAAAAGTTACTTTCACATTATTCACTTTCTACCTCTACTAGCAACATTTTAACTTATTGTGATGCTTAACATTTTAACATTTTAACATTTTAACTTATTGTCGTAGCAATAAAAGTCATAGACTACCTTTTGGCACATCTTCTATATCTTGTTCTAAACCTTTTTGAAATCATTTATACTGATGTTTGGGGTCCTGCCCCAATCCTTTCTTTTGATAAGTTTCGTTTTTATGTTATTTTTGTTGACTATTTTACTAAGTACACATGGTTATATCCCCTCCGTCATAAATTTGAAGTTTCAACTATCTTTACCAACTTTAGAAAGTTGGTCGAGAATTTCTTTCAGTCTTCCATTAAAACAGTTTACTTTGATGGCGGAGGTGAATATCAAGCCCTCGCATCCTGTCTTGCAGCCTGTGGTATACAACACCTCAAGTCACCTCCTCATACTCCCCAATTAGTTGGTTCTGCTAAGCGCAAACATCAACATATAGTTGAAACTGGGCTCACACTTCTACATCAGGCCTCATTGCCATCACCTTTTTGGACAGCGGCCTTTCAAACCGCTGTCTATCTCATTAATCGTATGCTTACTCCAGTCTTACAATACAAGTTACCATTTGAGAAACTATTCCACAAGCCTCCAAACTTTCACAAACTCAAAGTCTTTGGTTGTCTATGTTATCCGTGGCTACGTCCTTATGCCTCACACAAGCTTACACCACAATCTAAGCCCTGCATTTTTATTGGATACTCTCTTAAATATAATGCTTTTCGATGCTACGAGCCACAAACCCAAAAAGTCTTTTTGTCACGTCACGTTATTTTTGTGGAGTCTTCTTTTCCTTTTCAAAATTATGAGTACTCTACCATGCAAGCTACTCCGACAAACACACATCACTGGAGCATCTCCTCAACCCCGTCACATGAACCTCCCACAACACCATCCAATCCTAACCCTCCTAGTCAGTACACTCCTCCTGTTCAACACCTCCTCCCTACCCCTCCAATCCCCTCTTCACAAGTTTCTCCTATGAATGAAACAATACCCTCAGCTACATCATCCGATGCTATTGAAGTACAGCAGACTAGTCCACTTGATCTCGATGACTCACCACCGACTATGCCAACAACTCAACCTACCACTTCCGTAGCTCCTAGCCATCATATGATAACACGCTCCAAAAGTGGTATTGTTAAACCACGTCAAGTTCTTGATCTACATGTCATAACAAACTCTTCCCTTGAAGCTAGTGAACCCACCACAATTAATCAAGCGCAAAAATCTCCACACTAGCGTAAAGCAATATGTGAAGAATATGATGCTCTTCTTCATAACTCTACATGGACCCTAGTTCCCTCTTCTCATACACAAAACATCATCGGGTGTAAATGGGTCTTTCGAATTAAGCGGAACCCAGATGGATCTATTGCTAGATATAAAGCACGTCTAGTTGCCAAAGGGTTTCATCAACGACCTGGTGTTGACTTCACAGAGACATTCAGCCCAGTTGTCAAACCAACAATAATACGGCTTATCTTGAGCTTTGCTATCTCAAAAGGCTGGCATATACGACAATTGGATGTTAACAATGCCTTTTTACAGGGGACTCTAACTGAAGATGTTTTTATGCAGCAACCCCCCTGGCTTTGTTCATCCACAATATCCAAGGCATGTCTACAAGCTACAAAAGGTTATTTATGGACTTCGTCAAGCTCCAAGAGCCTGGTATAATGAACTTAGCACATTTTTAACATCAATAGGTTTCCTCAATTCCAAATCTGATACCTCGTTATTCCTACGACAACATCATGAAAACACTATATATCTTCTGGTGTATGTAGATGATATTGTTGTCACAGGAAATAATCTTTTGGAAATCCAGGCATTCTTAAAGCAACTAGCTATTCGATTCTCTCTCAAAGATCTAGGTACCTTGAGCTACTTTCTAGGAGTGGAAGCTACATTCACCTCTTCAGGTCTTTTTCTATCACAGAGAAAGTATATTCAAGATTTATTATCAAAGACAAATATGCAGGATGCTAAAGAGGTTGCCACTTCCCTCTCTACTAGTGAGTCACTGAAACTTTGTGATGGAAGTCCTGCTACGGACTCTACTCAATACCGGCAAGTACTTGGCTCCTTACAATACTTGGCTCTCACACGTCCAGACATTTCGTTTGCAGTCAATAAATTGTCACAATTCATGCATCGACCATCTACAATACATTGGTCTGCGGTCAAACGAATTTTGCGATATCTTAAGGAGACTCTAAATCATGGCCTCTTTCTCTACAAACACACCCCGCTTCAACTTCATGCCTTTGCTGATGTTGATTGGACAGGAAATTATGATGATAGAACGTCCACGTCTGGGCATATTATATTACTTGGAGCTAATCCAATCAGTTGGAGTTCTAAGAAACAAAAGACAGTTGCCCGATCCACAACTGAAGCTGAATACCGTGCCATCGCCATGGCTACTACTGAAATAAATTGGATCACAAATCTGCTCAAGGAATTCAACGTCAACTCTACCTGTCCTCCTACAATATACTGCGATAATATTGGAGCTACCTATTTATGTGTCAATCCAGTATTTCACTCACGCATGAAGCATATTGTCATTGACTTCCACTTCGTACGAGATCAAGTTGTCAGACATCAACTACGTGTTTCTCACGTACATACGGCTGATCAACTAGCAGACTCACTTACGAAGTCTCTCGCTCGTAAATTATTTTCATTATATCGGTCCAAGATCAGTGTCCTTGACAGAAGCACGATCTTACGGGGGCATGTTAATAGATAAGATTTCCTCAACCGCACGAGGAAATCTCGATAGACAGTTGAGGAAAATCCTCTCTTCTTTCTTTCTTCCTATGTATTCTTACTTTTACAATTCAGTTCAACAGAATAATCAAGTATCAATAGACTGTTTGTTAATCTCATTTCTTTGAAAGCTTACCACTCTTCCTCTCTAATCAAAACATTCAATAGCTTGCAATCATCAAGTGTCTGATCTCACGCCAACCATACATATAACAAACCAAAAAGACCTTACATCTAAACAAATTCGAGAAACCTTCCTCAGGCTTGAGTTCCTGATAGAACCCCAAGAGAAACAAGACATACTCACCATCGCTGAAGCGAAAAACCTAGTAATTTAGTCAATTTTTCTTTACAAGCACTTCAAGAGAGAGAATTTTTGTGGAGATTCGTAATGGAAGTAGCCGCCTACATAACAACATCAGCTATGCATATCTTCACCTTGCAACTGCCGAAATGATCCTGCCCTTCACCTAGAAGAAGAGAATGGGGTTGAAACTTGGAATGTATCGTTTTTCTTTCAGATTCCCCGTACTGCTTTACTGCAAAAAATTAGCCAAGACCTCGAAGGGAACAATAAGCTGGAAAAGGTACTTACATGTTATAGTTCCATATCCACGGAATAAGGTAGCGTTGAGAACTGTGGCATGTCATTCCATGCTGGGATTCCGTTCCAATAGCTTATGTTGATGTTGGTGCTACTCTTGTCGCCACTGTTGCCGTCGACGTTGCCGATGCTGTTGATACTTATTGTGTTCGAAGTCGGCATGGTGTAATTGGAATTCTCCGGCAACCATGCCATCGAACTATTAGTCCCGGTAGCAACGCATGGATTTCCGGATTCGCTGCAGCCGCAAAATTCATCTGTAGTTGGGTCTGCTACCTCGAAAGATATAAATTCCCGTTGGATCTCCAGTTGGCTACTGCTCTGTTTATGAGCTTCCCCTTTGATGATCATAGCCAGCCTCTGCTGCTGAAGCTTCCAATGGAGGTCCTGGTTGATGGAGCTCAGGAACTCGATGGAAGATACGATGCTGCTGCCGCTAGCAGCAGAGGATATAGATGCACCTTTGGTCTCATTATACAGTACCCCTGCAGTAGAGATTGGGTAATTGAAGCTCGCCGGGGTGGTAGCGTTAGAAGAGAGCGCTGCATCGCGTGAGATGTCGACAAAGTTGATGAATTGGTTGCTGTTGAAGACCGTGGATGTAGCCGGATCATGGAGCCCTGCGGCGGCGGGCAGACCTATTTGGAAGTCCATGGCCACCGAAGAGGGAAGTCCATTGAGAAATTTGAGGCTGCTGCCTGTTTCGGGGAACCCAGAGAGGGGAGCCGCCGGAAGGCGCGACGAGGCCGAGGATTTGGATTTCTTGTTCTTGCGGGAGCCGCCGCCCATGGGCACGTTCCGGAGCGCGCCACCTTTGGTCCAGTACCTTCGGCAGGTCTTGCAGAAGTGCCTTGGTTGGGAGAGGCTGTAGTTGTTGTAGTAGCAGAACTTGGTGTTGGGGGAGTCGCATCGGGGGCACTTGAGCCCTTGCTGTCTCGGATTCAGTGCTGTGGCGGTGGCAATGCTCTTGCGGCTTTGCAGATCATCAGCCATTATCGTGTCCGCGGTGGTAACGGAAGGAGAAAGGCCTCTGTACATGGGGAAGAGGACAATGGATGGTTTCGTTAGTTTTCCTGCGGTGGAGGTAAAGTGGAGGCCCTATTCAATACCTTCATGCATACATGGGATTTATAGGTAAAGGAAGGTTTGCTTGATGCTTGTGATTGTCATCAAGTGGAAGAGGGGAAACTGGTCACGCAAGCAGACCGGAGGATGGCCTGGAGTTGCTGAGATGAACACGAACTCTTTATCGAGATTCAGAGAGAGAGAGAGACAGAGAGAGAGAGAGAGAAGCTGCAGAAGAGAGAAAGGATCTTAGCAAAAGATGTGCAAGCACAGAGTAGGAAGGGAGAGCGGTGAGGGACCAAGGAGAGAAATATTGGAGGCACACCTGACAAGCTGTGGAACAAGAATCCGTGGAACCCTCTTCTTTTTGCACGAAGCTAATTTAAAATCGTGGCAATAACATTTTATCTCCCGCCACGAGTGATGCAAGTCGAAGCAAAGAGACAACATATTCACCCAGCAAAAATGACAGACCTAATTAACCTGCGATTTAGTGTCTCCCATGGAACAAAAAAAGCTAGCGTTGGCCTATATTCGCGCACTCCCAGTGGAGGAGCCAGAAAGACAGGAGCAGACTGGTATACACGAAGCAAGCAATGACAGTTACCCCCCATGCATGCATGGGTGCGTGCCCAGTAATAAAGCATCTGTCAGGCTTGATAAAGGTGAGTTCTGAATCCTGCCCTGCCACAGCCAATTATAGCAGTACTGCAGGCTGCTTTGTCCTCGGAGAACAGAAGCCTTCGTCTCCACCGTTCTCACGCACTCACCTTTGCACAACACATTCCGTCCCAGGAAAAGACTTGAGACCATTAGATATGGAGCACCCCTTCTGTCTTCTATCTACATGCATGTCAGCAACGTAAGATCAACTCTTGGCCTCTTAAGATGCTCCTCCATTTTCTTTTGGAATTTTTATGGAGCTACAACTACAGCAGGCGACAGGCAGCAGGTAGGACGGGCCGAGGGGTGGCAGGCTATGAAAGGGTAGGGGGCACTTCAGCTCTCAATCCAAGGAGGAGGTACCCTTGCTACTCCAACGAGGAGTGACGGAGCGGTGACGGAGGCTTCGCCGCACAGCATCAGGGCTCAAGTGAAGAGGCTGTTTCCAGAAGCGACAGCGTCCCTGATTCGATCTACAGCGCCATTGGCGTTTTATGAATCATCCACGATGGTGACCCACGCTGGGTTCGGCATTCTGGGTTTTACGGTTCCCGTGGAGAGGGGACATGGTAGAGAAGATGCAATGCAGGGACGCATGCACACTGCATTACCCGAGGATTCTGGTGTTCTACAGCTAAGAACAGATGGAAGCAGTCATCGCCGAGACGGCTCGTGACAGCAGCTAGAGGCCGGATTCCCGTGCTTGGAGAGCCGGAGCTCCAACTCATGCCCAACAGGCTCATCTTCCCCTCGCACCAAAGTAATCCACCGATCGTGCTTCTTATGATGCTGGCGCATGCACATGCCCAGCAGAAGAAAAGAGAAGCTTCTGCCATTAAGTCTTGCAGACTTAATGCAATCGGGGAATACGCGACGCGAGTCGGTCACACAGGATAAGGCTGCTGCAAGGGCAGGAACTGGTCTCTGACAGCGATAGTAAAGATACATAGGACTGACAACCTCCTACTGGATCCACTTGGCTAGCTGACCCAGGAATCGGGATTCAGGTCGATGAACTGCTCGAGCGTGGGTGGTATCCACCATCGATCTCAGAATTGTTTATGATCTGGAGTTTGCCCCCGAGGTCAATTTCAATTGTGGCGTTGATGTCAGATTAGCGAGTCGACCTAATCTTTGTTTTGCTCTGTCAAGCATCACGTCGGATAGGGAATCGGACGGTAGAATCCTCCTTCCCACGCTTAACTTACTTGGTTATAAGTTCAGCTTGTCCAACGAATGCTCAGTCGATGCATGCGAAACGCAATCTGGTCACCTCTTTTCTCTGTCATCTGGTTTGGGATTGGTTACTCGAACCAAGTACGTGGACATGATCTTTATTAAGCATGCAACCCAAATATAATCCACAGCGGAGTTCCACTTGAAATAAACACTGCAGGAGTGGGAGGGGGGGGTTGGTCCCCAACACTTGTTGGGTCAAACTTGTTGACTTGACCGAGTCAAAGCATGGATGGCAGCCTTGCGCATTTATTACTCACAGTGAGGCGGTACCATGTCAGGGATGGATGGAGAACAGCGAATGGAGAGACAGATTGGATACCCAATAATTTCAACACAGATACTAAAAAATCCTTGTTGAATACGATCGATTTAAACTCCTTCCCTTGAGGATTTTTTAGCTGAATGGATCTCACCGGCTAGAACAGGGGGTTAACACCTTGACAAGAACTTTCCCAGCAAGTCGTAGGCTCTTGTTGCAGCATTGGAACTTTACTAATAAGGTCAGTAAGGAGTTATTTTTGTTAAGAATTGATTCTGATATAGATGGTTATCTAAATATTCATGATCTAGATAGTTAGGGTGGTTTCAATAATTAACTCTATCATGAGTGATATGATGGAGAATGGTTGTTACCACTAGGTCCTATAAATAGGATCATAGTTCATGAAGTAAATATAGAGTGGGCATTTGGAAAAATAATTGTAAGTATTCAATATCGTTCCTCTTGTTTATAATACTACATCGGTTTACTAGATTAAAAGTATTCTCTCTTGATTGCATCGTTGTATTCTGTTTTTATTATTTTCTTGCTCCTCCAATCCCAACATTTATGGTATCAGAGCCTTGTTTCAATCTAAACTGGGCATTATGACTTTTAATGGTAATTCCATATCTCAACCCCTTATTTCCATCTTCTCGGGCAAAAGCTATGAATTTTGAAGTATCAAGATGAAGACTCTATTCAAGTCTCAAGATCTTTGGGACTTAATAAAGAATAGATATACAGATCCAGATGAAGAAACCAAACTGAGGGAGAATAGAAAGGACTCAAAGGCATTGTTCTTCATTCAATAAAGCTATACATGAGATAATATTATCAAGAATTGCAGTAGCGACAACCTCAAAACAAGCTTGGTTGATACTTCAAAACAAATTTCAAAGCTCATAAAGAGTGATTACAGTAAAGCTTCAAACCCTTCGTCATGAGTTTGAAATTTTGTTCATGAAAAGCAATGAATCGGTACAAGATTTTCTTTCTCGAGTGATTAAAATTGTTAGTCAAATGAAATCTTATGGTGAACATCTTCATGATCATATAATTGTTACAAAAGTTTTGAGAAGTTTAACTTCAAAATTTGATCATGTTATTGCTGCAATTAAGGAATCAAAAGATCTATTTACATATTCATTTAATGAACTAATGGGTTCCTTGTAAGCATACGAAACAAGGTTGAACAGGTCATTTGAGAAAAGTGAAAAAAAGCATTTCAGATTAAGGGAGAGTCTTCTACTTCAAAAGAAGACAAAAATTCAACAGGAAGAGGACGTGACAGAAGAGGATTTCATGACAGAGGAGGATTTCGTGGTAGAGGAAATCGAAGAGGAAAAGGACACTTTGATGGGCATGTTGAACAAAAGCAATCAAACTATGATAAAAAAAACTATAAGAATATAATTCAATGCCATTATTGTAAAAAGTTTGGTCACATAAAAACAGATTGCTGAAAAAGAGAAAAACAATCAAGCTATGTGGAGGAAAATGAAGACAATAGTAAGTTGTTTATGACTCATGATATCTCAAATGATATTTGATTTTTGGATAGTAGATGTTTTAATCATATGTCAGGCATAAGATCAATATTTAGAGATATTGATGAAACTCATAAGTTGAATGTTAGACTTGGAGATAACAAGCAAATCTAAGTGGAAGGAAAAGGAACAATTGAGGTGAAAACAAGTCAAGGAATGGTAAAATACCCTGATAATGTTTTCTTTGTTCCTAGTTTATCACATAACTTGTTGAGTGTTGAACAACTTATAGATCATGGATATTCAGTTATATTTGATGATGGTTCATGCACCATTAAAGATAAAAAAGCTGGTTTGATTATGGTAAAGGTTTGCATGACGCAAAATAAGATGTTTCCACTTGATGTTTCAAATATTGAAAAGCATGCTCTAGTTGCAACTCAAAAGAATGAGTCTAATTTGTAGCATTTAAGATATGGACACCTTAACATTAAGGGCTTAAGACTGTTAAAGCAAAAAGAAATGGTTTTTGGATTACCCAAAATTAGTACACTTGATATATGTGAAGGATGCATTTATGACAAACAAAGTAAAAAATCATTTTCTGTTGGAGAAGCATGGAGAGCATCTGATTGTCTTGAATTAATTCATGCTGATTTATGTGGACCTATGAATACAAAATCGTTTAGTGGAAGTCAATATTTTTTATTATTTACTGATAATTATAGTCGCATAAGTTGGGTATATTTTTTAGAAATAAAGTTTGAAATATTTGATAATTTTTAAAAATTCAAGGCACTTATAGAAAGGCAAAGTGGTAGATGTATAAAGACACTTCGGACAGATAGAGGTGGTGAATTTCTATCTAATGAGTTTAATTCTTTTTGTAAAGAAAATGGTATTCACAGAGAATTGATAGCACCTTATACACCGGAACAAAATAGTGTAGCTGAACGTAAAAGTCGAACTGTCATTGAAATGGTAAGAAGCTTGCTTAAAGGAAAGCATCTTCCAAATCAATTTTGGGCAGAAGCAATTGCAACAGTAGTTTATTTATTGAATATTTCACCAACTAAAGCTGTTATGAATCGAACTCCCTTTGAGGCTTGGTATGGTATAAAACCAAGTGTAAACCATCTAAGAATTTTTGGTAGTATTGCTTATGCTTTGGTGAATTTACAAGCTTGATGAAAAATCTGAAAAATATATTTTCATTGGTTATTCCTTACAATCCAAAGCATATCGTTTGTATAATCCTGTTAGTGGCAAAGTTATTATTAACAGAAATGTTGTGTTTGATGAAAGGGCAAGTTGGAATTGAGAGTCAAAAGAAGGTGAAACACAAACTCAGATTCCGATAGAAGTAGACACTCCACAGAATCAAGTAACAGATCCTGCTCTAACAAATTCATCGTCAACCTCACCCAGTAGCAGTTCAAATTTTGATTCCTCATATGAATCCCCTCTAGAAAAATTTAAATCACTAACAGAAATTTATGATTCAACATTTACTTTATTTATTTTAGATCCTACAACTTTTGAGGAAGCAATTGAAAAAAAGAAATGGAGAAAAGAAATGAAGGAGAAAATCAAGTCAATTGAGAAGAATGAAACCTGGGAGCTAATGAATCTACCAAAGGAAATGAAAACAACGGAAATATTTTGTGACAATAAAGCTACAATTGTAATGACAAAAAATCTAACATTTCATGGAAGAACGAAGCATATAGAGATATGCTATCATTTCATCCGTGATCTTGTAACAAGTGGAGTCATAACAATGAAGTATTGTGGCACAGATGAACAAGTTACGGATATACTCACCAAGTCGTTTCCAATTCAAAAACATATTTATTTTATGTCTCAATTTGGTGTGTGTAACTATGAATCAAGGGAGAGTGTTAAGAATTGATTCACAGTAGTTATCTAGATATTTATCATGATCTAGGTAGTTATCTAAATATTCATCATGATCTAGATGGTTAGGATAGTTTCAATAACTAACTCTATCATGGGTGATATGATGGAAAATGGTTGTTACCACTAGGTCCTATAAATAGGACCAAAGCTCATGAAACAAGTAGATAGAGAGTTAGCATTTGGGAAAATAATTATAAGTGTTTATTATCGTTCTTTTTATTTATAATACTACATCGGTTTACTAGATTGAAAGTATTATCTCTTGATTGCATCGTAGTATTCTATTTTTATTGTTCTCTTAACCCTCCAATCCCAATAATTTTATCTTTTATCTAATAGATTTGCAACGAAATGCTATTGCAGCTGGATGCAACACTCACAGGTTGAAGAGTAGCATTTGGAGAAACCCAAACTCCTTTTGTGATAGCTGGGACAACACCCGCAGTTCACTGACCTGCATAAGGGGGAGGACGACCTCAGAGTTTAAGGTGGAACCAAGCTTGTGCTTGTCACGGATCAGAAAGCTCGATTAGTTAGGCAAAACCTAACACTTAAGTGTTGCCCACAGCACCGCTATCTCCATGATATAAACGCAGACGGGACCACTGAACTCTGAAAGAGAAGTCGCCATGCTCGCTTCTCATCATCAGAACGTGAAGCTTATCGAGTTGCTCCCTCTCCCTTTTGTTCGATCTCATTTGTGAAAAGAATTCCCTTCCATGTGAAGACCACAGTGGTTTGGGCACACACTGCTTTCCTGCGAGATGTCCGTCGCGAGTGGGCTGATCTCGTTGATGTGTTCCCCCACAGGGTTTGGTCAATGCCTGGCTCACAAATCCCCGTCACTTCTGGTGTCTTTCACCCGGCAGGTGCACGTCAGGGCTGGTAAAGTGGTCGTACTTAACGTTGTTGATGGAATTCATGCCCTTGTAAACAACACTAATTGAATTCAAGATCATGTTTTCCTTTTTATAGAGTTACCTTCCGAGAATTGAGCATTCTATTTCTCTCTCCGCTATTCAGTTAACTCATCTTCTTAGAATAGATTCTGGCACAAGTGTTTAACGCATCTGAGGATCGCACCTTCATGTGAGATTCAATGGTTAAAATAAGGTTCTTCTGTTCTTTCCTCTCCACGAAGATGCTGCAAACACTGCTCTCCCAGTTCCTACGGAGCCATTGCATTCGATGCATCTCGCTATCTGCAGCACGCCGTCTTCGATGAGCTTTCAGGAACCCATGCGAAAGGCGTCGACGAACCTCCTCAGCCTCTCAAACGTCTCTATTAAGCACATCAACGACATCCATTTTTTTGTGTGAACTACTTGTTTGGCATTTCATAGTAATCCATGAAAATGTTCAAAACAGAGGAGGAGGGATGGCTTATCCGAGCAGATACAATGGAAAAACAGCATTATTTTCATATGGATCCAAGGAAAAATAGGAGGACAAATGGAAATCTAGTTTTAGTAGCCCAAGCACGCCCATCTGCTCTTTTACTCGATGATACCTTCGAGTGAAAACGGAAAGTATCGCTTGAACTCGATATCTAGATGGAGTTGGATAAGGATAGGAATTAAGGTCGGTCGGTGCTTGAGACAAAATTAGAGGTCGAAGGACAAATGCCCGTACAGCCTCCGTTCGCAGACGGTGTATTTGATGGACGCCGTCGGAGGATCCGAAAAACACACTTACTAATTGCCATCCGAATAAAGTTGAAGCCAATACGTCGGCGACACGCCAACGGGCCATGACCTTGGCCCGACCACCGAGTCGTTTTCCGAAACATCGACTGCCGAAACAGTAGTGCGTTGCGCAGCCGAGATTCTCGGCTTGTGCGATCCCGTGTCTCAGCCGAGTCACCAATGGGCTATGAAAGTTCAGATCGCCCGCCGCGGCTCGCGATTGGTAGCCAATCAGAAGCCGTTCCTTTCCCTGTTTGATGGGTGGACCGGGACAGATGATTCTCGACTTTCGTTGCCCCTCTTTTATTCTTCTTCTTATCTTGCCTATAGAAATAGAATATAATACAACGGTGGTGGATTGGGTGCGCGTGGCGTCCGCGAGGGGCACCACATCACGTGACCCCTGTCGTGCCGCAGAGTCTGCCGAATTATTCACGTGCCGCAATGACGCGCTTGACCACATTCGCATGACTCACTCGCTCTCCGCCGTCGATCGAGGCCATCGCACGGCCGGGCATATAATATTAATATTTGTGCCTCCTGGTCCATTCGGTGGGTGCGCCACGACAAAGGCGGCGGCGTGGTCATCCGAATTACCAAATTGTCCTTCGCGGGCGGCTCACAGCGACCGGCCATCTTATGACACGGCTTTTAAAGGCCGCGTTTTGATCCATCCTCGAGGTCGAGGGTAGATCTGAAATTAACGTTGAAGGGCAAATTGGACATTTTGAAGGATGAGTTCTTAGGCACCTTCAATAAATACACCCTTGATTTCCCGCACTGGATTCAGCTAAAACCCTCGCCTTCTGATCCGTTCTGACCTCCGTATCTTTCGCTCTTCTGGTTTCTCCACCGTCCGCCAGTTGCGGAATTAGAGGAGGGGGAAAGGAAGGCGTCGCATCTTTTGCCTTTAGTTCGAAGCGAGACGATGGAATCCATGGCTTTACCTTTTCCACCGATGATATGCCGGTGGTAGATAGCGGCCCGGCGATGGATCCGACGGACGCCGCCGGCACCGCGGTGAGGCTGTCAGAGCATGTGGTTGTTATCAGGAAGACGATCCCGGCGAGCGAGGCCGCCGGTTGGAGGTGGCGGGACCGGAAGCGGCGTGTGGTGCGGATCCGCTTCGATGACGCGGACGCCACTGACTCTTCGTCCGGCGAGGACGCAGGGGTCGGAGGGCGGCGGAGGGTGAGGCGGCACGTGCACGAGGTCGGGATCGAGGTCGCGCCGGGCCGGCAGGCGGCCCCGAGGAAGCGGCAGGTCAAGGGGGCGGCGGGGGGCGAGAGGGCGAGGAGGTTCCGTGGCGTGCGGCGGCGGCCGTGGGGCCGGTGGGCGGCGGAGATCCGCGACCCGGGTCGGGGAAAGCGAGTGTGGCTCGGGACCTTCGACACCGCGGAGGAGGCGGCGGCGGTTTACGACACCGCCGCGGTGCGGTTAAGGGGCCCGAAGGCGGTGACCAACTTCTCCCCGACGTACGCCGCGCGGGCCGAGACCGACGGCGACGACGGCTGGGGGAAGGGGGACGGCGCCGACACGTGCGGCGAGTCCCGCTTCTCGCCGAGGTCGGTGCTCTGCTACCCGGAGGAGCGGGCGGCGCCGTTCGGCTGCCTCTGCTGCGGCGAGGCGGACGCCTTGGAGGCGCCGCCCTTTTGCTTGGCGGAGTTCTACTCCCCGAGGCGGCAGTTATGGGAAGTGGAGTTTGGGGAGTTGGACGCGGACGAGTTCTCGTAGCGGCAGCCGCGACGATCCGGAGAACGATGGATTGTAATTACAAGTATACATATACTAAATTATATTAAAATGACGAATTTACCCTTCGTCAATTAAAACTGTTTGCGGCGAGGAGTTGTAGTAACAGCAAGCATCCGAGGATTGCAATGTAATGTTGAGTCGAAATAGTCAGTGGGGACGAAAGCATTTTCTCGTTATTTTGGTAGGTGGATTGTAGAAGTCCGGAGAGATTTATAGTAGCTATTATTTGTGGCTTTGACTGCAGTGGCAATATTTTAATCTCACATCGTGTGCTATCATTCTACGTTTATGTCGTCAAAGGCGTTGGAGTGCCAAACCTTTATTTTGTTTTAATTTTCGCCACCAAATATTTCACATATGTATTTTTTTTTCTGCATATACATAATATAACTATAATTTATTTCTCAAAATATTGTTGTGCTGTTTGATGTATTGTTCCGACCAACATTTTGCCCGTCATACCACTTGGATGCTGCAGCGCAGCATTCTGCAAGAACTCGAAACTGTTTCCGGACCCCCATCAAAGATTCCTCGCTATCCAAGCAGCAGTCATCATCATTCCTGAGCATCATCACTTCGATCGGCATCTCAAGTAGACGATGAGCTGATCAAGCTTCCACTAATATGTTCGGCCCTTCAGCCCCGTGTCTTGCTCTCTTCCGTTTCTGGAACACCGATCCTCTCTCTCCCTCTCTTCCGCGGGTTTTCTCAGGTGAAATATTCAGAGCTCGGTGATCGTTGCTTCCTGCCCCCGAGCGGAAACGGTCATCTTCCCAGGTTACTTGTGAGGAGGGGATTGCCGGCGCGGTCTGTGTGCGTCGCGTCAACCGATCCACGGACCCACTCTTCTTCGTGAGGCCAGCGAGCACCGATGACAGCACAGTCGCGTACTGCACTCGCAGCGGCTAACAGTGTTCGGATCTTCTCCAATTCGAACGAAGATTGTGGCACGCGTCTTTCGATTGCGACAAATAAAAAGGGTCGATCGAGGGTTGGGATACGAGAATGGGAAGTTGGAGCGGATCGAAGGAGTCCGTGCCAGCAAATGCGGCAGCATCCACTGCAGAAATGAAGGGTGATGCGAGTCCACATCTTGCGTGCGTTAGTGGTATAATGTCCCGTTCCACAAGTTGCAAGGACTTATTTGCCGACAAGCAAATTAAACGTGAGTGAGTGACCTGATAACAACAGGGAAGTGCACGATTAATTGCGTCAGCCTCAGTGCAGAACATTATTCCACAATGACATCGATCATCCTTATCGTTGAACTTGATGGTTCTTCAATCTGTTTCCAGATAAATGACTAATTTTTACATTTAAGTTTTATTTTGCTCATCAGGAGTTTAAATATGCATCCCACCACAACTGCTCCGCCGGGAGTCGAAAGCAAGACCAGACCATTTGCTGGTGTTTCATTTCCTTGATGCCAACGAAGATAACGTAGAGAGAGAGAAGGCGGATCACCTCGGTGTCCAGCAGACGACAGTGACGCTTCCAATTACTTGCATATGGAGACAACTGTCATCGAAGACGTGTCCCCAAAGCTTCCTCCTCATCCTTTCTCTCTCTCTCTCTCTCTCTCTCTCTCAAAACCTGTGTATCATCATACCAGTATGTTATTTTATCCCTTCATCAACTGTTGCTCCGATCCGCACAAAGTCTTGCTATTTTCACCACCCGGTAAAGAGGTCAGTCAGTCTCTTTTGACCGATTCCTCTTCTCCGAGAATTGCAGGTCAACCACGGAAGTCGTACCAAATGCCGAATGGGGATTTCATGCCAGCATCGTCTATTCGAATTTGTCTCTTCGCTGCACCAGCGAACGAGACCGCAAAGAATCATCTGCTAAAAGCCAATCTTGTCACGCATTTCACCTGTATGGATGTATATAAAAGATTCGACTATCTGAGTGCGATGTATGCAAACAGTTCACAGCGGACGAGTATTTTGTCGGAACGAGTTAAGATGCCTGCAGTGGCTCGGACGTGAAATGCCGGTCGACAAACGCCTGTGCCCGTGTTTCTTCAAGCTCCACAAGAAACACAACGATCTACCGTTTGGCGACTCAGAAAAGAACCACCAGACTCGGTATTGCAGAGTGGAAAGTATACGTCAACATCTTTGCAGTGTAGAAGATATAACAACAGACGACATTGGCAAGACGCAGAAAGCTCCGCTTGAGCATAATGCCTCGAGAAGGAATTCTACTACGGTTTGTTGTTGCTGGCATTCGGTAGACTACTGTTTAGCTTGCAAATAAATGGACTGGACATCTACACAGCGTGAGAAGTGACCAGGCCGAGGCCTTTCACCGTCCGTCATACACGCCAAGCAGACCTTGCAATCAAGATTGGGTGCCATGTTGCTCTCGATTCCATCAATGAGTTACTCGTAGCATTGAGATGAACAGAAAGGGCTTATCATAAGTACCATGATACATGGCCCAAAATGCAATGGATTCAACACTTTTAATTGATGAGGGGGCAGTGATCAGCAAACATGAAGAAACAAATATGAAAAAACTACGCTGCTATGTTTAACCGACTAAAAGTTAATGAGTTCGAAAGAAATAGAAGATAGAAGCAGCCCTAGAAAAAAGATGGAAGATTAAACCTGGGATCTTCGGCAATCTTTCTGCTGCATATGCACTCAACAGAACTTCCAGTGATTGTTGCAATTCACACACGTCACGAATGTTGTCATTGGCTCATCGGCGCTTCGGGTTTGCATTTGATAGTATGTGGTCTTCCTCTGTCCACAGCGTCCGCATTTAAACTGATCAGTGGTAGCTTTAGGAGGCCCTCCTCGCTCACATTCAAATAAGGCCTTCTCTTTAATTTGCTCGTTTGCAAGTTTCCTCTTGTCGCTGGCCATCTCCTCGGGAGTCATGGCAATGAGCTTCTCAGGTTTCACATCTCCCACAAGAACTCTCCTTCGAAGATCGGTGTTGTTCCCATCCTTCAAGTTGAACATTATGGACCTGTATTTGAGCTTTTGAGAACCATTAGAACGTCCTAGTTTCTCAAACATCACCGACTCCACCATCACAGCAGCTCTAATGGGATCACATGTATCCACTTCATCCAGGATGTTCCTCACTTCATCTCTTTCATCTTCGCTGGTCTCACAAGAAACTTTGGAGAAAGCCTCGGCTAGAAGTTCCCGAACTTTGTCTCGCACAGGATCATTGCATTTGACCATTGTTGTCAGTTTAGGGGGACCAGCAGGTACCATAGATGGTTTCTTGGTAGTAGAAGCCTGGTGATCTCCCTTGGGTATCCTCTCAACATTGATAGCAAGCACGCCAGATTCATTGCTGCCATTATTCTCAACCTTGTTTCTTTCTGATTTTGAAATCTCAGCTTTCATGCTCTGGTCTCTATCTTTCTTATCAAACCTGTCACTTTCTGAAGTTGAAATTCCGTCCATGATGACTGGCCCAGACTTCGAAGTCCTGTTAACCTTGACAGTTTCTGTTCTCTCAGATTTTAATTTTTTTACGGAACTTTTATCATCAGAACTTCCATTTCTCTTGGAATTTGAAGTCTCTTGAATGACAACATTTTTCCAGAATTCTAACAAGGCGGAAGCCTCAACTTGAATCTTTGAATGGCAATGCTTCGTGAGATTGCGAAGCCGTTTGCCCACCTGCGGAACAGAAAAGCATGTTTAAGTCCAAGAAGGAAAAACAGCCAAATCTGATTATTTTTGAATGGGACAACTGTTAAAATATCTCTAAGAAAATAAGCAAAATGTATAAACATATCCTGCAGTGCCGAGGAAAAAAAAAAACTCAGCGATTCCACAAAGAGCGTACATAGAGTGTCAACAAGCCTTGTATAAGTCTTGAAGAGGTTTTTTATAGAGGGATTGAGTGAGAGAATATAAAGAGTATAATGTATACTTCACAAATAATGGAAAAGGGGAAAAAAAATAAAACGAATGAGAAGCCAAAAGGAAAATTAAGAAGAGAAAAGGTAAAAAATATGGAAAGAAGAGGGAAAAGAGAAAGGTAGACTACAAGTTGTACAGGGTCAAGAAGAGCAGATGGGCCAATATGAGCATGTGAATGACTTATCTTGGGCCCACTTGCTGGAAATACTTCAATATGTTTAATGTCTGCAAGCAGTAAGTATGAAGATTTCATTTGTAAAAAATACATCTTTGATACGAGTCTTCTGACAAAGAAAACGTTTGCTTCTTGGTTGCTATATGATGAAATATAGGATAGGCAACAAAAAAAGGTCTAAACTAAGAAAATAAAAGAGAGCATAATAGCTCAGGATCAACCATATTATTATTCCCGTTGGCAATGCAGATATATAGTAGGATTAGCTACGACAATCAGTCATAAAGAACAAGATTTCTCAAGAGATTCATGAAATGTGGTCTAATTCTTTTATATATATATATATATATATATGCAAAATAAATAGAAAATAAAGCATTCCATGATTTGGTTGCAACTTAATAAATTAATGCCAAAATTTTATGCATAATTCAAAGGAAATAAAATACCAAAAATTATTAACAACAAAGGAAAGCATATTAATAATCTGAATTTGCAAAAAAAAATTATATTCAACAAAGCAAGCAGTAAAAAAATTAATAGAATAAAGGAAAATATACACAACAACTCATGTACAAAACTTTCAGCAAATGTCATAATAATAGGTCAAGTATGCAAACTATTATCTATCCGACAAGGGAAATGCTAACTGCGATTGAACAAGGACTACAACATACAGTAATACAATATCAGATTTCCATGGCATTTGGCAGTGAAAATAATCCTTTAATAAGCAATCATCAAACAACGAGCATTGATGTTGGAGTTGCTTTCTATAGCATCTAATAAACTCTTTTTAAAGAATACATATGCTATACAGCATGACATTTTAAAAGTTGATGTTAAGAACTATAGTAATAAACCAGAGGTTGAACAAATTATGACCTTTGATATTTTAAATCTGCACCTATAACTCTGATCAACTACAAACTAGTCCTAGAAATAAAGCACCATCCTCAAATTTAATTATCGATCATCATACAATTCATTACAGCAGCAGCTATCAATCACAACCTCAGATTTCTGAACTCTATATAACAGTAACATAAAATTTACCAAACATAACACCAAACCTGACTGACATAATAAACATAGATAGGAAGGGCATCACATTGCAGAACACCTAGTCCGTAGCAGCACCATGTATCTTTAAGCAAGTATTTAAATCTTAGCCCAAAAACCATTTCAATAACTAGATGGACATGTACAACACTGGTAATACCGACCTAAACGAGCAAATAGCAGTCAATACTAAATGGCACAATTTACTTTTGATTCTTGCCTTTGTGTTTTTATTACTTACCGAAGCCACATCATAAAGACCAGGATGAGGCTTCTTATGAGTTTCTAATTTGTTGGCCATGCCCATTACAATTACACTTATGCAACCACCTGAGGACTACCTTGGTGCATAATTGACCATAGCCTTGATTGAAACCTCAATCATATTTATTCTTAGGTATTTAAATGTCCTGATCATGCACAGTCATGAGCATATGAACATCGATGCAGATGTTGCTTAAATTGACCATAGCCTTGATTGAAACATCAATCATATTGAAGGTGCCTACATGCCAACATTTAGATCGAATTCATGTTATCCATTTGATATGACATCGATGAAGATGTTGCTCAAAGCTAATACCACTCAAAGAAACTTCTAGAAATGAACTCAATTAAAAAAAAGAAAGCTAAATCTAAGCATAACTTAAATGAGAAACATCCAGGTAGCTCCATAGTCAATCGTTAATTGCAGAATTGAGCCAGCATTTATTTACCATGGTAGCAGGAAACACTGATCATCGTTCAACCATGATAGCATTTATTCCTCCTCAACTCAATGAATGTTTGTCATAAGTATTCCTAGAAATGCCATTGCTATCGGTTGTCTTACCGTAAGACATAATAATCCTGAAGTATAATTCACTACCTATATTGACTCTATCATCAAAAGTGGCAATGTATTCCACAAGAGAAAGTTCATCTTGTTTCTATGTTTACAACCCAAAGGAAAGTGACCTATATGGTTAACTATAGAGCAAACCATTGGCATGTATATGGCTTTGGAATCTCTACCATATAAGTTTTATATTACAGGTTGTACAGTGAAACTTTTACTCCTCGCTGAACTTGATATCTAATATATCCAGTAAAGAGCAACTGCAGTGCAAGTTATAGTAAGTCAATTTAGCATCAATGAAATTCTTACTCCACACAGTTTTGAGAATTGTTCTTTGGCTGGTGCTATTATATATAGGAAAATACTATCTACAGTATGTTGTTTTCCATCATCTATTTATATTTGTTTCCGAGACTATAATATTGTTATTCTTTTGTCATCTTCTTGTTTATGCGTTTGCTTGTGGTTTACTTCTAGCTATACACTAACATTGTATTTGCAGGCCTGCATCTGTAGAAATACCACCTCTGATGACAAATTCAGTGCCTGAAGATCTAAAAAATCAAAATTGAATAAGAAAGTCAGGTTCCCAACCACTTAATGAATCTGTAAAGACTTCCATACCGCTAAAGATGAGCACAACAAGGCAAGTATTGCGACGAATAAAAGACCTGTTATGGGTATTGAATGTGACGTGACGCCGGCTCCTGTGGACCCTGCCTCTACGACGTCATAGCCCCTTCTGCTTCCCGCTGTGACCAAGCCGTGGTCAGATGCCCAGCGTAGCAAAATGCGACGTGATGCTAGCCTCCGGGACTTCACCCGATGACGTTTTCCATCAGCCTCGTTCTGAGCCAACCCTCAGGTCCACGCCGGGTCAATCACGGCCCCTGCAAAGTCAGTCCGTATTCCATCCTCGACGCGACAGACCCCTCATTCGCCTATCTCAATATAAGCCAGGGAGGAAGGTGAAAAAAAGAAAAGGGGCCTGCAACACTAGACCGGGATCATTCTCTAATTATCTACTTATCTTCCTCCGAAAGAATGTTGGGGCGTAGGGGTTTCGGGCGAGCTCCATCCGACCCGCCTGCAGCCACAGAGGCGACACTCGGCACCCTGGACCAAGGATCGCTGGGAAGAGCCGTGGCGGTCTCGAAGGCGAAAACTAACATTTAACCTCGGGACCACAACAGCCCGACTCCCTGGTCACGGTTTGTTTTCCAAAAATGCGCTAGAAGGAGGGCCATGTCGAGAGATCCCTTGGTCGAATCACCGGGCCGAGGAAATCCATCGAGGGCGAGGCTGCTTAGGCCTCCCTCCCCACCCGATCAGGGCGAGGACCCCACGTAACGACAGAGAGATATTGGCGTCTATTCACCCAGACTCCCCGCTTTGAGAATGTCCCCACCGCCTCTCCTCCCGTCACACGAAGCCTTCCAAGACCTGCCGAAGTCCGAAGCTATCGAGAGAGACCTGCAGCCGTTTCCCCTCCTTCCCAGTGATTCCCGGAGAACCAAGGGCCCGAACCATCCCTCCAGTGTTCGGGGGCGTCCATCTTCCTCGTCATTTCCGGTCTCAAGGAGTTCGACTCACCGAAACTCCACCCCGAGCAGGCGGTATCCTCGAATCGTCGGCTTCCTCCGCCCAACTCCGCTCGGCCGCCTTTGATGATGAATGCTTCCAAAAGTCAAAGGAGGAACAGAAAGAATCGTTGGGAGTCCCCATTTGTAGGTGACATCCGACTACCAGGCCCCCAAACTTCCGCCTCCCTTCCGTCGATCTCTACGATGGAGCTAGTGACCCGCGGACCACGTGGCGCCTTCGAGCCCAGATGTCTCTATACGGCACCTCGGGCATACGATGTGCGGGGCGTTCCACCACCCTGAAAGGTCCCGCCCGCACTGCTGATGCAGTATTAAGAGCGGGACGATCGCCTCTTTCGAAGCCTGAGACTTCGAGCTACAATTCCCCGGCATTCACACGCCCAAGCCGTCCATCGCCCTCCTCCTAGGGTTGAATCAAAAGGAGGACGAACCACTATCTCACTTCGTGTTCAGCGAGATCCCGATGCTCACCCTACACTCGCTAATGCTTCATGATGGGGCTGACCGAGATTCTCGCTGGTCCCTAGTGGAACGACCTCCCATCACAATAGCGGAAATGCTCCAACGCGAATCAATATGTCTGGGTAGAGACCTGGATGTCGAAGAAAGGAAGAACGCAAATGCGTCGAAGAATCCTCCCCTGACGGAGCGGCGCCGCCCAGACGATTCCCCCAAACCGAGACGCCAAGGTAGATCACCCCGACATCCCCATGTCGGGCTCTCGCCTGCATCCCGACGCAGTCTTCCTTCGATCAAAGAGAGGGGATGCTTAGGCCTCCCGCCCTATGACCAGCTCACGAATGTTGGCCGACCGCGCGCTCGCTTCCATCGATGCTATGAGTTAAAGCGGCGGATCGAGGATTGATGAGGGGCCATTTAGGCCTACCTCCAACAAGAAAAGGAGTCATCCCTACGCCCCGAAGCTTTTACGCACCTACGACGAATCACAGGGGCGACCTCCGGAGGAAATGGCAATGGCGTCGGCACGGAAAGCCTACGCCTGATTCGCTTCGAACGAGGAGACGTTAACATTCCCGAGGACTCGGGACAACCGGAGCATGACGACCAGCGTTGGTCGTCGTGGATAGCCAATGCGCAGGTAAGGAGAATCATGATCGTCATACAGCACTCGGCCGACATACTCTACTTCGGGCGCCTTCTGGTACGATGCCATGAGACCCTTACAAGCGGCACTCACCGGGTTCACGGGCGATTCAATCTCTCCGCGAGGGTTACCCAGAACGATTGGGGACTCGCCAGGACTAAAACGGTGATGACGACTTTCCCGGTGGTCGACCTCCCTCGGCGTACAATGCCATCCTAGGCCGACCTACCTCAACAAGATAAGAGCCTAATCTCCTTACCATCGAACTTTCCCCCCGCATGTTGGGGTCGGGAGGTTAGGGAGATCTCGATCATGAGCAAGAAAAGGAAACCGGAAGGACCCCACGATCCCCGCGAATCCAAGCAACGTCGGGCCGACTAGACCCGGTAGTTGAAGTCCCCACGCGAAAGCCAACCCGCCCAGAAGTCCGAGCTTGATGAACAAGAAGAGCCATGACTCAACCTCCTGAAAATGCCGAGCATCTTCGCACGGACCCCATGCGGCGATCCCAAGTATCTCAAAGATCATTTAAGCATCTCCGACGCCGCCGCTACAAAAACCCGACTCAATCCTGGAGCGCACGCCATGCAAGCGTGCGGGAAGAACTAAAGCGACTCTAGCTGCCGCCGTCGAAGAAGCCAAGTACCCACAAGCGGCTATCAAATGTAGTCCTGGTAAAAAGCCTAATGGAAGCCGGAGGATGTGTGTTGACTATACCGATCTTAACGTGCTCGTCCAAAGGATGCTATCCTTGCCAAGGATCGATCACGGTCGACTCAACCGCTGGCACGCCTGGGTTCGCCATGGACGCCTTCTCCGCTACAACCAAATCCGAATGGCCCCGAAGACCAGGAACACACCTTCTTCACTAATCGATGGCCTATTTTTATAAGGTTATGCCGTTTGGGTGAATGCCGGGCCACTTATCAAAGGATGGCAAGATGTTCGCTCATCGATAGGGCGAAACATGGAAGTATATGTCGACGACATGATCGTGAAGAGTCGGACGGGTCGACCATCTCGTACGACCGAGGGAAACTTTGCTACTCGAGAAGATATGGAATGCGCCTCGGCAACCCGCCAAGTGTGTCTTGGCGTGACGTCGGTCGATTCCTGTTCATCATACACGAAAGAGGAATCGATGCCAACCCGAAAAGATCCATGCAATTATCGACATGCGGCCCCCGACGGTCGAGAGCTCCAGTGCCTTAACGGAAGGATCGGCCTTTTAGCCCGATTTTTTTATCCCGATCGGGAGACAAAAGCCTCCCCTTCGCCGAGCCTTAAGGACCCAAGAACTTCCGGTGGACCGAGGAGTGCGAGGAAGCCTTCACACGCGTTGAAGCAAAGATTCGAGGCCTCACCTGTCCGCCCGAGGTACTCTATCTCTACCTAGCGGCCTAAAGAAGAAACCCCGAGGGGCAACTCCGGTTTACGCGATCCACGCCCTCACGAGGAGAGGAGCGCTATCCCCTATTGAAAGTTGGCGTCAGGTTCGCGGGCTTAAGCCGCGTCCTTACTTCAGGCCCACGCACTGAGGTAATGACTCGACCAACCACTTCGCCAAGTTTTATCTAGGTTTGACGCCTCTCAAATGGTCGGTAGAATCGTCCGAATTTGACCTACGTTATAAACCGAGGAAATCAAAGCACTTGGCCGACTTCATATCGAGCTAGCCCAACTAGAAATGCAAGATCCGAATCGGAACAAAAGGATTGGGTCCTCCGAGTCGACGGATCGTCCGGCCGAAGGGTGCCGGAGCCGGACTTATTTTGGAGGCTCTCGACGGACACACCTTGAACGCTCCCTCGTTTCAACTCGAGGCCACTAACAATGTGGCGGAATACGGCGCTTCGTCGGCCTCCTGGCTACTTAAATGCAATTAGGAGCTTCCACCTCCTTATCACTCACAACTCGTATTAACTCATGGAGAATATCGAGCTGAGATCCGAAAATGTCAAGATATTAAGGACCCAAACCGCTAATTTCTCCCGCTTTACCTTATCCGTAATCCCTTGCCGAGCAATATGCACTTGACTCCCGAGTCGAGGAGCTCCCCACCAAACTATAGCGACTACCGAGATGAACGAACGTTGGTTTCTCCGGCCACGTGGGCGAGGAGATGTTGAAATAAAACGCGAGGGCCCTTCCTACCGACGACACCGCAAAGGCGCCTCGCCGAACCAGGCCTGGTACGCGAGATCGGGAATCAACTCTGCTGAAGGTCATTCTCTCGCCCCTCTTACGATGCTTGATCCCGAGGAGGCCGAGGTAATCCTCGCCAGATGGCGGGATCTCGCGGGGAGCACACGGGCGGTCGGGCCTAGCCTTTGTGTCTAGTCTTACTTGTCGTGAGACAACCCCCTAAGACACCCGCGGTCCCGCCACATCCTGATTGTGCCTGGCCCTTCGCCCAATGGGGCATGGACCTTCTCGGACCATTCCCCGGCCCCATCGTCTCGACTACTTCACCAAGTGGGTGGAGGCCGAGGGCCCACCACACGACGCATTATCCTACCTTCGTGTGGAGGAACATCATAACCGGTTACCTAGGGTAATTGTCACCGACAACGGCCCCTCGAAATATCGATACAACTAAGATTTTAAACTCACCCCGGACTAACTGTCTCAACCAACAGTCAATTCTCGCGGGTTGAAGAAAAGAACTTCAAAGGCCCGATCAACCCTAACACCTGGGTCGACGAGCTAAGATCCTATGGTCCCTACGCACTACCCAGGCCTCAGTAATCTCCCTGAAATGACCTTTGGCACGTCCTCCCACCTGATCGTCCCAACTCCCGAGTTTTGAAGCAACAACATCGGAAGAAGGAGTTCGGGCGGCTGGATTTGTTAGAAGAACGAGGGGCCGAGGCTCATCTAAAAGCCCTATCTTATAACCGAAGTGTCGCCTGAGTTATAACAAAAGAGTCCGCCCTCGGCCCCTCGGGTTGGGGACTTAGTATTACGAGAGCCGAGGTAAGCGACCCGTCCGCTGAGAGGCAAGCTCTCGCTAAGTGGGAAGGACCTTATCGTGTTGTTAAGGTCGTCCGGCCAGAACACTCCAACTCACAACCATGTCGGGACAACTCGTTGCACGAGGACCTGAACATCCGAATCTTAGAAAATACTTTGATAAAAGTCCTTGCAATACGGTTGAGACCAATCGGAAAAAAGCATATTCGATTAGTTGAAGTCTCGAGTACAAAATACATCCTCGAAAGAGGAAAAATACACCTAGCCAAAAAGATCAGAGACACAAAAGGTAGCCCTTAGAGACCACCCCCTCTAAACTATCATCGAAGGGAACCTCCTCGCATATCCACCTCAGAGTCCTCGGACGAGAGGTGAAGGGTTCTCCTCGACCGAGGAACCCGGGCATGCTCGAAAGCGAGCCAGGGCCACCTTGTATCCATACTGTATGATACACCGGTCCAAGCCAAGAAGGAACCCTTCGGATTTCTTGTATTGCTCTATAGCCGCTGCGTTCCCTCTCAGTCGGCGCGCTTTTCTCTTCAGGCTAAAGCCCCGAGGAAGCTTTGGCTTCATTTCCTCCTCGAACTATTTGCAGAGAATCCGAAACCTCCGTTTGGAGGCGTTGTCCGATTTCCTCCGCAGTTTCAGAGGTTGTCCTGAGGACGCCTTTGCGGCTTCAAGTTCGGTGTTAAGGCGGGCCACCTCTCATCAAGTCGACGCTTGCTTTCTCGAGCAAGAATCGCCTCGGGATCGGCGCCGTCGCGCTAATCTTGAGATTAAAGACGCCGATCCACCGCGTCTCATTAATGCGGTAACACAATGAAGGTTCTGCATGGAACGAAGGGGTAAGATAACAACGATGAGTATATATATAAAACACTAGAGAGGAAATCGACCCATTACAAACTTAGCCGACTTTTCCGAGGGAGTGTATTCCCGAGCTATGTCGGACGATGAAGCGCTCCCGGAGGTAGGAGACCGACGGATTCCCGCCGCCCATATCCTCGTCCCCCACGCGCGGCTCCCCCACCGAAACCAAAGGGTCGCTTCCCTGGCGGGATCTCCCCATCACCCGAGTCGGAAGGGCTCCTCCCGCCTCGGTGATCCGACACGATCCTCACGGCCAGGTGCACTGGGCCTTCCCAGACACCGCTGGGCGGGCCGACAACCCCTTCCAGGGGCCGATCCGGACGGCCGATTTCCTCCCGGTCAAGTCCACGGGACAAGGGCCCGGTCCCGAGTTGGTGTTCTGCTACCTGACTTTCTTCTTTAGATTGCTCCCGGACCGTGGTCGGGAATCTCTCGCCGCTTCGCTTGGGAGTAGGAGATGGGCGTGGAGATGAGCTCCGATTTCTCCTCAACTTGGGCGCCCTCAAGTTCACCATCCTGAGAAGTGAGAAAAGCGCTGGGGAATTAGAAGAGTGTGTCGAGGCACGCGCGAACAAAATAAGCGGACCTCTGCAGAACTCGGCCGAGCCCCGCTCGACCAACCATTCCTCCGACATATGGCGGATGGCCTCGAGAGCTGGGAGAATATCCTCGGCCTCTCCCGAGATCGGGATTCTTCGGCATTCAACGTCGGGATCGCATTACCGATGGCCCTTGCACCACCGGACCCCAAAACCCCAATCCGCTTCAAGACGGATGAAAGAAGCGTGTCTTCCACCCTTTATTGTTTGTGGAGCCCTCACGACTTAATCCTTTCCGGCGACTAGAAGTATCCCCACCCTTTTAGGAGGCGGAAACACGAGAAAAAGGTTTGGGCCTCGGACGATACCAAAGATAGTGGCACTCCCGAAACGCTATAAGATAACGCCAGAATTAGGCATCACTTGCGACGAGATCCGCCACAGGAAAGGCAAGAGACGATGACCGATGTAGAGGAAAGCGAAGACCACCTCGAGAGCATCGCGAGTAATGGCGGCTCCCGGGAACAGGATCGTAAGCCCGTTGCCTCCGCGCCTCCGGCTTGAAGGATGAATTCCTTCTAATACAAAAGCGCCTCGGAGGATGCCTAGAGAAGAATCAATGAGGGTAGAGTCTTCGTCGTGCGGCCACATTAGGGCCTCTAGCGCACGCAACGCCTCCTCATCGGACGAACGATTCGAAAGACAGGGAGGTGAAGGATTCGAAACACGAGTAGAAGTGGGTGGCATGAAGGGAAGAGGAAGAGGGGGAAGCGGCGGAAGAAGAAGTCATTTTTGACTCTACGGGAGAAAAGCCGATCAAGCGGAGCAAAGGATGAAGGATCGGAAGGAGAAGACGACAGGGCTCGAGGCGAGGGAATCCCAAAGGGAAAAAGCTATGGGAACCAAGACTTGCCCCATTTAAAGAGGGACGAGTTCCGCCTTTTCGCTCTCCGGAATGAATGATCGCATATTGCCGCTACCACCCACCCCTTTTCGTGAGGCGGTGAATCGAGCGACATCGCATTAATGGCGAGATGACTTGCAAGCCACCCATACGGATAATCAAGCGCTGCACTGCGTCCCTCGATTCCCGTACCACGCATGGGCGGTAGTCTTTGAATGGCCCAAACACCACTTATACATCCGGCGGTGCCGGTCTTCTTCGGCTCTCTCGGTCTTGAGCGGTGCCGACCAACTCTATCCCGGCGTTGCTCGGTCTTCCCGGCTCTCGGTCTTGAGCGGTCGCTCGACCAACTCTACCGGGCGGTGCTTCACTTCTCGGCTCTCTCGGTCTTGAGCGGTTTGCCGACCAACTCTATCCGGCCAGGTTCGGTCTTCTCGGCTTCTGCCTTGAATTTGCCGACCAACTCTATCCCGGCAAGGCTTGCATTGTCTTCGGCTCTCTCTTGGCTTGAAGTTTGCTGACCAACTCTATCCAAAATTGCTCGGTCTTCTCGGCTTTCTCGGTCTTGAGTTGCTGACTAACTCTATCCGGCACGCTTTCGGTCTTCTCGCTTCTGGTCTTGACGGTTGCTCGACCAACTCTATCCCGGGCGGCTGCTCGGTCTTCTCGGCTCTCTCGGTCTTGAGCGGCTGCTCGACCAACTCTATCCCGGCGGTGCTTATTCCTCTCGGCTCTCTGGTCTTGAGCTTGCCGACCAACTCTATCCCAAGCGGTGCTTCTCAGGTTTCTCGGCTCTCTCTCGGTCTTGAAAGCGGTACCGCCGACCAACTCTATCCGGCGGCCGCTTTGCGGTCCTCTCGGCTTTCGGTCTTGAGCGTTTGCTCGACCAACTCTATCCCGGCGCCGGTCTTCCGGCTCTCTGGTCTTGAGCGGCTCGACCAACTCTATCCCGGCGGCCGCTCGGTCTTCTCGGCTCTCTGGTCTTGAGCGGTACCTACCAACTCTATCCCAAGGCATTGCTCGGTCTTCTCCTCTCGGTCTTGAAGCTGTTGCTCGACCAACTCTATCCCGGCAACTGCTCGGTTTCTGGCTTTCGGCTTGAGCGGCGCTCGACCACTTATATATCCAATGCGGAAGGGCTTTTTCGGCTTTAGTATCACGCGAAGGGCTCTTTCGAGGGGGCAATGTTATGGTATTGAATGTGACGTGACGCCGCCCTCGTGGACTTGCCTTCTCGACGCCATAGCCCCTTCGCTTCCCCGTGACCAAGCCGTGGTCGAGCCCGATGCCCAGTGCGTAGAGTACCGTGGGTATTAAATGCGACGTGATGCTAGCCTCCGGGGACTTCACCCCGATGACGTCGCAGCCATCCCGCTCCGGTTGCGCGAGCTCTCGAGCCTCAGACGGCACCTTCCCGAGCCAACCTCAGGTCCACGCCGGTCAATCACAGCTCTACCGCAAGGTCGTCCGTATTCCATCCTCGGCCAGACGCGACGAGACCCCTCATTCGCCTCGATCTCAATATAAGCCAGGAGGAAGGTGAACAAAAGAAAAGGGGCCTGCAACACTAGACCGGATCATTCTCTAATTATCTACTTATCTTCCTCCGAGAAGAATCGACTTGGGCGTCGGAGGGGTCAAGTGAGCTCCATCCGACCCGCCTTAGCAGGCCCTGGAGAGAGCGACACTCGGCACCCTGACCAAGGACGCTGGGAAGAGCTGGCGGTCTCGACAGGCCCGAAACTAACCGCGACGACCTCGGAACCTCGGGACCACAACCGCCCGTCCTCCCGGTCACGGTAAAAGGTTGTTTTCCATAACAAGACCAAAATTCAGTGATTAAAAACTTGAACTTTTTCCATCATGTTGTGGTAAAAAAAAAAAACAAACAATTTGTACCCAAAAAAAAGAAAAAAGAACTAGTCCTTCGTATAAAAGAAATGTTGTATATACCGTAGTACAGCTTTAATCAACCAAACGAATACATTTTACGCCAGCATCAGAGACTCGAGTTTTTAAAAAAAAATGCCAACTTTCATCGACTCAAAGAAAGATCATGCTTAAGCATCAAAGAAGCGTAAAGATAATTCCATTACATACCATATCGAAGATGAAGAAACATGAAAAGAAGCGAGTACCTGGGTTTCCACCAGATTTTGCGTCGTCACGGGGATCCTCCTCAGCCGCCTCAACGCGTCCACGCACCGATCCACCTCAGGCGACGAGCCGTCGGCCTCCGCCGCCACGTCGGCCGCCTTCTTCGCGGCGTCGAAGGTCTGAAGGAGCTCTTCCTCCATGGAATCCAATCTCGACGCTCACGAAATCAAACGAGGAAATCACCTATCAAACATCCCGGCTAAGCGAGAGCCGAAGCCTGACCTACGATCGAATCGCCCAAGGGCTGGTAGATGGATAGATCCAGGTAGCAATCCCAGGATATCGCTCAGGTGGCTCGCTCGAGTTCCCTCGCAGGTGGGAGAGATTTGGGGGTTGGGTAGGGGGGGTCGAAGGGAAGCAAATGGAAAGACCGGAGGCGGAGTCGAAGACACATAAAGGGTTGGGGGGCCTGTGCTTCTCAGCGTGAGGGCTTCGGAAGGATGACACGTGTACTTCGTGATGAAACTTTCCGAGGATGATGATACCTACACAGAGCTTTTACGCACCTACCGAACCACAAAAGCTTTCGCTGACGTTTAGCGCCTACCAGCCTCGTGGATGGCGGGTCCCACGGAGGGCCATTCTGTGTATCAAGCATTATATATATGTGTGTGTGTGTGCGCGCGCGTGTGACTGGGCGGGCCCACTAAACCCACATATAAAGGAGGCCTAATTCCTTCGACTTGCAGTCGACGTTGGGGCTGATCATGCAAGGTAAGGAGATGCCACACTCTCCGGGTAGTTGGCCGACCCCGCCGAAGTCCGTCCCCGACAGCACCCGCACGCGATGCGGCGGTCCTGCGTCGTCCGCGCCGCCGCTACCAATGACTTCATCCCGGTGCAGCAGCGCTGTGTGATCGGCCCACCGCGCAGGAACCCCGGGCACGGTATCACGTCCCCAAACGCCTGGAAGCACGAATCGCCTGGCCGCCATAGGGGGCGGCCGCCAGTAGACAGATGGCTGGCTGCGTTGTGCAGGGGACACCAAAGTGGAATGACTCGAATTGCAGCCGTAGATAGATTCTTGCACTGCCTGCTTTCTTTTCTTTATTGTCATTGGGCATGAATTGGTAGGATTTCGAGAGAGACGTCGGTTACCCGTTGGCTTTATAATTGTATTTTGAGGTCCTGTGTTTACTATAAAAGACTTTATTAGATTAGTATAACGTCAGGGGGTTATTAACACTTGTCCTCTCACCACTTGCATTTACAAACAAAAAAAAGGAAAAGCTTGAGAGCAAATAATTTCTTTTTGGTATTTTAGTTACGTATGGGTATTTTTTTCTCGTACTGAAGTCGCAATCGAAATTAAATTTGGCTACTTAAATATGTTATTCCAGTTATTATCATTGAAATATTAAATGACGATGGCAAAACCTATTCTACAATAATTTTTAATATATTGATCGAGTTTTGAATGAACGAGGACAGAAAAATAAAACCCGAGTTAAACTCAAGTCCGAGTACGGATAGGGATCCCGTTATTATTGCTAGTCTTACTTTTGAGACAATTCTAGAATACGAGCATAAAAGAATCAGCTCCCATCTCTCTCAAATGTGTGTGGAGGAACAAGCATTATCCTACCTTATTAAAATCAACCGGTCAAATACTAAGGATTCGAAATATATTCTTTTAAACATTTAAAACATAATTAGCTTATGATAGGGAAAAACTAACTCACCCTAACACCTGGGCTGAAGAAGATACCTAAGCATAGGCATGAGTAACTCATGAAAATAGTCTACCTATCTTCGTCTCTCAATCCTCGAAAAAAGGTCAATGACGGCCCGATAGAGAAAGCAATGACATAGGTATTATTTTACTAATTGCCCAATCGTAAGCTGTTACTTGAAATCGACATGCATCCCTCCCTTATGTAGTCACCAACCGAAATATGATCCCAATAGAAGTCATATGAGTTGGCTATCGATACACAACGACCATGATAGCGGAGAAGATTTCCTCAAACTATATGAGAAAATCCCGCTGGTTTGTTGAGGGAAATCCTCCCTGGTTGTTGAGGGAAATCCTTTTTCCTAACTTGTATAAATATAACTCATATTGTACTAATCAAAATAAGCTTTCATGATTATATTTTTATTTTAACATGATATCAGAGCCACTTGCCTAAGAGCAAGTTCTTTTTCTCGCTGTCCGACGACAGCAATTGATCGGTGTCATCTTCCAAGCTCGACGAAAGGTGCAGCATCCGAGGAGTCTTTCTTTCCTCCACTGCGATTGGTGTTCTGCTCCTTCTCCGGCGATATTGCTCGCTGCCTCCTCTTGAGTCGCAACCGTAGACACTCTTCGTAAGCTTCCTCCTCCCCGGCAACCGCGACACATCCTTGGTGGACGACAACAGCTTCTTCCCCTCCGCCTCCTGCCACTCACTCTCTGTAAATGCAGACGAACGCAGCATCCTCTACGCTCACCTCCTCGGTGACCACGCAAAGAGAATTTGGAGTTCCACCGGCTGCCAACAACCGCCGCTGCCGATACTTCTCTCCTTCTCTAATTCATTAAGCCGACGCCGAGAAACCTCGTCGTGACCCAGAATCTACCTCTTTTCTTCGTTATTGACCCAGGAATCGCTGTAGTTTCCTACCGCTACCTCTGATCAGTGATCAGATCATCCAACGATCAGTTCCATTGAATTGACATCGAGAATCCTCTCTCCTCTGCCTCGATGCACCTCCGGCTGCAAAACTGCAACTACAGTGCCTTCGACAGAAGCACTGTACCACATCGCAACTCTATTCCACCCATTGTCTACAGTCAACAACTCCCTCAGTTGTGTATCCTCAAAATGTCTTCCTTATCTACATCTGACACTCCTGTTATTATTCCTGTAGGGAACCATAGCACTTCTCAACCTACAGGTCTTATTACCATCAATGCTGCAGCGCTCATTCCCTTCAAGTTATCCAAAGGCGACAATTACGTATCGTGGCGTGCATAATTTTTTAATATCCTATTTGGATATGATTTACTAGGCTACATCGACAACTCTTTTTGTTGTCCACCCGCATTAATCAATGTCACAAGAGAACCCTATTTAGTACTAAATCCAGCCCACAAGCTATGGCTACGTCAAGATCGTCTCATTCTTCAAGCTATTCAAGCCTCAATCGCTGGGTCCGTCGCCCCACTGATTTCTTCATGTACGACTGCTGCAGAAGCATGGTACAAGTTGCAAACCACCTTAGCAAATCGCTCATATACTCGCATGCTCGGACTTCTATCCAGTCTAATGAAAATGAAACAAGAGGGAAGTATTATTGCTGATTATCTACAAAATATCAAAGTTATTATTGATGACTTCACTTTGATAGGTCATTCCATGAGTGATGAAGAAGTTCTAGTCCATACTCTTAATGGCCTAGGAGGTAAGTACAAAGAACTAGCAGCAACAATTCGGGCATGCGACTCACTAATATCATTTGAAGAATTCTATGACAAGTTGACTGACTATGAGATATATTTGAAGTGCCATGACAAGTCGCCCGAACCCACTATCACAGCTCAGATCAGTCAAAAATTCAAAAGGAAGAGCAATCAGTACAATATGCAAATCAATAAAAGTCTGGCTCAGCTGCCTCCTAACCCTATGGGTCCAAAGCAAACCCCCTCTTATCCACATCATCGCTTTCAAGATGTCAACCTCAACACTCAACAGCCCTGGCGTCCTAATTGCATCAGCCAACAATGAGTTGTCTGTCAATTATGTGATAAAGTCGGACATTCTGCAAAAGTATGTCAATCTCAACCTAGACTCCCTGCTTCATCACGGTGGTCTTAGGCGAATCTCATGACTACTCCAACCACTAGCCAATCTAATTGGCTTATGGACTCTGGAGCTTCTCATCACATCACGTCTGATCTTAAGAACCTGTCCATCCACAATATCTATGGCGGCAATGAAGATATCATCATTGGTGACGGTAAAAGAGTTCCTATTACTCATACTGGTTCCACAACGCTTAATTCACTTACAACAACATTTACACTCGATGATATCTTGTGTGCACCTCACATTCCATGAAATCTCATTTCCGTTTCTCAATTCTATAAACAGAAGAATACATCTATTAAATTCTTTCCTGACTCCTTTCTTGTCAATAATTTGAGCACGGGGGCGTCCTTAGTCCAAGGCTAGAATAAAGACAACATTTATGAGTGGCTATCAGCTTTGTAATTTACCCAGCCTACTACTCATTCTTCCGTTGCAGCTCCAGTTGTTGTGTCGCATCATCGTCTTGGTCACCCTTCCTCCTTTATCCAGCATAAATTACTTTCTCGTTATTCTCTTCCTACTTTTAAAACCAGTAGCATTAATATGCATTGTGATGCTTGTCTTAGTAATAAAAGTCATCGACTACCCTTTGGAACATCCTCCATATCTTGCTCTAAACCGTTTGAAATTATTTATACAGATGTTTGGGGCCCTGCCCCAACCTCTTCTTTTGATAAGTTTAGATTTTATTATTTTTGTATACTATTTCACCAAGTACACATGGTTATATCCTCTTCACCACAAATCTGATGTTTCAACATGCTAGTTATAGGTGCCCTACAAGCCAATCATATGAGTGATTGCACTTGTAACACGCTACGTCAATCTCTTTGCTTATGATTATTGGCATTATATCATTTTATCTTGTGTGTTGCATATACTATGATGTCCTTGGATCTATACAATGGGAATCGGATCGTGATGAGATCACGATAATGAGACCGATTCACCTTTAAACACAGACCCTAAATTATCCTGGTCATAGGTAACTCAAGAAGGATATCGAGATAACCAGATAGACTGGTGTGTTGTATACCCGTTCATATGATGGAGGTAGCTGGTCTTATAACTACTCATGTGGGGACACTAAGGGTACAGTACAGGTGCTCATTAGAGAATGAGTTCACTAATTGATCCGCCTACGGAATGCTGGATGGTTATTGATACCTCACGTTAGACAGCGATTCCGTAGTCCCAGTAGTGTATCTGGTCCTTAGACTTGAGACACCAAGGATGTTCTGTATGAGTACTCCACTCTTTGATACCGGACTTATAGGTTTGGAAAGTTCCAGATCTAGTACAGCCGATCATTAGGAGTGGTAGCTAACTTTACGAGGGCTATTGAGTGTTGATAGATGATCATCCGCTCTCGGTATCATAAGAGGAATATCCCATATGTTCTTGCTCGAACAAATCCTTGGCCAAGGTTATTCGGACTGAGAGAGAAAGAGTTCTCCGGGAGAATCCAATAAGAGCAAAACTCAAGGAGAGATTGTATGGGCCTGACAGTACCATATCCGGTATAGGGTCTCTGGGATATCAGATGGATGAGGGATTATAGATACATGATAACTGAGGACAGATAGGTCCAAAGGATTGGTTTCCCCTATATCGTTTGGGGGCCGCGGCGTAGTGGCCTGGCACATCGTCCGCTGATCGATGAGTTGGGTGAATTATTATAAAGATAATAATTCACTAAGTCAGAAGGAGTTCTGATAAGTATTACTCACGGCCAACTCGATATTGAGCCTAGAGGGTCACACACATATGGTAGGTGTTGCGACGAGTAGAGGTTCGGATATGAGATATCCGCTGAACTCCCTATTTTATTAGATATCCATTAAGCCCCTAAATTATTGGATCCTGAGATGAGATCCAATAATTGCTAATAAGAGATTATTGGGTAGAGACCCACTAATCCAAGAGGCTTGGGTAATTGGATGGAGATCTAATACCCAATAGGGCAAAAGATCTATTAGAGTTTTCAGGAGGCCTCTATAAATAGGAGGGAACCAAAGCTCTATAGGCTGAGGGTTTCTTTTGGTAGCCACCTCCTGTTCTCCTCTCCCCAGAGAGAGAGGTGCATCATCGCAATCCCTACCGTGTGGATACCGCTAGAGAGGAGGACGCTTGACCTCCTTCATCCTCTCCTATAGATCTGTAGGAATTCAGGGATATATGATCTCCCTAGGTATCTTCTTTTACACGTGCAATTTTACGGATTTATTTTTGATGCACCGATCTTCGTACGACGATGAAAACTTTCTAGGGGAAATCTGGGGTTTTTGTTTTTTGTTCTTCCAATGCGTATGTGATGTCGCTCCCTTGACGGATTTCCCAACACAACAATCTTTACCAACTTTCGGAAGTTGGTCAAGAATTTCTTTCAGTTTTCAATCAAAACGGTTTACTCTGATGGCGGAGGCGAATATCAAGCCCTCACATCTTGTCTCCTAGCTTGTGGTATACAATACCTCAAGTCACCCCCACATACTCCCCAATTAGTTGGTTCTGCTGAACACAAACATCGGCATATAGTTGAAACTGGTCTCTCACTTCTACATCAAGTATCCATGCCCCCAACTTTTTGGTCAGCAGCTTTTCAAACTGCCGTCTATCTAATTAATCGTATGCTCACTCCAGTCCTACAATACTAGTCACCATTTGAAAAACTTTTCAACAAGCCTCCAAATCTTCAAAAACTTAAAGTTTTTGGCTGCTTATGTTATCCATGGCTACGGCTTTATACCTCATATAAACTAACACCCCGATCCAAGCCTTGCACCTTTATAGGATATTTTCTAGAACATAATGCTTTCTGATGTTACGAACTCCAAACTCAAAGAGTCTTTATATCACGTCATGTTACTTTTGTGGAGTCTACTTTTCCTTTTCACAAATATCCTACCGTGTAAGCTATTTCGATAAACATACGTCACTGAAATATCCCTCCAATCTCATCCCACGAACGTCCTATGACACCTAGTCCCTTACCTCAGGATCCGCACTCTCTTGTCCTCCCGGTTCAACAGCTTCTCACTCCCTCTATTTCTTCTCCTCTCTCTTCTTCACAAGCTTCTCCTACTACTGACGTAATACCCTCGGAAACACAACATTCTTTACTCTCTTCTGAACACAATGATACTGAAGTACCTCAGCCTGCTCTAACCCGTGTCAATGTCTCTCCACTACCTATACCAACAACACAAGCTACAGCTCCTAAATATCTAATGACAACACGCTCCAAGAGTGGTATATTCAAATCACGTCAAGTCCTCGACCTACATGCTACCATAAAATCCTCTTCTGAGATCAATGAACCTACCACAATTACTCAAGCCCAAAAATCTCCACACTGGCGTAAAGCCATGTGTGAAGAATATGATGCCATTCTCCATAACTCCACGTGGACCCTTGTACCCCCTTATCCTACACAAAACATCATCGGCTATAAATGGGTCTTTCGAATTAAGTGGAACCCAAACGGATGTGTTCCTAGATATAAAGCACGTCTAGTAGCCAAAGGGTTTCATCAACGACCTGGAGTTGACTTCATAGAGACTTTCAGTCCTGTTGTTAAACTCACAACAATTCGACTTATTCTAAATTTGGCCGTCTCAAATGGCTGGCAGCTACGACAACTAGATGTTAACAATACCTTTCTACAGGGGACTCTAACTGAAGATGTTTATATGCAGCAACCCCTTGACTTCATTCATCATCAGTATCCAAAACATATATGCAAACTACAAAAAGCTATTTATGGACTTCGTCAAGCTCCAAGAGCCTGGTATACTGAACTTGGCTCATTTCTGACATCAACTGGTTTCATCAACTCCAAGTTTGATACCTCGTTATTCTTACGACAACAAAATAGACACACAATATATCTTCTCATATATGTGGATGATATTATTGTTATAGGCAATGATCCCTTGGAGATTCAGACATTCCTAAAATAATTGGCTGATCGATTCTCCCTCAAAGATCTTGGACCCTTAAGTTATTTTTTGAGAGTTGAAGCAACATTTACATCTCAGGTCTTCTCCTATCATAAAGAAAGTATATTCAAGACCTATTATCCAAAACAAATATGCAGGATGCAAAAGAAGTTACAACTCCTCTCTCTACTAGTGAATCACTCAAATTATGTGATGGAAGTCCTGCTTCGGATGCTACTAAATATCGACAAGTACTTGGCTCCTTACAGTACTTGGCTCTCACCCGTCCAGATATCTCATTTGCAGTCAATAAATTATCTCAATTCATGCACCAGCCATCTACTACGCATTGGTCTGCCGTCAAACGAATTTTGTGATATCTTAAAGGAACCCTTCATCATGGCTTGTTTCTCCGCAAACATACTCCACTTAATCTCCATGCCTTTGTTGATGCTGATTGGGTGGGGAATTTTGATTATAGAACTTCTACGTCAGGGTATATTATTTTCCTTGGAGTTAATCCTATCAGTTGGAGTTCTAAGAAACAAAAGATAATCACACAGTCTACGACTGAAGCTGAATACCGTGCCATCGCTACAGCTACTACTGAACTCAATTGGGTCACAAATCTCCTTAAGGAACTCAACGTCAACTCTACCCTTCCTCCTACAATATATTGTGATAATATTGGAGCTATCTACTTATGTGCCAATCCAGTATTCCACTCATGCATGAAACACATCGCCATCGACTTCCACTTCGTGCGAAATCAAGTTGTCAGACATCAACTACGTGTCTCTCACGTACATACGACTGATCAACTAGCAGACTCACTCACGAAGCCTCTTGCCCGTAAACTATTTTCATTACATCGATCCAAGATTGGTATCCTTAATAGGAGCACCATCTTGTGGGGGCATGATAGCGGATAAGATTTCGTCAAACTGTATGAGAAAATCTCACTGGTTTGTTGAGGGAAATCCTCCTGGTTGTTGAGGGAAATCCTCACTCCAAACCTGTATAAATATAACTCATATTGTACTAATTAAAATAAGCTTTCACGATTATATTTTTATTTTAACAGACCAGACCCATCCTCCCAACTTTCTCTTAATCATGTCATTAATCGCTAGCTATCCATCGCCCTCAACCATAATTTCGAAAGAGATCGCATGCTTAATCGTAGAGAGCATTAATTTTTACGATATAGCCCATCTTATATCCGTTTGAGGCATGCCCCTACCCTAACAGATGGTGTGCCCTAAGTTGTCCTTCCCTAATATAACCAATAGGAAAACGTATTCACTAATCATCGACATAAATGAATCTCTGATGTTGGGCTAATAGCCAATTCAGCCTATATGGGCTTTATCAGCCTATAGCCCATTTTTCTCTTCTAAACCCTAACTTAACCTAAACCCTAGAGTTAAATAGGGGCTAATGGTGGCTGCGAAAATTAAAAGATCAAAAATCGTAGTAAAAGGGTAGAAACTTTGCAGCAGCAAAGGAGATTCAAAGAGAGGAGAAAAGGATAGAAAAACAAGAGAAAAGGAAAGGAAAGAAGATAAGGAACACTCAAAGATTGTTCTCATTCATCCAAACAGTTTCTCATCTCAGGTTAGATCAGATCTACAATGAATTTTTACTGTGATTACTTGGGGAGGTTTTGGATATTGTGCACAGTGACATGATCCTTGTATCCCAGTTATTTTCTTATGATTGTTGCTTGGGTTTTAGGCAAGAGACTCTGAGAATTATACATTCATTATCTCTATAGTAGATTTTCTCTAGTTTGCCCCGTGATTTTTACCCTTCACGTTGAAGGGGTTTTCCACATAAATTCTTGATATTCTATTGGATTGTTATTTCTGTTTAATTCCGCTGTATGTTATGGCCTGCTAGTATTTATTCTTATACAAAAGTTATTCCTTGTTTGTTATCCTTTTATTCCCATCAACTGGTATCAGAGCAAGGTTTTGGTGATTTAATTTTTATGTTTGAACATGGAGGCCGGTAGTGTTTCTCGTATGATTAGTTTGAACGGAAATAATTGGATGATATGGAAACCAAGAATGGAAGATCTCTTATATTGCAAAGATTTGTATGGACCTTTACAAGGGGATAGTGAAAAACCCATAACTATGACAGATGATGAGTGTAAGAGGTTAGGTCGAAAAACGATTAGGTTTATTCGACAGTGGCTCAATGACAGAATCTTTTACCATGTTTATACTGAAAGTTCTGTATATTCTCTTTGGAAAAAGTTGAAAAGTCTCTATGAAAGAAAAACTACTAGCAACAAAGCTTTTTTGATAAAAAACTTGTGAACATAAAATATAAAGAAGGTGCTTCTATTGCTGAGCATTTGAATGAAATGCAGAGTATTACTAACCAGTTATCTTCTATGAAAATATCTCTTGATAATGAGTTGCAAGCATTATTACTTCTCAGTTCATTGCTAGAAAGTTGAAAGACACTGGTGGTTTCCCTTAGTAATTCTGCACCAGATGGTATTATCACCATGAGTCAAGTAATAAGCAGTTTGTTGAATGATGAATTGAAAAGAAAGAACTCAGCAGCATCTCAGATTGATTCATAGGCACTTATCTCAGAAAACAAAGGAAGGTCAAAGTTTAAAGATAGAAGTAGTTCACGTATGGGTGGAAGCAAGACAAGATCAAGGAAAGATATTGTTTGCTATAACTGTGGTGAGAAAGGACATTATAAGAATCAGTGTAAGCAACCTAAGAAGAGCAAGAAAAAGGAAAAAGAAGTGGAGTCTATAGAGTCAAAAGAGAATACCATAGCTACAGTGAAGGCTGGTGATTATTTGATTTTGTCCCCTTCTGATGATTATTTTTCTTGTGTGTGTCAAGATCTCGAGTGGATAATTGACACAGGAGCTTCTTATCATGCTACACCACAGAGGGAGTTCTTTGCTACTTACAGGTCTGGAAATTTTGGTGTTATCAAGATGGGCAATCATGGCACAGCAGACATTATTGGCATGAGTGACATCCACATAAAGACCAACTTTAGATGTAAGTTGGTGCTTAAGGATGTGAGGCATGTGATTGACTTGAGGCTGAATCTAATCTCAGTTTGAAGACTAGATGATGAAGACTGTGATATCAGGTTTCACAAAGGGTAATGGAAACTCAGTAAGAGTTCTCTTGTTATAGCTAATAGAAAGAAATGTCACACTTTGTATAGGTTACAGGCTAAAGTTTGTGGTGAGCAGCTAAACTCTACAAAAAAAGACTTCAGCATGGAGTTGTGGCATAGGCGATTGGGACACATGAGCGAGAAGGGACTGCAAGCTCTTTCCAAGAGAGAGGTATTGCCTGACCTCAGAGGTACAAGTTTGAACCCTTGTATTAATTGTTTGGCTGGTAAACAACATAGAGTTTCTTTTGCTAGTCCTGTATTGTCTAAAAAAATGCATGCCTTGGACCGTGTTTATACAAATATATGTGGTCCTTTAAGGACAAAAACTCCTAATGGTTCTATTAATGTTCCTAGCATCAGTGGTGCACTTTATTTTGTTACTTTTATAGATGACTTTTCCAGAAAAGTTTGGGCTTATGCTTTGAAGACCAAGGATCAGGTTATTGATGTCTTCAAAGAGTTTCATGCCAGAGTTGAAAGGGAGATAGAAAGACAACTAAAATGCATAAGATCAGATAATGGTGGTGAGTATATAGGATTGTTTAATGATTATTGCAGGTCATATGACATCCAACATGAGATGACAGTTCCTGGTACACCTCAGCATAATATAATTATAGAGAGGATGAACCGCATCATCATGGAAAAGATCAGATGTATACTTTCATAGGTAAAGCCATCCAAAAGATTTTGGGATGAGGCTTTGAGGACTGCAGTTGATGTGATCAACTTATCTCCCTATACAGCCTTAAATGGTGATGTTGTAGAGCATGTTTGGTCAGGGAAAGATGTTTTCTATAGGCATTTGAGAGTGTTTGGTTATCGTGCATTTGCACATGTTCCAGACAATGAAAGGTCTAAATTGGATGGTAAGACAAAAGAATATATTTTTCTTGGCTACTCATATGATCAATGTGGTTACAGGCTTTGAGATCCAAAAAAGTAGAAGGTGTTTAGAAGTAGAGATGTGGTCTTCTTTGAGGATCAAACCCTTGAGGATTTGAAGAAGAAGGCACCAGCCAAGACTTCTGCAGAAGGATTAGCAGATTGTGACCCAATTATTCCTCAAGTATATCAGGGTGATGGGGGAGATGTGCAGGAAGATGGTGTAGAACCAGATGTTAATATACCTACAGGACAAATTGAGCAAGAAGAAGTTGAGGAGCAGCTTCCCGCAGAACCTCAATTGAGAAGATCTTCTAAATAACGTCAGCCTTCCAGAAGATACTCTGCAGTTGAGTATGTGATGCTTACTGATACAGGTGAACCAGAGAGTTACCAGGAAGTAGTTGAAAGTGAGCAGAAAATGAAGTAGCTAGTTGCTATGCAGAAAGAGATGGATGCTCTACAGAAGAATCACACATATGATTTGATACAACTACCACAAGGAATGAAGGCCTTGAAGAACAAGTGAGTTTTTAGGTTGAAGACTCAAGAATATTGTTCTCAACCAAAGTACAAAGTTAGATTGGTTGTGAAAGGCTTTAGTCAAAAGAAAAGTATTGACTTTGAAGAGATTTTTTCTCCTATTGTTAAAATATCTTCTATTCGTGTTGCTTTAGGTATTGCTGCTAATCAGGACTTGGAGGTGGAGCAGTTAGATGTGAAGACAATTTTCCTTCATGGTGATTTGGAGGAGGAAATTTATATGGAGCAACCATAAGGTTTTAAAGTCAAAGGTAAAGCAAATTTTGTCTGCAAGTTAAGAAAGAGTTTGTATGGATTGAAGCAAGCTCCAAGACAGTGGTACAGAAAGTTTGATTCATTTATGACTGAAAATGGATACAAAAGAATGGCTTCAGATCATGTGTGTACATCAAACGATTTGGTGAGGATTTTATTATTCTCTTACTTTATGTTGATGATATGCTTATCCTTAGAAAAGATATGTGTATAAATTGACAGGTTGAAGAAGGAACTAAGTGAGTTCTTTGCAATGAAGGACATGGGGCCAACAAAGTAAATACTGGACATGCAGATTTCTCGTGATAGGAAAAACAAAAAGATTTGATTGTCACAGGCGAGAAGGTATTAGAAAGGTTCAGTATGAGCAATGTAAAGCCAGTTGGTTCTCCTCTTTCAGGTCACTTCAAGTTGTGCTTAGAACAGAGTCCGTCAAGTGATGAGGAGAAGGAGAAAATATAAAAAGTTCCTTATGCTTCAGCAGTTTGAAGTTTAATGTATGCAATGGTATATACGAGGCTAGACATCACATATGTAGTGGGTGTTATTAGTAAATTTCTTGCAAATCCAGGCAAAGAGTACTGGGTAGTAGTGAAGTGGATCTTGAGATATCTCAGAGGAAGCAATAAGGTTTGTTTAAGTTTTAGAGGAGGACCACCTGTGCTAGTGGGTTACACAAATGCAGATATGGCTAGAGATATTGATATGAGAAAATTCACATCAAGTTTTATACTTACTTTTGCAATGGGAGCTATGTCATGACAATCCAGATTGCAAAGGTGAATTGCTCTCTCCACCACAGAGGCAAAATATATTACTGCTACAAAGGTTTGCAAAGAAATATTATGGATGAAAGAATTCTTACAAGAATTGGTGCTGAAACAGGAAAATTATGTGGTGTATTGTGACAGCTAGAGTGCCATCCATTTATATAAGAACCCAACTTTTCATTCCAAGTTAAAGCATATAGATGTCAGATATCACTGGATTCGAAATGTACTTGAAGAGAAGCAGTTGTAACTTCAGAAAATTCATACTGAGATGATAATGAAGCAGACATGTTGACAAAGACCTTACCGAAAGAGAGGCGGGAGATGTGACGGTTGGTGGGTCGACATGGATTTACACTGAGGAGTCATGGGATAGCCTCCCTTATGGACTGAAGGGGGAGGTTGTTGGGCTAACAGCCAATTCAGCCCATATAGGCTTTATCAGCCAATAGCCCACTTTTCTCTTCTAAACCTTAACTTAACTTAAATCCTAGACTTAAATAGGGGTTAATGGTGGCTGCAAAAATTAAGAGATCAAAAATCACAGCAAAAGGGCAGGAACTTTACAGCAGCAAAGAAGATTCAAAGAGATGAGAAAAGGGTAGAACAACAAGAGAAAAAGAAATGGAAGAAGATAAGGAATACTCAGAGATTGTTCTTATTCATCCAAACAGTTTCTCATCTCAAGTTAGATCAAATCTACAGTGAATTTTTATTGTGATTGCTTGAGGAGGTTTTGGATATTGTGCATAGTGATGTGATCCATATATCCTAGGTATTCTCTTATGATTGTTGCTTGGGTTTTGGGCAAGAGACTCTGAGAATTGCACATTCATTATCTCTATAGTGGATTTTCTCTGGTTTGCCCAGTGGTTTTTACCCTTCACGTTGAAGAGATTTTCCACGTAAATTCTTGGTGTTCTATTATATTGTTATTTCTGTTTAATTCTGCTGTGTGTTATGACCTGCTAGTATTTGTTTTTATACAAAAGTTATTCTTTATTTGTTATCATTTTATTCCCATCATCTGATGGCACAAAAAGCTCAAAGAGGGATGAGCAGTCAGACACCCTCTACCGACAAATCAGATATAAAAGTTAATCCTCAAAATTAGACGAGATAGGCAAACTCCATGAAAACTCTCTTGGGCTCTACTAAACCCTCTCCACTTTCTCTACTGACTTAAGCATGGGAGAGATCAAGTGGAGATATCTCTCAAAGATAATTAATTGTGCAGGATCCTAATGTGTTTGAGAAGCATCTCGAGATGATGCAAAACATCACTAGACAAAACCAAGGCTGATCTCGGGATGACCCTAAGCCTTCTTCATTAGATGAATCATACTTTAGAAAAACCATGGGTAGATCATTGTGGGCCAGCAAAGCCTCAGGAGTCCACCTGTCACTCCAATCTCATGCTCAAATCGTACCAATGCGATCCACTTGGACTTGATCCACTTGGACTTCTTGGATAGGCCCACACCTTTCGAGGCAGTCCTGGATAGAACCAGGTCTACGCCATGTTGGCGCTTCCCCTGGCCCATCAATGGCACCTTTCATCGCCTCACCACCTTAGCTGCTAAAATTTTGATAAATTATTATAGGTTCAATCTTAGATCACACCTTAATCATTTCCTCTTTATTTTAAAAATATTAAACTATGTCACCCAAATATAAATGCACAATAGTAATTCCAAACAAAGCATAAAAATGAAGTTTATTATTTAAAAAAAACTATTGGGAAATTTAGAAAGAATGAATAATTCTAAAAAAAAAAGAAAAGTTGGGAAGTTAATGATAGTTAGGACAAGCCTAAAGTAGGGTTGGCGGAAGCAACAAAGGTAACAGGTTTCGGTGGTGCACGACGCACTAATGGAATGTCTCCTGACATACGAATCAATAGCCGTCTACTTCCCACTTCCTTATGTCAAGACCAAATCATACGGCTGTCTTGCGATTCACAAGATGATTGTTTTAGGTACCTCTAAATTCTTTCTTATTTTTACTCTTTTTTTTTTTGGGTTCAAAGTTTGTGCTAGTTTCTTTAATTGGATCCAATTAAATTATTCAACATATCGTTTCAGCTCTGTGGAAGCTAAATTCTTGGCATCTGAAATTATGAATAATTTGCGAGTGAACCTTGTAATGGAGATAGAGGCATGAGTGGTCCTTTTTTTTTTTTTTTTTTTCAGATGAGGTGAATTGATATCGTTGTGAAAGGACCGGACAGCTTTATTTAGTGGGAAGAAATCATGAGAACTTGACCCACGCATTCGCATTATCTTGTGTGGACTTGCAACCTATGCATAACTACACATATTTTTGACTATTTGAACAGAAAATAAATTTCATATAATTCACCATTATTAAGCACCACAGAGTTCAACACTCTCAATAGCTTGCTTCACAAGTACACGTCCGACTCGAGAGGACCAGCACACGGCACAGAAGAAACAATGGCTGGGATGGGATGGAGGAGCACCGCTCGTTGTTCTTCTCTCGCGCGTAAACACAGGCCTGATGGCTTCCAACCTTTATTTATGCATGTACATGGATCCAGTCTCTCAGTTTATCCTGCAAGACAAAAGAGCGCACAGCAAACAATTTTGATCTTAATGGGATTTCTTTTGCAAAAAGCCAGAAAAGAAAAAGGATTTTTGCAGCAATTTTGTTGTTTATATGATCACAAAACCAAACCAAAGCGCACGAAGAGAAGGACTCGAGCGGTGGGCATGTATATATGTATGTTACTTACTTGGAGCAGTCCACGTTGGGGCTGATCTTGTAAGGAACCGAGATGCCGCACTGGCCGGGCAGTTGGGTGACCCGCCCGAAGTCGATCCCCGACAGCCCCGCGGCGGACGTCTTGATGCACCCGCACGCGGTGCGGCGGTCCTGCGTCGTCCGCGCCGCCGCTATCAACGACTTGATCCCACTGCAGCACCGCTGCTTGATGGGGCCGCCCTGCAGGTACCCCACGCACGATATCAGGTCCCCGTACACCTGGGAGCAGGTTAGAGCCTCGCCGCCACGGGGTGCGGCCGCCAGTAGCAACACCGTCGTTGCCACCACCAAGGCCACCGGATGCAGAGCGGAGCCAGCCATGTGCAGCACCAAAAAGGACGTGTGGTGTGAGCTGACTGCATATGGAGTGGGGGTTGCATTTCAATTTATACGCTGCAAGGAAGGAAAACCCCGGTCGTTTTAACCCGTGGGTGACCAGACCACCTGCGTGGAAATCGCGTTGGAGGTGGACATTTGAACGTCCACGTGTTTTCACTGCTTTGCTAGTGAGTTCACGATTGGATGTGACATGGCATGCAGCCGGTGATCACGGATGGAGAGTGACAGATGCGACGAATCATTGACCACGGGACGACTGGGAATACTCTGTCGATGCATGCAACGATGGACCGGGGGAATCCCTGATCATCAAGCAGTAATTTTTCTGGGCATAAACATGTCCGACACAGACTTCTTTTATCCTCTCGGTTGCTGACCGCAGAATCCGTACGTACAATTAATGGTACGTGGTCGACAAGTAAAAATATACCAACAAGCGGAAGCTTCGGCAAGCTCGATGGATTCCCGTATTCTATGCTTTTGGTCGTAAACGTTGATCTATAGTTCTAAAGACGTTGGTCTCTCATGAGTCGGAACTTTGCGTCTTCCATGAAGCTTCTGGGTGTGATGGCGAGCATGCGCGAGGCCGCCATCGCTTTTTGTTTCTTAGTCTTCGAGATGGGCAAATTTTGTCTTGCCAAACTTTTTTTGCTTTTTTGGCCAAGGAAGAATTAAGCTTTATTCTATCTATCCTAACTTTGACATGATACAAAAGTTGCATCCTTGGAGGAATGATGTGCGTGGAAATTTCTTTGACTGTGTATCTAAACCTAAGATAATTAGTTGGACAAAATTGCAGAAATCTAAAAGCCGAAGCTATCAAATCTGGGATCATAAGAGTAGTCTCTAATCCATCCATCTTTATCTCCATCTTCTCTTGTTCAAAAATTAAGGAATCATAAGAGTAGTCTCATCCGAGGTTGCGTACGCGCCATGGGTTATCGTGTTGTCTCTTTTTTTTTTTTTTTTCTACTATTTAGCGGTCACACACTCTTGAGGTTTTTCTCTTCGATAACAATGATGTGAACTGAATAAGGTGATTTCTTGGACGTAAACCGATCTACAATATTTTCCTTCCGGAGGAACTCGAGTTTGATAACCGGGACGATAGAAGCAACAGTTATCTGAGGAAGCTAGCTGAACTAATCGATCGAAGGCTTGATTTCATGCACACCGACTGTGCCTCATTAAATTTCATCTATGGTTACGCGTTGTGATGCAAAGGTTGTGATTAAGCAGACGACAGTGATTTCCTCTTTTATCCTCTCAGTTGTTGTGAGAAGCGGGGCGCACGTATATGATGTATACGTTAAAAGACCTTTGACGTATGAATTAGTTGAATCGGTGGAGGTCTGAGCTCCCGGAGATTGCCTCGGAATTGGTCTCTCCGTCCATCTTGTTATCCTCAACATCGAGGAGCCATGCGAAGATATGAATTCAGTATGCAGCATACGATGGATGAATGGATAAGCGATAGGTAATCTCAATAGATATGTTCATGACAACACTGCTACAAAAAGCACCCCACTAGCGGCGGAGGCTCACAATGACAGAGGGTGGAGCGGTGACGAGGAGTGCCCGTCATAGTACTCCACCTTTATTCCACATACACGATAAGCTCACTACATAACCACCGTCCATGAGAATCTCAGTTCACCCTGCGGACAACATATAACAAGCTGAATTAGCGGTCTATTCTTTGGGAAACTAGAATAAGATTCAAAATCTTGAAGGTATATATAGATGGAGAGATGGCGTGTTTAAATGCGAAGTAGTTTCTTGTTCAATTTAAGAGAGAGTAGATAGCGATGCTGTGGAGTGTTAGAGAGACAATGATTCCTTGTGAATCGAACCTAAATGTGTGTTTGGTTCTCTTTCCTTTTTCTTTTTCTTGTTCTCTCACTCTCATGAGACAGCCTAAGTTTGGTATTAAAGAATACAAATACTAAAAAGAACAATACAGCTTCGCATCATAAAAGAAAAGCAATAAAGGGAGTGGAATCCCATATACTCACTTGGAGCAGTCGGTGGAGGCGCTGATGGGGTAGCCGATGCTGACGCCACATTTGCCCGGGATGCCGGCAATAGTACCGGCTTGGGCGCCCGAGAGACGGGACACGGTGGACTTGATGCAATAGCACGCGGCCTTGCGGTCCGCCGAGGACTTCGCGGCGCCGTTGAGGCTCTTCACCCCGCTGCAGCAAGCGGCGGTCAGCATCCCCTTGCCGGTGGCGTAGGCAATGCATGAGCCCAGGGCGGACGAGACCTGCCCGCACGTGATGGCTGGGGTCACACGCGGTGCGGTGACGAGGAGGAGGAGGGCCAGCACAAGCACCAGCGGAGCTCCGGAGCGCGCCATGGGCGATCAAAGACGGCAATGCAACGACGACGACCGTGCCGTATGGACTCGTGCAACTATGGATTATTAATGCCGCCGGTGCAGAGGGAATGCCCGCAATGCATCGGGATTATATGGAGAGAGGTTCCGGGGGGTGTGTGTCGACGAGCCACAGGATGCCATAAAGATGGGTGGTTGGCCGGTGAGAGGTGTGTGGCCATGGGGCCGATGCACAGCAGGGAAATGCGCATTGATTATTGATCCGTCGAGGATGTCGACCAGTGTACCATCTCCATCATCGTCATCATCTTCTTCCTAAATCATCATAATCATCTATGACTGATTGCTAGCAAATGTATTACCACCGCTGCTCAAATTGAATGTGTAATCTGAAAAAAAAGGCGTGATTTCATTATTAGGACGACAAAAAGAAAAAAAAAATGGCATCACTATCGCCCTCATTTATTGGCTGCATATGCATGAGATGACGCTCAACCAGAACTTCTCAACTATCTTCACATTAGCAAGCCTTAAATGCGATTAGGTGGACTACGCCGTTTGCTTTCTTTGACTTCGCTGCCGAGTGGTAGATGCTTGTTCCCATCGGCATCGTGGCCGGCCACATAAAACTCTTTTGTTGGGCAGATGGCCCGCTCATAGCGGGCTTTAATAGTCCACGTATCCTCTAATCAAAACCTTAAGTTTAATTAGAAGATTATCATAATTATAAAATTTTTAAAAAAAACTATAGCAAATGAACAGTAATTTACAACAGCAATGTTATTCAAAAAGAGGAGAAAAAAATAAAAAAATAAAAGAAAAAAAAGAAGACAAGGATAACACAAAGATCATTCTCATTCATCCAAATAGTATTCTAATATCAGGTTAGATCAGATCTGCAGTGAATGTGATTGCTTGGGGAGGTTTTGGATATTGTGCACAGTGACATGATCATTATATCCCAGTTATTCTCTTGTAATTTTTACTTGGGTTTTGGGCAAGAGACTTAGAGAATTGTATATTCATTATTTTTATAGTAGATTTTCTCTGGTTTGTCCCGTAGATTTTACCCTTTACGTTGGAGTGATTTTTCACATAAATCATGGTATCATATTTGATTGTGATTTTCGTTTAATTCCGTTGTGTGTTACGGCTTGCTAGTATTTGTTCATATATAAAAGTTCTTCTTTGTTTGTTTTTTATCCCATCAACTAGTATCAGAGCAAGGTTTTGGTGATTTAATTTTTGTGTTTGAACATGGAAGCCGATAGTATTTCTCACATGATTAGTTTGAATGGAAACAATTGGATGATATGAAAACCAAGAATGAAAGTTCTCTTGTATTGTAAAGATTTGTATGGACTTTTGCAAGAGGATAATGTAAAACCTACAACTATGACAGATGATGAGTAAAAGAGGTTAGACCAAAAAATAGTTGTGTTTATTCGACAGTGGCTCGATGATAGTGTCTTTCACTATGTTTCTATTGAAAGTTTTGTATATTTTCTTTGGAAAAAATTGGAAGGTCTCTATGAAAGAAAAACAGCTGACAATAAAGCTTTTTTAATCAGAAAACTTGTAAACCTAAAATATAAATAAGGTGCTTCTATTGCTGAGCATTTAAATAAAATATAGAATATTACTAACCAGTTATCCTCTATGAAAATATCTCTTGATAATGAGTTACAAGTATTGTTACTTCTCAGTCCATTACTAGAAAGTTGGAAGACATTAGTGGTTTCCCTCAGTAATTATGCACTAGATAGTATTATCACAATGAGTCAAGTAACAAGCAGTTTGTTGAATGAGGAGTTGAGAAAAAAGAATTCAACAGCATCTCAGATTGATTCACAAGCACTTATATCAAAGAACAGAGGAAGGTCAAAGTCTAAAGATCGAAACAGTTCATATATGGGTAGAAGCAAGTCAAGATCAAGGAAAGATATTGTTTGTTACAACTATGGTGAGAAAGGACATTATAAGAATCAATGTAAGCAACCTAAGAAGAGCAAGAAAAAAAGAAAAGAAATGGAGTTTACAGAGTCAAAAAAGAATATCACAACTAAAGTGCAGGGTGGTGATTATTTGATTTTATCCTTTTTTGATGATATTTTTTCTTGTACGTGTTAAGATCTCAAGTAGATAATTGACACGGGAGCTTCTTATCATGCTACACCATGGAGGAAGTTCTTTGTTACCTATAAGTTTGAAAATTTTGGTGTTATCAAGATGAACAACTATGACATGGCAGATATTATTGGCATGGGTGATATCCATATGAAGACTAACCTTGGATGTAAGTTAGTGTTTAAGGATATGAGGTATATGAATGATTTGAGGCTGAATTTAATTTCAGTTAGAAGACTATACGATGAAGACTCTAATAGCAGGTTTCACAAAGGGCAATGAAAGCTTAGTAAGGGTTCTCTTGTTATAGCTAGTGAAAAGAAATGTCACACTTTGTGCAGGTTGTAGGCTAAGACTTATTGTGAGTAGTTAAATGCTACAAAGAAACACTTCAGCATGAAGTTGTGACATAAGCGACTGAGACATATGAACGAAAAGGGACTGTTAGCTCTTTCTAAGAGAGAGGTATTGCCGGACCTTAAAAGTACACGTTTGAACCCTTGTATTAATTGTTCAGCTGATAAACAACATAGTTTCTTTTACTAGTCCTGCTTTATCTAGAAAAATGCATATCTTAAATTGTGTTTATACAGATGTATGTGGTCCTTCGAGGACAAAAACTCATAGTAGTTCTATTAATGTTCTTGGCATTAATACTACACTTTATTTTATCACTTTTATAGATGACTTTTCTAGGAAAGATTGAGCCTATGCTTTGAAGACCAAGGATCAGATTATTGATGTCTTTAAAAAGTTACATGACAGAGTTAAAAAGGGAGATAGAAAGGTAACTGAAATGCATAAGATCAGATAATGGTAGTGAATATACATGATTGTTTAATGATTATTACAGGTCACATGACATTCAACATGAGATGACAGTTCCTGGTACACCTCAGCATAATAAAATTGCAGAGAGAATGAATCGCACCATCATGGAAAAGATCAAATGTATTCTTTCACAGGAAAAGCTACTCAAAAAGTTTTGGGATGAGGCTTTGAGGACTGTAGTTGTTATGATTAACTTATCTTCTTGTATAGCCATAGATGGTGATGTTGCAGAGCATGTATGGTCAAGGAAAGATGTTTCTTACAAGCATTTGAGAGTGTTTGGTTGTCGTGCATTTGCACAGGTTTTAGATAATGAGAGGTCCAAGCTGGATGGTAAGATAAAAGAATGTATTTTTCTTGGCTACTCACATGATCAATTTGGTTACAGACTTTGAGATCCAGAAAAGAGAAGGTGTTTAGAAGTAGAGATGTGGTCTTCTTTGATGATCAAACCCTTGAGGATTTGAAGAATGAGGCACTAGCTAAGACTTCTATAGAAGGATTAGCAAATTGTGATCCAATTACTCCTCTAGTATATTAGGGTGATTGAGAAGATATGTAGGAAGATGGTGTAGAGCCAGATGTTAATCTACCTGTAGGACATATTGAGCAAGAAAAAGTTGAGGAACAGCTTCCCATAGAACCTCAATTGAGAAGATCTTCTAGACAACGTCAGCCTTCCAAAAGATACTCTGCAGATGAGTATATAATGCTTACTAATATAGGTGAACCAGAGAGTTATCAAGAAGCAGTTGAAAGTGAATAGAAAAAAAATAGTTAGTTGCTATGTAGGAAGATATGAATGCTCTACAAAAGAACCACACATGATTTGGTACAACTATCATAGGGAATGAAGGTCTTGAAGAACAAGTGAGTTTTCAAGTTGAACACTCAAAAATATTGTTCTCAACCAAAATACAAAGCTAGATTGTTTATGAAAGACTTTAGTAAAAAATATATATATATTGAGTTTGAAGAGATTTTTTCTCCTATTATTAAAATATCTTCTATTCGTGTTGCTCTTAGTATTGCTGCTAGCCAAGACTTGGAGGTTGAGCAGTTAGATGTGAAGACAAATTTCCTTTATGGTGATTTGGAGGAAAAAATTTATATGGAGCAACCAGAATGTTTCAAAGTCAAAGGTAAAAAAAAATTTTATCTACAAGTTGAGGAAGAGTTTGTATGGGTTAAAGCAAGCTCCAAGATAGTGATACAGAAAGTTTGATTCATTTATGACTAAAAATTGATATAAAAGAACGGCTTCAGATCATTGTGTGTACATCAAACGGTTTGGTGAGGATTTTATTATTCTCTTATTTTATGTTGATGATATGCTTATCCTTGGAAAAAATATGTATACAATTGACAGGTTAAAGAAGGAACTGAGTGAGTTCTTTGCAATGAAAGACATGAGGCCAACAAAGTAAATACTGAGCATGCATATTTCTCATGACAAGAAAAACAGAAATATTTGATTATCACAGGAGAAATGCATCGAGAAGGTATTAGATGTTAGGGATCGAGCAACACTAAGAGAGGGGGGGAGGGGGGTGAATTAGTGCAGTAGTTAATAACGATTTCGGCGATTTAAAACAACTTCGGAAACTTTGTGTGACAAAATTACTTTTCGATAAAATTCGATTTCGATTACGTATAAACTTAAAATGATTCGTAAAGAAGTGAAGAGGAAGCGGAGTAAGTAAATGAACAAGTTTACAGAAATGTAAGTGATAATATTGACACACAAACTAGAGCTTTTATAGTGGTTCGATCATATGACCTACGTCAACTCCCGGTTCCTCTTCTCTTGAGGCCACTGGCTTTTCACTAGGTGTCTTTCTTCGAAGGGCGAAGACCAATTTCCTTATACATCGCTTTCTCTTTTTGACGGGCTTAGGAGACAAACCCTTACAAGCACTCACTCGTTTCTTTTGAATCGAACACAAGAGAAAAACAACTAAAGGAGGGACTTCTAGAGAGATTTGAACAGAGTTTCTAGCTTTCAAGGTGTATGTGCTTCCATACCTCAACCTAGGGATGAGAGGGGTTTTTATAGGCTCTAAGAGGATTCAAATTTGAGCCCAAATTTGAATCTTCTTGGTTTTCCAATCTACTAGTGGTACCATCACCTGACACTGGCGGTACCACCGCCTGCCAGGCATTAAAGTTGGTGATACCACCGTTGACCTGGGCGGTGCCACCGCTTAGCATATCTGGGATCTCGGTCCCTGGGCGATGCCACCACTTGGGTCTTGTGGTGCCACCGCCAGACTTTTTAGCAAAGCTGAATGGGCCCTAACTTCGGCCCAAATCAGTCTAACTAAGACCCAATTGGCCCCTACAAGGGTTAAATAGGATTATTACCTAATTCTTACCTTAATTACATGCTAACTACGAAATTAAAACATAATTCTAAGTAATTTTAAATCGACATCTTCAAGTCTTCTTCCGGCGGACTCCCAACAGGCTCTCGGATTCTGTGGCAAGTTCGATGAGTCTTTGGCAAGCTTCCGAACCTTCTCGGTGATCTCCGCGAACCTTTGATGATTTTTTTGATGAACTTCTGAAACCTTCGACAAGTCCCTGATTCTATCTCGGTTGGTTCCGGCAGCACTTCCGATGATCCTTTGGACTTCCGGTGAACTCTCGAATTCCCAACGAACTTGACATCGGTAAATCACTTTATGTTTTCATGCTATCGTAGTTAATCCTGTACACTTATCTCAATAATATGGATTAAAACAAACAATTCACTAATTAACTTCATCATCAAAATTTGAGATTCAACATTAGAAAGGTTCAGTATTAGCAATATAAAGCCAATTGGTTCTCCTCTTTCAGGTCACTTCAAGTTGTGCTCAGAACAGAGTCTGTCAAGTGATGAAGAGAAGGAGAAAATGCAAAAAAGTTCCATATGCTTCAGTAGTTAGAAGTTTAATATATGTAATAGTATATCCGAGGCTGGACATTACATATGCAGTGGGTGTTACTAACAGATTTCTTACAAATCCAAGCAAAGAGCATTGGGCAGTAGTGAAGTAGATCTTGAAATATTTCAGAGAAGTTCTAAGGTTTGTTTAAGCTTTGGAGGTGGACCACTTGTGTTAATGGGTTACACAAATGCAAATATGGCTAGAGATATTGATATTTGCTCTCTCTATCACAAAGGCAGAATATATTGTTACTATAGAGGCTTGCAAAGAAATATTATGAATGAAAGAATTTTTACAAGAATTTAGGCTAAAACAAGAAAACTATCTAGTGCATTGTGACAATCAGAATGCCATCTATTTGTGTAATAACTTAACTTTTCATTCAAAGTCAAAGCATATAGATGTTAGATACCACTGGATTCGAAATGTATTTGAAGAAAAACAGTTGCAACTTCAGAAAATTCATACAGATGATAATAGAGAAGACATGTTAACAAAGGCCTTACCGAAAGAGAGATAGGAGATGTACCGATAGTTGATCGATATGGTTTCACATTGATGAGTTATGTGACAACCTCCCTTTTGGGTTAAAGGGGGAGGTTGTTGGGCAGATGGCCCAATTCAGCCCATAGTGGGCTTTAACAGTCCACAACTCACCTCTCCTCTAATCAAAATCTTAAGTTTAATTAGGGGGCTATGGTGGTTACGAAAATTAGAAAAAAATATAATAAAAGGATAACAATTTTGCAATAGCAAAGTAATTCAAAAAGATGAGAAAAAGATAGAAAATTAAGAGAAAGAAAGAGAAGAAAATAAGGACAACACAGAGACTGTTCTCATTCATTCAAATAGTATTCTAATCTCAGGTTAGATCAAATCTACAGTGAACTCTTATTGTGATTGTTTAGGGAGGTTTTGGATATTATGCACAGTGATATGATCATTGTATCTCAATTATTCTCTTGTGATTGTTGTTTGAATTTTAAGCAAGAGATTTAAAGAATTATATATTTATTATTTTTATAGTAGATTTTTTCTGATTTGCTTCGTAATTTTTACCCTTCACGTTGAAGCGATTTTCTATATAAATCTTAGTGTTATATTTGATTATGATTTTTGTTTAATTCCGTTATATGTTATATTATTTCTAGTTTATTTCTAGTTTAAGCAAGAAAATGTCCGATAACTTATATCGCTCGATGATTGCTTTACGTTCATTCCGAGGACGAGCTTAATGTTGGGCTAAACCTCCTATGTATTATGCTACTACACTGGATCTTAAAGCGTATCAATGTCGAGACACAAGAATATATAATTAATATATCGTGGCAATTAAGTAATTGCCGGTTATTGTTTCTGAAGACCGAATCGACACATCTCTACGAGATTAACGGCCTTTGACATCTCTTCGTCACGGGGGAACTTCGAGTTTGACTTTGTGTTGTTCGGGGAAAAGAAATCTTTGACTTGGGAACCTCGTAGAAAGCACAACGGATACCAGACATCCAAGCCGGAGAGGCTTCGCCACCAAAAATTCTCCGCCTGCCGTAGGTCACGTGGCATGCGGATAGATTCCCCAACAAGTCGACCATACCCGGAGAAGCTGGTCAGCAATGGCGTACGAGACTGGACGCCACCAAGTCATCCACGTGACCACCGACCGAACGTTCTGAACGATTGACCGCCACGTGGAGAGAGAGAGCGGTCGTCCGACCGTCCATGAAGCGAAGATAAGATCGCTGCCGATCCAAAACGCTCCATCAGAAGTCTTCCTCGCCGGAGTGAGTCAATGCAGGGCCTAACTAAAAGCAACTGTTACCCAACCCCGTGAGGTAGAAGAACAGAGATCTCCACTAAATCTTATTTATCTATCGTTCCGGAAGATCTAAGAAACAAGTTCTAAAATGATTTACTTGTACAATAGAGTTCAATCTACCATTCGAATATATTTGTGAATCTTATGGAATGCTCATTAAATCTCAACTCAATCTAAAATCATTTTGCTCCTCTATTTATCACCAAATTGTCACGGACAAAATTGTAAACGGCTTGCTCGGTGTAATGCTTGTGCTTGTCCGTATCCCTTTTGGTTGGTTGTCACTTGTAAAGCTTGTAAAGGGCTTGCCAAAGGCAAAATACCCTATTTGAGTGAGTTTGACAGTCATTGTAGGTTTGTACATAAAGTACGCGTCGAGGGAATACTTGTAATAGAATTCGGTCTGTAGTGGACCAAATCTATACCTTTGTTGTGCAACTGTTCTGAGCTTGTAATATCCATGGTTAGAATATGCATCGGCTATAAAGTGTTTGCTAGAGTGGCTTGCGGATCCCGTGTGAAGCGCTTTCTCTGTCCCGTCTTATCTTTCGTTGGTCCTAAGGGATGGTAGGAGATTTCGGGGAGGCTGACCTTTGCGGTGATACGCATTGGTGCCGCACGGCTTAGCAAAACCAAACCACTAAGTCCGTGTGATACGATTGGTATCGAGCGAGACAAGCCCACTTAGAAACACTTAGCATGCATACATGGGGGACCTAGCGAGGCACCACGAGGACAACAAGCTAAGAAGAATTACGGAGCGCACAAAGGTCGGGATGGCTGAGTTTGAGCAGTGGCACCCAAACTTGACGGTGCTCGAGGCAAGCGGGGTGCTTGGCCAAGGATGAGACCGTGCAAGGCGGAGTGGGTTGTTCAATGATCGAAAGAGTTGTGCAAAGCTCACGAGGTGAGGGAGTTACAAACTCAAGAAATTCGATACTCATGCAATGGCTTGCATGCGGACGATGGATCGTCGTGGCCATCCCAAGCGATCCAGAAGGTCGGCGCCATGGAGCATTGAAACTTTCTCTTCGACATGTGCAGGATACTTTCGTAAGATCTTTGAAGTGTCACAGCGAGTTCAAGATGTTGCTAGACCCAGAGGGTGCAAAGCGAGTTGTATTGGTGAAGTGTCACAATCTAGCAAGTGCATTTGCAATGGCAGAATGGGCACGATTTGTTCAAGCAGAGGCGAAGTAGTCCAAGGGGATTGTGGTCTCCAAAACTTCCTAAGGGAAGGATGCGAAGAGAGAAGTTGCTCCAACGGGGCAGATATCCAGGAGGGATAAGTCCCGGTTCTGCAGAGGTAGAGTTATGCGCAATGAACCGCACTAGTTGAGGAGTACCTCAAGACGAAGCTCGACGGATCGAGTGAGCGGTAAGGAGTCATTGCATGATCTCGCTAGTGGTGATGCGTTGGTGGACGATAGCGAGATCAAGTGGGGAGCAACCTGGCAACACAAAGTGAAGGCACACTTGGGCCGATAGTGAGATCGGTCTCAACAGAGGGCTAACCCGTGGAATGGTTGGCGTGAGGGCCACCATCAACGCAATGCAAATCGAGAAGCAAAGTAACTTGGGGGTAACTTGGTGAAGTACCCAGGCCGCATGAAGGGAGTTGGTTTAGAAGATCGAATATGGAGCGGAGGCTTGGAGCTTTCCTAGGCAAGTCAAGGACATGGACTCTTGCAGAGGCGAGAATCGGATCATGCCGTTCCATGGGTTTCATATTCGATGGAGCCGACTCGTCTTGCATAGTGCCAAAGACAAGGGAGCTTTGAGGCACATGCACTTTATCTCGATGAAGCATTTGGTGGAGATTCTAAGCGACGATTTCTTTGAGGCAAAGTTGGTGTCAAAAGCCTTGACACGGGCAAGAGGATGCAGAGCGCGCACTCTTAAAGAATATGTCACAGTGCTGCCATTCGAGTTGCCATGAGGAAAACAGTGCGCGCGAGATTATCTTTGGTAGGTAGGGCGAGTCCCGGATCCGCATAATGGTGCACCTATTTCAACGAAGTCGAGGGACTTGAGGAGCTGCTAGGCAATGGATTGTCCTAGAGCTAGCCTTCGTCCGAGTGTGACCCGAGAGAGGGTGGGCGAAGGTCGATTGCCAAAGCGAACAGAATCGGTGGCGAAGGCCTTGCGATGTGTTGGCGGTGTCACACATGGAGATATCGCGATTCGAGTTCATACCACGAGGATCGAGAATGCAAGGAGATGTCACCAGGGGCGACATGATGCAGGGGATCGGGGTGGAATGGTTCGTGGCAAGACGACACACACAAGTGTATCCCGTGAGGACATGGTCATCTGGAGATATGGCCGGAGCGCGACAAGGAGCTCCAAGTTGGTGAACAACACGACGGTAAGAAGAGCTATGGATTCAAGTAGTGAATGCCATGGTACCGCAGAGGCGGGTCTTCCGTGCGTGCACCGAATGTTGCATTGAATGGAAGCTTTGGACATCAGCTTATGAGGGCTGTGCACTCTCAAGGAAGAAGTTCAGATGCAAATACCAGGGAGTCCCATTTGGGGACTGGATCATCTGACAGAGGTATGATCGGAGCTGGAAGAGTGGAACTACTTGAGCTCACATTCGCTAAGGAGCCCGGCAAGTCAGAGGACAAGGCCAAGTAAGCGAACATTGCAGCCAATGAAGCTAAGGAGAACAGAAATGGTGCAAACCCTGCAACATGGTGGCGGTGGCCATACATGGGAGTTGTAGTCTGTATTTCCATCGACCAAGTGGAACTGCTCAGAGAACACGGAGGTGTTGAAGCAGGGGGTCGGAAAAGGGCGTGGAAGCAATGACGAGTCCAAGAGGGACTCAGCTACCCAAGATCAATCATCGAGTAGATTGAAGGTGAACTCAGAGGAGTGTCACAATGCCTCAGAGGCAGATCTACCGATCACGAAGAAGGGATGCAGATACAAGACAACAGATAGTAGTGCCATGGGCGTCGCAGTGCCATGGTACCGCTGAGGCGGGACTTCCGGGGAGTCATCAATCCCTTGCTCTCATAGAGGGAGAGCGCTTGGTCGTGATATGGGCCGTGGAGGAGGAGAATGCTTTGGCAAACTCCATGTACCAAGACAAGGCTGAAGGGCGATGGCCAGAGAACTTCGTAAGACCAATGTCAGCAGCACTTTCCATCAAGATAGCCGTGAGTGAAGGACTTGGGTCGATGCAAGAGTGCATGACCAAGGATCGAAAGCGAGACGATGCTGCGATCTTTGTACCTTTGCTACTCAGAGGAGTCGGCGATAGAAAAGATGGAGAAGGCGGTACAATCCCAAAGGCGACCAAATCTTATCGGAGACTTACTCCAAGTTGGAGTGATAACTTCTTGCATTCCAGAAGTTCAATGGCAATGAGAAGGTGAATCACAGTAGTTGACTCAGCGCAAGGATTGCAAACACTTCAAGTGCTTCGGAAGTGTGAGCTAAGAGCAGGCGAAGTCTAGTAACCAGCTTGACGCACGAAGTACAACCTCGAGGAGGCGGGCGAAGTCAAGTAACCTTTGCCTTCTCAACTCCCAAGAGAATGGGTGAAACCGAGTACCCCAGCTCTCTTAGTTATCCAGCAGAGGAGCTCTGCACAGATTTGAAAACCCTTCGAAGACAACTAAGTGGAAGAAGATTCGATGGGCAAATTTTGCGGAGGAAGGACCTAAAAATTTCAAAGGTTGCGAGGCGATGCTCGTTAAAGCTCCAACAAGCATCTATCCAGTTCAAGAGACAAGGAGAATTTGAAGACTGGCGCATATCAATGATGGTCTTTTACCTTCATCAGATGAATCCGCAAGAGCCAGCAAGGATCAGCACAACTCTGCCAACCCCACACTAAAGTCAGAGTCATTGGCGAGTTGAAGCAGCATGGCGGATTAAAGTTCGACGACTCAACAACAACAACCGGAGAACAAATGGGAGCCAAGAGGTGCATCGCAGCAGGAGCAGAAGATCGAAGATCCAACAAAGAAAAGAAGTTGCAGCGTCAGCAAAGGCTTCGACGAGGACGTCGAAAGAATAAGTGGGGGAGAATGTCACGGACAAAATTGTAAACGGCTTGCTCGGTGTAATGCTTGTGCTTGTCCGTGTCTCTTTTGGTTGGTTGTCACTTGTAAAGCTTGTAAAGGGCTTGCCAAAGGCAAAATGCCCTATTTGAGTGAGTTTGACAGCCATTGTAGGCTTGTACATAAAGTGCACGCGTCGAGGAATACTTGTAATAGAATTCGATGCAGTAGTGGACCAAATCTATACCTTTGTTGTGCAACTGTTCTGAGCTTGTAATATCCATGGTTGGAATATGCATCGGCTATAAAGTGTTTGCTAAAAGAGTGGCTTGCGGATCCCGTGTGAAGCGCTTTCTCTGTCCCGTCTTCTCTTTCGTTGGTCCTAAGGGATTGTAGGAGATTTCGGGGAGACTGACCTTTGCGGTGATACGCATTGGTGCCGCACGGCTTAGGCAAAACCAGCTAAGTCCGTGACAAAATGTTGACATCAAAATTCTGAGTAACACACCAGTTTGATACCTTTTCACTAAAAAAAAATAAATAAATATGTACATATAATTTATTATTATTTTATATCATATATACATATCTATATATGATATGCCACAACAGCATCTTCTCCTGCGGCCATGATATATATTCGAAGGGATGTGTGTGTATATATAATATCAACATTTATGAGGGCAAATACGCTGATTCCAGACTCTGGAATGATATATATTCCAAGGGATTGTAAGGTTCCATTATCGGATCGGATTTGAAAACCGTCGCGAGATCCGAATCCAACATTGCCTGCATCCGGTGGACTTTTTACCAATGGAAAATATCGCTTGGTTTGCGTTCCTCCTTGTCCCGTTTACTTGCGTTACCGACGATGGCTCCCTCTCGCTGGTGGCTGAAGTAAACGAGAGAGACCAAGTCTACTGTTCCCGTCTTTCTATTTTCAAGATTGGAAGCTTAGATCGGGCTCTTCCCGGGGCCGGCTGATTCCGGATTTCGTGTGCTTGTTCTCTCCCGGCCTTTTCTTCGCCGGATCGAAGGCATCTTGTTCGTCAAATCAAAACCTTGCTGTCGGGAAAGGTCCCATCTTTTGTGGTCTTCGTGGGCGAGTAGGGTTTCGCTGTTCGTGGTTTATCAGAGTCCTCGTTTTGCGCGGTCCGCAGCTGGGTCGGAGTGGTTGCATGTGCCGTTTCCTTTCGGTCGCTTCTGATGTCGACTATATCGGAGGAGAGTCCGGCTCTTCGGACCATCGAGAACTCGATTCAGGCCCTCGGAAGGGGTTTCGATGCCAACTGCGACACGAGGCTGCTCTACTGCAAGGGAGCCGCCGGGTCGAGGGTGGTCGAGCTCGACGAGGAGCACGCGAGGGAGCCGCCGATCGGCGAAGGTCTAGTCGTGCCTAATGTGTCCAGGGACGTCAGTTGTTCGATCGATGAGAGCCCCGGGAGGGAGAGTTTCGGTGCTTGCGGATTCTACGAGGTCGGCTACTGGCTGTTGTTTTTATAACTTTCTGCTGTTTTGATGCTTGCTTTGTCAGAATATTCGTCGGAAAGAAATTTTGCTTTTACGGCCGAATCTTTGTTGGAACGATTGACGAATGCATCGCGTGCTGATCTTTCAGAAATTAGCGCATCGGAAAGTGAAAAATGATCGTCTAGATTTCCCATGGTGAAGACATCTGTAACATAGATTTCAGGATTTTAGATTCTTCTTGAGTAACCTTTAGATAGACGCTAAGCATTAGGACATGGTCATTTATTTGTTTGATGCTCCCACGAACTTTTCTTTCTTCAGCATGACAACCATAGTTGCAGCTATTTTTCTTGTTTCTGTTATTTTCAAGTCCTTTTCATATGCATTGTTAAGCCATGATTTTGGACCATAGGTCTCTCTTTGTAGATCCATAGAAGTATTCCTCAAGTACAAAGGGCAACTTCATTTTTGTGTTTGTGGTACCAGTTTGGGTTGGTAATCTGGATTATGAAGTTATCAGAATGCCACTCTTTTAAGCTTCTATTTCGTCGATGACACTAGCGGCGTGTGCCCCCTGCCATATCTGCGGAGCACAAAAGTCTATCGAGTAGCATCGTCCAATTCAAAAAAGCAGTCTTCGGCCTGTCCCTAGAGAGTGCACTAGGGGGATTTACTCGACTTAGGCCAGCAGATGCTCGGATCACTTTTAATAGGGTGTGTTCACCTAAGAGAGTAATCTATTAGATTCTTTCTGGACAATCCATAATTCCTCTGTTTTAAGCAACAAAAGGATGTTTTATTTCCCCTGACAAGGAATACTATTTATTTATGGAAGATTTATTCTAACCATCAGTGCTTGTGACGTTAAGTCCTTAGAAAAAAGATGCCAAAGTATGATTTGCTAGTTGCCACTGCATATGACTAATTGGTGTTCTACGCCATTATCGGATGCCCTACATGGGTACACTAAACTGTGAGCAATTTGATGAGTCCAACTCCGACATGCAAGCTAACGGTTAAGGTCACTTAGCGAAAATAATGCTGATGAGAGAGGAAAACGTTTAAGAACATGGAAGACTTTTTTTTTTCCCTTAGAATTACCATATTGTGAAACTGTATTATACACAGATTGAGAAAACCAATAGTTGTTTTTCATATGCATATCATCATTAGCCAATAATTCACAATAGTGAAATATTTATAGTGTGACTCAACATGACACTTGTCAGCAAGGGGCTCCAAAATAGCATGAAGTTTTGGTTCAACTTCTAATATATGTTTGATCAACCTATTTAGTGTCATCTATCAATGAAGTTGGATTTCTTTTAGCCACTACAGGAAGTTGGTTTGTCATACTTGATAACAAGGTTTAAAATCTCTGGTACCGATCCCGTATTGGTCTGGACCGGTATCAAGTAATTTGTCATACTTGATAACAAGGTTTAAAACTCATCAACTGAGTTGTGATCATGGCTAGCAAAATCAGCCTAATCCTGGCTATGGTGAACTGAAATTGAGTGAGGGGATGTGGCCATTAGCAGTGGCAACCACTTACACGAGTCCAGTATTCTGAACTTGATGGCCCCGCCATACCAAAGCTGCTCAGAAGCCTAGAGATTCAAGTCTTCTAATGTGAATCTAGTGGCAAACCTACATTTCAAGCCATTGTCTTTACAATTTAATCATCCTATTCTACCTTTGTATAACCACCCACTGTCTCCAGTTAACAACCGCCAGTACAACCAACGTTAACCAGTAGCTTCCAACGAGGGCTGGTCCTTATCAATTTCTTTAACTCTCAATTAGCTTAAACCAACAACCTACCTTCATGGAGGCTTCAAGTAGCAACTACAAGTTCAATACTCTGCAACTTTGGAGCATGAGGCAATAGTCAGTGCTGTTTGGCACTAGCTTGCACCACAGACCAGGGTGATCAATCCTTTGACTAAAAGGGAACCCTATCTCAAAGTGCGTGGAACACTTTAGGAGTATCCAAGAAGGCTCAAAGTTTCAGAATTTACTACCTTATTTTACACTTAATCTAAGGCTTTTGTTATGAATATTCCTCTGTTGTGTTATATCTGGCAATGTGTTCTTACCTTCAAAGATCATATAATTAATTTTCAGATTGAAGTAGGAACAATGATTGTTTGTGGTTATTAACTCTCTTTTTTCTTATTTCTGGTAAGAAACTGCAGATGGCAGAGTATTTTAACAGAAAGGCTCTTCTATCAGGAAGTATTCCCTTGGGAAGCTTTAATTGTGCATTCAGCTTTAGTGGCTCAAAGAAAATTGATGCTGCTGCTACAAAAAGCCTTGCAATGAATGGGAAATTCATTCCTTTGTGTAAGGTTCAGCTGCTGAAACATCCTTTATCACTGCAAGATCATGTAAAAGCTGCAGTGCCACTTTCATGGGAACCGTTGTCCTTAGCAAGGTAGTAATGTGGAATCTTCAACAACAGAAAGGAAAATATTTCAGATTAAATAATTTTCTTTAACCTCTTTAATTGATTGACAGATTTATTGAGACTTATGGTACTCATGTCATCACATCCATTACTATTGGTGGTAAGGATGTGATTTATGTGAAGCAGCACATCTCATCAACTTTATCAATCACAGAAATTAAAAACTACATACAAGATGTTGGAGATCAGAGATTCTCTGAAACTGAAAGCCTTGCAAGTTCTGGTCCAATAAAACTGAAGGCCAAGGCTAGTATTTTGCATTTTTTTTTTCCAATAAAGTTGCTATGCTTGCTGTAAACATATATTGCTGTTGCAAATCTGCTCAATCATTTTGTACTTCACATATTCCAGGCTGTGGATCCTTTTATATTTAACAGTCAAGGTATACACCCACAACCACTTAATGCTCCATATCTTGCTGCAAAAGAGGCAAGTGCTATTCGCTTTCATTGTGATATCTAATTATAGTTCTGACCCAAATTTTAAACATCAACCATGGTGCTTAGGCAGTGCATACACTTAAAATTGTTTTGTTTACTTCAATTGATGTTCCTTTTATTCTTACCATGCAAACAGCATGCAATGAAGTACATATTTCGTGGTGTTGACCTATGTTCTGTGCATGTAACCTACTGTAACTCATTGTTATGAACCAGCAGAACCATCTTTTGCAGCATACTGTTAGTAATAATATTTCCATGGTAAGAAACTTAGGAAAGAAAAATTAAGTGAAGCAGAGTTTGGAAGAGAGTGCCTCTTTTTTTCCCATTTGTGATATCATTGCAACATAAAGCAATGAGAAATGATCATGACATGTTTCTATTTTGATATTTGTCATTTACATTGTATATTGAATATTATTTTATGTGAAAGAGCTACCTTTATTGATAAGAAGGTCCATAATTGACGGTCATGGTCAATTTTGACATGATATGCTAATTTATATGGTGACATCCATTGTTGATTTGCCCAAATGGTGAGAAACAACTAGCATCAATCAAAGTCGAATGTGGTTGGTTTTGGTAAATTTTAGCTGATTTCATAGCCTTAATAAAAGGAAAAAATATGTGAAGCTTGGTACAAGGGCTGTACCATCTTGTGCTGTCTAGTCTGCTTAGTACATGACTTGTACTGTCCGGTACAAGGTCTGTATCAAGTGGTTTCTTTTTTTAATTTTTTCAGGATTTTCCTTAAACTTGGTATGTACTGACAATCCAATACTCAGTAAACTGGTCAGATTGATACTGATTTGAGCCCTGACCGGTACACTACCAGTAAAATGAGATTGTGGATCTTGAATTATAATATGGAGAATAGACACCTTATACTGTCCAAATTAATCTCATCCTTTTCTTTATTAGCTTTTGTGCTTTTCCACACTTGATCTTTTTGTCGATTTGTGAAGAAGCATTGGGGTCGGAGTAGGTTCAGATTGATAAGATTTGATTCTAATAGTTATTTACTACGTTAATATCTTTAAAAAATATTACCAGCATTTATTTTCTAATTATCATATAGTTCTTTGATGAATTATTCATTGTAAATTTTTTATTGTTATTATTAAAATAATATTATATTTTAATTTCATGGTTTTTTTTTCCTAAAAAGATAGATATTGAATGAAATATTAAGATAGAAAGATTTTACCACAAGTAATTGATCTTCTCAAATTTGATTTTCTTTTTTTCTAGTATTTTTAATTTTTATATGAATTATATATTTTTAAAATTGTTTACTTATTGATTACAGCATTGTTGGTCTGATTTGTTTGATCCAACTAATCCCAACTGTATCATTCATGATTAATTCCATTTCTGACGCTGCTCTTGGATACCATGAGGAAATCTTTTTAGAATTTATATTAGGACACAACCTATCTGAGATTTATATGAAATACAAATTTTTGTAATTGTTTTAACGATTATAAGTATGGACACATTTTTCCTTCAAAATGTGTTTCAGAATTTGAATAATTGTTCATTTTTAAATGCAATTATCTCATACAGATCGTGTTTAGAATTATATTGAAGAAAATATAAAAAATAATTCTATATGTTATTTCTCTTTATTTAAATGACTAAATTAACAATCAAGAACAGATGAGCCTACCAACAAATTGCTCCTGTAATTGCTTAATGTTATATTAATGGAGGATTTCCTGCAGAGAGTGAAGCTATACTATGTAGCGATTAGAGCAGGCACTTAGGATTTTCACCCTCTTGTTAATATCTCTTTCATGAGAGAAACCTAAGAACAAGCAGAATAGCTGCCTACCGATCACCACCTACCTGAGCACTTAGCGTAGATGTCATTAGCACATAAAGAAACTGGTTCTCTGGATGCATATTAATCCAGGCCATCATTTTATGTTTCTTCATCACTTCTCTGTTGGTTTAGGCATGATACCTCTGAATTCTGCTGGGGTGATGATCTGTTACATGTGTGACCCAGGGGTTGTTTCCAGAACCCAGAAGGCCAGAACCAAACTAGCACAGTTTCTCTCGAGAGAGCATTTAGATGATAGTTTTTTGGCTGACAGAATCAAGTTGCTTTCACCTTAGTAATAAAATAAATTCATGATCCGGCAGACCGTGGTAGAGTTGGCATGATTCTGGCATGATTGTCAATTAGGCAATCCAGGATTATTTTGAATTAGGTTTGAATCCTTAACCATGCTGCAGTATGCTGATGAAAGATTTTATTGATTAGATGAAGTTTCTTTGATTTTTCATCCAAGTATAGATCACTCAAATGAAACTCTAAAACCACAAAAGCCCAAGCCTTCACTCTCTTCTCCTGACTTTCAAATTTTGAACATTGGTCTTAGTAGCCAAATAAAATCTAGTCATTAGGCATCATAATTCCTCTCCTCCATTGTTTATGTGAAAAATGTGTGCTTAGAAAATATAAAATCACTTCCTTGCATCTCATATCCATGCAGGCTAGTGATGGTGGTTTAAAGTATATGATGGCATCATGAGCTTTTATGTTTATCTAGTGCGCTTATTGATGCAGGATGTAACTGTTATTTTTAGGAGGAGGGGAGGGGACGACCTAGTGCAAAGCCATGTTGAATGGGCCAGAACTGTTCCTTCAGCACCTGATGTTATTCAAATGACTTTCCTTCCCATTACTTCTCTTCTAGAAAATATTCCTGGGAAGGACCATCTTACTCGTGCCATCAACCTTTATTTGGAATGTATGTAGTCGCTTCACTTGTTTAATTGGAACCTTTCTTTGGGTATTCTCCATATTTCTTTTCTTATATCATTTTTCACAGACAAGCCTCCAATTGAGGAGCTTCGATATTTCCTAGAGTTCCAGGTCCCAAGGATATGGGCCCCTGTACGAGAAGAATTTCCAGGACATCAAAGAAAAGAGCCAGTCTGCCCATTTTTGCAGTTCAGCATAATGGGGCAGAAGTTATATGTAAGCCAAGAGCAGGTATGCCTTTTATGATGTACATTAAAAAGTTAAGCCATCGGGAAACAGGGTCGACACTGACATTGGTGGGCATGGAATAGAATCTTAAGCTGTCTCTTATTGTTTAACTTTAGTTGGTGGAAGGAAAATGTTGTACATGAGAGTTCAATACAAAAATGTGATTTCCGACTTAAATAAAGAAATTCTGAATTTTCAACTTTTGAGAAGTTTAATCACATCAAATTTAAGTATCAACAACTATTTTTCAAGTTTGATGCATGAAGTTTGCCGCATGCATGGTCTTACCCTTTTCTTTCTCCAGCTGAGCTAAGATAATTAGAGAATATAATGGCATAAAGAACCAGAAAATTTACATGTTTTCTCATGTCAGCGGTAACTTCAATGCATCTTTCTTTGCTATTACATCATTTGAATATCCATACAGGTATCGGTCAGCCGTAAGCCTGTCACTGGCCTAAGATTGTTCTTGGAAGGTGCAAAGCAGAACCGACTATGTATTCAGGTTCAGCATCTGGCAAGCCTTCCAAAGATGCTCCAGCGATACTGGGACGCCCATGTCGCAATAGGTGCACCCAAGTGGCAGGGTCCAGAGGAGCAAGACAGCCGTTGGTTTGAGCCTGTAAAATGGAGGAACTTCTCCCATGTCACCACGGCTCCCATCGAGAACAATGAGACTTTCATTAGTGACCACTCTGGTGTCTTTGTGGTCACCGGAGCTCAGCTTGGGGTTTGGGATTTTGGGACGAAGAATGTTTTGTACATGAAACTTTTATATTCAAAAGTGCCCGGATGTACCATAAGGAGATCCTTATGGGACCACAGCCCCGATGGCTCGAAGAATAAACTAAAGAGGTTGCCGAGTGGAACATCGATGAGCTCGGACGAGTCAAGCTCAGATTCAGATTTGGGGAGGCTGTCGAAGTTTGTGGAAATGTCTGAGATGAAAAAAGGCCCAGACGACATGCCAGGGCACTGGGTGGTGACCGGCGGAAAGCTGGGAGTCGAGAAAGGGAAGATTGTTTTGAGAGTGAAGTACTCTTTGTTGAATTATTAGAGAACCTGCTAGTTGGTTGCAAGGCTAATTTTTCGGTAGTGCATGTAAAATGTAGCAAATTTCTTAGATCTTATTCTGGTAAGGATATGGCTTTTTTCTGATGATTTTTTGCCTATTGGCAAACTTTCTAAGTTGGTCAACAGAATGTAATGATAACATGTTGATATTGGTTGTAGTGTAGTGTAGTGTAGTGTTTATGAATATGCTATTGAGATTTGATCCGCTCGTGTGTCGGCCTACCTTCTCCTCTGAGGTGTGCTTCGAACTGTAGTGGTCTTTTGCTTCGTGAAGTATTTGTTCGCAAGCATTCCACGCGCTGAGCAATCTACTGTGTATGTTTGAGGGGAGCTCTTAATTAAAAATCTAAACCACGATTATGTCCCATCTACCATGTAAACTTTTTGATGCATTGTGACATTTTATATATTGCCACGATTTTGATCAAATCTCCTCTGTTTGGTAGCTCATCGACGACAGAGGCGGCGGCGGCGGCGGCGGCGGCGGCGGCGGCGGCAGCAGCAGCAGCAGTGGCCATGTCTAACGACCTACGATACGTAGTTGATGCAATGTGAGATCATTCGACACGAATGTGGGGGTAACTGCTGTGGGACGCTGGGTGGGGTCCACGCGATCCAACACCTTGCGTCCTGAGACCTGTCCGGACCAGACCGTACATCGATCGTCGGCAGGCATCCGGGGCTACGGGCGTGCCGTGGGTCCCACCCACATCACCCTGTCGCACGAGCCACAGCCTGACGCCTCTCCACCGTAGGATGTGGGCGGCGCAGGGCATGTGTCGAGTGGAAGGAGCCGATGGATGCAAATTTGATTGGGCGCATCGACAATGGATTGTCAACAGTGTAATGGATTGTTGTAATGTCCGACCGCGTTCCATGGGGCATCACCTCCTCGCGTCAATCGTCTCTCAACGACTTGCCGTTGCTGACAATAAATATCGCAACGTAATTAGGTGCTTGATGCTTAAGCAACACCAACTTAATTATTTAGAGAGAGAGAGAGAGACGGAGTGGGCACGGTACGTCACTCGAGTGTTTGTTCGTGCAGGCATGTCAGTAAGTGCACGCCACTGTGTGATTGCCGTGGATATGCCGTGATCGAAAGATGACTCGGAAAACCATTAATCGTGGGGAAATTAATACGTTCGTGTCGGTTGGCACATTTATTTGGTGCTCATAGTGTTGCCACCTAAGTTGATGGGCCCACGACATGTATCACTGCGCCCGTGCATTGTCGTCTAATTTTCTTTTCTTTTCTAGTGCAACAAGAGAAGTCCCAAAATAACATCACTCGCTGCCGATTTAGTTCCGAATAATTAAAATTTAAATTCACTTATAAGAATCTCATCGATAGATATAGATAGCATCATTGGCTTGAGTTTATAGACTAATAATTTAGGCCTAATGACATTGATGCTTGGATTGAGTTCTCGTGAAGACGCGTATGTCGATCCGTTGGGGTGGCTGCGTCGGTGCGTTTTGTCCACACCATCGATCGAATCGATTGGTAAATCGCTAAATAATAATATAATTCAAATGAATTTTACGCCAAATGGTTGCACGTGACATTCATGCCGTCCTCCCCGTGGTTGATGGATGATTAGGCACTGCACTTCACATTTCCCTCCCTCCAGCACCCAACCACTCGCAGTCATTAGTTGTACGTTACGAGACCCCGAGCCTCTCTCTCTCTCTCTCTCTCTCTCTCTCTCTATAAAACCATCCGCACCGTTGTGGATTGGGAGACGTACGTCCGACACCGTCGCCGTTGCTTTACTATCTGCGTGTGATCTGCCATGGCGCGCTCCGGTGCTCTCCTTCCTCTTGCGCTGGCCCTCCTCCTCCTCCTCGTCACCGCACCGCGTGTGACCCCAGCCATCACATGCGGGCAGGTCACGTCCGCCCTGAGCCCATGCATCCCCTACGCCACCGGCAAGGGGGCGTTGCCCTCCGGTTGCTGCACCGGGGTGAAGAACCTCAACAGCTTAGCGAAAACCTCGGCCGACCGCAAGGCTGCTTGCAACTGCATCAAGTCCCTCATTGCCAGTGTCCCCGGTGTCAATAACGGCGTCGTCTCCGGCATCCCGGGCAAGTGTGGCGTCAGCATCCCCTACACCATCAGCCCCTCCACCGACTGCTCCAAGTGAGTGTTCTTCAATGCTATTACCCAACTATAATGCTATTATCTTGCGAGCTCCTCATCAGATGCTCCACACATACATATTTTCCTGAGTCTCCAAGCTATCTGATCTCCTTTTATCAGCCGCCCCTTTCGGTAGAATAATTCCTCGGAGCACTTATCTATATATCACAGTCAGTATCCTCCTTAATATTAACCATGTCAAAGATGGATAGAAGACTCTCCTTTTCGGTTTCCAAAGGACACACCGCTGATTCAGCTTTTTCTTGGTCATTATTAATTGCTTCCGCAGGGTGACCTGAGATCATCTTCGGACGTGGTGGTTAAATACTAAGTACTGTGTACAATAAAGATGGGAGTGCAGGGAGCGCTGCTCGTCGCCGATGTAGCTTTGTTCTTACGCTTCTGACCCTCCCACCGCTATGGTGGGGTGGGTTTCACTGCCGTGCTAGCCGTGACGTATATCGATATATCATGGTGTTCTGTCATCTTATGCTGACTCTATTGCAACGGACTCGGTGCTCATCTCCAGATGTGGTTGCCATCCGTATACAGCTTGACGCGATCGCCGTTGGCTCGATACTGGCACTGCACTGCCAAAAGCTGTGACAGCCATCTTAAGACGCAAGAATCTCTCTCGTTTCACCTCATCCATCCATGATCGATCGAAAGGAGATAAAAACCAAATTCAATCGACCGACCTATGGAGGAGTCGATGGAGGAACGCGTCGTCGCAAGTCGCAATACCAAAAGAAACACTAAGCTCTAATATTTTGCATACATCACAACATGCAATAACTCTTCTTTACATAATCGCAAATCATGAACAGAGGACTCCCGAAAACGATTCTTTTTCAACATAAAACTTAAATTTCCGAATGTAAAATTTGTGTCAAGGTCGACTAATAGCATGCCAGAGATTTGGGGTAGTCTTCTAAATGACAAGTTAGAGAAGCCATTGGGGTGGCTTCACTAGAACACCACTGATTCAATAGATTTTCCTTCTGATACCAAGAGAGAGAGAGAGAGAGAGAGAGAGAGAGAGAGAGAGAGAAAAGAATCATCGTCGGTTGGGTACAGATTTTAGATCGACGTTGAACTCCGCCTCGTTCTCATTATTCTGAGAGCTAATGCAGTACGTGACGGGCAGCGGTTGTTAGGGCTTCACGGCTACAGTATCAATAATAGTGATAAATGGCTGTAAATATTAGCAGATCGTAACACACAGCGGAAATCACAATCAAATAGAACATCAAAATTTACGTGGAAAATCCCTTCAACGTGAAGGGTAAAAATCACGGGATAAATCAGAGAAAATTCACTATAGAAATAATGAATATATAATTCTCGAATCTCTTGTCCAAAACCTAAGTAACAATCACAAGAGAATAACTGGGATACAAGGATCATGTCACTGTGCACAATATCCAAAACCTCCCAAGCAATCACAGTAAAAAAAATCACTGTAGATCTGATCTAATCTGAGATGAGAATTGTTTGGATGAATGAGAACAATTTCTGCGTTTTTCTTGTCTTCTTCCCTTTCTTTTTCTCTTGTTTTTTTGCTCTTTTCTCCTCTCTTTGAATCCCTTTTGCTACTGTAAAGTTTCTGCCCTTTACTGCGATATGATCTTAATTTCGCAGCCACCATTAGCCCCTATTTATAATTAGGGTTTAGGTTAAGTTAGGGTTAAAAGGAAAGAGATGGGCTATGGGCTGATAAAGCCCATATGGGCTAAATTTGAGCTATCAGTCCAATAACCTCCCCCTTCAACCCATAAGGGAGGCTGTCCCTTTTGTTCCTCAATGTAAATCCATGTCGACCAACTATCGGCACATCTCCTGCCTCTCTTTTGGTAAGGTCTTTGTCAACATGTCTGCTCCATTATCATCTGTATGAATTTTCTGAAGTTGCAACTGCTTCTCTTCAAGTCCATTTCGAATCCAGTGATATCTTACATCTATATACTTTGACTTGGAATGAAAAGTTGGGTTCTTACATAAATGGATGGCACTCTAGCTGTCACAATATATCACATAGTTTTTCTGTTCCAACCCCAATTCTTGTAAGAATTCTTTCATCCATAACATTTCTTTGTAAACCTCTATAGCAGCAATATATTCTACCTCTGTGGTGGAGAGAGCAATACACCTTTGCAATATGGAATGCCATGACACAGCTTCCCCTGCAAAAGTAAGTACAAAACCTGATGTGGATTTTCTTGTATCAATATCTCTGGCTATATCTGCATCTGTGTAACTCGTTAGCACAGGTGGTCCACCTCCAAAGCTTAAACAAACCTTAGAGCTTCCTCTGAGATATCTTAAGATCCACTTCACTGCTACCCAGTGCTCTTTGTCTGGATTCATAAGAAATCTGCTAGTAACACCCACTGCATATGCGATGTCCGACCTCGTACATACCATTGCATATATTAAACTTTCAACTACTGAAGCATAAGGAACCTTTTGCATTTTCTCCTCTTCATCACTTGACAGACTCTATTTTGAGCACAACTTGAAGTGACCTGAAAGAGGAGAACCAACTGGCTTTGCATTGCTCATACTGAACCTTTCTAATACCTTCTCGATATACTTCTCATGTGACAACCAAATCTTCTTGTTTTTCCTATCACGAGAAATCTGCATGCCTAGTATTTGCTTTGCTGGTCCCATGTCCTTTATTGCAAAAGACTCACTCAGTTCCTTCTTCAACCTGTCAATTATACATATATCTTTCCCAAGAATAAGTATATCATCAACATAAAGTAAGAGAATAATAAAATCCTTATCAAACCGTTTGATGTACACACAATGATCCGACGTCATTCTTTTATATCTATTTTTAGTCATAAATGAATCAAACTTTCTATACCACTATCTAGGAGCTTGCTTCAATCCATACAAACTCTTTCTTAACTTACAGACAAAATTTTCTTTACCTTTGACTTTGAAGGTTGCTCCATATAAATTTTCTCCTCCAAATCACTATGAAGGAAAGCTATCTTCACATCTAACTGCTCCACCTCCAAGTCCTGGCTAGCAGCAATACCTAGAGCAACACGAATAGAAGACATTTTAACAACAGGAGAAAAAATCTCTTCAAAGTCATTACCTTTCTTTTGACCAAAACCTTTCACAACCAATCTGGCTTTGTACTTTGGTTGAGAACAATATTCTTGACTCTTCAACTTGAAAACCCACTTGTTCTTCAAGGCCTTCATTCCCTGTGGAAGTTATACCAAATCATATGTATGATTCTTTTGTAGAGTATCCATCTCTTCTGCATAGCAACTAACCACATTTTTGTCTGCTCACTTTCAACTGCTTCTTGGTAACTCTCTGGTTCACTTGCATCAATAAGCATCACATACTCATCTACAGAGTATCTTCTGGAAGGCTGACATTGTCTATAAGATCTTTTCAACTGAGGTTCTGCGGGAAGCTGCTCCTCAACTTCTTCTTGCTCAACATGTCCTGTAGGTAGATTAACATCTGGTTCTACACCATCTTCCTGCACATCTCCCCATCACCCTGATATCTTGGAGGAATAAGCTGGGTCACAATCTGCTAATCCTTCTGCAGAAGTCTTGGCTGGTGCCTCCTTCTTCAAATCCTCAAGGGTTTGATCCTCAAAGAAGACCACATCTCTGCTTCTAAACACCTTATGCTTTTCTGGATCCCAAAGCCTGTAACCAAATTGATCATGTGAGTAGTAAAAAAAAATACATTCTTTTGTCTTACCATCCAGCTTGGACCTTTCATTGTTTGGAACATGTGCAAATGCACGACAACCAAACACTCTCAAATGTCTATAGGAAACATCTTTTCCTGACCATACATGCTCTACAACATCAACATCTAGGGCTATACAGGGAGATAAGTTGATCACATCAACTGCAGTCCTCAAAGCCTTATCCTAAAACCTTTTGGGTAGTTTTTCCTGTGAAAGCATACATCTGATCTTTTCTATAATGGTGCGGTTCATCCTCTCTACAATTGCATTATGCTGAGGTGTATCAGGAATTATCATCTCATGTTGAATGCCATGTGACCTGCAATAATCATCAAACAATCCTATATACTCACTGCTATTATCTGATTTTATGCATTTCAATTGTCTTTCTATCTCCCTTTCAACTCTGGCATGAAACTCTTTGAAGACACCAATAACTTAATCTTTGGTTTTCAAAGCATAAGCCCAAACTTTCCTAGAAAAGTCATCTATAAAAGTAACAAAATAAAATGTACCACTGATATTAAGAATATTAGCAGAACCACTAGGAGTTTTTATCCTTAAAGGACCACATATATCTGTATAAACACAGTCCAAGACATGTATTTTTCTAGACAAAGCTGGACTAGCAAAAGAAACTCTATGTTGTTTACCAGCTAAACAATCAATACAAAGGTTCAAACGTATACCTCTGAGGTCAAGTAATACCTCTCTCTTGGAAAGAGCTTGTAGTCCCTTCTCACTCATGTGTCCCAATCGCCTATGCCACAACTCCATGCTGAAGTCTTTCTCTATAGCATTCAGTTGTTCACCATAAGCTTTGGCCTACAACCTATACAAAGTATGACATTTCTTTCCACTAACTATAATAAGAGAACCCTTACTAAGTTTCCATTGCCCTCTGTGAAACCTGCTATCATAGTCTTCATCATCTAGTCTTCCAACTGAGATTAAATTCAGCCTTAAGTCAACCACATGCCTCACATCCTTAAGCACCAACTTGCATCCAAGGTTGGTCTTTATGTGGATGTCACCCATGCCAATGATGTCTGTTGTGACATGGTTGTCCATGTTGACAACACCAAAATTTCCAGACCTATAGGTAACAAAGAACTCCCTCCGTGGTGTCGCATGATAAGAAGCTCCTGTGTCAATTATCCATTCGAGATCCTGACACACACAAGAAAAAATATCATCAGAAGGGGACAAAATCAAATAATCACTTACCTGCACTGTAGTTGTGGTATTCTCTTTTGACTCTGTAGACTTCACTTCTTTTTCTTTTTTCTTGCTCTTCTTAGGTTGCTTACATTGATTCTTATAATGTCCTTTTTCACCACAGTTATAGTAAACAATATCTTTCCTTGATCTTGACTTGCTTTCTACCTATGCGTGAACTGCTTCTATCTTTAGACCTTGACCTTCCTCTGTTCTTTGAGATAAGTGTCTGTGAATCAATCTGAGATACTGCTGAGTTCTTTCTTTTCAACATCTCATTCAACAAACTGCTTATTACTTGACTCATGGTGATAATACCATCTAGCGTAGAATTATTGAGGGAAACCACCAGTGTCTCTCAACTTTCTGACAATGAACTGAGAAGTAACAATGCCTACAACTCATCATCAAGAGATATTTTTATAGAAGATAACTGGTTAGTAATACTGTACATTTCATTCAAATGCTTAGCAATAGAAGCACCCTCTTTATATTTCATATTCACAAGTTTTTTTGATAAAAAAGCTTTGTTAGCAACTGTTTTTCTTTGATCTTCTAATTTTTTTCAAAGAAAATATACAGAACTTTCAATAGAAATTTAAACAATAGAATTATTATTTTATTTACGAGGTGTGTCATTAAGTTTCCTGATAATCATCATTGTGTCAGTCCACGTCATCATTATTGATTGTAGCAACACGAGAGAGCCCACTAGACGCGACACCTGTATGTCTGCAAGGATAACACGTCATCATCAACGCCACCTGTGGTTTGCGTTCGCGATGGATGGATGATTCGAGCATGTATCGTTTTATATATGGGGAATCCCAACGAGCATCGTATCACTTCGTGTCGTGATTTTAACTGGCTTTTCTAAGGCCCATAATGTATATAATCATCCGGCTTGTTGGGATTGTACGTCATAAATGCCTCGGGTTGTCTACCAATAAACTGCGCGTGCTTGGAGGCAGGATGGCCGAAGAGTCACCCTTGCTCGTGCCATCTCATAGATGATTATGATGATTTCGGAAGAAGATGATGACGATGATGGAGATGGTACACTGGTCGACGGCCTCGACGGATCAATAATCAATGCGCATTTCCCTGCTACGCATCCGCACCATGGCCACGCACCTCCCAGCGGCCAACCACCCATCTTTATGGCAGCCTGTCGTACGTCGACACACACACCCCCGAACCTCTCTCTATAGAACCCCGATGCATGGCTGCCATTCCCCCCCCCTCTCTCTCTCTCTCTCTCTCTCTCTCTCTCTCTCTATATATATATATATATATATATATATATATATATATATATATATATATATATATATATATATATATATCTATCTACTTGAGAAGAGAATCCTGTAAGTCATAAAGATTTTGAATCTTTTGACGTATTCTAGTTTTGCAAAGAATGGACCGCTAATTTAGCTTGTTATATTTTGTCCCCGGAGTGAAATGAAATTCTAACAGGCGGTGGTTACATAGTAAGTATACGGTGATAAAATGAACTGTGATTATAAATTTTGAGTTTATTGAATACAGTATCTATTTATATATTTATATAGATAAGAGGATAGGATTTTTTTCAACTCATCAGTGAGATTTTCTCATATAATTAGAGAAATCTTATCTGCTATCATATCCCCACAAGATTGAACTCCTATCAAAGATGTCGATCTTGGATCGATATAACAAAAATAATTTATTGGTGAGAGACTTCTTGAGTGAGTCTGTTAGTTGATCAATCATATGTATATAAGAAATACGTAGTTAATGCCTTACAATTTGATCTCACATGAAGTGAAAATCAATGGTAATATATTTTATATGTGAGTAGAATACTGAATTGATATATAGGCAGTTAGCTCCAATATTATCATAATATATTATAGTTGTAAGGGTAGAATTGACTTTAAATTCCTTAAGCAGATTCGTAAGCCAATTGAATTCTGTAGCAATGATAGCGATGACACAGTATTCAACTTCAATTGTAGACCATGTGATTGTCTTTTATTTCTTAGAATTTTAACTGATTAGATTAATTCTAAAGAAGACAATATACCCTAACATGGATATTCTATCATCAAAATTTCTTGCTCAATCAGCATCGACAAAGGCATAAAAATGAATCGGGGAGTGTTTATAAAGAAAGAGGTCATGATTAAAGATTTCTTTAAGATATTTTAAAATTCGTTTGACTGCAGACTAATGCATAGTAGATAATCGATGCATCGTGATAATTTATTAACTACAAATGAAATATTTGAATGGATGAAAACTAAGTACTATAAAGAAGTACTTATCAATTTTGAGTGAAGTCCATAGCAATGATTCTCTATTTATAAAGGATACTATAATAAAATGGAATATGATTATAAAGCTGATTGAGTTTATTGAATACATTCTTTATTTATATATATTAGAGAAGAAAGATTTATACAGTTGGTAAAGTTTTTTCTGCTATCATATTATATATATATATATATATATATATATATATATATATATATATATATGTATATATATATATATATATATATATATATATATATATATATATATATATATATATATATATATATATATATATATATATATATATATATATATATATATATATATATATATATATATATATATATATGTGTGTGTGGAGGGTAAAGATGGATTACTGTGACGGGCACTCCTCGTCACCACTCTACCCTCTGCTCTGTTCTTCCGAGCCTCCGCCGCTAGCAGTGTAGCAGCGTAGTCGTAGACATATCTATTGAGATTACATATCACATATCCATCCATCCATCCATCGTATGCTTAATACTGAATTCATATCTTCGCATGGCACGTCAATGATAAGGATAATGAGATGGACCGAGGCAATCTCCTGGAGCTGAAACCTCAACTGATTCAACTAATTCATACGTCAAAGTTCCCGCTTGTTTGTGCGTACGGCTTCTCGTAACAACTGAGAGGATAAAAGAGGAAGTCACTGTCGTCTACTTAATCACAACCTTTGCATTACAACGTATAACTGTAGATGACATTTAATGAGGCACAGTCGGTGTGCATGCAATCAAGCCTTTAATCGATTAGTTCTGCTAGCTTCGTCAGATATGTGTTGCTTCTGTCGTCCTGGGTATCAAATTTGAGTTCCACCGGAAGGAAAATATTGTAGATCGGTCTATGTCCAAGAAATCACGGCTTCGGCTCACATCATCGTTATCGAAGAGAGAAATAATGCTCCAAGTGTGTGTGACCACTAAATAGTAGAAAAAAAGAGACCACACGCTAACCCATAGCGTGTTCGCAAGCTCGGATGAGACTACTCTTATGATTCCTTAATCGGAATAAGTGAAGATAGAGATAAAGATGGATGGGTTAGAGACTAGTCTTATGATCCCAGATTTGATACCTTCGGCTTTTGGATTTCTGCAATTTTGTCCAACCAATTATCTTAGGTTTAAATGCACAGTCAAAGATATTTTACACACATCGTTCCTCCAATGATAGAGGGTGATACGAAATAGATTTTGAGAAAAAAAAATCAAGAGTATAATGATATTTACTGGAATACGTTCATCAGACAGAAAAAGTCAAGAGTACAATCTCACAAAAAATATTTTAACAAAATCGTATAACAGTTCACCATCAGGTTTAAAATCACATAGGGATACAGAAAATTTTACCACCCCAAGAAATTAGATGAGGATACAGAACTGAACAAAAAGACTCACCACTCTAGGAAGAATCCAAGAGATACAAAGCTTTGAGAGAACTCCAAGAGAGCTTTTGCCAATATCTTCAGTTTCTAAAAACCTCCTCTAATCCTAAAATATCAAAATAAATAGTAATGCATAAAACAACCCTTTATGCATAGAAAATTTTGAGATTAAATATTTTACAGCTATTAACTAATTCCATTAATATGTTTCTTAGTCATGAAGAAAAGCATATTGAAATAACTTTAACTTAGTGTAGAGAGTATGCTCATGAGCTGTCATATTTGAATGGGCTGAATTGAAGACTTTGAGGTAACATTTGCTAGGAAATCGGGAGATTCAACGTCTCATGTGCATCGAAAAATAAAAACAAGATCGGATTTCTCATAGTTATGTACTTGACCATCATGTGACGATTGATGTGTAAAAATCATAAATCCGAAAAATCTACATGTATCATGTCAGAAGCGTTACCTGGGGAGATCGTATATCCCCGAAAATTCTAGATTTGATGAAGAGGATGAAGGAGCACTAGCATACTCCTCTCTAGCGGTAATCCACACAGCGGACGCAGCAACAACGCTCCTCAGATCACCGCGAGATCTCTCTCCACATGCACCACAAGGCTGTCGGAGCCAAGGAGGAGGAGAGGAGACTAAGGAGAATAGGAGGATGACTACCAAGAGCTCTCAGCCTATAAACCAGGATGTTCCTCCTATTTATAGAGGTGGAGGAAGCTTATCCTTAACAGATCCTATTCACACTGGATCTCTATCCAATTGTATCTCATTGGATTTTATCCACAGGATCCAATTTGATCTCATCCAATTAGATCTTATCCAATCATTCAATTTGATCTCATCCAATTACCCAATTGGATCTCATCCACACGATCCAAATTAAGGGCTTCACAGATATCTCATATCCGCACCTCTACTCGTCGCAACATTCACCTTATGTGTGTGACCCTCTAGGCCCAATACCGAGCTGGCAGTGAGTCCCCTATCAGAACTCCTTCCGACTTAGAACACCTTTTGATATAGTGAATTATTATCTCCATAATAATTCACTCGACTCATCGACTATGGACGTACTAGGCCACTACGCCATAGTCCCCAGATGGTACAGGGGGATCTAATCCATCGGACCTATCTGTCCTCAATTACCATGTATATATAGTCTCTCATCTATCTAATATCCTAGAGACCATATATTGGGCATGGTAAAGTCAGGCCCATACGAAATCCTGTTCGAGTCTTGCTTTAATCGGATTCTCCCGGAGAACTCATCTCTCAATCCGAATGACCCTAGCCAGGGATTTTGCTTGAGCGAGCACACGTGAGATATATCTCTCACGATACTGAGAGTGGATGATCCTCTATTGACACACAATTGCCTTCATAAGGTTGGCTACCATTCCCGTGAACCGGCTATACCAGATTTGGAGCTCTCCAAACCTGTAAGTCCAACGTTAAAGAATAGAGTACTCAAATAAGGCATCTTTGGTACCTCAAGTCTAAGGACCAGACACACTACTGGAACTATGGAATCGCTGTCTAACATTAGGTATCATTAACCATATAGCATTATGTAAGCTGATCAATCAGTGAACTCATTCTCCAATGAGCACCTGTACTGTACCTCTAGTGTCCCCACACAAACAACTATGAGACTAGTTGCCTCCATCATATAGACGAGTATACAGCGTACCAGTCTATCCGGTTATCTCGATGTCCTCATCGAGTAACCTATGATCAGAATGATTTAGGATCTATGTTTAAAGGTATATCGGTCTCATTATCGTAATCTCATCACGATCTGATTCCCATTGCACAAATCCATGGACATCACAATATTCATCTAGATAATGTGAGAAAAATACCAATAATAATATACGAAGAGATCGACATAACATGTCACAGGTGCTATCACTCACATGATTGGCTTATAGGGCACCTACAATCAATAATCTCCCACTTGACCTAAAGCCAATCACCTATATGTCTGATCCCCATCAGACCTCTGTGACACTCAAATATAATCTAAGTTAACGGTTTTGTCAGTGGATCTGCAATGTTATCTTCGGATGGAACTCTTTCCACTACTATATCTCCTCGAGCTGCGATCTCATTGATAAGGTGGAACCTCTTCAGAACACTTCTGACAAGACCTAAGTTCCCCAACTTAATCGATCGCCCTGTTACTGTCGCCCTATATAGGAATCAGCTTCACGTTGTTTGATATGATTCCCAGATCTGCGATAAACTTCTTAATCCAAACACCCTCCTTTACTGCCTCTATCGTAGCAATGTATTCTGCCTTTGTGGTCGAGTCAACAGTAGTATCTTGCTTGGAACTTTTCCAACATACTACTCTTCCATTCAGGGTGAAGACATACCCTAAATTCAACTTGCTATCATCGACATCAGACTGGAAGCTCGAGTCCATGTAGCCCTCAACTCTAAGGCTACCGCCTCTATATACCAATAAAAGATCCTTAGTCCTTCTCAAGTACTTAAGGATACATTTTACTATTTTCCAGTGCTCTAGGCCTGGATCTGCCTGATACCTGCTCGTGACACTCAGAGCATGCCCTACGTCAGGCCTAGTACATAGCATAGTATACATGATAGACTATATCATTGAGGTATATGATAATCTATCCATGTGTGTCCTTTCTTTAGGAGTCTTTGGGGACATACTCCTAGAAAGTGATATTCCATATCTCATAGGTATGAGACATCTCTTGGAATTTTCCATGCCAAACCTTTTGACAATGGAGTCTATGTACCTAGACTGGGTCAAGCCAAGCATCCTCTTGGATCTATCTCTATAGATCTGAATCCCCAGAATATAGGATGCTTCCCCTAAGTCCTTTATGGAGAAGTGTCTAGATAGCCAAGCTTTTACTACAGAGAGCATTCCTATATCATTCCCAATCATTAAGATGTCATTCACATATAATGCCAAGAAGGTGATAGTGCTCCCACTTACCTTCCTATACACACAAGGCTCATCTTCGTTCTTAACGAAGTCATAAGATCTGATCGTCTTATCAAATCTTATGTTCCAACTTTGGAAAGCTTGCTTTAGTCTATAAATGGACTTAAGCAATCTACACATCTTATCTGGACTGTGCTTGGACATGAACCCCTCAGGCTGTATCATATACACTTCCTTTTTGAGGTTGCCATTGAGGAATGCAGTTTTCACATCCATCTGCCAGATCTCATAGTCATAATGTGCTACAATAGCCAATAGAATTCGGATGGATTTCAGCATAGCTACGGGTGAAAAGGTTTCGGTATAGTCAACACATTGCCTCTGACGATACCCCTTAGCCACTAGCCTTGCCTTATAGGTCTCCACCTTTCCATGTACCCCGATCTTTTTTTTGAAGATCCATTTGTAGCCAATGGGGATGATACCCTTAGGTGCATCAACAAGGTTCCAAACCTTGTTGGCGCACATGGATTCCATCTCAGAATTCATAGCTTCTTGCCACTTCCCGGAGTCTATGCTCATAATAGCCTCCTCGTAGGTTTAAGGATTAATATCCTAAATGTCCTCTCCACTAATATGTCCCACATATCTTTCAGGAGGGTGTGGCACTTTACCAGTCCTACGTAAAATTAGAACTTGTGTGTTAGGTACCTGAACAGACTTGATCTCTGGAATGGTGCCTGAGCTAGGTTCTCCAACCTTGCTCAATTCTATCATGCTCCCACTATCTCCGCCAAGAATGTGTTGCTTATCAAGAAACACTACTCTCTTGGCCACAAAGACCTTTTAGTCCTCATGGTGATAGAAATAATAACCACAAGTTTCCTTGGGGTATCCCACGAACTTACACCATTCCGTCTTGGATTCCAACTTATCGGGGTCGTGTCTTTTAACGTGGGCAGGGCAGCCCCAAATCTTAACAACATTAAGATTGGGCTTCGTCCCTCTCCATATCTCATATGGTGTAGACACTACTGATCTAGATGGAACTCTGTTTAGAAGGTACATTGCGGTCTGTATGGCATATCTCCAAAATGAGATGGGTAGGTCAACAAAACTTATCATGGACCACACTATATCTAATAGTGTGTGATTCCTCCTTTCTGATATACCATTAAGCTGTGGTGTATAAGGAGGTGTCCATTGGGATAGAATCCCATGGTCCTTTGAGGAACTGGATGAATTCCATACTCAAGTATTCTCCTCCTTGATCCGATTCGATCGAAGAGTTTTAATACTCTTTCTACTCTGGTTCTCTACTTCATTTTTATACTCCCTAAATTTCTCGAAGGCTTTAGACTTATACTTCATTAAGTACACATGTCCATACATAGAGAAATCATTAGTGAAAGTAATGAAATTGGAATAACCACCTATGGCATGAGTTGACATAGGACCACATACATCACTGTGTATGAGTTCTAGTAACTCAATGGCTCTCTCCTCAGTTCCATTAAATGGAGAGTTGGTCATTTTTTCACGAAGGCAAGGCTTATAAGTTGTATATAACTCGTAGTCAAATGGATCTAAGTATCCATTTTTCAACAACTTTTGAATTCTTTCCTCATTGATATGACCTAGCCTACAATGCCATAAATATGTATTGTTCACCTCTTCTTATTTCCTCTTGGTCATATTTACATTTATGATGTGTGAAGTAGTATTTAGCATAAACAAACTATTATGCAATGTCCCTCTAGTGATGATCTTATCATTCTTATTGATTGAACAATAATTGTTCTCAAAAAGCATTTTATAACCATTTAATGTTAAACATGAAATAAAAATAATATTTTTGATAATAGAGGGAATAAAATAATATGTATCTAATACAATAATAGCTCCATCAGGCAGATGTAGAGTGACCTCGCCGACAGCAACAACAGCAACTCTTGCTCCATTGCCCATCTTGAGGTCCATTTCACCTTTTGTCAATCTCCTATGCCTTGTCAGAACCTACAACAAATTACAGATATGATAAGCATTTCCGGTATCCAATACCCATGCATTATCATAAGAATCTGACACATGAAGATTGATCATAAAAGTACCTACAGCTTTTCCAAGCTTCTATTTCGCTTTTTCTGCAATATTCACTTTGCAATTCCTCTTCCAATGCCTATCTTAACCGTAGTGGAAGTACTGGCCTTTATCCTTTACTGGGTCAATTTTGACAACCTTTGCCTTACCCCATTTGCCCTTACCCTTCTCAAGGGTCTTCCCAGTCTTCCTTTTCCGTTTGGTCTCACCAGCATAAAGAACTAATTTCTCTTTCTTGATTATGCTCTCTGTCTCCCTCAACATATTGAGGAGCTTAGGGAGAGATACCTCAAGTTTATTCATATTGAAATTCATGATGAACTGAGAAAAAGGAATCTGGTAGGGACTGAAGTATAAGATCAACACATAAGTTATCATCTAGGACCATTCTTAGACTTGTGAGTTTTTCAATCCACTCTATCATCTTCAGGATATGGTTCTGAACCGGTGTCCCCTTAGTCATCCTGGCACGGAAGAGACTCTTGGATATCTCATATCGTTGAGTTCTTTCCTGTTCCTCAAACAGTTTGTGGAGGTGCAGGAGTATAGAATGAGCATCCATGTTTTTATATTGTCTCTATAACTCAGGAGTCATAGAGGCTAACATGTAACACTAACCAAGAATAGAATCATCTATATACTTCGCATATTAGGTAAACTCTTCTTGAGGAGCTTCTGCCTCAGGTTGGGGCATGACCGTATCTATGACATATGTGATTTTTTTCGCTATAAGAATTATTCTTAGGTTGTAGAGCCAATCCATATAATTTGGACCAGTGAGACGGTTGGCATCAAGTATGCCATATAGAGGGTTTGATGACGACATATTTTTTATAAATAGAAGATATAGCATAAGTGAATAATACGCAGATTTCGTAAAAATAAATAATCAAGATATAGACTTCTATCTTGACATGTTCCCATTAATTTTTTTAGCAAGTCACATGACACCCTCATGCATGTAAAACGAAAGTCTCCGATAGACTTCTAGTGGGGATTGAGATCCAATCAGCATCTTAGTGTAATCTCGAGGGACTCGACTAACCACACTAAGCCCAAAATGTAGACAATTCTTGCCAATCACAACTCCTTGTGATTCCCATCATATTTGGCCTCCGAACCACCATGGCCTGGAGGGACTTGACTAACCATGATGTCTAGTTAAGTCATCACCATCGTTACAAGATGAGTCTGATTCGGTGATATGCCCTCGAGGGACTCAACCAAGCATACCATGTCCTCAGGTCACCGGTGACATCTCTATGTCGAAGACAAGATAGCGAGATGCGAAATAGGTGAGCCTCGAGGGACTTGACCAACTCAGCCTACGTCGGGAATCGATTCCTACCCCTAATGATGGAAGGCCACGTGGGTCAATCTTATTGCCTCACGCTTACCGACTTAATATTATCATAGGAGGGGTTTTAGGTTCGGTCTCGTGAAATGACGTATCACACACATACATATTTAATATATTTACATCGCATGCAAATATATATATACTTATCTAGTAGGTGTATAGCATTCACATGCATAAGCACACCAGATGATCATGGACTTCAACCTAATATGATTAGCCTGAGCCAGTAGGCCTAATAACTTACATCAGAATCTATGTGCATATTAGTGCATCTCTATGCACGGTGATCATCCATCTCGTCATCGTTGGATCTGCCAGCACCTCGACACATCTCCATGCGTCGTGATCGTTTGAATCGGCCTTAAAGGTCCCGCTACCACCTCGAGGCTTCCATCGCACATTTAGGATAATTACAACATAATTACAGGCACGCAGGCCCGACAATTAACGAAAAATGAAGGCTCGCAAGCCCAAATAATCACATACACACATCACAAAGTCCATGATCATCTTCTCATATCATATCACATCACATGTATATATTATGTATGATTACTAGATAAATAATAATAGCTACTTAGACCTTTTAAATAACTAAAATTCTGAAACAGGGACATGTAGAAAATTTTTCAAAAATTCTGAAGGATATTTTGGTCATTTTGTCATAAGGACAAAATTAGAATTTCTAAAATTTCGAGAGGCAAAACTATCTTTTTAGATGAAAAACTCTAATTCTCATTCCCTTTGCTTTCTGCAGGACTGTGGCTACGGTCGCCGCCACCCTGTTGGCAACGACCATGCGTGTAATGAGGGATATTACAACAGTGCTCACAGGCTCCCCCCCCACCCCGACCTAAACCCCCAGCGCTACGCGGCATGACGCTGCCCTCCCTTGCGGGCAGGCCACCCACGAGCCCAGCACCCGCAGGTGTCGCCCCTATTGGGTGTGGCGCTGCCTCCGCGGGCAACGCCTGCCCCTGTGGGCTCCCTATATGCATGCGACCAGTATTGTCACTGCGGGCCGATGGCCACCGGCGGCCCTATGCGTAAGGCCATGGCTGCAAGAAGCCTTGGCCAAACTACGAGGGCAACAATAGTTACTGCCCTCTCTCGTTTTTTTGCGTCAACGATTTTGACATCAAAAGCACATCCAAAACATAACACATGTAGTTTATAAGCTGTTCATCGTATGATGAACCTGGCTCTGATACTACTATTGGAAAATCAGGAGATTTGACATCTCATCTATAGCGAAAAATAAAAACAAGTTCAGATTTCCAATAGTTACGTACTTGGCTATCGTGTGATAATTTGTGCATAAAAATCATAAATCCAAAAAATCTGCATGTATTATGTCAGAAGCATTACTTGGGGAGATCGTATATCTCTGAAAATTCTAGATCCGATGAAGAGGATGAAGGAGCACTAGCGTACTCCTCTCTAGTAGTAATCCACATAGCGGACGCAACAACGATGCTCCTCAGATCACCGCGAGATCTCTCTCCAAGTATACTACAAGGCTGCCAGAGCCAAGGAGGAGGAGAGGAGACTGAGGAGAATAGGAGGATGACTACTAAGAACTCTCAACCTATAAACCAGGATGTTCCTCCTATTTATAGAGGTGGAGAAAGCTTATCCTTAACAGATCCTGTTCATACTGGATCTCATTGGATCTTATTCACAGGATCTAATTTGATCTCATCCAATTGGATTTTATCCAATCATTTAATTGGATCTCATCTAATTACCTAATTGGATCTCATCAACAGGATCCAAACTAGGGGCTTCGCAGATATCTCATATCTGCACCTCTACTCGCCGTAATATCTATCTTATGTGTGTGACCCTCTAGGCCCGATATCAAGCTGGCCATGCGTCGCTCCCGTAGAACTCCTTCTGACTTAGAACACCTTTTGATATAGTGAATTATTATCTCTATAATAATTCACTCGACTCATCGACTATGGACATACTAGACCACTATGTCATAGTCCCCAGACGGTACATGAGGATCTAATCCATCAGACCTATCTGTCCTCAGTTACCATGTATCTATAGTCTCTCATTCATCTAATATCCCAGAGTCCATATATTGGGTATAGTAAAGTCAGGCATATACGAAATCCTGTTCGAGTCTCGCTCTAATCGGATTCTCTCAGAGAACTCCTTTTCTCTCAATCCGAAAACCCTAGCCAGGGATTTTACCTGAGCGAGTACACGCGGGATATATTTCTCATGATACCGAGAGTGGATGATCCTATATTGACACATAATTACCTTCATAACATTGGCTACCATTCCCGAGAACCGACTATATCAGATCTGGAGCTCTTCAAACCTGTAAGTCCGACATCAAAGAATGAAGTACTCAAATAAGACATCTTTGGTGCATCAAGTTTAAGGACTAGACATACTACTGGGACTATGGAATCACTATCTGACATTAGGTATCATTAACCATATAGTATTCTGTAAGCAGATCAATCAGTGAACTCATTCTCCAATAAGCACCTGCACTGTACCTCTAGTGTCCCCATAGAACCGACTATGAGACTAGTCGCCTCCATCATATAGACGAGTATACAGCGCACCAGTCTATTCGGTTATCTCGATGTCCTCATCGAGTAACCTATGACCAGGATAATTTAGGATCTGTGTTTAAAGGTATATCGGTCTCATTATCGTGATCTCATCACGATCCGATTCCCATTGTATAGATCTATGGATATCACAATATTCATCCAGATAATGTGAGAAAATTTCAATAATAATATGCGAAGAGATCGATGCAACATGTCACAGGTGCCATCACTCACGTGATTGGCTTGTAGAGCACCTACAACCAATAATATTATGGGCTAAAAATATACCATAACATCAGTAAAGTCAACATGAGTATATTGTAGCAAATTAGACACTCCCGTGTCATTCACCCCTGGTTAAAAAAGACTTGTCCTCAAGTCCTTGTTTGTTTCGGCAATATAATCATGATAAGTACTTAAATCAGCCACATTAAATGTTGATGACACTTCATAATCTTCAGGTAGCACAATCTCATAAGCATTTTGGCCAATTCTTTTAAGCATCTTGAATGGACCATCAGCCTTTGGCTTCAATTTTTCAAATTTACCCGATGGAAACCTCTTATTTCTTAGATGAATCCAGACCAAATCATATGTATTAAACTCTACATGTTTTTTGTGTTTGTTGGCAACTTGCCTATACCTCTCATTTTGCTTCTCTATGGTTGCTTTCATATCCTCATGCAGTTTCTTAATCTGCTTAGCTCTCTCATCAGCATCTCCATTAAATTGCTTAGTTATTGAATGAAGAACCAAATCCAAACGATCAATAGGATTAGTACCATAAACAACTTCAAAAGGACTCTTACCAGTGCTATGATGCAAAGAACGATTGTAGGCAAACTCAATTTGTGGAAGAATGAGATCCCATTGCTTGATGTTCTTGCCAACATAACTTCTGAGCAAGTTTCCTTAGCTTCTATTCATTACCTCAATTTACCCATTGGTTTGTGGGTGATGTGAGCTGATGAAATTCAAAGAAGTACCCAACTTCCTCTAAAAAGTTCTCTAAAAATGATTAAAAAACTTTGAATCTCGATCAGACACCATAGTTCTTGGAACACTATGCAATCTCACAATCTCCTTAAAATACAAATCAACGATATAAAATGTATCGTTTGATTTATTACAGGGGATAAAGTGAGGTATTTTTGAAAATCTGTCGACAATAACCATGATAGAATCCTTGTTCCTTTAAATTCTTGGCAGTCCCAAAACGAAATCAAGACTCACTTCCTCCCATGGAGCATTAGGCACAGGAAGTGGAGTGTACAAACTAGAATTTTGATTTTTCATTTTTGCCAAATGGCACACTCGACATTGCTTTACAAGTCTCTCTACATCTCTGAACATCTTGGGCCAATTAGGCTAATAGAAATTTGATTGAACAAGAGTTAGAGTCTTGTCTCTACCGAAATATCCTCTCAAAATACCATCATAAGCTTCAGCTAGAATTACTTGTTTCAATGAACAAAATGAAACACACAAGGCATTAGCTCGAAAAAGAAAACCATCAACGATAGAAAATTATTGAACGAAACATGATTTACAATTCTACCATATTGAGCTGAAATTCACATCATTCTCATAAATGTCTTTGAATGTCTCAAATCCAATAACTTTAACTTCCATTGTTGATAATAAAGAATGTTTTTTGCTTAATGTATCATCAACTATATTTTGAACACTAGATTTATGCTTGATTGTAAAGTTATAAGATTACAAGTACTCTACCCAAGCTGCATGCCTCTTGTTTAGCTTGTGCTAGTGATTAATGAACTTTAATACCTCATGATTAGAATATAGAATAAATGACTTAGTAAGAAGATATTGACTCCAATGAGATAAAGCTCGATAAATGACATAGAACTCCTTATCATAAGTAGAATATCTCCTTTTTGTATCATTTAGCTTCTCGCTAAAACAAGCAATGGCTTTCCGTCTTGACTCAAAACTGTTGAATCTCATATTTTGATGAAGTCAATTGATAGGTTATTTGATCTAATCCATATTATTGAGATAAGTATGTAGTATTAACTACGATAGCATGAAGACATAAAGCAAATTACCAGAGTCAAGTACGTTGGAAGTTCGAGAGTCCGTCAGAAGTCCGAAAGATCGTCGGAAGTGCTACCGGAACTAGCCGAGAATAAATCAGAGACTTACCGAAGGTTTCAGAAGTTCGTCGGAAAATCATCGGAGGTTCATGGAGCTCATCGAAAAGGTTCAGAAGCTTGCCAAAGATTCGTCAAACTCGCTATACAGTTTGGGAGCCTATTGGGAGTCCACCAGAAGAAATCCGAGGGTGTGTCGGATGTTCACCAGAAGAAGGCTTGACGTTGTCGGTTGTTAATTTACTTAGAATTATGTTTCAATTTCGTAGTTAGCATATAATTAGGATAAGAATTAGGTGATAATCTTTATTAACCCTAGTAAGGGCCAACTTGGCCTTATGTGGACTGAATTAGGCTGGATTCAATGCCTATTCAGTAGTGTTGGACTAGGTCTGGCGGTGGCACCGCCCCGGGAACTATTTCCCAAGTGGTCTAGGCGGTGGTACCGCCCCAAGTCAGTGGTGGTACCACTGACAGTTATTACCTACCAACGATGGTACCACTAGTAGTTATTACTTGTCAACGATAGTACCGCTTGACAGGCAATGGTGTCGCTAGTTAACAGAGCCCAAGGACTCTATCAAACGATAGTATCGCCAGACTTGGCGGTGGTGCCACTCAATACACTGATAGAACAAGGTCAACTGGCGGTGGTACCGCTAGTGCCAAGCGATGATACCACCAGTAACCGAAAATTCGGGATGTGACTCTTTTTTGCTCCATTTTTGAAGCCAATTGAGTCTATAAGTACCCCTCTCTTCTTAGCTAGTAAAGTACCTTTGAGAAGTGAAAAAACTAAGTCAAAGCTTTAGAAAAATTATATTTGATAGCTTGAGTGTTCACCTCTCATTTTTTCTTTGTCAAAATTCTGTAAGAGTGTGAACCACTTGTAAAAGTTGTAAGAGTGGTGCTTGGTCCTTCCCCTTCAAGAAGATTTGATAGTGAAAGTTGGGAGCCTCATCGAAGGAGGTTTCGGAAGTAAATGTAGGTCATTTGACCGAACCACTATACATCGCTGCATACTACAGTATTAATTTCTGCATTTTGCCTTTACTTAGCTGCAAATCTTTCAATCTCCTTCTCACTATGAATCACTTTTCTCAAGTCTCTTTTGTCGGATTGAAATTTCTAAACGAATAACTCTTTTCGAAATTATTTTAAATTTACGGATTTTATCCGCTGCACTAATTCACCCCCTCCTCCCAATCTTAGTGCCGCTCAGATCCTAACAATTGGTATCAAAGCTTGGTCACTCTCAATTGGTTTAAAACCCAATAGAGATGGCTTATTCTGGCATGCAAGAGGGTCATTCCATTATACGTCCGCCTATATTTAATGGGTCAGATTACACTTATTGGAAGACTCGTATAAAGATTTTTTTGATCTCTATGGATTTTGAACTTTGGAATATCGTTGAAAATAGATTTAAAAAATCTTCTCTTCCGATAAACGAATGGAATGAATCGGAGAAGGTTTTTGCACTTAATGTAAAGGCTATAAATGTTTTATTTTGCACTCTTGATAAAAATAAGTTTAATCGTGTTTTGATTTGTGAATCGGCGTTTGATATTTGGCATACTATTGAAATCACTCATGAAGGTACTAGCCGAGTAAAAGAGTCCAAAATCAATCTCTTTGTGCATTCTTACAAATTATTTTACATGAAACCAAGTGAGTCCATCGGAGATATGTACACCCATTTCACGGATGTCGTCAATGGACTTAAAGCCCTTGATAAAAGTTTTTCTAATTTCGAACTTGTAATAAAAATTTTAAGATCTCTTTCAAAGAGTTGGGATTCAAAAATTATGGTCATTCAAGAGGCCAAGGATCTTAAAACTTTTCCTCTCGAAGAACTCATTGGGTCTTTAATGACCTACAAAATTACATGTCAAGCTCATGATGAGCTAAAGAACCCCCTTCCAAAGAACAAGAAGGATATGACATTGAGAATACAAGAAGACCACTTAAAGGAATCTTCAAGTGATGAGGACCTTGATAATGAACTTGCACTCTTAACTCAAAAATTCAAAAAATTTATAAGAAGGAATAAATTTAAAAGTGATACTAAAAACAAACTTGAACCAAAAAGGACTAAGTCATATGTTACGAATGCAAGAAGCTGGGGGCACTTCAAAAGTGAATGCTCCTAAGCTAAGAAGAAGCAACTAAAGAGGAAGAAAACTCTAAAGGCAATGTGGGATGACTCAAGTAACTCCAAAGATGAAGAAGCAAGCAACAAAGAGGAGGCCAACTTCGCACTAATGTCTTTAAGAGATGAGCTATGTGAGTTACTTAATGAAGATTTATCTTTTAACAAACTTTCAATTGCTTTTCATGAATTATTTGACTGAGTGTAGAACTATTAATAAAAAGTTTAATTTATTAAAAAATGAACATGCTTTATTACTAGATAAACTTGAAAGTCTTGAACATGATACTCCTTCTTTACCCCCATGCTCTAAGTGTGAACACTTAGAGGCAATCAAAAATAAAAACTTACTACTCAAAGAGACCCTAAACAAGTTTAAGGTCCTTGCAAATAAGGGTCACGTCGGAAATAGAAGTGGAATTGGATTTGTGAGAGGATCTCACCGAAATCCTACCACCTTCATTAAAGGACCTACACTACATATTTCATCTCACTCAAAGTGCAACTTTTGTTGTAAACCCGAACATGTTGCTTACAAATGTCCGTACAAGAAACTTAGCCCACATAGGATAATATGGGTTCCTAAAGGAACGATAAGGAACTCGATGAGCAATGACAAGTTTAGTAGATTAATTTTTTAGACACCCAAGTACGAATGGGTACCTAAAAACTATCCTCTTTTATAGACACATTCACCTATACAAGCTAGGAGCAAGAGATGGTACCTTGATAGTAGATGCTCAATGCACATGACCGGAGATCCATCTCAATTCTCTAAGCTCACTAGCTAAGACGAAGGGTATGTCACCTTCGGAGACAATAACAAGGTAAAATCATTAGCAAGGGAACTATAGGTAATAAATCAAGTTTTTCAATTGATAATATGTTATTGGTAGAAGGTTTAAAGCACAATCTCTTGAGCATTAGTCAATTATGTGATAAGGGATATATTATGAAATTTGAATCTAATGCTTGCATCATTGAAAAACCACACAATAACATATCTATAATTGCACTAAAACAAAATAATGTCTACACCATAAACATTGATGATCTTAGTAATGAAATATGTTTTTCGATTTTCAATGATGATGCTTGGCTTTAGCATTGGAGATTAGGTCATGCAAGTATGAAACTAATCACTCAAATCACATCTAAAGGACTTGTAAGAGATATTCCCAATGTCAAGTTCATTAAAGACAAAGTATGTGATGCATGTCAAGTAGGAAAACAAATAAAAACTAGTTTCAAACCAAAGAATCAAATAAGCGCATCTAGACCATTACAATTGTTTCATATGGATTTATTTGGACCAATTGACACAACGAGTCTAAGAGGTAGCGAATATACGTTTGTCATTATAGATGACTATAGTATATACACTTGGACCTATTTTTTAGCTCACAAAAGTGATTATTTTAAATATTTTTCTAAATTTTATAAACTTGTTCAAAACGAAAAGGGTTTCATGATTTCATCGATTCGGAGTAATCATGGTGGTGAATTCTAAAACCATGACTTTCAAAATTTTTATGAATCTAATGGATATAACCATAACTTCTCTACTCCGAGGAATCCTCAACAAAATGGAGTAGTAGAAAGAAAGAATAGAAATTTACAAGAAATGACAAGAACCATATTAAATGAACATAGTTTACCCAAATACTTTTGGGTCGAAGCTGTTAATATGGCTTACTATATCATGAATAGGGTTCTAGTAAGACCATCTCTATCCAAAACCCCTTATGAATTGTGGAATAACAAAAAATCAAATGTTTCTTATTTTAAAGTTTTTGGTTGCAAATGCTTTATCTTGAATAAAAAGGATGCCTTAGGAAAATTCGATGCTAAATCTGATGAAGGCATATTTCTTAGTTACTCTTTCGTTTCTAAAATCTTTCGAGGTTTTAACAAAAGAACCATGGTTATAGAAGAGTATATTCATGTAGTTTATAATGAAGGTTTCAAATTTAAGAAAAATGATTTTGATGATGATCTTGGTTTTGATGGTTTGAATTTGAATGAACCCTCTCCTCAAAATAGAAACTTGGATACATCTTCTTCCCAAATTTTTTTACAAGGAATGGAAATATATAGATGCCTATCCAAAGGAGTTAATTATAGGAGACGCATCAAAAGGGGTTCAAACTCGTTCATCTTTTAAGAATTTTTGTGCCAACATCACCTTACTTTCTCAAATTCAACTTAAGTGTATTGACAAAGCCTTGAAAGATGATTCTTGTGTTATTACAATACAAGAGGAATTGAACCAATTTGAGATAAATGAGGTATGGAAGCTTGTTCCTATACCAAGTGACCATTTAGTTATAGGTACTAAATGGGTATTTAGAAACAAGCAGGATGAATTTGGTATCGTGGTTAGAAACAAGGCTAGATTAGTGGCCAAAGGTTTCAATCAAAAAGAAAGTATCAATTACGAAAAATCTTCGCTCCTGTGACAAGATTAGAAGCCATTAGGATGCTCCTTGCCTATATTAGTAGTAATAATTTTAAGTTGTTTCAAATGGATATCAAAAGTGCTTTCTTAAATAGTTTTATTTATGAGGAAGGATTTGTTGAACAACCACCCGGTTTTGAAAACTCTCGTTTTCCTAATCATGTGTTTAAATTGACTAAGGCTCTCTATGGGTTAAAACAAGCCCTGAGGGCTTGGTATGAGAGACTTAGCTCATTTCTAATTTCAAATAATTTTACTAAAGACAAAGTTGATACTATATTGTTTGTTAAGCATTTTGAAAATAATTTTCTTATTGTTTAGATTTATGTTGATGACATTATCTTTGGTTCTACTAATGAATCACTATATGAATTATTTATCAGTTGTATGAGTCATGAATTTGAAATGAGTCTAATGGGTGAACTAACCTTCTTTCTAGGATTATAAATTAAACAACTTAGTGATGATATATTTCTTAATCAATCTAAATATATATTAGAATTATTAAAATAATTTAACATGGATGGTTCAAAAGCTATAAACACTCATATGAGTACTTTCACTAAGTTAGTCTTGGATGAAAGTAGAGAAAATTTTGATCAAAAAATATATAAGGGAATGATAAGTAGCTTATTTTACCTCACCGCAACTAAACCAGATATCATGTTTAGTGTAGGACTTTATGCAAGATTTCAAGCTAACCCTAAGTTATCTCACCTTAAAACCATTAAAAAAATCCTTAAATACCTTAAAAAAACTCCTAACCTAGAATTATGGTATCCAAAATATGATGATTTTGATTTAAAAGCCTATGCGGATGCTGATTTTGGCGAATGTAGAATAGATAGAAAAAGAACATCCGGAACATATCAACTTTTAAGACATGCACTTGTTTCTTGGACTTCCAAGAAACAAAACTCGGTTGCACTATCTATGGCCGAAGCCTAATACATAGCCGCAAGTACATGTTGTGCACAAGTTGTTTGGATGAAAAATACTTTAGAAGACTATGGAATTCATTTAAAAAATATTTCTATAAAATATGATAACACAAGTGTTATTTGCCTAACCAAAAATCTTATTGAACGCTCTAGAACTAAGCATATTGACATTAGGCATCACTTTATACGAGATCATATCAATAATAATGATGTCATTCTAGAATTTATTGACACAAAATACCAAATAATGGACATCTTCATAAAACCCCTAAATGAAGAACAATTTGACTTCATTAAAAGAGAATTAGGTATGTTAAATTGTCCTAATACATGAAGATATTGTATGTTCCTTTTTTGAAAATTTTCAACTTTAGTTTTTATAGTCTCAACTTGTTTTCAGATTTTGGATGACATTATGATATCATATTTTTGAACGGAACTCTCATTTTCATCCTTCAATTATAATATTTTGATACTCCTTCTTCGATTGATGAGTTTTAAGTAATATCATGCTATTCAATGATGTAGTGAAATCAGTTTTATACTCCCTCTACCTTTATTAGGATAATTAAATGGTTTTCGTGATTTTCATATCATTTGAAACTTGACATATACAGAGTTAATGTCATAAAGATTAAGCTCTTAAGTATTTATAATACTCTCTTCAGACTTTATTCTTGTGCTAATCTCTAAGTCCTGAGCTTTTACAATTTGATTATTTAACTTTCATCGTATGAAATTTTATAAGAATGTAATGTTGAATCCTTCTTTATAAAATTTTTGATGTTAATGTGCTTCACTTCATGAATTCATAAATGCCAAGTTGAAGTTTTATAAATTTTGATATATATATATATATATATATATATATATATATATATATATATATATATATATATATATATATCTCACGAATTTTACCTTGAATAAATGACATGAGATCTTGTTAATATGGTTGACGAATGATGAAATGTGTGATGAATGGTTTTAATGATCTATCCTTCCACTTTATAATTTTATGCTTAAATTTTCAAAATTACATCTTGAACCGTTCATCATCTTTCATGTATGAATCTTTCATAACTTGATAAATGATCATTTTTTGGTTTTCATAAATATGAATAAGAATGAACAAATCACTTTTCGGGTTGATCATTCTTATATGTTTGATGACTATCTTTACAATTTTGATATGATTGAAAAATGACTAGCATTATGAAACCTTATGAGGACTATCTTTACTATTATTTTTAATCACAATTCACCTCCTTTTTGTTGATGACAAAGGGGGAAAAGAAAATGATAAAATAAATTGATGACTTGTTAAAAGCCTTGCATGTGTATCAAATCGCAATGTATCGTATCGTATTATAATAACTTGATGAAATGATAAAAGTCTTATATGTTCTATATTGCAATATAATTGCTTTTGCCATGCTTTGAAATCAAAAATTGATTGCTATCTTTAAAAACATCACAATAAAATTTGTATCGTATCACAATGTATTATATGTATCGTAAATACTTAACATGTAAATTTGTGAAAGATTGTTATCATATCATGTTTAAAATTTAGTATCCTTCATTGATATGATAAGATATCATCTCATTTGATGATGTATAAAAAAATGATATCACGTCTTGCATTTGTACATTTTATATTGATATCATTTGATCCTTGTTATATTTCAAATTATAATTGGTATCTTTTGTCGAAGTAATAAATATCTATCATTCGACTTGAAAACAAGTGTCATACCTTGACATTGTGAAAAATATGAAGTTTCGTATTTATGGATGAAAAATCATACTTGATAATAAGTTCACCGAATGAAACTTATCTGTTTTGGTTTGAATTCAAGGATATTGAATTCAAGTATTTTTCCCTCTCATAATATGGCATATAGATAGGGGGAGTTAAGATTAACTCTATCATCAATTGATTGTCATCATCAAAAAGGAAAAGATTATTGAATCATGGATTTTGATGATGAAGTCAATTGATAGGTTATTTAATCTAATCCATATTATTAAGATAAGTGTGTAAGATTAACAACGATAGCATGAAGATATAAAGCAAATTATTGGAGTCAAGTATGTTGGAAGTTCGAGAGTCTGTCGGAAGTCCGAATGATCATTGGAAGTGCTGCCAGAATCAACCGAGAATGAATCGGGGACTTACCGAAGGTTTCAGAAGTTCATCGAAAGATTGTCAGAGGTTCATGGAGCTCACCGAGAAAGTTTCAAAGCTTGCCAAAGATTCATCGAACTCGCCATACAGTATGGGAGCCTGTTGGGAGTCCACCGAAAGAAATCCGAGGGTGTGTCGGAAGTCCATCGAAAGTTCACCGGAAAGCTCGTCGGAAGAAGACTCGACATTGCTGGTTATTAATTTACTTAGAATTATGTTTTAATTTCATAGTCATCACATAATTAGGATAAGAATTAGGTGATAATCCTGATTAACCCTAGTATAGGTCAATTGGGACTTATATGGATTAAATTAGGTCAGATTTAGGGCTCATTCAACAGTGCTGGACTAGCTCTTGTGGTGGCACCGCCAGACTGGAGCGGTGGTATCGCTGGTAGTTATTACCTGCCAGCGGTGGCATCGTTAGTCCACAGAACTTGAGGACTCTGTTAGGCAGGCGATGGTACCACTCAGTACATTGACAGAACAGGGTCAACTGGCGGTGGTACTGCCAGTACCATGCAATGGTATCATCAGTACTCGAAAATCTAGGATATAACTCTTTTTGACTCTATTTTTGAAGTCATTTGAGTCTATAGATACCTCTCTCTTCTCAACTAGTAAAGTACCTTTGAGAAATGAAAAAACTAAGTCAAAGCTTTAGGAAAAATTATGTTCAATAACTTGAGTGTTCACCTCATACTTTTTCTTTATCAAAATTCTATAAGAGTGTGAACCACTTGTAAAAGTTGTAAGAGGGGTGCTTGGTCCTTCCCCTTCAAGAAGATTTGATAGTGGAAGTTGAGAGCCTCATCGGAGGAGGCTTCAGAAGTAGACGTAGGTTATTTGACTGAACCACTATACATCGCTGCATTCTACTTTGGATGTATGAGTTTTAATTTATGCATTTTGTCTTAGTTGCAAATCTTTCGATCTCCTTCTCACTACTCTCATCGTATTTACTCGAATCACTTTGCTGAAGTCTCTTTTGTCGGTTTGAAATTTCTAAACGAACAACTCTTTCTGAAATCATTTTAAATTTATGAGTTTTATCCGCTGCATTAATTCACCCCCCCCCCCCCTCCTCTTAGTGCCGCTCAGATTTTAACAAAAACAATACCAATTTCTACATTAGATGCATCATATTCAACCTCAAATACCTTATTAAAAATAGGTAGCACTAAGATAGGAGATTCGATCACCTTTCTTTTCAATAGTTTAAAGACACCATTAGCCTCACTAGTCCATTTGAATTTATCATCTTTCAAGCATTCAGTTATTAGAGCAATAATAGAGCTGAAACCCTTAATGAATCTTCTGTAAAAGAAAGTTAAGCTATGGAAACTCCTCACATCATACAATGAAGCAGGTTTTGACCAATTAAGAATAGCCTCTACCTTACTTTGATCCATCATGATTCCATCTTTTGAAATAATATACCCTAAAAACACAATAATAGTTGTAAAGAAATCACACTTCTTTATATTAGTATAAAGTTTTTGCTATCTCAAAATTTAAAAGATCTCTTTGAGATGATTTATATGCTCCTCTTCACTGTTGTTATATACTAATATATCATCAAAATAAATCATAATAAAAGTTTCAATGCATGACTTAAGTATATGATTCATGAATCTCATGAAAGTACTAGGAGCATTAGATATCCCAAATGACATAACCAACCATTTATATAAATCTTTTCTGATTTTAAATACTATTTTTCACTCATCTCCAGGCCTCATTCTTATTTGGTGATAGCTACTCAAATCAATTTTAAAGAAAATAGAAGCATCACATAATTAATCAAGTAAATCATCTAATCTTTGAATGGGAAATCGATAGTCAATTGTGATTTTGTTGATGGTGCGATTGTCCACACATATTCTCCAAGAATTATTCTTTTTCGACATCAAGGCTGGAACCGCACAAGGACTCATGTTCTCCTGAATCAGTCCCTTTTCCACTAACTCATTCACTTGCCTTTGAACTTCATACTCCTTGGGACTCATTCTATAAGCTGTCTTATTAGGTAAAATAGCCCCTAGAATAAGATCAATGTGATATTGAATATCTCTTAGAGGTGAAAGGCTATATGGAATCTCTTCTGGTATAACATCTTGAAACTCCTTCAAAATTGATTTTATGATTACTAGTGTCTTCTTATGTTATTCATTTTCCTCTACAACTAATAAAGCCAAAATATAACCACCTCTTTCTAATTCACTTTTGCATTCACTATAGGATATGAAAGCGCTAATTTTCTTCTTTGGTGTACTGATTTTAGGATATTGTATTGGAGCTAAAATAATCTTCTTTTCATTCACATTAGAAGAATATGTATGTTTATAGCCATCATACAACATCCTCCTATCATAATGCTAAAGTCTATCCAATAATAAATAACAAGCGTCTATAGGAGCAACATCACACCATACTTCATCTTTGCAATATTTACCAATAGAAAATAGAACTAAAGATCTTTTAGTTACCTTGATATCATTTCCCTTTTACAGCCAGCATAATTGATAAGGATGTGGATAAGGGATTATGTCTAACTTCAACTTCTACACCGTCTCTAAAGATACCACATTCTCAAAGCTACCACTATCGATAATCACCAAGCACACTTTGCTATGAGAAGTGCATTTAGTGTGAAACATGTTCTTTCTCACACAACTTTCATCCTCTACCATATAGGACACTTGTAAGCTATGTTGCAGTACAATAGATAAACCATGGTCAGCGTAAGTAACCTCTTCCTCATCATCATCATATTTTGGTTTATCATCGACTTTATTTTCTTCTTCATCACTATGATCTTCAACCAAAGTAACAATCCTCCTATTTGGACAATCTGAAGCAATATACAAAAAACCATGACATTTGATGTATTTTTGACCACTTGGGGTAGACGAATTAGGTGTTTATTTGCTGCCAGCAGATCTTTCACCTTTGTCTTACACCTTTGATACCACCTTGCTTTGGACAATAGACTTAGAACTTCCAACTTTTGTATAGCCTTCTTTTGACCTATACCGAGAACTCTTTTTAAACTTATGTTGCTTTTCAACTTTTAAAGTCAACTTACTCACATCATTTAAAGACCAATATAGCTGCAGTTAAACAACTTTAGCAATCTCATATTTTAGACCTCCTAAGTATTTCGTAATAGTTTGCTCTTCTAGTTTCACAAGCTCTCCTTTTAACATGAGTATCAAACTGTGCTGTGTACTCTTCCACACTAAGATTTTTTTGCTTGAAATCATTGATTTTGATAAAGATCTCTTGCCTATAATTGTCATGTAAGTATTTTCTCTTCAACTCCCTTTTCATTTTCTCCCATGTCACGATCTTACTCTTCCCCTCACGTTCTCTTTGCTTCTTCAGATTTTTCTACTAAAAAGATACATTCCGTTCGAGTTTAAGCGCCATAAGTTTTACCTTCTTTTGTTCTAGTGGTTTATGAAAATCAAAAATTCTTTCCACTGTATTAAGCCAATCAATAAAGTCATCAACATTAATTTTACTTTCAAACTCCGGAATATCCAATCTTGGGTTGTATTTGTTCTGCCAATCGACTTTGACTGCATACCTTGTCCGAAATCTTCTCGACTCCCAAGAATGTGAAGATGTAGAAGTAAAATGTTGGACATCATTTTCACTCTAGTCATTTCTATTTTGAAGTTCTTCGATGATTTCATTTTTTTCTTATAGGCTATTTAGCAATCTTCGTAGTTGTAGCCTTAATGATTCACATCTTCGTGGCCACCACCTTCAACAATAATATCTTTTCCATTTCACTTTCTCATGATCTCTAACCTTCAAGCTCTGATACCAAACTGATACGGGGGTGATATAGAATGAATTTTGAGAGAAAAAGTTAAGAGTATAATAGTATTTGTTGGAATACATTCTTCGAATAGAAAAAGAACAATCTCAAAAAAAATACTTTAACACAATCATAAAATAGTTCAGCACCAGGTTTAAAATCATATAGGGATACAGAAAATTTCACCATCATAGGAAAATTAGATGAGGATACAGAACTGAATAAAAAGACTCACCACTCTAGGAAGAATCCAAGAGATCCAGAGTTTTGAGAGAACTCCAAGAGAGATTCTGCTAATATCTTCAGTTTATAAAAATCTTCTCTAACCCTAAAACACTAAAATAAATAGTAATACATGAAACAACCCTTCATACATAGAAGATTTTAAGATTAAATATTTTATAATTATTAACTAACTCCATTAATATATTTTTTAATCATAAAAAATATATTTAAATAGTTTTAATTTAGTATAGAGAATATGCTCATGAGGATTGAGTTGAAGACTTTAAGACAACATTATCGACTGAAAATATACCATAATATCAATAAATTAAACATGAGCATCTATCAGTAAATTAGGTAATCTTGTATCATATGAGAATAGCACTTTGCATCATAACAAAGTTAGGCGAGATGAAATAAAGCTTAATTCTTCTTTGGACAAAAAAAAAAAGAAAAAAGAGTTTGGCAAGACAAAATTGGTCTCTCTTGACAACCCTGTCTTGCAGCAATATATAATTTTCCTGTGAGAAGAGTAGGAAACAAAAAGCGATGGGGACCTTGCACATCCTCGCCACGACACCCAGAAGTTTCATGGAAGACGCAAAGTCAGGACTCTCGAGAGACCAAATCACTGGCATTGCTATCTGTTTAGAACTATAGTCGACTTTCAAGACTAAAAGCATCGAATACGGGAATCCATGGAGCTTCCACTTGTTTGTATGTTTTTACTGGTCGACCAGGTTCCTTTAATTCTACGTACGGGTTATTGCAACTGAGAGAAGCCAGTGTCGTACACATTGATGCCCATAAAAATTACTCCATCTGTGCATGCATCGACACACTGTTCCTAGTCGTCCCATGGTCAACGTACCCCGACAACACTCGCAATGATTCCCGGTCAGTGATTCGTCACATCCCGCCACGCCCCATCCGTGGTCGCCAGCTGCATGCGATGTCACATCCAATCGTGGACTCCCAGGCAAGGCAGTGTGAACAAGTGGGCGTTCAAATATCCAACTCCGGTTCCACCTCCAACGCAATTTCCACGCAGGTGGTCTGGTCGCCCGCCCCCGGGTTCGTATCCACACGTACCGGGTTAAAATGACCGGGGTGGTTTTCCTTCCTTGCTGCCTATAAATTGATGTGCAACCCCCGCTACATACGCAGTAAGCTCACACCGCACGTCCTTTTTGGTGCTGCACATGGCTCGCTCCGCTCTGCATCCGGTGGCCTTGATGGTGGCAACGACGGTGGTGCTACTGGCGGCCGCACCCCGTGGCGGCGAGGCTATAACCTGCTCCCAGGTGTACGGGGACCTGATATCGTGCGTGGGGTACCTGCAGGGCGGCCCCATCAAGCAGCAGTGCTGCAGTGGGATCAAGTCGTTGATAGCGGCGGCGCGGACGACGCAGGACCGCCGCACCGCGTGCGGGTGCATCAAGACGGCCGCCGCGGGGCTGTCGGGGATCGACTTCGGGCGGGTCAGCCAGCTGCCCGGCCAGTGCGGCATCTCGGTTTCTTACAAGATCAGCCCCAACGTGGACTGCTCCAAGTAAGGAACACATATACGTACCCACCGCTCGAGGAGTCCTTCTCTTCGTTCGCTTTGGTTTGGTTTTATGATCATATAAACAACAAAATTGCTGTAAAAATTCTTTTTCTTTTCTTTTTTTTTTTGGCAAAAGAAATCCATCAAAAGTGTATATAATTGTTTGCTGTGGGATTTTTTGTGTTGCAGGATAAACTGAAGAGACTAAAAGGCTGGAAGCCATCGGGCCTGTGTTTTTCTCGTTTGTGCGCGAGAGAAGAACGACGAGCGGGGAGCTCTTCCATCCCATCCCAACCAATAAAAGGGCCTTCGTATCTTCTGTGCCGTGTGCCGGTCCTCTCGAGTCGGATGTGTACTTGCTTGTGAAGCTATTTGGAGCGTTGAACTCTGTGGTGCTTAATAATGGTTGAATTATATGAACAGCAATACGTGTTCTTTGCTTTAGATCAATTTATTTTCTGTTCAAGTGGTCAAAAATATATGTGGTTAAGCGCAGTCGGCAAGTCCAAACAAAATATTACGAACCTGTAGGTCAAGCCCTCATAATTTCTTCCCACCAAACAAAGCTGCCCGGTACTTTCACGACGATATTAGTAACATTGCGAAAACGTGCATGCGCTAGATGGTCTTCACTGGGCCCCACGCTAATCCTCATCTTAAAAAAGTGTGTGTACGGTTATACAACTCATATTAATAAAACTTTAGACTCGAATCTTATCTTCATAATTTATTTTTTATAATAAAAAATAATACTAAAACATTTAGTTGATGTCTCACCAACTGGCCCACCTTAATCTTTATCCGAAAAATGGACTGCTCGTGTCCCTAGCTCCGTGAGAAGGTTCACATTTCACTCATAAACTATTCATAATTTTACTATTTGAAAATTTTCTCTACCTAGAAATTTATGTCTGCATAAATGTGTTTTTGGCCTTCTCATATCCTTTTCAAATATTATATCTACGCCAGTCTCGACCATCCTTGTTTGACTTACTTTGTTTTGGTGAATTGTTAAGAAGATACTAAACAACTTAGTTTGATGTTTTGAGGGGCGAAGGCTCTAATATAAAATAAATAAATACATATGAAATTTATATGATTTGATACTCTTTCCCTACTTAATAGTTGATACAGAAAAATCGACGAACGCCTAATTTGTGTCAAAATGCGACCAATTTGGAGTTTATCTTCGGATGCGACATCAGACGTATCGATGAAATAAATCAAAATGCGAATCCGCAGTCGGTCTGATTTAGTGGCTTGGATTCGACGTGATGTGATGAATCGGTTTTTCTTTTTAAATGAATTAATTCTTATCAGCAAAAATAGACGATCGGATCTTGAAATGTCCTTCAAACAATTTTATTCTTTGAAGCATGCTAACAACAATAACAAATGTGCCCTCCTTCGTGTCGGCTTCCAGCTGTGTAGCATGTCGCGTTTGGCATTGACGCCCCGCCCCTTCGCCAATGTGAAGCGTCACAATAGGTCATTCGGTTAGCTCGTCTTTAGCCTTTGTTCCACTGTGATCGTCGTCGGAGATTGACGTTACTGTCGGTCAAACGATTTCGCCTGTGGACGCTACTAGTTTTACACGCTGATAATATTCACCTGATATTATATCTCTTCTTTGATTGGATTAGCCATTGGCGACGGAAGGGGAAGAGGTCTGATGCTCGGAGTCGAGTTCGTCGCCGACCGAGAACAAAGAAATCTTGCATGCTATGGCGATGCCGAAAGGTAAATGTTCTTGAAATGGCCTGCAAGACTTCCAACGGTGGTTTCACCTACTCAACATTATGATTGATAAGATGAAAAGTAATCGTAAAAGTATATTTTGATCAATACAATACGAGATCTATTTATACAGGTTAAGAGGGAGGATTTCCCTCAACAACTATAGAGATTTTCTCATACGATTGGAGGAAATCTTATCTACTATCATGCCCCCGTAAGATGATATTCCTGTCAAAGATACCAATCTTGGATCGATGTAATGAAAATAATTTACGGACAAGAGGTTTCGTGAGTAAATCTGCTAGTTGATCAACCGTATGTACATGAGAGACACGTAGTTGATTTCTGACAACTTAATCTCGCACAAAGTGGAAGTCAATGGCGATGTGTTTCATGCGTGAGTGGAACACTGGATTGACACATAAGTAGGTAACTCCAATATTATCACAATATATTATAGGAGGAAGGGTAGAGTTGACGTTGAGTTCCTTAAGGAGATTTGTAACCCAATTGATTTCAGTAGTAGCAGTAGCGATGGCACGGTACTCAGCTTCAATTATAGACCGTATGATTGTCTTTTGCTTCTTAGAACTCCAACTGATAGGATTAGCTCCAAGGAAGACAATATACCCTGACGTAGAAGTTCTATCATCAAAGTTCCCCGCCCAGTCAGCATCAACAAAGGCATAGAGATTAAGTGAGGCGTGTTTGCGGAGAAAGAGACCATGATGAAGGGTCCCTTTAAGATATCGTAAAATTCGTTTGACTGCAGACCAATGCATAGTAGATAGCTGGTGCATGAACTGAGACAATTTATTGACTGCAAATGAGATATCTGGACGGATGAGAGCTAAGTACTGTAAGGAGTCAAGTACTTGTTGGTATTGAGTAGCGTCCGAAGCAGGGTTTCCATCATATAATTTGAGTGATTCATTAGTAGAGAGGGGAGTTGTAACCTCTTTTGCATCCTGCATGTTTGCTTTGGATAATAGATCTTAAATATACTTTCTTTGTGATAGGAGGAGACCTGAAGATGTAAATATTGCTTCAACTCCCAGAAAGTAACTTAAGGTGCCAAGATCTTTGAGGGAGAATCGATCAGCCAATTGCTTTAGGAATATCCGAAACTCCAAGGGATCATTGCCTATAATAATAATATCATCCACATATACGAGAAGATATATTGTGGTTCTATTTTGTTGTCGTAAGAATAACGAGGTATCAGACTTTGAGTTGATAAAACCAATTGACGTCAGAAATGAACCAAGTTCAATATACCAGGCTCTTGGAGCTTGACGAAGTCCATAAATAGCTTTTTGTAGTTTGCAAACATATCTCGGATACTGATGATGAATGAAGCCAGGGGGTTACTGCATATAGACATCTTCAGTTAGAGTCCCTTGTAAAAAGGCATTATTAACATCTAGTTATCGTAGCTGCCAGCCTTTTGAGATAGCCAAACTTAGAATGAGTCGAATTGTTGTGAGTTTAACAACAGGACTGAAAGTCTCTGTGAAGTCAACTCCAGGTCGTTGATGAAACCCTTTCGCTATGAGACTTGCTTTATATCTAGCAACGGATCCATCTGGGTTCCACTTAATTCAAAAGACTCATTTATACCCGATGATGTTTTGTGTAGGATGAGAGGGTACAAGAGACCATGTGGAATTATGGAGGAGGGCATCATATTCTTCACACATGGCTTTACGCCAATGTGGAGATTTTTGTATTTGAGTAATTGTGGTAGGTTCATTGATCTTAGAAGAGGATTTTGTGATAGCATGTAGGTCGAGGACTTGACATGGCTTGATTATACCACTCTTGGAGCGTGTTGTCATTAGATGTTTAGGAGTTGCAGCTTGTGTTGTTGGTATAGGTAGTGGAGAGGCATTGGCACGGGTTGGAGCAGGCTGAGGTACTTCAGTGTTATTGTGGTCAGAAGAGGGTAAAGAATGTTGTGTTTCCGAGGGGATTACATCAGTAGTAGGGGAAGCTTGTAAAGAGAGGAGAGGAGAAGCAATAGAGGGAGTGAGAAGCTGTTGAACCGGGAGAACAAGAGAGTGCGCATCCTGAGGAAAGAGATTGGATGGTGTCATAGGAGGTTCGTGTGATGGGATCGGAGGGATACTCCAGTGATGCATGTTTGTCGGAATAGCTTGCATGGTAGGATGGTTGTGAAAAGGAAAAGTAGACTCTAAAAAAATAACGTGACGTGATATAAAGACTCTTTGAGTTTGGGGTTCATAATATCGAAAAGCATTATGTTCTAGAGAGTATCCTATAAAGGTGCAAGGCTTGGATCGGGGTGTCAACTTGTGTGAGGCATAAGGTCATAGCCATGGATAACATAAACAACTAAAGACTTTGAGTTTCTGAAGATTTGGGGGCTTGTGAAAAAGTTTTTCAAATGGTGACTGGTATTGTAGGACTGGAGTAAGCATACGATTTATTAGATAGACTGCAGTTTGAAAAGCTGCTGACCAAAAGGTTGGGGGCATGGATGCTTGATGTAGAAGTAAGAGGCCAGTTTCAACTATATGCCGATATTTGTGTTCAGCAGAACCAACTAATTGAAGAGTATGTGGGGGTGACTTGAGGTATTGTATACCACAAGCTGAGAGGCAAGATGTGAGGGCTTGATATTCGCCTCCGCCATCAGAGTAAATTGTTTTGATTGAAGACTTAAAGAAATTCTCAACCAATTTACGAAAGTTGGTAAAGATTGTTGAAACGTCAAATTTATGACAAAGAGGAAATAACCATGTGTACTTGGTGAAATAATCGACAAAAATAACATAAAATCTAAACTTGTCAAAAGAAGGGGTTGGAGCAAGGCCCCAAACATCTGTATAAATAATTTCAAATAATTTAGAGCAAAATATGGAGGATGTTCCAAAAGGTAGTCTATGACTTTTATTGCTAAGACAAGCATCACAATGCATGTTAATGCTACTAGTTTTAAAAGTAGGAATAGAATAATGAGAGAGTAATTTTTGCTGAATAGAGGATGAGGGATAACCAAGACAACGATGCCACACATCAACTGAAGCTGCAACTGAGGAGTAAGTAGTGGGCTGGGTGAATTGTGGAACCGACAGCTACTCATAAATGTTGTCTTTATTCCGACCTCGGACCAAGGATGCCCCCGTGCTCAAATCCTTGACAAGAAAGGAGTTAGGAAAGAATTCAATAGATGTATTATTTTGTTTGCAGAATTGAGAAATGGAAATGAGATTTCGTTTGATGTGAGGGGCACACAAAACATCATCGAGTGTAAAAGTGCTGTTGTGTGAATTAAGCTTTGTAGAACCAGCATGAGTAATGGGAATTCCTTTACCGTCATCGATGATGATATCTTCATTTCCGCCATAGGTGTTATGGGTGGACAAGTTCTGTAAATCAGATGTAACGTGATGGGATGCACCAGAGTCCACAATCCAATTGTGTTGATTGGTATTCAGAATAGTCGTGAGATTTGCTTGAGGTCGTTGGGATAGAGGAGGAAGTCTGGGTCGAGATCGACAGACTTTTGCAAAGTGTCCAATTTTGTCGCATAGTTGACAAACAACTCTTTGTTGACTTGGATGTTGACGATGCCAGGGCTGAGGATAATTGAAGTAGCCGCCTTGATAGTTGTGACTACAGTGCTGATGCTGTGGAGGAGGGATGATGTGTTCATAGTTCATAAGTTCAGGAGGCATCTTGATCAAACCTTTGTTGATAGTCTTGTTAGACCGGTTGCCCCTCCTTTTGGATTTTTTACTGTTTCGAGCCGTGATGGATGATCTTGGCAATTTGTCCTCGCGCTTGAGATATATCTCAAAATCGGTCAATTTTTCGTAGAGTTCTTTAAATGACATCGGTGTGTCACGTGCCCGTATTGCTGCTGCTAGTTCCTTGTACTCGTCCCCTAGGCCATTGAGGGTGTGTATAATGATTTCTTCATCATTGACGGAATGACCTATTAGAGCCAAGTTATCGATAATAACTTTTATTTTTTGTAGATAATCAGCAATGATACTTCCCTCTTGTTTTGTTTTCATGAGACTGGATAAGAAACTGAGCATGCGAGCCCGGGAATGATTTGCCAAGGTGGTTTGTAACTTGCACCAGGCTTCGGCAGCAGTGGTACATAAAGATATGAGTGGGGCAAGGGATCCAGCGACTGAGGCTTGAATTGCTTGTAGTATGAGACGATCTTGACGTAACCAAAGTTTGTGATCCAGATTTGATACTGGACTGGGTGCTCCTTGGATGTTGAGCATCGCCGGTGGACAACGAAGAGAGCCGTCCACATACCCAAGTAGATCATAGCCAAATAGAAGGTTAGAAATTTGAGCACGCCAGGATGCATAGTTACCACCTCTGGATAACTTGAAGGGGATGAGCGTAGCAGCATTAATGGAAATAAGACCTGTAGAGGAAAGAATACTATGGTTCCCTGTAGGAACAGTAATTGGAGCGTCATATATGAATGATGAGGACATGTTGAGGATATATACCAATCGACAGAAAGTGATCAGTGGAAAAAGAGATGATGTCGCCGGTGAGATGCACTGCTTCGTCACAGAGGCCACGATCAATATAGTGTGTTTGAGCGACTTGAGGAAGAAGGTCGGTTCTGCTACGAGCGATGCAGTGAAGCAGGTGACTTCTGCTGATGCTCGTATCGTTCGAGAACGAAAGTGCGGAAGAAGGCGCGCTTAGCGCAGCGGCGACGAAAACTCAATCGGTGCGGATCGCACCGTTTGATCAAATTCGATGATAAGAGGTTCTCGAGAGAGAGCACCGGTGAGATCGACGCAGTCTTCCCTATTTTTGTCACACCGCATGCTGGCTGCGACGGTTGCTGTTGATGCCGGCAGCGAAGAGGGGTGCGTGGGCACTGGTTGAAGCTACGACTGAGGGGGTCGCGGTCGAGAAGCAAGGAAGTATCGACAGCGGTGGTCGTTGGTAGCGGTAGTAGGTGATCGCAAGAGTTGGTATGGCCGTGCAGAAGAAATCGTCGCGCCGACAGCTCGATGCGAGAAGAGGAAGTGATAATGACAATTAGCGGTTGGGCGACGGGAGCAAAGAGTGATCTGCTTCTATCGCACTGCAAAAGGGAACTAGCGCTGCAAAGGCTCGACGGCTGGCAACGGTGGTGGCGTGGCTGGAAGCAGCGGCGGCAGCCCTTCTCACACTACAGCAGCCGATGGGATCGCACGACCGGAGGCTATGATAGCGATGGTTGTGGCCCAGAGAGCTGCGACGGTGGGGTTGCGTGGAGGGAGGAAGGAAATAGCAACGATAGCGGTGGATGCCGAGGTCAGCAGCTGCGTTCTTCTGCTCTGTTTCACTACAGAACAAGGGCGATTGCGATAGTAGATCGCTGCGACTGAGGTAGCGAGGGGGAAGAGATCGCTGGTCGGGGGAATAGCGATAGCGACGACGATGGGTTGCGTGGCCGTCGATTGAAGCAGCGACGATGATCGTGGGCAGAAATAAAGCTTCCGCCCGTAGAAGCAGAGGAAGCAAGGGGGCAGAGAGGTAGAATCGATGAGAAGCGAGCTTGCTCGGCCTGCTTTTGTGCAACAGTCAAGAGAGGGCAACGATTGTTGGCAAGGAAGAAGAGAGAGAGCCTCACCGAAGTTCCACGAGATCTGGAGTAAGGAATGTTGACGGAGGAGCAGATAACTGGTCGCAGTAGAGGAACGAAAACTCCTCGGATGCTGCGCCTTAACACCGAACTCGAAAGAGACAGGTTTCGGTGAGGATCAATTGCTATCGTCGGACAACAAGAATATTTTGCTCTTAGACAAGCTGCTCTGATACCATGATAAGATGAAAAGTAATTGTAAAAATATATTTTGATTAATACAATAGAAGGTCTATTTATACAAGTTAAAAGGAAAGATTTCCCTCAACAACTAAAGAGATTTCGAAATATGAGACACATCTGGAAATCGTCACTTTGTCATCGATACGATGATGATTAGAATCTTAATCGAACTAACTTGTTTAGAAATCTATTTACGCCCCTGGGGAATGGGCAAACAGCCCTATATTAAGGTCACACTCGACGATCTCCGCTAGGACATCGGCGAGTAACACACTATATTGAACGGTGACCATTGAGGCCGACTTGGATCCGCATGGTCAACGATCAACGAAGCCCAATGAGATACGAGCGAACGCAACAGTGCCACCGTCCCGCATGCATGCAAGAATAGGCAGCTCCTCTCGGCTTTTCCCTTGCTCCGGTCCAGCAGACAAAAAAAGCATGAAGCCCCGGGGGGAAACAGGTGAGAACCTGAAAGAGATTTCTATGTCCATCATCAATCCCTCACTGTTCAACGCCTCGCTGGGGACATCTCCCCAGCAAGTGTGCTTCGACACCAGAGCGATCAACTCCAGAGGCGTCTTCCTCGGGGACGATCCCCTCCGCTTCTCCGTTCCCCTCTTCCTCCTCGACCTCTCTCTCATTTTCTTCACCGCAACCACCACCCACTGCATCCTCAGGCGCCTTGGCCAGTCTCGATTCGTCTCTGACCTCCTTGTAAGCATGCGTGAATTAACGTACGTGCATGATAACATCTTCACGTTTGGGCATTGTTTGGCACGTAGGCCGGCATCCTTCTGGGACCGTCGGTGATCGGGCAAAACCAGGCTTTCCAGCGAACAGTTTTCCCGGAGCGTGCCATCTTCCTCGTCGACTCCCTTTCTCTCATCAGCCTCATCTTCTTCGTCTTCATCATCGGCGTGAAGACGGACCTCAGCCTTCTTCAGAGGCCCGGGAAGCGCGCCGTCGCCATCGGCGTCGCTGGCTCCGTGCTTCCCTTCGCTCTCAGTGTATGCACCTTCTTCGCCCTCAGGCGGGCCTTCCCCGACGACCTTAGCGAGGGTTCGCTCATTTTCTTCGTCGCCTCACGCCTTTCCCTCTCCTCCTTCCCCGTGATTGCATATACCTTGGACGAGCTCCGACTTCTCAACTCCGACCTCGGCCGCGTCGTCCTGTCGGCCTCCCTCTTCAGCGACGTTATCAACTGGGGCGTGGCCAGCTTGACGTCAGCCTACACAATGATAACCGCGGTGAAAACGCCGGGGACAGCAATAGGCATCGTGGCGTCGTTGGCGGGCAGCTTACTGTTCGTGCTGCTCGTGGCGAGGCCGACGCTGATGTGGTCGGTGCGGCGGACACCGGCGGGGGAGATGCTGGTGGAATGGCATTTCCTGTTGCTGCTGATGACTGCGCTGCTGATGTCGCTTGCGACGCAGGCGTTCGGTTACAACGTGACGCTGGGACCGCTCATGCTAGGGCTGGCGATACCAGGAGGGATGCCGGTGGGGCAGACGATAAAGGAGAAGCTGGAGCCGCTGGGAGGGGAGCTGTTCTTGCCCATGTATGTAGTGCTCGCCGGGTACCGGACGAGATTCGAGGAGGTGAGGAACATGAAGGCGTGGGGAGTACTGGAGATGGTGGTGGTCATCTGCTACGTCGGGAAGCTGGTGGGCTCGGTGGCCATGTCACGCTACTTCGACATGTCGGCGAACGATGCCATCTCGGTGGGGCTCATGCTCAACATCAAGGGGATCGTCGAGATCTCTGCCTTCAACACGTACGCTTGGGGCGATAGTCAAGTAATGCAACCGGAAACCAAAGTTAGCCGTGGATTCAATTCGACAGTAGCATTGCCGTCGCGGTAATAACCAGCACTATTCTGCTGCAGATAGCTTCGACGGAGCACTTCTCCGTGCTGACCGTGTCCATGATGGTGATCACGGCGGTCACCACGCCGTTGATCAAGCTGTTGTACAAACCTACGATGCGCTACGTGGCGCGGAAGCGCCGCACGGTCGAGCACGCAAGGCCGCGGTCCCTACTGCGCTTCATGGCCTGCGTCCACAACGAGGAGCACGTCGCACCCCTCCTCGACCTCCTCGAGGCCTCCTATGCTTGCCGCGACTCCCCCATCGCCCTCACCGTCCTCCACCTCACCGAGCTCGCTGGCCAGTCCGCCGCGGTGCTTCGTCCCCACAAGCACAGCCGCCGCTCCGCCAACCCCACCGCCTCCGACCGCATCGTCAATGCCTTCACCTACTTCGAGAAACAACAGGCTCAGCCAGGGTCCATCTCCGTCCACCCTTTTGTCGCTATGGCGCCGTACTCCACCCTGTACAACGACGTCTGCTCCCTCGCCCTCGACCGCAAAGTTTGCTTCATCCTCCTCCCCTTCCACAAGTGTTGTGACGGCGCCCAGGAGACCGTGAACCACGCTTTCCAGACCCTCAATCGCAACGTCCTTGCCTTTGCCCCCTGCTCCGTTGCCATCCTCGTCGATCGTAGCCTCCCTGCCGCCACCTGCGCCCACACCAACCACCTCCTCCACCTGGTGGCCGTCTACTTCCTCGGCGGCCCTGACGATCGCGAGGCCCTCGCCTTCGCTTCCCGAATGGCGAACAACCGCTCCATCACCGTCACCGTCATCCGGTTGCTCCCCCACGTGGCAAACGACGACAAGGAGAGAAAGCTCGATGATGCGGCGGTGGAGCGGCTCCGAGAATCGCACGCCCATAACCAGAGGCTGGTGTACATGGAGAAGGTGGTGGAGGACGGAGAGGGGACGGCGGCGGTGATACAGGAGATGAGTGACCAATTTGACCTGCTGATAGTGGGGAGGAGGAAGGGGGTGGATTCGGCACCGACGAGGGGGCTGTCGGAGTGGAGCGAGTGCCCCGAGTTGGGGATCATAGGAGACATGCTTGCAGCGGCGGAGTTCACGGAGAAGGCCTCCATATTGGTGGTGCAGCAGCAGACGCGGTTCGGTGGCAAGCTTGGCGGTGGTGGTGTTGAGACGGCGACGGCGACAGAGACGGAAGGAGGGAATGTCGTGGATCCCAAGAAGCCCGAAGGAATCAGAAGTGGAGTTATGTGGCATAGATAGACGGACAAGATTTCACGCCACCTTTATTTTATTTTATTTATTTGTTTAAGTATTTTATTTATTTATTTATTTATTTTCCAACTTTTAGTTAAAATGCTTCGTTCGAAGCCACTCAACCCATTCCATGGTATTCATTTGACGCCTTTGATAGCCCCCAAAAAAGCGCTTCTTTTCCCCCTCGTTGGCTCAGTTTCTTGCTTGGTTGCAGCCGCATTTCTCGACTTCTAATTCTCGGCCAAGGATTTGGGTCGAGCGGCAAAGAAGGTCTCAGAGAAGTGGTATTTTGAGCCTTGGCCGCCGGTTTTCCCCTGGTTCTTATTTTGATTCTTGAAATCTAGTCGGAACGGGCTGTTAGGGCAGAGAGAGAGAGAGAGAGAGAGAGAGAGAGAGAGGAGATGGAAGGAGCGGCCTTCTTGAGTGAAAATGGAGGGGTGGATGCTTGGCGTGGATTTGCCGAGTGGTCTTTGGAGCTCTCTGCACCTTCTCTCGACGAACGAGGTACTGTTGTTTCTTTGTTGGTCAGTCCGTTCCGAGGGATGGAGAGTAAGAAAAAAAATAATAAAAAATATATATATATTATAATGTAATAAAAAATATTTTTAATAAAAAAATTTAATATAACATTAAACAAAAGTTAAGACATATTTACCGAACTGTGATCTTATTTATAAGATCTAATGATAATTATTTTTCCTCCTCAACATATCATGTATGATTTAGTTCATGGTCAAGGAACTACCTCATAATTTTTAGTTGATGGTTCACCACTTATAATTTTTAGTTGATGGTTCACCACTTACAACATGTCCATCACTATTTAAAAATTGACAACTATTTAAAACATAATAATTACTTAGATAATTATTATGAATCAATTCTTAAATCTTTTTCTTAGGTCATAATTATATACATTGATTTGAGATAAAATAAATATGCTTTTGAACTAGAAGCAACTTGGTAAGAATATTCATAACTTGTTCATCTATTCCACAATACTTCATTGTTTTGACTCCATTTGCTATAAGATCTCGGATGAAATAATAATATATCTCTATATGCTTCATTTTCATGAAATGTTAGATTCTTCGTTATTGCAATTGTAGATTTGTTGTCATAAAATATTTCTATTGCTTCTTTTTGTTCTTGATGAAGATCTTTAAGAAGTTTCTAAGCTGTTGATGTTGCAGCTACATATACTGCTTCTAATATTGATAATACATTTGTTGCTTACTTCTTTGAACTTTAAGATATAGCTCATGATCCGAGACTAAAATTATTGCATGAAATACTCTTTCTATTATATAAAGCTCCTGCCTAATCACTATTAGTGAAATCAAATAATTTATAATTAAAATTATGAGAATACCAAATACTATAATACGTAGTTTTAATAATATAACACAAAATTCTTTTAACAACTCTGGGATGATGTTTACTTTTGATCAAGTTAACCTGGATACTACACCAATAGAGAAGGTAATATCTGATCGAGTATGAGTTAAATAGATCAAACCTCCAACTAAACTTTTGTAGCACCTTGCATTTGTCAAACATATACTATCTTCATGTTTAAATTTCTTATTTACATTCGTGGATGTTGTTGGAGCTTTACAATTAATTATATTAGATTTTTTAGTAGATCCATTGTATATTTTCTTTATCAAATAAAATTTTCATTTGATCTTAAACAAAAGTTAAGACTATTTACTTACTTCTTATTTATAAGATCTAACCTCAATAAAATAGTACAATAGACCTAGATTTAATATTTTAAATTTATTCATCATGTATTTTTAAAATTCAATCACAAAAGAGTTAGATGAACCCATATATGATATCATTAGTATAAAGACAAACCATAAGAATTTTATGTTCACCTTCCTTTCTTGTTTTGAAATAAATCTCTGATGAAATAATAATATATCTCTATATGTAGGTTAGATTCATTATTACTCCTCTTTTTGTTCTTGATGAAGATCTATTTTGATGAAAATAATAATATTGATAATTTTATTATTCTTTGAACTTTAAGATATAGCCCATGATCCGAACTAAAAATATCACTTTATGTATATATTTGAAATTTAAATAATATATATATATATATATTTCACATCAAAAATTAATAACTTTTGATCATGTTAACTGGATACTACAACTTAAATCGAGTAGTTAAATAGATCAAACCTCCAACTAAACTTTTTTGTAGCACCTTGCATTTGTCAAATACTATCTTCATGTTTAAATTTCTTATTTACATTCGTGGGATTTGTTGGAGCTTTACAATTAATTATATTAGATTTTTAGCAGATCCATTGAGAAAAGTATTATCAAAATCAATACTTTGATTTTGCTTCACTTCCAACCCAATAAAATAGTACAATAGACCTAGATTTAATATTTCAAATTTATTCATCATATATTTTTAAAATTCAATCACAAAAGAGTTAGATGAACCCATATATGATATCATTAGTATAAAGACAAACCATAAGAATTTTATGTTCACCTTCCTTCTTTAAATAAAGAGTAGGTTCATTATTGCTCCTCTTAAATCTATTTTGATGAAAATAATAATTAATTTTATTATACCATGCCCTTGAAGTTTGTTTAAGCTCGTAAAGAGCTTTCTTTAGCTTATACATCTTTTCTTTATATATTTTAAGTAAAAAACCATTAGGTTAAGTAACAAAAATCACTTTATGTATATCTTTATTTAAAAATATATATATATATTTCACATCAAATTAATAAACAGACCAACTTAAATGAGTAGCTAAAGTTAAAAAAGTTCTCACGGTTTCAAATCTAGCAATTGGAGAAAAAGTATTATCAAAATCAATACTTTGTTGTTGCTATTGGGAAATCTGTAAGGGAAGCGACATCACATGCAGTGAAGAAAAGATAGATTTTTCAGAAGTTTCTATAGTCTCAAGCGTCCCAAAAATAAATCCGCAAAACTGCACATGTAAAAGAAGATACCTATGGAGATCGTATATCCCTAAATTCCTGCAGATCTATGGGAGATGATGAAGGAGGTCAAGCGTCCTCTCTAGCAGTATCCACATGGTAGGGATTGCGACGATGCACCACTCTCTCTGAGGAGAGGAGAATAGGAGGTGGTTACCAAAAGAAACCATCAACCTATAGAGCTTTGGTTCTCTCTTTATAAAGGCCCCTTGAAAACCCTAATGGATCATTTGCCCTATTGGGTATTGGATCTCCATCCAATTACCCAAGCCTTTTGGATTAGTGGGTCTCTACCCAATAATCTCTTATTAGCAATTATTGGATCTCATCTCAGGATCTAATAATTCAGGGACTTAATGGATATCCAATAAGATAGGGGTTCAGCGGATATCTCATATCCGAACCTCTACTCGTCGCAACACCTATTATATGTGTGTGACCCTCTAGGCCCAATATCGAGCTGACCGTGAGTCATACTTGTCAGAACTTCTTCTGAATTAGTGAATTATTATCTCTATAATAATTCACTCAACTCATCGACTGTGGACGTACCAGGCCACTATGCCACGGCCCCCAGACAATACAAGGGAACTTAATCCTTTGAACCTATCTGTCCTCAGTTACTATGTATCTATAGTCTCTCATCCATCTAATATCCCAGAGACCCTATACCGGGCATGGTGCTATCGGGCTCATACGGTCTCTCCTCGAGTCTTGCTCTTGTCGGATTCTCCCGGAGAACTCTTTCTCTCTTAATCCGAATAACCTTGGCCAAGGATTTGTTCGAGCAAGAACACATGGGATATTCCTCTCATGATACCAAGAGCGGATGATCCTCTATCGACACTCAATAGCCCTCGTAAGGTTGGCTACCACTCCAAACCTATAAGTTCGATATCAAAGATTGGAGTACTCATACAGGACATCCTTGGTGTCTCAAGTCTAAGGACCAGGTACACTTCTGGGACTATAGAATCGCTGTCTGACATGAGGTATCAATAACCATCTAGCATTCCGTAGGTGGATCAATCAGTGAACTCATTCTCCAATGAGCACATGCACTATACCCTTAGTGTCCCCACACGAGTAGCTATGAGACCAGCTACCTCCATCATATGAACAGGTATACAGTACACCAGTCTATCCGGTTATCTCGATATCCTTTTCGAGTAACCTATTACCAGGATAATTTAGGGTCTGTGTTTAAAGGTGAATCGATCTTATTATCGTGATCTTATTACGATCTGATTCCCATTGCACAGATCCAAGGACATCACAATATATGTAACATGCAAGATAAAGTGATATAATGCCAATAATCATAATCAAAGAGATTGACGCAACGTGTTACAAGTGCAATTACTCATATGATTAGCTTGTAGGACACCTATAACTAGTAATCTCTCACTTGACCTAAAGCCAATCACCAACATGTCTGATCCCTATCAGACCTCTGTGACGCTCAAAGACAATCTGAGTCAGTGGCTTTGTCATTGGATCTACAATGTTATCTTCGGATGGAACTCTTTCCATTACTACATCTCTTCGGGCCACGATCTCTCAACTAAGTTAGAACCTCCTCAGAACACTTCTGATGAGACCCAGGTTCCCTTATTTGAGTAATCGCCCTGTAGTTGTCGCAATATAAGGAATCGACTCCTCGCTACTCGGGACGACTCCTAGATCTATGATGAACTTCTTCATCCAGACTCCCTCCTTTGCTGCCTCTATCGTAGCAATGTATTCCGCCTCTATGGTCGAGTCAGCAGTAGTGTCTTGCTTGGAACTCTTCCAGCATATTGCTCCTCCATTCAAGGTGAACACATACCCTGAATTAGACTTGCTATCATCGACATCGGACTGGAAGCTCGAGTCTGTGTAGCCCTTAACCCTGAGGCTACTACCTCCATATACCAGTAAAAGATCCTTAGTCCTTCTCAAGTACTTAAGGATACTTTTTACTGCTTTCCAATGCTCCAAGCCTGGATCTGCCTGATATCTACTTGTGACACTCAGAGCATGCGCTATATCAGGCCTGGTACATAGCATAGCATACATGATAGATCCTATCGCTGATGCATATAGTATTATATCCATGTGTGCCCTTTCTTTAAGAGTCTTTGGGGACATACTCCTAGAAAATAATATTCCATGTCTCATTGGTATGAGGCCTCTCTTGAAATTTTCCATGCCAAACCTTTTGACAATGGTGTCTATGTACCTGGACTGGGGCAAGCCAAGCATCCTCTTGGATCTATCTATATAAATCTGTATCCCCAATATACATGATGCTTCCCCTAAGTCCTTCATGGAGAAATGCCTAGATAACCAAGTCTTTACTGTGGATAGTATTCCTACATCATTCCCAATGATCATAATGTCATCCACATATAATACCAAAAAGGTGATAATGCTCCCACTTATTTTTCTGTACACACAAGGCTCATCTTCGTTCTTAACGAAGTCATAAGATCTGATCGCCTCATCAAATCTTATGTTTCAACTTCGGGAAGCTTGCTTCAATCTATAAATAGACCTAAGCAACTTGCACACCTTATCTGGGTTATCCTTGGACACAAATCCCTCAGGCTGTATCATATACACCTCCTCATCGAAGTTACCATTGAGGAATGCAGTTTTGATATCCATCTGCCAGATTTCATAATTATAGTGTGCTGCAATAGCCAATAGAATTCAAATGGATTTTAGCATGACTACAGGTGAGAAAGTTTCGTCATAGTTAACATCTTGCCTTTGACAATACTCCTTAGCCACTAGCCTTGCTTTATAGGTCTCTACCTATCCATCTACTCTAATCTTCTTTTTGAAGATCCACTTGCAACCAATGGGTACAATACCCTCGGGTGCATCAACTTGGTTCCAAACCTTGTTGGAGTACATGGAATCCATTTCTGAATTCATGGCTTCTTGCCATTTCCTGGAGTCTATGCTCATAATAGCCTCCTCATAGGTCTGAGGATCAATATCCTCAACATCCTCTCTTTTGATATGTCCCACATATCTCTCAGGAGGATAGGATACTCTATCGGACCTACGTAAAGTTGAAACTTGTGTGTTAGGTATCTGAACAGATTCTAGAATGGTGCTTGAGCTAGGTTCTCCAACCTCGCTCAACTCTATCATGCTCCCACTATCTCCACCAAGAATGTGTTCCTTCTCAAGGAACACTGTTCTCTTAGCTACAAAGACCTTTTGGTCCTTAGGGTGATAGAAATAATACCCACAAGTTTCCTTGGGGTATCCCACGAACTTGCATCATTTCATCCAAGATTCTAATTTGTTAGGGTTGTCTCTTAACATGGGCAGGGCAGCCCCAAATCTTAACAATCTTAAGATCGGACTTCTTCCCATTCTATATCTCATATGGAGTAGAAATCACTGATTTAGTTGGAATTCTGTTCAGAAGGTAAGCTGCGATCTCTAAGGCATATCCCCAGAATGAGATGAGTAGGTCGGCGAAGCACATCATGGAACGCACCATGTCTAACAGTGTGTGATTCCTCCTTTCTAATACACCATTAAGCTGTGGTGTATAAGGAGGTGTCCATTGGGATAATATCCCATAGTCTTTGAGGAACTGGGTGAACTCTATACTCAAATACTCACCTCCTCGATCTGATCGAAGGGTTTTAATACTCTTTCATGTCTGGTTCTCCACTTCTCGTTTCCTCTTAGACTCACTTACACTCATGATATGTGGAGCTGTATTTAGCATAAATAAACCATTATGCATTGTTTCTCTCGTGATGATCTCATCATCTAATATTATTGAACAACTATTGTTCTTAAAAACTAATTTATATCCATTAATTGTCAAACATGAAATGAAAATAATATTTTTGATAATAGAAGGAACATAATAGCATGTATCCAATACAATAATAGCTCCACTAGGCAGATGTAAGGTGACCTTGCCAATAGCCACTACAGCAACCTTTAAATTATTGGATCCTGAGATGAGATCCAATAATTACTAATAAGAGATTATTGGGTAGAGACCCACTAATCCAAGAGGCTTGGGTAATTAGATGGAGATCCAATACTCAATAGGGCAAAAGATCTTTTAGGGTTTTCAGGGGGCCTCTATAAATAAGAGGGAACTAAAGCTCTATAGGCTGAGGGTTTCTTTTGGTAGCCACCTCCTGTTCTCCTCTCCCCAGAGAGAGAGGTGCATCATTGTAATCCCTGCCGTATGGATACCGCTAGAGAGGGGGATACTTGACCTCCTTCGTCCTCTCTCACATATCTGTAGAAATTCAGAGATATACGATCTCCCTAGGTATCTTCTTTTACACGTGCAGTTTTGCGGATTTATTTTAGACGCACCAATCTTCGCACGACGATGGAAACTTTCTATGGGAAATCTGGGGTTTTGTTTTATGTTCTTCCGCTGCGCATGTGATGTCACTCCCCTAAAGGATTTCCTAACATATATGAAACAACTTGAAGGTTTTTCCTCTAGTGTTTGTGAGCATTTGGTTTGTAGACTTAAGAAATCTATATATGGTTTAAAATAAGCCTCCCGCTAATGGTATTTTAAATTCTATGGAGTGATTTCTTTATTTGGATTTGTTGAAAATCACATGGATTAATGTATATACCAGAAGGTTAGTGAGAGTAAAATATATTTTCTTATTTTATACGTAGATGATATTTTGTTTGTAACCAATTATAAGGGTTTACTGCATGAGGTGAAATAATTCTTTTCTAAAAACTTTAATATGGAGGGTATGTGTGAAGTATCTTGTGTCATTGACATTAAGATCTATAGAGATAGACCTCGAGACATTTTAGGTCTGTCAGAAGCAATCTATATAAAAAAAACTTTTAGAAAGATTTTAGATGAAGGATTATTCACTAAGTGTTACTCCTATTGTGAAAGGAGATAGATTCAATTTGAACCAATGCCCGAAGAATAACTTTGAGAGAGAATTAATAAAAAATATCCCATATGCTTCTGCCATAATAAGCCTTATGTATGCCAAGGTCTATACTAGACCTAATATTATATTTGCTATGGGATTACTATGTCGATATCAAAGTAATCCAAGTATGGATCACTGGAGAGCTACAAAGAAAGTGTTAAGGTATCTCAAAGAACCAAAAAATTACATGCTTATGTATAGACATACAAACAATTTGGACGTGATTAGCTACTCAGATTCAGACTTCGTCGACTATGTTGATTCTTGTAAATCAACATCATGATATATTTTTATGATAGTTGGTGGAGCTATTTCTTAGAGAAGTGTTAAGCATACCTTGACTACTACTTCTACCATGGAAGTTGAGTTTGTCTCCTATTTTGAGGCTACTTCATATGGTGTATAGCTTAAGAGTTTCATTTTGGATTTGGAATCATAGATTCCATTTCTAAGCCATTAAAATTTTTTATAATAATTCAATTATTGTCTTTATGGCCATAAACAATAAATATAAAAGTCGAAGTAAACACATCGACATTAAGTATTTAACCATAAGAGAACGTATAAAAGAAAAGAAAGTGATCATTGAGCATATTAGCACTGAATTTATGATTGCTGATACATTGACTAAAGGCATGCCCTCACCTCTGAAATTTAAGGATCATATAGAGAAAATAAGACTTGATTCCACTTTGTAATTGCATTGGAACTCTTATATATATTGTGATATTTTCTTATTCATAAGCATATTAATTTGAGAAAATATTTTATGTTAGACTAAGAATAAACATAAGGTTTATTTATTAAGTAATATTATCACATTAAAATTAATTCTTAAGAAACTAAATATATTGTGATACGTGGATGATAATACTCGCTCTTACAAGACTTATTGCTATGATTCATATATTTATTTTTTAAGAAAGTTATTCAATAATATTAATTCAAGTTATTAAGTTAAATGTATGGACCAGGAGAATGTAAACATTCGCATTAAGTTTATCATTCATTATCATCAATTTCTTTATATTATTATGATTTAAATATTTTAATTTTTCATTCATTATGAATGTAACCGTTATTATTAAAAATTTTATTCATTAGCATTAAAATTCTTCATTATAGTCTAAACATTACAAAATTGAATTAATTCTTGAACGTTACGAATTTGGTGATAATTAATATTCTTGATGGGAGCATATCTATATAAGTGAGGTTTTTGGTCCATGGGCTCTATCTCTCTCTCAAGTCTTCAAGATTTCCTGCACCATATAAATTGAGAGTTCTGAGTCGAAAAGTACTAAAATACTAAGAGAAACCATTGTAAAAATTTCTCGATAACAATGACTAAAGGTACGCAATTATTATTTCTGCATTAGTTTCCTTATGTTTCTATTATGGTGATTTAGAAACACATTTTGTTCTTAAAATTTTCTTATACATCATGCCTATCAAATTGTCCTATTTCTCTTCCATTTTCTCTATCATGAAATCCTCATATGTTATGTCCTCTTCTTATTATTTTTTTTATTTTTATTTTTAAAGTAGAAGACTCCCTCTTAATACGAAATATTTTTTCTACACTTTTCTCAAGTGATTTGTTCAACCTTGCTTCATATGCTTACAAGGAACCCATTAGTTCATCAAATGAAAATGTGAATAAATTTTTGACTCCTCAATAACAACATGATCAAATTTCAGAGTTAAATTTCTTAAAACTTTTACAACAATTATATGATCATGCAGATGTTCATCAATTTCATTTGACAAACAATTTTAGTTACTCCCGAAAGAAAATCTTACACTGATTCATTATTTTTCATGAATAAAATTTTAAATACATGATGAAGGGTTTAAAGTTTTATCTTAATCACTCTTGATGAGCCTTAAAATTCATTTTTGAAGTATTAACCAAGCTTATTTTGAGGTTATCGCTACTATAATTTTTTAGAAGATTATCTCTTGTACAACTTATTAAATGAAAAATAATACCTTTGAGTTCTTATTTCTATTCTCCCTCAGCCTGATTTCTTTCTCTATATCTGCTTATCTATTCTTTATTAAGTTTCAAAGATTCTAAGACTTAAATAATATTCATCTTGATACTTCAAAATTCATAGTATTTACTCGAGAAGATGAAAATAAGGGATTGAGATATAGAATCTTAGCTCTGATATTATAAATGTCGGGGATGGAGGAGCAAGAAAGTATTAAAAAATAGAACACTATGATGTAATTAAAAGAGAGCACATTCAATCAAGAAAATCGATATAGTATTAAATAAGAGTTAAGATATAGAACACCCATAAAATATTCCTAAACGCACACACCTCCTTATTTCATGAACTATGGTCCTATTTATAGGACCTAGTAATAACTATCTCATCTTATCATATCACTCATGATTAAGTTAATTCTAGGAACTATCCCATAACTTTTAGTTCATGATTCACTATTTAAAAAATATCTATAAATATCTAGAACATAATAACTATCTAAAATATAACAACGGAAGAGAATGAGTTCTCAATACTGTAGACCGCAAGAAGTTGTTTTTGTTTGTTGATTCTTGGAACATAATGTAGGGAGGGAGGGTTCTTCTTGTTCGATCCTAATGGCGCTTTACGGAGTTTGAGCTGAAATCGCCGAGCGCTGTGAAGATGGAGAAATCGTGGTTTTTGTAAGTGATTGAGATTTCTTGAAATAAAACCCTTTCTTCAACTCTCAACCGACGGCACTGCTTCTGTTTTATTCTCTTGTAATCACAGCTGAAAACCTATAATTATTTTGTCTCACTTGAAAGCCTATAATAATAAACATAGTTATATTAACGAAAATTTCAATTACAATGTTCTTGACTGAAGCCATGACATTATGGTTCGTTGACAAGAACCCAAATGCTATTATACAAGTGCATTCAAAAATCTTGTAATAGGGAACACCTTTTTTATTATCATTTTTCAATAAATAAAATAAAATATTAGAATATGTTTTTTTAAATACAAATTTAAGATTAAGAAAAAAAAAGACTATAACAAATTATTCTTGTTTTCTATCAAGATCATATATATACTTGAATTAATTAAAATCGAGTTATAATATTTTTTAATAGTATTTTCTGTATCCTTAATTTAGCAATAAAAAAAATCCATAACATTAAACCCATTTCGAAAATATTGTGACCAATTCGATTTAGTACTAGACAAGTTTGACCAGCTGCAGTCCTATGAAAAAAAAATAAATCTATCAACTATCAATAACTATATTAAAAGTTGGGATTTATAAACATCCTAGAAATAGGGATACTATTGGAAAAAAAAATGCATGAGACTTCTTATTAAAAAGAGACTATATATATATATATATATATATATATGAAATAGTTATTCTATCAATGGACTCAAATCTTTTGTGATTCCATCACGGCATCTCTACCACATGGATAATGTTAATAATTCCTTCCAGAACATGACTCAAGATTTAGTTAAATCTATAGGTCATCAGCTAGAGTGAAACAAATGAGCGTTGTCTAAGTGGAGTCTATATCCAATTAGAATGAACAACAATTCATTCTTTTTTAGTGCTTACCGATGAACAGTCGTAAAAGGTTCATGGAGAAATTGTCTAAAGTCAACTGGTATTATCCATTTTGAGTCTAAGATCATTTGTATTATTTTTTCATTGTTGGGCGTCGTAGACATTGAATCTTCTTTAATGTACCATAGGATCATCGATGAAGGATGCCACAGAAACCCTTGTTAGGCAGGCCAAAGAGGTGATACGGCTACTGTGAACTCCATGAATTCCTATTGGAACCCGTCTTGGAGTTTGATGACTTCTATCAATGTTCGAAAGGTTCATGAGACCAACTTTCCTTTGATCAATCTTGATTTCAAAACACCTTTTAATCAGTTTGAAAAGGAACAACACATGTTAGAACAAAGAAATGAGCGCTTAGACTTCTTCTGGAGTGTCGCTGGGAGAAGAATAGTTGGGTCATTCAAGCGAGTGGCGAGAGCAACAAAGCATTAACGTGTTCTTGATGACAAGTAATAGGTCCATGCCTTGGAAGAAGGAAAAAATTTCCAAGTGTTGTAATTCAAAAAGGAAAAAGAAAAATAAAAGATCGAACAAGCCATCTCCCTGAGCATCAGAGTTAAAGCCAACCGGAAACCATTTGTCGCAACAAGAAACATTGCTACTAATTAGCTCTTCACGATCCATCGGATGGGAGACCCAGCACATCGCTTTTAATTCTGCGGTCCTGCCCTTTCAAGGCTATTAATTCCTCCACGATGATCTAGTTTTCCACTGTTCTTAGTCTTTTGCATTTAATTCTTCATCTGTTTCTTGTGGCCATAAATCACAGCAAGCCAACCTTCTTGATCTGTAAAGTTCACGATCGATCGACATCACTCTTTGTGTGGTTGTCTCCGTGAGGCCAAAGTGTTGTTGCGTCTAAACAAGAAGATTGATGTTAACCGTAGGCTTCTCGGGTAGATTCATAAACATAGATATAGAGCATGTTTTATATTTATACAAATTAGGAGAGAGGATTTTCCTCAACAACTAGAAGGATTTCCTTCAACAATCAGGGAGGATTTCCCTCAACAAATAAACGGGATTTCCTCATACAATTTAAGGAAATCTTATCTGCTATCATGCCCCTACAAGATGGTGCTCCTTTCAAGGATACCAATCTTAGATCGATGTAATGAAAATAGTTTACGAGCAAGAGTTGACATTGATAGGATGTATCCTATCAAGGATACCTCCTCATAAGTAGGTAGCTCCAATATTATCACAATATATTATAAGAGGAAGGATAGAGTTGACGTTGAGTTCCTTAAGAAGATTTGTGACCCAATTGAGTTCAGTAGTAGTTGTAGCGATGGCATGGTATTCGGCTTCAATTGTAGACCGTGTGATTGACTTTTGCTTCTTAAAACTCCAACTGATAGGATTAGCTTCAAGGAAAACAATATACCCTGACGTAGAAGTTCTATCATCAAAGTTCCCCGCCCAATCAGCATCAACAAAGGCATGGAGATTAAGTGGGGTGTGTTTGCGGAGAAATAAGCCATGATGAAGGGTTCCTTTAAGATATCGCAAAATTCATTTGACGGCAGACCAATGCGTAATAGATGGCTGGTGCATGAATTGAGATAATTTATTAACTGCAAATGAGATATCTGGACAAGTGAGAGCTAAGTATTATAAGGAGCTAAGTACTTGTCGATATTGAGTAGCATCTGAAACAGGACTTTCATCACATAATTTGAGTGATTTACTAGTAGAGAGAGGAGTTGTAACTTCTTTTGCATCCTGCATATTTGTTTTGGATAATAGGTCTTGAATATACTTTCTTTGTGATAGGAGAAGACCTGAATATGTAAATGTTACTTCAACTCCCAGAAAGTAACTTAAGGGTCCAAGATCTTTGAGGGAGAATCGATCAGCCAATTGTTTTAGGAATATCTGAATCTCCAAAGGATCATTGCCTGTAACAATAATATCATCCACATATACGAGAAGATATATTATGTGTCTATTTTGTTATCGTAAGAATAACGAGGTATCAAACTTGGAGTTAATGAAACCAGTTGATGTCAGAAATGAGCTAAGTTCAGTATACCAGGCTCTTGGAGCTTGACGAAGTCCATAAATAACTTTTTGTAGTTTGCACACATGTCTTAGATATTGATGATGAATGAAGTCATGGGGTTGCTGCATATAGACATCTTCAGTTAGAATCCCCTATAAAAAGGCATTGTTAACATTTAGTTGTCATAGCTGCCAGCCTTTTGAGATGGCCAAACTTAGAATAAGTCGAATTATTGTGGGTTTAACAACAGGATTGAAAGTCTTTGTGAAGTCAACTCCAGGTCGTTGATGAAACCCTTTGGCTACTTAACATATTTTATATCTAGCAACAGATTCGTCTGGGTTTTGCTTAATTCGAAAGATCCATTTACACCTGATGATGTTTTGTGTAGGATGAGGGGGTACAAGGGTCCACGTGGAGTTATGGAAGAGGACATCATATTCTTCACACATGGCTTTATGCTAGTGTGAAAATTTTTGGGCTTGAGTAATTATGGTAAGTTCATTGATCTCAGAAGAGGATTTTATGGTAGCATGTAGGTTGAAAACTTGACGTGGTTTGAATATACCACTCTTAGAGCATGTTGTCATTGGATGTTTAGGAGCTGTAGCTTGTGTTGTTGATATAGGTAGTGGAGAGACATTGACATGGGTTGGAGCAGGCTGAGGTACTTCAATATCATTATGTTCAGAAGAGGGTATTGCGTTAGTAGTAGGAGAAGCTTGTGAAGAAGAGAGAGGAGAAGAAATAGAGCGAGTGAGAAGTTGTTGAACCGGGAGAACAAGAGAGTGCAGATCTTGAGGCAAGGGATTGGATGGTGCCCTAGGACGTTCGTGGGATGGGATTGGAGGGATACTCCAGTGACGTATGTTTGTTGGAATAACTTGCACGGTAGGATATTTGTGAAAAGGAAAAGTAGACACCACAAAAGTAACATGACGTGATATAAAGACTCTTTGAATTTGGGATTCATAACATCGGAAAGCATTGTGTTCCAGAGAATATCCTATAAAGGTGCAAGGCTTGGATCGAGGTGTTAGTTTGTGTGAGGTATAAGGTCGTAGCTATGGATAACATAAACAACCAAAGACTTTGAGTTTATGAAAATTTGAAGGCTTGTTGAAAAGTTTTTCAAATTGTGACTGGTATTGTAGGACTGGAGTGAGCATACGATTAATTAGATAGATGATAGTTTGAAAAGCTACTGACCAAAAAGTTGAGGGCATGGATGCTTGATATAGAAGTAAGAAACCAGTTTCAACTATATGCCGATGTTTGCGTTCAGCAGAACCAACTAATTGGGGAGTATGTGGGGGTGACTTGAGGTGTTGTATACCACAAGCTAAGAGATAAGATGTGAGGGCTTGATATTCGCCTCCGCCATCAGAGTAAACTGTTTTAATTGAAGATTGAAAGAAATTCTCGATCAACATCCGAAAGTTGGTAAAGATTGTTGAAATGTCAGATTTATGGTGGAGAGGATATAACCATGTGTACTTGGTGAAATAGTATACAAAAATGACATAAAATCTAAACTTGTCAAAAGAAAGGGTTGGGGTAGGGCCCCAAACATCTGTATAAATAATTTCAAACGGCTCAGAGCAAGATATGGCTACGTTAAGATCGTCTCATTCTTCAAGCTATTCAAACCTCAATCGCTGGGTCCATCGCCCCACTGATTTCTTCATATACGACTGCTGCAGAAGCATGGTACAAGTTACAAATTATCTTAGCAAATCGCTCGCATACTCGCATGCTCGGACTTCTATCTAGTCTAATGAAAATGAAACAAGAGGGAAGTACTATTGTTAATTATCTACAAAATATCAAAGTTATTATCGATGATTTGACTTTGATAGGTCATTCCATGAGTGATGAAGAAGTCCTAGTTGATGTGTGGCATCGTCGTCTTGGTCACTCCTCCTTTATCCAGCATAAATTATTTTCTCGTTATTCTCTTTCTACTTTTAAAACCAGTAGCATTAATATGCATTGTGATGCTTGTCTTAGCAATAAAAGTCATCGACTACCCTTTGGAATATCCTCCATATCTTGCTCTGATACCATGTTAAAATAAAAATATAATCGTAAAAGCTTATTTTGATTAGTACAATATAAGTTATATTTATACAGGTTAGGAGAGAGGATTTTCCTCAACATGGAGGATTTTCCTCAATAAATCAGCGAGATTTCCTCGTTCTGGAGTAACATATCAAGTATTAAGGATTAACGCCGTATGCATGTATACGTATATTTGCATTGCTTTCTCATCCTCGTTAGGATTCATTACAAAACTTCATTGACTAAGTTTCTGAAGCTTCCTGCACATCTTCTCTATTCACAAGTTTACACAATGAATCAAGTTTTTATCTCCTATTTTTTGCCTGTTAATGTGCATAAATAAGTTGGAAAGCCGATTACATGAATATTTCCACTGATTGGGTTGCTCGATCAAATGCTGTGCAAGTGGCACCTCCACATGTTCCCAGTCTCTACATCCAGAAAATGTAGCTTGGTTTAAGAGGAAAAGGCATCAGAATTGAGAGAGCATGTGAAAAAAGAAATTATAAAGTCAATTTTCATCTCCGATGACCTCGATTGGACTAGCTCTTGATATCAGACTCTCGAGTCATACATCGAATGCCAGGGATTTTGCAACGATGAAGCTTGTATCCATAGCATAGATTCCAGCATGAAGCAGCCATTGTCTATGAAACAAGATCGATCATGGAAGTCTTTGTTCAGCCAATATCCAGAGTCGGTGGTCATCAAGAAACACATGGGCTGTAGAGAACCTGGAGAACACAGGTAAAAAAGATTGTGCCAGTTTTGCCAGTCATCATAGCATAGCCTTGAAAGCCTGCTACGACTCATCCATAAGATCTAGTGAAAGTGGCACCCCGACATGTTTCCAGCTTCTGGATGCACAAAATGTACTTTGGTGTAAGAAGAAAAGGCACTAGAATTGAATGCAAAGGTCATCGAGGACAAACATGTCTGTGGAGAAACAAAGGAATGACAGCCATGAATTCTGTCAGTTTCCCCAGTCAACGTACCATCATATTGGCAGCAGCCTTAGACGATTCATATATATATATATATATATATATATATATGATCCCTTGCCTGAGCAACACCAACAGCCGGTTTGACCACACAGAAGTGATTACATGCACAAGTTGCTTTTTATTTTCTTAACATATGCATATACTTTTGCCAACTCATTTACTGTCTTCTGTTGATAGAGGTTAGAGCATGAGAAAGCCAGGATTCAGAGGGGGTCGTGAGCTGAGGCAGCCTCCAAATAGCTCTTCTACCGTCGGGAGCAGCTTCGTTTCTCTTGTTCTGGTCTCTTTGATAGCCACCAAACCCCATTCTCGTCGCTTTATCTCTCCACCTTTGGATGTCCCTCCCTCTGGTTCTCAGTCTACTCGTATCTAGAAATGGTAATCCCCATCCATGAGAGTGGCTCACCTTGGTGCTCAGCTTATCCGCACATCCACCACCATTGTCCTCTGCATCAGAACTCCAGCCGTCACTACTACAAATGATTCTCTTCGGAGGAGCCGCAAGATCAGGCCTGGGTGTTCTGTTTCGAGCCGGGCTGATCATGAATCCACAAACCGTGGGGTTGAAGCTATCCGAACTCCGGCCATTGATGCAGCGGTCGGCGACCGTGTTTGGAGAAGATGCAAGATGGGGCCCGGGTGTTCGACGCTGAGCCGGGCTCTTGAAACCCCAAACAGTGGGCTTGAAGCTCCAAGGGAAGAAGAGCAGCAAGCCGCAAGCCATCGAAGGCAAGTCTCGCCCGTTCTCCTCGTGTGGATCAAATGGTGCTTGGAGCCTGCGAGTGGAAGCTCCGCGTTTAGCTCTAGCCTTGATGAACTCCTTTTGCAGGTGAATAGCGGAAGAAGGAACGTCTCTCCGGCTGAAATGCACATCGTTGCGGAGCGAGGAGTTGGCTAATGCAGTAGCTGCAGGCAGAAAGCGGTTCATGATGAAACTGGGAGATCGATGAACCCTGCTCCTCTCGATGTCGCTGGATGCCAAGTCATTGAAAGAACTAAGTCTGCAGGCAATGTCGAGCTTCCCCGACAACGAGATCTTGTCTAGTGCATCCGAGAAAACATCATCGTCGTCGTCGTCATCGCTCGAGCTACGAACGTCGGCTTCATCGTCGTTCAGGTTTCGGGCTAAGGCGTTTGCATGATTGCCTTCTCCGGAGGGACACAGCTTGGGAGGCAAAGGCAGGGGTTCGACGTCGAACTCATCGAGGCGAGGCCTCGTGGCCCGCGAAAGCTTGGGCACACCAGGGGAGCTCTCCCACGAGAAAGGAACCCTCTGGCTTGCGAGGTGGCCGGAAGGAACCCGTCGCCTCGTCGAGCTGGAACGATCGACGCTGTTGGGGCTGGTCGAACTGGAGGAGCGCCGCGTCGAGACGAGAGGAGCGTGCAGAACCAACTGGCCGAGAAGCCGCTCGTTGGAGCTGGGTTCCTTCATGGACAAGATGGAGAAGGAGAAGGAGAAGGAGAAGGAGAAGGCGGCTTCGAGTGAATTGGTATGGGTGAGGCAGTGCATGTCGGCAGGATATATTCGAGGCAGAAGCGTGGGGTTGGTGGTTAATTGAAGGGAACCACGAGAGCAAAGGTTGGGCGGAGCAAAGCCATGTAGGGTTCCCGTGACGGAACTGAAAGCCCTGCAACGAAAAGAAGGCCGATAGATAGAAATGCCGAAAAGAAAAAGGAGACAACAAGCTTCAACAAGCGGCTGCTGCTGTCTCGAATGAATTCACTTCGATCGCTTTCCGTCCACTGCTCCGTCGCCTGGAAGCCCCGCCCTTTGATTCTCTGCACACCGAAAGCCAAAGTTTTATTACCAGTACAGTGCAGTACAGCACAGTAGAGAGATTGTTACTCCAAATTTTGACCATTAACAGAGGCGCTTTGCCATTCCCCCTCCAACGCTGCGTCCATAGATTTATATTGGAAAGTGGTGACTGATCACGGATGCTGATGGTCCGTGCCAAATCCTACGTCGACACCCATCCATATCGGCCACCCTTCACAAGCCACATTTGGAATGAGGCCATCTCGGTCGGTGTCATAGGACCAATGGAAGATGCATCCCCGTAGATAGTTCATCTAAAGGGACATCTTTCGATGCTGGCCTCGGGTAACTGCCGACTCCCTGAATTCACCTATCTAGTAGTGGGTCAAAAGATATGGCAAGGGGTCAACAGTTTTTGGTCAAGTTGACTATGCGGAGCCACCCTATGTCGAGACTTATTCTGCATGCAAAAACACTATGATATGGGTCTGCGAAGAGACGATGGACACCAAGTCATCCATAGGTACAAGAAATTAATATCTGAAGTCAGCGTAACGTCGGAGGATCAACTGCTGGAAAGCAAAAAAAAAAATAAAGCATTAAAAAAAAGAGATGGATCATTTCGGCTTAGCGTAAGCTAGTCGAAGAGTTCCCAGTTGTTGGTAATCCTGGGAGGCGACGATGCCTTTGGACGAGGCGCGCTCGGGCTTTCCAAACCAGATTCAAATGTCTCCCGTTGAGTTGTAACTGAGACGGCATCGCTGCTGCTGCTGCTGCTGCTGAAGGGGTAAGAGTTTCTTGCCTTCAGCAAGTCCAGCGTCTCCACCATGTCCTGTATGCGGCGAACCTGAGAAAGAATCTTCAAAGGTCAAATGAGACAACTCATATATAGATATTAACTAAGAGAGATTTCGTATTGACTTCTTGAAAGCACTACACTAGAGAAAATTTTCTTACTACAAGTACAATACTAATTATGCTGGTTCCTGCAAATAAATAGGCTACTTTCCTGTCTCAATTGAAAAAAAAAAATGCGGATGAATAGATTTTAGCTTTAATTTAACCTAAGCCGACAGGGGTCTCATCATGATCCGTGCCATGGACAAAGACTTTCGAGATCTTAACCATTCCAGCAGACTAAACTCTGCGAAACCCAGCTTTTTCTCGTCTTCTGGGCAACAACTACTGCTTTTTAGTAACTTGTTATATTTTTGTCAGACAAGGCAAGGATGATTTAGCACATCGTATCCACGTTGATTCGATAAGGCTAGCAAACATAATATCCCGCAATAGATGAACACTCTCAACATGCTATTCTACGCAAAAACATGAAAGTTGACTCCATAACTGCAATTGGAACTATATATTGACAAAGACTTGGAAGAAAAGCTAGAGAGGGATGTCTAATAATTCGATGAGTACCTCGAATCTCCTCCGCAGTCTCGCTCCCCCCTCTGCCTCGAGGCTGTCTGATTTCAGCAGCTGCACCATAAGCAGCTCAGTCAAATCGGCCAACTCTTCGTCGGCAGCCTTCATGCTTGCGTGCACGCAAGTCTCCGAACTCGATACCTGCATTCTAATGCGATCAGTTCCGAGCAGCGACTGGAAAGTTTCGAGATGATGGCAGGGAAGCCACCGACCTTTGCAGCGAGCTTGCCCACCGCAGCTCCGACAGCCGCGATCGTCTCAGACGCCTGATGCCGATTCATACGCTCGAGCTTCCTCTCCTTGCTTGCCGGGTCCTCCAACAGGACCAGCTTGGACATTTCCACGATCCCCGCCATGTGCAGGCGCTCATCGTCGTCCTTTTCCTTTCCCCTGAACAGCAGCCTCTGCTCTCCAGGCTCCAGACCAGTGTCTTGTGCCAGAACCCTTTTCAATTCCCCTTCGCATCATTAATCGTCAAAACGTCACCTTTATCGAAACATCGGAGGAACAGAGAGATGTGTCGGTCAAAAACAGAGAAGCACAAGAGTCCGAAGGGGGTCTACCGAAGGTGGAGTGGGCAGGGACGGAGAGCTGATGGTGGTAGAAGCCATGGGAGACCTTGATCTTGATGAGGGGCTCGGTCGGCCCGCCAGCCACGTTGCTCCGCTTCTGTACCACCATCCCCCCGGGGCGGAGCTCCCACTCTATCATCCGGCAGCTCTGGCTCTCCCTCCCACCCACCATGCCGTTTGATCTCGATTTCCTCATCCTTCTATCGAACAGAGACGAAGCGAGCAGGAAAGGAAGGCACAGGGTGTTGGTCGAGCGAGTGCCACAGCCTGTGACAGCTTCCAAGCCCACAGCAGAGGAAGAGGGGACAGCCTTCAAAGATTTCATATATATGTATATACATATACATACGTATACATATACATATGATATATGATGTTTTTTATGTATACATATATATATTAATAAAAGTGAAGAGTAATTCATGGACAGTACATAATGGGCAGAAAACAAATGTAAGCAAATGAAGCCTAAACAAGAAGAAAAGGTGTGTAACATAGCGCAGATCTCATAACAACAAACAGAGGGTTATCAAAAGGTCCCCCTAATAATCGCCATGACAGTGAATTAGATAAAGGAAAGGAATAGACATTTTTAATTGACCAAGAAGGCAACTATTAAAGCGGTATGGAAACTATATAATGGATGGCGCACCGACACATGCCACGTGGTATAACTAGAAAAATCAAAAAAAAAATAAATACCAAAGGTTCCTAGTTAAACTTTAAAGCAATAAAAAAAAAAAACTCAGCAAGATGTAATGGGCAGATCGATATTTTAAACCATGATCCAAGTCCTGCAGTGGTTAATTCTTATTCCGAGGCATAGTTTATAGGTATCCCTCTGTTGTTCAGATAGGTAAGTTTAAGAATAGACCAGCAGATAACTTAAATCATGGAGCTGTCACCGCCTTATGTTATCCATGGTTCCAAGAACACTTCCTAAAGAGGAAAGAAACAAGAATCCTCCGTGAATCCACAACTTTCTTTCCAAGTTCTAGGGATTCGAATAACTCCCAACTCCTTGTGACGATCATAAAACGCACTGAAAAGATTGATCGTGCCGCAATGTCATCCCTCCGTGCATTGTCCTTGTCCTCCTCGTATACGCCAATCTTTGGGAGAACAGATCCAAGATCAGGTCATTAAAAGAACACACACACAATCAAGAAACTAAAGAACAAGAAAGAAGCAAACGAAAGAGCGTCGCATCGAGGGGAACCACAGGGAAAGAGAGGAAAGAATTACGAGTGCATCAGTGGTGCTAGTGATGAGATGGATCATGTGGCAGACGCGATGGCTCCGGGAAGAGGGAATCGCGGTTGTTGACCGGCTCGCGCTGGAGCTCCCGCACGATGGGCCGCTCCACGTCCTCGTGGGCGGGGCGCGCCACCTCCAGGACAGTCGAAGACATCTCTTCCTTCCCGCTCGCCGGAGAGGAGTGGGGAGGAGAGGGGAATCGCCCGGATGGATCAACGGCGGGTTTAGGCCGCGATTCTTAGAGCGGCGGAGGAAATGTTTTAATGGAACGTCGGTTGCCGCGACCAGAACATTAGTGGACAACGGACCCGATCCAATCCGGACAGCATCCGGATCCGATCCGATAGTGGGTCGAATTAAGTATTAAGAAATCCACTCCGTTAAACATCACCAGACGCGATGGCGGAAGGAAACCTCTTCCACGTAGCTCACACATGCGTCTACGGTCAGTCTGTTGATTAAAATTTATTTAAAGTGGTCACTGAAAAGGCCAAAAATAAAAGAAAAAGCACAAGCGCCAAGTGCATGCGATAGATTAAACTAATAATAAATAATAACATCTAATATATAATGAGGAGGAAGAGCAATTGAATCAGGCATAATTTTGCATATGTTAGATGTGCAAGCCTACGTCTCATATCATACGAATACCAATTTTAATATTGATATTTCTGATACATTTCATCCGTAAACAAATAGTTTCTTTTTCCCCCACCAAATGGTTCACTAAACATGTCCTCCAAAAAATGAAAACGTCAACGATTCTACTCACTTATTTTTAAGGTGAGGGCTCCAAACCTCATGGTGTTTGTGCGTGCGCATATATATATACACACACACGCACACCATCAGTAAACCTAATCTCTATTAGCAAGAAGCCAAATATCAAAATTTAGGGTCAAAAGAAACCAAGGCACCACCGTGATATAATTAACCATGTTAATCACCTTCGAAGCATCAGAACGATGCACCAATACTTGATTGTCATTGAACATCACAATGTGGAGGAACACCATATAATATATATAATGAGGTCATCCAATAGGTCTAATTAAGATCTAATCAACATAAAACAAGAATGGTTTACTCCGAGTCAAGAGAGCCTATACAAAATCTCAATGGCAGTCAAACCACTGCCGCCAAAAGAATATGAAATGTATGAATTTTAACATCCATGACGAGAAGATCTAGTCTCCAACTGCTTTGATCCGTTGCACCATCAGTGATATGAACCCCAAAATTTCTCAGTAATTTTCCATTGGAGGCATCCCAAATGGTGGCATTGGCGGCATTCCCATACCAGGCATTGGTGGTGGCATTCCCATACCAGGCATTGGCGGTGGCATTCCCATACCAGGCATTGGTGGTGGAGTGCCATAAGGCCCGCCCATGTTTGATCCTCCCATACCTGGCATAGGTGGTGCTGGTAATGCAAGCGGCAGCAACTGTGCATACATATTCTGCAGAAAAATGTCATATATTTTTATCACTGTGCAACAGGAAGATTTCCACACTCCGAACCAGGAAAGGGAAAAAAAAAAATTAAGTACCTGCTGTGCAACCAAATCCTTTTCTTCCTTTTCCTTGGATTTCACTTCATTTTGTGCTTCAATTTTATCCTTTACAAGTTCATCGACTTTACTAGCATATTCACGAATAAACTGCAAAGACACGATATATGCCATGATAATAGATTGTGCAGTAGTAGACTTTTGAAAAAATCTTGGTTTAAAGGAAAAAAAGAAACTAAAATCACCAGAAAAGGCAATGACAGATAACCTGCAAGAGATATGGGAAAGCAAAGTCAATCATATTGTTCATCCAGGCAAGTTCAAGGGCAACATCTGGACGGATCAAGTCATAGCAAATGAAGAGACATGAAGCAAAGCATTCCTTCTTCCCCTGCAACACATATTCCAGAAATTCATCACATTTATCTTCTGGCTATTAAACATCTATGGACTTACTAGTAACAGATATTATGTTTAGGCTAGAATAGAAAATCAGAGATATCAAATTATGTTTCCTCTTAATTTTGTAAATTCAAACCATCTAAAAACTCCTGAAGATAAAAATCATCATCCCTAGAAGAAATTTAAAAAAAAACATTTATAATTATAATAGAATATAGCATGCAGTATTGCTCATCTCACCTTTATAACTATCCACATATGCAATGCTTGGTTATTAATGATTCAGGTTACGCTGAAGGTGAAAAACATAGAGACCAGAACCACTAACAAATAAGGTTTTTGACCTTGTTCAATAAACCATAAAGGAGCTTTACAGCTTTCTGTTAATTCTTAATAACGTGAATCATAGATAAAGATGCAGCTTTATTTGGTGATGTCATTAAGAATCCACATGACTTTCACAGTTTGCTGCAAAATACAAACATAGATTGTTCCAAACATTTTAAAGGTGTTGTCACTTGAAAATATTTGATGCGATTCAGACATGCTGTAAAAAAAGGTAAGTTTTATCAACTCCACGCATGGTATGTGAGAGTCAGATCGTCTAGTAATTTGACCAGTTTACAACACCCATTTTGCCATATTATAATTTGTTCATGAATCTTGAAACTGAATTGTTATAGAATTATCAAATGTTACAGCATGATTTTAAAATAATAATATCATATATCACTTCAATTAACCAAGATGCACAGTTTCACAACACCCACCAATATCTTGGCCACTAAAGATGGGAAATAATGCACTACTTTAATTAATAATTACCATAAACTAACATGCACTTATCATGATTTAGTGCATGCATAAAATTAAAAAAAGCAATTCATACTTCCAAACCAAGCATACAAAACCTAAGTTGAACTACTAAAACATTTAGGACACAAAGTAATAAGCATATAGGGAAAACAACAAGCCACATCGGAGTTACGTTCCTCGGAATATGGTTTCAAATACCAACCAACACCATACATACTGATCAATATTTTAAGGGTCCGACCAAGGATTAGTATTGGACCTCATAACTCCATACCAGGCTATTCATATTTTCACTATTTTTTCAGCAGTATCAGGTGATACAGATCAATGTATCGCATACCAAGACAACTCAAAAAGATTAACAATAAAATGTCATTGTCAGTTTGTAACACCATTATTTCAAGCATCAAAGTATTCTTAAGAGATTCTACCTGAACATATCATTATTTCGAGCATCAAAGTATCCATAAGATATTCTAACTGAATACAAGCCCCCTAAATAGACCGAGATTTTAAACCATGTCCAGGATAACTCAAAAGATTAGGATAAGAATATCACTGCTAGTTTATAATCATTTTCTAGTATGAAAGTACCATTCAAAGAGTTCTACGTGAACATAACTCCAATACAACAGAGAAGATCATATGATGATATTCATAGGTAATCAGTATGATCAAGCCCTTTACCTGTTCGATAAAATAAATCAGCAATTCTTCTGAAAGTTCATGATCACCAGATTGTGAACATGTCTCCATTGCATCTTTGTAAAGATTATCCTTCTTGGATAATGCAATAGACTGCTTCCATCTCCCAGCTTTCTTATAGATATAAGCAGCAATCCTCCGCATCTCAAGAAGCTCATGTTTTTCAATCTAGCAAAACAGCATACTCATAACGAGACTAAAAATATTCATAATCATTTAACATAACATTAACAACTACGACAACTTTACCCTCTGTGCAAGGCCTATCTGATCAAAGTTATCATGCAAGTCAACTGATTCGCGTAATCTATCATAGTCTTCCTCCTCAACATAGATTTCATTTAGTGCTTCATTAACAGCACCTACATTGTTACTTTGAACTGCAACCATATATGGCTTTACAAGATGCAAGTGACCAGCCTGAAGCAAGAAAGTATTAGAAATCCAAAATATGTCTAACCTTATAGTAACAGAACAATTACATTCCAGAAAAAGCAAAACAACCTAGTTTTGTTTTCTCATAATAGAACAAAAAGAAAATTGGTGAACCAACAAAAAGTTCTGTAAGGACAAATTCGAACCTTTCGCATGATATCTACAACACGTGTGTGGTCCACACGAAGTGCAAGCACATGTAGAACATCGTTAATAAGGTCAGGATGTTCTTGCAAGTAGAAATGCACAGCCTTGTAGTAGAGCTCAACATTTGCAACTTTGACAACAACATCTTTGAATTGCATGTGATCCCATGCATCCGGAGAATGGTTCATGATAGTTGTGGCAGCATTGTCAAATTCATCATACTGTATGTACAAATAGGTTAGCTCTTTCCAGTGCTGTTGTTCATCACAAACACGTATAAGCTTGGGAATGTTCAAACGGGTTGAGAAAAGTTTAATGTGCTCCATTAGTTTCTCTGGTCTATATCTGGCATACAGAACTCCTAACTCTGTAAAGATGCCCATGTGTGCACGTTCCAAGCCAAGGCCACTCTCCATGAGGGAAATCAACTCATTAAAGCAACCCCTGTTCTGATAATACTCGCTGACCTCTTCCAGGTCATCCACCTAAAAAACAAAATAAACAGATAACACACATTGAACCAGAATATGAGACCTTTTAAACAACCATGTAAAAGCAATGGGTATAAAAAATGTTCCTTCATACAATAAAAATATAACCTGAATAATGATATTCAGACCACATATTTGTGCCAAGCGGAACTCCTCAGCATCGACACAAGCAAAACAAACTTCCTTCCATGTCTTTGTGCTATTTGCCTTACGAGCTGCATCAACAGCACCTTGGAACTGCTTCAGCTTAACGAGTGTGCAAGCCAATTTTGCCCAGTTGGAAATGAAAGCAAATATGATTTTAGCAGCTTCATAAAGAGCATCATCAAACAAACGATCCCCGACATTTTGAAGATTAGCAACGTTTGGCATAAGAATGAACTCCTCAATTTCACCTAGTCTATCAATCTTAGCATATGCAAATATCAGTTCACCATCCACTTTCGGCTCTTTAATCTTCTGCCTCACCATCAACAAGTACTTCACAAGGTCATGGTAAACATTAGCATCTTCAGCAGCCCGAATAACATCAAGAAATTGGGTTTCATCATCAGCACGAATGAATGACTCAATTGCATCACTTACTAAACCTGCCCTTAATTGAGCTTTTGCAACCTGGCTCCATACAGCATCTTCTTCAACACGGAAGGCAAACTCTACAGCCCGCTCTATGCTTTGGATGTTGTCCAGGAGGACATTGACTGCCTGGACATTTAAGTTAAATTTCTTGAAGATGGCAAAGGCTTCTTCATAAAGTTGTGCTTCGACTGCCACCTCACCAACTGCTGGACCATCAAAATTATCTAATCTATTAATGTAATCCATGACCCTTGGTGGATCAGCTTTAATAGCTGTCAAAATCAGCAGATTTTGCAGATTGAAGTTCCCACTAAAGGCAGAATTTTGTAGGACGATCTTCTCAAGTAGTTCAATAAGTTCATGTGGAAGATCAGCAGTCATGAAAGCTTTGACAGCTGCAGAGACTTGCTCAGGGCTCTTGCTCTCAGGCAATGCAGTAGAAACAACTTGATCAATAAGTTGTCTTCTGTATTCATTTTCAGGTTGAAGAACTTTCTCCCACAGATCAGCATCCATCCTTTCAACAACATATCTATCATCAAAAAAGATATAAAAGTCAGCAATGATGGTTAAAAAGAAAAGCCTCAAACAAGGTTTACTTTAAACAAACTCCAAGACATACCTGGCTTGCAGTTTGAACAATGAATTTTTGTTAGTAACATTTATAAGTTCATCATCGCATTGACCTCTTCTGTATGCAACAACTGCAAGGGTAGGATCCCGTTTTTCACAATATTTACCAACAACACGTGAATCATAGTATGGGTTAGTAGTTAGAAAATGCTCTGGATTGTTATTGCTGTCAATGATAATCTTCCCCAGAGCATTATGGACATGCACATCTTGGCTACCCTCACTAACAAGATGTTCCAAAAATTGTGTGAGCAAGCGTAACCGGTTCCTGTTTACCACAAGGCATTAGATGTAGAACACATTGGACCAACAATGTTGTTTCCAAGTGTATAATGAGGTGGTAATGTCACATACCTCTTCTCACACTCAGCCACAAGAGGCTCAACTGGCAGGAGAGAACGGACAGAGAGAATCAGACCTTTAATAAAATCTTCAGGACATTCATCATCTAGCAACTGCCCAACAACTAAAGGAGCATTCCCTGGGTTTACCTATAAACAACAAAAACAACCAAATTTAGCTACTTCAAAATAGAAAAATAAGTTGAATAATCCCATAATTGTAGCAGACAAATTTGATCTGGATGTTCACTACAGAATGTTAGTTCATTACCATACAGAAGATAAAATTAGCATCCAGTCAAGAAATATATCTTACTTTCTGAACATAACCTTCAATGTACCGGAGCATGTTGTTTGTATATAAATAGTGAGTCAAATCTGGAACAAAACCAAAACGATCACAAACATTGATCAGGGGCCTTGCATCTGGTAGCTTGGTTTCCATCAGAAAATTCTTTGTTTTCTCAGGGTCATAGAAGTTAGATTCTCTTGTTACACGCTCAACTTCTTTTAACTGTCCAGTTTTTGCTGCTGCCTCAATATACTTGAAGTGTATATCCGGGTCTTCACTGTTTGATTACAGTAAAAAGAAAAAAGAAAAAGATCAGCATTCTCATGTTTGCATAGAACCAATCCATAACATATAGTCTGAACATATACCTGGAGCTCAAATAAGATCCCAAGAAGAAGTAAAGACCTTCATAGGATTTAAATTGCTCAAATAGTTTTATGCAAGCATCCACACCTAATTGGTCAGAGTATTCTTTGGCAGTCTGAAAAAAGATGGATGTTATAAACTTACAGAAGTTGAACTCAAGACACATTCTGGAATAAGAAAAAATTACCTGCACAATTATCTGAAGGTTCCCTCTCAAGTTGACCAGTAAAAGGTCCTTCATACACTCTAGTGCCCACTCCCTGGAAAGTGTCCCAAAGAACTCGACAAGTGCCTGTAGTGAAGTGGTTTTGATTTAGTATCTAATCTATTACCTATACATTCAGATGAAATAATATAACCAAAGATACCTGTGGCTCAATGGCATGAGTATTCACAATGACACGTTTAATATCAGGCAACTCTGTATAATGCTGCAGAATAAAGTACAATCAATTGAGAATTTGCAACAGAGAAACTTGCCTGCAAATAATTTCTGCAAAGTATTCTACCTGAAGGGCTCGGACATATAAACCAGCTTTTTCACAAAGTTGAGCAATTCGAGGACGATCATAGTGACTGAACATTCCATTAGCCAGTATGGCATCTGCAACATTTGGATATGTCACCAAATTAATCTCTAAAACCTGCAATAGTTTGGAAAGTCAGAAATGTGAACAAGAATAAAAATGGGATATCATACATTCTTTAAACTTGAGAAAAATACCTTGGACTGAAGAAAAGCATGTTCAGGTAGATTTGGCTTCAAGACATCTAACAAGAAAGCCGTTGCTTCACGAATCATATTTCTCTATCAAAATCATAACCGGGAAAAATCAAAAACTCATTAATCAATTTAAAGAGATTCCACAAGGGAAAAGTCAAGCAACAAAACTTGACTATCAGGGTCCTGCAACTACATTACTGATAATTAAAAAAAATCAGAAAGTTGTGCATTTATTATAGTCTACTCAAAACACCATATATAGAGAGGAAGTATTTTAACCTGAAGAAAAAGATCAGTGATTGTATTGTAATCCACTGGACAGCCTCCCTCCATTTGTGACATCATAAGAGCAAAATTGACTGCTCCCTGAAAGAAAATTTTGTTGAACAAGAAAATTGTGTCACAAAAAGTTAAAAAGAAAAAAGAATAAAACAACTGGATTTTCAAAAAGTGATAAATGGAGTTTCACAATGTAAGAAGTAAAGCAACTTTAAGAAAATTGATCAATCATTCAAAATACGGCAGTGGTGTGCTATATTATAGTACCATTTATGTACATGGTATCATATCACTACTAACAAAATATTACCTGAGGATCCGACCTCAGAATTGTCTGCAGAAGGAAAAGATAATCTGGCGTGTAGCCAACCTGAAATCAAGAACAAGATTGTTATAATTGACTCCAGCATTTTCATTTGAACCTCTTGCTACAGGACTAGTCTTTGTATAGGACAATTTATATGTGCCAAGTTGATGGATTTCTTTGGTGGAGCAAGGAGTGGAAGAGTAAGATTTAGTCCTGAAATAAAGAAATTAAGAAACATCCCAACGAAAGAATAATAAAAAAAATAAAAAATTGGTGGTTTAATTAGATAGCTTGTAGGACAACATGAAAAAAAAAACGTACCTGCTTTGAGTAAATAAGAATCTTGTCAAACTCCCTTCGTTCAGCGAAAGCAGCAACAACTTTTGGCGTAGCCCTTGCTTTTATATAGATTTTCAGTGCAAGATCATTGTCCACAGTCTACAGCAAACACAATGATCAATGTTCATGATTACATAATTGTATCTTATGATATGTTACTGACTAATAAAGTATATTATGTGATATTGACCAATATTAACAGTTTGAAACATGTCAATGATACCTCCGAAGTGCTTATATAAGTTACATCATTTACCTTGACAAGATCCCCAAGTTCTTCACTACACTCTAGCTTGTCTTCAGCCAACCAATTCTCCAGTAGATTCTTTTTGTTCTGGTTCACAACAAGACGAGATAACTCTAAAGATTCAAAACCATTAAGCTTTCCTCTCGTTAATAATGTTCCAAAGTACTGCAACAGTGGTGGTGTCTGCCCAGCTTGGACTGGAACACTCTGAAAAGCATTTAAAAACACCAAAGCAGATGTTGAGTCCAGCAGAAACAAGTAATATGAAAATTTTAAGGAAAAATGAAAATACGGCTCCTTTTCTCTCGGCACAGAAGTGCTACATCCGTTAGCTAACAGATAAAATTCAGTTCAAGAACATTCTACAGCTCTAGATCATGCATTTCTATAACAATAAAGCAGCACAAAAGCTCTAAGTATGCTGGAAACAAAAGAGACAAAGGACTCCAATGAAGTTTTCATTACCTGAAACTTTGCAACAGTCTCCGAAGTTCGAAGAATGCCTTGTGGAGATTCTGCAGCCAGTTCAGCAGCCTCTTTGTATTTGGTCTGGGAAAATAGTTCTTGGAACCTCTGCACAACCTGTAGGCACGAAAAGATGTCATGTTAAGGAAATCTTTTGACTATGTTTGGAAATGAGCACTGGTTAACACAATAGTTAAAAATAGAAGGCAATGCTCATTCTCATTACCTCTCACTTCAGATCATTATAAATAAGAAAAAAAACATTGCAAAACTTAACAATGACAGACAAGAACTTATAATGCATATCAATTCTGCCAGTACATAAGAGCTTCTATCATAATAAAACTTTCATTTCCATGGAAATTCTTGAACAAACACCAAAGAGAAGATGGCTAATTGGTAAAATGAAAGTATTCATCTAGGACTTCGTGTCAAGAGAAACATTTAATCTACAGCCAATGTTCCAGGTAGGATAAAAAAATCTGTAACTGGGCTTTCCAAAATTACTACTGTAGATAGTACAACAAAGCAAATTGCATGTCATGATCTCATGTCATCCAAGTTTAAAGGATGAGTCAGTATGTGCATCCTTTTTCAGCTGAAAAAAGTTCCAAAGCTAACATTGTAAACTTGTATAGAAAATGGTGTGTGTGTATATATATATATATATATATATATATATATATATATATACACCAGTCCAATACTAGTGTGTCCTGAAATAGCATGCAGTATATGACCCATACAACATGCTATTACTGGAAAAGAACATAAGAAAAAAAACCAATAATGCAAGGTATACCATGGTACCAAGTTGTATGGTCTGTTACAAGTGGTTGCTCAGACTAGTAAATGCTAGTAGATATGTACAAGTCATACCAATACTCTAAACCATGAATGAATTATATAGTTGATTCAAGCCATTGAAATCCACAAAATAAAAAGAGCCTGATCTAGAACTTAAAAAATCTAATGATAAAAGACATGTTGGCCTCCACACAATAAAGTTTGTTAAACTATGCATCTTGCTAGATTGCATAAATTTATTGTGATAAAATATTAAGGGTTGCTTGCAAGAAAGCATGGAGAGAATTAAACCTTTAATATTTTTACTAAAGAAGATTGGGTAGTACTTGCTTTTGATCCATAAAGGATCAGGAACTAACTCAACTTTTCATGGCATGATGTATAACTTTGTTTATGCTGGTCTATACTATCTTTGTTGAATGGTATTGTATGGTTAATAGTCACTCATTTTCTATTGAACACACAAAGACTCTCAATTGCTCAACAAAATATAAAAGGAAGATATGACATGCATAGTTGCAGATGAAGTAGTAAAAATATATTTGATATGATTTTGCAAGTGTTAAAAGAAACACTCAGAAGGCATTAACTATCATAACCAATGCCTCTCCCAGAAAAGAGAGATTTAGTATGTGCATTATGATTATTGGTCTCAGCAAAACATAGCCATCATGAAATGATAAGCACGCACAAAAAAGATCAATGCGAAGCATTTTAGACATGTTAGAAAATAGAAAATACATAATTCGTCAATTCATGAGTAAGCATTCAAACACCAACGAAAACAATGTAATAAATAATGAAAATTTAATAGTTTACCAAATTTTCAGCTCCTGGAAGGTTTCCTCGTTTTGCAAGGTTAACGGCAAGCTCCAGGTTGTTCAACTTGTGAATGTCATGACACAGAATTATTCAATAACCATAAATCTAAACAAGTGCAAAAATCAGAAAGAGAAATGCTGAGGGAGTAACATACTTGCCCACTGACAAATGGTACAATTGCCGCTTCATTAACAGTGGCCAGCAGAACTTGGCCCTTCCTATTGATTGCATAAAAACCACCAACATTTGAAGCCTCAGTTGTGAGAAATATAGGATCTGCACTGATTCGATTTCTGTAAACTGCTGTTGCAGTTTCAAGATCATACACAAACAACAAACCAAGCTTTGTGATGACATATATCAAACTGTACTTTTGGGAGATCTGCCAAAATGAACAATAATGTTAATCAGTATTTTAACAAAAACAAATATGTTCATTAAGACTTGACTGAAGTAGCTTCACCATCACCTGCATTGCCACGGGGAAATCATCCGCGAAATCTGGTGGGAAGAATAAATCTGCTTGCTTCTTTGTGAAACCTGGCTTCCCTGATAAAATATATATGTTTTACTTTCAGAAGGACAAAAGGGACCAAAGGAGAGGAAAATGTGCCAAAAATCAAACTGCACTGATAAGCAGAGGCAATGTGTAGAATGTTATTCACTCAGTTTTCCAAGGAATTTGATTGGTAATGTTCATATTCCCGTTTTATATCATTCCTAACCGTTTTCTGCAAAAGCAAACCATTTTAAATGCCGGAGAATTCCCACAAACAAGGTTTAGAAGAAACAGCAGGCTTTTGTTTTATCTCACATTCACTATCACAGTAAAATAGGACTACTTTTTCATTGTTTCATACATTATGAAAATGCAGATGAAAATTAAGAAGTTTCTAGTTCTAGCCAATCTAAATATGTAATTTCTGTCTTTTTTATTAGTAGCAGTAAAGACACTAATAGTTGCTCTTATTTTATCATGGAAAATGGTTTTCCCATTGAACACTTTGCAGATGACTAACAGTGAAACAAATAAAGAACAAGGTACCTGGTTGGGCTCCAAGTTCAATGACATGCAACTTTGAGGTAATTTGTCCAGCATTAATTGTCTTCGAAGCAAAACAAACGAGAAGGGAGGGTTTCTCGTTCCCAACCACCTAAGGAAGAGATGAACACAGACTCAATGGAGAAGAAAGAAAGGTATAAATGAATAGCACTTGAAGCAATCAATGTCCAATAATATCCAACAATGAAAAAGAAAAATCTAACCTTGAATGATGCAAAAGATGCAGCATGTGCTTCAAGTGCCTGACTACGCTGCTGATCCACAGAAAACAGCTGCATATTTCCTTTCACCAGTTGTGGTCTCTACAACCAACATTCAATTACATAAGAAAAAAAGAATAATGGACTATTGAATTTCTCTACAACCAACATTCAGTTACACAAGAACAAAGAATAATGTATTATTAAATTCCACCTATTCTTGAAATAATAGTTGAAATATTATTAGTTAACAGGATAAAGAACACCAAGAATATAATGAACAAAAGAATGTAAAAAAATGGAAAGAGTCCAGGAAAACAGAAAGTCGACATCACAGTATTGCCACTAAGATGATAATAAAGAAGCACAATAGCTTGTTCAAAATAGTTGTGAAAGAATAGCAATGAATGGGAAGATATTTTCCAGAACAAAATAAAAATAAGTTAAGACACAGATAGCTGACCAGTTCTTCTATAAACCAAACATCAACAAAATTAAAGAAACAGAAAACAGAAATGAAGATGAAATAAACTGTAAAGTTCCCATAGAGATGCTAACTCTCAGTACCATATCAGGGATTCATGAAGCAAATAATTAGTCCACTTCAAGGAGCAGGTCAAGCAAGCATCTTATTCTTCCAGGGAAGAAAACAAGCAACTCATCTGACTCCCTAAGTGAACTCCCTTCTATTCGTTGGGAACCTTAGATTAAACTCCTTTCCATACTATAACTTCTGTCCCTCATACCTTGCTTGCCAATTAAAAGTTTTTTCAATACAATTTTAATAATCGTTAATGACGATGAGGTCCGATTTGGTTGTCTTACCAAGTAGGATCACCAGAGTCAATCTAGATCTGTTCGCTATGTAACTATGTGACAGTAAGAGAGCTACCAAGATGAGATGGACTTGAACTTCCAGCATAGCTAGAAAGTTGATTCAATTAAGATCCTGCATGAAGAGGGGCACTCGGAATGTGTTCAGCAAGATCTGCCTCTGAAGCCTAAGCATAAAAACTATGTAAGGTAGAGAAGAAATTCTCAAGAGAGCTTAAAAGATACCAAGAGAATAATTAGAGAAGTGGATGAGTGAAGGGTCTAAAGAGACTAAATTTTCTTTTCCGAGGAGGTCCCTTTATGTAGTAGTCCCTGTGACAGCACAGATAGTTGCCTAAATTGAACTAGTATTATTCTGTTCAAATCTAGTTATTAATGAGTAGGTGGGTCTTGATTTAACTATCTTGTAACAGAATACAACTTAACCGAACTACAATAATAAAATACATGTTTGCTCGTTCCGCATAAATTCAATCTTATTGCCGTTGAAATTAGGAAGTGAGTTAGAGAGTTCCGAGCGCACCTTACCTTTCGAAATCAATATATGATTACCCTCGTAACCTACCCTAGCACAACAGCTTTCGATAAGGGCAACGAACAAGCACCCATGACTCTCGGGGCGAACTAAATAAAGCCACTTTAAGTCTAAGCTAGGCCCCACAGCTCGAAGTCAAGTACGCTGCCCCACAACTCCCCTCCGCCAATAACCTCTCTTTTCTTAGCACCCAAAGACAAAAACAGGATCGAGAGTAGGCCTCCCCTAGCAGCCGAATCCCGTATGGCCGACCTAAGATCAGTTCTTGCTGATCGTACCAAAGAAGAATTACATTTTTTGAAGGTAGTTTAACACTTTAACTGAAATTGCCTAAATGACCTGTAAGTTTGTTATACCTGTTATGGGTATGACATCTAAAATTGTTTGTTTTAATCCATGTGTCATGAGCTCATAGAAGCAACCTTAAAGTTCATAAATGCCCCCACATTAAATCAAGGACTGCTGTACCAGTCGAAACGGTATGAAATGGGTGGTATGTACTGGTCCAAGCGTGGGCTGGTATGCAGACCACCCTCATCTCGGATGGCCTGGTCCAATTGAATAAAAACCAAAAAAATCAAAAACCATGGTACGACCGGTGCAACTCAGCAGAAAAAAAATCTTAAAATAGAAATTAGGGCTCCTGTTCGCTAGCCCTCTTCTCACATTCAATGTCGCTATCGCCGTTGCCACTACTTCACTGCTGCTGCTTCCCATGTACGCTGTCGCTGCTTCTCTTCCTCTTGTTCCTTCTTCCTCCTCCACCACTTCCTCTTCTTCATCCTCCTCTATTCCTCCACCGCCCCTTCATCTTCTCCCTCTTTTTCTTCCTCATCGAAACACCAATACATGCCAATGTGCCATGTGTCGGTACACTAGAACTGACCGATACATACCGATCCAACATATCACCGAAACAGGTCCGATACCCAAAATGACGATCCTTGCATCAAATGATTATATTAAAATGTAAATATGTTTTTAGTTTTGTGCATTCCAAACATTTATATTATTTTTTGTTGAAAATGATAATTTCTACTTTTCAAAAAAAGCACAGACAGAACTAATTCTTTTTGTGCTTTTAAACATGAAATGCTATTTAATTTGGACATGAATTGGTACATCAACCCAACCCATTTTGAGCAATTCAATCTAATTCCATTAATATTATATTATATTATATTACATTATACGCGCACACACACACACACATATATATATAATCTTAATAAACCCTGATTCTTTAATCTCGAGCCCTCTTTTCCTTCTCTATAATGCCATCACCCAACTGCACCTTTGCCCCACTGCCAAAGTTTGTCACCCATCCACTCATCATCCGCTTGTTGCAGGTAAGCCTTCTCCTCCTCCTCATCTTGCTCCTCTGCCTCCTTGTCCTCCTCCTCTTCTTCCTTCTTCTTCCACTTCATCCATTCTTCTTCTTTCCTCTTCCTCCCCTCACACCTCCCCTTAGCACATTGGTACTGTGATACACTCTGGCATATCATGTGTCAGTACACAGAATAGACCAGACTTGTACCAGTCTGGCATACCTGAAATAACAGTTCTTGCTTTTAAATAAGTTGAGAAGCATGTAGAACGAAAACATGTCTTGTTTTTATATTTTTCAGATGATATTAGTAACTATACCCTTCAACTCAATTATCACCCTTAGAAGTTTATGCTTCAAGCCTTCAACATAACACCCTCAATCTATGGTGATTTTCTTATACATGCTCTAGCAAAATTGCCAGATTTCTTTTGCATATTAAGATAGTAGGTATACAAACCCTTAACTTATAAAGCAAAATCCTTTAACTACAGAGGTAACAAGTTATTAGAGTTGTAGGAAACAGGCGGAAACTGCATCCCTTTTTTTCTAGTGATTGGAAAACAAGTAAAAAAACACATTTTTCTTCAGGAGACATGATGATTAACCACATGAGGAAGGATTTGAAGTTTAGCAAATTGGAGATGTTTCCCTATTCTTTCACTCCTGTCCTTCAAAACCTCCTAAACCTCCTATTCTTTCTCTATTCATTCGCATTTGTAGTTTTATTAATAGTCATTAAAAACAAGGTCTGCAATACCGAATGATACCGCCTGGTACGGGCGGTACGTATCGGTCCGACAGGATACTCGTACGCGGACCGCCCACTACCGCTCGGTATCGCTTTTTTTATTTTTTGAATAGAAAAAAGGTTTTTTTTTTGTTTTTTAATATGCAACATCGCCTCCCTTCTCGGGCGACATCATCGAGATGACTTCTCGGGCAACATCGCTTTTTTCTTTTTTTTTTAATATGCGACATCGTGTCAGCAACATCACCCGAGGTGACGTCGTTTTTTTTTTAATATGCAATATCACGTCGACAACGTTGCTCAAGAAGGGAGGCAATGTCGCTTTTTTTTTTAATATTCTACGTCATGCCACAACGTCGCTTTTTTTTTTTAATATACGACGTCGCGCCGATGACATCGCCCGAGAAGGGATATATATATATATAATTATATATATAATATTTATCTTTATATATAATATTTATAATTATATATATACCGAATGGTATACCAAAATATATCGTTCGGTATACCATACCATACCGTACCCAATAAGTATCGAAACTCTGGTACGGTACGAAATTTCAATCCTTGATTAAAAACCAAATTTGCTGCAAAATGTACATGACATTGTAAGCCACATATTAGTTTGATATCTCCAGAAATATGGCAGTATGTTCTATATGAGAAAATCCAGAGATGCTCATCAGAAAGTTCAGGTTGATATAATTCCACCAAAAAGATTTCCAATAACTTTCAGCAAACTGATATAATAGATGTTATAACATGTTTCATTAGGAAACCAGAATCCAGTTGATGTCATTGAACTTTTGAAACGAAACTAATTTATAGTGTGTTCTGTAAATTAATTGCACCTTATATTGTTTCAGTTTTGTGCCTTCTCCAGAACTGAAATCACAAAATGGTTTTCCCAGTAGATGTGAATTACTAACTCGCATCTTAAAATAATCGGTAGCAATTTTCCTCTTTCCTGTTTTTCATAAAAAAAACTTCAATAAAGGAAATATAGATGGTGTGAGATTATTCTGCATGTCCAAGATTTCACATTTGAAGCAAAAAATCTTTATATATGTAACAAAAGCAATTGCATAAAAGCAAGAAACGAACTGCAAAAACAAAACTGCATAAGAACTTTAGCAGCTTCTTGATGCTTTTTAACATTATTAAACAATTATCAACAAATGACCAAACATACAGACTAAATCCAAGTATAACAATTCACTGAACCTTGATAGTATAGGAAATGAATCATACCTCCGGAGCACCAGGTGCAATTCCAATAAGGACTAGCCATTTCTCTGTGGAATCACACTTGTAGTTGATGATCTGATTGGTTGTCAAATTAGCTGCCCTATCAAACATTTTAATAGGCTCGGCCTCACCTGCGTTACACACATAATAATAGCACATATTTCTGCATCATAAAATCAACTACACAACCCTTGATGGGTTCTTTGCAAAATAATAAAAACCCAGTTATTTCTGTAACAAGTGAATAACCTTCTATTGACCAATGATAGACAGAAGTTTGTGTAACTAGACCCAACATTTTTGGGGTGATCCACTTCCAAAAGACAACCTGCCAATATTCCAGCGTAGCAAAGAATTATCATTAGCAAAATAAAATTAACAATTCCAGCATCCAAATAAAAAGAATTTTTTTCATTCATTAAAAATTTTACCTGCTCAGGCATCTGGTGAGATTTAATTTTAGTCTTTGCCTCAATATTGAAAACCTGCAAATGATCCTGAGTGGTTCCAGGTATTTGAGCTGCAGGTCCAACAGTACAGGTTAATAGTCTATCGGCAAAAAAAGGGTATAATCTGGAGAAATTCAGATAATCTCAGGAAAATGTCCATTAAATTCCATTTAAAAAGTTTTACAAGCTCAAAAATGTTAGAATTCCAATTTACCAAAATCTAATTACTAACTTAACAAAACTACTTCATGCATTATCGTACAAGTAATACAAAAAAAACCAGCATAAAATGTACCATCGGTAGTGCAGATCTCAGAAGAAGTTTGGCTCTACAAGAACTATAACTAGCTATAAGACAGATATTAAATGCATGTAATATCAGCATTTATCAGTATTCAAATAATCATATAAAAATTCCATTTTTCATAGGAAAAGGGGTCCTTTTCTTTGTTATCAAACATCAAATAAGCAGCCTGCATAGGATTTCATTTGATTTAGGAAAACATGTGCCAACGGCAGAACTGGAGTAACATGAACTTCTGATGCTGATTAATTAGCATGTTATCATATCTTTAATTTTATGCATGAATTACCACAAGAAATAAGGTGTAACATAAAGGCAATTCCGAATGGAAAAGTATTATAGAGACCTTAAAAAACTTAGTATAAGATAAAATGCTTCTCCAAAAAAAATGTCATAGTTTATAATTGACAACTGCCTACTATGAACTTTAAAACTTTATATTACCCTTGGCCAACTAACTGGGTGTTACATTGTTGTTTGGTCAAAAGACAAAAAATGCAAGGTAATTCTGAAGATTTACTGATATTTACGTATAAAAGAAGCATGTGGTTCTGCTAAAAATGATATGGTCAAAAAAAAAAAAGAATTTGAGGAGTCAGCTAAGTATTAATATTCTAAAATAACTTGTGAAGTTACTAACTCATGTCTTGAAAAGTAACACATAGCTCACCCCATCATCGACCAGCAAAACATAATAACGTTTCAGCATATTTCATGCTAATGTCTTCATAGGTAACTACCTAACATAAATCAGTAAAAGTAGCAACTTCAACAAAAATATTCAAAACCTAGAAGACAGTTTAGCATTACAATAGCTTATGGCCCAGTCTAAAATTTCCATTATGTAGTCAGTTGTGCACTAGTTATAATGACGCATATAATTCGCACTGCAGCCTCCAAGAACTGATTTGGCGGCATGGTATGCAATACCGAATAATACTGTCCGGTATGGGCGGTACATACCGGTCCGACAGGATACCGGTACATGGACCACCCGTTACCGTTCAGTACAATTTTTTATTTTTTAATAAAAAAATTAATTTTTTATTTTTTTATATGAACGTCTCGCCTGCTCCTCAGGTGGCGACGTTGCCGAGGTGACGTCGCCCAAGAAGGCAACGTCTCCCGAGACGACTTCGCACAGGTGACATCGGTTTTTGTATTTTTTAATAGAAAAAAAAAATTTTTTTTTTACTTCTCTCAGCAACATCGCCTCGACGACGTCACCCGAGAAGGGAGGCGACGTTAACTTCTCGGGCTTCTCCCGAGGCAACGTCGCATGGGTGATATTGCTCGGGAAAAACTATATATATATTTACATATATAATATTTATTTATATATATAATATTTATAATTATAAATATATATACCGAATGATATGCCGAAATATACCGTTTGATATTCAGTACGGTATTGCAGACATTGTTTGACGGTACAGCAAAAGTTAAAACGATTTCTTGGCTTCCATTCCAAGACGATCAACTGGACAGACTGAAAAGTGTGTTCGAAGAGATTAAAAGTGCAGTGGCGTCAGGTTAAAAAGTTTCAACAATAACAGGCAATTTGAACATGAAATTTGGCAGCTTATATAGATACCTTTAAGAGCAAGAATTCTGCTGTTGGGATTCATCAGAGCAGAGTCTGCGGTGATCGGCCTCCTCAGTGGCTGCATCGGCATGTTCATGTCAACGATAACAACACTATTCTGCGGGGAGGTCTCCCTGACGCATATATACTTGTCCGATTCCATAGTGACATGAGTGAACGTGATGAACTGAGGATTGATCCCAATGCTCGGAAGCTGAAGATCACACAAAGAACCATCACAACACGCAAAATAACTTTTTTTTTCCGCATCGTCAAGAATAATGCCAGTCCTCCCAAGCAATTTCAAGTCTACTCCCACGGATCCGAAACAAATCCAAGATCTCCAAGATGTCCTCCCAAAATTCACTCTGCAACCTCAATTTTACCCCACCAATCGGATCGGATCCAAGAGAAGAAGAACTGAGACGAAACAGGCAAGGGGGATCAGGAAGGCGAGGGGACTCACCGTCAAAGCCTCCCGCATCACTATCGGAGCGTTGGCCGCGGCCATGGCAGCTGGATCGGGCCTCGGCAAGGGTTCCGATGGGCGAGAAGGGATCTGAAGGCGCCCACTTAGATCTAGCGGAGAGGAACCCTACAGGCGATTCCAGAGCGAGGAAGTCGACATCAGAAATGCGACGTGGCTTCTCCCACAAAGATATAAAGCCGAAACCATATTTTAATTGGCGCATTTGCCCCGGCCAATATTAAAATTTTGCATCGCCCAAACCATTGTAATCTTTAATATAAATAGCCAGATAGATAGACAAATAGATATTTATATTTAAATGTCCCTTCGGGAACTATATACGTATATATATGTATATAGTTCCATATTTTATTTTAAAATAAAATCCTCGGGATAGGAAAATCCACTCGTTTCTAACATTTTTCTCAATTCTTCTAAAAAAAATTAAGATTTTTCGTGAGATCTTCCTCTTCTGCAATGCTATCATCTCTCTCGTACTCATGATACTCCATATGTTCAGTAAAGAAGGATTATTCATCTAAAGGATTGGATTCAACCGCCAATAATAAGTCATTCTTAGGCTATCTAATATGTGATTTCGAATAATTTCATAAGGTTTTTACCCATCATAACCGGGTGATTCCGAGCGATTTAATTTTTATTTTCTATATTTAAATTTTTTTTCTTATATTTTTTTATTATTTAAAATTGTTTGATGTTCTTCTTTTATTTTTAATTTATAATTTTCTTTGAGATATGTTAACATACGAATACCGTGAACTGATGAGTTGGCTTAGTCGATTCTTTACCAAAAGTGTAAATCATTTCTAGTAATTCGTTCCTCGTTGACGTAGAGTGCAAGCATTGCGTTAGAAATGAATGAAGTTGTACGAAGAATTAGTTTGCTAGGAGTAGCTCAACTTTTGAGTGGTGAAGCTTGACTTTAGAGTTACGCGATGCCATTGGGCTACATCAATGACCTTGCACAACAAGCTTACGCAGGGGTCTCCTGACTCAACCCTTCTGATACGTAAGTTAGGAAAACAAAGGGGGAAGAGAAATAACAGTATCAGTAATGAATTAAGAGAGTAAATAGCTTCTTTTGCTCGCTTGCCTCAACTTGATTTAAGGCTTGACTTTTCTACATGAGTGTTGAACGGCTTGGATGTGCATTTGCCAAAGCCCCTCTTACCCTATATAGCGGAGGCATTAATGAGGGTAGTTTGCTGACATGTGTCTTCTAGTGCATAAGACGAATCGCTGTGAGGATACTTCTGAACTTACTTCCTTGCTGCTTTGGGTTGACAGAAATGATCCCTTCATCAACTATTGAGAAGGGAAGACTGATGAAAGCAGATCATATCGTCAATTATTAATATAGAGATATGACTTCTACTAATGTATCAATCGAAAATGGGTCATGTGAGCCCATTTACGAAAGTTGAGGGAGTTAGCGGTGCTCGGGATTATCCCTATCAAGATATTTTTTAGTTTCTTTACGCTTTGTGACATTATTTATCCATATATTTCCTTTCCTAGATTTTTAAATTAATTATTTTCCACTTAAAAACATTTTATATGTGATAATAGTTCACATCTTAAAACTCGAACTCGGGTGCGAGCCTACTATATTGATAAGGTGGAAGGAATGTTGACAAGTAATTTCCAGGATGTCAACCGAGATAGTTTCTCTCGACGTGGTCCATGTTTTATTAACTCATAAGTAATAAAATGGTCCATGTTTTCATTAATTAAGCAGTTTTACGGTTCTTGCAGTCGTATTCACCGAACCATAATTCCTATACCTAATGGTAGTCAGCACTATGTTGTATATATCAGACTTGGGTTCATCAAACTTGATAGCATGAAATTTACTCGCTCGCTCCTCCACCCGACAAGGAAATATACTATCCACTTTAGCAGGGTAAATTACCTGCAAATGCTCCGGCTGCCATCCCGCAAAGAATTGGATTACCGTGTTAAATCTCTGGTTAGAGAGAGAGAGAGAGAGAGAGAGAGAGAGAGAGAGAGAGAGAATCAAAGATCGTTTGGCGCCGGCAGGGGACGGGAGGGGTCGGGAAGCCGCCGTCAATGGGTCCGGGAGCCGGCGGAGAGGATGCTGGCATGGAGGATTTGGTTCCATACGTCGGGCAGGCCCGGCAAGCACCAGTGGATGCAGTCGGCGTAGGCCGCCGGGTTGGCCTTCTGCTCCGCCGTCATCACCGCCCCCTGCCGCGTCGTGTGCACCGACGTGTGGGCGTCCTTGCGCAACTCCGACATGGCCGTGATGTCGACGAAGGTGACCGGCACCCGCGACGTTGATTCCGCCGCCTTCTTGGCTTGACGGAACATGCTCATGTCGGTGCCCAAGGATACTCCGGTCATGTTCGTCAGTGGTAGCGTCTCCTTTGCGCATTTGATTCCGTCAGCGTTGCCCCAGTCCGAGCTCCTGTCATGTACGCGATGGTAGTGGTCAACAGCTCCATACATACATGCGATATATTACAAATCCACGCATCATGCACATGTGGGGAGGAAAGACTCGTACCAAACGTATAATACAAAAAATAAAAAATAATACATGATTTAGTGTGATCACAAGAGGCAGGGAGACAAGTTTCAAGAGCAGGCAAATGGATTATTAGTACGGCAGATACCGGAGACAGCTGGGGGTAGACGCTGCAAGTTGTTTGGGGTGGGCTGTGGGTTTGGAACGACTCATTGAACAGCTTGTGCGAGGACAAATTAAGGCGTCGGATCCACCAAAGGTTGTGATATAAATAGCTACTTGCTAACTCGTTAGCCAGCAGTTTAACCCCGGGGAATCTAAGGTTGGGGGGTGAGAGATCCACGTGTTACATGTTTTTAATTGGTTTTGTCAGAGTACTCGATGGCCGGTTCTCACGAGGAACACTGAACTATTGGCGTGGTTGCAGCACTCACAAATTACATCTCAGTTCGTCGGAGCTTCGAGAGGTAAGGACAAAAAGGCAACTCACCTCGAGTGGAGAGGAGACATGCTCATGAAGAACACTGACGTGCGCTTTGGATCTACCATCTCGTCCAGACATTTTGACCAAGTCCTCAGAACTCTCGCGTATGCTTGTGGCCTCGAAATCTCCTCATACTCTGTCCAATCTCTTGCCGAGGGTCTCCTGCTACCACAAAAACTCCATTACTGGACCTTCGGTAATCCAGCATCATCAAAACTCCCTTGTCACAGAAATTACTACTCACAAGACTTTCATTTTCTCTGTGTTCATCCACCAAATGTAGGTGTTGAAGACCAGGTAGTCCACCTCCTTCCACTGCACCGCGTGCTTCTCTATCGAATCCGCCTTGATAATCCGGTCCACAATGCTGTGAATGCGCGGATCGTCGGAGTTCGACTCCACCAGGAATGGCGCCCAGTAGAACTCGACCGTAGCGTTGTACTCCTGCAAGAAATTTGAGATCGTAACATTTGTGCCGCAGCCATGCGCGAACATGGATGAAGCGCGTATATATCTCGATGCTCCGCTACCTCTGCGATGAAGATGATTCGTGAGCCGTCCCTTTTACGACCGTTCTTGCCCGGTGGAGCGGCCGACTGCATCATGCACACCATGGACTCCCACTGGTTCCGATTCAGGGAGTCTCCGACAAACATTAGTCGCTTACCTCGCAGCCTCTCCAGCAGTAACCTCGCGTCGAACCTTGAACACAGATTCCAGACTTAGTTCATGAGCAACTGGGTAGAAGACCTGGTTGACGTTTGGATCATCAGTTGAACGGAAGGTACTACGCACTTGGGCAAGGAGCAGTCCTTAGGCTGCCACCTCCACTTCTGGTACATGTCTTCCTTCCGGCCGTTCTTCAAGCACGCCACCTGTGCCGAGAGGAACTCGCACTGGTCTTCGCGGTAGAGCGGGTAGTTCACGTCGTCGTAGACCCAGTGGCCACGCGAGAGATCGCATGTATCCGGCACCGTAACAATCGGCTCCTCTCCGATGATGAACGGCGGTGTGCTGCCATGGCCGGCTTCGCTGGCCGCCGTCACGTTAGTGGCAGAGGTAGCTGCGTTGTCGACTGTGATAGGCAGTTCTTGGACCATTGTGGCGTTCACGTCGGCGGCAGCCGTGTTGTCCACGGTGATGGGCAATTCTTGGACTTTTGGGGCCTTGGATCCGTCCTTAGCCTCCTCCTGCTCTTGCTGCTGTTGCTGATTCGTTGTCTTAGTCTTGGGCAGGTTAGATTGGGAGTATTTGTGGGTAGCAGGTTGGCCTTGGTATTCCACGGCAGAGCTGGAGATCAAGATCTCATCAGGGGAAGCCTCGTCCGTCTTGCGTGGAAAGAGGGAGTGTCGGGCGAGGGACTCGATGTCCTCAACGTACATGAGAAAGGCAAAGACGACGATGGTTAGGACGACGACGAGGACCGGGAGGTTGCCGCGTTTCCTGATGTAGGATCCGACATGCTTCACGACCGGCGGCGGGTCCGACGGACCGAACGCAGGTTTCCGGCGGAGGGAATGCATGATGGTGGATGTTGTGGCTGTGGTTGTCTATGGCTTGATGAAGAGGAATCGGGCTATTTAACAAATCGGATTATTGTGGCCGTGGTTGCCTGTGGTTAGGTGCCTAATTATCTGTTTCTCTGTCACGGAGCTTGTCGTCTTCATATTAATTTTATGCAGACCGGAGATGGAAGCAACATGTTTTCCTGGATCCGTGTGACGAAGAACAGTAACGGGAGGTCAATTATACGTCGACATGAAGATAGCAGGACCGCAGGTATCATTTATATGGGAATAAGAATGCCGGACAAAGGTACCTTGGAAGTGTTGAACAGTAACTCAGTGTTGTCTCTTTTATTCCTTCTCCTTTCCTGTTTGCATGCAGATGTGTGTCAGGTGTAACTTTTCTTTTCGTAGTGAAGATTCGTAAGAGGTGAGACGCCGCTCTGAAGTTTAGGAGAACAGAGTACAAGTTTTACGTTCTGGAAATTTTGATTTGCTTCGTGAGGAAGCCGATAGAAAGAAGAGGATAATATTACATGGTAGATGCAACGTTGTGGACGTGAACTCCAGTTGCTCTAGATCTTGGGAGTGTTGGAATGTAACATCAGTTGTGCACTCGGAGATGAGTTAGTTCACAAGTCCTTTGTTCGTTTAGGACGACGGCGGAATACTCCCATCGCTAGCTCTCGTCGCGTTCCCATCGAATCCCATGTTTCGTGGCTCTTTGCTTTCTCTCAGGGACCGCAACAAGGTGTCTCTTCCTGGGTGGAGCCTTGCCTTTCTGTTGCTCTCTTCCCCATGCTTCTCTGCCGAGCAATTCGGTGGATAGAGCATTGGATCGATGACTCGAGTTGACATATCATATATTCAATCACACTCGAGGAAGAAGAGGACAGAAATCAAAAGAAATTAAGAACAAGATGATTTTGTCAATCCATAATGACTCACAGCCATAAGAAACAAGAAGAAATAGATAAGCGACATGGTGGGATGCATGTTCCAAGAATAGAATTTTACTGAATACACTCACGATATCAAGCATGGAACAGTAAACCGATACACTAAATAGTCTCAGTCAAACCAAGATTCATGATAGTTTTATTTCAATGAATTCGCCTGCACAGAGAGAGAGAGAGAGAGAGAGAGAGAGAGAGAGAGAGAGAGAGAGAGAAGAAGTATTACTTCTTAAAAATTTATTATCGTCATGGTAGACTAAATATACGATCTGCCTGGTACAAAGTACATAAACATCCATAGTCCTATTACACTGATGCTATTGTATATAGCCAATTCCTCTAATGCTATTACTTGTCAATTTATGCCCATGACAGGCTTTCAGCCCAAGATTCATTCTAGAGTTCATTATTTGGGTCTCAACCCCTATCATCACATCAGGCTTGATGATGATTGACCAAGTCTGTACTCCAAATTTACTTGGGACTTTTGGTAAGATATCAATGGCCTCTAGTTGGTAAGCCCACTTGTTGGTGAACCTTTTATATCACGGTCGAAGAGTTAGCACAGCTTGGTCCAGCTCTGGATGCACAAGGTTGCTCAAGCAGATACTCGGGTGATGGAGGCAAGCATTGGGTTGGGTTGAGCTGGAGACTTACCTCTCGAGTGCGATCTCCTTCCCAGGTAGGCGATTTGTCGCGCGTTCGTCAGATTCCTACACACAGGTTGAGATCAGGAGGGAGATTTTCTGACTCGACTCCTCCGAAACTTAAATTAGCATTATGTGTATGAGAGATCCCCCGATGTTGGCCAGGTGGTAGGGTTTTATACCTACGCACAAGGGTCGATCATACATGATCCATTAATAATCGCCGACCCCTGAGTAGCATGTCCATATCTTCTGTGCAGGAGTCGATCGACCTGCATGGATTAGCATTGAGTGGCATTGTCTCGAGCTTTTCGGGGGTGGAGCAACTTCATATTGTGTGGCGTCCCTTGCACGACCTTGTACGGTGTAGGAGGGTGGTCGCCTCGTCTAAGTCCAAGGTGTCGCATCAATGTAGTCTGCTACATCAGCTTGGAAGCTCCGTGTTGGTGCTGATGTGGCCATGGATAGATAGCTCCTTGGTAGCCAACTACTTCCGCGGCACATTCATCTCGGCGATACCGAGATAAGTGTAAGCTCATCGTCGAAAGTGCTGATTGAAAAGACCGCCAAGTCACTGGTTTAGGTAAGGGTGCTCTTCCCCCTTTGGTTCTAGCCCACTCATTCCCTCGGCTGCCAACTTATATTTCTTTTGTGTAGAATCAACATTGTCACATGGCGCTGATTGACCAAGTGCATGATGCGGGTCGAGTGATTAGCAGCATGGGGGATAAGATCATTGAACACTATGGCCAAATTGAGGAGTTGAAAGCAGGATCCAAACCTGAGGCCGTCGTAGTGGCCAAGCGACAAGCGACCAACCTAGAAGGGGAGGTCACTTGTCTAAAGTCGGAGCTAGGAAACATGGAGTGACAGCACAGGGAGCTCTGAGAGAAGCTCGAGCAACAACTTGCAGAGAGTCAGTGACTACTGAAAGAGTCCTATGGGAGGGTTCGGTCGATGGAGGGTGAGCTGCTGGACCTTATGCAGAATGCAGAGGCTACTTGGGCAAAGGCAAGAAGGCCAAGGAGGCTCTAGTGGAGGCGACCTATGCAGTTCTCGAAAGGGACAACAAGGTTAGAGTAGAGTACAAGGAATCATGCAATTTTCAACTCGAGCTTTAGAGGTCGGGGCAGGTATCGTATGAGTATGAGTATCGGGTCACTCTGGCCTAATTTTGAGCTCACTACCCTGACCTTAAAATTGAAGATCTCTTTGCTAGTCTTCCTGAGGATGATAATGTCGAGATACCCGATGAAGTCCCATTCGATGACAGCACGGACCCTCCCAAGGCCTAGGACTTTGCGATGTATTTTAAAGATATATTTTTAGGATTGGCCGGGTATTATTTTGTTTTGTATGCCATGACGATCGGGCTATGTAACCCCCCTTTTCTTATCAATGCAATTCTATTTTTTGAATATGCAAAGCATAGGCCCTTTGCATTGTATCAAAATTTTTGGCCCATCCCTATGGGTTCCCAAGCCGAGAACCCTTGTTAGACGGTAAGTTCCGTCTCAGACTATCTCAGTCACTTGGTAGGGACCTTCCCAGCTCAAGGCCAACTTGCCTCGAGCACGCGTCGGGTCACTGACCTTAGCTTTTTGCAAGACCAGGTCACCGAGCTTGATCGGGTGAGGGTGCACCCTTTGGTTGTACAGTTTTGTAATGGTCTTTTTGTAAGCTAGAGCTCGGAGGTGCTCGTCAGCCCTTCGTTCTTCAGTAAGGTTGAGGCTAGCTCAGAGTCCACTTTTTGATGTGTTTTCTTTAAAATTTTTGACTTGAGAGATCATGAAAACTACCTCATGTGGGAGCACTGGCTCAATTCTAAACATCAGACTGAAGGGTGATTCCCTTATAGCAGTCTTTGGTGTCATCCAGGAAGCCCATAGGATGCTCGGGAGTTCATGGACCTATATGTCATGAGCTCCACAATTCTCCTCCTCAAGCCCTATACTATTGCATGATTGATTACCTCTGCTAGGCCATTGGTCTGTGGGTGGGCCACCGAATTGAACCTTAATTGTATCTTATAATTTAAGAAAAACTTTTTGAACTTTGCATTATTGAATTGCATCCCATTATCGGTGATGATGACTTTCGGGATGCCGAAGTGAGTGATGATGTTCTTCCAGATGAACCCTTTAACTTGCCTTTTGGTGATAGATGTCAGCGGTTCGGCCTCCACACATTTGGTGAAATAATCCACCCCAACGATGAAAAATCATCGTTGTCCCGAGGCTGGGGGGAAGGGGCCAAGGAGGTCCGTTCCCCACTGTGCAAAGGGCCACGCACAGTCAATTGGGGTCAACAAAACCACAAGTTGATGCCATGCTCGGGTATTCTTTTGGTACTATAAGCACCATTGTACAGAATTTATGGCATCCTGACGCATGGTTGGCTAGTAATAGTCTTATCAGAGGACTTTAAATGCTAAGGTTTGGCTGCCAATATTCTCTCCACAAACCCCCTCGTGCACCTTGGCTAAAACCATCTGGGCCTCTTCAGGAGCCAAGCACCATAGTAGGGGTTGGGTGAATGACCTTCGGTAGAGCCATCCGCCCACCTCGCAATACCATGCTTGCATGTGCTATAGTCAATTTCGTCCCTCTTGTAGTGGAGGATCTCCTTCATCCAAGTGGAAGTTGTGTCGGCTATAGCGACCTCCTCGGCTGAGATGGTTTGGCAGGGGAGTTGTTCGACCTCGGGAGGGGGTGATTCAGCACTTGGACCTGAGACAAGCTTTGTCAGCACATTTGCTTGTGTGTTCTATGCTCGGGGGACCCTTGTCACCGTAAAGTGTTAAAAGTGGTTAGTGAGTCATCTTGCCTTAAACAAGTATTTTGACATAGTTATATCCCGAGCCTCATAGTCCCTGTTGATATGACTGACAACCAATTGTGAGTTGGTGTAAACCTCGATGCTTCTTACTTGGAGTTCCAGGGCTAGTCTAAGCTCGGACAGGAGAGCTTTGTATTTGGCTTTGTCGTTGGTGGCTTTGAATCTAAAGTGAAGTGCATGTCTATACTATTGGCCATCAAGTCCCTTTAGAACAAGCCTAGCCCCACCTCTTTCAGCATTTGTTGAGCCATCCACATGCAGGGTCCACCATTGCTTGGCATGCTCACAAGTACTGTCTTCGGGAGGGGTTACTCCGAGCTAAAGTCAATGATGGCTTTAGTTTTGATGGCGGTCCATGGGATGTATTATATGTCAAATTCTCTGAGCTCGACCGACCACTTAAGCATTCATCCTGATATATCAAATTTGGATAGAATCTATCGTACCGGCTGGTCGGTTACCACCTTAATCAAGTGGGATTGAAAATAAGGGCACAACTTTTTGGCCGTCTGGACAAGCACCAAGGCTAGCTTCTCGATCGATTGATATCATGCCTTAAGCCCATTCAGGATGTGGCTAGTGTAGTAAATTGGTTGTTGCACCCTAGAATCCTCCTAGGTTAAGACAGAGCATATTATATATTTGGATACTGTGAGGTAGAGGCTCAGTGGTTCATTCGAGCTGACCGAGGTGAGTCAGGGTAGTCGGGCAAGATGTTCCATGAGCTACACAAAGGCTTCTTCACATCCTGAGGTCCACTTGAAGTCTTTTGGACTCTTCAGAGTTCAGAAAAAGGAGAGACACTTGTCCCTTAATTGGAACAAGACCCGGGCAAGAGCAGCAAGTCTCTCTCTCGGTCAAGCGCTACCCTCCTTTACCGAGCGGGGAGGCTACATGTTGATGATGGATTGAACCTTCTTGGGATTTGTGTCTATCCCTCTCTGATGGATGATAAAGTCAAGGAATTTTTCTGAGCTGACATCGAAGGTGCACTTAGTAGGGTTGAGGCACATACCGAATTTCTTGAATGTCTTGAATGTTTTAACAAGATCCGTCAGGTGAGTTTGAGCACACTTGCTTTTCATGATAATGTCATCAATATATACCTTCATGTTTCTTCCAATCTAGTGAACAAACATCTTGTTCACCATTCTCTAGTATGCTGCCCTAGCGTTCTTTAGCCCGAATGGCATGACCTTGTAGTAGTAGACTGCTTAGTTTGTGATAAAGGTAGTATGTTCCTAGTCTTCAAGGGCCAACTTGATTTGGTTATATCCCGAGAAAGCATCCATGAATGAATGGAGGTTTTGCCCCGAAGTTCCATCGACCAGTTGGTTAATCCTTGGGAGCGGATACCAGTCCTTCAAGTATGCTCGATTAAGATCAATGCAATCAATACAAATTCTCCAGCTTCCATTAGGTTTTTTAACGAATGCTATATTTGACAACCATTGGGGGTACTTTGCCTCGGTGATGAATCCCGTTATCAATAGTCGCTCCACTTCATCGTTCACTGCCTTTTGCTGATTGAGAGTCAAATTCCAAGGCTTCTACTTCACTGATCATGCTTGAGGGTAGATGTTCAGGTAGTGCTACGCCACTCTTTGATCAATCTTAGGCATGTCTTTTGGCGACTAGGTGAAGATGTTGACATTTTCAACCAGAAAGTTAATGAGCTATACTCGTTCTTTCTTTAGGAGCTTCAATCAATCTTCACAACCCTGTTAGGTCAGTTTCTATCTAGCAAAACCTCTAGGGTGTGTTCGGTCGGCTCGGGATGGAGCGATGGTTTTGTGATGTCTCAAGGGTCGACGATGGGTTGCTCATGTTTCTGCTTCTTAGGCAATGTGATGACTGCTAGGTAACATTATCTTGATTCCTGAGGGTCACTCCACGCCTTCTCAACCTTGGCTCGGGTTGGAAATTTTATTGTCCAATGGTAAGTGGAGATGATGGCTCTGAGCTTCGACCCAATTTTCACAACCCTGTCAGGTCAGTTTCTGTCTAGCAAAACCTCTAGGGTGTGTTCGGTCGGCTCGGGATGGAGCAATGGTTTTACGATGTCCCGAGGGTTGACAATAGGTTACTCATGTTTCTACTTCTTAGGCAACGTGACAACTGCTAGGTAACATTATCTTGATTCCTGAGGGTCACTCCGTGCCTTCTCGACCTTGGCTCGGGTTAAAAATTTTATTATCCAATGGTAAGTGGAGATGATGGCTCTGAACTTGTTGAGAGTCAGAGAAGCCCAGGATGGCGTTGTAAGCTAAAGGGAGCTCCACAATAATAAAAGTTATCATGACAGTCTTGGACCTCAGCTCTTCCCCTAAGGTAATTGGCAAGATGACGATGTCGAGGGATGAGATGGAGTCTCCTGTGAATCCGATAAGAGTTGACGACATTCAAGTCAGGTCTTATTTGGCTAGGCCAAGCTTCTGGAAGGCATCGAAGTATAGGATGTCGGTGGAACTCCTAGTGTCCACCATGATCCTTTTGACCCAAGCATTGGCAATCCTAATCAAGATCACTAATGCATCATCTGATGGGGAATAAAAGGATAGACAACAAATAATAACTTTTGTATATGAATAAATACTATCAGGCCATAACATACAGCAGAATTAAACAAAAATCATAATCACATAGAACATCGAGATTTACGTGGAAAACCCCTTTAACGTGAAGGGTAAAAACCACATGGCAAATCAGAGAAAATCCACTATAGAAATAGTGAATGTACAATTCTCGAATCTCTTATCCAAAACCCAAGCAACAATCACAAGAGAACAACTGGGATACAAGGATCACGTCACTATGCACCATACCCAAAACCTCCTCAAGCAATCACAGAAAAATTCACTGTAGATCTGATCTAACCTGAGATGAGAAACTGTTTAGATGAATGAGAACAATTTCTACGTTTTCCTTATCTTCTTCCCTTTCTTTTTCTCTTATTTTTCTGTCCTTTTCTCCTCTCTTTGAATCCCTAATGTTACTGCGAAGTTTTTGCCCTTTGTTATGATTTTAATATCTTATTCGTAGTCACCATTAACCCCTATTTAAACCTAGGGTTTAGGTTAAGTTAGGGTTTAGAGGAAAGAAGTGGGCTGTGGGCTTAAAAAGCCCATATGGGCTGAATTTGCGCTATCAGCCCAACAACCTCCCTCTTTAGCCCATAAGGAGGCTGTCCCATGACTCCTCAGTGTAAATCAATGCCGACCAACTGTCGGCACATCTCCTGTCTCTCTTTTGGTAAATTTTTTGTCAACATGTCTGCTCCATTATCATCTGTATAAATTTTCTAAAGTTGCAACTATTTCTCTTCAAGTACATTTCGAATCAAGTTATATCTGACATCTATATGCTCTGACTTGGAATGAAAAGCTGGGTTCTTACATAAATGGATGGCACTCTGGCTGTCACAATATACCACATAGTTTTTCTGTTTCAACCCCAATTCTTGTAAGAATTCTTTCATCCATAACATTTCTTTGCAAACCTCTATAGCAGCAATATATTCTGCCTTTATGGTAGAGAGAGCAATACACCTTTGCAATCTGGATTGCCATGACACAGCTCCTCCTGCAAAAGTAAGTACAAAACCTGATGTGGATTTCCTTGTATCAATATCTCTGGCCATATCTGCATCTGTGTAACCCGTTAGCATAGGTGGTCCACCTCCAAAGCTTAAATAAACCTTAGAGCTTCCTCTGAGATATCTCAAAATCTACTTCACTACTGCCCAGTGCTCTTTGCCTGGATTTGTAAGAAATCTGCTAGTAACACCCACTGCATATGCGATGTCCGGCCTCGTACATATCATTACATACATTAAACTTTCAACTACTGACGCATAAGGAACTTTTTGCATTTTCTCCTCTTCATCACTTGATGGACTCTGTTCTGAGCATAACTTGAAGTGACCTAAAAGAGGAGAACCAACTGGTTTTGCATTGCTCATACTGAACCTTTCTAATACCTTCTCGATGTATTTCTCCTGTGACAACCAAATCTTCTTATTTTTCCTGTCACGAGAAATCTGCATGCCCAGTATTTGCTTTGCTGGCCACATGTCCTTCATTGCAAAGGACTCACTTAGTTCCTTCTTCAACCTGTCAACTGTATACATATCTTTCCCAAGGATAAGCATATCATCAACATAAAGTAAGAGAATAATAAAATCTTCATCAAACCGTTTGATGTATACACAATGATCTGAAGTCATTCTTTTGTATCCATTTTCAATCATAAATGAATCAAACTTTCTGTACCACTGTCTTGGAGCTTGCTTCAATCCATACAAACTCTTTCGTAATTTGCAGACAAAATTTTCTTTACCTTTGACTTTGAAACCTTCTGGTTGCTCCATATAAATTTCCTCCTCTAAATCACCATGAAGGAAAGCTGTTTTCACATCTAGCTGCTTCACCTCCAAGTCCTGGCTAGCAGCAATACCTAGAGCAACACGAATAAAAGACATTTTAATAACAGGAGAAAAAATCTCTTCAAAGTCAATACCTTTCTTTTGACCAATGCCTTTCACAACCAATCTGGCTTTGTACTTTAGTTGAGAACAATATTCTTGAGTCTTCAACCTGAAAACTCACTTGTTCTTCAAGGCCTTCATTCCCTGTGGAAGTTGCACCAAATCATATGTATGATTCTTCTAGAGCATCCATCTCTTCCTGCATAGCAACTAGCCACATTTTTTTCTCGCTCACTTTCAACCGCTTCTTGGTAACTCTCTAGTTCACCTGCATCAAGTTAGCATCACATACTCATCTGCAGAGTATCTTTTGGAAGGCGACGTTGTCTAGAAGATCTTCTCAATCGAGGTTCCGAGGGAAGCCGCTCCTCAACTTCTTCTTGCTCAACATGTCCTGCAGTAGATTAATATCTGGTTCTACACCATCTTCCTGCACATCTCCCCCATCACTCTGATATACTGAAGGAATAACTAGGTCATAATCTGTTAATCCTTCTGTAGAAGTCTTGGCTGGTGCCTCCTTCTTCAAATCCTCAAGGGTTTGATTCTCAAAGAAGACCACATCTCTACTTCTAAATACCTTCTGCTTTTCTAGATCCCAAAGCCTGTAACTAAATTGATCATGTGAGTAGCCAAGAAAAATACATTCTTTTGTCTTACCATCCAGCTTGGACCTTTCATTGTCTGGAATATGTGCAAATGCACGACAACCAAATACTCTCAAATGCTTATAGGAAACATCTTTCCCTGACCAAACATGCTTTGCAATATCAGTATCTAGGGCTGTACAGGGAGATAGGTTGATCACATCAACTATAGTCCTCAAAGCCTCATCCCAAAACCTTTTGAGTAGCTTTGCCTGTGAAAGCATACATCTGATTTTTTCCATAATGGTGCGGTTCATCCTCTCTGCAATTGCATTATGCTGAGGTGTACCAGGAACTGTCATCTCATGTTGAATGCCATGTGACCTACAATAATCATCAAACAATCCTGTATACTCACTACCATTATATGATTTTATGCATTTCAATTGTCTTTCTGTTTCTCTTTCAACTCTGGCATGAAACTCTTTGAAGACATCAATAACTTGATCCTTCGTCTTCAAAGCATAAACCTAAACTTTCCTGGAAAAGTCATCTATAAAAGTAATAAAATAAAGTGCACCACTGATGCTAGGAACATTAGTAGAACCACTAGGAGTTTTTGTCCTCAAAGGACCACAAACATCTGTATAAACACGGTCCAAGGCATGCATTTTTCTAGACAAAACAGGACTGGCAAAAGAAACTCTATGTTGTTTACCAGCCAAACAATCAATACAAGGGTTCAAACATATACCTCTGAGGTCAGGCAATACCTCTCTCTTGGAAAGTGCTTGCAGTCCCTTCTTGCTCATGTGTCCCAATCTCGTATGACACAACTCCATGCTGAAGTCTTTTTCTGTAGCATTTAGTTGTTCACTATAAGCTTTGGCCTGCAACCCTATACAAAGTGTGACATTTCTTTCCACTAGCTATAACAAGAGAACCCTTACTAAGTTTCCATTGCCCTCTGTGAAACCTGCTATCATAGTCTTCATCATCTAATCTTCCAACTGAAATTAGATTCAGCCTCAAGTCAACCACATGCCTCACATCCTTAAGCACCAACTTACATCCAATGTTGGTCTTTATATGGATGTCACCCATGCCAATTATGTCTGTTGTGCCATGGTTGCCCATTTTAACAATACCAAAATTTTCAGACCTGTAGGTAGCAAAAAACTCCCTCCGTGGTGTAGCATGATAAGAAGCTCCTGTGTCAATTATCCACTTGAGACCCTGACACACACAAGAAAAAATATCATCAGAAGGAGACAAAATCAAATAATTACCAACCTGCACTATAGCTGTGGTATTCTCTTTTGACTTTGTAGACTCCACTTCTTTTCCCTTTGTTTTGCTCTTCTTAGGTTGCTTACACTGATTCTTATAATGTCCTTTCTCACTACAGTTATAGCAAACAATATATTTTCTTGATCTTGACTTGCTTCTACATATGCGTGAACTGCTTCTATCTTTAGACCTTGACCTTCCTCTGTTCTCTGAGATAAGTATCTGTAAATCAATCTGAGATACTGCTAAGTTCTTTCTTCTCAACTCCTCATTCAACAAACTACTTGTTACTTGACTTATGGTAATAATACCATCTGACGTAGAATTACTGAGGGAAACCACCAGTGTCTTCCAACTTTCTGACAATGAATTGAGAAGTAACAATGCCTGCAACTCATCGTCAAGAGACATTTTCATAAAAGATAACTGGTTAGTAATACTCTAAATTTCATTCAAATGTTCAGCAATAGAAACACCCTATTTATATTTCAGGTTCACAAGTTTTCTGATCAAAAAAGCTTTGTTGCCTGGTGTTTTTCTTTCATAGAGACCTTCCAACTTTTTCCAAAGAGAATATGCAGAACTTTCGGTAGAAACATGGTGAAAGACACTATCATCGAGCCACTGTCGAATGAATCCAATCGTTTTTCGATCTAATCTCTTCCACTCATCATCTGTCATAGTTATGGGTTTTTCACTATCCCCTTATAAAGTTTCATACAAATCTTTGGAATATAAGAGATTTTCCATTCTTGGTTTCCATATCATCCAATTGTTTCCGTTCAAACTAATCATGCGAGAAACACTACCAGCCTCTATGTTCAAACACAAAAATTAAATCACCAAAACCTTGCTATGATACCAGTTGATGGGGAATAAAAGGATAGGCAACAAACAATAACTTTTGTATATGAACAAATACTATCAGGCCATAACACAGCGGAATTAAACAGAAATCACAATCAAATAGAACACCAAGATTTACGTGGAAAACCCCTTCAACATGAAGGGTAAAAACCACGGGGCAAATCAGAGAAAATCCACTATAGAAATAATGAATGTACAATTCTCGAATCTCTTGCCCAAAACCCAAGCAACAATCACAAGAGAATAATTAGGATACAAGGATCACGTTACTGTACACAATATCCAAAACCTCCTCAAACAATCACAGAAAAATTCACTGTAGATCTGATCTAACCTGAGATGAGAAACTATTTGGATGAATGAGAATAATTTCTGCGTTTTCCTTATCTTCTTCCCTTTCTTTTTCTCTTATTTTTCTGCCCTTTTCTCCTCTCTTTGAATCCCTAATGTTGCTGTGAAGTTTCTGTCATTTGCTGCGATTTTAATATCTTATTCACAGCCACCATTAGTCCCTATTTAATAAACCTAGGGTTTAGGTTAAATTAGGATTTAGAGGAAAGAAGTGGGTTGTGGGCTTAAAAAGCCCATATGGGCTGAATTTGGGCTATCAACCCAACAACCTCCCCCTTTAGCCCATAAGGGAGGCTGTCCCATGACTCCTCAGTGTAAATCCATGCCAACTAACTGTCGACACATCTTCTGTCTCTCTTTTGGTAAAGTTTTTGTCAACATGTCTGCTCCATTATCATCTGTATGAATTTTCTAAAGTTGCAACTGTTTCTCTTTAAGTACATTTCGAATCCAGTGATATCTGATATCTATATGCTTTGACTTGGAATGAAAAGCTGGGTTCTTACATAAATGGATGACACTCGGATCTTAATAGCAAAACGAGTTACGAAGTGGGAGAGGGGCTCCTTGTCTTTCTGGCTGAGGCCGAGGAACATGGCTACAGACGATTTTGACCACACGTTGGCTATGAAGTTGAGCTCGAACTCCTTGGCTAGCTAGTTGAAGGATGCAACTGAGGCCAGCCTAAGTCGATTATACCACATTCGAGCCGAGCCTCAGAGAATGGTGGGAAATGCTCGGCACATCAGAGCATCTGAAGTGTCGTATAGGGCCATCTGGGCCCGAAATGCAGCAACATGTTCTGCTAGGTTAGAGCTACCATCGTAGGCCTCGAGCTCGGGGAGGCGAAAGCTTTGCGAGATGGGCTTATCCTGAATCTCCTGTATGAAAGGGGACCCTCCTAGGGGAGACTCATCGAGCTCTTCCTTGGACTTATGAAACTCTCTTTGAACCTCATCAAGATACCGATTGACCAAGTGCAACTGAGCCCAGAGAGAATTCAGCAAATCGAATGATAGCGTGTTAGGGTTGGGGGTGCTCAGGTAAGAGCATCGGAGGTATGATGTGCTGTGCTTAGGTATTGGCCTTGAATTCTTCGATAGCTCTTCGGGCGATGGGGTGATGTCCACCGCGATGGGCTATTGAGGGGAGACAGTGTGGGGATAGGAGTTGGTGGTTCTCATTGTGGCATTTGAGGCAACGTCGACTACTAGGCAAACTGAGAAACAAGGGGGATGATGGTCCGCATCATCCCTGCTAAAGCTTGAACTTAGTGTGTGAGGCTAAGGAACACCTCGGCTAAGACCAAGAGTTGTCCTATAGCAGTCCTGGGAGGCAACAATCTGAGATCGGTGAACAGCCACTAGTAGTGGCCTGGGGTTGCAGTAGAGGTGTTTCCTTCTTGGCTTGGTGGAGGTGGGAGTTGCCCTCTGAACCCTAAGGCTGAGTGCGTCGGGAGGGGCTCTTCTCTAGGGCGCTCGCCCGAGTTGCTTGGTTGAAGATGATCTTGCGATATCGGACCCTCCTTCTAAAACTAGAATATTGATAAACCTGAACACCTCGGCTAAGACCAAGAGTTGTCCTATAGCAGTCCTGGGAGGCAACAATCTGAGATCGGTGAATAGCCACTAGTAGTGGCCTGGGGTTGCAGTAGAGGTGTTTCCTTCTTGGCTTGGTGGAGGTGGGAGTTGCCCTCTGAACCCTAAGGCTGAGTGCGTCGGGAGGGGCTCTTCTCTAGGGCGCTCGCCCGAGTTGCTTGGTTGAAGATGATCTTGTGATATCGGACTCTCCTTCTAAAACTAGAATATTGATAAACCTTTACGCTATGATTGAGGAGCAGTACGGCTTGGTACGGCTCCGGATGCACAAGATTGCCTAGGCAGATACTCGAGTGGTGGAGGCGAGCATCAGGTCGGGTTGAGCTTGAGACTTGCATCCCAAGTGCAATCTCCTCCCTTGGTAGGCAGTTCACTGCACATTCGTTGGATTCCTACACATAGGTTGAGGTCGAGAGAAAAATTTTCTAACCCTTCTGAAGCTTAAATTAGTGTTGTGTATGAGAGATCCCTCGGCGCTGGCCAGGTGGTGAGTTTTTATACCTATGCATAGGGGTCAGTTGTACATGATCCGTTAATGACCATCGATCCCTTAAGCGGTCGGCCCATATCTTCCGTGCAGGTGTCGGCCGACTTACACAGGTCAATGCCGAGTGACGTCATCCCGAGCTTTTTAGGGTGGCTTCGCACTAGACGATGTCGTCCCGAGCTTTGCGAAGCAGCTCTGTATCATGAGTTGTATCTTGCATGACCTTGTACAATGCGAGAGGATGGTCATCTCGTCTGAGTCCAAGGTGTCGCACCAACATGGTCTATCGGCTTAGAAGCTCCATACCGGTGCTAACATGGCCATGGACCACTGCCAACGAGTGTGGTACCAAAAATACGCCCTCTCACCACTCTATTTTGTTTTCTCCTCCATCCGACAATACGCGTGGAAGGAAGCTAATCACAGCAAGAGGTTAACATTGCATGTCGGCACGCGGACAGATAGAATGCGAGCACACGCAGCATCGTCTGTAAAGAACACAGCGTCGCCCCCGAGTGGGAAACCACTGATGTCCGAGAGGAAAGTGAACCTGAAATGCCGCGTGGGCCGTTCCTTCCCGCTGGTACAGGAGGCCTCCGTGGTGCCATCATCATGCGGATTACCAAAACAATCACATAAATCTTATCACCCATGTCTCGTAGTCTCCGCAGAGCGGATTACGTGAAATCATTCAGAATAAGATCCTACGATCGATGCAAGTCAAATAAATGGTTGCTTTCCCGCGCCAAACAACGAGCCGCCTCTTCACCTACGTTTTGACGAAACCCTGTGCGTTTAGGTCGGTGGTCACTTCCCTCCGACAGGGACTACGAATCGCCTCAGCCCTCCGTCGTCGCAAATAGAGCTCGATGCTTATTGTTCTAACAAAGAAATTTGAACTAATCAAAGCATTCCCTCCCTTTCTCTGACGGTGAGCGCTGCAGAAGGTCACACGTTAATGTCAAAACTAGTAGGTACTTCAGCTGACTCCTTGGCACCAGAAATGTCTAACCTAATCAGCAGGGGATTCTTCCAGCATTATGAGTATGAGTAGAATTTGCATGGGCCAAAAAAACATATAATTTTTTTTCTTCCAAAATTAGTGACCAGATTTTAAAGGTCGATACACTCACTCCATCTAAATTAATTAAGGTCAGCTTTCCCACTAAATTACTCGGATCACCTGTCTTCTCGTTTCCCTCCCCACCCTTTATATGTTGTCACTGGTTCATGACGCCCTCACCATTCTCTTTCTCTCATCCATGGAGACGAGCGACACGCCCGCCTCCAGCTTCTGCCGTTCGACTCCCTCTCTTTTCCCTTCTACCTCCCCTCTGCCCAAACCGCCGATGCATCCTCCCGTCGTCCACAGCCCTTGTGCAGCCTGCAAGATCCTCCGCCGGCGATGCTCCGGTGGCTGCGTGCTCGCGCCTTATTTTCCTCCCACCGAACCTCTCGAGTTCACCGCCGCACATCGAGTCTTCGGCGCCAGCAACATCATCAAATTCTTGCAAGTAATTAATCCTCCTCGTTGGCTTTTGCTGCATTCCGCCTCTTGAGCTCGCTTGCATGCCCAACTCTAGCCGTACACGCCCATTCCAGTCCGGTTAACGATTCGATCGATGGCATCATGACACCACAGGAGCTTCCGGAGAGCCAGAGAGCAGATGCTGCGAGCAGCCTGGTGTACGAGGCCAACGCGCGCGCCAGGGATCCGGTGTACGGGAGCGCGGGCATCATCTACCAGCTCCAGAGACAAGCGGAGGGGCTGCAGTCCCAGCTGGCACGGGCGCGGGCCGAGCTGGCGGCCATGCAGGCACAGCGTGAAAACCTCATCTCCATCCTCTCCGTGAAACCGTGGCCATTTCCCGCTGGCTTCGAGGAACGGTACAGTCCTTACATGGATCATGGTGGTTCTTCTTCCGCAGACGATCACAGCCAGGCCTCCGTGTGGGAGGAGTCCCTGTGGGCATGAAGGGCGGGGGGGCCTTGTAATTTCCTTGCTGCTTCTGCGGAGACTTTGGTGTGATTCCTTTCTCCAAGGAAGAAGAATTCCCACCTTTCTCCAAAGATGAGTCTGGCGTATCATCTTTGCCTTTGACTTCTGAACCTTTCGTGCTGGTGAGGGGATGAAAAAAATTCATCTCGTCTCTTCTTCTCCAAAAGAGCACCCGGTGATTCTGTGAATTAATCAACATTTTGTGAAAAATGGTGATGACGAGACCAACCTCGGTTCATTGCTACCCGCTCCATTGAAAATTTTAAAAGTATGCATGCCCGACCAACTCCATACTATCTTACTACTCAAATCCGACGAATCTTCGCTGATGGTTAGGATACTCTTTATCTTAGTATTCTTGAAAAAAAAATTTAGTAACGGATGGAGTTTGATGTTGAAAATACTAATGTGTATAAGATAAGGAAAGATATTTTAAGATGATAATTTTATAAATATTTCAAGTCTTTCTTCAATTTTGTTTACAGTGATATCAGATCATTCTTAGGTTAATAATATGAGGCAAGCTTTATGATAGGAAAAGTAATAACGCGAGCATTGCACTGTTGACTACCCCATTGCAGACAGCCACTTGGCTGTCGACATGCTCACGAAGACCGCAGCACGATCCCGAAAATATCACACAGAGTCAGTCATCGATACACGACAACCAAGCCCCTTATCCCAATTTCTCCCTCGATCGAATCGTCGGTCATTAGCGATCCATCGCTCTTAAGGCTCGCATGTCTGATCACAAGGAACATTAATCCTAGATGACATGGACCAACTCTCTTCTCCATATACATGACACCAAGCCTCATCCCCTATTTGTTTCAGGTGTACTCTAACCTTAACCAGCAATGCACCCTTTATTGTCCTTCCCTAATGTGGCCATTAGGAAGATGTGCTCATTAGCCATTGATATAAATGAGCACATGATAATGTGAGGAGCTCTAGGGGGGACAAGTGGCTGACCATCTTCCATTGATTGATCTGGTATATAAGCAAACCCTAACGTCTTAAGGGGTAAGGTCATTACTGTGATCACTACTTTGCTAACTTTACCTTCGAATGGATTAGGTCGGAAACATCCCTTGACGTTGACTGCTTGTGAAAGGAATTTGATAGGAGCATAAGCATACGAGGTAACACTAATCGTGCTCCAAGTGAACAGGAAGCATCTTGAATCAACACCAATTGAATCCTCTTCCTACTCTTCCCCCACCCCCACTGCCCTCTCGAAAACTCCAAGGTGATCTTATGCCTTCGAAACTAGATCTAAGTCGAGACATTCCCATTGGTCAATGACATCAAAACATTAATATTTTTCTTATCCTTTATGATGGAAAAGGATAATCACAAGTTTTCTTCTTTTTTTATGAGAAAGAAATCATAATTTTTCTCTCATTATTTATGATGAGAAAACAATCTTAAACTTCATTCGTACTGTTTATGATCTGACCTTTAACACATAGGAAGAAAAGAATTTTTAATTTCTTTTGACTATTTATGCCTATACTTTTATATCTTAAATTATTAATTTAAATTTTAAAATAATTAAGTTAGATTTTTTTTTTCAATCTCGATCTTTGTACAAATAACACATAAGAAACTTAACGTTTTCATCTTAGCTAATCCTATTAAAACGTTAATAATATTTTTTTCAAACACCACTTAAACAAGTGGCTGGCCGACTTGCAAACCTCGTGAGAAATGACAAATAGCCTTTTCTCGACTTCTAGTGTTTAAGAAATGTCAAATGCCATGGAATGGCGCCTGAAGGGCTGCTATTCCAACCCACGACCGTGACTTCAATAATGCAACCCGAGGGATCATGGCCATTGCTTGAGATATTGACGGCTGCGATCCTCTGGCCCCCAGACCCCGTAGAAGACAAGTGTGGTCAACGCCAAACCTCCATTTCTAGTGTAATTTAGCCTCAAATATCTCCCTTTATATACTGCCCCTGCAGCGTTTGTTTTGTTCACCGACAGACCCACAAACCATCATCACAGATCTCACGAAAATTGGAGGTGCATTTTTTTTTTTTTTCACTCGGATCCGACGTCGGTTTCTTTCTCTATATTGTTCCTCTGTCACAACATACCTCACAAAGACCCCCCAACTCCGTCTTCGACCTCGCCCATATACTCCCACCACCACCACCACCATCTTGACCACCCGCGCCGGAGCCGTCGTTCACCATCCCCTGATCCGCCGCCGCCTCCTCCATCGTCCGCGCGATCCACAGCCGTCGACGCCGTCGGAACGTATAATTTTTATTGCCATGGCCGGATCCCTCCGTCTTCCTCTTTTCCCATTCCACTTCCTCCTCCTCCTCCTTGCTTTGATCTATCCTTCCAAGGCGGAGATCAAGACCCTAGAGATTTCGACCGACTCCCGCCAGAACATCCTCTTCGAGAAGTTCGGGTTCAACCACCGCGGCACCGTCTCGATTTCTCTCTCGGGCGTCTCCTTCTCTTCCTCATCCTCCGCGGCCGCCCCTGCAGTCGACGCGTCCCTCCTTGGATTCTTCCTCATCTCCGATGAGAGCCTCATCCAGGCCGCCTACGACTCGCAGCAGAACCCTAGCCCTGGCTCGTACCCCGACTGTGTCCTCATGAGCCCATACGTCCGCTTCCTCTTCAACTTCATAGATCTCTCCCCTCCGCCGCCCGCCGGCGCCTATAACTGTTCTTTCAATGTCACCCAGCCAGATGAGTACAGCCTCTACTTCGCAAATTGCGCCTCTGGTGCCGCCGCAGTCTCCATGTCGGTCCACACCGAGATGTACAACGCCCGCTCTGACGGCTCGCCCGACTACCTTTCCGTGGGCCAGTCCCCCGTGCCCTCGCTCTACACCTTTTTCGCGGTCGCCTATGCCGTCTTCCTCGGCGTGTGGATCTACCTCACCCTGTTTCAGAACCGGCTCTCCGCACACCGGATCCACCATCTGATGTCCGGGCTTCTGCTCACCAAGGCCCTCTACCTCGTCTTCGCTGCCGAAGACCAGCACTACATCCGGAAGACCGGCACCCCGCACGGGTGGGACGTCCCCTTCTACCTCTTCCAGTTCCTGAAAGGCGTTCTCCTGTTCACTGTTATCGTCCTCATTGGCACCGGGTGGTCCTTCCTCAAGCCCTTTCTCCAAGAGCGTGAGAAGAAGGTGCTGATGATCGTGATCCCGCTTCAGATAATAGCCAACATTGCTTCCGTCGTGATCGGCGAGACTGGGCCATTCATTAAGGACTGGGTCACATGGAATCAGGTGTTCCTCCTCATCGACATCATCTGCTGCTGCGCCGTCCTGTTCCCCATCATCTGGTCCATCAGATCTCTGCGGGAGACATCAAAGACCGATGGGAAGGCTGCGAGGAACCTCAAGAAGCTCACACTTTTCCGGCAGTTTTACATCATTGTGATTGGATATCTGTACTTCACGAGGATTGTTGTGTATGCATTGAAGACGATAGCATCGTACAAGTACCGCTGGGTCAGTGTGGCAGCTGAGGAGACTGTGAGCCTTTTGTTCTATATATTCATGTTCAATATGTTTCGGCCGGCAGAGAGGAACCAGTACTTTGTGCTCGATGAAGAAGAAGAAGAAGCTGCAGAATTGGCACTCCGTGAGGAGGAGTTTGAGCTTTGATGGACATTGAGAAGGAGGTAAACTTATGTGGGAACTTTCTGGTGCGATCTTCACAGTGATTTCATATTCTTGCTATAGGATTAAAAAAAAGGTTATAATGTATTGTACTCTATTTTGGTTTGATTGACACTTTGATAATCTCTGAACGCTGTCTTTTGCTTTGACTTGATCTGTCATGGAGCTAAAGTATAAAGCCTTCTATGTTTGAGGCTTTATAGTATGCATTGCATGGACAAATCAAGAACATTTAGATGGAATTTTAAATTTCTAATCGCATGCGTCGCCTTTTTTCTCATATGTTTATTTCTTTAAATAGAAATATTTAGAGGGACAATATAAAATAACTCTTGTTTTTTAAGATAGTCTATATTGTAGTGCTTGGCTAATTTACTTGACGAGGGCTATGGGATAGATTGATTAAGGTAAGTGAACTGTAAGAATGTAGAGTTTGTTGATGCATAGGGTAGGAGTTCTTATGACACATCTTAGTCTTTGGATACTTTAGATCGCTTTAAAAGATTCAGATTACTAATTTAGATCTCTTTTCTGTTGAATCTAAGGTGCAAGGATCCATCTTGGTCTTCTGACATGGGGCTTAGTTGCTCCCTCTCTTTTGAATATTATACACATGATTATGTTTTGATGCTTTAGAATAAAAGTGGTTGTTAAAGATTTGCTGAAGCCCACAATATCTCTTTCAATGGTTACTCTTTTCTAATGCATCATGGATAATCTGTTTGGTACTGATGGGGATTGTGGTGGAGGAGGATGGTAAAATCCTTACAGGAGAATTAATGGTTGAAAATTTGAGCTCAAACAATGATGTGACTAGAATAAGATTCTTGAAACTCTTCTGTGTACTTGCTTTTCCATTTATTAATGTCTTTCATACTGAAGTTCAATTGACCTTTTTTCTGTTGATTCATTGGCATAATGACTTGTTGATTTTGCAATCTTTTTTCTTTATTATCCTAAATATATATGTAGTGATCCTTATTGTCCACAGAGCTTGTATATATAACCAAACAAGAAAATTTTTGTTCTTTAGCCTTTGCTACAAGGGAACTTTTAAAATTCTTTACTAGAGGGAAATTTCCAAGCTAAAGGACCAAGATGAGCCAAACTTTTTGTTGAGCAAGTGATTGTCAAAAGAAAAAAAGAAGAAGAAATGAGATTGTGGAATGCAATTTATTTATTTATTTGTTGGTCTCTTCTAATGCATAGAAGTTTTGGTATGCTTTCCTTCTCTTTGTTGTGACTCTGTCGATAAATTTTCATTTTTTATTGTGAACAACTCTCTTCGAAGCTTAGTAGAATGTTCTCGGAGAAAAAAAATGCAAAGGTTATGAATAAACTAGTAGACACTGAGAGAAGAAGGCATAAAAGTCCATGAATTGTAAGTGCACTTAATAGTAATGTCATCCTTCTAATTTCATATTCTTCTTCTGTTTCAGTACTAAATGTTGCGGATCCAAGTAGAAGACATTAACAAAGCAGAGTAGGATAAGAATTACTGTTGGTCAACAAAGTTGTACTTCATTTAAATTTATCGAAGATAAGTCTGATGATCTTCGCACTATGCTAATCTATTGGTTCACTTTCAGATTCTAAGTATGCATTTTTTTTTTTGGCATTCTTAGGTGTGTTTTTTATTTTCTAATTTTTTGTTGATCAATTGATTTAAAAATTCTTAGAAGTTAGGCCTTCAATCTACCATCTAGCTTGGCACATATTGAGGGGAAAACCCTTTTTGCCTTAATCTTCTTATTTTCTCTCTAGAAATTTGGTACTTTATATTAGAGAGTTGTGTTGGACACAGATTCAAATATGAAACTTTTATGGTACTCTCTTGATGTAGTCTGTAGTCTTGTACTTTGTGTCGTTACCTATATCAATGGGGCAAAGTGTCACCGACTCTTAAATTATTTCCTTCTATTAAAGTCCACATTAACTCCTTGTGCTTAATGGATGTGCAGATACTTTATATTTCAGCGGATAAGGTAACCTATTCTGAACTTGGTGATTGGTCTTATTTTTGGTTTGTTTTAACTCTGCAGTCTTTTCGTGTCATGATAAAATAATCTTTACGATTAGTCGCATGCTGTTGTATCCAGAAACATTTAGGGTGTCACACCGGTTGCCTGCAATATCATCCACCGGTTTCATAGGATTTCTGTTGGTTTAAATTTTGACAGCTTGCCTACCCACTTCTTTCATTGGCAAGTAAAGTATAAAGCCTCTGCATCAAAGTAGTTGTATGTCACTCAAATATCTCAGAATGTATTTGTTGCTATAATTCTTTTCTTTGTTGATCCTATGATCCACATTTCTTTGTGTGGTTTGTTCTTTTAATAGTAGTTTGACCTATCCTAGCATCGATTACTTTCATTTGCGTTTGAATCCTTTTTAGATGTATGATGTATAACTCTCATCTGGTTCTCAAACTTGTCTTCATCGATGCCTTGGCAGCACAGTCTATAAATGTTGTTCTTTTAGATACTCGGACAGGGGGAAGAGAGATTGCCAACCGAAGTTGAAATATCTTTACACGTGGTGTTTTTGTGGCTATTTTCTGGTTCTGTGACTTAATGTTCTGGCAGATGCAATGGTGCCGAGGCGTACCTTGCCTTGGGTCAATAGCCAAGCTTTTAGTAATGTGTTGTTGACTCAGCCTTAAATTTTGGTCTTAATAGCCATTCGAAGTCATCAAGTCGGGGATTGAACAGCCCAGGTATCGTTAGCATCAGATGTCTCTCTTTTTGCTTTTAAATACGCGTTATATTTCTCTTTGTTCCTTGTATATTTTTGTATCAGTCTGTCTATTCCCGTAACGCCAATTTTTAGTTCGTAAGGCTGTGTGCTTACGAATTAAAAATTAATACATTGGCATCGACCGTAGATATACATTTGTAATTGTCAATGTATTAATTTTTAATTCGTAAGGCTGTGTGCACACACGGAAACACGCCTGTAGCTAAAAGGCTTTGCGACTGCTCCAGGTGATACGCTCTTATGAACCGCGACATGCAACGTCCATCCGGATGTGCATTTATTTCGATCGACAAGTTGATAGATGAGTGGGCGTGCAACGAAATGTGCTCTGATCCATCCCATCGAAAACAATGGCCTCGAGTTCACGTACCTCCTGCTCCCACTGCCGGGTGGTCAACCTTTTGCGCACGTCATCCTTTGATCCTGGTTCAGCGGGCCCCACGCCACCGAGCCATGCTCCTCCCAGAAACCGGATAAAACCCGGTCCTCGGACGCCCCGACATGCACCCCCCCGAAGCCATGTTTCGTTCCTCCTCCTCTGCCTCCTTCGTGGACCCCGAACTTTTGCCTCAGAGCTGCTGCCCCACCGCGACGCATGCCAGCGACGCCGCCACCACCCGTGGCAACTTCGACGGGAATTCCCCCACCTTCCCTCCTCTCCTCTCCCCATCTCCTCCCTACTCCTCCTCCGCCCCTTCTAATTACTGTCTCTCCAGAAGCAGCAGCTCTCACTCGCTTCCTCTCCACCACCACCACGGCTTCGTCCACTTCCACCAGCTGCCCTTCTCCTCTTCTCTCCAGAGTCACTGCCAGCAGCAGCAGCAGCCACCTTCGACGCTGCTCACCTCGCCGTCCCCGCCCTCCTCCTCACGCAACTTCGTCGACTTGGATGCACGTCCAGTGAGGCACGTCTCGAGCACCGGGAACATCCAGGTGAGCGAACGCTCCGCCTTTTCTTTTTGCAAAATCGCACTTTTAATGTGCGTTACTCGAACAAAACACGGACTTTGATGCTCCCCCGCGAGTTTGATCGAAACAGGGGATGGGCGGTGTCCTGGCTTCTGGGGAGAAGTACAACCAGGAAGGACGCGAAGTTGTCGGGAGAGTGGGGCGGTACAGCGCCCAGGAGAGGAAGGAGAGGATCGAAAGGTACCGGAGCAAGCGAAACCAGAGGAATTTCCACAAGAAGATCACCGTGAGCACCGCTCCGTTCCGTTCCATTTCTTCGTTATATATTATTTTTCGCGTTACTCGATTCCAACGACGTACTTTGTGAGGAAAATGGAATTTTTGACACTCACTTGTTTGCTTGCAGTACGCATGCAGGAAGACGCTGGCCGACAGCCGGCCGCGAGTCAAGGGTAGGTTCGCGAGGAACGGCGATCCGGAAGCGGAGGCCTCACAGAGCAGCTATGTGGGCAATGACAGTTGCGAGCAGGCCCAGGGCTGCAGCGGAGTGGGCAATGACAGTGATTGGTCGAGGGAGATGCAGGCGGAGCTGGCGGCGGACGAGGGGGCCAAGTTCTTCAACGACGAGGAACTGTGGGCCGTCTTTTCGGTGAATCTTCTCGAGTGAGGGACAGAGAAAGACAGAAATAGAACACAATTGATGGTGGGGTTGATCGCTCCGTAGTGGGAGCTGCAGTACAAGTAATACACGATGTAGTTGTGTGTTGCCTCCGGGTGCGGTGGCAGCTCACGGTTTGAATCACGGTGTCGTTGCTGACCTTCCTTGCTCTCCTTCTCGGTTGCTTCCTCCACCAGTTCATGGCCTTCCCAACTAAGTGGACGTTATTTTAATGGACTTCTTTCCGTCGCAATGGGTTTTGTTTCATTTAATATTCACAACCAAAAGACGAAGAAGAAGAGCGCACGCAACACAGGATCTGCTCCGAAAAGGTCTGCTTTGCTTCATTGATGATAACCCCTCTCTCTCTCTCTCTCTCTCTCTCTCTCTCTCTCTCTCTCTCTCTCTCTCTCTCTCTCTCTGTGTGTGTGGGGGGAGAAACCCTCGCATTGTAGATCGTATTAACAACGAACCGAAACATGCATACTTCATTCCTGCTTTGCTTTGATCATCTGTGCGTGCCTATGAAGTTTCAGAAAATACAAAATGATACATTTGTAAGAATATCGAATGAGAGGTGAAGTATTTGCCAATCTAAGTTTTATATAAATAAAAAACCAAATAACTTAAATTAAATTGGCAACAAAATATATTTGCAAGAAAAATTGATAGAGGATATATCAAACTATTAATAATGTCCAGAGCTAACGGGGAACCTTTTTTTTTAAAAAAATTTAAATAGAAAGTCACTTAAAATTCAGTAATAGCTTATCGCATCATCTCATTATAATTTTATTCTCATGTGAGTGGATACTTGGCATCTTCCTCCAGCCACCTTGGACACCACATTATCAACTGCATGTTCCAATTAATTAAGTAAAAATTTATGATAAAAATCCCACGATAAAGTTTATGTTAGATCCAAATAAAAATCATCCAGGAACAATGTGTACAAAATAAAATTTTAAGAAAAAAAGGTGGAAGGACACATTGACCAGAGACTGAATAATTATAGGCTGCCTAATAAAATAATAATAACTATGGGAAGTGAGTCTATATCATGCCGGTGACTATCGGAAATGATGTAAGCTGAAATGTTAGCCGAGGTGAAGACGAGCAAAGAAAGGAGCGGAGAGAGATTTTTACCATCTTCTACATCTACAACCATAACAAAAATATTAAGATAAAGAAATTGTTGACTACATCGATAGCATCTTAAGGAGGAGCTCGTTGTATGTTCATCTTCATTGATCAGTTAGCGTATAATATTTTGTTAAACACAAGAATAATGATGCTTTTAATAAATTTTAAATACAAAAAAATGATGGAGAAACAAACTGAAAAATATGTTTGGGCATTCGGTATCAACAATAACATAGAATTTTACAATAACGAATTTAATAGTTATTGTGCCAAGGAATGAATCATTTGCCACCATACAATGCTTCACACTCCACAACAGATCTCAAACGTTAAACTTTCAAAGTCATTTTGGGCCAAGGTAGCATTGAGTTTAAGACACTAGATGATAAGTGGAGTGGATCCCCTACCTCTTGTTTGCATTTAAGATTTTTTGATTATAAAATAAATGTAAGGGTAAACGATGGTAAAGTAGAACCTAGGTCAAAATAATGTATTTTTTTTCATTATCCATCAAGGGTAAAAGATTTAAAGTCGGATGCGTAAGGACTAATAAAGTGAAAATATATAAGGATATTGTTTTTTATGAATAGGTGCTACTATGAAAGGACAAGTAGGAGGTTGTACAAGATATAGATTCTACTGAACAAGGAGCTTTGATTCTAAAACCATCCTCTGCACTTGAAGAACTTATCATCACCCATACATCTTTGGAAGAATCACAAGTGATCGAGGAGGAGCACCCCTATAGCGTTGCTCTCGACCAACCACGCCATAAACCACATCCAAATCCAAAGTACACAAACGTTATCATCGACGCACTCGCTGTTGCTAAGGAATTGTAGAGTATAGAAGAGCTAATTTGTTGATAGTTTAGACTTAAAAGAAGTGGCATTAAGCAATGATAAAAGAGTTTTAATCATTATTGAAAAATTATACTTGGGAATTAGTGAATCCTTCACCCAACAAGAAGCTTATTAGGTGCAAATGAATCTTTAAGATCAAGGAAAGAGGCAACTATAATTGTAACACTCCTAATTAGTTCAATAATCCCATATTGAAAGTGGGTGAAACTAAGATTGACTTATATGGGTCTGATGAGTATATCATTAATAGCTTCAGCATAAGTATTTTAACAAATGGTTGATAGGCCAAAATAAAATTGATAGACTAGTTAGCCCATCAGGTCAGATCGTGACTTTTAGTATAGAACTCATCTGGAGCCGCCTAGTTCAAGCCATTTAAGTGAGAGAGATTGTAACACTCCTAGCTAGTCCGATAGTCCCACATCGAGATTGGTTTATATAGGTCTGATGAATATATTATTAAGAATTTTAATTTAAGTATTTTGACAAGTGATTGGTAAGCTAAAATGAAATTAATAAAATAGTTAATCCATCAGGCTGGGTCGTGATTATAATACTCTCTTGGTGACTAAGAGATATAACTAGATGACATGTATCGATTATAAAGATATTTTTTCTCAATTATTAAACATACTTCTATTTGAGTCTTACTAGTTTTGGTATCATTGTTCAATTAGAGTAGCTGAATATAAAGACATTACTTCACATAGACCTAGATAGAGCAACCATAAGAGTTAGAGGAGAAAGGGGAGGAGAAGGCCTCAAATAGTCTTTGAGGAAATTGTTTAAATGATTAGATCAATTTATGCTTAATTCTAGATACAATAGATCACTTTATGATAATTTCATATACTTGAAAAGGATAAATAATTTCATAATATATTTATTATTGTACATTGATGATATAATTTCATAATATATTTATTATTGTACATTGATGATATGCTTGTTGCGGTAAGAGACAAGTCTGAAATAATCAAGATTAAGAAACTACTTAAGGGAGAATTAAAATGAAGAATATAAGGTAGCGAAAAAATTCTTGATATAGAGATTCATCATGATAGATATACTATAAGTTATACTTTATCTCAAGAGATGTACATAAAAAAAAAGTGATGGAATAATTCGGCTTACATTCTTCAAAGATCATTTACATTCCATTAGCTGTATACTTTTGATTATTAGAGTCTTCGTGTCCTCGAGACCAAAAAAAAAAAAAAAAAAAGATTCCTTATGATTTTAGAGAAATTAATGTCTTGCTTGTAAGTTTATGAGATTTTGATTGTGTTAGAGATCTTGACAAAAGGAGATGCATTGTGAGTTGAAAAGATGGGCTCTAATATTTAGTTGCGCTGTCAACCGCTAAGGTAAAATACACGACGATAACTAAAGTAAGGAAAGGAGCAATTTGGTTAAAAATTTTGATTAAAAAAATTATAAATAAGAAAGAAAATACCATCATGCACAGCAATAGTTAGAGCATGATTTTTTTTTAAAATCCAAGGATCAGATTTACCATGATAGAATCAAACATATCAACATTATATTCATAAAATAATCATTAAAAAAGAAAGTCCTACTTCCGAAAATTGATACAACTCACGACGTAGCGCACATACCAACACACGAAGTCGCTTCCTTTGATTAAAGTCAAACTCGGCTCAAATTTGATGAACTTATATCACGCTTCAATTAAATACGCTATGGGATATTTTTGGGAGAAGAGAATATAAAGTGTCAAAGTTGAACCGATATCATTTTTGGTTTTTGGGACAAAAGTGGGGAATTTATGGAACCTGACTCAGATTTAGGCTCGAGTCGGGTCAACTAGGGATGTTGATCGAGTCAATTTCTCCCCGGCAACCACTGCGGTTCCTCACTGCAACGTTTGCTGCTTGTGCTCGCGTCGCCGTCCTCACGCGAGGGTTTCGTACCGTGTGCCTCATCACGCGGCCTGCCACGGCGGCGCTTGCCGTAGCCGCTCATGTGCAGCCGCCCGCCACCCTCCGCCCTCGCCACTCGTCGCCGGATTGTGGGCTCGCACCGCTCGCCGTACCCGTCTGTCGCAGCCCGCGATCACACCGCTCACTGCTGTCCTCGTGGGTGCGCCCACCGCAGTTGTGGCCCTCGTCGTCCCGCGTGCTACTCGCCGCAGCCGCTCACGTGTAGCCGAACCTCTCCGCTCGTGGGCAACGAGCCCGCCACCTTCCCGCGCTCCTATAAATGGAGCTTTGGGGGGACGGCAGAAGGTGATGGGAGAAGAAGGGAGGAGAAAGCGGTGAAGCGAGGAAGCCGTGAAAGAGAACTCACACTGCTCCAGCCTAAATCCGACCAATAACGGCTTCCTCCTCGTCTCCGACGTCCGGTCGTCGTTCTCCGTCGTCGGTCGGCCAGTGTGCTCGTGGCAGCCGCCGTAGAGAAGAGGAGGAAGCGGAAGTTGACTGGTCAACCCTGATCAATAGGTCAACTTTGTTCGATAGTGGTGATTCTGTAATTTCATGTTTTATTATTTTTAGGTAAATTTATAGATTCTTGCTGGGGAAGTCGGCGTCACGATCATACCGTGACTCCCTTGTCGCCGTATGATTCAAATTTTTTACTGAGATTTTTTTTATCATCCGGCTTTTTGACGACTCGATCTTATATCATTCCACGGGCATGGCAGGCGTGGCAAATATATAACGGCAACGGCTGGGTGGGATTGATCCGAAGGGCGACGACTGTAGTTGCTCTGGCGCAAACAAACCATGGCGGCCCAGGATTTCGTCTCAACCATCGAGCACAAGGCGTACGCCCGCATCGGACTCCTGGGGAACCCTAGCGATGTCTACTACGGTCGCACTATCTCCCTCTCGATCGGCAATTTCTGCGCGACCGTCCGCCTCGAGCCGTCCGCCGACCTCGTCATCCGCCCGCACCTCACTCATGATCTCGTTTCCTTTTCCTCGATCCACCATCTTGTACTCTTTCTCTTCCTCATCTCGTGTTTTCGGTTTTATAATAGATCTATAGATTGCGTTAGACTTATATTCGCGTCCTCTTGTTTGTTTGCCAATCATTAAGATCCTCGTTCTTCAACCATGCGGTGAGTATGGTGCTCCCCGGTCTTGTGAATCTTTTTCACCAATAACCAAATTTGTCCACGAAAACGGAAAATGGAAGTATGAGATCATTACCGAACTTTTTTTTTTTTTTCATTCGCAGAAACATAAAGTATAGATAAATTCAATGAACTTTTTTTTGACTGTTGTGGCATCTGACTTCTATGACCTTTACATGTTATGTTTCATAGCACGTGCAAGGTCTCTCGAGGATTGGGTTGCTCGGAGCCTCTGTGATGATGTTGGAAGTTGTAGAGGATGCTTCGGGTGCTTTTTTTTTTCTTGTGTTTCTTGGAATCGATTGCCACAAGAATCTTACCGGGGCCTTTTCATGCACATACAAGATCTTTTTTTCTTTCTATAATTAAATCTTGGTTTATGTCAATTTCCAGAGACCAGCTTTTTCTATGCTACGTATAAAGATTTGGATAATGGGCATGATGGGGATCGTTACCATCAATCAAGTTTCTTAATTCTTGGTTTACGCCACTGCTAATTGAATTTTTCAAAGGACAATTTTTTGTTGAAATAAACTGCATTTTTTCTCAAGTTTATCAAGCAAGAACTCTCCTTTTGCATCATATCATTGTGCAGATATTGTTTCTAATTTTCACCTGGATACAGACTAGTGATGGTATGTTCATTGCAGGTATGTCGTTTACAAAGTGAAGGTTACTATGGAGGGATGAGATTGCTGATGGCTATCTGTAGGGTTTTCTACAACTATTGTTCTGACAATAAAATTGAGCTAAAAGGAGGAAACTTCACTCTGTCTTACGAAACAAACATCCCTCGTCAGGTGAAGTTTTGGAGCCAATTTACATTTTGTAGGCCATTCATACATACAGAATTGCTTAGTTTATATGGCTTTGTGTGTTGGTAATCTATCGAACTTTTCAAGGAATTGGAGCATCTAACACTTTTTCTTCTCACACTTGAATGTGGAATTTTTAATATACATGTTGATCATCTCGTATCCTGCATCATCCCAGTTATCGGAAAAACTCTCCATCAGTAGAACAATCAATGTGATGGGGTGTATACTTAATTCTTAAGGACTAACCAGTGCAACACTTATGTACAAGGATCGTTGTTTCGGGTGCTGGACTCGTTTTGGAGATCTGTTGGACTGGTATGTACTGGTGCACCGACATATGGTATGCCAGTACATACCAGTGTTTTGGAGTGGAATAAAAAAAGGGGGAAAAGGAAGGGGCGATGGGGGAAGAAGGAAGAAAGAAGAAGAGGAAGCAGTGGAGGAGGAAGAAGAAGAAAAGATGGACAAGGAGAAAGAAGGAAAAAGAGGAAGAGGAGAAGAGGTGGGAGCGTACTTGGGAAGAAGAAGGGATGCGGCGGCAATGTCGAGTTGGCAGCGGTGAAGCAGTCACGAAACAGCAGCAGCAGCAGCGAAGAACGTGAGAAGAGGGCTTACATTTGCAATCCCTAATTTCTATTTTAAGTTATTTTCTTATTTTAATGTCAAGTTGGACAGGCCCCGTTGCTTTTTTTATTTTTTAATTACTTTTACTGAACTAGATCGGGCTGCCCAAAACAGGGGTGATCGATGTACCGGCCCATGCCTGTACCAGTACATGCCACCCATTTTGTACCGTTTTGGGTTGTACAACAATCATTGCTTAGGTATACATACAACACATCATATTCCTCCAATTTAGGTATTCTGAATTTATGGAAAATCTCATTAAACCATCTTATATCTAACTGGTAGACTATATTACACTTTCTAGATCTCAATTATTATGAAGTATGGATTCAATGGAATTTATTTGGTTTCAACTTCTAAGATCATGTTTACATCTTTTGTTGGTTGCTGATCCAAAGAAATTTTCACTATATTCACGCCCTTACTTTTCATTTTCCATCTCTGAGCATCTTCATAAAAAAAATTAAACTTTTCATTAAAACATCATATTGGTTTTCAATTTGAGTTGGTATTTGATATTCTTGTATGTAAAATAATTATCCATTCTTGTGAACGAAAGGGTCCTCATTATGAAAGATATTAGAAGTTATAATAACCTGGGTGACTTTTATTATAAGATCTTTTGGAAGTGCAAAAGAATCTGAAATTCAGTTTTTGAGCTTATTTGCAACCTAAGCTTTATGCCCAAAATGGAATGGATGTAGGAATGCATTTTGTATATTTCATTTACATCTAAGATCCATTTTAGGAATTCTTTGTTTAGTTCAAATTCTTAATTATATTAGACAGATATATAAGATTCTTATGGATAATAAGAGAGACACCAGTTATGCACCAAGTTTTTAGAACCCCTGTTTGCGAAAAACAAGACATACATATGTTGGATTTTTAAAGATTTATGTCTATGTATATGTGTATATATAAACTTAAAATTGGATGTGATTATTATCTATTCTATACAGCTTAAGTAATCCCTGCCCTTTTAATCACTGCTTCTATTTTAACAATTAGTCTATTTTTGGTATCAATTTTTTTTCTAGTTCTGAATTTAGAAAGTTTTGGTGTATAGTTTTACACATGGTTCGTCTTACCGGTCCATATCGGTGTACCGATTAACTGTTGGTATGGTACATATCGAGTTATACCGAGTCATACCGAGTGTACCGACACAGTACATGGAGATGTATTGATGTATCACCCATACTGGTCCCTTGTCGGACCAGTACATACCGCCATACCGAGTGGTACGCTATGATATGGCAAACCTTGATTTTACATTATATATTTGATAATGCTATCAACGTCTACTTTCAGGCATTATAAGCTCATAATTATTAAACTCCTGGTTCATAAGCAACCTACAAGGTTTGGCATTGTTCCTATCAATGATCAAAATTCTAGTCATACTAATATATGGTCCGGCTCGTTTTTACTGGTCCAACCTCTAGGCAGTAAGCTGCATTACTGCCTACAATGGTACTAGGTTTTATTGATTTGACTGGTTTTATCATTGGGTGGTTAGTGGAATCAGCTATACTGCCTGGTTTGTTATATTCCTGCTGAATAAGCGGTTTTGGTTCAAAAACATAATTTACCTCTTGATTTCAGCAAAACCGCCAAGAAATCAGGTGATTTTCTGACCTCTTGTATGGTTCATCTTTGAAATAGCTAAACCCAATCACTTAATATCAAAAAGCAAGCATGATAGCAAGTTGCAGCCTGCCCGATATCTACAATTGTTGTGTTCATTGATCATTGAGCAACATGATGTTTTGAAAGGAAGACAAAAAGAAGATAAGAAAATGAGAAAGAGAAGGATCAAGAAAAAGTAGCTGATAGCAATCTGTAGTATGTTACATCATTTCTTCTTCATTTAAATTATATTGTTTTTTGACCAACCAGTAGAGGATGGTGTACTGGTTGGTACCACATGACCATGGTCTTGGCTTTTATCACCTAATAAATTCATTTTTTATGCAACAAAATAAACTTAGAATGAACCAAGATTAAAAATTAGGATTACGTGAGTGCAAGACTACCTTGTAAACTAGTTCCAGATGGCTATGGCCTAACAATTATCTGATAGTTTCCACCAGATTCATTTCCTGACATGTGTTATGTTTGATTCATGTTTGCAACCTAGGTAGTTTAATACATGATTTAGATGACTAGCTTGGTAGAAATTGGTATTATAAATTATAATATTCACCTATTGGCTTAGGTGAAGATCAATGTTATGTTTGCCACTCTTCACAAAAGTTGAACCAATGTCTTTAGCACCAGACCCTATTTTTCTCCTATAACTTCATCGTGGCTTGAATGAATTGTTGGAAGTCTGAAAAGGTAAACTTTGAACAACTATTAAAAATTAGTAAGGAATTTGCACAAACTAGATGAGTAAACATGTCCTACTCAATTAAGATTCAATGTTAAAGGGCAAAAAACCTCATGCTATGACTTGGGAAAACTTTAAAACCACCATGACTTTTGAAAGTTCAAAACCTTGTAGGAAGAATTGCCAGTTCTTTCTGGGAGCTTCTTGTTCTCAAGTCACTTATCTGATAGAGGATGTGCGATTTAATTTCTTATGATCACTATTTGGAATTTATGGTAATAAGGATCATACTCTGTAGTCTGGATCTTAAAATTATAGTCTGGATCACAGTGCAAACTGATCCATCCTACATATAATGTGCTCTATACTCTTATCGGAAGATAGACCTTGGTGAAAGAATTTGAACTAAGAATTCTTTTGAAGATTGTTTCAGTATCGCTGCATAGAATATGGAAAGGGGTGATTTTATTCACTTGAAGACATTATGCAAATAGAAAAATGTCTGACTTGCAACTTTAGTTGGATATATTATTAGTAAGCCTTCTAGCACTATTATCTTTCTAGTAGTAACAGAATTAATGATCATCAGCTGACAAAAAAAATTTAAATGTCAACTTGATTTTATGCTTTGATGTTTTTTCGGACTGGGTTCTAATCTTAAGTTTTGTTTTCTTTTCAGACTGGGCTTTCTGGTTCAAGTGCAATTATTTGTGCTGCCCTTAACTGCCTCCTTGACTTTTTCAAAGTTAGACATCTTGTAAAAGTTGACATCAGACCTGAGTTGATTCTTAGTGCAGAAAAGGAACTTGGAATAGTTGCTGGTCTTCAAGATCGGGTTGCGCAGGTCTATGGAGGCCTTGTCTACATGGTATAGTAAATTTATGAACTTTTGTTGGATAAAAACTGTTTAAAAATTTAATGTATGTAAAAAATGGTTGACTATTATCATGTACACATATTGTGACACCAATTTCTCTATACTTTTTGCCTATCTGGCCTAACATGTGCACATTTTTGGATCTCTGCTTGTCTTTGCATATTCGATTGACAAATGAACTTTATTCTCACAATTAAATTGGCAGGACTTCAACAAGGAACATATGGATAAACTGGGACATGGTTTGTACGTTCCCATGGATATTGGTCTTCTTCCTCCTCTCCATCTAATATATGCTGAGAATCCAAGTGACTCTGGGAAGGTTTGTTCAGTATAATATGTTTTGGATCCCACACTAAGCTAATTGTACTTTATCTTGATATCTGCTGCATCTTGATATCTGCTGCTAGTAGATCTTAAGTGAGTGGAGCAGCTCTCTGTTAGATGAGATCTTTACAAAAATAAAAATAAAAAATGCATAATTAATTTCAGTTTTTGACATATTACCTTATCCATTATATGCATATACTGAAGGAGCCATCATATTTTGCAATTTTGCATCTCTATCAAAATAAGATGATATAGATGTATAGTGGAATTTTTTGTTTAGTGTGTTACAATATTTAGATCCATGATTAATGAACAGCAAATTATTGGCCCAAGTAGAACAAATAAAATTCATAATTTTGTTCTGTGTCACCATCTTTACCTTGTCTGTCTTTCTTTTTTCATATAACTAAAATGTCCTCAAATAATTTCAACTCAGAAGTGGACTTGTCGACTTTGCCTTGTCAAAAAGTTGAACACATGGCAGAAGAAACGTCACACTCAAAGTAAACCACTTTAGGTGAGAGAACTCTCCAAATGAGAAGCCATGAAAGTTTAAAAATGAAAGAATGTTGTCTACAGTGAATAATTGTTCCTTTTATAGCATGATGTGGTATTTTGGTGGTACAACTGGAATGCTAAATGTTGCTGAATTTACACTTGCATTATAACAAGATTAGTGAATATGCTAGTTATACACTGCTGAATTTCACTTCCAAATCTCTATTATACCAATCAATACTTTGGTTTTTATCAGTTCAACGGTTTGTTATTATGCAGATCAGATAATTTTGTCCAGTCTGATCCAAAACCTAGCTAATTATCTCGTAAGCTCATCACATCAGATTTACCAAGTAGTACCTTGATTGGTACCCCACTATATAGAGCAATAAGCCTATTACCCACTACTGCTACCTCCATACCCCTTTCATTCTTTTTCTTCTCTTTCTTTTTTTTTTACTCTTCTTCAGCCACTACATTTCTCCTTCTCCTTCGATGTTGGGCCACCATCTTCTTCGCTTTGCTGCTTCTTCTCCTTCAGTACTCATTCCTTCACTATGTCGCTTTCTCTCCCCTGGTTCATATTATTGCTCCACCTCTGGTACATATTTGCATTGCCATGTCACCATTTCTTTTGCCGCATGGCGCTACTCCTGCCTCCTTTTCCTCCTCTTCTTACTTTTCTCTCTCCCTCCCTCTGCTAATCCAATTAGTTTCAACCAGTACCGACACTTTGTAAACTATACAGTACTGGTACCAAATCAGTCCAGCCAAATGTCATAAGAAGTTTAGTTTGGTGGAATGACTTGCTTGATCATAATGTCCGTCAGTTTGATTTTCTGGTACCAAAATTTTGTTGGTTGCATTTTTTTTTTCTATTATTGTCTAGTCTTGGATCTTCAGCGTGTTTTTTGCTATATTATTCTTACATTCACTGTCTTTTCTGCTTCTTTTAGGTAATATTATTTTAAAACTGTAATATTACAATCTCCTCATCTGAGCGTTATATGAAGTGGCGTTCAAGAGCTTTCAAGTTGCAGCTGCCATATCATGTTAAATAAGCTAACAACTAGCAATTTAATTGTTTATTTGTTGCAACTTAATTATGGAACTGTAATTATAATTGGTGATATAGGTGCATAGCACTGTTCGCCAAAAGTGGCTAGATGGTGATAAGTTCATAAGATTGTCAATGGAAGAAGTAGGAGAGCTAGCCCTAGAGGGTCGTGAAGTTTTACTCCAAAAGAATTTCAAAGAACTTGCAATGTTGATGAATCGCAACTTTGATCTTCGAAGGTATGTGACTATGATAAGAACTTTATTATTGGTTTGTTTGCTTAATGGATCTATATTGTCTTGCAAATCATTCCTCTAAATTTTTTGACTGGCAACTAGGTACTGGAGTGCATATTGTATGACTAAGAATGTAAGGGGCAAAATTTCCTCAAAATGAACAAAATTGTAAGAAACAATGAATGGTAAAAATGATCAATTAGCCCTAAACTAAATAGAAACAACTGAAAGTTCTCATTCAAGTCAAATTTACTACATAAGGTAGCAACCAATATATATTTTCTAGGATTAAGGCTCCTAACGTTGCTACTTTAATATATGGGGAAGTAGAATCATCCACACAACATGTATCATAGAACTAAGCTACTAACCCGATACAAGGATTATAACACATGGACGGTTGTCAACATTTCATCTTCATCTGGTCGGCACCTAGTCACCTTCATGCAGCTAACATGTCTCTACCATCTGGCCTACATCCCGACCCAATTCAACCAACTAGTCATATAAGGCCAAAAGACACCTTTGCATTATCGAGGTTCGACTCAACTCCACACAGTTGGCCACACAACGTCTACGGAAAGCTGACTCAGTAAGTCGTTACCCCGCATTCCTCAGGTTTGACGAATTACTTCATGATCCCATTCATGACTGGATGATGCACAGACCCGTTCTTGGCATTAACCATGATCTCAGACTCAACAATTGTATACCACACTATAAAAAAGCCGGCCCTCAAGTGTGTCATCGGTCATTTGAGAGATTATGATACAAATTATGCCTTATTGATTCGGTATTTAATTGAATCCAAACTACCTTAAGCATCGGAGGTTTTTTGTTGGACGCATCCCCCACTATAGTTTTGCAAGTTTCTGCCCGAACATTCTCATCCAAAACCATCGCAACAAGACAGTCTCGGAAGTGGACGTCAGTTGGCATCAAACCTCTATCCACATCGGACAATCAAAATCTGACTTAACTTAAACTAATTTAATTACATAAATTAGAAAAAATGAACAAGGATGCCTTTAGGGCTGACCATGTTATAGATATGTTATTAACACCTCCAGTACTACTAAAACATTCTTTTGTTTGTTTGTTATAATAATTATGAGAATGAATCCAAACTTTCCCCGGTTAAATAACTGGTCATTTCATCATCATTTGGAAGATCAGTCGTCGTGTCACTCATCATTATTAGTGTTATACCTCTTAGGTACTACGTAGAATAATCTATCAATTTGTGTGAAGAAAATTAAATAGAAAAGCCATTTAAGCTAATGATATTTTTGTTAAACACCGTTCCAGGTTTTCTTTCAGTCTTAGTTGAACTTAACTCCTTAACGGAGCTCTGGGGTTGGATACCCTAATAAGTGGGAGGGTGGCTGCTTCAGCATTGTCAACCTTAATCAAACGCATAGACTGTGGCTACGTTGTGCCTAAATGGCAATTGTCAACCCTCCTGTCTTTGGCCTTTTGTGCCCTGGAAGGATTTCAAGGTTGATCGTACTTTTGTTTCTTTACAAATTGTACATTGGTTGCTGGATCTCTTCCACTAACATACCTAAGATCTGCCAGACTTATCCTACATTTTGGGGAATTCTCATTTTGAGTCCTCATATATTTCCTTCCAATCTTCATCAATTTTTCAAACATGCATCTCAAAGCCTTGAAATAGCCTTCTTTGGCATTACACTTGGCTATGCACTCCATAACAGGTCTCGCTCACTTCAGATCGCATATGGTTCCAAATTATTGTATGTCAATTTTGTGGTTGTAAGCTTGAGACAAGCTGGGAAGGTTTTTTTTTCATGGTTTGAGTTGGCTGCTCCAATTGGACCTTCACTAGGCCATCATTCTTCTCACCGTTAATGAGCATGACTTTAATGTTTCAGAGTTTCTTTGTAAACCACTCCTAACTTGGGACAAAATCAATACAATGGCATCAATGCAGCAGAGGGTGAGAGATGGTCCTCACATGAACTAATGAAAATGTTGATACATCTTGTAGCGTACTCAATTACCACAAATACATTAAACCTGTTTAAGTAATGGGCATTTTTAAAATTGATTTTTTCTTGAAAGTTTTTAATTTTGTTGCATATTTCCGTACTGTTATACTTTGCAGTGACTCACCTTTACTGTTCCAGAGGGGAATATAATAGAGAAAATTAGAAATATATGTAATGTAGATCCACATTAGTTAGGATTGGACAATCTCAATGTTCTTTGTTTATGAAAGATGGTTGTTATGGGTTGTACATCTTTTCGTTCGGTGCTGCTAATGGAATACGACCTTGCCTTTTTATCTTTGTGATCTGACCCAGGCAAATGTTCGGAGACGATGTTCTAGGTGCTCTCAACATCAAGATGGTTGAGGTAGCTCGGAGCGTCGGGGCTGCATGTAAATTTACAGGCAGTGGAGGAGCCGTGGTGGCTTTCTGTCCTGAAGGACCTGCTCAAATCAAAAATCTGGAGGAGGCTTGCGCGAAGGCTGGGCTTGAGATGCAACAGGTTGTAGTTGTACCTTCTGTTCTTCAAGAGGAAGACTTGAAAACTTGGTCCCGGTGATTGGACCCCGGAAACTGCAGTCTTTTCAAGTCGTGTTATGAAGAGATAAATATGAAGTAGGATACAACCGTGAAGAGATGGGATGTGTGTTGTTTCGTTTTCGTTTCATAATCGATGCCCACCAGAGGAGAAAAGCTATTCGCGAGCTGTGTTCGGTCAGGTTGCATGTCAACAGGTGACTTCAGTCCTCGATTTATTTTCCTCGGCCAAGTGTCAATTGCCTATTGATCTCTCTGCATCATTGCAAACGAATCTGACATCATGATTGCCCACGATGAAATCCGAGCGCCTAACCTGGTTAACTACATACTGAGCAAAGGCAGGATTGGTCTGAAAGACCCATTTATTTCCACATTTGTGGTGCCAAGCGCAAAGCTTCCCGTCCTCCATTTCAGCATTTAATGCGTTCATCAGACACCCCCAAAGGGAGAAGAAACTTCCACCACCCAACAACTCTCCCCCCACCCCTTACCATCCCCCATTGGAAGGGTGGGCGAAGGGTTATGGGCATGGCAAGGGCGGAAGCCTTCCTCGCTTTCCCCGGTCGCAACGGCGCCGTCACCTTACACAGAGAACGGCTCAAACTTTCGATGTTGCTCAAGGATACGAGTGCGCGCTTTCGATTTCTCTGGGCATGAACCATACACAGAGGTAGACCAGTGTTCTTTATTACTTTCTGAAAGAGAGAAACTCATGCACGGCCAGTCTTGTGGGACTGACTCCTTTTAGACGATCAGACTCGCTCAGACGATAACGGCTACAGGATTCACCTCGCCGTGTTGCTTCAGGAGCTCCGACAACCGCAGTGCCAGGCTCCTTTTCGCTGCAGGGGAGACGCCATGCTCACCGATGATGGACTCCAAAATCGCCTGGCTGAGAGGTCGGTTCTGGATCACGGCGCTCCCTGCCGCCGGCATCGACCCGTCCTTGGAGAATGCGATCTGCAGCATGATCGTAAGAAGAGAATGAGGTGGCGGACATACGAAGGGAATGAGAGAGATGCGGGCAGAAGTAGCTGAACGAGAGAGAGACTGTACAAGGAGAGAGTCAGGAGGGGCATGAGTGAAGAGAATGGAGGAGCCGGGAGGGAAGGTCTCGGCCCTGAAAGCCTCTTTGAACTCCTCCAAGGCCGCGCCGTCTGCTTCGGTGTAGACTCCGGCCGCCTTCCACTGTGCATCGCAGTTCTCTGACACCTTCTCCGCGTACTGCTGCCCGGTCAGTGGCTTCAGCATCGTCACTCTCGTGAATTTCTCAAATGGACCTGTCTCCATGGATTTCAGAACGAAGCGAGGATTCTATACTAAAAATTTATGCTAATATCTCATGTGCTTCGGAAGAACAAGAACTCTAATGCCCCTACGATCCGTTTCCTTCTGCGATTGAAAATTTTGTACATATATATATATATATATAAATGTATCAGTCGTCTGACCCCCGAAGATGTCTCTGAAAAATTCGACGGCGTCGGCGAGCTCGTCGGCGCTCTTCGCCTTCCACTTGCTGGCAAGCGACTGCACCGCAGCATCCTCGAGGTAGACGCCGATGGCCGTGAAGGCGACGAACCTGCCCTCGATCTCCAGGCCCCGAACACCTGCGCGACTCCGGTTCATGTCAGCAGCCAAGACGGGGGAGAGCAAGTACGGCCGAGGGTGGAGCCGACCTGCGCCGCCGAGGAAGTGGGCCGTCGTGGAACCGGGCGGCGCGACCACCGGAGGGAAGACGACGCCTTCGACCTCGAGCTTCGGCAACGGAGACCCTGTTCCACCGCTCATCGGCGCGACCACCGGAGGGAAGACGACGCCTTCGACCTCGAGCTTGGGCAACGGAGACCCTGTTCCACCGCTCATTTTATGCTTCTGCCTCTTCTTTCGCCGTCCAAGTGATTCGAGATGGGAGGAGGATCCCGACTATATAGACACAGCAGTGACTCGCGATAAATAAACACCCACGGCTTTAGCTCACAATAACCATTGTGCCACCGATGACCGGAGATTCCTCTAACCGGCCGCACGTCACACACCTTACGATAACTTCCACAGCGTTTGGCTTCGTCGATCATGTTGGTACCGACACCAGCTAGCCATGCAGAGACGCAACAACATTCTATACCGCCCGACACTCGCACCTGCCGTTCTTCGTAGGGTCCAAAAGATCGGTCGTGGTATGTACCGCTTGCTCGGAGGTTGCCATAGAAAACATTATAATTTGTCGGACATCGCGTGTGGCGTGTTCGTGATTCGTGGAGCAGAACGGGGCAGAGAAGGGGTTTGGTGGGAAGGCAATTAGGTGGCGGTCGCGAGTCACGAGGATGACCGACGGGTCGGAGAGGACAAGTGGAAGCGACCGCACGCGTTGCTGGGACGGAGGAGCCGACGGGTCTAAAAAGAAGGAAATATTAGGCGGACTCTTTCTCCGGAGTTAATGCATGATGGATCCTCAAATCCTGGGTGTTATTTTACAAGTTAACCCACGTTTATATGTTATTTCTCCTCTTATATATATATATATATATATGATAATTAAATTCTCATATGACTCATAATTATTGTAGCTCTAATAGTGTGTAGGGATAAAATTCAAATAATTATAAGGGAATAAAAAAAGAACGTGGATAACTTTACAAAGATCAATACTAGACAATATCCTATAAAAAAAATAATTTGTGCCAAGAGTACATACATTAGTGATATCATCATAGTTATAATGATTAGATGATTGCATCACTAATGGAAGAAGTTTAGAATCTCCTTTCAATTATTCATATATTTTTTTAAAAAAATTATATAATGATATTTTACTGTTTATAACCTCTTTGATTTCATTTGTATTCCTTTTTTTTTTTTGGTGTACTCTATTGTTGCCAATTCTCCCCACATCTGCACATCTTATTGAACGATTTACAAAGATTCATATCTTCTAGGTTAATATAATTGATTTAAAAAACAATGTCTTCTATCTTATTATACATAATCTTAAAAACAATTTTTTTTGTTGTTGTTTTACTTCACCTTCAACGATTAAGAGAAGAATAGGAAAAAAAGATTGTACATCAAAAAGATTTTATTAAAATTAAGTTATAAATAGAAGACATACGCGTCTATTTACAAAAGAATAAATTTAGAAATATCTAAAGTTAGGTTGTTAATAACAAAAAGGGATCATAAACAGTGATCTCTTTAATTGAATCAGTCGATCGGTCCTTTATCAATGAACGATCTATTTCCATTAAGAAAAATCATGTAGTTAGGTGGGCGAGTGACCCATTAATTACCACCCCGATCGCATCTCGTTACATTCACGAGAGTGACTTTGAAATTGGACCACCTCATAAAAGCCACACCCTCGCGTCCGCATCAAGCTTACAGCTTACTCATCTTAATATAATATGATTAATTACATATTATTCTTTGTAATAAATTATTTTTAACATCTGCATGTTTATGCTTTCTAAATTTACATTAATATCTCTGTATTTTATGAAAATAAAATAATTAATCTCGTTATTCAAATATTTTTTTTTCTCTTTCTTAATGTTTTACTTTTTGTAAGTATATGAGTCCCAATATAATTTTTAAAATTATAAGGATTGAAATACTAAAAGTAACTAATTACAAGAGGTGATCTGTAATTAACCCAACATAGTAACATAATTTTTTTTCTTCTTCAAATCTTAGGCACTAGGGTGTGCTCCTATAATTCTATATCATACTCAGGAGTACGAAGTCTTGATAGTAATCGACTCTTCATCGAAGAAAACAAATGTGCATTTGGCACTATCGACTCTTTTTCTATTTGAGGATATATATATATACATATATTTTTTTATAAGGTCGTGATAATTCATCATAACAATGTGAAAGCTGCCTGAGTGTTATGAGGATTTCTTGGTTGAGGGTTTAGGGTTAAGCCAAAGTAGTTTTATCGTGAAGAATGAAAAGTTGAAACATTATTTGAAGTTGGCCGATCTTGTGTTTCTGAATTAGGCATGAGCGCTGTTCTTCTTATGCAAGAAGCTCACGCAGTCAACCACTGAATGAAGGAAAAAATGGTCATCCATAACGAGAGCTGTTCTTCTTTATACAAAAGAAGCTCACGCAGTCAACTGGTGAACGAAGGGCAAAATTGTCATCGACATCTGAAGAGAGTTGCTTGCTTTCTTACTGGTGAATGAATGTACGGGAAATTTATTGCTAGAACTTTGGGTGGAAAAGGCTGAACTGAAACTGAAAGACACAAACAAAAAAAGAAAAAAAAGGAAAGGCAATCGATATGAATATTCGGCAAAAGAGAAGGTTCATAAATTTGGTGTCGCTCAGGCTTGCTTCTCCCCTTTCAGTTTCACAGGAAAAATAGCAGAGCTTGAAAGCAGCCACTGGTCGCTTCATCACCGAGAGTACCACCTGAAACTTAATGCATCGGAAATGGTAGAATGCTCCCTTGAGGCAGTCGATGGCTTGATCCCAAGTAGTCCTTGGGAACATACATGGCCAGTTATCATCGACGAGCACCGAAGCAGACGTTTCCCCGTGAGAGCTTTTCAGATAGTTTTATTTTTCTTTGCTTTCCCTTCCTTTTTGCCTCCTGCGCTACCGGAAGTTATGGTCGGAACTGTTGAACCCTTCTTCGGCATCGGGGTCGGAAGCACCGAAGTTGATCTTTCTTTCGGGCATCTCATGATTGTGCTTTCCCTCGTACGTGGTGACATAATAACCGGAGTCATCTGAAGCCCTCTCCACATACTTGCGCACATTGCATTTGGTGCTGGTGCATCTGTAGTAACTTCTGCGAGTACCAGTTCCTTATTCCAGAGCAGGTTCTCAGAAATTAAACTTCTCTCTCTCTTTTTCTTGTGATGGTTGTAAGCAGATTTAAGTTTGTGATCGTCGGAGCCCGATGAGACGGATAAAAGCGTCGAAAAGTAAAGAAACAGAGAGATCGAGAAGGAAGCAGGATGTTACCTACCTTGGATAAGCATTTCCCTTCACGAGTTTCTGTCCGTACTTTCTCCAGCGGAAGCCATCCCCAGGGACATCACACTCCATGGCGGTCTGCGTAATTGGATCAGCCTCTGCACCGTCTTCTGTAACGCTGTTTGCTCCGCTATATGGATCCTCGTTCTTCCTAAAGATGCACAAGAGTTCATCAGGTGGACGACCTATCAGCGTCAAGAATCTTCACTATCTCTGAACCCAATACTTCTTTCAACTATTTCTTACACCAAAGATGAACTATCCTGTGATAAACTATCAAGGACGACTAAACTAGCTGACAACTAAAAAGAATAAAGAGTTTTTAGTCACCAACTTTCGTTTTCCTCTCCTCCATTTATCTTTCTAAGCTTTACCGGCGCCGGCACACCCTTGCGAGTATTTTTCCAACAGTTGTAGTTATGAATAAAGGGGGCTCATTGGAAATTTTCTCACCACATCAACACCTAAGCCTTGTGATCTTTTCTCATCACGAGGCATTTTTCACCATAATTTCGAACAGGTGGTGGGCGTTGCTAAGTTCATTTCATCAATTTTCTCATCTAGTGGATGCGTCATCGACTGTTGACATGAGTCTACATGCTCTGTCGAAGATGTGAAAGTGGATAACTAATATTATGTGGACGATCCTAGCAAGTTTCTCCGCATAAGAAACTATCGTCACTACAGCGAGCAAAAAAGAGGCATTGCAATATGGCACTATCACAACAAGTTTGATCGGTTTCGATAGAGGATTCATGGCGTGCGTACCTTCTCTTGCAGTCAAGCTTGTCGGAGGCCATGCTAGCTGCTCTGCTTCTGCTTCCCACCTTCCCAATCTGAGTGCCAGCGTCAGTGTTGTTATCGCTGCTATCGCAGGTGGTGGCGATAAAAGACTCGTGGGAGAAGTGCATCCGCCCAGCATAGGTGGGAATCCCGGCCAAGCTGGCTTCGTTTTGCTCATCCACGCTTGTGGCGGAGACCTTCACCTCCGACACGGAACTACCCCACGATGGATTGCCGCCACCCTCTCGGCCGGCCTCCTCGGAGACGAAGGCCTGGCCTTGTGAGCCCGAGGAGAGTTTCCTGGGAGGCAGAGGCTTGGGGTGGTTGTGTTCCCCGTTGTAGACGATCTCGGCTATCTGCCCATCGAACGATCTCTCCACTTTCTTCTTTACAGGGCACGCAGGGTGCGTGCATTTGTAGTAACTTCTCGGGGATTCGCTTCCTTTTACTTGCTTTTGCCCGTACTTTCGCCAATTGTATCCATCATACGAAGGTCGATCTCCGCAGCCTGTTGGCTGCTGCTGATTTTTCAGATCGGACCCTGAACAACTCTGCCGACGGCCGGCAACGTAATCTGGTTTTGCTTGCTCCACACCTACAGCTGGTTGTTGATAGTTTCTCGTTGGCTTTTGACGAATGGCGTCGGGATTTTCCTGATCCAAATCAGTGAAGCACCGTTTACATCCATCCATTTTAACCAGTCAGGGGGAGGTCAATCGAAGCGTACAGAGGAACCCAACTGACCAGATTCGCCAAGAGTGCAGCGGTGGCCCTCGACACAACCTTCGCGGTGGGTTTGTAGAGGATGTTTAGCGGAGAATCGGCTTGCAGAGTCGTCATGCACAACTTTTCGGATAAACGAGAGGCGGCCGATTCTGATACATCATCCTGCAGTGCAAGGTTTGTCACCGAGAACCAGAAGGTGTAAACATAGATTCCAAAATCCATGCATCGAAAAAGAAAAGGCGCTCTTGAACTCACGGCGGGCGAGACAGCTTTAGCAGCGTGATCGTTTGATGCTGGATCAAATTTCATAGCCTTCGGTTTGATGGCAAAAGAAGATGAAGGAGAACTCATGGCGGACGCCGACCACGGGAAAGAAGCAGAAAATTCGAAAAGCTCCTGACGCTACAGGTCTCGCGATGTCATTCTTCTTCTCAGCTCGCATTTCCCACCTGCATCAAGCCGTAAATATCCAGCATCTTCTAGCTTCAGGAATCCAGTAGGAGCCAGGAGCCGGGCGAGAGACCTCGTCGGTTCAAGATCACAAGGACCTAAAATTATAGATCCAGAAGGCGCTATTCAGTACGAAATGTGTTAATACAGTAAGGTCGAGGATTGGCGAAACGCTGGTGGCCCTTCCGAGTCCAGAAGCGGGATTTCTTATTGCAACTTCCTTCCTGCAAATTCACAGGCTATCTTACCCTCAGACTTCTCATGATTTCTATTTGTCGAAAGAAAATTTTCTATCAGCGTTTCGTAATATCTTCTTGATTTGGGTCGAAACTGAAAAAGCCACTGCGTAATGAATCCCAAACCATGCTATTCAAGTATAACGTATGTATGTTAGCATCGTACGTGCAACCCAAGCTTGAAACCAAATCTGCAAGCTTGAGATTGTAGATTAAGTTGACAACTTGAAGTTTAAGGCGTTCAGATAATATATGATTCTAATAATTTCACGTATCTGCTGCACCAAAAACATATATTAGACTCCACTTAGACCGACGATAGAAAGCTCCAGTACATCTGAACTCGAGTTTTTCACACCAACGCCGCATGAACACGCACAGAGAGAACGAGGCGGGGGGAAAAATGAAAGACAAACGAGTAAATAAAAGCTGTTGCAAGAAGACGCCATAAGGAAAGAGGAGTCCAATGGAGGAAAGAATCAAACATAAAAGGTCATGTTACGCACCGATCGAAGAGGCTCCCGGAGACCTTTTCTCAAGGAAGCGTAACCAAAACCCCTCGCGGCTTTAAGATGAGAACAAGGAACGAGGAGGACGAGCTCCAGATAGGCATCCACAGCGGCGAGAAATCATAATCTGATGAACACTTGCTCATTCACGTGCCATCAACCACAAAATAAAAGTCGACATGCTCGAGTATACACGTCGAGAAAGGAGAAGAGAAAAAAGCGTCTAGCTTTAGTTAACTTGCGTCAAGACACGGAGGGAGGAGAAAAGAGAAAGGGACGAGTGAAGGATGCTTAAGCGGAGAGGAGACTGGTAGTGGCGGTGAGAAAGGCAGGCTGCTGGAGAAACAGCTACCGAAAGGGCCAAATCAACCACCTGTCGAAATGCATGAAACCATAATGAAGAACGTTAGGTCTGAAAAAGGACCGAGTTGTAGGGTGAAACCATAGAATTAATGTTCTCTTCTCGAGCCATGGGAAGTTTGCCACCTCTCTAAATTCACATGGTCATGTAGTTACTGAAGGACCGGAGTGTAGGGCTGACCATAAAAAAGAAGACCGGGAGGGAAGATAGATAGGGAATAGGAGAGCGAGCAAAAAGGAGTTTGGCAGCGCTTCTCTCTCTTCCCGCAGCAGAACTTAAAAAGCATAAACATTGAAGCAAGTAAAGGAAGATCACCGTAGATCGAAGTTCTAAAGAATCCTCTTCCACGGAAGAGAGAGCGACCATGTCTTCTCTTTCTGCTTTTATTTCCCTGCAAACCCATATCAAGGTCGGCGGGTGGGTGGAACGGTACGCTACACTCCGGCCTCAGCGTTATTACTGCGCAACACATCCAACATAAGGAAGCGATTACCTCGTCAGCTGTACTCTTACTGTAATTAATGTATTGGAAGTTCTCACGACGGCATAAACCGCGCGTTCGGACAGGAAGCACAAGTTGAAGAGCCTTCTTTCGCTCTTTCCTAAGGTTTCTTTGTGGGAGACGTGATTAGAGCTTCGCTTTTGGGGCAGAGAACCCGAGGACCAGCTCTAAAAGTGAGGGATTCCGGAGAAGTAGATAAGAACGAGGCTGGGAATGGCCCCCCCCTCCCCCGGGAATTGACGAACGAGTTAGGTGGGGAAAGTTTGGTGGGAGAGACCGTGACAGAAAAAGGAGCGACCGGGGGCGTCAGAAGCCTGCACCTCCTCAGCGCCTTGGCAGACGACGAAAGCCAAAACCGAGAGAAAGCCCTCCCGTTCGCCATCGGATACAGGAAAAGGGCAATCCAAGGCTTGCTGTTTTGGGACGTGAGTGAGATTGCCGCGGGGGGGCGGTATGCCTCCGTAGATAGGCCGCATGCAACGTGCCACCGAATCCAAGTCCGCATGGCCAAATCCAAGTTCTCAAGATAATAATTCCCGGTGAGGTTTTTCCTCCTCGTTCAGAACTTTTACAAGTAAACCGATATCAAATTCAATCGCCATTCTTTGACTGCTCTCCTTCCATCTGAGTTGCTTCGATCAACGCCCTCTCTAATAACACTGATTTCATGTGAAAATGACTAAGATATCCTTATCGTCGGGAAAAAAAAAGTGGCTTCACGAAGAAATCCAGCAAGGATGATGAATCCATTCTTACAATGCTTCTAAATGGACTTTCAATGTTTTTGGTTCTGAGTTGTAACAGTGCAATGATGTTAAAGAATATGGCAACTAAAGTTCAATTAGTTCAAATTCCTATCGATCTTATTATGGATTTTAAGGTTTTATAAAATGATAAACGTAAAGGATGACATTATTTTTCATCTTAGCCTCAAATTCTAAGGTTGTGTATGTGTAAATTAGAAATTCTTATAGTATTTATGTTTATTTATTATTAAATAGTGATGAAAGGAATTATTAGACATTACCTGACTACAATATTTTTATTTTTAAATGGACTTATAGTATTTTTTTTGTTACTCTTTTCGATAACATCTTATTTGAGTTTTAACCAGTTCAAATCATCAGCCTTAATTATCAATGTAACTGTAGGAGCAAAATACCTTCTTTTTTTTATTTTTAAAGTGTTTGAGTGGTTTGTGACACATTGATGTAGGGAAAATAACAACATATATACTTTTTATGATAGAGGACAAAAATAGAAAAAAGATAACTAAAATAATAAAAGATAAAAGGGATAACTATCCAGCTCGATTAACAATCACTCATACATAATTCGTGGAAAAGAACTCAATTTATTGATCCAATTTATATTCTAAGAGAAAAATTATAATTACATCAAATTATATATTTATTTTTTATTTTAAAAACATAATATTCTTGATTCGATTTGAATAATTCTTGATTGTTAGACTTTCGCCTTCGTACATATGAATCATTCAAATATTCAAGATTTATAATACTCAATCACAATCATAATTTGATTATTTTTCTATTTTTTTCTTGAGTAATCTAGGAATCTAAATTAAAATTATTCCAAATATTGTCAAGCCACAACTTATAATATGGACAAAATAACTTATAATCTAATTAAATTTATCAAATAATATATAAATTAAATTGGTTCCACATCATATATTTCAAATTAAAGGATGTCAAATCCTTTTTTTTTTCATACTTAAGGTTTATATATTTTGGATAACCTTATAATATTTGTGTTTATCTATTGTGAGAATAAATATAAAAAAAGACAATGCATTTCTCCGTCCTAGTATTTTTATTTATGGATATAGAATGCCTTTGGCTGCTCATACAAAACAATATAACATTGTTAAAAAAAATTGGTGACCCAAAGTTGTTTAATTTAAATGTCAATCAACCATAGCTATCAATTTTATTTTAGGGTCTTAGATTACATAAATGATTTGTTTGAGAGTTTAAGCGATTTTGAATGAAATTATTATTTTTGTATATTTGAAAATGAAGTGTAATAAATCCTTCTTTTTTTCCTTATAGCCTTAAATTAGATATATATATATGTATATATATTTATAAAACCTTATAATATTTAGGTGAAAAGTTTTGTCCAATGAAAACCGTCTTTAATTTTAAACACACTCGTAAGTGAAAAGAGAAGATGTTAAGCAATTGTAGTTAGAATGCAACTAAGTAGTAAAGAAGAGAAGTTCACACTAAGGAAAGAATATATCGATTTATAGTGGTTCAGTCATCCGACTTACGTTCACTCCTGAAACCTCCTCCGATGAGGTCACTGACTTCCACTATTGATATTTTTTTAAGGGCAAAGATCAATCACCCCTTTACATAACTCTTTACAAGTTGCTTACTCTCCTTATACAAGTTTCTAATACTTAGAATCGGTGGAGGTAAATATTGGGAAATCCTTCTGGGGAGCGACATCTCATGCCAGATTTCCCATAGAAAGTTTCCGTCATCGTGCGAAGATCGATGCGTCAAAACAAATCCATGAAAACTACATGTGTTAAAGAAAATACCTAGGGAGATCGTATATCCCCGAATCCCTACAGATCTGTAGGAGAGGATGAAGAAGTTCAAGCGTCCTCCTCTCCAGCGGTATCCATACGACAGGGACTGCGACGATGCACTTCTCTAGGGAGAAGAGAACAAAAGGTGACTACCAAGAGAACTCTCAGCCTATAGAGCTTTGGTTCCCTCCTATTTATAGAGGCCCCCTGTAAACCCTAATGGATCTTGCCTTGTTGGGTATTGGGTCTCCATCCAATTACCCAAGCCTCTTGGATTAGTGGGTATCTATCCAATAATCTCTTATTAACAATTATTGGATCTTATCTTAGGATCCAATAATTTAGGAGCTTAATGGATATCCAATAAGACAGGGGTTCTAGCGGATATCTCATATCCGAACTTCTACTCGTCGCAACACCTACCATATGTGTGTGACCCTCTAGGCCCAATATCGAGCTGGCCGTGAGTCATACTTATCAGAACTCCTTCCGACTTAGTGAATTATTATCTCTATAATAATTCACCCAACTCATCGACTGTGGATGTACTAAGCCACTACGCCGCAGCCCCTAGACGATACAGGGGAATCAAATCCTTTGGACCTATATGTCCTTAGTTACCATATATTTATAGTCCCTCATCCATCTAATATCCAAGAGACCCTATACCGGGCATGGTGCTGTCAGGCCCATACGGTCTCTCCTCGAGTCTTGCTCTTGTCGGATTCTCTCAGAGAACTCTTTCTCTCTCAATCCGAATAACCTTGGCCAAGGATTTTGTTAGAACCCTCCACAGATTCTAAGCTTGGGGTTGATCTCTATAAGGGATCGGCCTCCTTGGAACTCTATAGGGGTTCCTTCCTTCAAGTTGCTGCACAAAGGCTGCTAAAGGATTGATCTATTCATTGATTAAAGAGGATGAATACATGGCTATTTATAGGGCTTCTAAGCCCCAACTCCTAATAGGACTCTTACTCAAGACTCCTACTTCTCACCAACTTCAATTAGGACTTCTTCTCTAGTAGGATTCCTAATTCTAATAGGACTTTTTACCTAATAGGACTTCTACTTCTAATAGGACTCTTTTTCTAATAGGACTCCTACTTCTAATAGGACTCTTTTCCTAATAGGATTCCTACTTCTAACAGGACTCTTTTCCTAATAGGACTCCTACATCTAATAGGACTCTTTTTCTAAGACCTAACCCTAACCTAGCCGGCCTCTTCACCTCTTTAATAAGGGTCAGCTAGATAGGATTTACATGAATGCCCTTATCAATGAAACTAAATTAGGACTCTCATAGCTAGAGTCCTAACAGACCCGCCTCTTCAAATCACCTTGTCCTCGAGGTGACGTTCCATGAATTCTGGGAATTTGATCTTCAAGTCGTCATAGTTCTCCCAAGGGGCATCTTCTGCTGGTAGGTTTGCCCACTGTATTAACACTTCAGTAGCAGGTCGTCGTCGTCGAGTCACGATTTGTCAATCAATAATGGCACTTGGTTAGATCTGGAGCTCTCCTTGGGTAGTTATATTTGGTAGATGGCTTTGGGCTGTCTCGTATTGTCCCAACTTGAGCTTCAAACATGATACATGAAAGATTGGATGGATTCGAGAGCTGGCGGGTAAGTCCAATCTGTATGCTACTGCTCCGATGCGCTCCAAAATCTGGTAGGGTCCATAGAACCGAGGTGAAAGCTTCATAGACGCTCTGGTTTGGATTGATGTTTGCTTGTATGGCTGGAGCCGTAGGAAGACCCAATCTCCTACTGAAAATTCTCTTTCGCCTTTGTGTTGATCATATTGCTGTTTCATCCTTGCTTGTGCTACAGTGAGATTATCTTTTAGCAACTTCAGTATTTTGTCTCTATCTTGTAGTTCCCTGTCTACTTGTTCTACTTTAGAGGTGCCCAACACATATTTTGGAATTACAAGGGGGGTCGGCCATACATGGCCTCATAGGGAGTATATTTTGTGGAGGAATGATAAGTTATATTATACAACCACTCGGCCCAGGGAAGCCACTTTGTCCATTCTTTTGGTCGGTCACTGGTGAAGCATCTAAGGTATGTCTCCAAACACATGTTCACCACTTCAGTTTGGCCGTCGGTTTGTGGGTGATATGTCGTACTCATCTTTAATTTAGTGCCTTGCATCTGGAATAACTCTGTCCAAAATTTGCTCGTGAAGACCCTATCACGATCACTTACAATAGATCTCGGCATCCCATGTAATTTTACAATATTCTCCATAAAGGTTCGAGCAATACTAGAAGTAGTGTAGGGATTACGGATGACACAAAAGTGAGTATACTTTGTAAGGCGATCAACCACAACAAAAATTATACCTTTTCCTTGTGATGAGGGAAGCCCTTCGATGAAATCCATTGATATATCAGTCCATATTGATTTTGGGATGGGTAGAGGTTGTAACTTTCTGGGACTTGCCACTGTCTCACCTTTGTGTCGTTGACATATATCACATTGTGCTACAAATTCAGCAATAATATTTTTCATCCCTATCCAATAAAAATTTTGCTTAATTCTTTTATAGGTTCTAAGGAACCCGAAGTGCCCGGCCGCAGGTGTGGAATGCATCTCTTGAAGGATGGTCTTTATGCAAGTAGAATTTGGCACAAGCACAATACGTCCTTTATATCGCAAGTCCTTTGAGTCCCAACTCAGTAATGAGCCATAGAGCTTGGTGCTTCCTTTAATTTTTATGATTTTACTTATTTCTAGATTATCTTGCCATTCCCTATTAATATCCTCAAGGAAGTCGCTGGTCGGAAGTGAAACGTCGAAAATTCAACTTGCTCGAAACTGCAGTGAAAAGCGCATATGCAACAACATTATCTTTCCCTTTTTGTAAGTTATTTCATAATCATATCCAAGAAGCTTTGTTACCCATTTTTGCTACTCAGGGGAAGATATCTTTTGCTCCAAGAAATATTTTAGGCTTTTATGGTCGGTCTTGATGTGAAAGCGTCGCCCAATTAAGTACGGTCTCCATTTGGACACCGCATGCACAATCGCGAGCATCTCCTTGTCGTAAATAGTCATCTTGAGGTGGGAAGGAGATAACGCCTTACTAGTATAAGCGAGGGGTCGGCCATCTTGCATTAGTACAGCACCAATTCCTGCTTTGGAGGCATCAGCTTCAATAATAAAAGTCTTATCGAAGTCGGGTAATGCTAGTACTGGTGTTGTTGTCATTGCGACTTTAAGTTCATCGAAGGCGGTGGTGGCTTTGTCCAAGACCACTAGAAAGCATCTTTTTCAGCAAGGAAGTAAGGGTGCACATCTTTCCATAGTCTTTCACGAACTTACTAGTAACCTGTTAAACCAGAAAGCCGGCAGTGATTTTATGTTCCTCGGGTTAGCCATTCTGCATTGCTTCATTTTGGAGGGTCCACCGCCACCCCTTCCTCCGATATGATATGCCCAAGATATTTCACTTTTGTTGAAGAAAGCTACACTTCGTTTTTGACAAAAAGAACATGTTCTCGTAAAATTGTCAAAACAAGTCTTAAGTCTTGAATATGACTTTCAAGAGAAGGGTCAAAATAAGGATATCATCAAAGAAAACTAGCACAAACTTTCAAGCTAACTCCGAAAATATCATTCATAAGGCTCTGGAAGGTGGATGGAGCATTGGTGAGACCAAAGGGCATTACCAGAAATTCATAGTGATCGTTGTGCGTTCGAAAGGCAGTTTTCGGTATGTCTTCTTCGCACACTCGTATTTGATGATACCCGGATCGAAGGTCCAACTTTGTGAAGACTCGTGCTCCCTTTAATTCATCAAGCAATTCATCTACTACTAGAATAGGATACTTGTCCTTGACGGTTATGTCGTTGAGAGCTCGGTGATCAACGCACATTCACCATGTTCTGTCTTTCTTTAAATCACGAGAGCACCGTGAAGAGTAGGGCTGCAACTTGGCCGAATAACTCCTGTTTCAAGCATCTCTTTTACAATCCTTTCTATTTCATCTTTTGGAGATGTGGATACCGATATGGTCGAGTATTTGCTGGAGGTTTCCACTGGAAGAATCGGTATCGATGATCGTCTTGTTAGGAGGTAGGCCGTGGTTCGTCAAATATATCTGAAAATTCAGCAAGCAAGGGAAGTAGGTTTGGATCTTCAAATTTGGTTGGCTCTCCCTTAGGTTGCTGCTCAAGTTGTACTAAAAAGCTGCTGCATGCTTTGTGCAAAACTTTCTCCATTCGTTGTGTACAAATTGTCGTTACATCGCCCCACGCTTCCCGTCATGATATCACTGTTTCCCTTGCTGTAAAATTTCATAATTAGTTTCAAAAATTTCAGAAAACATCACCTAATGTCGTCAACCATTCGATGCCAAGCACGGCTTCATAATCATCGAGAGAGGAGGAAAAATCTGCAATTATCTCTTGGTCTTGCAAAGAATGAGCTTCACCCGTGGGCACTTACGATCACACTTCAAAATTCGTCCATCTGCAACTTTAACATCGAACTGCTGCAATTCTCAATAGGTAAGGCCATCCAGACAGCAACCTTGCTGTTCATAAAATTATTAGTGCTCCCGGTGTCAATAAGAACGGTGATTGGTTGTTGCTTGAAAATCCTCCCACTTTCATTGTTTGCGGGTTCGCATAACCGCAAGGGCATGCATCATAATATCAATTGGCTGCTGTTCTTCATTCATGACCTCTTCCTCATACTCCTGGACCTCCTCCTCCCTGTCTTCAAGAGGTTCAATCAATAGGAGGCGGCCCCTTTTGCAGCGATGATCGCGGTTCCACGGCTCGTCGCAATGCCAACAAAGACCCTTTGCTGATCGATCACGTAGTTCTTCTCTTGTCAATTTTTTGCAGTGAAGGATGGCTGGAAGCAGAAGGGGGTTTATATGTTGAGGTTCTAGGAATGGTTTTCATCCTTCGAGAATCTTGGTTGAGTCGTTCTTCTTGTATTCGGGCAAAAGAAATCGTAGCCATCACGGTACGGGGCTATCGTGCCTTAACTTCCCATTTTATCTCTGGCTTGAGTCCTTCGATAAATGTTCCTAACAATTGACGATCAATCCAATCACGAGCAAGGTAAGATAGCTTCTCAAACCTGGTTTGGTACTCTTGAATCGTAGAGGTTTGTCGAATCTTTACGAGTTGGCCATCGATATTTTCATACTCCGTAGGTCCGAAATGGTTCAGCAGTGCATTCTTAAATTGATTCTATGTCGGAGCCCCATGATTATATTCCAGCCAATTGTACCATTGAATAGCATCTCCTTCAAGGTGGATGACAACAATCTCCACCATAGCATTATCCGACGTTCGGTAGTAGCGAAAGTAACGTTCTGTACGCGAAATCCACCCCGCTGGGTCTCCTTCTTCCCATTGTGGGAAGTCCACCCTCATGCGTGGCTGAAGCATGTCCGAGGGCTGTCCCTCCTTCTCTGGGGTCCTTTCTAAATTCTCTCCTTGTTGCAGTTTGGTTGGACTCGATGGTTGTCCAATTCTGAATTCTGCAAACAAAGCGCGCAATTTATCTTCCAAGCGCGATTCAAGCCGTGATTCAATCCGAGATTCCCATGCTTCAAATTTGGCATCAATTGGATCTTGGGAAGCCATAGCATATGTCTGTAGATTAGAGATGCCCTTGTCTTTTTTCTGCTGACGGGTTAATGGCATGGGGTGGTGGAAGGTTCGGATAATAGATCGGTGATTGAAGGGTTCAAATTGTAATGGTTTCTTGTTTTGGGTTGTGGTTTTTGATGCTGTTAGGGTTATGAAACTAGGTTATGATGGCTGCATCTTGAGGCTAGAGGGATGCCCTAAAGATGTCTTGGTTTGTGGCAGCAAGGTGGCTAGGGTTTGGTAGGTTACGGAGAAGAAAAAGGACAAAGGTGCAATACCAGATTTTCACCTGAAAAATTCCAGCAGTAAAGATGTAATTTTTCCAGAAATTTTCAAAAGAGATTCAAGTTAAAACTCAAAGGGGATCTATTGATAAGGAAGAGGTAATATTGTAAAAAATTTCATAGGAAGAAACGACAGCAAGAGGTTTGGCAAAATTGAGAATCACGGAGAGGTATTATAGCAGATTTTTATGTCTAAAGTGCAGCATATTGGATGTAAAAGATAAGTGGTTTTTTATTGAGAATTTTTCGACAAAACCAAAGGGAAAACCACTGTTAGGAAGTGTCAAAGCTGCCGTAAAAATTTCATAGAGATTTGGATAGAAAAAATGCAATAGCAAGATCAAAAAGGCAGTGCTATGCGGCTGAAATTCTGCAGTGCGACTTTCGTTGTAGAGATGAAAACTTTGCGACGAAAAGTTTATGCAGCAATTATAGGAACGAATTTTTTTAGATTTTTTGAATAAGGATAACTAAATTGCAGCAGTAGTAGGGTAGATAACCAGAACCTGTTGCAATTCACGGGAAGATCAAAGGATGATCTACGGTGGTGGAGATGACGGCGGAATTCAGCGATGATCTTCTAAGCAATTGTGGAAATTGCTTTGTGCGGTTGTGGAGGGCTGGTGGATGGCTGTGGAAGGGCAGCGAGACACCAAGAACGCTGCTTTGATACTAAGTGTTAGAACCCTTCGCGGATTCTAAGCTTGGGGTTGATCTCTATAGGGGATCGACCTCCTTGGAACTCTATAGGGGTTCCTTCCTCCAAGTTGCTGCACAAAGGCTACTAAAGGATTGATCTATTCATTGATTAGAGAGGATGAATATATAGCTATTTATAGGGCTTCTAAGCCCCAACTCATAATAGGACTCTTACTCAAGACTCCTACTTCTCACCAACTTCTAATTAGGACTCCTTCTCTAGTAGGGTTCCTAATTAGAAGTTGGTGAGAAGTAGGAGTCTTGAGTAAGAGTCCTATTAGGAGTTGGGGCTTAGAAGCCCTATAAATAGCCATGTATTCATCCTCTCTAATCAATGAATAGATCAATCTTTAGCAGCTGCTGTGCAAAGAATCCTGGAGGAAGGAACCTATAGAGTTCCAAGGAGGCCAATCCTATAGAGATCAACCCCAAGCTTAGAATCCGTGGAGGGTTCTAACACTTGGTATCAGAGCAGCGTTCTTGGCATCTCGCTGCCCTTCCATAGCCATCCACCAACCCTCCACAATCGCTGCCTTTTTGATCTTGCTACTGCGTTTTTTCAATCCAATTCTCTATGGAATTTTTACGGCGACTTTAACACTTCCTAACAGTGGTTTTCCCTTTGGTTTGGTCGAAAAATTCTCAATAAAAATCACTTATCTTTTACGTCCAATCTGCTGCACTTTAGACGTAAAAATCTGCTATAATACCTCTCCGTGATTCTCAATTTTGCCAAACCTCTTGTTGTCGTTTCTTCCTACAAAATTTTTTTACAGTATTACCTCTTCCTTATCAGTAGATCCCCTTTGAGTTTTACTTGAATCTCTTTTGAAAATTTCTGAAAAAATTACATCTTTATCAAGGGAATTTTTTCAGTGAAAAATCTAGTATTGCACCTTTGTCCTTTTTTTTCTCCGTAACCTACCAAACCCTAGCCACCTTGCTGCCACAAACAAGAAGTCTTTAGGGCATCCTCTAACCTCAAGATGCAGCCATCATAACCTAGTTTCATAACCCTAACGATCAAAAACCACAGCCCAAAACAAGAAACCATTACAAACTGAACCCTTCAATCACCGATCTATTGTCCGAACCTTCCACCACCCCATGCCATTAACCCGTCAACAGAAAAAAGACAAGGGCATCTCTGATCTACAGACATATGCTATGGCTTCCCAAGATCCAATTGATGCCAAATTTGAAGCATGGGAATCTCGGATTGAATCACGGCTTGAATCGTGCTTGGAAGCCAAATTGCACGCTTTGTTTGCAGAATTCAGAATTGAACAACCATCGAGTCCAACCAAACTGCAGCAAGGACATAATTTAGAAAGGACCTCAGAGAAGGAGGGACAGCCCTCGGACATGCTTCAGCCATGCATGAGGGTGGACTTCCCACGATGGGAAGAAGGAGACCCAGCGGGGTGGATTTCGCGCGCAGAACGTTACTTTCGCTACTACCGAACTGTCACGGACAAAATTGTAAACGGCTTGTTCGGTGTAACACTTATGCTTGTCCGTGTCCCTTTTGGTTGGTTGTAATTTGTAAAGCTTGTAAAGGGCTTGTCAAAGGCAAAATGCCTCATTTGAGCGAGTTTGGTAGCCAATGTAGGCTTGTACATAATGTTTAAGTCGTCAGTGCATACTTGTACTAGAATTTGATGTCAGAGTGGACCAATTTTATACCTTTGTTGTGCAAGCTTACGAGCTTGTGATATCCATTGTTGGAATGTGCATTGGCTATAAAGTGTTTTCTAAAAGAGTGGCTTGTGGATCCCGTGTGAAGTGCTTTCTCTGTCTCGTCTTCTCTTTTGCAGGTCCTAAGGGATTGTAGGAGATTTCGGGGAGGCTGACCTTTGCGGTGATACGCATTGGTGCCGCACGGCTTAGGCAAAACCAGCTAAGTCCGTGACAGATGGTATCAGAGCGGGACAAGCCCACTTACAAATACTTAGCATGCAAACGCGTGGGGACCTAGCGAGGCACCACGAGTACAACAAGCTAAGAAGAATTACGGAGCGCACAAAGGTCGGGATGGCGAGTTCGAGTAGTGGCTCGGCGTTAACACCCAACCTTGATGGTGCTCGAGGCAAGCGAGTGCTTGGCAAAGGATGAGGCGGGCAAGGTGGAGTGGGTTGTTCAACGATCGAAAGAGTTGTAAACTCAAGGAATTCGATACTCATGCATGGCCTTGTATGCGGACGATGGATTGTTCGCGACCATCCCAAGCGGCCAGAAGGTCGGCGCCATGGAGCATTAAAACTTTCTCTTCGGCATGTGCGAGGATACTTTCGTAAGAGGTCAAGTGTGCGGCCGAGTTCAACATTTTGCTAGACCCGGAGAGTGCGGTGCAAAGGTGTATAGGTGAAGTATCACAATCTAGCAAGTGCATTTGCAAAGCGAGAATGGGCACGATTTGTTCAAAGAGAGGCGAAGTAGTCCAAGAGGATGGTGGTCTCCTAAACTTCCAAAGGAAGGATGCGAAGAGAGAAGTTGCTCCAACGGGGCGGATACCCAGGAGCGATAAGTCCCGGTTCTACAGAGGCAGAGTTATGCGCAATGAACCGCACTAGTTGAGGAGTACCTCAAGACGAAGCTCGATGGATCGAGTGAGCGGTAAGGAGTCATTGCATGATCTCGCCAGTGGTGATGTGTTGGTGGACGCATAGCGAGATTAAGTGGGGGAGCAACCCAGGCAACACAAAGTGAAGGCACACTTGGAGCCAATAGCGAGATCGGACTCAATAGAGGGCTAACCCGTGGAATAGTTGGCGTGAGGGCCACCATTAACGCAATGCAAATCAAGAAGCGGAATAACTTGTGGGTAACTTGTTGAGGTACCCAAACCGCATGAAGGGAGTTGGCAAAGAAGATAGAATGTGGAGCGGAGGCGTGGAGCTTTCCTTAGACAGAAGTCAAGGACATGGACTCTTGCAGAGACAAGAGTAGGATCATGTCGTTCCTTGAGTTCTCTATTCGATAAGCGACTCATCTTGTATGGTGCCAAAGACGAAGGGAACTTCAGGGCATATGCATCTCATCTCGGTGAAGCATTTGACGGAGGAACTAAGGCGATACAATTTACAGTTCGAAGTTGGTATTAGAAGGCCTTGGCACGAGGCAAGAAGATGCAGAGGCAGATACTCTTGAAGAATATGCCATAGTGTTGCTATTCAATTTGCCATGAGGAAGCGGTGCTTGCGAGATTGTCTTTGGTAGGGGCGAGTCCCAGATCCGCATACAATGGTGCACCTATTTCAGCGAAGTCGAGGGACTTGGAAGAGTTGCTAGGCGATGGATCATCCTAGAGCTAGGCTTCGTCCGAGTGTGACCCGAGAGTGGGTGGACGAAGGTTGATTGCCAAAGGAGCGAACAGAATCGAAGCTGGCGAAGGCCCTGCGATGTGTTGGCGGAGTCTACACATGGAGATATCGTAGTTCGACTTCATACCACAGGGATCAGAATGCAAGGAGATGTCATCAGGCGATGACATGATGCAGCGGATCGTAGTGGAATGGTTCGTGGCAAGTCGACACACACGGTGAGTCCCATGGGGGGACTAGATCATGCAGAGGTATGATCGGGAGCGCGACTAGGAGCTCCAAGTCGGTGAACAACACGACGGTAAGAAGAGCTATGGATTCAAGCAGTGAATGCCATGGTACCAGTAGAGCGGGTCTTCCATGCGTGCACCGAATGTTGCATTGAATGGAAGCCTTGGACATCGACTTATGGGGTGTGCCCTATCGAGGAAGAAGTTCGGATGCAAGTACCGGGAGTCCCATGTGGGGACCGGGATCATGCAGAGGTATGATTGGAGCAGTGAAAGTGGAACTACTTGAGCTCACATTCGCTAAGGGAGCCCAAAGAAGTCGGAGGACAAGGCCGAGTAAGTGAGCGTTGCGACCAATGAAGCTAAGGAGAACGAGAGCGGTGTAAACCCTGCAACATGATGGCGAGAGGCCATACATGGGAGTTGCGATCTGTCTTTCCATCGACCAAGTAGAATCGCTCGAGAGAACACAGAGGTGTTGAAGCGGATGGTCGAAAAGGGCGAGGAAGCAATGACGAGTCGGAGGGACTCGGCTACCCAAGATCGATCATCGGTTAGAAGGTGGACTCGGAGGAGTGCCGCATTGCTTGCAGAGGCGAGATCTACCGATCACGAAGAAGGGATGCAGATGCGAGACAATGGATAGTAGCGCCATGGACATTGTAGTGTCATGGTGCCGCAGAGGCGGGACTTCCGGGAGTCATCAATCCCTTGCTCTCATAGAGGAGAGCGCTTGGTCGTGATATGGGCCGTGGAGGAGAAGAATGCTTTGGCAAACTCCATGTATCAAGACAAGGCGAAGGGCGAAGCCGAGAGAACCGTAAGACCAGTGTCAGCAGACTTTCCATCAAGATAGTCGTGAGTGAAGGACTTGGTCGATGCAAGAGTGCATGACCAAGGATCGAGCGAGCGGATGCGGTCTTGTACCTTTGCTACTCGGAGGAGTCGATAGAAATGATGGAGAAGGCGGTACAATCCCAAAGGCGACCAAATCTATCGGAGACTTACTCCAAGTTGGAGTGATAACTTCTTGCATTCTAGAAGTTCAAGGACAATGAGAAGGCGAATCATAGTAGGCGACTCAATGCAAGGATTGCAAACACTTCAAGTACTTGGAAGTGTGAGCTAAGAGCGGCGAAGTCTAGTAACCACTTGATGCACGCAGTACAACCTCGAGGAGGCGGGCGAAGTCAAGTAACCTTTGCCTTCTCAACTCTCAAGAGAATGGGCGAAACCAAGTACCCCACTCTTTTAGTTATTTGGCAGAGGAGCTCTGCACAAATTTAAAGACCCTTCGAAGAGACTAATGGAAGATAACAGTTGTCAAGCCCTCACCAACGGTGATCAGTGCTACTGAGAGTAGATTGTCCGCTTCATTTCCCAATTGAATGCTAATCGAAAGTGGAAGTGATGCGAGCCTACTTGGGCAAGACAACTAAGTGGAAGAAGATTCGATGGGCAAATTTTGCAGAGGAAGGACCAGAAAACTTTAAAGGTTGCGAGGTGATGCTCGTTAAAGCTCCAACAAGCATCTATCCAGTTCAAGAGACAAGAAGAATTTGGAGACTAGCGCATATCAAAGATGGTCTTTTTTCCTTCATCGATGAATCCATAAGACTCAAAGAAGATTAGTACAACCGCCGACCCCACACCGAGTCGAGTTATTGGCGAGTTGAAGCGGCATGGCGGATTAAAGTTTGGCGACTCAACAACAAGTGGAGAACAATTGGGAGCCAAGAGGCGCATCGCGGCGGAGCGAGAAGATCAAGATCCAACAAAGAAAAGAAGTTGCAGCGTCAGCAAAGGCTTCGACGAGGACGTCGAAGGAATAAGTGGGGGAGAATGTCACGGACAAAATTGTAAACGGCTTGTTTGGTGTAACACTTATGCTTGTCCGTGTCCCTTTTGGTTGGTTGTAATTTGTAAAGCTTGTAAAGGGCTTGTCAAAGGCAAAATGCCTCATTTGAGCGAGTTTGGTAGCCATTGTAGGCTTGTACATAATGTTTGCGTCGAGTGCATACTTGTACTAGAATTCGGTCTGTAGTGGACTAATTTTATACCTTTGTTGTGCAACTGTTTTGAGCTTGTGATATCCATTGTTGGAATGTGCATTGGCTATAAAGTGTTTACTAAAAGAGTGGCTTGTGGATCCCGTGTGAAGTGCTTTCTCTGTCCCGTCTTCTCTTTTGCAGGTCCTAAGGGATTGTAGGAGATTTCGGGGAGGCTGACCTTTGTGGTGATACGCATTGGTGCCGCACGGCTTAAGCAAAACCAGCTAAGTCCGTGATAGAACGTCGGATAATACTATGGTGGAGATTGCTGTCATCCACTTTGAAGGAGATGCTATTCAATGGTATAATTGGCTGGAATATAATCATGGGGCTCCGACATGGAATTAATTTAAGAATGCACTGCTGAACCGTTTCGGACCTACGAAGTATAAAAATATCGACGGCCAACTCGCAAAGATTCGACAAACCTCTACGATTCAAGAGTACCAAACCAGGTTTGAGAAGCTATCTTACCTTGCTCGTGATTGGACTAACCGTCAATTGTTAGGAACATTTATCGAAGGACTCAAGCCGAGATAAAAGGAAAGTTAAGGCACGACTGACCCGCACAAGTGATGGCTGCGATTTCTTTTGCCCGAATACAAGAAGAATGACTCAACCAAGATTCTCGGAGGATGGGAACCACTCCTAGAACCTCAACATATAAACCCCTTCGCTCCCAGCCATCCTTCACGCTGCCTAAAAATTGACAAAAGAAGATCTACGTGATCGATCGTGCAAAGGGTCTTTGTTGGCATTGCGACGAGCCGTGGAACCGCGATCATCGCTGCAAAAGGGGCCGCCTCCTATTGATTGAACCTCTTGAAGACATGAAGGAGGAGGTCCAAGAGCATGAGGAAGAGGTCACGAATGAAGAACAACAGACCAATTGATATTATGATGCATGCCCTTGCTGGTTATGCGAACCCGCAAACAATGAAAAGTGGGAGGATTTACGAAGCAACAACCAATCACCATTCTTATTGACACCGGGAGCACTAATAATTTTATGAACAGCAAGGTTGCTGTCCGGATGGCCTTACCTATTGAGAATTGCAGTAGGTTCGATGTTAAAGTCACAGATGGACGAATTTTGAAGTGTGATCGTAAGTGCCCATGGGTGAAACTGTTGCTGCAGGATCAAGAGATAATTGCAGATTTTTTCCTCCTCTCTCTCGATGATTATGAGGTCGTGCTTGACATCGAATGGTTGATGACATTAGGTGATGTTTCCTATAATTTTTTGAAACTAATTATGAAATTTTACAGCAAGGGGATACAAGTGATACTGTACAGGAAACGTGGGGGCGACGTAATGACAATTTGCACACAACGAATGGAGAAAATTTTGCACAAAGCATGCAGCGGTTTTTGGTACAACTTAAGCAGCAAAAACGGGTAACAAAGCTTCTTGGATATGATCATGAAATAACTTACAAAAAAGGGAAAGATAATGTTGTTGCAGATGCGCTTTCACGGCTACCTGAGCAAGCTGAATTTTTGGCTGTTTACTTCCGACCAATGACTTCCTTGAGGATATTAGGAAGGAATGGTAAGATAATCCAGAAATGAGTAAAATCATAAAAAAATTAAAGGAAGCACCAAGCTCTATGGCTCATTACAGTTGGGACTCAAAGGACTTGTGATATAAAGGACGCATTGTGCTTGTGCCAAATTCTACTTGCATAAAGACCATCCTTCAAGAGATGCATTTCCACACCTACAAATGGCACTCAGGGTTCCTTAGAACCTATAAAAGAATTAAGCAAAATTTTTATTGGATAGGGATGAAAAATATTATTGCTGAATTTGTAGCACAATGTGATATATGTCAACGACACAAAGGTGAGACAGTGGCAAGTCCCGAAAAGTTACAACCTCTACCCATCCCAGAATCAATATGGACTGATATATCAATGGATTTCATCGAAGGGCTTCCCTCATCACAAGGAAAAGGTACAATTTTTATCGTGGTTGATCGCCTTACAAAGTATGCTCACTTTTGTGCCATCCGTAATCCCTACACTGCTTCTAGTATTGCTCGAATCTTTATGGAGAATATTGTAAAATTACATGGGATGTCGAGGTCTATTGTAAGTGATCGTGATAGGGTCTTCACGAGCAAATTTTGGACAGAGTTATTCCAGATGCAAGGCACTAAATCAAAGATGAGTACGGCATATCACCCACAAACCGACGCCAAATCAAGTGGTGAGCAGGTGTTTGGAGACATACCTTAGATGCTTCACCAGTGACCGACCAAAAGAATGGACAAAGTGGCTTCCCTGGGCCAAGTGGTTGTATAATATAACTTATCATTCCTCCACAAAATGTACTCCCTATGAGGCCATGTATGGCCGACCCCCCCTGTAATTCCAAAATATGTGTTGGGCACCTCTAAAGTAGAATAAGTAGACAGGGAACTACAAGATAGAGATAAAATACTGAAGTTGCTAAAAGATAATCTCACTGTAGCACAAGCAAGGATGAAACAGCAATATGATCAACACAAAGGTGAAAGAGAATTTTCAGTAGGAGATTGGGTCTTCCTACGGCTCCAGCCATATAAGCAAACATCAATCCAAACCAGAGCGTCTATGAAGCTTTCACCTCGATTCTATGGACCCTACCAGATTTTGGAGCGCATCGGAGCGATGAGCATACAGATTGGACTTACCCGACTCCGAATCCATCCAGTCTTCCATGTATCATGTTTGAAGCTCAAGTTGGGACAACACGAGATAGCCCAAAGCCATCTACCAAATATAACTACCTAAGGAGAGCTCGGACCCAACCAAGTGCCATTATTGATCGGCGAATCGTGACTCGGCAGCGGCGACTGCTCTTGAAGTGTTAATACATTGGGCAAACCTACCAGCGAAGATGCCACTTGGGAGAACTACGACGACTTGAAAATCAAATTCTAGAATTCATGGAGCGTCGACCTCGAGGACAAGGTGATTTGAATAGGGTGGAGTGCATTGGGACTCTAGCTATGAGAGTCTAATTTAGTTTCATTGATAAGGGCATTCATGTAAATCCTATCTAGCCGACCCTTATTAAAGAGATGAAGAGGCCGGCTAGGTTAGGGTTAGGTTACTTCTTGGGAAAGGAGTCCTATTAGAGAAAGAATCCTATTAAAAGTAGGAGTCATATTAGGAAAAGTGTCCTATTAGAAGTAGAAGTCCTATTAGGGAAAGAGTCCTATTAGAAGTAGAAGTCCTATTAGGGAAAAAGTCATATTAGAATTAGGAATCATACTAGAGAATGAGTCCTAATTAGAAGTTGGTTAGAAGTAGGAGTCTTGAGTAAGAGTCCTGTAGGTTCCTTAGAACCTACTTCTCACCAACTTCTAATTAGGACTCCTTCTCTAGTAGGATTCCTAATTCTAATAGGACTTTTTACCTAATAGGACTTCTACTTCTAATAGGACTCTTTTTCTAATATGACTCCTACTTCTAATAGGACTCTTTTCCTAATAGGATTCCTACTTCTAATAGGACTCTTTTCCTAATAGGACTCTTACTTCTAATAGGACTCTTTTCCTAAGACCTAACCCTAACCTAGCCGGCCTTTTCACCTCTTTAATAAGGGTCGGCTAGATAGGATTTACATGAATGCCCTTATCAATGAAACTAAATTAGGACTCTCATAGCTAGAGTCCTAACAGATTTGTTCGAGCAAGAATATATGAGATATTCCTCTCATGATACTGAGAGCGGATGATCCTCTATTAATACTCAATAGCCCTCGTAAGGTTGGTTACCACTCCCGATAATCGGCTGTACTAGATCTGAAACTTTCTAAACCTATAAGTCCGGTATCAAAGAGTGGAGTACTCATATAGGAAATCCTTGGTGTCTCAAGTCTAAGGACCAGATACACTACTGGGACTACGGAATCGCTGTCTGACATGAGATATCAATAACCATCCAGCATTTCATAGGCGGATCAATCAGTGAACTCATTCCCCAATGAGCACCTGCACTGTACACTTAGTGTCTCCACACGAGTAGCTATGAGACCAGCCACCTCCATCATATGGACATGTATACAACACACCAGTCTATCCGGTTATCTTAATATCTTTCTCAAGTAACCTATGACCAGAATAATTTAGGGTCTGTGTTTAAAGGTGAATCGATCTCATTATCGTGATCTCATCACGATCCGATTCCCATTGCACAGATCCAAGGACATCACAATATATGCAACACGCAAGATAAAGTGATAAAACGCCTAATAATATGCAAAAAAAAAAGTGCATATCAAGTCACAAGTACTATCACTCATGTGATTGGCTTGCAGGGCACATATGACTAGCAGTAAACTCTCAAGGTTACAAGTAGCAAATTCACTATAATCTCAGTTCTTTTGTTCGCTTCTCTATGTCCAACAAGCTGAGAAGTATGAGGTATTTATAGGCCTCAATTGGCTAAAAAATATAGCCAAAAAAGGTTTTGTATCAAATTTTCAGGGTACTGGCGATACCACTGCCAGTGGACTCTGACACTAGGCGGTACCATCACCTAATCTGGCGACACTATTGCCAGACAGAGTCCTGACTATTGGACCTGGGTGGTACCATTGCCTGGCAGTTAATAATTACTAACAGTACCATCGCCCAAACACCTAGGAGACTGAGCCCTAGGCGGTTCCACCGCCCAGTTCTAGTAGTGTCATCGCTAGACAGGGTTCAGCAACATTGTTTAGGCCAAGAGTCTAGCCTAAACTAGCCTAGATTTGGGCCTAGTTGGCCCTTAATAGAGTTAGTAGAATTACCTCCCAAATCTAACTCTAATTACATCCTAACTATGATAATTAAGACATCTACTTAAGTAAGTCCGGTAGGTCAAAAGTTCTTCCGGTGAGCTTCTGACGGACTTCCGACGAACTGTCAACGATCTTTCAACAGACTCCCGGCAAGCTCTTAAACTCTTGACGATCTTTTTGGAGAACTCCAACGAGCTTCTTTGGTGAGCTCCGATCTTCTCTGCGAGCCCTGGTGAACTTCTAACGAACTTCTCGATGAACTCTCGATGTACATTTTAACAAGCTCTCGACAAACTTCTCGGCAAATTCTGACAACACTCCCGACGAACTATCACGAACGGTCGTCGCACACTCGCAGCAACTTCGTTCAACGTTCCGTTCGTCGCTTACCCATGCTTGTACATATCCTTGGCAGCCTGTTTTGCCATGTTTTGGTGTGTTTTTCCTTGTAAAAATGTAGGAAATTGATAGCTGCAGCAGCGTAACGATCGCTTCATTTGCATCCGCCTAGAAACCCAAAAATAGCTTCATTTTCGTGTGCCGCGGGCTGATTTCTACAGGCCGCGGCCATGAAAATTTTGTCAGCCATATTAGCACCCTGGAACCCCCCGGGTGGCACATGGCTGGATGGGGCTTTAGTATAGTGTCGGGCGTTGAACACTTTCACAAGTTTGCACGTCAACTTGACGGAAACTTGCCTTTGCGCCCGGCACTTGGGGAGTAGTTGTTTGCGAACTTGCAGCTGCTCATTCACCCCTCTAAAGTCCTTATTTTTCTCCTCTCTTTCTCTGCTTCCTTGAACTCCAAGTGCTCGCTCAATTGCTTGTAAAGCTTCCCTCTTCGCGAGACGTCGGGACTTGTCCGCTGCTCATTCCAACAACTAATCAACTTCTCTTTTACAGGTCCTACGGGACCTGCACGAGGTTGCAGCTCGGCTGACCTTTTGCGGATGCGTATGTCGCAAGGGCGCCTCAAGACTTAGGCAATCCAAGCTAAGTCCGATCGAAGTGGGCGCAAAGGCGATTCTTGACTTAGGCAACTTTAGCTAAGTCGGTGGCTTGCCGCAAGGGTCCCTCACCACTTAGGCAATTCTTGCTAAGTGCATGACATTGTGGTATCAGAGCAGGCAAGCAATTTGAGCAAGTAACGAAGAAATTTCGCAATCTCACCATGGCGAAACAGCGTGGTGAATCGAGCAAGATGGGGCAAGCCGGAATGTTGCCCCAAGCAGTTACATGAGGGCTACATGTGCAAACTCACTCTCACGTCGCAGGAGCCGCTCATAAGGAGCGGGGCAGTGAGCATGAAGAGCGAGAAGTGGGTTGCTCACCACGAGCGGAGGAGGCGTAATATGGAGTGCCAACCGGAAGAAAGAGCCATAGAGAAAGGGTCACAGCGGTGGAAACCCGCTTGGATGTTCTTGAAGCGAGCTTGGATGAGCTCTACCAAGGCCAAAGTAGGCTTCTTGGCATAGAGAACTTGCAAGAAGAAGCTGAATCCCGGATCGACAAGGTTGAAGCCTTAGTCGACCGACTGACGGATGACACAAAGGACTCCGTGCAACACTTGCAAGAAATGGTGACGGAACTTGCTTCCAAAGTGGCGATGCTCACAAGGGCGTTGAATGCGGGGGGAAGCAACACCTGCGTTGTGCCAACAAAAAGCTTCAGGGCGCCCGACCCATATTGTTATGGGGGTGCTAGAGATGCGAAGGAGCTCGAGAATTTCCTGTTTGATATGGAATAGTACTTTCGAGCTACGAGGCCAGACTCTGAGGACACTAAAGTTTCGATAGCGACTATGTATCTGAACGGTGATGCAAAACTTTGGTGGAGAACCCATTGGGAAGAGATTCAGCAAGGTCGGTGTCGAGTGGACACATGGGACGACTTGAAACGTGAGTTGAGAACTCAATTCCTACCCGAGAATACTGAGTTCGTCGCAAGGAGGAAGTTGAGACAACTCCACCAAATGACTTCCATTTGGGACTATGTGAAACAATTTTCTGCACTGATGCTGGACATTCAAGACATGTCTGAAAAAGATAAGCTATTCAGCTTTCTTGATGGCCTGAAGCCATGGGCTCAACAAGAACTTCATCGATGGAATATCACCGATTTGGTCGAGCAATTGCAGCTTGAGAAGGCTTACAGACTTTGCTTCTTGAGAGGACCCGAGGAAGAAGAAGCGATCCACAGAAATCACCAACCAAGGCACCCTCCGGGAAGGAATCTAGGGGTGACCAATGGAAGAAGAGTTTCCATAAGGGGCCGAACTCAAACGGCAGGACCTCAAAACCTAGGAGATGTTTCTTGTGCGGAGGACCACACAGTGTATGGGAGTGCCCGCAAAAACAGGCACTCAATGCCTTGTCGGCTTCCATCAAACCCCCTAAGCCAGACAAGGGCAAGGCAGTTGCCCTCAGTTCGAGTAGCTCCGAGTCGGGTAGCGACGATGAGAAGTCGCAAGGACCCCGAATGGGTGCGATGCGTTTGTTGAATGCATTGCGGGGTCAAGTGGGGGAGAACCTGAAGCCGAAGCAACAAAGAGCAGGAAGTAGTGAGCTGATGTACGTAAACATCAGACTCAATGGCCAAACCACCCGAGCAATGGTGGACACGGGTGCTACTCACAACTTCATCGTCGACCGAGAAGCAAAGCGGCTTGGGTTAATCTTAGAGAAGAACCCAAGTCGGATGAAGGCGGTTAACTCGGAGGCTAAGCAAATCTCTGGACTAGCTAAGGGATTCTTCATCAAGATCGGATCGTGAAGCGGGCGCACAAACATGATGGCGGTGCCATTGGATGACTTCCAAGTGATTCTTGGAATGGAGTTCATGCATGCAGCAAAGTTGGTGCCGATGCCGTTCCTAGACTCCATATGTCTAATGGGAGGTGACAACCCCTGTATGGTTTCTGTCACTCGAAGAGGAACCCAGGATCCCCAGCAACTATCAGCGTTGCAACTGAAGAAGGGGGTACGCAAATGAGAGTTAACTTTTGTGACTGCGATGAAGTTAGAAACACTCGATGGGGAAGCCCGTAAAGAACCTGCTGCGGTGGCAAATGTCCTGAAGGACTTCGAAGATGTTATGCCACCTGAGTTGCCGAAAACTCTACCACCACGTAGAGGCGTGGATCATCTTATTGAGCTGGAGCCAGGAGTGAAGCCTCCAGCGAGACCACCATACCGCATGCCCCCTCCTGAGTTGGCAGAGCTCAGAAAGCAGTTGGATGAACTGCTAAGCGGTGGTCTCATTCGTAGTTCCAAAGCACCATTCGGAGCTCCAGTTCTCTTCCAGAAGAAACAAGATGGGAGTCTCCGACTATGCGTCGATTATCGAGCCCTTAACAAGGTGACTGTGAAGAACAAATATCCCATCCCTCTCATTGCGGACTTGTTCGACCAACTGGGCAAAGCAAAGTATTTCTCGAAACTCGACCTTCGGTCGGGGTATTGGCAGGTGCGTATTGCTGAAGGTGATGAAGCGAAGACTACCTGTGTGACCAGGTATGGAGCGTTTGAGTTCTTGGTGATGCCTTTCGGCTTAACCAATGCTCCAGCCACATTCTGTACTCTTATGAACCAGCTATTCAAGGAGTATCTGGACAAGTTTGTGGTTGTCTACTTGGACGATATCGTCGTCTACAGCCGAACACTTGAGGAGCATATTGAACACCTCCGAACAATCTTCAAAGTTCTCAGGGAGAATTCTTTGTTCGTAAAAAGAGAGAAGTGCTACTTTGCTCAGAAAGAGATCTTGTTCTTGGGGCATCGGATCGGCGACGGTTCCATTCAGATGGATAAAGCAAAGGTGCAAGCAGTTGTGGACTGGCAAACTCCAAAGAAGGTGCCTGAATTGAGATCCTTCCTTGGGTTTGTGAACTACTATCGATGCTTCATACTGGGGTATTCGAAGTGTGCAACTTCACTAACAAAGTTGTTGAAGAAAGAGCAGCCTTGGAGATGGTCCGACAAATGTGAAGCGGCATTTCAAGACCTAAAGACTGCCATTTTGGAAGAACCAGTGCTCCAATTGCCAGACTATGGGAAGCCCTTCGAAGTCCATACAGATGCTTCAGACTTCGCTATTGGGGAGTACTTATGTAGGAGGGCCATTCGGTGGCCTATGAAAGCCGTAAGCTCAATGAGACCGAGCGGCGGTATCTCGTGCCGAGTAGGAGATGACAATGGTGATCCACGCTACGAGTGTGGCGACACTACCTTCTTGGATCGCGATTTGTACTGAGGACAGACAACATCGCTTTGAATTACTTTCAGACTCAAAAGAAACTCTCCCCAAAGCAGGCACGATGACAGGACTTCCTAGCGGAATTTGACATAGCAATGAAGTACAAACCCGGAAGAGCAAATGTCGTAGCTGATGCCTTGAGTCGAAAAGTGGAGGCCGTGAATGCTATGCAACTAGAGGGCAAAGGCCAAACAAGTCAGTTGCAATCCAACTTTCTTTCCCGAATCAAGGATGGACTGCACAGTGATCCCCAAGCAGTAACCTTGATGCAATTGATCCAAAAAGGCAAGGCACGACGATTTTGGATGTAGGAGGGACTCGTCTACACCAAAGGGAATAGAGTTTATGTTCCTCGAGTGGATAATCTGAGGCGTGAGCTTTTGAAGGAGTGTCATGATTCCCTTTGGGCAGGACATCCGGGTATTCATTGAACATTGGCTCTCATGGAGAGGGCCTTCTATTGGCCAAAGATGGGGACAGATGTGGAGGAATATATTCGGACGTGCCTAACATGTCAACAAGACAGAGTGGAGCAACGGAAGCCGGTGGGACTTTTAGAGCCGTTGCTGTACGAAAGGTCGTGGGAGAGCATTTCTCGGACTTCATATCTAGCTTGCCGGCGTGATGGGGGACTCGGATCGATACTTGTGGTGGTCGATCGATTTTGAAGTATGCAACCTTCATTGCCGCACCCCTACACTGTTCAGCAGAGGAAGCGGCGAAGCTAATGATGAAGAATGTGGTGAAGTATTGGGGAGTCCCGCACAATATTTTAAGTGATCGAGATGCTTGATTTCTGGGACGATTCTGGATCGAGTTGTTCAAATTGTTGGGGTCGAAGCTATACTTCTCCACAAGCCTCTGCCAACCAACGAGATTGGGTGAAGTTGTTGGACATAGCCCAATTCTCCTACAACCTGCAGCGGAGCTTTGCATCCAACAAGAGCCTCTTTGAGATCATCACTGGACAACAGCCGTCGACTCCTCACACTTTGGCTATTGGATATACAGGGAGTAGTCCGTCCGCATATCACTTGGCAAAAGAATGGCATCGAAATGTAGATATTGCGCGGGCCTACTTGGAGAAGGCGCCGAAATATGAAGAAGTGGGCGGACTTGGGAAGGCGAACCCCGAAATACAAAGTCGACGATTTGGTGTTGGTGAAGCTCAACCAAAGATCACTCCAATTCTTTAGAAACAAGGTGCATAAAGGATTGGTGTGCAAGTATGATGGCCCCTTCCCAATTATCATCGAGGGTGGGCAACGTTTCCTACAAATTGCAACTCTATGCGTGGCTCAAGATTCATAATGTTTTCCATGCCAACAACTTGAAAGCCTACCACTCCGATCCGCAAGATGCTTCTCGAGGCGTTTCAACTCGTCCACCTCCCACCGAGCTTCCTACGAGAGCGAGTTGAAACCATTTTAGCAGATCACATGACAATGCTACCCAATGGAGTGAACAGTTGAATACTTTGTGAAGTGGCGAAAACTTCCCAAAATCGAAGCCAGTTGGGAGCCAGAAGACACCCTCCGACATGAAGAAGTAGCTATCAAAGCCTATCAAAGAGCGTCAACGAGGGCGTCGACAGCTTAAGTGGGGAAGAATGTCACGAACGGTCATCGCACACTCGCAGCAACTTCGTTCAACGTTAGTTAAGTAAACTTGCCCATGCTTGTACATATCCTTGGCACTGTTTTTCATGTTTTGGTGTGTTTTTCCTTGTAAAAATGTAGGAAACAAAGCTGATTCTGCGCAAAGCAGCGAAACGATCGCTCGCTGTATCTGCCTAGAAACCCAAAAGCAACTCCATTTTCGTGTGCCACGGGCTGATTTCTGCAGGCCGTGGCCATGAAAATTTTGTCAGCAATCTCAAGGCACCACAGAACCCCGGGTGTACATGGTGGATGGGGCTTTAGTATAGTGTCGGGCGTTGAACACTTTCACAAGTTTGCACGTCAACTTGACGGAAACTTGCCTTCGCGCCCCGGCACTTGGGGAGTAGTTGTTTGCGGACTTGCAGCTGCTCATTCACCCCTCTAAAGTTCTTGTTTTCCTCCTCTCTTTCTCTGCTTCCTTGCACTCCAAGTGCTCGCTCAATTGCTTGTAAAGCTTCTTTCTTCGCGAGACGTCGGGACTTGTCCGTCGCTCATTCCAACAACTAATCAACTTCTCTTTTATAGGTCCTACGGGACCTGCACGAGGTTGCATCTCGGTGACCCTTTCTTGGGACGCCAGTATGTCGCATGGGCGCCTCAAGACTTAGGCAATCCAAGCTAAGTCCGATCGAAGTGGGCGCAAAGGCGATTCTTAACTTAGGCAACTTCAGCTAAGTCGGTGGCTTGCCGCAAGGGTGCCTCACCACTTAGGCAATTCTTGCTAAGTGCGTGACAGAACGTTCGGACTCCTGATGAACTCTCAGACTCCCGATGAATCGTTCGATCTTTGACTCAGGCACTATATTTGCTTAATACCTTATTTGCTATCGTAGTTAATTCTATACATTTTTATTAACATATATGCTAGGGATCGAGTGGCACTAAGAGGGGATGAATTAGTACAACAAGAAAGAACGATAAACTTTAAATCGATTTAAACACTTTCGAAAAACTTCATACTATTGAAAGTAATATTTTGTTTGAAACTGTTTTAATTGTATTTTAACTTTAAAGCATACTTAAGAAGATGAAGAGGAAGTCGAGTAAGTAAGGTAGCAAAGTGAAGATGGTTTGCAGAAAAGTAAGTTAAGAGAAAGTAAATGAAAATCGATTTATGATACGTCCACTCCCGATTCCTCTTCACTTGAGACCATCGGCTTTTCCACTATCTATCATTCTTCCAACGGGCGAGGATCAACTCTCTTACAGCTTTCTCCTTTTGGTGGGCTTAGGAGGTAACCTTTACAAGGCCTTTCACCCCTCTCTTGGACTAGAACACACTTAAAGCTTAGATGGAAGATTTTGACATAATTTTAATAGAGTTTTCCCTTTTTCTTTCTTAGTTCTAAACACCCTTTCAACCATGAATGAGAGGGGTATTTATAGGCCTCAAGAGGATTCAAATTGAATCACTTTCGGTTTTCTTGATGCTGGCGGTGCCACCACCTGTCAGTGTCTGACACTAATAGTGTACTGGGCGGTGCCACCGCCTAGGCACCGCCCAACCTGGGCGATTCCACCGTTGGGCTCTCGGCCACTGGGCGATGCCACCGCCTGGCACTCGACTACTGGGCGGTGCCACCGCCCGAACTATTCTGGCTTCACTGGTTGGGCCTTAAACTCGACCCAAACCAGTCTGAAATAAGGCCCATGTGGCCCTTACTTAGGTTATAGAATTAGCACATAATCCTAACCCAAATTATTATGCTAACTACGAAATTAAAGACATCCCTAAGCTATTACATGTTAGGATCGGAAAGGTACTAAGAGGGGGGGGGTTAATTAGTGCAGCGGATTAAAATCGTAATTTTGAAACCGATTTCGTAAAAAGACAAGTTTGTAAGAAGATTTTGATTCAACGAAAGAGAACTTGAATGAAGTTGCTTGAGTAAAGGAAATAGAAAGGAACTAAGCGATTTGCAGCTAAGTAATATAATAATTCAGAAATATAAACACTTGCACATTCATGGACACAATGATGTATAGTGGTTCGGTCAAATGACCTACATCCACTCTTGAAGCCTTCACGATGAGGCTCCGTACTTCCACTAGCAAATCCTTTGAAGTGGAAGGACCAAATACCCCTCTTATAACCCTTTACAAGAGGTTCACACTCTTAAAGATTTCACAAGGAGAAGAAGGAGGTGAACACTTTAGCAAAAGAAGAGACAAGACTTTGCCAAGAATTTTCAAAGACTTTTTCTCAAAATTCTAACTCTCAAGGGTACCTTTTCAGCTGAGAAAGGGGGGATATTTATAGGCTCAAAATGGATTCAAATTTGGGCTCCAAATTTGAATTTTTTTGAGTTTCCCGATGTCGGGCGGTGCTGCCTTTGTCGAGCGGTGCTACTGCTTTGTCGATCAATCTAGCCCGACACAAATAGGGGTGGTGTTATCACCGCTTGTCGATCTGGCGGTGACCGACACAACAGGGGTGGTGCTACCGCCCCAGGCCGACACATGCAGGGGTGGTACTACCGCCCCAGGCTAGGTAGTTCAACCGCCTGGCCCATTCAGCAAAGGCTAAATGGGCCTTGTTTAAGGCCCAAGTTGGCCCAGTAAGAGCCCGGTTAGCCTCTACAAGATTTAGGCAGGATTATTTCTAAATCCTTGCTCTAATCACGTGCAAACTATGAATTTAAAACATAATTCTAAGTGATTTAACCCGACATTCTTCAAGTCAACTTTCGGTGAGCTTTACGACAAGATTCCGGCGGACTTCTGACACTTCCCTCGGATTTCTTCCGACGGACTTCCAGCATACTCCTGGATTGTATGACGAGCTCAACGAGTCTTCGGCTAGCTTCTAAATCTTCCCGGTAAGTTTTGCGAACCTTCGACGATCTTTATGATGAACTTCTGAAAACTTCGGCAAGTCTCTGATTCGATCTTGGTTGGTTCCGGCAACATTTCCGACGATTTCTCGGACTTCCGATGAACTCTTGAACACCCCACGGACTTGACAACGGTAAATCGCTTTATGTTTTCATCCCATCGTAGTTATTCCTGCATACTTATCTCGACAATATAGATTAGAACAAATATTTCACCAATTGACTTCATCATCAAAATCCGAGATTCAACAATCTCCCCCTTTTTGATGATGACAATCAATTGATGATGGAGTTACACTTAACTCCCCCTATCTATATGCCATAGATAGTAAAAACTGCTTGAATTCAATTTCTTTAAATTCAACATGATAAGTTTAACTTATCGTTCAATCATATGAAAGAGAAACTTCATGGTTTACTTAATGATGACAATGTCGATGTATGACACTTATAGACATTCATCATTAAGTCAAAAGATGTCAAATAGACAGGTATCAAATGATTTCAATGAAGTATACACAATTAAAAAAATGATATCAAGAACCTAAATAAGCATTTCAAGCATATAACTTGGAAAACATGGCAAATGCATATAACTTACAAAGTATGGCAAATGCATATAACTTGCAAAGCATGGCAAATGCATTCACTAGTCACATATTTCTCCCTCTTTTTCATCAACAAAAAGGAAAAGAGAGATTCATATACGAGTGAAAACCGAAAATATTATGAGTGCGTCATCCAAAGATATGTAAAAAGATATCCGAAAAATATCACAAACGAGGGAAAAGAAATCATTCAAAAATCCGAATAGACAATATCATTCCACAATGCCCAAGATAGATAAAATGTAGTAAAGATAATTTCAAAGTTGCATAGATGTCAAAGTTACATAAAAGTTTACAGCGTTCAAAAAGAAAATATAATACAACAAACTACTCCTCGGGAGGAATGCCAAAATGCCTATACATGTGATCTATCTTTTGGTTCATCTTTCACATTTCCTTCAAAAGTTCAATTTGCTGTAATTTAACTTCATTTAATTCTCTCATGATCGGATCGTCAAAAGGTGGAGCTGAAGCTGGTACTGATGGAGCTGTATCAAAGGGATCAGGAGGAGGAGATTCACTTCCCCTAAAGACTAGTGTTTCAGGATGTTCTACTGGTGGGGGAGGTATATCACTCCTTCTTGGTTGTCTAACCCCTATTACATTCTCAAATATACACCTAAGTCTCTTAAGTAGTTTCATGTTAATGATGTTTTATTTGTCCACTTGTACTACTTCTTCATCAGGTGGAATACTAATATTATGGACATGCAACAATCTAGTTATCAATCCTCCATTATGGTAACATTAACCCTTTAGAAATGACTTCTATCATGTGTTGTCGGATTAGGTATTCAAGATAATAATTTTGTCCGGTCATGATCTAATAGATGGTACCTAACTCAGTTAAAATAATCTCATCATGATGAAATTATTTAGGAATGATAATGCTTGTAAGAATGTGATGTAGAATTTTAGAGCTAAAAGGCAACAAATGTTCATAGCTCTTGGGAATTATGCCTAAGTTTAGATTTGCAAAGACGGTTTCTAAGGCTTCAGAGTGGGTGGCTCCGATTGTGTCCATGTCCCATTTTCCTCTAAAATAGCATCCTAACTCTTTCTTAACAATTCCAATTAGTGTGCATATCGTACTATCAAATATTTTAATTTCATTTCCTAAAAGATAGGTAGATAAGCTATCATCATTCACGCTTAAATTAGCATAAAATAATTTAATCAAGCGTGGATAAATGGGTTCATCAATTTGTAAAATGGGTAAGACATCTAAGTTAGCAAATCACATAATGGGTTCTAGGTTCCCTAATTGACCCAAATCAACATATTTCCCTTTATGAATGGTTTTAGTAATAAGATCTGAAAACCTAAGGGATGTATCTTTTGATTTGAAAAGAAATTGGTCAAATGAATCTACCTCCACCCTTTTCCCTTTGTCTCTTGAAGATCTTCTAGGAGCCATATCTAACGAGGATAGATCAATAATCAATTTAAAGGAAAGAACTAAAACTAGAGAAGAAAAGGGGAGAAAAATTTCACCTTAGATGTGTTTCCTTGAGAGGTAGGGAGCTTGAATTAAGGAAAAATTCCATTCTTAGGCTTCTAGAGGGACATAATGAGGCTTGGAAGTATTTTGAGGGCTTCAGGGAGGTGAAGAAGGGCTGCTCTCGGGTTGGGGGCAATTCTACCATCGACCCTAACTCACCCCTTTTATAAAGGGGTGTTCGGGCAGTTCTACCACCCAAACAGGTGGTTCTACCGCCTGGGGTCCGACTACCCAGGCGGTCCTACTGTCGGATCTGGCGGTGCTACCACCGGTAGCAGAATTTTTTTTTAAAATTTATTCTAAATTTTTTTTCAGAGGTTTTAAGGATGGGATGATGTCTTAGATCATAAAAAAAATCTGAGAGGAAAGCAAATCGACGAAAGTTGAATTTTCAAAGAAAAATCTCATACAATGAAGCTCATTTATTAGGACAATTTAACATGCCTAATTCCCTTCTAATAAAATCAAATTATTTCTCATTTAAGGGTTTTGTAAAAATATCCGCTAATTGATGATTTGTATCGATAAATTCAAGGATGACATCTTTACTATTGACATGATCTTGTATAAAATGATGCCTAATGTCAATGTGCTTAGTTCGAGAGTGTTGAATCAGATTTTTAGTTAGATAGATAGCACTCGTGTTATCACATTTTATGGGAATGTTCTTTAAATAAATTCCATAGTCTTCTAGTGTATTTTTCATCCAAATAACCTGTGCACAGCATGCACTTGCAGCTATGTATTCGGCTTCTGCCGTAGATAGTACAACCGAATTTTGTTTTTTGAAAGTCCAAGAAACAAGTGCATGTCCTAGAAATTGGCATGTTCCGGATGTGCTTTTTCTATCTATTTTACATCCACCAAAATTCGCATTTGCATAAGCTTTCAAATCAAAATTATCAGATTTTGGATACCATAATCCAAGATTCGGAGTCCCTTTAAGATATCTAAGGATTCTCTTAACGGCTTTGAAATGAGATAGCTTAGGATTAGCTTGGAATCTTGCACATAGCTCCATACTAAACATGATGTCAGGTTTGGTTGTAGTGAGATAAAGCAGGCTACCTATTATGCCCCTATATATTTTTTATCAAAACTTTCTCCATTTTTATCCATATCTAACTTAATGGAGGTGCTCATAGGAGTGCTAATGTCTTTTGATCCATCCATGTTAAATCGTTTTAACAATTCTAATGTATACTTTGATTGATTTAGAAATATACCATCATTAGTTGCTTAATTTGTAATCCTAAAAAAAAATTTAGTTCTCCCATTAGGCTCATATCAAATTCATCACTCATACTCTTGGCAAATGATTCACATAGCAATTTATTAGAAGAACAAAAAATAATATCATCAACATATATTTGAACAATAAGAAAATTATTTTCAAAATATTTAATAAATAATGTAGTATCAACCTTGCCTTTAGTGAAATCATTTGAAATTAAAAAAGAACTAAGCCTCTCATACCAAGCCCTAGGGGCTTATTTTAGACCATATAGAGCCTTAGTTAGTTTAAACACATGGTAGGAAGAAGAGAATTTTCAAATCCGGGTGGTTGTTCGACATACACTTCTTCGAAAATAAAACCATTTAAGAATGCACTTTTGATATCTATTTGAAATAATTTGAAATCATTACTACTAGCATAGGCAAGGAGCATCCTAATGACTTCTAATCTTGCCACAGGAGCGAAGGTCTCTTCGTAATCGATACCTTCTTCTTGGTTGAAACCTTTGGCCACTAGTCTAGCCTTGTTTCTAACCATGATACCACAATCATCTTGCTTGTTTCTAAAGACCCATTTAGTACAAATAACTAAGTGGTCATTAGGTCTAGGAACAAGCTTCCAAACCTCATTCCTCTCAAATTGATTCAATTCTTCTTGCATTGTGATAACCCAAGAATCATCTTTCAGGGCATCGTCAATGTACTTAGGTTCAATTTGAGAAAGAAAAGTGACATGGGCACAAAAATCTTTGAAAGAAGAGCGAGTTTGAATCCCTTTTGATGCATCTCCTATAATTAACTCCTTGGGATGAGCATCTACATACTTCCATTCCTTGGGTAAGAAAGTTTGGGAAGAAGATGCATCCAAGTTGTAATTTTGAGGAGAGGGTTCATTCAAATTTAAATTATCAAAGCCAAAATCATCATCAAAATCTTTTTTCTTAAATTCAAAAATTTTATTAAAAACCACATGAATAGATTCTTCTATAACTAATGTTCTTTTGTTGAAAACACGAAAAGCCTTAGAAACGGAAGAATAACCAAGAAATATGCCTTCATTGGATTTTGCATTGAATTTTCCTAAAACATCCTTTTCATTTAAAATAAAGCATTTACAACCAAAAACTTTAAAATAAGAAACATTGGATTTTTTATCATTCCATAATTCATATGGAGTTTTAGATAGGGATGGTCTCACTAGAACTCTATTCATAACATAGCAAGCCGTATTCAGGGCTTCAGCCCAAAAATATTTTGGTGAATTATATTCATTTAACATGGTTCTAGCCATTTCTTGTAAACTTTTATTTTTCCTTTCCACTACTCTATTTTGTTGAGGATTTCTTGGAGTAGAGAAGTTATGGTTTTATCCATTTATTTCATAAAAATTTTGGAAGTCATGATTTTGAAATTCACCTCCGTGATCACTTCGAATTGATGAAATCATAAAACCTTTTTCATTTTGAGTGAGTTTACAAAATTTAGAGAAACATTTGAAACAATCACTTTTGTAAGCCAAGAAATAGGTCCAAGTGTATCTACTATAGTCATCCACAATTACAAAGACATATTTGCTACCTCCTAGTCTTGTTATGTCAATTGGTCCAAATAAGTCCAAATGGATTAATTGAAATGGTCTAGTGGTGCTAATTTGATTTTTTGATTTGAAACTAGTTTTTATTTGTTTTCCTAGTTGACATGCATCACATACTTTGTCCTTGACAAATTTCATATTTGGGATTCCTCTTACTCACTCTCTAGATGAAATCTTAGAAATTAGTTTCATGCTTGCATGGCCTAATCTCCTAAGCCAAAGCTAAGCATCATCATTCAAAACCGAAAAATATATTTCATTACTTAATTCATCAATATTTATGGTGTAGACATTGTTTTGTTTTAAAGCAATCATGGATATGTCATTGTTTGGTTTTTCAATGATGTAAATATTAGATTCAAATATAACAACATAACCTTTATCGCATAATTGACTAATGTTTAAAAGATTATGTTTTAAACCATCAACTAGCAACACATCATCAATTGAAAAACTTGATTTGTTACCTATGGTTCCCTTGCCAATGATTTTACCCTTGTTGTTGTCTCCGAATGTGACATACCCTTCTTCTTTGCTAGTGAGCATAGAGAAATGAGATGGATTTCCGGTCATGTGCCTTGAGCATCCACTATCAAGATACCATTTCTTGCTCCTAGCTTGTGAGTTTGTCTACAAAAGAGGATAGTTTTTAGGTACCCATTTGATTTTGGGTTCCTTACAAATTGATCTACTTAATTTATAATTCATCATTGAATTGTTTATGGTTCCTTTAGGAACCCATATCAATTTTTGTGGACTAATTTTCTTGAATGGACATTTGTAAGCAACATGTCCCGTTTTACCAAAAAATTACATTTCAAATGGGGTGATACATGCAATGTGGGTCCTTTAATAAAGGTGGTGGGATTTTGGTGAGATCCACTCACAAATCTGATTCCACTTCTATTTCCGAGGTGACCCTTGTTAGCAAGGATCATGTCCAAGCCCTTGCTACTGACCTTAAACTTGTTTAGGGTCTATTTGAGTAGCAAGTTCTCCCTTTTTATTATTTCTAAGTGTTCACACTTAGAGCATGGGGGTAAAGAAGGGGTTTAGAGACTATTAAACTTATTTTATAATAAAGCATGCTCTTTCTTAAGCAGATTGAACTTCTTACTAATAGTCCTACATTCATCAAATAACTCATGAAAAGCGATAGAAAGTTTATCGAAAGATAACTCTTCATTAAATAACTCACTAACCGCTTCTCCTAAGGCCACTAGCACGAAGTTGGCCTCATCTTTGTTGCTAGCTTCTTCAACCTCGGAGTCACTTGAATCATCCCATGTGGCCTTCAAAGCTTTCTTCTTCTTGAATTGCTTCTTTTTGGCTTGAGGGCATTCATTCTTGAAGTGTCCCGGCTTCTTGCATTCGTAGTAAATAACTTGGTTCTTTTTGTGTTCAAATTTATTTTTTGTGTCATTTTAAATTTATTCTTTCTTATAAATTTCTTAAACTTTCGAGTGAAAAGTGCAATGTCATTGTCACTGTCCTCATCACTTGATATTCCTTTCAAGTGGTCTTCTTGTGTTCTAAGTGTCATATCCTTCCTGTTCTTTGGAAGGGGGTTCTCAAGCTCTTCATGAGCATGACACGTCATCTCGTAGGTCATTAAAGACCCAATAAGTTCTTCAAGAGGAAATGTTTTAAGATCCTTGACCTCTTGAATAGCCGTAACTTTTGGATCCCAACTCTTTGTAAGGGATCTTAAAATTTTAGTTACCAACTCAAAGTTAGAAAAACCTTTACCAAGAGCTTTAAGTCCATTGATGACATCCGTAAAGCGGGTGTACATGTCTCCAATGGACTCATTTGGTTTCATCCGAAAAAGTTCATAAGAATGCACAAGAATATTGATTTTGGACTCTTTCACTCGGCTAGTGCCTTCATGAGTGATTTCAAGAGTGCGCCAAATATTAAATGCCGACTCACAGATAGAAACCCGATTAAACTCATTTTTATCAAGCGCACAAAATAAGACATTCATAGCCTTTGCATTGAGAGCAAAAATCTTCCTTTCCGACTCATTCCACTCACTCATCGGAAGAGAAGATTTTGCAAAGCCATTTTTAACAATGTTCCAAAGTTCGAAGTCCATAAAAATGAGAAAAATCCTCATACGAGTCTTCCAATACATATAATCCGACCCATTAAATATAGGCGGACGAGTAATGGAGTGACCCTCTTGCATACCGGAGTAGGCCATCTCTCTTACGTTTTAAACCAAATATGAGAGTAAACTTTGCTCTGATACCAATTGTTAGGATCGGAAAAGCACTAAGAGGGGGTGAATTAGTGCAGCGGATTAAAATCGTAATTTTGAAATCGATTTCACAAAAAGGCAAGTTCGTAAGAAGATTTTGATTCGACGAAAGAGAACTTGAATGAAGTTGCTTGAGTAAAGAAAATAGAAAGGAACTAAGCGATTTGCAGCTAAGTAATGAAATAATTCAAATATATAAACACTCACACATTCATGAACACAATGATGTATAGTGGTTCGGTCAAATGACCTACATCCACTCTTGAAGCCTTCATGATGAGGCTCCGCACTTCCACTAGCAAATCCTTTGAAGCGAAAGGACCAAATACCCTTCTTACAACCCTTTACAAGAGGTTCACACTCTTACAAGATTTCACAAGGAGAAGAAGGAGGTGAACACTTTAGCAAAATAAGAGACAAGACTTTGCTAAGACTTTTCAAAGACTTTTTCTCAAAATTCTAACTCTCAAGGGTACCCTTTCAGCTGAGAAAGAGGGGGTATTTATAGGCTCAAAATGGATTCAAATTTGGGCTCCAAATTTGAATTTTTTTTAGTTTCCCGGTGTCGGGCGGTGCTACCTTGTCAGTCTGGCAAACTGACACAGCAAGGGTGGTGCTACCGCCCCAGTCCGACACATGCAGGGGCGGTACTACCGCCCCAGCTAAGCAGTGCTACCACCCCAGGCTGGGTGGTTCAACCGCTTGGCCCATTCAGCAAAGGCTGAATGGGCCTTGTTTAAGGCCCAGTAAGAGCCCGGTTGGCCCCTACCAGATTTAGGCAGGATTATTTCTAAATCTTTGCTCTAATCACGTGCAAACTACAAATTTAAAACATAATTCTAAGTGATTTAACCCGACATTCTTCAAGTCAACTTCCGACAAGCTTCACGGCGAGATTCCGACGGACTTCCGACACTTCCCTCGGATTTCTTCCGGCGGACTTCCAGCATACTCCTGGATTGTATGGCGAGCTCAACGAGTCTTCGGCTAGCTTCTGAATCTTCTCGGTAAGTTTCACGAACCTTCGACGATCTTTGTGACGAACTTTCGAAAACTTCGGCAAGTCCCTTATTCGATCTTTGTTGGTTCCGACAACACTTCCGATGATTTCTCAGACTTTCGATGAACTCTTGAACACCCCACGGACTTGACCACGGTAAATCGCTTTATGTTTTCATCCCATCGTAGTTATTCCTGCACACTTATCTCGACAATATAGATTAGAACAAATATTTCACCAATTGACTTTATCATCAAAATCCGAGATTTAACATTACAAAGTCTGACAAGTCAAGACTTCTTCCGGCGAGCTTCCGGCGGTCTTCCGACGAACCCTAAGAAACCATTCTGTGGACTCCTGGCAAGCTCCTGGACTTCACGATGATCTTGGGGAGTTCCAACGAGCTTCTTTGGCAAACTCCGATCTTTCTTGGCAAGCTCCGTGAACTTCTAACGAACGTTCCGGCGAACTTTCGAAAACCCTTCGGCAAGCTCCCTACTCATTCTCGGCCAGTTTCGGCAGCACTCCCAATGAATCTTCGGACTTCCATCGAACTCTCAAACTCCCAACGATCCATTACACTTGTCTTCCGGTACTTTGTTTCGCTTTACATCTTCATTGTTATCGTAGTTAATTCTGCACATACATAAATAAAAACTCTACTTCGATTTAGATAATTATTACAATGTGAATTGAAATTCTGTTGCTCGATACATCATTGGTCGGCGCTTCGTCCGTTCTTCGGTGCATCATCCTCTCTTGCGTTTTTTTTGCCCAATCGGTGGTTGACCTCCGCAACCCCGATATCCTTGGCGTAACACGCTCTTCTTGGCCCGATGCTCGACGTACGAAGCCTTCTGCCGATTGTCCAATATCCTAATGTGATCACCCGGTGCAACGTCAATTCCTCCAACATCAATTGTCTAATCCTGATCGATAGTAGATATGCATAACTCAAAATGTAGTTAGACAATAAAACACAATCAATTAGTTTCATCATCAAAATCTGAGATTTAATAATCTCTCCCTTTTTGATGATGATAACTAATTGATGACTAACGGAGTTAACCTTAACTTTTCGGAGTTTAACCAAACTCCTCCTATCAATATGCCATTGATAGAATACTTGGATTATCCCAAATCCAAGCAACATTCATCACAAATTATGAGAATTATAAATTCATCATGCAAATATATTATATATTCAATTCAATGCATGAAGTCATCAATCTACTTCTCCCCCTATGTCATCAACAAAAAGGAGAAGTTGCATCATAGCTAGTTTAAAAGATATATAAGTTTTACAACACACTAGCTATTAATCACATCATACAATATTTAAGCATAGCTTTGCAATACATCTAATTATATCATTCAATCATAGCAAGTTTTTAAGGATGGGCAATGATGGTAATTTTCACTTCCTTCTTGAGATGTGCAAGTTTGCACCTTGTTTCTCACGATAGGCAAGATAGCAATATTTGCATCCTTTAAGATAATAATTCTTAGCTTCTCATGAAATTACAAAGTAGGAATCAAGATGGCAAATTCTTTGCAATGTTCAAGCTATCAAAAACTTTCTCCCCCTTTGTTTTTGTCAAAAAGAAGGGAAGTATAATTCTTTTCCCTTTACATGAATTTTAAAATTATGACAATCAACAAAGATAAATATTTATCAAGAGATCAATGGGGTATCAAAAATTTGCATTCAAGATTCATAAATATTCCATTTAGGAAGTATCAAAATTATGATTCAATGATTCATTATAAAGTAAATTTCATCAATTTTCAATCATCAAAATTCAAGTCATGAATATGAATTTAATATTCAAGCTAACATGACAAAAATTAATCATGATAATCAAGTCCTGAATTGTAATTTATCATTCAACCTAGCATATTTTCTCTCCCCCTTTAGTTAATGTTGAAAAGAAGGGAGGAAATACAATGATATATAAAAAATTACATCAATCAATATTTCAATTATTTCATGATACATTCAAGTCAAAGAAATCATATCATTTTTATAATATAAAGAAAAAATCAAAAAAAGCATGATTCATTTGATAAATCTTTTTAGTAGAGTGAAAGAATCATACGAGAATGCTTGTGAGAAATCTTGATTCATATAAGGAAGATCTCATTTGAAGGATAAAATATATCACAATCGTAAATGTCAATAAGTGATTCATTTGAGTGCAAAACCACTTGATTTATGCATAGAAATTTCAAGTATCAAATATCAAGATATTAAGACTTAGATTGTGATAAAGCTCGTTCGAGTTCGAATCATCAAAATCATTAACATAGTTTATGAGATTCATAAATGATATGGATTTGAATTGTTTTCCTCTTTGATAAATGATAAAAAGAAGCAATCATAGAGGAAAGTATTTTGATTCCCAAAAATATCTTAAGTCAAGAATTCAAGGTCATGATTTTAAGAGATCAAGAGAGGAGCCATAAAATCATTTAAACTCATTTTGTCAACTCGAAACTTATAATCAAATTATTAAATTCATTCTCGAGATTCAAAAGACTTATATGAACATGGTATACATGGATTTATCATTTGTCTTTTTATGCCAAATCTAAATAAGTATTCAAAAACGAAAAGCAAACTTCATTATAAAAATCGTCAAGACAAAAATATAACACATTATTTCAAGACATGAGATTTAATTTATCATGATAATGTGTTTCATTTTAAGTTGTTTATTATAAGTGTACACATGTTTCAAAAGATGAGTATCAAATTTAAGACCAAAACATGAGTTTGTCATCAAGCTATAACATCTTCAAATCCTCATGATAGTACATTTTTTCTATTTTTATGTGTTTCAATCTAAGTGAACATGTTCCGATTTTTATGCAAAGACTAAGCAATATATCAAAAACTGAAATCATCACATACATTTATTATTTTCATTTCATGCAAATTGTATTCATAAGGTATGTTCAAGTTTTTTGCCAAATTAATGCAAATATCCATGTTTAAGTGCGAGAGGTAAACTTCATCAAAAAGATCATCAAGCATGATATCATCATTCTAATTCCAATGATAATTCTTTTATTTTCAGGATATCGATCTTTTTAACTCATTCAAGCATTATTTAGTCATCAAAAAATTTTATGTGTCAAATAAAGGACAAAGATTTTTTATTCATACATTCAAACCATCATCAAAATTTCTTTCATAATTCAAGAGATTCATAACATACATATATGTGTATCATGTATAAAATCAAAACACACGTTTTGTCATCAAGACCAAAAATATGATACGTCATCAAAAAATTTATCATAAAAATGATTAAAAATATATATGGATTATCATTAATCAAAAGACTTGATTCATCATGATAATACATTTTACGTTTTCCCTTTTTATATGTTTCAATTAAGTTGAGCATGTTCAAATTTTCATGTAAAAATAAAATCATTAATATGCTTGCTTCTATCTTTTAATCATATTTGATGTGCAAGCATTATCATAAATTATGCGATTATCATGATAATTGATTTTTTTGTGTCAAAAATAATGCATCTTATTTAAATCAAAAGCATCATTATATTTAGAAATGATTTCATCATAAAAACGATTGAGACCCATTAATATAGAGGTTTTCAAATCAGAAGCATGATACAAACATCCATTATCAAAAGACTTTAACGAAATCCATACATAAATATGTATCATGTTTAAAATTGAAAATCAATATAGAAAAACATACATGGAATTCATCTTTTTAGATGTTCATGCATTATGTTATCTTAATTGGTCATGAGAACGATTATTCCAAAAACACGTTAATCCAAAACATAGAGTTTCAAATGAACATTACTTCGAAAACTCATGCATGATATAAAATAGTCAAGCATCATGTTTAGAACGAAAAGAAAACCAATATAACTCATCAAGATACATGTATGGATTAGTTCTATTAGGTGTACACACATTATCGCACATCATACAATCATCATTCATATTTTTTTATACTTCTCAAAAAAAAAAAAGGAAAAGCATGATATAATTTTTTTAAAAATAATTATTTATTTCCTACTAACTATGTTAAGCACTCATGGAAAAGTCATGTAATTTCAAAACAACGTAAGAACATTTTAGGTGAGTTGCTTACCTCATTGTTGAAACCCATCAAAGCCCAATTCTCCGTTTCACCTTTAGAAGTTCTTGGTTCGTCCTTAGGTGTCTTCTTCTTCTTTGGCTTCTTCCTCCGTTCAAGTTCATTTTTAGTTATAGATTCTTGTTTTATAAACCTTTTAAATTTTAGTGTTTGAAGTTCAAGTTTATCATTGCCCTCATCACTTGAGTCATTACTCAAGTGGCATTCATTTGTCCAAGGTTCTAAATCCTTCATGTCCTTTGGAAGGTGGTTCATATGTTCATCGAGTTCAACATGTTCCAAGAAACTCATTTCATATGTCATTAAGGATCTAATGAGTTCTTCAATAGAATAATCATTTAAATCTTTAGTTTCTTATATAGCCGTTATTTTAAGATCCCAACTCTTTTAGATGGATCTTAAAATCTTGTTAGTGAGTTCAAAGTTCGAAAAATATTTACTAAGACTTTTCAAGCTATTGACGACATCCGTGAAACGGGTGTACATATCACCGATAGTTTCGCTTGGTGTCATTCAGAAGAACTCAAAATCATGCAATAAGAGGTTTACTTTCGAGTCTTTGACTTTACTAGTTCTCTCGTGCATGATTTCAAGTGTCCGCTAAATATCAAAAGTCATTTCGTAAGAAGAAATCTGATTGAACTCGTTTTTGTCTAAAGAGCAAAATAAGGCATTCATAGTCTTAGCATTCAAAGAAAAAGATTTTCTCTCTAAATCCTTTCATTCGTTTGTCGGTTTAGAGAGAAGTTGAAATCCATTTTCAATGACATTCCATAAATCTAAATTTATAGAAAGCAAGAAAACTCTCATTCGAGTTTTTCAATATGTGTAGTCCGATCTATTAAAGAACGACGGACGAATAATCGAAAAGCCCTCTTGAAAGCCATAAAGAGCCATTTCTCTCGGGTGTAAATCCGAATGAGAAATAACAAGGCTCTGATACCAATTATTAAGGATCGAGTGGCACTAAGAGAGGGGGGGTGTGAATTAGTGCAATGGTAAAGAATGATAAACTTTTGTCGATTTAAACACTTTCGAAAAACTTCGTACTATTGAAAGCAACGTTTCGTTTGAAATCGTTTTGATTGTGTTTTAACTTTAAAGTATACTTAAGAAGATGAAGTGGAAGTAGAGTAAAGTAGTAAAGTGAAGATGGTTTGCAGTAAAGTAAGTTGCGAGAAAGTAAATGCAAACCGATTTATAGAAGTTCGGTCATGCGATCTACGTCCACTCCCGATTCCTCTTCACTTGAGGCCATCGGCTTTTCCACTAGCTATCCTCCTTCTAATGGGCGAGGATCAACTCCTTTACAGCTCTCTCATTTTGACGTGCTTAGGAGATAACCCTTATAAGGCCTCTCACCCCTCTCTTGGACTAGAACACACTTAAAACTTAAAAGGAAGATTTTGATATAATTTTAACAGAGTTTTTCCTTTTTCTTTCTCAATTCTAGACACCCTTTCAATCATGAATGAGAGGGGTATTTATATGCCTCAAGAGGGGTATTCATGAATGAGAGCCCAAATTTGAATCATTTTTTGTTTTCCCGGTGCTAGCGGTGCTAGCGGTGCCAGGGCCTTTCAGTGGCGGTGCCACCGCCTGTCAGTGTCTGACATTGATAGTGTACTGGGCGGTGCCACCGCCCAGCCTAGGCGGTTCCACCGCTGGGCTCTCGGCCACTGGGCGGTGCCACCGCCCCAGCCTAGCGGTGCCACCGCTTGGCACTCGGCTACCAGGCTGTGCCATCGCCCGGACTATTCCAGCTTCACTGGTTGGACTTTAAACTCGGCCCAAACCAGTCCGAAACAAGGCCCATGTGGCCCCTACTTAGGTTATAAGATTAACACCTAATCCTAACCCAAATTATCATGCTAACTATGAAATTAAAGACATTCCTAAGCTATTACAAAGTCTGACAAGTCAAGACTTCTTTCGGCGAGCTTCCGGCGAACTTCCGGCGGTCTTCCGACGAACCCTCGAAAACTATTCTGCGGACTCCTAGCAAGCTCCTGGACTTCACAATGATCTTGGCGAGTTCCAACGAGCTTCTTTGACAAGCTTCGATCTTTCTTAGCAAGCTCCGTGAACTTCCGAAAACCCTTCAACAAGCTCCCTACTTGTTCTCGGCCAGTTCCGGTAGCACTCCCAATGAATCTTTGGACTTCCGTCGAACTCTCGAACTCCCAACGATCCATCACACTTGTCTTCCGACACTTTGTTTTGCTTTACATCTTTATCGTTATCGTAGTTAATCATGCACACACACAAACAAAAACTCTACTTCGATCTAGACAATTATTACAACGCGAATTGACATTCTATTGCCCAGCACGTCATTAGTCAGTGCTTCGTCCGATTTTTTGGCGCATCGTCCTCTCTTGTGTTTTTTTGCCCAATCGACGGTTGACCTCTGCAACCCCAATATCCTTAGCGCAACAAGCTCTTCTTGGCCCGATGCCCGACATACGAAGCCTTTTGCCGATTGTTGGATATCCTGACGTGATCACCCGACACAACGTCAATTCCTCCAGCGTCAACTGTCTAATCCTGATTGATAGTATACCTGCGTAACTCAAAACGTAGTTAGACAATAAAACACAATCAATTAGTTTCATCATCAAAATCTGAGATTCGATAATATATAGATTAGATCAATAATTAATCAATTGATTTCATCATCAAAATATGAGATTCAACATAATAAACAAAAAAAAACATTTCCTGCTCATAATGTTTTTAGATGAACTTATAATATTTTAGTTAATTGAACCAAAATACTATAAATCTATCAACAATATATTGTTACTAAACTTCAATCAGTTTAAATCCTCATCAATCTTAATTATAATTTTTATTCGAGGTATTAGAAAATGATTTACATGAGAGTTTTAAGTAATTCTAGATAATAAATAAGAAGATCTTGATATGTTGGACCAATTTGGATGAAAAGTCGACTTAAATCCAACTAGATTTCAGTGATTTTTTTTCCATAGAAGAATATTGAACACTTATTCAGAAAAAAAATCATTTTTTGGATTTTTCCTAAAAATACTCCTTTTTTCATATTTTTCCTAGCAATGTCTTAATCTTTAGGTAATTCATTTTTTCTACCTTTTCGTTTTTCTAACCCCAGTCATAGTGTTTTTTTTATTGGCTTATAGTATTTTCATAAAACATAGTAACTTAGTAGAAAATCACTGTAACTAAGTTTTTTTTAGGTTGATTCCTATGAATCTTAAGTATTTTTTTAATTTTATTCATAAGAATACATAAGTAAAATTTATAAATATATTTTTTAATATTTTAAAAATCTATTTTCCACTGTTATAGTGTTTTGTAATAAATTTACAATATTTTTAAAAATGTATCAAAAACATTGTAATCATGTAAAAAATACTGCAGCTAATATAAAAGTCAAATTAGTTTATTATTTATTTTATGGAGAATCATATTTAAAATACATATTTAAAATATTTAAATAAATCGACTTTTAAATAGTAACTCTATTATAAAGAGTTATAATGTTTTTGACATATTTTCAAAAATAGTAATTCTATTATAAAAAAACTGTAGTACTACACTGAAAAGTATGAAAAGAAATTATGCAATTTGTTTATATATCCTTATATAAAATATCATAAAAATACTTATGATTCCTAAGAAATCAACTTAATAAAAACTTAGTTATATCGTTTTTCAGCAATATCAAAAAAATAAACATGGTAGGAAAATACTTTAACTGAGACTAGAAAAAGATAATAAAAAGCTGGTTGGTGACTGATTGTCAAATCAACATAGAAAAAAGAATGCACTATTCGAAAAATATGAAAAGGAATATCTTTTGAAAAAAAAAATATCTAAAAGCAAAATGCTAAGAATATTTTGATTCTTTTGGAAGATAGAAAAGGTTGTTCGAGAGCGATGCTCTTTCTTACCCGTCTTCGCAATGATACTCCACCTGCAAAGTTACTCGAGGGCAGAGACAAAGTTCGTGTCATTCCGGTTTGCGGGCCCACGTCGATTCGGTCATAAGGTACATCACGAGTGGCGCCAGCGGGTCGCGGGTAGCGGGTAGCGATTAGCGAAAACATTTTTCGTTTGTTCCCCTGCCCCATTCATCTTCCGCTTGCTTTCCTGTCTAGCCTCGATCAGCACCCGGCGGCGGCAGCGGCAGCGGCAGCGGCAGCGGCAGGAGCAAGAGCACGATCGAAAATGGCACGATTAGATCCGCACTCGTACACGGAATCCTCTCAGCCGCTGGCGAAACATGTGGCACTGACCCTCTACTTCGACTTCGCGGCCCGCACTATTCATGGCTCTGCTCTGCTCACGCTCCCGGCGGCCCACACCGGCCCCCTCCTCCTCGACACCCGCTCCCTCCTCATCCACTCCGTCCTCGACCCTCACACCACTGCCCCCATCCCCTTCTCTTTCCCTTCTGATCCGACACCAGACCCAGTCCTCGGCCAGCCGCTGTGCCTCTCTCTCTCCGCCCAGTCCGCCGCCCTCGTCATCTTCTCCACCTCCCCCTCCTCGTCCGCCCTCCAGTGGCTATCCCCTGCCCAAACCGCCTCCAAAGCTCAGCCTTTTGTCTACACCCAGTGCCAGTCCATCCACGCCCGTTCCCTCTTCCCCTGCCAGGACACCCCCGCCGCACGCCTCGTCTTCTCCGCACGCCTCAACCTTCCTCACCCTCTCACCGCCGTCATGGCCGCTGCCCGCGCTGCAGCCCCCCGTGATCCCGTCCCCGGTGAGGCTGGCTCCGCCTGCCCCGACGCCCTGTGGTGCGCCGCCGGCCGTTCCGTAGAGGAGTTCATCATGGATCGCCCCATCCCGCCCTACCTCTTCGCCTTTGCCGCTGGGGACATTGCGGCCCGCGACGTTGGCCTCCGCACCCGTGTCCACGCCGAGGGCGGGGCAGCGCTGCTCGACGCTGCTGCCAGAGAGTTCGCAGGCGCCGAGGAGATGATTCGTGCCGGGGAGGCACTTTTTGGGCCATATGAGTGGGGCCGCTTTGATCTTCTCGTGCTCCCTCCGAGCTTCCCGTACGGCGGCATGGAGAATCCAATGATGGTCTTCCTCACGCCCACCGTCATCAAGGGGGACGCCTCCGGGGCCCAGGTGGTTGCCCACGAGCTCGCCCATAGCTGGACTGGCAACCTCATCACCAACAAGACCAACGAGCACTTCTGGCTCAACGAGGTTAATTAACAACATGTCTCTCTCCGAGTTTTGATTCTATGTTTCTGATTCTTCGATCGATTCAGGTATTGACGCATCAATGATAGAATTTTGTTACATGTTTTCAATATTTCTACTGATTATTCAATTTATTATGTACTGACTCATCAAAGATTGAATTTTTGTATGTTTGCAATTTATTTTTCTCCTAATTCTTTAATTGAATGGCGTGTTAAAGACAAAGTATTGCCTTTCTGTTTGTTTCCAATTCTTCAGATTTTTTTCATTGTCTCATTAGTTGGCACATCAGAGATTGGAACTTTTACTATTTCCAATATTTCCCTTCCTTCGGTTCATGTCTTAACGCATTAAACATCGATTTTTATGAACGTTTCCAACTTTTTCTCCTGATTCTGCCGTTGATTCACATATGGACACATCAAATACTATACCTCTTTTAACGTTCTCATAGGGATTTACGACATATGCTGAGAGGAGGATCGTGGAGGTGGTGCAGGGAGAGGAGACGGCGGCTCTGAACATGGGAATTGGATGGAGGGGACTAAATGATGAGATGGATAGGTTTAAAGACAATATGGAGTTCACAAAGCTGAAGCCTAACCTGGAAGGGATTGACCCTGATGAAATATACTCTCAAGTGCCATATGAAAAAGGTTTCCAGTTCCTCTGGCGAATCGAACGACAGGTTAAAAGTCTAAAATGTTATACTTTATCCTTGATCTAGATTTCGGGTTCAGTAACCTGCACAGATCTCCTAATGTCCAAACCTTTCCTTCTGGTCGACCTTGACTTTTATAGGTTGGGCGTCCTACATTTGATGTATTTCTGAAGAAATATATTGCTAAATTTAAGTTCCAATCCATCGATACAGAGACGTTTCTTGAATTTCTGAAGGCAAATTTACCTGGGATAGAAAATCAGATCGATCTTAAACAGTGGGTGGAGGGTACAGGGATCCCCCCAGATGCTATGGAGCCATTGTCTTCAATATACTCGAAAATTGTGTCACTGTCCAATGAATTTAAACTTGGAAATATACCAAAAAAGCAGGAGGTGGCAAACTGGAGTGGGCAGGAGTGGGAACTTTATATTGAGAATCTGCCCAAATCTGTTGAACCATCTCAGGTAACATTGTTTAAGTGTATTGTCCTTTCTTGAATTACTTTTCATTTGAGTGAGCAAATAACAGCAGTAAGCACCACCAAGATGTACTGTGTTGTACTGTGGTGGTGCAGAGCAACCTGCTTCAACATCTCTATTAAGTTTGCTCTCTATAAATGCATCGATATAAATGTTTGATACTTCAGTATCCTTCTGAATCTAATACATACACAAATCATCTTGCTATCATTCTTATAGCTGCAGGAGAATTATTAGTGCAATACTTCACATCTACGATTGCAATGTCCAATTTCACCTGCTAAACAACCTATTCTGATTTGTGCTCTGTAAGTTTCTTTGTTGAAGTCATTTAGAAGTTCTGAGTTGTTGAGTCCCGTTCATCTACCGAGAGATCAATGCTAAGGAACCAAGGTACTTGAAAGAAAAGGCCCGTTGGATGACCTAGTTGCTCTACTCACTAGAGCTCTTAGGTTTCTGCTTATTTACATTCATCAGCACCTTTTTCTTCATCATTTCTCTGCAATGTTGTAAGGTGCACTCTAAATGGCTGCATGTTCAGAGACAGTTGTTTGAGCTCCTACTTTGTGCTATCTTATTTTACTTGGACTTTTAGCTCTGCAAATATTCTAATTTATCTCATTGTCTTTTTCACAGACTGACTTGTTCATGTCTCAACAGTGCCTATCCTATTTGCGGCCACTATCACGATAGATTCAACAAAAGAACCCTTATATACGTGCACATGAACCATGGTTTAATATTTCGGTATTGGACTCTTTGTCGGTCATTGACCGGATTGTTAGATGTGCTGCATGTGTCAGCGTAGCAACCCAATCAACATCAAGATGTGGGGAGGAGGAGAATAAAAAGGAGAGGAGGAGGATTAGTGATCTTAGGCAGGGTGGGTTGAATGGCCGTTGGTGGGCTATCACAAACTTAAGCACAAAGTTTAGGGTGTGATGTTCGAGGCTGTTGATTTAGTGACTGAGAAAGAGGGTTGGGGGTGGGGTTTTTGGGGTGGTGGGGGTTTTGTTGGGATGGGTTTAAAACTTATTAATGACGGGTTTTATATAAAAAACCCTGCACTGGACCTGAACCGCTCAAAATGGTCTGGTTGTGGCTTGGTTTGTTGTCGAATCTGGATTTACCACCCACTTCATACCAATCTCTCCATCTTTTACTAGCAGATTTATTATAAGGAATGCCATTTATTCATATTCATATTTACTCTTTAAACAAAATGATGAATATGTCATTATCCATAATTTAGTAGAAAACTTTGAGGAGTTTCGGGAGTGCAGCAATTTAATGTAGCTGTGGTAGCACAAAGATCGAACCCTTTAAAAATTAAACTTGGGAAAATAAATATAATATTTATTAAAGATTCCTTTTGTACTTCATTAACTATCTAAGAAAATGGCTCAGTGTATAAGGATCTTATCAATGCTAGATTTGTAGAAGATAGTTTCAAAAGATATTTAACTTCATTAGAAATTGAAATATTAAATATGAAAATGTAAAATACATATAACATAGAAAACTCAAGATAATGGAGAATAGTTGATAAAAATATACAATGATATGATTATTATGGGATATAAATAGTAATTATAATTTTCATATAAAAGGATTCATATCTTATATCTCTATAGCTTTAAAGATAGCAGTGGGTTATGATGTAGGCATGGATTGTGTTACCGATGCGTATCGCCTGGTATGGATGGTACATACTGATCCAAGAGGTTCTCGGTAAGCGAACCGTCCTCTACCGAGTGGTACCAGTGTTTTGACCTTGTATCGGGCGATACAGGGTCTGTATCGGACGGTTATAGTCGAAATTCAATCGCTGTCGACCTGTAGCGGGGGGTAACGGTCAAAATTCGATCGCTATCAACCTATACCAGCCGGTAATGGTTGGATTTCGATTGTTGCCAATCAAGGGCTGAGATTGCTCTATTTTAAATGGTTAATTTGATAGTTTGAGGCAACCTAAATGGTTTCTAAACTCTTTTCTCCCCCCTCTTTCAATTCATTTAACTTTCTCAATCTCTTAAGCTTTCTTAAACTCATTTTCACTCTCCTAAACTCAACAAAACAACAATTTGTGGATTGAATCTAATTTAGAAGGCTAATTTGGGAGGATTAAGAGGAAGAACATTCTAATCAAGATATGTGACACTACTCTTTCCTAATTTACATTATTTTTACTAAAACTATATTAAATTTATATTTATTTTTAACTTAAAAACCCTATTCTAACTTTTTTTTAATTTTCAGGTATTTTGGAGGGTTTTCAACTCATTTAGTTGTACCACCGATACGCCCTAGTGTACTATCGGTTATGTCTCAATACGTATCGTACTGAGCAGGGCTCGGTACACCAGTATAGATCGAAATTGCGAACCTTGGATGTAGGAGCCATTTTTTAATTTTGTCTTTATAATCAATTAATTATTTTAGGGGCGCTTTTATAAATATGATAAGTTGCCAGCAGTGTCCTGTGCTAAACTGGTTGTTGAGGTAAAAAGGAATGGTGATTGTGAATGTTTTGATTGAAGATGCTCTATAAGGATGGGAATTAATTTCAATTGGAGAATTTGCCAATAAAGATTATCTCTCAAAGCAAAAGCAGAATTAAGATCATCCAAGAATGGTAGATGACATTATTTAGTTGTTTAAACCTTGTTTTAAGAAGTTATGACCTTTTATTGTATGATGTATTTCTTCTAGTGCTTGGGTTCTATAGAAAGTGAAAGGTGCATCAGTTGTAATCTGAGATCATCATAGTTGAATGAAAAGAACTTTTTACCACAATATACCTCATTGATGTGAGCCGACAACGCCAGGAGTGATTCCTAGAATTAGAGTCAGTTTGATAGTGTTGTCTCCCATGGTCTGACGCTATCATCTAAGCTTTTGACATTCGGTAGTGTGAGACATTTTCCCTAGTAATTAATCCTTGGGCCAAAGTAATTCTGGTACCGGAGCTCTTGCCCTATGATAATTTTTCCCCTGAATAAGATGGTATTAGTGCCATTTGTCCACCTGGCCTAGAGATGGTGTCTTTTAGGACGAGGAAGTGCATATGAACACAATGATCAAATCGATCAAATGTCTTGTATCTTGACACACTCACTCATCTAGTGTGATGCATTGTGCTTGGTCGTATGTATGTTGGCACACACGGATGTTTGCATAGTGTTTGGCATTATTTGCAAGCAGTCTTTTGCAGGGGTATATTCTGTTTGGTTAGGTTGTTTGGAACCAGGATTTTGAACCAAACTGCTCTTCAGTTTTTTAGAAATCTAACTTGAAACCAACCGAATAAGGTCATTGAACTGGACTGGGTTCTTGGTTTGGGTCAGTCCAGTTTCTTGAATTCAGTATTAGAATAAAGGGAAAAAAAAAATGAAAGCTTGGCTGTTACCTTATAACTGAATAAGGCCACTGAACTGGACCAGGTTTCTTGGTTTGGGTCAGTTGAGTTTCTCGAATTCAGTATTAGAAGGGAAAAAACAAGAGCTTGGCTGTCAGTTCTCTCTCTGCTGGATGGGGAACAGTCCAAAGATATGTTGCAATCCGGCCATAGATGTAAAACTTAGGTCCATAGTTGTTCAATGTATAGGTGCGATCAATGACTTTCAAAACTATCTATCACATTGGAAAGGCTGTTTATGATTTCTGAATGGTCTTGAAATATTTAACAATTAACAGACATGGACACTGTTGCTGATATGAACCCTTTGCTGGTTCCAGACTGCCAATTGTTTGAGTTTGAATCTTTTCTCTTCTAATTCATTGATTCTCAATTTTTATGCTGAAATTCTGAAATTTAGGGGTCATTTGCTTGATTCAGCTTGAAGGTCCTTTTATCCCCTTAAATTACATTTTTTTTATCATCTACTTCTTTTGATATAAAAACACAAAAGTTTGACTTTTTGAGATATTATACTAAAATAATTCAGACCTCTGCAAAGGTTGAATGCTGATACAGAATCTCCATTTTTTTGTCATCTACTTCTTTTTATATTAAAACACAAAAGTTTGACTCTTTGAGATATTATACTAAAATAATTCAGACCTCTGCAAAGTTTGAATGCTGAGACAGAATCTCCATTCTCCATAGTGTCAGCTTTTAGCCATTAGAAGTATATTTTTAATACCTATCGTAAACCACATGATAATTTATCTGTAAGAAAATTATAAAATGCATAAAGTTAGGTCATACACCACAAATGCTCAATTGAAAAGAAAATCCTTTCATGCTATACAAGTTTTACATTTAGTGGCTAGTATCACAATACTCTATTTCTGAAGAAAACATGTAAAATATTTCTTCCATGATATTTGATCTTGATATACTTGTGCTGTTTTTAACCAAACTAGCTATAGTTGCCAAATTTAGTTTTAGTATTAACCATTATGATCAAGGATTGCAATTTCGGGAAATGGACCTGTGACGGTCCATGGTTGGACCAGTATGCGACAGTATGTTTCGACATACTTAGTGTGAGGACGCTAGAACTTCTGTGGTACCATTGGGGAGCGAGTGGAGAACAGGAAGAAGGATGTGGAAGAAGGAAGAAGAGGAGGAAGAGGAGAGGAGGCATACCAGAATCGTGCAGGTGCCTATGTGTGAAGACGTTCTTGTGAGCGTGAGGAATTGTCCCAAATCTCAGTTAAAAGAAACATGATCAGACTGCCTGGTTTTGGCTGGTTCGTGTACAGGTTGGTGGTTGGATCAGTAAATACCATCCAAACCATACTGAACTGCTAGGTTCAGCAAACCTTGATCATGATGATATAGGATGCCAAGTAGGTCCAGGACTAGTTTTGAGTGTTGTGATCATAGTGACTGTTTTAAGTATATCTGCCGTCACTATATTCTTATTGTGTGACAACCTTTGATTTGACAAACTGAGGTCAATTAGCAACAACATATTATGGCCCATGAAATTTGTGCTGGTAGGAAAATTGTGACCATGAGAAATTCCTGATTTGGTCTCAGATAATTTCTCCCTCACCTCATCAAGATCATTAACTGCCTTCCCCTGCTCTGGTCATTGTTATATGTGTTTTGTATGTTCATGTTGGGAACATGTGATGCCCAACTTACACCAAATGATTTATATAAGATGAGTGTCATCGTCATGTTTTGATTCCCAACTAATGCCCAAATGATTTGTTTACTGCTTCAGAAGCTTTTGTACATGCTGATAGCTTTTCTGGCTTGCAATGAACATATCTTGTATTTGTATTGGCTAATAAGTCATTTACTAATCTTGTTTTTGCAACAATTGCTTTTCCTGATGAGCTAATTGGTTATTATCAACTTTCATGCCACCATTGTCTAGATCCTGTCAAGCTGTTATAGGATCTTAGTTGTTTGGATGGTCCAGTGCATGACTTCCACTAATATGGGGTTTGGGGAGAGTTAATGTTTGCAATATTTTCTTTTGCAAGCAAAATTAATGTTTTTGTGATCTGAACCTTCATCACCCTAGATAGTAAAAACACAATATTGTCATGACAACTAAGGTTCATACTTAGGATCTTACCTTTTCTATGTTCCTTGAATCTGTTTTGGATCTTTAGGTACCTCACATATCGTCATATTGATATTTCTTTTTCTTTTTACTGGCAAACGAATCATGGGTTTTATGTGTGAAATAAAGAAATGAAATTCTGTTCTAGTTGTTATAAGAAATTCCTGTCCCTTCATCGCTCCAGATTGCTGCTTTGGATGCATATTACCGGCTGTCGGAATCCAGGGACTATGAGGTTAAAGTTGCATTCCTTCAATTGGCTATCTCATCTGGGTGCAAGGAGTACTTTGGGGAGGTTGAGAGGACATTAAAGCAAGTGGGAAGGATGAAGTATCTGCGCCCTCTGTACACTGCATTAGTGCAAGGCAATGCAGAGGAAGCGAAGCTGTCAGCCAGAAGAATTTTTGCCGAGGCTCGTGACACTTACCATCCCATTGCTCAAGGTGTTGTGGAGTCCATCCTGGCGAAGCATAGCTAACAAGAATTTGAAATTGTCTTGTTGGGAGGCCTAATCATTTTAGTGAATACCACTTCCTATGGTTGCACAAAACACTATTACCGTGACACGCCCTGTTAATCCTCATCCATGTACTTGCTTTTGGTTGAAGCTCCTTGGTTCTTGCTTCTTAAGCCACGAGACACTAGTGAGGTAGGGATGATGGTCTTTGAACTTGAAACACTGGCTTGAGCTCAAACTTATGGATCTCTGACAAGTATTAGATCATTTAGCTCATCTTTACAAGTCAACCTGCTGCAACTATGATTTGTGGTGATGATGGTGCTTAAATGCTATTAGTTGGATCTTTCTGCTCAACACAAACTAGATCATTAACTCGATGGCATTATGCTCTTTGGTGAGAGATGTCCTTTAAAAACACTGCAATCTTACAATTGTTCAAGTGGAAATTTCCATAAAATATCTGCTGATTTGCTGGAGGTTTGGGCTATAGTCCAACTAAAGAGCTTATGGATTCACTCCGATTCTTTAGACACCTTCATTGCAGTGGACTACTGGAGCAATTTGGAAATGAAAATTTTGCAGGATGAATGGCTGGAGCTGCTTTATCTGCCATTGTTTAGAAGGACAAAGTGGTTTCTGGGACTCTGGCTTTCATTATCCATACAGTAATCAGTTACCTGAGGTACTTCAAAATTCTCTCAAGCAAAAATCTGTATAAATAATAGGACATATTGCCTGCATATTTAGCTCTCAGAGAACCAACCAGCATGAATATCACAGCAGCAGTTTAATGCCAAGGCATTTTCTGGCAGATCTCTCAAACAACGAAGATTTAATTAAAAGATATATGAATGCCATTTGACTAAACGAATAATGGTCACAAAAACAAAAAAACCTACCTATTATGGCATACTAAACTCTCACCGTCAAATATGAAATGGATAGATAGGATACATAGGGTAATTAACCTAGTTGGGGTGGTCTATGAGATATATGTTAATGAAGAATGTCAAAAGGGAAACTTTGTAAACTTGAGTGAGAGAATTAGAAACCATCTGGGCTTGAAAACAGGGGTTTAATGCATATTTTTCAATCAAGCTTATCTCGTGTAGTTCTACACTGATCCGAGATGATGATGATGATGATACTCAGCACAATTGCAAATACAAGGGAAACTATTTAGCATATTATTATTTATGCAAATTATATTTCAAAACAGAAATTGTCTCTATAGTAAAAAAATAAATAAATTTATAATTGAAATATAGTTCTAATATGTCTCTTTGTTATCAAATGAATTTTATAAAATTTGGTGGCCAAGACATAGAAATGTAAACACAAATGGGTTGGCAGATGGAAAAATTGATGATCAAATAAATATAGGGTGAAAGCGAGAAGAGGAAGATAAAAAGGCAAAAAGAAAAAAAAAATTTAACGATAGAGAACGGAGTGGTTAAAGGAAATAGCGATGGGTGGAAAAACATTCAAACTTGTTTTTTCTTATAAAAACATCAAAAAGTAAGTAAAAAAAATAAATTTATTTATCCACATTCTCCTCGTTAGAGCAGTACAAAAAATTTAAGAGGGTTTTTTTTTCTCTCTTGGATTAACTCTTATATTAGCTTTAACCTTTTTCATCGCTATCGTTTAAAGGCTAATTATATATTATTTTTTATAATTAATTATATTTAATATTTCGATTTTTATGTTTTTAAAAATTATATTGAGATTTTTATATTTATGAAACTAAAATATTTAATTTCGTTACTCTAAATATTTTTTAATTTTTAATTTTATAAAATTATATTTTTAATTTTTGTACAGAGATCTTAACGTTTTACATTTGTAAGCATAAAATACTAATATAATTTTTAAAAGTATAGAAATATGTTAAAGATAATTAATTACGTAATGTAGTTAGCCCGCCCATCAAGGATTTGAGTGCCGAACCAACACGCTCCTCGCAGACCGGTTTCCTTTTTCCGAATTCCTTCGTCTGTAGCCCAATCCCAACATCGATCTTCTCTGCTCTCCCCTCCTCTTCTCTCTCAATCGAAGAGTCGGACGAGTCTCTCCCTCTCGTTCATGCCGGCGACGAGCCAGGTCAGCCTTCTACTGCAAAAGCAGCCCCGGGGTACGGATCCGATCTTTCTGCTATTGCTATTTTCATGTGTTGGATTTCTTGTTCGATTCCCCGAGGCTTATGGCTTGTCGGCTTTCTCTTGGATCAGATCTCATGAAGAACCCGGCGGACGGGTTCTCCGCCGGTCTGGTCGATGACAGCAACGTCTTCGAGTGGAACGTCACGATTATTGGGCCGCCGGATGCGCTTTAATGAGTGATTACGTCGTGAATTGATCTTTATTTTCAATTTGCTGTTCTGATGGATCTTCAATTGATTGATGATATTTTGTTTCTTTATTTTCGATTTGTTGCTTTAGTGGATCCAGTTTGAAGTCGCAATGGGTTAATTTGTGATTTATCATCTTGATGATTGGAGTAGGGATTTCTTTCTTACGGCTACGATTTTTTGCTTAATCTTGAGGTTTAAATCGACTAATCTTGTATAGAGAGGGTTTATCCTTTTGTGCTATTATGCTAAGCTGATTTATGTCAAGTAATTCATTTGCTGACAGGTTCATGGCTGTCGCAAATCGGACTTTTTCCTTCATACGATTCTGCTGTATTAGATTTGCGATTCTGTTCACAAGTATGGCATAGGAAAATTTCCATCTCTTGGGACTTGAGCTTCTATGATAATCCAAAGGAAGTGAACCCTACAGTTTCCAAGATGATTTCTTGGTTTTTTTTTGTTTCAATTTCATTTTTAATCGTAGGGCTTTGTTCTTGTTTCCAAGTTCTTTAATTATTTTTTCTGAATTTGGTACGTTCTCATGCGATCATTCTTCTGTTACTAATATGTTCCACGTGATTGGTAATAATTGATTGCAGAACCTTACAAGATCCTGACTCCTGAGATGATTATTGAAAATGCTCTTTGAAACATGCAAGCATTTTTTTTTTGTGCTTAGTGCTATAGAACCTGTTCTGCTCTTCTGAGTGGGGGGGCATCTCAGATTTTGTTCTGCAACTCCTACCATATTATCTGGTCCATTAAACTATAAATGAAATGTGGACATGTATAAACCGAATTAATGTTCCTTAAAGTTCAGACTTGTAAAGCTTTATTCATAAACTTTCTTTGCATAAATTTCATTGCAGTGATGGTGGCTATTTTAATGCAATTATGAGCTTTCCCTCCAACTCTCTGAACAGCCCTCCTACAGTTCGATTTACATCAGAGATGTAGCATCCAAATGGTAAGATACTAATTTATGTTTAATGAAATTCTAGCACTATTTTTAACAGAAAAATTGAAGAACATTGTATCGTTAACATGAAAAACAGTTTATCCTGATGGGCGTGTTTGCATATCTATTCTTCATCCGCCTGGTGATGACCCAAATGGTTATGAGCTTGCAAGTGAGCACCGGGCACCTGTGCACACTGTCACGGACTTAGCTAGTTTTGCCTAAGCCGTGCGGCACCAATGCATATCATCGCAAAGGTCAGTCTCCCCGAAATCTCCTCCAATCCCTTAGGACCTACGAAAGAGAAGACGGGACAGAGAAAGCGCTTCACACGAGAACCGCAAGCCACTCTTTTAGCAAACACATTATAGCCAATGCAAATTTCAACCATGGATATCACAAGCTCAGAACGGTTGCACAACAAAGGTATAACATTGGTCCACTACAGACCGAATTCTAGTACAAGTATGCACTCGATGCAAACTTTATGTACAAGCCTACAATGGCTACAAAACTCGCTCAAATGGGGCATTTTGCCTTTGGCAAGCCCTTTACAAGCTTTACACGTTATGACAAACCAAAAGGGACACGGACATGCATAAGCATTACACCGAACAAGCCGTTTACAATTTGTCCGTGACATTCTCCCCCACTTATTCCTTCGATGTCCTCGTCGAAGCCTTTGCTGACGCTGCAACTTCTTTTCTTTGTTGGATTTTCGATCTTCTGCTCCTGCTACGATGCGCCCTTTGGCTCCCATTTGTTCTCCGCTTGTTGTTGTTGAGTCGTCGAACTTTAATCCGCCATGCTGCTTCAACTCGCCAATGACTCTGACTTTGGTGTGGGGTTGGTAGAGTTGTGCTGATCCTTGCTGGTTATTGCGGATTCATCTGATGAAGGATTAAAGACCATCGTTGATCCGCGCCAGTATTCAAATTCTTCTTGTCTCTTGAACTGGATAGATGCTTGTTAGAGCTTTAACAAGCATCACCTCGCAACCTTTAAAGTTTTCAGGTCTTTCCTCTGCAAAATTTGCCCATCGAATCTTCTTCCACTTAGTTGTCTTGCCCAAGTAGGCTCGCATCACTTCCGCTTTCGATTGGCATTCAATTGGGAAATGAAGCGGACAATCTACTCTCAGTAGCACTGATCACCGTTGGTGAGGACTTGACAACTATTGTCTTCCATTAGTCTCTTCGAAGGGTCTTCAAATTTGTGCGTAACTCCTCTCGCTAGATAACTAAGAGAGTGGGGTACTCGGTTTACCCATCCTCTTGAGAATTGAGAAGGCAAAGGTTACTTGACTTCGCCCGCCTCCTCGAGGTTGTACTTGCGTGCCGAGTGGTTACTAGACTTCACCGCTCTTAGCTCACACTTCCAAGCACTTGAAGTATTTGCAATCCTTGCATACCGAGTCGCCTACTATGATTCGCCTTCTTATTGCCATTGAACTTCCGGAATGGAAGAAGTTATCACTCCAACTTGGAGTAAATCTCGATAGATCTAGTCGCCTTTGGGATTATACGCCTTCTCCATCATTTCTATCGCCGACTCCTCCGAGTAGCAAAGGTACAAGACACGCGTCTTCGCCACCTCGATCCTTGGTCGATACACTCTTGCATCGACCAAGTCCTTCACTCATGGCTATCTTGATGGAAAGTCTGCATGACACCGGTCTTACGGTTCTCAAGCTTCGCCCTTCACCTTGTCTTGGTACATGGAGTTTGCCAAAGCATTCTCCTCCTCCACACCCATATCACGACCAAGCGCTCTCCCTCATGAGAGCAAGGGACCGATGACTCCGGAAGTCTCGCCTCTGCGCAGCACCACGGCAATCGTATTGCCCATAAGACACTACTATCCGTTGTCTCGCATCTGTGTCCCTTCTTCACGATCGGTAGATCCGCCTCTGTGCACAACTCGGCACTCCTCTCGAGTCCACCTTCAATCTAACCGATGATTGATCTTGGGTAGCTAAGTCCCTCCGGACTCGTCATTGCTTCTCACCCTATTTCGACCACCGCTTCGACACCTCTGTGTTCTCGAAAGCGATTCCACTTGTCATTTGGAAAGATAGATCAGAACTCCCATGTATGGCCACCACCATTCATGTTGCAGGCTTGCAGACCGCTTCGTTCTCCTTAGCTTCATTGTCGCAACGTCGCTTACTCGGCCTTATCCTCTGACTTGCCAGGCTCCCTTAAGCGAATAAGAGCTCTGAAGTAGTCCAACTCTTCAGTCGCTCCGATCATACCTCTGCATGATCTAGTCCCCCTCCATGGGACTCACTAGTACTTGTATATGAACTTCTTCCTCGATAGTGCACGACCTCATAAGGTGATATCCAAGGCTTCCATTCAATACAACATTCGATGCACGCACGGAAGATCGCCTCTGCGGTCCATGGCATTCATTTGCTTGCCAATCCATAGCCCTTCTTGCCGTCGTGTTATTCATCGAAATGGAGCTCCCAATCGCGCTCCCGATCATACCTCTGCATGATCTAGTCCCCCCATGGGACTCACTGTGTGTGTCAACTTGCCACGAACCATTCCACCACGATCCGCTGCATCATGTCGCCTCCTAGTGACATCTCCTCGCATTCGATCTCGTGGTATGAACTTGAATCGCGATATCTCCATGTGTGGACTCCGCCAACACATCGCAGGGCCTTAGCCACCTTCGATTCTCGTTCGCTCCTTTGCAATCGACCTTCGTCCACCCACTCTTGGGTCACACTTGGACGGCCTAGCTTTAGGACGATCCATCGCTTAGCAGCTCCTCTAAAGTCCCATGACTTTCTTGAAATTGGTGCACCATTGTCAGGTCCCGGACTCGCCTACCAAAGACAATCTCCACAAGCATCGCTTTCCTCATGGCAACTCGAATAGCAACACTATGACATATACTTCAAGAATATCTCGCCTCTGCGTCCTCTTGCCCTGCGTGCAAGGCCTTCTAATACCAACTTCGCCACGCAAGTTGTATCGCCTTAGTTCCTCTCACAAATGCTTTACCGAGATGAGGTGCATATGCCTCAAGTTCCTTCGCTCTTTGGCACCATACGCAAGATGAGTCCGCTCCATCGTAATAGAGAACCCATGGAACGACATGATCCTACTCTTGTCTCTACAAGAGTCCATGCCCTTGACCTCTGTCTAAGGAAAGCTTCAAGCCTCCGCTCCATGTTCTATCTTCTATGTCAACTCTCTTCATGTGGCTTGGGTACATCACCAAGTGATCCCCCAAGTTGCTCCGCTTCTCGATTTGCATTGCATCGGTAGCCCTCACGCCCACCATTTCACGGGTCACCCTCGCTGAGTCCAATCTCCATATCGGATCCAAGTGTGCTTTAGCTTTGTGTTGCCTGGGTCACTCCTCCACTTGATCTCGCTTATCGTCCACCAACGCATCACCACTTGCGAGATCACGCGACGACTCGCCGCTACTCGATCTATCGAGCTTTGTCTTGAGGTACTCAACTCAACCAGTGCGATTCATTGCACACGATTCTCCCTCTCGAGAATGGGACTTATCCTCTCGGATATCCGCCTGTTGAGCAACTTCTCTCTTCGCATCCTTCCTCTCGGAAGTTTAGGAGACCACCATCCCTCGACTACTCCGCCTTTCTTTGAACGAATCAGTGCCGAATTTTGCCTCTGCAAATGCACTTGCTAAATCGCGATATTTCGCCAATACAAATCACATCGCACCCTCCGGTCAAGCAACATGCTAAACCTCGCTGCACACTTCACCTCTTACGAAAGTATCCTGCACATGCCGAAGAGAAAGTTTGAATGCTCCATGGCGCCGACCTTCTGGCCGCTTGGGATGGCCTTGACATTCTATCGTCCGCACGCAAGGCCTTGCATGAGTATCGAATTCCTTAAGTTTGCAACTCCTCACCTCTGAGCTTTGACAACTCTTTCGATCGCTTGAACAACCCACTCCCCTCGCACGGTCTCATCCTTTGCAAAGCACTCCACTTGCCTCGAGCACCGTCAAGTTTGGGTGCCAACGTCGAGCCACTGCTCGAACTCAGCCATCCCGACTTTTGTACGCTACGCAATTCTTCTTAGCTTGTTATCCTCGTGGTGTCTCTCTAGGTCCCCCACGTTTGCATGCTAAGTGTTTCTAAGTGGGCTTGTCCCGCTCTGATACCATCTGTCACGGACTTAGCTAGTTTTGCCTAAGCCATGCGGCACCAATGCGTATCACTGCAAAGGTCAGCCTCCCCGAAATCTCCTCCAATCCCTTAGGACCTACGAAAGAGAAGACGGGATAGAGAAAGCGCTTCACACGGGAACCGCAAGCCACTCTTTTAGCAAACACATTATAGCCAATGCAAATTCCAACCATGGATATCACAAGCTCAGAACGGTTGCACAACAAAGGTATAACATTGGTCCACTACAGACCGAATTCTAGTACAAGTATGCACTCGATGCAAACTTTATGTACAAGCCTACAATGGCTACAAAACTCGCTCAAATGGGGCATTTTGTCTTTGGCAAGCCCTTTACAAACTTTACACACTATGACAAACCAAAAGGGACACGGACATGCATAATCATTACACCGAACAAGCCGTTTACAATTTGTCCGTGACAACACGGTACTATATTTTATGATTCAGATTCAGAACTTTGCGTTTTCTGGTACTTTTGTTAAGTCGTTGGTTTGTTTGTTTATTTTTTATTTATAATTGAGGAGAACTTACTAGTTGTTACACTTGAGGTTGTTGTGTTTACCAATATCTTATCACTGATGCCTATTCCTTTCAAACATACACACAACAAGGAAAGAAAATTAGAAAACATAATTTGTCACTTAAGAATCCTTATCATAGATCTAATGCCCATAGTTGTTGAAATTTATTCATGCACCTGATTTCAGATAATAGCATGACAATTATAAACATTAGCTTATGTGCTATGACTGGCTTTCAGATAATAGCAATAATTTCTCTATGTCCATGATTTACATTTTTAATAACATTGTTTGATTGTGTGATTTATGATAGTTTGATGTGACATGAGTATTATATATTAAAGGGAATGAGATATCAAGTTAATTTTGAGATTTGAGGTGCCTTCAGTTGAATGGATACTGGCCATAGGATTACTTTAAAGATTTTTCTTACTTAATTTTGGTATATTTTCATTATTAAGGCTCTCATATGCATTTGTATATGCTCCTACAAACTGCTGTGCTTTAGTTTAGTTTCTGAAAACCTTATCAAACTGATATGTACTAACCTGTATGATATGGTACACCAATTAGAAAAATATTAAAATAATCTAGAATTGTCAGTATCAGCTATATGTAGTATGTCAGCATGCTAGTGCACCATCAAACCTGAACGGTATGGTGGCTATGATCATATATCATGAAATTTAAAAGCATGATGATGATCCAAGTAATTGTTCACTGCTTTCCCATTTAAGACCTTGCTAGTCATTACCAACTTTGTGGTCTTTTTTTTTTCTGAATCTGATAGTTGTGACCTAAGGGAAAGGTTAGAGGAAAGAAAAAACAGGTAACAAAGAAGAAGGAATAACTAGGCCTTGGGTCCTAAAGAACCTCAATATTATTAAGATACTAGAGACCACTACATGAGGGTGGGCTTAAAACAATAGAAAGGTTGCTCCCTTAAGACTTGGAAATCAGAATCCAAGTCTCAAAAACATCCTCTTTATGAATTTAGATAGAGCACTGCATACATTGACCCTCCCCAGATCTGGCAGTCCAAAACATGTTTCCAATCTGACATAACATAATTGTGATCTCACCATGATAGGACTTAAGGACTTAACTAATCCTAAACAGAATCTAATTAAAATTTGACCCAGATAGACTCAAAATATTATAGAACTGGATCCAACTTGACCTCTTGTGACTCAAGACATCATATAATTAAATACTAATTTAACGACAGTCGAACCGTAATTAAGAATCTAGACCAATGTAAAGACTCCATGGATGGACACATCATTTTAGCTGATTCTTCATAAAGAATGGAAGATATGAAGAAACATGTTAAATTATAGGTGGTTTATATATTCCATTAATTTTCAGTGTAAAATATAGATCCATACTATGATAGTTATTTTTTGTAATTTTTATGGTTTACTCTGAGAAACTAATTGTGCATTTGTTCTAGTAGATTTTGTAAGTTGACCCATGTTGTTCATGTACTTTCTACTAGAGGTTATTCTAGCTAAAACAAAGCATATATAAATACAGCAGCACTTGATATGCTATACTGGTGTTAAAAAGCCAAGCGCTACCTAAGCGCTTCGGCGAATAGGCGAGGCCCGAGCGCCTGTTTTTTCATGAGGCGCCGCTGGCGCCACCCGAAAAGGCGTCGGGCGTTTCTTTTATCAGCGATCGAACCAGATTTTTACATCTGTTCGATCATCGTGATTTAGTTGGTTGATTGAACCAACTAAATCACCGATAAGATGGATTTCACAACCCCTAACCTCGTGATTTCACCGATTTCTGCCGACGCTTCCGCAGCTATGCTGCCGCCGCCCGCCGCGCTTGCTCGCCGCTATCTGCGCTTGATTTCGCCAAGCCGCTGGCTGTCTTTCGCCATCGCTTTTGCCGTTGTGCCACGCATTGTCGCTTCCACTTGCTGCGCTGCCGCATAAGCTCCTTTTTTCGATTCTCTTTCCTTCGCAGCTCTTGAGTACAAAGGGTTAAGTTAACTATCGTTAATTTAACAACAGATATCATTAACATAATTTTTATTTAACAAGATAACGTATACAAGATATCAGATCGTAACGATTTTTGTAGATTGTTAACATAATTTTTATTTAACAAGATATCGTTAATTAAGATAATCAAATCCTTAAAAGTATATGTTAACATAATTTTTATTTAATAATATACTCGTTATCAGAATTTTTTATTTATTAAAATAATAATATATTATTTTATTTTTAATACTGATTACATTTTATTTATTTGGAATTATTGTTATGTTTCGTGATAAATGACAAGTGTTCGAAGCAACTCAATTGATTCTACGCTGATATCAAAAAGATCCTGCATGGAAGTATAATTATTTAAAGGATCCGAAGATCCTAATGCAAGGACTGTATGTTCTGCGACAAGACTACTAAAGGTGGTATTTTTCGTGCAAAACAACATCAAGTAGGAAATTTCAAGAATACAACTTAAAAGTGTCCACTCGAGGTTAAAGAAGAGTTCTTGAAAGTTATATGAATGAAAAGAAGATAACAAAGAATGAATCTTACGGAATTTACTGTAAGATGATGTTGAATATCTCAGGGACGAAGAAGAAGATTATTCTTTGAGTATTAACCAAAGTGGGGGAAAAATATCCGATGTAAGAGGAAAAGAAGTTGTGAGTACTAAAAAGGCTAAAAGGACCGATGGATCTGCATGTTTCAAGGATCACGAAAACAAGGGCAAGCGGAGGTTCAAAATTTAGACAAACAAATATAAGTGATGCTTGTGATAAAGAAATAAGAGGAAGAACAATTCAAGACATTGCTCGCTTCTTCTATCAGTCGGTCTTCCTCTTAATACTACTCGCTTAGGCGCTTTTAAGGAAATGATTGAAGCTTATTGAAAGATATGGTGCGATTAAAACCTCCAAGCTATTATGATGACGCGAGTTCCATTGTTACAAAAAGAGTTGAATTATACAAATGACTTACTAAAGGGTCATAAAGAATCATGGGTAACACATGGTTGCTCTATTATGTCGATGCTTGGACCGATAGAGACGCAGGAATATAATTAATTTTACGGTTAATTGTTCTTTAGAACTATGTTTGTGAAATCAATAGATGCTTCATCTTTTGTAAAACTGGAGATAAGATATATGATTTACTTGACAAGTTTCATGGAAGAAATCGAGAACAAAATATCGTCAAGTCATAAACCGATAATGGAAGCAACCATGTATTAGCAGTAATATTCATCTTTTGAATTTTTAAATTTTTAATTATTTAATCTTTAATTAAATGAATTAAACTCGTAAGTCTTATCATTTTTGTTATCTTTTATCTCGTAAATTACTTGAATAAAAAAAGACAAGATATATATTGACTCCACGCTATGCGGTACATTGTATTGATTTAATGTCGGAGGATATTGGAAAGATCCTGCACATCAAAAAACTTTAGAAGGGCAATTTTTATTGTTGGATTTCTTTATAATCATACTCGCTTTGAATATGATGAGAGAATTCACAAGCAACAAAGAATTAGTGAGATATGGTATCACCCGATTTGCTACTTCATTTTTGACATTACAGAGCGTGCGTCGCCAAAAGCATAACTGAGAAACATGTTTACTTTTAACGGGTGACAAGCAAACGGGCAAAAGAAACAAAAGGCAAGAGGGCTATTGATATCATCTTAATGCCATCTTTTTCGGAATCACGTGGTTTATATATTAAAGGTAATGGGCCCTCTTGCTCGAGTCCTTCGATCGGTGGATAATGAAAATAAGCTTGAATGGATATATTTATGAGGCTATGGATAGAGCAAAGGAGACGATTAAAAGGTCTTTTAATGAAAATGAAAAAATATGAGAAAATTTTACAATCATCGATTTAAAGATGGAATTGTCAACTTCATCGCTCTCATACGCAAAGCAGATATTATTCAACCCTGAATTCTTTTATACGATTAAATCATTGGGTTTGATCGACGAAGTTTTGATGGGTTATATCGGTGTTACAAGATTAGTTCCAAGCGTTGAGGTGCAAGACCAGATTATTCGTGAATTATCTCTCGTATAAAAATACCAAGGTCTTTTTTTCGGAATTCCAACGGCAATTCGATCCAGACAACTCGCCTCTCAGGTATTAATAATTTAAGATAATTAATTTTCATTGATAGTATGTTATTATATTATTGCTAATAATAATATAAATTTTGTAGCTGAATGGTGGAGTCGATTTGGAAATTCTACCCTAAACTTACAACAATTTGCTATCAAAATACTTAGTTTGACATGTAGTGCTTCTGTCATGAGCGAAATCGAGTGTCTTCGAGCATGTAAGAATCAATAAATATTTTTGTTTCAATTAATTTATTTATTTAGATAGATATATTAATATCTTTTAAATTATTTTACACTGATGATTCACTCAAAGAGAAGGAACTCTTTGGAACATCGATTACACGATCTTGTTTACATAAAGTATAATCAAGCTTTGAAGGCTCGTCATAATTTAAAAATACTATTGATCCAATCTCATTACAAGATATTGATGATTCAAATGAGTGGTTAGTGGGAGAAATGGGTGCCAACTTGCAAGATGCCGAAGACGAGCTTGTATTCAAGACGATAGATTGAAATGGGAGATGTGGCAAGAGCTTCGGTATTGAGAATTACAAACATATACAAGACAAATGACAAAGAGAAAATGAGTGCAAAAGCATCAAGCTCGACTCATACTATTGTTGAAGACATTGAGAATGAAACATATTTTAATGAAGAGGAAGGACAAGATTTAAGAGGATGAATTCAATGAAGACGATTTATATGAAAATGACGATGATATTGATGATGATGAATGACTTTGATGTAAAATTTTATTTTTTTGATTTTTGAAACTTTTGTAATGTGACATTGTGAGTTTATATGTTAGATTTTCTTTATTTAATAGTATTTTTTATTTAAATAATTATATTTTTAATTATATTTATAATTTTTATATTTTAGCGCCTCGCTTCGCTTCGAAGCTACGCTGAAGCGCGCGCGCTAGCGCCGCAAGCTAGCGATTGTAGACCTTGGCGTCTTTTGTCGCCTAGCGCTTTTTAAATCACTGTGCTATACTGGACTGTGAATATTAGACTATAAATCCAAATATGTAATGTGTTTTTCTATGACAATGAAAATAGAGGTGTTTCTTTTATAGTCATTTGTAAAAGTTAAGATCATTATTTTATTGATGGAAATAAATTATTGTGATAAACAATCACAATAATTTATTTCTAGCTATCTGTAATTGGCTACGTGATTTAGCCAAGGGTCTTTGTAACCTTTTGTTGTGTTCTTGTCACTTGACATAAGTCCTTTGTTTTTATTTCTAGCTCTAGTTTTGAGCTAATTTTTCATTACTAGTTTACTTACATGCCTTTTGTATACTTGTACAGATTTTGGTAGATTTGCCTTCATTTTGTTCCCAGGCGATAAGCAAACCTCATGATATCCAGGTTGTTGTTTACTTGGACATCTAATGTACACATATAAAATCAATATATACATTATGTACATAGCAGTATCTGCAATACCGAATAATAATATGTTTCTGGTATGGGTGGTACGTGCTGGTCCGACAGATATCAAGATGCTGCGCCGCTACCGAGCTGTATTTTTTTAATTATTTTTTAATAGAAAAAATTATTTTTTTATTTTCTTAATACGCGAGCGACGTCGTTGAGGCTCGGGCGATATTGCCGAGGCAGCATCTCTAATTTTTTCTTTTTTTAATTTACGGGCGACGTCTCCCGAGGCAAGGCAACATCTACCGATGTGAGGCGACATCGTCCGAGGCTCAGGCGATGTCTCCCGAGGCGATATTGCACGGAGATGTCTCCTATCGACCGTCGTTCGCCGAGAGCGAGGCGTCCAGCTGCAGTGCGGCGGCCGTTGCGATAGTGATAGCGCCTTACGCCGTTTTTTAATTTCGATATACCAAACGCCCCTATATTGTCTTGTATACCGTACTCATACCGAGAAATGTCGAATCTCGCCGGCATTTAAACGGCGATTTTGGTACATAGTGATAGCGGATAAGAATTCCTTAAACTGTTGAGGGAAATCCTCCCTAGTTTGTTAAGGAAATCCTCTCCTATAAATAACTCTGTATACAGCTATATTGAATCAATTCATTTTTTACGCTTCAATCTTTACTTGGTATCAGAGCCGCTTGCCCAAGAGCAAGCTCTTTTCTCGCTATCCGACGATAGCAATTGATCCTCACCTCTGCCACCAAGTCCGACAGCATTCCCTACCTCTCGCTTCTCTCGCTTTCACGAGCTGAAGGTTTTCACTGCTTCGCCAACGAATCATCTTCTTTTGCTACTCTGCCACTTACCACGCTGCGAGCCCTTGCTTCTCTTCGCTCAGTGCGGGCGTGATGACAGGTCAGGCACTCTCTCGCTCGGCAGCCTCTTCTGCCCTCATCCTCGCCGTGAAGCGAAAGGGCCGCCGCCGCCTTGATCCTCCAAAGCCCAGCGGGTCCATTTCGAAAGCAGATTTCAAAACAGAGCGCCTCGTGCTTTTTCCTCCTTCCTCCTTCCAACCGCACTGTTTCCAAGCGACCAACGCGTGGCGTGGCTGAGATCCACCATCGCGCTTCGGAGGACCAATCCACCCACCTTCCTGCTCCTCTGTGCCTCCGCCGACCACTACGTTGCCCCTCCGGCTAGCCGCTCACTTGATTGGCGCCCTCCCACGCTATCGTCTACCTCTCCACCGCTATTGTTGTCACTACAGTCAATACCATCGACGCTTAAATCAAACCGGAAGAGCCAACATACGGGTGATAGAAACAGATAGCGCATGCATTTTCTAAATCGCTTCTTTGGATAACGCTTCATCGCCGCTCTCCCTCGACGGTGCGATTCGACGGCTGAGTCTCGATGGCTTTGCACTGCTCGCTCTTCTCGCCAGACTTAAGCCTCGAATGAACGATATTGAGCAAGCAAGCAACACTTTTCATCGCGATCAACGCTCGTTCATTCTGGTGATAACGCTTCTTCCTTCATCACTAGCCGACAAAAGAAACACTATGCTCTCGCTTTTATCGATCGATCGAAAGTCGAAGCGCTCTCTATGCCGCGATTACTTCGCCACCAAACGCAAAGTCTACATCACTTCGCAGTTTAATCGCCTTCCTTAGTGATGAAGCGTTCCTTCATCCGCCTTGCCATTAATGGCCTGTCGAATAAAGACGGCGGCTCTGCGACTCCACGAGTCGTTCGATAGCTTTATTACAAGTTGATCGCGCCATCATATCATCAAATGTGCTTTCATCGCTCACCTCTAACACTTAGTTGTTGTCTCTTGAAAATCCAGCCATAATACTTAATTCCTCCGCACTTATCACTATTCAAGTTAAAAGACTATTATTTCCTCAAATTATTCAAAGGAACTCCTCTCATCGGCATTATCATTACATTTCACCTTCGATCTTGATATTTACCCCTTAGGTTCATCGACGCGCTTCCATCGTCTTGACACAACTATGGCGCACTGACATCTCCAGATAACCCAGTCATCAATACGGTCGGATCACAAACTTCACGCTCAAATGCCTTCATTCGACTTCATTCATTTACCGCCGGATTCGCGCCTCCACTCAATCTTATGACTTCACTCACGCTACGCCGATTAGATTATGGTCTGCAACCATATCACAATCACCACGATCTTGATTTATCTTTCACACTCACTAAAGTCATGAGGAAGTATATTGCCGATTACTTCTAAAACATCAAACGAAATCGATTCACTCACTTTACAGATGTCATTCCTTTAGTGATTAAGACGCCCTCAAACCTCTTAATGGCCTCTCTCGATTAATAAAAAGAATCAGTACCATCGATGAATTTTTCATTCGACTCTCTTTCTTGTCGAGATTTGAGCATTAATAGCGGGGCATCACTTAGTCGAGGCGAGAGAAAGACAATATTTATGAAATGGTCATCCGCTTTGCCTGATAACCCCCATATATGTTCACTTTTCACGTTCTTTTCTCGCCAAGTTGATGTGTGGCATCAGACGTCTTGGTCATCCTCGTCCCTTATTCGCAAAAGTTACTTTTTATTATTCACTTCCTACCTCTACTACTAGCAACATTTTAACTTATTGTGATGCTTGTCGTAGCAATAAAAGTCATAGACTACCTTTTGAAAAATCCTCATATCTTGTTCTCATTCCTTTTGAAATTATTTATAATGATGTTTGGGGTCTGTCCCCCCTTTCTTTTGACAAGTTTCGATTTTATGTCATTTTTGTTGATTATTTCACTAAGTACACATGGTTATATCCCCTCAGTTATAAATATGAAGTTTCACTGATCTTTATCAACTTTAGAAAGTTGGTCGAGAATTTCTTTCGACTCTTCCATTAAAACAGTTTACTCGATGGCGGAGGTGAATATCAAGCCCTCATTAGCATCTGTCTTACATGACTTGTGTAGTATACAACACCTCATAGTCACCCCCTCATACTCCCCATTAGTTAGTTCACCTTCGTAAACATTTATAATGATAGTTGGCCCGGGCTCGCACTTCTACATCAGTCTCTTTGCCATCAACTTTTTGGGCCAATGACCTTTTCAAACGGCCGTCCGCTTATCTTATTAACATATGCTCACCTTTGAAAGTCGGTCTTACCATTAAATACAAGTCTTCGATTTGAGAAACTATTTCACAAGCTTCCTCGCAACCTTATAAACTTCAAAGTCTTTGATTGTCTATGTTATCAACATCAACATATTTAAATCTCAGATCCTTATCCTTTTCACAAATAAAACGCTTACACCACGATCTATAGTCTCCAAGCCTTGCGTTTTCAAATTGGAAACTCTCTTGAATATATGCTTTTCGGTTATCACATAAGAACCCTGAAACTCAAAAACCTCTTTCATCGCGACCACGTTATTTTTGTGGAGTCTTCCTTTCCTTTTGAAATCATAAGCGGAGTACCCAAAATCATACGGTGCAGCTACTCGACAAACAAACATCACCGCAGGCATGGTTGAGGAGATGCCCAGTGATGTTTGTTTGTCGGAGTAGCTTGCACTAGGGTACTCATGATTTTGAAAAGGAAAGGAAGACTCCACAAAAATAACGTGTCGTGACAGAAAGACTTTTTGAGTTTGTGGTTCGTGACACCGAAAAGCATTATATTCAAGAGAGTTTCCAATGAAAACGCAGGGCTTAGATCGTGGTGTAAGCTTATGTGAGGCATAAGGACGGAGCTACGGATAACATAGACAACCAAAGACTTTGAGTTTATGAAGGTTTGGAAGCTTGTGGAATAGTTTATCAAATGGAGACTTGTATTGTAAGACTGGGGTGAGCATACGATTAATGAGATAGACGACCGTTTGAAAGGCTGTTGTCCAAAAAGTTGATGGCAAAGAGACCTGATGTAGAAGTGTGAGCCCAGTTTCAACTATGTGTTGATGTTTACGCTCAGCAGAATTAACTAATTGGGGAGTATGAGGGGGTGACTTGAGGTGTTATATACCACAAGCTGCGAGACAGGATGCGAGGGCTTGATATTCACCTCCGCCATCAGAGTAAACTGTTTTAATGGAAGACTGAAAGAAATTCTCGATCAACTTTCTAAAGTTGGCAAAGACTGTTGAAACTTCAGATTTATGACGAAGGGGATATAACCATATGTACTTAGTGAAATAGTCAACAAAAATGACATAAAATCGAAACTTGTCAAAAGAAAGGGTTGGGGCAGGACCCCAAACATCAGTATAAATAATTTCAAAAGGTTAAGAACAGGATATAGAGGATTTTTCAAAAGGTAGTCTATGACTTTTATTGCTACGACAAGCATCACAATAAGTTAAAATGTTGCTAGTAGTAGAGGTAGGAAGTGAATAATAAGAAAGTAACTTTTGCTGAATAAGGGACGAGGGATGACCAAGACGTCGATGTCACACATCAACTGGAGCTGCAACGGAAGAGTGAACATTGGGGTGGGATATTTGCAAAGCGGATAGCCACTCATAAATATTGTCTTTGTTCGCGCTTGACTAAGGATGCCCCCGCTCAAATCCTCGACAAGAAAGAGGTCAGGAAAAAATTCAATTGAGGTATTGTTTTGCTTGCAGAATCGAGAGACAGAAATGAGGTTTCGTTTAATGTGAGGTGCACACAAAACATCATCAAGTGTGAAGGTTGTGGTGAATGAATTAAGCAATGTGGAACCAGTATGAATGATAGGAAGTCCTTTACCATCACCGATGATGATATCCTCATCACCGCCATAGTTGTTGTGGACAGATAAATTCTGAAGATCGGAGGTGATGTGATGCTCCGGAGTCCACAATCCAATTAGGTTGGCTAGTTGTCGGAGTAGTTATAAGATTGGCTTGAGGCCACTGTGTTGGAGCAGGAAGTCGAGGTCCAGAGCGACAGACTTTCGCGGAGTGTCCGACTTTATCACACAACTGACAGACGATTCGGCGATGACCGCTAAGGTCAGGACGCCAGGGCTAATGATTATAGGGGTTACCACCTTGACGAGGAGGATGAAAGTGTTGATAATGTGGATGAGAGGAGTTTGGTGTGGAACCCATAGGGTCAGGAGGCAGCTTAACCGGAACTTGATTGACATGCTTATTGTATTGGTTGCTCTTCCTCTTGGATTTTTGATTGACTTGAGCTGTGATAGGTGGTCCGGGCAACCTGTCATCGCGCTTCAAATATGTCTCGTAGTCAGTCAACTTGTCATAAAGTTCTTCGAATGAAATTGGAGTCACGTGCCCGAATTGCAGCTGCCAATTCTTTATATTCGTCCCCTAGGCCATTAAGGGTGTGGACGAGGACGTCTTCGTCACTGTGGGAAGGATCTATTAAAGTCAAGTCATCGATGATAGCTTTGATGTTTTTTAAGTAATCAGCAATGATACTTTCTTCTTGTTTGACTTTCATCAGATTGGATAAAAGTCCGAGCATGCGAGTACGTGAGCGATTTGCTAATGTGGTTTGCAACTTGGACCATGCTTCTGCAGTTAGCATGCATAAAGATATTAGTGGGGCAACGATCCAAAGGATCGAGACTTGAATGGCTTGAGAATGAGGCGATCTTGACGTAACTACAGTTTGTGGGTTGGATTTGGTATTAGACTGGGTTCTTCTGGAATGTTGAGTACTGCAGGTGGATAATGGAGAGAGCCGTCGATGTAGCCTAGGAGGTCATATCCAAATAGAAGGTTAGAAAATTGTGCATGCCAAGATGCGTAGTTTTCACCTTTGGATAATTTGAAAGGAATGAGTGCTGCAGCATTGATAGTGATAAGGTCTGGAGGTTGAAAAGTATTATGGTTCCCTGTAGGGACAACAACTGGAGTGTTAGAGGTAGACGATGAAGCCATTTGATGATATGATGGTGCCAATCAATTGTGAAATTTGCCGGATGTAGATTGTGAGATATGGACAACTTCCTCGGCGTCCTGCTACTACAGATCGTCACGGCAAAGGAGGCAGCGGAGAGGAGCCTTCGGTAGAGGAGGCAGTCGGCTATGATTGATGTAGACCATAGCGTTTGGTGGCCGAAGAGGCAGCGGAGAGGAGCCTTCGGCAGAGGAAGCAGTCGGCTTTGATAGGTTGCACAGAGCAGAGTGTTTACTGTCGCTAGACAGTGAGGAAGGAGGAAACCGCTGTCACCCCGCTGAATTGATTCTGCTGCGAGCGATGCAGTGAAGCAGGTGACCTCTGCTGCTTGCTCGTATCATTTCAAGGAACGAGTGCAGGAGGAGGGGCAGCCGCTTGGTGCAGAACTGGCGTCGAAGACTCAACCGGTGCAGATCGCACCGTTCGGTAGAGTTCGACGGCAGAGGAGAGAGCGTTCTCGGCAGAAGAGAGCGCCAAGGCTGAGAGCAGAAGCGCTGTCCTGTTTTTGTCATACCGTATTGTCACGAACGGTCGTCGCACACTCGCAGCAACTTCGTTCAACGTTCCGTTCGTCGCTTGCCCATGCTTGTACATATCCTTGGCAGCCTGTTTTGCCATGTTTTGGTGTGTTTTTCCTTGTAAAATGTACGAAACAAAGCAAATGCAGCACGCAGAAACGATCGCTTTCGCTGCATCTCGCCCGAAACCCAAAAAACAGCCCCGTTTGGTGTGCCACGGGCTGATTTCTGCAGCCCGCGCCACAAAATTTTGTTAGCCATCTCAAGACTGAACCCCGGGTGGCACATGGCTGGATGGGTCTTCAGTATAGTGTCGGGCGTTGAACACTTTCATAAGTTTGCACGTCAACTTGACGGAAACTTGCCTTCGCGCCCGGCACTTGGGGAGTAGTTGTTTGCGGACTTGCAACTGCTTATTCACCCTTCTAAAGTCCTCATTTTCCTCTTCTCTTTCTCTTCTTTCATGCACTCCAAGTGCTCGCTCAATTGCTTGTAAAGCTTCCCTCTTCGTGAGACGTCGGGACTTGTCCGCCGCTCGTTCCAACAACTAATCAACTCCTCTTTTTGTGTCCTACGGGACCTGCATGAGGTTGCAGCTCTACTGACCTTTTGCATGGACGCCAGTATGTCGCAAGGGCGCCTCAAGACTTAGGCAATTCCTGCTAAATCCGATCGATCGTGGGCGTAGCGGGTGCTTCTCGACTTAGACATCTCGAGCTAAGTCCGTGTTTGCCGTACGGGGTGCCTCACCACTTAGGCAATTCTAGCTAAGTGCGTGACATTGTGGTATCAGAGCAAGCAAGCAATCTGAGCAAGCAGCGAAGAAACTTCGCAATCTCGCCATGGCGAAACAACGTGGTGAGTCGAGCAAAATGGGGCAAGCCGGAATGTTGCCCCAAGCAGCTGCAGGCGGGCTGCATGTGTAAACTCACTCTCTCGCTGCGGGAGCCGCTCATGAGGAGCGGGGCAGCGAGCATGATGAGCGAGAAGTGGGCTGCTTACCACGAGCGGAGGAGGCACAATCTGGAGCGCCAACCGGAAGAAAGAGCCACAGAGAGAGGATCACAGCGGCGGAAACCCGCTTGGATGTTCTTGAAGCGAGCTTGGACGAACTCTACCAAGGCCAAAGTAGGCTTCTTGGCATAGAGAGCTTGTAAGAAGAAGCTGAATCCCGGATCGACAAGGTTGAAGCCTTAGTCGATCGATTGACAGATGACACAAAGGACTCCGTGCAACATTTGCAAGAGATGGTGACGGAACTCACTTCCAGAGTTGCAATGCTCACAAGCGCGTTGAATGCGGGGGGAGGCAACACCCGCGTTGCGCCGACACAAAACTTCAGGGCGCTTGACCCACATTGTTATGGGGGTGCTAGAGATGCAAAGAAGCTCGAGAATTTTCTATTTGATATAGAACAGTACTTCCGAGCTACGAGGCCAGACTCTGAGGACACCAAAGTTTCAATAGCGACTATGTATCTGAACGGAGATGCAAAGCTTTGGTGGAGAACCCGTTGGGAAGAGATTCAGCAAGGTCGGTATCGAGTGGACACATGGGACGACTTGAAGCGTGAGTTGAGAACTCAATTCCTACCCGAGAACACTGAGTTCGTCGCAAGGAGGAAGTTGAGACAACTCCACCAAACGACTTCTATTCCGGACTATGTGAAGCAATTTTCTGCACTAATGTTGGACATTCAAGATATGTCTGAAAAAGATAAGTTGTTCAGCTTTCTTGATGGCCTGGCCATGGGCTCAACAGAACTTCATCGACGAAATGTCACCGATTTGGTCGAGCAATTGCAGCCGCAGCCATGAAAGGCTTACCGACTTTGCTTCTTCAGAGGACCCAAGGAAGAAGCAGTCCTCGGGAAATCACCAACCAAGGCACCCTCCTGGGAAGGAACCTAGGGGTGAGTAAAGGAAGAAGAGTTACCATAAGGGGCCGAACTCAAACAGTAGGGCCTCAAAACCTAGGAGATGTTTCTTGTGCGGAGGACCACACAGTGTATGGGAGTGCCCGCAAAAACAGGCACTCAATGCCTTGTCGGCTTCCATCAAACCCCTAAGCCGATAAGGGCAAGGCGGTTGCCCTCGCCGAGTAACTCCGAGTCGGGTAGCGGATGAGAAGTCGCAAGGACCCCAAATGGGTGCAATGCGTTTGTTGAATGCATTGCGGGGTCAAGTGGGGGAGAACATGAAGTTGAAGCAATAGAAAGCAGGAAATAGTGAGTTAATGTATGTGAACATCAGACTCAACAGCCAAACCACCCATGCAATGGTGGACACGGGTGCTACCCACAACTTCATTGCCGACCGAGAAGCAAAGCGACTTGGACTAATCTTGGAGAATAACCCAAGTCGAATGAAGGCAGTTAACTCGGAGGCTAAGCGAATCTCTGGGCTAACAAAGGGAGTCTCCATCAAGATCGGATCGTGGAGCGGGTGCAAGAAAACATGATGGCGGTGCCATTGGATGACTTCAAGTGATTCTTGGAATGGAGTTCATGCATGCAAAGAAAGTTGGTGCCGATGCCGCTCCTAGACTCCATATGTCTAATGGGAGGTGACAACCCTTGTGTGGTTTCTCGCTACTCGAAGAGGAACCCAGGATCCCTAGCAACTATCGGCATTACAACTGAAGAAGGGTGTACGCAAAGGAGAGTTAACCTTTGTGGCTGCGATGAAGCTAGAAACACTCGATGGGGAGGCCCGTAAAGAACCTACTACGGTGGCAAATGTCCCAAGGAGTTCAAGATGTTATGCCACTGAGTTGCCGGTAACTCGCCACCACGTGGGCGTGGATCATCTTATTGAGCCGAGCCAGGAGTGAAGCCTCCAAATGCAGACCACCATACCGCATGCCCCCTCCCGAGTTGGCGAGCTCGAAAGCGATTAGATGAGCTGCTAAGCGGTGGTCTCTTCCAGAGCACCATTCGGAGCTCCAGTTCTCTTCCAGAAGAAACAAGATGGGAGTCTCCGACTATGCGTCGATTATCGAGCCCTTAACAAGGTGATTGTGAAGAACAAATATACCATCCTCTCATTCATGGACTTGTTCGATCAACTGGCAAAGCAAAGTATTTTCAAACTCGACCTTCGGTCGGGTATCGGCAGTGCGTATTGCTGAAGGTGATGAAGCAAAGACTACCTCAGTAACCAGGTATGGAGCGCTTGAGTTCTCGGTGATGCCTTTCGGCTTAACCAACGCGCTCCAGCCACATTCTCGCACTCTTATGAACCAGCTATTCAAGGAGTATTTGACAAGTTTGTGGTTGTCTACTTGACGATATCGTCGCTCTCTGACCAACACTTGAGGAGCATATTGAACACCTCCGAACAATCTTCAAAGTTCTCGGGAGAATTCTTTGTTCGTAAAAGAGAGAAGTGCTACTTTGCTCGAAAGAGATCTTATTCTTGGGGCATCGGATCGGCGATTTATTCCATTCGGATGGATAAAGCAAAGGTGCAAGCAAATTGTGATAGCAAACTCCAAGGAAGGTGCCTGAACTGAGATCCTTCCTTGGGTTTGTGAACTACTATCGACGCTTCATACTGGGGTATTCGAAGCGCGCAACTCCACTAACAGAGTTGTTGAAGAAAGAGCAGCCTTGGAGGTGGTCCGACAAATATGAAGCGGCATTCCAAGACCTAAAGGCTGCCATTTTGGAAGAACCAATGCTCAAATTGCCAGACTATGGGAAGCCCTTCGAAGTCCATACAGATGCTTCAGACTTCGCTATTGGGGGAGTACTCATGCAGGAGGGCCATCCGGTGGCCTATGAAAGCCGTAAGCTCAACGAGACCGAGCGGCGGTATCCCGTGCATGAGAAGGAGATGACAAATGCCAATGATCCATTGCTTACGAGTGTGGCGACACTACCTTCTCGGATCGCGATTTGTACTGAGGACGAGACAACATCGCTTTGAGTTACTTCCGACTCAAAAGAAACTCTCCCAAAGTAGGCACGATGGCGGGACTTCTGGCGGAATTTGACATGGCAATGGAGTACAAACCCTAAGAGCAAATGTCGTGGTTGATGCCTTGAGTCGAAAAAAGTGGAGGCCGTGAATGCTATGCAACTAGAGGCGAGAGGCCAAACAAGTCGGTTGTAATCCAACTTCCTTTCCGAATCAAGGATGGATGCACGTGATCCCCAAGCAAGAATAACCTTGATGCAATTGATCCAAGAAGGCAAGGCACGACGATTTTGGGTCCAGGGAGGACTCGTCTCACCAAAGGAATAGAGTTTATGTTCCTCGGGTGGATAATCTAAGGCGTGAGCTTTTGAAGGAGTGTCATGATTCCCTTTAGGCGGACATCCGAGTATTCATCGAACACCGGCTCTCGGAGAGGGCATTCTATTGGCCAAAGATGGGGACAGATGTGGAGGAATATGTTCGACGTGCCTAACTTGTCAACAAGACAAAGTGGAGCAACGAAGCCGGTGGGACTTTTAGATCCGTTGCTGTACTGTAAAGGCCGTGAGAGCATTTCTCTGAAAGCCCTTCAAGTCCATACTGAGATGCTTCGACTTCGCTATTAGGGGAGTACTCATGCGGGAGGGCCATCCGATATGAAAGCCGTAAGCTCAACGAGACCGAGCGGCGTATCCGTGCATGAGAAGGAGATGATAGTGGTGATCCATTGCTTACGAGTGTGGCGACACTACCTTCTCGGATCGCGATTTGTGCGAGGACGACAACATCGCTTTGAGTTACTTCCAGGACTCAAAAGAAACTCTCCCAAAGTAGACACGATGGCGGACTTCTGGCGGAATTTGACATGGCAATGGAGTACAAACCCTAAGAGCAAATGTCGTAGTTGATGCCTTGAGTCGAAAAGTGGAGGTCGTGAATGCTATGCAACTAGAGGGCAAGGCCAAACAAGTCGATTCTGATCCAACTTCCTTTCCCGAATCAAGGATGGGTATGCTGATGATCCCCAAGCGGTAACCTTGATGCAATTGATCCAAGAAGGCAAGGCACGACGATTTTGGGTCCGGAGGGACTCGCCTACACCAAAGGGAATAGAGTTTATGTTCCTCGGGTGGATAATCGGCGTGAGCTTTTGAAGGAGTGTCATGATTCCCTTTGGCGGGACATCCGGTATTCATCGAACATTGGCTCTCGCGGAGAGGGCATTCTATTGGCCAAAGATGGGACACGGATGTGGAGGAATATGTTCGGACGTGCCTAACTTGTCAACAAGACAAAGTGGAGCAACGGAAGCCGGTGGGACTTTTAGATCCGCTGTTCTGTACGTAAAGGCCGTGAGAGAGCATTTCTCGGACTTCATATCTAGCTTGCAGCGATAGGGGGACTCGGATCGATACTTGTGGTGGTCGATCGATTTTCAAGTATGCACTTTCATTGCCGCACCCTACAATCGTTCGCAGAGAGAAGTGCGGCTAATGATAAAGAATGTGGTGAAGTATTGGGAGTCCCGCACAATATTATAAGTGATCGAGATGCTCGGTTTCGGGACGATTACGACCGAGTTGTTCAAATTGTTGGGGTCGAAGCTATACTTCTCCACAAGCCTCCACCCCTAGACGGATGGCCAAATTGAGAGAATAAACTCACTCCTAGAGCAATATCTTCGGCACTACGTGAGTGCCAACCAACGAGATTAGGTGAAGTTGTTGGACATAGCCCAATTCTCCTATAACCTGCAGCGGAGCTCTGCATCCAACAAGAGCCCATTTGAGATCATCACTAGACAACAGCCGTTGACTCCTCACACTTTGGCTATTGGATACACAGGGAGTAGTCCGTCCGCATATCACTTGGCGAAAGAATGATATCGAAATGCAGATATTGTGCGGGCCTACTTGGAGAAGACGGCCAGAAAGATGAAGAAGTGGGCAGACTTGGGAAGGCGACCCCAGGAATACAAAGTCGGCGATTTGGTGTTGGTGAAGCTCCAACCAACATCACTCCAATTCTTTAGAAACAAGGTGCATAAAGGATTGGTGCGCAAGTATGATGGCCCCTTCCCAATTATCAATAGGGTGGGCAACGTTTCCTACAAGTTGCAACTGCCGGCGTGGTTTAAGATTCATAATGTTTTCCATGCCAGCAACTTGAAAGCCTACCACTCCGATCCGCAAGATGCTTCTCGAGGCGTTTCAACTCGTCAACCTCCCACCAGAGCTTCCTACGAGAAGCGAGTTGAAACCATTTTAGCAGATCGCAGGATAAGGCTACCCAATGGAGCTTAACAGATTGAATACTTGGTGAAGTGGCGGAAACTTCCTAAAACTGAAGCCAGTTGGGAGCTAGAAGACACCTCCGACATAAAGAAGCAGCTATCAAAGCCTACCAAAGAGTGTCAACGAGGGCGTCGACAGCTTAAGTGGGGGAGAATGTCACGAATGGTCGTCGCACACTCGCAGCAACTTCGTTCAACGTTCCGTTCGTCGCTTGCCCATGCTTGTACATATCCTTGGCAGCCTGTTTTGCCATGTTTTGGTGTGTTTTTCCTTGTAAAAATGTACGAAACAACAGCTGCAGCGCTGCAGAACAATCGCCCGCTGCATCTGCCCAGAAACCCAAAAACAGCCCCGTTTTCGTGTGCCACGGGCTGATTTCTGCAGCCCGCGGCCACGAAAATTTTGTCAGCCATCTCAACACCCTGGAAACCCCCGAGTGGCATATGACTAGATGGGTCTTCAGTATAGTGTCGGGCGTTGAACACTTTCACAAGTTTGCACGTCAACTTGACGGAAACTTGCCTTCGCGCCCGGCACTTGGGGAGTAGTTGTTTGCGGACTTGTAGCTGCTCATTCACCCTTTTAAAGTCCTCATTTTTCTCCTCTCTTTCTCTGCTTTCATGCACTCTAAGTGCTCGCTCAATTGCTTGTAAAGCTTCCCTCTTCACGAGACGTTGGGACTTGTCCGCCGCTCGTTCCAACAACTAATCAACTTCTCTTTTTACAGGTCCTACGGGACCTGCATGAGATTGCAGCTCGGCTGACCCTTTGCGGACGCGTATGTCGCAAGGGCGCCTCAAGACTTAGGCAATTCCAGATAAGTCCGATCGAAGTGGGCGCAAGGGTGCTTCTCGACTTAGACATCTCGAGCTAAGTCCGTGTTTGCCGCACGGGGTGCCTCACCACTTAGGCAATTCTAGCTAAGTGTGTGACAGTACGTTGGCTGCGGCGGTTTGAGGAAGCAGCGGCGTCGATGGTCACTGGCAGCAGCGGCGGTGGAGGGGGGGCAGTAGGAGGGAGAGAAGGCGGCTAACCGGAGGGCGTAGCGGTCGACGGGGCCGCGCAGGCCAGGATGGCTGGGTGGATTGGTCTTCCGTGAAGCCGCGATGGTGGATCTTAGCCCTGCCACGCGATGGTGGATCTTAGCCCTGCCACGCGATGGTGCAGTGGCTGTGGTTGGAAGGAGGAAGGAGGGAAAAGAGCGTCGAGACTGCTCTGTTTCTGAAATCTACTCGAAATGGACCGCGCTCGACTGGAGGATCAAGGCCGACGACGGCCCTTTCTCGCTCGAGCAGGATGAGGAGCGGCTGCCGAGGCAGAGAGTGCCCTGCTTCTGTCACACCGTAGAAGAGACTGCAAGGGCTCGACGGCATGGTCGTGGCCAAGAAGCAGCAAAAGAAGAGATGATTCGCTGGTCGGAACAGCAAAGAGAAACCCTCCACCCGTGAAAGCAAAGGAAGCAGAGGTAGGGAATACTGCCGGACTTGGTGGCAGAGGTGAGGATCAATTACTGTCGTCGGACAGCGAGAAAAGAGCTTGCTCTTGGGCAAGCGGCTCTAATACCATGTAAAGATTGAAGCGTAAAAATGAATTGATTCAATATAGCTGTATACAGAGTTATTTATAGGAGAGGATTCCCTTAACAAACTAGGGAGGATTTCCCTCAACAACTCAGTGGGATTTCCTTATACAGTTTGAGGAAATCTTATCCGCTATCACATAGTACATACCATGAAATTTGATATTACTTGTATGCTTGATGATTGTATTACCTTTTCTGAATCTCATTGCTTTTGCAATCTTTAATATTACATGTAAGAGTTGAGGCACATAAAAATGTGACATTAAGTAGTACGTAGGAAATTCTCAACATTTTTTTGAATAGCTAACTTAAAAAAGTGATGCATGGATTTTTTTTAAGGGTGACTTGGCTCATAGCCTGTGCATCTTGTTTTCCTATTGTTTTTGACAATCTTTCCTTCACCTAAATCCCCTAGTCTAGTGACAACCATTTGTAATGCTATATAGAGGCTTGAAGAGCTGGAGAGATCAAGGGATAACATTAAATTTATTTAAAGAAAAATATATTTGAGTACCAAACAAAAGCCTCATGATCAAAGAGAAGGTTTTTTTTTTCTATTTTTGCCAGTTTATAAGAATAAAGGAAATATTTTAAATTGTTTAAATTATCAATGAATTTACCTGATGAGCCAGATTGTGTAAATGTAGGAGAGGTCAATTAAGCGATGACTCGACTCGGATACAGGGCAAGTGTTTCTGAAATTTAGTTTTTTTAATTTTAAAATCAATATGTGGGAGAGCCAGTTTATTTTCACTGATTAATGAAAAGGACGTAGAGAGAAGGAAGGCTTACACATATGATGTGGTTGGTTTTAGAAAAGAAAGAAAAATTTGGAAGTTTAATTAATGAGAAAAGACATATAAGAGAGCATTCCCTAGCTTTGAATTAAAGGGTCCGTGATATTTTTGTTCCTCTTTTTTTTATTTTGTTACTATGGGATTGTACGAAGGATTAGCCTTAAGCACTTATCTTTCTGCTTTGGAGAAACTTACAAGATATATTTATGTATGTTGATGATATTACTTGTATTTGATATTACTTGATATTACTTGTATAAGAGAGCATTCCCTGGAATTTGATATTACTTGTATGCTTGATGATTGTATTACCTTTTCTGAATCTCATTGCTTTTGCAATCTTTAATATTACATGTAAGAGTTGAGGCACATAAAAATGTGACATTAAGTAGTACGTAGGAAATTCTCAACATTTTTTTGAATAGGTAACTTAAAAAAGTGATGCATGGATTTTTTTTAAGGGTGACTTGGCTCATAGCCTGTGCATCTTGTTTTCCTATTGTTTTTGACAATCTTTCCTTCACCTAAATCCCCTAGTCTAGTGACAACCATTTGTAATGCTATATAGAGGCTTGAAGAGCTGGAGAGATCAAGGGATAAAATCAAATTTATTTAAAGAAAAATATATTTGAGTACCAAACAAAAGCCTCATGATCAAAGAGAAGGTTTTTTTTTTTCTATTTTTGCCAGTTTATAAGAATAAAGGAAATATTTTAAATTGTTTAAATTATCAATGAATTTACCTGATGAGCCAGATTGTGTAAATGTAGGAGAGGTCAATTAAGCGATGACTCAACTCGGATACAGGGCAAGTGTTTCTGAAATTTAGTTTTTTTTATTTTAAAATCAATATGTGGGAGAGCCAGTTTATTTTCACTGATTAATGAAAAGGATGTAGAGAGAAGGAAAGCTTACACATATGATGTGGCTGGTTTTAGAAAATAAAGAAAAATTTGGAAGTTTAATTAATGAGAAAAGACATATAAGAGAGCATTCCCTAGCTTTGAATTAAAGGGTCCGTGATATTTTTGTTCCTCTTTTTTCATTTTGTTACTATAGGATTGTATAAAGGATTAGCCTTAAGCACTTATCTTTCTGCATTGGAGAAACTTACAAGATATATTTATGTATGTTGATGATATTGTGTTGATTGATGTAATGTAAATTATAATAAACTTTAAACTTATGCTGTGAAAATGCCTTTAACCAAAGGTTTTTGTCCAATTAGTGTAAAGCCTAGCCTTACTGAACTATTGTAATATCGAGAGGAAGCTTCAAATGTATATTTAACATAAATGGGTTTTTGAAGCATAACTTTTGTAACATTAAGAAGATTCAATGATTGTCTAAAATAAATAGGCTGTAAATATAAGGGTAAATTAATGAAGAAATTACTCATGGTGCTTGCTTCATTTCATGGGTTTGAATCTTATGAAGAAGAACTTAAACAATTACTTTGTTCACAATAAGGGTGTTGATATGATGTTGGGTTGTTGAGAAGAAGAAAATAAGAAACATTTACATTTATGAATAAGAACAAAAATGTTTAAATGCATTTGATTAGATGATGTGCGTAAATTTTAGTGGTACAAGAAATTGTAAAAGCAGTTTTAAAGTTATTAGAAAAAAGAAGGGTTTGATCTTTTTTTAGATTGACTTATTATTTGCCCTTGATGTGGTTAATGAGTGGGAGATGTTCCATGTAGGATACTCAAAATAGCTAGGAAATTCTGTTATTTACTAAATTACAATAATTATATAATCAAATATCATTTGTATTGTGCTTCTCTTGGATGTTCATTTTGGTTTTCAGATGCAATTTTATATGGTGTCAAATAACTTATTGTGAAAATAAGTTAAAATTTGCTTAACATTATTTGAGTTTATGATGACCCTAAAATAGATGTCCTCATATGCGTGCTTTGAGGTGGTTGCTATTTGTTTCCTTAATCAAGGTCAATATTAATTGTATTTAATTGACTTCTTTCTCAGTTTTAGTGAATGAAATCATTAGGAATCAGTTTGAATTGTTTCAATCCTGTACCAGTCATTAGAAAATAGAATCTAATAGTGATTCAGCTTGTTCCTACTGAATTATCTGATTCCGTGGTGTTTGGTTAATCTTACTAAAATCAGGAGCTTTAGGATTGAAACTTCCAACCTGAACCAAGAATATGTGATGCTACAAACCTTGTTGATATGTCTGTAGTCTCTATTTCTCTATGTTTCAGCCAGCAACTGGTTCCCAGAAATCCTGTTCTGGTCATTCTTCCTAAATTTCATTTGATTCCATGTTTCAATTGAAACATAGTTTGTGCAATATTTATTGTTGAGTTTGCAATATGCTTTATTATTTATTAATCATTCTTATTTCTATAAATCTTTTGTTGACCGAAGCATATGCATGCTCTAATTGGAAAATCTTGTCACCATGGTCTTTGAATAATTTTGAATGTGGTCTTTCCATGTCCTTGCTAAGGCATCTTTATGATTAATCTTTAGACTTGTCCAAGTTGCTATTTTTGAACCCTTCTTTCTATCCTTTCGTCACTGAAGTGGAGTTCTGCTGGTTTCAACATTATTTGGAGTTCTTTATTGTACCAACAAAGTTTAGCAGATTCAGTCAATTTGGATCAGCGCCCATTTTAACAGTTTTATGAATCCTACTGTCTGTTTTAGTTTCATCTGAACTCATTTTCTGTTGACTTGGACTGATTCCAATAGGTCAGGATCAACTAAGGCACAAAACCGTGGCTCTATCGTCTTTTGGCTCTTGAGCTAATTCATCTGAGCCATTTTCATTGAATGACTTGTATCCTCAGCTTCTTAATGTGAATTTTATCTAGTTAGTGTTTTTGGAAGAATCATTTAAGAATTTAAATGGACATGCCACAAGGAACCGGAGTCAAGTCAGAGGCGCGACGAGATAATTTTGGTAAGTGATTTGCCATTGCAAAAGTAATCAATACTAAATTTAAAATGGAGGTGGCTATAGGGATCACTTACCGTTTGAAATCTTTGTTCGGTCCTTTAATTGCAATAACATTCTATAAGAAATTACTTGCATGTTGGTTGTTATCATTTCTGTGATCCACATTAGGTAATCTTGTAGTTCTAATATTGTTAGAACCCTTACGGATTCTAAGCTTGGGGTTGATCTCTTTAGGGGATCGGCCTCCTTGGAACTCTATAGAGGTTCCTTCCTCCAAGTTGTTGCTCAAAGGCTATTGAAAGGATTGATCTATTCATGAAGAAAAAAGGATGAATACATGACTATTTATAGGGCTTCTAAACCCCAACCCCTAATAGGCTCCTACTCAAGACCCCTATTTCTAATCAACTTCTAATGCTTCTCTAAAAAGCAACCTCCAAGCTAATCCTAATCTAGCCTGTCTCTTCATCTCTTTAATAGGGGCCGGCTAGATAGGATTTACATGAATGCATTTAGGATTTATATGTTTGCCCCCTCCAATGATATTAAATTAGGACTCTCCTAGCTAGAGTCCTAACAAACATGCAGGTAGAGAGCAATGGTCCGAGTATAATTTGTGTGCTGTCAAGTCCAAATGATGAATCTCCGGCAAATGTTGAAGCTGCTGTAAGCGAAATTGGTGGTATATTTTACTGCTATGTCCATGACTCTCTTCCGATGAGCTCTATTTATATTCAAATCAGATGTGAACCGTAGAAAATGTCTGCATAAAAGAAACTAGCCAATCTTTTCTTGGTGTTTTTGACTATGGCCTTATGCAACTCATTAAAGATCTTCAAAATGTTCCAAGAGATCATGAAGATGTTATCATGTAGAATTGAAGTCGGATGGTTAAAACTGATCATCGAGGGTCTCATAGGCAAAAATGATATTTTTGTATGATTATGAAGGCTAGTTATGCTTTATGGTCTGATTGTTGGACATTTATTTTGAAACGATTTGATGCAATTTTAAAACAAGATGTAATGAGAACTGCTTCGGAACAATTATGTATAGCATCAATCAGAATTAAAATAAAGGAATTTTTTTTTAAAAAAATGGTACACACATATACAAAATAGATCTATTGATGAACTGTTTGGATAAGGTTGAATCAATTACTGTTAATAGTGTAAGGAGAGACAGAAGAAGACCTAAGGGAATCTCATTAGAAACCATAGAAACAGTCTGGTTGCTCCCTGCCAGACCAGTAATATTATGCTTAAAAAATGCTAAATGGAAGGAAAAAATTAGTTAATCAACCAACTAATTTATACGAACAAACATGCTTACAAATTTATTCCAACAAATCACAGTGTGAAACATTTGTTTGTTTGAACTAATTTGTGTTGGGCAGGAGGGGCCTTCTATGTGTGTACATTGGACGTCAGATGGGAACTGAACAGATAGGTAAGATCTAGATAGCTTTTCTTGGTTTTGAGAAGTGCTCCTTTCTTGTTCTAGGGCTTGGTTTGTGTACTTGTTACATGATTTTCCATCAAGTTATAATTAAGCGTTCGACTTATTCCCCCCAAAAGAAATTTTCAATGTAGGAAAGTTTGAAAATTCTTCTATGGTTGGATGTAGCTTGGTCTTAAGTTGCACCATTAAGTTTGCTAAAAGATTTGATTATTCGTTTAGCAAAGAGCTCTCTCTCTCTCTCTTTGTTGGTGAATATTTCTTGTTGGTATCCGTTATGTGAACCTGTGAGGATGTGAACGAGGATTCCAACGGTGATGCCTGTTTTAGATGGACTTGATATTTATTTTTCTTTAGATCTTGTTGCAGAGGAAATAATTGGAATACTACAGATAGATTGTTATTGTTGTCGTCTTTCACAATGCACCAATTGCACTGCAGAAAGAATGGCGGGAGAGGAGGGATGAATTCAAGAAGAAGGTTAGCCACATCGCCAATGCTGTGAGCCTGATAAGAGAGAGTGAAGCGTCACGGTGCATATATTTTCCAATTTAGCATGGCTTGTTTTTGTGCCAAAAAGCTGTAAGTATTAAAAAAATTATTATAAATATTTAAAAATTTATAGTAGAAATTAAATTGTTTGATATGATTTTAACTAGATAAGAATATGCATTTAGTGAAAAAAAAAATCCTTGTTTCTCACCTAACCTGAAATTTGTAAAAAAAGGTCCTACTGCTCTTCTTGCTTACATGCTACTTGTCTTTTACAAATAAGTTGTAAATTTAAAGTAAAAATGACCACTATTATTCTTATGAAAATATTTATATTCAATCCTCGTGCATGACTAGACTAATTTCCAAAGAGACTATGCATGATTTTAAGCATAAAGATTTGAAAGGTCACTCAAATTCCGAAGGATACAAATTAAATAAATATCAAAATTATTAATTTTTCCTCGTAGGTATTCTCTAAACAAAAGTTCAATCAACAATATCCTACACATATTTCAATGCTCACTAGCCAATGATTTTTTTCTTTTGTTGTTATCAATTAGAATGAAACATCTTTTATTCGGAGTGAATTTTAATAACTGATTTTAGATAGGGTTATAATGAGTACTAGGAGGTCAAAAATTAGTGTTACTCCATTCATTTTGTAACTTAAGTTACGAAGTCAAAAAAATCTAAATTCACTTGGAAATCTAAAAAATTAGTTGTAAAAATGGACTTGATAGATTTAAAATTTTTAAAGCCGAAAACAGTTTTTTTTTCTCACTAATTTTATAGCTATTAAGTTGAAATTATACTAAATTAGATTTTTAAAAAAAGAATTTAGCCTCTCATTTCACGGATTTGTGGTCTAAAAATTCATTAGTAAGTTACATTTCTTTTGAAGTACGTGACACCGAAGTCTAAAATCGTTTCTGGGCTAAACTCGATAGATTAGATAATGCAAACCTATACCCTATAAAACAACTCCGGATGTGCAATTATTTTTTCGTCAACAGGAAAACCAAGTGTTCTCTTTCGCAACCGAAACGCGAAAATTACGATAAATACATTCGACAAAAACTAATAATACCAACACCACCACCACCACCACCACCACCACCACCACCACCACCACCAACGTAACAAGATCAAATTTTTATAGGGTTTAAAGGAAAAAGACGGAAGAATCTGCGAGGTTTCTTCGAGCAGCCGAAGGCGATCGTCGAGAGCTCGCGGACTCGGCGATTCCGAAGCCAACGAAGAAGCAATCTAGGGATGTAAAGAAGAGGAAACAAGAGAAACAAGGCGGATGAGCGGCCTCGATCAACCTTTAGAGCTAAGCTAGCGACCCAACCGGGCTGCTCCGGTCTCGACGAACTGCCCCTGCGAACTATCTCGTGCCGGTCGCGAGCCGGAAATGCTCCGCAACGGGCTTTTCGGGAAAGGAGGCGTTCTGAGAGTCTTCTTTGAAAAGAAGGCGTGATTTGAAAAATCCAAACAAATAGAGACCTTTTACGAAAATTCACCCTTCATCGAGTGCTTATAAGCAAATCTTCAAATTGGGACCGAGAAAGCCCAACGTCGGCAAATCGCCAATAGATAAAAGCCAATACCGGCTCGCCTATCCCTAATCTTGCCCAGCTTTTTCCCACCGCTCTCTCTGCGTTGGGCCACTGTCATCGGCGCCTCGCCGGACCTCAGCTTCCCCGCTGTGAGGGCTCCCCGCCTGTTTCGACCTCCGCGGTAGCGGGCCCGACACGAACTGGTCCCTCGGTCATCGGCGAGGAGCACAAGCGTCCCTGGTCTGGTTCCTTCTTGGTCGCCAACCTTCCCCTCCATCTGTCCCGATCTTTTGCTCCTCCTCTATATTTCTTCATGAATTTTGCATCTTTATCGTGTTTTTAGTCTCGAAATTCCTTTCTGCCTTCATCCTTTGCTGTTGATTTATTCTAGATACGTGTAATTTGACTGATTAAACGTGGACGATTGGAATATGGATGAAAAATTGTTTCTTTCTTTTACCTTTTCATAATATTTTCAGTCTTTCCTTGATATCGTTATTCACTATCTTGGGTGATTGCGTTCATTTGTTTCTTTTGCGTTGCTGTTCGAATATGGAACTCTAGTCTTTTCCTTCCTGACTATTTCTTGATGTTGTGCTTCTTCGTTCCCTGTGTACTCTGTGTCTGTTATGCTAATTAGAATCATAGATCGATTCGTTTACTTCTTTTGATAATTTGAACAGAGTCAAGCACGGATTCGAGCATATGTGCGTTCAGCCTCTGTCTAGGTTTTCATGTCTTCAACAAAACCGGTCATACAGTCAACACAAAACTTTTACATGTGAAACTGCAAGTAAAAAGTCTAATCTGCTAATGATTTATTTTGTGTGATTAAAATTAATACTTACTGTCTCAATTCTCTATGAACTCAGTGTTGCTGGTGTTTGACAATTTTTAACTAATTAGTAGTAATTTGCCTTTCTTTTAGCTTATCAAAATTTTTTTTTTAATTTTTTATAATTATAACGGAAAATTAAGAAAATCTATAATCATAATAGGTGACATCCTTTTATTTTAACTCTAATCTGCAGTCTGACTAGTTAACCCACTAGTTGGACTAGTAGTAATATGATCCAAGCCAAGCCTTAGCTTGGCCTTGACTAAGTCGTTTTGGTTATGTCACTAAAAAGGAGGCTGTCCATGATGATAGGTGGCGAAGTGAAAAGTGGAATGGACTAAAGGAAAGATAGTCAGATTTCCCGCTCAAGTAAAAACTCCCAAGAGATACAAATATCACCATCAAAAGGAGTCTAACTAGTGCTACAGGATTTGGGAACTCACCACCTTGAACAATCCATCAAAAAGATATAAAATTGTCTGAGAAGGACAAAACATTTCAATGAAATTATATATGTATTCATATCATTTTATACTTCTAAGCTTATAAAATCACAGTATTGTGGTTGGATTGGAACAACCCTCCAAGCTTGAGTGGTTTTCATGATATTCAAGATCAAAATAAATGAAGACTAGTTAAAGTCTCATGAAAACACTAAAGTCACTTAGAAACTCCAAAAAGTGTCATATGTTCTTGAGTAGAGCAACTAACATTACCTCTGTAGAGATAATGAACATAAATTTGTTTAGAAGACTTCAGATTGAACTCCATATGATGTTTTGGATCTGACACAATGAATTCTCTGATAATATATAATTTGCTCATTAATATCTTGGAATTTATATCAATATTAATATGGAATAAGTCCTAAAATTTGGTTCACCGAAAAACAAAGAGATTAATGTGAATGCTTTGACTTCTGTTAGTTCAAGGCATAAAGACACTCCACTAGCAACCTCCTTTGGTTGAGAAAGTCTCATTCTCAAGTCCTGACTATTTTTCTCAGTATGATAAATGTGAGAGATCAACAAGATTATAGGATTTTATAGGATTTTGGAAATAACTTTGAATGGGCTATAATTAGTATCTTGTCTATTATATGCAAATTCAATTTGAGCCAAAATAATATCCCACAAATGAGTATTTTTGTTTACATAATTTCTTAAAAGACCTCTCAAACTTCGATTGACAACTTCAGTCTGACCATCAGCTTGGGGACATAAGAAGGAAGTGTAATGAAGATCGATTCTTAATTTCTCCTAAGAGTACACCAACTTTAAATCTCTATTGGAAACAATGGGTCAAGAAAAACCATGGAGTTTTACTTCTTTGACTTTTTGTAATGTGCTCTTAATGGGTTAGCAGGTCCATTTTAACATGGAGTACATCTTATTATTAGCATCTACATTCGGAGAAATACCATTTTTGTTTTACTATCGTATTCTTTTGACTATTTTGTTGAGTCTCTGACCACTTTTCCCTGTCATCGTTAAGTTGTAGGTTACACTCACCTTGTGTATGAAGCTGCTTTTAGAGGTTAAACTTCCATTGCCTTGGATTTCTTAAAAACTTTTATTCACTATAACCATAATAGAATGTTCATCCCTCTATTTCTTGCACAATCCGACACAGTGATTTCAATAGGCGCTCGAGCGCTTGCCTAGGCGCTCGGGCAAGGCGAGACGAGGCCTGAGCTCCTTGCTTCAAAGAGGCGCTGCTTGGGCACTCGCCCGAGCCCAGGTGCCGAGCGTTTCGAGCGAGCACCCGGGTTAAACTAGGCGACTAACCAGCTTTTTACGTCTGGTTCAGTCTCCGGTGCTTTAGTTGGTTCAATCGAACCAACTAAAGCACCGATATCAGCCTCCCAGCATCCCTCTCGTGACTTCCCTAACCATAACCCTGCTCGCGATTCTACCGTCGACATTTCCTCTTTGCTGTTGTTGCCTCCCTGATTGAACCAACTAAAGTACTGATATCAGCCTCCCAGCATCCCTCTCGCGACTTCCCCAACCATAACCCTGCTCGCGATTCTGCTGTCGATATTTCCTCTCTGCTGTCGTTACCTCTCTCCTCTGTTGTTGCTCTCCGCTGCTGCTACTAGTGTCGTTGCTTGCCGCTGCTGCTACCGCTGCCACTGTTGTCGCTCGCCACTGCCATTGCTCGCTGCTATCGCTGCTACCACTGTTATTTCTCCCAGTTAGTAGCCTCAGTCTTACTCTTACTTTGCCCTCACTGCGCTCATCATCACGCGCCGCCGCTTCATTGCTCGCTATCAAGCTGCTGCTCGCTTGCTCATCGCTCACCGTTGTTGTCGTTGCTCACCGTTACTGTTACTCTTACTCCCTCTTCTTACATCGACTCGATAGTATACTATTAATAGTATATTAACAGTATACTGTTAACTGTATACTAGTAACAGTATTTTTTTATTTAATAGATATAATATTTAATTTTAATACTGCTAATTTTTATTTATTTGAAATTATTATTATTGTTTTGAATTTTGAGACTTTTTTTAATGTGATATTGTGATTTTGTAAGATTTTTTAATTTAATATCATATTTCTATTTAAATAATTATATTTATTAATTATATTATATATTTTTATATTTTAGCGCCTCGCTCCACTCGGGCGAGCGCCTAGGCGAGCACCTAGTGCCTCTGGTATTTTTGGACCTTAGCGTCTTTTGACGCCTAACATTTTTTAAATCATTGATCCAATTGCAAAATTTAGTATAGATTCCTAGTCCATTAGCATGAACTTCCAAAATGGTAGATTCTCTTAAAGAGCATTGAGGAGTATAGAGTTGGTTGACCTTGAAAAGATTACCATCATAAAGTATGAATTAATTGCTATTGCAACTTTGACACTTTTTGTAAGTTTCCTTGACATTAGGATTATCTTTGTACCACCCTCAGGATTTAATCCTACAACTTTTGCTTGCAATTAAATGCGTATGGCATATGTCTTGCTTGGAGAATCAACAATAATATTTTGAACACTGGACTTATCCTTTATAATAAAATTATAGACTTGCATAACCTCAATCAACATAACATGTTGCATGATGAGTTTTTGTTGATTGATGAGACATGTCAAAGCTTTATAATCATGATAACATACAGATGACTTCAAAAGTAATTACTGACTCTAATAATTTACAGCTTGATTGGGTGCATAGGCTCTTTTGTTGTAAGTAGAGCAATTCTTACGATATTCATTCAACTTTTTGCTAAAAGAGACAATTGGTGTACCATCTTGACTAAAGATAGCACTAATTTCCATATCAGGAGCATCATATTCAACTTAGAAGTGATAAGAGTATCAGCTTTAGTTATTTTACTTTTGAGAAATACAAAGCTGGTTTGAGCCTTATTTGTCCATTTAAAACCATCTCTTTCAAACATTCAATATTAGAATCATGATGGAGTAGGCTTTTATAAACTTTTGATAAATAGAGGCAAGGCTACGAAAACTCCAAATATCATGCAATTTCTTACGTGTAAGTCAATCCACCTTAGCAAGCATCTTGATTCCATCTTTAGATAAAACATAACCCAAAAAAATGAGAGTAAGAGTGAAAAATTTGTATTTCTTAAGTTAGTATGTAACTTTTGTTCTTGCAAAGCATTGAAAACATTATGAAGACATTGCAGATGTTGCTCATCATTATCGTTATAAATAAAATGTCATTAAAATATATGATAGCAAATTTTCTAATTAAGTGTACAAAAATAGGATTCCTAAGGTGCATAAATATACTAGGAGCATTAGAGAGATCAAATTGTATTATTTTTTATCCCTTGTTTTGAACGTTATTTTCATTCAGGTTTCTCGTAGATTTGATGATAGCCAAGATAAATCTTGGAGAATATATATTGTCCCATGAAGTTGGTCAAATACATGTTAAGGACAAGGAACATGAAGGTATAGTCAACAGTAGTCTTGTTCACAACTATGCTTTTGACACACGTTCATCAAGGTTTATCTTTTGCAAGGAGAGCTAACATAACATAAGGGTTTAAGCTTTTTCTCACCAAATCCTGAGTCTATCTCTGTGCTCTACATGCTCCTTCGATCTCATTCTATAAGTTGTTTTTTTAGGTAAAATAACATGAGGTATAAGACCAATGCACTATTGAATCTTTCTCATGGGTGGAAGTGCAGGTTTAATCTCCTCAAGTACAATATTGTGGAATTCTTCAAAAAATACTTTATGATAAGAGGATATCTCCACAATCCTCATTGTCCTCCCAAACTATGATAGCATAAGCTTGACACCTATTTTCAATTCTCTTTTGAATCTAAGGAGGGTTTAATAATTATTTTTCTCTCTTTTTGAAGGTTTAGAAGAATTTTTTTTGTACAGAAGGACCTAAAGCAATCTTAACCTTCATCCTTGACAAAAGCACAAGCATTTTTAGGCATCATGAGAAGTAATTGTATCAAGGATGCCTAAGTAGGTGACAAGCATTCATAGGAGCTAGTGTCATCAAAGGCGCTAAGGTACCAAAATGCTCGAGGTGCTTGCCCAAGCAAAGTGAGGCACTTCCAAATATTAAAATTTTAAAAATATATATCATGATTGATAAACATGATTATTAAAATAAAAATGACACATCAAATTATATTTATGTAAGGTATGAATTTACATTGTCTAGATCCAATCACAAAAATAGCAAAACTAAGCAAGCTTAGCAAGTATGCTGCCGTGATCATCCATCACTTATCACATCCACTCGAGGGAAAAAGAAGTGCAGCATGAGTTTACCCCTCCCTCTAAGCTTCAGTGGGACAATGCACTCACTACTCTTTAACACTGTAAGCCTTCAGGTATTTGCTTGTATGGGTTTGCATGCATGTATTCTCTGCACTTAATCTTTGGTCTTCTGCAAAAATGAGAAGGTACAATCCATGATTGCGTTCCCTCAAGCACTTGAGAGAGATACAATTCATGACTAATGTGATGATCTTTTATGTTCCCAACAATCAACGGAACTGCTACAGATGTGAGGGATGGCATCATCACCATCACTTGTTCCCTCTCTCTACTTTGTCGAGAGAGCGACATAACGGACCAATCGTCGGTGTCATTTAGTGTCTCTTGCTTCAATTGTTTCTTGAGCTAAGAGAAAAAGGACGAAGCTATTGGGGGTTGCGGTGGAGGAGGGGGCAGGAGGTGGCTGTGGCGGAGGTTGTGGCAGAGGAGGTGACTATAACGGGAGAGGGATGTTGTCGAGGGCTACGACGAAGGAGGAGGCAGCTATGGTGGAGTAAGATGGGGAGGGGTGCTGTTTGGAGCTGCGGTTGAGAGTAGGTGGGAGATGGGTGCTATCGGGGGTTGTGGAGGAGGGGAGGGGGGAAGGGCCAACTACAGTGGAGTAGGAGGAGGGAGAGCGGTGTGGCGGAGGAACCGACAACAAAGGAGGGAGAGGGGTGCTGCAGCAGAGGAGGAGGTGGCTGCTATGCCCGAGGAGGGAAAGGGCGACAACAAAGGAAGAAGGAGAGAGAGATACTGAGAAAGTGTTTGCTGAAGATCACACTAGCATGAAAGCCTCTCGTCGGAGGAAGACGCCATCACCGTTTGTAGATGGAGGGGAAGACGTCGTCATCATTCACCAACGGAGAGCAAATCACCACTGTATAGTTTATCGACTAAGTCTTCTAAGGGGGACAACGATTTGTGTGTGCGAGGGGAGGAGGGGTGTGGTAGTGATCAAACCAAATCAATGATCGAGCCTATTTTTATTAGGTTTGACCTTGGTTCAATTTGCCTTAGGCAGGCGCTTGGGTCAGTTGGCACCTGCGCCCAATTGAAATCCCCCACCTAGACCACTAACCAAGCACTTGGGCCTCACGTCGCCTCGCTCGAGCGCCTTCGCGAGCATTTGGTGACTTCCCTAATAGAACAACATCACACCATAGTTGTTCATGATTGAAGATGAAATAAGACAATGCATGTTAATTATGATTGCATTATCTTTTTGAAGCCATGAAAGATTGTAAGGTTGAGGATATGTCTTCGTCTTTAGGTTTAATTTATTTATTATCTTAGTAGAGACCACATTCTCGAAACTCACACCATCAATAATCATATCACAAACTTTTTCATGACAAGCGTAATTGCTGTGAAAAGTATGCTTTTTTAATCATTGCCCTTTTATTTCAATCTGGATAATATTTATTTAAATCACGATTGTTCGTTCATGATCAACATAGATAATCTCTTCATCTTCTTTTGAAGTGATTGGATAAGAATCTTTTGTTGGAGTTTCCAAATAAGTATAAGATTCCTCATCGACCACATCATCATTTTATTTCTTAATTGGACTGTCAGTTTTGCTTAGGTCATTCAAAAGCAATATACCCATAGTCATGGCATTTAAAACATCAATGAAAATTCTTGCTAAAAGAAATCAAGGGGTGCATGGAATTGGTCCCACCCTCTCCCTTAGAGATTCTTTTTATGTAGTATTCATAATTTAAGTAGATTTAGATTTAGAGATATTCCTCAAGTAAATGAGCCATCACGATCTATAGATCGAAAGTCATTCCGCAAAGCTTCTTTTTGTTAACTTTGAGTGCAAGCTGACAAACATCATTATAACTCCAATAAGGTTGTAGTTGAACCACCTTATGTATCTTGAGCTCTAGAATAACAAGATACCTTGTTATAGTTTGCCCCTTTGGTCTAATAAGGTCACATTTCTTCATAAGATCAAATTCTGTTATGTATTCTTATATGTAGATCTCTTTATGTTTGACATTATAAAGTTATGAAACTTGAAAAGAACATCTTGTCTATATTTGTCAAGAAGATATTCATTTTTGAGTTTCCTTGTCAAATTTTCCCATATCAATATCCTTTCTTCTACCTTAATATTTTCTTTTTTCCTTTGAGATTTTCGAACCATAAAGAGGCATGCTTCATCGACTTCATAGCTACAAGCTTGACTTTCTAGGAATCATGATCCAAATCACTGTTTCTTTGAGCATGAGAAGGCATGGAATCATCTCTTAAAGGTTGATTTCAATTAAAACAGAAAGGATTAACATTGTCCTTAGCCCAAGATATATGGCTTGGATCATTATGTTGAAAAGGCTAAAAATGTTCCAAATGATGTTGAAATCATAGTAACATTATGATCACATTGGTGATGACAAGCATGGTAATCAAGACCCCCTACCAAATTTGATTATGAGTGGGAGAGAAGAGGACTGAAATGGATTAAAGAAAAGATAATCAAGGTCCAAGTAGAAATATCTAAGGGATACATATATGATCCTCTGAAGGAACCTAATTGGCGATACAGTCTTTATGAATCTCTGTTGAGTCCAAATGAAAAGTGTTATTTCTAAGTTTCATGTAGCCTGAGTTTTTCTTTTTGCTTTTGATGAGTTACAAGTACTTTGGGTCCATTTGAATGGTGCAATTCTGCTCTGTGAACAATGAAGTGAATTCTATTTAGTTATTATTGCTGGCATATGTTTATAGATGTATAGGTAGATCTCTCACTGACAATACAATTTCTTTCTGTTTCTGTTGTTGTTGTCACACAAATATATTCCCCAATTTACTGTATGCTAGTCTCATTCATGTTTCCTTATTATTTCAAAATTTTTTCTTTGTTGAAGTATGGTCTCTACTTAAAGTGCTTCTTTCAACAGCTTACAAGCACAGGCAACCATGGGTGATATGATAGATTTATCAGGGGATGGCGGTCTTCTGAAAACAATTATTAGGAAAGCCAAAATTGATGCGCTTGCACCATCAGAGAGCCTCCCTCTTGTTGATGGTATGATAAATTTTTAATCTGCTTCTGCACTGCAGAAAAGCTTGTCTTACAGAACCTAACTTCTGTCATTTCTTTCTATATTATATACTCATAAGTTTAACAATAGCATAGTTGGTTTATTTCATCTCCCATGTGTCTTTACAAGATCTATCATAATTATTTTGAAGAGAACATTTAGTCTATTTTGAAAAAGAAAATGTGGAAAATTTTGTGCTGAGAGATGGTTATATTGTTACAAGACAAATTTGACTCAGTGTCCATGAAATTGACTGCATCTTTTGCTTGACAGATCTACTAGTTGAGAAATGGTCAATGTAGTTGATATATGCATTTCTTGATCTTGTTCTGAAGTTGTTGTTATTTTCTCCTTTTTCCTCTTTCTCTGATTTGCATGTTGTACCTTGTCAATTATCGTTCGAATTTCATATATAATTATTGGGTTGTAGTTTCATCAGAGTCTATGATTTTAATTACCAAACAATAAACTCTTAGAACTTGATCAATATTCTTGATGATGAAACCTATATGATATCTATGTCGAAATCTGAAGCAAGGATTACAATACAAAATGATACCGCCTGTACCGGGCGGTACCGTTGATCTAGCCTCGTACCATTGATATTTCGACTGTTACCGCTTGAAATAGGTTCGTAACGGTTGATTTCAATCGTCGCCGCCTGCTACCAGGCAATATCAGCCTGGCTGCAACCTGGCTACGGCGAGGGAAGAAGAAGTGTCGAGGGAGAATCGGGAGAACCTTGACGCTTCCCGATCCAGTGTCCCCCTCCCTCGACGATCCCGATATAGGAGGTAACGGAGAGGTGGCGGCTCGGCTTCTTCTCCGAAGGCCGGAGACATCTGTGGCCTTCGATGTCTTCGCCGAACGTCGTAGATGAGGAGAAGACCGTGTTCTTCTCCTCGTCTGACGTGATAAGGAGAAGAAAAGGTGGCGACGTCGTCAAGGCAGCGTACGCCTCCTTTTTTAATTTTTTTAAATATTATTTTAATATTTTTATATTATATCTACATACGTACCATACCGTATCAAACAAATCTCGATACATTGGTACAGTATGAAATTACGAACCTTGATATGAAGAACTAGTCATGTTGAAGAACTGAAGTCTGTTTTGAATTTAGAGATTTTTGGCATCTAGCAATACTTTTCTGATTGATGGAACAGCCTTTCGGGTGAGAATAAACTAACCGTTGGTGTACTACATCAGATGGCCTTCTTGACAACGTAATAGCATCATACTGCTGGTTGTCCTGTCAGAATTTGTGATCATATGAGGTAGTCTACTAATTCTGCTGATGAGAGAATAGTGGACTGAGGACCAGGAGGATACTATTAGGATGACTAAGCATGCTTATTGCTTATTTTCCCTTGTTTTCCTCGTCTTTTTTTATTGACTTGGCTTCCTGTCTGATCTTGTGGCAGTTCATTACGAAGGCAAGCTTGCTGAAACTGGTGAAGTTTTTGATTCAACGCATGAAGATAATACTGTTTTCTCCTTTGAGATCGGAAGTGGCACTGTCATCAAGGCTTGGGATATAGCTCTAAGAACAATGAAGGTAAAGTGTATAATGTCCACTAGTGAGGTTCTTCATATTAGTATTTTAAAATGCCTGATTACATGACTGCAATTTTGTTCAAGGTTGGGGAGGTTGCAAAAATAACTTGCAAACCAGACTATGCCTATGGAAGTGCTGGTTCCCCACCCGATATACCACCTAAGTAATCTCCATACATTTATCTAGTCGTTCGAGTTTGTAATTGTTAGATTATGATATATGCTTAATCAGGAACTTTTGTGAATGCAGTGCAACTCTTGTCTTTGAGGTGGAGTTGGTGGCATGTAGGCCTCGGAAAGGTGCAAGCCTTAGTAGCGTCTCAGATGAAAAGGCTAGGTTGCTGTGAGTTTAGACATTCAACTTCTGCCGCAATAATCATCTTTATTTATAATTGCCGACATCTTTTTGTGGGTCAAATTTGAGCGACCGTATAGCAAAACTAACATGTGCTGCAGGGTCTACTTGTCAACCCTTTTTCAGATTTCTTTTTGTGCTTTGACTTGTTAGCATGTTGCTTATGACAAAAAAAAAAAAAAAAACAGATCGACTCTGACATATTTCCTTTTATCATTGATCAGACTTTGGTAAATTTTCTTTCGTGGGACATGCATGTTGCATGCTAGATTTTGGTAAATCATCATCGGGTGGCATGTCATGGCATGCAGAAATTTTACTCTTTAAACATTAGCTGTCCTTAAAGTGTACAATGATGTTTCTCCGGTACTAATTTTGATTCAGGGAACTGAAAAAGCAGAGAGAGATGATTGCAGCTAGCAAGGAAGAAGAGAAAAAGAAGAGAGAAGATGCAAAAGCTGCGGCAGCTGCTCGAATACAGGCCAAGTTAGAATCAAAGAAGCACCAGGGAAAAGGCAAAGGCAAAGCAAAATAGTCGTTTATGTTTCGCCCCGTAACAGTTCTTTGCTACAATGGTAAAGCTGAATTCGAAACCGAGACACTACTTGCCAGTCTCTGTATCACTCGGAAATATGTGCCTTTTGGGTGACTTCATATGAACAGAAATTTCTGGTCAGCAGAAAAATAAGAACAGCAATGCGGTTGCCATTCTTCTGAACTACGTTTTGTGTCCTCTGAACAACCATGAGGTGCATGTTGATGTATGCATGCATTGTCAAAGCGTAGCGTAGAGACTGATTCTTGCAAACATTGATCCCTGCATGGTTGAATGTTTGACATATATATGCACCCGAACCTCTATAGATATCCAAGTATACCGCACCAAAAAGTGCACTTCAGGGCCATCGTTTAAACAAAAAATACTTGGGACTTCGTTTGGGACGATCCTATGGATATATAGATACTATGGGTAAATCATTTTACCTTCTTTGATTTTAAGACTTCTTGCAACTAATGCAGGTTGACATTTGGTGAACCGAACATAAGAAACTCATCATTATTTTTTATAATTATTTATTTTTAGGATCCTAATCCTTGTGCTCTTAAAAGAAGATATATTAAAATTTTTATACTTATCAAAGTGAAATATTAAGATCTCTATATATATAGGGTTAAAAAGATAATTTCATGAGTCTTATCGAAACAACGGGATTAAATATTTTATTTTGGAAAAAATAAGGATTTTAATATAATTATAAAAATATAATATGTAATTAACCCAAATCCATCTCGGTGGGATGTAAAGAAATGGAGCGTCGCAGATAATAACTTTCTCTTGGGCCCCCCTGCAAAATTTTAAATTGTTATAGTGTACGTATATGCTTAATATTTTTTCAAGTCCTTTGTCAAAAGCAACAGATTCTATAAATAATGAAATTGGTCTGCATCGGATGATATGTATGTATATATATAATACAAATTCTGTCGGTGTGAAATTGATGCATACGAATCGACAATTATACATATTGGTGACGGCATGCATTGTGGAACGGTTGCCTGACAAAAACAGTTGGTTTCATCGTTTTGTTCGTGTTCCAACATTTCACTATGATCGGGCATGCATTTTAAGATTGTGTGTTCGTTGGGTCCTCAGTAACGAGTTGAATAAGCATGCAGTACTCACCATACATGTATGTATCTGCCAACCCAAATATACATATCACTAAGACATTGATTTTATTGTAACATATATCATGTCTCGGTGACGAAATGATTCATGCAAACATCATCTTCACAATATCACAAGTGCATGCATATCTAGCACAGAAATGTTTGGTGGTGATTTCTTTTATTTATCAAATAACATGCTATGCAAATCTTAGAAATAATACACTGCACCGATGATCAAAATCTGAAGAACTAACACAAATACAAGGCACGAATGACTCTTACAGCTGCCCGACCAAAAATACTAAAAACCTATAAACGTGTTCTCTGAGCATGTTCTCCTGTGGGCAAGAAAACTTGAGCTTCCAAGCCGCGGACATCAGCAGGTCAAATTTATATACACATAGCAAATAAGATATAACCCAAAGACGAGCTGAAAACTACTAAAAAATATATATTTTTTTTTTCTTTTACAGTATTCATCGACTAAGCTCACAATTCTAACGTGGGAATGCTCTCCGACACTGAACACTCCAAAATGTTACCAAGTTAACCTATTCACAACCATGTGCCGGTGGGTGACACGAAACCCAACGACAATCATCCACGAACCATTGTCTCAGTAGTAGCTGATTGAAGAAAAGCTATTATAAGATCCTCAGCAACTCTCATCATTCATCTCAAACTACTGCATATCTGTGTCATCACATAACTCAGGTTGGAAATGTGGATAATGGAACGTCGTATGCAGTGCGAAAACGGAGGCCAGAGCCTAAATTCTTCGTCATGGGGCAGAACCAACAGAATATGCTGGGTCCCAGAACCTGCAACAAATTTAGATTTTATTTATCCAGAAGGCATTGACCATCTGCAGTCATTCCTAGAAACTAGCTGTTTCATTATGCCCAAAGATTGGGCACTTCAAAGTCTCTTCTAGACTGCTTATAAATTTTCTGATCATCATGCATCAAGTAAAATCAGTGAGGCTGTTGCTGACCTTCTCGAATTCATCCTGCTAGTCTACAACTAATCCCTCTTAAGTTGTTTGAGCAGTGCACCACTGTTCACCATATAAACAAGCCTAAATCTCGACATCAGTGCTTCAAAATATTCCCTCCAAGTATGCATGCCAATTTGGATTGAAAACTATTTGCACCACCGTGCAACAGAATCTATCAAGTGAAAAGAGGCAAGCACAACCTTTGAGTCTTCAAGAATAGTCATGCATTTTAAGAATTGCTTTGCTATGAAGAGCTAATTAGTTGGCCACCCTTGTCAAACTCGGGAAAATCAACTTCCATCATATGAGGGGTAAACCAATTTGTAGCTCTGATTGCTCTGCAGGTTGTGCTAGCGCCAATTCCAGTGCAAGGTTTTGTTGTTGCTCCTAAAGAAAGTGCATCTCCTATTCCTGTTGTAGCAGTGCATCATGGTTCACCATATAAAAAGCCCTAGTCTTGACATCAGTGCATAAAAAAAAATACCATCCAAGCATGGATTAACCTAGTGCCAACACAAGTCAGTAATTGACGTAGCGAGACGAGGGAGGAACAGCAACAGCAACAGGGAGGAGACTGTGAGGCAGCAACAAGAGGCAGAGTAATGGAAGAAGAGGATAAAAAACCAAAGAAGAGAAATTAAAATAGAAAAAGAAAGTGGCGCACAATGGGTATAGGTATCTGGCAGTAGGCTGATTGTTGGGTATAGCTGGGTACTGGTGTGGTAGCTTACAGGGCAATGAGCCTAGATTCAGATCAAACCGAGTGAAATTGCCCAATCCACATACTGATCAGTTGTTGGACCGATAAAACTGGACCATATTGACCAATAAAGTTGAGGAAACAATGCCTCGAGCATGCAAGCCAACCCACATTGCATACTAACTGGATTTAGTTGTTGCCCCCTGCCTCCTTATTGGCCAAACTACTGCTGCTGATGGGGTTGTTGATTACTTTGCAGTGGAGATGAAGAAACTGCATAATCAATCATTGAAGTTGTCACCGCCAACACATCGGGCCGTAGGGGTTATAGAACTGGTTGACCCCTACTATTGTGACCACGTGTTGGTATTGGTATACCCAGAGCAAATCTATGGCATGGTTATTTCCTATCCTGGTACTATAATGATGCAGATAGTGATTGCTCCAATGGCATTAGTAGTAATTTCATCCACAACCAAAACCTTTGTAGGAGGTCTTGCTGTACCATTCTTATAAACCACTTGATCGCTCTGGCTGTCCTCTACTTGCCTAGTGTTTGTATTGTCATATCTTGTCGGTATTGCATGATTGGAGGTGCTTTCATCGCAACCTCTTGTTGTGATGACACTTTGTTGCCATGTAATCAATCAACACCTATAAGTAATTAATGTGAATCCTTGCGCAATTTTATTTTTAGGATTCCAGTTACAATGAGGCTGTCATAATCAATTCCTTTACCAATTGCTCGAAACAATAGATAAAATTTTTCATGAAGTTGTTAACCTTTTCCCTACAATTGTCGGAAAATATCATCTTCTCGATCAAGTCGTCTAGCCTCTCAATGCAAAAATCATGAGATGCCCAATGGAAAAGTACACCATACACCACATACCTAGAAGCTTGATTCTCCATGGATCTCTCATAGAAAAACTCTGATACCAAACTATTAGGATTAACCCTTTCAACTTGGGTTTTCTATGATTCAAAGAGTTAGGTGTTGTAAGATATAATCTACAGAGAAAACAAAGGCTTTATTGCTGGAAAATGACTAAAAGATAGTAATAGATAAACATAGATGATGAAGTTGTTTTCAGTCATCCAACTTACATGTGGTACTGGGACCAGTCTATTTCTTTGCCATTATGCCTTGTAAGCTGTAAACCTAGGATAGTGTTGAGTATAACCAAGCACCGAGAATGGTCCTGGCAGGATCCTCCTCGATGCCTATCAAAGTCCAAGTAATAGAAAACTGTGAAGGCAATTGTCTTAATCCTTTACTCTGAGAACTAGTTTTGTACCCTTTTGTGCAAACAAAGGTCGGTGAACCCATTGCGCCAATGATGACAGCTTTTGAGTTCCAAGATTCAATGAGACGGCAGTTAAATACTGGTAGATGGTCCATCAGTGACCAATTGTCATGTCAGTCAGCTTAAATACATCTCTAGGCTGTTAGGTGCATTATTTTCCATCCACGTCTGTTTCTTGGCTTGGTTAATTAGGCATATTGTTCAAACAGCACCCACAATTAAAAAAAACCAATAGTCTTAGAAGTGCCTATTCATAATCTTCTAATGCTAAAACCTAACGACAGCTGGGTAAACTAATTAAATCCTGGAATACTCCTTTGCAACTACCTTTTATTGCCCTATTGGGCCATAACCTATTGTCAAATACTCCGGTTGGGCATTCAAGAAGCTACAACATTTGCAACTTTCTCACCCTGATGACTTCCAAAGATTGGACAACATAGTTAGGCTCTTTGGATTGGGAGGAGCATAGGGATGAGTCATGGCTCCTACCATCAACTAGTGTTGATTACTCCACCTATGTTTGTAACTAGGTGCAGCCACCTACTACATTAGTTGATGTAGTAGGCTTATCCAACTAGATAAGTTGATGCTTTGACTCAACCTAGTAGACCGGTCAAGAGATTTCACCAATAGATGGAATATGAACTAATTCCAGAAAAAAGTGCATGAATAAAGGATTCACTAGATATTTCTTTCAAGGTACTACATGCTAAATGTTAAAGGCTTGTTTTGCTAATGAACTTAGAGAAGTCTGCTAATGAACTTGGAGAAGGGACAAACGTACCTTTCAGAACGTGTAAAGTTTCCTGTATATTTGTCTAAAGTTGCAAATATGGCAAATAATCTAATAAACCAATAATTTAGCTTGACTAATATCTAATTAGTTACAATGAAAAATATTATTGCAACCCCTAATGTTGTTTCTCTTTTTCACTTTCATAATATACATCACTACATGTTATATAAGGATACGTTTTATTTCTATGAACCCAGGTCTACAATCTTCATTGCTCAAAGCACATATGAAGCCATGATCTATAGCAATTAAGTTCCCTTTTGCACGTCCTATCACTATACTTGGTGAATTACATGATCAAATATAGTCACTGATGGGTTTTACAAGGATAGCAAAAAAGATTCCACTAATAACAATTTATCCTTTAATAGATTTTAGTATGGTTCGCCTTATCGATCCATACTAATGTATTGACCAACTGTCAGTACGTTACATACCGACTTATACCGAGAGTACTAACACATGATATATGCAAACATACTGATATACTACTCATACCGATCCCTATCAGACCGATACATACGACCCATATCTAGCGGTACGCTATGGTACGACAAACCTTGAATTTTAGAACATCTATTAGTTAAAAAGTTCATTTCTTTAGAGAAATATTTATAATATTTTTAATTTTATGTGTTTCAATGAAATTACAAGTGAGTGATGGGGAATGTGCAATACTTTGCCCTTAAAAATATAATAGCAATAACTTGGTAAAAATTGGAAATGAGATGCAAGAAACATTAATTTGACATCCAAGAATACTAAACATTACTAACTAGTGAATACAATTATTATTGTCTGTATTGATTTATTCTCAAAAGTAGGCCTTAATGCATGCAATAGCACCAAAAGCTTCTTGTTACCAACAAAGTAAAACTGTAGCCAAATAGCAGAAAGTTCTTACCCCCATAAGGTTTTCATAAATACCAAGGTCATATGGATGCCGATACACGTTTCCTACTTTTTCTGCCAGCCACATTGCCTTTACTCCTTCATGATACTGCAGGGCACAAAAATAGTACAAAGAGTTGTTTACCGAAGTCAAACATGAAATACTCAAACGATATTCAATAACTTCCAAACCTCGATTGTGGTCTTGTTTTGTAGGATGAGGTAAATATGCCAACCCAAAAGGACAATTAATGCAATAGTTAAGGGAAGTAGCAGAATCCCACAAATTATCTGTCAATTATATCACTAGTTCAAGTCAATGCTAACATAAGAACAGGTTGTATCAATGTTCGTAACTCACTTACATATGAAATATTGAAAGATCCAGCATTATGTTCCTGATCATTGTGGAGAGCATAAGAAGCACTTCCCACAAGCAAAACCTATAGCAATAACTTAAATCCTTTGTTAACGAAAATCTCCCAGGCTGCTAAACGCACAAAAGAAGTGAAATTATACCATAGAATGGATGCAGGCAGTCACACCATAAAACACGAAAATAAGGAAGGCCTTATAGTTCTCATGCCCGACACAATTGTTTATCCAAACACAGTGGTGATCCTGCAAGCATCAATGGGCCATAATAAAACCAGCAAAAGGTTTGAAACTACAGAAGAGAAAGTCAACATGCATACCATTCTCAAGACACATCTTTTACAAGTACGACAGTGATGTGCACGAGAAGGCTTATAGTGGGAACACTTGTGGCAGTATCTCAGGTCTCCACCCTGAAAAATTACCAATGTCAAGTTAGCTTCATCTGTGGATAACATGCTCACACTATCAGCAAATTATACATACACACACACACACATATATACATATATATATGTATATATATATATATATATATATGTATATACATATATATATATATGTATATATATATACATACATATACATACATATACATATATATACATACATATACATACATATACATACTTATACATACATGTGATAAATTACTAAGAGCAAATCATCAACAGGTGACCAATAACCATACAGAAATAACCAAATACTAGTTTGAGGGCCATTTTAAGCTTCAGGTCGAGCATCAGGCCAAAAGGATAGATTGCAATTGAAAACATGTGACCAAGGGGTAATCTTCATATCAGGCAAATCTAACTATGGCAATCCATCAATTGATCTTCAAACAATAATAAGAAGATTGAGGTTTTAACATAAAACTGATGAGCAAGAAAAAACAAATACATATCTACCTTTAAGTGAAAATAGTTGCTAAAGTGACAGATAAACAAATCTAATACAAAATAGCTAGATGCACGAATCCAAGATATGCTCTTGGGCTTTAAACAAATAGCATATACCTTCACGGCAACAACCAGCGGCCACAGTGTCTCAAGTATTTAGGACCGTTACATGGATCTTCACATGGCATTGAGCTCTATTTAAGCAATATCAAGACCCATATATGGGTTCTGGTTCGGCATGCTATATCATGAAATTGGTGGGAAGCCATATATTAAAAAGTTCAAGGAAAGTCAAAGAAGAAAGTTTTTTAAATGCTTGTTTAAGGGTAGGCCCGGGTGCATTTTTAACATACATTACTTTTTTTAGTGCCTGTTTGCAATATAAAATTTAAATATTATTATCTACACAATTTTCTATTTCATGATCATATACCTTTTGCAGTATCATTTCGACATGGTGTCGGGTTTAAACCCAGTAGGTAGATCAAAACAACTTGAGTGAGTCTCAGTTTAAATCAAATATTCAAGTTCACAAGCGAATTAACTGTCTGACTGCGGAAAAGAATGCATTCAGATTCGTCTTCCTAGTAAATCAGTGCCATATAAAATGTAGTAAATACTCCTTACTCAAACCAGATGAGATTTATTTTACGCAACTCAGATACATCCCATGTAAATCTCTCATACTTGTAAAAGTGACTCTCCTATTCCACAATATGGATAAGAGGAAAATCCTGAAAGGAGTCCATTTAAATTACATATGTCCATCGGTGAATTAGATATGCTTGTTATCAAGCAACTTTAGAGACTAACATGCAGACATCAGATCCACGAAAGAGAATTCATGTCGCACGACAAGATCTCCAATGGCAATTTTTGTGAAAATCAAAGTCACTACAAAACGAAACAGATGCTTGGAAGGAAGCCAGACGAAAATGTCCACATTTTTTACGAAATTCAGAACAGATGCTATAAAAGAACCAGTAAAGGATCGCCTTTATTCCGCAACGAAGGCCTAAAACCATCATAGTATAGCATGCAAATCACGAGAAAAATTTGCTGGGATATTTAGGGACGAGACGGGAATCCAGACCTTCCTCTTGATCTCATGGATTGGGCTGTCTGAGTGCTCGATGTCGGGTGAGAAGGAGTCCGGAACACGGCCCGGATCCTTGAACACGGCGATCCCGTAGGTAACAACGACCACGACGGCGAGAGCGGTGAACACGGCGGCGTTCGCGAACCCAGCGGCCGTCGACAACCCCAGCCATCCATCGATCAAGACGAAAAGGGTCGTATAGTACAGATAGCCAATCGCGGTGAGCACGACAACGATGGGGAGCGTCACGTAGCCTCGCATCCTCCTCCGATCCGATCCCCAACACCTTCTCTGCCAGGTTTCTATTACTTCCTGTGACGTTTGGTTTAATGGAAGCGTCGATTCCTCGCAGCCCTCAACTAGAAGGATTAGTGGGTAAGGACGCTGGGCGGCGGCAGCGGCGGCGCCGGCGCCGTTGGACAACGCTTTTCACCTTTGGTTCCCAAGCGCAATTTACTGAAGAAAAAAGACCCCCAATTCGTTTTTATCGGATAGCGCCTTCACCATCATCTACATGGTAGTTTCTTTGTGTGTCTTGGACAGGTCTCTCCTAAACCCTTGTATTTTTTTTCTCTTTCTTTCTTTCGTAACGCCTTTTCTAATGAGTGCCAACTTCTACTTCTCCTCGCTTCTATCTCAAGCCCACGACAGCCCCCTTCTTGTGTGTTAAAAAAAAATTGCTTTGAAGAGGCTTGAAACATTCTTCGTAGGTTCTTTGTACAGGACGTGAAACAATCGGAATGGCATGACAACGAAGACCATAAAACTATGGAATAATACATCGGCTTTTAGCGATGTAGATTTTGTGGCGAGGGTTTTTGATGATATGTCGTGGCGACCACTGTGGTTGTTTAATTGCATATAAATACACAAAATATTTATATTTTTCCATTACAATGACTCATATGATATGTTTGTCAATAGGAAAATATATTAATTAAAGTCGATAATAAATTTCAATAGACAGTTAAAATAGGCTTTATTTTTAGACAGTTAAGGTTTATTTTTCCCCCCAAAATACTAACTAACGTTTAAACTTCGATATTGGTTCAATTTGATTGGTTCACCGATACTCTAACATGATTAAGAACATGTGCAAAGTTCGGTACCCATAAATAGGATATATTCATTGGTACTACGGCATGTCTTTGTGGATCAAATTAGGTTTTTCACCTATTTAAGAGTTTAAATATGAAAATATATTACAAGAATTCGTCATATTTTGATTAATTAAAAAAGATAAATTATTCAAATGACGACTAATCCAGAAAACAATTAGGAAAAATGGAATACTCGTGGAAAAAGCGTGTGCATCATATTTGAAGAACTTGAGAGAATGTTTCAGGTGATGTAGAGAAACTTCACATTATTACTTTCTATAATAACCTTAACATGTATTCGACTGAATATTCTACCTAAGAATATATTAAATTTAGTATAAAATACTTATAAAATTATCCTAAAATAGAAAAATACATTAGAAAAGATATTTGTCTCATATTTTGACTCGCATAATAAAAGTTTTTGGTGGTCTGAAGAGGTTTTATTTCGTTGCACTTGAAATAATTTATAAAAAATTGAAAAAAAATATATTTGACTCCTATGTTAAAACCGAAACATATTTGATTGTGAATTTAATCTAAAAATATTTTAAATTTGACATAAAATATTCTAAATTCAGTGAGGCCCGCTGCGTAAGTTTTGGGCCGTTCTCGGCCGCCCCGGTGGGTGACCCCAAATCTTGGAATCCTGCGACGCCGCATTCTCTCTAAACCCTAGAGGCTTAACCCCCTGCTTCGGTAATTTGTATTTGCGCGTCCGCGTCAAGCATCCCTTGCTTCGGTTCCAGCGGCCGCGACAATGGCCTTCTCCGCCGCTCTTCGTCGTGCCGCTTCCGCCGCCGCCCCTGTGGCCATCCGCTTCCTTTGGCGAGGCCACCAGGCCAACCGCTCTCCGCTGATCCATATCCTGTCTCCGAGGACAACAATCGGAGAGAGAACAGCTTTCCCCTTTCCTTCCGCCACGTGCTTCTCTTCGGCGGCAAAGAAGCCAGCTACCGACGCCGACCTCCTCCGTGTCATCGACTCGGAGATCAAGTGTGCAGAGGAGTCTGACGACCACGATCGAGTGAGTTTCCTATATTCCCTTTTCAGAAAGCACTTGGTTCCTTTTTGCCCACGGTTCCATTCTGATATCTCCGAGAATAAAATCCAATCTTGATGTAAAATATCACCCTTGGGTCTAATTCGTGTTCTGCTTATTACCTCAATCGCTTCATCAGGTAGAGGAGGTGCCCGACGGGTTTCCGTTCGAGATCCAGGACGAGAAGGGAATGAACATCGTAACCCTTAAGAGAAGCTTCCAGGGAGAGAACATCGAAGTCATAGTTTCCATGCCCAGCCTCGTCACCGGAGAGGAACCGGATCATGATCGAGGGCGTGACGATGATATCGAGGACGGTGATCAAGAGGAGAGGCCCGGTCAATCCAGCGTTCCGCTGACCGTGAACATCTCCAAAGGAAATGGGCCAAGCTTGGAGTTCTCTTGCACTGCCTACGCTGATGAAGTTACAATCGACAGCATGTCCGTTAGGGAAAACAAAGAATCTGATGATGAGATGCTTGCCTACGAAGGACCCGATTTCAAGTCAGTATTTCTTTCAATCGATTTGTTACGTTTAATGTCTGCAAAATCTATTTGTTAATGGCTGTAACTTGCTGCTTGTCCTTCAGTGATCTGGATGAGAATTTGCAGAAAGCTTTCCACAAGTATCTGGAGATAAGAGGAATTTCGCCCATGACAACCAACTTTTTGCATGAGTTCATGATAAACAAGGACAGCCGTGAGTACTTGTGGTGGTTGAAGAATTTGAAGCAGTTTTTTCAGAATTAGCATCTGAAAAATTTTCCCAGATGATACGATCTTTTTTAGGTTGAATCATTACCAAATTGCAAGCTCTTTATGATTTGTTTAGTGACATTAGCAACCCAGCCTATTAGCATCTTTGAGAATGTCAATGGATGTGAGCTACTACCTGACGTTGTTAGTTCAGTTATGTACTGGTTTCAAGTCCAAAACAACGGCACCAATCTCTGGCTTGCGGATTCTATGGCTTGCACAATCGAAAACATTCCTTTGTGTGCTTTGTGGTGGAGGAAAGCTTCCTGCTTGCCAAGCGTATAAGGTAAAATAGACTATGGATTATCACAATCACCCTTCATTAATATTGTCAGCTGTTGCTTTAGAAAATGCTGAGGTAGTTATTTTTCCTATACTAATTGATTTGTTTTTTTTCCTTTCTGTTTAAATGACAATCACATGAATCCAGATTTGTATGTGTTCTCTTATTATTATTATTTGCATAAATTACCTTCATTATGTAAAAGTAGGTCACGGGGTTGCATGAGTTTAGGTAGAGGTAAGTGATCTGATGCATATGGAAGTATTATTCTTTGCCTGAGAAATGAGTGTCTTCTTTAGAAAAGAATAGGGAGTATGACAAATAGGGTTTGTGTATATGTCGTTCACATTTTTTTAGTCCCTTTGGATTTAGCTGTGTGCTAAACAGTAAGTTTAATGTCTACGTAAAGTAGTAAAATTGGACATGCAATACTAAATATGATCGGGCGACAGTAAGATTTATTGACACTTTGCTTGACATTCATTATAGAGAAACCACCTCGATCAGTATGTCTTTTGTTGCATCTTGATGAAATGTCTGATTAAAAATGAGAGGTTTAAGCTTAAAAAAATCAATATGACTTGGTAGATGTTACAACAACAAAAATTTTCTTCATTGTGTGATCTCTTTTTCCTGCAAGTTCATATTATTGTGTTATACCGCTTCAACTTCATCTACCGATTCTTTATTTACACTCTTTCAAGTTAGGCACTGGGCAATGGCCACTTTAGACAGGGTTTCTGTTTAGTAGGGTGAAATGGCCCCTCGGACCAATTTTTATTTGTATAGGTCATCTTGAGAGGATTCCAATTGATTTCCAGGTATAGAAGTATAAATTTTGATGATAAACAGTCATCGTTATGTTTGATAAGTTTGGCAGTAGTTGAAATATAGGCTGAGATGAAGATGAAATTGTGGCCTTGGAAGAGCCCTCACCAGAAGCAGATATTGTTTGGCTGGAAAACGGATTTCAAGCAGTAACTGCAATTTCTTTAGGAAGAATTCAACAGTAGATCAACTTTGGATTTTTAGACTAGGATATATTGATGGCTGTTATGATAGGAAGGAGAGAAAGACTGAGAGAAGCTGTCTTGTTATTTGAAGTCCACAATCACCCCTCTTATGATACTTGTTGGAGTATGGGACTTACTGCATAAGCCACCACATCCTTAATAATATTACATTATGGATTTTTAAAAGAATAGCTAGGTAGTATACAACAACCAAAGCCGGAATAGAGTGTTGCGAGAGAATTTTACTTCTCCTCTTATATATATATATATATATGTGTTGATGATACGCATCCTTGCACACAAATCGCGAGACCATAGCATTCTTTTTAATATCACCTCCCCTGCACGCTGTTTTCATTGGTTTTGTCCTCGAGAGACGCACGGGATTCGTCAACCCGATCACACCAAAATCATCTCTACCTTCCTCCTCAGACATCCTGTTTATAATTAGAGATGCGGAGACGTCGGCGAGCTACCCAGCGAAAAGAGGATGGCCATGCCGGGGGTGTATGCTCTCTTATTCTTGCTCTCCGCCCTCCTCTCGCTCACGAGCCCTTCCACCGCCCACGATAACAACGTCATGCTCACCGGGGATATCCTCTGTCCCGACTGCCAGCTCTCCTACCTCGACACTACCTTCACCATGCAAAGCGACTGCGACCTCGTTTTATATGAGCAGAGCGACGCGACTTTCGATTCCGGTACCTACGACCAGGGCCACGTTAACTGCACCGTCTCCCTCAACCACTACGGTCAACTGGTCATCTCCGCCCCCGACGGCACCACAGTCTGGACCTCTGGAACCCCCGCCAGCGAAGGCCGGTATGCGGCCGTGCTCAGACCCGACAAGCACGTTGGCATCTACGGCCCGGTCGTCTGGTCCACCCCTGACACCGGGTCCGCCAGTGATGTGCTCATGGACAGCGGCGAGGAGCGGGAGCCCGATGACGAGGTCATTCCGACGGTCGACAACACCTTGTTCTCGTCCGACATTCTCGGCGAAAACGAGGGGCTTTCGACCAGGGATTATTCCCTGACCATGCTTGAAAGTTGCAGCTTGGAGCTCGTCAAGGGCGAGACCCAGTACCTGTGGGTGTCCGGCAGCGTCGGCCGAGGCGAGCACTGCTTTCTCAGGCTTAATCGCATGGGCCAGCTCACCATCAAAGACGACCAGTATCGGAGCATATGGTCGACCAAGCCTTCGCCACAAGGTGATGGCGTCTACGTGCTGATCCTCCAGTCCAATGGCCAAGCTGCCGTATACGGACCTTTAATCTGGGCCACCGATGGCTACCGTCAAACCACTCCCTTTGCATTCTCTCCGGCTCCCATATCTTAGCTGCTACGCTGCACGCGTCATTAGAGGCTCGGCATATCTTTAGGCGATTCCGCCCCTGGTGGCTCATATAATTCCACAGTAATAAACCGGATCATACGTCTACTTGGAACCTCTGCCAAGTAAATAAATTAATATATCAGACAAAGCCTGATTGATTGATTGGAGATGTATATTTGGCTAATCAGATTTTACTCAAAGATACATGTCATGGTCATGTTCGCATTCAAACGCTATATTGGAAGAACAGAAGAAACGATGTTGAAAAAGGAAGAACAGCTTCTTTGAGTTGTATATAATAAATAATAGTTTTTTTTCCAGTTATTTTTATTAAAATATATTTATGAAAGAGGATTAAGTGAATAATCCGTATATTATTATTTAGAATTGGAATCAGATGGGTCTGTCTGTCAGCTCTAAACTCTAATCTTTTCCATCTTTATGATCTGATGTTGCTCTGGCCCCAATTTATCTGATGCTGCTCTACTACCCCCCAAAATGGGTAACCCATCTTTTCCATCCTTTTGTCTTGCCCATTTCGTCCTCTTTTACCTTCATCTTAATAGCATAGAGGGAAAAAACACCAGATCCCCATATACTTAGGATAGACATGATGAAACACACATCCGACGTCGGATGAAAAAGGTTAAATATGCACACATGATGATACACATATTTCAAAAAACCCTTTCTCCTTCCCAACATGTTGAAGATACACATAGGATAGGATGATAGACATATTTCAACAAACCCTTTCTGTTTCCCTATAAGTTGAAGTCTGCGTTAAGGTAATAGTTTCGTCTCTTCAAAATTTTTTTGAGCTAGCTGCACATTTGCAAAGAAGACTATATAGAATTTAAAAGAATGCTCTAACCTTGATCCTAACTCTTCTCAACTCTAATTGATAAGATAATTCTTAACTCTTCCCAAGCTATATATTTGAGGAGGAACCAAATGTATGACTCTTGGATCAAGGTCCAACATAGGCCCAAACCCAAGAAGCGATTCGACTTTATACCTAATCTAAAATATCTATTTCAAATATACTATCATTAATGCTGAGCCACCTTTGAGTCCCATGAAACCAAAGTCTACCCTATTGGGTCGAGTTCAGCTACCCACATAACGTAAAGAACCAAATAGGGTTTTGTAGTCTTGAAAAGTTGATACATGCCTAATATATTAGCTATCCAAAATAGTATTGAATTTTAAATTTTAACGATGAAATCAATTGATAAAATTATAATCTAATATATATTTTGGAGTGATACAGGACTAGTTTCGATCATGGAGAGATGATTAAAGTAGGAAAAATTGGATGTTGGGCTATAGTGGAACATGTCAGAAGATTAGATGTTAAGCCGGATGATCAGTCGACATACCTATAGAAGGCTTTGTGCCATGAGTTCGAGCATTATTCCAAAAAGAGCGGATGTTACACCAAGGAGATCGGAGTTACGGAGGTCAACATACTAATTGAGCAATAGGTCGTAAGAGAGAATGATACGTCGAGGAACCAATGACATATCGAATAACATGATTCTTATTTTATAATAATTGTCTAGATCGAAATAGTTTTAGTTTTAATTGGGTTGGAATTAGGCCAACTCAATTAGAGGCCCATTGGACCAAAGTTAGAGTTGTGTTGGGCTAAGAGAAAAACTCAATCAGTGACCCAAAAGATGGGTCAGACGGTGACACCACCAAAATAAGTGATGAAATTGCTAGTGGCTCAGTCTTCAAGTCACGGTCTTTGAGATTGTGTTAGGTGGTGGTACCGCCAAACTGGGCGAGGTACCGCTAGTACCTTAAAAACTCAGGATGAGACTAATTTTGACTCCAAGTTTGAATCCATTTGAGGCATATAAATACCTCTGTCATCCTTGCTCAGAACACACAAGCATTGAGAATATAATAGTGGGAAAACTCTATTGTAATTACTTGAGAGATTCCCTCCTTTAACTTTAAGTTGATCTCAGTTCAAGAGAGGAATGAGTGCTTGTAAAGGTTGTCTCGTAAACCTATGACAAATGAGAAGAGGATTGTAAGAGAGTAGTTAATCTTCACTTGTTAAAAGAAGATCATTAGTGGACGCCGGTGCCTCGACGGAAGAGGAATCAGGAGTGGACGTAGATCGAAACAACCAAACCACTATAAACTCTAGTGTACTCTCTTTGGTGTGCAATTTCTATTCTATTTCTCATTATCACTATTATTACTTTCTGAGTTAATTACTTAGTTCGCTCACTCTAACTTAAGCATACTTTCATTATCGATTTTAATTGAAATGAAGTTTTTTGAATCACCGACGTTTTTATCATACACACTAACTCACCACCCAACCCCTCAACCCAACCACCCCACCCCCCCACCCCCCAAACCCCACCCTCTTATTGCTAATGCTAATTTTGATCATAACAATTAGTATCAGAGCCACGTTTATTTCTCATTTGGTTTAACACCCAAGAGAAATGACTTTTACCGATAATCAAGAGGGTCTTTCTATCTTTCGTCCTCCTATGTTCAATGGGATGGACTACACATATCATTCGAGTTTTTTTTTTACTTTTTTTGAATTTAAATTTATGAAATATCATTGAAAATGGTTTTAAAAAATCTTCCAAACTAATAAACGAATGAAATGATTTGGAGAAGAAGACTTTTTATTAAATGCAAATGCGATGAACGTTTTGTTTTGCACTCTTGATAAAAATGAATTTAATCGGATTTCTATTTGTGAAATTGCGCATGACATTTGGCACACATTTGAAATTACACACGAAGGCATAAGTAGACTTAAAGATTCTAAGATAAATCTTTTGATGCATGATTTTGAATTACTTTGTATGTAACCAAACGAAACTATTGAAGACATGTACACCCGGTTTACGGATGTCATCAATGGTTTAAAAGTACTTGATAAATATTTTTCTAATTTTGAACTTGTAAATAAAATACTAAGATCCCTTAAAAAAAGTTGAGATCCTAAAATAACAACAATACAAGAAGCAAAGGACTTGAACTGTTATCCTTTCAAAGAATTTATTAGGCCATTGATAACCTACGAAATGACATATATTGCACATGATGAATTTGAGAACAACTTTCCAAAGAATAAAAAGGACCTGACACTGAGAACCAAAGAATACTACTTGAGTGATAACTCAAGTGATGATCATGATAATGATGACTTTGAACTCCTCACAATAAAATTTAAAAAAATTATAAAACAAGAAACTAAGAACAAAAATGAACTTAAAAAGAAGAAGTTGCCAAAAAAGAAGAAAGCACTCAATGATGAATATTCATCCGAAGACGAAGTGGCAAACTACGCTTTGACAGCTTTCGACAACAAGGTAACTCAACCAAGATCTCTTTACTTTACAATGAAATTACTTGATGTATTTTATGAGTTATTTTTAAATTAGTAAGAAATAATATATATATATATCATGCTTTTCTTTCTAGTGATTTTGAAAAATAAAAAAAATGAGCATAACATTTGTATGTTAATTCCTTGCACTAAGTGTGAAAAGTTAGATTTACATTAGAAGAAAAATGTATCTTTTGTTTGAAGATATGTTATTATTTTAATGTGTTATATTATTTATCTTGATGATTTTTTTTTTATGAAACTTGCTTTCAAGTTTATACGATGATGCATGGTTTTGACATAAAAACTTGAGCATATTTATATGAAATTAATTGCATGAATTGAAACAACTAAAAAGAGGAAAGTATTTTTTGAAAATTTCTTAATCTCTATTTTATCGAGTTTTTATCGTAGAGATCTTTAATGATGAATCTATTTTTGTTATTTATGAAATCTTGAAAGTGATTTTGATGATTTAAATATGAATGAATTTTAACTAAATCATTCACTTGATAACTTGAGATTTCTTATGCATGAATCAAGTTCTCCTAAGTCTCTTTTGCTATTTACTATCCAAATGATGATTCATTTGCTATTTTATCTCCTATGTTTCTTTTGATTTCTCGGAATCTAATTGATTTTTTTATGAATGAAGATTTTTTTGATGATTCATTCTTTCACTAAGAGGAGATTTATCCAAATGAATTATGATTTGTCTTTTGATTTCTCAAAATCATAACTTGAATTTTTTATAAATCAAGATTTTTTTTATGATTCATTCTTTCACTAAGAGGAGATTTATCTAAATGAATTATGATTTGTCTTTTGATTTCTTGGAATCATAACTTGAGTTTTTTATGAATCAAGATTTTTTTATGATTCATTCTTTCACTAATAGGAGATTTATCCAAATGAATTATGATTTATCTTTTGATTTCTCAAAAATATAACTTGAGATTTTTTTCATATGAATCAAGATCCCTTACTCTTCATTCTTGTATGATTATCTTATTTTATTAAATAGAATATTTATCCAAATGAATCATAAGTTATTTTCTCTTGATTTTTTGATACCCACAACTTGAGAAAATGTACTTTAATGTTTGGAACATTAGATACATAAATTGATTTTTCTCTTATGTTTCAATACTCCTTTATATTTATGATTTATATATATTTTTATGAAAATTGATGTAAAGAATTATAACATTATATTCTTCCCTTCTTTTTGACAATGACAAAGGGGGAGAAAGTTTTGCTAGCTTGCGTATCGCAAAAAAAAGTAAAAGTATTACTAGCTTGCACATTTCAAGGAAAGAAAACTTTAGCATGCACATTGTAAAGAGAAGAAAAAAGTTGCTATCTCAAGAGAAGCAAAAATTTTACTAAACTTTACAGCTTGTATATCGTAAAAGGAAGCAAAGAATTTACTATCTTGCATATCTCAAGTGAAGTAAAATTTACAATATTGCACATTTTTAAAATTTACTATCTTTCATGTTCTAAAATGATATAAAACTTGCTAGTTGCACTTCTCCTTTTTGTTGATGACAAAGGGGGAGAAGTTATGATGATGATCATGCATGGAATGATGTATTAAAATTTTGATTATGTATGATTTTATAATGACATATTGCTTGTGCTAGTCATAAGTACTCTGCAAGCCAATCATGTGAGTGATGACACATGTGACTTGACATGTACTTTTTTTACTTATTATTTGATATATTATCACTTTATCTTGCGTGTTGCATATATTGTGATGTTTATGGATCTGTGTGTAATAAGAATCGGATTATGATGAGATCATGATAATAAGACTGATTCATCTTTAAATACATACCATAAATAATCCCGATCATAGGTTACTCGAGAAGGGCATCGAGATAATCGGACCGACTGATGTGCTACTATATACCCATCCGACCTACCTCCACCATTCAGGAGTATCAAACTAGGTTGAATGGTTATCTAATCAAACTCATGACTGGTCTGAAAAACAGCTATTGGGAATGTTTATTAAGGGTTTGAAGCCGAAAATTCGGGGAGAAGTTAAAGCGCGACAACCGTACACGCTTATGGAAGCCATCTCTTTCGCATGACTTCAAGAGGAGCGATTGAAATATGAAGCCCGGAGGACTAGGATCGCTCTTTGACTAGTAGTACCAAAGCCCTCAGCCCCCCTACTGTCAGCCGAGCTCCTGCACCAAAAAAGTTGACAAGAGAATAGCTTCGAGAGTGATCTACAAAGCGGTTATGTTGGCATTGCAACGAGCCATGGAGCCGCGAGCATCGCTGTAAAAAGGGGAGAATTCTTGTGATCGAACCAGTGATAGAACAAGTGAACATGAAGAAAAAGTTGCAGAAGAAGAGCCATAATCGACCAACTTTACAACTTTATGGTACACGTGTTAGCGGGCTACTCAAATCCGCAAATGATGAAAGTTGGAGGCCTTCTCAAACAACAATCGATCACCATTCTCATCGACACAAGCAGTACAAATAACTTCCTAAATAATAAGGTCGCTGCTCGGATAGCACTCCATATCGAAGTTGCAGCAAGTTTGACGTAAAGGTCACCGACGGTCGAATCCTAAAGTGTGACCAAAGATGCCTGCAAGTGAAACTATTATTGCAAGACCAAGAAATTGTCGTCGACTTCTTCCTCCTACCAATTGATGATTATGAGGCTATGCTGGGGATAGAATGACAGACAATGCTATGTGATGTCTCTTGGAACTTTTCCAAATTAATTATGAAATTCTACTGCAAGGGCAAATAGGTCACCCTACGCGGGAAGCGCGAAAGCAATATAATCACCGTTTCGACCCAACGAATGGAGAAAGTTTTACACAAGATAAATAGTGGCTTTTTTGATGCATCTCCAGCAGCAACCAGAGGGGAAGAAAATAGAAATTGAAGATCAAAATCTCACCTAATTGCTTGTTGAATTTGACGATATTTTTACCGAATCGCGTGGTCTTCCTCCTACTTGGCAATATGACCACCAAATTCCAATTCTTCTGGGCAAATCACTAGTGAACACTTAGCCGTACCACTATCCTCACCTCCAGAAGGATGAGATTGAGAAGAATCGTAAAGGAGATGCTTGAAACATGGGTGATTCGGCCAAGCTGCAGCCCTTATTCCTCACTGGTGCTACTTGTACGCAAGAAGGATGGAACTTGGCGGATGTGCATCGACTCCCAAGCTCTAAATGGCATCACCATCAAGGATAAGTACCCAATGCTAGTGGTGGATGAACTTCTTGATGAGTTAAGAGGAGCTTGAGTCTTCACGAAGTTGGACCTCTGATCTAGTTACCACCAAATTCGGGTATGTGAAGACAACATCCCAAAAATAGCTTTCCGCACTCATAACGACCACTGAATTCTTGGTAATACATTTTGGACTTACTAATGCTCCTTCAACCTTCCAAAGTCTCATGAACAATATTTTTCAGAGCTTTCTTCATAAATTCATGCTGGTATTTTTCGATGATATTCTTATTTGCAGCCCTTCTCTTGAGACTCACTTTCAGCACTTGCGGTCTGTTCTAACGATCCTTCGGGAGAATACTCTTTTTGTTAAACTATTAAAGTGCAGCTTTCTTCGGCAAAAAGTAGAGTACCTTGGGCACATAATATCAGAAGGAGTGGCAGTAGACCCAACAAAAATCGAGGTAATGCAGAGCTGGCTGAAACCTACAAATGTGAAATTGCTACGTGGGTTCCTTGGACTAACGGGCTACTACCAAAAATTCATGAAGAACTATGGAAAGATCAGTGCACCCCTCACTTCTCTATTAAAAAAAGATACCTTTCAATGGTCGGACGAAGCCTCCGCTGCCTTCAATAAACTTAAGGCAGCCATGACGACGACATTGGCGCTAGTATTATTAGATTTTAGTCAACCCTTCATCATTGAGGCCGACGCATCTGGAGTCAAAATTGGAGCTATTCTCATGCAAGAGGATTGAACACTCACATACACTAGCAAGACATTATCTCCCTCCCATCAAAAAAATGTCTATATATGATAAGGAGATGCTCGCCATTGTGCACACAGTAACAAAGTGGAGACCTTACCTAATCGGCCAGCGATTTCAGATTAAAACCGACCATAGACACCTCAAGTACTTTTTGGAGCAGAAGATATCATCCCCGGAGCAGCAAAAATGGGTAACCAAACTTCTAAAATTTGATTACAAAAAAGGAAAGAAAATATTGTTGCAGATGCGCTCTCACAGCTACCTGAGCAAGCTGAATTTTCAACCATCTCTCTTCCTACCACTGGCTTCCTTAAGGACATTAGGGAGGAATGAAAGAAGGACCCAGAAACCAGCAACATTATTAAAAAATTAAAGGAGGATTCAGGCTCAATAGCTCACTATACCTATGATTCGAGGGATCTATGCTACAAAGGTCGTATTATGCTTACATCCGACTCCCCTTGCATCAAAGTTATTCTGCACAAAATGCACTCCACACCTTCAGCAGGACACTCTGGATTTCTGAGGACCTACAAAAGAGTGAAGTAAAATTTTTATTGGAGAGGGATGAAAAAATTTATTTTTGAATATATGGTACAATATGATATATGTCAACAACAAAAGGGTGAAACAGTGGCGAGTCTAGGGAAACTACAACTGCTACATATACCGGACTCAGTGTGGACTGATATCTTCATGGATTTCATCGAAGGGCTGCCACCTTCCAAAGGTAAAAGCATAATCCTTGTGGTGGTTGATCGACTTACGAAATATGCTTATTTTTATGTTGTATGAAATCCCTACACTACTGCTAGTATTGCTTAGATTTTCATAGAAAATATTGTTAAATTGCATGGGATGCCAAGGTTCATTGTTAGTGATCGTGACAGGGTCTTCAGCAGTAAATTTTGGACCGAGTTATTCCAGTTGCAGGGCACCAATCTCAAGATGAGCATAGCATATCATCCACAAACTGACGGCCAAATAGAGGTGGTGAATAGGTGTTTAGAGATGTACCTTCGGTGTTTCGCTAGTGACCGACCGAAAGAGTGGACGAAATGGCTCCATTAGGCCAAATGGTGGTATAATGCTACGTATCATTCATCTACAAAATGTACCCCATATGAAGCATTGTATGGTCGGTCGGCCCTTATGGTTCCAAAGTTTGTAATTGGCTCAGCTAAGGTAGATCAGGTTGACCAAGATTTAATTGATAGGGACGAACTCCTACAACTACTAAAGGATAATCTCTCTAATGCTCAAGCCAGAATGAAACAGCAAGCCGACACACGACGAAGCGAAAGAAAATTTTCAATAGGAGATTGGGTTTATCTTCGCTTACAACCATATAAGCAGCTCTCCATCAACATATGAGCCTCCATGAAGCTATCTCCACATTTTTATGGGCTCTATCAAATCATTGAGCGTATTGGAGCTGTGGTGTACAGACTTAAAGTATCTAAAGATGCCAAAATTCATCCTGTCTTCTACATGTCATACCTGAAGCCCAAGTTGAGAGAACACAAGTCACCCCAGATCCAACTACCCAACACCACTGATGATGGAAATATTCAAGCCCAACCACAAGCCATCCTCGACCGCAGAATCGTGATACGTCGTCAACGTCCCTCTACTGAAGTACTAGTGCATTGGACTAATTTACCACTCGACGATGCCACATGGGAATTATATGAGGAGCTGAAGACCCGGTTCCTTGAGTTCATGGAACCCCAGCCTTGAGGACAAGGCTGATTTGAAGAGGATGGGCTTGATAGGACCCAAGTAGGGTTGGGTCCTATTCAACCATGTAGCAGCTAATAAAAACCCTGTGAGAGTGTAATAAACCCCACCTAGCCGCCTCTATCCTATAAAGAAGAGAGGCTAAGGTTTACATTTGGGTCTTTGGGCTTCTTAGCCACCACCCTCCTTGTTACTGGGTCGGTCGGCTAAGGTTGAAGGAAAATTTGGTAGTTCACTTAGGAAGCAGCCCCTAGGGCTAAAGTTTGGAAGCTCTATATAAGCATGTAGCCTCCATCTCTTTGGAATAAGAAAAGATCAATCTACTTTGCAGCCATTTGGTCGATTACCAAGGAGGGTGAAACCCCTATAGCGTTCCAATGGTTGATCCCCCTCAAAGATCAATCTCCATAGAATTCCTCTGGGGTTCAATCACACTGCTACATCTATTCAGGCCACAATCTCTCTAATAAGCTAGAACTTACTCATAATACTTTTGATAAAATTTGAGTTCTCTCATTTGAGCAATCACCCTGTAGTTGTTGAAATATAAGGGAATCAGCTCCTCGTTGCCCGACATAACTCCCAAATCTGTGATGAACTTTTTTATCCAAACTCCCTCCTTTGCTGCCTCTGCTGTAGTAATGTACTCCGCATCTTTGGTCGAGACAGCAGTAGTATCTTGCTTTGAACTCTTCTAGCATACTGCTTCTCTATTCAGGGTGAAACATACCCTGAATTAGACTTGCCATTATCGACATTAGACTGGGAGCTCGAGTCCGTGTAGCCCTAAATCCTGAGGCTACTTTCTCTATATACTAGCAAAAGATCATTAGTCCTTCTCAAGTACTTAAGGATACACTTTACTGCTTTTCAGTACTCCAAGCCTGGATCCGCTTGATACCTGCTCATGACACTTAGAACATACGCTATATCAGACCTGGTACATAGGATAGCATACATGATAGATCCTATCGCTGAGGCATAGGATATCCTATCCATGTGTGTCCTTTCTTCAAGAGTCTTTGGGGATATATTCCTAGAAAGTGATAGCCTATGTCTCATCGGTATGAGACCTCTATTAGAATTTTTCATGTCAAACTTTTTGACAATGGTATCTATGTACCTAGACTAGGACAAGCCAAGCATCTTCTTGGATTATCTCTATAGATCTGAATCCCCAATATGTAGGATACTTCCCCTAAGTCCTTCATGGAGAAGTGTCTAGATAACTAAGTCTTTACCATTGAGAGCATTCCTACATCATTCCCAATAATTAAGTTGTCATCTATATATAACACCAAGAAGGTGATAGTGCTCCCACTTACCTTCATGTACACACAAGGCTCATCTTCATTCTTTACGAAGTCATAAGATCTGATTGCCTTATCAAATCTTATGCTCCAACTTTGGAAAGCTTGCTTCAACCTATAGATGGACCTAAGTAACTTGCACATTTTATCTGAACTGTCTTTGGACATGAATTCCTTAAGCTGTATCATATACACCTTCTCCTCAAGATTATTATTGAGGAACGTGGTTCTCACGTCCATCTGTAAGATCTCAAAATTATAGTATGGTGCAATAACCAATAGAATTTGGATAGATTTTAGCATGGTTATGAGTGAGAAGGTTTCATCATGGTTACGAGTGAGAAGGTTTCGTCATAGTCAACACCTTAACTTTGACAATACCCCTTAACCACTAGCCTTGCTTTATAGGTCTCTACCTTTCCATCTACTTCGATGTTCTTGAAGATCCATTTGTAGCCAATGGGTATGATACCCTCGGGTGCATCAACTAGGTTCCAAACCTTGTTGGAGTATATGGAATCTATCCTTGAATTCATAGCTTATTACCACTTCATGGAGTCTATACTTATAATGGCCTTCTTGTAGGTTTGAGAATCAATATCCTCAACATCCTCTCCTCTAATATGTCCCACATATCTCTCAAGAGGATGTGATACTCTTTCGAACCTATGCAAAGTCGGAACTTATGTGCTAGGTACCTGAACAGATTCTGGCTATGAAATGGCACTTGAGCTCGATTCTCCAACCTTGTTCAACTCTATCACGCTCCCACTATCTCCACCAAGAATATATTTCTTCTCAAGAAATACTGTTTTCTTAGCTACAAAGACCTTTTGGTCCTTAAGGTGATAGAAATAATACTCACAAGTTTCCTTGGGGTATCCCACGAACTTGCACCGTTTCGTCCTGGATTCTAACTTGTCAGGGTTGTGTCTCTTAATGTAGGCAGGGCTGCCCTAAATCTTAATAACCTTAAGATCGAGCTTTTTCCTTTTTCATATCTCATATAGTGTAGACACTACCGACTTAGCTGAAACTATGTTCAGAAGGTAAGTTGTAGACTATAGGGCGTATCCCTAGAATGAGATGAGTAGGTTGGCGAAACTCATCATGGACTACACCATATCTAACAGTGTGAGATTCCTTCTTTCACATACACCATTGAGCTAGGGTATATAAAGAGGTGTCCATTGGGACAGAATCCCATAGTCCCTGAGGAACTGAGTGAACTCTATACTCAAGTACTCACCTCCTCGATCTAATCGAAGAGTTTTAATACTTTTTTCGTCTGGTTCTCTACTTCATTCTCATCTTCCCTGAAGTTCTTGAAGGCTTCGGACTTGTACTTCATCAAGTACACATATCCATATCTAGAGAAATTGTTAGTGAAAATAATAAAGTAGGAATAACCACCTATAACCTGAGTTGACATGTGATCACATACATCACTATGCATGAGTTCCGGCAACTCAGTGGTACTCTCTCTAGTTCCATTAAATGGAAAGTTGGTCATCTTTCCACGAAGGCAAGGTTCGCAAGTTGCATATGACTCATAGTCAAATGGATCTAGATATCCATCCTTCAGTAACTTTTGAATCCTTCCCTCATGGATATGACCTAGCCTACAATGCCATAAGTATACGTTGTTCACCTCATCTCGTTTCTTCATGGACTTATACATTCATGATATGTGGAGTAGTATCTAGCATAATCAAACCATCATGCAATGTTCCTCTCGTGATGATCTCATTATCTTTAATAATTGAATAATTATTATTTAAAAAACTACTTTATAACCATTCACTATCAAACATGAAATGAAAATAATATTTTTGATAATAGAGGGAACAAAATAATATGTATCTAATGCAATAATAGCTCCATTATGCAGATGTAAAGTGACCTCGTCAATAGCAATAGCAGCAATTCTTGCTCCATTGCCTATCTTAAGGTCCATCCTACCTCTCGCCATTCTCCTAGGTCTTGCTAAAAATTGTAACGAATTACAAATATGATAAGTGTCAGGTTCGGAGCGGCACTAAGAGGGGGGGTGAATTAGTGCAGCGGATTAAAGTTAGAAAGTTTGAAAACCGATTCCGAAAATTCGTATAGGAACTTGATTCAACGAAAGAGACTTTAACTTGAAATGATTCAGTTAAATGAAATAGAAAGTAGGGAGAAGAAATTCGATCAATTTACAGCTAAGAAATTTGTGATGCAGAAATTTAAACACTCACACAACAAATGAATGCAACGATATATAGTGGTTCGATCAAATGACCTACGTCCACTCTTGAAGCCTCCTCCAATGAGACTCCCAACTTTCACTACCAAGTCTCTTGAAGGGGAAGGACCAAACACCCCTTTACAGCCTTTTACAAGAGGTTCCCTCTCTTTACAGAATTTTTACAAGGAGAAGAAAGGAGGTGAACATTTGAGCAATTTGAAAGCAAGAATTTGCTATAGCTTAGACTCGATTTTTGCACTTCAAAAGGTGCTCTACCCGCTAGAAGTAAAGGGGTATTTATAGATTCTTTTGAAATTCAAAAATGGCGCTAAAAAAAGTCTCATCCCGAATTTTTGGGGTATAAGCGGTACCACCGCCTGACACTGGTGGTACCACCGCCTGACATAGGTGGTTGCAACCACCTGTCAGGCGGTACCACCGCCTAGCACTGGCGATACCACCGCCTGACACAGGTGGTTGCAACCACCTGTTAGGCGGTACCACTGCCTGCCTGGGGTGGTGCCACCTCCTAGCCTTCGGCCATCTGGCGGTGCCACCGCCTGGGTCTGGCGGTGCCACTGCCAGACTCTCCTAGATGCTGTGTGGGCCTAAATTTTGGCCTGACACAGCCCCTTTTTTATGATGACAACTAATTGATGACTGACGGAGTTAATCTTAACTCCTCGGAGTTTAACCAAACTCCCCATATCAATATGCCATTGATAGAATACTTGGATTATCCCAAATCCAAGCAACATGTATCAAAAGTTATAAGAAGAAACTTTCAAAGTCATCATGCAAATAAAATATTCAATACAATGCATGAAGTCATCAATCTACTTCTCCCCCTATGTCATCAACAAAAGGAAGAAGTAGCATCTTAGCTAGTTTAAAAGATATGCAAGTTGTATAATTATACTAGTAAGATTTATCACATTTAGGCATAGATTTGTAACACAACATTTAATCATAGCAAGTTTAAAGTTTAAGCATAACAAGTTTTACTTGCTTCTTGTGTAATGTTGCACTTTGCTTCTCTTAAGATTGCAAGTTAGCAATTTGTTAGTAGTGTCCATGATAGCAAATTCTTTTGAGCTAGCAAATTTTTCATTAGGTGTGTAAGCTAGTAAAAACTTTCTCCCCCTTTGTTTTTGTTAAAAAGAAGGGAAGAGTACAATTCTTTTCCCTTTACATGAATGTTTTAAAATAACAAATTTGTATTATAAATTTTCAACATATCAAGTCATGAATTCAAGAGAGTTATAAATCGTGATATGAGGAAAATCGATGATAAGCAAGCAAGCAATAACGATAAGCTAGCATACTTTGCAATACGCAAGCTAGCTCCCTTTCAATTTTTCTCTTTTTGCAACTAAGTTTTGCCTTTGCAAGCTATCAACCCCTTTTTGCAATGAGCTAGTAATTTTGTAAAATTTACAGCATTTTAGACATGCAAGCTCATGAGTTTAAAAATAATACAACTTTGCAATTTCTTTCTTCTCATTTTGAGAAGTGTAAGTTTTACCTTTTTGCAAGTTCTAGCTAGCTATGTTTGCTACCTTTTCTTGTTATACACAAGTTAGAAAGTTTTCTCCAAGCTAGTAATTTTACTCCCCCTTTATCATTCTCAAAAAGAAGGGAGGACAAAGTTTTCGTCCTTGTTACATCAACTTTTCATTTTAAAAAAATCATCAATCAATATCATATAATGCATTCAAGTAGTCAAATGACATATCATGATTCAATGATTCATCATAGAGTAAATTGATTTTCAATCATCACACAAGGCATACAAGACAAAGAAAAATCATGTAAAAAATTTCAAAAAGTATTTCAAGCCAAAAAGATCACATTTGAAGGATAAAATATATCACAATTATAAATATTGATAAGTGATTCATTTGAATGCAAAACCACTTGATTCATGCATAGGAATTCCAAGTATCAAATATCAAGATATGAAGACTTGGATTGTGATAAAGCTCATTCAAGTTTGAATCATCAAAATCATTAACATAGTTTATGAGATTCATAAATTGACATAAACTTGAATTGTTCTCCTCTTTGGTAAATGATAAAAAGAAGCAATCATAGAGGAAAACATTTTGATTCGCAAAAATATCTCAAGTCAAGAATTCAAAGTCATGATTTCAAGTGATCAAGAGAGGAGTCATAAAATCATTCAAACTCATTTTGTCAACTTGAAACTCATAATCAAATCAAAATCATTTGCAAGATTCATAACATGAATGAAGTGATTATCAACTTTTTAGAGATTGCAAAATGATAAATAGATTTTTGATAAACACTTATTATCAAATCATCAATTTCATAATTCATTTAGAAGGTTCTCCTTTTTGGTAAATAAACAATAAAATGAATTAAGGGAGATAGAGCATGATTGAAGCATTTAACATGAATGAAGCATGATTCATATTTAAAATGTATCTTATGTCATAAATACGAATCAAGTATTTGTCAAATCCGGAATCATTCTCAAAATCACATTCAATAAATTCATACATGACAAGCATAGATTCATGAATTTCTTATTGAAAAATTGATAAGATTGAGATAGATGATTGCATTTCGTTTTTACAAGTTTCTATTCATGTGATTTGTTTCTCATAAGCATGCTTTTGCCCTTAATAAAAACGAGTATCACATTCAAGAGTAAAAGATAAATTTTGTCACAAAAACCATCAGGACAAAACACATCAAGCATAAGACATCATGATAGTACTCTTTGTCATTTTTATGTATTTCGTTTGATGCAAATTGATTTCACATGAGCATAGTCAAAAAAAAATTTATACGAAAACGATCATCTTGTAAATTTGAAAAAGGGTTTTGTTAAAGCCATTAAGACCAAATGCATGAAACACAAAACATCATGATAGTGCATTTTCTCATTTTATGTGTTTTACTTTAAGTTAGTTGTTTTCATACGAGTATGCTCATGTTTTCATATAGATCCGAAAAGCAAGTTTTAAGAGAAATCGTTAAGACCAAAAACATGATACACACATTTATTTTCAAAATATTGATTATGATTATTTTCATGAGATTCACAAAATTCATGAAATGAGTTCATTAATCTCAATAGAATGGAAAATGCATTTTCATTTCATGAAATTAATTTCATGTGAGCATGTTCAAGTCTTTTATAAAAATATGTATAAATATTTAAAAATGAGACATAAGTTTCATCATAAAATCAATTAAGACCCATTAATCCAAGATAGAAGTTTTTAAATCATAAGCATGATACACACATCTATCATTAAAAGACTTTCAAGAAATTCATACATAAATATGTATCATATTTAAAACTAAAAATCGATAAGGAAAGTATACATGGAATTATGTTATCTTAAAATGTCATCTTAATTTGACATAAAAATGATTAGACCAAAAGCACGTTAATCCAAAACATAGAGTTTCAAATCAACATTACTTCAAAAACTCATGCATGATATAAAATCGTCAAACATCATATTTAGAACAGAAAACCAATGTAACTCATTAAGATATACATGTATGGATTAGTTCTATTAGGTGTACACACATTGTCACACAACATACAATCATCATTTAAATTTTTATTTTTTAAAAATTCTAGAAGAAAAAGCAAGATAATTTTTTAAAGCAATTTTTTTAATTTCCTACCAATTAAACTCAGCACTCATGAAAAATTTCAAGTAATTTCAAAGGAGCTTTGGTTAAGTTACTTACCTTGTAGTCAAAGACTGTCAAAGCCCAATTTGCCATTTTGCTTTCGGATGCTCTTGATTCGCCCTTGGGTGCATTTCTCATCTTTACCCTGTTACTCCGTTCAAGTTTATTTTTTTTATTTTAGATTTTTATTTAATGAACTTGTTAAGTTTTAATGTTCGAAGTTCAAGTTCATCATTGTTCTCATCACTTGAGTCATCACTTAAGTGGCATTCATTTGTCAAAAGTTTCAAATCCTTCCTATTCTTTGGAAGGTGGTTCATGTATTCATCATGTTCAACATGTTCCAAGAAACTCATTTTATATATCATTAAAGTGCCAATAAGTTCTTCAATAGGATAATCATTTAAATCTTTAGTTTCTTGTATCGTCGTTACTTTAGGATCCCACCTTTTTAGAAGGGATCTTAGAATCTTATTAATGAGTTCAAAATTCAAAAATTATTTACCAAGTTGTCACGGACTTAGCTGGTTTTGCCTAAGCCGTGCGGCACCAATGCGTATCACCGCAAAGGTCAGCCTCCCCGAAATCTCCTACAATCCCTTAGGACCTACGGAAGAGAAGACGGGACAGAGAAAGCGCTTCACACGGGATCCGCAAGCCACTCTTTTTTAGCAAACACTTTATAGCCAATGCAAATTCCAACCATGGATATTACAAGCTCAGAACAGTTGTACAACAAAGGTATAAAATTGGTCCACTACAGACCGAATTCTAGTACAAGTATGCACTCGACACAAACATTATGTACAAGCCTACAATGGCTACCAAACTCGCTCAAATGAGGCATTTTGCCTTTGACAAGCCTTTACAAGCTTTACAAATTACAACCAACCAAAAGGGACACGGACAAGCATAAGCATTACACCGAACAAGCCGTTTACAATTTTGTCCGTGACATTCTCCCCCACTTATTCCTTTGACGTCCTCGTCGAAGCCTTTGCTGACGCTGCAACTTCTTTTCTTTGTTGGATCTTCGATCTTCTGCTCCTGCTGCAATGCGCCTCTTGGCTCCCAATTGCTCTCCACTTGTTGTTGAGTCATCGAACTTTAATCCGCCATGCTGCTTCAACTCGCCAATAACTCTGACTCTGGTGTGGGGTCGGCGAAGTTGTCTTATGATCCTTGCTGAGTCTTGCGGATTCATCTGATGAAGGGAAAAGACCATCTTTGATATGCGCCAGTCTTCAAATTCTTCTTGTCTCTTGAACTGGATAGATGCTTGTTGGAGCTTTAACGAGCATCGCCTCGCAACCTTTAAAGTTTTCAGGTCCTTCCTTCGTAAAATTTGCCCATCAAATCTTCTTCCACTTAGTTGTCTTGCCCAAGTAGGCTCGCATCACTTCCGCTTTCGATTGGCATTCAGTTGGGAAATAAAGCAGACAGTCTACTCTCAGTAGCACTGATCACCGTTGGTGAGGACTTGACAACTGTTATCTTTCATTAGTTACTTCGAAGGGTCTTTAAATTTGTGCAGAGCTCCTCTACCAGATAACTAAGAGAGCTGGGGTACTCGGTTCCGCCCATTCTCTTGAGAGTTGAGAAGGCAAAGGTTACTTGACTTTGCCCGCCTCCTCGAGGTTGTACTTCGTGCGTCAAGCTGGTTACTAGACATCTCCTTGCATTCTGATCCCTGTGGTATGAACTCGAACTGCGATATCTCCATGTGTGGACTCCGCCAACACATCGCAGGGCCTTCGCCAGCTTCGATTCTGTTCGCTCCTTTGGCAATCAACCTTCGTCCACCTACTCTCGGGTCACACTCGGACGAAGCCTAGCTCTAGGACAGTCCATCGCCTAGCAGCTCCTCTGAAGTCCCCTGACTTCGCTGAAATAGGTGCACATTTGTTTGGATCCTGAGACTCTTCCCCTACCAGCACAATCTCCGCTGCGCACCGCTTTCCTCATGGCAACTCGAATAGCAACACCGTGGCATATTCTTCAAGAGCATCTGCCTTAGCATCCTCTTGCCCCATGCCAAGGTCTTCTAACACCAACTTCGCCACTGCAAGTTGTATCGCCTTAGTTCCTCCGTCAAATGCTTCACCGAGACGAGGTGCATATGCCTTGAAGTTCCCTTCGTCTTTGGCACCATACAAGATGAGTCTGCTTCATCAGAATAGAAAACTCATGGAATGACATGATCCTACTCTTGTCTCTGCAAGAGTCCATGTCCTTGACTTCTGTCTAAGGAAAGCTCCACGCCTCCGCTCCACGTTCTATCTTCTTTGCCAACTCCCTTCATGCGGTTTGGGTACATCAACAAGTTACCCCCAAGTTGTTCCACTTCTCGATTTGTATTGCGTTAATGGTGGCCCTCACGCCAACCATTCCACGGGTTAGCCCTTTGTTGAGTCCGATCTCGTTATCGGCTCCAAGTGTGCCTTCACTTTGTGTTGCCTGGGTTGCTCCCCCACTTGATCTCGCTATGCGTCCACCAACGCATCACCACTTGCGAGATCATGCAATGACTCCTTACCGCTCACTCGATCCATCGAGCTTCGCCTTGAGGTACTCCTCAACTAGTGCGGTTCATTGCACATGATTCTACCTCTGTAGAACCGGGACTTATCCCTCCTGGGTATCTGTCCCGTTGGAGCAACTTCGCTCTTTGCATCTTTCCTTTTGGAAGTTTTGGAGACCACCATCCTTTTGGACTACTTCGCCTCTGCTGAACAAACTGTGCCCAATTCTGCCTTTACAAATGCACTTGCTAGATTGTGACACTTCACCAATACAGCTACGCACCGCACCCTCCGGGTCTAGCAAAATGTTGAACTCGCCGCGCACACTTCAGCCTCTTACGAAAGTATCCTGCACATGCCGAAGAGAAAGTTTTAATGCTCCATGGCACCGACCTTCGGTCGCCTTGGGATGGCCGCGAACAATCCATCGTCCGCATGCAAGGCCATGCATGAGTATCGAATTCCTTGAGTTTACAACTCTTTCGATCGTTGAACAACCCACTCCACCTTGCCCGGTCTCATCCTTTGCCAAGCACTCCGCTTGCCTCGAGCACCATCAAGGTTGGGTGTTAACGTCGAGCCACTGCTCGAACTCGGCCATCCCGACCTTTGTGCGCTCCGCAATTCTTCTTAGCTTGTTGTACTCGTGGTGCCTCACTAGGTCCCCCACGTTTGTATGCTAAGTGTTTGTAAGTGGGCTTGTCCCGCTCTGATATCATCTGTCACGGACTTAGCTGGTTTTGCCTAAGCCGTGTGGCACCAATGCGTATCACCGCAAAGGTCAGCCTCCCCGAAATCTCCTACAATCCCTTAGGACCTACGGAAGAGAAGACGGGACAGAGAAAGCGCTTCACACGGGATCCACAAGCCACTCTTTTTTAGCAAACACTTTATAGCCAATGTAAATTCCAACCATGGATATTACAAGCTCAGAACAGTTGCACAACAAAGGTATAAAATTTGTCCACTACAGATCGAATTCTAGTACAAGTATGCACTCGACGCAAACATTATGTATAAGCCTACAATGGCTACCAAACTCGTTCAAATGGGGCATTTTGCCTTTGACAAGCCCTTTACAAGCTTTACAAATTACAACCAACCAAAAGGGACACGGACAAGCATAAGCATTACACCGAACAAGCCGTTTATAATTTTGTCCGTGACAAAGTGCTCTTAAACTATTGACGACATCCATGAAACAGGTGTACATATCGCCTATAGTCTCACTTGATTGCATTCGAAAAACCTCAAAAACGTATATCAAAATATTAACTTTTAAGTCTTTGTCTCTACTCTTTCCTTCATGTGTGACTTCAAGTTTATGCCAAATATCAAATGCCATTTCGCACATGGAAATCCAATTGAACTCTTTTTTATCTAAAGCACAAAATAAGGCATTCATAACCTTTGCATTTAAAGAAAAATATTTCTTCTCCAAATCCGACCATTCGTTCATCGGTTTAGAGGGAAGTTGAAAATCATTTTCAATAACGCTCCATAAATCCAAATTTAAAGAAATCAAGAAAACTCTCATTCGAGTTTTTCAATATGCGTAGATCGATTCGATAAAGAACGGAGGACGAACAACCGAAAAACCCTCTTGAAAGTCGTTAAGAGCCATTTCTCGCGGGTGTGAATCCGAATGAGAAATAACGAGGCTCTAATACCAATTGTTGGGATCTAGAGCGGCATTAAGAGGGGGGGGGAATTAGTACAGCAGATAAAGATGATAAATTTTGATGATTTAAAACAAGTTCAGAAACTTTATACGTTGAAAACTTTGTTTCGATGAAATCCGGTTTCAATTGAAGCGTATCGGAAAGTGCTTAAACAAGGGAGTGTTTAGAGAGGAAGAAGATCAGTGATGAGTAAGTTGAGTAGCGAAAAAAATGGTTTGCTGAAATATAAAAGATAATACGTAAACGCAAACCATTTTTATAGTAGTTCGATCATCCGACCTACATCCACTCCTGATTCCTCTTTGCTTGAGGCCACCGGCTTTCCACTAGCTGCCTTTCTTCCAATGGGTGAAGATAAACTTCCTTACAAACTCTTTTACAAGGTATCCCTCAACCACCTCACTTAAGACCAACTCTTTAAAGTTTATGAGGAGGGATTTCTACCAAGAATTACAAAGTTTTCCCTTAGTTTTCTTTCACAATTCTTGCTTTACCAAGCAAGAACATCTGGGGTATTTATAGACATCAAGAGGATTTAAATTTGGAGCCCAAATTTGAATCACCACATATTTCAGGAGTATTGGAGGTACCACCACCTAAGCTTTTTGCCCATTTTAGTGTACTAGGCGGTACCATCGCCCAGCCTGGTAGTACCACCGCCCAGCCTGGCAGTACCACCACTTGGCACACTAACATGATCAGTGTATTGGGCGGTACTATCGCTCATTGGGGCGGTGCTATCACTCGAGCACTCTGCCCCACGGCAGTACTACTGCCCAATCTAGGCGGTACCACCGCCCAGATGTTCTGAGGAGCTAGACCTGGATAGTGCCACCGCCAGACAAGGTCTAGCACTTCTGGTTGGGCCTTAAACTCGGTCCAAACTAGTCTAATATCGGGCCTAGTTAGCCCTTGACAGGGTTAAAGGATTAACACCTAATTATGTGCTAACTATGAAATTAAAGATATTTTCTAAGCTATTACAAAGTCCAGAAAGTCAAGACTTCTTTCTCCGATGAACTTCCGGCGGTCTTCTGATGAACCCTCGGATACCATTCTATGGACTCCCGGTAAGCTCCTAGACTTCACGATGATCTTGGTGAGTTCTGATAAGCTTCTTCAACAAGCTCCAATCTTTCTCGACGAGCTCTGCGAACTTCCGATAAACCTTCCGGCGAACTTCCAAAAACCTTTCGACAAGCTCCCTACTCGTTCTTGGCCAGTTCCGGTAATACTCCCGACAAATCTTTGGACTTTCGTCGAACTCTCAAACTCCCAACGATCCATCGCACTTGACTCCGACACTTTGTTTCGCTTTATGTCTTCATCATTATCATAGTTAATCCTACACATAAGCCAAAACTCTACTTTGATCTAGATTGTTATTACAACGCGAATTGACATTCTGTTGCCCGGCATGGCATTGGCCTATCGGCGCTTCGTTCGCTTCTTCAGCGCATCGTCCTCTCTTACGACCTGTTGCCCAATCAACGATTGACCTCCGCAACCTTGATATCCTTAGTGCAACACCACTCTTCTTGGCCCGATACCCGACGTCTGAAGCCTTATGTTGATTATCGATCGGACCTCCGGCATGACATCCAATATCCTGATGTGTTCCTCTGGCGCAATGTCAATTTCTCCTGCGTCAACTATCTAATCCTGATTGAGTAGACTTACGTGACTTAAAATGCAATTAGATAAACAAAACATAATCAATTAGTTTCATCATCAAAATTTGAGATTCAACAGTTTGGACTTTGCTAGAAATGGTAAAGGGTATATGCTCAGAGCCCACGATACTCTGTCGGCCCCCTCTGGCTTCATTCAAATGTAGATGGATGACACTCCTAGACGTGGGAGATTTTATTTGAGATCCCACTTCACCCTCTATGTTTTTGATATAATATCCAAAGCATTGCTTATATGTTTGTATGTGTGCTTTGGATGAGAATAAAAAGAATATAGCGTCAAATATGATATTTGCGCTTTTGTTTCTTATTTATTATATTGATATGCTCTAAGATATCTTATATGTCATTATTATGCTTCAAAATATGTTCTAAAATATCTTATCTATCATTGATATGCTCCGAAATATTTTATATGCCGTTGACATATTCTGAAACATTTCATATGTCATTGATACGCTCCGAAATATCCTATGCGCCATTGATATATTCTGAAATGCTTCTTATGCCCTTGATATGCTCTAAAACATTTTATACTTCATTGATATACTCTGAAATGTTTCATATGCCATTGATATATTCTGAAACATTTCATATGCCATTAATATGCTCCAAAATATTTCATGTTATTGATATACTCCGAAAAATTTAATATGTCATTGATATACTCCTAAACATTTTTATGCCTTTGATATATGCCTAAATGCTTCATATGTCATTTGATACATGCCTAAATACTTCCTATGCTAATGATATGCTCTAATTACTATTCCTTATTTGTTGTGAATAAAGTATAATTCAAATGAAATGACCTTTGTGGTTTTGTCTGACGTCCAACTTCTGACATTTTCAATTTCGGCCCAACCTCTAATTCCACTACTTTAATTGATTTGTCTTTCCTTGATTGAAGCTAATCCTACGTCACTCAAATGCATATTAGATCATAACTTTATCAATTGATTTCATCATCAAAATTTGAAATTTAACAAGAATCACCCCAAACCCTCTCTAAACCTATTTCCTCTCCCTAGCCGACCTCTCTCTCCTCTAACCCTCATCTTCCTTCTCTAAACCTTCCCCACAACCCTCTTTCATCCTCTTCCTCCTCAAAATCTCTCCTCCTCTAAACCACCATCTAAACCTCTTCTAATCTCTCCTCAAGATCTCTTCTTTCCTTTTACTCACCTAAAGCTTACGATTCTCATCCCTCCTTCTAAAAAGGTAAGGATCAAATTAAGAACTCAATAAATCTTTTTAGTGATCAATAAAGAGACTTAACTTAATGAAAGGCTAGACTATAGGGTAACATCTAAATCATCATCTTATTCTCAATTTATAATTTATTCTTATTTTTATTTTTATAATACATGTTGTAGCCTTCATGACACATAGAAGATCCTCAAAGGATAAAGGGAAGTGGAGAATATATGAAACTTATGATACTACCCTATTTGATTTCTTTGAACATGCCTTAAGATTTTCAATATTTAAATCTAGGATTGGCCACAAAGGAAAGTATGTGGACTTAGAAAATTTGAGTGAACTAGAAACAATCTAATGGTTTGCTAACTTAAATATCCTTCCTATTTTTCAAATTAGTGAACTTATTTACCAAGACTAGTTAGAATGTTTTGTAATAATTTACATATAGATGAAAATGATAGGACATCCACTTATCTTCTAGGGTATCATATACCTATCATATATGACATAATTTATGATATCTTAAGTATTACTAAAAAAAATATGGTTATTTTTTTCGACAATGGAATATCGAATCTATTGGGGTCATGTATCACGAGGCCATTGACACTATTTTTAGAAACTCTAACCTATCTATTGTCCTAAAGAGTTGTTAGCATATTTTACTGTTTAATACTAAATTATTTCATCATATCTTGATTAGTATTTTACTTCCTAAATAATATTATATTGATGAAGTTAATACTTTGAAAATAGGCACCATGTATTGGATTATGACAAGATGTGATTGTTGCTTTGGTTACCTCATACATCAAAATATGATTGATATATCTAAGAAGGATATGATTCTTATTACTGAAAAAAAAGGTTCTTTTTTTCGACAATAGAACATTGAGTCTATTGGGGTCATGTATCATGAGGCCATTGACACTATTTTTAAAAACTCTAACCTATCTATTGTCCTAAAGAGTTGTGAGCATCTTTTACCATTTAATACTAAATTATTTCATCATATCTTGATTAGTATTTTGCTTCTTAAATAATATTAAATTGATGAAGCTAATACTTTGAAAATAGGCACCATGTATTGGATTATGACAAGATGTGATTGTTGCTTTGGTTACCTCATACATCAAAATATGATTGATATATCTAAGAAGGATATAATGCTTTTGTATGGAAGCCTGATTACCAGATTTTTATATGCACACGACCTAGCCATCTCACTAGATGATGAAATCATGAAACTAGATAGATTCAATATCATTAATAGAAATCTATTGAGAAGATTGAGATGCATTGTAACTAATAAAATATAAACTAGATTACCTAGAAGAACTATTCCTCCTCCACCTGAGCCTAGACCAGACACACCTATACATAGGGGTAGTCTTTCTCCTCCTACTAGTCCCTTTGAGGTAAGACTTCTAGTGGATCCAACATATTCTTCATCATATGAGACTATAACAACTTGATCGGATCGTCTTGAGTTTCGTCAAGTCCAAATTTTAATTGAGATGTAGTATATTCATCAGTATCTTGATATTTTTTATGTATATTTTTATACTTTATTTAGATATTTTAGATTATCATCACCTAAATAGACTATACATTTCTCCTTTTTATTAATAACAAAAGGGAAAAAGTAATAATTATGTCTATCTTTATCCCTTAATGAAGTAGTGCTATACCTATCTTTGTCCTTTAATGTTGAATAAGAAAAATTATGTTATGGGCATGTTTAACATATGATGTTTTTAACTTATGATGATGCTTTATTAACTAAAATTATGTATTTAATTTTTATTATTAGAAATCAGTAAGATTTTTAATCAAAATTATTTTAACTTAAATTTAAGACTAGCACTAAAAGGTTATTATTAATTTAAGTTCATTGTATTTTAAGATAATATATAGACACGGGGAGCATGGATAAAGCTCCATCATGAATTGCAAAAAGGGAGAGATTATTAAATTTCAGATTTTGGTGATGAAATAATTGATAAGTTTATTGAACTAATATATTTTTAAGATAAGTGATGCATGAAATACTTCGATCATGGACTTAGATTACTGAAAGACCAACTATCGTGCAAAAAACTAAGGCATTGTGTTGAAAAATTATCACATTGAAAATTAGATGTTAAGCTGAGGGATTGGTTGACGAACTTTGTGCTATTAAATGTTGTGTGAAAATTGACATATTGATAGAATAAGCAATATGTTGAAGGAAAGGGCGATATACAAGAGGTTTGGACGAAATGCTAGAAGATCGAAAGTGATAGTAGATAAGATTTCCTCCAACTATATGAGGAAATCTCTCTAGTTTTGAGGGAAATCCTCCCTAATCTCTCTAGTTGTTGAGGGAAATCCTCCCTCTTAACCTGTATAAATAGACCTCCTATTGTATTGATCAAGATATACTTGTACAATTACTTTTCATCTTATCATGGTATCAGAGCACTTGCATTAAGCAAGAGTTTTTTTTTCTTTTCGTTGTCCAGCGACAGCGTCGACACTCCTGATCGCCTCCTCTTCTCACTGCTGCGGCAAGACATCCTCTCGCTCCTCCGCCTCCTCCTCCGGTGCCTCTTGTCGATCCGGGCCTCCACCAAGTAGAAGAACACCTTGCCCATCGCAGCGGACACGAAGATCCACCCGCGCGTCGTGTTGAACGATCGATCTCCGTATCCAATCGTCATCACCGACAGGTACACGACGTTCATCCAGTCGAGATTCTCCAGCAGGCGGAGCACCACCGTCCCCACCCTAATAGAGAGCAGGACGGCCCCAACCACCAGCCCTACCTTCGTGCGGATTCGTATCCGCCGCATCTGTGAGATCACCACCCAGCGACCGCAGACCTTCGTGCGGATCAGCATCCGCTGCAACTGCGAGATCGCCACCCAGCGACCGCAGCAAGCCCTCGGCGGCGTCGTCCACTATCGCTGCTAGCCCCTTTTCTCGCGAAGCGAGCACTCTCCTCGCCGACCCATAGATAGCCTCGCCAACACTGCCCCAGCAGCTTCCACCAGCATGTGAGGGGGCAGCGTAGGCAGGCGGCTGTCCAACATCCGGAGGATCCGTGGCCTCCTTCCCCTTCTCCACTGCTGCCTCTACTAGTGACCATTGACGCTGTCGCTTCTTCAAACCGCCGCAGCGAGCGTGCAGTGTGACACAAACAGGATAGCGCCACTGATCTCCGCCTCGGCGCTCTCTTCTGACGAGAACGCTCTCTCCCGCCGAACTCCACCGAACGGTGCGATCTGCATCGGTTGAGTCTTCGACGCATCGTATCATCAAATGGCTTCATCATCTACTTCCAATACTCCAGTCATTGTCCCTGCAGGGAACAATAGTAGTTCACAACCTCTAAGCCTCATCACTATCAATGCTGCGGCACTCATTCCTTTCAAGTTATCCAAAAGCGAAAATTATGCATCTTGGCGTGCCCAATTTTCTAATCTTCTATTTGGATATGACCTTATAGGTTACATCGATGGCTCTCTCCATTATCTGCCTGCAGTGCTCAATAGCCTAGGAGGATCTAGTCCAATACCAAATCCAGCTCACAAACTGTGGTTACGTCAAGACCGTCTCATCTTCCAAGCCATTCAAGCCTCCATCGCTGGGTCCGTCGCCCCACTAATATCTTCATGTATGACTGCTGCAGAAGCATGGTCCAAGTTGTAAACGACATTGGCAAATCGCTCGCGTACTCGCATGCTCGGACTCTTATCCAATCTGATGAAAGTGAACCAAGAGGGAAGTACTATTGCTGATTACTTACAAAATATCAAAGTGATCATCGACGACTTAACTTTGATAGGTCATTCCCTCAGTGAAGAAGAAGTTCTCGTTCATACACTTAATGGCCTAGGGGATGAATACAAAGAATTGGCAGTCGCAATTCGAGCACGTGACTCTCCAATATCATTTGAAGAACTTTATAACAAGTTGACCGACTACGAGACATATTTGAAGCACGACAATAGGCTGCCCGGACCAACTATCACAGCTCAAGTCAGTCATAAATCCAAGAGGAAGAGCAACCAATATAATAAGCACGTCAATCACGGTCCGACAAAGCTGCCTCTTGACCCTATGGGATCCACACCAAACCTCTTTCATCCACATTATCAACACTTTCATCCTCATCGTCAAGGTGATATCCCCTATAATCATCAGCACTTACGTCCTGACCTCAGCGGCCATCGCCGAATCATCTGTTAGTTGTGTGATAAGATCGGACACTCCACGAAAGTCTGTCGCTCTCGACCTCGACTTCCTGCTCCAACATAGTGGCCTCAAGCCAATCTCACAACTACTCCGACGACTAGTCAACCCAATTGGATTGTGGACTCTGGTGCATCACATCACATCACCTCCGATCTTTAGAACTTGTCTGTCCACAACAACTATGGCGGTAATGAGGATGTCATCATCGGTGATGGTAAAGGACTCCCTATCACTCATACTGGTTCTACAATGCTTAATTCACTTACCACAACATTCACACTTGATGATATTTTGTGTGCACCCCACATCAAAAGAAACCTTATTTCTGTCTCTCAATTTTGCAAGCAAAATAATACCTCCATTGAATTTTTTCCTGACTCCTTTCTTGTCAAGGATTTGAGCACGGGGGCATCCTTAGTCCAAGGCCAGAACAAAGACAACATTTATGAGTGGCCATCCGCTTCGCAAACAACCCACCCATTGTTCACTCCTCGCTGTCTGCTCTAGTTGATGTGTGGCATCGACGTCTTGGTCATCCCTCGTCTCTTATTCAGCAAAAGTTACTTTCCCATCATTCACTTCCTACCTTTACTAGCAACATTTTAACTTATTGTGATGCTTGTCGTAGCAATAAAAGTCATAGACTACCTTTTGACATATCTTCTATATCTTGTTCTAAACCTTTTGAAATTATTTATATTGATGTTTGGGGTCCTGCCCCAACTCTTTCTTTTGACAAGTTTTGTTTTTATGTTATTTTTGTTGACTATTTCACTAAGTACACATGGTTATATCCCCTCCGTCATAAATCTGAAGTTTCAACTGTCTTTACCAACTTTAGAAAGTTGGTCGAGAATTTCTTTCAGTCTTCCATTAAAACAGTTTACTCGGATGGCGGAGGTGAATATCAAGCCCTCGCATCCTGTCTTGCAGCTTGTGCTATACAACACCTCAAGTCACCTCCTCATACTCCCCAATTAGTTGGTTCTGCTAAGCGCAAACATCAACATATAGTTGAAACTAGGCTCACACTTCTACATCAGGTCTCGTTGCCATTACCTTTTTGGACAGCAGCCTTTCAAACCGTTGTCTATCTCATTAATCGTATGCTCACTCCAGTCTTACAATATAAGTCACCATTTGAGAAACTATTCCACAAGCCTCCAAACTTTCACAAACTCAAAGTCTTTGGTTGTCTATGTTACCCGTGGCTACGTCCTTATGCCTCTCATAAACTTACACCACGATCTAAGCCCTGCATTTTTATTGGATACTCTCTTGAATATAATGCTTTTCGATGCTATGAGCCACAATCCCAAAAAGTCTTTCTATCACATCACGTTATTTTTGTGGAGTCTTCTTTTCCTTTTCAAAATCCTGAGTACTCTACCATGCAAGCTACTCCGACAAACACACATCACTGGAGCATCTCCTCAACCCCGTCACATGAACCTCCCACAACACCATCCAATCCTAACCCTCCTGCTCAGTACACTCCTCCTGTTCAACACCTTCTCCCTACCCATCCAATCCCTTCTTCACAAGTTTCTCCTATTAATGAAACAATACCCTCAGCTACATCATCAGGTGCTATTGAAGTCCAGTAGACTAGTCCACTTGATCTCGCTGACTCACCACCGACTATGCCAACAACCTAACCTACCACTTCCGTAGCTCCTAGCCATCATATGATAACACGCTCCAAAAGTGGTATTGTTAAACCACATCAAGTTCTTGATCTATATGCCATCACAAACTCTTCTCTTGAAGCTAGTGAACCCACCACAATTAATCAAGCGCAAAAATCTCCACACTAGCGTAAAGCCATGTGTGAAGAATATGATGCTCTTCTTCATAACTCTACATAGACCCTAGTTCCCTCTTCTCACACACAAAATATCATCGGGTGTAAATGGGTCTTTCGAATTAAGCGGAACCTAGATGGATCTATTGCTCGATATAAAGCACGTCTAGTTGCCAAAGGGTTTCATCAACGACCTGGTGTTGACTTCACAGAGACATTCAGCCCAATTGTTAAACCAACAACAATACGGCTTATCTTGAGCTTGGCTATCTCAAAAGGCTGGCATATACGACAATTGGATGTTAACAATGCCTTTTTACAGGGAACTCTAACTGAAGATGTCTTCATGCAGCAACCCCCTGACTTTGTGCATCCACAATATCCAAGGCATATCTGCAAGCTACAAAAGGCTATTTATGGACTTCGTCAAGCTCCAAGAGCCTGGTATAATGAACTTGGCACATTTTTAGCATCCATGGGTTTTATCAACTCCAAGTCTGATACATCGTTATTCTTACGACAACAAAATAGCACCACAATATATCTTCTCGTATATGTGGACGATATTATTGTTACAGACAATGATCCCTTAGAGATTCGAACATTCCTAAAGCAATTAGCTGATCGATTCTCCCTCAAAGATCTTGGCACCTTAAGTTACTTTCTGGGAGTTGAAGTAACATTTATATCTTCAGGTCTCCTCCTATCACAAAGAAAGTATATTCAAGATGTATTATCCAAAACAAACATGCAGGATGCAAAGGAGGTTACAACTCCCCTCTCTACGAATGAATCACTCAAATTATGTGATGGAAGCCCTGCTTCGGACGCTACTCAATACCGACAAGTACTTGGCTCCTTACAGTACTTAGCTCTTACCCGTCCAAATATCTCATTTGCAGTCAATAAATTATCCCAGTTCATGCATCAGCCATCTACTATGCATTGGTCTGCAGTCAAACGAATTTTACGGTATCTTAAAGGGACCCTTCATCATGGCCTCTTTCTCCGCAAACATGCCTCACTTAATCTCCATGCCTTTGTTGATGCTGATTGGGCGGGCAACTTTGATGATAGAACTTCTACGTCAGAGTATATTGTCTTCCTTGGAGCTAATCCTATCAGTTAGAGTTCTAAGAAGTAAAAGACATCATGACGGTCTACAATCAAGCCGAGTACCGTGCCATCGCTACTGCTACTACTGAAATCAATTGAGTTACAAATCTCCTTAAGGAACTCAACATCAACTCTACCCTTCCTCCTACAATATATTGTGATAATATTGAAGCTACCTACTTATGTGCCAATCCAGTGTTTCACTCACGTATGAAACACATCGCCATTGACTTCCACTTCGTGCGAGATCAAGTTGTCAGAAATCAACTACGTGTCTCTCATGTACATACGGCTGATCAACTTGCAGATCCACTCACGAAGCCTCTTGCCCGTAAATTATTTTCATTACATCGATCCAAGATTGGCATCCTTGACAGGAGTACCATCTTGCAGGGGCATGATAGTAGATAAGATTTCCTCCAACTATATGAGGAAATCTCTCTAGTTGTTGAGGGAAATCCTTCCTAATCTCTCTAGTTGTTGAGGGAAATCCTCCCTCTTAACCTGTATAAATAGACCTCCTATTGTATTGATCAAGATATACTTGTACAATTACTTTTCATCTTATCAGAAAGATATGCCAGAAGAGTACACAATTTGCTAAAAGTTTCATAAATGTGTCAGATATATGGTTAATTTATTAAAATCTTTATCAAGATCATCTTGAGTCAATTTGAGTTGGTATTAAGTTAAAATAATGCCAACTTATCAAAAAAGTCAGTAGGCTTAATGTTAGGCTAAATTGAGCCTATTAAAAGGCTAAACATATGATTTAAAGTAGGCCTAGGTGATGGTACTACAAGGCCTAGATGACAATATCGCTTGAGTTAACCGACAAGTACTATTTAGTGCTTGTCAAGGATTTTAACAATAATACCGCTTATGGTGGTAGTAGTACTATCCAAATTTTAAATTTTATAGTAGTAGTACTACTAGAGTCCAAAATTATAATATTAAAAGTTACAATAGTAGTACCGCCTAGTGTCAGCAGTAGTATGCTCATACTTTGAAATTTCTAGGATTTAAATTTTTTAACTTCATTCTTGAAATCTTTTGGGGCATATAAATATCCCACTTATGCTTGGTTAATGAAGCATTAATTTTTAAGTTTACAAAATATTATAGCTTTTTCTTTAAGCATTGTTTTAATCATTTTCTCTCTTTTAAGTTTAGTTATGATACTGAGTTCGAGGAGGTAAAAGGTCTCTTGTAAAAGAGTAAATGTATGGTTCTCTCCTAAGCTTGTAAAAAGAAAAAAAACTATAACAAGGATAGTTAATCTTCATTAGTTAGAAAAAAATCAATAATGAAAACTAGTGGCTTTGACAAAAGAGAAATTGAGAGTTGACGTAGGTCAAGAAGTTCAAACCACTATAAATCAGTTTACATTCCTTCTCTTATCTGTGACTTTTATTTGTGATTACTTATTATCATTCACTTTACTCGCAAATCTTATTTGGTTAATCATGTTTTTGATATAGATTTTTTGATTGAGTTTTAAAATTGATTAAATTTTTTTATAATACTAATTCATTCCTCCTCTTAGTATCATTAAGATCCTATACCAACTCCAATTCTTACTATACCCTTTCGGTCAACATGATTTGTGGTGTATAGTGATGTATCAAAAAAATACCTATGATGTGTTTTGATGCAAAATTATAGAGTTATAGTTTAAGTCATAAGATAATTAAAAGATTATGAGAAGAATTAATTGACCCATAATTTAGGATTAGCAGCGATAATATTTGTTTAAAGATTTGACATCATTATATTTACACGGAGAAGTGTAAAATATATACTGATCATAAGAGTTTGAAATACTTTTTTTACACAAAAGGATTTGAATATAAGGTAAAAAAGATGGCTAAAATTAGCAAAGGAGTGTGATTGTATAATTAATTACCATCATGAAAATACAAATATAGTTATTGATACTTTAAGTAGAAAATCAATTAACTTATCTACTTTATCAATAGTTCTAAGGCATCTTCATATGAAAATACAAAAATTTGAATCAGACATAACCTTTAAATTAATTGGGTGATTAGCAGCTTTATCACTATAATCAGCACTATTGGGGAAAATTAAAAATTTACAAGAATTTATAGTTGAATTGTTTTAGGTCAATTATCACTATAGTCAACGTTGTTGGGGAAAATTAAAAATTTACAAGAATTTATAGTTGAATTGTTTTAGGTTTAAGATTAAGGTAAGAAAATAAAAAATTTAAATTATATAAAATAATTATATTTTGAGATAAATTATGTGTACCAGAGGAAGTTGGCATAAAATAAAAAATTTTAATAAAGGGATATTCAACTCTATACTTAATGCATTTTGAAATAATTAAGACATATAGATAGATAAAAAAGTACTATTGGTGGCTAGGAACAAAGGAAGATGTAATCTAGTTTGTTGAGATTTGTCTCATATGTCAACAAATAAAATAGAACATGAAAGGTCGATAAGTACAGTAAAATCATTACAAATACCCCAATGAAAATAGAAAAATACTAGCATGGATTTTTTAATGTGGTTTGCCTAAGACTTGTAAAAGATATTATGAAATTTAGATCATTGTGGATAAATTGACTAAAATAGCCCACTTCCTATTTGTTCACATTAATTATATCATCAATCAATATGCTAAATTATATATTCATAAAATAGTTAGAGTATATGGTGTGCTTATATCAATGTCAAATAGATACTCAAGATTTATATTAGGATATTAATATATATCTTGAATAGAGTTCCTAGTAAGTCAATTCTATCAACTTCTTTTTAGTTATAGAGTGATAGGAAATCTAACTTAAAATATTTATATATTTAAGATTATCATATAGAGACAAGAGTCTTTAATTTATATAAAAAAATTAAATTCAAGGACTATTTCTATATATTTTTTTATTTATCTAGAAAAATTCAAAGGGCTATATATTTTATTACCCTAATTATGGTTCAAGGATAGTTAAATATGATAATACAATATTCCTAGAAAATAGCAAACTAGTTGGGGTGAAAAATCTAAAAATCTAATCTTGACAACGAGGGGATACAAATTGATATTCCTTTATAGATCTATTATTCCTTAAATTATTAAATAATTTGATAAAGATGAATAACAAAATAATATTGATATCGCTGCTAATGATATTATTTTTTCATCACAATTAACAATTCTAAGAATATCACAACAGAAAAGGAGATCTGTCATTTTTTATTTTGTGATATATATTACAAAAATCAGATTCTGATATAGGAATCAAAAGGATTTCGGATTATTTTCACAAAGTTATTAAAAGTAGTGATTTGAAAAGTGATATGATGTGACAAAAAAAAATAAAACTAATGACTAGAATAATGTTTGAGAACTCATTAAATTATCTAATAATTATAAAATAGTCTATTATATAAATATCACTTTATTGAATGATATAACACCAATCTTATGGCTAAATATTTTACTCAAAGAATGCATCGATCATAATGAAATATTTTTCTTAGTTTTTAAAATGAACTCATTAAAAATCATCATGATATTAGTAACTCAATATGATTTTGAGTTACATCATAAAGATGCGAAAACAAATTTTTTTTATTAGGGATCTAAATTTATATGGCTTAACATAAATGATTTGTAAAGAAAATAAAAGAAATATAAAATTTTATATATAAATTTATGAAATCTATTTATGACCTTGAACAAGCTTTTAGAATGATATATAAAGTTTTTTTGGTATCATAACTTTGTTCAAATTTAAGAAAAATACTATCGATCAGTATTTATATCCAAAGAATAATTGGAGTAAATTTATTATATTGATCTTATATATAGATAATATTTTACTTACTAGTAGTGATCTTAGTTATTATATTGAACTAAGAAATTTCTCATCAAGAATTTTGAGATAATTAATATGAATGAGATATTTTATATTATTAGCATTGAGATATTCAAAGATAAATCATAAGGATTACTAGGATTGTCTCAAAAAGAATAATATTAATTAAGTCTTTGAGAGATTTAGTATATAGTTTTGTTCAATAAATGATAAAAATAAAAGGGACAAAGGATTATATTAGATCAGCTTAAAATGATAGTATTTTCAAGTATTAATTCTATAAATTACCTCAATAATAGAAAATCTACTTTATAGTTTATATCTATATTAATTGGAGGGATAATTTATAAAAAATAATATAAATTAATATATTATTATATTAGTAATAATAGAAGCTATTTTTGTGGTATGCTTTGAGGCCATTAATCAAGCTTTATGACTACGAAATTTTATCTCAAGACTTGGTGTAGTCAAACTTAACTATCAAGTCACTAAAGATACTTTATAATATATTACAGAAGTTTTCTTTTCTAAGAATGATAAGTACTATTATAGCTCTATGTATTATAGTATAAAGTACTTAGATGGTTAAAGAAAAAAGTTTATAAATAACTAATATCAATTAATAACTTGAGTTTCATTATATTGATTACTGATCCATTCACTTGGATTTAAGCAACTCATAAAAGATATATTAATATATCTTTGGGTGGATATAATAATTAATATAATAGTTGCTTATATATTTAAAGTTATTTATTTTTTATATCCTCATATTTATGCATGTATATATTATGGTCAAATGTGATGATAGGATTGTCTTAATAAGACAAATCATATGGGTCATTTTGGACTAAATTAAGAGAGATTAATAGTATTATGGTACATGAAAGGAAGCATGACATTGATGATATATAATCGATATGACTCGTATTACTAGTAAGACTTAATATAATATTATTATATTTATTAGACTTACTGGTTTTTTTTTATTTCATACATGTATAAATGATTTTAAAAAATTTAGAATCCAATTGGATAAAAATATTTTTAAACAAATTTTATTTTATTTATTTTTTATTTTGAACTATTTTGTATCTTACTAATTAATGGGCCAAGTGGAAGAATGTTAGATTATGTAATCCTATCTAATTATGAAAAATATATCATAAATATGATTGGATTTTGATTATAGTTATTGGCCAATAGAAAAGAAATTCAATTATGGTAAAATTCCTTACGATATGATCTTGATGAAAGGGATTCTCATAATTACTTCTTTTAGACCCTTTGCTCTTATCTATAAATAAACAAGACCTCCTAAGGACTATAAACATAATACATAATCTATCAAAAAACAGATACATTGATATGCGGAGATATGGATATATGACATGATTAAGAGATTATAAATTTTTTTTATCTCTCCTTAGTCATGTGTATTAGTCAATGAGAGATTATAAATCTTTTCTCATTGTATAGAAAAGAAAAAGATTCTAGTTTTCCTTATAGATTGATATCACTATAGTTTTCAAATATGATTATGATATATTCATAGATCAAAGAAAAAGTTTACTATATATATCATAAATTTAGATCTATTATTATTTGATTTCAAATTTTGATATTAAAATCCTTCTACAAAATAATAACATATTATGATTTTTTATGCTTACCCTTTCCACTCTATTCTGTTAGTTAAAAAGTAAGTATTGCAAAAATAGTGATAGATGACAAATTCAATAGTTGAAAAAAAATAAAGTAATAGACATGCCTTCTTCCCTAATATATATTTACATGATTTCTTATCTTTCGTCTATATCAGTTTTCTGCTGCCCACCTCATCTACTTTTGGGCACGTGCAAATTGCCCAATGTGGGGATGAGTTGGATCAATCCTAGATGTCTACAATTGATTTCCAAACATACACAATAAATCGACAAATATTGTATTTTCTTGGATGATATTGAATGCATTGTTTTGTAATTGAGCTCGTTTGTACGATCTAGGTTAGACAATTATGTTCTTTATTCTAGCTAGTTTCAGACTTTAGATATTTACTCTTTTTTTTTTATTTTAGTTGATTGAATCCTATAAATCGCTGCCATGAATGTATCCTCGTCTGCTAATATTGTGGTTTTCTTGGGTGACCTGCAGATATACTATGAATAAGACAAGGATATGAAACGCACACTACGGCTCATAGTTCCGAGTCTGGTGGGAGACTGTTTCAAGTTACAGGATACATAGTCTAAATTAGGTGCTCTCCCGCAGAGAATCCCAATGTCATCCTGCAACTTTAACACGGCAAGTGAACCACCCTCAACAAATCCCACCAACCTCCACCCAACAAAGAAGGTTTTTGGATCTTTGCCTCACTTGCCACGTACAGGATTCATGTAAAAGCTACAGCTATTGGCATGCTTTCAGTTTCTTGTATTGTCTTCCTTCTTTGTTCCGGTTAACATGGTTGAGAAGACAACCGAAGAAGTGATCGTTGCAGAATACAAAGTCCATGTCCATTGCGGAGAATGCGCGCGTGCCGTCGAGAAGCACATCATTCGGAACGCAGGTTAGCTTCTCATCTTCTTGTGTTTGGATTGCCTGGCGGCGGTTTAGCTTGCACTGGTATGTTTGTGATTATAAGCGATATCAAGTAGAATTAATTGGTTTTATTGGTGGAAAAGGAGTACAAAAGGTGGATATAAATGTCTCCAGTGGAAAAGTCATTGTAAAAGGCAGCAACTTCGACGTAAAACAGGTTCAAGAACGAGTTGAGAGGAAGACTGGAAAGAAGGTGGAGTTGATATCCCCCCAGCCCAAGCCGAAAGAAGTAAAGCCACCGGAAAAAAAGGAAGAGAAGAAAGAAGTAAGCTCTCTGCAGAGATTATTGATGTGTGCACACTAACAGCTAATCTTCTAATGTTTCATCAGGTTATAAAGACGACAGTCATCAAGGTTCACCTGCACTGCGCGAATTGTGAAAATGACCTGAAGTTGATATTGCTTAAACACAAAGGTATATAAACCCTTCTTTAGGAACTCACCATATGAATTGCATTTTGATCGGTTTGTTCGTTGATATCACAGAGATTCACAAGGTTGAAACCAACCGAGCAGCGCAGACTTGCACAATTGTCGGCACAATAAAGGAAGAAGCACTGATCAAACACATTCGCAAGAAAGCACGCAAACACGTGGAGATTGTACCGCAAAAAGTCGAGAAAAAGGTGGAGGAGAAGAAGGCTAAGTTGGAAGTTAAAGATGGCAAAGAAGAGTTGACAGTCGAAAGGAAAGAGGAGCTGAAGACGAAAGTAGTAGTTGTTCCCTACTTCATCCACTGTACACATGCACCTCAGTGGTTTTCTGATGAGGATCCAAATGCTTGTTCTGTGATGTAGATTGGACTAGTGATGGCTGAGATGACCCAAAAATTAAATTGGAAAGGAAACGGATGCTCTGTTTAAATGTGAACAGAACTTTTTTTTTTTTTTTTTTGAAGCTCAGGACGATTTTTTGTTTGGAATTGTCAAAATAAAATTATAACAGTAGTATGAGAATTAAAGAAAGTAAGAATAAGAAAAACTAAACAAAAAGATGTGGTCTTTCCCTCGTAAACCTTCGGATCCCAGCAAAACCCTAGCGTCGCTCTCTACTTCGCAAGGTGCTGTGTCTTTTTTGAAAGGTACCAAGCCTTGTGGGCTTCCCTTCTATCATTTGAGCCACCTATCACCAAAATAAAATTTGACAATCTTCTACACAAATCAACATTAGAACGCATCAAATCTTCCTCCACCAACTTTGTGGAATTTGAAGAGATGAAACTTCTCGAATGGGATTATCCTTGGGCATCTTACCTTATATAAGTTCTTCAATCAACCGCTTCGTTTGTCAATTCTATGAAGTTTTTTAATCAAGGATTTGGCCTTTTGCACTTTGCCTATCACACTCCTTGAGAATGTTCTGTTCAAGTCACGTAATGATCCTAACCTAATAATGATGAAGCATGTGTTAGTGGAAGATTTGGACAGTAGGTCAAATTCAAATTAGACCCTATGATGCCAATCAATCCGCAACCAATCTCATATTCGATCTGATCTGTATCCATCATCTTTAGACTTTCTAACCCTTCCCTAGTGATTGTGGCATCCCAAAAAATACCTACAGTCTCTGATCAAAACCCTATTCTAAATCTCTCTTTGATGTCAACCATTGTTGTCCCACGTACACTTGTGATAGATGCTTTACCCCGTATCCCTTCTTTAACCATGCCTGCCATCCCTCATTCACCTTTTCACATTTTCATTCCTTCTGACAAAGGCACATGAGAAGCTTAAAATGTTCTTTCTAATCTTAAATCTCATAATTCATCCTCACTCTACTCATTCTTTCGAAGAGAGTGATCTTTTTCGAGACTACTTGATATAAAAAGATAAGGATTTAACAATCCAAAGCATGGTTCGATGAGAAATAACACCATGCAAACCTACAGGTAATAAATGAGGCCATTAAAGGTAAGAATAAACTTGAAAAAAACCTATCTAGTTATAAATCTGATATTTTAAACTTGATTTTATGCCCTCTTTGGAATCCTTCTTCTATCAATGATATTATTTAGCTAGAACTGTAGATGCATAAGGAGGAAGTTGATTTGTGATTTCCTCACTTATGTCCATAGCATTTATTGTCCGACACTAATCTCGTTACAAGAGACTTTCGCCATTATTGATCAATCAGATAAATTTATTAAACCTTCAGTATGAATTGGTGCAATACCTTGCAGCCAGCAATTGGAGCTTTAGGAGGTATCTTATTAGCATGGTTTTATCCAAAATTTCAAGTCTAGGTGATATCTACTCAAACTCAGTTTTTTCATATAGTTATAAAATTTTCTTCTAAACTATGGTTGGTAACTGATATTTATGTTCGTAATTTAGTAATCATTTATAGTCTAGCTTTAAGGGGTTAAATTTTTTGGATTTACCTTGGTATGTTCTGGGTGATTTTAATTATATTATGAATCATCCTTTTAATACTAATATATCTATTCGAGACATTATTAAATATTATAATTAAATTGATTAGGGGTGTTTTGGTTCTAAATACACATTGTGTAATTATAGATTCAGATCCGCTCATGTTTATGTCTTGATCGAGTTTTTAATAATACTATTTGGATGTAGTCTTTTTAAAATTCTTCTGTTTACCGTTGACCTAGATAATTTTCAAATCGTGCTCCTTTAAAAATTAATTTGGCTTTGTTTAATTTATCTCTGGCCAAGCTTTTTTTATTTCAAAACTTATGGACTAATTATCCTAAAATAAATAACTTAGTTAACATTATTTGGGCCTCTTCCTTTAATCAAAATAGGAATTCACTTAAAAAAATTTATCATAATTTATGTAAAACTAGATACGTTTTCTCTAATTGAAATAAACATTATTTAGGAGTGTTGGAATGCAGATTGAAATCTATTAATGAATCCAAAACCACTTTAGAAGCCTCTGCAGATAATTCTAATCCTACTGACCATCACCTCCTTCAACTTAATTGTCTTTATAATCTTCACTTTATTCTTTTTAAAGTAAATAAATCTCAAATGATGGATTGAAGTTAAATATGAATAGACTAATAAGGGGGATATAAATGTAAAATACTTTTATAATCTATTGACCTACCATACTAAGTGTAATTTTATTATGAGCATTAATGACAATAACCTCTATGTAATTGTGGATATAAATGATATATCATTATCTTTTAATAATCATTATATTAATCTTTGGAGTTATCAATCACCTACTGGCTTTCTTTTCAAAAACTAAATTCAAAGACACATTCTAATATAATTCAACCTTTAATCCTTACTAAAATACATAGACAATTATGTCCATAGAGCTTGATAAAAGCCAAGGGCCAACTTAATAGGTATTATTAGATTCTTTCAGGCATGTTTCAATTAGTATCTTGATCATAATTATATTCCTTCTAGTTAAACTAAATTTTTCTTAACTTTTATACCTAAAGTTAAAAACTCATATACTATAAATCATTTTCATCTTATTGCATTGTTTGATATTCACTGTTGAATCCTCTCTAAAGTCCTCAATTTGTGAGGATAAACTTGCTTAATTTTTTTCTTAAGCACCTTACTGGGCATAAATAATTGATTTTTATTCTCAGGTGAAGCATTCATAATAATATTTTGATTGACTTCAATAGACTTTGTTGCCATTTCATTACATAACTTCTTATTTTAATAAATTTTTCACCTAGATTTATCCGGTGTACATATTTATATTTCCTCGTCTTTCATACTTATATTTCCTCTTCTTTCTTTTAATGCCTTATTAATGGTTAGATTTTCTCATATTTCAAAAGTTATTATGGTAGAAGAAGGAAAGACCCATTATCCCTCTATCTTATCCTAATAGCTCAAACCCTTACCCTTTAAATCAAGCAACATCTCAAACAAAACTAACACCTTTTTACTTTAGACCTAATTGTCATCTTAGTAATATAATATTTATTAATGATATCTTACTATACTTTCGAGCTAATAAAAAATCTAATTAAACAATTAACTCCATCTTCCTCCACCTATGAGATCTTAACAAATAAAAATAATAATTTTTTTCAAATTTTATTTTCATAAATCAACTCCCTAGCATATAAAAAATAATATCTCCTCCCTTATAGAAGAGGATTTCCCATTTAAATACCTTAGAACCATAATCTCTTCTAGAAGATTACCTTCTTCTTTTCATGATATTATCCATAATAAAATTCGATCTAAATTGGTTCATTAGTAACAAAATTATCTTTCTCAAGTGGGTTGGGTAACCTTTATTAAATCAGTTTTAATCTTCATACCCTTACATATACTTAATGTGACATAAATGTCATTTTAAATTGTATATAAAATTTTAATTAAAAATTTTATCTAACATGATAACAATAGAAAAAAGATTGTACTATATTAATTGAGGCATTGTAACTAATAATAAGGATTTAGAGGATCTTAGAACTCAATATTTAAATAATTATATGTTATTTCATCCAATCTATAACTAAAATATTCAATTGCTATTGGATTATTGTGGTCCCTCCTTGGTCCAATCCATTACTTCTATAGAAATTGATCCTTTGCCTTGTGATGATGTATCGGTTTGATAAGATAAAATTTCGGGTAAGGCTACAAATAAAAATGCTTACTATTTGCTTAAGCATTATGATTCACCTCATCCTAATCAAAGTTAGTATAACTAGCATTGCCTTTGGAAGCTGTCTATTTTCTCATGTAAACAAATATTTTATCGAAAACTATTTCATCAAAAACTTTTCACTTAGTTAGACTGTTACTTACCCTCATTGACACTAAGAACAAGAATCCATCTAGTATCTTCTTATTTAATATTTATTTTCTTTAAATGTCTAGATCTATCTACAACTCCTTAATATTATCTTTTCTACAAACCGACCTAGTCCTAAAGTAATTGGTTAAAAGAAGTCTCAAATTTTCCCAATGATTTACTACTATTAGCCCCCCATTGCCAACCAAATTTTTATAGAAAAAAAGGAATGAATTATTATTTAATAGTAAACAACCCTATGCCCAGTGGGGTATGGACTTCGGCTCTTACTCACTCCAATTGTTATACTTGTAATGGAAAAAATCTTCTGAGGGTTAGATAAAACTCAATACTATTTGTTTCTCTTCTCGAAGACTTATATTTATTATGTATGACCCTTTTGGAGCTTACTTCGAAGCTTAAAAAATATGTCTATGACAAAACAGATATCTACTATTTGCTTCTGATCGAGGATTTCAAGACACCTCGATTCTTCAATACATTATGGCAGTTTCATCAAGGAAGTTAACACCATAGCATTTGCTGCTAGTCATTCAACAAATTAAATTAGTCTCTAATGATTAACTTTATTCTTTTATATTATTATTGAGAATGTAATCAAGTAGTTAATAGGGCTACCGATGATACTAAAATTAGTCAATTGTCTATGCTATGCTATGCTATGCTATGAGTCTATAATTATCCCTCAAATTTATCTATGTATCTATCAAATGATCTTAGCGGGTCATTTTGTAGAACCTTCAAATAATAATTTAATTTTCTCTATTGTTAGAAAAAAGTTATATGCAGAAATTATCCAAAGAGAAGTTATTTATATAATTGAAGAAGAAAGTAAAGAAACCTTTTTCTCGAACATCATTACAATATATGTGGTGTTGGATATCATTACAATATAAACAATTAGGAGATTACCAAAAAAAAATTGAAGGTATCTAGTCAAACTATTACTATATATGGTGTTGGACATCATTACAATATAAACAATTAATTATTTTTCAACTCCAATGTACATGATCTGAGCCTGTTTAGTGCTCAAAATCTTAAGACTAATTATGCATCATTTTAATATTCATTTCACATGTCAATAATGTTTTAAAAATCTTGTCCCTTTGTATATGTCTTGATTAGATTTGGACGTCTATATTTTTATTCTTTTGGGATTCAAAATTCATCGTTACAGGCGACGCACTTATGTGCATAATTCTTTGTGGGTTCTTTTAATATTTCATGAGGTTATCCATTTATTTACCTCTACATGTTAGTACAATCCATTATCCTTTAGTACTCATTACTTTTTTATAATGTTAACATGCATTTTGTTTTCTTTAATCCAATATCAGCCTCACCCATCTTGGTGTAACTCAAATTTTGTTTCTTAGGATTACCCAAATGTTAAAACTTTCGTTAAGGTGAGAATTTCAATCATTGCATATTCTTTTAATATTTCATGTGTTTATCTCTACAAATATTTTGTTTTCTTTAATCCAATATCAGGGCCTAACTCATGATATCTAAATGTAAAAACTTTTAAAGAATAATGAACAAATTGTACACCAATTCAACAAAAAAAATTTAAGTTCATATTTAGTCGGTTGATTCTCATATATAAATAAATATATAACCCAACTTTCTTTAATCTTTAGAAATATGATTGATTAGAAGATAGAATACTAGATTGATTCAATCATAGAATCAAGGTTCACCTTCTTTTAATCAAGATCATCATTATTCAATAATTTTTTAATCTCTTCACATGGGAGGAAAACGAAATTTACAAAAGAGTTCATGGAGCCATTGTTAACATAAGGATCTAAATCACCTTGGAACAAGGTGAATTACAGGGGAAGAGGTCTTTCTGCAACTCAAATAGATCATCTCAATAATCTATTAAACTAGGATTAATTGTAAATTATTATGGTTTAAAGATGTAGAAGATCTTGAAAGGACTATTTAACAAAGAAGAAATTTGGAGAAATTATTTCATTTTATCATCATCTTTGAATTCTAAACAAAATCTTATGAAATATGAATTCAAAGATCCAAACTGAACATCCACACCATCAGCCTAACATCAAGCCACATCAGGCAAAAGCCAAAATAGAGAGACTACACAGTCTTTTAGGTCAAACGTCCAACACTACTCGGATCATATTCCATATATTTACAAGGTTTTGATGTTATATTCACAGCCAAAATTAGTAGGGAATATATTTTGCTTACGTGTGAATAACCCTTACGATGATTTCACAGAGTTTGGAAACTGTCGCCTACTTTGGTTGCTTAAAATTCCAGTGTTGATCAGTCCAGTTGCAATTTTTCCCATCACTGTTGCTCTAAATTAAAAAAAAGAAAAAAGTTTATTTGAGTGTTTTGCAATTTAAGTTACGTCCATAAACAAGAATAGTTTATGTTGGTCTAATTGATTTTGTTATTTCAGTTGTTATAATTTTTATGGTACTCCTTTGAAAGAATTTTTTGGGCCTGGTAAAATTTTCATTTTCTTTTTTTCAGCTCTTGTAAAAAGAAATAGAACTCTTAAACGAAAAAAACAATGCTGTCATTGCATCTTGCACTCTTCCCTTGGGGATAAAGGGATTTGAGGACCAGCGATTTGGTATAATAGACTAGAATCTATTGTAACATTAAAGTGGCCTGCCAAAAATATTCGTGGAGGTCTTTTTATTTAGCCACTTCAGCTCTAAATGATAACGTCCAAATTAAGGCTGGATCAAAAGTTATGATCCTGATCATGAAATAATTGCTGTAACAAATACCATCAAAATAAATCCTAATCATCGATCGATTGATAAGTTAACTAAACAAAAACACCATGTAGTCTTAATTCTTGCATGGCCATTTGAAGAGCTTCGACACCATATCATCCACTAAATCAGGGTGACATCACTTTATTTGTGGTTTGATCTTGCATAATGATTTTACACCAAAATATTTTTTTTCTGTTCTTAATATTTCAAATTCGAACAAATCTGAAAACATACCAAAGCAATCAAAAATTTCTATTCCCATCCTTGAAATTAATATTTGAGAGCTCAACAGTAAGACCAATTGATTTGTAGTAATGGTGGGAAACTAATCTCAAAAAAGAGATATCTATGGTTGATGTTAAACCTACTACACCAGCCGACCAACCCAAATCTGAAATCCCACTTCACGATCAGATCGGGGCCCAACAAGTCCAATGGTGATTGCTATCCGGAAAATACCTTTCCTGATCATACGCGTACCCTTTTACGTACCTGACATATGACTAACGATCGGATGTGGCTCCACGTTGGACCATCATCTTACTCCAGTTACAACGTGGTTGGCGAGGCGGGTGATCCGAGGTTGGGTACGAAAAGTGCTGCTTAGTTTGAGCGCTTCTCCTGTCACCGCCTACCCTCGTGTGGTGTGGTTGCGTGCACCGCCGCTCGCTGATGCGATCTCTCTCTTCTTAAAACGAACGAAGGGAGCTATAAAGACACGCGCAGCAGCCTTGGGCTCCCTATCGACTTCGAAATCGTCTGTGAGGAGAAGGAAGAAAACGGTCCCGCATTCTGCGAAGGTTTCTCCCTCACCATGAATTTGCTTTTCATACAAATTCCAGATTCATTCTGTGGTTTTCCTAAAACAAGATTCTCTTGGAGTTCCCCATAGTAAAAGATTCTAGAAATCATTTCCCCTTACCCAATGCCCTTCTTTGTGTTCTTGAGCATGTCTCGTCATAGACATTGTTCGGCACATTGGAAAATCGAAGATTTGTCCCCTGATCTTAAGATGTGATTGCAGCAGATGTTCTGATTTTGGTTTTTTTGTTGAAGAATGGGATTCTCTTGTAAGTGTTTCCCGGTGTTGATGAAGACAATGGAACTCTTGTCTGCCAAAACAGAAAAGGGATCCTTCTTTCCCTATGTGCTCAGTCTTTATTATCTTTCTTAAATGAATGAAGCCATATCGTGTCATGGTCATGATAAATATTCCGTTTTTCTTCTCTTTTAGATGCATGCTGGGATTGACCTGTGTCCTTATGTATCCTTGACTTTGCCTCCAATATATCTGATTTGGTAGATGTTATCCAACAGGAACTGAAAGCACAGTTGAAATACATCTGGAACCACGGTTGTCGAGCCAACTTTATTTGGTCTGATCAAGCCTTATCATAGTGAATGTGAGGTATAGCCTGGTGGTGAGAGTCCTCTGACTCTATACGTGTAGCTCTTTCCTACTTGAGCCTCCTCACCATGCTTAACAATTAGATTGGCTTTGATACCAAATGGCATGACTCGGGTTTGATAGGTTAACTGGCCCATCAATTTTTTTAACCTAAGCCACTAATCAAAATGCTTAGGCTAAAGTTGATAGTAATATATTTATCAGTTTCTTATAAGTCAATCTTAGTCTTGCTCACTTTCGATATAGGACCAATTGAGGTGTTACAATGGGAGTTTTGGTGCTTGATATCGGCTGAAATGACTCAGCTTTATTTTAGTTCTAGAAAGGTTTGAATAGACTTTCATCATCTTCTGCTGAAAATAATAAATCAAGTATTGGAAAACCTGATTTAAGGTTGTTGGTCTTTTTGAAAATAAATTTTATTATGATGAACAAAGTATTAGTGATGAGCACTAAGCTTTTGATTGTTTAGTAGCATGTGGGTGTTTGAATGCTGTTACTCCTGGTGAAAACATGGAGTTCTTTTAAAATATATTATTAATACATTCATTTGTTGCAATTAGCAACACTGCAGTAACAATGTGGTTCATCTTGCCTTGTCCATGTCACTGCAATGTATAAAATGATAGTGGAGTCATAAGAAAGCTGATTCATAGTTGTTTTTATTGATAACTTTCTTCAATGCCTAGCCTGAAATATATAACGGCTGAAATATTTTCCTTGTGCAATCCTGGTTCTAAAGTTTTTGTTATTTTTTCTTATGTCTTACCAATAGCATTAGTTTTTCCATCTGATTGCACACATTCAAATTATGTTAAAACTGTGTTGCTCGTTTGAATATCTTCTTTCATTTTGGATTCCTGAAGATTGAAGAGTTAATCCAAAACATAGATTTTGAGCCCTGATATTTGTGTATTCTGGATACTCTCCTACCTATCTGTCTAGTTTTAGGGCTTTCCAATATCTTATGTACTTGTCTACTCTTGAAAGCTGGAAGGCTGGGAAAGTGGATAGCTATAAGTGACTTTAATAGGCTAGCCTTTGGGTGGTTGGATGTGCTTATTTTGGTCAAGGTCCCCTAATGGAAGCCCTCATTAGGTCATGATATTGGGCATCTGAACTTCTATCTGTTTTCACTTGGATTGCATGTCTATTGGTAAATTTATTTTTGTCTTATGGACATTTGACTGAAAGTCTTTGGTTGCCAAACTCTTTGATACCTCCCACATGCATTTGTACTTTATCTTGCTCAACAACAAATGTTTCTCTAGAACATTTTATTTCCATATTACGTCACTCAATGACAAATGTGTTTTTGGAACATTTTATTTAGACGTAAGGCTGACTACATTGACCCTTTCTGGACCCACTTGGCAGGAGCCTATGCCCTTTTTGTCTCTCTTCCATTATCTACACAATGACCATCAATAACTTTGCTTTTGCTTCTAGAGGTCCATCTGGGCCTCATAAAACAGCTGCATCTTTATTAGATGAGAAATATAACATCAGATAATGAAATTTTAGCCCAAAATATTCAATATAAAGGTACCGATTTTGGTTGAACTATTCCAGATGGCCTGAGCTAGCAAATTTAATCAAAATTTGGATAATTACCAAGTTTAGAAAAATTGATAAATTGAGGTTAAAACATTTAATTTTATGTTCAATCTTGATAGTTTTGGGATAAATTCACCTGTAGATTACAGAACATCTATTAAGGTTTTCTCCAAGAATTGTTGTTTCATTTTATGAAACTTAAGAGAAACATATATTTTTCAACTATATTCTCAGATGACCATGGCAAGAATTTAGGTATTATATCTCTACTTATATTTGTAGGGGATGCATTTTTTAGTTAGAATGGTTGATTTCTTTCTTTTTTCCCTTTGTCTTTTGATTTGTTTAGTTCTAGGCTGACACATTATAATTAAAGATGAATTACATCTAGCATGCTAAATTCATGTGGATAAGCTTATGTTTCTTTTACTCTTAAAATCAGTTAGAGAAGTGCTAGGACTTGCTTCAGTACATAGAAAGGTATCAAAAACCAAAAAATAAAATAAAATAAAATAAAATAATTAAAAAAAAACAGATAAATAATATGTATGTTCACATTATTGGCCATCAACTGCAATAATATCAATTATAACTTTCACTTGATATTGTGGTTAAGAACGAACCTCGTGCACAAGGCTCCCACCAATCCCACCAATGCATGGTCAGAGGATAGACAATACAGGGTTCGTCATACCACAATATATCACTCAGTACATATGGTACATATTGGTCCGATAGGGGATTGGTACGCGGACCACCTTGTATTGGGTGGTATATACTAAAAGGCTTTGTATCGCCTGATATGGGTCTGTATCGCTCGATAACAATCGAAATCTGCTTGTTATCAACCTGTACTGATTAGTAACGGTTGAATTTTGATCGTTATCGATAGATGACTCAGATCTGACCCTTTTCAATAGTTAGATCCATTTGAAAGGGTTTTTAAACCCTTTCCTCCTCTTCTTTCATTCCCTTTCACTCTCTCAAACTTTTATACTCTCTTAATCTCTTTCTCACTTCTTTTTTTCATTCTCACATTTATACTATATTAAAACTTCACAAAGCTATGATATATAGAGTGGATTAAGCTTGGGAAGCCAACTAGGAAGGATTAACACCTAGGTTAGAGGAAGAACTCTATAAACAAAGGTATGCAGATATCTTCTCAATCACATTCAACAACTCGCTAGCTTCAGAGACATAGTAGCGATGTAGACTACAATGCCTCGATCGATTGGGATCCCGAGGAGTTGAGGGTCCGTTTACACAGTTTGAGGGTGGTCCATAGATCGAGGAGCAATCTTTTATACGGGTTATCTAAGATTCAGATCATGGAGCTTCACATGATAGCTAGTCATTTTTCTCCGAGCAACAGGACAGTGATCAATCTTATGATATGGAGTAGTAGATTAGTAGTGAAAGTAGAAGTTTCGACATTCTCTATGCCCCGCACCAATATATATCACAATCGTACTTGCCTTAAAAGCCACCTCAAACATCTGTGGTTCACGACGATCAAACTATGACCATCACCACAATGATGCACCAATGGTATATGGTGTATCAATATACTATGTCGTAAGATTTGCAATTTCGGTCTGTACTGGTGTACCGACCATGCATTGGTACGATATGTATTGAGGCGTACCAACGATATGCCTAAAATCATCGAAAATAGCTCCAAAAATATCTAAAAATAAAAAAAGTTTCATTAGGGTTTTTAGATTGGAAATAAATTTAAATTTAGTATAATTTTAGCAAAAATAATGTAAACTAAGGAAAAATAGTGTTACATATATTTTTTCGCTTTGAAGAGTAGCTTTGTGATACATTCTGGATCATCCTTTCGTTAATATTGAATTAACTATAAAGAAATGATTTGAATTGTTTGATTATTTTTTGAACAATTTAATCTTTAAGATTTAAATGAATTAAATAATCAATAGATTGATGTTTCTGGTTCTACCACCAAAAAGAACAATACGACTCTACAAGCGGTGAATCAGGGTTCTCAATCCTATGTATCTGTATATCAATATATGTTTGTCGGACCCAATGTGGTGATGGTCATAGTCTGATCATGGTGACATAGTGTAGTGATACTCACTCTGTCTACGCGATGTTGGCTCTGTCGTATCTGCTCAAAATCATTCACTGCCTTCCTTTTCCCTCTCCTTTCTGTGTATAAACTTAATCAATACCTCGTCAAGCTCTATGATCTGAATATTGGGTGACATGGGTAAAATATTGCTCCTCGGTTCATGCACCACCCTCAAATTGTGTAAATTGGACCATCGACTCACTAGCGTCGCCGCAATCATTAGTCGAGGTATTGCTCTCCATATCGTTGCCATGTCTCTGGACTGAACAAGTTGCTTAATGTGATTGCGAAGGTGTCTCATCGCCTGGCTTGATTCTTTCCAACGGTGCAACTAATGCTACTATAATCCCTTTTGCCTTTGCTTTTGTATGTTGAGTAGATGATTATGACGGTTGGGTGTCTCTAGTTCCTAAAGCAGTCTAACTCGATATTGTCCAACTCCTTTCGTTATGTTTTGACTAAGGGGAATCTTCCTCCTATTGGAGATATGCTTCCTTTTATTATATTGCCTCAGTTATAAAATGCGTAGGACGTTGAGGATCCCCGCCCACATCAAGTAGAGGATCCTCTTGGTTCTCTATCGCTTCGACCCACTCTAACATCGATTTTGAATCTTTGTTGTAGAATTAGAAATCGATGGGATTAATCTCTATTTCCTTTGGCTCCCTGTCTAGCTCAACACATCGCAATCTTAGGCGCATGTTATAGTGGACATATATCAATTTCTTCAATCATCCATATGATAGTTTGTTGTGGACCTTTATGTGAATTAATGCAAACATTAACCAATTATGTTTGTAACCACTAGATTTTGTCGTCTGGCAAAGTACATGGATGGCAACATTCCTTAAATTTGGTGCGTCCCCTCCAAATTGTAGCCATCACTCATTTACAAAAAGATATAAATAAGACTTTATTAGCATAACAAATAATTAATATCAAATATAATTTATAATTAATATGTGCGTAACTTTTTCTCACTAGGATCAATATTGTAACGATATGATACAATGACGACGTTAGAGAATGAATCAATTATTTCTTGGAATAATCGACCCTCCATAATAGCATAGGCTACATCGACGGTGCTTGACAAGAGTTGATACATAATATTTCTTAGTGTTGATAATAAATTTGATCGCATTCCGAGACTATACCGAAATTGAATGGTCAGATTTAAATAATACGCTGCAAGACATAAGTTTGTTAGTAAAAGTTTTTTAAATATTAAAATTTTTGAATTAAATTACACTAAAAATAAATTTACCTACATTATGGATATCTTGGTCCACATGAACTTCAGTCCTGCGATCGATGATTTGCAAGTAATGGTCGACCTTAAAACCATTTTTAAATGTCTTATTGACCTTCTCTCTTACTGTAATCAGTATATGGTTAAGATAAATCATTTGTGGATGCTTATCCATATTGACCTTATAGAGGATAACGTAAAGTGGTTTCATACTTTTATGATTTCATTCATGGTATCTCAAAATCTGGAAGAAAGAATAGCCTTTCTTATCTTTTTTCCATCGCTAAATCTCGAATATCTAGAATCCACCGTTCATATGAGGTGACCATTACCATGATGCCTTGCCTCTTTTGTTGTATTAACTTTAAGATAATGAAATTTATAGCAAATCGAGTGACTCTAGGTCTGAGTATCTCACCATTTATATACTTTTGCATTAAATAGTGAACCCAATGATGATTATACATAAACTTTATGATCGACTATGCTCGAGCTATACACTTGTTGACTAATGGTAGCTCACCAATATCCTTCAGTATTATATCCATGTAATGAGCTGCACATGGAGTCCAAAACAATGTTTTCCTTTTTTTCATTAATTATAAATCGACTTTTTTGAAATTGGCTCCATTGTTGGTGACTATAGAGACAATATACTGTGATTCGATCTCCTCTACTATGGTGTCCATTAGATTTTCAATATAGTTTGCATCTTGAATCTTGTCTAAAGTATCAATTGATTTATGAAAAATCACTGGTCTATTGCAATAAACAAAAAATTGATGATACTCATTTTTGTTTACCCTTTCCAACTGTCACACATCAATGTCACCCCATATTCGTCCCACTACCACTTGAATGATTTGATCCAATCCTTCAGTTCTGTCATCTCATCTAAATACATATCGTGGATCTTCTTTAGTGTTGGAGGTTCGATCTCTTTGCTAAACTTTTAAATAAATGAGATAATGTTCTAATAATATAGACCTTGAGCTATGTTTGCTGGAATCCTATAAAAGTTGAACCATTTTGCAATTATCTTCCTAATATCCCACTTTTTTTCTTTTGTATATACATCGTCAATCTATATCTGTTTCGTTATTTATAGAGGATAGGCTTGTGGATCAATATCAATAATATCTAGTGTAGACCTCCTACCAAGTCCTCTTATAAAATCACGGATTCCACCCTACTACATGCTACTAATTCGGCTTAACTGAGGAGGGATAGTTGATTGCCTCATGCTGATCGACCTCTGGATTCCTTGTGGCGCAGATCTATTGCCACCACCATGCTCTCATTGTGAGTCAGGTCGTCAATTCCTCATTCCTTCCTCGTATATATACTGATGCTCTGGTGATGCACGAATACGAGCTCTGATATCCAAGTCAATTTTATCGTCGCGACCCTTATAATCATAAATTGGTTCCTGCATAGCCCTATAGTATTTCTTCCTTAGCTCTTGATTTCTTTTTTATTGTATCTTCTCTTGCTTGTTGTAACTTATTTTGAAATGATTTATAGACCTTTGTCGAAACCTTTTTACAGTTTGCAACATCTTGATACCCGCCAACCAAATACATTTTTACCCAAGTGATTCCTCCACCCTTGTTGATGCAGTCACAATAAATGCAATACCAACCATGGCGATTCTCGTTTATCTTTTGGGCATGATCCCAAGTGTCATCATGTGCTTGTTCTTTTGGTGCCATGTTCCTATAAAAGTTAAATCAAATAAATAAGTTGTGATTACCTTTAATTTAAAATAACAAGGTGCAAATATATGTAATGTTGTAATGAACCCTAACAAGGTGCATTAAATATCAATAAATATATCATTAATATCATTATATTTATCATTAAATATACTAATTACAGTAATAAAAATATTTAATTAAACTTTAATTAGCTTTATTTTACCACTATAAATATGTCAAACACCTTAAGAAACATTAAATACGTAATTTTGATTTAATATAGGTCAAATCATTATGAAATCATCATTAAATACACTAATCATACCATTAACATAATTAATTACCCATTAATTAGTTCTCTTTCATCACTATAAACAAGTTAAACATTTTGATGGGCATTAAAAATATTTAATTGACCCAATATGGGTCAAAATTTGATATTATCGTAATTACATACACTAGTTACAATATTAACATAGTTAATTAATCCCTAGTTAGTTCTCTTTCACTATTATAAACATATCAAATACTCTAATAGGTATTAAAGACATTGAATTGACCAAATATTGATCAAGTTATGATTAAATCATCATTAAAATCAAGGTTCGCAATACCGTACCGTACCGCACCAGTGTACCGAGAGTTCACCTAGATGGTGCGATGCACGATCTTAGTAATCGAGTGGTACGCCAGGCGCATCTGAAGCAAGACACACTAATTTAGGTGTAAATTCCTCCGAAAATACCTAAAAATAAAAGAAAAAGGTTAGGATAGGGTTTTTAAGTTAGAAATAAATATAGTAATATAATAAGTTTAGCAAAATCAATGTAAATTAGGTAATAATAGTATCACATATCTTTTTTTGGACTTTAAGGACTAGTCTTGTGCAAGGTTGGTATTTCAGTCTATTTCAGATTGTCCTTCTGTAAATATTGAAATATCTATAGAAAAATCATTTGAATTGTTGGACTATTTTATTATAATATAAACTCTAAAATTTAAATGAATTAAATAATCATATATGTAGATATACTTGATTGCTAATTCTACCACCAAAACGAACGACGTGCCTCTACGGGTGGTCGATCGGGGTCCTCGATCCTATACATCTGCATATCAATATGATATGTTTGTTGGACCCAATCATGAAATTGATCTCACGACATAGTGTATTGATACACCGTATGCCATTGGTGCATCAATGTGGTGATGATCGTAGGCTAATCGTCATGAATCACATTTGTCCGAGGCAGCTCATGAGGCATATATTGGTGAATGTCAGAGCTTCTACTTTCGCTACTGATCTACTACTCAGATCATGTCGTTGCTTGCGGAGAAGTATGACCAACTATCACCATACTGTTGTTGGTTATATGATTCTTCATAATATGACGGTTGTGAATATGATGAGCTTCGTTCTGTGTCTACATCATATAGGCTCTATCGCATATGCTCAAATTCATCCACTGGTTTCCCCTTCCCCTTCCCCTTCTGCGCATAAACTTGATAAGAACCTTGTCGAGTTCCATGATTTGAATCTTGGGTGGCATGTGTAAAATATTACTCCTCGGTCCATACACCACCCTCAAGTTGTGTAGACGAGACCAACGATTGCCCGGCATCGCCGCCATTATCCGTCGAGGCACTACTGTTCGTGTTGCTATCATGTCTCTGGACCGAGCGAGTTGCTGAATGCGATTGTGAAGGTGTCTTGTCACCTGACTCAATTCTTTCTAACGATACGATCGATGCTCTTCGCCTTCCCTTTGCTTTGACGTTGGGCGGACGATCGTGATTGTTGGGTGTCCAGTTCCTCGAGCAATTTGACTCAATGAACTCCTGTCATGTTGTGATCGAGGGGGACTTGTCACATGTTAATGTTGTGCTTCTTCTTCTTCTATTGCCTCGGTGATAAAACGTGAAGGACACTAAGGATCTCCCGCCTCATCAAGTAGAGGATCCTCTTGGTTCTCTGCTGCTTCAACCCAATCTAACATCGGCTCGAATCTTCGTTGTAGAATTAGAGGTCAATGGGATCAATATCTGGTTCCTATGGCTCCTTATCCAGCTCAGCACATCGTAACTTTAGTCGCATGTTATAATGGACATATACTAGTTTCTCTAACCGTCTATATCGAGTTTGTTCTATGATCTTCGTGTGAATCAATGCAAATGTTGACCAATTACGTTCATAACCGCTAGATGTTGTCGTCTGTGAAAATACATAAACGGCAACCTTCCTTAAATGTGGTGCATCCCCTCCAAATTGTAGCCACCACTCGACTGCAAAAAATATAAATAAGATTTTATTAGCATAACAAATAATTAACATCAAATATAATTGATAATTGATAATCAATATATGTAACTTTTCCTCACCAGGATCCATAGTGTAACGACACGATACTGCTACAACATCGGAGAATGAACCAACTGTTTCTCGAAATAATCGACCCTCCATAAGAGCATCAGCTGCATCGGTAGTGTTTGGCAAGAGCCGATATATAACATTTCATAGTGCTGTTAGTAAATCATGTTGTGTTCCGAGAGCATACCGATATTGAATTGCCGGGTTTAGATAATATGCTGTAAGACATAATTTTGTTAGTATGATTTTTTATTATATAAAAAATAATAAATTAATTTATTCTGAATATGAATTTACCTGCATTATGGATATCCTGATCCATATGAACTACGGTCCGACGATCAATGATCCGTATATATTGGTCGGCTTTAAAATCATCCTTGAATGCTTTCCTGACCTCATCTCTTGCTTGAATCAATATATATTTCATATACGGCATCTGTGGATGCTTGTCCATATCAACCTTTCGGAGAATAACATAAAGTGGTTACACACCTTTTATGATTTCTGTCGTGATGTCCCAAAATCTCGAGGAAAGAATGGACTTTTCTATTTTCTTTCCATCGCTTAATCTTGAATATCTAGAATCAGACCACTCTTGTGAGGTGATCATTGCCTTTAAGCCATGCTTTTTTTGCTATAATGACTTTAATGCAATATAATTGGTAGCAAACCGAGTGACTCTAGGTCGGAGTATCTCACCGTTTACATACTTTTGCAATAAAGCGTAGACCCAATGATGATTATATATAAACTTTGTAATTGATTGTGCTCGAGCTACACAATTCTTGACCACGTCCAGTTCACCAATATCCTTCAGTATTAGATTTATGTAATGAGCTGCACATGGAGTCCAAAACAATGTTTTTTTTTCCATTAATTGTAAATCGGCCTCCTTGAAATTTGCTCCATTGTTTGCTTCTTATTTGGACAACATACTTGTGGTCCGATCTCCTCTACTATAGTGTCCATCAAACTCTCAATGTAGTTTGCATCTTGGATTTTTTCATTCTTGTCTTACATTGCAATAAACAACTATCATACTCATTCTTGTTGTTCACTATCACACATCAGTGTCACCCCATATTCGTCTCATTGCCTCTTGGAGGATTTGATCAAATCTTTCAGTTCTGCCACCTCCTCATCTAAGTACACGCCGTAAATCTCCTTCGGTGTTGGAGGTTGGATACCTAAGCCAGACTTTTGAATAGAAGAGATCATGTTCTGATAATATGGACCTTGGGCTGTGTTGGTTGGAATCCTATAGAAGTTGAACCGTTTTGAAATTGCTTTCCCAATATCTCGCTTCTTTTCCTTTGTGTATGCATCATCAATCCGTGTCTAAAATACCCTAATAGGTATTAAAGACATTAAATTGACCTAAAATCGATCAAATTTCGATTAAATCATCACTAAAATGACTAATCACAGTATTAAATAAATTTAATAAAACCTAATTAAACCTATTTTACCATTATAAATATCTTTCAATATTTAATATGCATGAAATATAAATATTTGACCTAATAAGCTTCTAATTTGAAATTAATCAATATTAAACACACAAATCATAATATTAAATATCTTAATTACTCTCTAATTAAAGAAAGAGAATACATACCTCTTGATTAGAAAGTTCTTCCTCTTAATCTTCCCAAATTAGCTTCAATTCAATTCACAAATCGATGTTTTGTAAAGTTTAGAAGAGTTTGAGATTGTGTAAAAGAGTAGGAGAATGAAATGGAGTGAAATAGAGGGAAAGAGGTGTTTAAAAAGACATGAGAAAGGGCTTTAACGGTCAATTTGACCATTGAGTATCAGTTACCAATCGAATCAGTCGATTTCGACTGCTATCGAAGTCATCATCTTGAAGCGGTAATGGTCGAAATCCACCATTACCGAAGTTGTGTCGGGCGGTAACGGTCGATTTCGACTGTTACCGAGTTGTGCCAGGCGGTAATGATCGAAATTTCGACCATTACCGCCCGATATATCTCCGTATCGACCGATACGGGAGATATTAGGCGTTCGCCTTGAGACAGAGCGATCCGCATACTGCAGATCCTATCGATCGGACGATGCGTATCGCCGCATCAAGGCGATGACAGTCAAACTGCATACCATGATTAAAACTACTAATCACTGTATTAAAAAAACTTAATAAAAAACCTAATTAACCATATTATACCATCACAAACATATGCATCACCTTAATATGCATAAAATATAAAGATTTGACATATTAATTGACTAATTTTGAAAAAAATAATTTTAAACACATTAATCATAACATTAAAGATCTTAATTACTCCCTAATTAGCATTCTTTTACCATCAAAAATATATCAAACAACATATTAGATATTAAGTCATACACCATATTATTTAGGCTTAATCACCTTATAAATCAATAAAAATCTAGAAAGAGAATACATACCTCTTGATTAGAGTGTTTTTCCTCTTAATCCTTCAAGATTAACCTCCTAAATTTGATCCAATCCACAAATCATAACTTTGTTGAGTTTAGGAGAATGAAAATTTGAGAATGAGAGAAAGATGTGAGTGAAAAAGAGTTTGAGAGAATTGAAGAGATTGAGACAATGAAATGAGTTGAAAGAAGGGAGAGGAAAAACCCTTTTCTAAGCCTCAAATGGTCAATTTGACTATTCAAAATAGGACAATCTCAACTCTTGATCAGTAATGGTTGAAATTTAACTATTATCGATTGGTACAAGTTGATAATAGTCGGATTTTGACCATTATCGCCTAGTACGGGGTCATGTGACGGTATTGCTCGGTAGAGGATGGTCTATGTACCGGTATCCTATCGAACCATTATGCCGTTTGATCGCCTCTGCAGATGCAGGCGATAAGTCATCGTCCGACAGGATACAAACCTTGTTATGTCGTGGATCAATTTTAAGATTGGGTCCGACAAACATATCAAATTGATATACAAATATATAGGATCGAAATCTCGATCCATTGCCTGTGGAGTCCTGTCGTTCTTTTTGGTGGTAGATTCATTTAAATCTTAAAGTTTAAGTTGTTTAACAAATAATCTAACAATTCAAATAATTTATTTGTAGATGATTCAATATCAACAGAAGGACAGTTCAGAATGTATCATGAAACTATTCCTCAAAGTCCAAAAAAGATATGTGCTAATATTCTTTCCTAATATAGGTTATTTTTACTAAAATTATAATAAATTTATATTTATTTTCAACTTAAAAATCCTAATTTAATTTTTTCCTATTTTAAGATATTTTTGGAGTCATTTTTAATCATTTTTTCATATTGGGGTACACTCGTCAGACGAAACATATCAAATTGATATACAAATACATAGGATCGAAATCTCGATCCATTGCCTGTGGAGTCTTGTCGTTCTTTTTGGTGGTAGATTCATTTAAACTTAAAGTTTAAGTTGTTTAACAAATAATCTAACAATTACAAATAATTTATTTTAGATGATTCTTTCTTGTCAACAGAAGGACTTTTCTATCATTTATTCCTTTTTGTCCAAAAAAGATATGTGCTAATATTCTTTCCTAATATAGGTTATTTTTACTAAAATTATAATAAATTTATATTTATTTTCAACTTAAAAATCCTAATTTAATTTTTTCCTATTTTAAGATATTTTTGGAGTCATTTTTAATCATTTTTTCATATTGTTGGTACACCCTGTCGTATCGACACGTAGTACATCAGTACAGAGTGGTACGTACCAAATCGCTAGCCAGCCGATATACCGGTTTGGGCCGGCAACATGAACTTTGAGTCAATGTACACGTTGTTACCTTTATATTATACTAAACCTTATTATCATACCAAGAGCCAACCTCCACTTGATTACTTAAAAACCTTGCCTAATTTTAAGATTGTCTCTTTCTTTCTTGTGCTTCTACTTATATTCTAGGTTTTTTAAATACTTTTTGTGGCAGGCTACTTATCACACATAGAAAGTTAACATGAATGTACTCAACAGTAAGAACATGAATTGTAGTAAAAATAACTTGTAAATTGTTTTGCAAGTTATGCTTTAGATGTCCACTTGGTCAAACACCCATTCTTTCTTACGCTAAAATTTCATTCGTAACATTTCCACCGTTTTAATCTAAAAATATGAATGATAATATCCCCAACTCTCTGCCAAAATTCCATTTCAGTGACACTAACACTTGTTGCTGAAAGAAATACAAGGTATTCTTGCACAACACACTACAATGTCGGTGGGTGTTTGTCTTCATCAAATGTGCATAAAAAGTACTTTTATTTAATTGTAGCCTACTTTGACTACTTACAAGAATCTATATCTATTACCACGTGTAAGTTTCTTGTGTGGCCTTTTTCATCTCTGAATTAAACAGTTGTTGGTTTTCTTTTATTACCATAGAACAATTTTTGTCATATCCTTGAGCTACAGGTCTTAATGCCAACATGAGCATTCACTAGGCTTCAGGATACCTCAGATTTTTATTATGACCAATGGACAATATAAAAAATTTGCATGGAGATTATACGTTTTCATCTCATGTCGTTATTACCATTTCCTTTGATGAGTTCATATAGATTGTTTCTTATCCCGAGTTAATTTACTCGATTGTTATTTATTTGTACAACTGATAGATCAGGGGAACCTTGGGACTATCAAAGTCTCAACTTCTAAATTGCCTCATGATTTTTTAATATTGCAGATGGCAGATGTTGCCAAGGACTTAGCTGCTGGTACAGTTGGAGGTGCTGCACAACTGATTGTTGGGCACCCCTTTGATACAATTAAGGTCAAGCTTCAAAGCCAGCCTGCGCCACTGCCTGGGCAGCCTCCCAAGTATTCTGGTGCAATGGATGCAGTTAAGCAGACCATCTCTGCAGAAGGCCCAAGAGGCTTATATAAGGGAATGGGCGCTCCACTTGCAACTGTTGCAGCCTTCAATGCTCTTCTATTTACTGTCAGGGGCCAAATGGAGGCATTCCTTAGGTCAGAACCTGGCACTGCCTTGACAGTGAACCAGCAGGTTATATGTGGTGCTGGTGCTGGTGTTGCAGTATCTTTCCTAGCCTGTCCAACAGAGTTGATCAAATGCAGGTTGGTTACCCTAGTAAGTTTTATCTTCAACAATAAAAGTACATCCAAAATAGTATAATGTGCATTAGGCCCCATTCCAAGCAATTATTTCCACCCCAAGGCCCCACGGGCACTGTTCCAACTGAACAAAAACAAATACAATCTATTTCAATCAAAACATGCCCATTCTACTGCCTTCTTAAGGCACATCTGAAAATGTTTTGCATGTCTTCCACAGTAGTCGTCACAAATTTAGCAAAACCAGATGATGCTGTCTGAAATTTCACCATTTTGATTTCAATTGTAGTAAATCAAAGCAACTAGCAGAGCTTTTTTCTTTTCTCAAAAAGGGCTCTTCCTTTACAATTAAAGAAAAACCATGTCTCAATTGTAGTAAACTACAATATCAGGTCTACTACTATTGTCATTCAAACTCAAACACCTTTTACCAAATCTCAGAAGAGTATAAACAAGTAAAGGATTAATGTCACACTGCCTCCTTTTTAGTGTAAAAAACACAGATCTTGGAGCAATTTATATTCATTATTATATTTGGGTTAGAAAATTGTCCAAAACTGCCGATTAAAGAGTGAAGACATGCTTTTGTTGATCATGCCAGTCAACAGGATTCTTTTTCCCTGTTTTATCCATCTCTTCCTTCCCTTACAAGTGTAGAGGAGCCTCACAGTTTCATCATCCATATCTGTAAACCAACTACTGTCAGATGTTTGCACAATTTATTTGACATCGTCAAGCTTTTCTTCCTCCAGAGTTCCACTCAGTCCCAAGGAGTTTCCTGCTGATTTCAGCCACAGCCTTTGTCATCTTTTTCAGAAAGAACAAATGCACTAACCAAAATATTTGGAAAATACATAGCACAGAGACTCATTGTTCCTGGATAGAAGAAAAATCTAATAGTCTAACTTTGTACTCTGCTTGTGATGCCATTTTCTACCAGCACTTAACAGTCTTACGGTTGTAATTTAGATGGAGCTAGATGTATGCCAAATTAGTATACAGGTAATGACATCTTCAATAGGTAGAACAGCAACCTCCCATCAGGAAAACCACAAAAATAGAGGGTTCTTTCATTATTTAGAAAGAGGCCCAAGGCTTGACATAGCACTGTCAATGCATCATTTATCAGCTGGGTAAATGCTTCCTGCCCATCACAGAACAACAGGTTGTTCACATATATCAAGTGGCTTGCTTTCAATTGTTTGCAACTTGGGTGAAAGCTAAAATTTGGATATTTAGATAGCTTCCCCAAACATCCAAATAAGAACTCCAGTTTGCCCAGGAAAGAAGCCAATTATATTCCCATTTAACATCACTGAGAACAAAATAGAGGTGATAGAGGTTTAAATCCAGTTTATCATTTCTGGAGGAAATGCCAAATTTAACATCCTTCCAAATATTCCCATGATAAGGGATCACAAAACTTTTGTGTATCAACATAAAATGCTATTTCTATGATAATTGAGAAAATTCTTGTATGCACATTGTCCAAGATTAGAAGGGGTATTAATTGGACAAGGCTCCTGCCGATTCAGGTTTGCAACATTACCTCTATATCTAGAAGGTCGTTTCCAGGACTTGAAAACTGGTCTCCCAGTTCACGAAGCAGCAGCTTTACCTCTACATTGTCCAAGATCCTTCTCCCTTTAATTAATGTTGTTTTGGACAATTTGTATGTTTGCCCAGATCATCTTGGAACCTATTAATAATTAATTTTTTGCAAGACATTTATATAGAATGTTACAGTAGGAAAGATTAGTCCAATTCTGATAAATCAACTAGAATTTTGTCTTTTGGGTTAAATGTTACAGTAATAGTCTTTAGTTGTTTCAGTAATTTATTTGTTTGAAAGATACTCTGTACTACCCTTAACACCTCACTTCCAATAGTGTCCCTGGTAATTTGATAAAATTTGGCTATAAAGCCATCGGGACCTGGGCCTTCTCTCAAATGGAAAATAAAGCCTTCTTAGGATCTTCAGATTCAAATGGCCTAATTAGCCAGTTCTGTCTTTATCATATAGCTTTTGTCCTTCATCCAAGCTCGTATCACTTAGTTTCACTCTATGCAACACTTGTTATCCAAATAATTGTTTGTAAAGTTGGCCACTCCACAAGAATCCTCATTTCATATTATCTCGACACCTTGTCTGTTGATGATAAACTGAATCCAACTTTTATCCTATTGGCTCTGTACATCTAAGCAAATAGAGGGCATTTTTGTTCCCCAGATGCAAACAGTTAGATCTTTGACCAATCTTTAAGGAGTCCTTGTATTTCATCACTTGAGTGTTCTCGCAGATGAGCTTTTTCAGTTGCTAGTGTGACTTGGTCTCCAGGTTTAGCATATGATTGCTTCTGGATGTCTTCAAGCTGTGATTTTAGTATAACAATTATCAGTTTCATCTTGTTCAAGCTCTGGTTCTGTTTTTGTATTATCTGAAGCATGAGACAGCTAGTGACACATCTGCTCCAGTCATTTCTAGGGATATCAGGGATTTTATAATCCTCCACCCAAGTATTCACAAATTCAAAAGTTCTCTTGTGCATAATGTGCAAAATGGTAGTCACAGAGGGAACATTATGTAAAATTGCTAAGGAATTTATATCTCAAATCATTAATTAGGACAGTATCCAATTTTCTGTGCTTATTTGCATCTGCAGCCTGCCTATTACACCAATTTAAATTGAAATCATTCTATTCAAACATGATGATTTTATACCTTAAATATTGGTCTGGTGATGATATACCAAACCCTTTACCAAAGGGTGAGGGTTTGAAACCTCATCTAATATAATTTTAGGATCTTGATAAATTATTGCAAGATGTTGAGCTTGAATCTCATCTTTGTCATTTACCCTTTACAACAGAAAAATAAAAGTGATTTTGCTTCCATCATACGCAGGCAAAACGAATTCTGTAGATACATCAGCTGTCGTCTCCATCTCATCTGTCCATGAGGTTGGCAATCATAGATTTAATGCTTTGCCAAACACTCCTTTCCTGTTTGGTATTGGTCATGTACTGCTGAATGCCATACCTTTTGCTTAATATGAAATTCAAATTATCTGATCTCCACAAAAATAATATTTCCTAACAAATATCTATTTTCCCATCACAAGCATATTGTCCAAAGAATTGAATGCTCTTACTAGTTTGCACCCAGTTGCAACATTCATTATGAGTTTTATGATTGTTCTGCTTCATTACCTAGTGCCTCTTTTTATTATTACTGAAAACAGCTTCTTTTGTGACTGAGATTGAGTTAGTAAAAAGAAGACCATTTGAAGAATTTTACTCTTCGTGATCAATTAATCGTAATTAATATAACAATTGTCCTCTTACTATCCAACAGAAACAAATTGCATATCACCTTATGGTGCTTCCAGTGATCTAATATTTTTTTCTTTCCCTTTATTAGGAACTCAAAACCACTTTCCAATAGGTATGCCCTATGATTCATGGAGTCCTATATTGGAGTTTGATCATAATTTAGGCTATTAAAAATAGAAATAATTATGGATCGATATTAAAACATGAACCAATGAGGAGTACCAAGGCGGCTTAATTAAGAACTATCAAGACAAAGTCCTATTCATTAGAAAGAGTGAATTGACATGGAACAAAGGACCCTTGGTCTTCTTTATTTATATGTAAATTAATAGTTATCTGATTTGACTGATTTTGATCTATCAGTGACATCTATAAATAGGGTTTCCATCTCTATTGTCAGAACACCATAAAATGGATAAGGGTATCATATGATTTCTCAAGAGTGCTTCTCTACAGCATCCTATTACAGTATAAGTGCTTTTAACATACGCCCACATGTATTTATGGTTTTGTAGAATTCATACTTGAAGTTTCTTTGAGACTCCAGCGCTATATATAAAGTGCTCTTATAGGTCAAATTCATCTTTTGCACCTGTATTCGTGGTAGTTAAAGCTCATCCACTTCTGCTTTGGTTTTCTGAGGAATTGGTGTGAGAGAGGTTCAGAGCTACAGTTAAATATGGTGCTACCAAAAACAAAATTTAAGTTGAAGAAGTTCAACAATGACAGCAAGTTGTTTTATGCAGAGGAGGGTGAAAATAATGCTGGTTGAGAATGGCTACTGTGTGTAGTTTTTGTGCATCCGTTACCATTTTGATGGCTCTTCCCAATCGTAGATTGGTAAATGATTTCTCTCTCTACCTCAATAAACAAAACTGAAAATAACATGTTTTTCTGCAGTGTAAATATGTAGTGCCTTTTAGCCATCTGGTTTTTCCTGTAGATAATTTTTCGTTTGGTTTCATTTCATTATCTCATGCTTGTTCTTCTTGTTCCCAAGTTATGGATACTGTTAGAGAAATCTTTAGATTAGTCTTCATGTAAGTTTGATTTGTTTGACCTAAGCTGTGAAGGGTTCTTAATCCAACTATAGCATATAATGACTACACTGATTAGTGACACTGGTTCTCTACATGAAGCATGTTCACTTAAAATTTTATGTTTAAATCTTAGCACTCATTGTTACATTAGATTTGCTGGTGTAAAAGTTGTGTTTCTTCTTTTGAGGTACATTCTAAAACAGGCTGCAAGCTCAGAGTGCCTTAGCAAGCTCAACCACCTCTTCAGGTGCAGTAAAATATGGAGGACCCATGGACGTGGCAAAGCATGTTATGAGAGAAGCTGGTCTTAGGGGCTTATTTAAAGGCCTTGTCCCAACACTTTCACGAGAAGTACCTGGAAATGCTGCTATGTTTGGTGTCTATGAAGCTCTTAAGCAAAAATTTGCTGGGGGTCCTGATACTTCAGGACTCGGTCGGGGCCATTTGATTGTCGCTGGAGGGCTGGCTGGAGCATCATTCTGGGCATCGGTCTATCCAACAGATGTTGTAAAAAGTGTCATTCAAGTTGATGATTATAGGAACCCAAAGTACTCCAGTTCCATTGATGCCTTCAGAAAAATACTAGCTTCAGAGGGTGTCAAGGGCCTATATAGAGGCTTCGGACCAGCCATGGCTCGTAGTGTCCCTGCCAATGCAGCATGTTTCTTAGCATATGAGATCACCAGATCTAGCCTCGGGTGAATTGGCCAGGTTTGTTGCTTTCCCTTATGTGTTCTTGGGGCAACTTTCTTTCATCTTTTTGGGCTAGGTAACTCTGATGCAATGTACCGGTCCATTTCTAGTGTCATTCAAGAAATCCTTATTTGACTGTCTGAAGCATCAGTTTACTGTTGACATGTTTGCTTCTGATCATTTCTTGTACTAATACTGGAAGCAGATTGAAATTCTTTTCCCCAACATTTGGTTCCTGCAAATAATGGTTGCGTAGCAGCTGTATATAACTGGTAATTGACAGTGAACTTTCGGAGTGAGCTACAAGATTTTCCATTGCCAGGACAAGGAAACTGTTAGGCAAATTTCAAGATGAATTTTCCAAACTGAAGAAAACTATGTTATGGAATGAAGAGTGTGTTGAAACAGAAATCAACTATAGCTAAAATTGGGTCATGTAAAACGACAGGAATTTCTTCCGCATTTTGAAAACAATAAAAAGTAGCTTAAATATGATAGTATATTATATACAATTAAAAATGCAGAAGAGTGGTCGAAGAAAAGATAAAAAGTAAATATAGCTGACTCAATGAGTCGACGCATCTTTCGAAAGATGTGAGGCTCGCCCACCAGGGAAAAAAAAAAGTGACGTGATACAATCAATATCTGGTTTCATTACCGCAGCTACTCCTTTCCATAGTAATCCGAAAGGGCAAATAAACTCTCACTATTGCCCTTTGAAACCCCCCCCGTATTACGAAATGACAAGGGGACGCCTCTAGTTTTGAAAATATATCCAAAACGCCCCTGAACTAGGCCGAATCAAACCGTGCCCAATTGCAACTGAACTGGTTCAGAATTTTTGGTTCAAAACATACGGTTTGAAATTGAACCTGTCCAATTTAAATGTGTTGGGGGGTTACTATTTCTTTAGGCAATGTCATATAGAGGAAGTCAGGAGGATTGCATTGGGTCATCTTGTAGACATTCGTAACATCCCTTACCATCCTAACCAGTGTCATATTTATTTGGTCATCTTGTACACATTCCTACCATCCCTGGCTATCAAGTACCTCTTCGCTTTTATGAACCATTGGATGGATGAATATTCTTTAATATATATATATATATATATATATATATATATATATATATATATATATATATCCCCATTGACTTTACTCTCATTAATGTAGCTTTTAGTTTTAGTATATTATATTAGGGAGAAATTATCAATCTTGAAGGAGAAGCTTAGGTTTTTATGCATGAGAAGCACTTCAAAGAGAAGCCAACAAATGGACAAAACATAGAAGATCTTATATGTAATCTCATTTCTAGTAATTATATCATCGACATCAATAAACATTTGTATATTTTGTACATGCTTGTTTATATTTTATTTTGTCAAATGAACTACATATAAATGTATTACAAGTGATTTGAAGTCATTGATAAAAATATAATTAAAAGATGGTTGTCCATTCATACCTCACCAATAAGATTCCAATTATTAGAGATCAAATAAAAAAATGAAGTGAAGATCATGGCCCATCCATCCTTCATTTAGTCATATTTAGTATGATAAGGGAGTTGATGGGTGGTTTGACAATCAAATGTTTCATAGACTATATCAGATGAAAATATACCAAATATTAAAACGTGATCCATCTTTCTTTAGAAATATGAATGTATTATTGATGGGGAGATATGATGTGCTATATAAGGTTGGCATAAAGGTTATTGGATGCGTAAGAGGTTAGATACTAATCTTGATAGTAAGGTTTCATTAAGTAGTTTGAATTATATAGATTATAGAATTAATTATAATCTTATGATTACTGAATTTTTTTTTTTTCTTTCAAGGATGGTTATGCAAGCACTTGAATTTTTTAGCTCTGTCTGTAGACAATCTTTGACTCTCGAGATAGGCTTGTGTAAGCATCACTAGTTGGAATGCAATGGAGAAAAGTTAAAAGTTATATCAAAGAATAAAGTAACTATTAATTTACAATAACGATTGTATTCAGAGATATTTACATATTTTTTTGTAATTGTCTACACAAGTATCTCAATTTATCTGTCCTTGTCCTAAAGAACACCACCTGATCTTTGTTGCTCCTTTGAAAACCACGATATGTTGCCTTGTATAATGATTAGTTTATAATGTTATTTGCATATTAAGTTTTGCAAGTTTGAAAGTTCATTTATGAGATAATGCTATTTACATTTGCGAATATATCTAGCAAATAACAACTATGCACCAATTGTCAAAAGTATCAAATTGCTTCAGATACTTGAGATCATAGACTTAGCCATCTTTTAAATCTCGATCACAAAAATGATAGTTTTGAAGATCATGCAGGCCCATCCATCCTTCATTTAGTCATATTTAGTATGATAAGGGATTGATGGGTGGTTTGACAATCAAATGTTTCATAGACTATATCAGATGAAAATATACCAAATATTAAAACGTGATTCATCTTTCTTTAGAAATATGAATGTATTATTGATGGGGGAGATATGATGTGCTATATAAGCAATAGAAATTTAATGATTTCGGGTCATCAATACTGAGGATTCATAAAAATTTAGCAAAGCCGGGTTCTCAAAGAGAGAACTTCAACAAGATAATAATTTTCTAATACGAATTATTTTATTTTTCCTCCGTAAAATTTACCAATATATTCTAATTTGTACATTTACGAGAAGCCAGACAACGACAATGAAGAAGCTGCCAAATTAGCTTCAAATTTGAAAATTTTATAGGAATGCTTCGATTCTAATTTTAGTTTTATTACAATGTGTAATTTTTTGCAGCTAGGTTTGTTATAACTGATGCAATAATCCTTTTGTAAATGTAGTTGAAGTTGTTTGAGGTTTTAGCGGGATAATAATTCTTATCTAAAACATACTTCTGTTTGGATACTACTTAAGAAGAGCTCTTTCATCGATGAAGAGGTTATAAACGGATATGAATGTATAAGTGAGGAGAGAAATTTTGGGCATCAATATTTTTGTGGAGTGGTTTTATGGTTTGTGATATATATTTATATTTCTATTGTTAACGATGATTACCTTATGATACATTGATAACTTATGCTCTTTTTTTTTTTTTAAAGTAGAAAACATATCCTGTATTTGGGTTGAAAATTTGAAACGTAAGTTATAAGACCACCATTGAAAATTTTGAATCCTCTGTACGATTCGTGCAGATGTTGTGTCGCTGTTTGCTTCTCAAATAATTTATGGTTGTGACAATTGAATTGTTTGATACGTTTTTGGTGTGTGTTACTTTGAATTTTACGATTGTTGTTATGGTGTTTAAATACCATGTAGAGCTCCTGACATCTATATGGATGATGCTTATCTTCTTTTTGCACTGTTGTTTGGTTTTGAAATAGATTTATTTGACTGTATTCCGACAAATCACTTCAAACTTGCACATTATCATTACCACATGAACATTGATTTTCTTATTTTATGATAATTAATTATCAAGCATACTATATTTTTATAAATGAATTCATTTCAGTTTATTTTTTAGTGTAATGGAGTCAAAGAGGATAGCCCCATCACATCAATTGATATCTAGAAAATTAGTGTCCCTCCACTCGATACTATGCACCAAATTGATATCTCTATATCACATCAAATCATATATCAACATGCATATAAATGTATCCACTACATAAAGATATCACATCAATTTGATATCTTTATTATTATTATTATTTTATTATTTTAATTTTCCTTGCAGCATTTATATTTGCAATTTTAAGGGTTCTAAATCAATAATATGAGGTTATTATACCATTTAATGTAATATAATAATAATCTCATTAATATCATTTATGTTGTTCTAAAAATTAATCTGCATGAATGATGGGGTATTTGTCTATATTTCTATGATTATCTATACTTTTCTAAGGTTTTTATATATTTATTAATAATATTTACTCCGATTAAATTACTTCGCATAACATGATCCCGAGACTACATCATCGATCTAATCAGCATAAAAAAAAGATGCCAATATGCCTCCTCCTCGATTGAGCTCCTACTCCAACAGGCTATCACCAGCGCTAGTTCCGATCGAACCAAACCATATTAAGAAAGAGATTCCCGCTTGTGCTCGTATAAAAAAAATATTCATTTGCGAGGATGATAGACTCAACTTTCACCAAACAAACTCAAACTTTCTTAATTTTACTAAATTATGATTCTAACATTCATCGTAGTACTTTTTCTATTTATGATCAGTTTGTATCAAAACTGGTATTTTTTTTATATTTTCTTAACAAATATATTTTAATTCATTTTTTAAAGTATACCAGGGCCAAATTCTATTAAACTACCTTAGACTTTCATAATTCCACTACAACATATATCTATCTAACAAGGATTCTAGTTCCTTTTTTTTTTAAATTAGGATCGTTTTGTGTCAAAATTGGTGGGGGATTTTTTTTTTATAGATTTTATGAATGAGTATATATTAGCTCATTTATGAGTAAAATGGGGTCAACTCCTATCAAACCATCACAAACTTTCATATTACTAATGCAACATGATTGTAACATCAATTATGCAATAGTAACTTCATAATACTTAATAACATTATTTTATTATGCTTTGTAATGTTATGTAATATTTGCCTAAAGCTTGTATAGGTATATTATACACAAAAAAAAAAAAAAATCACCTCTTATGACCATTGTTGAGAACAACAAAATAATGATCAAGATTATGCTATATAGAAGATTGAAGATACTACATTGTTTCACGATTGATAACATTGAGTGAAAATTCATATGTTCCTCGATTGTAACCTAATTGTTGATATCACTTTATATGGATCTTACCATTATCCATGCCTTCTACTTAGTTATTTAGCACTCTTTGGGTAAAGTAATTTTATCAACAACTTTCTGAATCCAATGTTGTTTGCTTCTTATTAAGAAACTCATTGTAAGTATTCTACTAATATTCCGCTAAGAAGTAATCCTCACAAAGCTGATATGGATTGTAAGTCGTAAACCCAATAGCAGCTATTGCATTAGAGTATATAATACCAAATATATCAAAGCATCAATATGAATACATCTCTTTTTTGGATCTATTATAATTGTCTTTTCAGGTGTTTGCCTAAGCTATAAACCTATAAATTTATTTCTCCATGAGAGATGTCAACATACCAGCAATAACATTGGTAGTTTGATGACGAAAATAAAATTCCTTTGTAAATCATGTATATAATTGGAAATCCATGGACTTCTTTTAATAATGACTTCATGCTTTCCAAATCATTTGTTGTTAACATTGTATATCATCATTTAGTAAAAGACATTAGTCCACTTTTCTCTTTCTAATTCAAAAATCCAACAATAGCTTTTTGATATGTTTTTAAATCCATTTTTTGCATATATTCATTAAGCTTAAATTCATAAAGTGCTCTAGTGGCAATCCAAAAAATATATATAATTATTTTTAAATCTTGATATCACTTACTAAATTCTTTAAAAGACAATCCATGCAGTAACCATAGTATGTATCTAAAAGTATATCTTTATTGTTGTAAGAATTCTTATATTTTGACAATAGATAAAGATCAAAATGCAGACTAACTCATTTTCTCAACTCAAAAAAGTAATCATTCTCATTGGTCTCTCCCCTCAATTTTTATTACTTCAAATGCCATTGAAAATAAATTATTAGTACCGTCAACACTAGTCACCGTCAAAACATCGAGGTATTTATCATATCATTGTACTGGATGTATACTGAAAACTGGATGAATACACACTACGTAAAACTTTACAAGCATGCCCCAAATTACCAAATAATATGAAGAAAATGTTCGTCCTCTTTCATAATCAAATTGATAGTCATGAACTTTCAGGGTGCTGACTCTTAAGGTCAATAGAACTTAATATGATTTTATACGTCAAATTTGCTTTTCTATATAAAACAATCACTCCAAACTTTTTAAAAATATCTACAATGTTTATCTTAGAGTATATTGTTCATTTGTGAGAAATTATTTCTTGATTTGTTCAGCTATAAATTTTCTAGTACAAGATGGATGAAATTATTACATTAGTTCCCTTTGATGAACTTTATAATTCAACATATGTTTACTCCACAAGCAATTATCATCAATCCACAATCATCAATTTTATAGTGTGTTAGAAAAGTATCCAGAAAATTAACCAATAGGTAATTTGACAACCCAATAAAGACAATAATAAAATAAAAAAATAAAAGAGACAAGGACACAAAATTTACATAGTTCGATCAATTGACCTACATCCACGGACGGAAGAGGAGCAAAACTCTATTATAAACGGACAATTACAAATGCCTTAGGAAAGTGTTCCTAGGCCAAAAACACCTAAAACTACTAAACAAGAAAAAGCCCAAAATATTTTAACTAAGTATGGACTTAATAAAAATTAAATCCAAAACAAACAATTAGGCTTTTCTTGTGTTGCGATTGGCTTCAAAGCCCAAGCCCTTATTTATAGTTGCAATAGGAAATAACAAGCTTGATTTTCCCGATGTGGGACTTACCAAACTAACAAACCTCCACCTTGGCATATCCCAACATTGACAATTAACAAACTTGCTCCACCTTCTTCACAAAAGCCCCAATGGGCAATCACCAATAATGAACACCAATCAAGTCCAAGTACTGCTTGAACTTATAAACCGAAAGAGGCTTCATAAGTATATCAGCTGGATTGTCCTTCGTATGAATTTTCTAAACAATGACCTTTCCTTCAACAATGGTATCTTGAATAAAATAAAACTTCACATCGATGTGTTTCATCCTCTCATAATACATCTGGTCTTTAGTCAAATGAATAGAACTTTGACTATCACAGTAAATTATAGTAACACTTTGATGCAGACATAATTCGCCTAACAAACCTCTTAACCATAAAGCTTCTTTGATCGCCTCTATCACTGTCATATATTTTGCTTTTGTAGTAGATAAAGCCACGATAGGTTGTAAACAAGCTTTCCAACTAATTGCACAACCGCCAACGCAAAATACATAGCCTGTCAAAGATCTTCGTTTATCAAGATCCGCAATATAATCAGAGTCAACGAAACCAACCAAAGTGTCACGATTTTTTCTAAACTCCAAACAAGCATATGAAGTCCCTTGCAAGTATCTGAGAATCCATTTCACAACCTACCAATATATTTTACCTGGGCGAGACATATATCTGCTAACCACACTGACTGTTTATGAAATATCTGAATGAGTACAAACCATTGCATACATAATACTATCAATGGCATTAGAATATGGAACTTGCATCATATAATCTTTCTCTTCAACTGATTGTTGTGACTGAGCAACAGATAGCCGAAAATGGCTAGCAAGAGGAGTAGTCACTGGCTTAGTATTTTTTATGTCAAACCTCTCCAAGACTTTCTCGAGGTAATTTTTCTGTGTCAGAAATAATTTTCCAACTCCTCAATCTCTTTTGATCTCCATGCCAAGAATCTTTTTAACTGCTCCCAAATCTTTCATTTTAAATTCACTACTCAGTTGCATTTTCAAAGTGTGAACTTTTGATAAATTCTTAACTGCAATAAGCATATCATCAACATAAAGTAACAAATACACAAAAGAGCTATCATTTAACTTCCAAAGTAGACACAAATTTATATCATACATGCTCCTCGTGTAACCATGACCCAACATAAAGGAATCAAACCTCTTATACCACTATCTTGGAGACTACTTCAATCCACACAAGGATTTCTTTAACAAGCAAACATGGTCTTCCTTACCGTCAACTTCAAATCCATGAGGTTGCTCCATATAAATTTGCTCTTCAAGTTCACCATATAAGAAAGCTGTTTTGACATTAAGTTACTCTAATTCCAAATCATACATGGCAACTAAAGCCAGCAAAATACGAATAGAGCTATGTTTAATAACAGGTGAAAATACGTCATTAAAATCAACACCATGTACCTGACTATAGCCCTTTGCAACCAATAGTACTTTGTACCTTGCATCTTCAACCCCTAGAATATCTTCCTTCCTTTTGAAGACCCATTTGCATTTAATAGTTTTCTTACCGGAAGGTGGCTTCACAAGATCCCAAGTTCTATTCTGATGGAGAGATTCAATTTCTTCATTCATCGCAATCAATCACTTAGTGGAATCATCACAAGAAACTACATCTGAGTAGGTAGTAGGCTCACCAACTCCACCTATTTCTTTTGTAGCAGACAAAACATATGTAACCAAATTTGTATATTTTTGTGGTGGTCGAATATCTCTCCGTGGTTTATCCTTGGCTTGGAATATTGCTCTTCCTCTGATCATCTTCGTCAAGAGACTCGGGACCATCTACCACATTCTTTTAGTAGAAGAGTTTGACTAAAAGAATCGAACTACCAATCTTAAGCTCCACCTCTTCATGCACTCATTTGTACAACTAGTAGATTCCTCTTTGGAAGATAACATAGACAATTCATTAAAAGTAACATCTTTATGATTATAAATTTTGGGGATTTGGGATCGAACACCATAATCTATATCCTTTCACCCTACATACCCAAGAAAAATGTACTTTTTAGCTCGAGGTTCTAATTTTCCTTCATTTACATGCATGTATGTTGGACACCCAAAATTTTTAAATCGAGTAATCGTGAGTACCTGACCAAACTTCCTCTAGAGTTTTAAAATTAAGTCTTTGATGGCGTAGTTGACAACATAATGCCATATTAATCACCTTTGCCCAAAAGTCCTTTGTCAACCCTACATTTGATATCATACACCTTGCTCTTCCAAGAATATTCTGCATCATACATTCGACCACACCATTTTGTTGAGGCATTATCCTAACGATGTGATGTCGAATAATTCCTTCATTTTTGTAGAATTCATCAAAGTCACCTTCATAAAATTTCATGTTATTATCTTCAAAGCCGCTAATCTGTTTACAATCAAAGCCTTCAATTGTTTGAAGATTGGAAAAATATCATTTTATGCTTCCAAATTTTCTTGGAATAATCTCAATGAAAGTCAACATATACCTGGCACCACCCTTAGACTAGCTGGACCCCCAAGGTCTGAATGAATATAGTCAAAAGTACCTTTCATTTTGTGAACTACTGAAGAATTGAAGTTGACTCTTTTCTGCTTTCCAAAAATGTAGTGTTCACAGAAATTCAGTGGCCTAGTACTTTATCTGTAAAGAAGACCCCTTTTGCCAATATACTCAAACCTTTTTCGCTCATATGACTCAAACGCATATATTATAATTTGGTGATGTCAGAATCAGACAATGATGATGACGAGACTACAACCGAGCTTGTGATAGTAGTTTCTTGCAAAATATACAAGCTACCAGACCTACAAGCTTTCATAACAATAAGGGCACCTTTAGAAACTTTCATAACTCTACCTTCAGCTGCGTATTTACACTCAAGAGCCTCTAGGGTGTCTAAAGAGATGAGATTCTTTTTCAAATCAAGAACATATCTAACATTAGTGAGTATCCTCACAATACCATCATGCATTTAAATTCGGATTGTGCCTTTACCAACAATATCACACGCGGCATTATTACCCATCAAAATAATTCTACCATTACAAGATTCATATGTTGAAAACAAATCCCTATTGGAACACATGTGATAAGAACAACCCGAATCTAAAATTCATTTATTTTTAGACCTCATACTGTCATCAATAGTAAAGAAAATATTTTCAACATTTTCATCAGCTACAACAATAGCTTCAGCGGACTCAATAGTTTTCTTAATAAGTTTTTCCTTTTGCTTTAATTTATTTTTTAATTTAAAGCAATCAATCTTAATATGCCCCATTTTATGACAATATCTGCACTTTAAATTTCTATGATTTATATCTAAATTTAGATCTACTATTATCAAATTTCTTTTTATCCGTTCTACCCCGATAACTTGAGACCCTCACTAATTCCCATTACTTTCCCTAGTGATATCCTTGTCTATCTATTTTAGATTTTAATACTGATTTAATTTCTTGATACGAAATTATTTTTTTTTCATAAATCATAATATCACGGAAATACTTAAAGGATTAGGAAGAGAACACAAACATAACGAGGGCCTTATCCACGTCATCAATTTTTGCATCTATATTTTCAAATCCATAACTAAGGAATCAAATTTATCAAGATGTGAGAGCATAGATGTACCTTCAACATCTCCAAACATATGCAAACTTTGTTTCAAGTAGAGATGATTCTCTCGCCTCTTCATATACTAGGCTTTAAGCTTGTCCCATATGCTTTTAGCCATAGTCTCCGTTGCTACCTCCGTAAAACCTCGTCGAGAGATTTAAAATAATGCTTGATTGGGCCTTCTTATCCATACTGTAAAATCTTCCTTTAGCGTACCCTTTGAGATTTTCTCAACTCCTGTAGTACCAAATTAACTCCGTCTTGAACGAATAACCTCCATCTTGAGTTACCACATGCCGAAGTTGACATTTCATGAATTTCTTGACAACGAGCTTTGTTATTGTCATCATTGCCAAAGATCCCGGGGCCTACAAAGAAACTTAAGATCCGTGACTCTAATACTAGTTTGTTAGAAAAGGATCCAGAAAATTAACCAATGGGTAATTTGACAACCCAATAAAAATAATAATAAAGCAAAAAAATAAAAGAGACAAGGATACAAAATTTACGTGGTTCGATCAATTGACTAACATCCACGAATGGAGGAGCAAAACTCTACTATAAAGAGATAATTACAAATGCCTTAGGAAAGTGTTCCTAGGCCAAAAACACCTAAAACTACTAAACAAGAAAAAGCTCAAAATATTTTAACTAAGTGTGGACTTAATAAAAATTAAACCCAAAATAAACAATTAGGCTTTTCTTGTGTTACGATTGGTTTTAAAGCCCAAGCTCTTATTTATAGTTATAAACTTGATTTTCTTGATGTGGGACTTGTCAAACCAACAACATAGTTTACATTAAGCTTTTACTTCCACAAACTACCATCTTCATTTGAAAATTTATTTTTATAACATATTTTCTTAGAGCTCTTTTGAGTTCTGATCATCTTTAAAATATTTACAAATTATTTAGACATTAATATGTCAAATATTTCCAACAAATGATATATCTAAAATTATCAAATCATATTACTCTAGCATTCATAAAACCATACATGTTCATCGTATAACTCATTAATGACAAGTTTCTCTTCATCCGGATACAAAAAAAATGTTTTAAGGTTGAAGTCATGTTCTTCCATAAACCTATCCTATAAGAGATTTCCATACACACTAGATTGAATTAAATATGTTCACCAAAAACAACATAGTGCCCATTATATTACGATCAACATCTTATTCTTTCCTCAGCTCATTCATGTTGAAATATCTCATAAATATCTTCATTTTGATGCATTACATATGTTTGGTTCAAATCTAAGTTAATAGTTTGAAGTTGTGTAAAAATAAATCCTTCATTTTGGTCATGTGCCATGATTACTTCTTAAAAGTAATTCTGATTTTGTAAGAGACAAAGATTCTATTTGATTAAAACTCTTTATCTCATCCTGTTTATTATTTAATTCATTTGGAAGATGATCATCCCTGTCAAAATTTTCTTAGTATTAGTATTCAAATGAAATTAAAATCTATAACAGAAAAAATTCTTCAAACCTAATTCAAATATTAATGTAAAGAAGATGTCATCAGAGTGTATTTTACTTTTAAACTGAGGGTAACCGAGAAATGTAAGTTTTACTGAAGGTTTTCATTTCAAATTGAACTAAGTATTGTTTAAATTTAATAGAATAAAAAATGTAACAACTAATGCAATATTAGAACATTATGAAAGAAGTTCTCCTATGATAAGTATCGCCTATTACATTCTCAGACTCGATGGAGTTCAAGAGTTCAATGATTTAACACTTTGAAAACCACTATTCCCACTTGAAAGATAGCTTTGTTAGACTAATAGTTCAAACACCAAAGGAATAGGGCAAAAAGTATAATTTGTTGGTATAAGAATCCAAAGAACAACTAAGATATAGGGCAAAAATATAACTTGTTAATATAAGAATCAAAGAACACTTAGATTGATGGTTTCGATGATCAAACAACTAATCATAATTCTCACTCAAACTTATCATTTATTTTGGGATACTCGATAATGAGGAAGATGAGTTCGGTAACTAAACACTAGGATTGAATATTTTCATGATCGACGTCCGATAATAACTTTTAACTTAAACTTGCGATTAAGTTTTTGTAGGATTTTGAATATTTCACTCTAATCTTTGTCATCGGAACATAGTCAGCACTAAGGGGGCAAATTAGTGTAGCAAAGATTTCATTTGAAAACCTGGTTCTTATAATAAAAAATATTTACGATGAAAGCATATTAAAAATACTTTAAACTTGTGAGTGATTGTAGAACTTTCATCTGAGGCCACCGAGCAAGCCAAGTGATTTGCAATATAAATAAAAGCATAACAAAGTGCACATAAGAAAGAACACATCGACAGTAGTGGTTCGGTCATCCTTCACTCTCAATTTCTCTTCATCGAGGTCATAGGCTTTCACTAGTAGTCTTCTTTTAAATGGGCGAAGACTAACCACCCTTTACAATCACTTTATATAAGGTCACTCTCCTTAGAGTATCTCATGCTTAAGGAGGAGGACTATTTTTATAAGGGTTTTGACTTTGGATTCACATAGTTTTGCTCTCTTTTTTGTTCAATTATTACTGTCCCAAGCAAGAATAGCTAGAGTATTTATAGACCCCAAGTGGTTTCATTCAAACACCTCAAAATTTTAAGGTATTATACCATCGCCTCAACCACCCACTCACAATACCACTCGCCTCCACTATCTCCGATTGTGTCTTGGATTACAGTTCCCCACCCGTTCTAGTTGCCACCATTGACCTAAGTCGTCACATTTTGGGCCTTTCACTTGGCCCAACATAGCATAAACTTGGATGGTTGGCTCCTAATTGAGTTGACATACCTTTCAACTCAATTAGACCTAAACCTACTTCGATCTAGATAATTATTACAATGCATGAATTAATTTATTGTCCGATATGTCATTGGTCCATCGTGCTTCATCCATTCTTTAGTACATCATCCTCTTTTACGGCCTATTGCCCAATCGACCAACTCTAATCTTCTTGGCATAATTTTATTTCTTGGCATGATAACCAATAGTCTAAGCTTTTCGATCGATCCTTCGGCTCGCGTCCAATCTTCTAACATGTTCTACTCCTTAGTCGATTCTTCCTACTTCACTATTCCTGATCAAAAGTAGTCTTGTACTCAAAAATATAATTAGATCACAAGCATTCAATTGGTTTTTTAGTTCAACAATTTTTCCTTTTTTATGATGATAACCAATTGATGATAGTTAACTTTAACTCCCCTCTCAATATGCCATATTGATAGACAATTCAAAAAATCATGAAATAATCAAAATATTCAATTCATTCAATGCATGATCATCACATACTTCTCCTTTTATCATTTTCCCCCAAAAGTGCATCTAGTAAGTATTTAAGATATACCAATTATTTGCACTAGTGAATTTATCACTTTACAACATACTAGCAAGTTTTAAGGATAGAAATCACTTGTTTCTGTTTGCACTTCTTGGTCAAGTCACTTCTCTTTTGAGAAGTGCAGGCTTGAGATGCAAGTTAGCGAGTTCTTAAGAAAGTAAAGTTGAGTAAAATTTTTGCCTCTCTTGAGATAGCAACTTTTTGCTTCTCGATATTCAAGCTAGTTGGAGATGCAATACAATGGTAAAAAAATTTCTTTACAAAATCATCACATGAGGTATATCCTAAGGAATTATAGAAAGTTATTAATTTACAATATGATTACTAAAAGACATGAATCACTTTTGACACCTTTTTAAATAGATAACAATCTTGATTCATTCAATAGCTTAAATTATAATTATGAGAAATCAAGATCATGATTTATAAATATTTTCTCTATAAAATGAAATATAGAGATAAAATAGCAAAGATTTTCATGATTTATTTGTAGTAAATAACAAAAAGAACAATTGATTCATGCATAGAAATCAATTCACCATGATTCATAAAAATAAGTTATGATTCCGATGAGTCATGAATCATTTGAAAAAATCTCATTCAAATTCAATTCGTCAACTTCAAATTCATCAAAAATCCCTTTCATAGATTCATATAACATCTAAATCAATTTCATGTCCATTGCTATGAATTCATTATTAAGGATCTCATGAGATTGAGAAATTTTCAAAGGATGCTTTCCTTAGTTTAGTTGAATTATGCATATCCAAATTTTTATGCACAAGCATCCTTTTAGAACTGAAAGCAAAATTCGCTTCTTATTAAATAAATTTAATCTTATTTGGTGCAGCTTTAGATCAATTTTTGTTTTTTTCAAAAACATGTAATTATCATGTCAATAAATTTTTATTTTTAAAAATCTAGAATTTTTTTTATTTCTTACTATCTAAATCATGCATCATGAAAAGATCAAGTAATTTCAAATAAGGTAAAAACCCGAGTTTACCTTAGCTCTGTCTTCATCTTCGGATGAGCTGTTGAGTTCTTTCTTTCTCTTGAAGATATTTCTTTTAAAGTTTACATTCTTATTTTGCTTTTTTTAAATTTTATAGTCGAACTCAGCCATCTATCAATTGGCGCTTCAAACTACAGAATTCCTCTTAAGATTGTTTACTAATAAGTGGTCCACTTTAGCTTATCTGTTAAAGTCCCCACGATGCTAAGTGTTTGTAAATGGGCTTGTCAGCCACGATACCATGTTATCACGGACTTAGTTATTTACATTTGCGAATTATTACCTAAAGTATCAAATTGGTTCAGATACTTGAGATCATAGACTTAGCTATCTTTTAAATCCGATCACAAAATGATAGTTTTGAAGATCCTCCATCATTTAGAATTTAGTATCAAATGTTTCATAGACTATATCCCAAATATTAAAACGTGATTCATCTTTCTTTAGAAATATGAATGTATTATTGATGGGGGAGATATGATGTGCTATATAAGCAATAGAAATTTAATGATTTCGGGTCATCAATACTGAGGATTCATAAAAATTTAGCAAAGCCGGGTTCTCAAAGAGAGAACTTCACATAAGTGACAAGATAATAATTTTCTAATACGAATTATTTTATTTTTGTTACCAATATATTCTAATTTGTACATTTACGAGAAGCCAGACAACGACAATGAAGAAGCTGCCAAATTAGCTTCAAATTTGAAAATTTTATAGGAATGTTTCAATTCTAATTTTAGTTTTATTACAATGTGTAATTTTTTGTAGCTAGGTTTGTTATAACTGATGCAATAATCCTTTTGTAAATGTAGTTGAAGTTGTTTGAGGTTTTAGCCTTATCTAAAACATACTTCTGTTTGGATACTACTTAAGAAGAGCTCTTTCATCGATGAAGAGGTTATAAACGGATATGAATGTACAAGTGAGGAGAGAAATTTTTGTGGAGTGGTTTTATGGTTTGTTATATATATTTATATTTCTATTGTTAACGATGATTACCTTATGATAACTTATGCTCTTTATTTTTTTCAAGTAGAAAACATATCCTGTATTTGGGTTGAAAATTTGAAACGTAAGTTATAAGACCACCATTGAAAAAATTGAATGCTATGTACGATTCGTGCAGATGTTGTGTCGCTGTTTGCTTCTCAAATAATTGATGGTTGTGACAATTGAATTGTTTGATACGTTTTTGGTTACTTTGAATTCTACGATTGTTGTTATGGTGTTTAAATACCATGTAGAGCTGCTGACATCTACATGGATGATGCTTATCTTCTCTTTGCACTGTTGTTTGGTTTTGAAATAGATTTATTTGACTGTATTCCGACAAATCACTTCAAACTTGCACATTATCACTACCACATGAACATTGATTTTCTTATTTTACGATAATTAATTATCAAGCATGCTATATTTTTCAAATGAATTCATTTCAGTTTATTTTTTAGTGTAATGGAGTCAAAGAGGATCGCCCCATCACATCAATTGATATCTAGAAAATTAGTGTCCCTCCACTCGATACTATGCACCAAGTCGATATCTCTATATCACATCAAATCATATATCAACATGCAATATAAATGTATCCACAACATAAAGATATCACATCAATTTGATATCTTTATTATTATTATTATTTTATTATTTTAATTTATTTAATTTTCCTTGCAGCATTTATATTTGCAATTTTGAAGGGTTCTAAATCAATAATATGAGGTTATTATACCATTTAATGTAATAATAATAATAATAATCTCATTCATATCATTTATGTTGTTCTAAAAATTAATCTGCATGAATGATGGGGTATTTGTCTATATTTCTATGATTATCTATACTTTTCTAAAGTTTTTATATATTTATTAATAATATTTACTCCGATTAAATTACTTCGCATAACATGATTCCGAGACTACATCATCGATCTAATCAGCATAAAAAAATAAGATGCCAATATGCCTCCTCGATTGAGCTCTAGTTGGGCTCCTACTCCAACAGGCTATCACCAGCGCTAGTTCCGATCGAACCAAATCATCTTAAGAAAGAGATTCCCGCTTGTGCTCGTATCAAAAAAATATTCATTTACGAGGATGGTAGACTCAACTTTCACCAAACAAACCCAAACTTTCTTAATTTTCCTAAAATATGATTCTAACATTCATCGTAGTACTTTTTCTATTTATGATCAGTTTGTATCAAAACTGGTATTTTTTTTATATTTTATTAACAAATATATTTTAATTCATTTTTTAAAGTATACCAGGGCCAAATTCTATTAAACTACCTTAGACTTTCATAATTCCACTACGACATATATCTATCTAACAAGGATTCTAGTTCCTTTTTTTTTTTTAATGATGATTTTAGGATCGTTTTGTGTCAAAATTGGTGGGGTTTTTTTTTTATGGATTTTATGAATGAGTATATATTAGCTCATTTATGAGTAAAATGGGGTCAACTCCTATCAAACCATCACAAACTTTCATATTACTAATGCAACATGATTGTAACATCAATTATGCAATAGCAACTTCATAATACTTAATAACATTATTTTATTATGCTTTGTAATGTTATGTAATATTTGCCTAAAACTTGTATAGGTATATTATACACACACACACACAAAAAAAAATAATAACATCTTATGACCATTGTTGAGAACAACAAAATAATGATCAAGATTATGCTATATAGAAGATTGAAGATACTACATTGTTTCATAATTGATAACATTGAGTGAAAATTCATATGTTCCTCGATTGTAACCTAATTGTTGATATCACTTTATATGGATCTTACCATTATCCATGCCTTCTACTTAGTTATTTAGCACTCTTTGGGTAAAGTAATTTTATCAACAACTTTCTGAATCCAATGTTGTTTGCTTCTTATTAAGAAACTCATTGTAAGTATTCTACTAATATTCCGCTAAGAAGTAATCCTCACAAAGCTGATATGGATTGTAAGTCGTAAACCCAATAGCAGCTATTGCATTAGAGTATATAATACCAAATATATCAAAGCATCAATATGAATACATCTCTTTTTTGGATCTATTATAATTGTCTTTTCAGGTGTTTGCCTAAGCTATAAACCTATAAATTTATTTCTCCATGAGAGATGTCAACATACCAGCAATAACATTGGTAGTTTGATGACGAAAATAAAATTCCTTTGTAAATCATGTATATAATTGGAAATCCATGGACTTCTTTTAATAATGACTTCATGCTTTCCAAATCATTTGTTGTTAACATTGTATATCATCATTTAGTAAAAGACATTAGTCCACTTTTCTCTTTCTAATTCAAAAATCCAACAATAGCTTTTGATATGTTTTAAATCCATTTTTGCATATATTCATTAAGCTTAAATTCATAAAGTGCTCTAGTGGCAATCCAAAAAATATATAATTATTTTTAAATCTTGATATCACTTACTAAATTCTTTAAAAGACAATCCATACAGTAACCATAGTATGTATCTAAAAGTATATCTTTATTGTTGTAAGAATTCTTATATTTTGACAATAGATAAAGATCAAAATGCAGACTAACTCATTTTCTCAACTCAAAAAGTAATCATTCTCATTGGTCTCTCCCTCAATTTTATTACTTCAAATGCCATTGAAAATAAATTATTAGTACCGTCAACACTAGTCACCGTCAAAACATCGAGGTATTTATCATATCATTGTACTGGATGTATACTGAAAACTGGATGAATACACACTACGTAAAACTTTACAAGCATGCCCCAAATTACCAAATAATATGAAGAAAATGTTCGTCCTCTTTCGTAATCAAATTGATAGTCATGAACTTTCAGGGTGCTGACTCTTAAGGTCAATAGAACTTAATATGATTTTATACGTCAAATTTGCTTTTCTATATAAAACAATCACTCCAAACTTTTTAAAAATATCTACAATGTTTATCTTAGAGTATATTGTTCATTTGTGAGAAATTATTTCTTGATTTGTTCAGCTATAAATTTTCTAGTACAAGATGGATGAAATTATTACATTAGTTCCCTTTGATGAACTTTATAATTCAACATATGTTTACTCCACAAGCAATTATCATCAATCCACAATCATCAATTTTATAGTGTGTTAGAAAAGTATCCAGAAAATTAACCAATAGGTAATTTGACAACCCAATAAAGACAATAATAAAATAAAAAATAAAAGAGACAAGGACACAAAATTTACATAGTTCGATCAATTGATCTACATCCACGACGGAAGAGGAGCAAAACTCTATTATAAACGGACAATTACAAATGCCTTAGGAAAGTGTTCCTAGGCCAAAAACACCTAAAACTACTAAACAAGAAAAAGCCCAAAATATTTTAACTAAGTATGGACTTAATAAAAATTAAATCCAAAACAAACAATTAGGCTTTTCTTGTGTTGCGATTGGCTTCAAAGCCCAAGCCCTTATTTATAGTTGCAATAGGAAATAACAAGCTTGATTTTCCCCGATGTGGGACTTACCAAACTAACAAACCTCCACCTTGGCATATCCCAACATTGACAATTAACAAACTTGCTCCACCTTCTTCACAAAAGCCCCAATGGGCAATCACCAATAATGAACACCAATCAAGTCCAAGTACTGCTTGAACTTATAAACCGAAAGAGGCTTCATAAGTATATCAGCTGGATTGTCCTTCGTATGAATTTTCTAAACAATGACCTTTCCTTCAACAATGGTATCTTGAATAAAATAAAACTTCACATCGATGTGTTTCATCCTCTCATAATACATCTGGTATTTAGTCAAATGAATAGAACTTTGACTATCACAGTAAATTATAGTAACACTTTGATGCAGACATAATTCGCCTAACAAACCTCTTAACCATAAAGCTTCTTTGATCGCCTCTATCACTATCATATATTCTGCTTTTGTAGTAGATAAAGCCACGATAGGTTGTAAACAAGCTTTCCAACTAATTGCACAACCGCCAACGCAAAAATACATAGCTCACAAAGATCTTCGTTTATCAAGATCCGCAATATAATCAGAGTCAACGAAACCAACCAAAGTGTCACGATTTTTTCTAAACTCCAAACAAGCATATGAAGTCCCTTGCAAGTATCTGAGAATCCATTTCACAACCTACCAATATATTTTACCTGGGCGAGACATATATCTGCTAACCACACTGACTGTTTATGAAATATCTGAATGAGTACAAACCATTGCATACATAATACTATCAATGGCATTAGAATATGGAACTTGCATCATATAATCTTTCTCTTCAACTGATTGTTGTGACTGAGCAACAGATAGCCGAAAATGGCTAGCAAGAGGAGTAGTCACTGGCTTAGTATTTTTTATGTCAAACCTCTCCAAGACTTTCTCGAGGTAATTTTTCTGTGTCAGAAATAATTTTCCAACTCCTAATCTCTTTTGATCTCCATGCCAAGAATCTTTTTAACTGCTCCCAAATCTTTCATTTTAAATTCACTACTCAGTTGCATTTTCAAAGTGTGAACTTTTGATAAATTCTTAACTGCAATAAGCATATCATCAACATAAAGTAACAAATACACAAAAGAGCTATCATTTAACTTCCGAAAGTAGACACAGCTATCATACATGCTCCTCGTGTAACCATGACCCAACATAAAGGAATCAAACCTCTTATACCACTATCTTGGAGACTACTTCAATCCACACAAGGATTTCTTTAACAAGCAAACATGGTCTTCCTTACCGTCAACTTCAAATCCATGAGGTTGCTCCATATAAATTTGCTCTTCAAGTTCACCATATAAGAAAGCTGTTTTGACATTAAGTTACTCTAATTCCAAATCATACATGGCAACTAAAGCCAGCAAAATACGAATAGAGCTATGTTTAATAACAGGTGAAAATACGTCATTAAAATCAACACCATGTACCTGACTATAGCCCTTTGCAACCAATAGTACTTTGTACCTTGCATCTTCAACCCCTAGAATATCTTCCTTCCTTTTGAAGACCCATTTGCATTTAATAGTTTTCTTACCGGAAGGTGGCTTCACAAGATCCCAAGTTCTATTCTGATGGAGAGATTCAATTTCTTCATTCATCGCAATCAATCACTTAGTGGAATCATCACAAGAAACTACATCTGAGTAGGTAGTAGGCTCACCAACTCCACCTATTTCTTTTGTAGCAGACAAAACATATGTAACCAAATTTGTATATTTTTGTGGTGGTCGAATATCTCTCCGTGGTTTATCCTTGGCTATGGAATATTGCTCTTCCTCTGGATCATCTTCGTCAGTAGACTCGGGACCATCTACTGACATTCTTTTAGTAGAAGAGTTTGACTAAAAAGAATCAGAACTACCAATCTTAAGCTCCACCTGCTTCTGCGCACTATCATTTGTACAACTAGTAGATTCCTCTTTGGAAGATAACATCGACAATTCATTAAAAGTAACATCTTTACTGATTATAAATTTTGGGGATTTGGGATCAGAACACCATAATCTATATCCTTTCACCCCAGAAGCATACCCAAGAAAAATGTACTTTTTAGCTCGAGGTTCTAATTTTCCTTCATTTACATGCATGTATGTTGGACACCCAAAAATTTTTAAATCAGAGTAATCAGCAGGAGTACCTGACCAAACTTCCTCTAGAGTTTTAAAATTAAGTACTGCAGAAGGAGCGTAGTTGACAACATAACAGGCCATATTAATCACCTCTGCCCAAAAGTCCTTTGTCAACCCTACATTTGATATCATACACCTTGCTCTCTCCAAGAATATTCTGTTCATACATTCGACCACACCATTTTGTTGAGGCATTATCCTAACAGTGTGATGTCGAATAATTCCTTCATTTTTGTAGAATTCATCAAAGTCACCTTCATAAAATTTCATGCTATTATCTGTTCAAAGCCGCTTAATCTGTTTACCTGTTTGCTTCTCAATCAAAGCCTTCAATTGTTTGAAGGTTAGAAAAATATCATTTTTATGCTTCAGAAAATAAATCCAAATTTTCTTGGAATAATCGTCAATGAAAGTCAACATATACCTAGCACCACCCTTAGACTAGCTGGACCCCCAAGGTCTGAATGAATATAGTCAAGAGTACCTTTCATTTTGTGAACTACTGAAGAATTGAAGTTGACTCTTTTCTGCTTTCCAAAAATGTAGTGTTCACAGAAATTCAGTGGCCTAGTACTTTATCTGTAAAGAAGACCCCTTTTGCCAATATACTCAAACCTTTTTCGCTCATATGACTCAAACGCATATATTATAATTTGGTGATGTCAGAATCAGACAATGATGATGACGAGACTACAACCGAGCTTGTGATAGTAGTTTCTTGCAAAATATACAAGCTACCAGACCTACAAGCTTTCATAACAATAAGGGCACCTTTAGAAACTTTCATAACTCTACCTTCAATGCGTATTTACACTCAAGAGCCTCTAGGGTGTCTAAAGAGATGAGATTCTTTTTCAAATCAAGAACATATCTAACATTAGTGAGTATCCTCACAATACCATCATGCATTTAAATTCGGATTGTGCCTTTACCAACAATATCACACGTGGCATTATTACCCATCAAAATAATTCTACCATTACAAGATTCATATGTTGAAAACAAATCCCTATTGGAACACATGTGATAAGAACAACCCGAATCTAAAATTCATTTATTTTTAGACCTCATACTGTCATCAATAGTAAAGAAAATATTTTCAACATTTTCATCAGCTACAACAATAGCTTCAGCGGACTCAATAGTTTTCTTAATAAGTTTTTCCTTTTGCTTTAATTTATTTTTTAATTTAAAGCAATCAATCTTAATATGCCCCATTTTATGACAATATCTGCACTTTAAATTTCTATGTCTGGATTTATATCTAAATTTAGATCTACTATTATCAAATTTCTTTTTATCCGTTCTACCCCTGATAACCAGACCCTCAGTCTAATTCCCATTACTTTCCCTAGTGATATCCTTGTCTATCTGCTCTTTAGATTTTAATACAGATTTAATTTCTTGATACGAAATTATTTTTTTTTCATAAATCATAATATCACGGAAATACTTAAAGGATTAGGGAAGAGAACACAAACATAACAGGGCCTTATCCACGTCATCAATTTTTGCATCTATATTTTTCAAATCCATAACTAAGGAATCAAATTTATCAAGATGTGAGAGCATAGATGTACCTTCAGTCATCTGAAACATATGCAAACTTTGTTTCAAGTAGAGATGATTCTCTACTGTCCTCTTCATATACTAGGCTTTAAGCTTGTCCCATATGCTTTTAGCCATAGTCTCCGTTGCTACCTCCCGTAAAACCTCGTCAGAGAGATTTAAAATAATGCTTGATTGGGCCTTCTTATCCATACTCGTAAAATCTTCCTTTGACGTACCCTTTGAGATTTTCTCAACTCCCTGTAGTACCAAATTAACTCCGTCTTGAACCAGAATAACCTCCATCTTGAGTTACCACATGCCGAAGTTGACATTTCTGTCGAATTTCTTGACAACGAGCTTTGTTATTGTCATCATTGCCAAAGATCCCAGGGCCTACAAAGAAACTTAAGATCTGTGACTCTAATACTAGTTTGTTAGAAAAGGATCCAGAAAATTAACCAATGGGTAATTTGACAACCCAATAAAAATAATAATAAAGCAAAAAAAATAAAAGAGACAAGGATACAAAATTTACGTGGTTCGATCAATTGACTAACATCCACGAATGAAGGAGCAAAACTCTACTATAAAGAGATAATTACAAATGCCTTAGGAAAGTGTTCCTAGGCCAAAAACACCTAAAACTACTAAACAAGAAAAAGCTCAAAATATTTTAACTAAGTGTGGACTTAATAAAAATTAAACCCAAAATAAACAATTAGGCTTTTCTTGTGTTGCGATTGGTTTTAAAGCCCAAGCTCTTATTTATAGTTATAAGCTTGATTTTCTTGATGTGGGACTTGTCAAACCAACAACATAGTTTACATTAAGCTTTTACTTCCACAAACTACCATCTTCATTTGAAAATTTATTTTTATAACATATTTTCTTAGAGCTCTTTTGAGTTCTGATCATCTTTAAAATATTTACAAATTATGTAGACATTAATATGTCAAATATTTCCAACAAATGATATATCTAAAATTATCAAATCACATTACTCTAGCATTCATAAAACCATACATGTTCATCGTATAACTCATTAATGACAAGTTTCTCTTCATCCGGATACAAAAAAAATGTTTTAAGGTTGAAGTCATGTTCTTCCATAAACCTATCCTATAAGAGATTTCCATACACACTAGATTGAATTAAATATGTTCACCAAAAACAACATAGTACCCATTATATTACGATCAACATCTTATTCTTTCCTCAGCTCATTCATGTTGAAATATCTCATAAATATCTTCATTTTGATGCATTACATATGTTTGGTTCAAATCTAAGTTAATAGTTTGAAGTTGTGTAAAAATAAATCCTTCATTTTGGTCATGTGCCATGATTACTTCTTAAAAGTAATTCTGATTTTGTAAGAGACAAAGATTCTATTTGATTAAAACTCTTTATCTCATCCTGTTTATTATTTAATTCATTTGGAAGATGATCATCCCTGTCAAAATTTTCTTAGTATTAGTATTCAAATGAAATTAAAAATCTATAACAGAAAAAATTCTTCAAACCTAATTCAAATATTAATGTAAAGAAGATGTCATCAGAGTGTATTTTACTTTTAAACTGAGGGTAACCGAGAAATGTAAGTTTTACTGAAGGTTTTCATTTCAAATTGAACTAAGTATTGTTTAAATTTAATAGAATAAAAAATGTAACAACTAATGCAATATTAGAACATTATGAAAGAAGTTCTCCTATGATAAGTATCGCCTATTACATTCTCAGACTCGATGGAGTTCAAGAGTTCAATGATTTAACACTTTGAAAACCACTATTCCCACTTGAAAGATAGCTTTGTTAGACTAATAGTTCAAACACCAAAGGAATAGGGCAAAAAAGTATAATTTGTTGGTATAAGAATCCAAAGAACAACTAAGATATAGGGCAAAAAATATAACTTGTTAATATAAGAATCCAAAGAACACTTAGATTGATGGTTTCGATGATCAAACAACTAATCATAATTCTCACTCAAACTTATCATTTATTTTGGGATACTCGATAATGAGGAAGATGAGTTCGGTAACTAAAACACTAGGATTGAATATTTTCATGATCGACGTCCGATAATAACTTTTAACTTAAACTTGCGATTAAGTTTTTGTAGGATTTTGAATATTTCACTAGAGGGATAAGAATTTTGATGACTAATAATGAATGTTTAGGAGAGTGTTGCTGTCAGGAACATAGTCAGCACTAAGGGGGCAAATTAGTGTAGCAGTAAATTATTTGATTTCATTTCGGAAAACCTGGTTCTTATAATAAAAAAATATTTCGATGAAAGCATATTAAAAATACTTTAAACTTGTGAGTGATTGTAAGAACTTACTGAGGCCACTGAGCAAGCCAAGTGATTTGCAATATAAATAAAAGCATAACAGAAAGTGCACAGCAAGGAAAGAACACATCGATTTATAGTGGTTCGGTCATCCGACCTACATTCACTCTCAATTTCTCCTTCATCGAGGTCATAGGCTTTCACTAGTAGTCTTCTTTTAAATGGGCGAAGACTAACCACCCTTTTACAATCACTTTATATAAGGTTTCCCTCACACTCTCCCTTAGAGTACTCTCTATGCTTAAGGAGGAGGGACTATTTTTATAAGGGTTTTGACTTTGGATTCACATAGGTTTTGCTCTCTTTTTTTGTTCAATTATTACTGTCCCAAGCAAGAATAGCTAGAGTATTTATAGACCCCAAGTGGTTTCAAATCTTAAAGCCAAAATTCAAACACCTCAAAATTTTAAGGTATTAGCGATACCATCGCCTAGCACTGGGCGGTACCACCACCCACTCTGGCAATACCACCGCCTGACACAATCTCTGAGATTGTGTCTTGGAGACCAAGCCCATCGACAGTTCCACCACCCGTTCTAGTGGTGCCACCACTTGACCTACCTGTTGGGTCACATTTTGGGCCTTTCACTTGGCCCAACATAGCATAAACTTGGGCCCAACTGGCTCCTAATTGAGTTGACATAATTTCAACTCAATTAGACCTAAACCTACTTCGATCTAGATAATTATTACAATGCATGAATTAATTTATTGTCCGATATGTCATTGGTCCATCGGTGCTTCATCTGATTCTTTAGTACATCATCCTCTTTTACGGCCTATTGCCCAATCGACCAACTCTAATCTTCTTGGCATAATTTTACTGTTCTTGGCATGATGCTCGAACCAATAGTCTGAAGCTTTCTACCAATATATCGATCGATCCTTCGGCTCGACGTCCAATCTTCTAACATGTTCTACTCCGGCCCAACATCGATTCTTCCTACTTCAATTGTCTATTCCTGATCAAAAGTAGTCTTGCATTACTCAAAAATATAATTAGATCACAAGCACTATCAATTGGTTTTATTATCAAAATTCGAGATTCAACAATTTTTTCTTTTTTTATGATGATAACCAATTGATGATGGAGTTAACTTTAACTCCCCCTCTCAATATGCCATATTGATAGACAATTCAAAAAATCATGAAATAATCAAAATATTCAATACATCATTCAATGCATGATCATCATCATACTTCTCCTCCTTTATCATCAACAAAAAGAAAAAGTGCATCTAGTAAGTATTTAAGATATACCAGTATTACAACATACAAACTAGTAATTTATCACTTTACAACATACAAGCATAGCAAGTTTTAAGGATAGTAATTTATCACTTGTTTCTTGTGCAAGTTTGCACTTCTTGGTGATGTTCAAGATAACAAGTCCTTTCTTCTCTTTTGAGAAGTGCAAGCTAGCGATTTTGCTTGAGATTTGCAAGTTAGCGAGTTCTTAAGAAAGTAAAGTTGAGTAAAATTTTTGCCTCTCTTGAGATAGCAACTTTTTGCTTCTCGATATTCAAGCTAGCAAGTTTTCTTTGCACAAGATCTTCTCCCCCTTTGTCGTTGTCAAAAGGAAGGGAAGAATACAATGGTAAAAAAAATTTCCTTTACATCAATTTTCAAATCATCACATGAGGTATATAAATCCTAAATACAAAGGAATTATGAAAGTTATTAATATAAAAAATCAATAAAGATCAATTTATGATTACTAAAAGACATGAATCACTTTTGACACCTCCTTTTAAATAGATAACAATCTTGATTCATTCAATAGAAAACTTAAATTATAATTATGAGAAATCAAGATCATGATTTATAAATATTTTCTCTATAAAATGAAATATAGGAGATAAAATAGCAAAGATATCATTCATGATTTATTTGGTAGTAAATAACAAAAAGAACAACTTGATTCATGCATAAGAAATCTCAATTCACCATGATTCATAAAAATAAGTTATGATTCCGAGAGATCAAGAAAAGAGTCATGAATCATTTGAAAAAAAATCTCATTCAAATTCAATTCGTCAACTTCAAATTCATCATCAAAATCCCTTTCATAGATTCATAAATAACATAAATAGATTTTGGATAAAATCTCATTATCAAATCAATTTCATGATTCAAGAGATTTACAAAACATAATATCTATGAATTCATTATTAAGGATCTCTTATGATGAAAAATTATTTAAACTTTAAAGATAGAGATTGAGAAATTTTCAAAGGATGCTTTCCTTAGTTTAGTTGTTTCAATTTAAGTGATCATATCCAAATTTTTTTATGCAAAGGTCAAGCATCATATTTAGAACTGAAAGCAAAATCATCAAAATAATTGCTTCTTAAAACTTAAATAAATTTAATCTTATTTGGTGTACAAGTATTAGATCAACATTTTTGTTTTTTTTCATAAAACATGTAATTATCATGATCAATAAATTTTTTAATTTTTAAAAATCACTAGAAAGAAAAAGCATGAAAAAATATATTTTTATTTCTTACTATCTAAATCATGCAACTCATGAAAAGATCAAGTAATTTCATAATAAGGTAAAAACAGTTTGGATGAGTTACATACCTTATCATTATGAGCTATCAAGGCATAGTTCGCATCTTCATCTTCGGATGAGCTCGATTTGAGTTCTTTCTTTCTCTTTGACATATTCTTCTTTTAAAGTTTATTTTTGTTCTTAGATTCTTATTTTGTGAATTTTTTTTAAATTTTATAGTGATAAGTTCAAGGTCCTCCTCATCATCATTATCATCACTTAAGTTATCACTCAAGTGGTATTCTATTGTTCGAAGTCTTAAATTTTTCATATTCTTTGGAAAATGATTCTCATATTCGTCATGTTCTAAGAAGTTCATTTCATATGTCATCGATGACCCACTGAGTTCTTTCAGTAAAAAAATACTCAAGTCCTTTATTTCTTATATTATCATTACTTTTAGATCCCTTTTTTTTTTTAGGGATCTTAAAATCTTATTTATAAGTTTGAAATTAGAAAAATATTTACTAAGACTTTTTAAACTATTGACGATATCCATAAAATGGGTGTACATGTCACTAATAGTTTCGCTTGGTGTCATTCGAAAAAGTTTAAAATTATGTATCAAAAAATTTATTTTTGAGTCTTTGACTCTACTAGTGCCTTCGTGTATGATTTTAAGTATATGCCAAATGTTAGAAGTTATTTCATAAATAAAAATCTGATTAAACTTATTTTTTACCAAGACACAAAACAATGTATTCATAGCCTTTGCATTTAACGAAAATAATTTTTTCTCAAAATCTGTCCATTTATTCATAGGTTTAGAGAGTTATTAAAAATCGTATTTGATAATATTCTATAAATTAATATTTAAAGAAAGTAAAAAAACTCTCATTCGAGTTTTCCAATATGTGTAGTCCGTCCCATTGAACATGAGAGGATGAATGATAGAAAAACCCTTTTGAAAGCTGAAAAGAGCCATTTCTCTTAGGTGTAAATCCAAATGAGAAATACCAAGGCTCTGATACCAACTGTTAGGAATGCAGTCGGCACTAAGAGGTGGGAGGGGGGTGTGAATTAGTGTAGCGGTAAATCGTTCAATTTCGTTTAGGAAAACCCAATTCGTACAATGAAAATCATTTCGATGAAAGCATATTGAAAATGCCTTAAACTTGTGAGTGATTGTAAGAACTTAATGAGAGCAATGAGCAAGTAAAGTGATTTTGCAATATAAATAAAGCAGAATAAAAAGTGCACAGCAAGGAAAGAATATATCGATTTATAGTGGTTCGGTCATCTGACCTACATCCATTCCCGATTCCTTCTTCGTTGAGGCCATTGGTTTTCACTAGCAGTCTTCTTTCAAATGATTGAAGACTAACTACTTTTTACAACTCTTTTATATAAGGTTTCTCTCACACTCCTCCTTAGAGTACTCTCTATGCTTAAAGATGAGGGACTCTATATTTTTACGAGGGTTTTAACTTTAGATTCATAGAGTTTTTGCTCTCTTTTTCTACTCAATTCTTGTTGTCCCAAGCAAGAATAGCTGGGGTATTTATAGACCCCAAGTGGCTTTTAATCTTGAAGCTAAAATTCAAACACTCCAAAATTTCAGGGTACTAGCGGTACCATCACTTAGGCTTTCTGACACTAGGTGGTACCATCATTGAGTCTAGCGGTACCATCGCCTAATCTGATGGTACCACTGCCTAACACAGTCTTGGAGATTGTCTTAGAGACCAAGCCATCGATGGTTCCATCACTTGTTCTAGCAGTGTCATCGCCTGACCCATCTCTTGGGTCACTTTTTGGACCTTTTACTTAGTCCAACACAACTCAAACTTGAGGCCAATTGGCCTCTAATTGAGTTGATTTAATTCCAACTCAATTAGATCTAAACCTGCTTCGATCTAGATAATTATTACAATGCATGAATTAATTTATTATTCGACATATCATTGGTCCATCGGTGTTTCTTTCAACTCTTTGACGCATCGTCCTTTCTTGTAACCTATTGCTAAATCAGCAAACTTCGATCTCTTTGGCGCAATTTCGCTCTTCTTGGCCCGATGCCCGAACCCATCGCCCGAAGCCTTCTACCGATACGTCGATTGATTCTTCGACTCGATGTCCAACCTTTTGACATATTCTCTTCTGGCCCAACGTCGATTCTTCTTGTTTGATTTATCTATTCCTGATCGAAAGTAGTCCAACGTCACTCAAAAATACAGTTAGATCATAAACACTATCAATTGGTTTCATCATCAAAATCCAAGATTCAGTAGTTGCAATTCTCTTGTTTCATTGGATAAGTAATGGGAAGGATAATTTGAAAAAGTATAAGGAATAATATAAGGTTCAGCCTAAACCAAAATGGATTAATTTAAGTTAAAGAATCAAAAATAAAAATCAAATCATTTAACATAAGACATTTCTATCCATTTTCCAAAAAATGATGCCCCTGATCACTTATGAATACCGGGGCACAATTTAATAAAAAATATATATATTAAGAGTTTTTTTAATAAATTTATCCGATTCAAAATCCAAAAACAAAAGACGATTCTTGACCGGTCTCCTTTGTTCTTTTTCCCGAGGGACAATGTTTTTACCTCTAAGCCAAGCAGTAGAAAGGACTTGTTAACTAGTTGGTAAATTGACATCTAATGAAAAACCAACACGTAGAATTGAAAGTCATGTAGTTGTCAAGTTCGCATAATCAACTCAGCTACCACGTTATTACCAAATCTAAATTAAAAAACCTTCTATCGAAATGGAGAAATATTCATTGTAATTGTGACTTATAAAGTCTTTCATAATAGTTCGTCTATTAAGGTTTCAATATTATAAAATATCCTTTTCATAGGTTAAATAGATACAGTTTGTAATAACCCAAATTTTATTTGAGGATCTGGTTGCAAATACAGAAAGTACAAGGAATAAAATGCAAAAAGATCAAAATAATGAGGCTTTCTTCGCACCGCCGAGGATAGTAGTGGCTGCTTGCATGGGAGCGTGTGGGAGACAAAAGAAGAACAGAGAGAGGGAAACAGAGAAGAAGAAGAAGCGAGGAAGAGAAGACGAGAAAGAAGAAGAACGAGGAGAAGGGTAAGAAAAGAAAAAAAAAAAAAAAAAAAAAGGATCATGCGTGAGAGCATAGAAGAGAAAGAAGAAAGAAAAAGAAGGAAAGGAAATAAGGAGGAGAAGAGAAGGAAAGGAGAAGGGTAAGAAAAGAACAAATACTATTTTTAAATAAGAATGTTTCTTTCATTTGAAATCGATAATCTCATGATTGTGCCAAGTGCATCTTTCATTTGATTCTGATAATTTGCACAATTATATTGTTTGAGTTTCATATATATCGGGATCTCTTCCAACAACTACGACTTTAGGATTTGTGATAGTTCAATCAAAATATTTATCATGGTATTAGGTCATGTGTTTGAATCCTGTGTTTAGCCCCTCTTTATCTTTTATCTTGTAGGGTGTTGAATGATATTTGTGTAAGCCTAATATACTTTGCAAGGGACGGGATGAAACGTGTAATATATATTTTTTGGGTCTCTTTCTGTGGACACCCCATCAATATTTTATTAGGTATTCAGTAGAAGCAACAAAAAATATTTTTTTTTATCGAACATCAAAGAAGGCTCAATTTGTTCATTTAAAGTTTTGGATTGTAAATGACACAGGAATATCTAATTCATTATAATCTACTTATATGGACTTTGCTGATGCTATGGTATATATTTCAGCCCATAATATTACCTTAAAGACTTCAACTTAGCTCATTCAAATATGACAGCTCATGAGTATATTTTATACACTATGTTAAAGTTATTTCAATACACTTTTCTTCATAATTAAGAAACATATTAATAAAATTAGTTAATAGCTATAAAATATTTAATCTAGAAATTTTCTGTGCATGAAGGGTTGTTTCATGCACTACTATTTATTTTGGTGTTTTAGGGTTAGAGGGGGGTTTAGAAACTAAAGATATTAGCAGAAGCTCTCTTGGAGTTCTCTCAAAGCTCTATATCTCTTGGATTCTTCCTAGAGTGATGAGTCTTTTTGTTCAGTTCTGTATCCTCGTCTAATTTTCCTAGGGTGATAAAATTTTTTATATCTCTATGTGATTTTAAACCTAGTAGTGAACTATTTTATGATTGTGTTATAGTATTTTTCGTGAGTTTGTTCTTTTTCTATTCAAAAAAACTTATTCCAACAAATACGATTGTGTTATACTCTTGACTTTTCTCTTAAAATCCATTCTGTATCACCCTCGTATCAGTTTGGTATCAAAGCTGAAGGTTAGAGATCATAGTAAGGCGAAATGAAAAAGATATTATTAAAGAAGATAGCGGCCATGAAGATGATATTGAATCATTGAGGCTACAACTGTGAAAATTGCTAAATAGTCTATAAGAAAAAATAAAATTATCGAAAAACTTCAAAGTAGAAACGGCCAGCGTGAAAATGATGTCCAATAATTTACTTCTGATGATGATACAGCTCCTCACTCACGAGAGTCAAGAAGATTTCGGGCAAGGCATGCAGTCAAAGACGATTGGCAGAATAAATACAACCTAAGATTGGATTTTTCGAAGTTCGAAGATAAAATTAATATTGATGACTTTATTGATTGGCTTAATATAGTGGAAAGAATTTTTTATTTTCATAAACCATCATAACAAAAGAATGTAAAACTTATGATACTTAAACTCAAAATGGAATACATCTTTTCGATGGAAAAATCTGAAGAAGCAAAGAAAACGTGAGGGAAAGAGTAAAATCATGACATGAGAGAAAATAAAAAGGGAGCTGAAGAGAAAATACTCACCTGACAATTATAGACAAGAGATCTTTCTCAAAATCATTGATTTCAAATAAAAAGATCTTAGTGTGGAAGAGTACACAACAGAGTTTGATGATCTCATGTTAAAAGAAGAGCTTCTGGAACTAGAATAGCAAACTATTGTGAGATACTTAGGAGGTCTAAAATATGAGATTGCTAAAGTTGTTCAACTGCAGCCATATTGGCCTTTAAATAATATAAGTAAGTTGGCTTTAAAAGTTGAAAAGTAATAGAAGTTTGAAAAGAGTTCTTGGTACGGGTCAAAATAAGGCTATATAAAAGTTGGAATTTCTAAATCTATTGTCCAAAACAAAGTAGTATCAAAGGTGCAAGATAAGGGTGAAAGATCTGTTGGTAGTAAACAAACACCTAATTCGTCTACCCCAAGTGGTCGAAAATGCTTCAAATGTCATAGTTTTGGGCATATTGCTTCAGATTATCCAAATAGGAGGATTGTTACTTTGGTTGAAAATTATAGTGATGAAGAAGAAAATGAAGCCGATGATAAACCAAAATATGATGATGATGAGGAAGAGGTTACTTACGCTGATCATGGTTTGTCTATTATACTGCAATGTAGCTTACAAGTGTCCTATATGGTAGAGGATGAAAGTTGGGTGAGAAAGAATATGTTTTACACTAAATGCACTTCTCATGGCAAGATGTGCTTGGTGATTATCGATAGTGGCAGCTTTGAGAATATAGTATCGTTGGAGATGGTGCAGAAGTTGAAGTTAGACATAATCCCTCGTCCACATCCCTATCAATTATGCTTGCTGCAAAAAGGGAATGATATCAAGGTAACTAAAAGATGTTTAATTTCATTTTCCATTGGCAAGTATTACAAAGATGAAGTATGGTGTGATGTTGCTCCTATAGATGTTTGTTATTTATTATTGGGTAGACCTTGGCATTATGATGGGAGGATGTTATATAATGGCTACAAACATATATTTTTTTAATGTAAATGAGAAAAAGATTATTTTAGCTCCATTGCAACCTCCTGAAATCAGTATACCAAAGAAGAAAGTTAGCACTTTCATATCCTACAGTGAATGCAAGAGTGAATTAGAAAGAGATGGTCATATTTTGACTTTATTAGTTATAGAGGAAAATGAACAACATAAGGAGATACCAGCAATCATGAAATTAATTCTGGAGGAGTTTCAAGATGTTGTACCAGAAGAGATTCCACATGGCCTTCCACCTCTAAGAGACATTCAACATCACATTGATCTTATTCTGTGGTGGGGGGGGGGCTTACCTAATAAGACAGTCTATAGAATGAGTCCCAAGGAGTATGAAGAACTTCAAAGGCAAGTGAATGAGTTGGTGGAAAAAGGATTGATTCGGGCGAGCATAAGTTCTTATGCGGTTCCAACCTTATTGGTACCAAGAAGGATAATTCTTGGAGAATGTGTGTGGACAACAGTGCCATCAATAAAATCACAATTGACTATCGTTTTCCTATTCCAAGGTTAGATGATTTACTTGATCAATTGTGTGGTGCTTCTATTTTCTCTAAAATTGATTTGAAGAGTGGGTATCACCAAATAAGAATGAGGCCTGAAGATGAGTGGCAAACAGTATTTAAAACTAGAGAAGGTTTATATGAATAGTTGGTTGTGTCATTTGGGCTATCTAATGCTCCTAGTACTTTCATGAGATTCATGAATCATATATTTAAGTCATGTATTGAGACTTTTGTTGTGGTTTATTTTGATGATATATTAGTATACAGTAAGAGTGAAGAGCATATACATCATTTCAAAGAGTTTTTCAAATTTTGAGATAGCAAAAACTTTATGCTAATCTAAATAAGTGTAATTTCTTTATAACTGCTATAGTGTTTTTGGAGTATATTATTTCAAAAGATAGAATCATGATGGATCAAAGTAAGGTAGAATCTATTTTTAATTGGTCAACACCTGCTTCATTGCATGATGTGAGGAGTTTCCATGGCTTAACTTCCTTTTATAGAAGATTCATCAAGGGTTTCAGCTCTATTGTTGCTCCAATCACTGAATGTTTGAAAGGTGATAAATTCAAATAGACTAGTGAGGCTAATGATACCTTTGAACTATTGAAAAGAAAGGTGACCGAAGCTCCTATCTTAGTGCTACCTAATTTTAATAAGATATTTAACGTTGAATATGATGCCTATAATGTGGAAATTAATACTATTTTGAGTCAAGACGGAAAGCTCATTGTCTTTTTTAACGAGAAGCTGAATGATACAAGAAGGAGATGTTCTACTTATGATAAGGAGTTCTATACCATTTATCGAGCTTTATCTCATTGGAGTCAATATCTTCTTGTTAAGCCATTTGTCTTATATTTTGATCATGAGACATTAAAGTTCATTAATCACTAGCACAAGCTAAACAAAAGGCATGCAGCATGGGTGGAGTTCTTACAATCTTATAACTTTACAATTAAGTATAAATCTGGTATTCAAAATGTAGTTGTTGATGCCTTGAATAGAAAGTATTCTTTATTATCAATAATGAAAGTTAAAGTAGTTGGATTTGAGACATTCAAAAATCTTTATGAGAATGACATAGATTTCGGCTCAATATGGTAATATTGCAAATCAGGTTCTTTTCAACAATTTTCTATCCTTGATGGTTTTCTATTTCGAACTAATGCCTTATGTGTTCCATTTTGTTCATTGAGATAAGTAATTCTAGTTGAAGCTCATAGTGGTGTTTTGGGAGGCCATTTCAGTAGGGACAAGACTCTAGCTCTTGTTCAATCAAATTTCTATTATCTCAAGATGTTCAGAGATGTAGAGAGACTTATAAAACAATGTCGAGTGTACCATTTGATAAAAACAAGAAATCAAAATTCTGATTTATACACTCCACTTCCAGTGCCGAATGCTCCATGGGAGGAAGTGAGTCTTGATTTCATTTTGAGACTACCAAGAACTCAAAGGAACAAGGATTCTATCATGGTTGTTGTTGATAGATTTTTAAAAATATCTCACTTTGTCCCTTGTAATAAATCAAATGATGCATCTCATATCATCAATTTATATTTTAAGAAAATTATGAGATTACATGGTATTCCAAGAAATATGGTATCTGATCGAGATTCAAAATTTTTTAATCATTTTTGGAGAACTCTTTGGAAGAAACTGGGTACTTCTTTAAATTTCAGCAGCTCACATCACCCACAAACTAATGGGCAAACTGAGGTAACGAACAGAAGCTTAGGAAATTTAGAAGTTATGCTGGCAAGAACATTAAGCAATGGGATCTCATTCTTCTACAAATTGAGTTTGCCTATAATCGTTTCTTGCTTCATAGCATTGGTAGGAGTCCTTTTGAGATTGTTTATAATACTAATCCTATTGGTCCTTTGGATTTGGTTCTTCATTCAACAACTAAATAATTTAGTGGAGATGCTAATGAGAGAGCTAAGCAGATAAAGAAACTACACGAGGGTGTTAAAGCAACCATAGAGAAGCAAAATGAGAGGTATAGGCAAGTTACCAATAAACATAGAAAACATGTGGAGTTTAATGTAGGTGATTTGGTTTGGATTCATCTAGGGAAGGAGAGGTTTCCACCAAGCAAATTTGGAAAATTGAAACTAAAGGCTGATGGTCCATTCAAGGTGCTTAAGATAATTAGCCAAAATGCTTATGAGATCGACCTATCTGAAGATTATGAAGTGTCTCCAACATTTAATATAGTTGATTTAAGTCCTTATCATGATTATATTGATGAAACAAACAAAGACTTGAGGACAAGTCTTTTTTAACCAAAGGAGAATGACACGGGAGCACATAATTTACTACAATCTACTCATGTAGATCTTGCTGATGCTATGGTATATTTTTTAGTCCATAATATTGCCTCAAAGCCTTCAACTCAGCCCATTCAAATATGATAGCTCATGAGCCTATTCTCTACGCTATATTAAAGTTATTTTAATGTACTTTTCTTCATAACTAAAAAACATATTAGTGGTGTTAGTTAACAACTATAAAATATTTAATCTCGAAATTTCCTATGCATGAAGGGTTGTTTCATGCATAATTATTTATTTTGGTATTTTAAAGTTAGAGGGGGGTTTAGAAATTGTAGATATTGGCAGAAGCTCTCTTGAAATTCTCTCAAAGCTCAAAGCTCTGTATCTCTTAGATTCTTCCTAGAGTGATGAGTCTTTTTGTTCAGTTTTATATCCTTGTCTAATTTCTCTGGGATGGTGAAATTTTCTATATCCTTACATGATTTTAAACCTGATGGTAAACTATTTTATAATTATGTTATAATATTTTTCGTGAGTTTATTCTTTTTCTATCCGAAAGAATTTATTCTAACAGATACTATTATATTATACTCTTGACTTTTCTATCAAAATCTATTCCGTATCACCCATATCAGTAAATCTAATGTAATGATAGAACTACGATTAGTTTGATGTAGTAGGTGATTGTCTATTTGTACAGTTGATCATATAAAGGTGTTGTTGCTGGAGTAAGGAACTTTTCATGTGATCCTATGTAAAGAGATATGCAAACAAAAATTGCTTTTCAGAAAAAAAAAAAAAAGACACCAACTTCCAAGTGAATAATTAAGAACTTGCAAGTGAAAACTTAACCGTAGTTTGCAGAATAATTAAAGAGAGAGACAATAATACCAGGTATGATACACACACATTAATGTCTTAATGTGCTACGTATGCTCCCACTCTATACTTATAAACATATCATACATCTATGACTTCATAACGTGTCACTGGATATAGTATTATTGTTTTGCTGTTTGTTTGCATTGACTGACGGTCATCCGGGATGACAGTAGTGGCTAATAAAATTTGATCTATTATGCAGCACATTTCTTGGAATTGGAAGTCCTCGAAAACTCACTATGAGGTGCGGATGCGATATCAACAGGATTTATGACCACTGTGACAGAAAAATCTCCTTAGTTGATACAAGTAAGGATTGTTTAGGCTTTCCCGAGCTTACCGTAGAGTGAATCTTTTACTGTTTCACCGCAGTGCAGTGGTGACCATGTCTACCGCTCCAGAACGCCTTCTTTTATGCTGGACGGCCATTCCTTCTCCGACTAAGAATATTATTCTTACATTGGAAGGATCGCATTCCTTCCTCTCCCGTTCCTACTCAAGCCGAACCTGCCACTGGAGAAGGATCTCTTCATCTGTGGTGTGCTCACAACAGGTTGCAGTCTACTGTTCCTGCTATTGTCCTTGACATCCTCTCCTCCCCTCCCCGTTGAGGAAGTGGTTCCAATCCAAACTCCGTTTTCCTTCGCAGCTACAAATTCGTCCACCATGCTCACTTCCCCTCCGCGATGCAAAGATCCCGTTGAAGCCGATCTCCGAAGTGTTTGGAAATCACAGTCTCTTATCTCGACTATTGCGTTGCTCTCCATCCCTTCCAAGTTGCCATGTGTTTGTGGCGATCCCTCGGTCTTGTTCTCCAGCTGGTTTTCCTCTTCTCCGCCGACGACTGCTGAATCCTCTCTAAGCGGCCCCATCTCGTCGCTATGTTGACTGTCTTCGACCTGTGGAATGTCCACCGGAGCTGGACGAGCTGGCGGCTGCTCTGGATCCGTTACCACGATGTCAGCCCGGCAGAGCGGACAATTCGAGTGCGACTTCAGCCAAGTATCGATGCAGGGAAGATGGAAGGCGTGGCTGCACTTTGGAAGCAACCGGAGGTTGTCGTCCTCCCGGAACTCGCCCAGGCATATGGAACAGTCGGTGCCCTCCACCAAGACATCACCTCTCTTGTACTTGCACAACGTGATTTTGTTGATCAGGGCCTGGTCGAGGCCGTGGGTTGGAGAGACATGCCACGGGTCGCGGCGGGATGATTGGCCAAGGTCATCGGCCAGCTCGTGGTCGTCGGCGTCCGATCGATGTAGCTGCCGCCGGAGCGACTCGGACGTGCAGCAGCACTTGGAGAGGATGGCGTAGAAGCTCACGAAGAGAAAGGCGGTCGCGAGGACTCCGACGACTGCGATCACGAGGGGGGAGAAGGTCTTCGACCGCGAGCTCTCATCGGAGAGTACGATAGGGGGAGGAGGCGAGAAGAAGGTGTAGCACCAGTGGTGGCAATAGATGCTGCATAAGCCCATGGAGCAGTCTTTAGGCGGCTCATAAGGAAGCCAGGTCATCTGGTTTCTGGCGGTGGCCATGGCCAACAAGAAAGCAGGAGGACGAGAGACTCCTCTCACAGCGAATGTGCTATCACTGTAAGGTCCATTTACAGGTACTTGGGAGAGAGGTAGACTGAAAAGGGATTCTGAGCGAGAGTTCTTGTGATGCCGAAAGGATATTTTTGGGAGAACGATGAAAGAATCAAATGGCTTGATCTCAAAGCAAAGAATCGAGCTGCATGTTTGTTTGTTCCACTATGTAGCAGAAGAGAGAGCAAGATAGAGTTGCTCGAGTGTAATGACGGCCCGGGATGTTGAGTCGGTGCCTGTTGGAAGAATAAATGCCTCTCTCTCTCTCTCAACCAACAGTTGGAATCACCAAAAACGATCATTCGAAGGGATGGAAAGTTTTCTTCCGCTAAATCGTTGCACAAATTGGTCACATCCGCCGATATAGCAAAAGGAATAGCAGTCCTATCAGCTCATCGTGTTTGAAGAATGGTACGTGCAAATGGCTTTTTCTTTCATAATTATCATAAATTTATAAATATAAAAAATTATTTTTTATAATATATATATGTTAAAGTAATTGATCATTAAATGATTGAGGATCCAGATATATAAGGAATATAATAGCTTCCTATCGGGGTTCTTGGTTTTTTCCAATTAGCGATAAATATCATGCTCATATATGATATTCAGGAGTTTTTATCATGAATATCAATCTTGGAGCAATGTAAATGGAATGCTTTTCATATAGAGTATGCTAATTGATCAAATGTATGAACATAGAATACACGTAGTTGACGTTTGATAATTTGATCTCTAATTAAATAAAAATTAATAAAAATATGCTTCATGCAAGAATAAATACTAGATTGGAGCATAGATAGGTAGCACCAATATTATCGTAGTAGATTATTAAAAGAGAGAAAGAGGAGATACCGAGTTCTTGAAACAAGTTAGTAACCTATTTGAATTCTATGACAACGGTTGTAAAGACATGATACTTAGCTTTTGTAGTAAAGTGTACAATTATCTTTTATTTTTTAGAGCTCCAGCTTATATGGTTCTAACAAGAAATATAATATATGCTAATATGGATATTTGATGATCAGTATTATTTATCCAATCAATAGATAAGGGGATGATTGTTTTTGAATGAGAAGCTCATAATTGAGAGTCTTTTTAAAATATCATATGATACATTTTACTATAGATCAATAAATGGTAGAGAGTTGATGCATGAGTTGTGATAGTTTGTTGATAACAAATAAAATGTCTAGATGAGTGAGAGATAAGTATTGAAGAGAATAAGGGTTTAGCGACATTATATGGGATCTATAGCAAAACTATCATCATATAGTTTGAGAAACTTAGTTATGAAAAGTGGGGTAACAACATCCTTAGCTTTCTATATATTTGTCTTTGATAGAAGATCTTAAATACATTTCTTTTGAGAGAGAAAGAGGCCAATGAATATGGCCTCTACACCCAAAAAATAGTTTAGTGGCCCTAAATTTTTAATGGAGAATCAGGTGTTGTTGCTTATGATGATCTCATCCATATAAACAAGTAAACATAAATATATGTTGTATCCCTTTTGATTCTTATAGAAATAAGGAGTTTTTAGATCTTGAATTAACAAAGCTAGTTGATGTCAAGTATGAATCAAGGTAATTATACCATGCATTTGGAGCCTAGCAAAGTCTATATATATCTTTTCATATTTTACAAATATGATTAGTTTATTGAGATGAACAAGATCAAGATATTGTTACATAAAGATATTGTCAGTTAGAGCCCCTTATAAGAAGACATTATTTACATCCAATTATTGCAAATACCAACCTTGAGTAATAGTCAAACTTAGGATAAATTGAATTATCATAGGTTTGACAATAGGACTAAAGGTTTCCGTTAAATTAATGCTTGATCTTTGGTAAAACCCTATAGCTACTAGGCATATTTTATATCTAGAAATGGATCTATCTAGGTTTCATTTAATTAAAAAAAATTATTTATACTCATGATATTTATGATATTTTATAGGAGATTAGATGTTATAAAAACCCATATGGTATTGCGGAATGAGGCATCATATTCCTTACACATAGCTTAATGCTAATGGAGGGATTTTTGAGCTTAGGTGATGTTTGTAGTTTCTGTAAGCTTGGGTGAAGAGCTTGTGATGGTATGGAGATCAAGAATTTGACATGGCCTGAAAATATTATTCTTAAAGCATATTGTCATACAGTGTTCTGGCTCGGTGGGATGACTATGTTGCATTAATGGTATGAGAGTTGGCGATAAGTTATGGTGTCATTTGACTGAGGAGAAGATAGAGATATCTCAAGTGGTATTGAGGATAAAGTAGTGGTTAGTGGTAAAGAGTGATCTAGTTAGGTGTGAATAAGAATAATAAAGGAGTAGGGATATGGAGGTGTGCTACTAGTGGAGCTAGATGACATTTCAAGAGATGATCTTTTAAGAGATTTTGGTGTGTCCATATAAGCCCATTGATTTATGGATGTGGTCTCTCATCATCGAAAGATCAAGGTTTTGGAAAAAAAAAAATTGATTTAATGAATTTGACATAGCATGATACAAAGATCTTATAAGTTTATAGATTAAAATATTGAAAGACATTATATTCAAGATAGTATCTAATGAAAATACATAGTTTGGATCTTAATTCTAACTTATGTGAGGCATATAGCCAAAATCAGGAATAATATAACAAAATATTCTTAGTTTGTGAAGGTCTGATAGTTTGTGAAATAGACATTTGAAAGGTAGTTAGAGTTATAGATTTAACATGGACACACAATTTATAAGGTAGGCAGCAAGCGATCTAAAATGTTATTGACGAAAAAGATAGCAGCATAGAGGCTTGAGAGGCTTGATGAAGAAAAGTGATATCAGTTTCAATAATATGTCAATGTTTTCATTTAGTAGAGCAAACAAGTTATGATATATATAGTAGTGACTTCAAATATTGTATACAACAAATTGAAAGGTAACTTGTTAGGGCTTGGTATTCACCCTCTCCATCAAAGTAGATTATTTTAATGATGGATTGATAAAAATTTTCAATCATATTTTTAAAATGATCAAAAACTAAAATAACTTCATATTTACGTTTGAGATGACGGAGCAATATGTATTTAGTAAAGTAGTATACAAAAGTTATATAAAATCTAAAATTATCAAAGAAAATAATTGGAGTAAAATCTCAAACGTTAATGTAAATAATTTCAAGTGGTTTAAAGTAACTTATAGATGTAGTCTATGACTTTTATTGCTAAGATATGAGTTATAGTGAAAAACAACTTTATTTAAAATGAGAAGAGAGTAATAAGAAATTATTTGTTATTAAATATAGGATGATGGAAGATCAAGCCGACGAAACCATACAATAAATGGAATAGTAATGGAGAGAATGGTGATTGGCTAGGTGACGTATGAAGCTACTAAGGATGGCCACTCGTAGATGTTATCTTTATTTCAATCTTGGACCAAGGTTATCCTTATACTCAAATCCTTGATATGAAACTTAAGTCAAGAAAGAACTCAATAGATATGTGATTTTGTTTATAGAATTAAAATACAGATATAAGGTTTTTTTGTGTGAGGTGCACATAAAACATCATCAAGAGAATAGTTATGTATAAATTAAGTATCATAAACCACTGAGTAATAGAAATATTATTACCATCACAATGATGATGTTTTCATTGTCATTATAGTTGGAGTAGATATATAGAATCTACAAATTGAAGGTAACATGATGTCAAGCTTCGGAGTTGAGAATACAATTGCTTGGATAAGTAGATGAATTTATCATGGCATTTACTTAAGGCCAAGTGGTCATGACATTAGGCTTTGATCGAGACCAACATACTTTTGTTGTATGCCCCACTTTGTCACAAAGTTGATAGATAACTCTTCATTGATTATTGATGTTATTAAAATGCTTAGTGATTATATTAATTCTAGGGGTCGAAGTGGTTTCTAACTTATTTTATTGAAGTTGCCACCATAATTAAAGAATTAATGGTACTATGAAGAATGCTAGCTTTGTGAATTATGTCTAGGAGGTGACTTGTTTAACTCTTTGTTGAGGTTCTTATTACTTGGGTTGACCTTCCATTTGGACTTTTGATTATACTAGGCTATAATTGTTGGTATTGTTTTCTTTTCTTCTTGCTTCAAGTATATTTTATAATCAAACAACTTATTATAAAGTTATTTAATTGATATTGGTGGATCGCATGCTCATATTACGACCATCAGCTTCTTATATTCGTCTCCAAGATCATTAAAAGTGTGAACAATGACTTCTTTATCATTGAGAAAATAATTTATTAAAGTCAAAACATCTATAATAATTTTTAATTTTTACATATAATTAGTGATAATACTTTTCTTTTGAGTTATTTTTATCATGATGGATAGAAAGCTTAATAGTCAAGTGCACGAGTGATTAACAATAGTGATATCCAACTTGGACCATGCTTTTACTATAATATTACATGAAGAGATAAGTGGTGCTATGGAGTCGGTAACTAAGGCTTGTATAGCTTATAAAATAAGATAATCTTATCATAGTCATAATTTATGATCATGATTCATCATTGCGATTGATAAAACCCAACTGAAAGAGTCATCGATATAGCCCAATAAATTATATTTGAATAGAAGATTGATGAATTACATTAGCCATGATGTATAATTATTATTATCTTTGGTTAGTTTGAAGAGAATTAGAGTGATTGTATTAATGGATATAAGCGACATAGATTGATACGAACTATTGTTGTCGGATGGAATTACAATCCAAGTGGCAGAACTTAGGAGGAAGACATGTTGATGACGAGTGATATCTTAAATAGAGAGGCAATTAGAATCGTAGAAGTGATCACAGAACTATCGCAAGTTGTTAGTGCCGTTATTGGAAGAGGAGGACGCCGCCGCACTGCACTTAGTATTGCAAACTGTCACTGTTGGCCAAGGAGGGTGACGAGCCACAAACGGAAGGCGACAGTCGCGGTTGTTGATCCTGGGCAACAAATGGAGGATGACACCGATTAGATCCAATTAGATCTGGAGCGGATCGAATCTGTGTTGGATCAAGCAGATATGATCTGATCTGATGAAGTCGCCTTTGATGTCTTCATTCTGATCGTATCCAACCAGATCTAATCAACATGGACAATATAGGAAGCTGATGTGCGCTTGATGTAATGGATTGGATAATTTGGAACAGATCGAATCAAAGGAAAGTAGCCAACACATCTAGACCAGATCTGATGCAGCCAACAAATCTGGAACGGAGGATGCAATCTACGAAAAAGGGAAGCAGCCAGCCTTTGTCTTCGATCGCGAATGCAGGGAGGAAGAGGCCGCCGTTGCCGAAGCGACAAGGAGAAAGCATCGGTGGGGAGGAGGTGCAGTCGGCGAGGAAGCAACGCTTGTGTTGTAGCCTTTTCGCTTCCGCTTTCGCTCTTCGTTGCAAATCTTCGATCCGCTTCTACTATAATACCATGAAGAACTATAATGGGTAAACGGCTATTCTTTTGGAGTCGTGTATTTATAAATGTAGAAAAGAGATTGATTCCCTTAATTTATAATTTATATATATGAAAGAAGGTAATCGATATTTGAATCGTGGATTGATTGGAGATTAAAATATATAAGGAATACAATAGTTTGTCAATCATATGTATCCATATTTTCTCCAATCATTGATCCTTTTAACAGTTTTGTAGACATCGACAATACAAATGCTGAAGGTGGCCACATACGAGGTTTCATGGAGAGTTCTCCATAGATAATTTTGGTGAATTATGATTTCTTATGACGATCCAAGCCTTAAATGTATAGATCAATAAAAGATGTCAATTAAACAATGTGACCCTACCAACAACAATGATAACAATAAAACTATAAGTCTTAATCATTTGGGATCAACTACATGATCTTTTGTTATAGATCGATAGAAAGTCATATTATCTTAAATATATTTTTTCATATATCTTTTATTGAAGTAATACCTAGTTGTTCATAATTAAAAAATTTTACTTTCTTATTTTTCTTAATAACTACATACATCCATTTCAATATTCTCAACTCGATAATACAAATTTTTTATATATTTTTTTAATTACTGAATATTCATATCCATAAAATATTATTGATGCCCCTATTGTTTTATAAATTTTTTTTTAATCTTAAAGGTATCGAATGATCACATAAAACACTCAGACACCCATCATCATTTTAATCATCATGTTTTTACTTATAAATAATATCCTCATCGATTTCTTTATCTTGTTGAATAATTGATCAAAGATACCTAAAGCTTTTACTTAAAAAGACTTTTTGTCCATCCAATTTAACCATATTTTTCTCTCTATTTCTAGAATTACTAATATTATTATATTTTATAAATTCAATCTTAATCTTCTTTAATCTAAAACCTTTAGTTTCTAAGACTTACCTCCACAACTCAAGTTTATAATTAATTTAACTTAAGCTCTTATCAACTAAAACTAAATTGATTTTTAGAGATATTTGTTTCAAGCCTTATCCTACTTTAAAAACTCTTTTCCAAAGTTTCGTAGTATGACTCATAATTTTAATTCCTCTATAATTTGAATAATTTCATATGTTACACTTATTTTTATAAACTAGGACCTATAAACTCTTTCTCCATTCATTAGGCATCCTTCAGATCCCATGATTTTGTTAAATAAATTACTTAACTAAGCTATTCTCTTATCTCCTAAATTTTTTAAGACCTCAATAAAAAATTACCAAGCCTCACATTCTTAGCTATTTTCATCTTCTGTGATGTGTCTTTTACTTTATTAGCTCTAATTTTATATATAAACTTATGATTATTAAATCTATCATTATTATTTATTATTAAATCTAAATTCTATGTAAAGTATTTATTAAATAATTTATAAAAATAATTTTTTATCTTTCCTAAATCTCATTATTATTAATCAGTATTCTTTGATCTTCATCTTTAATACATCTAATATTACTTAAATCCTTACATTTTCTTTTCTTAGCTTTACCAACTTGATATATATCTTTTTCACCATCTTTATTACTTAATTTATTATAAAAAAATTTATAAGTTTTATATCATACCATACTAATCACTTTTTAAATATTTTTTAGATTCTTTATATAATTTATTTTTTTAATAATTTTATCAATCTTTAAAAATGATTTTATGGTAAACTTTTTTTTAAAACTCTCGTACCACCACTACCTCTCATTAATGTTATACCTCTACTCTTAGTTCCATTAAGAATCTTTTTGTTAAGTTTCTAATCTTATTAGTTGTTATAGTCTAAAAAATATTAATATTCTTCTCATCTAAGTTCCAAGCCACCTCTTTTTCCATTTTATTTTTAAAAGTGTTTACATTATCATCTTTAAAATTTCACTATCTAATCCTAGTAATTTTTTCTACTATTTTTTTCTTCTTTTATTTTCTACAATAAATATCTAATACAATCAACCTATGTTGATTCATCAAGCTCGCTTTATATAACTTTACAATTTTTATAAATAATTTTATCTACTTTTTTAGTAAGAAAAAAATCTATTTAACTATAGCTATAACCACTCTTATAAATAATAAAATGTTCATCACTCTTCTTAAAGTGAGTATTTATAATTATAAGATCATACAAAATTATAAAATCTAAAATCATATCACCATCTTCATTTCTCTCCCCATAACCAAAGCTCTCATTGACTCCCTTATATTCACCATATGTTTTCCTTACATGATTATTCAAATCTCCATCAATTTTAAATTTTTTGATTATAGACATTTCTTAAATAATATCATCTAAGCTTTCCTAAAATTATTTTTTGATTTGCTCATCCAATCTGACTTGAAGGGCACAAGTACTAATGACATTCAAAACATGTTATCCTTTCTCAAATTTTAGATTTATAATTCTATCTCCAAATTTTTTTACATTTACAATATTATTTTTAAGATCCTTATCAACAATAATTCTTATATCATTTCTATATTTAACTTTTTCAGCATATCAAATTTGAAATCCAGCACTATTAATCTTTCTAGATTTTTTTTTTCCCCTACCCACTCAATAACCTGTAAGCAAATAATATTTACTCTTCTTCTAATCATAATATCCACCAATTCTAATATCCTTAATGAAAATAAATGTTCTTATATTTCAAGTTGCTAACTTAATCCCTTGTTCCTGTACTTTCTTTACTCTCGTTGTCCAAACCAATAAAAAACCCTCACCAACTATACACCACATTGAGATACCAATTTGATAGATAGATTTTTTGTGTTCACAATTCAAGACACCTAAGTGATAAAAATGCCTCTCCTTATTTTCGGATGAGAACCTAACTCTATATTAAAATCGATTAAGATACATGTTCATAAGATCTGATATAATTTTATGTTGATTGTCAATAACCTAACATAATCCTTAACTTTTTTATTTGGGCTTGGATACCACCCTCACCAAATTTAATCTATTTTTCCAATCATGAATTCCTAAACTAGGATTCACAATATAACAATGTCATAATAGAAATAGATCCTCAAATAGTCTCCCCTTAATGCTGGTGCTACGATTTCAATGGAAATAGATGTATTGGATTGCACCAGGTTGAGATACATGGTACTACAATACATCATCTACGAATCCAAACAAAAGTTCCACCCACCTACACAGGAAACCCTAACACAACTTATATAACATGTTTATCAATCAAATCAAAGATGGCACAACCCACCAACATATGTTTAACCGAACAATGTTCACCAATATGTAACAGTCAGCCAAAATCTACAATAAAAAATTAAAACAAAAAAAAGCACAATAGGAGTAATCCTGTGCACGCGCTTCCCACAAATGTGGAATCTGGAAATGATCAATGTAGACAGTATTCAGAAAAGACAATCATAATGGTGTAATGATGCTCGCCCTCCATAAAGAACTAAATGTCAAATCCAAATTAAAACATCCACCTTCAAACACTTTTATTTTCAGTCTCACCTAAGAATGAGAAGTTAGGTATTGAATCCAACAAATGTCCATCCCAACAAAACAGGAACAACAAAATATAGGAGGAAACCCTACCAAAGGCAGGTCTGCGAAAATACCTACCAACAAGGTTGAAAGACAAACGGGTATACTGTCCATCAAGTGTTAAGAACAAGTGTTAAGAACATCAGTTTCACAGGGCGAAAGCATGCAACAGGTCTAGCAAGAGTAAAGCACTTAAACCTTTCTCAACACCAACAAATCTGAATAAATTCATTGCCAGCTATCAAGGATACTATAGTTTAACCTGGTTCTCGGCCCCTTAGGTCCTAGGCGAATCCATACAATAGCATGTTACAGTCAAGACATCTGCTTCACAAAGGTTGCAAACAAATCCATGAAATTCAGGCCATCCAGTCAAAGTGTGGGCCACCACAGAACTTCAAATGTTTGCTTTCTAGCAAGAACTAAAGTTTTAAAACTCATTTTGAGACTTCATACCTTTGCCAGCACTAAGACAGTATAGTATCCTAGATATAACTTTGCTCCAATGTACCTGAGCAGAGTTGATATATGTTTGACTATGTCGCTTTTGTAAGGTCACCTGGGACTTGTGACTCCAAGCTTCTCCTATGAAATTCTGAGATCTTTGCACATGCCGCACGACCACGTTCAAGGCAGTTGAAATAGTCAACCACTAGTTAAAAGCATCAGAAAAACCTGAATTAGTTTTCGGGAACATAGAATAAACATTTGTGTTTCTTCATTCTCACATACCTATTCTTTTTCTTCCAGCATTAAATAAGCAATTAGTATATAAAAATCTCAATTACCAAGTAATTACCTACTATGAGAAAGAACTTTGTAACATTTGAACTTAAAGGGTATAATCATCCTCATAGACAGATAAATCATAAGACTAGACAGTAGAAGACAAGTGAATATCAAATGTTACAAATAATTACCCATCACAAGTCACAACCCAGAAGTCAAGGATTATAATCCAAGCTCTGTAGCTTTGCACTCATAAGATAATAATGGTGATGGCAAGGCAGAATTTAGACAGAAAAAAAGTAAACCAAATTTTAGTTTTGGCTAATAAACAGATATTGGCAAAGCAATTTCCTGATGGAATAAAGCCTGTCAAATAAAATATTAGGCATGTATTATGCTCTCCTTGTTTGGCACTATTTTAGTAAAAAAAAATCATATTTTAGAATTCCCCCTTTCTATACGTAGCAAATCATATGTGACTTGCAATATGGGGGATCATTATTCATGTATGAGTACTGAAGGTCTTTTGTGATTCAGTAAGTACCAGTCAGCATAGTACACAGAGGATAGACCAACCTAAATCAAATGACTAAGGGTGTGCCATAACATGTATGCGTATGTACCAATAAATATAGTTAGTCAGTCAAGTCATTGTTTGGAGATCCCAATAAACATCAAGATTTCTGGAGCATTTTATATCCAGAACATATAGTTTTTCAGTGGGCTGTCAGTGTCTGGTATACATTTTTTCCGAGTAGTTACCACAAAAGATTATCCATTCCAGAGAGAACAAAAAACAGCACATTTTTTACTTTCTTATCGTAAGAGATTCCCAAGCTCCTCCCAATTCCTCATCCCTTTTTATCACATGAGACGAACCCTTACCCCCTCCCACCCACATCTTCTAACCACTAAACAGAGCATTCTCCAGCCCCTCCTTTCCCCCTTGCTTGTTTTGCACAGTTCATCACAGTTGTCACTCCTTCCAACCTTCCTGTCCACTCCTTTACTAGACACTAAGCTTCCGTAACTCGCTATTGCCTTTAAAGGCTGGTTGCACAGACTTAAAAAAAGTGATAGTCAGACCCTTTCTGATGGCTACTTCTTGAGGAGTTCACATATTTCATCATTAACGTGCACTTTTGGTACTTAATTTTGAGATTAAATTATCATATTAAAGTTCAAACTATAATAAAATAGAAGAGTTACATCAAAGAATGATCCCATCCTTTACAGTCTAACACATAATCAGGCACATGATGTGGAGAACTGCAGATACCATATAAAGGCATGATGATCATCCAAATCCATAGAAATGGTGTCAAAATAAAGAAGTTGAATGGAAATTTGTTCTAATAATCACAATGAACCAATTTCTAGCATATGCCTACTGTACAAGTTGACTGGGTCAAACATTCAGCAAACAATTATAACTTGCTAAAATCATAGCTTAACAAAGTGTACATGACTTCAGAAAAATCCCATAAAAATTCCTCCAATTAACCAAATAAATAATTGAAGCTTTCCAGCATCAAGTTCCCCTGCAGTATTCTTGAGCATCACAATAGGAATATTCTAGGAAAATACTGGATTTACCATGTCAGAGAAGGAATTTGAGATAATACTAAATGTGAGCCAAATTGCTTTGTTATGCAAGAAAGATTTTGGTGATATTAAGGTAGTTATTAATATTCAACATTCCCTATCTCAACTTTGCTTCTTCACTAATGTTTGATTTTCTTGTACAAAATGGACACAAGTATTTGCATATTTTTATATTAACATTCTGAAGGATCAAATAGAATAAGAATTATGCATCATTAAGCTGTAAATTACAGGATATAGACATTCCAGAGATGCAATTATAACATTCTTAACATAAAATAGAGCAAGTGGGGCATATTTTATCAACAGGATCTTATATTATCCTATTATGAAAAATGCCAAAAACAGTAGACCATATAATGTAGCAATAGAATATAAAAAGATTGGTGCAAATTTTACCAGGCATCACCCCATGTGTAACAGATGTGATGATTCCATTCTCAATTGGTCCATCATCCTCTGCTGATGGCACACTAGGAAGGACTGATAGTGGAGAATTTGGAAACGCCAAATAAGCAAATGCTTGAATTTTCTGACACAATGCTTAAAGAAGTCAGTGACCTTTATGGACTTTTGTTTTCTAGTGGAAGTTAATAATGAACTGTCTTTAATAGTCCCTCTATATAAAAGCGTCCTATTGCATCTAGGTTAGGGAAAATTATGTTGCTCTCGTTAAATTTTCAAGAATATAAAAATATTCAGACTTTTCTATCAACAATCAGTAATGTTCTGCATTTGATTGCATTTTCCATGAACTATAACGGTAAGAAAAATAAAAGGGACAAAAAATGGCAGTTCGAGTTTGCAACATCATTAGGTATGAAAAATTACACATTCTAGTCAAATGAACTGGCAATCTCATCTAAAGCAAATTACACTTTTCTATCAACACTCAGTAATGTTCTGCATCTGATTGCATTTTTTGTGAACTATAATGGTAAAATAAAACTGACAAAAAATGGCAGTTCGAGGTTCCTACATCAATAGGTATGATAAATTACACATTCTAGTCAAATGGACTCACAATCCCATCTAAAGCAGATTGATAAGAACAAAACTATTCGCATGGTAAATCTGGTAAAGAAACAATGGCAAGATTGGAGAGTCAATGGAAAGGTAAATGGATTATCCTAGGAACTAGCTGGATTTGCAACCCTCGTTCATAAAGAAAATAATTAGGTCAAGCATCAACTTGACAGCATGTTGTTACAGCTAAATTACCTGCTCTTCCGCCTTAGTAGGGTCTAGAATCACCGATCCACCCTCTGTTAAACCACAACAGATTGCAACTGCACAAGCCATCTTTACAGGTTGAGTTTGGCATGCAATAATGATGGAATATATATGTCACCTTGATGAACTTACCAGCAAGGTGTCTTAAAGGAATACCAGCATCTACAAGTGCAGCACATGATGCATTGATGGCGCAAGGGAGAAGCTACAAACTTTGGTCAAGAAAACATTTTTAAAAAATTCCACACAAGAAACTTTTTAATTTAGCTAATACATAAATATCTAACACTTTCCTATTGACTTTCAGCCAGTAACATTCAAATATACCTTAAGGTTCCATATGGTACAAATCCCACCCAAGATATTCCACCCTCAAAAGCCTATACTGAAAACAACAACATCCAAATTCCAACCTCTAAATCTCATCTCATTCAAATTCCAAAACCCATTTCATATGAAACTTCATAAGGATTTGAGTCGAGCATCCTCAAGAATCCACCTTTTAAAATACCTCCTCCTGGAATCCTACATCCTGAATCCAAGGTCTAAAGTTCAAGGGTACGATATTCTAAAGTTTAAAAATTAACACTCATATATATCATGCTCCAAATCACCCATCAAACTCAATTTGATTATCACTTGGAATTTGAAGAACTAATTAGAGTTTAGTTTCTTACTTCGAATTTGTGCAAAAATCCTAGAATTTTAAATTCCCATACCAAATTTGGCCTAAATTACTTTTCAGTAACACAGATATTCAACAATCATCATATATACATTACAGTTTGCAAAAGCAATAAGAATGAAGAAAAACTAGACATTACAACAATCATCATATATACATGTCTATATTGAATGTTTAGATATATTATTTTTCAACAGAAAACATATAATAATATATAGGAGCCACAAGACTGTCTATATTTGCATGTAGGGTTCCATGTGTGCATGCACTAGGCATTCCAAGACATGTTTTCCACCTAGTTACTACCCTAATTGCGTTTGAGAAATAACAGTGGGAGTGAATTTGAAGGGAAATAATACAAGGTCAAGGGCACAGAGCTTGTGAGGGAAAGTACTCTAGTATTACAAATGGCTTATCGTGTATATTGACTCTATGCATATTATTAGCCTCCTCACACTGTAAATCAAAATTAATTAAGCTTGACGTCATCAGAAAGCGATAGCATCTCACAAATTAGTTATGCATAGACCAACATCCAAGTTATGGGACCATCAGGATATTATAAGCTTCCAAAGAAAATTGGCTATATACAAGAAATAGAAAACAGTAGAGAAAATTTACTGGAAAAAGATACAGCACCATCATCTCCAAAAACCTGCAACAAAAGGAATATTGGTAAGAGGTCAGATGTGTATACAAAACTGCAAAACATCTGGAAACTACATCTAAACTACAGAATCACCCCCACCTGAACTATGATAGAGGTTGTCGTATTGGGATGGATAGTCATCAAGCATATACTTTGCAAAGTTCTCTTCAGGATCATCTCATATTCCTTTTCCAGTTTTCCTGAAGAACAAACGAAATGTTCTTGAGGGGCAACAAGAAGTTACAGAATAAGAAAGACAGTATCAACTTGCTGCCAAAATAGAAATAAAATTCCTACTCAGGGTATCTGTTTCAACAGCAACATGCTAATCATTGAGGAAGGTAAATCATTTCTATTTTCGCTATGAAGTGTTATATGTTCATAAAGGTTTATCTAGAGAGACAAACATATCACAAAGGTTTATCTTCTCAATAAGAACTAAAGAATAATATCTTTTCACAGTTGTCATTGCTTTGACATTGTCACTTACCTTCTCCACTGTTCTCATGTATGATGGTTTCTAATCTTGGCAAAAGCAAATTAAAGCACTCTCCACAATCAAGTTCTTCTTTTTGACTAAATCTTACCTAACTCTTTACACAATATCTCACTGAAGACATGGATTAATCCATATATCAACTTAAACTAATCAAATGTCACTCGATCTGCCACACAACTATTATTATATTCATGGCATGGGTGTCAAGTCAAGTTTCCAGGTATCCAAAAGGATCTGGAACTGGAGACTCCAAAAGACTCAACAAGGCAAAAAATGCAGAACTAATTAATATGGAAAGCACTGCTAGAAAACTTCTTATCCAGCAAATTATAGAACTAGTTACAGGATTGCCCAAGGATACCAAAGTTCTCAGTGAAACCCTTTGATCACAATCAAGCTACCATGACTTGAATTTCCACCAGCCCGATACGCGGGCAAAACACTCAATATCACCCCGTACACGAACGATACGGTGATATATCAGGCGGTAACGATCGAAATTTCGACCGTATCGGGTTGTCGAACTGCTCGATACCAGGCGAAACACTCAATATCACCCCGTAATGGACGATACGGTGGTATATTGGGCGGTAACGATCGAAATTTCGACCATTACCACCCGACACAGCTTGGTAATGGTCAAAATCGATCGTTACCGATCTATAACAGTGCTCCAACGGTCAAAATGACCATTAGAGCCCTTTCTCATGGGTTTTTAAACTCATCTTTCCTATTTCACTCTCTTAAACTTCTTTAAACTCATTTTTTCTCATATTTGCACTCTCCTAACTCTACAAAGTAACGATTTATGAATTGAATCAAGGTTAATTTGGGAAGATTAAGATGAAAAACTTTTTAATTAAGAGATATAGTCCAAAAAATATATATGATACTATTCTTACCTAATTTATATTGATTTTGCTAAACTTATACTATTACTATATTTATTTTTAACTTAAAAATCCTATCCTAATTTTTTTTTATTTTTAGGTATTTTTGAAGGCTTTTATGCCTAAATCAGATGTATCGCTCAGTACACCTTGGCGTACCGCTTAGTACACAATACCGTACCATACCGAGTGACGCTCGAAATTCCAGTACGATACGAAATTTCAATCCTTGATCAGGACCACTGCTCCATGGTAAACAAAGGATGCATTGATTTTGCAAGCTTTCAGAAATAACAGCCTTGTCCTACATCAAATATATGTGATCTTACTATTGCAATCATCAATCTCTGAAACTATTAGACATGTCATAGGGTCATTATTGGACACAATATGGCAACCATCAGACTTTGGTGTCATATCTTGAAACAGATTTTTTTTCTTATTTGATTTATGCGACAACTTACCAAATCCATAAGAAGTTCTGAAGGATTAAAATGTCCCTTCTGGTGATTTTGAATAATTATGATGATTAATATTTTCATAATAATAAATAAGAACAGAAGTTTGTGATGCTTTTTTAGGTTACATGCCGAAAGTACCATGCTGCCTCCAATGAGGTCCAAACATGTCACTGAGATGGCAATCACTACATTCAGTTATGTATTCCTACATGGTCTAAACAGCCTCAATTTGCAGTATACAATGTGCAAAATGCATGGCCTAATACATACATCTTTTTGACCATAAGTGTAATATCCATATTTTTGTCCAAGGACCTGAACATAAATACAGAAGTTACCAGGGACCAAATTGCAAAAGATACAAATAAAAGATCAATTAGCTCCCCGCCGCCTCTATCCCATGACCACACCGCCTACATGAGGGTTTCGCGGAAGAGACAACGAAAGAAAGAAAGAGAAGGAAGAAGGAAGAGAGAAGACAAAAGGAAGAGGAGACAGAGAATCTCTCATGGAAGAAGAGAAGGGAGAAAGAAGAGAAAAGAGCAGAAAGAGAGGAAAAAGAAGAAAGAGAGAGAGTCTCTCGTATAAGAAGAGGGAGAGAGGAGGGAAAAGAAGAGAAGAAGACAGAGGAGAGAAACAAAGGAAAAAGATGAAAGAAAACAAAAGAAGACAGAAAGCACCTTCAATATCATAGTACGGAGAGAAGAAAGAAAAAAAGGTGGGATTTATCAAAAGCCCATTTTCATATCAGAAATATTCTATTAAGCCCAGGAAAAGTGTGTTAGGTACATTTTTAAATTCTCTTCCTCTCCTACCAATCAGAAAAATATATATCATTATAGATCAATTAATTGTGATGTTCCTAATTTAATATGAGACTTAGAGTGTGAAAGAAATAAAAGAAGAAAAATAATTATTTTTTGAAAAATAAGAAAGAAAGGCATAGGAAGAATATGATACATGAGGATATCATTTTGTGTAGTTTTAAATCTTAAGATGTTGCTCCTCGTGATATTAATTTATATTATTTGAATGATTTGGGAAAAAGAAAAAGAAACATCAGAATTGTATTTGTGTTAGAATTATATGTTCGTATCAATGAAAAATAATTAAATGTAAGTATACGAACACTCTAGCTGGTTTCGAAGGTAATAATGTATATGGCTATAATTTATAAATGTATATCATTTACGTCACTTATAAGGTATTTTATTATTTATAAGTATTATAAAAATTTATATAATTGAAAATTTAGAAAAGCATACGATTTGAACAATTATGTATTGTTTTATAAGTATTTTTTATTACTCAAAATTATTGTAAAATAATGTATATGTTTGTTATCAAGAAACTATATGAGTTGCATTAATTAAAAGAAATGTTTACTTATTTTTGAAAATGTCAGAATCAACATTGCATCTGAAAAAAAAACAAAAAAAATGTTTGATTATTGTTCAGATTTAAAATGATATACAAAAAGTTTGTTCAAACTCTTGGTTTGTAAAAGTATTAGATGTGTTATCTTAGGTGACATTGCAATTGTCTGTTCAGTATGGCTATGATCTTTACCCGACTAATGGAGATTATACATTGATTATATGTTCAAAACCTAATTTCTTCTAGATCCTAACACATGAATTGATGTGTTATCTACACCGTTGTGTCACGGACAAATTGTAAACGGTTTGTTCGGTGTAATGCTTATGCATGTCCGTGTCTTTTCGGATTGTTCATGAGTTGCCAAGTATGTAAAGGGCTGACCAAAGGCTTAACAGCCCCATTTGAGTGAGTTTGGTGGCCGTGTAGGCTTGTACATAAAGTATGTGTCATGTGAACACTTGTACTAGATTTCGATCTGTAGTGGATCAATTTTATACCTTTGTTGTGCAACCATTCTGAACTTGTGATATCTATGGTTGGAATTTGCATTGGCTATAAAGTGTTTGCTGAAATGGTTGCTTGTGGATCTCGTGTGAAGTGCTTTTTCTGTCCCGTCTTCTCTTTTGCAGGTCCTAAGGGATCGTAGGAGGTTTCAGGGAGGCTGACCTTTGCGGACAACACGCAATGGTGCCGCACGGCTTAGGCAAAACCAGCTAAGTCCGTGACAGATGGTATCAGAGCGAGACAAGCACACATAGAAACACTTAGCATGCAAACGTGGGAGACCTAGCGGGGCTGTGTTGAGGGCAGCCAACATATGCGACCGTTTGGAAACGGACATGGAGTTATAAGGGAAGGAGTTGCTCAGAGGAGCGGATATCCGAAGATGACATTCAGAGGAATGGCCAACCCTTCACGCAAGAGGCACCACGAGGACAAACAAGCTAAGAAGAATTGCGTAGCGCACAAAAGTTGGAATGGCTGAGTTCGAGCAGTGGCTCGACGTTGGCACCCAAACTTGACGGTACTCGAGGCAAGCGGGGCGCTTGGCATAGAATGAGACCGTGCAAGGTGGAATGGGTTGTTCAGCGATCGAAAGAGTTGTGTAAAGCTCACAGAGGTGAGGGGAGTTGCAAACTCAAGGAATTCGATACTCATACAAGGGCTTGTATGCGAGCGATAGACTGTCCGTGACCATCCCAAGGTGGTCGAAGGTCGGCGTCATGGAGCATTGAACTTTCTCTTCGGCATGAGCAAGATACGTTTGTAAGAGGCTGAAGTGTGCAGTAGGTTCAGCGTGTTGCTAGACCCAAAGGGGTGCAGTGGGAGCTGTATTAGCGAAGAGTCACAATCTAGCAGATGCATTTGCGAAGGCAAAACAGTGCATCGTTCGTTCAGCAAGATGAAGTAGTCAAAGGGGATGGTGATCTCCAAAACTTCCAGAGGGAAGGATGCGAAGAGAGAAGTTGCTCCAACGAGGCAGATATCCAGGAGGGATAAGTCCCGATTCTCCAGAGAGAGAATCATGTGCAACGGACCGCACACGTTGAGAAGTACCTCATGACAAAGCTCAACGGACCGAGCGAGTGGCGAGGACTCGTCGCATGATCTCGCTGGAGGCAATGCGTTGGTGGATGCATAGCGAGATCAAGTGGGGGAGCAACCCAAGGCAACACAAAGTGAAATCACACTTGGAGCCGATATGGAGATCGAACTCAACAGAGGGCTGACCCGTGGAATGGTGGGCGTGAGGACTACCATTAACTCTATGCAAATCGAGAAGCGAAGCAACTTGGGGATAACTTGGTGAAACACCCAAGCCGCATGAATGGAGTTGGCATAGAAAATGGAACATGGAGCGGAGGCTTGGAGCTTTCCTTAGACAGAGGTCAAGGGCACAAACTCTTGCAGAGGTAGGAGTAGGATCATGTCGTTCCATGGGTTCTTTATTCTGATGGAGTAGACTCATCTTGCATGGTGCCAAAGACAAAGGGAGCTTTGAGGCACATGCACCTTATCTCGGTGAAGCATTTGGCGGAGGAACTAAGGCGACACAGTTTGTAGCGGCAAAGTTGATGTTAGAAGGTCTTGGCACGAGGCAAGAAGACGTAGAGGTAGGTACTCTTGAAGAATATGCCACAGTGTTGCTATTCGAGTTGCCAGAAGGAAAGCGATGTGCAGCGGAGATTGTACTGGTAGGGGCAGAGGCCAGGATTCAGACAATGGTGCACCAATTTCAGTAAAGTCAAGGGACTTCAGAGGAGCTACTAAGCGACGAACTGTCCTAAAGCTATGCTTCGTCCGGGTGTGACCCGAGAGCGGGTGGACGAAGGTCGATAGCCAAAGGAGCAAACAGAATCGAAAGTGGCAAAGGCCTACGATGTATTGGCGGAGTCCACACATAGAGAGATCGCAGTTCGAGTTCATACCACAAGGATCAGAATGCAAAGAGATATCACCAGGAGGCGACATGATGCAGCAGATCGTGGTGGAATGGTTCGTGGCAATGCGACAAACACAGCTTGTCACGTGAGGGACAAGATCATACGGAGATATGATCGGGAGTGCGACTGGGAGCTCCACTTCAGTGAGCGACATAACGGCAAGAAGGGCTATTGGATTCAAGCAGGGAATGCCATGGTACTGTAGAGGCGGGTCTTCCGTGTGTGCATCGAATGTTGCATTGAATGAAAGCCTTGGGCATCAGCTTATGGGGGCTGTGCACTACTGAGGGAGAAGTTCATATGCAAGTACCAGTGAGTCCCATTGGGGGACTGGATCATGCAGAGGTATGATCGAAGCAGCTAAAAAGTTGGACTGCTTCAGAGCTCACATTCGCTTAAGGGAGCCCGACAAGTCAGAGGACAAGGTCGAACGTTGCGACCAATAAAGTTAAGGAGAACAGAAGCAGGGCAAGACCTGTAATATGACGACGGAGGCCATACATGGGAGTTGCAGTCTGTCTTTCCATCGACCAAGAGGAACTGCTCAGAGAACACAGAGGTGTTAAAACAGGTAGTCGAAAAAGGGCGAGGAAGCAATGACGAGAGGTGTTAAAACAGGTAGTCGAAAAAGGGCGAGGAAGCAATGACGAGAGGTGTTAAAACAGGTAGTCGAAAAAGGGCGAGGAAGCAATGACGAGTCTAGAGGGACTCAGCTACCCAGTGAGTCCCATGGGGGGGACTAGATCATGCAGAGGTATGATCGGAGCAGCTGAAGAGTTAGACTGCTTCAGAGCTCACATTCGCTTAAGAGAGCAAGACAAATCAGAGGACAAGGCCGAGTAAGCGAATGTTGCGACCAATGAAGCCAAGGAGAACAGAAGCGGTGCAAGCCCTGCAACATGATGGTGGAGGCCATACATGGGAGTTGCAGTCTGTCTTTCCATCGACCAAGTGGAACTGCTCAGAGAACACAAAGGTGTTGAAGCAGGTGGTCAAAAAAGGGTGAGGAAGCAATGACGAGTCCAGAGGGACTCAGCTATCGAAAATCAATCGTCGGTTAGAATGAATGTGGACTCAGAGGAGTGTCGCAATACGCAGAGGCGGATCTACCGATCGCGAAGAAGGGAAGCAAATGCGAGACAACGGATAATAGTGCCATGGGCATTGCAGCGCCATGGTACCGCAAAGGCGGGACTTCCGTGGAGTCATCGATCCCTTGTTCTCATAGAGGGAGAGCGCTTGGTCGTGATATGGGCCGTGGAGGAGAATGCATTAGCAAACTCCATGTACCATGACAAGGCTGAAGGGCAGAGGCCAAAGAACTTTATAAGACTGGTGTTAATGGACTTTTCATCGAGATTGCCGTAAATGAAGGACTTTGGGTCAATGGAAGAGTGCAAGACCAAGGAACGAAGCAGGCAGTACCCGGTGTTGTACCTTTGCTACATAAAGGAGTAGGCGACAAGAATGATGGAGAAGGCGATACAATCCCAAAGGCGACCAAATCTATCGGAGGCTTGCTCCAAGTTGGAGTGATAACTTCTTGCATTCCAGAAGTTCAATGGCATTGAGAAGGTGAATCACAGTAGCTGACTCAGCGCAAGAATTGCAAACACTTCAAGTGCTTCGGAAGTGTAAGCTAAGAGCAGGCGAATGCTAGTAACCAGCTCGACGCACGAAGTACAACCTCGAGGAGGCGGGCGAAGTCAAGTAACCTTTGCCTTCTCAACTCTCAAGAGAATGGACGAAACCGAGTACCGCAGCTCTCTTAGTTATTTAGCAAAGGAGCTCTGCACAGATTTGAAGACGAAACCGAGTACCGCAGCTCTCTTAGTTATCTAGCAAGAGCTCTGCACAGATTTGAAGACCCTTTGAAGAGACTAATGGAAGACAATAGTTGTCAAGTCCTCACCAATGGTGATCGGTGCTACTTAGAGTAGATTGTACGTTTCATTTCCCAACTGAATGCCAATCGAAAGCGGAAGTGATGCGAACCTACTTGGACGAGATAATTAAGTGGAAGAAGATTCGATGGAAAAATTTTGTGGAGGAAGGACCTGAAAACTTTAAAGGTTACGAGGCGATGCTTGTTAAAGCTCCAACAAGCATCTATCCACTTCAAGGGACAAGAAGAATTTAAAGACTGGCGCGTATCAAAGATGATCTTTTCCTTTATCAGATGAATCCACAAGAACCAACAAGGATCAAAGACAACTCACGACCCCACACCGTAGTCGAGTCAGTCATGGCAAGTTGAAGCAGCATGACGGATTAAAGTTCAACGACTCAACAACAACAAGCAGAGAACAATTGGGAGCCAAGGGACGCATCGCAACAGGAGCAGAAGATTAAAGATCTAGCAAAGGCAAGGAGTTGTAGCGTCAACGAAGGCTTCGACGAGGACGTCGAAGGAATAAGTGGGGGAGAATGTCACGGACAAATTGTAAACGGCTTGTTCAATGTAATGCTTATGCATGTCCGTGTCTTTTCGGGTTGTTCATGAGTTGCCAAGTATGTAAAGGGCTAGACAAAGACTTAACAGCCCCATTTGAGTGAGTTTGGTGGCCGTGTAGGCTTGTACATAAAGTATGTGTCATGTGAACACTTGTACTAAATTTCGATCTGTAGTGGACCAATTTTATACCTTTGTTGTGCAACCGTTCTGAGCTTGTGATATCCATGGTTGGAATTTGCATTGGCTATAAAGTGTTTGCTGAAAGGGTTGTTTGTGGATCCCGTGTGAAGCGCTTTCTCTATCCCGTCTTCTCTTTTGCAGGTCCTAAGAGATCATAGGAGATTTTGGAGAGGCTGACCTTTGGGGACGACACGCAATGATGCCGCACGGCTTAGGCAAAACTAGCTAAGTCTGTGACAGTTGGGTTAAACATGGTTTTGAACCTTGCCTTGTCAAGAATATAACGTGATCATAAACATTAATACTATCATGATTTTTATTTTAATATGTACACCTTAGATATACTTACACTTATAAATCCTTAGGTATATTTATGTTTATTTATGAATACTTAATGATAATCTTTTACACTATAATGATTTATGATATGATATATGATATTAGCTATAGTTATGCTTTTATTATGATGTATTTAGTTATATGTTGCTTTGAAAAAGTATCACAAGCATTTTGTTAGCAAGTTATGATTTAAAATGCATATAAAGTTCAACTTTTGTAAACTATATAAGTATTAAAAAAAAGATTTGATATATATACATATTTTGAAAAGCATTAAAGCATGCACTAAACACATAAAGAATTTATATATTTTAAACAAATAATTATTCGTGGTAAATTTTGCTGGCATGTGAGTTATGATGCCTACTGAGCTATGGTTTACTCATACAATTATTTCTTAATTTTTCATATTTGAGTAACTCATTTTTTATATAGATGGAAGAACAATTTAAAGGCCTTAGCACTACTATACATTTAGATTATCTTATATATATGTTATTGGGATTGGAAAGTTATGGACTCTTACAGAGCTATTGAATTAATTGTATAGGTTATAAATATCTTGTAAGAGGATTGATTATGAATTAAAATATGTAATAAATGTATTATGGGTTTAGGCCTTGCAATTCTTGTAAGAAAACTTATGGGAATTGCAAAGTTGGACCAGAGCATTACAACAAGTGATATGAATAACAATGGTAACATTTTTAGTTTACATTATTTCTATTATTGTACTATTTCTATTATTTTCATTATATTAGAACCTCAAATATATTGTTCTTCATAATAAAACATGACTTTTTATTTTGATATGGCAAATATTTACCATCTATTTACTTGCACTTTATTATACAATTAAGTAGTTATACTAATATATTTGTTTAATTCTAATAAATTACATATACAAAGACAGATGTACACAAAGAACATTGTACTACCCAATATGGTACAAAACACACAATACGTACCAATCTAGCCGATGATCGACATGCGAACCTCCTCGTATTGGGTGGCACTTAACAAACGAGGGTTTACCGCCTAGTAGACCCCATATTTGAGGCAATATAATCAAAATTTGACCATTACCAACATGTATCGATTGATAACGATTAGATTTCAATCATACAAGATGAAGGGCTAAAATTAAATGGGTCCAACAATCAAATTGATCGTTGGACCCTATTTTAGGGTCAGTTCCACCCTTTAAAACACCCCTTACTCCCCTCTTTCATTGCCACTCACTCGCATAACTTTCTTAACCATTGGACCCTATTTTCGAGCCAATTCCACTCTTTAAAACACCCCACTTGCCTTTTTCACTGCCACTCACTTGCATAACTTTTCCGTCTTCCTCACTTAATCACTCTTTCTTGATTAAGCATCGTAATCAATGATTAGAGCTTAAAACAGTCAAACGTGTCATATGCTAGAAGATTTCTTCAATTAAAGGTAGCTATGCTCTTTCTACATTTTAGTTAGCTTTTGAATTGATTATATCCTAATTAGTGTCTTGTTATTATGGGTAATTATAATTGATTAATGTATTTCTGACATTAGAGCTAATTTTTTTAAATTATAGCATGTTAAGGGTAATTAGCATTATTCTTTATAATTTAGGCATAATTAGAGCCATTACCTTACTTTAGGGCCAATTGGGGGTAATTAGGCATGTTAAGGGTGATTAGTGTAGTTCTTTATAATTTAGACACAATTAGGGCCACTACCTTTTAGGGCCAATTTGGGTAGTTAGGCCTAATTACATGTTTTAGGCACAATTAGGGTCATTAACTTTTAGACCAACTTGAAATAATTAGGTCTAATCAACATGTAAGGGGTGATTAGTGTCAATTTTATAATTTAGACATAATTAGGGTCATTACCTTACTTTTAGGGCCAATTTAGAGATAATTAGACCCAATCAGCATGTTAAGGATGATTAGAGCCAATTTGGTGTGTTTCTCTTATGATTAGTGTGTTTATGTTAATATTAGGGACAATTAGGGTCATTAGGTAATATATAAACCCAATTTGGAGAATAGGCTCAATTTGGTAGCATAAGGTAAGGTAGCTTACAAGGTTTCATGAGTGATCAGCACCTATAGTTGCCGACATTGATCCGTAAGCCTATTCTCAAAAATAAAAAAAAACAGACAAGCATTGATGATGCATACATAAAAAAAGAAAAAAGAAGCAAATTATTGACAAAATCATTGCCAGGTAGTTTAATTTCCACAAGATTCCAGTGCATAAAGTCTAAGGTTCATATTACCATAGCATAATTTCATCAATTCAAGAGGCTAATATGGACACTCAACCTCCTATGCCGAAGGAGATATATGGTGTTTCTCTAGATGAGGAGGTGGCAGAACTCAAAGATTAAATTAAATCATTCAAAAAATAATGGGACTTATATGGGGTGACACTTATGTGTAATCGTTAGACTAGACCAACCAGAATAAGCATCATCAACTTCTTAGTACATTGCAATAAAAAGGTGGTCTTTCATAAATATGCGAATGCATCAAACAAAATACTATGCTAATTGAAAACTCACTAGAGACTCCCTAGAGTTCTAACACTAGCAGGTACATTATGATACATATCGTTTATAACTTCAATATAATTAGTGAATACATTTTTTTTCAGAAACCCACCATAATAAATCTCTAAGAACCCTACCATAGGGTTTCTCTATATCATAAAAACTATATGCAAATCTTTCTTTTTCTCCCCATACATCTTCATTATTTGTCTTTATAAATAAATAGCTTGCATTGTTGATATTTCAAGCATAAAACCAAATTAATATTCAAAGATATTTATTTCAAACCTTATCCTACTTTTAATAACTCTTCCCCAAAGTTTCATAATATGGCTCATGATTTTAATTCCTCTATAATTTGAACAACTTTGTATACTAGCCTTATTTTTATAAATTGGCACAAAAAAGCTCTTTATTCATTCATCAGGTATCTGTTTGAATCTCATGATTTTGTTAAATTAGTTAATCAAGCTAAGGTTTTTAATTTTGTACCGTACTGGTGTATTGAGCTTTACTCAATACGATATGATATAAGATACCGAGCGATACGCCAAGACACACCGAGCGATATGCCTAAAAAAGGCTATAAAACCCTTCGAGTTCGGCATCCTCAATAGAAATGAGTGACGACGAAGGCAATTTACAAAGGCAGTGTCGGGTCGAGTTCCATCGTCCGACGATGTCGCTACGAGGGGGGTTGCAACGGGACCATAAGCAGAGGAGTCAAGATCGGAGAGAGGCAACTTCTTCCATGAGGGCTTCTTCAAACGGTCGTGGTTCTTAACGATGAGGTCAGTGAGGGAGGTCGGGACCAAAAGCGGAGGAGTCAAAGTCAGAGGGAGGTAGCTTCTTCTTCCACGAAGGCTTCTTCAAGTGGTTGCGGTTCTTGATGATGAGATCGGCGAGGGAGGTCAGGACCATAAACGAATGAGTCAAGGTCGTAGGGAGGCAGCTTCTTCTTCCGCGAGGGCTTCTTCAAGCAATAGCGGTTCTTGATAACAAGATCGACGAAGGAGGTCAAGACCAAAAGCGAAGGAGTCAACGTTGGAGGGAGGCAACTTCTTCCGTGATGGCTTCATCAAGCAGCCATGGTTCTTGACAACGAGGTCGGCGAGGGAGGTCGAGACCAGAAGCGGAGGAGTCTAGGTCAGAGGGAGGCAACTTCTTCTGCGAGGGCTTTATTTCTCCTGTTATCACCCGATATCAATCGATACATGTCGGTAACGATCGAAATTTTGACTGTTACCGTCGGATACAACCTTGTATGGCCCGATACGAGCCCAAAAGACTGATACTGCCCAATAGCGAGCAGTTTGCGTTTTGGTCTGCTAGCAGACCGATACATACCACCCATACCATAAGGTACAGAAAGGTATTAAAATCCCTGAATCAAGCTACTCTCTTATCCACTAAACTTTTTCAAATCTCAATAGGGATACCATCAGGTCCCACACTCTTATCTATTTTTATCTTCTTTAATTCATCTTTTACTTCATTAACTCTACTTTTACAAACAACTCTATGATTATTAAATCTACTATTATTATTTATCGTTAAATCTAAGTCTTGTGTAAAGTATTTATTAAATAATTTATAAAATTAATTTTTTCATCTTTCTATACTCTCATTATCATTAACAAGTATTCTTTGATCTCTGTCTTTAACGCGTCTAATATTACCTAAATCCTTATACTATCTTTCCCTAGCCTTAGCAATTCGATATATATCTTTTTCACCATCTTTAATACCTAATTTACTATAAAAATCCTTAACTAATTTGCTATAAAAATTATATATCTATATATAATGTCAAAAGAAAATTATCAAGGAATATATATATATATATATGCTAATTATGACAAAAGAAAATTATGAACAAAAACTACATCATGTATATTATTATTATTATTCTAGCAATATACTATGCACTGCAATTCTAATATAATAAAGGTAGAAGGTCTATTCTCCTTTTGTATTCTTTTATATTATTCTCTCCCTCTTTCTTTTCCCCCTTTTATACACGACAGCATAGATATCAATTGCCTCCCCTATCACTTTTTAGGGAGCGAGGTTGCATGAAAGCTTGAAAGATAAAAGGAAGAGCCGCCCTCTTCTGTATGGGGCATGCCCGCACCCACCCCACTTTTCCTCATCGGGATTGCTCATCGTTCCCCTCGTCCCTTCTTCCGCACAGTATCCTCTAGCTTAGCTTACTTAAGTCTATTTATGCTCTTTTCTCTCAACTCGACTATCTTATGATTCTTCCCTGAACTCAACTTGAATTGCAACTGACGACTTTCTCTACGACTATACTTGAAACCCTTCGTCACTTTACAACAAGAAAAGCTCTGTCAATAAGGCAAATGAAAAGTTGTCAAATAGCCCATTCTCTAAGTTTAAGCCGTGTTCAACTCAAATGATAGGGAAATTCTCATATTAACTCAGAAACTATCCTTGCAAAGCTTTTTTGCCACTAATCCAATTCTTTGCACCTCAGGTTGCTCTCTCCTCTAAAATCCTAGCAAGAATATATTCTCGTCTTCAATCCATCCCCTTTGATTCCTTCTTTTCTCCCTCCTTATGAACGGCGTTCCCATTTTGGTTGCGCAAGATCCTTCAACGATAGTCGTGTGCCCCTATTGTGGCTACTAGAACTTGTGATAACAAGGGTTGTCTCCTTCCCTTCTCAAGTACCTCTCGCCCCTTGCAAGAATCTTGTCACCCCAACCCATGCAAGAATATCTTCTCACCCTGAAAACCCTTACATGAATCCTCTCATCACAAAAACCTTTGCAAGAATCCCTTCTCACCACTGAAACCCTAGCAAGAACTCCTTCCCTTCTTAGATCTCTGTTTGAAAACCTTAACAAGAGTCCCTTCTCCTATCCTTCTTGGTTCACTCGCTCCATGAAAATAAAGCAAGAACCTTCCTCATTTGATTCATCTCCTCATCCTTTTTTCTTGTTTCCCTTGAAATTATATTATGAACATGTAGTTTTCTCCAATTTTATTGTAAATATCTGGTAGAACATGTTTCTTCCAGTTGATATCTCTAAAGATTAAGGTGAGAGAAAGGATTGAAATTTCATACCGTACTGGAGTTTCAAGCATTGCTCAGTACAATACGGTACTGTGTACCGAGCGGTACGCTAGGGCGTTCCGAGTGGTACACCTAATTTAGGCATAAAATCTTCCGAAAATACTTGAAAAAAAAGTTAGGATAGGATTTTTAAGTTAAAAAAAAATATAATAATAGTATAAGTTTAGCAAAATCAATATAAATTAGGTAAGAATAGTATCACATCTTTTTCGGACTGTACCTCTTGATTAAAAAGTTCTTCCTCTTAAACCTCCCAAATTAACCTCGATTCAATTTATAAATCTTTGCTTTGTAGAATTTAGGAGAGTGCAAATGTGAGAAAAAATGAGTTTGAAGAAGTTTCAGAGAGTGAGAATGAAATGGAGCGAAATAGGAGAGAAGATGAGTTTAAAAACTCTTGAGAAAGGGCTCCAACGGTCATTTTGACCATTGGAGCACTGTTATAGATCGATAACAGTCGATTTCTACCGTTACCGAGCTGTGCCGAGCGGTAATGATCAAAATCGACCGTTACCGAGCTGTGCCTGGCAATAACGATCGAGGCCGCCTAATATACCACCGTATCATTCGATACGAGGTGATATTGAGTGTTCCACCCAGTATCGAGCAATCCACAGATCGGTATGCTATCGGACCTATACGTACCGCCCATATCGGACAGTATTATTCGAAATTAAAAACCCTGGATGAGAGAACGAGAAAGAAATCCATTGTATTTAAATATATCAAGAGAAATATAAGGAAGGTGCCTATCAATTCTGATTGTTCGTCCCGATTAAAACTTCTAACTTAGATAAGGCTAGGCAACTACTAATTTAGCATTTTATGTGATCAAAGAGTAGGACCTTGTATCTAAGTTCTTGCATTTAAAAATTTTAATGCATATATCAAAGCTGTAAAATATGGAATTATTTAGAACTTTACAACAAGAAAAGTTATATTGAAATCGTTGGTGCTCATTCAATTATACAAATTAATATGCTTTGTAAAATGAGTGGGCGTGGAGCATGTATCCAACATGTTGGCAGCTACTTGTATTGAGTAGATGAAAAGATATAGATAACAGCATGAGGACATTTGAGGATAGATCAAGCATTTACATGATTCGGTGGCACATCACTGAAATAGTTGCATCATTTTGATCTTTCTTTTGCTGTGTGCCATCTTTCTTTTAAGTTGAAAACAAAGTTCTTAACCATTCTTCTCTCTTTTACATTTTAATATTTACATTTTAATATTTCCATGAGTTCAATTGATTATGCTGATATGTTTGCCCTGAGAAAATTAAACATGTTGCTATAAATGAAACAGAACTTGTCCAATACATGCTTCATAAAAAGTATATTAGTCTCATGGGTGGGAGGGCATCATTGAGACAGTTACTTCCTTCTAAAAAGATAGAGTATTTTCCTTGACATCATGGACAAATAATTCAAAAGACAATTTACCCCACTAAGTGCTTCTATGACTTAAATAGGACTTGGTTATTCTCTGGCCAATGTTGCAGGTGAGTAGGGAACAAATGAGACGAAAGGAGTTAACCTCTGAGATTATATCCAATGATTTAAAAAGCGCTAGGTGCCAAAAGATACCAAGGTCCAAAAACGCCCGAGGCACTTGGCGCTCGCCCAAGCGAAGCAAGACGCTAAAATATAAATATATATAATATAATTAATAAATATAATTATTTTAAAAAAAATCTTACAAAATCACAATATCACATTAACAAAAACTCTCAAAATTCAAAACAATAACAATAATTTCAAATAAATAAAATTTAGCAATATTAAAATCAAAATAATATATTATTAATCTAATATATAAAAAAATATTGTTACTAGTATACGGTTAACAGTATACTATTAATATACTGTTAATAATATACTATCGAGTCAATGTGAGAAGAGGGGTAAGAGTAACAGTAGCAACGAGCAATGGCAACGAGAGCGGGAGCGACGATAGTAGCGGCAAAGAATAAATGAAAGCGGCGGCGCGATAGCGGTAGCAACGAGTAGCAGTAGCAACGAGCAGCGATAGCGGTAGCGGTAGCGGTAGCGGGGGCGCAACATAAGAGTAAGACTGAGGCTACTGACTGAGAGAAGCAACAGCGATAGCAACGAGCAGTGGTAGCAACAACGGGAGCGGCGACAATGGCAACGGTAGTAGTAGCAATGCAAGAAATGAGCAACAACAAGAAGCAACGACAAATGGCGGCGCAGCGAGAGCAAAACAAAAAAGAGAGGCAACGATAGCGGAGAGGGGCAGCAACGACAGAGAGGAAATGTCAGCACTGGAATCGCGAGCAGGGTTAGGGTTGGGGAAGTCGTGAGAGGGATGCTGGGAGACTGATATCGGTGCTTTAGTTGGTTCGATTGAACCAACTAATGCATTGAAAACCGAACCAGACGTAAAACACTAGTTTGGTCGCCTAGTTTAACCCGAGCGCTCGCCCGAAGCACCCGACGCCTGGGCTCGGGCGAGCGCCGAGGTGATGCCTCTTTGAAGCGAGAAGAGGTGACATGAAGTGAGGCAATCGGGCCTCGCCTCGCCTGAGCACCTAGGCGAGCGCCCAAGCACCTATTGAAATCGCTGATAATATCTATGATGAAGATTTGCTTTAGGAAACAAACACTTTCCAGAAGTTTGTATTATTCTTGTATGTCTTCAGTAAAGCTGCATCAAGTGCAAAACTAAAAGACCATGAGGAATGCTGCTTAAATTGCAATTTGCAATGTTGACCCAAATATAGTGAGGTGATTATGTTGGTGCATCCTTGTGACCCAAACATGCATTAAGAAACTTCATAAACTAGCATTAAGTTCTATCTCTTTCTTATTTGCAATGATGACCCATATATAGGGAGTTTCACTTGTGTTTTGACCCAAGATGGATCTCTTTCTCATTCTCTCACCTAAATCCTTAGTAATATCATGTGAAAGACACATGCTTTTGCAATAAAATCGAAGGAGAAAACTACATGTTCTTCATAATATAATTTTAAAGGCAAAAGCGAAGAAAGGACGAGGAGATCAATCAAACTGGTTAGGGGGGTTATAGAAAACCTGAAATGAAAACGAATCAAAGATTGAGTCGTTCATTCGATGGGGAGCAACCATGCACTCCGTCTTGTCATCAAAGTCAAGTTCCAACAACCTCGATCAAGGCAAGCAACCACCTCAGTGCGGTTCTTGCATGACAAGAACAAGGATGCCAATCAGAGAGTAACCGAGGAAAATTCTTGCTTTATTTCCATAGAGCAAGTGGCCTAAGAAGGGAAGGAGAAGGGACTCTTGTAGGGTTTTCAAAGAGAGATCTAGGAAGGGAACGAGCTCTTACTAGGGTTTTTGTAGTGAGAAGGGATTCTTGCAAGGGTTTTCGTGGTAAGAGAGGATTCTTACAAGGGTATTCAGGGTGAGAAGAGACTCTTGCATGGGTTTTCGGGGTGACTGAGGATTTTGCAAGAGTCTTTGGGGTAAGAAGGAACTCTTGCATGGAATAGTGTCGTTAAAGGCAATGCTACAAAGCGCCAAGGTTCAAAAACGCCTAAGGCACTAAGCACGGCGAAGCGAGGTGCTCGCCAATATAAAAATAATAAAAAACCTTAACTAGCATATATTGTGGCCATTTTTAAGACATTAAACAATCTAATGCAGCTACTCAGCAAAAAATTATTTTTTAAAAAAACCATTATTTGATTCACATTTTGGTGCAAGAGATCAGAGAGAAAATTATAAATGAGCAAATATGAAATACCTATCTGCCCAGTTTTAGGCTTCCATATAACCTCTATAGAGGCTTTCTCAGGGTTCTCACCCTTCTTTGTTCCAGCTTTTGGTCCATATACTGCAGCCAATACGATTGTATCACCTAGGATCAAGGAAAGAAGAATATAATCACTTGCAAATAGCAATTTCTGTACATCCAAGGTAAAGTAAAAGACTGAAATTAACTATATGACCAAACATAAATCACAACTTAAAGAATAAAGTATAAGCTCATTATATGCACGTACATATGGAGGTAATCAGATCATAAGAAAAATGAGCAGCAACAATATAGAACCTACAAACGAGAAGGATTTATTTTAAGTATTGGATTACATATAAAACGGGATTGGAAAAAAAAAGAATGAGGCTCCCATCAATGTGGGCTGGTTGATATACACAGCATAACCCAACAAGCAGAGAGATATTACCATTTGGTAAAAATTAAATACAACAAAAAATTTATAAGAATTTTTATTACACTTGAAAAAAGGAAAAGTGTAATAATTACTGTATTACATTGATCCAAACCACAAGAAGAAAATTGTTCAAAACATCCTGAACAAAAAGACACACCAATTCTGTTTCACGATCACCATATCTTGCATCCCTAAAAGGGAGTTTGATGTGAGACTGAGTAGGCCAAATTGAACTGATACTTGAAAATATCTGATTGAGTAGTCAGATTCCACTTTTTTACTCTGAAATGGAAGATTCCAGAAGAAAAAACCATAAACACCAAATAAACCAACTACACAACCAATCGGAAGCTTTTGCATCCTAGATATGAAGTAAAATCTTGATCAGAAACTACATGGAAAGAGAGCCAAATTTCACTTTTCAATAAATCTGAACATTACAGGACAATAATTCCTAAAACCCAAGCTCCTTAACATGACCAAAAATAAGGGTAAAAGAAGAAGGAATCCAGAATCTTACAGTAAAATTCTAAACAATGAAATACAAATCCTAGTAAAGGTAGAAACAATAGAAGAGACATATGACTTCAGTTGATGCAATGCAAAAATTATCTTGTTCTACCAGAGCATAAACAAGCACTATGATGCATCATCATCCAAGAAGTACAAAGATTTCCACCACAACCATAAAATCCAACTATAGCTTGTTATAGAGTATGCTTTTTCCAAATCAAATAAGTAAATGCAACAAAACTGTCTTGCAATCCCTTCAAACATCTAATTATTTCCCGAATTAATCATGTATCTGAGATACTCACAGCAAGTGATGATACTGCCGCAGAAATAAATACCACAGACCTAATAATAAAACAAAGTTACACATAAACTCCACTATCTATCCAACTATGATTAGAAGTTTTATTATATGAAATACAATCTTATGTCTAAAACCATTTAAACCCTCCTGTTAGCCTTTTAAAATATCTAACCATACAAAAGGATGAGACTGGTGGATGAGGTTACCACCACTATGGGTCTAGGAGTTTCAATATATGTAGTCTTACCACTAGAAGTAAAGGAAGAAACATCCAGCATAAGAACTGTGATCACCAAGTTCACAATTGAGCAACCATACCTTGACGCTAGTACTCCTCAAGTTCTTGGTACTCTACAAATATTTGGAACGACTTCTTTTAGTATGTCAAGGCTCAAGCCATACATTCTGGATAGCTAAAGACAACTTCAAGTGCTCCACCAAAGTATAATCGACACACTAGGTCTGACCTTATTACCCATGAAATTTATTCTTTCCAATAGTCTATTTATAACAAACCACAAAAAGATTAAGCATATTGTTCCTCTAAGCAATACCAGCATATCTGATCATAAACAGCAAGACAAACAACAACCAATGCTACCAGCAATGCAGCCCACCAGGCATAAGTAGTAGAAGTAGTTTCTCAAGCCAAAGAAGGCTATAAAGCAAAAGTTAGCAATATGAACAAAAAAGTTACACAACAGTAGTCTTGATGTTGGTTCAGCAGCTTTCCAAGTTTGATTTTCATTTTAAGTGTATCTTACCACTAGCACTTTTTGGGTAATCCAATCTGCATATATCGGCTTAAACAGTATAATCCATTTTCAAGAATTATTGAAAAAGAAATACTGTAATTTGGATTCTAACAGAAGGGAATAAGGTGAATAGCATATTAAACAAGAGATCCTAAAGGCATGGCTACAACTAGGAATACAACAAAAGCCAACCAAACCAAAAGCAAAACACAAGAGATGATAGCCCAACAAGTATATGTCCAGATCAATCTCTGAAGCTGCATTTCCATAGGATCCCAAAGACAAATTGAAGTTCATTTTAGCATAATCAAGCAAGATATTCTGGGCCGATGTCAAACGTTATATAAGGAGTCAAAGCAAACGTGATATCATTGCCGAAGACATGTGCCAAACATTATGAATCGTTGCCAAATGTGGAGTAGGAAAAGAAGGCATTAAATCAAACATACAGTGGACACCCGAAAGAGTATCAAGTCCACACAATTATATCTCCTTTCATCACAAAATTCGAACGGATGTTACCTTGGGACCAGCGAGCAGAGCCATGAGCTCGGTGGAGGATATTCCGAGAGCAAGCGAGCGGCCTCAGCTGATTGGCGCTACGCCCGTCTGCCCGATCCACCGTCATTGCTCCCATTCACCACGCTACACCACTCTCTGCCGAAGAATCAACCAAATTAGTCTGCTGCTTGCGGCGGGTGTATGTCTTCTGCCGTACGACTATGGAGAGTCAGCGAGAGGGGGCCAGACTTCGACGCGGCGGAGGTGGGAGGGAACTAAAGCATACAGAGGTCGCCGGACGTCCACAGGCGCTAGGAAGACGGGCAGGAGAAGACGGAGGGCGGGTCCGGTGCCGAAGACATGAAGAAAGGTCTTTGCCGATATTTATGGCGGCTGATCGAAGGGAAGGAAAACCCGGAAAGTGAGGTTTTCGACGGAGCCAGAGGTGGATGGGGGCGGAACACTGTAGGTTTGGGTCGAAAAGGTTCGAAGCGTTTTCTTTCGTGCTTCTTTAAAATCAACGAAAAACCTTGATGTGAGATCTCAACCGACAAAATTATCCTCCAGTTTCAGGCCATTTGACGTGCGAAAAATAAATACTGCTTTTGCTCCTCGTTATTAGTTAAATATAAATTACATATACCTGCAAAAAGTTAATTATTGTACATTTATCCTTCCAACATAAGTTTATGGGCGATTTTTTAAAAAATACCTATATTTGGATATTTTCCGAACCATGCCCTTAATTTTATTTTTTTAATCCTTAATTAAAACTACCCTGTCGCCCCTCACCACTCCTCTGTCGCCCGTCGCCGCCGTCACATGCCGTTCACCGCCTGTCATCCATGGCCTGTCGTCCACGAGGGGAGGAGGTGGGAAGGGAAGAAGGAATGGAGGAGACGGTGGTGAAGGAGGGGAGAGGAGGAGAGGGGGAAGGACGGACGACGGGAGAAGAGGAGGAGAATAGGGCGGGCGACGAGGAAGGAAGCGAGAGGATAAAGAGGAGAAGGCAGGCGGTAGGGAAGGAGGAGAGAGGAGGAGAAGGAGAGGGCGGGCGGCGGGGAAGGAGAGGGGATGAGGAGGAGGGGGGAGGACGGACGACGGGAGAGAAAGGAAGGAAGAAGTGGAGCGGCAACAGAGAAGAAGACAATGACGACAACAATTGAAGAGTGGGAAGGACGGGCGACAAGAGAGTAGAAGGAAAGGAGTGCAACGACGGCGGAGGCGGAGGTGACTGACGTGGATAATAATGATGATGGGATGTGAGCCGACGTCACCTACTCCCCGGTGGCGCCTCTGGACCGCGCTCGACGAACGATCGTAGGGTGTCCGTCCCGACCCAACGTCGTCAAAGGCCGAATGCGACCAAGGCACGTCATCATCCTGCAGGAGCCAAGTCCTCCATACAACGTCAGGCACAATCAGAGGTATGACCCTGCTCCCTGTAAGCGGACACATCAGGAAATAGTAGTGACCTTCCCTATATAAGCCCCTACGTTCGGGAAAAGGGGAGGAGGCTCTCTCGAACCAGCGAAAAAGCCCCTCTGAAACCATCAACTAACTTGATCGTCGGGGGGGCTCGGCGAGCTTTCGGACGACTTTGCGGCGAGAACAAAGACGGAGTGCGCATCGAAGAGCCCCCGTCGACATCATCAGACTCCAGGGTAGATCGAGGAAGATCTCTGCGCATTCGACCCTGAACCCAGCCGCGTCGGCCCCGAGGTCACAACGTAAAGTTGTTGACACTAACAGATTAGCGCTAGAAGGAGGGCCCGATGTCGAGAGATCGACCCAGACGAACCCACGGTTAAGGGGTCACGCTCGATCGGGGCTCCGGGGAATTACCCCCCGCATGATGGGCCCCGAGTGGAGGACCCCGTCGCGACTTCAGAGCGCTATTGGCGGTTGTTTAACGACCTGGGCTTATCGCCGCCCGAGGGCATCCCGACTGGCCCGTCGCCCGTATCGTCCGAGGCCTTTCAGGACCTAGCTCATCAAGTCCAAACTCTGACCGGGATGATGCAAACCATTATCCCGCTCATTTCTCAACTAGCGCTGTCGCCCGCGGTGTAGCCTCTGCACCAGCCAGGGCCGCATGTTACGGCCCACCCGGCACCTTCGCCGCTCCCCGCCTTGCCTGGGGTGTGGCGGGTCCCGTTCGAGGACCAAACGTTGGAAAACTCGAGCGGTCGCCCGAAGCCCGAGGTGCTATCTTCGGATTCGACGGATTCCCTTCAAGCCCAACTGCGCTTCGTTAGCCAACGACTCGGTGAGATACAGAAGAAGGTACGCAAGTCTAAGGAAGAGCCCGGGGAGGACGTGCACCGGGGCTCCCTGTTCGCACCTGAGATTCAAGATCAGCCGGTCCCCTAAACTTTCGGCTTCCCTCTCTCGACGCATATGATGGCGCCACGGACCCAGCAGACCACGTGGCCACCTTCCGCGCCCAAATGGCGCTGTACGGAACCTTAGACGCCTTGATGTGCAGAGCGTTCCCCACGACCCTGAGGGGACCAGCTCGTGCATGGTACAGCGGCTTGAAGGTCGGGGCGTTCGCTTCCTTCGATCAGCTTGCCAAAGACTTTAAGCTTAACTTCCTAGCCTACGCCCGATCGAAGCCATCCGTTGCTCTGCTCCTCGGACTCAACCAAAAGGAGGACGAGCCCCTCTCCCATTTTGTGAATCGCTTTGCCACAGAAATCCGGAAGTTGCCGGACGCTCATCCCTCTCTGTTAATGCAGGCATTCATGATAGGGCTGCGACCTTCTAGGTTCTTCTGGTCCCTTGTGGAGTGTCCCCCCACCACAGTTCCGGAGATGCTCTAGCAGGCCAACCAGTACATCGTGGCAGAGACTTGGATGGCCGGGAAATGCGAGGAACACAAAAGAGCCCGGCCAGAGCCCACCCGGGCGCAACAGACAACCACCCCAAGACGCAGGTTAGATAGGCCTGATCCACCGACGTCAAGGTCCCCGCTTCCCGCCTTAGGCACGTCGAGATTGCTCGAACCCCCAACCCGATGAGGAGCCCCCCGGAGCTGCGGGACCAGTCTAGGTATTGCCGTTTTCACCGGCAAAATGACCACGACACTGAGGAGTGCCACGACCTGAAGCGACAGATTGAGGAGCTCATTCGCAAAGGACACCTTGGCCGGTTCCTCCACCAGGATAAGGACCTCTCGCCATGCCCCGAGGGTCCTGTCGAGTGGCAGATTGATGTGATAACGGGCGGCCCAGCATTCAGAGGGAACAGTATGTCTAGACGGAAGGCATACGCCCGCGTGGTTGCAGAGGAACACCCCAAACTTGCTCTTGACCGACAGCTGGCCGTCCGTATGGAGGTGGAGCGACTTTTGACAGTAGGCTTCATAGAAGAGGTCAAGTACCCCCGGTGGTTGTCAAATGTAGTCCTCATAAAGAAAGCTAATGGGAGTTGGAGGATGTGCGTTGACTACACCGATCTCAATCGCGCGTGCCCGAAAGACTGTTACCCCCTCCCGAGAATCGACCAGCTGATCGATGCGACCTCTTGGCATGCTCGCCTTTCGTTTATGGACGCCTTCTCCAGTTACAACCAGATCAGGATGGTGCTCGAGGACCAAGAGCACACGGCCTTCCTCACTGATCATGGAGTGTACTTCTACAGGGTTATGCCCTTCGGGCTAAAGAACGCCGGGGCTACATACCAGAGAATCGTGAACAAGATGTTCGCCCGGCAGATTGGGTGAAACATGGAAGTCTATGTCGATGACATGATCGTAAAAAGCCGTACGACCATAGCGCACCTGACCGACCTGGCCGAGGCATCTGCTACACTCCAAAGATACGGCATGCGACTTAACCCGGCAAAGTGCGCTTTTCACATCAGCTCGGGAAGATTCCTCGAATTCATCATACACGAGAGAGGGATCGACGCCAACCCGGAGAAGGTCCGGGCAATCATCGACATGCAGGCAGCTCGGACAATCAAGGAGTTACAACGGCTGAACAGGAGGCTCACCACACTATCTCAGTTTCTCTCCCGATCGGGCGATAGATGTCCCCCCTTCTTCCGGGCCCTGAAGAACCCGAAGAACTTCGAATGGACTACGGACTGTGAGGAAGCCCTCGCACGCGTAAAGTAGCACCTGGCCGACCTCCCTCGTCTCGCTTCGGTCTCCTCTGGGGAGAAACTCGATGTTTACCTGGCTACCTCCCAGCACGCGGTCAGCTCCGTCCTAATCAAGGAGGCTTTCGAGGGGCAGCTACTGGTCTACTACACCAGCCATGTCTTGAACGGGCCCGAGGAGCGATACCCGCCAATCGAGAGGCTGGCACTAGCGCTCGTATTAACGGCCCGGAAGCTCTACCCCTATTTTCAAGCTCATCTGATTGAGGTAATTACCGACCAACCCCTCTAGCAGGTTTTGTCTAAATTCGACGTGGCAGGTCGCCTTCTCAAGTGGTCGGTGGAGCTCGACGAGTTCGACATACAATATGTACCGAGGACCGCCATCAAAGCCCAATTGGTGGCCGACTTCATCTCAGAGCTAACTCAGCCCGAGGACGAGGGTCCTGAGCAGGTTAAGGCAGGATGGGTCCTGTGCGTGGATGGCTCGGCTGGCTCGAAGGGTGCGGGAGCAGGGTTGGTGTTGGAAGCCCCCGACGAACGTTCATTTGAGCGCTCCCTCCGCTTCGGCTTTAAGGCCACAAATAATGAGGCAGAATATGAGGCACTCCTAGCAGGACTTAGATTGGCCACTGAGATGTAGGTGGATGCCATACACGTCCTCACCGACTCGCAGCTTGTAGCTGAGCACCTTAGCGGCGGATACGAGGTCCGCGATCCGACTATGTCAAAGTATTTGGCATAAGTAAAAAGCCTGACCGCCAAATTCTCTAGCTTTACGTTATCTAGGGTGTCGAGGAGCCAGAATGAGCGGGCAGATACATTGGCTAAACTAGCTTCAAAGTCGGGCCCCGAGTTCGAGCCCGACGTTGAGGAACTCCCTTCCCGCGTGATCACGATCGCCGCGGTAGCCACGGCCGACGCACCAACAACATAGGTGAAGGAGATGCTGCGGTTCAAGCGCAATGGAGCTTTGCCCGCCGACCAGTCCGCGGCTCGGCGCATGCGCCGTACCCAGGCTTGGTACTGCGAAATAAATGGACAGCTCTATAAGAGGTCATTCTCGCGTCCTCTCCTACGGTGCCTGGACCCCGACGAAGCTCGGTTGGTTCTGGCCGAGGTCCACGAGGGGATTTGTGGAGAGCACATCGGTGGGCAAACCTTGGCATATCCTTCGCCAAGGGTACTACTGGCCCACCATGTGTCGAGACACGAAAACCTACATGCCCGGACGCCCCGGCAGCCAACGGTTCCACTCACCCCCGTAGACTATGCGTAGCCCTTCGCGCAGTGGGGAATGGACCTCCTCGGACCTTTCCGGCCAGCCTCGGGGCAACGGAGATATATTATCGTCGGGGTAGATTACTTCACCAAGTGGGTCGAGGCCGAGCCACTAGCAACGATCATGGAGCGTTAGGTGGAGAAGTTCGTATGGAAAAATATAGTGACTCGGTTCGGCCTGCCCAAGGTTATCATCACTGACAACGGGGCCCAGTTCGCCAGCACCCAGTTCAAGGAATTCTCAAAGCTATAGGATTCAAAGATTCACTTTCGGTGGCCCACCCTGCATTTAACGGCCGGCAGAGGTAACCAACCGATCCATCCTGGATGGACTTAGGAGAAGAGCGTCCACGGCCTACTCAGCTTGGGTGGATGAACTCCCAAGCATCCTGTGATCCATGGGGACCACCCCCAAAACTGCTACTGGAGAATCCCCCTACAGCCTCGCGTTCGACACCGAGGTCGTCCTACCACCCGAGGTGGTTATCCCTACACCTCGGACAGAAGGCTACGAGGAAGGGATGTCGGCCGAAGGACTCCGAGTCGAACTGGACCTGCTCGAGGAGTGACGAGCCAACACGCACTTAAAAGCCCTCTCCTATAAGAGAGTTGTTGCCAGGATTTACAACCGGAGAGTACGTCCTCGACCAATCAAATTAGGCGATCTAGTCTTGCGCAAAGCCGAGGTGAGTGACCCAACCCGAGCGTGCGGCAAGCTCGCTCCCAACTAGGAAGGACCTTATCGAGTTGTCAAGGTTGTCCGAATTGGCACATACCGGCTCGTGACGATGGGGGGCCATCATTTACCAAGGACATGGAACGTGCAGAATCTTAAAAGATTTTTCATATAGAAAAATTAAGTCGGACAATACAAAGTCTGAACAAAAGATCTTCATTGAATGAAAATTCGGTTACAGGACCGGACGACCACGTCTTACAACATTTACACCCGACTAACCCCTTAGGAAAAAACTATACAATGAACCCGACCTATTCTGCGGGGCCTTCCATGCTGTCGTCGAAGAGCACCTCCTCGGGACACCCTTGTCCTCACGAAAGGAAGCGAAGGGATCCTCCGCAACCTCGAGGTCGGGGTGCCACGCTCGGAAACGGGGCAGGGCAACCCGATACCCATACTCGTAGGTAACCTGCCCCGTCTGAGTGAGCCCGAGCTAGAAACCCCGTGATTCCTTGTAGGCCTCGATCAGCTTTTTATTCTTCTCCGGCCTTTAGCGGATCTCTTCAGCCAGGGCCTCAGAAGCTGCCTGCGCCTCGGCGCTTGCGTCCTCTAGCTTCTTGGTGATTGCGAGCACCTCGCCCTTCGCCAAGCGGACTTCGGCCCGAGTCGATTTCAGATGGACCTGAAGCTCTTTATTTTGCTCCTCGGCTCCCTTGAGCTCGGACTTGAGGTGTGTCACCTCCGCCTCTAGATTTGACGCGCGTTGTTCGGTGGCCGCTACCGCCTCGGGAGTTGCTCCTGCGCGGATCTCCTCGACCTGCTTGCGCAGCTCGGCGTTACACTCGCTCAGTCCGTCGATGACTCGGCCAGCGTCGCGCACGCGGTTCATCAACGCCATAGCATAGTGCTGGACCTACGATAAAAGGAGTCAGAATGATGTCGCCCAAGTAATGACGAGATGCCAGGGACATGATACTTACCCACATCAGCGACTTGGCAGATTTGCCAAGCAGAACCTCGGTGGACAAGGTATACATCTCCGGGCCATGTCGGGATGGAGCCCGCCTCGGATGAACGCGACCGCGGAATCACCGTCGGCCCACACCCGATCCCTGCGGGACAGGTTTCCCCAACAAGCCACCAGCGGGTCAGACAATTCTCCCACCGCCAGGTCGCCCATCGCTCGAGCCTGATAGGGCTCGTCCTTGGTGCCCGCAGGGAGTCGGCAGAGGTCCCGTACGGAGGGAAGTCGAGGCTCCTTCCCCATCTCCTCCCGGCTGGGGCCAGCCTCACCCCGCCTGAGGCTCGCTCCCGCACGATCAGTCGGTTCTGTAGTGGCTCCTCCCGATCGGGTCACCGCCGCGACGAGCCCCTTCGAGGTACGCACCTTTGCTTTCTTCCGAGGTCGACCGGCCTCGACCTCCACCGGAGCTTCTTTTGAGCCGGTCCTCGGCTCGGTCGGTGGCCGCGGGGATGAAACCGATGAAGCCCGCCCTCCGCGCACAGATTTGAGATTCACCATCTCTGCAAGAAAGCACGGACATAGGTTAGTATTCTGAACGACTCACAAAGTTCCTAAGCTACATACCGCGGGCATACCTCGAGGCATCGGGCTAAGGCCCGCCTCAACCAGCCACTGCTCGGTCATATTTTGGATGACTCTGGAGGAGGGAAGAATCTCCTTGAGCCTCCGGAGGTCCCTGTACTCTTCGTCGCTCAGACCTAGGGTGGTGTGTCAATCATGCGAGTCGACCACCAGAGCCCGAAGCCCCAGTCCCTCGCGTAACAGACGTAAAAGAAACGCCCATTCCATCCTTTGTTGCTGGAAGGGGCCCCACTAACCTAGAAGCCCGGCCGGGTTGAAAGGTAATAGCCCCTCGACCCCTTAGAAAGGCGGAAACAAGATAAGAAAAGAGGTCGGGTCGGGGTGATACCGGCATAGTGACATTCCCCCAGGAATGCCACCAGATAGCGCCATGAGTTCGGCGCCATATGTGACGGTGAAATGCGCCACCAGGAGATATAGGAATTGATGATGGGGTGCAAAGGGAAATGCAACCCCGCCTCAAGGGCATCCAGGGTTAAGGCGAAGCCCTTAGGAATCGGGTCGTACGCCCGTTGCCCTAGCTCGGGGGCGAGAAGAACATAGTCCTCCGGGATGCTGTAATGATCTTGGAGGGTGCTTAGCGACGACTCGCTCACTGTGGAGTCAAGATCATGTGGCCACATCAGGGCTTCAAGGGCCCGCGTCGCTTTCTCGTCAGAAGACAAGCTGTGGTTCGATGGCAACGGGTTTTCCCCGATGTTACTAGAGGAGGAAGTAGAAGAGGAGGAAGTTGAGGAAGAAGATGAGGTCATCCTTACTGACCTTTGGAAGGGGAGTTAGGATGGCTGACTCGAACGGAGATGGTCGTAGAAATCAGAATGGACGACTGAAAGGGGGAAGTGACGAAGTCTGGAAGGAGCGGCTAGACAAATACCCAATAGGAGGCGTGCAGGGAAGCAACCGCATGCTATTTATGGGGAAAATCCTGCCAAAACAATGACCCTTCGCCTCCCGCAAGTGGGCAACAGCCCACTGGTGTGCTTGCCTGCGAGGCGCATCACCTCGGGAAGGCCAAAAGCCACCCCGCCATAAATGAGGCTTGATGTGGCAGCCAGGAGGCGAACGGAGTAAACGCCAGAGTGCGAGCTCCTCGATCTCGACTCCCGAGAACTTATGACTTGACATGTGAATCCGTTCCCCGAAGCCTCACGCAAGCAAGGAGCTGCTCGGTCGCCCTCATCCGGCAGATAGTTGTGTTGAATCGTCACCGCCCCAAGTAACTCCTCGGTCGCAGTCTGCCCGAGTTCTACGCCTCTGCGCGGTCCACTCGCTTGAGCCGTGTACCTCGACCGTAGCCTGCCCGAGTCCTACACCTCTGCACGGTCCACCCGCCTGAGGTGTGTACCTCGGTCGCAGCCTGCCCGAGTCCCACACCTCTACATGGTCCACCCGCCTGAGCCATGTACCTCGGCCGTAGTCTGCCCGAGTCCTACACCTCTGCGTGGTCCGCCCGCTTGAGCCGTGTACCTCGGTCGCAGTCTGCCCGAGTCCTACACTTATGCGCGTCCACCCGCCCGAGCTGTGTATCTCGACCGTAACCTGCCCGAGTCCTACACCTCTGTGCAGTTCACCCGCCTGAGCCGTGTACCTCGGTCGCAGTCTGCCCGAGTCCTACACCTCTACGCGGTCCACCCGCCTGAGCCGTGTACCTCGACCGTAGCCTACCCGAGTCCTACACCTCTGCGCGGTCCGCCCGCCTGAGCCGTGAACCTCAGCCGTAGTCTGCTTGAGTCCTACACCTCTGCGCGGTCCACCCGCTTGAGCCTTGTACCTCGGTCACAACCTGCCTGAGTCCTACACCTCTGCGCGGTCTGCCGCCTGAGCTATGTACCTCGGTCGTAGTCTGCCCGAGTCCTACACCTCTGCGCGGTTCGCCCGCCTGAGACGTGTACCTCGGTCGTAGTCTATCCGAGTCCACATCTCGGCACGACCGGATTGTCCAACCCGTCTGCCTCGGTCGAAGGACGCTCAAGTCATACACCTCGGTCACATTCCGCCCAGGACACCGAGCCAGCATCCACCGAGACCCTCTGGAAAACTTTCCCAACACCGATCAGAGGACAAACCGGTAGTCTCAACTGCCAGAAGCCATGCTTTGGACCCCCTAGTAAGAGCCGACGCATGGCTTCCTTCGGGGGGGGAGAGTGATGTGGATAATAATGATGACGTGACGGGATGTGAGCTGACGTCACTTGCTCCCAGGTGACATCCCCTGGACTGTGCTTGGCAAACAACCGCAAAGGGTGTCCATCTAGCCCGACAGCGTTTGGTCGAAGCAGGCCGAACGTCGACCAAGGCACGTCACCATCCCGCACATCGACCGAGGCACGTTGCCATCCTGCAGGAGCCAAGTCCTCCACACAACATTAGACGCTATCAGAGGTATGACCCTGTTTCCTGCAAGTAGACACATCAAGAAATAGTAACCTTCCCTATATAAGCCCCTACGTTCGGGAAAAGGGGAGGAGGCTCTCTCGGACCAGCGAAACCCCCCTCTGAAACCATCAACTAACTTGATCGTCGGAGGGGTCGGGCGGAGCTTTCTCGACTCGACCCGTGTGCAGGAATGAAGACGGAGTGCGCATCGAAGAGCCCCCGTCGACATCATCAGACTCCATGGTAGATCGAGGAAGATCTCTGCGCATTCGGACCTGAATCCAGCCGCGTCGGCCCCGAGGCCACGACGTAAAGTTGTTGACACTAACAACGACGACAACGGTTGAAGAGGGTGAAGGACGAGCGGCTAGAGAGGAAGAGGGAAGAAGTGCACTGGCGGTAGAGGTGGAGGCGCCAATGAAAACGGTTGAAGAGGGCAGGAGGGTGAGCGATAGGGCAGTTTAAATTTAAGGGTATGGTTTGAAAAAAATCAAAGTGGTGAGTATGGTTTAAGAAATACTTCAAATATAAGTATTTTTAAAAAATTCATCATAGTATATATATATATATATATATATATATATATATATATATATATATATATATATATATATATATATATATATGTGTGTGTGTGTGTGTGTGTGTGTTGTACACATATGTAATGTAAGGTTATATGTACGCTGCTGGCTATCAGCAGTGCATCACCTTATCGTGCGTGTGTAGATAAAAATCTTATAAATATTTCATTGTGGCTCATCTTAGTTAGTTAATCATTATGAGAACAAGGTTGAAACTTAAATTGGTATTGATATTCCTTCAAAAATGATGAAAAAAATGAGGGGCAAATAATTAGTTAAAATAAATATATATACAAATTAATAATTTTAAATTAAATGATAATCGTGATTACTAGCAGTTAACTTTGTTTTATAGATGTACATTAGCCAAAGTGAAATATGTAAAAGATATATAAAGGATATAGGTATCAAAAATCTAAATTTTTGTAGGAATGTATCATATTAAATTTTGGAGGGACGAATATAATATATATATATCTTAAAAATATACTCTTTTGTATATTATTATAATTTTATACATTAATTTTAATATATATTATATTCTATGTTGGAAAGTGGAGAGAGATAAAGAATTTTATCTTTGGAATCCATCGTATATTTCAAAATGAAGATCAGGAGCTTTTAAGGATGACTAAACAATAATGCTTCACTTTTTTTCTTTTGTAAAAGGTAAGTGATGAGATATTTAATCTTAGAATTTTACAATAAATTATCAAGTTCTTTAGCTAGTTGATATATTTTAAAAAATAAAATTTATTTATTGTAAGAATTAATGTTTGTGATAAGAATTAAACCTCTAACCATTTGATAATATAAGTTCAACATTATGATCTAACCTAAAAATTATATTTGAAAGTATGTGGAACCCTCAATCTTTAGTAAAAAGATTTGATACATCACCAATAAATTAATGTTTATGATGTAAAATATATGAAGTTTTAAGTTCTCAATCTTTAGTAAAAAAAAAGTCTAGTATATTACAAAACCAATGTTTAAGATATTAAATATATTAATTAAGATTCCAAACCCTCAATAAAAACGTCTAATACATCACTTCAGATAATGTCTAAGATATAAAAAATAAATTTTTATTTATTTTATTATTTAAGAAAAACATTTAACACCACGATAAACTTATTTGAACTTTCATTACTAATGATTGGTTTTGCAACGCAAAAATGAGGTTAATCAATACTGTTTGTATTAAGAGGAAAGTAATATTATTCTTGGTTCTTCCTAATTTCATTAAGGATCGGTTAATCGAGCTGAGCGATTCCTCATAAAAAAAAATAAAAAAAAACCTCAGATTTTGAGCTTGTCTCGATTATTTTTCTGTTTCAAATAACCAAAATACTCTTCAGTCAGAAAAAAGAAAAAGAAAAAACAATCGTTTTCCAATACGCTGTTGGATTCGATCAATTTATCGAAAAGACTTTATGACCGGACTTCAATTCGTTTGAATCCCTGTCAATCTTAATTATTAACTTTAGTATACATTTAAAATTTTATAAAATAGTTTATTTGAGAGTTTTTGAATTATTTTAAATGTATTTTGCCATTAAGCAAAATAAATGATTTCTTACTTTTTTTTTTCCCCACTTAAACTTAACTAAATTGAGGTCTATATATTTTAGAAAATCATATAATCTTTTTTTATTGATTTATTTTAAATAAATGATGATAAGAAAGGAGATATTACTCATCTAAACTATTTTTGAATGAATATAAAGTGGCTTTTTATTGAATCCAAACACTTTAGCCTTATTAAAAAAAATTGAATGAACATACAGTTGCTTTTTATCCTTGTTAAAAATAATGTAACCAAATATTAATTAGTTTAAATTCACACTAATCTTAAATATCAAATTTATTATTTGTTTTGAGATTTTATAAAATGATTTGTATGAGAATTTGTGTGGTTTTGGATGGAAATTAAGAAAAATTGGACATGTTTCAGAATAAACAATGGTAAAATTTCTTATTATGATCAAACACTAGTTATAATATCTTTTATTATTGAACCAAAACATTATAATATTGTAACCAAGTCCTAATTAATTTGAATCTCCATAAATCTTAATTATTAATTATTATAATTTTAAAATTTTTGTAAAGTAATATATATGAGATTTTTAATGGTTTTGATGGAAATTAAGAAGATCTATATATATATATATATATATATATATATATATATATATATATATATATATATATATATATATATATATATATATATATAAGGCATGACAGAAAAAAAATAACTTTTTCCCACTGTCCTAAATTTGATTTTATATATTTTGGAGAACTTCATAGTATTTGTATTCATTCATTGTGGAAGAATAAGTGTAAATATTTCAAATAGACTAATGTTCTTATTTATTGAACTAAAACAATATATTGTTATTAAAAAATATTGTAACTCATCTGATATAGTCTAGTTGGGTTTGGTAGGAAAGTAGGTATCCTTTTGGGGGGAAAAGGCCCAAATTTTGTTTTTTATTAATTGCTCTATAAGTATTTTGTCTAAATAACTTATAATTTTTGTCATTATCGTAAAGTGCTCATTTTGGGATTTTTAGCAAAGAGCGTCCCATTGTTTAAAATATTCAAAAAGTGACTCTTTTTCGGTTTTTCTTTTCTATTGGATGATTGGCTGATAATCAATATTTAAATAAAAATATAAAATTCCAAAAATAGTCCAATGTTTGAAATAACTAAAAATTAACATTAATGATTGCACCAAAAAGAAAACAAAATGTGGAAAACATTAGAAAGTAAATTCCATTATTACAAATATTTAAAACCAATCATAAAAAATAAATCTCAAATGCATATATTGTTTATATAAATAAGTATATTTTGCTCAATGTGGAAGCATGCACAAAGTTGTATTTTAATACTCTCATAATTTTTTTGAAGGAGTTTGACATTGTTAAATAAAATAATACAACTGGCCTGTTTTATTTAATAATCTACACCAAATATGTATGTTTAAAACATATATAACTTAGATAAGATTCTTATAAATGTCAAAAAATTATATTATAACCTCATTTTTCAATTTGTTGTCTATACTTTTGTTATATAATAGTAGCGAAACATAATCTTTTTTTTTCAAAAATAATGTTTAATCTTTCTAATATATCAAAAGTATCTTGCAAAAGTCATTTATAACTGGATTAGTTTAGAAATTATGAAAACTAACTCTTTCTGAGTAGTGGCATTAGTATTTTGTAGTGTGATGCACTTTTACAAAATAATGTAAATAAATGTTTTTGTTAGCAAAAAAAATAAATATAATGTTAATATTCTTACAATTATTTGATAAAATTTAAATTATTAGTATACATAACAAATTTTAGTGCATATTTTCTTTGTAAAATACAACAAAGGGAGTCAAAACCATTTTTTTAAAAATTATTTAATATAATAATATATAAAATATGCCACCTACAGGTAATTTATAAATCATTTAGGTCAGTAATTTTAAGAATCAGCAATACATTATTTTTTCGTTTACATTATTTTTATATAAAACATATTGAAATTGGCCCATCTTCTTTACTCTACACTAAATGCATATATAGCAATATATAAGAATATGATACTTTTCCACAAACATTGATTTGTTTAATTTTAGAATAAGAGCCACTGAGATTATATCTAAGCAATTTCATAATAAAATTGTCTCCAAGCAAATACTCGGATCGATTTTTAAGAAAAGCATAAGTCATGTCCTTTTTTGCAGAAGAGGTAACACCACTAATAGCAATCGCAACATTTATCCAGTGAATATACGTAGACATGTTATCACGTAACTGTTTACACTTGACAAGAAACATTTTGAAGAAAATTTAAACTGAAAAAAGATTCTTCAATATTAGTTTAACAAAATATATTGTCTATAGATATATCTCCCAAGCCTCAACTGAAGGGTTGAAGCATTCAAACTAAGCTTGTCTTCAAATATCTCACGAGAAAGAAGGGAAACAAAAGGTCTTCACATGTAAAATTCCGGAAGAGCAAATCTCAGAGAGAGAGAGAGAGAGAGAGAGAGAGAGAGAGAGAGAGAGAGAGAGAGAGACTATGATGAGGAACTCGTTGGGTCTGGTTCTTGAGCCCATGAAAAGAAACCAAGAAAATAGTTTCTTGATCTCAGGAAAGGACAAAGGACCAAGTGTGAATTTTCTCTTCAGCTCACAAAGTAGGAGTTGTACTTAATTTAATTATCATAAGTGGAAGAAAATTATTGATGACATGCAGTATCCTTAGGAGTTGAAAAGCCTAAGACTCGACATAGGTTGATGTACCAAAAAAAAACCAGTATAAAATTTATCTTGGTTTCATCTTGCTCTTATATCTTTTGAAACGAGTCAAATTTACTCATTTTTTTAATTCTTAATTTTAGTGGTATTTGATAACCCTGCATTTTTTTTCAAGATCAAAAGTGGCATAGGCTACATGTATCAAAAAATGATCTCCTATTAAAGTCCTAATCTGGGAATAGCATAAGATGCAGCAGTTATTTCCTACTCAGGAATGGATAATTATAATTTAGTAGCAGGAAATTTGTTTGGGATGTGTTATTATCTTTCCATCAATCAACTTTTATAAATAAACCATTGTTTAGTTTAGCCCCTCTTTTGTTTGTGAATGTAAGAGGTGAGGGTAAGTTTGTTAATAAATGTCTTGTGAGTTCTTATTAATGATATATTCATTGTAGGTCCTCTTTATTTTATCTCTTCTCGTCTTGTTCTTCTTTTCTTTCGCTCTTAATTTCTCTTTTGGAATTTACTTGTTTCTTTTGAAGCAAAAAAACAAAACAAAACTTTGGTAAGAAGGAAAAAGCTTTCCCTTTAGAAGTGATGGTACAACGCTCATAATTCAATTGCAGAAGAATGTTTTTTTGTACACCATCAAACAGCATTAGAATTATCAACATTGTTTACAAGGTCAGCATTAGAATTATTCTTATGATTGTAAACAACACCTATACAAGACGGGTATTAAAAAAATTAGAAACACCCTTTTTATTTTTCTAATAAATAGTCATGCTTTTTTATCCCTCTAAAAAGTCATACATAATCCATTAATCTCAATAACTTAAATCTTCTTGGTGGTATTTTGTATTATGTTATGATGCAACATCCAAATATCCCAAGGATCAATAGCGAACAAGGGTCGTTCCTACATTTTGCCGAGCACAATAAAATGGGTTTAGCTCATGGGCAACTTCAGAAGTGGAAGCATTCATCAGATACATTTTCTAGCTATCCACTACTTTTAATCAAGTAAAAGATTACTCTAGCAATAATAATGTGTTTTCATCATTATCTTTTATTGACTATATTACAAGTCCAAATTAAGGTCCAAAATCCTTAAGATGGATGGTGCATATAACATTTTTGTAAGCATATTAGCGTCTAAGCCTAGTTTATGGTTTGGAATGTTGTAGGGAATATGTGAATCTCTCTCCAGGTCTTCTTTACCTATTTCCTTGGAGGCGTCCTCGTCTCTTTTCCTTGAAGAAAGAATATGTTTGATATAAGGTGCTAAATTCTATCACATAATAAGTACAATTAAAGTGATCTTGATTCCACAACTTTAGCAGTCGTATGAAGAGAGTCTCATTATATGTATGCAAGAAAGAACAAAAACCCACTGGTGCAGTTCCATTGTGCCACTTAGTTTATTGTTGATGGATTCGGAATAAGAGAAGCAGCACGCTTCCATGCGTGGAATTACCTCCATCGTGGAAGAATATGTAGAACATCCATCCCATACAAAACAAATCTGTAGTCTATCATGTCCATTGCTCTGCATCAGGCTTACTTGAACGGAAGCTAAAATAATTCTCCAAGTTTTAGACATCCAAATTTGTGATCACCGAAGAAGGAGAGTATAATATGATAGACAAGGATTGAAATTGAAGGGAAAAACACACTCCCAATTCGCTAAGTAGAACAAAGATACAGAAATTGGCTTAAATGAACAGCCACAGGAAGTCAATAAACAACATGCATGATTGAGTAGCACACACACAATGATGGAGGTGTCCAACCACCGGCAAGTTTCAGAAACTAATAGCAATAGATAGAATGTAACAACATGCTGCAGTCATTCCAACACCTGGATTGTTCGACTCAATCTTATAAATAATGAAGAGCATATATAAATAAAAGATCCAAACATCACATAAACAACTATTTTAGAGTTTACTAACTTTTACCAAAGACACCTCATCACCTTTAGAAAAAGCCCCCTGGCGTGTCCGCTTTCGAGCTTGCTTTTGTTGGTAGTTTAGCGGAGTGATGATGATACTTTGTCTATATATCTGTTCAATGATTAAATTTCTTTTATTTTGCAATTGATGTGATTTTGCATCATTGAGTGTTTTGCGAGGAAGTATTGTTCGAAGGTTTTCATAGTTATAATTATGTGATAAGCGGTATATGTTTAAATTTCCATTTATAGCAGCACATCCCACTTAATGCTTCTCATAGTTTAAAGAATATATAGTTGTTTTATGAAACCTAGGGATTTTGTGATAATCTAACAAAGGTTTTTTTTTTTGTCAACTAAGCCAGTTAGTATATCAAAAAAATATATCGGCCGATGCTTTAATATTATAAATGAAAAATTATGCGTTTAGTAAAACCACCTAAAAGTATGTTGGATGAGGCTTTATTACTCTGGACGTTCAGCAAGTGAATTCATCATCTTATGATCATGGTTTTAGATGTTAATCAAATATCATATTGGTATGCTACCTATCAAGTTGAATCGGCTGAGGGAGCTAATCGAATCCGAACTTGACTCGAGTCCAAGGATTGGATGCAATGCAAGACCCAATGCGGTCTAAAATTAACCGTCCAAACTCTCTCTCTCTCTCTCTCTCTCTCTCTCTCTCTCTCTCTCTCTCAATTATGAGACCCATGGGTTTCTGGTTCTCCGGAGAACACAAGGACAAGCAGGCACACCGTTGATGGGGAAAGCCGTGCTGCTCCCGGGTAGGACCATGGGACGACAGTCCGAACCATGAGTGCGACGTGGCACGCCAACAACACGAATAGGCAGAGAGTTCAATGAACCACAGCAAATGACTTTTTGAGATTCCCGTTTCCTTTTTAGAAGCAGATCCTAGCCTTCCATTGACACCGCTTTGTTTGATATCGAATGTGACATGTAGACATCCACAACCAACTCCTTAAACAGCGAAAAAGACACTGATTTAGTAGTGATGATGTATCATATCTTTTTATCGTGGATTAAATATTTGAAATTTCATTTAGTAAATTTTAATCAGCCAACGTCGCTGATTCTATCAAATTTGAAACTAAAACCAAATCAATTCTAGATTAGGCCATAGGTGTTTTTTAGTATTTTTATTTTTTAATAGCTTCGTCATGTTTACTTTTTTAATTTTAATGAAGGCTTATGTTGTAGCATAATGTTTTTTTTTTTTTTTATCCTGGTCAGTTCAGAACCAAACTAGGAACAATTCTATTTTCAATTTTGGCTCTGGTTCCAAAGTGCAAGAACCAGAAACGAACCTAGTTCGATTATGGTTCTTGAGTAGCTTCATTCCAGCTAGAATCGTGGTCAAATCGACATGTGGTTGACTTTCAACTTCGTTGTTATATCTTGCATAAAAAATATAAAATTTAATATAATCAAAACATGGTGGCAGTTGGGATGAAAAATTTAGAATGAGAACAATTTGAAGATATATATATATATGTATATATATATGTGTATGTATCATTAGAACATTCTTTGCTTGTGAAACGTTCGAATTGGATCCATGTCCCCAACGATTTAGAGCCACATGTCCAAATACATATGAACTGACGCCGTAGAATGCATGGATATGCATGAACCTGTACGAAGAAAGGTGAAGGATGCAGGCAGCCCAGTGAACCTGCTCCATGCAGGTGCATGAATGAGCCCGGGATAAGGATGCATGAAGCCAACTCAGCTTGGTTCCGCATGATTCCAGGGGAGATAGAGCAGTTGTTGTACGAGGAACAGGTGAGGGAATAAACAATCCATCGAGCCCATTGAACCGAGTTGATGGAGGTGCATGAATCTGGGAAAGATGGGGAGCTGCGTGCTAATGCATTCCCCCATGCGAATCACAGTGCGCAGGACGTAATGAGACCAAAAACACAAAAAAGGGTGGATGTATGTAGCCGAGTGTGGTTCCTTCGCTAGCCGAAGCAGTCCTTGACAGCATCTAGCTATGAAAAGGACTCCTTTGTGTTTGACAAGGCGTCCCACTTGTTTGGTGCAAGTGGAGACAGCAAAGATATATTAGTCTGTACCGAGGGAGGTCACATTGCTTTTTCCTACATGTACGCCAAGAACTTGGACATTTCCCTCACCAAATGATGTCATATCAATCAAATGTGTTGGTTTCTGACATCAATTTAATTGTCACTTCGATTTCCTTTGGAGACACAGCCAAAGGGGAAAAATTAAAAGGCAAAGCCGTTTCCTGGCTAGTGAGACAGCAATTCACCGGTTTATTTGACTACAAAGCATTTTAATGATTTATTTATTTTTCCATCGCGTGGGTAAATGGGGGTTGTTGTGCAAGGCATAGGGGCAGTAATGAAGATAATGCTATTGGACGATGATAATGGGGCCAACAAGACAGTAGACTATGGCACAGATGGTCACAGTGTATAAGAGTGGGGGAAGAGATAATTTTGATATTTTTTTTATAAATTATAAGTATGATTTAGAAAAAAAAATTAAAATGGAATAATTGTTTAGAAAATATCCAAAATATTTATTGTGGATTGTGGCTTGTGAGGTACAAAGGCCTAAGGTTTATCACATAGCTTAGATAAATTTTTATTTAATCACTTCATAGAATTCTCCTCTGGTTCGTCTTCGGTTGCTATTTCCCTCTTCTCTGATCATTGTTTCCCTTTATTTCCGTATGTCTTCTCTATTCTTTATCCTCTAATCTCCCTCAAATCATAATTTTTCACTTAAGAAAAGAAAGCATATAATATAACACAAGTTTCTCTTTAAATTTTTAATAGACATTTATGCGATTATTCACATCGTTATGTCTTTTGGATGTCCAGTGATATCTAGTGAAACATGTATATACTTGAAAGTATAATAGATATCCAAAACTGATATTGATATCGGACGCCGCTACTTTAGTCTAACAAACACATCTACTGCTAGTAATTTAGGCTTAAACATGTTGTGCTAGTAGTTCAAACTCAATAAAATTAATAAGTAAATTATTCTATTGGATTGGATGAAGATAGCTACTTACGATTGAGTTTAAGCCTTGTAAGTTTGAGTTCATTGGAAGTGAGGAAAATCTAAATTAATTACTATATTATTATTAATTTATGTTCAAACATTAGGATATATATTAAATTAATAAGTCAATTATTCGATCAATTCAAATCGTGAGATATACTAAATCACATGGATAATTGTGTCTTAAGAGGTGCTCCTCTTTGAAAGTATGTGAAGAGAGAGAGAGAGAGAGAGAGAGAGAGAGAGAGAGAATCAAATGTAAACTAGATGGAAGAAAGGAGACACAGATTATTTAGACAAGATAAAAAATTATTTCTGTACACTTATCAAAAAACCAGCAAGAGCTACATCCATTGTGTATAGACAACTAGAATTGGAGACACTTATAACTTAATTAAATTCAAATGGTATCCATTGTTAATGTTGTTAGCCAACACTCGATCGAACTCAGTTTGGGTGCCGAATGGTTGACAACGTTAAAAGGTTATTTATTCCTTCTCTGATCCTAAAAGTGATTAGGACTCTTGTTCGCTTTCATACTATGTACCAGCTCTCCTTCGGACTTTGGTCGAATAGAAGTACAAGCCACAATCCTAATGCACTTAGAAGTTGATCCATTAAGCAATTGAACATTATACGAAAACAACAACTTCAATTATTACTTCTAAATGTACAATATGTACAGGTAGTAACCCAAATAGCTTAAGAAATAAACCTTGTTAATATATTATCATGAACGAAAGTTTAATTGAAAGAGACAATTTCGAAAGAAGAAACATTGCCCAAGGCATTGTCATTTGGCACCAACTGGAATACATCAAACCCAGTGCTGTCGGAAAAATATGTATATTTGCAATTGAAGGAACAGCTTACCGTGTGAGGAGGGGAATGGATGGTTAATGTTACCTAATCATTTCGTCCTTTTGCTTCCTCTGCGGCCTTATCGGTCCCATTAGGGTACGTCGGACAAGTCACGGTCAGTTGCCATGTGGCGGCTGCTGTCATCAGCTAAACAAAAGCCACGCAATCAGTGGAAATGATAGAAACTAACATATAAATACATATAAATGTCTACATGTTACAATACTGGATTAGCCATTAAAAGCGGGGTTTAACGGCGGCATGCCGTCCTTGTAGCCACCAAGCGTCCCATCATGGTCGGTGCGCTAATCTCAAAGCACGTCGCCGAGCATCGCGAAAGCCGACGGTTGGCAGAATCCGCGTGGGAGCTAAAAGACAAATCGAAGCAGTGAAATTGGGAGGCATAAAAGGGGACCCAATCCAGCTCCACATCGAACTGCCAGCGAAAGAAGCGTCGCCGTCCATTTGCCCGCTTCACTCTTCTTCCCCGTCGCCTCCTCCCCCCTCCTTCCCGGACCTGAGGAAGCCATAACGAGCGCTTCGTGAGCGGACCCTGGAGGACACAGTGGATGTGTTGGAGTCCGAGCACAGCCGCGGGGAAATGAACCTGTGCGCCGACGACAGCGCTTCCATGATGGAGGCCCTCATCGCCACCGCCGCCGACCTTCAGGGATACCCCTGGGCGGTCGTTCCTCCTCCTGCGCGGCCGCCTGCCCCCGTGACGCTTTCCGATGTGTCGAGGTCTTTTTCCGCCACGGCGACGGCACCGGCTTCGGCGCCGGCGCCGCACCTCGACAAGGAGATCCTGCATGAGCGGCTGCAGGCACTGATCGAGGGGGTGAGGGATAGCTGGACGTACGTCATCCTCTGGCAGTCGTCGGTGGACACTAACACCGGGGAATCGCTCCTGGTTTGGGCCGATGGCTGCTACAAGGGCTGCGAGGAGGACAAGCGGAAGCAGCAACCGGCGGCGGCGAGCGCCGCGTCCGCCGCGGAGCAGGTTCGCCGCAAGCGGGTGCTCCGGGAGCTCAACTCGCTCATTGACGGCGATGAAGGTTCGTCGTCGGCGAACGAGGCGGCGGAGGATGAGGTCACCGACACCGAGTGGTTCTTCCTGGTGTCCATGACACAGTCCTTTGTCAATGGCTCCGGTCTCCCCGGCCAGGCCCTCTTCTCCGGTGATCCCTCCTGGCTCGCCGGCGCTGATCGTCTCGCGGTGGCGCCCTGTGACCGGGCGCGCCAGGCGACGGTCTTCGGGATCCAGACAATGGTCTACGTCCCCGTCAGCCCCGGCGTGCTCGAGCTCGGATCGACGCAGCTCATCTGCCACAGCCCCGAGATCACGAGCAAGATCCGGATCCTCTTCGATTTCAACTCCCTCCAGATGCCGCTAGCCAACGCCGCCGGCGGATCCGTTCTCTCGCCACTGTCGCTGGCGGCGTCGACTGCGGTCAATCAGGGCGAGATCGATCCGTCGGAGCTCTGGTTCGCAGATCCCTCCTTGGTCGAGATCAAGGACTTCGTTTTGCCCAACTCTGCTTCAGTCGAGATTTCCGTCTCAAAGCCCTTGATCCACTTCGATAGCAACCATAGCTCGCGCACCTTAAGGGAGAACCCTAGTCCATTCCAGATCCAGCAATCCAACGGCCATAGCCACCAACAGCAACAGCAGCATCAGAGCAGCAGCGGCAACAACTCCCAGACCCAACCTTTCTTCGCTAGGGAGCTCAATTTCTCGGAGTTATTGCACACTGGCCCTGCCGCCCCGTTCCAATGCGTCAAGCCCGAGTCCGACGAGAACGTAAACTTCATCGGTAGCAAGAGGAACTCCTCTGCTGCAATTGTTGCCAGGAACCTGTTCTCCAGCCACCAGATCGCTGCCTCGGTGCCCGACGACAACATGAACAATGGCTCTACCGGAGCCACGTCTCTGCCGAGAGGCAACGACGAGGCGAAGCTTGTGTTCTCGTCGGCTGCCGCCCGACCCTCGTCCATCGCGCTAATGAAGTGTTCCCCTGGTGGCGGCAGCATCGGCGACTTCCTTGGGGGGGCCGACTCGGACCATTCCGACACGGAGCGCTCGATGCGGAAAATGGAGAGCAGCCTGCTGACAGACCCGGAAAAGCGCCCGCGGAAGCGCGGCCGCAAGCCCGCCAACGGCCGCGAGGAGCCGCTCAACCACGTTGAGGCCGAGCGGCAGCGTCGCGAGAAGCTCAACCAGAGGTTCTACGCCCTCCGCTCGGTCGTGCCCAACGTGTCCAAGATGGACAAAGCCTCCCTCCTCGGCGACGCCACGACCTACATCAACGAGCTCCGCGTCAAGCTCCACTCACTGGAATCCGAGAAGGAGGACCTGGAAGCCCAGGTCGAAGCCCTCAGGAAGGAGCGCCAATCCCCCCCCGCCCGCTCGCCTCAGCTGGGCGAGACCACGAACGGCAACGGCCGATGCTACGGCGTGGAGATCGAAGTGAAGATACTGGAGTCGGATGCGATGATTCGCGTGCAATGCCAGAAGACGAATCACCCAACCGCGATGCTGATGTCGGCATTGAAAGATCTCAATCTCGATGTCTACTACGCGAGTGTGTCGGTGGTGAAGGACCTCATGATCCAACAGGCCACGGTGAAGATGTCGAGCAGCGAGTACACGCAAGAGCAGCTCAGCTCCGCCCTGTACTACAGAGTGGCGGCCGAGCAGGCGCCCGCCAGTAGATAGTTCTTGGCAGGGTGGAGTGCTTTAGGAAAAGGATGCTGCTGCAGTCACCTGTATACTTGGTCGCGGGAAGGTCTGTTATTGGGTTTTTTATTTGTTTGTCGGTTGATGAGTGTACATAAAATAACGCATGCCTAATGCAATCCCTCGTCTTTTCTTTTCATCCAAGTGTTTACAAGAATGACTTAATAAACTCCTTCTTCTTCAGCCTTAATCATATGATACTGTGACATTGAGAGGGGGCAACATGATGCTGTGAAATTGCGAGGAGGCAACAGAGATGGCGTGACGACACATTCATTTCCAGGACCAATCATTGAAGCGTTGCGTCCAGGCCCAGAGGGGGAGGGTGACCAATCATTGAACGTTGCGTCGAGGCCCAGAGGGGAAGGGGTGGGGGGTTCCACGACCTTTTATGGGCGTGTCCTTGCAGGTGGAGTGGTCCCACAAGACACCGATTTCTCTTGGTAGTCCCTTCGTAAACAATGTGTGACCCATGTCAAAGAGCAGACAGATTAGGAATGGGCCGCTGGACGATGGTGACCGGAGTGACATCATATCAGCTTCAAGAACATACAAGTAATCAAAGTGTAAATTATCGACCTACGTCATCTGATGCGTCCGCCCCCTGCCAAAGGCCTGCTGAACCGTCCGATAAACTATCATTACCACCGTCACCAGTTGAAGCACGTCTTCGGCGCCGCTCCTCTGACCTTCCCATTGTTATTATTGCTAGACTGACATATGTCGGATATACTTATTATAGTGCAAATAAATGAACTCTCTTTATTGATAAACAATCTTTTTTCCTTCATTTTTATTTTTTATATATTAAATAAACTCTCTTTACACTTAGAGCTCTAATCTTTTTAAATTTTCACATCAAAATATGATTTAGTAACCCACAAAGGACCTGTCATATATTTTCCCAATTCATTTATTCCTATCTTATAGATCCTGAGTTCCAACCAATAATACCTTTTACGTGAGGGTAAAGGGAAGATTTTGTCTAGCTTATTTTTTATTACGAAGCTTGTTATTTGTTATCGACAACATTATTATTGATAATTCCTAAAAAATAATAAAATATAATTTTATTATTTATAATCTTTTAATTATTAATCTTATTCTTTTAATATTTCTAAAGTTTTTCTCTGTAACTTATTACTTAAGTTTAACACTCTTCTATCTCTTTTTATATAATTTTATCTTCTTTCTCTTTTCTTTTTTGTTCTCCTAATGGAAAGGGGATGTAATCAAGGGTTCGAAATCGAACACTTAAAAGGATGATTGGTTAACAAATGAAATAAGCTGTATGAAATAATGGTAATTTAGAAATTATAGAAAATAAAGGTATTATTTAGTAAAATTATGTTATATATTTTTTAGGTGATTATGAAGTAAGGGATTGCCAACAATAAGAAAGGATTATCAATACCAATCTCCTAAATTAACACCAAGTTAGATGATCAACCTCTTCTTAGTTAGGCAATTACGACGAGAGACTAATGACATACCTCTTTCATCAATTTTCTATATTAGAAGTCAATCAATATATCAATATTGAGGTAGTAAACTAGCATAACTTTTGAATCGATTTTAAGATAAAGCCCTAAAAAATCTGTAGATAAAGCAAAAAAACTAGCATAACTTTTGGATCGATTTTAAGAATTTGAAGACTTCAAACTTTTTGTAAACTGGACCCTCAAAAATCTCAAAGTTGAGACGTTGATTGGCTTCTAACGAAGACTTTCAAGGCTTGGTCGAGCCCTAAAAAATCTTAAGATAATTGGAGAAATTTTGCTTTATCAAAAGATTTTTTAGGATTAAAGAGAACTTTTTAACGATAATTTCCTTTGCTTTATTGATCACTTGTATAAAAAATTATGCTTTTAAGATAAATTTAAGATAAAAGTCTTAAAATCTCTCCAAAAGATATTACTTTAATCAAACTGCTTGAAGTATCTTTTTAGAGGTAAGTCATACCTTACTTTGAAGATGATCCTTAGAGAGATTTAGTGAAGAGATTCATGATGTTATCATCACTCTTGGCCTTCATCATGTTAATGATTTATTGAAATATTTTTCTTGAATAATATAATTTTTAATATGTTTGGTTCTTGCATCCCTAGTAATGAAATATTCTAAACCAATCATAACTATCGTATTTCCATAGGGCACATTCTGCACAGGTTTAACATATAGATCTTTTGATCAGGAATGTATGGCTCAATTATCCGAACCTTCATATCCGTAAACACTATGGAACTTGACCAAATGCAAAGAATCAACCTTTTTCGAAAGTTACGATCACCTTCGAGACATAATATAAGAGGGCCATGTAGATCAAAGTTTTTAATAGCAATTGGATATATATCATTCATGAAGGTAGAAGCAATTTGCTTAATTATTTCATAAGGAATTTGAACAAAGTCACATTTGCATGTAGAGGAACCCTTGGGAGTCAACTTCTTTATGGCTAGGTCAAGTTAATTTCACACCATAGCCTTTCTATCATCTTGGCTCCAAATATAGCAGCATACATCTTTGCAAATTTAGTCAATGTGAGAGCCCAAACATGCAATCTTATAGGGAAAGCAACAATTCATTTTTCTGTTATACTTGAATAACTCCATTAAGGGGATTTTCATAAATGGCTATGAGAACAACTTTCTCTTCATGAACATTTCTAATCCCCTAATATTTTTGCTCCACCATTAGTGAGGAAGAAGTAGGAGTGGAAACAAAATCCAAAGGGGTAATAGATGATAATGAAAACTCAACAATCAAATTTTAATATATATCAATTTCATCATTGTGTTTATCATTTTTGAGAATAATAAAATGTGAAGAGAGACAAAAAGAAAACACATTCTTCTTTGTAGCTTGCTTATCATAATAATTATGACCTTCATCCTTCGTATGGATGAAGATTAAGATCATTATCAATGAAATAAGTTTTATCTTCTAAACAAGCCATCTAGTCAAGTTTAACATTGATGAATGTGAAGACCTCTATTTATTTAGTTTCTTTCAGAATCCACCGTTGCCAAGTTTCAATAAAATAATCTAAATAATTTTAATTGTTGGCTATATATATTTTTTTAATTTTTGACATAATAATTTTTCTTGATATGACTTAACTTGTCATACTTATAACATTTAATTATCTTTTAATTTTCTTCATTGTTTGAAGGAGACTCTAATGTGATATTTGCATTTTTTTTCTCTGTCTTTATCAAGATTAGTTGTACCACCCGATTTGATAAGAAATAGCTAATATATACTAATTTACCTAATAATTGATATAGGGACCCACTTATTTCAGGTGGTATACAATTAAAATTCGGTTGTTATTGAAATATATCTATCATTAACGATCAAAGTTTGATCATACTACTTTCACTTGGGTCAAATCATATAATTTAAAAAATTATCTATTGGACCAGGTTCTTAATCTCATACTTATTGACGTATGGTACGATATTAGTGTAATAAGCGATACGCCTAAAAAGATTAAAAAAGAAGAGAAAAAGGGTTTAAAAATCTTTTATGATATCTCCAACAGCTAAATTGACCATTTAAAACCATTATCAATTAGTAACGATTGATTTCGATCGATATCGTCTGATATAAGTCGATAATGATCGAAACCATTATCATACGGTACAACTCTATAATGCTCGATATGAGATCAAAAACTTAATATCATCCAAAAACGGATGACTCGCGTGTCGATCTACTTACAAATTAGTACATACTGTCGATACAAGATGGTATAGTACGAAATTAAAAACTTTATATTAACCTCTAGTTGTAATTGTTTCTCTCTCTTTTTAAACCATCTTCCTCCCCTCTTTTACTCCCCCTGACACTATTTCTCCCATTCTTTCTCACTCACTCATTCTCACTCTGTTTCTTAATTAAACATCATACTCACATGATTAGAGCTCATCAAAACTTCGAACATTTCAATTAGAGGGATTCAAACATATCATTTAGTGGAAGATCTCTTCAATGAAACGCATTTATGTTCTTTCTATGTTTTATTTATTTTTACATAATTATATCCTTATTATTATTATTATTAATTACTATTAATTTGTGTTTTTCAATTAACACTAGACCCAAGTAGATCGATTAGCATACTTTTAGGTTGAAATTAGGGCTAATTTTGCCTGATTATAGCTGATTATTAATGATTAGTGTCAAATATTTAATGTAGGTACAATCAGGATTATTAGTTTGCTATTAGGAATAATTCTACTTAGGAGCATGCAATCCTTTTTTATTCACTAAGAATGAGGAGGAATTGAATGAACTAGAGAGTAGCGTGGGGCAAGAGTGCTTCCGCATATTCGCAACGATCCGTTTCCCAGCTACGAGGCATCCAGCGAGGCTGATACCCAAGTCATATGCCATGCTTTCTTAACTTGTAAAATAGAAGAAAGAAGACTTCATGACAACTCCCTTTTTCACGTGATCTCCATTTCTTTGTAAAGATTTCCAGTAAGAGTGGATAAAGCGGAATCTACAATGATTTTGAAAATCCACCACACTTCTGTGGACCAAAAAGCATATGAAAGATCCAAGGCAGACCCAATGTTTGCTTTCCTTTTTTCCTAATATAGTAGAGAGTGAAAAGCAGCTAAGAATTGACTGGATGTACTTTGGAAGCATATAATGATGTTAGTTCCCTTCCGTCCATCTTAATGAAACTGCCTTGATTTAAGAACCCCCGGGTAGTCTTCACACTTTTAGGGCTAATTTTGGGTAACTATACCTAGTCACATAGTGTTATGAGTGGTTAGTGTGTCTCACTCTTAATTCTAAGCTTAATTAGATATGTTATATTGCTTTTAGGGTCAAATTGAGATAATTAGGCATAACCACAACTTCCTAAGGCTGGCTAGCTAATTTTAGACCCAATTTAGGGGTAAGTAGGACTAATCACGTCTTGTAATTAGTTGTTTTATTATGAATTTAGCTATTCATCAATGTTTATTTGTTGCATTTTTAAATGATTAAAGTGTAATTAGAGACAATTATCATTATTTTTATATTATTAGACCAAATTAGGGTTCTTCTGATATTATTTAATATAATGGTTAAAGTCTAATTAGAGCCAATTAGTGTTATTTTATAACTTTTTGGGCCAATTAAGGTCTTTAGCTAATTGTTAGGCCCAATTTGAGGTAGTTAGGCCTAATTATTATTTTATTTCATTGTTTTATTATAAAATTTTTTAATTAAAATTTATTTTATTATCTTAAAATTTGATATTGAAATCAATTAATAAGTTTAAGAAATTAATCTTGTGAAAAGTTAAATGATATAGGTATACTTCGACCAAGAGTCCAAACTGCTAGAGGTTTAGATGAAATGCCATAACATTGAAAATCATGCTAATGACTAAATTATTGTGATGAAGGATTAGGTGTTATGTTAGAGAATTTGATACTGTGCTCGATGCTAAAGAAGGATAAATTAATTTATCAAAGATTAGGATAATGTACAGGAGGATCGGACTATGATCATAAAAACTATAATATATTATTATTATAAAAAAATTTTAATACCAAAAATCTAAAATTAAATAATAATATATCTAAATTTATGATACGTATATTGATACTGCTTAAAAAGCTTTTATCTAATCAATAAGAATATTTTTATTGGATTTGAAATCTATAGTAATGTTAGATCTATAAGGAGAACTAAACTCATATTTTTCTCTTTTTTTATCCTTTACAAAACTGTTATGATCGATGGATTTAGAGACAAACGAGAGATAAGAGACTTATAATATTTTAATCATGTCACGTATCCATACATTCGCGTATTCAATTATTATGTGCATAGTCCCTAGGAGCTCCTATTATTTTACAAGCGATAGCAAAGAGTCTTTGATAAGAAATTAGGAGAATCCCTCCCATTAATGTCATCTCCTAATGAATTCTATCAAAATTGGACTTCTTTTACATTAGTCGATAACTGTAATCAAATTCAATCATTTCCATAATAAATCATACATAATTACATAATTACATAAGACCATATAATTTAACATTCTCTCAATTGACCCATTAATTGGTAAGACACAAAAGGTTTAAAATAAAAAAAATAAAATTTATTTAAAAATAATTTTACCCTATTGGATTTTAAATTTTAAAAATTATTTATATATGTGTGAATTTTAAAAAATAGGCTAATAAGTCCAACAAATATAATAATACTACATTAAGTCTAATTAGTAGTGCGAGTTATAGCGGATGTATGTCATATTTTCTTATATATGCCACAACACTATTAGCCTTTCATAATATAGTCCAAAATAATCCCTACAATTTGTCTTGTTAAGATAACCCTATCATCACATTCAACCATAATATGTATATATATACAAATAAATAGGATAACAAAAGTAAATAATTTTAAGTAGATAAGCAAGAATGTAAATTATAATATCTATTTAAATATGAATCATCATATCTTTCATGGATTACTTGCAAATCTAATCATATGAATATTAGGAACCGTAAAGAGTATCATATGTGAAGTGAAAAAGTAAAACAAAATCAGTTTCCCAAAAGCAGATTTATATCAAATTGCATATGACGATTGGGAGTAAAAAACTTATCAAATTGAAAAATGAGTAAGATGTAAGACGATTTCACCTAAGGGAACTAATATATCTCTGATCTGTAGATCCCAGTCTTCACTCTAGTGATGATCCATATGATGGATGAAATAGTGACACACCTCCTTTTGCGATGTATTCTTTCCTTGCTTTCGTGCATCACCACCATGCAATAAGGGCAGTGCTTTTTGGTGTCCTCTCACATGAAGAGGGGGCAGTCAGTTGAGGAAGAAGCAAGGGGAGAAAGATAGGGGGGCGATTATTGAATTTCAGATTTTGATAATGAAATCAATTAATAAATTATTATTCTAATCCATATATTGAAAAAAATAATGTATGATTAACTATGATCATGAATAAGGCATAAAGTAGATGTTGGGCCAGAGTCAAAGATCAAGCGATACGTCGAAGTTTTGAACGATGCGTCGGAAGCTCGCCGAGAGTTCGTCGGAAGCTCGTCGAGAAGTTCGTCGAGAGTTCACCAAGAGTTCGTTGGAAGCTTACCAAGAGTTCATCGGGAGTTCATCAAGAATTCTATCGAGAGCTTGCTGGGAGTTTGTTGGAAGATTACCGAAGAGTTCACCGGAAGCATGTCAAAAGATCGTCGGAAGTTTGTCGGGATTTTGTTGGAAGAACAATTGACATACCGGACAAAGATTGCTAAGTTAAATGCCTTAATTATCAAAGTTAGGGTTTAGATTGAGTTAGTATTGGGAGATAATCCTACTAACTCAGTTAGGGGCCAATTAGGCTTGAATCAGGGTTGGTTTAGGTTGAACTAATGGCTCAAACAGTGACCTAGAGCTATGTCAAGCGGTGGTATAGCCAGGATTGGACAGTGGAACCATCCAGGGCTCAGTCTCCTATGAGGTCTGGGTAGTGGTATTGTCACAGTTAATGCTGCCAAGCAGTTGTCATGGACTTAGCTGGTTTGCTTGAGCCGTGCTGTCACGGACTTAGCTGGTTTTGCCTAAGCCGTGCGGCACCAATGCGTATCACCGCAAAGGTCAGCCTCCCCGAAATCTCCTACAATCCCTTAGGGCCAACGAAAGAGAAGATCGGAGACAGAAAGCGCTTCACACGGATCCATAAGCGCTCTTTTAGCAAACACTTTATAGCCAATGCACATTCCAACCATGGATATTACAAGCTCGAATCAGCTTGCACAACAAAGGTATAAAATTGGTCCACTACAGACCGAATTCTATTACAAGTATTCCTCGACGCTGCACTTTATGTACAAGCCTACAATGGCTGTCAAACTGACTCAAATAGGGGCATTTTGCCTTTGGGCAAGCCCTTTACAAGCTTTACATTATATGACAAACCAAAAGGTACACGGACAAGCTTCAGCATTACACGAACAAGCTGTTTACAATTTTGTCCGTGACAGTGCGGTACCATTGCGTGTCCGTCTACAAAGGTTAGCCTCCCATGGCCTCCTATAATCCCTTAGGACTTGCAAAAGAGAAGACAGGACAGAGAAAGTGCTTCACACGGGATCCACAAGCCACTCTTTCAGCAAACACTTTAGATCTAATGTAAATTCCAACCATATACATCATAAGCTCAAAACGGTTGCACAACAAAGGTATAAAATTAGTCCACTACAGACTAAAATGTAGTACAAGTGTCCACCTAATGTAAACTTTATGTGTAAGTCGACAATGGCTATCAAACTCACTCAAATGGGGCATTTAGCTTTTGACAAACCCTTTACAAGCTTTACAAGCTAGAACAAACCAAAAAGGACATGGACACACATAAGCATTACACCAAACAAGCCATTTATAATTTGTCCATGACATTCTCCTCCACTTATTCCTTCGACGTCCTCACCGAAGCCATCGTTGATGTTGTAACTCCTTACCTTTGCTAGATTTTCAATCTTCTACTCCTGTTGCGATGTGCCCCTTGGCTCTCAGTTGTTCTTTACTTGTTGTTATTGAGTCATCGAACTTTAATCTACCATGCTACTTTAACTCGCTAATGACATTGACTCTAGTATGGGGTTGGCAGAGTTGTGCTGATCCTTACTGATTCTTGCGAATTCATTTGATGAAGGAAAAAACCATCTTTGATATGTGCTAGTTTTCAAATTCTTCTTATCTCTTGAACTGGATAAATGCTTGTTGGAGCTTTGACGAGCATTGCCTCACAACCTTTGAAGTTTTTAGGTCCTTCCTCTGCAAAATTTTCCCATCGAATTTTCTTCCACCTAGTTGTCTCATCCAAGTAGGTTCACATCACTTCTGCTTTCGATTGACATTCAGTTGGGAAATGAAGTAGACAATCTACTCTTGGTAGCACTGATCACTGTTGGTGAGGACTTGACAACTGTTATCTTCCATTAGTCTCTTTGAAGGGTCTTCAAATCTGTGCAGAGCTCCTCTGCTGGATAATTAAGAGAGATGGGGTACTCGGTTTCATCCATTCTCTTGAGAGTTGAGAAGGCAAATGTTACTTGACTTTGCTTGCCTTCTCGAGGTTGTACTTTGTGCGTCAAGCTGGTTACTAGACTTCACCTACTCTTAGCTCACACTTTCGAAGCACTTGAAGTGTTTGCAATCCTTACGCTGAGTCAGCTATTGTGATTCACCTTTTCAATGCCATTAAACTTCTGGAATGCAAGAAGTTCATTGAATCTCGAATTTTGATGATGAAACTAATTGATTATGTTTTATGATCTAACTACTTTTTGAGTGACGCAGGTTTACTATCGATCAGGATTAGACAGTTGATGCTGGAGGAATTGACGTTGCGCCAGAAGTTATTATGTCAGGATATTAGATGTTAAGCCGGAGGTTCGATCGACAATCGGTAGGAGGCTTTAGACGTCGGGCATCGGGCCAAGAAGAGTAGAGTTGCACCAAGAATATCGGGGTTGCGGAGGTCAACCACCAATTGGGCAACAAGTCGCAAGAGAGGATGATGCACTGAAGAATCAGACGAAGCACCGACCAATGACGTGCCGAGCAACTGAATGTCAATTCGCGTTGTAATAACTGTCTAGATTAAAGTAAAGTATTTGTTTATGTGTGTGCAGGATTAACTACGATAATGATGAAGACGTAAAGTGAAACAAAATGCCAGAAGACAAGTGTGATGGATCGTTGGGAGTTCAAGAGTTCGATGGAAGTCCAAAGATTCATTGGGAGTGCTATCGAAACTGACCGATAACGAGTAGGGAGCTTGCCGAAGGGTTTTTCGGAAGTTCACTGGAAGGTTCGTCCGAAGTTCACAAAGCTTGCTAAGAAAGATCGGAGCTTGCCAAAGAAGCTCGATGGAACTCGCTAAGATCATCGTGAAGTCTAGGAGCTTGTCGAGAGTCTGTAGAATGGTTTCTGAGGGTTTGTCGGAAGATCATCGGAAGTTCGCCGGAAGCTCGCCGGAAGAAGTCTTGACTTATCGAACTTTGTAATAACTTAGGAAATATCTTTAATTTCATAGTTAGCATGTTAATTTGAGTTAAAATTAGGTGTTAATCCTATAACCCAAATAGGGGCCCATTGGGCCTTGTTTCGGACTAGTTTGGGTCGAGTTTAAGGCCCAAACTAGTGTGCTGAAAAGAGCTGGGCAGTGGCACCACCCAGGTCCAGACAAGCTAGGCGATGGCATCGCCTAGTACACTATAAGTCTGACAATTCACAGGCGGTGGCACCACCAGCATTGGGAAGAACGAAAGTAATTCAAATTTAGGCTCTAAATTTGAATCCTTTTGAGGCCTATAAATACTCATCTCATTCATGGATGAAAGGGGGTCTAGAACTGAGATAAAAAGAGAGAAAACTCTATTGAAAGTGTATCAAAATCTTCCCTTTAAGTTTTAAGAGTGTTCTAGTCCAAGAGAGGGGTAAGAGGCCTTGTAAGGGTTATCTTCTAAGCCCGGCAAAAGGAGAGGTACTGTAAGGGAGTTCATCCTGACCCGTTGGAAGGAGGATAGCTAATTAAAAAGTCGGTAGCCTCAAGTGAAGAGGAATTGGGAGTGGATGTAGGTCGGATGACCGAACCACTATAAATCGATTTGCATTTACTTTCTTGCAACTTACTATACTGTAAACTATCTTCACTTTGCTACTTTACTTACTTGATTTTCTCTTCATCTTCTTACGTATGCTTTCAAGTTAAAATACAATCGAAATAGTTTTAATCGAAATGTTATTATTTTCATACAAAGTTTTTGAAAGTTGTTTTAAATCGCCGAAATTTAACGTATTTATCCGCTGCACTAATTCAGCCCTCCTTAGTACCGCTCGATCCCTAACAATTAGTATCAAAGCCACATTATTTCTTATTCGGATTTATACTCATAAGAAATGGCTCTTCATGGCTTTCAAGAGGGTTTTTGATTGTACGTCTACCGTTCTTTAATAGATCAGACTACACTTATTGAAAAACTCAAATGAGAGTTTTTTTGCTTTCAATGGATTTGGATTTATGGAACATTATTGAAAATAATTTTCAGCTTCTCTCTAAACCGACGAACGAATGATCGGATTTTGAGAAAAGATCTTTTTCTTTAAATACATGGGCTATGAATGCCTTAGTTTGTGCTTTGGACAAGAACGAGTTTAATCAGATTTCTACGTGCAAAACAGCTTTTGATATTTGGTGGACACTTGAAATCACGCATGAGAGAACTAGTAGAGTTAAAGACTCGAAAGTAAACCTCTTATTGCATGATTTTGAGCTCTTTCAAATGATACTAAGCGAATCTATCAATGACATGTACACCCGCTTCACGGATGTCGTCAATAGCTTAAAAAGTCTTAGTAAAAATTTTTTAGATTTTGAACTCGTAAACAACATCTTAAGATCCCTTCCAAAAAGGTGGGATCCTAAACTAACGGTGATACAAGAAACAAAATATTTAAATGATTATCCTATTGAAAAACTAATTGCCTCACTAATGATATATGAAATGAGCCTCCTAGAACATTTTGAACATGATGAACATATGAACCACCTTCTAAAGAACAAGAAGGATTTGGAACTCTGAATTATGAAATGCCACTTGAGTGATTACTCAAGTGATGGGGACAATGAAGAGGACATTGAACTTTTAATGAATCTTAATAAGTTCATTAAATAAAAATCTAAAATAAATAATGAACTTGAACGGAGGAAGAAACCAAATAAGAGGAAGGCACACAAGGAAGAATCAAGTAAAGAAGAGGTGAATTGAGCTTTGACGGGCTTCGACTACAAGGTAAGCAACTTAACTCCCTTGAATTTTTATGAAATTACATGATGTCTTTCATGAGTGATTAATTTAGTTAGTAGGAAATAAAAAATTATTTTCAAAAATTATATTATGCTTTTCTTTCTAGTATTTTTGAAAAGTAAAAATTATAAATGATGATTGCTTAATACAAGATCAACTTCACTTTTGAAATAACAATTCCATGCATGTTTATGAATTTCATATCGGTCTTTGGTTTTAATCTTGATGTATGGTGTCTCATGCATGTACACCTAAAATCAATGAACATTTATCTTGATGACTTTATATATTTGCATGATTGAGTGAATCTTGTGTCTTGCATAAATATATGTGTTAATGCTTGGCCTTTATATAAAATTTTGAACATTCGTATGTGTAATCAAATTGCATAAAATGAAAATGTATTTTCCATTCTATTGAGATAAATGAATTCATCTTGTGAACTTCTTGAAAATAATCATGATGAATGAGTCTCATGTTTTGGGTCTTAACGATTTCTCTTGAAACTTGCTTTTCAGATCTATATGAAAAACATGAGTATACTCGTATGAAGGATCAAATCACTTAAATTGAAACACAAAAATTTGAGAAAATGCACTATCATGATATTTTATTTGTGATGCATTTGATCTTAATGGGTTTAATGACAAACTTGTATTTTGAATTTATACAATGATGGCTTCTGTATAAATATTTGAATATGCCTTATGAAATTATCATTGATAATGATGAAATGAAAATATTAAAAGTTTATTATCATGCTTAATGATTTTATAATATCATAGGATTTGAAGGTATTATATCTTGATGACAATACTCATGTTTTGGTGCTAAATATGATACTCATCCTTTAAAACATGAGCTCACTTATATGAAACAAACAATTTAAAATGAAACACATTATCATGTTGAATCAATTTTTAGTTGGAAGATGCCTTATGTGTAATGTGCTATATTTTTGGCTCTTAATGATCTAATTGGTGAGGTTTTCCTTTTGTCTTAAACTTTTATGCCTATCTCTATTTGATATTTTAAGGCAAAGACATGCTTATAAGAAGCAAACCACATGAATAAAAATTTATAAAAGTGAAAAGCAATCCTCTATCTTATCGATTTTTCAATAAATCTATGCTTGTCATATATGAATTTATTGAATGTAATTTTGAGGATGATTTCGGATTTAACAAAGGCTTGATGTATATTTATGATGTAAGATGCATTTTAATATGAATCATGCTCAATGCTACAATCATGTTCTCTCCCTTAATTCATTTTGTTCTCCTATAATTTCTTTTTATTTACTAAAGAGGAGAACCTTCCAAATGAATCATGAATTCAAATGAAATGATACAAATGAATCACTTATCGATATATCTTTTTGAAATATCCTTTTTAATGTGATGTTGATAACTTAAGTTGTCTTTTGGAATTCATGACATGATTTGATTGAATCCTTGATTTACTCTTTTTATCATGCATTGAAAATGGATATTTAAAATCATGTTTTATGAGATTTTACCTTTACGTCTTGAACATTCATGCTTATCTCTATTTGGCATAAAAAGACAATTGATGAATCCATGTATATTATGTTCATATAAGTCTCTTGAATCTTAAGAATGATTTTGATAATTTGATTATGTGTTTGAAGTTGATGAATTGAACTAGAATGAGATTTTTTTTAATGATTCATGACTTCTAGACTTTCGGAATCACAACCTTATTTTGTTGGAATCATGATTTGTTAAGTAATGAGAGCTCGAATGCATAAATCAAGTTATTCTCTTTACTATCTCTGCCAAATGAATCATGATTGATATCATTACTATTATACCTCATGTTGTAGAGAAAGAATTCATAAATCATGATGTAATGAGAATTCTTATGCAATAATCAAGTGCTTATGTGATTCTTTGCTATAAATTTTTTTTATTAAAATCATGATATTGACAATTATAACTTGAAGTTTTTATAAATCAAGATCATTTACCATGCTCCTTCCATTTTATCAAAAGAAAATTCTTTAAATGAAATATATCTTGTCTTTTGATTTCTCAGAATTCAATACTTGAGTTTTTATGAATTCGTGATCTTGATATCTTGATTCTTATGAAATGTAATCTTGATGAAAATTCTTTTTCATGAATCAAGATGCTCTTTATGCTATCAATTCTCAAATAAATCATGTTCTTCTTGAGCCTTGATATTATATCCTAGAAGTGTCATGATTTCTTTGTCTTGTGTGGTAAATTGAATATTTGATATAAATAAAATTTTCTTTATGATGAATCATGAAGCATGACTTGATCTATGATTTTGATATATTTTTATCATGATCCTTGATTGTATAATTCTTTTACTCTATTAAGGATATTTGTCAAATGAATCATGTCCTTAAATTTTTCTTGATATCATGACATGATTTCTTTATATGCCTTGAAATTTTTTAGCAATTGAGTCCTCCACTTCTATTTGACAATGACAAAGGGGGAGCTAGCTTATTGAATTAATATTCATGACTTGAATTTTGATGATTGAAAATTTGATGAAAAAGAAATGTGCTTAATGATTGAATCATTGATTTATTCTTTTATCATGGCTTAAAAATGAATGAAAAGAAAATATGTTAGCACTTGTAATCATGATTTGATCCATTATATTGATATATTTGTATCATGATTTGAAGATTGATGTAAAATTTTTATGCAAACTTATGTGAAAAGTTTATATCATCATATTTGATCCTCCCTTTCTTTTTGACATTGATAAAGAGGGAGAAAGTTTATTGCTAGCTTGCATGAAAAATTTACTAGCTCATTCAAGAAGAAGAAAATTACTATCTTGCTTGCCTACAAAAGAGGAAAAGAACATGCTATATTGAAATATCAAAAATTGCTATCTTATAAATTTAAGAAAAGCAAAGTGCAAACTTGCACAAGAAGCAAGTGTTGAATTGTTATGCTTGGATATCTTTGAAAATCTTGCCATGTTTAAATGTTGTATGATGTGATTGATAGCAAGTATGATTGTAAAACTTGTATATCCTTGAAAACTAGCTATGATGCAACTTCTCCTTTTTGTTGATGACATAGGGGGAGAAGTAGATTGATGACTTTATGCATTGTAATGAATATTTTATATATTTACATGATGATTTAAATGTTTCTCATAATTTGTGATAAATATTACTTGGATTTGGGATAATCTAAGTGTTTTATCAATGACATTTTGATAGGGGGAGTTTGGCTAAACTCCAGGGAGTTATGGTTAACTCTGTTAGTCATTAATTAGTTGTTATCATAAAAAATGGGGAGATTGTTGAATCTTGAATTTTGATGATGAAACTAATTGATTGTGTTTTATGATCTAACTGCGTTTTGAGTGATGCGTCAGAAGTGACACTGGAGGAATTAGACAGTTGACACTGGAGGAATTGACATTAAGTCAGAAGTGATCACGTCAGGATATTGGATGTCGAGCCGGAGGTTCGATCGACAATCGGCAGGAGGCTTCAAATGTTGGGCATCGGGCCAAGAAGAGTAGATTTGCGCTAAGGATATCGAGGTTGCAGAGGTTAACCACCGATTGGGCAATAAGCCGTAAGAGAGGATGATGCATCGAAGAATTGGACGAAGTACCGAGAAATTCAATGTCAATTCGCGTTGTAATAACTGTCTAGATTGAAGTAGAGTGTTTATTTGTGTGTGTGCAAGATTAACTACGATGACAATGAAGACATAAAGCAAACTAAAGTGCTAGAAGACAAGTATGATGGATCGTTGGGAGTTTGAGAGTTCGATGGAAGTCCGAAGATTTGTTGGGAGTGCTGCCGGAACTGGCCATGAACGAGTAGGGAGCTTGCTGAAGGGTCTTTTGGAAGTTTGCTGGAAGGTTCATTGGAAGTTCCTGGAGCTTGCCAAAGAAGTTCGATGGAACTAGCCAAGATTATTGTGAAGTCCAGGAGCTTGTTAGGAGTTCGTAGAATAGTTTCTGAGGGTTCGTCGGAAGACCGCTGGAAGTTCGTCAGAAGCTCACCGGAAGAAGTCTTGACTTATCAGACTTTGTAATAGCTTAGGAAATATCTTTAATTTCATAGTTAATACATTAATTTAGATTAGGATCAGGTGTTAATCCTATAACCCAAGTAGGGTCCATTGGGCCTTGTTTCAGATTGGTTTGGGCTAAGTTTAAGGCCCAAACTAGTGTGCTGAAAAGAGCTGGGCGGTGGCACCGCCCAATGGCCGAGAGCTGGGCGGTGGCATCACCTAGTACACTGTCAGTCTAATAACTGATAGGCAGTGGCACTGCCACTGACAGGCGGTGGCTCCTCCAGCATTGGGAAGAACGAAAGTGATTCAAATTTGGGCTCCAAATTTGAATCCTCTTGAGGCCTATAAATACCTCTCTCATTCATAGATGAAAGGGGGTCTAAAACTGAGATAAAAAGAGGAAAATTTTTGTTGAAAGTGTGTCAAAATCTTCCCTTCAAGTTTTAAGAGTATTCTAGTCCAAGAGAGGGGTAAGAGGCCTTGTAAGGGTTATCTCCTAAGCCCGACAAAAGGAGAGGTGCTGTAAGGGACTTCATCCTCGCCCATTGGAAGGAGGATAGTTAGTTGAAAAGCCGATGGCCTCAAGCGAAGAGGAATCAGGAGTGTATGTAGGTCAGATGACCAAACCACTATAAATCGATTTGCATTTACTTTCTTGCAACTTACTATACTACAAACCATCTTCACTTTACTGCCTTACTTGACTTCCTCTTCATCTTCTTATGTATGCTTTCAAGTTAAAATGCAATCAAAATGATTTTAATCGAAATGTTATTCTTTTTGTATGAAGTTTTCAAAAGTTGTTTTAAATCATCGAAGTTTATCGTATTTATCCGCTGTACTAATTCAACCCCCCCTCTTAGTGCTGCTCGATCCCTAACAAAGTTATTACTCCAACTTGGAGCAAGTCTCTGATAGATTTGGTCACTTTTAGGATTGTACTGCCTTCTCCATCATTCCTGCCACTTACTCCTCTAGGTAGCAAAGGTATAGCACCGTATACTGCCTGCTTCGTTCTTCGGTCCTGCACTCTTGCATCGACTCGAAGTCCTTCACTTATGGCAATCTTGATGAGAAATCCATTGACACCGGTCTTATGAAGTTTTCTGGCCTCTACCCTTCAGCCTTGTCATGGTACATGGAGTTTGCCAATATATTCTCCTCCTCCACGGCCTATATCATGACCAAACACTCTCCCTCTATGTGAGCAAGGGATCGATGACTCCCCGGAAGTCCCACCTCTGTGGTACCATGACACTACAATGCCCATGGCACTACTATCCGTTGTCTCGTATCTGCGTCCCTTCTTCACGATCGGTAGATCCGCCTCTGTGGTACTGTGGCACTCCTCTGAGTCCATCTTCATTCTAAGCAATGCTTGATTTTGGGTAGCTAAGTCCCTCTAGACTCGTCATTGCTTCTTTGCCCTTGTTTTTCGACCACCTACTTTAACACCTCTATATTCTCTGAGCAGTTCCTCTTGATCGATGGAAAGATAGACTGCAACTCCCATGTATGACTTTCGCCATCATGTTGTAGGGCTTGTACCGCTTTTGTTCTCCTAAGCTTCATTAGTTGCAACGTTCGCTTACTCGGTCTTGTCCTGTGACTTGCCAAGCTCCCTTAAGTGAATGTGAGCTTTGAAGTAGTCTAACTCTTCAACTGCTTCGATTATACCTCTGTATGATCCAGTCCCCCCTATGGGACTCACTGGTACTTGCATCTGAACTTCTTTCTTGATAGTGTACAAGCCCCATAAGCTGATATCCAAGGCTTCCATTCAATGTAGCATTCGATGCACGCATGGAAGACCTGCCTTTGCGGTACCATGACATTCACTGCTTGAATCCATTGCTTTTCCTACCATCGTGTTGTTCATCGAAGTGAAGCTCCCAATCATGCTCCCGATTATACCTTTGTATGATCCAGTCCCCTCATGGGGCTCATTGTATGTGTCACATTACCACGAACCATTCCACCACGATCCGCTATATCATGTCACCTCCTGGTGATATCTCCTTGCATTCTGATCCCTATGGTATGAACTCGAACTATGATCTCTCCATGTATGGACTCTGCCAACACATCGTAGGGTCTCTATCACATTCGATTTTGTTCGCTCCTTTGGCAATCGACCTTCGTCCGCCCACTCTTGGGACACACTCGGACGAAGCCTAGCTCTAGAACAGTCCATCGCCTAGTAGCTCCTATGAAGTCCCCTGACTTCGTTGAAACTGGTGCACCATTGTTCGAATCCTGGGACTTTGCCCCTACCAATACAATCTCCGCTGTGCACCGCTTTCCTACTAGCAACTCGAATAGCAACACTGTGGCATATTCTTCAAGAGTACTTGCCTCTACATTCTCTTGCCCCATGCCAAGGCCTTATAACAACAACTTTGCCTCTACAAGCTACGTCGCCTTAGTTCTTCCGTCAAATGCTTCACCGAGATCAAGTATATGTGCCTCGAAGCTCCCTTCATTTTTGGCACCATACAAGATGAGTCTGCTCCATCAGAATAAAGAACCCATAGAATGACATGATCCTACTCTTGTCACTGCAAGAGTCCATGCCCTTAACCTCTGTCTAAGAAAAGCTCCAAACCTTCGCTTCATGTTATATCTTCTATGCCATCTCTCTTCATACGGCTTGGGTACACCACTAAGTTACCCCCAAGTTACTCTACTTCTCGATTTGCATTACGTTAATGGTGGCCCTCGTGCCCACCATTCCGCAGGTTAGCCCTCTGTTGAGTTCGATCTCTCTATCGACTCCAAGTGTGCCTTCACTTTGTGTTGCCTTGGTTTGCTCCCCCACTTGATCTCGCTATGCGTCAACTAATTTATCACTTGTGAGATCATGCAATAACTCTTCGTTGCTCACTCGATCCATCGAGCTTTGTCTTGAGGTGCTCCTCAATCGATGTAGTTCATTGCACATGATTCTCCTTCTGGAGAACTGAGACTTATCCCTCCTGGATATGTGCCCCATTGGAGCAACTGCTATCTTCGTCTCCTTCCCTTTGGAATGTTTGGAGACCACCATCCCCTTGGACCACTCCACTTTTGTTGAACAAACCGTGCATTGTTCTACCTCCACAAATGCACCTGCTAGATTGCGACTCTTCGCCAATATAGCTCCCACTGTACCCCTCTGGGTCTAGCAACATGCTGAACCTGCTGCACACTTCAGCCTCTTATGAAAGTATCCTGTACATGCCGAAGAGAAAGTTTCAATGCTCCATGGTGCCGACCTTCGGCTGCCTTAGGATGGCCACAGACAATCCATCGTCCGTATGTAAGCCCTTGCATGAGTATCAAATTCCTTGATTTTGCAACTCCCCTCACCTCTGTAAGCTTTGTTTAACTCTTTCGATCATTGAACAATCCCCTCCACCTTACACGCTCTTATCCTTTGCCAAGCACCCTACTTGCCTTGAGCACCGTCAAGTTTGGGTGCCAACGTCAAGCCACTGCTCGAACTCAGCCATCCCAACCTTTGTGTGCTATGCAATTCTTCTCAGCTTGTTTGTCCTCGTGGTGTCTCTTTGCGTGAAGGGTTGGCAATTCTTCTGAATGCCATTCTCGGATGCCCGCTCCTCTGAGTGACTCTTTCTCTTACAACTCCATGTCTTTCTCAAATGGTCACGCATGTTGGCTGCCCTCAACGCAGCGCTGCTAGGTCCCTCACGTTTGCATGCTAAGTGTTTCTAAGTGGGCTTGTCCCGCTCTGATACCAACTGTCATGAACTTAGCTAGTTTTGTTTAAGCCATGCGGCACCATTGCGTGTCAGTCTGCAAAGGTCAGCCTCCCATGGCCTCCTACGATTCCTCAGGACTTGCAAAAGAGAAGATGGGACAGAGAAAACACTTTACACGGGATCCACAAGCCACCCTTTCAGCAAACACTTTAGAGCCAATGCAAATTCTAACCATATACATCACAAGCTCAGAATGGTTGTACAACAAAGGTATAAAATTGGTTTACTACAGGCCAAAATATAGTACAAGTGTCCACCTAATATAAACTTTATGTACAAGCCGATAATGGCTACTAAACTCACTCTAATGGGGCATTTAGCTTATGGCAAGCCCTTTACAAGCTTTACAAGCTAGAATAAACCGAAAAGGACATGGACAGGCATAAGCATTACACCAAACAAGCCGTTTATAATTTATCCATGACACAGTGGTATTTCCTAAGCAAGCGGTGATACCATGAGAGTTTAGTATTTGAAACTCTATCAGGTGGTAGTAACGCCAGACTAGGCGGTGGTATTACCCAGTGTCAGAGAGTAATGGTGGCAATACCGTCTAGGACTGGTGATGACACCGATAGTACCTTAGAAACCCGGGATGAGATCTTTTTTGGCTCCATTTTTAAAGCCAATTTGGGCCTATAAACATCCCACAAATTTTTGCTTGTCAAGTATGAAAAAATGCACAAAAAACCTAAGATCTAAGTGAAAACGATGTTGTAATCCTTTGAGAGTTTACCTCATCTTGTTCTAGTTTAGAATTTTATTGAAGGAGTGAGTAAATGGTAAAAGGTTACCTCTTAAACCTATAAAAAAGAGAAAAGATCTATAAAAGGGGTAATTGATCTTCACCCATTGAAGGTAGATCAATAGTGGAAGCCAGTGACCTCGACGGAGGAGGAATCGAAAGTAGATGTAAGTCACAACGACCGAACCACTATAAATTTAGTGTGCACTCTCTTTCTTCTCCTCTTTGTTCTTTAGTCATATTACATAATGCCTTATTTATTATCCTCTTATGAATGTTTTTTTAAATGCTTTTTCGACACAAATTTTTTTGAGCCGAAAGTTTTTTAAATTGTCGACGTTTTTTATATACTCTCACGGATAAATTATAAATGGCTTGTACGATATAATGCTTATGCATATCCTTGTCTTTTAGGTTTATGCTTGCTTTGTCAAGTATGTAAAGGGCTAGCCTAAGACTTATATATAAAGGTTGTGTCATGTGATTGCTCGTAATAGATTTCAGCCTGTAGTATCATAAGATGCAATGTAAAACATTCTGATAAGATAAAATGTGAGTATAATAGGCGATCTATTTATTCAGATTTGTGAGGGAGGATTTCCCTCAACAAAGTGATTTGGGAGGGAGGATTTTCTTTAAAAAAGTAGCAAGATTTCCTCATATAGTTGAGGAAATCTTATATGTTATTATGCCCCCGTAAGATGGTGCTTTTGTTAAGGATGCCAATCTTGGACCGATGTAATGAAAATAGTTTATGGGCAAAAGGCTTCATGAGTGAGTCTGCTAGTTGATCACCCATATATACATGAGAGACATGTAGTTGATGTTTGACAACTTGATCTCGCATGAAGTGAAAGTCGATGACAATGTGCTTTGTGCGTGAGTGAAACACTAGATTGACATATAAGTAGGAAGCTCCAACATTGTCATAATATATTGTAGGAGGAAGGGTAGAATTGATATTGAGTTCCTCAAGGAGATTTGTGACCCAATTAAGTTCAGCAGCAGTGGTAGTGATGGCATGGTATTCAACTTCAGTTGTAGACCGTGTGACTATCTTTTACTTTTTAGAATGTCAACTGATAGGATTAGCACCAAAGAAGATAATATATCTTGATGCAGAAGTTCTATAATCAAAGTTTCCTACCCAATCAGCATCAACAAAAGCATGAAGATTAAGTGGGATGTGTTTGTAGAGAAAGAGGCCATGATGAAGGGTCCCTTTAAGATACCGTAAAATTCGTTTGACCGCAGACCAATGCATAGTTGATGGTTGATGCATGAATTGGGATAATTTATTGATTACAAATAAGATATATGGATGGATGAGCATCAAGTACTGTAAGGAGCCAAGTACTTATCGATATTAAGTAGTGTCCATAGTAGAGCTTCCATCACATAATTTAAGTGATTCATTAGTAGAGAGGGGAGTTGTAACCTCTTTCGCATCCTGCATATTTATTTTGGATAAGAGGTGTTGAATATACTTCCTTTGTGATAGGAGGAGACCTGAAGATGTAAATATTGCTTCCACTCCTAGAAAGTAACTCAAGAGTCCAAGATCTTTGAGGGAGTCAATTGCTTTAAAAATGCTTGAATCTCCAAAGGATCATTGCCTGTGATAATAATATCATCAACATACATAAGAAGATATATTGTGTTTCCATTTTGTTGTCATAAGAATAATGATGTGTCAGATTTGGAGTTGATGAAACCAATTGATGTCAGAAATGAACCAAGTTTAGTATACCAAGCTCTTAGAGCTTGACGAAGTCCATAAATATCTTTTTGTAGTTTGTAAACATGTCTCGGATACTGATGATGAACGAAGCCAAGGGATTGCTGTATAAAGACATCTTCAGTTAAAGTCCCCTATAAAAAAGCATTATTAACATCTAATTATCGTAGCTGCCATCCTTTTGAGATGACCAAACTTAGAATAAGTTGAATTGTTGTGGATTTAACAACATGACTGAAAGCCTCTATGAAGTCAACTTCAGGTCGTTGATGAAACCATTTGGCTACAAGACGTGCTTTATATCTAGCAACAGATTTGTTTAGGTTTCGATAATTTGAAAGACCTATTTACACCCGATGATGTTTTGTGTAAGATGAGAGAGTACAAGAATCCAAGTAGAGTTATGGAGGAGGGCATCATGCCCCTCACACATGGCTTTACACTAGTGTGGAGTTTTTTGGGCTTGAGTAATTGTGGTAGGTTCATTGGTCTTAGGAAAGGATTTTGTGATAGCATATAGGTCGAGGACTTGACGAGGTTTGAAGATATCACTTTTGGAGCATGTTGTCATTAGATGTCCAGAGGCTATAGGTTGTATTGTTGGTATGGGCAGTGGATTAATACGGTTTGGAGTAGGCTGAGTTACTTTAGTGTCACTGGCTCTAGAAGAGAGTAAAGAAGGTGGTTATGTTTCTGAGGGCATTTTTTCAGTAACAGGGGAAGCTTGTGAGGAAGGGAGAGGAGAAGCAATAGAGGGATTGAAGAGCTGTTGAACCAGGAGAATAAGAGAGTGCAGATTCTAAGAAAAGGGACTGGATGGTGTTATAAGAGGCTCATTTGAGGGGATCGATGGTATATTTCAGCGATGTATATTTGTTGGAGTAGCTTGCATAGCAGGAGACTCATGGTTTTGAAACGAAAAGGTAGACTCCACAAAAATAACATGATGTGATATAAAGATTTTTTAAGTTTAGGGTTCGTAGTATCGAAAAATATTATGTTCAAGAGAGTATCCTAAGAAAATGCAAGGCTTAGATTTTGGTGTTACCTTGTTTGAGGTATAGGGATGTAGTCATGAATAATATAAACAACCAAATATTTTGAGTTTTTGAAGTTTTAGAGATTTGTGAAATAATTTTTCAAATAGTGATTAATATTGGAGGACTGAAGTAAGCATATGATTAATAAGGTAGACGATAGTTTGAAATGTTACAGATCAAAAAGTTGCTGGGATGGAGGCTTAATGTAGTAGTGTGAGGCTAGTTTCAACAATATATTGATGTTTGCGTTCAATAGAGCCAACTAGTTGAGGAGTATGTGGGGGTGACTTAAGGTGTTGAATATCATAAGTTGAGAGGCAGGATGTGAGGGCTTGATATTCACCTCTGCCATCAGAGTAAACTGTTTTAATTATAGATTGAAAGAAGTTCATGACCAACTTTTTAAAGTTGGTGAAGATTGTTAAAACTTCAGATTTATGATGAAGAGGGTATAACCATATGTACTTAGTGAAATAGTCTACGAAAATGACATAAAATCTGAACTTGTCAAAAGAAATGAGTGGGGTAGGGCCCTAAACATCAGTATAAATAATTTCAAATGGTTTAGAGTAGGATATAGAAGATATTCCAAAGGGAAGTCTATGACTTTTATTACTGAGATAAGCATCACAATGAGTTATAATACTATTGTTTTTAAGAGTAAGGAGAGAATAACGATAAAGTAATTTCTGCTGATAAAGGATGAGGATGACCAAGATAACAATGCCATACATCAATTGGAGCTGCAACTGAGGAGTAAGTAGTGGGCTAGGTTATTTGTGGAACTGATGGTCATTCATAAATATTGTCCTTACTCTGGCCTCGAACTAAGGATGCCCCCATGCTTAAATTTTTAATAAGAAAAGAGTTAGGAAAAAATTCAATTAATATATTATTTTGCTTACAGAATTGAGAAAATGAGATGAGATTTTATTTAATGTGGAGAGAGAGGTAATTGTTTGCCTTCCTTCATAGCCTAGTCAAGGTACGGGCAACGGCAACGAGAAATAAGGGGCTGGTCCACAGTTCTAGTAGGTTCGTTCCCCAGTCATAGTAGTTATGTGCATCGATTTGATAGGACAGTGAACTAAACTATCAAATGGGAAAGTCAGAATCAAGCCAGTAAGTAACTTAATTGAACAAGTGCCGCATAGAATATCATCGAGTGTAAAACTTACGGTATCTGAATTAAGCATTGTAGAACCAGTATGAGTAATAGGAATTGTTTTACCATCACCGATGATGACATCTTCATTACCACCATAGTTATTGTGGATAGACAAGTTTTGAAGATCAAAAGTGATATGATGAGAGGCACCAGAGTCCACAATCCAATTAGGTTGATTTGTAGTTCGTGTAGTTGTGAGATTCGCTTGAGGCCACCGTGATGAAGCAGAGAGTTTGGGTCGAGATCGATAGACTTTTGCGGAGTGTCCGACTTTATCACACAACTGGTAGACAACTCTTTGTTGGGTTGTGAGGTCAGCACGCATAGTTTGCAACTTGTACCATACATCTGCAGCAATCGCACATGAAGATATTAATGATGCGATGGATCTAGCAACTAAAGCTTGAATAGCTTGGAGGATAAGACGGTCTTAACATAACCATAGTTTATGAGCTGGATTTGGTACTGGATTGGGTTCTCCAGAGATGTTCATCATTGCTGGTAGACAACTGAGAGAGCCATCGACGTAGCCTAGTAAGTCATATCCAAATAAGAGGCTAGAAAACTAGGCTCACCAAGATGCATAGTTGCCATCTTTTGATAACTTAAAAGGGATTAGCATGGCAACTTTGATGGAGATAAGTCTTGTATGTGGAGAAGCACTATGATTCCCCACAGAAATAGTAACTGAAACATCAGAAGTAGATGATGAAGACATTCTGAGGATGTATACTGATATAAGGGCTTAGAGTTTGAGGAGCCTTTGGCAGTGGAAGTTATTTTTGACTACAGTTCATGTTGCAGATTTGGAAGAGATTTGTAGTTCTTATCGTAATTTCACTACAGATCAAGGTTGCAATTAGTGCAGATCGCTAGACCGATCTATAGAAGAACTAAGGTTATTGACAGGCCTCTCGACTCGTTTATGTGATAATGTTGATGATGTACCCCACACAGAATGATCGGTCAAAGGAGGCCTCCCCAGACACTAGGTAGCAAGCGCTAAACTGGTCGAGAACCTCTTTGAGTTCTGGGTCCGGAAGGAAGATGACCTAGACGACACTGATCTGCACTGGAAGAAGAGATGCAGCACCCCCGAGAAAGGAGAAGGGGTGTTATACTGAAGGGAAGGGACTACCTTTGGAGTAGCAGAGGCAGCAGTGACACATCGATGAAGGCTTTGATGAAGGAGATGGAGAAGGGGTCGATAGGGTGGTAGCAACAAGAGCGATTGGTGGCCGACTTTAGAGTTATTGCTAGAAAGAAAGCGACGACTACAGAATGACTATCGTCGTCTTAGAAAGGGAAGGAGAAGACACTGGGGGAGTAAAGAGGGTCTCAACAAGATCACCGTCGGCTTCTACTCTAATGTCCAGGAGCATCGTTTTCTTCACGTCGCTTGGAAGTCACCCATAAAGCTTCAGTAATTTGATCCTTGAATCTGTGCTCCTCCTTGGCCGCAGGATTCACTAACACCTTCAGATTGCAGCATGACCTCGATCTAGAATGGTACCATCCTACGTGGTGATGTAGACAATGTCGGCCTCACTGCAGTGGAGAAGCGATGGTGGGAGCGTTGTGTAAATTGAGCCGAGATCTATCAGTGGAGGAAGAAGGTTGCAGATCTATGAGAGATCCATAGTTCTTATCGTAGATCTTTCTACATTGAGGGAGAAGATTCGGCTCTACCTCTGCAAGAAGAAAGTGGGGGCACTTGCGTCCTGCTATCTGCTGGTTAGTGTAGCAGTAGGCAGCAATAGGAGGAGGAGGCGGCTGGTCGATAGGGGCAAGTGGCAGGGGCGGATCTTCTGGAGGTGGTTGCTGGAGGGCTTTGGCTATGGCGAGTACGACCGGGGAGGGCGAAGGGCGAGGCTATTGTCGTTGGAGGGAGTGCCGGTGAGTTGTTATGATTAGAAGGGTGATGCAGCACCTGTGCCTCCCTTGGGAGCATCATCCACAGAGGAGTGAAGAGGATTTGGGAAAGACATCAGAAGCACAACGTAGACAGCAATAGGCGACGAAGGGGAGAAAGAGCAACAATGGTGGTAGTTGCTGTGAGAAGAGGAAGCAGTGATGACAACCGACGGCTCAGCGATGGCAGTAGAGAGTGCTTTGCTTCTATCGCACCGCAGAAGGGAACGCTAGCACTACAAGGGCTCGACGGTTGGCAGTGGTGGTGGCATGAATGGGAGCAGCAGTGGCTGTAGTCACTGTGATCATGGTGCTGCTGGGGCGGCACCACCAAAGGTTGGGTTAGAAAACAACAACGCCCTTCTCACGCTACAAAAGTCATTGGGATGATTACACGATCAAAGGCTGCGATAGTGGTGGTCATGGGCCAGAGAGCTGTGACAGCGAGGTTGCGTGGCGGGGGGGGAGGAAAGAGCAGTGTCAGTGGTGGATGCCGAGGTCGACGGCTGTATTCTTCTGCCCTTTTTCTTTCTTGCATTCTTCTACTCCGTTTTATTATAGAACAGGGGTGACTGTGACTGTAGATCACTGCAGTTGAGGCAGCGAGGGGGAAGAGATCATTGGCCGAGGGGACAGCGACGACGATGGGTTGCATGGCCACCGGTTGAAGCAGCAACGGAGCAGGTGCGTGGGCCGAGAAGCAACAACAGTTGCTAGCCGAGGTTGGTGGCCGCAATGGCGATGGTCGCAAGGGGAAAGAGTAGGGGTGGCGGGATGGTCATTGGTAGCGGCAGTGGTGGGGAGGTCGAGGCCAAGAAGCAGCAGTAGAGGGGGTCATCCACTGACTAGAACTGTGGAGAGAAAGCTTCCACCCGTGGAAGCAGAGGAAGTAAGGGGCAGAGGGAAAGATTTGGTGAGGAGCTTGCTCTAGGCAAGGTAATCTGATACCATGATAAGATGCAATATAAAACACTCTGATTAGATAAAATGTGAGTACAATAGGCGATCTATTTATACAGGTTTGGGAGGGAGGATTTCCCTCAACAAAGTAGTGAGATTTCCTCATACAGTTGAGGAAATCTTATCTGCTATCATAGTGGACCAATTTTGTACCTTTGTTGTGCAACTGTTCTAAGCTTATAAAATTCATGGTTGGAATTTGTATTGGCTATAAAGTGTTTACTGAAAGGGTTGCTTGTGAATCTCGAGTGAAGCAATTTCTTTAACCCGTCTTCTCTTTTGTAGGTCCTAAGGAATCATGGGAGGCTTTGGGGAGGTTGACTTGTACGGACGAACATACAAGAGTGTCACACGGCTTAGGCAAAACCAGTTAAGTAGGGTGACCTTGCCAATAACCACTGTAGCAACTTTTGCGTCATTGCCTATTTTGAGGTCCATCTCACCTCTCTTCAATCTCCTAGGTCTTGCTAGAACTTGCAATGAATTATAGATGTGATAAGCACTCCTGGTATCCAATACCTGTTGAATCTCAAATTTTGATGACGAAGCTAATTGATTGTGTTTTGGTTATCTAACTATGTTTTGAGTTACGCATGTCTACTCTCGATTAGGATTAGATAATTAATGTAGGAAGAATCAGTATTACGTCGGAGGAGAACACGTTAGGAGATTGGACGTCGAGTCGGAGGTCCGGTCGACGATCGGCAGAAGGCTTCCGATAAAGAAATCGGGCATCGGGCCAAGAAGAGCGGAGTTGCACCTATCAGGATCAAGAATGATACTAAGAGGGGGAGGGGGGTTGAATTAGTGCAACGGATAAAACTCGACGATTTGAATGATTTCGAAAAACTTTGTAAGATAAAAATTTTTCGTTCGACGAAAACCATTTCGGAAAGAGGTTGATTCGAGTGAGTTCATAAAAGAGTAGAGAAAGGGAGATTGAATAATTGCAATGAAGTAAAAAATTCAGCAAATGAAATTTATGCACTAAGAGAAGAACGCAACAATTTTAGGCACTCTCCTTTTATAGGCTTTTTACACTTAGAGCAAGGTGGAGGTGAACACTCAATTTTTGAAAGTTATTTCACTATACTTTCAGTTTAGTTCTTATCACTTCTCAATCTGCTTAACCAGTTGAGAAGTAAGAGGTATTTATATCCTCAATTAATTTCAAAATTAGAGCAATAAAAGGTCCCTTCCCAGATTTTCAGGTACTAGCAGTATCACCGCTTGTCCTTAGCAGTACCATCGCTAATTGACTTTGACATTGGATGGTACCACCGCCTAGTTTGATGGTACTATCGCTAGAGTAGAGTCTCAGGTTTTGTGATGGGGCAGTACCACCGCTTGGTAGTTATTAACTGTCGATGGTACCATCACTTGATTTGGGTGGTACCACCACCCAGGCTCCTAGGAAACTGAACCCTTGGCGATTCCACTGCCCCGGTCTAGCGGTGCCACTGCCAGACAGGGTCTAGCAACCTAGATGGGCCTTAAATCTGGCCCAATCTAGTCCAATTACGAGCCTAGTTAGCCCCTACCAAGGTTAATGAGTTTAACACCCAATTCTAACCCTAATTATATGCTAACTATAAAATTTAAGATATTTTCTAAGTAAAACAAAATTCAACAAGCTAAAGCTTCTTTCGATGAGCTTTCGATGAACTTTTGGCGGACTTCAGATGAACTCTCGGACATCTTCTAGTAGACTCCCGGCAAGCTCCTGGACTTCACAATGATCTTGGTGAGTTTCGATGAGTCTTCTTTGGCAAGCTCCGATCTTTCTCGACGAGCTCCATGAACTTTCAATGAATCTTTCTGGCAAACTTTCGATGAACCCTGTGGCAAGCTCTCGACTCATTCTCGACTAATTCCGATGACATTCCTGATGAATCTTCAGACTCCCGATGAACTCTCAAACTCCTAATAATTCGATCGTACTTGACTCCGGTACTTCATTTTGCTTTATGCCTTCATCGCTATTGTAGATAATCCTATACACTTTTCTCAATATATAGATTAGATTAAATAACTTATTAATTAACTTCATAATCAAAATTCAAGATTTAATAGTGCTAAGGAAATCAAAGTTATGGAGGTCAACTGTCGATTGGGCAATAGGCCGTAAGAGAGGACGATGTGCCGAATAAATGGACGAAGTGCTGATAGGCCAATGATGTGCCGAGCGATATTTTAATTCGTGTTGTAGTAATAATTGTCTAGATCGAAGTAGGATTAGGTCTAATTGGGACAACCCAGTTATGGGCCAATTGGGCCTATACCTAGACAAGTTTGAGTTGGACTCAAAGCCCAAATAGGGTTGCTGAACCCTATCTGGCGGTGTTATTGAATCTCAGATTTTGATGATGAAGTTAATTGATAGATTAGTTGATCTAATCTATACTATTGAGAAAAGTGTGCAGGATTAACTATGATAGCAATAAAGATGTAAAGCAAAACGACGTGCTAGAGTCAAGTATGATCAAATCCTTGGAAGTTTGAGAGTCCGTCGAAGTCCGAAGTTTTGTCGAAAGTGCTATCAGATCTTACCGAGAATAAAATCGAGGGCTTGTCGAAGGATTATTGAATATTTGCTGGAAGGTTCATCAGAAGTTTGCGCAGCCCACCGAGAAAGATTAGAGCTTGCTGAAGAAGACTCGATGGAACTCGCCAAGGTCGTTGTAAAGTCCGGGAGCCTATTGGGAGTCCGCCGGAAGCTAGCTAGAAGAAGACTTGGCATTGCTAGATCATGTTTTGCTTATAATATATTATCAATTTCATAGTTAACATGTAATTAGGGTTAGGATTAGGTGTTAATCCTTTAAACCTGGTAGGGGCCAACTAAGCTCGTAAATTAATTAGATTATGCCAGATTCAAGGTCCATCCAAAAGTGTTGAACCATGTCTGGTGGTGGCACCACCAGACTGGGGTAATGAACCACCCTAGGAATAGATTCCGAGGTGCACTGGGCTGTGGTGTCGCCCAGATCAGCGATGGTACCACCGACAGTTATTAACTACCAAGTGGTAGTACCGCCCCTCCATAGAGCCCGAAAATTCTATCAGGCAGTAGTACCACCAGACTGGGTAGTGGTACTACCTAGTGTCACGGTCAATTGGCAGTGGTATCGCTAGTGACAGGTGATGGTACCGCTAGTACCCAGAAATCTAAGATGTGAACCTTTTTGGCTCCAATTCTGAAGTTAATTAAGCCTATAAATATCCCTTACTTCTCAGCTGGCTAAGTAATATTGAGAAGTAATATGAACTGAGCCAAAACTCTAGTGAAATAGTCTTGAAAAGCTTGAGTGTTCATCTCTTGAATTCTCACTTGTAAATATTCTGTAAAAGGGTGTGAGCTAATTGTAAAGTTCTGTAAGAGGGGTGTTTGATCCTTCCCCTTCAAGAAAGATTGATAGTGGAAGCAAACAACCTTATCGAAGGAGGTTTCGAAAGTGGACGTAGATCATTTGACCGAACCACTATAAATCGTTGCGTTTTTCTCTTGGTACATATTTACATTTGCTACATTTTAATTTTTACTTGCTGCAATCTTTCAATCTCCTTCTCTCTACTCTCTTTCGTATTCACTTGAATCATTCACTTTGTCAAAATATTTTTCGTCGGACCAAAACTTCTTAACGCACAATGTTTTTCCAGAATCGATTTTAAATTATCAATTTTTATCTGCTGCACTAATTCGCCCCGCCCTCTTAGTACTGTTCTAGATCCTAACAATTGGTATCAGAGCGAGGCCACTCTCATTTTGGTTTAAAACTCAAGAGAGATGATATTTGCCAGTATGTAAGAGGGCTACTCAATTGCACATTTACTTATGTTCAATGGGTCGGATTACACTTATTGGAAGACTCGCATGAGAATTTTTTTTATTTTTATAGATTTTGAACTTTAGAACATTATTAAAAATGACTTCCAAAAGTCTTCTCTTCCGATGAGCAATTGGAATGAGTCAAAGAAGAAAACTTTTGCTCGTAATGTCAAGGCTATAAATGTCTTGTTTTGCACTCTTGACAAAAATAAATTTAATCATGTTTCAATTTACGAATTGGCTTTTGATATTTGGCATACTCTTGAAATCACTCATGAAGATACTAGTCGATGGTACTCTTGAAATTACTCAAAATGACTCTAAAAATAAACTTGAATCCAAAAAGGAATAAGTAATATGCTATGAATGTAAGAAGCCGAGACATTTCAAAAGTGAATGCCCCTAAGCCAAGAAGAAGCAACAAAAAAAAAAGAAGGTGCTAAAGGCAATATGGGATAACTCAAGTGGCTCCGAAGATGAAGAAGCAAGCAACAAGGAGGTCGCCAACTTCGCTTTAATGGCTTTCGGAGAAAAGGTATGTGATTTGTTTAATGAAAATTTAACTTTCGACAAGCTTTCAAATACCTTTCATGAATTGTTTGATGAGTGTAGAATAATTAGCAAAAATTTTAATGCTTTGAAAAAGGAGCATGCTCTCTTAGTTAATAAATTTGAAAATCTTAAATGTAACACTCTTTTTTTGCATCCATGCTCTAAGTGTGAACACTTAGAAGTAATTAAGAAGGAGAACTTACTACTCAAAGAAACCTTAGATAAATTTAATGTTGGTAGCAAGTCTTTGGAGATGATCCTTACTAATAAGGGTTACGCCCATAAGAGGAGTGGAATAGGATTCGTGAGTGGTTCTCATTGAAATCCAACCACTTTCGTTAAAGGACCTACATTATATATATCATCTCGTATAAAGTGCAACTTATTATAATCTAGAGCAGAACTAAGGGGGGGGGGGGTGTGAATTAATGCAGCGGTTAAGAATGATATATTTCAGTGATTTAAATGGATTATGGAACCTTCGTATGATAAAAATATGTTTTGATGAAAACCAATTTCGATTGCACGTATTGGAATGATATTAAGCTTGAAGCCATTTGTAAGGATAAAAAGGATTTGAGTAATTGTAGTAAGGTAAAGGCTTGCAGCAAAGATAAACAAGAATAGAAATATAAACCCATTTTTATAGTGGTTCAGTCATACGACTTACGTCCACTTCCGATCCCTCTTCTCTTGAGGCCACCAGCTTTTCAACTAGTTGTCTTTCTTCTAACGGATGAAGACCAACTCCCTTACAGTGCTCTCTTTTTGATGGGGTTAGAAGGTAACCCTTACAAAGCCTCTCACTCCTCTCTTGAACTTTTTCAACACTTAGAGTTTGAGGGGAGGGTTTCTCTCAAGTTTATAACAAAATTTTTTCTCTTTTTTATTCTCAGTTATGTGCTTTTAAACCATGGATGAGAGGGATATTTATAGGCCTTAAGGTGATTCAAATTTGGAGCCCAAATTTGAATCACCCTAGATTTCAGGGTACTGGTGGTACCATCGCTTGACACTGGTGGTACCACCACTAGTTTGACCCTGACACTGGCGATACCACCGCATGACATATTGATGTTATCAGTGTACTAGGCGGTACCACCATCTTAACAACCTAGGAGACCGAGCCCTGGGTGGTGCCACCGGTAAACAGGGTTCAACAACCTTGTTTGGGCCTTGAGTCCAACCCAAACTTGTCCAAGTACGGGCCCAATTGACCCCTAATTGGGTTGGCCCAATTATAACCCAATTAGTACTTAATCTTACTTCGATCTAGATAATTATTATAATGCTTAATCGAAATGTTGCCCGACACATCATTGGCCCATTGGCGCTTCGTCCGTTTCTTCGGCGCAACGTCCTCTCTTGCGACCTATTGCCTAATCAATAGTTGATGCCTATAACCTTAATCTTCTTAGTGCAACTCTGCTCTTCTTGGCCCAATGCTCGATTTCTTTATCCAAAGCCTTCTGTCGATTGTCGACCGGACCTCTGGCTCGATGTCCAATCTTTTGACGTGTTCTCCTCTGGTGCAGCATCAATTCTTCTTGCATCAATTATCTAATTCTGATTAAGAGTAGACCTGCATGACTCAAATCACAGTTAGATAAACAAAACATAATCAATTAGTTTCATCATCAAAATCAAAGATTCAATAATCTTTCTCTTTTTTATGATGATAACTAATTGATGACGGAGTTAACCTTAACTCCCCGAAGTTTAAACAAACTCCCCATATCAATATGCCATATTGATAGAACCCTTGGATTATGCCAAATCCAAACAACATGTTATTAAAAACATCAAATAATCATGCAAATACTTCATTCATTGCATAAAATCATCAATCTACTTCTCCCCCTTTGTCATCAACAAAAAGAAGAAGTTGTATCTTCGCTAGTTTTAAGGATGTCCAAATTTTACAATACATTAGCAAGATTCAATCATAGTAAGTTTGAAGTTTATGCAAGTTTTATAACATCAAGTTAGATTTTCATCATAACATACAATCATAGCAAGTTTTTGAATTCTAGCATGATAATTATTACTTACTTCTTGAGATGTGCAAGTTTGCACTTAGTTTCTCACGATAGGCAAGATAGCAATTTTTGTGATGTTCGAGATGGCAAGTAATACTAGTAATATTTGTAACTTGAGAGATAGCAACTTTTTGCTTCTCTTTACGATATTTATACAAGCAATATTTGTATGCAATGAGCTAGTAATTTTGTAAAGTTTACATTACTTTAAACATGCAAGCTTAAAATTTTTTTCAACTTTGCAATTTCTTTCTTCTCTTTTGAGAAGTGCAAGCTTTCAAGTTTTGCTTCCTTAGCATGCTAGAATTTTGCTTTCATTTTCAATGCGTAGGCTAGCAAACCCTTCTCCCCTTTTGTCAATATAAAAAGAATGGGAGGATTAATACTTCAAATAATTTTGGATGAGATTCAACAATTGGTAACAAAAATGCAAGCAATTTTGTTGAAAAAGTGAAGTTGGGCAAAATTTTTGCCTCTTGAGATAGTAACTTTTTACTTCTCAATGTTCAAGCTAGCAACTTTTGATGCACAAGCTCGCAATCTAACTCCCCCTTTATCATTATCGAAAAGAAGGGAGGAACCAATGATATAGATTTTTACATCAATTGTAAATTTGTATCAATCAATATTTCAATCATCACATGATGCATGCAAGACAACAATGCAAAGAAATCATGTCATGAAGAATATCAATATGAAAATTCAACAAAGATCAAAACCAAAAGATATCATTCATGATTCATAACTTTCTTTTTAGCAAGATCAAGATCAAGATTCATATGTATCAATTTTCAATTCATGATGAAGGGTATATATTCAAAACATATCAATATCAAGTCATGATTCATTTAAAATCCTCTCATTCGTAAAAGATTCATATGAGAACATGTTTCATGCATAAGAATTCTCATCAAGATCATATTTCAAAAAAATTTAAGTATTAAATATCAAGATATCAAGATCATGAAAAAGAAATTTCAAGAAAAATTATTGATTCATGCATTCAAGCAAAATAAGTCATAATTTAACAAATTAAAGTTGTGATTCTGAAAGTTTAAGAATAGAAGTCATGAATCATCAAGAAGTCATCAAGAAATCAAGTGACATATCAAGTCATCAAGATCACAAAAAAAAAATTAATTATATAGTTCCGAGAAATCAGAGACAAGTCAAATTCCATTTGAAAAATTCTCTTTTGATAAATGAAATAATCATGGTATACGATCTTTGTTTATAAAAGTTTTAAGTTATAATTATCAAGATCATGAATCGTAAATATTTTCTTTAGCAAAGAATCACATGAGCACTTGATTATTGCATAAGAAATCTCATTGCATCATGATTTATAAATTCTCTCTACAAAATGAATCATAGGAGGTATAATAGTAATGATATCAATCATGATTCTTTTGGTAGTAAATAGTAAAGAGAACAATTTGTTTCATGCATCTTGATTCACAAAAGTCAAGTTATAATTCAAAGAGATTAAGAGACGAGTCAAAAGAAAATCATTCATATTTAACTCGACAACTCCATACTCATTATTAAAATTATTTTCGAGATTCAAGAGATTTACATGAACACAATATGCATGGATTCATCATTTGTCTTTTATTGAGAAATCAAAAAAATCTAGAGATGAAAAGATTTCAAGAAATATGTATTTTCTTTTTATAATTTACTTCATATAAGCATATTTTTGCCTTTAATAAAAATGAGTATCACATTCAAGAGTGAAAGGTAAATTTTATAAAATAAATCATAATATGCATTATCATGTATGTCTGAAATCAACTGTTAGGGATCGAGCGGCACTAAGAGGGGGGGTGAATTAGTGCAGCGGATAAAACGATAGATTTTTCAAATGATTTAAAACAAGCTTCGAAACTTCATGATGAAAGCAACGCTTTATTTGAAACCGATTTTTATGCGTTCTAACTTTAAAGCATGCGTAAAAGATAAAAAGGAAGTGGAGCAAGTAAAGTAAAGGCTTGCAGCAAAGTAAAACAGAAATTTAAACACTCATACAATCAAGACGTTAGCGATGTATAGTGGTTCGGTCAAAGTGACCTACATCCACTTCCAAGCCTTCTCCGATGAGGCTCCTTCTTCCACTATCAAATCCTTTGAATGGGAAGGATCAAATACCCCTCTTACAACCCTTTACAAGTGGTTCACACTCTACAAGATTTCTCAAGAAAAGAAGGAGGTGAACACTTAGCAAGAACAAGACTTTTTAAGACTTTTCAAAAGCTCAAAACTAAGATTCTAACTCTCAAAAGGGTTGTGTTTTTCATATTTATAAGCCTCAAAGTGATTCAAATTTGGAGCCAAAATTTAAATCTTTTGAGTTTTTCTTTGTCACACCCCGGCAGATCGACAACCCAGCGGCGGTAAAGGTGCTACCGCTGGCTTTCATGCACCAAATGCTATCGCTTCCAAGCGGTATACCGCTCATATAGAGCTGCATCTATCGCTTCAGAAAGGAGCATACTACCGCTTTCCTGAAAGAGCCGATACATGAGGCATGCACGTAGCATGCACGTAGCATGCATTTCAGTCGTTTGGGCCAAAAAAATTTGGCCCAAACTAAGGCCCAATGGCCTACTTTGGGTTAAAGGATTAACCCCTAATCCTAACCCAAATTAATGTGCTAAATACGAAATTAAAGACATTCCTAAGCTATTACAAAGTCCGAAGTCAAGTCTTCTTCCGTTTCTTCCGCATCTTTCATGATCCTCTAAACCATCCTGCGGACTCCCTGCATCTCAACGATGATCTTGGCGAAGCTTCTTTGGCAAGCTCCGATCTTTCTTAGCAAGCTCCACGAACTTTCGAACCTCCCCTGGCAAAATTCAAGCTCCCTACTCATTCGGCGAAAAGCCCGACAAGACTCCCAACGAATCTTTGGACTTTCGTCAAACTCTCGAACTCCCAACGATCCATCGCAACCCTTTGTTTCGCTTTTACGTCTTCATCCTTATCGTAGTTACTCCTGCACACAAACAACAAACACTCTACTTCGATCTAGATAGTTATTACAACGCGAATTGACATTCATTGGCACATCATTGGTCGGGCGCTCCGTCCGATCCTTCCGCACATCACCCTCTCTAGCGGCTTGTTGCCCAATCGGTGGTTGACCTCCGCAACCCGATATCCATGGCGCAACTCCGCACTTCTTGGTCCGATGCCCGACATACGAAGCCTCCTTAGTCATCAACCTCCGGCTCGACATCCAATATCCTGACGTGATCACCTCCGACGCAACGTCAATTCCTCCAGCGTCAACTGTCTAATCCTGATCGATAGTAGACCTGCGTAACTCAAAACGCAGTTAAACAACAAATCACACTCAATTAGTTTCATCATCAAAATCCGAGATTCAATATCAACATTAAGAACTTTCATTCAAAAAATTTATTGAGAGCAACATAGATTGATTACATATATAAGCATGCTCAAGTTCTTTTTATATGAAAGATATGTATCAAGTTTAAAGTCGAAAAATGATATGAAAATTATCAAGATTCATGGATTCATCATGAACATACACTTTCCTTTTTATGTGTTCCATTTCATGCAATCATGTTCAAATTTTTTATATGAAAACTATCATCATATAAATTTGAAATACAAGTTTTGTCATCAAACATAAAACATCATGATAATGCATTTTTACATTTTTATGCATTTCACTTTAAGTTGATTGATCTCATATAAGCGTGTTCACATTTTCACACAAAAGCCAAGCATCATATTAATTCGAAATCATTAACAAAGCCATGTCTCTTTCATTCGAAAAATTTGTTGATAGTTATGTAGGTTAGGTCTTTTATTTTTGTAATTGATTTCATGAAGACATGCATCATCTAAAAATTTCATCATAAAAATGATTAAGACCCATTAATCCAAGATAGAAGTTTTCAAATCATAAGCATGATACAAATATCTATCATCAAAAGACTTTCAAGAAATTCATACATAGATATGTATCATGTTTAAAACCAAAAATCAATATGGAAAGTATACATGGAATTTATCTTGTTAGGTGTACATGTATTATGTCAACTTAATTTATCATAAAAATGATTAGATCAAAAACACGTTAATCCAAAATATAGAGTTTCAAATCAATGATACCATAAAATCATTAAGCACAAAAACTGAAATCATCAAGATATATAATCATGGATTAATCCTAGGTGTACAAACATGATCATATAGCATTTTGCTTCTTTATTATTCAAGTATCATTTTAATTTTCAAAAACATAAGAAGAAAAGATATGATATAGTTTTGCATAAAGATTTTTTTATTTATTTCTTATAACCTAAATTAAGCACTCATGAAAAGGTCAAGTAATTTCATAATAATGAAAAAGCATTTTGGGTGAGTTACTTGCCTCATAGTTGAAAGCCGTCAAAGCCCGATTTATCGCTTCGTCACTTGATTCTTCTTTGCGAGCTTTCCTCTTCTTCACTTTGTATACTCATTCTTGGAGCGTTCTGGCTTTTTGCATTCATAGCAAGAGGTTGTATTCTTTTTAAGTTCATTTATGTTTTTTAATTTTTCTTTAATGAACTTTTAAAAATTCAATGTTATGTGTTCAATGTCCTCTTCATTGTCCTCATCACTTGAGTTATCACTTAAGTAGTATTTTCTTGTTCGAAGTGCCAAATCCTTTTTGTTCTTTGGAAAGTGGTTCATGTGTTCATTGGGTTCCAAGAATATCATCTCATAGGTCATTAATGACCTGATTAGTTCTTCTAATGGAAAATTATTTAAATCATTTGATTCTTGTATTGTTGTTACTTTTGGATCCTACCTTTTTAGAAGGGATCTTAGGATCTTGTTAGCGAGATCAAAATCCAAAAAAGATTTACCAAGGGCTCTTAGATAATTGATGACATCCATGAAACAAGTGTACATGTCGCCGATAGTCTCACTTGGTTTTATTCAAAAAAGCTCAAAATTATATAATAAGAGATTTACTTTCGAGTCTTTAACTCTGTTAGTACCCTTATGCATGATTTCAAGTGTACGCTAAATATCAAAAGTTGTTTCACACGTAGAAATCCGATTGAACTCGTTTTTACTTAAAGAGCAAAATAAGACATTCATAGCCTTTGCATTTAAAGAAAAGATTTTCTCTCTAAATCCAACCATTCATTCATCAGTTTAGAGGAAAGTTGAAAGTCATTTTTAATAATATTTCATAAATTTAAATCTAGAGAAATAAAAAAACCTCTCATTCGAGTTTTCTAATATGTGTAGTCCGATCTATTAAACAACGAAGGATGAACAATCTAAAAGCCCACTTGAACGTCGTGAAAAGCTATTTCTCACAGGTGTGAATTCGAAAGAGAATAATAAGGCTCTGATACCAATTGTTAGGATCTAGAGTGGCACTAAGAGCGCGGGGGGAGGGGGGGGGGTGGTTGAATTAGTATAGTAGTTAAAAATGATAAATTTCAGCGATTTAAATGGATTTCGAAACCTTCGTACGATAAAAAATATATTTTGATGAAAATCGATTTCGATTGCGTATTTTAGAAAGATGTTAAGCTTGAAGCTGTTCATAAGGATAAGAAGGATTTGAGTAATTGTAGTAAGGTAAAGGCTTGCAGTAAAGATAAACAAGAATAGAAATGCAAACCCATTTTTATAGTGGTTCGGTCATACGACCTACGTCTATTTCCGATCCCTCTTCTCTTGAGGCCACCAGATTTTTCACTAGTTGTCTTCCTTCCAACAGGTAAAGACCAACTCTCTTATAACGTTCTCTTTTTGACGGGCTTAGGAGGTAACCCTTATAAAGCCTCTCACCCCTCTCTTGAATTTTTCCAACACTTAGAGTTTGAGGGGAGGATTTCTCTCAAGTTTACAATAGAATTTTTCCTCTTTTTTATTCTCAGTTATGTGTTTTTTAACTATGGATAAGAGGGGTATTTATAGGCCTCAAAGTGAGTCAAATTTGGAGCTCAAATTTAAATCACCCCAGATTTCGGGATATTGGCGGTACCATCGCTTGACACTAACGGTACTACCGCTAGTTTTACCCTGATACTGGCAATACCACCGCCTGATACACTGACGTTGTCAATGTATTGGGTGGTACCACCATCTAGACAACTTGGGAGACCGAGCCCTAGACGATGCCATCGCCCTAGTCTGGCGGGGCCACCACCAAACAGGGTTCAACAACCATGTTTGGGCCTTAAGTCTGGCCCAAACTTATCTGGGTACGGGCCCAATTGGCCTCTAATTGGGTTGGCCCAATTACAACCCAATTAGTTTTTAATCCTATTTCTATCTAGATAATTATTATAACGCTTAATCAAAATATCGTCTGACACATCATTGGCCCATCGATACTTCGTCCGTTTCTTTGGCGCATCGTCCTCTCTTGCGGCCTATTGCCCAATCAGCAATTGATGCTTACAACCTTGATATTCTTGGTGCAACTCCGCTCTTCTTAGCCTGATGCCTGATTTCTATGTCCGAAGTCTTCTGCCGATCACTGACCAGACCTCCGACTCAACGTCCAATCTCTTGACGTGTTCTCTTTCGGTGCAACATCAATTCTTTCTACATCAATTATCTAATCTTGATCGAGAGTATACTTACGTGATCAAACTACAGTTAGATAAACAAAATACAATCAAATAATTTCATTATTAAAATTCAAGATTCAACATAACTTTTGTTGCAAACCCAAACATATTATTTATAAATGTCCATTTAAGAAATTTAGTCTACATAAATTGATATGGGTTCCTAAAGGAACCATAAGAAATTCAATATTCAATGACAAAATTAGTAGATCAATTTTTGAGGCACCCAAGTTCAAATGAATACCTAAAAATCATCTTATGTAGGCATCTTAACCATTGTAAGCTAGGAGTGAGTAACGATACCTCATGATGTATGATCGTTATCAAGCTCACTAGCTTAGGTAATGGAGGACCATTGAGTGCAATGTATTGATTATTTATGCACCTTAATTAATAATAGTATAAAATCTCTTTAAAAATGATTTTTAGGATGCTTTATATAATTATGCTTGATTTTACAATTTGAAATCCTATGTTTTGGAATAATGTGTTTTTGATAGTTTTGAGGAGACGTTATCTCGGATATATGTGATGATACTTTGCTTTCATATAAAAATTTGAACATTCCTATGAAAGGTCAAATCACCTAAATTGAAATGTTTAAAATAAAATACATTTTCCATCTATTCGAGGTTAATGAATTCATTTATTTTGTGAATCTCATGAACTTCTTGAATGTGATTTTGATGATGAGTTTGGAATTGATGAATTGAACTAGAATGAGATCCTTCAAAATGATTCATGACTTTTATTTTAAAATTGTTGGAATCATAATTTTATTTGTTGAAATCATGACTTATTGAACATTGATAGTTTGAATATATTTGATACTTGAATTTTCTTTTGATCTTGATGACTTGATGTTCCTTATGCATGAATCATGTTCTCATTTGATGATACATTCAAATGAATCACTTATCGATATTTATGATTATGATTTAAAAAATAAAGAAAACATCTTTCGAATGTGATTCTTAGTGATAAATCTATTCTTTGAATCTCGTAAACTATGATATTAATGATTCGATGATAAGAATGAGTTGAAAATTATGATGAATGTTTTGAATCTTATACGATGAGTAATGATAGTTTGAATGTATAAATTGATAATTTCTATATTATTTTCCACTCAAAATTTTTTTTCTTGATCTCTATTTCTCGGACTTATGACTTGAGATAATATGATTCATGATTCTTGATTTTGATCTTGCTAAAAAGAATATTTATAAACCATAAATGTTGTCCTTCATGATGTTACGAATTGATCCTCGTTAACCTTGATGATTATAACATCTTTTGATTTTTTTTAATTCAAATCGATAAATAGTGAGGGATAAAATTGACTAAAATGTTGATCAAATGCATGACAAACTAATTAAACCAATTCAATATTATAATCTCTACAAAATATAATAAGAATAATTAATCAAAAGATTAAGGTGTTATTGCCTCCAAAAATTATCTAAGTCTGGGTGCCAACGATAGTACCGCCAGAGTTGGCAATAACACAACCTAGGCATACTGTTCCCAAGTAGTGGCACCGCCGGTAAGAATCCCTATATAAAGGGGCTTTAGGGCCGGCGGTACAACCAACCCTAACTTTTGCTACAGTCTCCAAAATCACTCTCCCACCTCTTTATCTTTATTTCTCTTCTCAAGAAGACCAAGAGAGGCTTCCATCTTCTCAAATCTAGGATCAAGATCACTATCTTTTCAAGAAATCTCTACTAAGGTATTTTTTGACATTCTTTCTTTGAATTCTTGATACATTGCTGCTCTTTCATGATTGCTCATTCACTATCATCATTTATAGACAAATGACACCTAGAAGACCATCTAGGGATAAAGGGAAGAGGAAAGAAGGAGACTCATATAACCCATCCCTATTTAACTCTAGTGAAAATGCCCTTAGGTATCCTAGTTTTGAAACTAAAAACGTACATAAGGGTAAGTATGTTGATCTAAGTGAATTAGGAGACCTAGAACCTATTTATTGGTTTGCCAATCTAGATGTTTTGCCCATTTTACAAATTTGTGAACCAATATATCCTAGGCTAGTTCATTTATTTTATACCAACCTAAGCGTAGATGAAGACAACAATGTGTCAACTTACCTTTTAGAAAACCAAATCTCTATTATGGATAGTACGATTTTTGATCTAATAGGAATTTCAGAAAAGAGAAGATGTTATTTTAGAGGCCAATGAGACTTAGACACAATCAGAATAACCTATTCCGAGGCTTTAGGGACCTTTTTTGAAAATCCTAACATATCCATATTCCCTAAAAGCTATGAGCACTTGTTGTCCTTTAGTTCTAAGGTTCTCCATCACATCATTATTAGTATTCTAATTCTAAAATAATATCACAATGATAAAGTTAATCAAATGGAATTAGGAATAATGTATTGGATAATAGCCGGACAAGAAAATTATTTTGGATACTTAATCTGACAAAACATGATTGACATAGCATCTAAAGACTTAATATTGCCATATAGGGGGTTAATCACAAGATTATTATATGCATACAACATTAGGATATCACCCAACGAAGAAAGAATAAAAGTAGATAGATATAATACCATAAATAGAAACCTACTTAAGCGATTAAGGTACACATTTAAGAATAGAATCTGCTCTAGGTTGCCTACAAGGACCCTGATCCTCCTCCTCTAGTAGAAGAACCCGAAACACCCGTATTTATGGGTAATAAATCTCCTCTCCCTAGTCCCTTTAGTGCTGCATCGATAGATCTAGCTCTTGCTCCTTCTTCTGACGATCCAATCATGACTAAATTAAATCAACTCAAACCATAACAAGCTGAGATCCTAAATGAAGTGCATCAAATGAATCGTAAGTTGGATAATTTATATAGACATTTTGGCATTTCACCCGAGGAATAGTTGTAAAAACTCTATGTTGACTTCATGAGTTGTAATAGAGCTCACAACTCCCATTTTATACTCTTTATGTTATTTTGGTACACTTTAAGTTTTATATATATTGAATTGAATGTATGAAATTGAGAGTACTCCTTTTCAAAAAATTCTTCGATTGAGTATCATTTTTCGGTTTTCATGAACTTATTTTGACCCCTCACTTATCTTGATATTATCTTTTCAGATTTCATATTATCTTGTGCCATCTTTTCGATGGAGCTTTCATTTTTATCTTAGATTGATTCTCTTGCTTCATCGATTGATAATCATTAGAATCATTACATTTGATGATTCACATTTGATGATTCACATTTGATGATTTTTGAATTGATAACATGTCCATCTAATGACTTGTTAAAATTGATTCTATCGATTTTATACTCCCTTTGCTTCCATTGGCATGAATGAATGATTCACTTTTCACACTTTTGTATCATGAAATTTGAAGTTTGATAAATTAATGATAACTTAAACAAATTGCCTTCAGGACACATAGAACTATTCTTTTATACATATTTTTATGTCATGAATTTTGCATAAAAAGAAGCTCTCAAAATTTTTATAGCTTGAAAACTCTCTTGAAATCAATTCGGATTTCATTAATGCGAATTTGATGAATTCTTAACTCTTATACAAATTTTTACATCTTGAGCTTTTATGAATTTTCATGACTTGATTGGTTGTTTTTCCACATCATGGAATCTTCATTATCAAGTTAGCTCTTATCATGGTTTGAATTCTCAATCATTCAAACAAATTACCTCTTGAACCTTTCATGACTTTTAACATCTCGATTTTTCTTGAATTTTAGTTCATGAAGATATGGACATTAACAACGCTTGTATAAATTTTCCATGAGCTCTAAATAGAAAGTAGAAATTCTTATAAATTTTGGCTTCGATGATCTATCTTATGAATTTATGGCATGAATTTTTAATAGAATGAACGAATTGCTCTTCATTATTCTTGAATAAAATTTTCTTGATGAATTCATGGATTTATCCTTCTCTTTTTGTCATTTTCACAAAAAACTCTATCATAATAATTGGTATCAATAGCCCATTTCCTTTTTGTTGATGATAAAGGGGGAGAAAAATGTGGTAAATTGATGACTTGATTGCATGATTTGTATCAAAAAATGCAATATGTAAAATGCTTTGTTTGTATCAAAGCAAAATGATGACATGCTTTGTATCATAAATTGTCATGCTTAATATTGTAAAATGCTTGGATGGATTGCAAATGCTTGAATGGATTACAAATGCTTGGATGAATTACAAATCATTGAAATATGATTGGTATCATAAATATTTGAAGTATATTGCAATATATCATAAATATATATGAATCATGCATGCTTAATATGAAAATTTTTCTATGATCGTCATCATATCATGCTTAAATTTGGTATCTTCCCTTGATACAATAATATGATTTCATTTGTATCATATATCGTCAAATGATATCATACCTTAGATGTGTAAATTTTATATCATTTGATTCTTATGATATTCAAAATTAAAGCATGTATCATTTGTTGAGATGATGATTGTCTATCATCATTCAACATTGGACTTGAAAATGGATGTCATGCCCTGACATCATTTTCGAATTGAGAAAAATATAAAGTATCATATTTTGGATAAAAAGCATGCTTGTAGAGTATGTCGATGAGTTTGAATGTATGCAACTTATCGATTTTGGATTGAATTCAAGGGGTTTGAATTCAAGAATTTCTTTTCTCAAATATGGCATATAGATAGGGGGAGTTAAGGTTAATTCCATTATCAATTGATTGTCATCATAAAAAGGGAGAGATTATTGAATCTTGAATTTTGATGATGAAGTCAATCGATAGATTATTTGATCTAATCCACACTATTGAGAAAAGTGTGTAGGATTAACTACGATAGTAATAAAGAAAAGTAAAATGATGTGCCAGAGTCAAGTGTAATCGAATCCTTGGAAGTTTGAGAGTCCGTCGAAAGTCCGAAGGTTCATCGGAAGTATTACCGAAACTTACTGAGAATAAAATTGAGGGCTTGCCGAAGGGTTGTCGGAAGTTCGCCAAAAGGTTCATTGGAAGTTTATGGAGTCCATCGAGAAAGATCATAGCTTGCCGAAGAAGACTTGATAGAACTCGCTAAGGATGTTGTAAAGTCTGAGAGCTTGCTGGGAGTCCACCGGGAGATGTCCGAGGGTTCATCGAAAGTCCACCGGAAGCTAGCTGGAAGAAGACTTAGCATTGTCAGATCATGTTTTGCTTAGAATATATTGTCAATTTCATAGTTAGCACATAATTATAGTTAGGATTAGGTATTAATCCTTTAACCCTAGTAGGGGCCAATTGGGCCTATAAATTAACTGGATTAGGCTAGATTTAAGGCCCATTCAGAAATGCTAAACCCTATCTAGCGGTGGCACTGCCAGACTAGGGCGGTGGAACTACCTTAGGAATAGATTCCCAAGTGCACTGGACGGTTATACCACCCAAGTTAGCGATGGTACCGTCGGTAGTTATTAATTGTTAAGCGATGGTACCACTTGACAAGCGGTGGTACCACCCCTCCATAGAGCCCAAGAACTCTGTCAAGTGGTAGTACCGCCAGACTGGGTGGTGGTACTGCTTAGTGTCAGGGTCAACTGGTGGTGGTATCACTAGTACCTGGAAATCTAGGATGTGACCCTTTTTAGTTTCAATTCTGAAGTTAATTAAGCCTATAAATACCCCTTACTTCTCAACTAGCTAAGTAATATTGAAAAGTAATAAGAACTGAGCCAAAACTCTAGTGAAATAGTCTTGAAAAACTTGAGTGTTTACCTCCCGAATTCTTACTTGTAAAAATTTTGTAAAAGGGTGTGAGCCAATTATAAAGTTCTGTAAGAGTAGTGTTTAATCCTTCCCCTTCAAGAAGAATTGATAGTGGAAGCTGACAATCTCATCGGAGGAGGTTTCGGAAGTAGACGCAGATCATTTGACCAAACTACTATAAATCGTAGCATTCTTCTTTTGGTGCGTACTTACATTTACTATATTTTAATTTTTACTTGGTTTAATTTTTCAATCTCCTCCTCTCTATTTTCTTTCGTATTCACTCGAATCATACACTTTGTCAAAATATTTTTCATTAGACCAAAACTTCTTAACGTATAACATTTTTTTGGAATCGATTTTAAATTATCGATTTTTATCTACTGCACTAATTCACCCCCCTCCCCTCCTCTTAGTGCCGCTCTAGATCTTAACAGGTGGCACCGCCAAACTAGGGCAGTGGTACTACCCAGGGCTCAGTCTCCCAAGTTATCTAGGTAGTGATACTACCCAATGTCAGTGTACCTGAGTGATGGTACCGCCCAGTGCATTGACATTAGCAGAAAGCTTGGGTGATGGTACCGCCCAGCACTAGCAGTGGTACCACCAGTACCCTTAAAATATGGAGTGATTCAAATTTGAGCTCCAAATTTGAATTGTCTTGAAGCCTATAAATATCCCTCTCATCCATGGTTGAGTTACACATAAAAACTAAGAAAGAAAAAGAGAAAATTCTGCTGTAACAAATCCTTCCTCTAAATGTTAAGTGTTATCTACTATAAAAGAGGGGTAAGAGGCCTTGTAAGGGTTATCTCCTGAGTCTGTCAAAAGGAAAAAGCACCGTAAGAGAGTTAGTCTCATTAGAAGGATGATAACTAGTGAAAGTCAGTGGTCTCAAGTGAAGAGGAATTGAGAGTAGATGTAGGTCAGATGACCGAACCACTAAAAAAAATCAATTTACATTTATGTTCTTGCTATTTATTTTTCTGTAGACATTTTCATCTTACTTGATCACTACCCTTTTTCTTCTCTAAACGCTTTCAAGTTAAATATGCTTCAATCGAAATCGAATTTCATCAAAATGAATATTTTATCGTATGGGGTTTTCTGAAATCGTTCGAACTTGTCGTATACCCCCACTCCCCTCGCCTCCCCCCCAAGTGCTAAATTGATCCTAACAGTTGGTATCAGAGCCTGATATTTCTTATTTGGATTTACACCTAAGAGAAATAACTCTTTTTGGATTTCAGGAGGGTTTTTTGATCGTTCGCCCTCCCTTGTTTAACGGGTCGAACTACACTTATTGGAAAACTTGAATGAGAGTGAATTTAATTATGTTTCTACATGCAAAATAGTTTTTTGATATTTGATACACACTTAAAATCATGCACAAAGGTACTAGTAGAGTCAAAGACTTAAAAGTAAACCTTTTAATATATGATTTTGAGCTTTTTCGAATGGCACAAGTGAAACTATTGGCGACATGTACACCCGTTTCACGGATATCATCAATAGTTTGAAAAGTCTTAGTAAAAGTTTTTTAAGTTTTGATATTATTAACAAGATTTTAAAATCCCTTCCAAAGAGTTGGGATCCGAAAAGAACGACTATACAAGAGTCTAAAGACTCAAATTATTATTCTCTTAAAGAACTAATCAGGTCTTTAATGACCCATGAAATGACTCTTGTTGAACATGATGAATATATGAACCACCTTCCAAAGAACAGGAAGGTAATTGCACTTAGAATGAAAGAAGACCTCTCGAGTGATAACTCAAGTAACGGTGAAGAGAACATTGAACTTCTATCATTAAAGTTTAAAAAGTTCATTAAATAAGAATTGAAAAACACAAATGAACTAAAAAAGAACATAAACTCATGCTTTGAATGCAAGAAGCTGGATAGCTCCAAAGATAAGTACACAAAAGAGAAGAAGAAAGTGATCAAAGAAAAATCAAGTGACGAAGTGACGAATTACGCATTGATGACTTTCGACAACAAGGTAAGTAACTCACCCAAGGTGCTTTTACCTTATTATGAGATTACTTGATATTTTTCATGAATTACTTAATTTAGTTTGTAGGAAATAATTTTTTTAAAAAATTATCATGATTCTCTTTGTAGCGTTTTTGAAAAAATTAAAAATTTGATCATGAAAATTATATATTTTTATGATAAAAAAGTTTGATGACGATATTAAAGTTTCATGCATGTTATGATTTGAAATTTTGAATGATGTATGCAACATTATGTATGATAATTACATGATAATGCACGTACACCTAACAAGATAAATTCCATGTATGTTTTCTATATCAGTTTTTAGTTTCAAACATGATACACATCTATGCATGTTATGAATCTCTTGAATCGAATCTTTGTTAGAAGGTGCCGCATGCTTTATATTTTTGGTTTCAATGATCTTTATGATGAATTTTTTCTTGTTGATGTGTCAAATTTTTGGTCTTGATAACGAAACTTGTGTTTCGGTTTTAAACTTAACACACATCTTTTATTCAAAAAGACTTGAGCATGCTTAAATGTAATCAATCTATGTTGCCCTTAATAAATTCTTAAATGAAAGATTTTGATGATAATCTTGGATTTATATGATGATACATGACTTTCGAACAAAAATTTGAACATACCTTATGAAATCATCCTTGATAATGATGAAATGAAAAATAATAAAAGCGTGTATCATGCTTGATGAATTTACATTTTAAAACTATGCATGATGAGCGAATCTTATGTCTTGGACTAATGTGTTATATGTTTATGGTCTTAATCATTTTTATGACGAAGTTTACCTTTCACTCTTGAACATTGATATTTGTTTTTATTAAAGGCAAAAGCATACGTATAAGAAGAATCACATAAATTGAAGTACAATGTATTCTCTATCTTATCAAGATCAATGAATTCATTTATGTAATTTTGTGAATCTCTTGAATCATAAAATTGATCTTGATGATTTGACAATGAGTTTTTATCAAAAATCTATTTGTCATTTTGAATCTCTAAAAGGTTGATGTGATAATAACTCTATATCATTTATGAATCTCTTAAAAGTGATTTTAATGATTTGAATGAGTTTTATGAATCATGATTTTGATTTCTCAGAACTATATATTTGAATTTTTTACAAAATCATGATCTTGATGACTTGAGAATTCCTACGTATAAATCAAGATAATCTCCTAAGACTTCCTCTTGTTATTGGCTAAAAAGGAGACTTGTCAAAATGATTCATAGACTTTTTGATTTATGATTTTTGGATTCATGTGATAGTTGAAATTTTTGTACCTTTGAAATTCTTCCTCCCCTTTCATTTTTTTATGATAAAAAGGGGGGGAAAAATATGCTAGCATTGGTATTCATGACTTGAATTTAATGATTGAAACATTGCATGCTTAAATTGATTTTTTCTTCTATGTTTTAATACTTCTTTGTTTGCATCATATGATGTTTGAAATATTGATTGATGCAAAATTATTTGATGTGAAAGTTGTTGTAAAAAGGAAGAAAACTATGTCATTGTAATGAAAGCAATATCACTAGCATTTTTGTTACCAATTGTTGAATCTCGTGCAAAAATATTTGATTGAAATATTAATCCTTCCTTTCTTTTTGACATTGACAAAGGGGGAGAAGGGTTTGTTAGCTTGTGCATTCTAAATAAAAGTAAATTTGTTAGCATGCAAAGAAAGCAAAACTTGCCAACTGGCACTTCTCAAACAAGAAGAAAGAAATTGTAAAGTTACATTTTTGAACTTGTTAGCTTGCATGTTTAAAGTGATGTAAAGTTTACAAAATTGCTAGCTCATTACAAACAAAATTGCTAGCTTACAAAAGCAAAACTAAGTTGCACTTCTTAAAAGAAAAGAAACAAATACTATCTTGCCTATCGTGAGAAACGAAGTACAAACTTGTACATCTCATGAAGCAAGTGAAAAATTGTTATGCTTGAACTTAAACTTACCTTGATTTAATATTATAAATCTAGCTTAAATGTTATAAAATTTATATATCTTTTAATCTTGTTAGATGCCAGTTCTTCTTTTTTTTTTGTTGATGACAAAAGGGAAAAAGTAAATTGATGACTTCATGCATTGTAATAATTGAATATTTTAAAATTTAGCATAATGGTTTTGATGACATGTTGCTTGGATATTTTAAAATCTAAGGGTTCTATCAATATGGCATATTGATAAGGGGAGTTTGTTTAAACTTTGGGAGTTAAAGTTAACTCCATCATCAATTAGTTGTCATCATAAAAAAAGAGAAGATTGTTGAATCTCAGATTTTGATGATGAAACTAATTGATTGTGTTTTGGTTATCTAATTATATTTTGAGTCACATAGATCTATTTTCGATCAGGATTAGACAATTGATGCAGGAATAATCAGTGTTGTGCCGGAGGAGAATATGTTAGGAGATTAGATGTTGAGCCGGAGGTCCAATCAATGATCGGCAGAAAGCTTTAGACAAAGAAATTGAGCATCGGGCCAAGAAGAGTGGAGTTGCACTAAGAAAATCAGAGTTGCGGAGGTCAATTACTAATTAGGCAACAAGCCACGAGAGAGGACGATGCGTCGAAGAAATGGACGAAGCGCTGATGGGTCAATGATGTGTCGGGCGACATTTTGAATCACGTTGTAATAATAATTGTCTAGATCGAAATATGATTAGATCTAAGTGGGTTGTAATTGGGCCAACCTAGTTAGGAGCCAATTGGGCCCATACCCTGATAGGTTTGGGCCGAACTCGAGGTCCAAACAAGGTTGCTAAACTTGTCTAGCGGTGGTACCGCCTAGGGCTCAGTCTCCTAGATTGTTTGGGCGATGGTACCACCCAGTGTCAGTGTACCTGGGCAATGGTACCATTAGCTGGGCGATGGTATCGCCCAATAAACTGATAATGGGAGAAAGCCTGGGTAGTGGTACCACCAGTACCCTTGAAATCTGGAGTGATTCAAATTTAGGCTCCAAATTTGAATCACCTTGAGGCCTATAAATACCCCTCTCATCCATGGTTGAGTTATATATGAAAACTGAGAAAGAAAATGAAAAAACTCTGCTATAATAGTGTCAAAATCCTCCCTCTAAATCTTAAGTGTGATCAAGTGTAAGAGAGGGGTGAGAGGCATTGTAAGGGTTATCTCTTGAGCTCATCAAAAGGAGAAAGCATTGTAAATGAGTTAGTCTTCACCCATTAGAAGGAAAATAACTAGTAGAAACCGGTGGCCTCAAGTGAAGAGGAATCTGGAGTGGACGTAGGTTGGATGATCGAACCACTATAAAAATCAGTTTACGTTTCTGTTCTTGCTATTTACATTTCTACAAACCTTTCTATCTTATTTGGTCACTGTCCTTCTTCTTCTCTAAATGCTTTTAAGTTAAATATACTTCAATCGAAATCGGATTTCATCGAAACAAATATTTCATCGTATAGGGTTTTTTGAAATCGCTTGAACTTGTCATATTTTACCGTTGCACTAATTCAACCCCCTCTCTTAGTGCTAAACTGATCCTAACAATACTTATGTGTTATCATAAGATTCTGATCAATGGAGACTGATCATGAATGTACCTAAAGCTTCTCCAAGCTTTTGTTTCACCCTCTCTGTAAGATACTCTTTGTAGTTTCTTTTTTAGTGTCTATCTTTGCTGGAGGCACTAACCTTTGTCTTTTGTTGATTCTTTCCTAGTAATCTTTGTCTTACCCTGTTTGCCCTTGCAGAAGATTTTTAAACTGCATGTGTAACAAATTACATAGACCTAATAATAAAAAATATTAGTGAGATACAATAAATTAGAAGAATAATGGTAAAACATAATCGATAATGAAGTTTATTTATATCCATCGTTACATGTGCTACTCGATGCATAATATTTTATCACCTATGATATGGTTGATTGAGCTTGAGAATCCATATGTAACATTTATAATCATAACGATATAGAAAAAACTTAGAAACTCATTATATTCACAACCTTTAGATGTACAATAATAGTTAGTCATTTTTTTTAGATTGATCATTTTTATGATATTGAGTAGCAGGTTAATTGCAACAGTAGAAACTCCAATGTACTCCAACCTCCTCATCCCTACATGTGAGAATCATGTTTGCCTGATGAGACGCCTTAGACACCTATCATTAATAATGATTAAATAATAATTGTTATCATGTTGATACATTAATGATGTATAGTTTGTAAGATCATTATGTTATAAGAGTAGTTTCAAAATTAGGTACGAGAGATATGCTATATTGACATGCAAATTTATAAAATTGAGGATTCTAATCCACTGGTGGTAGTGGACTCTTGATGTTTATTTTGATGATAGAAGCAAATATATATAAGTCGCTTCTATTTATTACTTAATTTGTTGAGATCATAAGCTTTCCTTTATAAGTGATTCAAGATCAATGTCCCTTTATAGGAATCTCAAGGACCAAGAAGACTTAATTGTTTACAAAATCTATCCATTTCTTAGAATTGGATAGCACAAGCACATCCTTGTAGGCTTCAGCCTTCATCCTTTTCAATGCTCGAAGAATAGCCTTCCCGCACGCTCACATGGGCTTCTCCACTTCTCATGCTATGTTTCCTGCTACTACTGTCTTTATTCATCCTTGATGATATAGCCAATTCCTATACAAAAAAATATCATCATCAAACGAGCGGTCATATTCAACACTAAATTATAATCCTCTATTAGTAATGGACTTTCCTCAAGCCTTTGCCTATGTGACCTCTTAGGCTTTCTAAAGAACCCTCATCAGTGGTGTAGTTACCTTCCTAAATAGGGTCTCCACATTGGTCTTGTGGTTGCAATAGTGATTATGATTCTTGTTTATCTAAAACTATCATAAGGTATTTACAACAAGTGCTAATGATCCCTCACTAATGTTATTAGTCCTCTGTTTTCCTCCAGCAATTTGGAAACACTCAACCAATTTTCCCCAAATAAGGTTTGCTACTATATACTAAAGTATGATATGTCTAGTAGACTCATAACACTTGCACATTGGACACAACATTTGTGGATGGATAATATTAGCAATGTAATCAGACGTTACATTGAAAAGATAATGATGTTAAACTGAGTTGTAATGATAAAAAGTATATTGCATCGAGATTTTTTCATGCATTTGAAGAAATCCTATCTGTTATCAAATGATGATAATGATTGAATTAAAATTAGTCAATATACATGTTTTCTCGAGAGATTTAATGTATCGACTTAAAACATAATCTTCTAATTTACTTGTTGGAGACCAGGGATAAGCGAGGTAAAATGTTTGTTTAGTCTTGTGCCAGGTTGAGCAGTATTTGATCAAAATTGGATTGCCAAATTGAACCTACCTTGTTAGGGATTTTTGGTTGATTCCGTTTAATTACTAATTCATTTGGTAATATTCTCCTTCTCAAACAGGTTTGGTTTTTGGTTACTATTCTATACCGAGAACTGTTGAATTTAATAAACAAAGAGTGTTAATTAAAAAAAAACATAGATATTGATTTAACATAAACTTGATGGTTATCCTAAACAATAGTATTTTGGTTCCAAATTAATGTTTGATGGAACTTTGATGAATGCAGCATTGAGATCTGTAATCTCTCAGCATTTTAATGTAACGAAATAATCTCTCAAACAAATAAGTTGGCAACCATTGACCACTGTTGTTGTCGATAATATTTACTGTGATAATCAAAATCATTGATGCGTCAACAAATCATTTGAGATGAGTATGATTTTATTTTTTTGTATTTCATATCTGTTAACTAGTTCCAAAAAATATTAGTCTGCTTGATTGTTCAATTATATCATTAAACACTCATTAGGATGGATCATATCAACATCATAGGCTTTGATTAATGAGATCCACCGCATCAAATATCTCTATATAAGAGAGAAGATTTCTTTACATTCAAGCAACGCAAATGCCACAATAAAGCGAACACTCAACAGGATGGATCATATCAACATCATGGGCTTTAATTAATGAGATCCATTACATCAAATATCTCTACATAAGAGAGAAGATTTCTTAACTTTCAAGCAACACAAATGCCATAAATTATTGTTACATAGCGCAATTTCCTCAGTTTACCGACCGACTGCTCTCTTCAAGTAATCAAATTGGATCACAATTTCTAACCTTACTTTCAACCTTCGGGTATAGAATACACAGTTGGTCAACCAAATTTGCACAACACTTCTGGTTAGTAGAAGTGACTCACCTCAGCATGATATAGTTATGACGTCTTTGTAAATCACGAAATTGTCGTAAAGAACCCATTTTCTTTTAATAATATATTCATGAATAAAAAATTTCCCTACCCTATTTTACAAATGCACACAAAATTTGAGAAAAAATGGTCTCGTCGTGTGCATACAAAATTTGATTGAGAAAGCATTTTACATATATATATATATGCGATAAATTCTCAAAAAAATCTTTAACTTTGAAATTTTTTCGTAGGCCGCTAATACTTAAAAAAAAAATCCTCGTAGAGCATTATTTTTTATAAATAATTATTTTACTCTTAGCTCCTAGTTAGTTAGGCCTTTCATCACCTCTATCTCGTATTGCCTTCCATCTTCTCTACTCTCGTCGTATCTATCATGGAATAGGCCACCACCACCGTGCCCCCTCCTTGCTCATGTGAGAGCAATAAGGGTGAGGTGCATGGTGGCAGGTCTAAGTGGGGCAAACGTGATGCCGAGGTAATGCAAGGTGCTCTACCAAAATTTTTCAAACTTAAGGAATTTTTAATATATATATATATATATATATATATATATATATATATATATATATATATATATATTACAACTTTATGGAATGCAATCTCTATATATTTATATTTGATTCGAGCACAGTGCATCTATACAATTGGTGACTTCCTTGTCCTTATTCATCAAGGGCACTAATTGAATTGCTGTTACTCGTCCACGTGTTTACCCGCGTCAAATTCCACCATCATCTTGTTAAGCTTCTTGTTCTGGATCCGCTGTTGTACAACCCTCAACTCACCACTGCACAGGCATTACCACACTCGTATTACAATTAATGTACCTTTAATTAAGTACATGAAATAGTTGAAGAGAAAAAGGAAAGAGATAAAACCATGGGGGAGGGCAGGCGTCGTTCGGGGAGAGCAACTGGGCGAGCTTAACGGCGTCATGAGGGAAGCAAACGGCGTCACTGAAGCAGAGATAACGTCCGTAAGCAGACGGGCTCTCGTAAACGGCGACGTGGGCGTCGACTAGGAAGCCGACGTCCACCGTCACCAAGACGCCGTCCTCGTACATCCGCTGGGCGCCCTTCAGGTAGGGGCTGGTGACGGAGATCCCTGGCACCGTTACGAGCCCGGCGTTGATGGCGACCATGTCGACGCCTCGGTCCATCGCCATGGCCCACGCTGTCTTCTCCGCTAACGTCTTCGCCAGCGCGTGCCAAAGCTGCAGTTTGCCGGAAGGATTAAGCGTGAGGGCCGTTTTGCGAAATAGCCATGAAAGAATGCTAAATGCATTTTTAGACCATCTCCACATCATTACAAACACAAGCTGACACAATATAACCCATTTAAGGAATTAGGTTGAGTTGGGATCAAGTCAGGTTTGGATCCATCTGCATCACATTCATTCATCGATGGCATGCATAATAATCATATATTTGGTTACATCGTACCTACCAACCAAAAATGGCATTCATTCAATTTTTGGTCAACAATGTATGCTTCTGATGAACAATGGACGGGCGAGCACAGTCAACAGTCAACAAGTGAGTTGATGTAAATTGGCAGTTTGCTAAAGGAAAGCTGTGGATAACTAGTGAGATGTTTTTATTGAGAAGAGGACACCATTTTCTAACTGAAAAATGATGGTTGGAGGGTATTGAAATATCATTAATAAGTTTGAAGTTTGACTAGTCACAGAATTCTATTGTCGACGTTGATGGCATGAGCCTATCTATCTTGAAACTTCTCTCTCTTTCTCGGGGCTAAACAATCAAGAAGTAAGAAGAAAGAAGATTATATATATATAATATTATATTACCTTGAACGTTCTGCAGAAGCTGGGTTCGCTCCATCCCCGCTCGTCCACGTCGGTCACCGGTTCTTGGTTCTCCGACCAAACGACGGCTGTCACCGATGAGGTGAAGACGACCCGTTCGATGGTTTCGACTTGAGCACATGCTTCCAGCACGTTGTGTGCTGCCCTCACCTCGATTTCGACCATGAGCTCCTGCATCATGTGCCACAGATCAAGACGAGAAGCGACGACGATTTGCTTGCAGTCGTATCAGACAAGGTGGGCTGTCCATGACTGTCAAAAATATTTCATCAAGTGCAATACTATGCTTTAAATGCTTGCAGTCGTTTCTGTACCCACTTGCTCCTTTTTGTTCAAAGGCAGTGCAGTCAATAAGATACATGCAGCATGTGAACATAGCTTTGAGCAAACTGTTTGTGCAATCAATAAGCCCAGCTCATGACAACTAATAAGCTTTTTGAGGAATGCTGAAATTTGAAGAAAGTCTTTGGCATCTCAATTACGTGCTTAAAACTCTTCCAAGTAGGTGAAGGAAACACTTACATCATAGAATTGATCCTGAGGAGGCTCAAAGGTGTAGAACAGGCCCGAGCAACCCTTCATGGCTTCCACGATGCTATGGTAGTCGAAGGGGTCTGCTTGAAAGAGCTTAAGCCGCGTGTTCTCGCCTGATAGCCTCTTCAGATTACCACTCGAGTCACCTGCAATACCGAATCATAAAAATCTAAATAAACAATCATAATTCCATGACAAAAATGGACTACCGTGAATTACTGAGACACAACAGCACAAGACTGCTTGAAGTGAACAAGAACAAAGACGATGACGAGGATGTGGAGGAGGAGGAGGGAAGTGGAACCATGGTTGTAAGCAGCGGCATGAACGGTATATCCTCTTTGTAGGAGCCTGTCGACGAGCGAGACACCGAGGCTACATGACGCGTCCATGACGCAGATGGTATTCCGATCACGGTGAACGAAGGCTGGTGCCATGATCAGCGATTACTTCGGAGTAGAAGTAAATGGAAAGGGAGAAACCGGAGGAGATGAGGGAAGGTATGAAGAAGTAGAAGTAAACAGAAAGGGAGAAGACGGAGGAGGTGAGGGAAGGTATGGAGAAGGGTTAGGAAGAAGACTTTGTCTTTATAGAAAGATGAACACGAGGGAGAGAGAAATAAGGGGTAGATACGGGGAGGCCGCCAAAGGAGAACTAGCATTCAAAGGATGTGCATGGGACGGGATAGGTGGGAAAGGTGGTTGTTGTTAGATGCAATGAGGAAGAGGTGGGATGCACATTGATGATGGATGGTTGGTGGGAAATTGTGGTCTCCCCCCAGCTACCTACTTCTTCCACAAGCAAGAGAGAGAGAGAGAGAGAGAGAGAGAGAGAGAGAGTTGACTTGTTTTAACTTTCCCTTTTTCCACAAGACATAAATATTCTTACTAGCTTATTATTAGTTTACATCACTAATTAAATAAGTTGAAGAAAGCATCAAAGCGGTGTGATTCAATAAATCTAAAATCACACATGTGGTATGTGATGATCCAACTCAAAGATGTGGTGGTGGCATATATTCCCATTAGAGTGGCAGCAGACAGAATCTACATTTGCAAGTAAAATCCTCAGATATGTTGCCAGTTGGAACTCAGGTGTCTGCTTCAGCTACTTTGAATCAATGAATGGGGCAACCTCGTGAAGTATCTCAACACTCGATCAATATTTTTAATATGTATGGATAAAATATGAAGAGAAATGGACGTAGAGAAAGAATAAAGAAAAATAAGAGAAGGTTTTTTTCCCTCCTTTTTTATGAATTACAACATGGGTATACATACAAATGTTCTGGAGCTATTTTAGGAAACTATTAAAAAAAATCTAATTAATATTCTAGGATATTTTTTAGCTAGCATATAAATACAAAAAGGAAAATGATAAAATTAGAATATCACACAATTATGAATCCAAGAAAGAAAATCAATATTTCCCCTTAAACTGGTCGCCAAGAAGAGACTTGTTGTACTTCATAAATCTTTTAGTTTTATCTCCACATATGAGAGAATCAATAGTTTTTAGATCAGCTCATACATACCTTGAGTCATTGATCTACATTCTACTTCAGCACGTTCTCTAACGACTGCACATTGCTTCTTGCTTTTCCATGTAATTACTCTCAGCGAAGGTACAATATGCACTAGTGGATCTTTAGTTCATGATAAACCCAACCTGGTTTGAGTTAGACTTAATTTTTTTCCTTCCATTTTTTCATTCTTTTTCTTAAAAAAAGAATACAAAGCAAAAAAAAAAAAAAAAAAAAAAAACCTTTGCCGAGGGCTGACGACACTAAGGATTTGCTGAATTTAGTATGCAACGTACATGCATAAATTGATTAATTACGCTTGCTGTTTATGCTATTTCTGAATAATAGCCTCCACAAGTTAGTCACGGATAAAATTGTAAATGATTTGTTTGGTGTAATGCTTATGTATATTTATGTCTTTTCGATTTTTCTTACTTTGTGAAGCTTGTAAAGGGTTAGTCAAATGCTTAACAGTCCTATTTGAGTGAGATTGGTGATCATTATAGACTTGTATATAAAGTTTACATCAGATGGACACTTGTACTAGATCTCGATTTGTAGTTGACCAATTTTTATATCTTTGTTGTGCAATCGTTCTGAGCTTATGATATCCATGGTTGGAATTTGCATTGACTATAAATTTTTGATGAAATAGTTGCTTATGGATCCCGTGTGAATCGTTTTTTCTTTCCTGTCTTCTCTTTTATATGTCCTAAAGGATCCTAAGAGGTTTTATGGAGGTTGATCTTTGTGGACGGACACGCAATGGTGCCGCACGACTTAGGCAAAACTAGCTAAGTTCGTGATAGTTGATATCAAAGCGGGATAAGCACATAAAGAAATACTTAACATGCAAACATAGGGGACCTAGCGGGGCTATGTTGAGAGTAGCCAGCATGCATGATCATTTGGAGGAAACAAACATGGTGTTGTAGGGAAAGGAGTTGCTCAGAGGAGCGGGTATTCGAGAATGACATTCAGAGGAATGACCAATATTTCCCGCAAGGGGCATCACGAGGACAAACAAGCTAAGAAGAATTACGTAGCACACAAAAATTGAGATGGTTAAGTTCGAGCAATGGCTCGACATTGATAACCAAACTTAATGGTGCTTGAGGTAAGCGGGGCACTTGGTAAAGAATGAGACCATGTAAGATAGAGTGGGTTGTTCAATGATCGAAAGAGTTGTGCAAAGCTTACAGAGGTGAGGGGAATTACAAACTCAAAAAATTTGATACTTATGCAAGGGCTTCTATACGAACAATAAACTGTCCATGGCCATCCCAAGGTGGCCGAAGGTCGGCGCCATGAACCATTGAAACTTTCTGTTCGGCATGAGCAGGATACGTTCGTAAAAGGCTGAAGTGTGCAGTAGGTTCAACATATTGCTAGACCTAGAGGGTGCAGCGGGAGCTGTATTGGCGAAGAATCGCAATCTAGTAGGTGCATTTACAGAGGCAGAACAGTGCATAGTTTATTCAGAAAGGCCAAGTAGTCCAAGGAATGATAGTCTCCAAAACTTCCAAAAGGAAGGATGCAAAGAGAGAAGTTACTCCAATGGGATAGATATCTAGAAGGGATAAGTCCCGTTCTCCAGAGGGAGAATCATGTGCAATGGACCGCACATGTTGAGGAGGAGTACATCAAAACAAAGTTTAACGGACCGAGCAAGCGACAAAGAGTCATCGCATGATCTCGCAATAAGCAATATGTTGGTGGACGCATAGCGAGATGAAGTGGGGAAGCAACCTAAGGCAACACAAAGTGAAAGCATATTTGGAGCCGATAAGGAGATCGGACTCAACACAAGGCTGACCCATGGAATAGTAGGTGTGAGGGCCACCATTAACTCAACGTAAATCGAGAAGTGGAGCAACTTGGGGGTAACTTAGTGATGTACTCAAGCCGTATGAAAGGAGTTGACATAGAAGATGGAATATGGAGTGGAGGCTTGAAGCTTTCCTTAGACATAGGTCAAGGACATGAACTCTTATAGAGGCAGGAGCAAGATCATGTCATTCCATGGGTTCCTTATTCTGATAGAGTAAACTCATCTTGTATAGCGCCAGAGATGGAGGGAGCTTCATGGCACATGCACCTTATCTCGATAAAATATTTGACGATGGAACTAAGGCGACACAACTTGCATATGTGAAGTTGGTGTCAAGAGGCCTTAGCATGGGGCAAGAGGACGTAAAAGTGGGCACTCTTGAAGAATATGCCACAGTTTTGCTAGTCGAGTTGCTATGAGAAAAGTGGTGCACAACGGAGATTATGTTGGTAGAGGTAGAGGACCATGATCCAGACAATGGTGCACCACTTTCAGCAAAGTCATGGGACTTCAAAGGAGCTAATAGGTGATGGACTGTCCTAGAGCTATGCTTTATCTGGGTGTGACTCGAGAGTGGGTGGACAAAGGTCGATTGCTAAAGGAGCGAATAGATTCGAATGTGGCAAAGGCTCTATGATGTGTTGGTGGAGGCCACACATGGAAAGATCATAGTTCGAGTTCATACCATAAGGATCAGAATATAAGGAGATGTCACCAAGAGGTGACATGGTGTAACGAATCGTGGTAGAGAATAGTTTGAGACAATGCGATACACACAAGATTTGTCCCATAAGGGAAAAGGTCATACAAAGGTATGATCGGGCGCATGACTAGGAGCTTCACTTCAGTGAGCAACACGACGATAAGAAGGGCTATGGATTCAAGGATGGAATGTCATGGTACCGTAGATGCGGGTCTTCCATGCGTGCATCAAATGTTGTATTGAATGAAAGCCTTGGGCATCAGCTTATGGGGGCTATACACCACTGAGGGAGAAGTTCAAATATAAGTACCAGTGAGTCCCATGGGAGGGATTGAATCATGCAGAGGTATGATCGGAGTGGCTGAAGAGTTGGACTACTTCAGAGCTCACATTCGCTTAAGAAAACCTAGTAAGGCAGAGGACAAGGTCGAGTAAGCGAACATTGTGACTAATGAAGCTAAGGAGAATAGAAACAGTGCAAGCCTTATAACATGATGGCAGAGGTTATGCATAGGAGTTACAATCTGTCTTTCCATTGACTAAGAGGAACTGCTCAGAGAACACATAGGTGTTGAAGCAAGTGATCGAAAAAGAACGAGGAAGCAATGATGAGTCCAGATGGACTCAACTACCCAAAATCGAGCGTCGGCTAGAATGAAGGTAGGTTTAGAGGAGTGTCGCAGTGCCGTAGAGGCAGATTCACTAATCATGAAGAAGGGATGCAGATATGAGATAACAGATAGTAGTGCCATAGGCATGGCAACGCCATGGTACCACAAAGGCAGGACTTTCATGGAGTCATCGATCCCTTGCTCTCATGGAGGGAGAGTTCTTAGTCATGAGATGGGTCGAGAAGGTAGAGAATGCAGAGGTAAACTCCAAGTACTAAGACAAGGCTAAAGGGCAGAGGCTAAGGAACTTCGTAAGACCGGTATCAATGGACTTCTCATCAAGATAGCCATAAGTGAAGGACTTTGGGTCGATGTAAGAGTGCATGACCAAAGAACGAAGTAAGCAATACGCGATGTTGTACCTTTGCTACTCAAAAGAGTAGGTAGTAGAAATGATGGACAAGGCGGTACAATCGTAAAGGTGACCAAATCTAGTAGAGACTTGCTCCAAATTGGAGTGATAACTTCTTGCATTCTAAAAGTTCAATGGCATTGAGAAGGTGAATCACTGTAGCTAACTCAACATAAGGATTGCAAACACTTTAAGTGCTTCGGAAGTATGAGCCAAGAGCAAGCAAAGTCTAGTAACCAGTTCGATGCACAGAGTACAAACCTCGAGGAGGCGGGTAAAGTCAAGTAACCTTTCCCTTTTTAACTCTCAAGAGAATGGGTGAAACCGAGTACCCCAATTCTTTTATTTATCTAGTAAAGGAGCTCTGCACAGATTGAAGACCCTTGGAAGGAACCTGATAGAAGACAATAGTTGTCAAGTCCTCACTAATGGTGATCGGTGCTACTGAGAGTAGATTGTCCACTTCATTTTTCCAACTAAATGCCAATCGAAAGCAGAAGTGATACGAATCTGCTTGAATGAGATAACTAAATGGAAGAAGATTTAATGGAAATAAATTTTGCGAATGAAGGACCTGAAAACTTTAAAGTTTGTGACGCAATACTTGTTAAAGCTCCAACAAGAATCTATCCAGTTCAAGAGACAAGAAGAATTTGAAAACTAGCGCATATCAAGGATGGTCCTTTCCTTCATTAGATGAACCCGTAAGAACCAGCAAAGACCAGCCCAACTCTGCCGAGTTGGTGAGTTGAAGCAGCATGGCGGATTAAAATTCGACGACTCAACAATAACAAGCAGAGAACAACTGGGAGCGGAGGGGCACTTTATAGCAGGAGTAAAAGATTGAAGATCCAACAAAGGCAAGGAGTTATAGCATCAGCAAAGGCTTCAACGAGAACGTTAAATGAATAAGTGAAGGAGAATATCACGGACAAAATTATAAATGACTTATTTGGTATAATGCTTATATATGTCCATATCTTTTTGATTTGTTTTTTACTTTCTGAAGCTTGTAAAGGGCTAGCCAAAAGCTTAACAGCCACATTTAAGTGAGTGTGGCGACCATTGTAGGCTTGTACATAAAGTTTGTATCAAGTGGATACTTGTACTAGATCTCGGTCTGTAGTGGATTAATATTTATACTTTTGTTGTGTAACCGTTCTAAGCTTGTGATATCCAAAGTTGGAATTTGTATTGACTATAAAGTATTTGCCGAAAGGGTTGCTCGTGAATCCCATGTAAAGTACTTTTTTCCTATCTCGTTTTCTCTTTTACAGATCCTAAGAGATCGTAAGAGGTTTTAGGGAGGTTGACCTTTGCGGACAGATATATAAGGGTGCCGCATGACTTAGGTAAAACCAACTAAGTTCATGACAAAACGTTGACATAAATGGTGATATCATAATTTAAGGAAATAGTCATTGGACGTTGCTTCAGTTTCTTAATCATCCACATAAACAATTAGGGCAGCTAATGTAGTTAGAGCTTTCTATTTCATGAGAGTGCGTTATTATTATTTTTCTTTTATAAGCAATAAAATAATTAATTTCGCTGGAGGGAGGGCACGAACAAAAAGAGTGTGTCATCGCTACAAATTTTATTTGTATCTAAACCTTGCCATGACCTTTGTGGATCCGTGGAACTATGGTCCAGGAGATTATTTAAGATTGATTGTATAGTGATTTTTTGAGATTACAATATTTTCCTTACAATTTTTATTCTTAAAACTAAGTGGAGTTTGCATGTACACTTTGTTAGAAAAAAACCTGTTAATGCGGAATAATTTTTTTCCCTCTTTATGTATCAAAATGAATTCCTCATCAAAAATATCAACTTGATATCAATAAACAATTATTAACTAGAATAATATAAATAGTAGAACAACTGATTAATCACAAGTGAGATCAAATTTTTAACATGAAAAATCCAATGTGAGAAAAACCACAAGACCGTAGTCCACTTCAAACTTTCACTATCACCAATTATGATAACAAGTTTATAATAGGTTTTCTCTAAAATAATAAGAGGATCATAATAACATCAAGATCATATATCTTGGTTCAAAAATAGCATATCATCATCACATGGATGGATCTCATCAAAGATACGTTATCTCACCAAGTAGGTATAGCAGGAAAGCACCTTAGAGAGGATAAACTATAGATTGGCACCGTTAGGATTGTAGAGTTTACTGCAAAGATTTTCCATGTCAAATTTGGGCCAAATCTGATGAAGTTTGGCCACTGATCGTTAAGTAAAAAATTCAGTATCATAGTTTTCTCTCTCCTCCTTCGTTTTCTGTTCCTTCTCTCTCTGCACCGCCGTAGTTTGCTGCACGCAAAAACCCTTCACAGCACACCTACGCGCACACATCTCTTTCTATTTTCTTTCTTTTTCTTTTCCTTCTTTTTCTTTAATTAGTTGATTTGAGCTCAAAGGCCCAATTATCCTATCCAAGCCCACCTATGGGCCGAACCCAACAATTCTCCCCCTCCAGCTCATATGGTGGGTTGTACTAATCCCGCTCTTCACCTACAAGCTTCAAGGTTCTTCTTAGGCAATGACTTTGTCAACATGTCTGATCCATTCTCATTGGTATGCATTTTTTCCAATTGTAATTCTTTCATCTCAAGCACATCACGAATCTAATGATATCTCACATCAATATGCTTGGATCTAGAATAATATGTTGAATTCTTGGAGAGGTGAATGACACTCTGACTATTATAGTAAACAGTATATCCTTCCTGTTTCAAGCCCAATTCTTGTAGAAATATTTTTATCCACAAAGCTTCCTTACAGGCTTTAGTAATGACTATATATTCTGCTTATGTGGTTGATAGAGCAACACGGTGCTATAACTTAGACTGCCAAGAGACTGCTCCTTTTGCAAATGTCATCAAGAATCCTGAAGTGGACTTCCTGGAATTAGTATCTCCTACCATGTCTGCATTTGTGTACCCTTCTAACACAGGTTCACCATTGCCAAAACATAAATATAACCTGGAAGTACCTCTTAGATATCTTAATATTCATTTTACTACTGTCCAATGTTCTTTTCCAGGATTACAGAGAAATCGACGAACAACTCCAACTGCATGAGCTATATCTAGCCTAGAACAAACCATAGCATATATCAAACTGTCCACTACAGATGAGTAAGGCACTCTGGACATTTCTTCTTTTTCTTTCTCACTTATCGGACATTATTTTGAGTTGAGCTTAAAATGACCTACAAGTGGAGAACAAACTGCTTTGGCTTTATTCATATTAAATCTTTCAAGAACCTTCTCAATGTAGGTCTCCTAAGATAGCCAAATCTTCTCTTTCTTTCTATCACGAAGAATCTTCATACCAAGTATTTGTTTTATCGATCCTAAGTCTTTCATGGCAAAAGACTTACTTAACTCTCTTTTAAGTTTTTCAATTTTATCAGCATCATGACCAACAATCAACATATAGTAGGAGGATAATGAAATCATCATATGAAAACTTCTTTGTAAACACATAATGATCAGATGTAGTTCTATTGTACTCTTAGCTTATTATAAAGGAATCAAACTTCTTGCACCACTGTCTGAGTGCCTGTTTGAGACCACATAAACTTTTTCTTAGCTTGCATGCTAGATATTCTTTTCTCTTGACTTTGAAACCTTCTGGTTGCTCCATGTAAATTTCTTCTTCTAGGTCACCATGAAGAAATACAGTTTTCACATCAAGTTGCTCAACTTCTAAATTCATACGGGTAGCCAAACTAAGAACAACTCGGATAAAGGACATTTTCACTACAGGATAAAATATTTCTTCAAATTCAATACCTTTCTTTTGACTGAATCCTTTCACAACTAATCATACCTTGTATCTTTGTTGTGAGATGTTATTTTTAGTCTTCAATCTGTGAACCCATTTATTCTTGAGAGCTTTCTTCTCTTTAGGCAAATTTACCAAGTTATAGGTGTAGTTCTCAAGTAAGGAACTCATCTCTTCTTACATGGTTTTAACCCACTCGTTCTTGTGCTCATGTAGAATAGCTTCTTGGTAAGTTTCTAGCTCTCCCCCATCAATAAGCATAACATATTCATGTGGAGGATATATTGTAGATGGTTATCGCTCTCTTGTGGATCTTTTCAATGAAATCTTAACTGGTGGTGGAGGTGCTTGCTCGGTTGGTTCAACTTCATCAACTGTAGGAGTATCATCACTAATATTCTGACCACATTCTTCTTCATCATCTCCCCCATGATCATTATGAACTATAGGTGGAGGAACTGAACCTAAACTCCAAGGAATATAAATAGAGATTTTTGACTTTTTAATTATGTCACCATCATCAAATAATTAGTCTTCAAGAAATATAACATCCCTGCTTCTAATAATCTTCTTATTCATTGGATCCCATAATCTGTACCCAAACTATTCATGACTATATCCCAAGAAAATACATGCTTTTGCCTTATTATTAAGCTTGGATCTCTCATCTTTGAGAATATGTACAAATGCTTTGCACCCAAAGACTCAAATAATCATAAGATATATTTTTTCCTTTCCATACTCTCTCTAGAACATCACCTTTCAGAGGAATTGATGGAGAAAGATTTATCAAGTCAACTATAGTTTTCATAGCCTCCCCCCAAAATGACTTAGGTAACTTGGCGTGGGAAAGCATGCACCTAATCCTTTCTTAAATGGTTTTGTTCATTCTTTCTGCCACACTATTTTGCTGAGGAGTTTATGGAATTATTTTCTCAAGCCTAATACCATGAAACCTATAATAATTCTCAAAAGGATCCTTGTACTCGTCACCATTATTTGCTCGAACACTCTTTAGTTTTCTGTCAGTTTCTCTTTCAACACTGATATGAAATTCTTTGAATACATCGAGTACCTGGTCTTTAGATTTCAAAGCAAAAGCCCAAACTTTTCTAGAATGATCATCAATAAAAGAAATAAAATAAAGAGTACCTCCAAGAATTCTAGTTTGTATAGTACAGACATTAATATGAACTATATCAATAATATTTGATTTTCTAGATTACGAATAAGTATGAAATGCAACTCTATGTGTTTTTCCAACTAAGCAATGATCACAAGATTTAAAAGATGTACCTTGCAATTCTGGTAAGAACTGCTTTCTAGTAAGAGTTTGAAGTCCCTTCTCGCTGATATGACTAAGCCTCTTATGCCAAAAATCTATGCTTTCACCCTTTTAAATTGTATTAATCTCTCCTTTGTTAGCTTAGCTTCTATAATATAAAAAGAGTTTAACTTTTTTCCTCTCGCCATAACTAGAGAACCTTTAGTGAGCTTCCATTTGCTTTCACTAAAATAGTGTGTAAATTTCATCATCAAATCTACCTGTATATATCAAATTTAGATGAATATCTAAAACATGTCTAACATCTTTGAGTATCAATTTGCTCCTAGTACTGATCTCTAGGCAAATATCTCCAATGCCCACAATTTTGGATGTACCATTGTTTCCCATTCTAATATTGCCAAAATCATGAGCAGGGTAGGATCTGAAGAAATCACCATGAGAAGTAACATGGAATGAAGCACCAGAGTCAATTACCTAGTTATTGTCTTGAGCTGCAAGACTAATATATCCACCATCACAAACAATAATGATATTATCTTCAGTAGTAACTGTATTGATCTCTTTCTCATTTTTCTTCTTTTCATTCTATTCTCATTTCTAAAACCTACACTCTTTCTTTATATGACCTATCCTATTGTAGTGGAAATACTTGATATCTCTTTTGACTTAGATCTTTCTTTGTAACCATATAGATTTCTACTATGATTTCTTCCACATCTTTCTTGCTTTTCAGTAACAAGTGCACCAAAAGAAGATTCTCCCTATTCTTTTCTTCTAGCATCTTCATTCAGTAAACTGTCTTTAACTATGTCTATGGTTAGATTTCCCTCTGGCGTAGAGTTATAAATTGTCACAACATATGTTTCCCAACTTTCTGATAAAGAGCTAAGAAGTAACAATCCCTGTATTTCATCATCTATATTCATTTTCATAGCAACCAACTTGCTTGCAAGACTCAGGCTTATGTGCTCAACAATATTGCCACCATCTTTATACTTTAAATTAATAAATCTTCTAAAGAAAGAAATTTTATTTTTCGCTGTCTTTTTCGCAAAGAGATTTTCTAGCTTTTGCCAAACAATATCAGCTCTGGTTTCATTAGAAATATGCTCATGCAAATTTATATCCATTCATCTTCTAATATAAGCAATAGCTTTTCTATATTAGACCTCTCATTCCTCCTCTTCCATAGTAGGTTTTTCTTTAACTTTGATGAGCTTATACAAATCTTTACAATAGAGCAAATCTTTCATCATACGCTTCCAAGTGGAATAATTTGATGAGTTCAGTTTAATCATATCATTTGACTTTTCCATTTCAATCATACAAAAAAAACTAGTAGCAAATAACATGCTGTTCTGATACCACTTGTTGGAAAAAAACCTGTTAATATAGAATAATTCTTTTCCCTCTTTGTGTATCAAAATGAGTTCTTCATCAAAAATATCAACTTGATATCAATAAATAAATATTAATCAGAATAATATAAATAGCAGAACAATTGATCAATCACAAGTGAGACCAAATTTTTAACGTGAAGAACCCAATACGGAAAAAACCACATGACCATAGTCCACTTCAAACTTCCACTATCACCAATTATGATAACAAGTTTAGGTTTTCTCTAAAATAATAAGAGGATTATAATAACATGAAGACCATATATCTTGGTTCAAGAATAACATATCATCATCACATGGATGGATCTCATTAAAGAAAAATTATCTCATCAAGTAGGTATAGTAGGAAAGCATCTTAGAGAGGATAAACTACAGATCGACATCATTAAGATTGTAGAGTTTACTATAAGAATTTTTCATATTAAATTTGGGTCAAACTTACGAAGTATAACTATTGATCATCAAGTAGAAACTCTTTACAACACCTACATGCACACCTCTCTTTCTATTTTTTTTTTAATTAATTAATTTGAGCTCTCAATGGCTTAATTATCCTATCTAATCCCACCGGTTCGACCCAACACACTTCTCCATGAACATCTCCGTCCGTATATAATAGCATTTCTTACATCAAACTATTACAAAGTCCAATCCACTTGAGTAGCAAGAGAAGTCAAAATTCTTATTCTAACGCTATTCAACTTGGCTTTCTCGATAGCCTATTCATAGGTTTTAAGTAAAACGTGTGGCCATTAATTAATCTAGCTTTATAAAATTTCAGAAAACTTCAGCTTTATGTTTGATTGTGAATAACTATGTATAACTTGCAGGCGTCTTCTTCCAATACCAAATCTGTTATTCTTTTGGATATCGGGTGTTGAGTGCATTTTTTTTTTCCCCTTTTCTAAGTGCAATGAGAATGAATGAACCGTAATTAAAACTATGTGAGTGAGGTAAAAAAAAAAAAACAAACAAACGGATGAATGATACCTGGCTCAAATGATTGAGCATGCATGCATAGGGTCCACTGGTCATTTCCTTAAAAGTTCTCGAATGGAACTGGCAGTCTTTGGTCTCCAGCTAATAAGTCTAATTGGACGAGTTGATATTTAGATTCAAAAATGTGTGTCTAATTTGTAAAGTGACCTGTCATTATTCCAGAAGAAATTTCTAAAATCTTTCAAAGTAAAAGATTACTCAGACAAAAGAGGAATCTGCTGACTAAATAAGTGGATTTTTTAAGAAAAATCTATTAAGATATTACAGTTCTAAAATAAAAAAAATGTTATTATAGAGGATAACTTCATATGAAATATGAACTAAGTGGATATTAAAATAACTTCCCGCATAATTTTTTTTTGAGATTTCATTTGGTAAAGCACATCTCTTGCATATTCAAGTATCAGTCTTTTTAATAAGGAATATTTGTACACGAGATCTATTTTTAAACCATGTCGACATCAATTAAATAGACAAACCGTCGAGCACCAGAAACCATGAATTGTAATACATTTTCCTTATACATCGGCATGAGTAACACTAAAATGTATTAAAAACCTTTTATTTATTGAACGAAAATTAAATCAATGAACTTCTCCCATTTCGCAGATTTCATAATGGAAAAATAATTTACTGAAATCGAATATAGTTTGCACAGTAAAGAATGAAGTATGACCATGCCTTTTTTGCTAAAGAATGAAATCAAATTCCTCGAGTGAACAAATCATACTTGAAACAATGACATCTCCACTCGTTGTCTTAAGGTAGTAACGTCCATCTTTTTCTTTAGCACGCTCAATTGTCATTCTTATCTTGATATCGTACAACGCAGAGAGAGGGAAAGACATTTAATGAACTTTTTAGATCGTTGGTGAGGTTTATGATGGATATCACATCAAGTGTGTTATGAACATGTTCTGGTCAAGCGAATTTAAGGGTGTACTCATCATTGAATTTAATGAATTTAAATGTCACTCATATTTTAATTTTGTGATGGAGCTGCCTAATTAAAAAGCAATAACAGAGAAGTAGATAATCTTTTTAAAATGTCCCTTCATTTATGTACCCGCATTAGGTGCATAAATATATAATGGACCTAATGGAAGAAATCCTTGTACTAAAAAGGATGAAACAAACAATATGCATTTATTTTAGACCTATCCTTACAAATTGGACAATGGAATATTAACCCCTACCAATTTTAACATAGCCTCCATGTCCCTCCAAGTTATAAGATCTTCCACATATATCGTCTTCAAATTATAAAACAGTAAATTTCCTAGAAACGCCTCACATTTTATTCTTTCTTTTTTATTTTTTTCACCGGTCTCATTCGGGTGCAATATAACTTCATACAAGGAAAGTTGCAGTCGACGTTCAAATGCTTGCTAAAGCCATCAATAATGGGTCTCCTCGGCGAATTTTGAACTAGCTGAGGACTATTTTATGGTCGTAAAATAATTTATAAATTAAATATGTAACAAAATATAAAAGTGCATACAGCTGCAGCTCTAGTTGTCTAAGAATAAACTTTAGAAAAAACAATACTGAACTTTTTGAATTATATACTCAAGTGTCTTGCTAGTGTATGTCTTATGAAATTTTAAAGATACATATTCTTTAATAGAGAGTCCTAGATCTTTATAAAAATTAGATAAATAGGAATATCAATCGGGCAAGGATTGCCTTTTCATCTTAGTCTTTGACTCATCTTTCATCTCTAACTCTTTCTCAATTTAGATGGGTAGGGGCGAGGATGAAAAATCCCCATTTGGGATGAGAAACCTATAGGTTCTCCATATTGTCCTAATTAATTTATTTTATTTAAAAAATAAAATTATTATTAAAACTATTTATAAAATTATTTTGAGGGTGTTAGCTAGTTTAGCTACTAAAGACTATGATAATATATCGTAAGGTCCTAGGCTCGAATTTTATCTTCGTAATTTATATTTTATAAAATAAAATAAAATAAAATATATAAATAATAATATTATTAATATTTATAAAGCTTACATGTCATAATAATATTCAAATACAAATATATCCAAATCTAAATAATAATAATTATTGATACTATTTTATCTGATTTAATCAAACCAAATGACTCATAATTAACTTGTAATCGACTCAATCAAAACTCAATCCAACCTAATTTGAATAAAGTAGATTAGGCGTCTAGACCCAATGTCTCGACCTTAATATTGATAGGTGGGTACGGGTATAAGGTGAGGAGTGTTTTACTCATCCCTATCTTATAACCACATAGGCAATAAAAAAATATCTTATATCACGGGTATAAGGTGAAGAATGTTTTATTCATTCCTACCCTATAACCACGTAGGTAATAAAAAAATATCCTATATCCTTGCTCTCATCCTTGTTTACTCCCCTCACACTTACCCTATTAGGAGCAAGTTACTGTGATACCCATACTCAGACACTTTCATAAATAAAAGACCCAATTTAATATAATTCATGAAATACTTAATACATTATCCTTAATACTTTTATAATCATGAAAGTAATTTAGACATTTTAAGATAACATTCTTCTTTGTGACTAATAAAAACTATTTTATCTAACTATAAATTTTATTTGACAATCAATGTTATGTAACTTATATCATCATTATCATGATAATAATATAATTAAAATTATAATTTGATATTTGGACCATCTATATCGTGCGATTTCAATTACTTTTAAAATTTTTTAATATTCTATCACTTAATCCATATGTCACAAACATAAAATAGTGATGAAAGTTAACATTTAAAACTCTAGTCACATCACAACTCTTACTCATGTAAAGACTATTACAATACATAAATCATAATAATTATATCTATTTAATAAGATATTTTTCTTCCATATATTATAATATATAATATCCTCTAAATGAACATTTTAAGAGTTAATTACTTTATGAAAAGAATATAGTGATTGTGATTTATACTTTTATCATTCTTAGAAAAGAATATAGTGGTTGAGGTATCACAATAGATCTTAATAGATACAGTAATTGAACTGACAACATTTAGTCATGAGAAAAAGTTTCACAACCATATTACCTGTATAATAGCTTCATAACAATCAATAATTCAACTTCCCTAGTAAATGAAGCAACTATAATTTACTTGTTGCTTTTCCAAGATATTGCATTTCTAGCTAATAGAAAAATATATCTAGTGGTAGATTTTCTTGTGTCCACACATCCATTACAATTTTAGTCTAAATATCAGATCACATCGAGTTGACTAAAAATATTTACAACAAATGGTTATAACCCTTTTTAGTGATTAGATAAAATCCTAAACTTGATTTTTAGTCATAACTCTAATTTCACTTTCATGACATTATACCAAAGTTTAAAGTCATCTGGTTTATAAAAACAATTAAGGATCATCCTTAAGTCGAACACTAAAATCGGACATATGCAAGTACACAAAGGGATCATTAAGAATGGTTAATCTTCTTGACTTTAAAGATATCTCCAACACCATAATATCTCCTTCATTTTGTAAAATAAGAGCATTATACTCTGTTTGAAGTGGTTTCTCAATATAATAAAGTTGACTAATAGGAATTAAACCAACATTATCATTGATTCCTTATGTTCAATCCTTATTTTCTTAAGAAATTTAGCATTCCTTGCTTCAACAATTTTAGATATATGAGAGGGTCAGTAAATCTAATATCCTTTAGTGTTAATAACATAACTAATTAAAAAACTATTGACTTTTTTAGAGTCTAAATTTTTTTATATAAGGATTATAAATTTTCACTTTAACTAGACAATCGTAAATATGTAAATGACATAAATTTGGTTTTCACTCTTTCCACAATTCAAAAAGAGTCTTTATGAAAAGTTTTAGATAGAACCCTATTTAAGATATGTATAACGATCTTTAATACTTTACTATAAAAGGATAAAGGTAAATTTGAATTCCCTATCATACTTATTATGTCAATAAATACGTGGTTCCTTGTCTCAACAACCTCATTTTGTTGAGATGTGTCATATATTATATATTGCCGACTTCTTTTTCAAGGAACATAGCAAATAAAATCATTATTTATCTTTTTTTATATATACCTTCCATAATACTCTCTTCATGCATTTGTTAAAATGTATAATTTTGATCTTCTTATTTATTTATTTATCTATTTCTCCCTTATAAGCATTAAAGGTATCATGGGCCTTAGCTTTCTTAAATACAAGATAGAGTGTATGTTGTATGGCCATCTATAAATTAAATAAAATATCTTTAACCATTGAGGAATGGAGTAAAAGGCCCACATATGTATGTATGATTTCTAAAGTTTCAAAACTCCTCTTGGTATATTTAGTGGACTTGTTTGATAGCTTACTCTCTTTATACAATCCACATAAGTTTCAAGAAGATATAGTGTTTTTAGAATATCATTTACTAATCTCTTTATTCTTTTTATGGTGACATGAGGAATGCTATGCTTAAGTCTTGTATTTTGAACATGTATAGTAAAATAGTTAAGCTCAAATATTGGATTTAAATTAAATTTAAATAGACCATCAACTAAAGATCAAATTCTAATAATTCTTCTATTTTGTGAAATATTAAACATGGAGTTTTTAAAATGAAAAGAAAATCCTACTTACATAAATCTTGAAATAGAAACCAAATTTCTAGCAAATGATGGAACATAAACAGTATTTTCAAGATCCAAAATAAATTTAATTTTTAAATTGAGTCTAAAGATTATTATGTCATCTACATTAGAGCACATCTAATTGTCAGAATAGATGTTTTCTATTTTGTCTCTACTTCCTTAGATCTAGAAAAACTCTATGTATTATTAATAATATGAATTTATGAACAAAAATCAATCCACCAGGTATTGGTAGAAGTATCAATAACAAATAATTCATAATGCATTAAAGATATATGAATATCTTTCTTTTAAAGCCAATACAATCCTTCTTTATGTGTCCCTTTTTCTTGTAAAAGAAATAATAAACTTTATTATCTTGAAATTATATTGATAATTTTTTTATTTTTTATTTCTTTGCAGACACCTTTTCCCTTCCACTTATAAACCTTTCTGTGAGTTGCTAGATGCTCACTGTCTCTTTTTCATCAGTTTCTCATATTTTATGTTTTTTTTCTCTTATACACATGATTAAAACTTTATTAATTGAGCATTTTTCTCTGTGTGTTGTAGAAATTTTTAAATGGGTGTAGAAAGAAAATTCAGTATGAAATGGACTAGAAAGGATTCTGATTTAAGTTGGGTAACAACCTCCAAGAATTTAAGTAGGGTAATAATATTTCTCATTTGCATTATTTGCTCATGCATACCTTATAATTGTCAAACTTTGTGCCTAAAAATCTTTTCATTAGAGTGTTGCCCAGCAAGTGCCTTATCTACAGTTACAAATTGTTCTTTAATGACTTTTATAAAATCTTTGACCTTGTTACATTCAAGAATAAAACCTCAAATGCGTTTATTGACATGAGATATAGTTAGTATTATACTTAAGTGATTAGATCGCTCTCACCACTCATATATTGTTTTCCCAAGTGATGTACTTGATTGTGTAAGAATGGATAGTTCATCCACATGAAATACCAAGTCAATGTCTATGAACCTAAGAGTTATAAGAATTGTTTCTTTCCGATCAAAATAATTATCACCACTTAAAATTAAGAACATCATTCATAAGAACAAAAAGAAAAAAAAAACTGCCAAGCCAAGAAACATAATCAACTTTATGCTATGAAACAAATAATTCATATTAATACAAATTCTAACCTTCCTATCGGAGGCGGTGCATCATGCATAAAATTTATTTCAAACTTTAATTCTTTAACTAGTAAGACTAATAACAAGAGCATCAAAATAATTTTCCAAACCTATGAGTTTAGGAAAATTAAATACTTAAGTTGTTATCTTATTCTAATTAACTCATAAAAGATAATTACTTTCCTGTACAACTAAGTGCTTACCCTTCATAAGTCAGTTGCAATATTATATATTATCATTTGTTCTTTTGGAGTCATCATAATAAATATTTTATAATAGATGTGACTATCATCAATCGATGTCATATGATAACTTAGGATGTTATGATTACTCATTACAAATATTGAAATCTTATATGATATCTTATAATAAGCTCATTAACAAATACTCATATCAACGCATAATACAAAATAATTGCAATCACGTAGAGCACATATATCTACTACATGTTACACAATCACTTTTAAAAGAATCTCAACATACGTAGCAAAGTACAATTTTAATATGTGAAAAGAGACGAAACACTATAAATTGCTACGCTCTTCTCTTGGTATATAAGTTTTAAATTATTGTATTCAAACCTTTACTTTATTACACTCATTCATTCAACAAGTGCTGCTCTTGATTCTAATAATATCTACTTCTAAGGAGCTAATCATCGAAGATATACTAAAAGGTGTTCAACCTCATTTATCTTTTAAAATTTTTTATGTAAATGTTGTATTTTATCTCAAATTGAACTTAAATACATTGACAATGCTCTCAAAGATAGACTAGTGGATTTTTGTAATGTATAAAGAATTAAATTAATTTGAAAGAAATAAGGTTTGGACACTTATTCCTAGACCTAGTGATAATCTTGTAATTGATACTAAATGAGTCTTTAAGAATAAGCAAGATGAACTTGGTATCATGGTTCGAAATAAAACTAAATTAGTGGTCAACGGTTTTGATCATCAAAATTTTTAATACCAAAGCTAAGCATTAGCACATAAGATTCGCTCATCATGTATAGTTTTAAAATGTAAATTCATCAAGATAGATGTTCATTAATTTTATCTTGTTAGGTGTACAAGCATGAGATGCAATTATCATTAAGACACTTTTAAGAATAACGTACATAGATATGCATTAAGTTTAAGACCGAAATCCAATACGGAAAGCATACATGGAATTTATGCATTATCACAAATTAAGCAATTATCATTCATGATTTTTTACTTTTCAAAAATACTAGAAAGAAAATCATAATATAATTTTTGAAAATAATTTTTTATTTTCTACTATCTAAATTAAGCACTCATGAAAAAAAAAAGTAATTTCAAAATAAGGAAAAAGCATTTTGGGTGAGATACCTTGTTGATGAAACCCGTCAAAGCACAATTTGTCATTTTACCTTCGGATATACTTGATTCATCCTTGGGTGTCTTTCTCTTCTTTGGCCTCTTCTTCTGTTCAATTTCATTTTTAGTTTTAGATTTTTGTTTAATGAACTTGTTAAAATTCATTGTTATTTGTTCAATGTCCTCATCACTTGAGTCGTTACTCAAGTGGTATTCATTTATTTGAAGTTCCAAATCTTTCATGTCCTTTGGAAGGTGATTCAAGTATTCATCAACTTCCAATAAACTCATTTCATATATTATTAATGAGCTAATAAGTTCTTCTATTGGAAGGTCATTTAGATTTTTAGCTTGTTATATTATGGTTACTTTAGGATCTCACCTTTTTGGAAGGGATCTTAAAATCTTGTTTACAAGATCAAAATCCAAAAAAGATTTAAAAAGAGCTTTTAGACTATTAATGATATTCATGAAATGGGTGTACATGTCACCTATAGTCTCACTTGGTTGCATTCAAAAATGCTCAAAATCATGCAATAAAAGATTTACTTTCAAGTCTTTAACTCTACCAGTTCCCTCATGTGTGATTTTAAGTATTCGCCAAATATCAAAAACTGTTTTACAAGAAGAAATCCGATTGAACTCAGTTTTATCTAGAGCACAAAATAAGACATTCATAGCCTTTGCATTTAATGAAAAAGATTTTCTCTCTAAGTCTGACCTTTCGTTCGTTGGTTTAGAGAGAAGTTGAAAATTATTTTTAATAATATTTCATAAATCTAAATTCATAGAAAGCAAGAAATTCTCATTCGAGTTTTTTTAATAAGTGTAGTCCGACCTGTTAAAGAACGAAGGACGAACAATCGAAAAACCTTCTTAAAAGTCGTGAAGAGCCATTTTTCACGGGTGTGAATCTGAAAGAGAAATAACGAAGCTCTGATACCAATTATTGGGATCTAGAGTGGTACTAAGAGGGGAGGGGGGTGAATTAGTATAGCGGTAAATAACGATAAATTTAGACGATTTGAAAATGCTTTCGGAAACTTCGTACGTTGAAAACTTTAGAAATTTCGTTTCAATGAAATCCGATTTTGATTGCATATAAACTTAAAATGATTTGTAAGAAAGAGATGAGGAAGTGAAGTAGCAAGTAAATAAGGTTTACTGAAATATAAAAAATAATAGTAAATGTAAACCAGGATTTTTATAGTGGTTCGGTCATGCGACCTACATCCACTCTCGACTCCTCTCCTCTTGAGGCCATCGGCTTTTCTATTAATTGTCCTCCTTCCAACGGGCGAGGAGGGATGTTTAGAAGGATTTCTACAGCATTTGGTTTCTTTCAAAATCTCTATGCTTGTATTGTTTAACCCAAGGATAAGAGGAGTATTTATAGGCTCTAATTGAATTCAAACTTAGAGCCAAAAACCTTCTCATCCTGGGTTTACCGGGTACTAACGGTACCACCGCTTGTCACTGGTGGTACCATCGCTAGTGCACTTTAGTTCTGTTAGTGTACTAGGTGGTACCACCACCTGATACACTAACATGGTCAATGTACTGGGCGATATCACCACTCAACCAATAGTACCACCGCCCAAGCACTTTGCCCCAAGGCGGTACCACCACCCAGACCACTTGGGAGACTGAACCCACGCAGTACCACCGCCCCAGTTTGGCGGTGCCACTACCATACAAGGTTCAGCAATCCTGTTTGAGCCTTTCATCCGACCCAAACCTGTTTAGGTATAGGCCCAACTGGCCCATAACTGGATTGGCCCAATTACAACCTAATTAGTCCTTAATCCTACTTCGATCTAGATAATTATTATAATACTTAATCGAAATATCGCCTGACACATCATTGGCACATCGACGCTTCATCTATTTCTTCGGCACATCATCCTTTTTTGTAACCTGTTGCTCAATTAGTAGTTGACGCTTGCAACCCTGATCTTCTTGGTGCAACTCCATTCTTCCTGGCCCGATACTCGATTTCTTAGTCCGAAGCCTTCTATCGATCGTCGACCAGACCTCCGGCTCAATGTCTAATCTCATGATGTGTTTTCCTTTGGTGCAACATCAATTCTTCCTATATCAATTGTCTAAACCTAATCGAGAGTAGACCTGCATGACTTAAAATGCAATTAGATAAACACGATCAATTAGTTTCATCATTGAAATATGAGACCCAACAAATCCTTAGCTAGAGTCATTCGGATTGAGAGAAAAAGAGTTATCCAAGAGAATCCGATTAGAGCCAGACTCGAGTAGAAACCATATGGGCCTAATAACATCATGCTTGATATACGATTTCTAGGATATTAGATGTTACGAAATCTACAAGGGGAGCGACATCTTATGCGTAGCGGAAGAATAAAAACAAAACACCCCAAATTTCCCGTAGAAAGTTTCCATCGTCGTGCGAAAATTGGTGCATCAAAACAAATCTGGGAAAACTGCACGTGTAAAAGAAAGTACCTAGGGAGATCGTATATCCCTGAATCCCTACAGATCTATGGGAGAGGATGAAGGAGGTCAAGCATCCTCCTCTCTAGCGGTATCCACATGATAGGAACTGTGACGATGCATCTCTCTCTCTAGGGAGAGGAGAACAGGAGGTAGCTACCAAAAGAAACCATCAGCCTATAGAGCTTTGGTTCCCTCGTATTTATAAAGGCCCCCTGAAAATCCTAATGGATCTTTTGTCCTATTGGGTATTGGATCTCTATCCAATTACCCAAGCCTCTTGGATTAGTGGGTCTCTACCCAATAATCTCTTATTAGTAATTATTGGATCTCATCTCAAGATCCAATAATTCAGGGGCTTAATGGATATCCAATAAGATAGGGGGTTCAACGGATATCTCATATCGGAACCTCTACTCGTCGCAATACCTACCATATGTGTGTGACCCTCTAGGCCTAATATTGAGCTGGCCATGAGTCATACTTTTCAGAACTCCTTCTGACTTAGTGAATTGTTATCTCTATAATAATTTACCCAACTCATCAACTACGGACGTACCAGGCCACTACGCCACGGCCCCTAGATAATACAGGGGAATCCAATCCTTTGGACCTATATGTCCTCAGTTACCATGTATCTATAGTCCCTCATCCATCTAATATCCCAGAGACCCTATACTGGGCATGGTGCTGTCAGGCCCATACGGTCTTTTCTCGAGTCTTGCTCTTATCGGATTCTCCCGGAGAACTCTTTCTCTCTCAATTCGAATAACCTTGGCCAAGGATTTGTTCAAGCAAAAACACATTGGATATTCCTCTCATGATACCGAGAGCGGATGATCCTCTATTGACACTCAATAGCTCTCGTAAGGTTGGCTACCACTCCCAATAACCAGCTGTACTAGATCTGAAATTTTCCAAACCTATAAGTCCAATATCAAAGAGTGGAGTACTCATACAGGACATCCTTGGTGTCTTAAGTCTAAGGATCAGATACACTATTGGGACTACGGAATCGCTGTCTGACGTGAGATATCAATAACCATCCAGCATTCCGTAGGCAGATCAATCAGTGAACTCATTCCCCAATGAGCACTTGCACTGTACCCTTAGTGTCCCCACATGAGTAGCTATGAGACCAACTACCTTCATCATATGGACGAGTATATAGCACACCAGTCTATCCGGTTATCTCGATGTCCTTCTCGAGTAACCTATGACCAGGATAATTCAGGGTCTATGTTTAAAGGTAAATCGGTCTCATTATCGTGATCTCATCACGATCTGATTCCCATTGCATAGATCCAAGGACATCACAATATATGCAACATGTAAGATAAAGTGATAAAATATTTAATAATAAGCAAAGAGAAAAAGTGCATATCAAGTCACATGTGCCATCACTCATGTGATTGGCTTGCAGGGCATATATGACTAGCAATCTCCCACTTGACCTAAAGCCAATCACCTACGTGTCTGATCCCTATCAGACCTCTGTGACGCTCAAAGATAATTTGAGACAATAGCTTGGTCAATGGATCTACAATGTTATCTTCAGATGAAACTCTTTCCACTACTACATCTCTTCGGGCCATGATCTCTCTAATAAGTTGGAACCTCCTCAGAACACTTCTAATGAGATTTGGCTTCCCTTATTTAAGTAATCACCCCGTAGTTATCGCAATATAAGGGAATCAGCTCTTTGCTACTCAACATGACTCCCAAATTTGTGATGAACTTCTTCATCCAAACTCCCTCCTTTGCTGCCTCTGTCGTAGCAATGTATTCCGCCTCTGTGGTCGAGTCAGCGGTAGTGTTTGGCTTGAAACTCTTCCAGCATACTGCTCCTCCATTCAGGGTGAACACATACCCTGAATTAGACTTGCTATCATCGACATCGGACTGGAAGCTCGAGTCCATGTAGCCCTCAACCTTGAGGCTACTACCTCCATATACCAGTAAAAGATCATTAGTCCTTCTCAAGTACTTAAGGATATTTTTTACTGCTTTCCAGTACTCCAAGCTTGGATCTGCCTGATATATGCTCGTGACACTCAAAGCATACGCTATATCAGGCCTGGTACATAGCATAGCATACATGATAGATCATATCGCTGATGCATATGGTATCATATCCATGTGTGTCCTTTCTTTAGGAGTTTTTGAGGACATACTCTTAGAAAGTGATATTCCATGTCTCATTGGTATGAGACATCTCTTGAAATTTTCCATGCTAAACCTTTTGACAATGGTGTCTATGTACTTGGATTGGGACAAGCCAAGCATCCTCTTAGATCTATCTCTATAGATCCGTATCCCCAATATGTAGGATGCTTCCCCTAAGTCCTTCATGGAGAAGTGCCTAGATAACCAAGTCTTTATTATGGAGAACATTCCTATATCATTCCCAATGATCAGGATGTCATCCACATATAATACCAAAAAGGTGATAGTGCTCTCATTTACTTTCCTGTACACACAAGGCTCATCTTCATTCTTAACGAAGTCATAAGATCTGATCGTCTCATCAAATCTTATGTTCTAACTTCGAGAAGTTTACTTCAATCTATAAATGGACCTAAGCAACCTATACACCTTATCTAGGTTATCCCTGAACACGAATCCCTCAGGCTGTATCATATATACCTCCTCCTCGAGGTTACCATTGAGGATGCGGTTTTGACATCCATCTGTTAGATCTTATAATTATTGTGTGCTACAATAGCTAATAGAATTCGAATGGATTTTAGCATGGCTACAGGTGAGAAAGTTTTGTTATAGTTAACACCTTGCCTTTGACGATACCCCTTAGCCACTAGCCTTGCTTTATAGGTCTCTACTTTTCTATCTACTCCAATCTTCTTTTTGAAGATCCACTTGTAGCCAATGGGTACAATATTCTCGGGTGCATTAACTAGGTTCCAAACGTTATTGGAATACATGGAATATATTTCTGAATTCATGACTTATTGTCATTTCCCGAAGTCTATGCTCATAATAACCTCCTCGTAGGTCTGAGGATCAATATCCTTAACATCCTCTCTTCTGATATGTCCCACATCTCTTAGGAGGATGGGATACTCTATCGGACCTACATAAAGTTAGAACTTGTGTGTTAGGTATTTGAACAGATTCTGGAATGGTGCTTAAGCTAGGTTCTCCAACCTCGCTCAACTTTATCATGCTCCCATTGTCTCCACCAAGAATGTATTCCTTCTCAAGAAACACTACTCTTTTGGCTACAAAAATCTTTTGGTCCTCGGGGTGATAGAAATAATACCCACAAGTTTCCTTGGGGTATACCACGAACTTGCACCGTTCCGTTATGGATTCCAACTTGTTAGGGTTGTGTCTCTTAACGTGGGCAAGACAGCCTTAAATCTTAACAATCTTAATATCAGGCATCTTCTCATTCCATATCTCATATGGAGTAGACATCACTGACTTGGTTGAAATTTTGTTCAAAAGATAAGCTGCGCTCTCTAGGGCATATTCCTAGAATGAGATAGGTAGGCCGACGAAACACATCATGGAACGCACCATGTCTAACAGTGTGTGATTCCTCCTGATATACTATTAAGTTGTGGTGTATAAGGAGGTGTCCATTGGGATAAGATCCCATAGTTTTTTAGGAACTGGGTGTCAATTATAAATGATATATGAAAATCCACTCACTGTGCCCCAAAAAATCAATATCAATATATCTAAAATAATCCAAGACATAAAGGAGTCCTTTTAATTTATATGCCCAAAACCACTTACTAGTTTCAATAATGATAGATATATTTCATAATACATATATACCATAAATTTGATTTTATCTCGACAAAACTAACAAATCCATTATATGATTATTATAATAGAAAAAAAAATATAAGAGGAACTAGAATACAGGTTAGATTAAAATTTATAATTGAATCAAATAAATTGATTCCATCAAAGAAACATATCAAAATATATACTTTATGTTCTGAATGCAGGCTAATTACATATTACCCATAATACTTGGATCCTATTAGTATCGTAATCTCTATATTAAAAAAATTTATATTGTAATCCTTATAATAGTTCTGAAAGTAAAATAAATAACCTCATTTGCTATAACGTCGTCAGTTGCATTGATGAAAAACATAACTTGTGATACCATATGTTAGATCAGTATGAAAGTAATAGGTAAAAAAATAATTTTAATATTCATTTCATTTTTCACTTGAAATTACTTATGTTGATAAAGTCACTAAAAATGAAAAAAATTAAAATTATCTTTTTACCTATCAATTTCACATTGATCCAACACGTGGTGTCACGTATTGTATTTTTTATTAATGCAACTAAAAGCATTATAGTAAATGAGATTATTTATTTGTTTTATAAAACTATAAAAATCTTAATAAAAAATTTTGAAATATAGGGACCGCAATGTAAATAAAGTCCAAATATTTTGGGTAATATGTAATTAGCCCTATGAATGCATGGCTCTAATACCACTAATGTTAACAAAATAATTCATAAATTAAATATACAATGAAATGTAAAAGTACCTCCAGCCATAATTATCTAAAAATGAGCTTTGGAGGAAGAACACTAAACTTCCTCGATGATGCACTCAAGAATAATGAGTATCTTCTAATTCATACCTTATGAAACTTCAAAAATTGGGGAATGTAATTCATGAAAATATTATTCTTAATATTTTTATCAAAAAGAAATTTAGAACATTTTAAGGTAAACTTCTTCTTTGTGACTAATAAAAACTATTTTATTTGACTATCATTGTTATGTAATTTATATCATCATTATTATGATAATAATACAATCGAAATTATAATTTGACATATGGATAATCTATATTGTGGGATTCCAATGGCCTTTAGAATTCCCACATTTTAAGCTTGCTGTTAAACTTTGAGGATTGTAACATGACTCGTTTATATTAGGGAAGCCAACAAATGTATTCATTTAAGTTGAGGGTCCTTTTGTGCTATGATGAGCAAAATAATGGTTATTATCGTTGTTTAAAGTAATATAACATTTTTTTTTTTGTGAAAAAGAGTAACAATAGCTACATAAAAAAAAGGTGCCAATACAAGAGATTAATTCCTCTCATCTATTAAAATTCACCCAAATGCACTATCGTAATGTAAGAAAAAAAATTCATCATGCAATTAATTCATGTGACAATTATAGATATTACAATATTGCTTTTACTAAGTTTGTAATGCATATATATGAGTTCATTAGCCATGACAAAAATAACTATCATTTTAAATATCATGTTTGTGGTCGGAAAAATTTATAACAACAATGAACCATTTTCATGATATTTACTAAAGAAGTTTGGAGTTGATTTTTTTTTCCAACACATTTCTTTTTTACTCATAAAACTATTTTCTAATACAACCTATCATATAATTTCATCAAGAAAATCTGTGAAACATTTTTCATATTGGCTAGGATAGTGTTCTTGCATTAACGAATTTGCTCCTTTTGGCAATTCAAAATTCAGATATAGCACTAACTATTTTTGTTTATGCATAATATTTTTTTTTATAAAGGAAAAATGATGAAGATAATATTTGAGTCTGGGATCTTACGGCCAACTATCAAGGGCTTTACCAGCTAAGATAATCGATACCTTCCTACACATAAACATTATATTCATATACTTCTTTATTTATTATCACAACTTTTCATAAGAAGATCAGAGCAAGCAAGTGCGAACGTTAATAACATAATATCATATCTTCATGTGCATGCATATAGATAATCGTTGAATTGATTTATTCAAATGGGATCACAATAGTCCAACATACAAAAATTGCTATAATTGTTCAAGAGCTATCACTTGTATGTACTAAAATTTTGTTTTAGGCAAAGATAAAAATCAATGATCAAAGAAATCAAACTAAACTTTTGTTACATGAAACTGCGAATCATTCTAATAACTTTTCGTTTTGGACTACGTTTGTAATGCATTACTTAAATTCATCAAACACAATAAAAGTAACTAATCATTTTGATGACATTGCTTGTATATAATATAGCATATATATCATTTCAAGAGAAAGGAGAATTCCCAAAAATAAAGAGATTTAATAAAAATAAAAAAATTTCTTACATAAGGTTATACATATCAATATTTTTTGTAGTAAATTTTTATTGAATATACTTGAATTCATTGAGTACAATGAAAATAGTTACCATTTAAAGGCTTACTTTTATTAGAATAAAAAAGAAGAAAAATTAGTGACGACGAAAAATCATTTTCATGATATCAATAAACAAAAGGTTGGGAGATGATTCTTTTATTTTTAAATACACTTAGTTGCTAATTAGTCAACTCTTATACCATGGCGTCTTTACACCAACATAATTGCTCCTCATGTCAACTCAAAAGAACTGCAAGGCCTTGATCTTTGCTTGTCAAAATTCTTCTCAACATTTCAAATTACACATGAAGATCACAACAAGAACTTGCACAAATAATTAGGTTGATGTATATCATACCTATAAATTTTCACATTCATGTATGCGAAAAAAAAAAAAAATTGGGGAAGGTCTTCAAGTCATGACTTTATGATTAGATTCTCTCAATCTTGATTCCATGAATTGAAAGGGTTACAGACTATAAATTGGAGTATCCTGACATCAAATTTGTGCATAACATCTCTGCTTGTTCCATTACCGTAATTTTCAACAATGAGGCCTAATTCTGATGGTAGTAGTCAAATGGCTGTTATAGCTTTTGCGGCTCGGAGTTAGATCCTAACATGCAAAAATATGAAAGAAGTTTCATTTTTAGTTCTATGTCGTTCGTGCTAATGCTCTTATTACTGTCTTTTTTTATTCTCTTTTCTAGTGAAAAGAAAATATTAACAAAAAAGGATTCTTGAGATCAAGAGAGATGAAGCAAACTAGAAGATTTGACACAGGTAAGAGTTTTATATATCTTTTTTTTTTTTTTTTTTGCATTGTCATTTAGAATCTTGTGTCTTTATTAATATTCTTTTATATGTTATAATTTGAGCTGGAAAAAGGTTCATGGGATGATTTAAATCAAGCTAATCAACACCCATCCCCTTCGGTCGGCATCAAATGATACTTAAAGTTTCGCGTATTATGTAATAAGCTTTGCAATGTCAATCCTATCAACGGATCAAATTCTTTTCTTTCTCTCTCTTTGTGAAATATGAGGAAAGGTTACGTAAAATGTCAGGTCACAATTAAGCATCTTGATCATGTCTTATGTTTTTACTTTTCTCATCGTAAATAACACGTTTTGACTTATCTATAAAATGTTTGGTCATAGAATCCAACTTACTTCAAGTATTTACATAAATTGAGCTGCCTTAAACGGATGAATCTAAAGCACAAGACTTTGCATGTGGAATATCAATATACATAATAACATCTTGTTAAATAGAAACAATATTTTTGTAACTTGAATTAATCACCTAGGTCAAAAAATTAAGCATGGTAGAAAAGTGGAGTATTAAGCAATGAAAAGTAAAATATATAGGGATGCTATGATGATTTTGCATGTAAGATGCTCTTATGTGGATTCAAATACTACAAGAAAATTATTTATGAGCCATAGATCAAAATCATCATGATATGCAATGATTTATCACTAAAAGATTTAATAGCGAAATGCCTATGTCTCGTGGTTGAAAGATTTATCACTGAATTACTATTTTCAGTGACAAATTATATCTATAATCAATTTATTAAAATTTCATCACTAGGATCATGTTATTTGACACAATAATGATGCTGTGGCAACATTTATTCACGGGCAATTTTGTAGCTAAAATTTAATATGAAACTTTTAGTAGCAGAATACTGAAGTTTGTCATTAAAAGATTCTAATTAGATTTTTTTTAAAAAGACCATGCTGATGTTCACACAAAAAAAATGTATTAATTTGAACACGGGATAAACGTAATATATTTTAAAGTAAAATGTCACTTTCCAATTCTTTTGCTGTATCATTAGAAGCATAGCGAAAAAGTATATAATATTAAAAGTAAAATATACTAATTTACTAAATAAAATGATAGTATTCTCCTTGTACACATTGATTTTGACACACACACACACTTAGGTAGGACACTAGTATATTTATATATAAAGTAGGATCTATAGTGAGTAATCACATATTAAGTATAAATCTTTATAGCTTTATTTAGGTGAACATGTGTTATGTCATATATACAATACTTCAAAATCATTGATATAAGACATTTAAGAGTAAACACATCAGTTCTTTAGCAAACATAACTATACAACATTGGATATACAAAATAAAAATATAAAATTATATATAGAAATAATTCAAAGTGCTTATATGTACATAGAAGAAACATAAGTTCATAAACTTCTATACCTCATATTATAATATATATGTGCATTCTCACACCATACATTATCATAATATATACGTACATTCCACACTGCATATTATAGTATATATGTGCACTTACAGATCGCACGTCATAGTATATATATACATAATATATTGTAACATATATGTGTACTTCCACATCACAAGTTATAAAAAACACATGCACTCTCATACTACATGTCATCATATATACATGCATACAATATATTTTTATCTCAAATCATAAATTTTTATGTTTACAAAATATATACATTCATATTTAGCTCATCTAACTAGTGACAATCATATCATTTGAAACATGACTTCCAAAATATATTATGAATATGATAATTTATACAATCACTAATTTATAGTAATTAAACTTATATTTGATTTAACTCAAAAATAAAAATGATAGTGAAAGATTATATTCCTTAATGATTAAGTATATAAAAGAGTAGCACATGTCATCATATATACATGCATATAATATATTTTTATCTCACTTCATATATTTTTATGCTTACAAAAATATATACATTCATATTTAGCTCATATCTAGATAATGACAATCTTATCATTCAAAATATGCTTTCCAAAATATATTATGAATATGGTAATTTATACGACTACTATTTTATAGTGATTAAACTTATACTTATTTGATTTAACTCAAAAATAAAGATAATAGTGAAAGACAATATTCTTTAATGATTGAGTGTTTTAGGGAGTAGTACACCTATCAAATTGGGAACATATGATCATGAGATACCTTAATAAAGAACCTACCTCTTGAATTATTGTTTCATAATAATTCATAGCAATAATTCATAGAAAATTTTAATAAAATAGCTAATAAAATATACTATATTTTTCTAAAAATTTATCTAAATTTTACTATTAATTTTTTTAATAATTTACTCTATAATCAAATGAACTAATTAGTATCACTCAAACCATCATATAATTCTATAAAAAAAATTTAATTTACTATTTTAGCTAATCAAATGATCTTAAATTATTATAAAATTTTATAAAAAACTATGAGACATATAAATAAATACATAATAAGTTTCAGCTTAAAAAAAATTATTTATAGGCTAAACTATTCTCTTAATTCACTACCAACACCTATTCTATTATTCTGAAACTATGTTAGAACTATAAGAACCTAGCTAAAGTTTTGGCTAATAAAGTAAAATCTTTTTTAAATTCTAAGATATCTTAAACCTAATCAGCCTTTGTCCCAGGCTACAAAGGAAGATACCCTTTAACTTATATTAAACTTGACCTATCATATGCATATGATTATTATGGAAGTCCCTACTGAAAGGGCTTTCCTAGGTGTATTCATGGATTGGATCGAAGAGTATATAGCTTCCTCTAGATACACTTATCTAGGTAATCATAGGTAATTTGATTGGTTCTGAGGTCATCAAAGTATTAGACAAGGGGCCCTTTTATCACCTTATCTATTCATTCTTTTTTAACAAGTACTATTTAGTCTCATTGATGATTTGGTGGGAAAAAATCTATTCAATTCTTTCAATATTAAAGGGCTTAAGGTTTTTCGTTTGATTTTTGCTATTGACATTCTCATTGTCTTTAGAGCTAACCGTAAATCCTATGCTTCTTTAGGAAATTTGCTAGAATTTTATTCCTCTCTCATAAATCTTAACATCAACAATTTTGAATTTGAATTATTTTTTTCAAAATAGTGTAACCCATCTATTAAACATAGTATTCATGAGTCCTCTGATATTAAGGAGGGGTTCTAACATTTTGAGTACCTTGGAACTTACATATCCCATGGTAAAAATCCCCCTCCCTTTAATATGACCTTGTAGATAAAATGTTGAAGAAACTCTAGAGTTGACATCAAAATTACATATGCTAAGCAGGCGAACTAGTTTTTATCAACTCTGTTATTAATATCATTCCCATATACTCCTTACTAAATTCTAAGATCTCTGGTTAGATCCTTCAATGCTTGTCTAAATATGTTAGGAAACCATTTTAGGAAAGCTTTTTTAATTTCAATGGATCTAGCCTCGTTAGCTAGGAGAGAGTGACCTCTCTCATAAAATTATGGGGGCCTTTGAAGTTTGAGATTTCACAGTAACCAGGGATTCTATTTGTCTTAAGAGACTCTTCTAAGAACCCTTAAGTAGGCTGCTGCAAACCTAGTGCATCTCTTAGTTGGAAAAATCTATGCTCCACTTGTATAAGTTTGAAAGAGGAATTCCGAAAGCTTATTGGCAATGATGATCAAATCACTAGAGTTTGAGAGGATGTTTGAGTGGAAAATATATCTTTTTATAAATGGCCCACTTATGTCACTACTTGTTTTATGTATTATTTTGATAAAATTTTAGATTTCATCAAAGGTTCTTCCTAAAATTGCATGATGTTAATTTATATTTTCATCCATTTATAGTTATTAGGATTTTTATCATTCGTGTTTCTAATTATCCTAAGGAGGCTTCTTAGATTTGGTCTTTTATTTTAAGTGTTACAGTCATATCATCTATTAGTGCTTATCGCTTGTTGAGAGAGAAAGATAACAATGACGATAAATTTTGACCTGCTTAAAAGATATTATGAAATTTGAATATCCGACCTAAAATTAAAATCTTTCTATAGAAATTGTTATTGTTGTTCTATTTTATGAACTTATCTCTTTAAGTTCCTATACAGCCAATCGTATCAATGTTCCTTGTGTAATTTATTTTTTGACTCACCTTTATATATATTTTTTAATGTAAATTTGTTTTAGAGTTATGGAATAAGAATTAGTGTTATGTTGGGGTGAGTTTCATGTTCTTTCAAAATCAAACAACCGAGGCTTGAATTAATGAAGGGGTGAATCTGGGATTACCTATTGCTGCTTATCTAACACATCTTATTGCAATATCCTTGTGTTATTTACGATTAGCTTGAAATGATATTTATTGTAGCAGCTGTTAGGTCAATATTATACCTATTTGGAAGAAAATATTATACCTATTTGGAAGAAAATAGTAATCGCTACTAATGACTAATTTTATTTAACTAAGAGTGTTGAGGAGACTCAATAGAGTTTATAAAGTTAGAAATAATTATTGTTGGAAAGATTTCTTATTAGACCATAATGGCCCTTATGACTTGGTTTTTAGTAGTATAAATGTGGGTCATTCCCTAAGGAAAGATCATCCATTTAAAGGGACAATATTTACAGTAAATTTAAAGCATACTGAATCTATCTCACCAAAAATATATTGAGATTATCATAATAGATTGTGGCCCTCTAAATTTTATTTAGTCTTCGTAAGTGAGTAATCTACAGATATTTCCTTGAAAACAAAAAAAAAAGAACTTGCACCTGTAGATTGGCACTTGGCCTATAGAGAACTAGAACATTGAAGAATTGCCTTTTGGAAGTAGGTAAAATTGTAGAACGTACGATTCCGTCTTTCCCCAAGTTCGTCGTTGCCCATACTCAAAAACTTTTATCTTTCACAATGATTCAGCATCTCAAAATGTTCACAGTAAGTAGGCAAAAGAGTGAGAAACTTACTAACTGAAGTGATTAAGAACTACCTCAAATATTTCAGCATAAATGCTTTTAGAAAATGTGCAACCTATTATTTAACAAGTTGCTCCAAGATGGAAGAAGGATGTCATTGATTAACCTCCGTTGGAACATCTTGGTTTTACTTAGTAGCTGAAAGAACCAAATTTGTATCCGAATTGACTTGTAACTCTTACACATTTTACACATTTGATAGATTTCATATAAATTCGAGTATATATAATGTCAAAATCTAATCTGACTTGCACGTGAAAGGAAATGATAGATTTAATATATGCAGGGATTTTCCTAAATGATAGATTTTAATATACATAGGGTTTTCTACTTGTAGCTGAAAGCACCACATTTGTGTCGAAATTGACTTCCAACTCTTACTCTTAGGGTTTAATACACCATTACACGTTTGATAGATTTCATATTAATTCGAGTACATATAATGTCAAGTCTAATCCGACTTTCACGTAAAGATTTTTCCCTAAAAGCTTTAATTTCTGGGATTGCAGGTCATCCAATCAAGAGCAGTTTGCTTCCACCAAATGCACCAAATTAGGCAATTGATGTTTCAAGAACTCCCTCTCAATGTTTACATAACATATTTTTCTTCCACCAGTTGATCCTTGCTTGAATCTAATCTTTGATGCTATCGAAAGCTCTTTTCTTATTTCATCTAACCAGTGAGTGAACTCTAAATTGCTGTGTAGGTTCAAAACAGATGAAGTTTGAGGTTTTGCTACAGTATTCCCATGCCCGCATGCATCTGTGTTCTATAACTCTTAGAATTAGGCAACCGTCGTCTACAAAAGTTAGATTATTAATTCATGTTGGCCCAACACTCAAGTTTGCCTTCATCGGGATGGAAATGGCTTTAGAGGGGATCTGATTTATAAATTTGATTAAAAATAAGTTCCATCCTGATACGAGTGAATGATCGATCGTGTGTCACAGAATTGTTTGTCTGATATCAATTCGGACACGTTGTCAAGCTGACACGTCGATCAAATGTTCCACCAAATTAATACAATATATGGCTGCACTAACCATAATGCTCAATGATTTGACTAATTCTTTACATTACATTCAAGTTGCATCTGATAATTTTATGCAGACTGTCGTGTAGATGCTCACCTACTCTTACCAATTACTTAAGATTATTATAGAAAACATTAAATACATCACTTGAGGGTTCTCTGGAACTACTTCGATCCTCTCGACACTTCAAACTGTTTATTGATTTAAGTATCAAAAAAAATTTTTGTTAGATATACCTTTGACATAATTTAAGAGGAAATCAGGTCGAACTCAACCACTTCTTCGCACTAAAGCTTGCAACGACTTCTTGTACTCAACCCAGTTGACACTAAATTTTTTATACTTAAAATAATCAAAATCTACCATAACAAGTGCACATACGATCAGAAAAGATGAGATTAATATATTAAAAAATTAAAATATTTGAGAAAATGTAAATCCATATGTAATGGTAAGATCACAATCATAGCCTAAATCTGACCTCAAAATCCTTTGAGTTTATAATGAGGAGACCAAACTGTTTACACCCCATGGTTTTCTTCATGAGTGAGATTAAACGGAAACAAATTTAAGAATAAACTATATATCTTTGTTTCCACACTCAATAGCAAACTCTCATACGAACTTGTATGCATATATTATATAATTTTGACAAACTCATTATAATAATGTCATCGAAATATAATTACATATTATGAATTATGATTCATGATTTTGTAAAATTAAGCCTATGGTACCCTGGTTTCGTGGTAGGCTCCACGGGCGTAAAAAAACAAATCGTTATAAAATTTAAAAGTTTACTTCGAATTTATATATAGAATAAACTTTTAACTATCGATGATATTGAGAATGAACCTATTGAATTTCGGATTTTGATAATGAAATCAATTGATAGTATTTATGATCTAATTTACGTTTTGAGTGACGTAGGACTAGCTACGATCATGAAAAGATAATTAAAGCAGAAGGAATCGGACATTGGGTCAGAGTGTAATATGTCAGATGATTGAACGTCGAGCCGAATGATCGATCGACGTATTGGCAAAAGACTTCATGCCATGGGATTCAGGCATCAAGCCAAAAAAAGCAAAATTAGGCAATAGGTTGTAAGACAGGATGATGTGTCAAAGAATCGGACGAAGCATTGATAGACCTATGATATGCCGAACAATATATTGATTCATGTTTTGTAATAATTATTTAGATCGAAGTAGGTTTAAAATGTAATTGGGTTAAAATTGGACCAACTCAATTCGGAGCCAAGTTAGCCCAAGTTTGGGCTATGTTGAGCCAAGTGAAAGGTTTAAATAGTGACCTAAGAGGTTGGTCAGGCGGTGAAACCGTTGATGTCTCAATCTCCAAGACACAGTCTTCGAGACTGTGTAAAGTGAGGTACCGTCCAATACTAACGGTAGTACCGCCAGCACCCTGAAGACTCGAGATGATTCAAATTTTGGCTCCAAGTTTGAATTCCCTTGAGTCCTATAAATACCCCTCTCATCCCTGGTTAGCATACAACTGAGAATATAAAGATGGAAAACTCTATTGTAATTGTGTGAGAATTTATCCCCTCTAGGTTTAAGTATTGTCAAGTCTAAGAGAGAGATGAGTGGGGATACAAAAGTTTTCTTCTGAACCTATCAAAAGAAGAATTGAATTGTAAAGATAGTTAATCTTTGTCCATTTGAAGTAAGACTAATATTGAAAGTCAATTGCCTCGATAGAAGGGAAATCAAGATTAGATATAGGTCGAGACGATCGAACTACTATAAATCGATTTGCACATCTTACTCTGTTTGTTTACTCTTCCTACAAACCGCTTTACTTGCTCACTGTCCTCGTTACATTCTCACAAATATCTTTATGTTTAAAAGTATTTTTGATACAGACTTAATCGTCAAAAATTTTTATTATACGAAATAATTTTTTAAAATCATAAATTAACGTTCCCCTCCTCTTCTTAGTGTTGAATTTGATCCTAACTTGGGAAAGAATTTTATGTTTGACATTGTTTTGACTGTATTTTAGTTGCATAGAATTTTATGTTTAGGTCAGACTAATGTTGTTCCTAAAGTTTTCACTCTAGTCTACAGTGCACCACATTTTAAATGGCCACATTAGCTTATGTATAACGATTTACAAGGTCATATAGATTGAATATGCAGAAACACAAAATATCATTGAGAAAGTATACGTAAAGAAATTAAATATCATGAACTAAATACACAAATACGCAGGTGAGAGAGATGACGAACCAAATTAAATACCTAAATTCAACTGTAAATACTCTATATATATATATATATATATATATACATATATCTCGAGTTAATCCATATTTTTTTAATATTTATGTAAATAAATTTATTTAAAATTATAAATAAAGATTTAAACATTATAAATTCGATTGAGTAGGCTTTCATAAAGCAAGAAAAGAGTGGGAGAGGCCTTGTTCAACCCTTGCATGATATCTGAAGTTTCTCAATCTTGATCAAAGTCTTTCATCATGATAGCTACTAATTAGATGGAAACAGTTAATTTAGCAGCTCGTATGAGACTTGCTTCATAAAATAATAACAGCGTGCTATATTTTTTAACATTAAAAATAAAAATAAATAAAGTACCCATAAATTTCGCCCGATTCATTCCCCAACTTGATCGATTAGTTTTATATCCAAAGTACCCGTAATATCTGAAGTCAAACATGAAATCAAATGACCTACTTTTATATTTAAAGGCATTCTAAAACCAAAAAAAAAAAATCTAGTTTAAGTAGGTTGAATGCGGCTAGATCCCGAAAAAAAATCTAACTCATTAACATCTCTACCAAAAGGGATCAAATGCATATCCAACACGTTAAATTTGTTGTATAAAATAAAAGGACTGTACCATGCACTGACGATAATTTGTGCATACAAGCTGTGAAAACATCGATGGTATAACGATGATATTAATAGAGCCTAAATTAAAAGAATCCAGAATTTTTAATTTGCTATAGCCATCTCGATCTAAATGGGAGGGGTTCTATCGGAAAATACCTCGAATTAACAAAGGAATTTATGAGACACATATTGAGTTACTAATTATTATGGCTTCACCTTATTTCCTTTCTCATACTATATATTATAGATATACAAGCATTCTTTTGCGCTGAGCATATTCATGGATAAGAATGGAATCATGATTGATATAAAGCATCAAAGCATTCCATATTTGAAATCCTCCGTAGTGCAACCATGTATGAGGGGTTTATCTCCTTCCATGGAAAATAAATAGAAAAGGAATGAATTAATAAAAGTAGGCCAGTGTGTGCTGGCGGACTGTCGTGGGCTCTATCCACTAAGCATCAGATGCACCCCTTTCCAGGGGAATCCTGTATCACGCGTAGGAATCCCGCTTTCGAACTGTCCCACAAACAGATCTGCCCTGGAATCTTTCACATGTTCATGTACTGTACCCAACTGTATCGGCACGAATCTTGAAACCAGCATGTGAATCTCCCCTCCCCGACCTCCCGAGATTCGCTGTCGGGGGCCCCGCACCTTGTCCCGCCGCGCCCCGGAAATCGCACGGGGGCCGTTTCGCGGCCCGCCGTCTCCCTTCATCGAACGGACCTGATCCAGTCACGCCTGTTAAGGCGCCAAGCGACGGCTGTCGGCTCGCCACGTTTTATTCTTCTTGTTGATCACTCATCATGCCGCCCTGGCGGGCCCCAGTCGTCGCTTTGCTGACAGGGACCATCGAGCCCGTTGGTTCCGCGTGGCGATCGGCGATGTCTATGCCGCGTGAGCGCTCACCGCAAATCGCCATTGGTTTGCTTTCTCGCTTGGCGTGAAGAGGCGAAAGAGCTGCCAATCTGCTCACCGCAATTCACCTCACACCATCCCCCCCGCCCCCCGGCAACTCCGAAGCTATAAAAAGGCCCCCACCCTCGCCTCATTCCTTCCCTTCGTATCGCGTGCTGGCTGGCTCGCCTAACCGTTCCATCTCCAGTTAATCTTTCCTACGGAGTCCGAAGTGCGAGAAAAGGGGAAGAACCCTAATTTTTTACGCTTCTCTTCATGTTTTGCTCCCTGGTAATCGATTATTTCGGTTGAGGAACCCTAGATCGGGATCAATCTGTGCTCTAAAATGCGGTTTGTTTCTCAGGCGATCGGAGATTGCGGAGGAATTCGAGGTGTTTCTTGGATACCGGGCTCCCCATGGCGGAAGCCGGAACCCCTCGTAGATTCGTGGTAGGATATGCGCTCGCCCCGAAGAAGCAACGGAGCTTCATCCAGCCCTCGCTCGTCGGTCTCGCGCGCGAGCGCGGCATCGATCTCGTTCCCATCGACACCTCACGGCGCCTTGCCGATCAGGGTCCCTTCGATTGCGTGCTCCACAAGCTCCATGGGGAGGACTGGAAGGCCCAGCTCGAGGATTTTGCTTCCAGGAAGCCAAACGTTCCAATTGTCGACCCGCCCCTTGCCATCCGGCGCCTCCACAACCGCATCTCCATGCTCCAGATCGTGTGTGAGCTCGATATCCCCCAGGAGAGGGAGACATTTGGAATTCCTAGGCAGGTGGTGATCTATGATTCCGCCGCCCTCACAAACTCCGGGATCGTCGGGGTCCTCCGCTTCCCCGTCATCGCCAAGCCCCTGGTAGCTGATGGCAGCGCCAAGTCCCATAAGATGTCCCTTGTTTTCTGCCGGGATAGCCTCCGAAAGCTCAAGCCGCCACTTGTGCTGCAGGAGTTTGTGAATCATGGCGGGGTCATCTTCAAGGTGTTTGTGGTGGGGGATTACGTGCAGTGCGTGAAGAGGAAATCCCTTCCGGATGTCTCCCAAGAGGAACTGGAGTGCTCTGAGGGGTCTTTCACCTTCTCGCAGGTTTCCAATATGACGACGCAGGATCCAGTGGGGGTTGACTATTACATGAATTTGGATAAGGCGGAGATGCCTCCATTGAGCTTTGTCACGGAGATAGCAAGAGGTTTGAGGCGGCTCATGGGATTGCACCTTTTCAATTTTGACATGATAAGGGATTTGAAAGCAGGAGGAAATCATTACCTTGTGATTGACATTAACTACTTTCCTGGGTATGCAAAAATGCCATTCTATGAGAAAATTTTAACTGACTTCCTCTGGAATATCATTCATGAGAGCAATGAGCATGATGATGTAGACTCGGCTGTTAATAGTCACTATAAAGAGAGCAAGCTCTTGGTTGATAGTCATTGACAAGATTGCACAAGATATAGAGAATGTCAGATGAGGGTTTTAATGCTGCCATCCTTCTAGAAATTTAGTTTTCCTGATTACTTGAAAGGTACAAGAATTTTCACCTTTCTGCCAAGGTTATCAGTCTGCATGTTGTTGTGTTTGGCTGAATAAGTAGGTCAGTCAGTTAGGGATTTATAACTTTGCCATAAGTTCATTTGGTTCTTACATTGACTAAACATCCTTACTTTGTGGCTGTGATTAGATATACCTCCTTGTGACATTGCTTTCTGTAAGTAGTTAGAAGAGTAATAAGCCTGGTGGTCCATTCAAAAGGTTATGATCTCATTCTAATCAACCAGGCATCTATAAAACAGGGGATTTTTTATTTGCTATTCATTTGTATTTGTTTTGCTTAGTGCATATGAGAGTAAAGATCGTTCACTTGCATGAGAATTTTGACTCTGACTGTTCTGGCAGTTGTCAACACTAAAATGCTATGCAGTATATAAATTTGTTGATTCTCATTCTAATAATGATATATATGTGTATATATATAACACATGGAAAGATCATAAAAAATGAAATAAAGAACTAAGCAAAAGAATAAAGGGAAGTATATGTTCTATATAGGTTGAAGATAGAAGAACACAGAATCCAATAAATAAATAAATATATATATATATATATATATATGTGTGTGTGTGTGTATATATGTGTATATATATGTGTGTATATATATATATGTATATATATATATATATATATATATATATATATATGTATATATATATATATATATGTATATGTATATGTATATATATATGTATGTATATGTATATATATATATATATATATATATATATATGTATATGTATGTATATGTATATATATATATATATAAATTGTAGGGAAAAAAAGGTGATGATGAATCTCATGACTGAGGCAGAATCCTGTTGAATGCTTTAAGCATTAAGCTGCTGAAGTCAAACCACTATGTTATATGCCAGTGGGATATAACACAGTGGCATGGCAAGGCTTGATATAACACAGTGGTTCTTGTCCACACAAGAACCCAACAGAATTTACTTGTATGCTTATCTCTAAGTCCTTTCATATTTCTCCAGCCTTAAGAAGTTGCTCAGCGGCAGTGACGGTTGACTCAGGGAGCTGGGTTTCTTCCCAACAGTGTTGATGATACAAATGAAGCATGACCCTTTAATCATCTGCCATGGACCAGAACTAGCCCTATTTTCTTAATAGGTTAGCTTAGAATTTTAATGAGCTGGTCCATAATCCCTATTCTTGGGTCCAGAAACATAGTTGGCTTTGCAAGTTTCAGGTGATATGCCCAAACTTGACTTGGACTTTTACCCTTGGTCCTAGCATGTTTGTTCCTAATAACGTATTCATAAAAGCGCTGGTCAAATTCAGACCTGGATATGTTCCATAAGAGCATATATTATATGATGCTGAAAATTTTCTTTTATGAAATCAACATATTATGACACTAAAGTGACATTAAACTAGTACTAATGCTGTATCACTAAATTGATGCACATGTTCAAGGTTCCCTCCCACAGCACAAAATAAAATAATCAACCTACATATATAGCTTGCAAAATAGGTAATAAAAATGATATGTTGAATTAATCAAATCAAATTGAAAAGAGGTTTAGATCATGGTCAACCTTGGTTGAATTAAGTTTAGTTAAGCAATTTCCATCTCTTTGGGAGTGAACTTAGATGGGCAATAAGGGTCCTTGATCACATCTTACAGATAATTAACTTAGGTAGTGATGAAAATCTAGTTAATTTGTAATACTGTAAAGACAAAATGGTAGGATCAATATTTATTATCCTTTAAGCAAAATGTTTAAATTAAAAAAAAAATCATTATGAATTTGATACTTCAGAGCTTTGATCTCAGTATACTGATTATTGCTCTTATTAGGTTGAAATGTATTTGAGGTGCTTGCCATTGGGCTAAAAGATGTACACTAGTTCAACATACAGTGCCAGTTCTGTCAGAAAGCGGTCAAGTAATACCTCCTCTTTACTGCATCTTTCCCTCTCAATCTCCTATTGCATCTTCACAAATATTGTCAGAAATGATGCAAAGTGGTCTGTCTTTTGTGCTTTTATCTCACCAACTTCTCTTGACCCAAAGTTCTTTTCTCCCAAGTCAAATCCCTAATCTAATATCCTTTCTATGGTGTTGATCCTTTTTGAAAAGGACAGTGTAGTGTGTGACGCTCCCACTAATGATTATTCTCGAGTAGTGTTATCTGTGGATGCAAGGAGGGCATTTTCATGACTCAGATATGAATGATGATCTGTGAATATTTCTGTGTATAAATTTTGAACAGGATATGTATGTGTATTTTTCTTTCAGTTATGTGTTTTTAACTACGTAGTAGAACTATCAAACACTCCTATGTATAGGAAACCTATCAATTTGTTTAGCAAGTTAGCATGTTTCAAAATTGTCCACTTTTCCACAATGCTATTTTTGATAACATTAGTAAACTGAAAGTTGATATCCTATTTTTAGTCATACATGTAGAGTATGTGTGGAACTAGACTCTTATCATACAAGTTGCAAATGCCTTATTCTGGTGCCTAAGCTGGACCTTTGACTTCAATTCTAATGTTAATACTGTGAGGATTCCTATCTTTTACTTCCTCATCTTCAAATATGTGAGCGTTGAATTTGTAAATTTTCTTCTATCCATTCCCCTATATGGCGAGGCAAAAATGTACCTAATGTAGTGTTGAATGATGCTAGGAACTTGTTACAGTCCATATTTTGATATTTCTGTTTCTAACCCTTAACATTTTGCAAGAGAACATTGGTCATCTATGTGCACAATATTGATATATCCTGGGTGACCACCTGCTAAACTAAAGCTTATAGTTCCATAGTTATCCTTTTAGTGCACAGAAAATTCATGGTTTTTAATGATTGTAGGCAGCAATTGATCAGTCTGGAAGCTGCCTAGGTTTGATATTGGGCAATATCTTAATTGATCCTATGTTCTGCTTGTAGTAAACCCATCACAGAAGCAGCACTCTGTTCCATGGTCTATATATCATTGCTTCCATCTGCAATGACCGTAGATGATAATGATGCATGTCCTAACTGTTAGAGAAGAGAAAAAAATCAAAGGAATGATGAGAAAGAGAAGGAAAACAAGTTTTCATTTGCTGTAATACATCTGCACAACCAAGGTTGTAAAAATTGAGAGTCATGTGTAGGTCATTAAGTCATATTTGGTGCATTTACATTATAATGTAGTGAATATGAGGACAAATATCAAATGGCACTACTTTAAAAAAGAAATTTGCACTTGGCTTTGAAATTTTTGATTTCTAGTACAGATAGAAGCACTAATGTGAGACACAACAAACTAGAGGATGTAAAGGTTCAAGGTACTGGGACTAAAATGAATGATAAAGAGAAGAAAAAGTATAAATAAAGAGAATACTTTGATAGGACACATATGATTCATAGGGAAACCATATCGACTATGAAAATATAAGCACAACAAGTTCAACCGCATACCAGTTCGTGGTTGATAGTGGACAATGATGGCACCCTTCCCGAATTGCTTTACTTTGTCCCTAAGTTTGAACCATTTGTTTCTTTTCAGTAGTTTGGTTTGGTTGCTTGTGTAAAGCTTAGAAAAAGTATAGAACAGTAAAGATCTTGGGGCCTTAGGACTTACATAATGATGAAAAGTAAGAGGTAGGATTATTGAGAGAGAGAGAGAGAGAGAGAGAGAGAGAGAGAGAGAGAGGAGAAGGTAGAAACTAGAATTCCTTCAATCTTACTTTCAGTGCAAAATTTGTTGGTATCTCACATTCATACTACCATACAAACTATGGAAAAAAGATTTTATTCATCCATTCATTTGTTCGATCAAGACGGAACTATACACTTCCCATATTAGATACACACAAAAAGCAAATCCACAATAAGATTACTTTAGAAAATTGAAATTTAAAATTACAACCCTTGAATCAAGGTTTGTTGACCTACTTTTTTTTTTAGGATGATAAACTTTCAAATGTATTTTGAAAGATAATATGCCCTTTGAGCACAATATTTGATTGACATAGGTTTATTTATTTGTGGATTTTTTTCGACCAATCTTGAACTTCCATGTAGTGATGAAATCATCAAACGGACCATGTAATCTTCCACCAATTTGAATCTGAATTTGAACTTTTGCATTCCATTTGGCTTTCTTTTCCTTTTCCTTGAGCAATCAAGGAAATATAGGAAATTTAAGTGGAAACATACAAAATGTTGCCCTGTGACAACTTAAATTATGGTGTTCATATAAGCCTCCTCCTTTATAGTACCAAAATCATTCTTTCAATAGAAAATCATGGTTAAAGTGAAAAGTGTGTTCAATTTGAAGCCAAATTTATGTTCACTATCAATCTAAGGGGGTTTGGATTGGTCTTTCTACTTTCTACATTTGGTAGATATGGAATGTGCCTCGATTTCCATTGGAATGCCTTTACTTTGCGGTCATCAATAATTTTGTTCATGATCAGAATGAGTAGGTTTATATATCTTTCACATTAAATGATTATTGTTGTGTATCGGTACTTTCTTTTCATTCTAGGTTGAGATCTCTGCATCCTTGGGTGAGTGCATCCCAGATTTCTGTATTCCTATTGTTTAATAATAAAACACAGTTAATGTCTCTATTTTGTTCCCTCTTCTCTTTGTTGGCATTTTTGTATGGCAGCAAAGTGCCCGGGTAATATGTGATTGCGTGCTCATAAACCACGATGTGGTGTATGCTTTAGCATGTGACAAGCCCAGGATACCACGGCACATGTATGTTGCGTTGACCAGCACAAATATGCCATCTTGTGTCTACTTCTGCTCACATAATCTGGGCATGAATCTTGTAAATTCTAGTAAAACATAGTGTTAATTTGATTGTTCTTTTTATTTTCTATCGGCGGCTGCTATTCAATGATACAACAGCGGAAGCCTGCCATTCAGAATTTCAATCAGACTGCTCAGCATTTTTGTTATCTTTTGATTACGTATCTTTGTAATCAAAATGGATCTTATCCTGTTCTTTTGTATTTGCTTCAGTTGCTCCTCTTGAATTGGGCATTGTTACAATGTTTCTTTGTGACTACAGCATGTTCTCTACACCTTTCTTTTTGACACAAGGGCAGAAAACCTGCTGTTTGCATTTCCTTTTTCTGTGGTTATATTGGTTATCCAAACGATTTTCTTCACCTTTTCTTTTATATTTCTCTCTTGTTTTCTTCACAGAATCATCACAACAGCAGATTATTGGTGTTCCTGTTTCTTTTCTTCCTACCACGGTCTCCATGATCCAACGTGTGCTTATGAATTTTCCGTGGAGCTAGTTGTTAATACAGTTGTCAATATGTTATTTCTCGATTGGTTCACAAGGTGATGTTTCATAAATGAACAGCATTGGTTCACAATATGCTGGAGGGCTGCTTGTGTGCTTCATAAATGTCATGCAACAGATCGAAACCCCGATCACATGATCTCAACTAAATTAAGATGCACACTGAATGATTAGAAAAGCTAAATGATATTAGCAGTTAAATACTTAATGCTGTTCATTGACATTTATGCTTTGTCAACCACAAAATACACAGAAAAACGAAATCAGCAAATTGAGTAATTTGGAGCTGACTGACAACATAATGCATGGTTTAACAACAGTCGGAAAGAATAGTTACAGTATGGCTATTATTATTATCATAACTAACTATCAACCATTTTTGGATATCAAGATAATTGCATCGAGGATTAATATGGCAAAGTAGGGCTCGCGTGAGTGGGGATTAGAGTCTGGTGCACATCGTCTATGCGGTGTTCTTATGGCATCGACTGGGACATGAAAAATGACCCCTGCTCTTCTTCAGCTTCATTGCATCCTCCACTAGTGCTTTTGCTGCAAGCTGATCAACTTGAAATAGGCACCATTCCTGTTCTCGACCAGAGTGGAGTGGCTCCCCTGTTCCACGATTCTCCCGTCCTGCAACACCGAGATGACATCGGCGTTGTGAATGGTGGAGAGCCTGTGCGCCACCATGACAGTGGTGCGGTTCCTCATGACCCGCTCCAGCGCGTGCTGGACCACGCGCTCCGACTCCACATCCAGCGCGCTGGTGGCCTCATCGAGCAGCAAGATGGCAGGATTCTTTATGATGGCTCGGGCGATGGCGATCCGCTGCTTCTGGCCTCCGGACAGTTGGATCCCTCGCTCCCCGACCTTGGTCGAGTAGCCCTCCGGGAGAGCACTGACGAAGGAGTGGGCGTTTGCGAGCTTTGCAGCCTCCACAACTTCTGCTTCTGTGGCACCATCCTTGCCGTAGACGATGTTGTCGTAGATGGTTGTGGCGAAGAGCACGGGCTCTTGCTGAACCAGGCCGATGTGCTTGCGGAGCTCCTTCAGTCTCAGTCTCCTTATATCTTTGCCTGCAAGCCACACTCACTTACAGAGATCACAACCAATAAAAGGAAGAAGAAGTAATTGGGAAGAGGAGACAAGCAGACCGTCGATCATCACTTTTCCAGCAGTCACATCATAAAATCGTAGTATCAGAGACAACACCGTGCTCTTGCCTGATCCGCTCATTCCCACCAACGCCATGCTCTTCCCAGCCGTCACTCTCAGATCGAAGCCTCTGAAGATTAAGACATCCGGCCTTGAAGGATAACAGAATTCTACTCCTCTCATCTCGATAGCGCCCTCGACCCTTCCAACGTCCTCCCCGACCTCGGGCGGCACCTCCGTCCTTCTATCGAGCACCTCGAAGACGGATGCTGCCATTTGATTCCCTTTGATGATGTCCGGAGCCAGAGCCAACGTCTCTCCCATGGCTAACGCCGTCACTATGAGGACCATGAACGATTTCATCACCGACTTGAAGCTGGCAAGCCCTTTGCCCATCAGCACTGAGCCATACCTGCACAAAACATAGATTGCACTGTCACCATTATAACGTACAACCTCTGAGAGCTGAAACAGATCGTAGCAATTCATTCGAGATTAGGCTATATGTGAAGCACAAGAATCACAAAAGAAGAAGGTGCATGCATTGGTTACCACAAAGCAAGCCCGTATGAAGAGAAGAGGAAGCACTGGGAGACGCCGTAGAAGATGCCCGCAGTCTGCCCGCGTCGGAAGGATCGCCTGGACGGCTCCCTGAGCTCCTCGACGTAGAGATCGATTACTTTCTGTTCCGAGCAGAAGGCGGCCACCGTCCGGATGTTGCTCACAGCCTCAGCAGCTAGCATGTTCGCTTTCAGGTAGGTCTTGCTCAAGTTTCCTCCATACCCCCTCATGAACAGCTTCTGCAGTGCGTCGCATATGAAAAGAAGAACGAGAGAACAGCTGACCCTACGCAACAACAGGCTAAAGACCGCAAGCGAGGGAAAGGTGGGTGTACCTCACTGATATGCCCACTGACCATCAAAGGGTATGTGGCCAGAACCACCAGAGTTATTCGCCAATTCAAGATGAAGGCAATGATCAAGGAGGTTACGATCATTCCGACGTTCTGCAGGAGGATTGTGGAACGATCCACCACGATGGTCCGCAGCAGAGTGGCATCCGTCTCAAGGCGCGACGTCAACATCGCGCTGGTGTTGCTCATGTCGTCGAACCAACCGATCTCGTTCCTCAAGATCACTAGCAGAGCGAAATGCGGAGGTTATTTCAAGCGGTGATGAAGGCAGAACAGAACACACTTTAGAGCTGCTTGGTTCTGTTCAAGGACTTTACCTCCAAACATCCTCTCCCTCACCCGAAGAGTTAGCCTTTCGCCCATGATGCCAAAGTTGAGGTGTTCGATGACATGGAAGAACACAGTGAGCACGGCCCCACCGCAGAACAACAGTGCGATCTTCTTCACCTCCCTCTGGGTGGTTTCCCAGACCATGTAATAGGAAACAAGCGCTTGGGTAACTCCGAGCGCAAAGAGCGGCATCTGGGCACCTGCAACGAAGGCACCTAACGTGCCAATGACTCCAAAGATCCAATCAGGCCTCACCATGGAATACAACTTCTTGAGAGACACAGGCTTCGCTTTTGCCACATCGTTTGCTTCAGGGGCATAACGACTGCCGGAGTCCTTATCAGACCTGAAGCTCGCCCCGAAGCTTGTGTTTCTTGCGGACAGCTCTCTGGAGTATTTGATGCTGAGATGACCGAATGGAACGAATCAGAATCATGCGCATCAGCAGAACAGAAATAGTCCGAGCCTAAGTATAGATGGCTGTTCACCTTAGCGGTCGCCCGATGCTCGCGCTCTCCGCCGGCGATGGCCGCTGATGGTGAACCGTCTCCTGGAGCTTCACAAGTGAAGCGTAGGCACTGGTGGGATGAGACATGAGCTGGTCGTGAGTTCCCGTCTCGACGATCCTTCCGCCCTGCACGACCGCAATGATGTCCGCGTTCCTGATGGTGGACAATCGATGCGCCACCACCACCGTTGTACGGCCTATCATAACCCTGTCGAGTGCCTCTTGCACGCTCTTCTCGGACTCCGCGTCGAGCGCACTCGTGGCCTCGTCGAGGAGGAGGATCGAAGGGTTCTTCAGGATGGCTCTTGAGATTGCGATGCGCTGCTTCTGCCCGCCTGATAGTTGAACCCCTCGCTCACCCACCTGCAACAGCATGTCATCCATTAAGAAGATCGAGACCTACCAAGGGCCGTTTATGATACTGAGTTCCAACACCGAACGTCCGCATCGATCACCTGCGTCTCGAATCGGTCAGGCAGGTGTTTGATGAAATTAATGGCCTCAGAAAGCTTTGCAGACTGCGCTATTTCGTCGATGGTGGCATCATCCTTGCCGTAAAGTATGTTTTCTCGGATGCTTGTTGCGAAGAGGGCAGGCTCCTGGTTCACCAACCCGATTTGCTGCCGGAGCCACTTGAGATCCAGATCCTTGATGTCATGCCCATCCAACAGGATCTGCCCTCGTTGGGGCTCGTAGAACCGCTCGATCAACGAGATAACCGTGCTCTTCCCCGACCCACTTCCACCAACAAGTGCAACGATCTTTCCCGACGGGATGTCTAGATTCAGCCCATTAAAAATGAGGACGTCGGGACGTGATGGATAGCTGAAGTAAATATTGACGAACTTGATGTGCCCGTCCACGCTGGCCAGTTTCCGCCCCGTCTTGGCACTCGTTCTGCTAACCGTGTTTCTCTCGATCATCTCAAAGATGGAGTACGCGGCAGTCCTTGCTCTCAGAAACGTGGAGAGGTTTGGTGCTGCCTGGCCTAAAGACCTGTGCAACGAGGCAGCTATCTGTGAGATCACTAGGTGAGAAGAATCTGAAACCAGAGATGAGGAAAAATAGAGAGAGCATTGTGACACTGAAGAAGAGAGGTACATCAGCACTGGAACAGCAGAACGAGACTTACAGCCCAGCGATGACGACGTTGAGCATGGTGGTGAAGGATTCTCCTCCGTTTGATATTTTCTTGTGGACGACGATGCTGGTGAACCAGACGAGTAGAGCCCAGGAGAGGAAGAGAACGCAGTGCATGGAACCAAGGCCGAGTCCCTTGGCCAACCCACCCTTCTTCCCATACTCGTACGTATTCATCAACGCACTTCTGTACGACCACACCGCCTTCTCCTCCCCCACAAACGCTTGCACGGTGCGCACATTGCCGATCACCTACCCCGAGAGAAGCACTGAACACACATTAAGAGGAAGAAGAAGAAGAAGAAAAAGAAAAGATGGTACTGAATCTAAGGGTTTCAGAATGGAGAACAGAGACCTCCTCAGCTATTTCTCCGGCCTTGACATAGGATTTCCGGACTCGAGCAATGAGGCCAGTGGCGACGTAGGCGTAGATTCCACCAGCAATGGCGATCAACGGGACGATGGACAGTGTAACAAGACTGATCTGCCAGACGCGAGCGAAGCCGATGGCAAAGCCTGCGATGAATCTGCTGATGTAGTGCATGAAGTTTCCCACCTGCATGCGGTGCGAGACGTCAGTCATATTCGGGAACAAAAATACTCATGGAATCATATATGCCCTTGCTTGCATTCGCAGTGCACGAAGAATCAACATCCGCATCATCCACAATCTACTGCAAGTACGCACCATAGAATTTACAAAGCAATTCAGCATTTTTTTTTTTTTTGGGGCCATTTTGGCCAGACAACTAACAGATCGAAAATAGGGCCAATCTACTGTAGATTTTTATTAGCTTCAGGGAAAATACCCCATCATGCAATCGTCAGTGGATCTTAATTAACCCTTCTCATGGTGAGAGATGCAGCTTCGGGGATTTAACCACCTCATGGTTTTTCCTACGGCTGAGCCCAATTCAAGCCTCCATAAAAGCTTCATAGGCCAAGCATAGATTTGATGACGCTCGATGGCTACGAGTTCCGCAGTGAAACACCACGGCAGGCTTTGGCAACCGACACGGCATGCGGAGGTAGAAGAATTATTTCTGCAGCATTTTCCGGTGATGCAGCTTAATGCGCAACAGTCAAGCTGCCACACACCACACCCCCTCTCTCTCTCTCTCTCTCTCTCTCTCTCTCTCTCTCTCACTGTACGACGACCTTGAATTCTGCGTTGAGACAGAGCAGACTCCAGCGTTCCAGCTCAGCTTGTGGGCACGCCATTAAATAAGGGAAGAGGGAAGTCACAGGATGAGACGAGACATTAATTTGCTGCCTTTCGTTACAGTAAAAAACCAAATGAATTAGGTTGGTAGCTGTTCAGATATCGGCATGTAATTGCTATTATGGAATAGATGATGATAGTACTTGAAAAAGAAGACTGCAGCTATAAGATTTAGAATATAGGAGAGAGAGATTCTTAACATGTAAGAAAATAACGCTTGAGAGAGCTAAAATAATATCCATATCCAATTATAAAATTCACAACATGTAGTATTTCATCGGTGAAGCATTCACCAAACCATGTAATCTGTCTTGTTTCTGATGTCAACCAGGTTTTCCAAAGAAAGTGATATCCCACATTACTCGGTCAATCACAAAGGTGGCACAGCATTTATGAACCAAGCCTACCCCGGAAGGCACTCGTACAGTTCTATAAAGTAAGATTTGCTGGCGCAGCCAAAAGAAGAAGAAGAACAACAGTAAGACTAGCAGATATTTATTAGGTCACTAAGTTTTAGATGAGTTTGAGATTTGCTGGCGCAGCCAAAAGAAGAAGAAGAACAACAGTGAGATTAGCAGATATTTATTAGGTCACTAAGTTTTAGATGAGTTTGCATGGGGCTGAAAAATGAAAAATATATTTTTAAAATTTAATTAAAGATGCTACTCTGTATGAGACTCAGTGACGGAAAAAAAAAATGAAGCAATCAGTCACATTACAAATATATTTAAGATTTTAAAAAATCACCTTCCTATTTTTTGTAATGGCCGCAGAGGACTTAAGTTTCAGGTTCCAGGTTACCTCCGAATCGGGACTTAAGTTGCGACAAGAAACAACACACAATCAATTCTGAGGAGGTTTTTTGTGATTTTGAACGTTCCTCTCCTTGCCTTTACAATTAATGCGTGCAACAACTCCGATTTATTTCCAAGGCACAGGAAATATTTGTGGCACGAACAGCGAAAGAGACACCGCATCTAATTTATAAGATGGGGGAGGTGTTTCCTTCAATTTATTTATTTATTTATTTTTTTGAAAAAGCATCTGCTAAAAAAACAAGAAAAGAATAAAGCAGCTAAGCTACATAACCAAAATATATTTAGGAAATAAAGATGCATTCATGGCCCATAAAACATCGGCCTCAACGTTCAACAACTCGCATCGTTACGAGGACTCCTCTCATCGGAGACAATCTCACCAAAACTCTATCATGAGTATATGGACATGCATGCAAACGAATCATGGAAATGTACATACCTTCTCGGAGATGGCATCCTGCACCACAATAATATCGCTTGTAATGGCTGCAATCACCTCTCCGGTGGAAGCCTCCGTATCAAACACCGCTATGTCCTGATCTAACATGGAACGCAGGTAAGCCAGCCGCATCTTCGCCGCCTGCCTCTCTCCTGTGTGCATCCAACAAGCCACCTCTGCAAAACACCAAGAGGCTCATCATCGTCAACCTTGGTCGAAGGTCCTTCAAGCTCTCTCTCTCTCTCTCTCTCTCTCTCTCTCTCTCTCTCTCTCTCTCTCTCTCTCTCTCTCTCTCTCTCTCTCTCTCTCTCTCTCCGGGTCCACGAGGAGAACAATATGGCAATGCCCAGATAAACGAAATCCAGAGAGTACTGCAGTGAAAACAGCGGAGATCTCAGGCCAGATGTTGCATGTATCGTTTGCAGCTGGGCGCAGTCGTGCGTACCTTGGCGACCCGGTGTGAGACCGTGGTGGGGAAGAGGAAGGCGACCCCGATGATGTTGATGAGCTTGCCGAAGAAGATGAAGAAGACGGGCACGGACGCGCCGTGCGCGCAGGCGCCGATGGAGCCGAGGGCCATGAGGACGTAGTCCCATGTGTCGGCGAAGGCGAAGAGCTTGAGGAAGGGGACCTTGTGCACCTCCTTCTTGCTCGCCCCATCTTCATGGCTGCTCTCCGGGCCTACCACCGAGTTCATCTTCTTCTCTGGGAGGGGGAGAGGAGAGGGAGAGGGAAAGGGGAGAAAGAGGGGGGCGGGTGGCGGGAGGGAGGAGCTGTGCCAGTACTTAGCTACATAGCTCGGAGGGGAAAGGCTATGAGGAGGCTTTTGGGCTCAGTAGTTGGGGTGGCAATTGAGGAAGGTTGTGCCATTACTGCGCTCAAACGACCGGCTTGACCCATGATTTCGGAAATATGATTACTTCGACTTTATGAGTTATCTCACGAGTCATAAGATGGCACGAAGGCCGTGCATGGCCAGCTCAAGTCGAGAAATGTTGGTGAATTATGAAGCATAGGAAGGCCGTGCTTGTCCAGCTCAAGTCGCGAAATGCAGGTGAATTATAAGCACACCAAACTCCTACTTCACTACATCTCATCTGGTCCGGTCCGAGCTATTGCTGAAACCATCCAACTCACTACCCAGTTAATAATCGGACTGGATGTGGACCAAAACCGTGCTCAACATCATGATGTTGCCATGGCTTTTAGATTTGGATTAACTGGGGAGAACAGCTTGATCGATTAACTGGTTTTGGTTTGCTTCAACACAAGCGCATACTTGGTTTGCAGCTTACTAATTAAATGCTGAAGCGAGGACAGTTGAGCAGCGCATGGTTGGGGAGATGGGCATTGGCTTTCTCGATCTTACAGAGCCATGGCATTAACTGCAGAGAGCGAACGGGCGAGAGATTTAATGTCCCATGCGACATTACAAGTAGTTGTCATTTCGTTCAGATTAGACTCCAGACATCTTCTGGATGTCTTCGTAAAAGTGTGGGTAGAATAGGGTTCCTGATTATTTAGCCAGTAAATTAGATTTGTTGAAGCAATTGGAAATCACCGAGGCAATGAATATTTATTTAGCTACTGTGATACAGGAAAGAAAGGGATACACGTAGATAAGCTATGCCGTGCAGCGTCTCCCACAACCGCAAAAGACGCGTGCATTGACATGTAGACATTGGCCAGCCTGCTTTTAACCTTGACCGGATTTCGTAGCACCATCACAGTCCTCCATCATTATCCATTCATCAACGAACCGTAAGGACGGCAGCCGAGCACCCGTCACTTTTATTTTTTTTTAATCTCAGAATCTAAAACCTGCAGGCATTGAAATCGTTAGTAAAGGATGATAGAGAAAGTGCACCGGACTCTTTCTCTTTCTGCAAATTCAATTTTCTATGACCTTAATTAATAGACATGAAAGGGGAAGTTACCTGCCATTTGCCTGGCAATCCTGACCTCGAATCGTAAGACGTGGATGTTGGCTAATCAAGCATCAGCCATCAGGTACAGCTAGTGCAACCACCAAACTCTGCAGGCCTTTAACTGCATCCTAAATGCGGACAAACTCCTCCACCCACTGAACTCATGGGGCAGCTTCGTCTTCCCCTCCCTCACACGGGGAAGGCCGGAAAGGCACATACAACCGCAGCTGCTTTTGTATCTTTGGCTTCTGTTTAGAGGATGAATAAAGGACCCAAGTTATGGCACCAATCTTACGACAAGCTGTCGCCATGGTTTGTGCCCTTTATCTCACAAGTCACAAAGGTACCACCACTTCAACCCATGATGGGTTTGGGAAGATTTGCCCATTCCTCATCACATGTATTAATGCACATTAGCATTACCCAAGTTTCTAAATCTCTCCATCCGACAAAACACAATCATCTGGTCCACAAGGCACGTGAAACCTTCAATGAGGAAGCTTATTTTCAATCAATATACAGAAACAAACTCGATGGTATGTGTCTAATTGTTTATAGGTGATATAAAACAAGTCAATCTTTTTAAATCCTCGGTTACTTCAAATGGCTATCTATACACGTAGGCACGCAGAATTATCAGCGCCAAGGATCCTTCTGTTTTGAGCAACCAGAGGGCTACTTGTTTCTCTACACTTGAGATATCTGGGAATATGCTTCTCTTGTTTCCTCCATAGCTTGGAAACCAGCATTTTAAAAAGGTCTCTCAAGTAAGCTGCCACTGCTGCCACAATGCTTCTGCACAAGAGAACAGGTTCTTCATCAAAGGAACATGGAAAAGGGGCGACACACAAAAAAGAACATCAATAGATTTATAATATATGGTAGGTAATTCACATGTTATTAATTCTCAAAGCCTCCACCTTTTGGGACGCTGGCATGGCAAATACTTCTGTTGTTTCTTATAAAATGTTCATATTTGAACGCTATTTAATTCGTTCCTGGTGTGTATATTTCAATCACTAACAATCATTTGGTTTTCTTTAATATTCTCAAAAAACTATGTCCAGAATAAGGTCAAAATTTGAAAGTCTTAACGGACAATAAAAGAAATTGTTTAATCGAGAAAGGATGTCATCCTCAAATAAGCAAATGACGAGAACATATTTTTAGATCTATCTGATGTGTCTCGTGGTTGAATAATAATGATATGTGGTTCACAACTAATTTTGATACAGAAATGGGAACAAAGTGCCAATTACTACAATGAAGAAGTGATGGATGGTAAAAATCAGTTTAAATATTAAAACACAACTAAGCTCCTCATTGTGTTATTTTCTTAGTTGGTAAATGCTTCTCATTGTGTACAAGGCATAGGTTGTATTAGAATTTGTGATAAATGTCTTTTCATTTTTGGGGTAAAGAATCTAAGTGAGAGATTCAAAAGAGATATAATTGATGCAACATCATGCAAAGTAAAATGTAAATTTCACTAAATAAATAAAACCTATCATTCATAAGACTTCAGCAACTCAAATGGAGTTAGTTATGAATAGAAAAAGGTATCTTAATCAGAGGTCATAAACTGAATGAATGATTTCTCAAGAAACACATGTTGTTTCCAAGTTCATAGCCAAGTAATCTGCACTAAGATTTAGCAAATGCAGACGATTTGATAAAACTTTTTCATGGCATCAGTGACTAAATTCTTCACCATATTTACATATAGTTGGACTTTCGAATACCACAAATGACCCCAATTAAGAATCCCAAATTCTTAAAACAAATACATGTCTATCAGCTAAATTATCATAAAATTTGTATGGAGCACTAAACAGAGCAGTATCTGAGTCAATTAGCAGTTCAAGCATATTCAGTGAACCCATTTAGGCATAATTATCACAGCTAGGATGTTCAAAGTAATTCAACAACAGAGACATGTGAAATATGTAAATATGCAAAGTTATCATGATACAAAAGTAAGGAACTTTCTCCAAGGGAACAAAAAAGGCAAATTCTACTGCTTAATTTGCATGTTTCTCAAACAATAAGCACAAAAATTTTAACTAAAAAAGATCCAAGGTATCTAACATACAACAGCCATCACTTCCCAGATTTAAATTAAAACTTAGATAAGGGAACTCCAGCGAGCTTTTCTTGTTGGTAGTTGTAAAAACAAATGAGTAAAAACAATATATTATTTACATGCAAATCAATAGATGAACACATTGCGTCACCAAGATAACTAGTAAAAGGAATCTATGTAAAATACACAACTATTAGTAGACCACACCATGTTTCCTATCAGAGATATATACTTACAATGGAGAGCAGAGAGAATGGCCACCATTCACATAGTAAACAAACAGATATGAATCATAATGCTGGCCATTAATGTAATAAAACTTCTGCAACCGTCTTACGCACGCAAACGACATCTTCTCATAGAAATGTATGGCTGGCAAGTTGTAGGAAATGACATGCAAATACACTGCTCTACAATTTGTGATGCTTGAAGCATATTTGATTACCTCGCAAACAAGCGAAGTAGCTGCAAATGCCATAGTGAGATTAGCATAAAACACTATCTGGTGCATAAAAGCAATTAATAAGCTAGACAAGGTATCGACCGATCCCATGGTTTCTATAATTCTCCACCACACCAAGTGTCAAGATATAGACTAGCATTAGGTCTTGCCTTGAGGCATTGTACCTAAGCAAATCTGAAATCTGCATGACCAACAAAGAACAATACAATTGTTACTGTGAGAAACATGTGCTGGAATGAAAATAAACATTAATCTCAGACACCTCGCTTTCTTTTGCTGACATAACACGTGTAGTGACGAATCCAACTAGTTTATCACAGTCGCCATCTGACCTGCTAACATCAACAGCAGCCCAAGAGACTATTCCATGGCCTTGCACCACACTGAGGAAGAAGTCTCTTTCATACCTGCAAACATTGTGAAAATTTATCCTGATATCCATGACCACAATGATGACTTTAGGTAAACAAAATTTCTTCTGAAGTGCTATTCTGACAAATCAAACACCGAACACAATAACACATTTAATGGGATACCTTATAGGAAATAAAGTAACATGGATCTCCTCAAGGACTTCAAGATCGGAAGGTAGTATCGGCCTATATATGATAGTCGGTTGGTAAGCACCTCTTGGTTCCAACATTAGAAATTTCACTATTATTCACTGGTAGTGAGAGAACATTGAAGAATAGAGTAAAAAGCTCGACTTCATTGATGCCACATCTAACTGATGAGGTTGAATCTTTTTATCTCCCTGCAAGAGTATGAAAATCATCAAATCATTTGAATGGCTCCTAAGAAAAAGTAGCAAAAAAAAAATCCTCCTAAGAAAAAATAATCATGCTTTTCAGACCCTCGGGCCTTATATCACAATTTGGTTAAGATATTGGTCATAAATTATAAATAGTGTTTACCAAAAGTATATATCTATCACCCATGAAGATCAACAAACCCATGCGTGCTTCTATAAACAACACAAGCTACAAAGCATACCTAGACAACACCTCATACATCTGATGGTATATTTGAAAGTGGCTTAGTCACTGGCTAAATAAATTTGAATTATAGCTTCATTATGAGATGAAAAATGCTCTACCTCATATACAACATCATGTTGACCAAAACTCACTCCAAAATGAACTTTCCTTCCATAAACACATGTTCATGACTAAATTCTAATAACTTCCTAAGGTGGTTGCATGCAGCTCCACTGAACTTGTCAACTCTAAAATTCAAACAATATTAACAAAGTTAATGTCTGATATTTCCTTATTTCTCGACATAAATAGATACTATCTGTATGCTCATTCGTATAATGAGCAATCTGAATCTAAGTGTCCATATCCCAGTTATTGTTACACATTAAATCAATAAAAAACACTATACATATAGGATTAATTTGATTGACAGAGGTGATCCATTAACATACACCATTTTACAGAAAATTCCTCTGGTAGGCAAACTCCTACAGTTGAATTAATAACAACTTGTCTTTTCCCAATGTAGGTGAATTATACCACATCCACATATTCTCTCATATGACCACATCACACAATGCTTGTGTGGTCCCCATGATTAGAACAGAAAGAGGAATAGAGGGAATGAGAAGAGTGGGATTAGAGAGGAGAGTAAGAGACTAGAAGAGAAAGGATGCAATTCATTTTCATTCAATTTCTGAACCGTTTCATCCATTGAAAAGCTTCATTATTTATAAGAGTTTAGGAGCCTTACTATAATCTATGAAGACAATGATTCCCAAGAGTAATCTCTTAGATTCCCTTTATTTGACTTATAGGAAACTTGTATGCTTTTTGAAAAATCCAAAATGTGACTTCTAGGATCCCTAAATAGCTTTAAAAACTTATCACAACTGATAAGGAAAAAAAAGTTCACTTAATACAAAAAAGTATAATCCCAAGGTTAACACCTAGAAAGACCAAAAACTCTTCATTTTTCCACAACTCTTACAGTTTCTAGGCTAACTAATTTATGATTTTTTGTTGATTTCTTTGCATAGAATAAACTCTTCTAAAATCCATTATATACCCAGATGTTTCTCCATCATTCTCTCCCAATGAAAAAAACTCAATCTTATAGAATGGTCTGCATGGTACTAATCCAATAAGTCTGGTGCAAAGTCATGTAAGTTCTTCCGAAGTAATCCAAGTAGCATCAAAAGTTGGCTGGTCATGCCATTTGATAAGAAAATATTGAATAATGCTAGTAGCAGACATAACAAGGTGATGATCAAGAATGGCCTCTACATCATCCCTGTATTGTGGGAGAGTTGGTGTTTTTAAGAGGAATGTCACCTTCAGGAAGACTGGTAGAGATAGAAGGAGACTCAAAAGCATCATAATATGGAGTCAAACCCTCCACATTGAAAATTGGACTAATATTTAAGTCAGAAGGCAAATCGAGAATATGTGCATTCGAACCCAATTTTTCGATAATGGGAACATGACTAATGGCTCAAGCATACAACTTGAGCCATTTGATAAGAAAATATTGAATAATGCTAGTAGCAGACATAACAAGGTGATGATCAAGAATGGCCTCTACATCATCCCTGTATTGTGGGAGAGTTGGTGTTTTTAAGAGGAATGTCACCTTCAGGAAGACTGGTAGAGATAGAAGGAGACTCAAAAGCATCATAATATGTAGTCAAACCCTCCACATTGAAAATTGGACTAATATTTAAGTCAGAAGGCAAATCGAGAATATGTGCATTCGAACCCAATTTTTCGATAATGGGAACATGACTAATGGCTCAAGCATACAACTTTTTGAATGAGATTTTGAGAATCTGTTAAGGCAAATGCGAATAAAGACAATCAGCAACTTGAAACTCTTGACAGACTTCTATGATGTGCATTAACAGCAAATTTATAATTTTCATTAGTAATTTTACGTCGAATCTCAACATGCAAATCATGGATATGTTGAGTGAAGCGGGTTGGTTCAAAAACATGATGGTCAAGTGGAAGGGGTGTAAGGTTAATGGGTATGCAAGGAATGTAGTCAAGTGCGAGGGGCGCAAGGTCAACGAGCGAGCAAGAAGTATCATCAAGTGAAAGGGGTGCAAGGTTAATGGGTGTGCAAGGAATGTAGTCAAGTGGGAGGGGTGCAAGGTCAATGAGCGAGCAACGAGTGTCATCAAGTGAAAGGGGTGCAAGGTCAATGGGTATGCAAGGTTTATAACCGAGGAAAACTTCAAATGGGTTTTTTCTAGTGGAGCAATTGACTGAGTTATTATATGCAAACTCTATCGTGGGTATGATTAAGACCTGGTTTTTCAGTTTTCCCCCAACTAAGCATCTAAGAAGATTTCCCTAGGAATGACTAACAACCTCAATTGGATCATCAGTCTAGGGGTGAAAGGCTAAAGAGAACTTTAATGTTGAGCCAAATAGTTTCCACAAAATTTTCCAAAAGTAGACTAATAAATTTTACATTCTTATCGTACACCATGGTTAAGGGCAAATCATGTAACTTAACCATTTTTTACAATCTTATTGTACACCATAGTTGAGAGCAAACCGTATAACTTAACCACTTCTCAAAAGGACAATTTAGCAATGTGTGAGGCATCATTGATCTTGTTACATGTGAAAAATGGTTCATTTTTTAAAATCAATCAATAACATATATATGATATCAGAAAATTTATCTAACAAAGATTTAACCTCAAGAGTTGGGCCAAGAGTCGTGTAAGGGCTAAGAAGTTTTCTAGCGATGATGACCACACACAACTTGTTATCTAGGCTCTCTACTTCAAAAGGCTTGAGATCCAGTAAGTGGAGTCCCTTAGCGGTTAGGGCTTGTGGAAGGGACTTAGAAGTTCTTGATTTATCCTCTTCTGATGATTTTGCTGGTCATAGGATAATGTTTTTACCTTTGAACTGAAAGGCTAGGTGTTTTCTCTCCTATAATTGATAACATCGAGATCATATAATCAAGACCGACCTAGAAGAATGTGAGAAATCTTCATTGGTAGAACGCTACAATAAATCTCATCTTAGTAATCACCGATTTTGATTGGCACTGGACACCTCTCAATCACAGGTCAAGTGGTTTTGTCAACCTAGGCTACTTTATATGGCATTAGATGTGACTCTACCTTAAGGTTTAATTTTTTAACAATAAATTTTAAGATAATGTTCACAGTGTTACCCCCATCTATAATCAACTTGCAAGTTCTCTCTTCGCTTCAGATAAAGGTATGGAACATACTTGTCATCTTCCATTCATTAGAACCACTAGCGATTGAAAGAATGATACTTCCATTCATCTTTCATTCTCTCTCCGCTTCGGATAAAAGTATGGAAGATACTTGTCATCTTCCATTCATTAGAATCACTAGCAGTCGAAAGAATGATATGATCAACATTAACATGGGCATCTTTAATTTCTAGTGCATTTTTAGGTTTCGGGTTCAAATACTTGGTGTACTTCCTCCAATTGATCCTTTGATTCTTGTTTTAGGATAAGGGTACATTGAGGATATTGAAAGACAATGTGACTTCTATTATAACAGAAGTAACATGGGATTAAAGGCGAACTAGTTTGAAAATCAAGAACCGAACAAGTTGGACAATTCATGATTCGGCTAAGGGTGTTGCTAGTAGTGGGGGTTTTTTGACTTGATAGAGTCATATCTCAGAGTAGATTGGGAATTGAATTTATTATCGAAAGATTAAGAAAATGCTCGATGAAGAGTTTATGGTACTTCTCAATCTCATGGGCTCGTCAGGAAGCTTTTTCCATGGTGTCAGAAAAACTAAGGCGGGCTTCTCGTTGGATACTAAACCTTAATCTGTCAACAAACCTTCAAACAATGATGATTTGGTCCTTCTTGATTTCACACCTAAGAAAAAGTTTCTCAAATCGAGCCAAATAGTCAAACACACTAGAAGTTAACTACTTATGGTTTAATAATCATTCAATCAGTTAGCTCCAAAAGTAGGTTGGCAGATATGTTTCCTTAAGTTTTTGTTTCATCAATTCCTATCGAGTGATTGGAGACTCTCTAAGGTGTTTAAAACTACATTGGGCATGTTGCCAATACTTCCTAGCAAACCCTACCAGTTTCAATTTTGGAAACCTCACGCCTTCAATATCAATCACTCTGTACCACTTAGAGTAGTCCTCCATACCATCTAACCATTCAACAAACACAATTGGGTCAAATTGGCAATCAAAGTCTAACAAATCCACTATGACTCTTCTAGCTTGTTTCCTAAATTGTTAACAAACCGTTCTTGTTAGCCCATTACTCAAGTTGGAGGATTTTTAGCATGTTCTAGGAATTCATCGTTAAGGTAAAAAACTTAGTCATCAGGAATTGTTGGAGCATGGTTGTGAATAGGTGCCCTATAGGTAGACCTAGGATTTGTTTGCAATAATGCTTAGGGAGTAGGCAAAATTCCTTAATTTAAAGCTCTAGATTATGGAGAATGGATCATTTGGTCAGATAATCAATTCAACATTGTGTCATGATCTATAAGTTTAGTCCTAAAGGTGTCTACCTACTTTGTTGGCTTTGGGAATCATCAAGATTGGATTTGTTTTCACTTTGCCTAGACAGCCTAGTCATGATTCTAATGCTATCGATAAATTGCATTTTGATAATGATGTTATTAACTGCTGCAATACAGAAGATAGAGGCATAATGATTCAAGTTGTTCTCTCTTTTTTTTTCACCTTTTTGGATTTGGGGGCAACTTTCAAGATCTTAAAGTTAGTTAAAAGGGGGGAGAGAGAGAGAGGGGGCAATAAATGAAAAAAAAGGAGAAAATGAGGGGAGAAAAAGCATTGAAAACCATTATCTAATAAAATATATAAATTTTTTTGATTAAAAATATTAGTGAAAGTTTTCAAAAATTACCAAGCTCCGAGAGCTAAGTGGCCCACCAATTCCGTAGGCACAATCACTCCAAAGTCCAACCCACAAGAAAGGGGTTGACGTTAGAGGTGCAAGGATCTGTGAGTAGCCTCACTATTGATTGAAGCTTTTGCTGCTAGTTGGGACCTGATGGGGTGCAGTGCAGGTTTCTTGATAAGCTCTAATATCAATTGATGTAGAACAGAAAGAGAAGAAGAGAGAAAGAGAAGAGTGGGCTAAGTGGTCCACCAATTCCGAGGGCACAATCGCTCCAAAGTCCAACCCCACAAGAAAGGGGTTGACGTTAGAGATGCAAGGATCTGAGTAGCCTCACTGTTGAATGAAGCTTTTGCTGCTAGTTGGGACCTGATAGGGTGCAGGGCAGGTTTCTTGATAAGCTCTAATATCAATTGATGTAGAACAGAAAGAGAAGAAGAGAGAAAGAGAAGAGTGAGCTAAGTGGTCCACCAATTCCGAAGGCACAATCGCTCCAAAGTCCAACCCCACAAGCAAGGGGTTGACGTTAGAGGTGCAAGGATCTGTGAGTAGCCTCACTATTGATTGAAGCTTTTGCTGCTAGTTGGGACCTGATGGGGTGCAGGGTAGGTTTCTTGATAAGCTCTAATATCAATTGATGTAGAACAAAAAGAAAAGAAGAGAGAAAGAGAAGAGTGAGATTAGAGAGGCAAGTGAGACTAGAAGAGAGAAAATACAATTCATTTTCATTCAAAATCTAAATTGTTTCATCCATTGACAAACTCCACTATTTATAAGGGTATAGGAGCCTTAGTACAAGCAATGAAGGCAATGATTCATAAGAGTAACCTCCTAGACTTTCTCTTGTGATTTCTAGGGAACTTGTATGCCTTTTGAAAACCCAAAATGTAACTTTTAGGATACCTAAATAGCTAAAAACAGCTTATCACAGCTGAGAAGAAAAAAAGAGTGCACTTAATACAAAAGTAGAGTCCCATGGTACCAAAAATTCTTCATTTTTCAACACAACTCTTAGAGTTTCTACGTTAATTACTTGATTATTTTTTATTGATTTCTTTACCTAGAAAGTCCTCTTCTAAAATCCTTTATAAATCTAGATAGTTCTCCATCACCCCATATGATCAATACTCTGAACAGGAAAATTAAAAAAAATGTAACGATACCAAATATGTGGTACCCATATGCCAACCCCATGTACCTACATAGTGTGTATTGCAAGTGTTATTGTATATATTAAATATGAGACTTCATATGCAAGTCAAATATGTTAAAATAGTTGCATATGCATCCTCCATAAGCATGAAGTGGGTCACACACACTGTTATTGTTCCCTCACTATATTATTGATTACTATGGTCTATAACAAATTAATAATACCACATTAATCACTTAGACAAACCTACTATTAGTATTAATTTAATATATTCCTAAATGAGTATGAATATTCATCCATTTGTTCCAGATTTTACCATATTGTGGAACTACCTATTAATTATTTTGCAGTTGACTATTTCTTTGTTTGTAATTAATGATTAGATTATTTAAAGTGTTCTAATATAAGTTCTAGGTGATATCTTGATTGTTCACACACCACTGTCATCTATTGTGGCTGCAACAATTGCCTATCAATACCTAAAACCATAATTATCAAAAACTCTTGATTGACTTGGCAAAGCCTCAAGTCATTGGGTCATTGATTGGACTGTTGGGTCAATTGATTGAACCACAGGTTTAATATAAAAATATATAAATAAATAAATATATAATACAAGATAATATTAGAAACAATAAATATCTACAAATGCTAAAATGTTTTTATTTTAGTTTCTATAGCGGACACGTTTTAGAAAAAATATTTATTTCATTGGCTGTTCATTCTCCAACAGAATATTCTTACATAATGCCATAGTATAATTACGTAACATACAAATCAATGAGAGAGAGATCTGAATAAATACTAGAATACAGAACCTAACTAAAACATAAAATGGTGGGCAGTTGAAGCTTTTAGCAAACAACAAATTGTATTAAAACTACTAAGAAAGAAGCAGTAGCTCTAACACCAAATAAAACCAGGAGGATACAAACTTGACCAGCTGACTTAGTGTTAAAAACAAATTAACGATGGCATTATGTAAGATTGAAGAAAAAGAATTTGTAACAAACAGATAAATAAACGGAAAAAGGAAAAGGAAAAACAACCACTTTTCTGCATCTTCAGCTAATTCAATGCCAAGGGCTCATATGACTCGGGTTCGCGACCTGCAGCTTTCCGTAGAGGCGGAGGAGGGCGGAAGTTGGGGCATGAGGAAGCAAGCGATAGGGAGAGGGTGTCGACATACGGCGTGAGGCAGCTAGAGAGGGAAATCGAACGGCTGAGAGAGAGGTAGAAAGGGCGGCGACCCGGCGGAGAGAGGGGGGCGCCGGGTAGGGCACGGAGACGGGAAGACCATCGATTACTGCGTTCTGGCAATGGAAAAGACGAACGAAGACCGAGGGTCGCTGTGTGCGGTCCGTCAAAAACAAGGCGGTTCAATTCTCTCCCGGTTCATAGGCGTCAGCCACTTCAATCCGGTTTTCTGAAGCAAATGAACCATATAATAAACCGGAGCGGACGGCAGCTTAGACCCCGGTTTATCCGGTTTTAATAACAGCCTAAAAAATCATTATATGTGTTGCTAAATATAATGATTGACACTCACAAAAATTTGGATAGAAAATATTTTTGATTATAGGATATTTTATTTTTTGCCTTGGAATTTATATTGAAATTGAGGATAGGACCAATAGAAATTGATAAAAATATTAAGACTCATTAAAAAAAAATTGATTGAATGCAAATGAATAAAAAAGATTTATTCTACAATATCAAATATAGAATCTTGATTCTTCTCAAAAGACAATTAGCTTCTTCGTTCCTTTACACAAATATCCAGCCAAAGAAGAAAAATGAAAGATTATGGAAGAAATTAAATAATCTTTATTTAGATCAACAACGAAGATAATAAACAAAACCAAAATTACAGAGTCGATGAATTTGGGGGAAGAAAAAGAATGAATAAATTGATACCTCTACCCGCTTTAATGTTACACGTTCTGCGTTCCTTTACAAAATATCTAAATGACTCAAAACATTTGAAATAGGAGAGAGCACATCGGAATAGAAAGAGAAATCTCACAAATTAATAATTAAAATACATCAAAAATCGATAGAAAATTTATCTGATTCGACACTTTCAAAAATCTAATTCTTCAGTTACAAGAACACTTGAATTAATATCAGATAAATCTATTATTACATTCTCACATAAATTTAAAAAAAAATTATCTTTTTCTTTTATCCTCTCTCTAAATTTACTATAGAAAAACTCAGGAGTACAAAATATTTTCTCATATCAAAATTTTTAAAATTTATTTCTCTTTAAAAGAAGTTTTTCTATATTATGATTCCTTATCCTCGTAAGAATCTTGCTACAAAATTTCAAAAATACATGTTAGCTTCAATAATCTCCTCTATGGAAATATTTTCTTCCAATCTTCATTGCTATTTTTGTTGAACTTCTTATCATTAGGTGACTCTAATACTATTTTGTTGGAATAAAAGAGAAGACATCAAAATAAATAAATAAATAAATCTAAGAGATTAATAATCAAAGAATATATAAAAAAATCGATGAAAAATCTATGTGGTTCAATGCTTCATATTTATATCTATAAAGAAAATTAAAATTTTCATATTGTGAGATAAGTTGTTAATACTCTAACCTAATTTAGACATAAATTCCCTTATATACTCTCTTATGAGATCCCGAAGAATTTTTTTCAACTTTTTTCTCACTATCTTTAGATCCAATAGGGAAAAATCCATAAGCACTCAAATTATTTTCTTGTAGCTTGCTCCTTATCAAAACTTATATATATGTGAGATATTTATATAAAATAATTAAACCTTAATTTTCAAGTTTCTTACCTTCATAAGGAATCCAACCCTTTGATATTAGGATTCCTTGTTCTCCTATGATACTTGATTTCATAAATTCAAAAATACTTACTAACCTCAACGAATACTTGATTCTTATCCATTTTACTTGAGAAACTCAACAATATCGCAAAAAGATCAAGCAAGGTCATATAACCCATTTGATGAGTTCAAACATTAAAACACCGAATCATTCATTTGAATTTTGCCATTTGGTCTTTTATGAAATGGAAAGTTGTGAATTTCAAAATACCAAATTGATAAATTTTATTTGTCTAGAAAAATTATAGCTTAAAACCAACAAGAAAAGGAGATCAAAAAAAAAAAAACTCGAAGAGAATTCATTCTTTAGATTGGTATCAACTATTTCAAGACATCCATACAAAGCATCTAGAAGCACATTCTTGGTATTCAGAGAATTAAATTTTATTAAAAAATTAAAATCTCTCTCTTGAACATAGTGGTAAAAACAATTATAGCCTTATTTCTTAAAATTTTAAGAAATAAGAAAGGTTACACAAATTTACAGATGCTCATGAAGGCGGAGGTTATAAGAAAAAAGAACCAATAGTAAATTTAATAGATTAAGCGTAATAAAAGTATATAAACAATTGTAGATTTATAGAATACATCCATTTGTTATTTCTTAAAATTTTAAGAAATAAGAAATGTTACACAAATTTAAAGATGCTTGTGAATTTAAAGGTTATAAAAATAATGAACCAATAGTAAATTTAATAGATTATACATAATAAAAGTTTCTAAATATAGCATTAAAATTGAGCCTTGTAACACTCATCTATGACCCTATAAATAGATGTGATTTTTATGATAAGCAAAGGGAAAAAGTAAGTAAAAAAAGTTAGAGACTTATCCACAAGAAGAAATAAAATTTTATTTTGCCTCTTGCTTCAAAGATTACTCAAATCTTCCTCTTTAATTCTCTATCTCTTCTTTTTCATTTCATTGTCATTCCTTATCGATGTCAGAGTCTAAGTCCAAATGACTAACAATATGTAACTCTAAGTTCCTTACCTTATAAAAGAAAACTATAAAAATTGAAATATCCAAATGAAGGTATTATTTAGATCACAGGACATACAAGAAATGATAGAAATAAGTTATGAGGAGGTGATAGAAACATATTATGAGCCTCAAGATGATGACATCAGTATGATGAACCAAAAAGACTCATTCAAAGATTTAAGGAAAAAGAACAAGAAAATGTTCTTCCTCATCTACCAAGGGCTAAAGGAAGACAACTTTAAGAAGATTACAACCATCAACACCTTCGAAGAAGCCTGAGAAATTTTTTAAAACATTTTCTAATGAGTAGAGAAGAAAAGAACAACTTCAATCACTTAAAAATTGAATTTAAAACTTTGCAAATAAATGAGTCCAAGACTATCTAAATTTATTTTTATAAGAGTTCTCACCATTATCAATTAATGAAGAAGAAATGGTAAGAATCTAGAAAATATTTGTATGGTAGAAAATGTACTTTGATCATTATATCATAAATTCAATTTTATTGTAGTCTTTATCCAATAATCAAATGATTTAAGATCAAATAACTATTGATGAACTAATAGATTTTTAGTAAGCACATAAATATTTGATCAACAAGAAGAAACTGATGCGATGAAACAAGTCCTTCAAACAAATATCAGTTTAAACAAAAGAAATAAACGCTCAAGTCATTGTGGTTGTGGAAGAGGCCCTAGTCATGATAGAAGACATATCCAAAGAGAGTGAGGAAAAATCAATAAGAAAGACTTAAATCCAAAATAAAAAAACAAGAAAGAGGAGATAAAGAGGCCAAAGGTAAAATCATTTCAAAATTCAATACTATTATTATAAAAAATATGATCATTATGCTTTCTAATGCTATTACAACAAAAACAATTAAATTGAGAAAAATACTAATTATGTGGAAGAGAAAAAGATTCAATTTTGTTATTAGCACATAAAGAAGATATAATGATGCTTAGATAATGATGCTAGCAATCAAATATGTGATTATAAAAAATTTTTAGATGAAATTATGAAATGACAAGTCTACTTTGAGGACTCCTTAAAAGTCCCAATGAGAGGCAAATATAATATCTTGATCAGCCTCAAAGATAGAAATCATTAATTTTTTTAAAATATATATTATGTACTGAATATAAAGAATAATATTCTTATTTTTAACATATTAAACATTGGTCTAGCAGTGGTGTACCAAACTCTCTTGCCAAAAATTAAGGATTTGAAACCTTTACTAATACATTTTTAAATGTATCAACTAGCTAGTAAAGACTTTGATAGTATATCACAAAATCTTAAGCTCGAATCTCACCTTTCTTACTTACCCTTTACATAAAAAAAAAACATATTCTTAATCTTGGACAACTTTTAAAAAATGATTATGATATTTATATAAATGACAAGTAACTCTATCTTAGAAGGAATACAAATTGCTTAATTACTTAAATGAAGATGTCAAATGATAGATTATTTATATTAATTATTAACCATGATGTGATATAACATTTATAAACTTACATGAAGATTTCTCATGGCTACGACACTTGAGACTTAAACATTTAAACTTTAGATATTTTAATGTGCTATAAATCGAAAAGTTGATGAGTGGTCTTCTTTATATAACACTCAAATCAAATATGTGAGTAATATATTTTTGCTAAACAACCGAGAAGAATCTTTTCATGAGGCAAACTTTAGAGTAAAAATATCGCTTCAACTTATTCACATCGATATATATAATTTGATTGGTCTAACATCTTTTGTAAGTATCATTATTTTTTTTACTTTTATTAATGATTATTAAAAACTTGAGTTTATCTTTTCAGAAAAGAAAAAAAAGTTTTTAGTATATTCAAGAATTCAAAAGTTTCGTGGAGAATGAAAGCAGCTTTACATCAAAACCAACTACTTCGATCAAGTGGTGAATTCACTTCTAAAGCATTTAAAGATTTTTGTGATGAATATGAAATTCAACATCAACTAATGTCACCATATTCTGTCGAACAAAATGGTATGGTAAAAAAAAAATCAAACAATTCTCAACATACTGAGAAGAATGATCTAGACTAAAAATATACCTAAAGAATTTTGGATTAAAGTGATGGCTTATATCCTCTATATCTATATCCTAAATATATCCATTCATGATGAACAAACAAAAAGTAATAAGGCTTGAAAAAGACAAGCAATTGTAGAAGAGAAGGTTTAGAGTATACCCTACATTGAGCTTGAAAAATAAGACTCCATAAGAGACATAACAGAAGAAAATTAAGTGTTTCTACTTCAAGATTTTTGGGTGCATTAGTTATCTACATATACATAATCAAAAAAGAACTAAGTTAAAAGACAAGAAGTCCAAACTTATTTTTATTAGGCATGCTATAAATGATTTGATTCTAATAATTCAAAGGTTATTATAAGTAGTGATATAGTTCAATGAAAAAGATATATGAAATTAAGAGAACAATATTAAAGAATTGCATAAAGATGTACAAAGCTAAGCGAAGTTTAAAATTACTTCACCATCATCATCACCATTGCCAATATATTCTTTTTCTATATAATAAGATAGCCCAATATCTAAAAAAATAATAAGCTTAAGAGATTTATGTGAAGTAACAAATGAATTACATCTTATTTATCTCCTTATAGATAGTGAACCACTTCAATATAAAAATACTGTGGTAAAAGAAAAAATATCAAACAATTTTCAACATATTGAGAAGTGTGATCTAGATTAAAGATATGCCTAAAGAATTTTGGATTAAAGTGGTGGTTTATATCATTTATATCCTAAATTAGTACCTTACATCAAGCTTGAAAAATAAGACTCTATAAGAGACAGACTCGAAGAAAATTAAGTGTCTCCTCTTTAAGGTCTTTGGATGCATTAGTTATGTACATATACCTAATCAAAGAAGAACTAAGTTGGAAGACAAGAAGTCCAAACTCATTTTTATTAGGTATGCTAGAAATGTTTTGATTCTAATAATTCAAAGGTTGTTATAAGTAGTGATATAGTTCAGTCAAAAAGATATATGAAATTAAGAGAACAACATTGAAGAGTTGCATGAAGACGTACAAAACTAAGTGAAGTTTAAAATTACTTCACCACTATTATCAACATCACCAATATCTTCTTTTTCTATATAAAAAGATAGCCTAATACATTAAAAAATAAGAAGTCTAAGAGATTTATATGAAGTAACAAATGAATTACATCTTATTTATCTCCTTGTAGACAGTGAAGTACTTCAATATAAAAATGGTGTGGTAAAGAGAAAAAAATCAAATAATTCTCAACATATTGAGAAGTGTGATCTAGACTAAAAATATGCCTAAAGAATTTTAGATTAAAGTGGTGGCTTATATCGTCTATATCCTAAATTAGTACCCTAAATCGAGCTTGAAAAATAAGACTTCATAAGAGATATGGACCAGAAGAAAATTAAGTATCTCCACTTCAGATCTTTGGGTGCATTAGTTATGTACGTGTACCTAATCAAAGAAGAACTAAGTTGGAAGATAAGAAGTCCAAACTCATTTTTATTAGGTATGCTATAAATGATTTGATTCTAATAATTTAAAGGTTATTATAAACAGTGATATAATTCAATAAAAAAAGATATATAAAATTAAGAGATCAACATTGAAGAGTTGCATGAAGATGTACAAAACTAAGCGAAGTTTAAAATTATTTCACCACCATCATCACCATCGCCAATATCTTCTTTTTCTACGTAATAAGATAGCTCAATACCTCAAAAAATAAGAAGTCTAAGAGATTTATGTGAAGTAACAAATGAAGTACATCTTATTTATCCCCTTGTAGATAGTGAACCACTTTAATATAAAAATGGTGTGGTAAAAAGAAAAAAAAATCAAACAATTCTCAATATATTGAGAAGTATGATCTAGACTAAAAATATGCCTAAAGAATTTTGGATTAAAGTGGTGGCTTATATCGACTATATCCTAAATTAGTATCTTGCATTGAGCTTGAAAAATAAGACTCCATAAGAGACATGGACCAAAAGAAAATTAAGTGTCTCCACTTTAAGATTTTTGGGTGCATTAGTTATGTACATGCACCTAATCAAATAAGAACTAAGTTGGAAGATAAGAAGTCCAAATTCATTTTTATTAGGTATGCTATAAATGATTTAATTCTAATAATTCAAAGGTTGTTATAAGTAGTGATATATAGTTCAATGAAAAAGATATATAAAATTCAGAAAACAATATTGAAGAGTTGTATGAAGATGTACAAAACCAAGCGAAAGTTTAAAATTACTTTACCACCGATATCTTCTTTTTTCTACATAATAAGATATCCCAATACCTCAAAAAAAATAAGAAGTCTAAGATATTTATGTGAAGTAATAAATGAATTACATCTTATTTATCTCCTTGTAGATAGTAAACCACTTCAATATAAAAATATCATGAAAAATAAAAAGTGAAAGGATGCTATGGATGAAGAGATTAACTTTATCCAGAGAAACAAAATTTAGGAGTTAGTGTCGCTACCTCAAGGACAGATGTTATTGGTCTGAAGTAAGTTCACAAAATTAAGAAAAATGTATATAGTTAAGTTGAGAAGCACAAAGCTAGATCAGTAACAAACAGTTATAAGTAAAAATCTGACAACGACTATGATGAGGTATTATCTGGATGAAAACTATTGATTGATTATATTCATTGTCGCACAAGATAATTAGTGAATCAGCCAAATAGATATCAAATCTATATTTTTGTATAATTTTTTGAAAAAAATATATATAACAACTATTGGGTTACATTAAAATGTGACATGAAGAAAAAGTTTTTCAGCTAGAGAAAGCTTTGTATAGCTTAAAAGAAGCACATAAGAGTATGAAATATAAGAATTTATGCCTACCTTAAACAAAAAGGGTTATAACTAACTAAAGAAGCTTTTGAATAAAGTCAATTATATATAACATTAAGCTACAAAGAAAAATATTGATAACAAGTCGATGATTACCTTAGCTAAGAACTCAATCTTTCATTCAATGTTATAAATATATTGATGTTCACTTCCATTTCATTCGATATCAAATCAATGAGAAAAAAATTTCATTGGACTACATAAAATCTAGTTATCAAATTATGAATATTTTTACAAAGCCCCTAAGGTATTTTTAAAAATAAATACATCACTTGAAATATGCGATACAAATGGATTAAATTTAAAAGGGTGCAAAGAAAATTAAACTTAATTAAAAGAGATGATTGAAACTTGAACACGAGTAAAAACAATTGTAATATCTAAAATTTGGAGAGATAAGAGAGGTTACATTATGTTAGATATACTTTAAAATTTGAAAAGATAGAGAGGTTATTACAGATGCTCAGGAAGAAAGAGGTTATGAAAATAATAAATCAATAGGTAGGTTATACATAATAAAAATATATGAATAGAATCTTAAAATTTGAGTCTTGTAATTTTGATCTATGACACTATATGTAGATTTAGATTTATCATGATAAATAGAGGAAAAAAGTAATTAAAAAAAAAGATAGAGACTTATCTATAAGAAAAAATAAATTTTTTTGGTCTCTTACATCAGAATCCCTTCATCCCCGCAGTTAAATTACTGCCTTCACGGCAATTATTGGGCTTGCTTGTCGCCTTAGGTTGCGTCAATGAGATGGTGAGAGAATGAAGTTACAGGCTCTGGTTAAGAAATGGGATCAACCGTGTCGGAAAGGGGAGAGGGAGACGCACGGTTGGGGTTAGCGTATGGGTTCCACCGCAAAGGGCAAACGAATGAGACAGAGAGGGTAGAGAAATGACGAGTGGGGGAGTGAGAGACGGGCGACCTGAACTTGCGGGATTGCGAAGTGAACTCGTTCGAAAAGCAATGTGGGTGCCAACGGGACCCATCGTCGGTCCCACGACGCATCCAATCGGATTACTCGCCCACTATCTTGGAAGCGCTGATACTCTTTCCACGACTTTAGACGCCCATATCGCTCAACGTGGCCTTAGCCGTCCAAAGACATCCACATATATTCCTCATAATATCGGAACTACCCTTTCGCTACCCGCCTGCGTTATCATGGATAATGGTGGGGGTTAATACATGAGCTCCGATGCCCTACCACGGGAAAACTCGACGGCGTCGTCGGTTCGCGAACGATCGGTCGGTCGGGATCCTCTCCAATGGAACTTGGACTTTGATTGGTCACTTTCCCTCATCGTCACCGTCCATTTATATAGACCCCACTCATTGACCGTCGGTTGGACCATTGATTGTGAATTCATCAGCAGTCGAGAGGATGGTGCTCCAGTCCTCGTACCTTGCTGTTAAAATACCACCGGTCGCATTCCAGAAATCTCTCGAGGAGAAGCCTAAATGAGGAGGGAAAACCCTGCTGATGGCTTTGCCCTCTCGGGAGATCCGATTATTGCTTCTGTAAACCCTAGCCTCCGATCTCATCTTCGGAAGATTTGTATGCCCGCCTGATTGCCGTGAGGGTTATCTTGCGGCCGGGCGGCGTGATCCAGGGTGGGTGGGGACAGATGGAACACAGCAGCGGCAACGGCGGGGTAGATGGAGGGCAGGGGGCGACGACCGCGAAAAAGGAGACAGCGTCGGTGCCGAACCCCGGATTGAACGGGAATGTGCCTCCCCCTTTCCTCAGCAAGACGTACGACATGGTCGATGACCCGGCCACCGACGCGATCGTGTCATGGGGGCCTGAGAATAATAGCTTCGTGGTGTGGAACCCGCCGGAGTTTGCTCGTGATCTCCTGCCTAAGTACTTCAAGCACAGCAATTTCTCTAGCTTCGTTCGGCAGCTTAACACATACGTAAGACCTCCATCAACCCTCTTCAGTTTGTTCTAATAAATTTTTGCTTCCTGTTAGCTTCTTTCATTTCCATTTGTTCAATCTGTTGTATTATTAGCTTTGTGACCTAAATAGGGTTAGAATTCGTCATTGATTTTGAAGTATGTGCTACATATGGGAGATAAACTATAACAATATTATCAAAAATTGGTGCTCACTTGCAGATATTGTTTGCAAGTGATAGTCTTTTTCGGTAAGTGTGGATTGATTGTGGAATTTGTGGCATCCAGAAGTCCTATAATCTTATACAACTCTTTTGGCATTATTATGATCCAATGAGTTCTATAGTGTAAATAGAGCTTGCTAGATTAAAAATATGAGTAGCCTGGTTTGAATGACTATTTTAGATTTAATTTGATCATGCAAAGTTGGGTTAGGGTTATTTGCATGAAGCTGCACCACTTGGCTTTAATTGCATAGGATAACTTAGTCCAACTACCTTGGGCTGTTCTCCATACCAATATTATTCTCATAACGAAGTTATAGAGTTCCTCACAGAAGAGTCCACTTCTTGGCATTGACCCAATTTATGAGTGTCAAGGATCCAATTGCAACAGTCAGAGATATAATATGCTTTTGTTCACTTTTGTTTGAACAGTCCTTAGTTTTAAGGATGTTTTATTATTCACTGCTTTTGAGTATCCAATGAATTGCAATTGTCACAATTAGTTCAAAGGACAATCCAAGAAAATGCAATTGCCTCTGTGCATGAAGTTGATTAAGGCATAATGGTGAAATTTACTAAATTACTCTTTTTTCCTGGCTGATTCTATATTTTCGAAAATCATTTCTTACAATATTTTTTGTGAATTGTTAACTAGATTCAGATAGGCCTTCATGAACTTTTTTTTTTTTCATTTCCTTGCAACAAGTCACTTCCATGGCATCTTCCTCTATATTAAATTATTTTTTCCTCTGAAGTGTCCTTGAATTCACTGAATTTTCTTTAGATATCTGTTTTGTGGTCTCCTCTCCATGATATTTCTGAAATTTGTTTGTTGATTATTATGCCAGTACTTCTTTTCTTCTCTCTTAAACACAATTTTGTACTGTTAAAGCTTCCAAGTATTTTCCATATCTAACATTGCAATATTTTAGTCATCTTGCTGTCTTCTGCTTGAGTCTGCTGCCTTGACATCTTTGTAGAAGCTTAACACTTGTATTCAACTCTATTTTTACTAACCTTTTTGGTTTGTTGTTTCACTTAGATTAGTAGACATTTTAGCATTTCTTCATTAATCTTTGAACCATTTAATCTCATATGTCTAACTTTCTTCTAACTTTTAATAGGTGGATGATATTAATATTCATGACCCATTGTAGTTTTCCTCATCAACTCTGTAGACTCTTCTTGTGCATCTCAATTTTGAATCCTGATTGAGTTTCAAATGTGCTACTACTATCAATCAAATTATTTTTCCTGTAGCTGATATTTTAGTTAAAAATTATTGTAAATTAATATCATTTTAGAAATACATGCAAATAGGAGAACTCTGAAAGGAAGGGTCATGAATTTTGGATTGAATGTGATGATAGAATTTCTTAGCAAAATTAGAGGTTCCTGTGCCACTTTCATGTAACACAGGTGGTTTTTATTGCAAAGAGAATTTAAATTGTTTGCATTGTTCAGGGTAAAAGCAAGACATTGGTATTGTTTGATAGCAAATAAAAAATGAATTAGAGGTTTTGGGCTAAAATATAAAATTTTCTTGTTTTAAAACTTGTTGGAATTTTGGAAGGATAACTATGTGCTTAGGGTTTTTTATATAGATTAACAATAATTTTTGAAGGAGAAGAAAAGAGACTTCATAAGGGAAAAAAACAATTTGGGAGTTGCACTGGTTACTGTGTGTCACGCATAGAACTTTTGATTTACTCAAGCATGCCTCATGCAAGATGGCATCCTTGTGCCAATAAGGAAGAAGAAAAGTTTTAATTAATCTTTTCATCATCTTCAACATCACAATTAATTACATTAAATTGTTAGCCTTTATATAGCCTCACCAAACATACTAAGTAAGAAAACTTACCAAATAAAGTAAATATAGTAACTTTTTAAAAATCTACTACAGGAGCCATCTAATTCTATCAAAACTTCTCTTTGTGGCTTAAAGACACTAGCTAATCTGTCGTAAAATAAGATGCAAATTCTATAAATTTTAGGGATCCTTAACATATAAAAGAAAAGAAAAAAAAGATAACCATTTAGCCAAATTTGTTTTAATCCAAACTTAGCTAAGCCCTGGCTAACTATCATCACTCACATATGCTCCATAAGTAACCATGTTGCAGTCAATTATGTAATCATTTGACATTGTTGTGTGACTTGTGTCACATTTCAATGTATTCTTTATTAGTTTCTTGCTCAGCTTTTGTAATGCAAAGTATGATCTTCACCTGCATTTAGGACGATGTGGTTGTTTGCTTATGTTTGACATAAACATGACCTAAGTTTCATACAAGCATGTAAAACATTTGGCTGAATTGTCACTTTTTCTGTACAATTCTTTTGTGCATTGTTTAAGTTCATTGATTTCCAAGAGGGTAAATTAGGTGGAAACAGTATGAATTTTTGCCAGCAATTTTAGATTGGTCTGAAGATTAAATGTTTAAGAGCTTCAGATCACTGAAGAACCAGATGACATACTTTATACCTATGAATACACAGTTCTGTTTTCCTGAAAAGCTGAATATCTGAAATCAAGAAAAATTTAACCATTATTGGTAATTAACACCAATTTTTTTTTCAAGTTTTATGGCAATATATAATCTAGTTGTTCTATTTACATCCCCTTATTTCTTTTATTTTTGTCTTAAAGAAGATAAGAAAAGTATATTTTCATATCCAAAGTTGACTGCTTCATCTATTTTTTCTTTTTTCAAGATACACTGTTCCCGTTAGATGTTTGAACCTTCAAGACTACCAATTTTCCTAATGCTCATTTCATCCTGAGTTATGTATGTAGTACATCTTCTCAGTATGAGACCATTAGTTATAGAATGATCCACAAGATTGAAAGCTAGCCATGTGCCATGATACAATTGCCCCTTTGCAACTTAGGGAATAGGGTTTGCCTCATGGAATACCCTTTTGGTTTGCAGGGGGTAACGATGTATATACTGACCCTCTCTAATCCTGTGTTGGTGGGAATTTTTTGAACTATGCCACCATAAACATTCACAAGATTGAGATCAAGATCAATACATTAATCATGTTGAGATTAGGATCAGATTAGATACTACTCTAAAAATAAAGATATAATAGTCACAAAAATAGCATGACATTAAAAAAAATGTAAACTAAAAATTCTTGGAATATAAAAATTAGATATCTTATAAGATTCTTTTATCTTCAAAATTTATAAGATTCCTAACTTAAAAAAACATGGATCTGAAATATATAAGATAAAAATTTGTCTCGAATGTAATGATGAAATATCGAAGAAAATTCATTAAAAAACAACTTTGATGAGTTTATACAAAATAAACATCCATAATGTTGGCGAGATATACATCTTTTTGAAATGTTGACAATTAAACTGGGACTCCAGCAAGCCTTACAATCAAACATTCAAAGAGTCCACATCGAGACTGATGATGAACTTACAATTGGTATTCTCTTGAAGAACAAAGAATCTCCATGGGAACTCCTTAATACCACTCGATGTATTTTTGATTTACTTGCCTCATTTTCTTCATTTTGGATCTCCCACATTTTTTGCGAGGGAAATCAGTGTGCTGACTGGTTGGCGAAATATGCTTACTCAACCATAGTCGCATTTTTGTGAATGGATCACTGGTTGGATCCTCTCTCTTCTTTTTTGAGTGCTGATGCTATGAGCACTGCCTGTATTTGGCTTCTTTATTAATATAGTTGTTTACTGCTTTTTGGGGAAAAAACATGTTAAATAACTGTTATATATTGTTTTTACCAAAAAAAATCCTACACTCAGTTTCCCTCTTACTTTTCTAATCACTATGTTTATTTATTGGGTAATGAGAAGACAATTAAGAAAAGGACTCTAGCAAATAACCGTGGCTTTATAAATGAAGATTCCACATCTCATCTTTGATGAATCCATACGCATTTTTAGAGGTTTAGTGTTACTTAAGTCTCTGCCCTATGGTCTCTTTTCTCTGTCTTTCTCTCTTCATCTCTTGCAACAATGTGATGGATCCCTATGTTATAGAACTTAAGTACTAATTCTAAAATAGTCACTAAGTCTCTAGACTCCCCTTTCTCTATTCTTTCCTCCAACACTTGCAACTATATCAGTTTCCTTCGACAGATTTTTCTCAGATTTTCTTCTTTTAAGCTTGACAAGTTATAGAATTAGCCAAAATTGGTTGATTCCAATCATGTGATTTTTACTGATTTTTGTTGATAAGTTTGATCAACATTATATCAGCTTTGGATGATACAAATATGGATCAGACATATTGTATTGAAAATAGTGTCAATACCTATGAACTATGACTTATAGATCCAATGTCAATTGATAGAGTCAGATGATTTTTGGTTTTGAATCTTCTTATGTATTTATCTGAAGGTCCCATTTGTTATTGAGTTTTGTCATATATATTATATAATCTATTATTTTTTTCTCCTTGTCTCATTTATGCATTCAACACTTAGATATATGTTTGGTTTTAATTCTCATGTCCATATCCTTCCAAAACTCCAGGATTTTGGTGAGTTTTTGGAGGAGCCGTTTTAGCCGGTGAAAAGCCATAAATTTCTTGTAAAGAGTGGAATTCTTACATTTAGACTTTTGATTCCATTGCTTGATTTTTTCCGAACGTCTTACACACTACGTATATGTTAATCTAATTAATTCCCCTTGTTGCATCATCTTGATGATGCTATCTTGAGCTATAAAGTTGTTGCACCATGTGCATTTTAGAATGTTACCATGGAAAGTTAACAATCATTGCAACCTGTGTACCCACCAGTGATTTCAATAGGCGCTCGGGCGCTCGCTTAAGCGCTTGGGCGAGGCAAGGTCTGAGCGCCTTGCTTCATTTCCAGGTGGTGCGCTTCAAAGAGGTGCCGCTTGGGCCCTCGCTTGAGCCCAGGCATTGGGTGTTTTGGGTGAGCGCCCGGGTTAAACTAGGCGATTTAGTTGGTTCAATCGAACCAATTAAAGCACATTTCTCTCGCGTCTTCCCCAACCCTAACCTTGCTCACCGCTCCTACTGCTGTTGCTCGTTGCCACTATCGCCATTGCCGCCGCTGCTCGGTGCTACATGCCATCCTTTGCCATCGCCGTCGCTCGCTCCCCTCCTCTGCTGTTTCGCTTGCTACTACGCTGCCGTTGCCCTCGTTGCGCTCCCGCGGCCGTTGCCATCACGCTCGCTCCCGCTCCTATTCTTCTTGCTGCTCTGCCGCTACTGGCTGGTGGTACTACTACCGCTTTTTGTTGCCACTATCGCCTCTCCTGCTCCTGCTGCCGTTGCTCGTTGCTACCGTTGCCATTGTCGTCACTCATCACTCCCGCTCCCGTTGCTCGTTGCTACCGCTGCCGCTGCTCTCAATCGCCCTCGGTCTTCCCTTACACTCTTCTCGATAGTATACTGTTAATAGTATATTAATAGTATACTACTAACTATTAACAATATTTTTATTTATTAGTTTAATAATATATTATTTTGATTTTAATATTATTAATTTTTATTTATTTGAAATTATCATTAATTTTTATTTAAATAATTTTATTTATTAATTATATTATATATTTTTATATTTTAGCGCCTCGCTTCGCTCGGGCGAGCGCCTAGTGTCTCGGGTGTTTTTGGATCTTAGCATCTTTTGACACCTAGCGCTTTTTAAATCACTGGTACCCACCGGGCATAGAGAAGCTGTCTTTTTAATCAAGGTGTCAGTTTTCTTGAGTTGTCTCCAAAAAGTATGTATGATATGTACAAAGTAAGTTTTTAAATTGTTTCTTAAAGTTTTTGATGATTAGAGGATCATGGTCCACTACCAAAATGATTGAAGGAAAAAGATAGTTTATAGGGTGAAGTTATTAACTGCTTCATTAGTGATGAAGTCAGCAGAGAATTAAAAATAGGTTGTACATGGAGTATATCTGATCTGAAGTCTTTATTTATAATATGAATGAAAACAACAGAAGAAAGTGCACTATAGTTAATTGTTTGCTAACAAAAATGATTAATGGACAAGTTTAAATTATGAGAAGATAGCAAAATTTCTGTGGAATGGAGAAATATGCAGTTAACATGTATGAAATGGTTAATGATTTCTATTAGTTTTTCCATGTATGGTTGTTCGACTGACTTGGATAATTATTTCTGTATTTGAAACATCTCATGCTTTTCTTCTCAAGTTTATGTTGGCAGATATCACGGAGAATCATGTCATTGTTTTCCATTTCTGTATTCAACAAAACCATTCAAATAATTGATGCATGCTTATTGATTTAGATCAAATTTGAAGGTGTCCTGCCTGTTTTTATGTATGATATGTATATTTTTCTACTTCAAGGACTGGAAATTAACTTATTCTGTTGATCTATCTATTCTTTTTCAGCATTTAGTCTATAGATTCTTACCATATTTCTTTTTGTGCTACTGTGCTTTCCCTACCTATTCCTTTTTATGTTTTTTTTTTCCTTTATTATTTCTCTATTCTATGTTCTCTTTCTATTTATTTTTCTGACAACATTCATGAAGGCATCTTTGTTTCTTCTACAAAGGGAAACAAATTTATCTATTGTTACAAATGACAAAGTTATAACCTTAATAGAATAGCTTTACCTATCATAATACACATAGTTTGTATTTTTTTTTGTCTGATTTGTTAAATTTTATTCTTTTACTATGAAAACACAGTTTGAGAGTGACATGTCTGTAACCTTCAAACAAGGCCTTTCAGAATATAGTTTGAAATGAATACTTGTAGATAACCTAAAAAATCTTTGTGCATCAGGTAATTGTGTTGCTTTCTAGTTTAATAATAGAGCTTGAGTAGAATGGCCAAGAAGTGAAGAAATATGAAAATAGAGGTTTTAAATTTTTGTCCAGATTATATATGCCCAGCTCTTGTTCTGGATTATCTATTGTCACTGTCAGTAGAGTTTCTCAATTCTCAGACTCCTGAGTTAGCCTTTTTATCTCTCAAATTCTTGACTTTCCAATATTTCCATCGGATCGAGTACTTGTCTGAAATATAAAACCATTGTACGATGAAATCTTTGCCTTCTAGTGTGAGTTCTTCATTCTATAAAGCTCAATGGCACAACTTAGGTGACAAATTGCATTGATTGTTTGTGGAGAAATAGATTTGCCCAAGCAGCTCTATTCAACTCATGCATTTGGAGGTGCTAAATCTTCTCTGCTAAGAAATTTTAAGCCACTACGATAATGTGCCAGAGTCACTCAACCTCCTTTGAGTAAAAATTTTGAAATACAAAATTAATGGCCTCTGCATCCTGTTTCTTGTGTTGCTAGCAAGAATTTTTGTGGCAATTGGCACATATTGGCATTGGTCAAAACATACCAACCCAGATAGTTTTGGTGCATGTCAGGCTAACCTATATGAGAGATGCTAACACTGCTAGGATATTTTTTGGCATATTCTAGTTAGTGAGCTGTGTGCTAACCAGCACGGTACAGTTTTGTGCCATGCTGAAAAGCATTGGCACACCTCCATGCCACAAAACAACAATCCTTGGTTGCTAGGCTTATTGATGCTTGGGATAGTTCTCCAATAATCTAAAGTCAATGTTGATGCCAAGCATTCCTTTTTTTCTCTTTTAATGTGACATTTTTTTTCTTTCTAAATTATGTATTTAAGGGAGTGTTAATATTTCCCTTTGTTGTGGTTGTTGATGATATTTGAGCAGGGTTTCAGGAAAGTCGATCCTGATCGCTGGGAGTTTGCAAATGAGGGATTTTTAAGAGGCCAAAAGCACTTGTTGAAGACTATCAACAGGAGAAAACCCTCCCATGTTCATGGTCATAGCCAGCAAGAGCAGACTCCATCTCAGAGTGCTTCAGTTACAGCATGTGTTGAGGTGGGCAAATTTGGGTTGGAAGAGGAAGTTGAGAGGCTAAAGAGGGACAAGAATGTGCTTATGCAGGAGCTTATTAGGCTGCGGCAGCAACAGCAAGCTAGTGATCATCAGTTACAGACATTAATGAAAAGCCTTCAAGGAATGGAACAGAGGCAACAACAAATGATGTCATTCTTGGCAAAGGCCATGAGAAGCCCTGGGTTCTTTGCACAACTTGTGCAACAGAATGATAGAAGCAGATGCATAACTGGAGTTAACAAAAAACGAAGGCTGCCAGAAGAAGGCAGTTCGGATGGTGAAAAGCCTGAAGGTCAAATAGTTAAGTACCAGCCATTGATCAATGAAGCAGCCAAAGCAATGTTGAGACAAATTCTAAAAATGAACACATCTACTAGGCTGGAATCTGTGGGCACTTCAGATAATATTTTCATAGAGAACTTCCATTCTCCATCTGAAACTTTTGATAGCACATCACGTCTGAATTCTGCTGTTACTCTTTCGGATGTCCCTTCAAATTCTGGGGTTTCATTTGTGCCTGCGAGCTCTGGCTTTTCAGCAATTTGCTCAGCTTCGGTTGAATCAGATCAGTCTTCTGCAGTAGATACAAAAATGATGGGAGCAGATGAATTGACAGACATAGGAGTATTATCTGCAGTTCCGGAGGACATTTCTTTATCTCCAACTGATATTAGCATTCCTGAGTTTCCTGAGTTACTGGAAATAGTGGCCAAGGATGATGCTATTAACATTCCGGTTGAGAACTTGGTTGTGCCAGAGCCGGAGAACTTGTATGTTAACCCAAATGTTTGGGCACTGCAAGAGGCTGTACCTATTGAGACAGGTGATCACTCAGCAGACTGCAATGTCGACTTTCATAATATTGATGAGAAGCTTCCTGGCATTGTTGATGCGTTTTGGGAACAGTTCCTCATGGCTAGCCCTCTATCAGGTGACACAGAGGAAGTCGAGTCCGTACAAGAAGCAGAGGAGTATCAGCAGAGCACAGACTGCGAGTGGAACAGTACTCACCACATGGATCATCTTACAGAACAGATGGGACTTCTTTCTTCGGATCCCAAGGTTTGATGTGGTTGTTACATAGCCTTTTGTTGCCTCCAAGCTAATCTGGGAAGACTCTTTTAGGAACCCTCGTGGTTTATGTGGCTGTCGAAATCCCTGCCCTCCTTTGTGCTTGTAGGTGACAATTTATTCCAACACCCATTGCCAATTTTTGTGTTCTGATTTGTCCTTCTGTGCTGCTTTCTCTCAGGCCGGAAACTTTTCCATGAAATATCATTTATTATATCTGGTTTGTATCATCGCCGGCTCCAAGCTTGGTTTTGCTTTAAGCATCGATTTATGTTTCTTGAGCAACGTTTTCTATTCGAGTACCTTGTAGTCATCAAGCATGTAACAAAATGACCATTATTGCATTGCGGTAATTTTCCTACCATCAACAATTGTTTTGTCAAAATGGAAGAGAGCCGTGGGTTTTCTTTTAAGGAATGTGAGCTGTAAAAGAAGAGCAATTGAAACGGACAAATCTGCTATTCCGATTTCTTCGTTTCTTGGTTTTGTTAAGGGGGTTTGCTTACTTTATTTTCTGTTTCCGAAATCGAAGCTTGCCTTCATCAAGAATCTTGGATCGATTGCAGTCCAAAGCTCAAAACTGAACTCTCATAATTTTACAAAAAATATGGAAACGAAAAAGAGAAATTCTTACAATCAAATTAAGCGCATGAGATTTGGCTCTCTAGACTTGTTGGGTTTCAACGTCGGCCATGAATCAAATTCCACGGATCATGTGCAATCCAGGAGGGGAGGGTAATCTGATTCAAGGTTGTCATGTATTTGAAGTAAAAGAGTTATGATAAAAAAAAATCAAGATGGCCTTTCATCGTCTATGCATGTTTTTAAGGTATACCAGAAACATGGGGAGACTTGAAAGCAAGCTAAATCTATCCTCCTCCTCTTCCTTATATTTTGAGTGACATTACAAAAAAAAAAAAAAATTTCAAAATTAAGAAGGTTGCATACCGATGGGATGACCTGAAAATACGTTTAAAAGAATAAAAATTAATAAGGCTTCATATAAGATGGAAAGAGTTGAAAATAAGTTGCGCTGATCCTCCTCGTAAACATCGATGGAAGTGTTAGCAAAAATTTGGAGTAAAGTTGGATAGATAAAGAAAAAAAAAAAAAGAGGTTAAATTTGCACAGAGTTGAAAATCAATTTTAGGTACTCTCAAGTCTTTTGATCAAATTATAAATTGGAGAAACATGGGTTGATAGACAGGCATTGGATTAAAATTACGTTTAAGTTTGATGAGCAAAGATGCTATCGATGAGTGCCGCAAATTAAAAAGGAATAGGAGAAGAAGATGCCATCATTTATAAATCATGAAAGAACGATTTAATCATTTGATTAAATGAATATTGATTAAGCAGAGTCCATCTTTTAATCATTTCAAATCCATAGGCATACCTCCATTAGTTTTACTCCGCCTTTATTAAAAGGCTATTTAACATCTAGAAATCGTACGGTTGGATATTGATGCATGCAAGGTTGCATTTGGTTATTAGAAGCCGAATTGATATCTGTACAAGTAATTTGGATTCAAATTAATTATCAACTTGGTGTGTCTTAAAACTCTCATTCCATCCCACTAATTGACATTTAATTTTTGTACTTCACTAATCATATTTTGGTACACAACGACCGGTCTTCCATTACATGTAAGGTCAAATGCGGAACTTACAGTTAACTATTTTTCTTTGTAGCAAGAGGGTACATTAGAACCCCAACTTAACCAAATATGCTTCTCCCTAAACAGGTAGTATATTGTTTGAAGGATCACAAGATATAGATAGTAGATTTTCTACTAAATTTATCGTTTATTGGTTTCCATAAAGTTTTAACTACCTGTATATTCAATACGTGCACTCCAATTGGTTTACATAAAAATGTTTCAGAGGACAGCGTGGTTAATGAGTATGCACAATGGGATGATCGAAAACTTAATGAGAGCGCTGTTGGATTATGAGGAATCGTTGGTGTTGGTTTATATTAATTATCATGCTTTGAACACATTACGGATTTATAAAGGACTCAATGGAGCTCTATTAATCAATGTAATTAGAGCGAAGTTAACGTGGGCTCATTGAAGGTAACACGAGGATAAGCAATTGAGCTCAGTATTAGACTGTAACCGTACTGAATGAAATATAAATAAGTGGATTATATTTACATAAGAGTTGGTATATGAAACATGAATATAAATCGATGCGTTTCTGATAATTTAAAAATCAAAACATAAGAAGTGGTGATCCAAAATAGATTGACAACATATTAGACTTGTTCTAGCTCACATTAAAATCTAGCTTTTTAACAATATAATTATGCTTCTGAAGCCAATTAACTCGATATTGATACTCCAAAGCGAGATGTCTTAAAAGGAATTTGGGATCTTGACCATCCAAAAATCCTCGTCCGATTAGATCATCTGATAAGTATATTTGTGAACTCGAATCAAATATGAATCAGATATTTCTCATCTACATAAATATTAATTGATCTAGTGAGTTTTACACTTTTTATTGAAATGATAGAATCTGGTGTGGTGAGTAGTCCGTGAAAAGAACCGCGAGCACATTACAGTTTGTAATTGCCACTGGACTATATCTCACATGTCCTATACTACGCATACATCCATTTTGACACTTTGGACACTTTTCTAACATACAACGATTTATTTATTTGATGTGATTGATAATTTTTTATTATCTATGGATGTATTTTTGTGTCACCTTGCATATGCATATACAAGTTTGATGCAAGAAATATGTATTAAAAAAATGTAAGAAATGATTAAAGCATAAAATGATTCAGGAAAGCGGTCCAAATACCTTAACAAACTTCCAAGTATATCAGAGAGATGATAAATTTATATATTTTATTCAACATCATTACTATCACCATTTTCAATAAAATCAAATCTTTATCTCTTTTGTTGCTTGATGTTCCATCCACATTATCCCGAGCCAAAAGTAAAATTATCCAGATACCGCTTGTTCAGTCTCTTCCATTGCCTTCTCAATAACAATGGATAGATCATTTCCAAGGCCGATCAAGTTTTTACACACTGTTTTGATAGGCACCCACCAATCTTTGTCAAATGCGCCCTTAATATAAAACACTTGTTGAGCTTGAAAGTTCTTTTCGGCACCCACCATTCTTCTGCTGTGTATACTTCTATAATAGAAACTTCATGATGTGCTTTGTTACGCACATAGGACTTCGATGTTCAAAGATACCTATAAAAAAATATTATGCATGAATATTTTAGTTAAGTGTGGTAAAAAAAATTAATTAACCATATAGCATTTGTATCCGAGGATAATGTATCGATCCGATAATATTTGCCTATTTCACTAAATGAATAATCAAGTGGACCATAATTGTTCAGAAACTCACAGAAAAAAAATCTTTCCATGTTATACAGAGTCATAGTGATCCGAGATTGAGGTTTCTCTCTCTAGTTCATCATTGTCAAGAGCAATGGAACAAAGCACTTTAAAAAACCCACAAAACTCAATTAAAATGGATCTTACTTTCTTAGTAAAAAAAAAAAAAATCCTCCTCACAAAGGATCTTGCGTTAATACATGACAATCATGACTTTTCAATCCAAAAATTTTGTTACTTTAAATTAATACATCAAGATATATTTGAAGAATATCTTTGATTGCGTTTAACAATTTATGAAATTATCCTTATCTTTCGAAGATATATAGAAACAAGCACGTGGCAAGTATGTTAATGACATGCCTTCACGTTGTCTTTAGTCTTACCTTCTAAGTATATTATCACATAAAATTTTCTCTACATGCATCATATAATAAAGATCATAACGTAAGATATTATACTTCAAATAAAGTAACTTATAGAATATACTTCTTTTAGTCCAACGTTCTTATCCTCATTTATTTTCCTCCTCCTAGTTCTTGTTGAAATAAATTTTCCACAATGAAAATTCTTCTCGTCGAATTAGCTTAAAATCATAATTCCAGATGATCGAGCAGGAGCTTGTCTTAAGCTGTTTTTTTTTTATTTTTTATCATCGAAAGAGTGCCTATTATGTCGGAATATATTATTTTGCTCAAAAAACCTACTGTGCCCATGTAATAATATTTTCCCCCATGTCTTAGCCATTTTGAACGAGTTTCAAAGTTGAACGAATGCTAGATGACCATTTGTATTCCATCCAAGTAAATTACCATACACAAAAGAAAAAAAGTCATTTATAGTACATAATAATGCTACAGGCATCTTATAAGTTTCTTTTTCTCGAGACATCATATGTATCAACAGCATGCTCCCACAACTCTTTTAGCTCAACTATTAAGGGCATTAATAATACATCAATATCATTTCCAGGTGATGTTGGTCCAGGGATAAGCATCGATAAAATTAAGGAATTTTGTTTCATACACATCCATAGCGGGAGATTATATGGAACCAAATCAATTGGCCACAGTAGGATACGTAAGACTCGTTGTTCTAAATGGATTGAAACCATTAGCAGCAAATCCAAGCCAGACATTGCATCAGCAAGGTGCCCGACCTTCTTCATGTCATTTTATATTGAAAGCTATTTTTGAAGACGTGAACAATTTTTGAAGCTAAGGAATTAATTGAAAATAACGCACTACCTTAGATGGTTGCTTCTTCCATTTATTTTTTGCATTATTATCAACATATCTTTGATTCAATTCCCATCTACATGCACCACATTTACAGCGTGATTCATCGTTTTTTGTTTTTTTTTGCTTTCTAGTACAGTATACAATAATTAGGGCAAGCATGAATTTTCTATACCCTAGGCCTCAGTCTCCAATAAACTTCTTAGTTTCATAAGTTGACTTTGGTAATCCAACCCCTAATGGTAATCCAAGATTTAGCAATTCAAATATGACATTAAATAACTTATTACTGCACCCATAAAAACACTTTAAATGAAAAAGTCGTACAATAAAAATAAAAAGCTTGCTAAAAGATGAGCATCCTAGATACAATTCTTTGCCAGCATCACTTATAAGATCTTCTAGATTTTGTGAAGATGTTCTCGTGCTTCCAATCCATGGAAAATTGTTTATGTCGAATTTCATGTAATAATTTATCCATGTGATGCATAGGCAACTTATCTTCCACAGGTACAGTGTTGGATGGAAGATGAAGATATAGATTCAGAATTCAATCCAGATTCTCTGTGATAAACCCAAGTCGTGTGCCCTCTTAAAAATTCATGGCATATAAGGTGTTGTTGAACAATTTCTTGATTCAGATAACCGGAGTTGTTCAAATGCCTTCTACATTGCTTGGATCACTATAATTCCTTTGGTTAATAAACATCAATTTTAAGTTTTGAGAAGAAACAGTTTAGCATACCAATTTGATCTATCAATTACTAAACTTCGTTTATGAAAGTGGGATGGCTTAAACTTTTTTAGGGTTAATATCAATCCCTCTCTAATGAATCACAAATATGGGGAATTTGATAGAATTGATGTCAAATGCGCATTTAGATAAGTTTAGCCATATCTAAAACTTTTTTTTATGATTGTGAAGGTTTTCTTGAGGTCATATAAGGTGGATGTTGGATGTTGGAATAGAATTGATGTTGGAATATTTTATTAATCATTTTTTGTTAAGTTGCCATAACATTCTTGAGTCTGAAAGACATGAATTTATAAAAGTACATACCATGATCTATGATAAATGGCATATGTTCTTTGTCTTCCTCAACTATTTTTATTTGATTGTACCTTAAAAATGCATCTATTAAAGTTCGTAGTTCATATCCAAAGGTTGAATTGATCAATTAGTCAGTTAGCGACAATAGAAAGCTATCCCTTATATAGACTTTATTGACATTAGTGTAGTCAACATTTATACAGTGAACCATTTTGAATAATAGACCTCGTGGACAAAGTTAGCAAGTAATAGTTTCTTTTCCTCCAATAACATCAAGCTGACTCTGATTGTTTAATCGAGCATGGTCAAATCTAGGAGAACTTTGATGAGAGGTGTGCTAGTTTTAGAATAAGCTACCAAAGATATCTAGCTCCCTCAGAGCTAGCTAATAAATGAAAAGGGTCATCTTCTTTGGGAGCATCCCAAGGTCAAGTAATACTATCTAGACTCCCACGGGTCATTTCAAGGTCATATAATACATAGAGATAATTGCTCGAAGCCAATTGAAAGTTGGACGTCCAATAATAACCAATAATAGCGTTATATGCAGATGGAACATCTACTATCAAGAATCTAGTTTATATGCAGATAGAACATCTATTATTAAGAATCTAGTTTTCATTACCTTTAAATAGCTACTTGACTTGAATATAATGGATAGGTCAGTAATTCTTAACAAAGTAAAGGAGTCCCTATCGGTGCTTGTGACTATGAAAGAAATCAACTTTAGATCTTTTGCAATTATGTTAATCTTCTAAAAAGCAACGTAATTATGTTAATCTTTAGAATGTCAATAAAATTTTTTATATTAATTACGATCTTTTTTGCCAAGGTGTTGGTGACCCTATAGGAGATGACAAGTGCGTCATTATGTTCAGGATCTAAGTGCTTCACTTCTTGCTCCCTGAAAATGATGGATGGATCATTGTTGAGGCGAAATCTTTTAGCTTAAGATTCTCTTGCATAAGTTCTGTAAGCAAAACTACGGGATCCCCTTAATGTTGATCTATTAATTATCACATTCACCTACCACTCAATGGGTCCCCATAGCCTTGGGGATATGTCATAGACCCTAGTAAGTTTCGGTGTAAATATCTCTCTAAATTAGTTCTTTAATTTGTTATTTCATGGCCATGCATAGCAATCAAGTCTCGGTGCAAATGTCCCTTTAGATCACTTCATATCATAGCAAACTTTTATATCATGGCCATGTATCTAATGGAAATAATAGTACTTGGATTGATTTCTTTTTGTTAGAGGAGCTCATAAGGGATGAGGTGTATGAAGGATACTCTTCTCCCTTATTTGCATGAACACGTACGTTATTATGGAAAGTATTTAATAGGGTGAATTCACGATGATGAGGGGCTTGGTCTTCCCTTGACCTCTCATTTCATAATCGTTCAAGGGCGTTCGACTATGAGACCCTTTCTACTATTATCAATTTCTTTAGTTCTGAGCTCTTTTTCTGGGCAATGATGGATTTGACCCTAATATGCCAATTTATCTCCTGTATCAACTTTAGAAAAATGTTTGGAGTGAATGTCTTGATTAGGATAAAGATGCTTAGATTTGTCACCATCATCACTTCATCATTGAATCATTTTATATAGTTGGATAACGACTTTATTTCTTCGTAACATATAGAAGATATGAGTTTTCTTGAAAGTTTATAACTAATGAAGTTGAGCTCAAACTTCTTAGCTAACTATTCAAATGTGAAAATTGATTTAGATGGTAGCTTAGAGAACCACTCCCTTATTGACCCTCATAATGTTGTCGGGAAGGTTTGATATATGAGAGAGTTGGTCATCTCCTAGAGAGTCATTTCAAGATAAATGCTGCCACATATTCTGAATGATCAAAATTTCGAGCATAGAGATACCATAGAATCCCTTGTGGAATGGACTTATCTATGATATTCTTTATAAAAAGAGATCACAAGTAGAGGTCGAACTTCAATTGCTTACCTTGCATAATCTCTTTCCAAATGTCTTCCAACTACTTATCCATTTCAAAAGCTAGATTTGAACATCGGATACAAGTTCAGTAGATTAGGCCACCAACTCCTTATGAGCTTTAGACTCTTATGGTGGATTTTGGTCTGACTCATGAGGGGCATTTTGGGAGAGTAATTTTCTAATGGCATGTCAACTAGGGGAGTCGAGACTCTACTAAAGGCTTGGAGCTAAAATTGTTAAAGGAATATAAGTGGGAAATAAAGTGAATGGAGCTGGTGGTACTTGTTACACTAGTTAGACAAGCTGAGGGAGGTAAGAAGCTACAGTTTGGACCTTGCTCATGAACTATACTTGCTCAGTCAGATTGTGTAAAGTTTCGACAATGATGGTTATAGTTTAAGTGAAGGAACCTAGCTATTGAGCTAATACGGGTACGTTAACTATCAAATCTAAGGACAACTAATGAAAGGCTAATGGTTCTGACATCTAGAAAGTAGGATTTACAATGGGCCCAACCATAGGGCTGGGTTGGTTCAACCCCAAGAGTGATAGAGCTAATTGATTTGAAATAGTGATCTTTAGTCCTATTGGATTTGGATCCTTATAGTTTAATTTGGACAGTCTAGTAAAATTTTTCTAAGACATTTTGAGCTCTTATTCTAGTATCAAAATATTAATTTGATTTTTAGTTACTTAGGTTGGATGCTTATTCAGAGCTAATTGATTCAATTTTTAGTTCCTTCGTGTTTAGTCCCAATAAAAATAAAGTTTATCTAACTCCAACGATGTGAACTCTATAAAACTAAGTCAAGGGCATTTCTAAATAATGTTCCATCATTGCTTAAATTAATTTTGAATTTGGACGATTTGAATGAACTTTTTAAAAGAATCTTAAGCTATCCTGAATGTACCTGGAAAAGTCATTTTATAGTGGGCTTTGAGGACTATTACTTTTGAGATCATTGGCGATTATGAAGAGCAATTATACATTACTTTTGGGCTTAATTATGGTCATAGTATTACAGCACGTCGAATTCACACGGTGATTATAGTTTGCTTGACTTTGTCATAGTCGGTCACATGTCGCTCACACGTCGCCCCTATGGTGTTGAGGTGTCAGATATGTATTGATCATATGTCATTCGTATATCGGCTATGTATCGAGCATGTGTCGATCACATGTCATCTGTACATCGACTACATGTCATCCATACATCCATTAGATGGTTCTAAGATGTCAGTCATGTCATGATTATGGTATCACATAGTAAGAAGCCTAATTACGATGAGAGACTAATATGATAATTAATGAGGTTGTATTAGTCACCATACCAATAAGGAATCATATAGTTTAAATCATATTATTTTTTGAAGAATTAAGAATAAATATAGCACTACAACTTAGAATGTCAACATTTTCATTTTTGAGAGGATAAAAATCCTTACAATATTTTTTTAGAATATAAATTTCAACAATTTGAAAGAGAAGGTAGTTGCAGTTTCTTAAGCCTCTCATATAATTCTTAATGTTCTAATATTTTGTTCCAACTTGTTATAGATTTTAGGAAAGCCACTCAAAATAATGAAATTACCCTATTAAGCATGCAAAGTAAATTTTCACTAGATTTTGTATTTTGACATATTTATCTAAACCCCTAAGGTTGGTAAATTGAGGTGGGAGATCCCTAAATCTCAAACAATTTTGCTTTTATTGTTGACCAGTGGGTCACATATTTTGCAAGCGTCATGCTAATCCATTTACTAGTTTGAAAGCAACAAAACTGGAAGGACTATGTTAGGGTTTCAGATCAAAGATGATTTGTCTTATAAACCATGGGTGAGGGCTTAATGTAGAAGTTAGTCCAAAGCAGAAAAGTATATATAATTAGCAACATATTTCAGCTATAAATCCGATCTGAATCCATTGTCTAGGATTAATCAAATGGCTAATCAAATACCTCTTTTGAAGGATATCAAGAAGTCGAACATGATGAAAGTGGATGTCTAAAGATTAATAGTCCATCTCCACAAGATCAATGGAGTTAATGTTACAGGTTCTCAGGTCAAATCAGGCAGCGGTTGCGCCAATTTTCAAGCTACGAGATGACCTCAGAAAGATTGACATGATTTGTTGTCTTCAAAGGGAAACCTAATTGATTAGCCTATACAACTTCCAAGACAAACTTTGACTAAAGAGAAGGAAAATTAAGATTGGGAATTAATGTACATCCACATCCTTGATTTGGAAACATCTCCTTCAGCCAGGCTTATAAAATAATGTTCAGCAGGCTTCTTAAATTAGGAAAATGAACCTTTTCATCATAATTGGTTGGAAGAATTCATAATATGTACAAAGCTGTCGCTCTTTGTGAGGACAAAAGATTATGGTATTTGCACCCTCTAAGAATTGGTATTGCATAAAAAAAATATACAAATTCCTAAAGGAAAGTATGGCTGAGACTTTCTTGTAGAGAAGGTAAGATGGAATATGAGAGTAGTTGTTATGGTTAAATTAATTATGTGAATTCAAACTTTCTGGTGCTCTATGAGCAATTTTCTAATTCAGCTTCACATGTATTGCATAAATGCAACTTTGCTTTGAGCTACTAGAACTCGATCCAATAAAGATCGAATTACTCTTTCAAAACCGGCTGAATGAGGCTTGGAACAGCGACAAATAAGATTTAGATGGGAGAACCATTGACAATCTTTGAGAGATTATTGCTAACTCAGCATGGATCTTTTGAAATTATTAGAACATTCATGTGTTGCAACTACAAAGCCCAACCATATTGCCCGGATATAATTCTGAGAGATGGGTACGAAGATCCTAAGGAGAAAAATCGAATATCTATTAATTGGAAGATGTATTATTAGGGATGTTTTTAAATCAATCGTGATGTATCATGAAAAAGGAAGAGGATCGGCTTTTATTGTTAGAAGTGACCATGGTGATCCTATTTCATGTGGTTGTTGCTTTGTTGAGGCGAATAGTATCTTCTGGTATGAAGCAGATACGAGCTTTCGGAGGTTGCTAAGAGCAAGAATGATGGGAATGATATTAGTGCAAGTGGAATAATATAATAAAACTATAGTGGACATTATACAAATGATGGGAAAATTTCCTTTTCCCTCCATGGAATGGAGATGTCTGATATTGTACAAGTGCTTTTCAAAAAAAAATTTCTATCGATTAGCATAGTACATTAGAGCATACAAAGTGTATATTTTATGGGATGAAAATTTTCCGTCTCATCTATTTAAGTATTTTGATTGTGGATGTTTCAGTTCTTAGAGATACCTGCTTAATTACTTAATAAAATTTCTATTTAAAAAAAAACAAACGAGGCAACACTTATTACTACTATATTAGCTAAGGGGGATAAGGGGAATGAAAACTTAACTCTTTATTATCTGCTCATAATAGCTATTAGTACTATTGATATGATGGTTTTTTAAAACTAAAATGATATCTTAGGCATGGGATACGTAGTTAAAAATCAATAGGGTAGCATCAATGTGGTAGGCTTAAATTGTAGGAGAAGGCTACGGTCTGCTCTTCAAGTTGCCACATGACCAATCTAGAATTGCCTATATGTGCAGCTAAGAAAGACCTTCGACATATTTGGATTTAATTGTCTTCCTTGTCAGCAATCAGGTCGCTTAATGACTTTGTTAGTGCACCTTGGTTAGTCAATAACAAAGAAGTGGCAAACAAGAAATTTCCGCCCAATGGGACAGTGATGTACTGAGGAGATATCCTAATACTGCTCATGACTGAAATATTCCTATTAAAGATCAAATTCGATATCTTATCTGCCGTGTGCTGACCATGTGATTGATGCCAACCTAGTCAAGCAATCAAGTCCACTGATAAAGTGGCTACTTTGGGAGGAGGGGATAAAAATGGAATGATGCCAGGTTTAATTAATGTCATGAATTTAGTTGTCAATAACAAACTGCAGGATTCATGCGAAATCATATGATTTTTTATATTAAAATAAACAAATGACAAATGTACATATAATTTATCTAGTTCAATGTTTCATATTGGAATCATCAATTTATCCATCAATTTTTTTATAATAAACTTCATGTGTTGCTAATGAATCGACTTTCAGCAATCGTGAAACAGACACAAAAGACTTCTCGATCATAATCAATGATCCATGGATAGAATTGTGAGAATAATCGATGCATTCTCTTTAAATGCCACCAGCGTGCTGCCGCAATCACACTTTCATAGTTGATTATCTGATGTGACAAGGGGTCTACCGCAGTTGCAATCCTGCAATTAACCAAAAAAACGTTCATTAATTTTTATTTTCTGCTCCGTCGGTGATCTAGAAACATGGATTTATATTGTACGCTCGTGAAACTTCGTGACACCCCATCAAGGACTCGGTGCCATGTGACGACCACATTTAGAGTACATCGGCATCAATACATTATGGTACTCCCAAGTGTCAGCAGATTTACTATATATATATATATATTCACTAAGCACCTTTTACGGATGGAGATAGAAATAAGAATGTGCGATATGATAACCAATGTTACAACTTTGAACGCTTGAATTCAGGTCAGCTTATACTATTTTTATTATAATAAAAAATTATCAAGATCGATTACTATGCTAAGTTCACGTCATAAATGAATTTAAGGAATAACATTGCTCAATTAGTAGTAACATTTGGAAACTATAATGAATAAAGATAATTTATAATATGCAATGAGGTTGATGCTGAGACAAATTCCGGCCCACAGTTCACATGGGTAGAAAAGCTAGATGGCAGCAGCTGGCAGTCAGACTAAATTCGTGAACTTCTCACGATCCCAGTCACGACTGCTCGTATTAATGTGTGCCTAAGCGTAACTAGTCTCATCTAACATAATTTGGTGCGTGGGAGCTGTCACCCCATTGGTGCCAGCTCGCAGCTGCAGTACCGTACTTCACCAAATTCCCATCCCATCCCATTAAATTGAAAAGACTTGATCTCATCGATGCGCGTTATTATTTTCCCTCTCTGTCATAAAGTTAAAATAAAATTAAAAAAAAACATTGCGCATAACACAGCCCTTTATTCTCTATTTTTCAAAAAAAGAAAATTGAAAAAAAGAATTGATGTTAATAACAGACTAATTACATCGATCACAGAGAGAAGAGACCGACGCCCGCCCCGGCCACCACGCCGCCGCTGCTGTCGTTGATACCGGCGTGGACGTGGCGGAACCTGACGGCTCAAGTGCGAACATTCGGCTGAGAGACGCCCAGCTTCCGGTTGCGCGCCGCCGCCTTCAGTCCCCGGTTGCTGTACATCGCCGACACCCTCTCAGCCCCGGAAACTGCTACGGTGCGGCAAAGGAATCCGACAAGAGAAGCAAAGAATTCGCCGTCAAGACAACAGAAATCGATGAATTGAAGGAGACCCACGGCGCTTGATTTCGCAGTATGTACCTTTGGTGTCATGTCGCAGGATGCCGCTGGCGCCGAAGGCTTCCAAATCTGCGGAAAAAGAGGACCAGGTACATTGTATGTTAGAAGAGACGGGAACAAAGGAGAGCTGAGTGATCGAGGGAGGCGATCGGTTTACCACCTGCAGGGGAAGGGTCATGGGAGAAGAGGAAGAGGACGAGGAGGCAGAGGATCGTGAGAATGGGGATGAGGTGGATGGATCTATCTGCTCTCAGGCTCCATCGGATCTGCTTCTCCGCTTTCATCTCCTCCTCCGGCTGCTGCTCCATTCTCCCGGCGGCGCCTCCGCCGGAGAGTCGGGTCTTGGAGCCCGGCGATCCCAGCGACTGGCGCTGCATCCTTCCTTCCTTTGTCGGCAAAGAGAGAGCTGAGCGAGCGAGTGGGAGAGAGAAGAAGATAAGCGAAGGGAGATGTGATGAGACCTTTGTCTCCGCGTGCCAGACCAGGAGAGAGATTTTAACTTTTAAAGAGGTGGGTGGTTTAATTCAATTAATTAACTAATTCCATCCTAATGGTAAGTTTCTATTTTGGTGTCGGTGGCGGGGCAGACGGACGGTGGTGATCGAGGCTCATGGGCATCACACGAATTGGATCCTTTGCCTCTCCTATCCGCAACGACATTAGCGTCTCATTTTTGCCCCGGGCCTCGCGGGACGCACCATCGCGACCCGAGTGGATTGCTGGCGGAAGGCTGAAACCGGGGGTCGAAAAAGCTACTTTTTCTACTCCACGGAATATATCTGACCGTTGGAGGGAGAGCTTGTTACCGTTGGGAGGTACTGTCGAAGCGAGGTGACGACCGCCGAAATCCATGTCGTGGCTTGCACCGTAATCGACGATTGACTGCATGTAGTCTAATATAAACCATTACATCTGGATTGGGAGATGCGCAATCATAAACGCACAGCCCCGCTGCGTTGTTGAAGTGTCAAAATCATCCATTACTTCATGTTTGTCTCCACATTGATGTGCTCAAAGATGGTGGTTATTGAGCGCCTTCAATTGGCGGTCCATATTCTTTTATAAAATATAAAATATTACATATATATATATATTATGATTAATCTCCATCAACTACTGTTATTTGATTTTTAGTTGATGCTCTAAACTGAAGCTTGATATGAGTATAAGAATACTAGAGATATTTTAGATGTTTTATATTTTTATAGCATGGATGGTAGGAATAGAATGATGGATCTTAATATTTATTTAATACATAGAGGGATATATCAATTCCATATCAAAATTTGTAACAACAAATATTTACCTTTTTATATTTTAAAAAACCTTAAAAGGATAATTAAACTCATATAAATATATATAAGGATGTCCAACACATAACCAAAGAGAAGTAGGCAATATTCCACGCAACAGTTGTTAACATAAAATATGTAATTATGCTATCGTAGAAAAACTTTAATATCAAAATCTAAAATTAAATAACAATAGATCTAAATAATATTACCATGTGTATCTTTTGTTACTCTTAAGAGAAATAAACTTTATCTGATCCACAAGTATATTATCGTCAGATCAAAAATATTAATCTACAAGAAGAACTAGATTCACCTTATCCTCTCTTTCTATCCTTTCACAAGACCACTTAGATTGAGAGATTAAGAGAGAGATTGTAATCTCTCAACTGTACTTTTTTATTTTTCTTCTCATATTCTTCTGTATTCTAATTATGCATCCAGTCCTGTCTATTTATAGACGAGAACAGAGAGTCTAGGATAAATTATTATGAGAGATCCACTCATCAAGGGTACCCTTAAAGAATCCTATTTTAATTGGACTTCCTTTCTATTAACCAATAACCATAATTAAAATCCAATCATATTCTTAATATATCTTAACTAATTAAATAAGACCACATTATCTAATAATAAAATAAGAGTTTGATATCTAAAAATATTTCAAAAGTGATGCCATAATAAATTATCTCCCATCCTAAGTTGATGCTTAGATATGATAAATTCGTAAGTTAATTTGGTTGATATTTGTCCTTTCACATCATCATTTTATATCCATTTCTCATCGCAAAAAGGAGCCACATCAAAGTTAAGAGTAAATCTATAAATATTAGAACTAAAACATTACCCAAGCAAAGCAACATTCTATTGCGTGTTGCGAAACAGATTAGAAACCTTCGATCATGAATTATAAAAAGACTCTAAAAGATAGGTTGCAGAGAAATCAGGACATCAAAAAGCCACCTGTCCTGCATCACATTAATCTGACGGCTATTAACAATAATTAGGATAAAATCATCATGGTTTCATAAAGCAATTGCCAGCACCAAGTAGAGTCATGAGAGAGTAATTTACTGACCGCATTCGCCCAAAGCTCGAGAACCTTGTTTAGATAAAGACCCAACAATCTCCTAAAGCAACGTGAGAAGTCTTCAAATTAGAGTATTAAATTTATTCACATTCACAACAATATGTTCATTACATGATAATAAATAAATTAAATTAAAATTTGATATTCAAGATAAGAAGGATCTAATTTAGAGCTTATCTCCAAAGAGATTAAATATAATATGTTATCTCGAGAGACTTTCCTTGATTGTTATAAGGTCTATCCCTCTTCATGTGTTGAAACTAAGTAAATTATAATAAATTTTTGGTGAATGTATTTGAGAGAAACACCTCCTCCCTATCCAAATTTATTTTGTTCTACTCTCATATCTTTCTCTTTTATTTGGCATCAAAGTCAAGTTTATCTATGGTTTCCTTAAATACATTCCCAACACTAATTCTATGGTTGACAAAGGTAAACTACAATTTATAGAGTATACAAATAAAGATACTTCTAGATACTCTAGACGTATACGAGTTTATAGAAGATTGTTTTGTTGAATCAAATGCAAAGGAAGAAGCACTAATGGATAGAGAAGCAATGGAACAACTCAAAGCCCAAAGGAAAGAGATAATAAGACTTTGTTCATGATATACTAGGACTTTAACGATACAACATTAGAGATTATTGCTCTATTGATGACATTAAAGGCATGAGACACTCTACAAAGAGCATTTTGTAGTATGGACATGACAAAAAAGATTTACCTACAAGCTTTAGAGGTGAATTTGAAAAACTATAACAAAGTACCTCCAAATCTATCTTCGATTACTTCTCTCACATCATTTCTATTATTTACCAAATGAGAAGAATTAGTGAAGAAATAAATAATCAAAGAGTAATGGAGAAAATTTTGATATTTGGATCCGAGGTTTGATTTTATTATCATAGCAACTAAAGAAACCAGAGACCTAGAGTACATGAAATAATTAATGAGTTCTCTTTAATTATATGAACAAGGATTACAATAAGAATAAGAGGAGAAGATATGTACAAACTAAACATATTCTTTAAAGCAAAGAAGAACCAAAGTCTTAATAAAATAAATGTTATGGGTAATGAGAAGGAAGAGTTAACCTGGTCAAGAAACAAAACAATCAAAGCAAAGGAGATAACACAATCCAAAGTGACCAAGACCAATGTTAAGATCAAAGAAGTGGATGATGTAGAAATAAGAGATATGATAAATCTCAAATTCAATAATATATTTGTAAGAAGTTTGGCTACTATACTATAGAATGCTATTATAATCCTAACAATGAAGTCAAAAAATAGATTTTACAAATACAAAAAAAAGAATGATAATTTTATTCTATGAATGTCTAACAATAACATGAAAGATAACTAATTTATGATACAATATCTAGACACTAGGGCTTCCAATCACAGGAGTGACTATTAGGAACTCTTTATCAAAATTGATATAAATTATTTTGATAATATTATTTTTGATATTTGTCACAAATACTAGCAAGAGGGAAAGATAATATTTTTCTTGAGTTTACTAATAAAAAAACAAATATGTATTTCACATGTTTACAATATTTTTGATATGAAGAACAATATTTTAAGTTTAGGTTAGTTACTTAAAAAAGGATATGATATTGAAATACAAGAGCTATCTTTTCCAATTCGTGACAAGAATAAGATTTTCTTCTCTAATATAAAAATGACTAAGAATAAAATATTTTTTCTACAATTGGGCACTAACACAATAAATTATTTACATATTAGTATTGTGGATGATTTTATACTATGTCATCTTAGATATTATAGTTATCTCTTTGAGTATTAGTTAAGTCTCTTACTTTCTCTTGAGTTTAGTTGTGATACTAAATTATAAGAAATTAAAGATCTATTTTAAAAAAGTGAGTGTGGAGGTCCTCTCCTAAACTTGTGAAAAAAGAAAAAGTTATAATAAGGTAATTGATATTCACTCGATGAAAAGAAGATCGGTAGTAAAAGCTTACTCATTATCATTCACTTTACTCGTAAACCTTACTTACACTAAATATTTGGTTAATCATGTTTCCAATACAATTTATTTTTATCATGCTTTAAAATCGGTTAAAATTTATTATAACACTAATTCACCCATTCTCTTAGTGTCATTGTAAACCTAACAATTAGTATTAGAGTGAGGTTCCCATTTAGATTAACACCTAAAAAAGAATAAATAATATTTTAAGTAATCAATAGGGACATTCTATTACACATCCTCCAATATTCAATAGGACGAATTACACCTATTGAAAAATATGATTAAAGATTTTTTTACTTTCTATGGATTTTGATTTATGAAATATTATCGAGTTTATATTTTAAAAATCTTTTAAATCGATAGATGAATGTAATGATTTAAAAAAAACACATTCTCTATAAATACTAAAATTATTAATACTTTATTTTATGCCTTAGATAAAAATAAATTTAATCAAGTTTCTACTTGTGATACCACACATGACATATCCTTAAAATCACACATGAAAGAACCAATAGAGTAAAGGAATCTAAAATTAATCTTCTTGTTCATATTTATGAATTATTCAATATAAAGCTAAGTGAATTTATTAGTAACATATATACCCATTTATAGATGTTACCAATGGATTAAAAGCTTATGGAAAAAATTATACTAATCTTGATTTGGTAAGTAAGATTTTAAGGTTTTTTCTTAAAAGCTGTGATCCAAAGGTAATAACAATCCAAAAAGCTAAAGATTTAAATAATCTTTCTTTTGAAAAACTCATAGAAAATTTAATGTTATATAAAATGATATGTAAAGCTCATGATGAAGAAAAAAACCTTCTAAAGAAAAGAAAGGACATTGCTCTTAACTTTAAAGAAGATCACTCGAGTAAAAGTTTAAATAATGATGGTGAAGACAACACTTCTTACAAAAAGATTCAAAAGTTCATGAGGAAAAATAAGATAAATCTAGCTAGAAGAGAAAGAAAGACTAAAAGTAAGCCCAAAAAAGATACAGTTATATGCTATGAGTACAAAAAGCTAGGACATTTCAAAAATGAATATCCACAACTAAAAAAAAAAGGTCATCAACATAAAAGAAGAAGAAAATACTCAAAGCAACATGGGATAAATCAAGTTAGTCGAAAGTATACGAGAAAATCAATAAAGAAGCAATGATAAATTATCTTAATGGCTTTCAATGATAAGATATTTGACTCTCCTAAAACTTTTTTATCGCATGATAAACTACTTGAAACATTTTATGATTTGTATTATGAACTTAAAAAAATTGATGAAAAAAATTAGTTTACTAAAAAGGGATCATATCTCACTGGCTAATGAATTTGATACATTGAAAAAATAAGTATAACAACTATATGCAAATATCTTATACTTCTTGCACTAAATGTGAATAATTAGGATTATCTAATCTCAAACTTAAAAAATGAGTTAGTTCAAAAATAAGTAGAATTGCATGCTTTGAAAAAAACATAAAATGACTTACTTGCCATGAATGAAAAACTTATTCATTGCTCAAAGGAGTTTGTTGATAATAATGATGTAATAGAAATACTTAAAAAGGAAAACATATTATTACGATAAACATTAGAGAATTTTAAAATTAAAAACAAGTCACTTAATATAATTCTTTTAGAATAAGGTTATGTATTAAGAAAAGAAAGTATTAGCTTTGTAAGTAGTAGCTAACCAAAAGTCAAAGTCAACCAAATTTGTAAAAGGACTTGTATTATATACTCATGCATATCCTAAAGTTAAATATAACTTTTGTGAAATAATTTAGTCACTTTGGTTATACATGCTCTCTTAAAAAATATAATTATCTTAAATTAGTTTGAGTTCATGAAGGAATCATAAATAATTTAAAGCCAAACGACAAGAAATATAGATCTAACCATGAATAACCCAAAGTTAAATGGATACCTAAAATATATCTCTTTCTTATAAATATATCTCCAAATAAGTATGTTGATAGTAGATGTTTAAGACACATGACCAGAGATCGTATAAATTTTTAAAGTTTATTAGCCGAGAAGATATATTACCTTCGAAGATAACAATAAAGGAAAAATAATTGACACTAGAAATATTGATAATAAATTAAATCTCTTGATTAAAGATATACTTTTCGTAGATGGTTTAAAACATAACTTAATAAATATTAGTCAACTGTGTGATAAGAGAAATAATATTAAATTTGAATCTTATGCTTGTATCATAGAAATACTAAATAAGAATAAATCTATGATAGATTTAAGAAGTGTTAATATTTCTACTTTTGATCTTGATGATTTTCATGATACTACTTATCGTTTTAGATATACATGGCTTTAACATAAGAAACTAGGATATGCTAGCAAAAAATTAATTTCATAAATTAGAACAAAAAAATTTATAAAAGGAATGATTAAAATTAAATTTGTTAAAGATAAAATTTATAATGCATGTCAATTAGGAAAATATATAAGGAGTAGTTTTAAACCCAAAAATCAAGTAAGTATATCTAGATTATTACAACTAATTTATATAGACTTATTGATATCACAAGTTTATGAGGTAGTAAATATGCTTTTATGATTATTGATGATTATAGTAGATAAACTTGGGTAAATTTCTTGGCACATAAAAATGATTATTTCAAATATTTTATCAAATTTTATAAATTAATTTAAAATAAAAAAGGTTTTATAATTTTCTTTATTCATAGTGATCATGTTAGTAAATTTAAAAATCATAATTTTTAAGAATTTTATGATTTGAATGAATATGATCATCCTTTCTCTACTCCAAGACATTCGTAATAAAATAAAATTATTGAGAGAAAGAATATGAGCTTATAAGAGATGACAAAAACTATGCTTAATGAACATAATCTACCAAAATACTTTTGGACCGAACTCATTAATACGATATGCTATGTCATAAATAAAGTTCTTATAAGACCTTATCTATCTAAAGCTTCTTATGAATTGTGAAATATTAAAAGACTCACATTTCATATTTTAAAATTTTTTACTATAAATATATTATTTTAAATAACAAAGATGCTTAAAAAAATTTGATGTAAAATCCGATGAAGATTATTTTTTCTTAGATAATCCTATATTTCTAAAGCTTATCAAGTTTTCGATAAGATATCATTAATTATTAAAGAATCTATTTATGTTATTTTTGAAGAATCTCTTGGAATTAAAAAAATAATTTTGATGATGATTCTGAATTTGATAAATTGAAGTTGAATGAGGATTCTTCTCCCAACTAGAATACATCTACTTAATTACTTAATTTGTAATTCTAAAAAAAATATAATAAAGATATCCAAGGTAATAGTAACTAAGATAAGAAATATGACAAATAAATTCTTGAAAAAAAAGGGGGAATGTAGTTTGCCGACAAAGTAGATGGTAGTACAAAAAGATATGCAAATGCGCAATAAAAGGAGGATGTTTAAATTGTAAAGACAAAAAAAAAATAGAATACATATTACAGCAAAAAAGTTATCGACTGAAAAAATTTAAGGGTTCTAATAATGATTATGATAACTTGGATACCAAAGAAAAGGAAAAGAATATTTAATGACTAAGTTAGGAAAGAAATATAGAGATTTTAGTGACGTTAGATCACGACAGATAAATATAAAAGATGCTCCCTAATGATATAGAAATTATTGAAATATGAACGGATATATTATTAGCTACATGGATAGGAAATAATAGTAAGTTCAAAGTTACGTAGGAATTTTAAATAAAGCTCTAAGGACATCCTTAGAGCTTAAATAGAAATACTTAGTTATTTCTATTTAAAATAACTAAGGACATCCTTAGTTATTTTAAATAGAAATACTTAAGTAGCGTGGCATCTGATGATGCATCCTTGACCAGTTTAAGTAAATCTTAAGAACCACAAATAAGTCTAATAGATGGAGGAAAAGTTTTTGTTACTGATATATAAATATAGGAAATATATTTAAATTTGTTATAACTATAAAACACTAGGAATTATTTAAAAGTGGAGATCGGATGAAGAATAGAATTTGAGATGAACATTTTTTTTCTAAAAGTCAACGTGGTTTTATTTCAAGATGATCAATCATAATTATTTTATGAGATAAATAATGTGAACATAAAGAGAAATATATATTTATAGAGTAGTTATAGTGGATATTAACTAGGAAAGAGTTTGATAAAGTTTATAGAAATTTATTATTATGATAAAGTTTCTAAAATTTATTATTATTCTCCAAGAAATTTTATCCAAGGAATAGAAGTATATAGATGTACTGCCTAAATAGCTAATTATTAGAGATGTATTAAAAGATATTCAAACTTATTCTTTATTTAAAAATATTTATGTAAATACTATTTTTTATTTTAAATTAATCATAAATGCATTGATGATGTCTTTAAATATGACTCATGGGTCTTGGCAATGCATTAAGAGCTAAATCAATTTCAAAAAAAATAAAATTTAATAATTTATTTCCAAATCTAGTGACTATCATATAATTAGCATTAGATAAATATTTACAAATAAGCAAGATAAATAAGATATCATGGTTCGAAACAAAGCTACATTAGTGACAAAATGTTTCAACTAAAAAGAGAGTATAGACTATAAAGAAGCTATCATTCTTTTAGTTGGACTTGAAGCTATAATAATACTTTTTACCTACGTATGTTTTAAAAAATTTAAATTATTTTAAATGGAAGTCAAAATTATTTTTCTTAATGATTTTATTTTTAAAAAATATTATGTTAAATAATTACCTAGATTTGAAAATAATTTTTTTTAAATTATATTTATAAATTATCTAAAACACTTTGTGGGTTGAAACAAGCTCCATAGTTTAGTATGAGAGACATAGCTCTTTTTTTATTTAAAATATTTTTTAAAAAGTAAGAACGATATCATATTATTTATTAAATATTTTAATAATATTTTTTATTATTTAAATTTATATTGATGATATTATTTTTTATTTTACAAATAAATTTTTATGTGAATCATTTGCTAAAAGTATGAGCTAAGAATTTGAAATGAGTTTAATGAGTGAATTGATATTTTTTTCTAGGATTATAAATTAAGTAACTAAATGATAGAATTTTCATTAGTAAAACTAATTATCCTCTTAGATCTATTAAAATGATTTTACATAGATAATGCTAATGCCATCAATACACCAATAAGCATTTCTATTAACTATGAAGGAGAATACTTTGATCAAAAAATATATAGAAACATGATAGTTAGTTTATAATATCTTGCTCAAACTATATCTGGTATAATATTTAGTGTTGAGCTTTATGTAAGATTTTAGTTTAATCTTAAACAATCTCACTATAAAGTAGTAAAATAATTTTTTAAATATATAAAGGTAATGCCTAATATAGGATTATGGTATATTAATCTAATAACTTTGATTTGATTACTTATGCTAATAATAACTTTTTAGGATACAAAATAAATAGAAAATGTACCTTTGAAACTTGTCAATTTTTAAGTTATATACTTGTTTCATAGTCATCATCTAGGAAGCAAAACTCTATCGCACTATTTAAAACTGAAATCGAATATGAGCTAAGAACTTATCAAATTATATAATGAATCTTTATGTGAATCATTTGATAAGAGTATAAGCTAAGAATTTGAAATGAGTTCAATAAGTGAATTTATTTATTTTCTAGAATTATAAATTAAATAACTAAATGATGAGATTTTCATTAGTCAAACTAAGTATACTCTTAATATATAAAAATAATTTTATATAGATAATGTTAACACCATCAACACACCAATGAGCATCTCTACTAAACTAGACTTAGACAATGAAGAAGAATGCTTTAATAAAAAAAATGTATAAAGGCATGATAAGTAGTTTATAATACCTTACTCCAACTAAACATGATATAATATTTAATGTTGAGTTTTGTGCAAGATTTTAGTTTAATCCTAAATAATCTTACTATAAAGCAGTAAAAAAAAATTAGATACTCAAAAGAAACACCTAATATGGGATTATGATATCTTAAATCTAATAATTTTGATTTGATTTCTTATGCTAATACTGATTTTATATGATGTAGAATAGATAGAAAAAGTACTTTTGGAACTTGTTAATTCCTAGGTCATCATGCACTTATTTTTTGATCATCTAAAAAGTAAGACTCTATCTCACTATCTATAAGTGAAACTGAATATGTTACAGTAAGGTGTATGCTGTAGCTAATTAATTTGGATGAAAAATATTTTAGAATATTATAGACTATGCTTGAAAAACCTCTCTATAAAATGTGATAATACTAGTATAATTTATAAAGAATTCTATTCAATAATTTGGGGCTAAGTACATTGACATTAGATATCATTTTATTAGGAATCATGTTAGTAATCATAATATATCTTTGGTTTTATAGATACGAAACATTAGTTAGCAAACATTTTTACTAAACTACTTAGTGAAGAATAATTTAATTTTATTAGAAGAGAATTAAATATATTGAATCTTTCAAATGTATGATAAAAGACCTTTTGCTATTTGTTTTCGTATGATTATTTCTTTTTACTAATAACTAAAGAGGATATTTATTTAAATCAATTATGATCATTCACTTGACTTCTCGGTGTTCACAACTTGAGATTTATTTTACATGAATAAAGTCCTTTTACTATTTGCTTTTTTATAATTTTTTCCTTTTGCCAATAATTAAGGAGGAGATTTATCTAAATAAATCATAATTTTTCAGTATTCATGACTTAAGATTTATTTATTTTATTCTTTTATATTCATGACTTGTATACTCTATTTTGTTAATAATAATGGGAGAGTAGAAGTAAATTATATTTTTGATGACCAAATGGGGAGAAGAAGTAACTCTTTTTTTTTTTTTTTTATGACCAAAGGGGAGAAGTAGTGATTCATGCCTAGCCTATGTATTGAATAAGAAGACTTATGATACTTTTATAACTTTTTGTTAATAATAACTCATGCCTAACATTTGTTAATTATTCTTTAAATTTCAAAATTAAGTGATTATTTAGGCTTACAATGATAATATTAACAAGATCAAATTTGTTTTAACTTAAATTCAAAACTATCATTGAAAGGATATTATTTTGAATTCAAGTTCATCATATATTTAAAATATAGCATACAAATAGGAGGAGCTTTATTAAGACTTTATTATCAATTGATGTCTGAGTATTCATAATTTGAACTTATCTTTGATGACATAATATTGAGATCCTTCATATATCATAATATCAAAGTAAGTTTTATTTTTACATAATTAGAATATTGATACAAAGGGAAAAAAGTAATATCATAATACCATGATATTACTCCCTTCTTTTTATTGATGATAAAGGGGGAGAAGTAGTAACTCATACTTTTTATTTGTGATAGTGGGGAGAAGTGATGACTCATGCATGAATAGGGAGAATTATGATGTTTTACTTATAATTTTTTTATTATTATATAACTCATGTTTGATTTATGTAAATGATTAACTTATAGATATCTTTTGATTGACATTACATATTGATAATGGTTGAAATTTAAAACTTAAAATGGTTATGATTATAATTTAAAATTTGTAACTTGATTGAACATTAACTTTCAGGCTTAAATGATTAAATCATAATATCGATAAGGTTAATTTTTTTTAAAACTTAAAATCAGTATAAGTATTTAAGATGATATGTGATCATTTGAGTTTAGGTTTATCATAACTTTTTAAAATGACACATAAATACGGGAGTCTTATTAATACCTCATCATCAATTAGTTATCATCATAAAAATAGAGGAGATAATTGAATCCCGGATTTTGATAATGAAATCAATTTATGAGTTTATTAGACTAATATGATTTTGAGATAAGTGACATAAATATTTTGATCACGAACATGGACCATCAAAGGGCCAACTTATTGGGAAATGCAAAAAGAGTGTATATCATGTCATATATGCCATCACTCATGTGATTAGTTTGCAGGGCACCTATGACTAGCACAACTATTGAATAAGAGAGTCGGACGTTGTGTCACGGACTTAGCTGGTTTTGCCTAAGCCGTGCGGCACCAATGCGTATCACCGCAAAGGTCAGCCTACCCAAAATCTCCTACAATCCCTTAGGATCTGCAAAAGAGAAGACGAGACAGAGAAAGCCCTTCATACGGGATCCGCAAGCCACTCTTTTAGTAAACACTTTATAGCCAATGCACATTCCAACAATAGATATCACAAGCTCAGAACGGTTGCACAACAAAGGCATAAAATTGGTCCACTACAGACCAATTCTATTACAAGTATTCCTCGACGCTGCATTTATGTATGTTTCCTACAATGGTCATTAACTCACTCAAATAGGGCATTTTGCCTTTGGCAAGCCCTTTACAAGCTTTACAAGTGACAACCAACCAAAAGGGACACGGACAAGCACAAGCATTACAATCGAACAAGCCGCTTTACAATTTTGTCCGTGACATTCTCCCCACTTAATCCTTCGACGTCCTCGTCGAAGCCTTTCTTGCCGACGCAAACTTCTTTTCTTTGTTGGATCTTCGATCTTCGCTCCTGCCGCGATGCGCCTTCGCTCCCATTTGTTCTCCGCTTGTTGTTGAGTCGTTTAACTTTAATCCGCCGTCTTTGCTTCAACTCGCCAATGACTCGACTTTGGTGTGGGGTTGGCAAAGTTGTGCCGATCCTTCTGGTTCTTGCGATTCATCCGATGAAGGAAAAAGACCATCTTTGATATGCGCCATCTTCAAATTCTTCTCGCTCTTGAATGGATAGATGCTTTGTTGGAGCTTTAACGAGCATCACCTCGCAACCTTTGAAGTTTTCGTGTCCTTCCTCCGTAAAATTTGCCCATCGAATCTTCTTCCACTTAGTTGTCTTCGAAGGGTCTTCACATCTGTGCAGAGCTCCTCCGCTGATAACTAAGAGAGTGAATGCGGAGTTCCGCCCATTCTCTTGGGAGTTGAGAAGGCAAAGGTTACTTGTCTTCGCCGCCTCCTCGAGTTTGTACTTCAAGGCGTCAAGTTTCTGAATTCCGCGCTCTTAGCTCACACTTCCAAGCACTTGAAGTGTTTGCAATCCTTCTTGAGTCACCATCTGTGATTCACCTTCTCATTGCCATTGAACTTCGGAATGCAAGAAGTTATCACTCCAACTTGGAGTAAGTCTCGATAGGTTTGGTCGCCTTTGGGATTGTACCGCCTTCTCCATCATTTCCTCGCCGACTCCTCCGAGTAGTAAAGGTACAAAGATTCTTGCCTCGCTCCGATCCTTGGTCATGCACTCTTGCATCGACCATGATCCTTCACTCACGGCTATCTTGATGGAAAGTCTGCTGACATTGGTCTTACGGTTCTCTCGGCCTTCGCCTTCACCTTGTCTTGGTACATGGAGTTTGCCAAAGCATTCTCCTCCTCCACGGCCCATATCACAACCAAGTGCTCTCCCTCTAAGAGAGCGAGGATTGATGACTCCCAGGAAGTCCCGCCTCGGCATACCATGGCATTGCGACGCCCATGGCACTACTATCCGCTGTCTCGCATCCGCATCCCTTCTTCGTGATCGGTAGATCTGCCACTACTGACATTGTGACACTCCTCTGAGTTCACCTTCAATCTACTCGATGATTGATCTTGGGTAGCCGAGTCCCTCTTGGACTCGTCATTGCTTCCATGCCCTTTTCCGACCCCCTTCAACACTTCGTGTTCTCAAAGCGAGCTCCGGCTGTCGATGGAAATACAGATCGCAACTCCCATGTATGGCCACCGCCACCATGTTGCGGGGTTTGCACCATTTCTGTTCTCCTTAGCTTCATTGGTCTGCAATGTTCGCTTACTCGGCCTTGTCCTCGACTTGCCGAGCTCCCTTGCAAAGTGAGCTCAAGTAGTTCCACTCTTCAAGCAAAATCATACCTCTGATGATCCAGGTCCCCAAATGGGACTCCCTGGTATTTGCATCCGAACTTCTTCCTTAAGAGTGCACACTTCATAAGCGATGTCCAAGGCTTCCATTCAATGCAACATTCTGCACGCACGGAAGACCCGCCTCAAGATACCATGGCATTCAACGCTTGAATCCATAGCTCTTCTTACCGTGTTGTTCACCAACTTGGAGCTCCTTGTCGCGCCCCGGTCATATCTCCAGATGACCATGTCCTCACGGATCACTATGTGTGTCGACTTGCCACGAACTTTTCCACCACAATCGTCACATCATGTCGCCGCCTCGGTGACATCTCCTCATATCGATCCTCGTGGTATGAACTCGAATCGCGATATCTCCATGTGTGGACTCCGCCAACACATCGCAGGCCTTCGCCAACTTCGATTCTGTTCGCTTCTTTGCAATCGACCTTCGCCCACCCACTCTCGGGTCACACTCTGACGGTTAAGCTAGCCCTAGACACGATCCATCGCCTAGCGGCTCTCTGAAGTCTCGACTTCGCTGAAATAGGTGCACCATTGTGATCTCCGGACTCGCCCCTACCAAAGACAATCTCACGCACCGCTTTCCTCATGGCAACTTGAATAGCAACACTGCGGCATATTCTTCAAGAGTAGCTGTCTCTGCATCCTCTTGCCCCGTGTCAAAGCCTTTTGACACCAACTTTGCCTTAGCAAACTGCGTCGCCTTAGAATCTCCACCATTAATCCAATGCTAATCGAGAAGCAGAACAACTTGGGGAAGACTTGGTGAAGTACCCAAATCGCGTGAAGGGAGTTGGCTTTGAAGATGGAACAGGGAGCGGAGGCTTGGTGCTTTCCTTAGACAGAGGTCAAGGACATGGACTCTTGCAGAGGCAGGAACCGGATCATGTCGTTCCAGCTCTGCACAGATGTGAAGACCAGTACAAATGTTACAAATGTGACATACTGTCACGGACTTAGCTGGTTTCGCCTAAGCCGTGCGGCACCAATGCGTATCACCGCAAAGGTCAGCCTACTCGAAATCTCCTACAATCCCTTAGGATCTGCAAAGAGAAGACGAGATGAGAAAGCGCTTCACACGGATCCACAAGCCACTCTTTTAGTAAACACTTTATAGCCAATGCACATTCCAACAATGGATATCACAAGCTCGTAACAGTTTGCACAACAAAGGCATAAAATTGGTCCACTACGGATCGAATTCTATTACAAGTATTCCTCGACGCTGCACTTTATGTACAAGCCTACAATGGTCATCAAACTCACTCAAATAGGGCATTTTGCCTTTGGCAAGCCCTTTACAAGCTTTACAAGTGACAACCAACCAAAAGGGACACGACAAGCACAAGCATTACAATCGAACAAGCCGCTTACAATTTTGTCCGTGACATTCTCCCCCACTTAATCCTTCGACGCCCTCGTCGGCCTTTCTTGACGCTGCAACTTCTTTTCTTTGTTGGATCTTCGATCTTCGCTCTGCCGCGATGCGCCTTTCGCTCCCATTTGTTCTCCGCTTGTTGTTGAGTCGTCGAACTTTAATCCGCCGTCCGCTTCAACTCGCCAATGACTCGACTTTGGTGTGGGTTGGCAAAGTTGTCCGATCCTTGTTGGTTCTTGCGATTCATCGATGAAGGAAAAGACCATCTTTGATATGCGCCATCTTCAAATTCTTCTCGCTCTTGAACCGATAGATGCTTTGTTGGAGCTTTAACGAGCATCACCGCAACCTTTGAAGTTTTCGTGTCCTTCCTCCGTAAAATTTGCCCATCGAATCTTCTTCCACTTAGTTGTCTTCAAGGGTCTTCACATCTGCGAGCTCCTCTGCTTTGGATAACTAAGAGAGCTGGGTACTGAGTTCCGCCATTCTCTTGGGAGTTGAGAAGGCAAAGGTTACTTGTCTTCGCCCGCCCTCGAGTTTGTACTTCGTGCGTCAAGTCGTTACTGAATTCGCCGCTCTTAGCTCACACTTCCGAAGCACTTGAAGTGTTTGCAATCCTTGCGAGTCACCATCTTGTGATTCACCTTCTCATTGCCATTGAACTTCGAATGCAAGAAGTTATCACTCCAACTTGGAGTAAGTCTCTCGATAGGTTTGGTCGCTTTGGGATTGTACCGCTTCTCCATCATTTCTGTCGCCGACTCCTCCGAGTAGTAAAGGTACAAAGATCGCTGTCTTATGCTCTCCGATCCTTGGTCATGCACTCTTGCATCGACCATGATCCTTCACTCACGGCTATCTTGATGGAAAGTCTGCATGACATTGGTCTTACGGTTCTCTCTGCCTTCGCCCTTCAACCTTGTCTTGGTACATGGAGTTTGCCAAAGCATTCTCCTCCTCCACGGCCCATATCACAACCAAGTGCTCTCCCTCTAAGAGAGCAAGGGATTGATGACTCCCGGAAGTCCGCCTCGGCACCATGGCATTGCGATTACTATCCGTGTCTCGCATCTGCATCCCTTCTTCGTGATCGGTAGATCTGCCACTCTGGTATTGTGACACTCCTCCGAGTTCACCTTCAATCTACTCGATGGTGTCCTAGGGCTAGCCTTTTCGTCCCGAGTGTGGCCCGAGTGGGTGGACGAAGGTCGATTGCCAAAAGAAGCGAGGAATCGGTTGGCGAAGGCCTGCGATGTGTTGGCGAGTCCACACATGGAGATATCGCAGCTTCGAGTTCATACCACAGGATCGAGATGCGGGAGATGTCACCAGCGCGACATGATGCAGCCAGATGGGTGGAAAAGTTCGTGGAATCGCCACGAATCTGCTGCAATGCGAATCGCTCACGAACACGAGTCCGTGATGTACCGGTGACATCTCCCTCGCATATCGATCCTGTGGTATGAACTCGAATCTGCGATATCTCCATGTGTGGACTCCGCCAACACATCGCAGGCCTTCGCCAACTTCGATTCTGTTCGCTTTTTGCAATCGACTTCGCCCACCCACTCTCGGGTCACACTTGACGGCTAGCCTAGATGCATCCATCGCCTAGCAGCCCTCCGGTCTCGACTTCGGCTGAAATAGGTGCACCATTGTTCGATCTCCGACTCGCCCCTACCAAAGACAATCTCCGCATGCGCACCGCTTCCTCATGGCAACTTGAATAGCAACATCGTGGCATATTCTTCAAGAGTAGCCGTCTCTGATCCTCTTGCCCCGTGTCAAAGCCTTTTGACACCAACTTTGCCTTAGCAAATCAAGGCCGCCTTAGAATCTCCACCAAATGCATTATCGAGATAAGGTGCATGTGCCTCAAAGCTCCTTTGTCTTTGGCACCATGCAAGATGAGTCGACTCCATCCGAATATGAAACCCATGGAACGACATGATCCGGTTCCCGCCTCGCGAAGAGTCCATGTCCTTGACCTCTGTCAAGGAAAGCACCAAGCCTCCGCTCCTGTTCCATCTTCAAAGCCAACTCCCTTCACGCGATTTGGGTACTTCACCAAGTCTTCCCAAGTTGTTCTCGCTTCTCGATTAGCATTGATTAATGGTGGCCCGCCCACCATTCCACGAGTCACCCTCTGTTGAGTCCGATCTCACTTTGTCGCCGCTCTTAGTGTGCCTTCACTTTGTGTTGCCCTGGGTTGCTCCCCCACTTGATCTCGCTATGCGTCCACCAACGCATTGCCACTTGCGAGATCATGCAATGACTCCTCACCGCTCACTCGATCCGTCGAGCTTCGTCTTGAGGTACTCCTCGGCAGTCCCATTGCACCGATTCACATTCGATTTATCCTCATGGATATCCGCCTCCGTTGAGCAACATCTCTCTTCGCATCCTTCCTCCGGAAGTTTTGGAGACCACTATCCCTTGACTACTTCGCCTGCTCTGAACAAATCGCGCCCAATTCGCCAATGCAAATGCACTTGCTAGATTGTGACACTTCACCAATACACCAGACCGCACTCTCCTGGGTCTAGCAACATGTCGAACTCGCGCACACTTCAAAGATCTTACGAAAGTATCCCGCACATGCCGAAGAGAAAGTTTCAATGCTCCAATGCACGGACCTTCACCGCCTTGGGATGGCCACGAGTGTCACAATGTCAGTAGTGGCGGATCTACCGATCACGAAGAAGGGATGCGAGATGCGAGACAACGGATAGTAGTGCCATGGGCGTCGCAATGCCATGGTACCGCCGAGGCGGGACTTCCGGGAGTCATCAATCCTTGCTCTCTTAGAGGAGAGCACTTGGTTGTGATATGGGCCGTGGAGGAGGAGAATGCTTTGGCAAACTCCATGTACCAAGACAAGGTTAGAACTTCGTAAGACCAATGTCAATGCATTTTCCATCAAGATAGCCGTGAGTGAAGGATCATGGTCGATGCAAGAGTGCATGACCAAGGATCGGAGCAGCATAAAGACGCTTTGTACCTTTACTACTCGAGGAGTCGGCGATGAAATGATGGAGAAGGCGGTACAATCCCAAAGGCGACCAAACCTATCGAGACTTACTCCAAGTTGGAGTGATAACTTCTTGCATTCCGAAGTTCAATGGCAATGAGAAGGTGAATCACAAGAGTGACTCAACAAGAAGGATTGCAAACACTTCAAGTGCTTGGAAGTGTGAGCTAAGAGCAAAGCGAATTCCAAGAACTAAACTTTGACGCACGAAGTACAAACTCGAGGAGGCGGGCGAAGACAAGTAACCTTTGCCTTCTCAACTCCCAAGAGAATGGGCGGAACTCCAGCACTCACTCTCTTAGTTATCCAGCAGAGGAGCTCTGCACAGATGTGAAGACCAGCAGATGTGAGCTCTGCACTCCAGTACAAATGTCGGGCGTTGAACATTTTCACAAGTTTGCACGTCACTTCGGCGGAAACTTGCCTCGCGCCCGGCATTTGGGGAGTAGTTGTTTGCGGACTTGCAGCGCTCATTCACCCCTCTAAAGTCCTTGTTTTCCTCCTCTCTTTCTCTACTTTCTTGCACACCAAGTGCTCGCTCAATTGCTTGTAAAGCTTCCTCTTCGCGAGACGCCGGGACTTATCTGCCTTGCTCCAACAACTAATCAACTTCTCTTTTTGTCCTACGGGACTGCACTGAGAGTTGCAGCCTCACTGACCCTTTGCATGGACGCTGTATGTCGCAAACACCTCAAGACTTAGGCAATCCAAGCTAAGTCCGATCGAAGTGGGCGCAGGCGATTCTTGACTTAGGCAAATTTCAGCTAAGTCGGTGGCTTGCCGCGAGGGTGCCTCACCACTTAGGCAATTCTTGCTAAGTGCGTGACAGTTGTGTCAAGAAATTATTATATAAAAAATTAAACATTAAGCTAAAGAATTAATCGATATGCTAAAGATCAAAATTTGTGCTATAGGTTCGAGCATCATATTGAAAATTTAGACATTATGAAAAAGTCGATATATCGATAAAATGGACGATATATAGAAGGAAAAAAATGATGTGTCGGAGGTTCAAATGAAGTGTTGAAAAATCAGTTGACATAACGAAAAAGCATACAATATGCTGAAAGTTTCGTAAATATGTCAGATATATGGTTGATTCATCAAAATTTTGATTGAGGTCATTTTAAGGTTAATTTGAGTTAGTATTTAGCCGAGACAATACCAACTTGTTAAGAAAATCATTGAGCTTGAAGCTAGATCAAATTGGACATGTTAGAAGGTTAAATTGATGGCCTAAAGTAAGCTTGAGTTATGGTACTGTCAGGCCTAGATAGTAGTATTGCCTGAATCAATCAATAACCATTGTTTATGCTTGTTTGGCTTTCCAACGGTAGTTCCACTTTTGACAGTGGTAGTACCACCTAGGGTAGTGATAGTTTATCCCAAATTTAAATTTTATGATGATAGTACTACTAGAGTTCTAAATTATGACGTCAAAAGTTGTTGTGATAGTACCACTTAGTGTTAGCAGTAGTGCTACTCGTATCCCAAAATTTTCAAGGATTTGAATTTTTCAGCTCCATTGTTGAAGCCTTTGGGGACCTATAAATACTCCACTTAGACTTAGTTGATGAAGTATCTAATCTTGAATTTATAAAGTATTGTAGCTTTCTTTTTAAGCATTGTTTGAGTCTCGTCCTCCCTCTTGAGTTTAGTTGTGATACAAAGTTATAAGAGATGAGAAATCTCTTATAAAAAAATGAGTATGGAGATTATCTGCTAAGCTTATAAAAAAGAAAAAAGTTGTAACAAGAGTAGTTACAAGTGAAGATTAGAGAGAAGATTAATAATGAAAGTTGGTGACCTTAAGGAAATAGGAATTATAAGTGAACATAGATCGAAAACTATGATAAATCGGTTTGCATTTATTCTTTTGCTTATAACTTTTATATGTGGTTGTTTACTTATTGTCATTCACTTTGATGGCACTCAATATTTGGCTAATCATATTTTTAATATAAATTTTTTAATCAAACTTTAAAGTTAATTAAAATTTATTATAACATTAATTCACTCCCCCTTTTAATTATCATTATGCATAAGATTTCATTTTATAAAAGAATATGTGAAGGATAAAAGATGTGGAGCTATTTGTAAATGAATAAATGATAGATATTCTTACCATGTCTCTAAAAATTAAAGTCTTCAAATATGTTTAATGAAACTTGATATATAAAAGAAAATAAGTTTAAGGTGAAAGAATGTTAGAGTATTAATTTTCTTGGTATTCATAATAAAAAAATTATTGTATGATAGTAAATAAGTTAAATTAAAATTTGATAATCAAGAATTCAATTTAGATTTTACCTCTTGTGAGGTTAAATGTAATATGTTGTATTGAGAATCTTCCCTGATCTATATAAGATCATATTTTATATCCCTGTTAATTTGTGTTGAAAGTGCTTTGAAAATAAAAAAAAAATGTATAATAAATTTTTAGTGAATACATTTAATAGAAACACCCCTTTCCTGTCCAAATTTATCTTATTCTACTCTTCATCCTGTCCAAATTTATCTTATTTCCGCTTGGAACATAAAATACACACAATTTTACTGGCTAGATGACAAAATCTACTCCCTATATTAATTACACATACATATACATATATAACACTGTAAGGTTAGTAACTTTTATATACTCTTCTAAATTGAAGTTTAGTGCGTAAATATAACCTTACGAAACTCAAAAACTTCCCATTAACCTCGAATCAAGTACACAATTTAAATCCAAATAATTACTTGAAAATGTAAGCGAAACTCAAGAACCTAATTTTCAACTTAAACTCACTCCATTTTGAATAAAGAGTACAGAAATTGGGTATAAGCTGGTTAGATAAACACCGGATATCTGAAATAAAAAAAGGAAAAACAACATACGATACCATCACCATTCTCGAAGTGTCTTAAAATATTATGGAAGGCCCGGTAATACAACACTAATATCCAACAATCGAATTGAATTTAGTTGGATCATATTGTAAAACCCTAGTGTGTGAAGTTTAGTAGTGAACAAGCTAATTGATTTGTTCAGTTGTTTGACAGTAAAAGTGTCTCCTGGCATTCACTTTTTACTCTCTAATTACCCTTTGGAATCATGCTTAGTTGTTATGCTTCCATGGATAGTCATGCTTCAACTATTACACCTACCATGCCTACCCAAGGATAGTTATGCTTTAGTTCACTTGAAAATAATTCACTATTATTGTTACAGCTCCTATGAGTTGAGCGATTAAGCATTTTGAATGGTGTGTGTCGATCAAACAAGATAAATTAAAAATATATTAACCCTAGATCATGTAAAATTGATTTTATTTGTCTTCGACTGAAAAAAAAGGTCGGCGTGCTCCTGAAAAGTATCCTGGTTACGCCATCAAGATTGTAAACATTAGTCAACCTCTCAATTACGAGAATGTCCTTTCTTTATTCCCTCTTCCTGGCGGTGTCATAAACCCTACCCTAAGCCCCCCGGGTCGCTGCTGCACGGTGGCGGAATCCCATTTCTCGCGTTTTCCGAAAACAAGCGCACCCTACGAGTTCTTCTTTAGGGTTTGCCTTCTCTGCCTCACTTCCTTCCCGTCGGAATCGTCTTCGTCTAATGGCCACGCTTCGGTCCGTAATGTTGGCCTCCGCCGTCGCTTCGGCAGCCCTCGTAGTGGAGCACGCCTACGCTGACGGCGCATCCTTCAATTTCTCCCCCTTAAATTCCTACACGTCCCGGGAAGCCCCGCCGGCGCAAGCATCCGCGGCGCCCGGCCCGCCTGCGGCCGATGTGCCACCCGCCGAGGTGGCTCGGGTTCGCAACGACAATCCTCGGACCACTGCTGCGGGGTTCGATCCCGAGGCCCTGGAACGGGGAGCCAAGGCGTTGCGGGAGATCAACAGCTCGCCGCAGGCCAAAAAGGTGGCGTGTCGCGATCAAGTTCGACGTTTCTTTTTGGTTTCATTGAATAAAAAGAATCATAATGTGGCTTTCCTTTCTATTCTTTTCCTTTATTCCTCTGGTGGATTAGGTGTTTGAGTTGATGCGGAAGCAGGAAGAAACAAGGCAAGTGGAGTTGGCTGCAAAGAAGGCAGAGTTTCAGGCCATTCAAGCGCAGCATGAAACTGTAAGTTTCTTTTACCGGGAATGCATGCCATTGAGTGTTGGTGAATCCAGGGTCTGCAATTTCTTTTCCCGTGTAGTACTTTGGTTCTTTTAGGTAATGGAGTTCATATCGTTTAATCAGATCCTTTTGGTATTTAAAGTTAAAGATATTTGATGCCTAATTGTCATTTTCGTAGGGCTGTCTTTATTTTTCTGCTACAGCTGTTTTGTAAAATCTGGTGTCGTTGTTTCAAGTCTCATTTAAAATTTTGGGTTTTTGGTCTGCAGAATGTTGTCTATGCCTCTGTCATTGTTGTGGATGGTTCTGGCTGTTTTGTAAATCTCACATGCAAGAGACCTTGCCAAAAGCTAACTATAATCAATGCATATTCACAATACTTATGTTTAGTTGTCAATAACACCTTTTATCATTAAGAATATATCTTTTAGGTCCAAAAAGGAGTGAAGACAGCATCCGTGACTTAAGATTCAGCATGGTAAAAATCTCAGATCTTCACAAGCAAAATGATAACAAGAGGAAATCAGACTACTAGCAGAAAGTTAATGAGGAAATCAGACTACTAGCAGAGGAAATCACTTATAAAAAATGATAACTTTTGGATTTTTTTTTTTTTTAAATTTGAAGTTGGAATAGCTAGGAAAAGAAAGACTTCAAGATCTACAGTTCCCTGCATGATCTAACCAAAGGTGACCCTGATTTGACTGGACTTCTATTTCTTACTTCCAAGATTGCCAAACGATGGCATTATCCTGCACTATGCTAATTGGAGTTCTGCAAACCCCTGCTGAAGCTTATAACCCTGAACTGCATATGAATATGTCCAATTATATTAATTATATACATATATGTGAAAAAGGGATGTGTATTATTAATCTGCGCTATTGTTGGATGCTACTTTTGAGATTGCTATGATGCAAGAACGACTGGAGGGGCAGAAGCCATTTTAATCATTTCAGTAAAAGGGTCTTGAAGCAAGTGTTGCACTGCAAGGACCACATGAAGCTTTCTTAAGAGATAGCATTGGGTTGGAAAATTCTCTCTAGAAGATGCAATAACCTCTTGGTTCTTCTGGTTCACAGGGAAACATTATGCAGGGAACTCTGATCCATCTCTGGTTACAGAATCCCAGGTCTCACTAAAAATGTCTTGTAGTTGCAGTAGTTACTTTATGATGAAAATTTTCGTGCAGTTTGCAGCCTTTGTTTGTTTTATTGGCATTCTGCCATGTGATCTCTCTTCCATTGTAAGTGATCACACTGATATTTTTTCGTTGCTGTCCAATTATATTCCATGGATGGATGACATGCGGTGTGGGATATTTGATCTTTTATTTATGAATTGATTGCCAAGTGATCTTTTACAATATGTAAGAAACAATTATTCTTTAGAACACCATAAACTAAACAAGAAAAATAATAAACATATGTTTGCATCTGATTGTTATATTTGTTCATCAAGCCTGTAGAAATTAAATACTGCCTATAATTGTTGGCTGTTGAAATGAAATTCAAGTTCAAGATGTCAGGTTGTCGACACTGTTTGTTTCTAGCCATTTATTTATAGAATCATTTGTCGACGGCATTGTTTAAAAAGTAACATGCAGGTTATTGTATCAAATGCTATGTTAGGCAGGTAGGTATAAATTCACTGGAGTTTACATTGGCCGCTATAGATATAGATAGTTAATTTTTTTTTACACCTTGAACCCTTATTGCTTAATACCAATGTTTCCAATGATGATATTCACTTGCCCCACCACTTACTCTCTTGTGCTTGCTTCATTTCTTCCCTCCCTCCCTCTTTCTCGTGCTTTCTCTTGTCCACTTTTTAACACACACTCTGGAAAAGAAAGAAAGGCTTCAACTAATTTTCTTCCTCTCCTGCAGTGATTACTCTGCACCAGCTTTTACAATGCTCCCCTTTGCAGCATTTAAAAGTATACCTACAAGTAGTTCTTTTCATCCTCATGTTCTTTCCTCTTCTAACAATTGATTATTCGTTTTTCATTTTTCTTGTTCTTCTCTGGATCTTTTCTTTGCAATTCTTTAATATTATTTCAAAGATTTTCTCTGTCATCAGGCTCAAATCATTACACCTAAGTACTAGTGATCCACTTTGGTCTTATAATGGCATCCATAGTGACTGCCCACTATCAACCAGCTGCTGTTTACCATGAAGATCCTTTGTGATTACATGTGTTGTGCTCTATTTATGGCACTAGTCAATAAAGGTGATCTTTTAATATTAAAGTTGGATTACATGCTATGAATCATGCTAGTTTGCCACTTATCCTATTTTTTGTGGACATTCTAACATGTTATGCGTCTTGAAAATTTTTATGCTTTGAGGCAATCATAGGCATATTTTGTCTGTCACTTAAATTTTATATTTGAGCTGCAATTTGATGAGATTAAGCTTCCTCTTGGTTTTTGGATTTGTTTAAATGTGACTGATATCACTTTCTTTCAGGACAGGCAACGAGTAATCTATGAAGAACAGAAAAAACTAGTTCAACAACAGGCTCAGACAAAGGCCCAAATGGCTCGATATGAGGATGAATTGGCCAGGAAAAGGATGCAGGCATGCTAAGTATCTTTATTGATTTGGATTTTATTTGACCTATCTTTGTAGATTTATTATATTTTCTTTATTTCTGCAGGCAGAGCATGAAAGTCAAAGAGCAAGAAATCAGGAGCTTGTGAAAATGCAAGAAGAATCATCCATTAGGCAAGAGCAAATTCGTCGCGCTACAGAGGAACAGATTCAAGCACAACAAAGACAGACAGAAAGGGAGAAAGCAGAGTTAGAACGTGAAACTATTAGAGTGAGAGCATTGGCAGAAGCAGAAGGAAGAGCACATGAAGCAAAATTAGCTGAAGATGTAAACAGACGGATGCTGATAGAAAGAGCTAATGCAGAGAGAGAAAAGTGGATATCAGCAATTAATACAACCTTTGACCATATTGGAGGTACTAACTTAATAGCACACTTTAAGTGCCAATATCTCCTATCCTAGTTTATCTTTCGCAGCTCTCTATCATGAGCAGTCTTAGTTACCAGTTGACACCTATTCATGCTTCAGGATGTTGGTTGATCATTGATTAGATGTTGCTTATGTTTCATAAAGTATTCCAAAGAATGAAATTTGAAGCATGATATGTTATGCTTGTCTTATCACCAGGGAGAATATTGTAACCCCAGAATATTTTGTGACAGATTTCTTCCTTTTTTCAGCTATTTCTTTTTTCCTACCTTTTCACTCTATGCTGCAAACTCTGTGAGTTCTATCGACTGAATTATACTCTGCACCATCTTATTATTGCATGCTAAAAATGGTTCTGTATTCATGAATTGTTCAATTTTTACAATGATTTCAGAGTTTCTTTTATGTTCTTGACGCAAGTTACAGTAATTCAAAAAACTTCTGAAACAGCACTTGCCACCAAAAAATGAGTAATCGGAAACAATGTGCTGGAGATATCCTTATTTTATGTACCAATGCATAATCCATAAAATTTTCAACTTTCATGTGATCAGGTTGTTAAGGAGCCTTGAAGCATTGTCAGTGTATCTGTAATTTTGCGTTCTAAGTATCTTTTTCTTTTATGTGCGATAAAAGAGCCAAATGACGCTAATTGATTGCTAAATCAAAATTTGATGCTTGTTAGGTGGTTTGCGTGCAATACTCACTGATCAGAACAAGTTGGTTATAGCTGTTGGAGGTGTCACTGCAGTCGCTGCTGGTATTTACACAACAAGGTAGCTTTATGAAAATGGAAGTCTATCCCATTCACTACTTTTCCTGTCTCTCAGTAATTAAATAAAAATGTTTCTGTATTTTAAAGTTAAGAGTTCTATAATTTCTATTGGCCACGTTTTACATGCTGCTATGTTGGATTTGTAGTTGAGGAATAATGTTTCAGGGTTCCTGCATTGGTAAGAGTATAGATGAAGCATAACCATTGGGATAAGATGGCAGGTGGCATTTCTATGGGTAATAGGCCTCAAGTCTTTTTCGGACTTCTTTTCAGTTGTAATTCAACAGACTTTTATACAAGAGGTTTAGGGTCCAAAGATGATTAATCAATTATTGTAAAAAAATAAGAATAGGTCATGAATTATCAACTGGTACATTAAACATGTGTTTTGTTCATCACCAATAGTCAAAGGAGAAGATATTTCTAAATTTCAATTGCTTTCATGTCCATTATGTATTATTTTATTACTTCAATAAAAAATCCAAAGTAACCCAAAAAATAAATAGTCTTGCTGGAAATGTCAGAAAATAAAAAGTTGAATGATTAAACTTTGATTTGACCTAGCTACCTGAGGTCCAACTAGAATGTATCATTTATTAAACTTCTGAATCAAAAGCTTCAAAATTATAATCGTATGTGTTTTAATTTGAAACTTTGATCTATGCAATACTATCAGAAAGTCATTTAACAGTAGGGTGTAGTTTGTACTCTTGGTTGTAATTGAGTCCTTGTTAAGCTATATCTTACTGTGTTTTGCATCATATTTGTTATCAGAGAAGGTGCTAAAGTGGTTTGGGGATATGTTGACCGTATTTTGGGCCAACCTTCTCTCATCAGAGAGTCTTCCCTAGGCAAATACCCTTGGTCTGGTTTCTTTTCTCGTATGGTTAGCTCAGCATCAAACAAGATGATGAAAGGGAGTGAATCTGGAAAGAAAGTGACTGGTTTCGGTGATGTTATTCTGAATCCTTCCCTTCAAAAAAGAATTGAACAGCTCGCAAGTGCTACTGCAAACACAAAAATTCATCAGGCACCATTCCGTAACATGCTCTTTTATGGACCTCCTGGTACAGGAAAAACAATGGCAGCTAGAGAATTAGCTCATAAATCTGTATGTTTCTTTTATGACCTATTCTTTTCTGGGAAGTGATTGTGAAGTCAGTCCTTATTCACTTTATGTTTAATGATTTCCAGGGTCTAGATTATGCACTGATGACTGGTGGTGATGTTGCACCATTGGGATCCCAAGCAGTCACCAAGATACATCAATTATTTGATTGGGCCAAGAAATCTAAAAGGGGTTTGCTTCTTTTCATTGATGAAGCAGATGCATTTTTGTGTGAGTGAGTGATCCTTAACACTACAACATTTTCATTCATGTATTTGTCGTAGTGCAACTTGGTGTTTGCCCTTTCTGAGCCAAAAACGAATTGCAACTAAATGGACTAGGTTGGAAGTGTCACATAGTTGTAGTTTCTTATGTGACATTAACTTTGTGGACATTTTCATATTTGAATAGAAGCTCCGTTGTTCTACTTTCTACTTTGCCATTTCCAAATACTTTATTCAATGTTTGTCCGATCCTTTAATTTTGATCTACTTGTATTTTTCTTAATAGCACAGCTTTAGATGTATTAATTTGTAGCTGAAGAATCTAGCTTTCATGATTGTATTTAACTGTGATGAGATCTGAATAGAATAGGTTTCATAATGTTACTAAGACATGCTACTTGATTGTCATGCTATGTTCATTGTGCTCTATACACGGCCATAAACTCATGGACATTTTTATTTAATGGAAATTTTTATTTTTCTGGATAATTGCATTTGAAAGAAACTGAATCAGATTTTGGATTTATAGGCGCAACAAGACATATATGAGTGAAGCCCAACGGAGTGCTCTTAATGCGCTCCTTTTCCGCACAGGGGACCAGTCAAAGGACATTGTGCTCGTCCTTGCCACCAACCGGCCTGGGGATCTCGACTCTGCTGTAGCTGACCGTATCGATGAGGTACTTGAATTCCCACTGCCTGAGGAAGAGGAGCGGTACAAGTTGCTAAAGCTGTATTTGGACAAATACATTGCAAGGGCTGGGGATAGCAAGTCCAGTTGGTTTGGCTTATATAGGCCTCAGCAGCAGAAAATAGTGATCAAGGGCATATCAGATGATGTAATCAGAGAAGCTGCTGCTAAGACTGAAGGGTTTTCTGGCAGGGAAATCGCTAAACTGATGGCCAGTGTTCAGGCTGCTGTCTATGGAAGCAAAGACTGCGAACTTGGCCCAGACTTGTTCAGGGAGGTGGTGGATTACAAAGTTGCAGAGCATCAGCAAAGGAGAAAGCTCACTGGTGCTGACCAAAGTGTATGATTCTCTATTCCTCGTAACATTTTGATGACGTGTATTTGAATGCTCGATGCCATGATTTTCCAAGAGATGCAGATGAATATTTTCTCGTCTCTGTATTCTTCTTATCACAGCGATATTGCCCCATTGGGGATTTTGATGAGATATTATGATATGGTAAATGAGTAATCAACTAGGGTTGTTGTCCAAGTGAAGTCTGTACCATGTTAACCTTCTAGGCTTTCTAGTTATGCCATTATGCTGATATCTGCTGATACCCCTAAATTTGTCAGGTTGGTCTACGGTAATCATGATGCAGGAGTAATGAATCCAGTAGAAAGGGTCATAGAGCGCAGCAAAACCTAGTGTTTTATTTTTACTGTGGTTCTTAGCTGTTGATCAATTTATTTCTCGGTAGATTGCTGAAATCAGTCGAAATTAAACATTTAATGGGGATAGAGAACGTCGAGTTTGTAGCTCTAAGGTCTCATCTGTCTGATGGGGAATTGGAGATAATAATATTTATCTTGATATGTATTGTTTGATAATTATGTGCGGCAGATTTATAGAACGAAATCTGGAAATGATGTCAATGTTCCCAGTAGGTTTGCTCATCTCTTTCTTGCCTTCAGTATTGTGGATAAGTTCAAGGTTGAGCTCGCAGTAATATGCTTCGGAGCTTTAACTCGAGCCATAACGGACTTCTCTCTCTCTCTCTCTCTCTCTCTCTCTCATCTGGTTCTATGCTTGTGTGCTGTGACGGTGAAACCACCTTGTGTCACTCGGAAAGGTCGACATTTGCTGATCGCTAACTATAAGCGTACATGTTTCAGAACTTTATAAAGCCTTCGGAAGAAATAGACGTGTGTTTCTAAATATTCCGTGAGGATTTGAGTAAGAGTAAAAGCCCGAAAGAGTTAGTAGAGTACTGGATTTGGCCACAGCCGAGAGGGTTAACCTTTTGGATTGAGTTAGTATCAAATCCAACATGGTGTCGGTGGAATTGAAAAATAAAAAAAATATCTACTAAATTTTTGGTTTGAATTGGTATCGTATCTAATGAACGGGCCAAACCTAGAAAATTAAGTTTTTGAATTTTAATTTGATGCTAAAAGGGTGATGCACAGACTTCTTGTTATGCACTACAATAATGCATATGAGAAGAAAATTAAGGTAGCTAATAAGAGAAGAATTTTATTTCATATCTGATGTTTTGGTCATATTATTATTATTGTAGTCTTCTTCGTCCAGAATTACGTTTCACACTTCAGCATTAACATACGTTAGAAAGGTTGTTTCTATTGTATTCACCAGAATATTCACTTTACGAGTGTTAATTGAAGATTTTATGCAAGAAATAATTTCTTTTTCATACACAAGAGCCTCTTCGGTGAACATAATATTTCCTTTCCTATCGCCATTTTCCTTCCTCTTCTCTTGCCATCAACTTTTTGTTTTTTTGTTTTTCTCATTTGTTACTCGATCTTGGCTTATCCTTCCTCACTTCTCTCCTTTCTCTTATTCTCTACGGTTCATGGTTCAATTAAATATATCATCTTCTCTGTTCGTGCTGTAGAAGCATTTTAAGCGCCCGTTGGAAACATATGATGGCGCTTTTATGCAGTCAAATGATACTTGAATGCCTTTTTTTTATATATATATATATTCTTCAAAATTGACTGTATGTCAATCAACTTCTTGCCGTGTTGAAGAAAATAAAAAAGAAATTTTGCTATAAGATATTAAAAGCAGAAAGACAAGTCGAATACTATGATCTTTCTAAATAGAAGGAGAATGTTTTGTGCATAACATAGATGAAATATGATGAGAGAGAGAGAGAGAGAGAGAGAGAGAGAGAGAGAGAGAGAGAGAGAGAGAGAGAGAGAGAGAGAGAGAGAGATTTTACATGAAGAAAAATAGAAGATTCGATGACAAAAGAAATTTATCATAAGAAAAAAACTGAATGGTCATCTAGAAATAGAATAGGAAGTATTTGAACGAGTGCTAGTGAGTGGGTTACGGGTATCAAAGAGGAATTATGGAGGTGTGGCTTCATATTTTATTATATCTTTTGATCTCATAATTGTAGACTCGCTTAAAAAATATTTATGAAAATGCGTACAATTGTAGTCAAAGAAACTTGTCTCATTGAAACGTAATGGTGTTCTACGGAAGCATTACAAACTCGTATTCTAATAAAATATGATTAACCAATGTAAATTGATGATATAAAATGTATGCTTTGAGAAACCGAAGATGAAAAATAGTAATTAGTAATTCTATATGATGGAAGTTTGAAGATGATAACACCATACTTTTCAAGAGACGGAGTTAGAAAAGACATGGAATTCAGATGGGAACTAATGCCATGTGGATTTTGATAGGCACTAAAATAGGAAATATGACAAATAAATTCTTGACATAGTCAAAAAAAAAAAAAAAGGCAATGTAGTTTCCGGACAGAGTAGATGGTAGTCCGATAAAGGTATAAAAATACACAATAAAAAGAGGATGTTTAAATTGTAAAGACCCAAACAAAGAATACATATTACAGCAAAAAATTTGTCAACTGACAACTTTAGGAAAGAAACCAAGGAAAAGGAAAAGAATATTTAATGACGAAGTTAGGAAAGAAACATAGAGATTTTAGTGACATTAGATGCACGATAGATAAATATAAAAGATGTTTCCCAATGATATAGAAATTATCGAAATATGAAGGGATATATTATTAGCTACATGGATAGGAAATAATAGTAAGTTCAAAGTTACGAAGTTATTTTAAATAAAGCTCTAAGGATGATAGAAATGCTTAAGTAGCGTGGCATCTGATGACATCCTTGACCAGTTTTAAGTAAATCTTAAGAACCACAAGTAAGTCTAATAGATGGAGGAAAAGTTTTTGTTACTGATATATAAATATAGGAAATACATTTAAATTTGTTATAACTATAAAACATTAGGAATTATTTAAAAATAGAGATTGGACGAAGAATAGAATTTGAGATGAACATTTTTTTCTAAAAGTCAACGTGGTTTTATTTCAAGATGATCAACTATAATTATTTTATTAGACAAATAATGTGAACATAAAGAGAAATATATATAATTTTTTATTTATAGAGTAGTTATAGTGGATATTAACTAGGAAGGAGTATGATAAAGTTTATAGAAATTTATTATTATGATAATATTTAATAATAGCTGATACTTGTATTGATGTAATATAATATGTGCATTACAGAATAGTTAACTAGTGCTAGCAAATAAGAAGTGTGTACCAAATAACCTATAGAATTAATAAGGTCGACTCAGTGATAATGGATATATGCAGAACTTGTTAATGTTATTATTTTGATTGTTGGATCCAAAGGGGGACGATGTCTTTAGAGAAATCAAATCGTCCTTTCGAAACAAGAACAAGGATGAGATCAAGGATGGCCATACTCACAAATCTAAATGGGGAAGGCTTCTAACCAAACCAAGGGTTGAGAAAGCCAGCACACTTTAATTTGATATCGAACTTATCTTGTACATGACATGGGCATGGCTATGAGCCAGACAATGAATCATAGTCATCATAATGATTTAGAAGGTTTTGAATTATAATTTATATTTAGGTAGTTTACATTCACATAATAGCATTTAAGACTGTTGTTTTCAATTATAATTAATAGTCCTGTACAATTAAAATAATAGTCAAAATATCGAGTTTCATGATCAGTCATCAGACAAAATAACGTCGTTGCAAGACCTTGAATTAACCATGAATATTTTATGCTTTTATTTTTGCATTTCATTGTAGCCATTCGATAAATAGTCAAATATTATACGAACATATAATTTATGGCAGGATGCTGATCATGTCATATAATTGTCGTGATAGATTACGTTGGCTATGGTGTAGTTGAATGTTGGCATCCATTCACAAGTGTGTTTTGCTTGATGTTATGTGGACCGATGTTTCGATAAGTAGATAAGTAGTCGATGCATATGTTCAAATGCCATCTAAACTACTCATAAGACTGCCAAATGGTGTCTCTTCTCCCGTTATATATAACCAGTATATATAACTGGTTTGGGATTATTTATATTTTAAAATTTCTAGAGTTTTTAGGAGAACAAGAAATCTTAGTATGAAAATAAATACTCGGAGGAAAAAAATCATAACAATTAGGGTTTAATTCTTCTATAAATATCTCATATATATATATTTTTATAGGAGAAAGCAAGATTCGAAGAATACTTTTGATGCTCTTGTATTTCTCTCTAAGGTATTCGAAGTGGGTGATCTCTAAGATTTCTAAAGAGAACGAGGGGAAAAAAAATATAAATACTTCAGAGTTTATGTGAGAGGGTATACAAAAAATTATATGTTTAAGTGAGGATAATTTAAGGGTTTTATAATTGATCTCATGAATAAGTGGATATAGGAAAAAATTTAACAAACCACATTAATCTTATAGTGGCTTTCAGGTATATTTTTTTATTATTGGTTTCTATGGTTCTCTTTTGGTTTTTGAAAGTTTTGCTCCTCTTCTTCCCTAACAAATGATATTAGAGTCCAAAGTATTCGGTAAACAAATATTCAACAAGGATATTGTTGGTTGTTTCTATTGGCTTTACTATAGAAAAATTTGATGAAAATAATAGTTTAATCTAATGGCAGAGGAGGGTGAAAGATCTTTTTGCTTAACAAGGTTTAGTAAGAACATTGAAGGGATAAATAGATAAATCAGAAAACATGAACAATAAAAATTTGAAGGAGCTTGAGGTAAAGTGTGTGAATACTAATTATCTTTACATCACTAATATTATTATCAATAATGTTATTGATAATGACTCTGCCATGGTTATTTGAAATAAGTTAGAAAAACTTTATCAGTCTAAGTTTAACTAACAAGTTATATCTGAAGTAAAAGTTATATAGATTATAGATAAAGGAAAGCGAAGACTTAGTAGAGCTTCTAAACATCTTCAAAAAAATATTTAATCAATTGAAGAAAGTTGATATGAAGATTGATAAAAATGATAAAACAATGTTGCTTCTTATATCCCTCGCTAACTCTTATGACAACTTTATAGAGATGATACTATGTTGAAAAGATATGATAACTCTAGAATAAATTGAAAAAACTTTAGTGTCTTATGCTACTATGATAAAAGATAAATCTGAAAATATAAATGGTAAGACATTAGTTGCTTAGAGTGGAGGTCAACAAGAAGAATTTTCTAATATGAGTGGTGATGCTGTTCAGTACTATAAATGTAAAGCGTATAAACATTTTATAAAAAAATATCTAGAAAAAATGAAATAGGAAAAAAAGGTTAATGAGTACTCTTTTGTGATGGATAATGATAGAGATATCCTCATAATCTTCAATAGTAACAATATATCTTTCTAGAAGAGTTGGTTTTCATGTTTTATTTGTGTTATTCAAGTTTCCACTTAGAAAGATTATTTTGATTCACCGAATGACAAGTTGATTAGAAAGTTTAAGTCCAACTGATGATTCGATAGTGGAAGTCCAATGATTCGATAGTGATGTTATGTTACTTTGAAGGATATGACTTAAGATATAAAAGAATATGATTTATTTGAGTCTTTTAAATTTCTAGGGTTATGACTATGGGGATAAAGTTTTAAAAGTTATTTTGGGTTGCATGTTCTAATGAAAGAAAGATATACATCAAAATTGTACAATCTAAAAAAAAGTATAATAAATATCATAAAGAATTAAAATAGGTTACATGTGCAAGGGATGGTAGGTACCTATTATCATGGACTTGGTCGTATGATACCCATGCGTGTCTATCCACAAAAGGTCAACCTCCCCAAAATCTCTTAGGATCCTCTAAAGACCTACAAAAGAAAAGACTAGTTATAAGAAGCATCATAATCAAGATCTCATAAGTAAATATTTTGTTAGAAAATCATGAATCGACATCTCATACACAATAGAAAATAAAAACAAGACCAGATTTCCCATAGCTAAGTACTTAATCATTATGCGATGATTGATGCATGAAAAAAAAACTGCAAATCCAAAAAACTGCACGTATCATGTTAGAAGTATTACCTAGGGAGATCGTATATCCCTAAAAATTTCAGATATGATGAAGAGGATGAAGGAACACTAGCATACTCCTCTCTAGTGGTAATCCACGTAATAAATATAGTGATGGTGCTTCTCAGATCAACGCAGGATCTCCCTCTCCACGTGCACTACAAGACTGTTAGAGTCAAGGAGGAGGAGAGGAGGCCAAGGAGCATAGGAGGGGCGACCACCAATAGCTCTAGCCTATGGACCATGAAGTTCCTTCTATTTATAGAGGTGCATGAATCTTATCCTTAATGGATCCTATCCTCATTGGATCTCTATCCAATTATCTAATTGGATATTTATCCAATCATCCAATTGGATCTCTATCCAATTTGATCTTTATCCAATCATCCAATTGGATCTCTATCCAATTTGATTTTTATCCAATTCCAATTGATTTTTTGATCTTTATCCAATCATCCAATTGGATTTGTACCCAATCATCTAATTGGATCTTATCCAATTGGATATTATCTATAGGATCCAAATTAGGGGCTACGTATATATCTCATATACGCACATGTACTTGTCGCAACATCCACCTAATGTGTGTGACCCTCTAGGCTTGATATCGAGTTAGCCATGAGTTGCTCCCGTCAGAACTCCTTCTGACTCGGTACTTCTTCTGATATAGTGAATTATTAACTCCATAATAATTCACTCAACTCATTGACTATGAACATACTAGGCCACTACGCCATAGTCCCAAAACGGTACAAGGGGATCTAATCTATCGGACCTGTCTATCCTCAGTTACCATATATTCATAGGCCTTCATTCATCTAATATCTCAGAGACTGTATATTGGGTATGGTAATGTCAAGCCCATATTAAATCTTATCTAAGTCTCGCTCTAATTAGATTCTCTCAGAGAACTCTTTCTCTTTCAATCCAAATAATCGTGGTTAAGGATTTTGCCTTAGCGAGCACACGTAGGATTTTCCTCTCATGATACAAAGAGTGGATAATTCTTTATTGATACTCAATTGCCTTCGTAAGGTTGACTTCTATTCCCGAGAATTGATTGTACTATATCTAGAGCTTTCCAAACTTATAAGTACGACATCAAAGAATGAAGTATTTATATAATGCATATTTGGTGTCTGAAGTCTAAGGACCAGATATACAATTGGGACTATAGAATCGCTATTTGACATTAGGTATCATTAACCATCCGATATTTTGTAAGCGGATCAATCAGTGAACTCATTCTCCAATGAGCACTTGCATTGTACTTTTAGTGTCCCAACATAAGTGACTATGAGACTAGTCGCTTCTATCATATAGATAAGTATATAATGCACCGGTATATCCAGTTATCTTAATGTCCTTTTTTGAGTAACCTATGACTAAGATGATTTAGGATCTATGTTTAAAGGTGAATCAGTCTCATTATCATGATTTCACCACGATCCGATTCCCATTACATAAATCCAAGGATATCATTATATTCATCTAGATAATGTGAGAAAATGCTAGTAATAATAAGCAAAGAGATCAACATGTGTCACAAGTACCATCACTCACGTTATTGGCTTGCAGGGTACCTATAACTAATATATTTTAGCAAACACTTGATACATAATGTAAATTACAATAATAGATTTCTTAAACCTTGAACAGTCATATGACAAAGGGTTTAAGGAGATTCAATATGATCATAAGTGCTAACAAGTGCCCATATGATACTAGTATGGAACAAGACAATGAACCACCCCTAAATAATACTCTAAAGGCCCATTTAACCATGTGCTCTAGAGTATTGTACTAGTTGACACTTTACATCACTCTATATAGTTAAATAACCATCCAAACTAACTACCTAGATGGCTTATTTTTAGGCAGTTTTACATTTGGTGATAACTACTTATAACCTATATATACAAGACTTAAACAATCACAGAAGCTAACCAAATTAGGCTACCAAGCATACTATAAGCCTTTTATATATTATACAAAGCATGAATACAATTGAAAGACATTGACACAGAGAAATATTATATCAAATACATTGTGTATAGACTTGTTTATGATATTCTCCCTAATTTATTCCTTCAATGTTTTTGTTGAAGCATTTGTGAATGTTTTATCTCTCTGCCTTCACTAAATCTTTAATCTTCTACCTTAGCTGCAATGCACCTCCCTTAACTTCTAGTTGCTTTTTGCTACTATTGTTGAGTAGTCAAACTTTGATCCACTAATGTTGCTTCGACTCGCTAGTGGCTCTAACTTTGGTGTGAGATTAATCTAGTTGTATCAATCTTTGGTGATTCTCATAGATCTCGGATAAAAGAAAAGACCTTTCTTATTATACACCAATCACTCAAATATCTCGCACCGCTTGAATTAGATAGATATATGTTAGAGCTTTAATGAGCATCGCCTCATAGACTAAAGTTTTTTAGGACTTTCCTCTATAAAATTTGCCCATCGATTCCTCTTGTATTTAGTTGTTGCTTCCAAATAGGTTCTAATTGCTTTTGCTTTCAATTGATATTTTATTACGAAATAAAGTAAACAATCTACTCTCGATAGTTTCAATCACCATTAGTAAGGATTTGACAATTATTGTCTATCGATAAATCTTTTTGACATCACTATTGTATTTTGATCTTTGTGTGATGGATTCAGACTATAATCTTATCTTGTGTGGTCTTCACCAATACATTACAAGGTCTCTATCACCCCCAATTATATTCACTCATTTAGTAATCGACCTTCGCCCACTTGTTCATGATTTACACATGGATGAAGCACAACTTTGAGATAATTCGTTACCTAACAGCTCTCAAAGTCCATTGACTTCATTAGTGGTTTTATGTGCTCTCAAAGGATCTTGGGCCTCTACCCCCAGTATAATCTTTGCTACACAAAACTTCATTTGTAGCAACTTGAATGATAGCACTATGATATATTCTTTAAGAGTACTCACCTCTATATCCTATTTCTTTGTGCCAATGTTTTTTGACTTCAACTTTATCTTCATAAGTTGAGTCATCTTAGTCCCTCTAACAATTTCCTCATCGAGATAAGGTATATATACTTCGAAGCTCCCTTCAATTTTTACACCATACAAGATAACTCCATCAAAATGAGGAGCCAAGGAATAACATGATTCCGTTCTTATTTCTACAAGTTTATGTCCTTGACCTCTATTCAAGGAATGCTTCATGCTTCTACTTCACGTTTCATCTTTTATATTAAATCTCTTTATACGACTTACGTATTTCATCAAGTTTTATTCAAGTTTCTCCACTTCTTCATTTGCATTGAGTTAATAGTAGCCCTCGTGCCCATAGTTCCATAGGTCAACCCTTCATTGAGCTCAATCTCTATATTAGCTCTAAGTATGCATTCATTTAGTGTTGTGCTGGGTTGCTTTCCCACGTGATCTTATTCTCTTATATATGAGATCATGTGACAACTCCTCATCACTTATTATTGAAAAATCTAGGGGCGACATCACATATGCAATGGAAGAATAGAAAACACAAAATCCTAGATTTTCATGAAAAGGTTTCATTATCATGAGAAGATCGGTGCATAAAAATTCATGAATCTGAAAACTACGTATACAAGAAAGATAGTACACAGAGAGATCGTATATCCCTGAATTCCTATAGATTCATGGGGAAGGATGAAAGAGGTTAAGTGTCTTTCTCTCTAACGGTGATCCACACGGCAGGAGTTATGAAGATGCTCCTCTCTGGGGAGAGGAGAATAGGAGGTGGCTACCAAGAAAACCCTAGCCAATAAGCCTTTGGTTCCCTCTTATTTATAGAGGCTCCTATCAACCCTAATGGATCCTACCCTATTGGGTATTGGATCTCTATCCAATTACCCAAATCTCTTAGATTAATAGGTCTATACTCGATAATATCTTATTAGCTCATATTGGATCTCATCCATGAGATCTAATATTTTAAGGGCTTATTAGATATCAAATAAGATAGGGGCTCCGAGGATATCTCATATCCAAACCTCTACTTATCGTAATACCTATCATATGTGTATGACCCTCTAGACCCAATATTGACCTGGCCGTGAGTCATACTTGTCAGAACTCCTTCTGACTCAGTGAATTATTATCTCTATAATAATTCACTCAACTCATCGACTGCGGACGTACTAGGCCATTACGTCGCAATCCCTAAATGATACATAGGAATCCAATCCTTTGGACCTATCTATCCTCAGTTACCATGTACCTATAGTCCCTCATCTATCTAATATCCCAGAGATCGTATATCGGGCATGGTACTAATAGGCCCATATAATTTTCACTCAAGTCTCGCTCTAAATGGATTCTCTCGGATAACTCTTTCTCTCTTAATCCAAATGACCCTAGCTAGGGATTTATTTGAGCAAGAACTCATGGGATATTCCTCTCATGATACCGAGAGTAGATAATCCTCTATTGATACTCAATTACCTTCATAAGGTTGGCTACCATTTTTGAGAACTGGTTGTACCAAATCTGTAACTTCCAAACCTATAAGTCTGACATTAAAGAATGAAGTACTTATAAAAGACATCTTTAACATCTCAAGTCTAAGGACCAAACACACAAGTGGAAGTACGGAATCGATGTTTGACATTAAGTATCAATAATCATCCAGTATTTTATAAGTGGATCAATCAGTGAACTCATTCTCCAATGAGCACATGCACTATATCCTTAGTATCCCCACATGAGTAGTTATGAGACTAGCCACCTCCATCATATGGATGGATATACAACACACTTATCTGTCTAGTTATCTCAATATCCCTCTCGAGTAACTTATGATTGAGATTATTTACGGTCTATATTTAAAGGTGAATCGGTCTCATTATCATGTTCTCATCATGATCCGATTTACATTACACAGATCCAAAGACATCATAATATATATGCAGATAATAGAAGAAAATTTCAATAATCATAAGCAAAGAGATTGATGTAGCGTGTTACAAGTATCATTACTTATGTGATTGACTTGTAGGGCACATATTATTGGGAAATCCAAGGGGCGACATCATATACGCAGCAAAAGAACAGAAAAATAAAACACACTAGATTTTCGCAAAAGGATTTTATCGTGATCGGTGCATAACAAATAATCCACGAATCCAAAAACTACATATGTAAAAAGAAAGTAAGTAAGTATCTAGCTTTGAGGTCAGCCACCTCCATCATATGGACGAGTATATCGCACACCAGTCTATCCGGTTATCTTGATGTCTCTCTCGAGTAACCTATGATTGGGATTATTTAGGGTCTGTATTTAAAGGTAAATCAATCTCATTATCATGATCTCATCACGATCCGATTCCCATTGCACAGATCCAAAGACATCACAATATATGCAACACACAAGATAAAGTGATAAAATACCTAATAATAATATGTAAAAGAAAGAGTGCATGTCAAGTCACAAGTTTCATCACTCATGTGATTGCCTTATAGGGCACATATGACTAATAATCTCCTACTTGACCTAAAGCCAATCACCTATATGTCTGATCCCCATCAGGCCTTTGTAATGCTCAAAGACAATTTGAGACAATGGCTTGGTTAGTGGATCTACAATGTTATCTTCGGATAGAACTCCTTCCACTGCTACATCTCTTCGGGCTACGATCTCTCTACTAAGCTGGAACCTCCTCAGAACACTTTTGATGAGACCCAGGTTCCCTTATTTGAGTAATCACCATGTAGTTATCATAATATAAGGTAACTAGCTCCTTATTGCTTGGTACAACTCCCAAATTTGTGGTGAACTGCTTCATCTAGACTCCTTTTGCTACCTTTGTCGTAGTAATGTATTCCGCCTTTGTTGTCGAGTCAGCAGTAGTGTCTTGCTTGGAACTCTTCCAGCACACTGCTCATCCATTCAGGGTGAACACATACCCTGAATTAGACTTGCTATCATCGACATCAGACTGGAAGATCGAGTCCGTGTAGCCCTTAACCCTGAGGCTACTGCCTCCATATACTAGCAAAAGATCCTTAGTCCTTCTTAAGTACTCAAGGATACATTTTATTATTTTCCAGTGCTCCAAGCTTGGATCTACTTAATACCTGCTCGTGATACTAAGAGCATGTGCTATATTAGGCCTGGTACATAGCATAGAATATATGATAGATCCTATCGCTAAGGCATATGATATCCTATTATCGTGTGCCCTTTCTTCAGGAGTCTTTGGGGATATACTCTTGGAAAGTGATATTTTATGTCTCATTATGCTATATCAGGCCTGGTACATAGCATAGCATAGCATATATGATAGATCCTATCGTTGAGGCATATGATATCCTATCGTCGTGTGCCCTTTTTTCAGGAGTCTTTGGGGATATACTCTTAGAAAGTGATATTTTATGTCTCATTGGTATGAGACCTCTCTTAAAATTTTTTATGCTAAACCCTTTGACAATGGTGTCTATATACTTGGACTGGGACAAGCCAAGTATCCTCTTAGATCTATCTCTATAGATCCGTATCCCGAATACATAGGATGCTTCCCCTAAGTCCTTCATGGAGAAGTGCCCAGATAGCTAAGCCTTTACTGTGGAGAGCTGTTACGAGTCTTTTACTTTCTAAGCTTTGGATAATGTTATGGAGTTATCTAGTAAGGAGTCAGTTACTGATTCGATTAGGTGTCAGTTACTGATTCGGTTAGGAGTCAGTTAATAAGAGTCTAAGTCCTGGGGGACTCTATGTGAGACTCTATAAATAGGGATGTAACTATTTCTTTCAGGTAATGAGAAAGTAATAAGAATTATTCACTCTTTTGACTAAACCCAAGGAGGCTAATCCCTTCGAAGTGATCAAGGAGGTTGATCCCCTCGAAGTGATCAAGGAGGCCGATCCCCTTGAAGCGATCATTTATCCCCTTTTCCCCCACTTCTTCCGCTTCTCCTCCGTTTCTTTAGCCTCTCCCATGATAAAACCCTAAGGGGTCTTATCAAGAGCATTCTTATATCATTCCTAATGATCAGGATGTCATCCACATACAATAACAAAAAGGTGATAGTGCTCTCACTTATCTTCCTGTACATATAAGACTCATCTTCATTCTTAACTAAGTTATAAGATCTGATCGCCTCATCAAATCTTATGTTCCAACTTCGGGAAGCTTACTTCAGTCCATAGATAGACCTAAGCAACCTGCACACCTTATCTAGGTTATCCCTAGACATGAATCCCTCAGGCTGTATCATGTACACCTCCTCCTTATGGTTACCATTGAGGAATATAGTTTTGACATCCATATGCCAGATCTAATAATTATAGTGTGTTGCAATAGCTAATAGAATTTAAATGAATTTTAGCATGGCTATGGGTGAGAAAGTTTCGTCATAGTTAACACCTTGCCTTTGATGATACCCCTTAGCCATTAGCCTTACTTTATAGGTCTCTACCTTTTTATCTACTCCAATCTTTTTTTTGAAGATCCACTTGCAGCCAATGGGTACAATACTCTCGGGTGCAATAACCAAATTCCAAACCTTGTTGAAGTATATGGAATCCATTTTTGAATTCATGGCTTCTTGCCATTTCCCAGAGTCTATACTTGTAATAGCCTCATCGTAGGCCTGAGGATCAATATCCTTAACATCCTCTCTTCTGATATATCTCACATATCTCTCAGGAGGATGAGATACTCTATCGAACCTATGTAAATTTGAAACTTGTGTGCTAGGTACCGGAACAGATTCTAGCAGTGGAATAATGCTTGAGTTAGGTTTTCGAACCTCGCTAAACTCTATCATGCTCCCACTGTCCCCACCAAGAATGTGTTCCTTCTCAAGGAACACTGCTCTCTTGGCTACAAAGACCTTTTGGTCCTCAGGGTGATAGAAATAATATCCATAAGTTTCCTTAGGGTATCCCACAAACTTGCATCATTCCATCTTGAATTTCAACTTGTCGGGGTTATCTCATGACATAGACAGGGCACCCCCAAATCTTAATAACCTTAAGATCGGGCTTCTTTCCATTCATATCTCCTATGGAGTAGACACTACTGACTTAGTTGGAATTCTGTTCAGATGGTAAGCTGCGGTCTCCAAGGCATATCCCTAGAATGAGATGGGTAGGTCGACGAAACTCATCATAGAGCGCACCATGTCTAATAGTATGCGATTCCCCCTTTCTGATACACCATTAAGCCATGGTATATAAGGAGGTGTCCATTGGGATAAAATCCTATGATTTTTTAGGAATTGGGTGAACTTTGTACTTAAGTACTTACCTCCTTGATCTAATTGAAGAGTTTTAATACTCTTTCCAGTTTGGTTCTCCACTTCATTCTTATATTTCTTGAATTTCTCAAAAGTCTCAAACTTATACTTCATCAAGTACATATGTCCATATCTTGAGAAATCATCAATGAAAGTAATTAAGTAGGAGTAACCACCTATGACATGAGTCGACATGGGACCACATACATCACTATGTATGAGTTTCGATAACTCAGTGGCTCTCTCTCCAGTTCCACTAAATGGAGAGTTGGTCATCTTTTCCCGAAGGTAAGGTTCACAAGTCGCATATGACTCATAGTCGAATGGATCTAGATATCTATTCTTCAGTAAATTTTGAATCTTTCCTCATGGATGTGACTTAGCCTACAATGTTATAGATATGCATTGTTCACCTCTTCTCATTTCTTCTTTGACTCACTTACACTCATGATGTATGGAGCTGTATCTAGCATAAATAAACTATTATGCAACGTTCTTCTTGTGATGATCTCATCATCTAATTCTATTGAACAACTATTGTTCTCGAAAACTAATTTATATCCACTAACTGTCAAACATGAAATAAAAATAATATTTTTGATAATAGAAGGAACATAATAGCATGCATTTAATATAATAATTGCTCCACTAGGAAGATGTAGAGTGACCTTGCCAACAACCACTACAACAACCTTTGCTCCATTGCCTATCTTAAGGTGCATCTCGCCTCTCTTCAATCTCCTAGGTCTTGCCAGAACCTGTAATGAATTACAGATATGATAAGCACTCCCAGTATCCAATACCTATGTGTTATTATAAGATTCTAACAAATGGAGATTGATCATGAAAGTACCTGAAACTCTTCAAGCATTTGTTTCGCCCTCTCTGTAAGGTATTCTTTGTAGTTACTCTTTTAGTACCCATTTTTACCGTAGTGAAAGCATTGACCTTTGTCTTTTGTTGGGTCTTTTCTAGCAACCTTTGTCTTACCCATTTTGCTCTTACCCTTGCCCTTCTTAAGGGACTTCTCAACCTTCCTTTTCTTTCTGGTCTCACCAACATAGAGAAGAACTGGCATCTCTTTCTTGATGGTGCTCTCCGCTTCTCTCAACATATTGAGGAGCTCTAGGAGGGTCACCTCAAGCTTGTTCATATTAAAATTCATTATAAATTGAGAAAATGAATCTGATAGGGACTAAAGCATAAGATCCACACATAGGTTATCTTCTAGGACCATTCCTAGACCCGTGAGTTTCTTGATCCACTCAATTAACTTAAGGACATGGTTTTGAACCGGTGTCCCCTTAGTCATCCTAGCATGGAAAAGACTCTTTGATATCTCATATCGTTGAGTTCTTCCCTATTCCACAAACAGTTTATGGAGATACAGGAGTATAGAATTGACATCCATATTTTCATGCTCTCTGTAACTCAGTAGTCATAGAGTCCAACATATAACACTAAGCTAGAGTAGAATCATTTATATACTTCACAAAATGAGTGATCTCATCCTCGCTTGCCCCTTCAATGAGCATAGAGATCATTGTATCAAGGACATACGTGATTTTCTCCACCATGAGAATGATTCTTATATTGTGAAGCCAATTCGTATAATTTAGACCAATTAGCGGTTGGCATCAAGTATGCCACATCAAGGATTTGAAAGTGATATTTTTATGAAATTAAAGATGTAGCAGAAATAAATAACATGTAGACTTTGCAAAAATTCAATAGTTAAGATAAGGACTTTTATTTTAATATACTCTTACTAATTTTTCGTAAGACATATAGCACCCTCTAGTATATGAATCGGAGACCCCCGATGGATCTATAGTGGGGATCAAGATCCAATTGGTATCTTAGTATAACCTTGAGAGACTCGACCGATCACACTAAGCCCAAAAGGTAGGCAACTCTTGTCGAACACAACTCCTTATAATTCCTGTCCTGTTCGGCCTCTGAACCACCATGACCTTGAGGGACTCGACCAACCATGATATTCGGTTAAGTTATCATTATCGTTATATGATGAGTCTTATTTGATGATATACCCTCGAGGGACTAGACCAGGTATACCATGTCCTCTGGTCACCGATGATATATCTATGTCATATATAAGATAACGAATTATGATATAGGTAAGTCTCGAGGGACTCGACCAACTCAACCTATACCGGGAATCAGTTCCTACCTATAACGATGGAAGGCCACGTGGGTTAATCTAATTACCTTATGTTTACTAACTTAATATTATTAATAGAGGGGATTTTTGATTTGGTTTCCTAATATAATGTGTCACACACATACATTGTTGGAAAATCCAAGGGGGTGACATCTCATGCGTAGCGGAAGAACATAAAACAAAAACTCTTGGATTTATATGAAAGGTTCCATCATCGTGTGAAGATCGATGCAATAAAAATAAATCCGTGAATCTAAAAACTGCATGTATCAAAAGAAAGTACTTAAGGAGATCATATATCTTTGAATCCTTCTAGATTTGTAGGACTGGTTAAAGGAGTTCAAATGTCCTCCTCTCTAGCAGTAATCCACATGGAAGGGACTTTAATGATGCTTCTCTTTTGGGGAGAGGAGAATAGAAGGTGGCTATCAATCGAACCCCAGCCGATGGGCCTATGATTCCCTCCTATTTATAGAGGCCCCTTGTCAACCCTAATGGATCCAGCCCTATTGGGTATTGGACCTCTATCCAATTACCCAAGCCTCTTGGATTAGTGGGTCTCTACCCAATAATCTCTTATTAGCTCTTATTGGATCTCATCTTAGGATCCAATAAATCAAGGGCTTAATAGATATCCAATAAGTTAGGGGCTCCGACGGATATCTCATATCCGAACCTCTACTAGTCGTGATACCTACCATATGTGTGTGATCCTCTAGGCCCAATATCGAGCTGGCCCTGAGTCATACTTGTTAGAACTCCTTATGACTCGGTGAATTATTATCTCTATTATAATTCACTCAACTTATCGGCTGCGGACGTACAAGGCCACTACACCGCAGTACCCAGACGATATTGGGGAATCCAATCCTTTGGACCTATCTGTCCTCAATTACTATATATCTATAGTCTCTCATCCATCTAATATCCTAGAGATCGTATATTGGGCATGGTGCTATCAGGCCCATATGGTCTCTCCTCGAGTCTCGCTCTAATCGGATTCTCTTGGAGAACTCTTTCTCTCTCAATCTAAATAACCTTGGCCAAGGATTTATTTAAGCAAGAATACATGAGATATTCCTCTCATGATACCGAGAGCGGATGATCTTCTATTGATACTCAATAGCCCTCGTAAGGTTGGCTACCACTCCTAATAACCAACTATACTAGATCTGAAACTTTCAAACCTATAAGTTCGGTATCAAAGAGTGGAGTGCTCATACAGGACATCTTTGGTGTCTCAAGTCTAAGGACTAGATATACTACTAAAACTACGGAATCACTATCTGACGTGAGGTATCAATAACCATCCAGCATTCCGTAAGGGGATCAATCAGTGAACTTATTCTCTAATGAGCACCTGAACTGTACCCTTAGTGTTTCCATATGAGTAGCTATGAGACCAGCCACCTCCATCATATGGACGGGCATACATCACACCAGTCTATCCGGTTATCTCGATGTCCCTCTCGAGTAACCTATGATCAGGATTATTTAGGGTCTATGTTTAAAGGTGAATCGATCTCATTATCGTGATCTCATCATAATCTGATTCCCATTGCACAAATCCAAGGACATCACAATATATGCAACATACAAGATGAAGTGATAAATTGCATAATAATAATAAGCAAAGGAAAGAGTGCATGTCAAGTCATAAGTGCCATTACTCATGTGATTGGTTTGCAGGGCACAAATAATTAGCAATCTCCCACTTGACCTAAAACCAATCACCTACGTGTCTGATCCCCATCAGGCCCCTGTGATGCTCAAAGATAATTTAAGATAATAGCTTAGTTAGTGGATCTGCAATGTTATCTTCGGATGAAACTCTTTCTACTACTACATCTCGTCGGACCATGATCTCTGTAATAAGTTGGAATCTCTTTAGAACACTTCTGATGAGACCTGGGTCCCCTTATTTGAGTAATTGCCTCGTAGTTGTCATAATATAAGGGAATCAGGCCCTTACTAGTCGTTGGTACGACTCTCAAATCTGTGATGAACTGCTTCATCCAGACTCCCTCATTTCCTACCTCTGCCGTAGTAATATATTCATCCTTTGTGGTCGAGTCAGTAGTAGTGTCTTGCTTGGAATTCTTCCAGCATTATGCTCCTCCATTCAGGGTGAACACAAACCCTGAATTATACTTGCTATTATCGACATCGGACTGGAAGCTCGAGTCCGTGTAGCCCTTAACCCTGAGGCTACTGCCTCCATATACCAGTAAAAGATCTTTAGCCCTTCTCAAGTACTTAAGAATACATTTTACTACTTTTCAGTGCTACAAGCCTGGATCTACTTGATACCTGTTGAATCTCGAATTTTGATGATGAAACTAATTGATTGTGTTTTATTATCTAACTACATTTTGAATTATGCAGGTCTACTATCGATCAAGATTAGATAGTTGACGCTGGAGGAATTGACATTACGCCGGGTGATCACGTTAAGATTTTGGATGTCGAGCCGGAGGTCTGGTCGACAATCGACAGTGTTGAATCTCGGATTTTGATGATGAAACTAATTGATTGTTTTTTGTTTGTCTAACTACGTTTTGAGTTATGCAGGTCTACTCAATCAGAATTAGAGAGTTGACGCTGGAGGAATTGACATTATACTGGAGGAAATCATGTCAGGATATTGGACAATCGGCAGAAGGCTTCGGATATCAGGCATCAGGCCAACAAGAGCAAAGTTGTGCCAAGGATCTCGGGGTTACGGAGGTCAACCACCGATTGGGCAACGGATCGCAAGAGAGGACGGTGTGCTGAAGAAATGGATGAAGCGCCGATAAGCCAATGACGTGCCGGGCAACAGAATGTTGATTCGCGTTATAATAATTGTCTAGATCGAAGTAGAGTTTTATTTTTTGTGTGCAGGATTAACTACGATAACGATGAAGACGTAAAGCGAAACAAAGTACCGAAAGTCAAGTGCGATGGATCGTTGGAAGTTTGAGAGTTCGACAGAAGTCCGAAGATTCATTGGGAGTGCTGCCGGAACTGGCCGAGAACGAGTAGAGAGCTTGCCGAAGAGTTTTTGGAAGTTTGTCGGAAGGTTCATTGGAAGTTCGCGGAGCTTGCCAAGAAAGATCGGAGCTTGCCAAAGAAGCTCGTAGGAACTCGCCAAGATCATCGTGAAGTCCAGGAGCTTGTCGAGAGTCCGTAGAATGGTTTCCGAGGGTTCGTCGGAAGTTCGTCGGAAGCTCGCCGGAAGAAATCTTGACTTGTCGAACTTTGTAATAGCTTAGGAAATATCTTTAATTTCATAGTTAGCATATTAATTTGGGTTAGAATTAGATGTTAATCTAATAACCCAAGTAGTGGGCCAATTGGGCCTTTATTGGGCTGTATTGGGCCGAAGGTTAGGCCCATATAGTTTCTGGCAAGGGTTGGCGGTAGCATCGCCAGACCCAGGCGGTAGCACCGCCTGTTGACCATAGGCCAGGCAATAGCACCGCCCCAGGCAGGCGGTGGTACCGACTGATAGGTGGTTGCAACCACCTGTGTCAAGCGGTAGTACCGCCAGTGCTAGGCGGTAGTATCGCCAGCACACTGACACACGTAAGGCTGTGTCAGGCGGTAGTATCACCAATGCCAGGCAGTAGTACCGCCTACAGTCCGAAATTTCGGACGAGACCTCTTTGAGCGGGATTTTTGAATCCCAAAAAGCTCTATAAATACCCCTTTACTTCTAGTTGGTTGGGTGACCTTTTACAGTGTTAGAACTGAGTCTAAGCTATAGCAAATTTCTGCTTTCATTTGCTCAAGTGTTCTCCTCCTTTCTTCTCCTTGTAAAAATCCTGTAAAGAGAGGGAACCTCTTATAAAAGGCTGTAAAGGGGTGTTTGGTCCTTCCTCTTCAAGAGACTTGGTAGTGGAAGTTGGGAGCCTCATTGGAGGAGGCTTCAAGAGTGGATGTAGGTCATTTGACCGAACCACTATACATCGCTGCGTTTACTTGCTATGTGAGTACTTAAAATTCTACATCATAAATTTCTTAAGCTGCAAACTGATCGGATTTCTTCTCCCTACTTCTAATTTCATTTACCTGAATATTTTCAAGTTAAAGTCTCTTTCGTTGAATCAAGTTCTTAAGCAAATCTCCAGAATCGGTTTTCAAGCTTTATTCATTTTAATCTACTGTACTAATTCACCCCCCCTCTTAGTGCCACTATGAACCTAACATTTGGTATCAGAGCACGGTATTTCTCATTTCGGATTTACACCCGTGAGAAATGGCTCTAAATGGCTTTCAAGAGGGCTTTTCGATTTTTCGTCCACCATTGTTTAACTGATCGGACTACACTTATTGGAAAACTCGAATGAGAGTTTTCTTGATTTCTATGAATTTGGATTTATAGAATATTGTTGAAAACAATTTTCAACTTTCCTCTAAACTAATGAACGAATGGTCAGACTTAGAGAAAAAATATTTTTCTTTAAATGCAAAGGCTATGAATGCCTTATTTTGTGCTTTCGATAAAACCGAGTTTAATCGGATTTCAACGTGCAAAACGGCTTTTGAAATTTGGCACAAACTTGAAGTCACACATGAAGGAACGAGTAGAGTAAAAGACTCGAAAGTTAATATTTTGATGCACGATTTTAAGGTTTTTCGAATACAACCAAGTGGGACTATATGCGACATGTACATCCATTTCATGGATGTCGTCAATAGTCAAAGAGTTCTTGGTAAATCTTTTTTGAATTTTGATCTCATGAGCAAGATCTTAAGATCCCTTCCAAAAAGGTGGGATCCTAAAATAACCGCAATACAAGAGACAAAAAACTTAAATGATTTTCCATTAGAAGAATTAATCGGGTCATTAATGACCTACGAAATGACACTTATGGAACATTTTGAACCCGAAGAACACTTGAACCACCTTCCAAAGAACAAGAAGGATTTGGAACCTTGGACAAATGAATGCCACTTGAGTAATGACTCAAGTGATGAGGACATTGAACACATAACAATGCATTTTAACAAGTTCATTAGACAAAAATCTAAAATAAACAATGAACTTAAATGGAGGAAGAGACCAAAGTTGAAGAAGAAGCGCAAAGAAGAATCAAATGACGAAACGACGAATTGGGCTTTGACGGGCTTCGACTACAAGGTAAGCAACTTAACTCCCTTGAATTATTTTGAAATTACTTGATATCTTTTTCATGAGTGCTTAATTTAGAAAGTAGGTAATAAAAATTATTTTTCAAAAATTATATCATGTTTCTCTTTTTAGCATCTTTAAAAATTAAAAACTTAGACCATGAAAATTATATTGCTAAGCTTTCATGCATGTTATGTTTTGAAATTTTGAATGATGCAACATTATGGGTGATAATCACTTGATTTGTATACAAGATTAATTCCATGAATGTTTATGATTTCCGTATCGATTTTTGATGCATGGTTTTAACACAAAAGTTAATTAGCATGATTAGGCTTAATAGGGTTAACCATGATTATGTACTTCAGATCTTATGATAAAAATTACTTTTTGGATTTATAAAATGACATGTGATTTTAGCAAAAGATTTGAGCATTGATCATCTTGTTATAACTAATTTTAATGATGCTCTCATTTTTTTAAAAAAATATGATGCATGATCTTGGAAAATTTTCTATCTCTAAAGTTTTCGGTTTTGATGAATCCTTGTGAATCTTTTTAATCGAATCTTTTGAAAAATGTCACATAATTAATGTGATTTTACTTAACGATTTTTAGGACGAAGTTTGCCTTTCACTCTAGAATGTTAATACATGTTTCTACTAAAGGCAAAAGCATGCTTATAGAATGAATCACATAAAAAGAGATTGCATTTTCTATCCTATTGATATGAATGAATTTATTTATAAGTCACTAGAATTATGAACAAGATTTTGATGATGTGGTAATAACTTTATTCATGTTATGAATCTCATAAATTTCTTGAATGTAATTTTGATCATGAGTTTTGAGTTAAATGATACATTCAAATGAATCACCTATCGATATTTATGATTGCGATATATCCTTTTGAAATATCTTTCTAAAAAGATTTTGACAACTTAAGATGTCTTTTGGAATTCATGACTTGATCCTTGTCTTATATTGATATCTTTCATGAATTCTTTACATCTATGGCTTGTTTGCATCACATAAAAATTGAAATATTGATTGATGCAAAATTATTTAAATGAAATGTTATTCCTCTCTTCTTTTCGACAATGACAAAGGGGGAGTTAACATGCTAGCTTGGATATCACAAGAGAAAGTGGCAAACATAGCTAGCTAGAGCTTGCAAAAGAAAAACTTGGTTGCATAAAATTGAAAGGGAGCTAGCTTGTGTATCGTAAAGATTGCTAGCTTACTTATCATTATTGCTTGCTTGTTTATCAACAATTGGTATCACTTGTTATCATGATTAACAATTTGATAGCTTGTTATCTTACTTGCTTGCTTATCAACAATTGGTATCACTTGTTATCATGATTAACAATTTGATAGCTTGTTATCTTACTTGCTTGCTTATCAACAATTGGTATCGCTAACAATTGGTATCTTGCTAACCATAAAGGAACTTGCTATCTTGACAATAACAAAATTGCTACCTTGTAATCTCAAGAAAAGCAAAGTGCAAACTTGTACTAGAAGCAAGTGTTGAATTATCATGAACATCATCACAACAAGTGATATCTTGCATATCATGATAAACTTTCCATGATTGAATGTTGAATGTTAATAAAAATCTAGCTAGTATGATTTAAAACTTGCATATCTTTTAAAAACTAGCTAAATTCTACTTCTTCTTTTTGTTGATGACAAAGGGGGAAAAGTGTAGATTGATGAGTTCATACAATATTGAGTATTTTATATATTTGCATGATGGTTTGATGTTTTCTCTCAACATGTGATACATGTAGCTTGGATTTGGGATAATCCAAGTGTTCTATCAATGGCATATTTATAGGGGGAGTTGGGTTAAACTCCGTGGAGTTAAGGTTAACTCTGTTAGTCATCAATTAGTTGTCATTATCAAAAAGGGGGAGATTGTTGAATCTCGGATTTTGATGATGAAACTAATTGATTGTATTTTGTTTGTCTAACTGCATTTTGAGTTACGTAAGTCTACTCGATCAAAATTAGACAGTTGATGCTGGAGGAATTGACGTTGCACCGGAGGAAATCACGTCAGGATATTGGACAATCGGCAGAAGACTTCGGACGTTGGGCATCAGGCCAAGAAGAGCAAAGTTGTGCCAAGGATATCGGGGTTGCGGAGGTCAACCACCGATTGGGCAACGGATCGCAAGAGAGGACGGTGTGCCGAAGAAATGGATGAAGCACCGATAAGCCAATGACGTGCCGGGCAACAGAATGTCGATTCGTGTTATAATAATTGTCTAGATCGAAGTAGAGTTTTATTTTTTGTGTGCAGGATTAACTACGATAACGATGAAGACGTAAAGCGAAACAAAGTGCCAAAAGTCAAGTGCGATAGATTGTTGAAAGTTCAAGAGTTCGATGGAAGTCCGAAGATTCATTGGGAGTGCTACCGGAACTGGCCGAGAATGAGTAGGGAGCTTGCCGAAGGGTTTTCGGAAGTTCGCCGGAAGGTTCATCGGAAGTTCGCGGAGCTTGCCAAGAAAGATCGGAGCTTGCCAAAGAAGCTCGTAGGAACTCGCCAAGATCATCGTGAAGTCCAGGAGCTTGTCGGGAGTCCGCAGAATGGTTTCCGAGGGTTTGTCGGAAGTTCGTCGGAAGCTCACCGGAAGAAGTCTTGACTTGTCGGACTTTTTAATAGCTTAGGAAATATCTTTAATTTCATAGTTAGCATGTTAATTTGGGTTAGGATTAGGTGTTAATCCAATAACCCAAGTAGGGGGCCAATTGGGCTTTATTGGGCTGTATTGGGTCGAAGGTTAGGCCCATACAGTTTCTGGCAAGGGCCGACGGTAGCACCGCTGGACCCAGGCGGTAGCACCGCCTGTTGACCGTAGGCCAGGCGGTAGCACCGCCTAGGCAAAGCGGTGGTACCGCCTGACTAGGGCGGTGCTACTGCCTGACAGGTGGTTGCAACCACTTGTGTCAGGCGGTAGTACCGCTAGTGCCAGGCGGTAGTACCACAAGCACATGACACACGCAAAGGTGTGTCAGGCGGTAGTATCGCCAGTGCCAGGCGGTAGTACCGCCTACAGTCTGAAATTTCGGACGAGACCTCTTTGAGCGGGATTTTTAAATCCCAAATAGCTCTATAAATACCCCTTTACTTCTAGCTGGTTGGGTGACCTTTTACAGTGTTAGAACTGAGTCTAAGCTATAGCAAATTTTTGCTTTCATTTGCTCAAGTGTTCTCCTCCTTTCTTGTTCTTGTAAAAATCCTGTAAAGAGAGGGAACCTCTTATAAAAGGCTGTAAAGGGGTGTTTGGTCCTTCCCCTTTAAGAGACTTGGTAGTGGAAGTTGGGAGCCTCATTGGAGGAGGCTTCAAGAGTGGATGTAGGTCATTTGACTGAACCACTATACATCGCTGTGTTTACTTGCTGTGTGAGTACTAAAAATTCTGCATTGTAAATTTCTTAAGCTATAAACTGATCGAATTTCTTCTCCCTACTTCCAATGTCATTTACCCAAATATTTTCAAGTTAAAGTCTCTTTCGCTGAATCAAGTTCTTAAACAAATCTCCGGAATCGGTTTTCAAGCTTTATTCATTTTAATCCGCTGCACTAATTCACCCCCCTCTTAGTGCCACTCTGAACCTAACAGGCAGAAGGCTTCGGATGTCGGGTATCGGGCCAAGAAGAGTAAAGTTGTGCCAAGGATATCGGGGTTACGGAGGTCTACCGCTGATTAGGCAACAAGCCATAAGAGAGGATGATGTGTCAAAGAATCGGACGAAGCACCGACCAATGATGTGCCGAGCAACTGAATATCAATTCGCATTGTAATAACTGTCTAGATCGAAGTAGAGTTTTAGTTTGTGCATGTGTAGGATTAACTACGATAACGTTGAAGACGTAAATTGAAATAAAGTATCGGAAGACAAGTGTGATGGATCATTGGGAGTTCGAGAGTTTGATGGAAGTCCGAAGATTCATTGGGAGTGCTGCCGGAACTGGCTGAGAACGAGTAGGGAGCTTTCCGAAGGATTTTTGAAAGTTCACCGAAAGATTCGTTGGAAGTTCGCGGAGCTTGCCAAGAAAGATCGGAGCTTGCCAAAGAAGCTCGTTGGAACTCACCAAGATCATCGTGAAGTCTAGGAGCTTGCTAGAAGTCCGCAGAATGATTTTCAAGGGTTTGTCGGAAGACCGCTAGAAGTTCGTCGGAAGCTCACCGGAAGAAGTCTTGACTTGTTAGACTTTGTAATAACTTAGGAAATATCTTTAATTTCATAGTTAGCATGTTAATTTGGGTTAGGATTAGGTGTTAATCCTATGACCCAAGTAGGGTCTAATTGGGCTCGATAACGGACTGGTTTGGGCCGAGTTTAAGGCCCAACCTGTCACGCCAAGCGCCCAGAGAGGGTAGGCAGGGTGAATTCTCATGGATGTCACGGTGATCACCCCGGAGGGTGTATCACACCGTGCACCCCAAGAGGGGGTGCGCCCAAGAGGGGGTAGGCAGCCGTGCACCCCAAGAGGGGGTGCGCCCCAAGAGGGGTAGGCAAGGTGCATTTAGTCCCACATTGGTAAGGAAAGGGGAGATCTTGAGCCTTATAAGCATTGGCGCTGCACACCCTAATGGACCGGTTTTGCGGGGAGAGGGTAATGGCCATATGACAAGTGGTATCAGAGCAACCCCTGGCTTTCACCAATCACCCCAGAGGGGGTGTCCACGCCGAGCACCCCAGAGGGGGTAGGCAGGGTGGCCTGTCCGTGACGAGGACGTCACGAGATTGGGTGGGGGAGAATGTCACGCCAAGCGCCCAGAGAGGGTAGGCAGGGTGAATTCTCATGGATGTCACGGTGATCACCCTGGAGGGTGTATCACACCGTGCACCCCAAGAGGGGGTGCACCCCAGAGGGGGTAGGCAGCCGTGTGCCCCAAGAGGGGTAGGCAAGGTGCATTTAGTCCCACATTAGTAAGGAAAGGGGAGATCTTGAGCCTTATAAGCATTGGCGATGCATACCCCAATGGACCGGTTTTGCGGGGAGAGGGTAATGGCCATGTGACAAACCGGTGAAGCTGGAAGTGCTTGGTGGTGGCACCGCCAAGGACCCGAGAGCCCATGCGGTAGCACTACTTGGCTGGGTCGTGGCACCACCCAGTACACTGTTAGTGACAGACTGATAGGCGGTGGCACTGCCAGCATTGGGAAAACCAAAAGTGATTCAAATTTGGGCTCCAAATTTAAATCCTCTTGAGGCCTATAAATACCCCTCTTATCCATGGATTAAACACACACAAAAACTGAGAAAGAAGAAGGGAAAACTTTGTTGAAATTGTGTCAAAACCTTCCTTCTTATTCTAAAGTGTGATTTAGCCTTAGAGAGGGTTGAGAGGCCTTGTAAGGTTTACCTCCTAAGCCCATCAAAAGGGGAGGTGTTGTAAGGGAGTTCATCCTCACCAGTTGGAAGGAGGATAGCTAGTGAAAAGCCGGTGGTCTCAAGCAAAGAGGAATCAGGAGTGGACGTAGGTCGGATGATCGAACCACCATAAAAACAGTTTGTGTTTATGTTCATGCATTTATCTTTCTGCAAACCTTTACTTTGGTAAGTTCACTTCCCTCATCTTCTTATGTACACTTTCAATGTAATCGAAATGGTTTTAATCGAAATGTTATTCTTTTCGTATGAAGTTTTTGAAACTTGTTTAAAATCACTGAAGTTTATCGTATTTATACGCTGCACTAATTCACCCCCCCTCTTAGTTCCGCTCTATCCTTAACAATTGGTATCAAAGCCTCATTATTTCTCATTCAGATTTACACCCATGAGAAATGGCTCTTCATGGCTTTCAAGAGGGCTTTTCGGTTGTTCGTCCACCTTTCTTTAATGGATTAGACTACACATATTGGAAAAATCGAATGAGAGTTTTCTTGATTTCTCAAGATTTAAACTTATGGAATATTATTGAAAACCATTTTCAACTTCCCTCTAAACTGACGAATGAATGGTCGGACTTAGAGAAAAAATCTTTTTCTTTAAATGCAAAGGCTATAAATGCCTTATTTTGTTCTTTAGACAAAGACGAGTTCAATCGGATTTCTACGTGCGAAACGGCTTTTGAAATTTAGCGAACACTTGAAATCACGCATGAGGAAACTAGTAGAGTCAAAGACTCAAAAGTAAACCTCTTATTGCATGATTTTAAGCTTTTTCGAATGAAACCAAGCGAGACTATAGGTGACATGTATACCTGTTTCACAGATGTCGTCAATAGTCTAAGAGCTCTTAGTAAATATTTTTCAGATTTTGAACTTATAAATAATATCTTAAGATTCTTTCCAAAAAGGTGGGGTCCTAAAGTAACCGCAATACAAGAGGCTAAAAATTTAAATAATTTACCTATTGAAGAACTAATTGACTCACTAATGACATATGAAATGAGCCTCCTAGAACATTTTGAACTCATTGAACACTTAAACCACCTTTCAAAGAATAGGAAGGATTTGAAACTTCAGACAAATGAATACCACTTGAGTGATGAGTATAAACAAGTTCATTAAATAAAAATCTAAAACTGAAAATGAACTTGAATGAAAGAAGAGGCCACTAATAAAGAAGAAGGCTCACCAAGAAGAATCAAGTAAAGAAGAGGCAAATTGGGCTTTGATGGGGTTCATCAACGAGGTAAGTATCTCACCCGAAATGCTTTTACCTTTGCTTTATGAAATTACTTGAACATTTCATGAATGCTTAATTTATTTGGTAGGAAATAAAAATTATTTTCAAAAATTATATAATGCTTCTCCCTTTAGCGGTTTTGAAAATTTAAAAATTTTGATCATAAAAAAATTATTATATTGTTTCATGTATGTTATGATTTTGAATGATGTATGCAATGTTATGGATGATAATCATATGATATGTGATAATACAAATTCCATGCTTTCCATATCCATTTTTTTTTGTTTTAAACATGATGCACATCATTTACATGAAAAACAAGAGCATGAAAACAATTTGCACGAAATGAAACACATAAAAATGAGAAAATACACTATCATGATGCTTTATGTGTAATGCTTTTGATCTTAATAGGTTTAATGACAAACTTATATTTTGAATTTATACAATGATGGCTTTCATATAAATATTTGAACATACCTTATGAAATCATCATTAATAATGATGAAATGAAAATATTAAAAGTTTGTTGTCATGCTTAATGATTTTATGATATCATGAGAATTTAAATGTGTTATATCTTGATGATAAACTCATGTTTGGTTTTAAAATTTGATACTCATTTTTTGAAACATGAGTATACTTATATGGAACAAACAATTTAAAATGAAACACATTATCATGATAAATTGAATCTCATGTCTTGAAATAATGTGTTATATTTTTGTCTTGATGATTTTTATAATAAAACTTGCCTTTCGTTTTTGAATACTTATTTTGGTTTGGCATAAAAAGACAAATGATGAATCCATGTATACGATGTTCATATAAGTCTCTTGAATCTCGAGAATGATTTGATAATTTGATTATGAGTTTCGAGTAGACAAAATGAGTTTGAATGATTTTATGACTCCTTTCTTGATCTCTTAAAATCATGACTTTAAATTCTTGACTTAAGATATTTTTGTGAATCAAAATATTTTCCTCTATGATTGCTTCTTTTTATTATTTACTAAAGAGGAAAACAATTCAAATCCATGTCATTTATAAATCTCATAAACTATGTTAATGATTTTGATGATTCAAACTTGAATGAGTTTTATCACAATCCAAGTCTTGATATCTTAACATCTATATACTTGGAATTTCTTTTAAAATGTAATATTGATGAAAACTATTATGCATGAATCAAGTTACTCTTTGTGCTATATCTTTTCAAATGAATCATGAGCCTTGATGTCATATATTTCATGATATAGAAATGAAAAGATTTCTTTGCCTTGCCTGTCTTGTATGATGATTGAAAATTAATTTTCTTTATGATGAATCATGAATCATGACTTGATCTATGATATTGATATATTTTTATCATGATTCTTGATTGTATAATTCTTTTACTCTATTAAAAGGATTTGTCAAATGAATCATGTCCTTCTTAAATTTTTCTTGATATCATGACATGATTTCTTTATATGACTTGAAATTTTTTAGCAATTGAGTCCTCCACTTCATTTTGACAATAACTAAGGGAGAGCTAGCTTGTTGGCTTGAATATTGAATTCATATTCATAACTTGAATTTTAATGATAGAAACATTTATGTCAATATTTGTTTCTAATATCTCATTTTCCATTTTGATGAAAAAAGAAATCAATTACAATATTGCATCCTCTCTTCTTTTTTAGAATGATAAAGGAGGAGAAAAATTGCTAGCTTGAAGTAAAATTACTAGCAAAGAGAAAACTTGCTAGCTTGAGTATCACAAGAAAAAGTGGCAAAAGTAGCTAGCTAGAACTTGTTGAATCTCAGATTTTGATGATGAAACTAATTGATTGTGGTTTATTGTTTAACTGTGTTTTGAGTTACGCAGGTCTACTATCGATCGAGATTAGACAAATTGACACTAGAGGAATTGACGCTGCGCTGGTGATCACATCTAGATATTGGATATCGAGCCGGAGGTTCGATCGACAATCGGTTGAAGGCTTCGTACGTTGGGCATCGGGCCAAGATGCATGTTGCGCCAAGGATATCGGGTTGCGAGGTCATCCGCCGATTGGGCAACGGACCGCAAAAGAGGACGATGTGCCGAAGGATCTGGACGGCACCACCAATGACGTCTTCGAACCAATATCAATTCGTGTTGTAATAACTGCCTAGATTGAAGTAGAGTGTGTTTGTTTATGCAGGAGTAACTACGAAAGGGATGAAGACGTAAAGCTAAACAAAGGGCCAAAGACAAGGTTGATGAATCATTGGGAGTGCGAGTGTTCAATGGAAGTCCGAAGATTCGCTTGGGAGCGCTTAAGCGAACCGACCGAGAACGAGTAGGAGCTTGCCGAAGGGTTTTCGGAAGTTCGCCGAGGTTCGCGGAAGTTCGCGAGCTTGCCAAGAAAGATCGGAGCTTGCCAAAGAAGCTCGGGAACTCGCCAAGATCATCGTGAAGTCCGAAGCTTGGGACTCGCGCGAATGGTTTCCGGGTTCGCTCGGAAGACCGCCGAAGTTGACCGGAAGCTCGCCGGAAGAAGTTGTCATGTGGACTTTGTAATAGCTTAGGAAACGCCTTTAAAATTGTGAGTTAGCACGTATTTTGGGTTAGGATTAGATAACCCAAAGTGGGGGCCCATTGGGCTTGATTAGATGAGTTTGGGCCAAAATTTTGGCCCAAACCGAACCAGCTACGCAGCATTGACGTTGCATGCATGCTTTGGCGGTGGCACCGCCAAAGAACTTGTCGGGCGGGCGGTAGCACGCTCGCCATCGTAACGCCGCTCGATATCGTAGTGCGTCCGGATATCGAAATCAGAAGCGCCGATATCTTACCGCTCGTCTGGGGCGGTAGCACGCCATGACGGCGGCGTGGAACGCCGTCAAGCGTGCACAAACACAAAGATCGACACAAAGCGGTGGCACCGCTTCGACAGTTGCACCGCCTACCACTGAGAAATGGGAACTCCAAATTCACTTGGAATTTGAGCCCAATTTTGAATCCACTTTGATCTATAAATACCCCCTTTCTCATTGAAAGGGAACCCTTTTGAGCAAGAAAAAGTTTGAGTCTTGAGCTTTTGAAGAGTTTTGAAAAGTGTTGTTTTCTTTGCTAAGTGTTCACCTTCTTCTTTTTCTTGAGAGATCTTGTACAAGTGTGAACATCTTGTAAAGGGTTGTAAAAGGGTGTTTGATCCTTCCCTTCAAAGGACTTGCTAGTGGAAGAGCGGAGCCTCATCGCAAAGGCTTCAAGAGTGGATGTAGGTCATTTGACCGAACCACTATACATCATTGTGTCCTTAAATGTGTGAGTGTTTATATTTCTGAATCATTTCATTTCTTGGCTGCAAGTTCATAGTTAGTTCCTTTCACAAGCAATTACTTTCAAGTTCTCTTTCGTCGAATCGAAATCTTCCTACGAACTTGTGTTTCTTTGCGAAATCGGTTTCAAGAATACGAGTTTAATCCGCTGCACTAATTCACCCCCTCTTAGTGCCGCCGATCCCTAACAATTGGTATCGTGAGCCACGCTTCTTTCTCTTTCAGATTTACACCCGTGAGAAATGGCTCTAAATGGTTTTCAAGAGGGCTTTTCGATTTTTCGCCCACCGCTCTTTAACGGTTCGACTACATATTGGAAAACTCGAATGAGAGTTTTCATGCTTTCAATGGATTTGGATTTGTGGAACATTATCGAAAATGGCTTTCAACTTCCTCTAAACCAACGAATGAATGGTCGGACTTAGAGAGAAAATCTTTTCTTTAAATGCAAAGGCTATGAATGCCTTATTTTGTGCTTTAAACAAAAATGAGTTCAATCGAATTTCTTCTTGTGAAACGGCTTTTGAGATATGGCGAACACTTGAAATCATGCATGAGGGAACTAGTAGAGTTAAAGACTCAAAGTAAACCTCTTGTTGCATGATTTTGAGCTCTTCGAATGACACCAAGTGAAATTATTGGCGATATGTACACCCGCTTTACGGATGTCGTCAATAGCTTGAAAAGTCTTGGTAAATCTTTTTCAAGTTTTGATTTAGTAAACAAGATTTTAAGATCCCTTCCAAAAGAATGGGATCCAAAAATTACGGCTATTCAAGAGTCTAAAAACTTGAATGATTATTCACTTGAAGAATTAATCGGGTCATTAATGACCTATGAAATGACACTCTTGGAACATGATGAACATGATGAACATTTGAACCACCTTCTAAAGAACAAGAAGATGTTTGAACTTAGAACAAGAGAATGCCACTTGAGTGATGACTCAAGTGATGAGGACAGTGAAGAGGACTTTGAACCTTTAATCGATCTTAATAAGTTCATTAAACAAAAATCTAAAATCAATAATGAACTTGAACGGAGGAAGAAACCAATGAAGAAGAAGAAGACTCATCAAGAAGAATCAAGGAAAGAAGAAGCAAACTATGCTTTAATGGGCTTCGACAATGAGGTTAGTAACTTAACTTCCTTGAATTATTTTGAAATTACATGATGCTTTCCATGAATGCTTAACTTAGTTAGTAGTTTTTTTTTTCATGCTTCTCTTGTGTTTTTGGAAATTTAAAAAAAATATTTTAAAAATTATACTATGCTTTTCCTTCTAGTATTTTTGAAAAGTAAAATTTTTGAATGGTGCATGCAACATTATGTATGATGATTGAATGATTTGTAACAATGATTGTATATCAACTACATGTTATTCTTGAAAATGTTTAATGATAATTTTATAGTATCATGCTTACAATTTGAAAATCTCTATCTTGGATTAATGGCTCCTAAACATTTTTATGATGAAATTTTTAGATGATGTATACCTATATGAAACAAATGAAACATATAAAAAAGGGGAAAGTATATGATCATGATAAGTTCATGAATCTTGATGATTTAACATTGTTTTTGATTTCAAACAAGATGCATGATGTTTGACATAAAAATTTAATAGCATGTTTCAAGATAATGCTTGCACACCAAATATGATTAAAAGATAGAAGCAAGCATATTGATGACTTTGTTTTTACGTGAAAATTTGAACATGCTTATATAAGATCAACCACATAAAATAAAACACAAAAGTTAAAAATGTTTTATTCATGATGTTTTATTTGTGATGTGTTTGATCTTAATGGTTTTTATGACAAAACTTATGTCTTGCTTTGAAATGTTGATACATACACACATGTAATCAATTTATGTTGCTCTTATTAAAATTTTCGAATGAAAGATTTCAATGCACTTGATCATGACTGGTTTAATGATAAAACTTATATTTTGAATTTATAAGATGATGGCTTTCATGAAAATATTTGAATATACCTTATGAAATCATCACTGATACAATGAAAATGTTAAATGATTGTTATCATGTTTAATGACTTTATGATATCATATCTTGATGACAAACTCATGTTTGGTTTTAAAATTTGACACTCATCTTTTGAAACATGAGCACACTTGTTTGAAACAAACAACTTAAAATAAAAACACATTATCATGATAAATTGAATCTCATAATGTATTATATTTTTGTCTTGATAATTAAGTTTGTCTTTCGGTTTTAATATTTGATTTGGCATGAAAAGATAAATGCATGCTTAGACGAAATGAATTACTCAAAAGAAAAGCCTCTTCTCTATCTTATCGAGATTGAAGTTTTTTTTTTCTTGTAAATGATTTTGATGATTCATTTTATAAAATAGAATGAGATTTTGCTTCAACCGAATCATGAACCTTCTTTTGACCTCTTGGCTTGAGAATTTTCAAGAAATATGATTATTACTTGATTCTTGAAATTTCTTATGAAATATTATCTTATTGAGATTTCTTATGCATCAAACAAATTGTTCTCTTTGCTATTTGCTACCAAATGAATCATGAAATTGGTAATCTATTTGTCATTTTGAATCTTTAGAAAATTGATGATGTAAAAGTGGTTTTGCACTTAAATGAATCACCTATCGATATTTACGATTGTAATATATCCTTTTGAAATATCTTTCTAAAAAGATTTTGACAGATTAAGATGTCTTTTGGAATTCATCACTTGATCGAATTATTGATTTATTCTTCCTTATCATGAATTGGAAATTGATGTTAAAATATATATGTTTGAAAATCATGATCTTGATGCTTGGAATTTTCCTTAAAATACGATTTTGATGGGGATGCTTCAAGTAGCATGTTTTGCTATTTATTACCTCATGAATCTTGACCTTGATCTTGTTGAAAAAGAACATATTATTTGAAGTATTAATTCTTCTCTTCTTTCGACAATGACAAAGGGGAAATTAGCATGCTAGCTTGATATCACAAGAGAAAGTGGCAAACATAGCTAGCTAGAAATTACAAAGTTTTTTTTAAACTTGTGAGCTTGCATGTTTAAGAATGCTGTAAATTTAATTTTACAAAATTGTTAACTCATTGCAAACAAAAATTTGATAGCTTAAGTAAAGAAAAACTTGGTTGCAAAATTGAAAGAGAGCTAGCTTGTGTATTGCAAAGAATGCTTGCTTGCTTATTAACAATTGGTATCATGATTTATTTTTTCTTAAATGGTTAATTCGTATTCATGACTTCAAAATTTTGATGATTGAAGCATTAATGTCAATATTCATTTTGATATCTTGCTAGCCATAAAGGAACTTGCTATCTTGACAATAACAAAATTGCTACCTTGCAATCTCAAGAAAAGCAAAGTGCAAACTAGCACAAGAAGCAAGTGTTGAATTATCATCATCACAACAAGTGCTATCTTGCATATGATGATAAACTTACCGTGATTGAATGGTAATGAAAATCTAGCTAGTATGATTTAAAACCTGAACCATAACTTTTAAAAACTACTAAAATATTACTTCTCCTTTTGTTGATGACAAAGGGGAGAAGTGTAGATTGATGAGTTCATGCAATGGGATATTGATTGAGTATTTTATAAATTTGCATGATGGTTTGATTGATTCTCTTAATATTATGATGAATGTTGCTTGGATTTGGGATAATCCAAGTGTTCTATCAATGGCATATTGATAGGGGGAGTTTGGGTTAAAACTCCGGGGAGTTATGGTTAACTCCGTTAGTCATCAATTAGTTGTCATCATCAAAAAGGGGGAGATTGTTAAATCTCGATTTTGATGATGAAACTAATTGATTGTGGTTTATTGTTTAACTGTGTTTTGAGTTACGCAGTCTACTATCGATCGATTAGACAGTTGACACTAGAGGAATTGACGTTATACTGGGTGATCACATCTAGATATTGGATATCGAGCGGAGGTTCGATCGACAATCTACCAAGGCTTCGTGACGTTGGGCATCGGGCCAAGATGCATGTTGCGCCAAGGATATCGGGTTGCGAGGTCATCCGCCGATTGGGCAACGGACCGCAAAAGAGGACGATGTCCGGGATCGGACGGCACCGACCAATGACGCGTCGGCAACCGAATATCAATTCGTGTTGTAATAACTGTCTAGATCAAGTAGAGTGTGTTTGTTTATGCAGGAGTAACTACGAAAGGGATGAAGACGTAAAGCGAAACAAAGGGCCAAAGACAAGGTTGATGAATCATTGGGAGTGCGAGTGTTCAATGGAAGTCCAAGATTCGCTGGGAGCGCGTTCTTGAACCGACCGAGAACGAGTAGGAGCTTGCCGAAGGGTTTTCGGAAGTTCGCCGGAGGTTCGTCGGAAGTTCGCGAGCTTGCCAAGAAAGATCGGAGCTTGCCAAAGAAGCTCGGGAACTCGCCAAGATCATCGTGAAGTCCGGAAGCTTGCCGACTCATGGAATGGTTTCCGGTTCGTCGGAAGACCGCCGGAAGTTGACCGGAAGCTCGCTGGAAGAAGTTGTCATGTGGACTTTGTAATAGCTTAGGAAACGCTCTTTAAAATTCGTGAGTTAGCACGTATTTTGGGTTAGGATTAGATAACCCAAAGTGGGGGCCCATTGGGCTTTGATTAGATGAGTTTGGGCCAAAATTTTGGCCCAAACCGAACCAGCTACGCGCATTGACGTTGCATGCATGCTGGCGGTGGCACCGCCAAAGCAACTTGCTTGGGTCGGGCGGTAGCACCGCCCGCCATCGTAGCGCCCTCGACATCAGTAGTGCGTCCGGATCTCGTAGCGGCGCCATCAGAAGCGCCCGGATATTATAGCAAAGCGGTAGCACCGCCGTCTGGGCGGTAGCACCGCTTTTATGGGCGGTAGCACCGCCTCAGACAATCGACGGCGGTGGAACTGCTGAAGTGTGGCACGCTTCAGACGCATGGGCCAAAGATCGACACAAAGGTGTGGCACCGCTTGACCACTGTGAACATGGGAACTCCAAATTCACTTGGAATTTGGAGCCCAATTTTGAATCCACTTTGATCTATAAATACCCCCTTTCTCACTGAAAGGGAACCCTTTGAGCAAGAAAAAGTTTGAGTCTTGAGCTTTTGAAGAGTTTTGAAAAGTGTTGTTTTCTTTGCTAAGTGTTCACCTTCTTCTTTTTCTTGAGAGATCTTGTACAAGTGTGAACATCTTGTAAAGGGTTGTAAAAAGGGGTGTTTGATCCTTCCCCTTCAAAGGACTTGCTAGTGGAAGAGCGGAGCCTCATCGCAAAGGCTTCAAGAGTGGATGTAGGTCATTTGACCGAACCACTATACATCATTGTGTCCTTAAATGTGTGAGTGTTTATATTTCTGAATCATTTCATTTCTTGGCTGCAAGTTCATAGTTAGTTCCTTTCACAAGCAATTACTTTCAAGTTCTCTTTCGTCGAATCGAAATCTTCCCACGAACTTGTGTTTCTTTGCGAAATCGGTTTCAAGAATACGAGTTTAATCCGCTGCACTAATTCACCCCCCCCTCTTAGTGCCGCTCGATCCCTAACAGAACTTGCAAAGAATTGCAATCTTGCAATCAAAAGAGAAGCAAAGAAGTGCTATCTCAAAAGAAGCAAAATGCAAAACTTATAAAATTTACATTCCTACACTTGCCATGCTTCTATGCTTGTATGTTGTAATTTTTTGCTTGCATATTTAAAGTGATGAAATGCTTACGTAAATTGATTGCATATCGCAAAAGAAGCAAAGAAGGTACAAATTGCACATCTTTGAATACAATTTGCTTGCACTTTTCAAAGGAACATAGAAAAACTTACTATCATGAACACAAACATAACAAGTGCTATCTTGCCTATCATGAGAAACTTGCAATGATTGAATATTGAATGTTGATGAAAATTTAGCTAGTATAATTGTAAAACTTGCATATCTTTTAAACTAGTTATGATGTAACTTCTCATTTTTGTTGATCACATAGGGGGAGAAGTAGATTGATGACTTCATGCAATGTAATGGTGATTGAATATTTTATATATTTGCATGATGGTTTGATATTTCTCATAATTTGTGTTGAATGTTGCTTGGATTTGGGATAATCCAAGGGTTCTATCAATGACATATTGATAGGGGGAGTTTGGTTAAACTCTGGAGAGTTATGGTTAACTCCGTTAGTCATCAATTAGTTGTCATCATAAAAAAGGGAGAGATTGTTGAATCTTGGATTTTGACGATGAAACTAATTGATTGTATTTTATTGTCTAATTGTGTTTTGAGTTATGCAGGTCTACTATCGATCAAGATTAGATAATTGACGCTGGAGGAATTGATGTTGCGCTAGGTGATCATGTCAGGATATTGGATGTTTAGCCGGAGGTCCGGTCGATAATCGACAGAAGGCTTCGGACGTCGGGCATCGGGCCAAGAAGAGCGGAGTTACGCCAGGGATATTGGGGTTACAGAGGTCAACCACCGATTGAGCAACAAGCTGCAAGAGAGGATGATGCGTCGAAGAATCGGATGAAGCACCGACCAATGACGTGCTGGGCAATTGAATGTCAATTTGTATTGTAATAACTATCTAGATCGAAGTAGAGTTTTTGTTTATGTATATGCAGGATTAACTATGATAACGATGAAGAAGTAAAGCAAAATAAAGTGCCGGAAGACATGTGTGATAGATCGTTGGGAGTTTGAGAGTTTGACGGAAGTCTGAAGATTCGTTGGGAGTGCTGTCGGAACTGGCCGAGAACGAGTAGAGAGCTTGCCGAAGGGTTTTCGAAAGTTCACCAGAAGGTTCATTAGAAGTTCATGGAGCTTGCCAAGAAAGATCAGAGCTTTCCAAAGAAGCTCGTTGGAACTCGCTAAGATCATCGTGAAGTCCAGGAGCTTGCCGGGAGTCCACAGAATGGTTTCCGAAGGTTCATTGGAAGACCATCGGAAGTTCGCCGGAAGCTCATTGGAAGAAGTCTTGACTTGTCAGACTTTGTAATAGCTTATGAAATATCTTTAATTTCATAGTTTGTATATTAATTTAGGTTAGGATTAGGTGTTAATCCTATAACCCAAGTAGGAGCCAATTGGGCTCAATAACGAACTGGTTTGGGCTGAGTTTAAGGCCCAACCAATGAAGTTGGAAGTACCTGGCGGTGGCACTGGCTAGGCTGGGTGGTGGCACTACCCAGGACCCAAGAGCCCAGGCAGTGACACCACCTGGTTGGGCGGTGGCACCGCCCAGTACACTGTTAATGATAGACTGACAGGCGGTGGCACCGCCAGCACCGGGAAAACTGAAAGTCATTCAAATTTGGGCTCCAAAGTTGAATCTTCTTGAGGTCTAGAAATACCCCTCTCATCCATAGATTAAACACACACAAAAATTGAGAAAGAAGAAGGGAAAACTTTGTTGAAATTGTGTCAAAATCTTCTCTCTTATTCTAAAGTGTGATCTAGCCTTAAAGAGGGTTGAGAGGCCTTGTAAGGGTTACCTCCTAAGCTCGTCAAAAGGAGAGGTGTTGTAAGGGAGTTTATCCTCGCTCGTTGGAAGGAGGATAGTTAGTGAAAAGCTGCTGGCCTCAAGCAAAGAGGAATCAGGAGTGGACGTAGGTCGGATGATCGAACCACCATAAAAACAGTTTGTGTTTATATTCATGCATTTATCTTTATGCAAACCTTTACTTTGCTAAGTTCATTGCCCTCATCTTCTTACGTACACTTTCAATGCAATCGAAATGCTTTTAATCAAAATGTTATTCTTTTCATATGAAGTTTTCGAAACTTGTTTAAAATCATCGAAGTTTATCGTATTTATACGCTGCACTAATTTACCCCCCCTCTTAGTGCCGCTCGATCCCTAACAATACCTACTCGTGACACTTAGAGCATGTGCTATATCAGGCCTGGTACATAGCATAGTATACATGATAGATCCAATCACTGAGGCATATGGTATCCTATCTATGTGTGCCATTTCTTAAGGAGTCTTTGGAGACATATTCCAAGAAAGTGATATTTCATGTCTCATTGGTATGAGACTTCTCTTGAAATTTTTTATGCCAAACCTTTTTGATAATGGTGTCTATGTGCTTGGATTAGGATAAGCCAAGCATCCTTTTGAATATATCTTTATAGATCCGTATCCCCAATACGCAGGATGCTTCCTCTAAGTTCTTCATGGAGAAGTGCCTAGATAGCCAAGTTTTTATTGTAGAAAGCATTCATACATCATTCCCAATGATCAGGATGTCATCCATATATAATACCAAAAAGGTGATAGTACTCCCACTTACCTTCTTGTACACACAAGGCTCGTCTTCATTCTTAACGAAGTCATAAGATCTAATTATCTCATCAAATCTTAAGTTTCAAAATTGGGAAGCTTGCTTTAGTCCATAGATGGACCTAAGCAACCTACACACCTTATCTAGGTTATCCCTAGACATAAATCCTTCAGACTGTATCATATACACCACCTCCTTGAGGTTGCCATTGAGTAATGCAGTTTTAACGTCCATTTGCTAGATCTCATAATCATAGTGTGCTACAATAACTAATAGAATTCAGATGGATTTTAGCATAGCTATGGGTGAGAAAGTTTCATCATAGTCAACATATTGCCTTTGACGATACCCCTTAGCCACTAGCCTTGCTTTATAGGTCTCTACCTTTCCATCTACTCCGATCTTCTTCTTGAAGATCCATTTATAGCCAATGGGTACGATACCCTCAGGTGCATCAACTAGGTTCCAAACCTTGTTGGAGTATATGGAATCCATTTCTGAATTCATGGCTTCTTGCCATTTCCCGGAGTCTATGCTTATAATAGCCTCCTCGTAGGTTTGAGGATCAATATCCTCAACATCCTCTCTTTTGATATGTCCCACATATCTCTCAGGAGGATGAGATACTCTACCAGACCTACGTAAAGTTGGAACTTGTATGCCATGTACCTGAATAGAGTCTGGCTATGGAATGGTGCTTGAGCTAGGTTCTCCAACCTCGCTTAACTCTTTCATGCTCCCACTGTCTCCACCAAGAATGTGTTCCTTCTTAAGGAACACTGCACTCTTGTCTACAAAGACCTTTTGGTCCTCAGATTGATAGAAATAATACCCATAAGTTTTCTTGGGGTATCCCACGAACTTGCACCGTTCCGTCCCAGATTTGAACTTGTCGGGGTTGTGACTCTTGACGTGGGCAGTGCAATCCCAAATCTTAAAAATATTAAGATCGGGCTTCTTTCCATTCCATATCTCATATGGAGTAGACACTACTGACTTAGTTGGAATTCTGTTCAGAAGGTAAGCTGCGGTCTCTAGGGCATATCCCCAGAATGAGATGGGTAGGTTGGTGAAATTTATCATAAAATGCACCATGTCTAACAGTGTGTGATTCCTCCTTTTTGATACACCATTAAGCTATGGTGTATAAAGAGGTGTCCACTGGGATAAAATCCCATGGTCTTTGAGGAATTGGGTGAACTTTGTACTCAAGTACTCACCTCCTCGATCTGATCAAAGGGTTTTAATACTCTTTCTAATCTGGTTCTCCACTTCATTTTTCTATTCGCTAAATTTCTCAAAAGCCTCAGACTTGTACTTCATCAAGTACATATGTCCATATCTTGAGAAATCATCAGTGAAAGTAATGAAGTAGTAGTAACCACCTATGGCATGAGTCGACATGGGATTATTGGGATCTAGAGCGGCCCTAAGAGGGGGGTGAATTAGTGCAGTGGTTAAAAACAATAAATTTTGATGATTTGAAAACATCGTTTTGACTAAAACCTAGTTTCAATTGAAGTGTATTGGAAAGTACTTAAAGTAGGGAGTGTTTAAAGAGGAAGAAGGGTAATGATGAGTAAGTTAAGTAATGAAGAAAAGATGATTTACAAAAATATAAAAGATAATACATAAACGTAAATTATTTATATAGTGGTTCGATCATCTGACGTACGTCAACTCCCGATTCCTCTTCACTTGAGGCCACTGGCTTTCCACTAGCTGCTTTCCTTCTAACGAGCGAAGACAAACTCCCTTTTACAAACTCTGTTTATAAAGCTTTCCTCAACACCTCTCTCAAAGACAACTTTCAAACTTTTGGAGGAGGGATTTCAACTAAGATTAACAGAGTTTTCCCTTAGTTTCTTACATAATTCTTGCTATACCAAGTAAGAACACCTAGGGCATTTATAGATCCCAAGAGGATTCAAATTTGGAGTCCAAAATTGAATCACCCCAGATTTCAAGAGTATTGGCGGTACCATTGCCTGACACAAGCGGTACCACCACCAGTGCACTCTGGTTCTGTCAGTGTACTAGGCGGTACCATCGCTTGACACACTGACATGATCAATGTACTAGGCGGTACCACCACCCAACCAACTATGCCACCATCTAAGCACTCTGCCCCAGGGTAGTACCACTACCCAGATCACTTGAGAGACTGAACCTAAGCGGTGCCACCGCACCAGTTTGGCAGTGTCACGACCCTAGTCTGGCGGTGCCATCGCCAGATAGGGTTCAGCAACCCTGTTTGGGCCTTAAGTCCGGCCCAAACTTGTCCGGGTACAAGATCAATTGGCCCCTAATTGGGTTGGCCCAATTATAACCCAATTAGTCCTTAATCCTACTTCGATCTAGACAATTATTATAATGCTTAATCGAAATGTCGCCCGGCAAGTCATTTGCACATCGACGCTTCGTCTGTTTCTTCGGTGCATCATCCTCTCTTGCGACCTGTTGCCCAATCAGCAGTTAATGTCATAACCCTAATCTTCTTGGCGCAACTCCTCCCTTCTTGGCCCGATGCTCGATTTCTTTATCCGAAGCCTTCTGCCGATTATCGACCGGACCTCTGGCTTGACGTCCAATCTCCTAACGTGATTTTCTCCAATGCAATGCTGATTTATCCTGCATCAATTATCTATTCCTAATCAAGAGTAGACTTGCGTAACTCAAAACATAATTAGATAACCAAAACATGATCAATTAGTTTCATCATCAAAATCCAAGATTCGATAATCTCCCCCTTTTTGATGATGACAACTAATTGATGACTGACGGAGTTAACTTTAACTCCTAGAATTTAACCAAACTTCCCCTATCAATATGCCATTGATAGTACACTTGGATTATGCCAAATTCAAGTAACATTCATCACATATTATGAGAAACATTAAACTATCATGAAAATATATAAAATCTTCAATTTAATGTATGAAGTCATCAATCTAATCTACTTCTCCCCCTTTGTCATCAACAAAAAGGAGAAGTAATATCATACCTAGTTTAAAAGATATGCAAGTTTTACAATTATACTAACTAGATTTTCATCAATATTCAACATTCAATCATGTCAATCTTTTCATGATATACAAGATAGCACATGTTGTGATGGTGTTCATGATAGCAAGTTTTGCTTCTTAACATGTAGCAATTTTGCTTTTATTTTTAATGTGCAAGCTAGCAAACCCTTCTCCCCCTTTGTCAATGTCAAAAAGAGAGGGAGGATTAATACTTCAAATAATCTTGCATGAGATTCAATAATTAGTAACAAAAATGCAAGTAATTTTGTTGAAAAAGTAAAGTTGAGCAAAATTTTTACCTCTCTTGAGATAGCAACTTTTTGCTTCTCAATGTTCAAGCTAGCAAACTTTTGTCTTTTGATGCACATGCCCTTTATCATTATCAAAAAGAAAGGAGGGACCAATGATATAGGCTTTTACATCAATTGTAAATTTGCATCAATCAATATTTCAATCATCACATGATGCATACAAGACAACAATGCAAAGAAATCATGTTATTCATATATCATGAAGGATATGATGTGTAGGCTCAAAAAGAACATGATTTATTTGAGAATAGATAGCAAAATAACTTGATTCATGCATAATAGTTTTCATCAAGATTACATTTTAAAAGAAATTCCAAGTATCTAGATGTCAAGTTCATGATTTCATAAAAGTAATTCAAAAATATAGTTTCAAAAAATCAAAATCATGAAAGAGAAGTTTTGAGTAAGGAATAAAATTTTTTTGATTCATGCATTCAAACTATCATTGCTCATATGTTTAAAAATGCAAGTATCAAGATCACGAATTCATAAAATTCAAGAATTGAGTTTCGAAAAAAAAATCAAAAGATAAGTTACATTTTATTTAAAGAATTCTCTTTTGATAAACGGTGGAAGCATGATGAACGATCTTGATTTATAAAGAACTTTAAGTTATAATTGTCAAGATCATGATTTCAATAAATATTTTATTTAGCAAGGAATCACATAGGCACTTGATTATTGTATAAGAAATCTCATTACATCATGATTTATAAATTCTTTCTTTACAACATGAATCATAGGAGATATAATAGCAGTGATATCAATCATGATTCATTTGGTAGTATATAGCAAAGAGAACAATTTGTTTCATGCATGAGAAATCTTAATTAGTCAAAAAATCAAAGGAAGGTTCATAATTCACTTGAAACAAAAGATTTCATTCAAATCAATTTCTTAACTCAAAAATCCATCATTAAAATCATTTGCATAGATTCATATAAATGGATTCTTTATCATATCATCTCATTCATAGGATATTCACAAAATATACTAAATAAATTCATCACTTGTTTTTCATCAAAAATTTTAAGAATCATACATTTCCCCTTTTTTATGATTGATTTAATTTGAACATGCCTTTGTCTTTTAATTTGCCAAATCAAATAGAAATAACAACATTCAAAATCGAAAGACAAACTTCATCATAAAAATCGTCAAGACAAAAATATAACACATTATTTCAAAAAATAAGATTTACTCATGTAATTTGGTCTCACATTCAAGAGTAAAAGGCAAATTTTATCACAAAAACCATTAAGATAAAACTCATCAAGCATAAGACATCATGATAGTACTCTTTGTCATTTTTATATGTTTCAATTTGAGTGAGCATGTTCAGATTTTTCATGTAAGGGCCAAGCATCGTATTTAGAACCGAAAACATCATCAAAACCACTTTTAATTCTATCATTTTTTCTTTCTTTGTTATTAGTTATAACAAATTTTTTTTTCTTACATGATTCTAGCTTAGTGAAAAAAAAATAATCAAGAGCCATGCTCAAATTTTGCCAAGATCATGTAACAATTTATAAATCCAAAAATCAATTTTAGTCATGAAAACCAACAATACCAAATATTTTGTTCCAAAACATAGGATTTCAATTTTCATTACTTCAAATCCTTATTACTTGATACCATAAAAGCATTAAGCATAAAAGCTGAAATCATCAAGATATACAATCATGGATTAATCTTAAGTGTACAAGCATTATCACAAATTATGCAAGTATTATTTTAATTTTTAAAAATACAAGAAAAGCATGAGATTAAAAAATTATTTCCTGCTAACTAAATTAAGCACTCATGAAAAATTTCAAGTAATTTCATAAAGCAAAGGGGCTTTGGTTTAGTTGCTTACCTTATAGTCAAAAACTATTAAAGCACAATTTACCATTTCACCTTTGGAAGTTCTTAATTCATCCTTGGGTGCCTTCCTCTTATTTGGCCTCTTCTTTCTTTCAAGTTCATTGTTAGTTTTAGATTTTTATTTAATGAATTTATTAAAATTTATTGTTATGTATTCAATGTCCTCATTACTTGAGTCATCACTCAAGTGGCATTCTCTTGTTTGAAGTGCTAAATCCTTCTTGTTCTTTGAAAAGTGGTTCTCATGTTTATCAAATTCAAGAGTCATTTTATAGGTCATTAAAGACCCGATTAGTTCTTCAAGTTAATAAATGTTTAAGTCTTTAGACTCTTGAATAGTCACTATTTTTTGATCCCAACTCTTTAGAAGGGATCTTAAAATTTTGTTAATGAGATCAAAACTCAAAAAATATTCACCAAGGCTTTTCAAACTATTGACGACATCTGTGAAATAGATGTATATGTTGTCGATAGTCTCGCTTGGTTTCATTGAAAAAGCTCAAAATCGTGTATCAAAATATTAACTTTCGAGCCTTTGACTCTACTCATTCCTTCATGTGTGATTTCAAGAGTGTGCCAAATATCGAAAGCCATTTCATATGTTGAAATCCAATTAAACTCTTTTTTATCTAAAGCGCAAAATAAGACATTCATAGCCTTTGCATTTAAGGAAAAAAAATTTCTCTCTAAATCCGACCATTCATTCATCGGTTTAGAGGGAAGTTGAAAGCCATTTTCAATAATATTTCATAAATTTAAATATAAAGAAATCAAGAAAACTATCATTTAAGTTTTCCAATAAGTGTAGTCCGAACCGTTAAACAATGGAGGACGAACAATTGAAAAACCCTTTTGAAAGCCGTGAAGAGCCATTTCTTGGTAGGTGTGAATCCAAAAGAGAAATAACGAGGCTCTGATACCAATTGTTGGTATATAAAGCAACACTAAGAGGGGTGAATTAGTGCAACGATTAAAAATGATAAATTTTGGTGATTTAAAAACTTCGTTTTGACTAAAACCCAGTTTCAATTGAAGCGTATCAGAAGGTGCTTAAAGTTGAGAGTGTTTAGAGAGGAAGAAGGACAGTGATGAGTAAGTTGAGCAATGAAGAAAAGACAGTTTATAGAAATATAAAAGATAATACATAAACGCAAACCATTTTTATAGTGGTTCAATCATCCGACCTACATCCACTCCCAATTCCTCTTCGCTTGAGGCCATCAGCAATCCACTAGCTGCCTTCCTTCCAACGGATGAAGACAAACTCCCTTTTACAAACTCTGTTTACAAAGCTTCGCTCAACACCTCTCTCAAAGACAACTTTCAAACTTTTGGAGGAGGGATTTCAACTAAGATTAACAGAGTTTTCCCTTAGTTTCTTGCATAATTCTTGCTATACCAAACAAGAATATCTGGGGTATTTATAGACCCCAAGAGGATTCAAATTTGGAGCCCAAATTTGAATCACCCTAGATTTCAAGGGTACTGGCGGTACCACCACCTAACACTGGCGGTACCATCGCTTAACACATTGGCACGATCAATGTACTAGGAGGTACCACCGCCCAACCAACGGTGCCACCACCTAGGCACTCTGCTCTAAGGTGGTACCACCACCCAGACCACCTGGGAGACTAAACCCAGGCAGTTCCACCGCCCAAGTCTAGCGGTGCCACCACCAAACAGGGTTCAGCAATCCTGTTTGGGCCTTGAGTCCAACCCAAACTTGTCCGGGTATAGACCCAATTGGCACCTAATTGGGTTGGCCCAATTACAACCTAATTAGTCCTTAATCCTACTTTAATCTAGATAATTATTATAATACTTAATCGAAATATTTCCCGGCATGTTATTGGCACATCGATGCTTTATCCATTTCTTTGACGCATTGTCCTCTCTTGCGGCCTATTGCCCAATCAGCAGTTGACGCCTACAATCATGATCTTCTTAGTGTAACTTTGCTCTTCTTGGCCTGATGCCTGATTTCTTTATCCGAAGCCTATTGCCGATCATCGACCGAACCTCCAGCTCAATGTCCAATCTCCTGACTGTTAAATCTTGGATTTTGATGATGAAACTAATTGATTATGATTTATTATCTAACTGCATTTTGAGTTACACAGGTCTACTATCAATCAGGATTAGACAGTTGACACTAGATGAATTGACATTGCACTGGGTGATTACATGAGGATATTGGATGTTGAGACAAAGGTCCAGTCGACAATCGATAGAAGGCTTGTGCCAAAGAATCGATATCGACCAATGACATATCGAGCAATTGAATGTCAATTCACGTTGTAATAACGCCAAGAAGAGCGGAGTTGCACCAAGGATATCTGAGACAAGTTGATGGATCATTGGGAGTTCAAGAGTTCGACAAAAGTCCAAAGATTTGTTGGGAGGTCAACCACCGCTATCGAGTAGCAACAAAGCCGCAAGAGAGGACGATGTGCCAAAGAATCGGATGAAGCACTGACCAATGACATATCAAGCAATTGAATGTCAATTCACGTTGTAATAACTGTCTAGATCGAAGTAGAGTTTTTGTTTGTGTGTGTGCAGGATTAACTATGATAACGATGAAGATGTAAAGCGAAACAAAGTGATTCAAATTTGGGCTCCAAATTTGAATCCTCTTGAGGGCCTATAAATACCCCTCTCATCCATGGATCAAACACACACAAAAAATGAGAAAGAAAAAGGGAAAACTCTATTGAAATAGTATCAAAATCTTCCCTCTAAGCTTTAAGTGTATTCTAGTCCAAGAGAAGGGTGAGAGGCCTTGTAAGGGTTACCTCCTAAGCCCATCAAAAGGAGAGAGCTGTAAGGGAGTTGATCCTCACCCATTGGAAGGAGGATAGCAAGTGGAAAAGCTGGTGGCCTCAAGTGAAGAGGAATCGGGAGTGGATATAGGTCGTATGACCGAACCACTATAAATCAGTTTATGTTTATATTCTTACAATTTACTTTACTACAAACCATCTTCACTTTGATGCTCTACCTTCTTATCTCCTTCTTATGAATCAATTTACTTCTAAAGCATCTGTCATTGCGGATTCAATCGAAGTATAATTTTCAACGTACGAAGTTTCCAAAAGTTATTTTAAATCGTCAAATTTATCGTTCTTAACCACTGCACTAATTCATCTCCGCCCTCTTAGTGCCACTCGATCCCTAACAATTGGTATCAGAGCCATGTTATTTCTCATTCGGATTTACACCCGTGAGAAATGGCTCTTCATGGCTTTCAAGAGGGCTTTTCGTTTGTTCGTCCATCGTTCTTTAACGGATCGGACTACACTTATTGAAAAACTCAAATAAGAGTTTTTTTTTTCTTTCAATGGATTTGGATTTGTGGAACATTGTTGAAAACCATTTTCAACTTCTCTCTAAACCAATGAACGAATGGTCGGATTTGGAGAAAATGTCTTTTTCTTTGAATGCTAAGGCTATAAATGCCTTATTTTGCGCTCTAGATAAAACTGAGTTCAATCGAATTTCTACATATAAAATGACTTTTGATATTTAGCACACACTTGAAGTCACATTTGAAGGAACGAGAAGAGTCAAAGACTCGAAAGTTAATATTTTGATGTATGATTTTGAGCTTTTTCAAATGAAACCAAGCGAAACTATCAACGACATGTACACCCGTTTCACGGATGTCATCAATAGTTTGAAAAGTCTTGGTAAATATTTTTTGAGTTTTGATTTAGTAAACAAGATTTTAAGATCCCTTTCAAAAGGGTGGGATCCAAAAGTAACGGCTATTTATAAAGCTAAAAATTTAAATGACTCATCTCTTGAAGAACACAGTAGGTCTTTAATGGCCTATGAAATGGCATTCTTGGAATACAATGAACTCGATGAACACATGGATCACCTTCCAAAGAATAGGAAGGATTTGGCACTTCGAACTATAAAATACTACTTGAGTAATGACTTAAGTGATGAGGACAATGTTAAGAACGTTTAACTTTTGATATTAAAATTTAAAAAGTTTATTAAACATGAGTTAAAGAACACAAATGAAAAGAATACCAACTCTTGATATGAATGCAAGAAACTAGAATACTCCAAAGACAAGCACACAAAAATGAAGAAGAGGAAAGCGTACAAAAAGGATGAAGATGCAAACTACGCTTTGACGGTTTTTGACAACAAGGTAAGAAACTCACCCGAAATGTTTATACGTTATTATGAAATTACTTGATATCTTTTTCTTGAGTGCTTAACTTAGTTAGTAGGAAATATTTTTTTTGAAAATAAAAAATTATTTTTAAAAATTATACTATGTTTTTCTCTCTAGTATTTTTGAAAAGTAAAAATTATGAATGATGATTATATGAATTGTGATATTACCTAGGATTAATCCATGCATGTGTATCTTGATGTTTTATATTTCATTTCTAAACATGATGCTTGATCTTTAAATTTTTGTATCATGCTTAATAAGGAATTGAAATGATGAAGATTGAAATCTCATATTTTGAAATAATGTGTATGATGAATCCATGAATCTTAATAGTTTTGATGATGCTTTCGGTTTTAAAAATGATGCATGGTCTTTACATGAAAATTTGAATATGCTTACATGAAATCAATTGTATGAAATGAAAATGCATTTTCTATCCTATTGAGATTAATGAATTCATTTTACCAATCTTGTGAATCTCATAAAAATGAACATGATGAATATTTTGGATAATAAATGAGTGTATCATGCATTTGGATTTCTCTTGAAACTTACTTTTTGGATCTATATGATGATACATAAATCTAACATGAAAAGATAAAAGCATGCTTACATGAAGTAAATCATAAAAAGAAAATGCATGATCTTGAAAATTCTTCTATCTTTAAAGTTTTCGGTTTTGATGAATCCATGTGAATCTCTTGAATCGAATCTTTTGAAAAATGCCACATACTTAATGTGATTTGACTTAATGATCATTATGATAAAATTTGCCTTTCCATCTTGAATGTTGACATTTATTTTTATTAAGGGCAAAAGCATGGTTATAAGAAGCAAATTGCATATAAAAATGAAATGCAGTTCTCTATCTAAATCTTATTAATTTTTCTATATGAAATTTTTGAATCCATACTTATCATGTATAAATTTATTAAATGTGATTTTGAGGATGATTCCAGATTTGACAAATGCTTGATTCATATTTATGACATAAGATACAATTTTAGAAAATTGAATCATGTTTCAATCATGTTCTATCTCTCTTAATTCATTTTGTTCTCTTATATTTCCTTTTTATTTACCATAGAGGAGAACCTTCTAAATGAATTATGAAATTAATAATTTGATAATAAGTGTTTATCAAAATTCTATTTATCATTTTGTAATCTCTAAAAAGTTGATAATCACTTCCTTCATGTTATGAATCTCAAAAATGTTTTTGATTTTATTAGAAGTTTTGAGTTGACAAAATGAGTTTGAATGATTTTATGACTCCTCTCTTGATCACTTGAAATCATGACTTTAAATTCTTGACTTGAGATATTTTTGCGAATCAAAATATTTTCCGCTATGATTGTTTCTTTTTATCATTTACTAAAGAGGGGAATAATTCAAGTTTATGTTATTTGTGAATCTCATAAACTATGTTAATGATTTTGATGATTCGAACTTGAATAAGCTTTATCACAATCCAAGTCTTGATATCTTGATATTTGATACTTGGAATTCCTATGCATGAATCAAGTGGTTTTATACTCAAATGAATCACTTATCGACATTTACGATTGTGATATATTTTATCCTTCAAATGTGATCTTGTTGGCTTGAAATACTTTTTGAAATTTTTGACATGATTTTTCTTTGCCTTGATGTAAGAGAAATTTGCTTTATGATGAATCATTACTAAAGGATTTGTCAAATGAATCATATCCCTCTTGATTTTCTTGAGCTTTGATTTCATATCTTTCATGACTTAGAAATGACATGATTACTTTGGTTTGCTTTCATGAATTCTTTGCATCTATGGCTTGTATACATCATGTGAAAATTTGAAATATTGGTTAATGTAAAATAATGATTGAAATTTTTAGCCATTGAGTCTTTTCTTCTTTTTGACAATGACAAAGGGGGAGTTAGCATACTAGCTTGGATATCACAAGAGAAAGTGGCAAACATCGCTAGCTAGAATTGCAAAAAGATAAAACTTCCACTTCTCAAAATGAGAAGAAAGAAATTACAAAGTTATATTATTTTTTAAACTCATGAGCTTGCATGGTTAAAAATGTTGTAAATTTTACAAAAATTACCAGCTCATTGCAAACAAAAAGTTGATAGCTTGTAAAGGCGAAACTTAGTTACAAAAGAGAAGAATTGAAAGGAAGCTAGCTTACATATCGCAAAGTATGTTAGCTTTGCTTATCATTATTGATTGCTTGCTTATTATCTTTTTCCCTCATATTATGGTTTTTGACTCCCTTGAATTCATGGCTTAATATGTTGAAAATTCATGTTGTAAATTTGTTATTTTGTCATGATCAAAGCATTGATGTAAAAGACTATTTGTACTCTACTTCTATTTGTCAATGACAAGGGGGGAGCAACGATTGCAATCTTACAATCTAAAGAGAAGAAAAGTGCAAACTTGCTATGATGAATTGCAAGAAGCAAGTGATGGATTACTATGCTTGGACATCCTTAAAAAACTTGCTATGGATGAATATTGTAAATCTAGCTTATATGTTAACTTGCATATCTAGTAAAATAGCTAGTGTATTGTAAAACTTGCATATCGTTTAAACTAGCTATGATGCAACTTCTCCTTTTTGTTGATGACAAAGGAGGAGAATTAAATTGATGACTTCATGCATTGAATTGAATAATTTATATATTTGCATGATGAATTGATGATTCTCATAATTTGTGATACATGTTGCTTAGATTTGGGATAATCCAAGTGTTCTATCAATGGCATATTGATAGGGGGAGTTTGGTTAAACTCCAAGGAGTTATGGTTAATTCCGTTAGTCATCAATTAGTTGTCATCATAAAAAAGGGGGAGATTGTTGAATCTCAGATTTTGATGATGAAACTAATTGATTATGTTTTATTGTCTAACTACGTTTTAAGTTACACAAGTCTACTATCGATCAGGATTAGATAGTTGACATTGGATGAATTGACCTTGCGCTGAGTGATCACATCAGGATATTGGATGTCGAGTTGAAGGTCCAATCGATAATCAGCAGAAGACTTCGGACATCGGGCATCAGGCCAAGAAGAGCGAAGTTGTGCCAAGGATATTGGGGTTGTGGAGGTCAACCGTCGATTGGACAACAAGTCGCAAGAGAGGATGATGCGCCGAAGAATCAGACGAAGCACTGACCAATGACATGCCGGGTAACTGAATGTCAATTCACGTTATAATAACTATCTATATCGAAGTAGAGTTTTTGTTTATGTGTGTGCAGGATTAACTACGATAATGATGAAGACGTAAAGCGAAACAAAGTACCGGAAGACAAGTGTGATGGATCATTGGGAGTTCAAGAGTTTGACGGAAGTCCGAAGATTCGTTGGGAGTGCTGTTGGAACTGGCCAAGAACGAGTAGGGAGCTTGCCGAAGGGTTTTTGGAAGTTCGACAGAAGGTTCGTCAGAAGTTCGCGGAGCTTGCCAAGAAAGATCGAAGCTTACCAAAGAAGTTTGTTGGAACTCACCAAGATCATCGTGAAGTCCAGGAGCTTGCTAGGAGTCCGCAGAATGGTTTCTAAGGGTTCGTCAAAAGACCGTCGGAAGTTCACCGGAAGCTCGCCGGAAGAAGTCTTGACTTGTCGGACTTTGTAATAGCTTAGGAAATGTCTTTAATTTCATAGTTAGCATGTTAATTTAGGTTAGGATTAGGTGTTAATCCTATAACCCAAGTAGGGGCCAATTGGGCCCAATAATAGACTGGTTTGGGCCGAGTTTAAGGCCCAACCAGTGAGCTGAAAAGCCTGGCGGTGGCACCGCCCAGGACCCGAGAGCCCAGGTGGTGGCACCGCCCAGTACGCCGTCAGTGACAAACTAACAGGCAGTGGCACCGCCAGCACCGGGAAAACCAAAAGTGATTCAAATTTGGGCTCCAAATTTGAATCATCTTGAGGCCTATAAATACCCCTCTCATCCATGGATCAAACACACATAAAAACTGAGAATAAAAAAGGAAAAACTCTGTTGAAATAGTGTCAAAATCTTTCCTCTAAGCTTTAAGTGTGTTCTAGTCCAAGAGAGGGGTGAGAGGCCTTGTAAGGGTTACCTCCTAAGCCCATCAAAAGGAGAGAGCTGTAAGGGAGTTGATCCTAGCCCGTTATAAGGAGGATAGCTAGTGGAAAAGCTAGTGGCCTCAAGTGAAGAGGAATCAGGAGTGGATATAGGTCATATGTCCAAACCACTATAAATCTGTTTGTGTTTATATTCTTGTAATTTACTTTACTGTAAGCCATCTTCACTTTGATGCTCTACCTTCTCATCTCCTTCTTACAAATCAATTTACTTCTAAAGCATCTTTTATTGCGGATTTAATCGAAGTATAATTTTCAACGTACGAAGTTTCCCAAAGTTGTTTTAAATCATCGAATTTATCGTTCTTAACCGTTGCACTAATTCACCCCCCCCTCTTAGTGCCACTCAATCCCTAACACTGATATGATTTCCTCTGACGCAACACTGGTTTATCCTATATCAAATATCTATTCCTGATCGAGAGTAGACCTACGTAACTTAAAATACAGTTAGATAACCAAAACACGATCAATTAGTTTCACCATCAAAATTCGAGATTCAATAGGGACTACATACATCACTATGTATGAGTTCTAGTAACTCAGTGGCTCTCTCTCTAGTTCTACTAAATGGAGAGTTGGTCATCTTTCCCTAAAGGCAAGGTTCACAAGTCACATATGACTCATAGTCGAATGGATCTAGATATCCATTCGTCAGGAACTTTTGAATCCTTCCCTCATGGACGTGACCTAGCCTATAATACCACAGATATGCATTGTTCACCTTTTCTCATTTCCTCTTTGACTCACTTACACTCATGATGTGTAGAGCTGTATCTAGCATAAAGAAACCATTATGCAACATTCCTCTCGTGATGATCTCATCATCTAATGCTATTGAACAACCATTATTCTAAAAAACTAATTTATATCCACTATCTGTTAAACATGAAATAGAGATAATATTTTTGATAATAGAAGGAATATAATAGCATGCATCTAATCCAATAATTGCTCCACCAAGCAGATGTAGGGTGACCTTGCCAACAACCACTATAACAACCTTTGCTCCATTGCCCATTTTAAGGTCTATTTCGCCTCTCTTCAATCTCTTAGGTCCTGCCAGAACCTACAACGAATTACAGATATGATAAGTACTCTCGGTATCCAATACCCATGTGTTATCATAAGATTCTGACAATTGGAGACTGATTATAAATGTACCTAAAGCTTCTCTAAGCTTCTATTTCGCCCTCTCTGCAAGGTACTCTTTGCAGTTCCTCTTCCAGTGCTTATCTTTGCTATAGTGAAAGCATTGGCTTTTGTTTTTTGTTGGGTCTTTCCTAACAAACTTTGCCTTACCTATTTTGCCCTTGTCCTTGCCCTTCTTAAGGGACTTCTCAGCCTTCCTTTTTTTCTGGTCTCACCAACATAGAGAACTGGCTTCTCTTTCTTGATGGTGCTCTCTGCTTCTCTCAACATGTTGAGGAGCTCTGGGAGGGTCACCTCAAGCTTGTTCATATTAAAATTCATTATAAACTGAGAAAAAAAATCTGGTAGGGACTGAAGCATAAGAACCACACACAGTTTATCATCTAGGACCATTCCTAGACCTATGAGTTTCTCGATCCACTTAATCATCTTAATGATATGGTTCTGAACCGGTGTCCCCTCAGTCATCCTAGCACGGAAAAGACTCTTTGATATCTCATATCACTGAGTTCTTCCCTATTCCTCATCACTTTTCATTAACAATTCTGATGACAAATGCTGTTCTAAATCATAACGTACGTAGTTTAAGATCCGATCTTCGCACGAACAACTTGGCTCTGATACCACTGTTGGGAAATCTAAGGGGGCGACATCTCATGCGTAATGGATGAACAGAAAACAAAAACTCCTAGATTTCCATGAAAGGTTCCGTTATCGTGAGAAGATCGATGTGAAAAAATAAATCCGCAAATCTAAAAACTGCATGTATAAAAAGAAAGTACCTATGAAGATCGTATATCCCTGAATCCTTGTAGATCTATAGGATTGGATGAAGGAGTTCAAATGTCCTCCTCTCTAGTGATAATCCACATTGTAGGGACCGCAACGATGCTTGTCTCTTGGGGATAGGAGAATAGAAGGTGGCTACCAATCGAACCCCAGCCTATGGGTCTATGATTCCCTCTTACTTATAGAAGCCCCTTGTCAACCCTAATAGATCCAGCCCTATTGGGTATTGGATCTTTTTCCAATTACCTAAGCCTCTTGGATCAGTGGGTCTCTACCCAATAATCTCTTATTAGCTCTTATTGGATATCATCTTAGGATCCAATAATTCAGGGGCTTAACGGATATCCAATAAGTTATGGGCTCTAACGGATATCTCATATCCGAACCTCTACTCGTCGCGGTACCTACCATATGTATGTTATCCTCTAGGCCCAATATCGAGCTGGCCGTGAGTCATACTTGTCAGAACTCCTTCTGACTCAATGAATTATTATTTTCATAATAATTTACTCGACTCATCGACTACGAACGTACTAGGTCACTACGCCGCAGTCCCTAGACGATATATGAAAATCTAATCCTTTGAACCTATCTATCCTCAGTTACCATGTATCTATAGTCCCTCATCCATCTAATATCCCAGAGACCGTATATCAAACATGGTGCTGTCAGGCCCATATGGTCTCTCCTTGAGTCTCACTCTAATTGGATTCTCCCATTGAACTCTCTCTCTCTCTCAATCCGAATAACCTTGGCCAAGGATATGTTTGAGCAAGAATACATGGGATATTCCTCTCATGATACCAAGTATGGATGATCCTCTATTGACACTCAATAGCCCTTGTAAGGTTGTCTATCACTCCCAATAACCGACTATACTAAATTTGGAACTTTTAAACTTATAAGTTCGGTATCAAAGAGTGGAGTACTCATACAAGACATCCTTGGTGTCTCAAGTCTAAGGACTAGATACACTACTAGGACTATGGAATCACTGTATGATGTGAGGTATTAATAACCATCTAGCATTCCATAAGCGGATCAATCAGTGAACTCATTCTCCAAGGAACACCTAAACTGTACCCTTAGTGTCTCCACACGAGTAGCTATGAGACTAGCTACCTCCATCATATGGACGGGTATACAACACACTAGTCTATCTGGTTATCTCGATGTCCCTCTTGAGTAACCTATGATCAGGATTATTTAGGGTTTATATTTAAAGGTGAATCGGTCTCATTATCGTGATCTCATCATGATCCGATTCCCATTGCACAGATCCAAAGATATCATAATATATGCAACACGTAAGATAAAGTGATAAATTACCTAATAATAATAAGCAAAGGAAAGAGTGCATGTCAAGACACAAGTGCCATTAGTCATGTGATTGGCTTATAGGGCATATATGACTAGCATATATATTTAATATATATCTATAAAGCATGTAAATATATATACATATCTGGTAGGTGCATAACCAATCACATGAGCAATCACACCAGATGATCATGGACCACATCCTAATGTGATCAAGCCCGAGCCAATGGGCCCAATCACTCACATCAAGATCTATGTGTGCCTCGACGCATCTCCATGCCCTGTGATCGTCCATCTTGTTTCGTCGGTTTTGTCAATATCTCAATGCATCTCCATGCGTCGATTGTCCATCTCAACTTTGTGGGTCCTGCTCCTGCTACACCTCCTTATGTAATTATAATATAATTACAAGCATGCAAACTCGATAATAAACGAGAAAAAATAGAGGCTCGCAAGCCCTAATAATAATAATCACATGTACACACATCACATCACATGGTCCATGATAATCTATCCACATCATACATCACATATATATATGTTATTATATAGGACTACTAGATAAATAATAATAGTTAATTAAATATTTTAATTAACTAATATTTTTTTGAAAATAGGGATAGAAAATTTTTAGAATTCTGAAGGGTATTTTGGTCATTCGGCCAAAAAGGACAAAATTAGAATTTCTGAAATTCCCTAGGGCAAAATTATCTTTTATCGAGAAAGCCCTAATTCCCTCACTACCTGCATTGCAGCGTAGTCGCCGCCACCTTACCGACGGCGGCCTTTCCGTGGGGAGCGCGGTGGGGCGTCGCCCATGCCCACGGGTGGCTCGCCTATAGGCTGCGTTGCTGCAGCAGGTGGGCACAACACCCGTAGGCGCTGCCCTTGTCGCGGGCAGCTAACAGGCGGTGCCACCCCTTTGCGGGCGATTGGCTCTTGCGAGTGGGTGCCACTCGCCCTTGCGGTCTAGCTACCCCGCGGGCCCCTTGCGGGCACCGCCCTTTCGGGGCAATGCTCGCAGGTGGCACTGCCCTTGCAGGTGCAATGCCCGCAGGCAGCGCCGGCCCTTGCGGGTAGGCCGGCTGCAAGCGGGCGCTTGCCAACAGCCCACAGACCGTCGGCGCCTGCCTACAGCTCACAGGCCGCTGGCACTACGACTGCCTATGTGCGGCCAAAACTTCCATCTGCGATGGCTGCAAGGGCAGCAACAATTGCTGCCCTTTTTTCGCTTTTGCATCAATGATTTTGATATCAAAACTGTCTCTAATTCACAACACACGCAGTTAAAATTTGATTTTCGTGTGAGCAACCTAGCTCTGATACCACTATTGAAAAATCTAGGGGGCGACATCACATACGCAGCGGAAGAACAGAAAAACAAAACACCCTAGATTTTCGTAGAAAGGTTCCATCATTATGTGAAGATTGGTGCATCAAAAATAATCTGTGAATCCGAAAACTATATGTGTAAAAAGAAAGTAAGTGCTTAGGGAGATCGTATATCCCTGAATCACTACAGATTTATAGGACTAGATGAAGGAGTTCAAATGTCCTCCTCTCTAACGATAATCTACACGGTAGAGACTACAACAATGCTGCTTTCTTGGGGAGAGGAGAATAGAAGGTGGCTACTAAAAAACCTTAGCCTATGGACCTTTAGTTCCCTCATATTTATAGAAGCCCCCTGTAAACCCTAATGGATCCCGCCCTATTTGGTATTGGATCTCCATCCAATTTCCTAAGCCTCTTGGATTAGTGGGTCTCTACCCAATAATCTCTTATTAGCTCTTATTAGATCTCATCTTAGGATCCAATAATTCAGGGGCTTAACGAATATCCAATAAGTTAGGGGGCTCCGACGAATATCTCATATCCGAACCTCTACTCGTCGCGACACCTACCATATGTGTGTGACCCTTTAGGCCCAATATTGAGCTGGCTATGAGTCATACCTGTTAGAACTCCTTATGACTTAGTGAATTATTATATCCATAATAATTCACTCGACTCATTGATTGCGAACGTACTAGGTCACTACGGCGTAGTCCCCAGACGATACAAGGGAATCCAATCATTTGGACCTATTTATCCTCAATTACTATGTATCTATAGTCCCTCATCTATCTAATATCCCAGAGACCGTATATCGGGCATGGTGCTATCAGGCCCATACGGTCTCTCCTCGAGTCTCGCTCTAATTGGACTCTCCTGGAGAACTTTTTTTCTCTCAATCCGAATAACCTTGGCCAAGGATTTGTTTGAGCAAGAATACATAGGATATTTCTCTTATGATACCGAGAGCAGATGATCCTCTATTGACACTCAATAGCCCTCATAAGATTGGCTACCACTCCCAATAACCGGTTGTACTAGATCTGGAACTTCCAAACCTATAAAACTGATATCAAAGAGTGGAGTACTCATACAGGACATCCTTGGTGTCTTAAGTCCAAGGACTAGATGCACTATTGGGACTATGGAATCACTATCTGACGTGAGGTATCAATAACCATCCAACATTCCGTAAGCGGATCAATCAGTGAACTCATTCTCCAATGAGCACCTGTTTTGTATCCTTAGTGTCTTCATACGAGTAGCTATGAGACCAGCCACCTCCATAATATGGGTGGGTATACAGTACACCGGTCTATCCGGTTATCTCGATATTGTTAGGATCAGAGAGGCACTAAGACGGGGGGGTGAATTAGTGCAGCGGATTAAAACTCGTAAGTTTGAAACTGATTTCGTAAATAGCTAGTTCGTATAGAGATTTCGATTCAACGAAAGATTAAAGTAGCTCGAGTAAAGGCAATCAAAAGTAGGAAGAGAAAGACCAAACGATTTGCAGCTAAGTAAAGAGACGATTCAGAAATTTAAACACTCACACATTCAAGAGACACCACGATGTATAGTGGTTCGGTCAAATGACCTACATTCACCTTCGAAACCTTCTTCGATGAGGCTCCCAACTTTTACTAGCAAGTCACTTTGAAAGGGAAAGGACCAAATACCTCTCTTACAACCTAAGTAGTTCACACTCTTACAAATTTTTCAAAGAGAAAGAGAGAGGTGAACACTAGCTAGAGAAAATAAGACTTTGCCAAGACTTTTGCTCAATTTCTAACTCTCAAAAGGGTGCCCTTTCTGCTGAAAAGGAGGGGTATTTATAGACCTAATGAGGATTCAAATTTAGACTCCAAATTTGAATTCTTTTCGGGCTTCTCGGTGCTGACAGTGCTACCGCTTGTCAGTTGTCAGACTGACAATGTACTGGGTGGTTCCACCACCCAAGGCAGCGGTGCCACTGCCCACCCTCTCAGGTGCTAGGCGGTGCCACCGCCCAGCATGTTCCAGCATACTAGTTTGGGCTAAAAACTCGACCCAAACCGATCCAAAATAAGGCCCACTGGGCCCCAACTTGGGTTATAGGACTAACACCTAATCCTAACCCAAATTACATGCTAACTATGAAATTAAAAAATAATTCTAAGTGATTTAAACTGACATTCTTCAAGTCTTCTTCCGACGAGCTTTCTTGGTGAAATTTCGGTGGACTTTTGACACTCCTTCGGATTTCTTCCGACAGACTTCTAGCAAGCTCTTGAATTCTATGGTGAGTTCAATGAGTCTTCGACAAGCTTCTGAACCTTCTTGGTGATCTCCGTGAACCTCCGATGATCTTTTGGGTGAACTTTCAAAACCTTCAGCAAGTCCCTGATTCTATCCCGGTTAGTTCCTACAACACATCCAACGATCTTTCGGACTTCCAGTGAACTCTCAAACTCCCAACGAACTTGACCTCGATAAATCGCTTTATGTTTTCATCCTCTCATAGTTAATCCTGCACACTTATCTCGACAATATGGATTAGAACAAACAATTCATTAATTGACTTCATCATCAAAATTCGAGATTCAACAATCTCCCACTTTTTGATGATGACAATCAATTGATGATGTAGTTAATCTTAACTCCCCCTATCTATATGCCATATTATGAGAAGGTAAAAATACTTGAATTCAACCTTTTGAATTCAAGCCGAAACTGATAAGTTTCATTTATTGTCAAGCTTAATAAACATGACTTTTCATAAATACGAAACTTCATATTTTTCACAATGTCATGGCAAGATATGTTAGGATCGAAAAGGCACTAAGAGGGGGGGGGGGGGTGAATTAGTGCAGTGGATTAAAAACATAACTTTGAAGCCGATTTCGCACAAAGACTAGTTCATAAGAAGATTTCGATTTGACGAAAGAGAACGTGAATGAAATAGCTTGAGTAAAGGAACTAAACGATTTGTAGCTAAGTAATGAAATAATTCAGAAATGTAAACACTCACACATTCATGAATACAATGATGTATAGTGGTTCAGTCAAATGACCTACATCCACTCTTGAAGCCTTCACGATGAGGCTTCGCACTTCCACTAGCAAATCCTTTGAAGGGAAAGGACCAAATACCCCTCTTACAACCCTTTACAAGAGGTTCATACTCTTACAAGATTTCTCAAGAAGAAGAAGGAGGTGAACACTTAGCAAGAGAAGACTTTTCAAGACTATTCAAGACCTTAACTCAAGATTCTAACTCTCAAAAGGGTTTCCTTTCAGCTGAGAAAGGGGGGGTATTTATAGATCCAAAATGGTTTCAAATTTGGGCTCCAAATTTGAAATCAAATTGGAGTTCCCGGTGCTGGCGGTGCTACCGCCTGTCAGAGGCGGTGCTACCGCCTGTCAGTCGTCAGACTGACAGTGTACAGGCGGTGCTACCGCTTGGAGCAGGCGGTACTACCGCCATCGCTTTCAGTGCACCAAGCGGTACTACCACCTAGTGGCGGTAGCACCACCCAAAGACACGGCCGCCAGGTGGTGCTACCGCTGGCCCATTCAAGAAATGAATGGGCCTTGTTCAAGGCCCAAAAGCCCAGTAAGGGCCCGGTTGGCCACTACCAATTTAGAGCATGATTAATTCGAAATCCTTGCCCTAAGTACATGCCAACTATGAAATTAAAATATAATTAACAGTGATTTAAACTAACATTCTTCAAGTCTTATTCTGGTGAGCTTTACGATGAGACTTCAGCGGTCCTCCGATATTTCCCTCGGATTTCTTCTGACGGATTCCCAGCATGCTCCCGGCTTGTATGGAACGCTCAACGAGTCTTCGACAAGCTTCCGAACCTTCTCAGCAAAGTTCCGTGAACCTTCAATGATCTTTGCGACGAACTTTTGAAAACTTTGACAAGTCCCTGATTCGATCTTGGTTGGTTCCGGCAACACTTTCGATGATCCTTCGGACTTCCGATGAACTCTTGAACACCCGACGGACTTAACCTTAGCAAATCACTTTATGTTTCTGACCCATCGTAGTTAATCCTGCACACTTATCTTTGACAATATAGATTGGAACAAATATTTCACCAATTGATTTTATCATCAAAATCTGAGATTCAACAATCTCCCCCTTTTTGATGATGACAATCAATTGATAATGGAGTTAAACTCAACTCCCCCTATCTATATGCCATATCATTAGAACGTAAAAAACACTTAAATTCAATCTTTTGAATTTAAGCCAAATCAAATAGATTTCATTCAACATAAAGCTTAATAAGCAAGCTTAGATATAAATACTCAAGATAATGTATTTTAAATAATGTCAAAGTATTTACACTTATAATAACCAGAAATATTAATTCAAACATAATAGAGATCAAGTGATATCCAAAAGAGTGTTTTAATATTAAGACATGATATCAAATGAAAAAGTAACTTATCTCAAGAATAAGAGTTCTTAAGCATTTGCAATGCGATACAATTGATTCATATTTCACTTTAAGCATTTTATTCCAACATAGCAACAATTACTCCATCATAGCAATTTACATTTTTCTCCCCCGTTGTCATCAACAAAAATAATGAAGGTGAAGAAACCATTCATTGTCATGAAGAGAGGAAGAAACCATTCGAGGAAGGTATCAAGTCATAAAATAATATAAAAGTGTCATCCATAGTAGTCACAAGGAAAAAGGTATCAAGTCAAAATTATGATCAAATCGAAAAAAAGTTCACACAAAAGCCGAGTAGATGAAATGAAAGTTACAACACATAGCATCATCCATAGTAGTCATAAGCATAACAGGACAAGTGTTTAAAAAGAAAATAATAGCTACTTCGGAGGAGGAACGCCAAGATGCCTATACAAGTGATCTATTTTGCGGTTCATTTGTTGCACTTCCTTCAAAATTTTAATTTGTTATGATATGATTTGATTCAAGGCACGCATGATCGGATCTTCAGTAGATGGAGCAAGAGCTGGCTCAGCCGGTGCTGGATCAACGGGACTAGGTGGAGGAGATTCATTTCCCCTAAAAATTGGTGTTTCAGGTTGCTCTACTGGTGGAGGAACTATATCAACCCTTCTAGGTTGCCTAATCCATATGCCATCTCTAAAGGTGCATCTAAGCCGCTTCAGGAGACTTCTATTAATTATGTTATATCTATCAACTTTCATTACTTCCTCGTTGGGTGACACACAAATGTCATGGGCAAAAATTAATCTAGTGATCAACCCACCATATGACAACATCGAGTCTCTAGAGAAAATTTCTATCATATGTTGTCTAATCAAATAACCAAAGTAGTTGTTTTGTCTAGTCATAATCCAATACATCGTACTCAGTTCTAACATACTCATTTCATCAGGATGAAACTGCTTCGAAAGTAGAATGCTTATCATAATGTGATGAAGTAATTTCGAGTTAAAAGGTAATAAGTGCTCGTAGCTTTTAGGGATGTTGCCTAGGTTAGGATTAGCAAAAATCATTTCTAAGGCTTCAGAGTGGGTTGCTCCGATTGCATCCATATCCCATTGTCCTATAAAATAACATCCTCTATTCGTTTCTTCAATTCCAAGTAATTCACATATGATACAATCAGGAATCTGAATTGTGGTTCCTAACACATAGGTGGACAAAATATCATCTTTAATAATCATGTTAGCATAAAATAGCTTAACCAACCTAAGGTAGATTGGTTCATTTATTTACAAGATAGGTAGAGCATTTAGATTAGCAAACCATCTAATAGGTTCTATGTTTTCTAGTTCACCTAGATCAACATATTTACCCTTATGTATGATTTTACAATCAAAATTTGGGTATCTTAAGGCTACCTCATTAGATCTAAAAAGGGTTGGGTCAAATGAATCTCCTTCCAACCTTTTCCCTTTGCCTCTTGTTGATTTCTTAGGAGCCATGTCTATAGCTATTCATGATGAACAAACAAAAGGAAATAATAAGGAAAAGACAAGCAATTGTGAGTAGAAGAGAAAATTTCATCTATTACCTTGTTTGTGTTTCCTAGAGAGGTGAAGAGCTTGGATCACAAAAATGCCTTTGATTTGCCCTTTAGGAGGAGGAAGAATGGAGAGGAGAAGGCTTAGAGGAGCTTAGGAGGAAGAAAGATGAGGGAAAGAATGGCTTCGGTCGGTTCTACCACCGGCCCTAACACCCCCTTTAATATGGGGTGTTCAAGCGATACTCGCTAACTGAAGCGATGCTATCGCTTGGGGAGCCAGTACCAGCGGTACTACCGTCGGTTCAAGCGATGCTATCGCTGGCCCCACATAATTTTTTTTTAATTTGTTCTGAATTTGTTTTCAGAGATTTTAAGGATGGGATGATGTTAAAAAGAATTCTGAAATTTTAAAAAGAAATCCGAGAGGAAGTCAAATCTACGAAAACCAAAATTTCAAAGAAAAATCTCATACAATAAAGCTTATTTATTAGGACAATTTAACATGCCTAATTCCCTCCTAATGAAGTCAAATTGTTCTTCATTCAAATTGTTCTTCATTTAAAGGTTTCATAAAGATGTCCGCTAATTGATGTTTTATATCGATAAATTCAAGAGTGACATCGTTACTGTTAACATGATCTCGTATAAAGTGATGTCTTATGTCAATGTGTTTAGTTATAGAGTGTTGAATATGATTTTTTGTTAGACAAATAACACTTGTATTATCACATTTTATAGGAATGTTATTTAAATGAATTCCATAATCTTCTAGTGTATTTTTCATCCACATGACTTGAGCACAACATGCACTTGCGGCTATGTATTTGGCTTCCGCCGTAGATAGTGCAACCGAATTTTATTTCTTGGAAGTCCAAGAAACAAGTGCATGTCCTAAAAATTGGCATGATCCAGATGTACTCTTTCTATCTATTCTACATCCACCAAAATCCGCATCTGCATAGGCTATCAAATCAAAGTCATCAGATTTTGGATACCAAAATCCTAGATTAGGAGTACCTTTAAGATATCTAAGAATTCTTTTAATGGCTTTAAGGTGAGACAACTTAGGATTAGCTTGAAATCTTGCACAAAGTCCTACACTAAATATGATATCTAGTCTAGTTGTAGTAAGATAGAGCAAGCTACCTATCATACCCCTATATGTCTTTTGATCAAAATTTTCTCCACCTTCATCCAAGTCTAACTTGGTGGAAGTACTCATTGGAGTGTGGATGACTTTTGAGCTATCCATATTAAATCATTTTAAGAATTCTAATATATATTTAGATTGATTAAGGAATATACCATTATTAAGTTGTTTAATTTGTAATCCAAGAAAGAAGGTTAATTCTCCCATTAGACTCATCTCAAATTCATGACTCATACACTTGGCAAAAGATTCACATAGTGATTCATCCGAGGAACCAAAAATCATATCATCAACATAAATTTGAATAATAAAAAAATTATTTTCAAAATATTTAATAAACAATGTAGTATAACCTTGCCTTTAGTGAAATCATTTGAAATTAAAAAAGAACTAAGCCTCTCATACCAAGCCCTAGGGGCTTATTTTAGACCATATAAAGCCTTAGTTAGCTTAAACACATGGTTAGGGAGAAGAAAAATTTCAAATCCAGGTGATTGTTCGACATACACTTCTTCAGAAATAAAACCATTTAAGAATGCACTTTTGACATCCATTTGAAATAATTTGAAATCATTACTACTAGCATAGGCAAGGAGCATCCTAATGGCTTCTAATCTTGCCATCAGAGTGAAGGTCTCTTCGTAATCGATACCTTCTTCTTGGTTGAAACCTTTAGCCACTAGTCTAGCCTTGTTTCTAACCACGATACCACATTCATCTTGCTTGTTTCTAAAGACCCACTTAGTACCAATAACTAAGTGGTCATTAGGTTTAGGAACAAGCTTTCATACCTTATTCCTCTCAAATTGATTCAATTCTTCTTGCATTGCGATAACCCAAGAATCATCTTTCAAGGCATCATCAATGCATTTTGGTTCAACTTGAGAAAGAAAAGTGGCATGGGCACAAAAATCTTTGAAAGAAGAGCGAGTTTGAACCCCTTTCATTGCATCTCCTATAATTAACTCCTTGGGATGAGCAGCTACATACTTCCATTCCTTGGGTAAGGAAGTTTGGGAAGAAGATGCATCCAAGTTGTCATTGTGAGGAGAGAGTTCATTCAAATTCAAATTATCAAAGCCAAAATCATCATCAAAATCTTTCTTCTTAAATTAGGAAATTTCATTAAAAACCACATGAATAGATTCTTCTACAACTAAGGTTCTTTTGTTGAAAACACGAAAAGCCTTAGAAACGAAAGAATAACTAAAAAATATGCCTTCATTGGATTTTGCATCGAATTTTCCTAAGGCATCCTTTTCATTTAAAATAAAGCATTTACAATCAAAAACTTTAAAATAAGAAACATTGAGTTTTTTATCATTCCATAATTCATATGGAGTTTTAGATAGGGATGGTCTCACTAGAACTCTATTCATAACATAGCAAGCCGTATTCACGGCTTCGGCCCAAAAATATTTTGGTAAATTATATTCATTTAACATGGTTTTAGCCATTTCTTGCAAACTTTTATTTTTCCTTTCCACTACTCCATTTTGTTGTGGATTTCTTGGAGTAGAAAAGTTATGGTTATATCCGTTTATTTCACAAAAATTTTGGAAGTCATGATTTTGAAATTCACCTCCATGATCACTTTGAATTGATGAAATCATAAAACCTTTTTCATTTTGAGTGAGTTTACAAAATTTAGAGAAACATTTGAAACAATCACTTCTGTGAGCCAAGAAATAGGTCCAAGTGTATCTACTATAGTCATCCACAATTACAAAGGCATATTTGCTACCTCCTAGGCTTTTTATGTCAATTGGTCTAAATAAGTCCAAATGGATCAATTGCAATGGTCTAGTGGTGCTAATTTGATTTTTTGATTTGAAACTAGTTTTTATTTATTTTCCTAGTTGACATGCTTCACACACCTTGTCCTTAACAAATTTCATGTTTGGGATTCCTCTTACTAACTCTCTAGATGAAATCTTAGAGATTAGTTTCATGCTTGCATGGCCTAATCTCCTATGCCAAAGCCAAGCATCATCATTCAAAACCGAAAAACACATTTCATTACTTAATTCATCAATATTTATGGTGTAGACATTGTTTTGTTTTAAAGCAATCATGGATATATCATTGTTTGGTTTTTCAATGATGCAAACATTAGATTCAAATCTAACAACATAACATTTATCGCATAATTGACTAATGCTTAAAAGATTATGTTTTAAACCATCAACTAGCAACACATCATCAATTGAAAAACTTGATTTGTTACCTATGGTTCCCTTGCCAATGATTTTACCCTTGTTGTTGTCTCCGAAGGTGACATACCCTTCTTCTTTGCTAGTGAGCATAGAGAAATGAGATGGATCTCCGGTCATGTGCCTTGAGCATCCACTATCAAGATACCATTTCTTGCTCCTAGCTTGTGAGTTTGTCTACAAAAGAGGATGGTTTTTAGGTACCCATTCGATTTTGGGTGCCTTACAAATTGATCTACTTAATTTGTAATTTAATATTGAATTATTTATGGTTCCTTTAGGAACCCATATCAATTTTTGTGGACTAATTTTCTTGAATGGACATTTGTAAGCAACATGTCCCGTTTTACCACAAAAATTAAATTTCAAATGAGGTGATACATGCAATGTGGGTTCTTTAATGAAGGTGGTGGGATTTTGGTGAGATCCACTCATAAATCCTATTCTACTTCTATTTCTGACGTGACCCTTGTTAGCAAGGATCATGTCCAAGTCCTTGCTACTGACCTTAAACTTGTTTAGGGTCTCCTTGAGTAGCAAGTTCTCCCTTCTTATTGCTTCTAAGTGTTCACACTTAGAGCATGGGAGTAGAGGAGTTTGGAGACTATTGAACTCATTTTGTAATAAAGCATGCTCTTTCTTAAGCAAATTGAACTTCTTACTAATAGTTCTACATTCATTAAATAACTCATGAAAAGCGATAGAAAGTTCATCGAAAAATAACTCTTCATTAAATAACTCACTAACCTCTTCTTCTAATGCCATTAGCGCGAAGTTGGCCTCCTCTTTGTTGCTAGCTTCTTCAACCTCGGAGTCACTTGAATCATCCCACGTGGCCTTCAAAGTTTTCTTCTTCTTGAATTGCTTCTTCTTGGCTTGAGGGCATTCATTCTTGAAGTGTCCTAGCTTCTTGCATTCGTAGCAAATAACTTGGTCCTTTTTGTGTTCAAATTTATTTTTTGTGTCATTTTTAAATTTGTTCTTTCTTATAAATTTCTTAAACTTTCGAGTTAAAAGTGCAATGTCATTGTCACTGTCCTCATCACTTGATGTTCCTTTCAAGTGGTCTTCTTGTGTTCTAAGTGTCATATCCTTCCTGTTCTTTGGAAGGGGGTTCTCAAGCTCTTCATGAGCATGACACATCATCTCGTAGGTCATTAGAGACCCAATAAGTTCTTCAAGCAGAAATATTTTAAGATCCTTGGCCTCTTGAATGGCCATAACCTTTGGATCCCAACTCTTTGGAAGGGATCTTAAAATTTTAGTTACCAACTCAAAATTAGAAAAACCTTTACCAAGAGCTTTAAGTCCATTGATGACATCCATAAAGCGGGTGTACATGTCTCCAATGGACTCATTTGGTTTCATATGAAAAAGTTCATAAGAATGCACAAGAATGTTGATTTTGGACTCTTTCACTCGGCTAGTGCCTTCATGAGTGATTTCAAGAGTGCGCCAAATATCAAATGCCGATTCACAAATAGAAACCCGATTAAACTCATTCTTATCAAGCACACAAAATAAGGCATTCATAGCCTTTGCATTGAGAGCAAAAATCTTCATTTCCGACTCATTCCATTCACTCATCGGAAGAGAAGATTTTGCAAAACCATTTTCAATAATGTTCCAAAGTTCGAAGTTCATAAAAATGAGAAAAATCCTCATACGAGTCTTCCAATATGTATAATTCGACCCATTAAACATAGGCGGACGAATAATGGAGTAACCCTCTTGCATATCGGAGTAGGCCATCTCTCTTGGGTTTTAAACCAATATGAGAGCAAACCTTGCTCTGATACCAATTGTTAGAATCGAAAAGGCACTAGAGGGGGTGGGGGAGGGGGTGAATTAGTGCAAATGATTAAAAACGTAACTTTGAAGCCGATTTCGCACAAAGACTAGTTCGTAAGAAGATTTCGATTTGACGAAAGAGAACGTGAATGAAATAGCTTGAGTAAAGGAACTAAACAATTTGCAGCTAAGTAATGAAATAATTTAGAAATGTAAACACTCACACATTCATGAACACAATGATGTATAGTGGTTCGGTCAAATGACCTACATCCACTCTTGAAGCCTTCACGATGAGGCTCTGCATTTCCACTAGCAAATCCTTTGAATGGAAGGACCAAATACCCCTCTTACAACCCTTTACAAGAGGTTCACACTCTTACAAGATTTCTCAAGAAGAAGAAGGAGGTGAACACTTAGCAAGAGACAAGACTTTTCAAGACTATTCAAGACTTTAACTCAAGATTCTAACTCTCAAAAGAGTGCCCTTTAGCTGAGAAAGGGGGGGTATTTATAGATCCAAAATGGTTTCAAATTTGGGCTCCAAATTTGAGATCAAATTGAGTTCCTTGGCGGTGGTTCCAGCTTTGTCAAAGGCGATACTACCACTGTCGATCGTCAGATCCGATAGTGTCAGCGATGCTACTTTGCTGAGCAAGCGGTACTACCGCCATTGTTCATGCACACTGGCGTACTACCGCCCAGTGGCGGCGATAGCACCGCCAAAGACACGGCCGCCAGACGGTGCTACCGCCTAGCACAGGCGGTTCTACCACTTGCCTATTCAGGCTTTCTTTGAATAGGCCTTGTTCAAGGCCCAAAAGCCCAAGAAGGGCCCTTGGCCTTTACCAATTTAGAGCAGGATTAATTCAAATCCTTGCCCTAAGTACGTGTCAACTATGAAATTAAAACATAATTAACAGTGATTTAAACCGACATTCTTCAAATCTTATTTCAAGAGCTTTATGATGAGACTTGGTGGTCCTCCGATATTTCCTCGAATTTCTTCCAAAGTGATTCCCAAAGATGCTCCCGCTTGTATGGCATGCTCAACGAGTCTTCGACAAGCTTCCGAACCTTCTCGGCAAAGTTTCGCGAACCTTCAATGATCTTTGCGATGAACTTCCGAAAACTTCGACAAGTCCCTGATTCGATCTTGGTTGGTTCTGGCAACACTTCCGACGATCCTTCGGACTTCCGATGAACTCTTGAATACCCGACGGACTTGACCTCGGCAAATCACTTTATGTTTCTGACCCATCGTAGTTAATCCTGCACACTTATCTTTGACAATATAGATTAGAACAAATATTTTACCAATTGATTTTATCATTAAAATCTGAGATTCAACATGATATGCATTTTCTAGTCGAATGATAGATATTCATCATTTCGACAAGAGAAACTGACCACATAAATTAAATATGATAAGGATCAAATGATATCAATAAAGTTGATAAATTCAAAGCATGATATCAAGTGAAATAATAGCTTATCATGACAAGAACCCTTACATTTTAAGCATTTGAGATATATTGCGATACATTACAATGCTTCATAGCAATTAATTATTGATTTCAAAGTATAGCAAAAGCAATTTGCAATATGAACCATATAAGTTATTACGATGACATACGATATATAAGATATTTTTCATCAATTTCACATTTTTCTCCTCCTTTATCATCAATAAAAAGGAGGTGAAGTATCCATCACATGGTATTATAAAAAAAAGAGTGGTTAATTATCAAGAAAATTATAAACGAGTTGAACATAATGCAAAATATATCATCCTTGACGGAGAAATCCAAAAAATGTTTAGATCATTTGTATTCATGTTCATGAGATCCGAAAGAAAACATTAGAGTTTCAAAATGCTCATGAAGAATTCATACATGAAGAATTTTAGACTCAATTTTTGATTGAGAATTCAAGCATAGAATTGTGAAACGATAGATTATTAAAGTCATTCATCAAGGATTTTATATTTTAAGGTAAACTCCATGAGAATGAGATATCAAAATTCATAAAACTTCAACAAATGAAATATATCAATATAAAAAATTTGAAGGAAAAAATTCAACGTGGTATTCTTGTAGTGATTCATGAGGAGGAAGTCATAAAACCTTGAATCATGGCGATTAGCACAAGAATAAAATTCGGAAATGAACATTTAAGAGTTTAATTTTTGCACAATTCATAATATTAATTTATGCATATGTTAAGCTTCATGTAAGTCATGAAATTTCTTTAGTCATATTTAAAAGAGGGCATAAAATCAGTTTTACTATATCATTAATATCCATTATTTGAAGGAAGAGGATAACAACATCATGATAGCTTTCATCAAGATTACGATCGAAAGATAAAAATGAGAGCTCCATGATATAAAGATGTCATCAAAATCTGAAAATATAATATCAAGGTGAGACTATCAAAACTAAAATTTTAATCATTTCATCAAAAGACATGACATAACTCAAAAATTCATCAATCGAAGAGAAGACTTTCGTTCAAAAGATGATATTGTAAAGATGTCATCCAAAAACAATGAGATAATATCAAGATGAAACAATAAAAGTCGAAGTTGAAAAGTTTTGGAAAAGAAACAACATCATGTATTAGAACAATTTAGCATGCCTAATTCTCTTCTAATGAAGTCAAATTGGTCTTCATTTAGGGGTTTTGTGAAGATGTCTGCTAAGTGGTATTTTGTATTAATAAATTCTAGAATGACATCATTATTATTGACATGATCTCATATAAAGTGATATCTAATGTCAATATGCTTAGTTCTAGAGTGTTGAATTGGATTTTTAGTTAGCAAATAGCACTTGTGTTATCACATTTTATGAAAATATTCTTTACATAAATTTCATAGTCTTCTAACGTATTTTTCATCTAAACAACTTGTGCATAGTATGCACTTGCAGCTATGTATTTGGCTTCCGTTGTAGATAGTGCAACCGAATTTTGTTTCTTGGAGGTCTAAGAAACAAGTGCATGTCCTAGAAATTGACATGTTCCGGATGTGCTTTTTCTATCTATTCTACATCCGCCAAAATCCACATCCGCATAGGCTTTTAAATTAAAGTTATCAAATTTTGGATACCATAATCCTATATTAGAAGTCCCTTTAAGATATCTATGGATTCTTTTAACAGCTTTAAGGTGAGATAACTTAGGATTAGCTTGGAATCTTGCACATAGGCCTACACTAAACATGATATCCGGTCTAGTTGTGGTGAGGTAAAGCAAGCTACCTATCATTCCCCTATATATTTTTTGATCAAAATTTTCTCCACTTTCATCCAAGTCTAACTTGGTGGAAGTACTCATTGGAGTATTGATGGCTTTTGAACCATCCATGTTAAATCGTTTTAACAATTCTAATGCATACTTTATTTGATTAAGAAATATACTATCACTAAGTTGTTTAATTTGCAATCTTAAAAAGAAGGTTAATTATCCCATTAGGCTCATTTCAAATTCATGACTCATACACTTAGCAAATGATTCACATAGTAATTCATTCGAAGAACCAAAAATAATATCATCAACATAAATTTGAACAATAAAAAAATTATTTTTAAAATGTTTAATAAATAATGTAGTATCAACCTTGTCTTTAGTAAAATTATTTAAAATTAAGAACGAACTAAGTCTCTCATACCAAGCCCTAGGGGCTTATTTTAATCTATAGAGAGCCTTAGTTAGTTTAAACACATGATTGGGAAGAAGAGAATTTTCAAATCTCGGTGGTTGTTCAACATATACTTCTTCGGAAATAAAACCATTTAGGAAAGCACTTTTGACATCCATTTAAAATAATTTAAAATTATTACTACTAGCATAGGTAAGGAGAATCCTTAATGGCTTCTAATCTTGCTACAAGAGCGAAAGTTTCTTCGTAATCGATACCTTCTTTTTGGTTGAAACCTATGGCCACTAGTCTAGCCTTATTTCTAACCACAATACCGCATTCATCTTGCTTGTTTCTAAAGACCTATTTAGTACCAATAACTAAATGGTCATTAAGCCTAGGAACAAGCTTTCATACCTCATTCTTTTCAAATTGATTCAATTCTTCTTGCATTGCGATAACCCAAGAATCATCTTTCAAGGCATCATCAATGCACTTAGGTTCAATTTGATAAAGAAAAGCGGCATGAGCACAAAAATTTTTATAAGAAGAATAAGTTTGAACCCCTTTCGATGTGTCTCCTATAATTAACTCCTTGGGATGGGCATCTACATACTTCCATTCCTTGGGTAAGGAAATTTGAGAAGAAGATGCAGCCAAGTTGTCATTTTGAGGAGAGGGTTCATTCAAATTTAAATCATCAAAACCAAGATCATCATCAAAATTATTTTTCTTAAATTAGGAAAATTTATTAAAAACTACATGAATAGACTCTTCTATAACTAAAGTTCTTTTGTTGAAAACCTGAAAAGCTTTAGAAATAGAAGAGTAACCAAGAAAGATGCCTTCATTGGATTTAGCATCGAATTTTCCTAAAACATCCTTTTCATTTAAAATAAAGCATTTGTAACCGAAAACTTTAAAATAAGAAACATTGGGTTTTTTATTATTTCATAATTCATATGAAGTCTTAGATAGAAATGGTCTTACTAGAACTCTATTCATGACATAATAAGTTGTGTTCACGGCTTCGGCATAAAAATATTTGGGTAAATTATATTCATTTAATATAGTTCTTGTCATTTCTTGCAAGTTTCTATTTTTTTCTTTCCACTACTCCATTTTGTTGAGGATTCCTCGGAGTAAAGAAGTTATGGTTATATCCATATTTTTCATAAAATATTTTGGAAGTTACTGTTTTGAAATTCACCACCGTGATCACTCCGAATTGATGAAATTATGAAACCTTTTTTGTTTTGAGTAAGTTTACAAAATTTAGAAAAATATTTGAAACAATCACTTTTGTGAGCCAAGAAATAGGTCCAAGTATATCTACTATAGTCATCCATAATTACGAAGGCATATTTGCTACCTCCTAGTCTTGTTATGTCAATTGGTCCAAATAAGTCCAAATAGATCAATTGCAATGGTCTAGTGGTGCTAATTTAATTTTTTGGTTTGAAACTAGTTTTTATTTGTTTTCCTAGTTGACAAGCATCACACACTTTGTCCTCGATAAACTTCATATTGGGAATCCCTCATACTAACTCTCTAGATGAAATCTTGGATATTAGTTTCATGCTTGCATGGCCTAATCTCCTATGCCAAAGCCAAGTATCATCATTCAAATCCAAAAAACACATTTCATTACTTAGTTCATCAATATTAATGGTGTAGACATTATTTTGTTTTAAAGCAATCATGGATATATTGTTGTTTGGTTTTTCAATGATGCTAGCATTAGATTCAAATCTCACGATGTAACCTTTATCACATAATTGACTAATGCTCAAGAGATAATGTTTTAGTCCATCAACTAATAACACATCATTTATTAAAAAACTTAATTTGTTACCTATGGTTCCCTTACCAATGATTTTACCCTTATTATTGTCTCCGAAAGTGACATACCCTTCTTCTTTGCTACTGAGCATAGAGAATTGAGATGGATCTCCGGTCATGTGCCTTGAGCATCCACTATCAAGATATCATGTCTTGCTCCTAGCTTGTGATGGTGAATGTGTCTCTTCTCTCGAAGCTATTAGAGCAAAGTTGGACTCCTCTTTGTTGCTTGCTTCTTCATCCTCGGAGTCACTTGAGTCATCCCATGTAGCCTTTAATGCTTTCTTCTTCTTCTTTGGTTACTTCTTCTTGGCTTGGGGGCATTGATATTTAAAGTGCCTCGGCTTCTTGCACTCGTAGCAAATGACTTAGTCCTTTTTATGTTCAAGTTTGTTTTTTATGTCATTTTTAAATTTGTTCTTTCTTATAAATTTTTAAAATTTTTGAGTTAAAAGTGCAATGTCATTATCACTGTCCTCATCACTTGATGTTCCTTTCAAGTGGTCTTCTTGTATTCTTAGTGTCATATCCTTCCTGTTCTTTAGAAGGGGGTTCTTGAGCTCTTCATGAGCATGACATGTCATTTTGTAGGTCATTAGAGACCCAATAAGTTCTTTGAGAAGAAAAGATTTAAGATCCTTGGCCTCTTGAATGGTCGTAACTTTTGGATCCCAACTCTTTGGAAGGGATCTTAAAATTTTAGTTACAAGTTTAAAATTAGAAAAACCTTTACCAAGAGCTTTGAGCCCATTGATGACATCCGTGAAGCGGGTGTACATGTCTCTGATGGACTCACTTGGTTTCATTCAGAAAAGTTCATAAGAATGCACAAGAATATTGATTTTGGACTCTTTTACTCGGCTAGTGCCTTCATGAGTGATATCAAGAGTATGCCAAATATCAAAAGTCGATTCATAAATCGAAACGCAATTATTTATTTTTGTCGAGAGCGTAAAATATGGCATTCATAGCCTTTTGCATTTAAAGCAAAAGTCATCTTCTTCGATTCATTCCATTCGCTCATCGGAAGAGAAGATTTTTGAAATCCATTTTTGATGATGCTCCAAAGCTCAAAATCCAGGGAAATAAGAAAGATCCTCATACGAGTCTTCCAATATGTGTAATCCGACCCATTGAACATAGGTGAACATGTAATGGAATGACCCTTTTGTATGCCGGAATAGGCCATCTCTCTTGGGTTTTAAACCAAATATGAGAGTGAACCTTGCCCTGATACCAATTGTTAGGATCGGAGAGGCACTAAGAGGGGGGGTGAATTAGTGCAGTGGATTAAAACTCGCAAGTGTGAAACCAATTTCGTAAATAGCTAGTTTGTATAGAGATTTTGATTCAACGAAAGATTAAAGTAGCTCGAGTAAAGGCAATCAAAAGTAGGAAGAGGAAGACCAAATGATTTGTAGCTAAGTAAAGAGACGATTCAGAAATTTAAAAACACACATTCAAGAGACACCACGATGTATAGTGGTTCGGTCAAATGACCTACATCCACTTTCGAAGCCTTCTTCGATGAGGCTCCCGACTTCCACTAGAAAGCCACTTTAAAAGGGGAAGGACCAAATACCCCTCTTACAACCCAAGTAGTTCACACTCTTATAACTTTTTCAAAGAGAAAGAGAGAGTTAAACACTAGCTAGAGAAAACAAGACTTTGTTAAGGCTTTTGCTTAATTTCTAACTCTCAAAAGGGTACCCTTTCTGCTGAGAAAGGAGAGGTATTTATAGACCCAAAGAGGATTCAAATTTGGGCTCTAAATTTGAATTCTTTTCGGGCTTCCCGATGCTGGCGGTGCCACTGCCTGTCAGTAGCGGTGCCACCTCCTGTCAGTTGTTAGACTGACAATGTACTGGGTAGTTCCACCGCCCAAGGCAGCAGTGCCACCGCCCATCCTCTCGGGTGCTGGGCGGTGCCACCACCCAGCATGTTCCAGCATACTAGTTTGGGCTGAAAACTCGACTCTAACCGGTCCAAAACAAGGCTCACTAGGCCATAACTTGGTGCTAGTCATATGTGCCCTACAAGCCAATCGCATGAGTGATGGCACTTGTGACTTGATATGCACTTTATCTCTTTGTTTATTATTCGGCGTTTTATCACTTTATCTAGCATGTTGCATATATTGTAATGTCCTTGGATCTGTGCCATGGGAATCGGATTATGATGAGATCACGATAATGAGACTGATTCATCTTTAAACACAGACCCTGAATTATCCTGGTCATAAGTTACTCGAGAAGGACATCGAGATAACCGAATAGACTGGTATGCTGTATACCCATCCATATGATGGAGGTAGCTGGTCTCATAGGTACTCGTGTGGGGACACTAAGGGTACAATATAGGTGCTCATTAGGGAATGAGTTCACTAATTGATCTGCCTATAAAATGCTGGATGGTTATTGATACCTCATGTCAGACAGCGATTCCGTAGTCCCAGTAGTGTATCTGGTCCTTAGACTTGAGACACCAAGGATGTCCTGTATGAGTACTCCACTCTTTGATACTGGACTTATAGGTTTGGAAAGTTTCAAATCTAGTACAACCGGTCATTGGGAGTGGTAGCCAACCTTACGAGAGCTATTGAGTGTTAATAGAGGATCATCCACTCTCGGTATCATGAGAGGAATATCCCATGTGTTCTTGCTCGAACAAATCCTTGGCCAAGGTTATTCAGATTGAGAGAGAAAGAGTTCTCTGGGAGAATTCGATAAGAGCAAGACTCGAGGAGAGACCGTATGGGTCTAACAGCACATGCCCGATATAGGGTCTCTAGGATATTAGATGGATGAGGGACTATAGATACATGGTAACTAAAGACAGATATGTCCAAAGGATTGGATTCCCCTGTATCATCTGGGGGCCACGGCGTAGTGGTCTGGTACGTCCACAGTCGATGAGTTGGGTGAATTATTATAGAGATAATAATTCACTAATTATTATTGGATATCCATTAAGCCCTTAAATTATTGGATCATGAGATGAGATCTAATAATTGCTAATAAGAGATTATTGGGTAGAGACCCACTAATCCAAGAGGCTTGGGTAATTGGATGGAGATCCAATACCCAATAGGGCAAAAGATCTATTAGGGTTTTCAAGGGGCCTCTATAAATAGGAGGGAACCAAAGCTCTATAGGCTCAGGGTTTTTTTTGTAGCCACCTCTTATTCTCCTCTCCCCAGAGAGAGAGATGCATCATCGCAATCCCTGTCGTGTGGATGCCGCTAGAGAGGAGGACGCTTGACCTCCTTCATCCTCTCCCACAGATCTGCAGGAATTCAGGGATATACGATCTCCCTAGGTACTTTCTTTAACACATACAGTTTTCGCAGATTTGTTTTGATGGACCGATCTTCGCACGACAACGGAAACTTTCTACGGGAAATCTCGGGTGTTTTGTTTTCTGTTCTTCCGCTGCGCATGTGATGTCGCTCCCATTGTGGATTTCCCTACAGTGGTTTCAGAGCCAGGTTGTTCGTGCGAAGATCAGATCTTAAACTGCGTGTGTTGTGTTTTGGATCTGCTTTTGACGCCAAAATCGTTGGCGCAAAAGGGCCAGGAAGGGCAGCAACTGTTGCATCCTTACTGCTTGTAGAGGCAGCAACCATCGGCCGGTGGGCTATCGCAGCAGGCGGCGCCTACACCGGCGCCACGACCCGCTGCGGTGCTGGCCGCTTACGCCCGCGCGCGTCGTAGAGGCACCGGCGGTGGGCGCTCGCACTGCGCTGGCCGCTTGAGGCGCGGTGCGGGCGCCCGCACCCACAGGCGCCGGTGGTGGGCGCCACGCTGTGGGAACAGGCAGCGTCGCCGCCCTCCCCACGCCGCAGGGCCGTCGCCAAAGAAGGTGGCAAAGTGACTGAGTAGCCGCAACGCAGGCAGCTAGGGGTGATGAGTTAGGGTTTTAGGGCAAAAGATGATTTTGCCCCTCGTAATTTTAAAAATTCTAGATTATATCTCTTTTGATAGAATTACCAAAATACCCCCTTAGAATTTTAGAAATTCTAGATTCTATCCCCCTTTGACATAATTACTAAAATACCCTTTTGGCCGAATTACTGAAATACCCTTGGGCCTTTATGTCCTTGATTTTAGAAATTAAATATGTTAATTAAATAGTTTAATTAACTATTATTTTTTATCTAGTAGTCCTCTAAAATAACATATACATGTGTTGTATAATGTGGACAGATGATCATGGACCTGTGATATGATGTGTGTACATGTGATTATTATTATTATTGGAGCCTACGAGCCTCTATTTTTCTCATTTATTATTGGGCCTGCTTGCCTGCAATTATGTTGTAATTACATGAGGAGGCATAGCGGTAGCATGACTCACGAGGCCGAGACGGACGATCTGACATATGGAGATGCGTTGAGATGTTGACAGATCCGACGAAGCAAGATGGATGATCACAGGGCATAGAGATGCGTCGAAGTACACAGATCTTGATGTGAGTGATTGGGCTCACTGGCTCGGGCCTGATCACATTAGGATGTGGCCATGATCATCTGGTGTGATTGCTCATGTGATGTATGATTAGATATACACCTACTAGATATGTATATATATATTTGCATGCGATGTAGATATATATATATATTAAATACGTATGTGTGTGACACATTATGTTAAGAGACCAAATCAAAAATCCTCTCCATTAATAATATTAAGTCGGTAAACGTAAGGTAATTAGATTGACCCACATGGCCTTCCATCGTTATAGCTAGGAACCGATTCCCGGTGTAGGTTGAGTTGGTCGAGTCCCTCGAGACTCACCTATATCGCGTCTCGCTATCTTATCTACGACATAGAGATGTCATCGGTGACCTGAGAATATGGTATGCTTGGTCGAGTCCCTCGAGAGTATATCACCAAATCAAACTCATCTTGTAACGATGGTGATGACTTAACCGAATATCATGGTTGGTCAAAACCCTCGAGGCCATGGTGGTTCGGAGGCTGAATAGGATGGGAATCACAAGAAGTTGTGATTGGCAAAATTTGCCTACCTTTACGGGCTTAACGTGATTTGTCGAGTCCCTTGAGGTTATGTTAAGATGCCGATTGGATCTTGATACCACTAGAGATCCGCGGGGGTCTCTAATTCACATACCGGAGGATGTTGTGTGTCTCGCAAAAAATTAGTGGGAGTACATTAAGATAGAAGTCCTTATCTTAATTGTTTAATTTTTGTAAAGTCTAGATATTATTTATTTCTGCTACATCTTTAATTTCAGAAAATGTCGCTTTCAAATCCTTTACGTGGCATACTTGATGCCAACTGTCTCACTGGTCCAAATTATACGGATTGGCTTCGCAATATGAGAATCATTCTCACGGTAAAGAAAATCGCGTATGTCCTTGATACAGTGATCCCTAGGCCCGACGAAGGGGCAAGCGAGGATGAGATCGCTCATTATGTGAAGTACTTAGATGATTCCACTCTTGCTCAGTGTTATATGTTGGCCTCTATGACTACTGAATTACAGAGACAGCAAGAAAATATGGATGCTAATTCCATACTCCTGCATCTCCGTAAACTGTTTGAGGAACAGGGAAGAACTCAGTGATATGAGATAGCAAAGAGTCTTTTCCGTGCCAGGATGACTGAGGGGACACCAGTTTAGAACCATGTCCTTAAGATGATTGAGTGGATCGAGAAACTCACAAGTCTAGGAATGGTCCTAGAGGATAGCCTGTGTATGGATCTTATGTTTCAGTCCCTACCATATTCCTTTTCTCAGTTCATAATGAATTTTAATATGAACAAACTTGAGGTGGCCCTCCCAGAGCTCCTCAATATGTTGAGAGAAGCAAAGAACACTATCAAGAAAGAGAAACCGGTTCTCTACACTAGTGAGACCAAAAAGAAAAGGAAGACTGAGAAGATCCTTAAGAAGGGTAAGGGCAAGGGCAAAATGGGTAAGCCAAAGGTTACCAAGAAAGACCCAACAAAGGACAAAGCCTAGTGCTTCCACTGCGGCAAAGATTGGCATTAGAAGAGGAACTGCAAAGAATACCTTGCATAGAGGGCAAAATAGAAGCTTATAGAAGCTTCAGGTACATTCATGATCAGTCTCCATTTGTCAGAACCTTATGATAACACATGAGTATTGGATACCGGGAGTGCTTATCATATTTGTAATTCGTTGCAGGTTCTGGCAGGACATAGGAGATTGAACAGAGGCGAGATGGATCTTAAGATGAGCAATGGAGCAAAGGTTGCTACAGTGGTTGTTGGCAAGGTCACCTTACATCTGCCTGGTGGAGCTATTATTGCATTAGATGCATGCTATTATGTTCCTTCTATTATCAAAAATATTATTTTTTTTCATGTTTGACAGTTATTGGATATAAATTAGTTTTTAAAAACAATGATTGTTCAATAATATTAGATGATGAGATCATCATGAGAGGAACGTTGCATATTTATGATAGATACAGCTCTACATATCATGAGTATAAGTGAGTCTAAGAGGAAACGAGAAGAGGTGAACAATGCATATCTTTGGCATTGTAGATTAGGTCACATCCACGAGGGAAGGATTCAAAAATTGCTAAAAGATAGATGTCTAGATCCATTTGACTATGAGTCATATGCAATATGTGAACCTTGCCTTCGGGGAAAGATGACCAACTCTCCATTTAGTGAAACTAGAGAGAGCTACTGAGTTACTAGAACTCATATATAGTGATGTATGCGGTCCCATGTCGACTTATGCCATAGGTGGTTATTCCTACTTCATTACTTTCACTGATGATTTCTCAAGATACGGACATGTGTACTTAATGAAGTATAAGTTTGAAGCTTTTGAGAAATTCAAGGAATATAAAAATGAAGTAGAGAACCAAATAGGAAAGAGTATTAAAACCCTTCGATCAGATCGAGGAGGTGAGAACTTGAGTACAGAGTTCACCCAGTTCCTCAAAGACTATGAGATTTTAGCCCAATGGATACCTCCTTATACACCACAGCTTAATGGTGTATTAGAAAGGAGAAATCGCACACTGTTAGATATGGTATGTTCCATGATATGTTTCGTTGACCTACCCATCTCATTCTGGGGATATGCCCTAGAAACCGCAGCTTACCTTCTGAACAGAATTCTAACTAAGTCAATGATGTCTACTCCATATGAGATATGGAATAGGAAGAAGCCCGATCTTAAGATTGTTAAGATTTGGGGCTGCCTTGCCCACGTTAAGAGACATAACCTTGACAAGTTAGAATCTAGGACAGAATGGTGCAAGTTCATGGTATACCCTAAGGAAACTTATGGGTATTATTTCTATCACCCTGAGGACCAAAAGGTTTTTGTAGCCAAGAGAGCAGTGTTCCTTGAGAAGGAACACATTCTTGGTGGAGACAGTGGGAGCATGATAGAGTTGAGCGAGGTTGGAGAACCTAACTCAAGCACCATTCTAGAATCTGTTCAGATACCTAACACATAAGTTCTAACTTTACGTAGTTCTGATAGAGTATCTCATCCTCCTGAGAGATATGTGGGACATATCAGAGGAGAGGATGTTAAGGATATTGATCCTCAGACCTACGAGGAGGCTATTATGAACATAGACTCTGGGAAATGGCAAGAAGCTATGAATTCAAAAATGGATTCCATGTACTCCAACAAGGTTTGGAACCTAGTTAATGCACCCGAGGGTATTATACCCATTGGCTGCAAGTGAATCTTCAAAAAGAAGATTAGAGTAGATGAAAAGGTAGAGACCAATAAAGCAAGACTAGTGGCTAAGGGGTAACATCAAAGGCAAGGTGTTGACTATGACGAAACTTTCTCACTTGTAGCTATACTAAAATCCATTCAAATTCTATTGGCTATTGCAGCACACTATGATTATGAGATCTCGCAGATGGATGTCAAAACCGTATTCCTCAATGGTAACCTCGAGGAGGAGATGTATATAATACAGCTTGAGGGATTCATGTCCAGGGATAACCCAGATAAGGTGTGTAGGTTGCTTAGGTCCATTTATGGATTGAAGTAAGCTTTCTAAACTTAGAACATAATATTTGATGATGCGATTAGATCTTATGACTTTGTTAAGAACGAAGATGAGCCTTGTGTGTATAGGAAAGTAAGTGGGAGCACTATCACCTTTTTGGTATTATATGTGGATGACATCCTAATCATTGAGAATGATGTAGGAATGCTCTCCACAGTAAAGACATGGTTATCTAGGCACTTCTCCATGGACTTAGGGGAAGCATCCTACATATTGGGGATACGGATCTATAGAGATAGATCCAAGAGGATGCTTGGCTTGTCCCAATTCAGGTACATAGACACCATTATGAAAAGGTTTAGCATGGAAAATTCCAAGAGATGTCTTATACTAATGAGACATGGAATATCACTTTCTAGGAGTATGTCCCCAGAGACTCCTTAAAAAAAGGCACACATGGATATGATACCATATACATCAGCGATAGGATCTATCATGTATGCTATGCTATGTACCAGGCCTGATATAGCACATGCTCTGAGTGTCACGAGCAGATATCAGGTAGATCCAGGCTTGGAGCACTGGAAAGCAATAAAAAGTATCCTTAAATACTTGAGAAGGACTAAGGATTTTTTACTGGTATATGGAGGTAGTAGCCTCAAGGTTGAGGGCTACACGAACTCGAGCTTCCAGTCCGATGTCGATGATAGTAAGTCTAATTCAAGGTATGTGTTCACCCTGAATGGAGGAGCAGTATGCTGGAAGAGTTTCAAGCAAGACACTATTGCTGACTCGACCACAAAGGCGGAATACATTATTGCGGTAGAGGCAGTAAAGGAGGGAGTCTGGATGAAGAAGTTTATCACAGATCTCGGAGTCGTCCCGAGGAGCGAGGAGCTGATTCCCTTATAATGCGATAACTACAGGGCGATTACTCAAATAAGAGAACCCGGGTCTCATCAAAAGTGTTCTGAGGAGGTTCTAACTTATTAGAGAGATCATGGCCCGAAAAGATGTAGTAATAGAAAAAGTTTTATCCGAAGATAACATTGCAGATCCACTAACAAAGCCATTTACTCAGATTGTCTTTGAGCATCACAGAGGTCTGATGGGGATCAGACATATTGGTGATTAGCTTTAGGTCAAGTGGGAGATTGCTAGTCATATGTGCCCTACAAGCCAATCACATGAGTGATGGCACTTGTAACTTGATATGCACTTTATCTCTTTGCTTATTATTAGGCGTTTTATCACTTTATCTTGCGTGTTACATATATTGTGATATCCTTGAATCTGTACAATGGGAATCGGATCGTGATGAGATCACAATAATGAGATCGATTCATCTTTAAACACAGACTCTGAATTATCCTGGTCATAGGTTACTCGAGAAGGACATCGAGATAACCGGATAGACTGGTATGATATATACCCGTCCATATGATGGAGGTAGCTAGTCTTATAGCTACTTATGTGGGGACATTAAGGGTACAATGCAGGTGCTCATTGGGGAATGAGTTCACTGATTGATCCGCCTACGGAATGTTAGATGGTTATTAATACCTCACGTTAGACAACGATTCCGTAGTCCCAATAGTGTATATGGTCCTTAGACTTGAGACACCAAGGATGTCTTGTATGAGTACTCCACTCTTTGATACCGGACTTATAGGTTTGGAAAGTTCCAGATCTAGTACAATCGGTCATTGGGAGTGGTAGCCAACCTTACGAGGGCTATTAAGTGTTAATAGAGGATCATCCACTCTCGGTATCATGAGAGAAATATCCCATGTGTTCTTGCTCAAACAAATCCTTGACCAAGGTTATTCGAATTAAGAGAGAAAGAATTCTCTGGGAGAATCCGACAAGAGCAAGACTCGAGGAGAGACCATATAGGCCTGATAGCACCATGCTCGGTATAGGGTCTTTGGGATATTAGATGGATGAGGGACTATAGATATATGGTAACTGAGGATAGATAGGTCCAAAGGATTGGATTCCCCTGTATCGTTTGGGGGGCCGCGACGTAGTGGCCTGATACGTCCGCAGTCGATGAGTTGGGTGAATTATTATAGAGATAATAATTCACTAAATCAGAAGGAGTTCTGACAAGTATAACTCACGGTCAGCTCGATATTAGGCCTAGAGGGTCATACATATGGTAGGTGTTGCGACGAGTAGAGGTCCGGATATGAGATATCTACTGAACTCCCTATCTTATTGGATATCCATTAAGCTCCTGAATTATTAGATCCTGAGATGAGATCCAATAATTGCTAATAAGAGATTATTGGGTAGAGACCCTCTAATCCAAGAGGCTTAGGTAATTAGATGAAGATCCAATACTCAATAGGGCAAAAGATCCATTAGGGTTTTTAGGGGGCCTTTATAAATAGGAGGGAACCAAAACTCTATAGGCTAAGGGTTTCTTTTGGTAGCCACCTCCTGTTCTCCTCTCCCTAGAGAGAGAGGTGCATCATCGCAATCCCTGCCGTGTGGATACCGCTAGAGAGGAGGACGCTTGACCTCCTTCATCCTCTCCCATAGATCTACAGGAATTTAGAGATATACGATCTCCCTAGGTGCTTTCTTTAACACATACAGTTTTCGCGGATTTGTTTTGATGTATTGATCTTCGCACGATGACGGAAACTTTTTATGGGAAATCTGGGGTGTTTTGTTTTCTATTCTTCCACTACGCATGTGATGTCGCTCCCCTTGTGGATTTTTCAACACTTGGGTTATAGGATTAATACCTAATCCTAACCCAACTTACATGCTAACTACGGAATTGAAACATAGTTCTAAGTGATTTAAACTGACATTCTTCAAGTCTTCTTCTGGCGAGCTTTCTTGGCGAAATTCCAGTGGACTTTCGACACTCCTTTGGGTTTCTTCTGGCGGACTCCCAATAAGCTCCCGGATTTCGTGGCGAGTTCAACGAGTCTTTGGCAAGCTTCCGAACCTTCTTGGTGATCTCCACGAACCTCCGATGATAAACTTCTGAAACCTTCGGTAAATCCTTGATTCTATCTCGGTTGGTTCCAATAACACATCCGACGATCCTTCGGACTTCCGATGAACTCTCAAACTCCCAACGAACTTGACCTCGGTAAATCGTTTTATGTTTTCATCCTCTCGTAGTTAATCCTGCACACTCATCTTGACAATATAGATTAAAACAAACAATTCATCAATTGACTTCATCATCAAAATCTGAGATTCAATAGATATCCCTCTCGAGTAACCTATGACCGGGATTATTTAGGGTCTGTGTTTAAAGGTAAATCGGTCTCATTATCATGATCTCGTCACGATCTGATTCCTATTGCACAGATCCAAGGACATCACAATATATGTAACACTCAAGATAAAGTGATAAAATACCTAATAATAATAAGCAAAAGAAAGAGTGCATGCCAAGTCACAAGTGTCATCACTCATGTGATTGGCTTGCAGGGCACATATGACTAGCACCTATAACTAACACTTGGTCTCTTGAGATATATGGAGCTTCCATCTTAAGCTCTCTCCCTTAACATATGTGGTCTATTACACATAGATCTCCCTTTGAAGAATCAGGATTCATCTTTTTTGGATATCTATTCTATTGGAGTAACTTTACTCTTTGTATCCTTCCCTCTAGTAGTTTCAGAGACCATCATCTCCTTAGCCTACTCCACCTTACAAAACAAATTATGTACCATTTCGTTACTATGAACAAACTTGTTAGATTGTGACTCTTCGACAATGTGCACCCTTAAAAGCAATAACATGTTGAACTTGCTACACTTTTTAGCCTCCTACAGATGTATCATTTCTATGCCAAAAAAAAGTTTTCATACTCCATAACACTAAATTTTGGTCGGATTATGAGAGCCATAAACAATATATTGTTCGCATTCAAGCACTTAAATGAGTATTAAATTCTTTGAGTTAGTAATTCTGCTCACCGTCGTGAGCTTGCGGGATTTGCACATATTATTTTGATTGCTAAGCAACCCATCTTTCCTTGTATAATCTCCTCCTTTATAAAGTTCCCCTGTTTTCCTTGAGCATTGTAAAGTTTGGTTGTCAACTTCAAACCACAATTCAAACTTAGCCATCCCAACCTTTGTGCACTATACGTTTTTCCCAACTTGTTTATCCTCATGATGCCTCTTATACAAAGGGTTTGTCATTTCTCTGAATATTAATCTAGGATGTATGCTTCTCTAAGCAACTCCTTTCCCTATGTCTCTATATCTGTTTCCTCTCAAACGATCTCATGTGCTGGTTGCCTTCAATGTAACCTTACTAGATCTCCTAGTTTGCATGCTAAGTATTTTTAAGTAAGCTTATTTTACTCTAATACCATCTGTCATGAACTTAGCTAGATTTTTCTAAGTTGTTTAGTACCCTTACTTATCTGTCTGCTAAGAGTCAGCCTCCTTATAACCTCTCAAGATCCTCCAAGAATCTATAAAAGAAAAGATGAGTTAGAAGAAATGTTATACTCGGGATCTAACAAATAGATATTTTAGCAAATAATTGATAGATAATACAAATTACAATCATAAACTTTATAAACTCTGAATAGTTATATGATAAAGGGTCCAAAGAGGTTTACCATAGTCAAAAGTCCTCACAAGTACTCACATGACACTATCGTAAAATAAAATAATGAAATAACCCTAAATATTATCCTAAAGGATTATTCAGTCATGTGTCTCCTAGATAGCTCCAAGGTGTTGTGCTAGTTGATATTTGCACCACTTTGTGGAGCCAAAAAACACCTAAAATGATTATCTTAATAGTCTATTTTGAGATAATTTTGTCTTTACATGACGATGGTACATAACTTATATGTAGAAGACTGAAACAACTACAAAAGCCAACCAAATTAGGTTGTCAAGCCTACTATAAGCCTTCTACATATTGTGCAAAGCATTAACACAATCAAAATATATAGACATACACAACATTATATTGAACACATTGTGTATAAACTTATCCTTGACATTATGATAGTAAACTTCATTTGCAGTACAAAAAATGAATGGTGATATTCATGATTTCCAGGATACAAATGATTGTGAGGAAAAATATCTTGCTAGTAGCAAGATGATGAGATAAACATCTCTCTCTCTAGAATCAATTAATATCTTTAATTCAATTCTAAACATACATGATGCGTTAGAAGTTTATTAGAATTAGTTGTTGGACCATTATTTGATTCAATTTATGTAACTATGGTGAATTCTTTATATGAATGGTTCAATTTCTCTTCAAGAGACATAAAAGTAGATAAAATACTCACCAAAAAAGAGATTATTGGGATTGATAAGTATTTTAAGATTTATAAAGCCCAATGTCCTAAGAGGATAAGGAATTCTAGTACGAGGAGTCCTTGTGTCAAAAGAAAACCCTATTTATTAGGGATTTAGTTATCTATAAATATAACATAAATTTCTAATTTTTGATGAGAGAGTAAGATGTAAGAAATACTCTTGATGCTCTTAGATTTCTCTTTAGAGTATTTAGAGAGAATACTAAAGTTTCTAGAGAGAGCGAGAGAAAATATATATATTCTTCGAGATTTATGCGAGAGAGTGAAAAAAAATTTACACCTAAGTGGAGATAACTCGAAATACTTACAAATAATTTAATTTTTTTCTAAGATATAAACAAGAATTTATCGAACTATGTTAATCCTACATTGATTTTTTGATATATTCTTTAATTGTTAATATAATTTTTTTTATTTTTTTAATGTTTTCTATGATTCTCTTTTTATTTTTTAAAATTTTTCTCTGACTTTTAAGCATAGTATGATAAATGGATGGTATTGTGATTAAAAAGAGTATATTTATTTCACAAAGTAGAGTACATTTCAGAGTTATGATTTGATTTAAGGATCTGAATTTTTTTCCTCATTGATTACCAGCCTTATGTTCTTGTTGAGAGCATATTCATCTGAATAACGTTTGAGTTTTGTTCCTTGGAAAGCCTCTTAACCCACTATTACAAATGGTCATCGCACACTCGCAATAACTTCATTCAATGAATCGTTCATCGCTTTTGTATACTTGTATAGATTCTTGGGAGCATGTTTTGTCATAGTTTTAGTGTGTTTTGCTTGCAAAAATGTAAGCAATGGTAGTTCACAGCATTGCAGTATGATCGCTCATCGCACCGGGCAAAACTATCCCAAAATGGCTTCATTTTTACGTGCCAAGACCTGTTTTCTACATACCACAACTGTCCACAAAACGTCAGCCATCTCAACCCCTTGGAACCACCCAGGTGGCACCATAGAGGATGGAGCTTCAGGATAGTATCGGGCATTGAACAATTTTCATAAGTTTTTATGTTAATTTGACGAAAACTTGCTTTCATGCCCAATACCCGGGGAGTAGTTGTTTGCGGACTTGCAGCTGCTCGTTCACCCTTCTAAAGTCTTTGTTTTCCTCCTCCATTTTTTTTCTCTTATGCACTCCAAGTGCTCGCTGAATTGCTTATAAAGCTTCCCTCTTCGTGAGATATCGGGACTTGTCCATCGCTCATTTCCAAACTAATCAACTTTCTGTTTTATAAGTCCTTTGTAACCTGTACAAGATTGCAACTAGGCTGACCCTTAGTGAACACGTTTGTTATAAGCGCACCTCAAGATTTAGACAATCTCAACTAAGTCTATCAAATTGGCGCAAGGGTGCTTCACGACTTAGGTAACTCCAACTAAGTCCATGACTTTACCGCAAGGGTGCCTCATCACTTATGCAATTTTAGCTAAGTGTGTGACACCAAGTGAATTAAAACTTATGCCCTTAGTTCTCATGGGTCAAAGGGAGAGGTCTTAGATCTCTCCCTTTGTATCACCAAAAAGAAAAAAAGAAAGAAATTAGCGATCTCAATTGATTATGTCGATTATCAGAGTTACTTGAAACATTTAATTGCCTTGAAGAATGTGGGCATTCTCAATATGCAGGTCAATGAATGCTTCAAACAATGCTCATATCATTGGATATCAAAAAAGGTCCACGATGCTCGTCCTCAATTTCCCTCCTTTTAATCGGAGAGATGTACACTATAGGAAAAAAAATATATCATTAGTATCTCCGTTAGTACAATATGCCTGTAATATGTATATAATGAGTTGTTCAGAATAATATATTTTTTAAACTTATTACATATATAAAGGTCGAGGTCAGGAAGAGCATCTTGAGTATGTCCTTATGATATTTAAATTAGTACCGAGATATATCACCTCTAATTTAAAATTAAAGACATATTTTTATATTAACCTTAGAGAAAGAATATCAAATAAAAATTTCATAAAGAAGGCAATTCATAATCGACTCGAACTACCTCTTGAACTTTCAAAAATATTCCTACGAATATTTAGTACAAGGGATAATTTATATTTGACCCGAACTATCTCCTAAATTTTTAAAAATATTCATACAAATATTCCTTTGGACTTATAAGAATAGCTAGAATTACGAATAACTCGGGTTCATAATTAACCCGAGTTGTCTTTTGAACATATAAAAATATTCTTATGAATATTTCGTAGGAAGACGACTTGGTAACTTTCTCGAGATACCTTTTGGACTCCTATCCATACATGCGAGAGGATGTTAGGTTACCTAGGCCTTTTATCTTCTTGTGGATCTTACTTGAAGCAAACAAACAGCCTTCCGTTTACATACATACATACTATAGAGCTCTCTCACGGAAAAGCACTCTCGAGAAACAAGCTATGCCATCGTCGCCAAGCACTGTAGTACATCGATAAGAAGGAAATGAGTGGGTGATGACGTAGAGATTTATATCAGCCAAGTGATTGAAATCAAAAGGTAACAACACTAGTATCGTGCCAGTTTATATCGATTTATGCCATACGACATCAATATAACAAAACGATATTTGAAGACATAATTCATCACTAGTATAAGAAGAAACGGATAAATATGTGCATAACCGATCAGTATGTTAAACCATGTTAGCATGACCTGAATAGGCATACTTGATTTGATCACATTTGTATTAATTACTTTTCTATCTTATATTCCCAGGAAAGTCAACTACATCGAACATTGTAGAAGTTGGACCCAAAGAGCTGAAAAGTGGTCGCCTTGAAGGACGGCCATAAAAACATACCATTATTATGCAGCTTGATGCCCTCAAAAGTATAAAAGGCAATAATGCATAAGATGAGAGGGCAGCTGCCAAGCCACCAAGATACAATGAACTAATCAATATGGATCCCTGGAGTACAACCCTTGACATGTCAGAAACAAGCAAAATACAAATTATAAATGATCGAAACAAGATTTCACGGGGGATTATGGTTTAATGTAACGCCATTTCCAAACTCAAAGCTATAAATCTCTCACCCCTCGGTAGGTGGGTAGCTCCCCGCTGCCGAGAATGCGGCGGTCCCGTGACCTCCGAGTGATTTTATGCCTACCACCACCTCCTTTGGCAGTTAAGCACTCCACTGTTTGTCATGTTCGTATTCACATTTGGCCCTTCGCAGATCTAAGACTTACTACTAATAATAATACTTATTTCGATGGGGTGATGCTTTAGTTTGAGAAATAACTAATAAAGGGGAACAAAAGAGAAATCCTGGCCTAGCTGGAAGAAGCTTTGACAGCAGTAGAGGCGGCAGGCAATGGCTTTTGGAGGAGGGCGGTGAGGTACACCTCCCCGTTCTTGAGGCCGCCGGCATCGGTCTTGTTCGCCACGGTCCACTTGATTCGGCGGTAGCCCAGGTGCCCGATCATGGGTACGTAGACGGCGTCAAGGTCGCCGGCGCGGCAGAAGAAGTGGTCCATCCACAGCAGTCCGCCCGGGTGCAGCACCCGGTCCGCGTCGTACAGCAGGAATTCCAGTGCCGGCCCGGGGATCCACCTGTTCACGGCGTGCCCCGTCCGGACCAGATCCAACACCCCATCCTGGACAGGGAATCGCTGCTGGAGCGGTGCGTGCAGTGGCACCACACCCCGGAGCGCCGCCGCCTCGCTGTAGGGCGCCCCCAGGTCCAGGGTGGTGGTCAGCACCGTGGCGTTGGCCATCCGCCGGAGCTGTACCGCGAGGGTCCCCGTGCCGCCTCCGACGTCTAGGCCCAGGCGGATCGGAGCGGCGCCAGCGGATCTGGCGAGGTTGAGGAGCTGGGTGAGGGGGAGGTCGAGGACGGACCGGGCGGAAAGGAAGCGGGTGGCCTCAATCTTCGGATCGAAACCGAGGGCGGGAGGGAGACAGGAGAAGGAGCGGCAGGCGGCAGAGAGCGGCCAGAGGACGGCGGCGTCGGGGAGGGCAGCGTGAAAGGGGTCGGAGGGGAGGGACGCAGGGACCTTAGGTGCCGTGGGGGAGAAGCAGCGGCGGCGGGGGAGGGGATGGCAGCCACGGAGGATGAGGGCCTCGGCTACGGCGCCGGCGTCGTCGCGGGGGCAGGCGGCGAAGGGCGTGTAGTTCATGTAGCGGTGGAGGAGGTCTGGGTGGTCGGAGCAGGAGGAGGCGATGGGGGCAATGCGGGAGTATAGGAGGAGCTCCGGTGGCGGCGCAGAGGCGGCGGCTGATGAGGAGGAAGAGGATGAGCGGAGGCGGGTGAGGTGGGAGATGGTGGCACGGATAGTGTGGAGCTGGTGGAGGAGGTGGTCGGGGACGTCGGCGGGAGTCGTAGAGGAGGGGGTGGGGCTCCGCGTCGAGGAGAGGTGGTAAAGGGAGAGGATGTTGGTGGCAACCATGGCGAGCAAGAGGAGGAGATTGAGACCCATCCCGATCCCCATTTTCTCAATCACCGCGTCAGCCCTTGCCGGACCGAGCTATTTTATTCCAGTCGGGCTAAGACTGAAGAGTGTCTGTTGTGCCAGCGGGGGTCGACACCGCCATTGAAGTGCCTTGACGCGCCTTCTGTGTGGGGTCCGTTGGACCAACCACATCAGCCTGGATACAGTTTTGGGGCTGATTCGGTCCGTGCGGGTTGTTATTTCGTTTCTGTATGGTTTGGAATGGAGCTTTGTGGACTCCGAGATCGTGAAACAACTTTATGATCACAGTCTCAGCGGTTCCACAGGCTGCTCTCGATGACACATCGCTGAGCGCAGAGATAGCTGATCTGACTTAAACACGTTGCCGAATTAATTGTGATGTCACATTTATTCCTCGTGGCGTTTCAATCTTAATCTTTTTATTAGTTCTCGGTTCAATTGTGGGATATATTTATTTAGGATAATTTATCAAATAATATTTTTACTATTCATTTTTTATCTTTTTTTACTGTTTATTTTTATCAGATAATATCTTTATTTTTATAAATATTAATTTTATTCTTATTTTTAAAATTTTTTGAATCAATTTAAAATAATAAATTAATTTAGATTAATGAACCAATTTTGACCAATAAATCTGTTCGGATCAACCCTCCTCTTTATCTGTCTTCATTTTCTTCTCTTAATCTATCTCTCTTGTCTCTTCATTTCATATTTTATCGTCGTCTTATTCTTTCACTTTATTTTTATGATCTTCTTCTCTCATTTTCTTTTGATTTTATCTTATTCCTCACTCTTTGTTTGTATTTTTTTCCTACTTTATCTTTTTCATCACCTGTTACTCTATCGCCCATTCTACTTTCGCCTCCACCTCCTTTTATTTCGTTGTCTCCATCTCCATCTCCATCTCTATCATCTCTCATCCTCCCACTCCTCTCCCTCTCATTCCTCATCTTTTTTTTCTTTTATTTTTTATTTTTCTTTTACTGTAGACTCTCCTCCTACTCTTTCTCCTCATAGTTTATCTAGAAAAATATTGTTACACTTAATGTTACATTTAGATTACAATTGAATTATACTCATCCATAGAATTTAAAATAATTTCTTTAAAAAAAACTTATATTTTGGGTATTTCTCAATCTATATTCCTCATTTAAGTTTTTTATAACTCCTAATTGATGAAATATCAAAATTACCCTTACTCCATTGCCCTCCATTTTTATCGCCCATTGTCACTTGTCATTGTTACCTGTCATTCATCACCCATCATCCACGAGGAGGGGGGAGGAGGTGAAAATGATAGGCAACTAGAAAAGAGAGGAGAGAGAGGAGAGGAAAATGAGAGGGCAAGTAACGTGGAAGAAGGAGAGAAGAGTAAGAGAAAGGAAAAGGATTGGTGGCAAAAGAGGAGAAAAAGAGAGTGGGCAATGAGGAAGGAGGAGAGAGGAGATAGCCAAAGGATAGGTGGTGGTAGAGGAGGAATAGGAAGGAGAAGTGCGGTAGAGGCAAGAGGGGAGGAGGGGCAATTTGGATAGTTTGAATTAGGGGTTATAGTTTAAAAAACCCAAAACGAGGGGTGTATGGTTTGAAAAATACCAAAATATGGGTATTTTTTAGGAAAATTATCTCAAAACTTATTAAAAATATATTAATTTTTATATAAACGTATTCTAAATTTATCATAAAATAAAAATTAGTATAATTTTTGTTAGAATTATATTCTAGTAGAATTATTAAAGTTTTGATAATTAATAATCCTAAAATCATCTAAAAATTTAAAAATTATTAAATTTAAAATAGGATAAATGATCAAATTTAACTTAGTTCAATTTTGAGTGCAATTAAGTCAACATAGAAAATAGGAAATATAAAATTTTGTAATTAGTTTTATTATGAATTTAAAATAAATTTATATAAAAATTAATATTTTTTAATATTTTTTTGAATAAGTATAACTCTAATATAAATGGAGTGTTATTAGAGTCTAATAATTTTTTTAGATAATTTAAGATAATTTTTATATATAAATTAATATATTTTTAGGATAACTCAAGTTTTTTAGTTTTATGATGAATTTAAGATAAGTTCATATGTAAAATAATATATTTTTTAATATATTATGTGAATGAGTCTAATTTGAGTGTAACCCAAATATACCTTGAGTATAATAATTTTTCTAAATAATTTAACATAAATTTATATAAAAATTATAATATTTTTAAATATATTTTATGAATGAGTATAACATAATTTTTCTAAGTAGACTATAAGGAGGAAGAGGTGAAAGGAGGAGAAGGGGAGGGATGGAGTAGTAGTAGAGTAGAAAAAGTTAAAAAAAGAAAGAGGAGAAAGAAGAAATGACTAAAAGGGAAGATGAAGGTAGCTGAGACCAAGGAGGAGAGAAAAGAGAGAAAGAGGTGATGAAATAGGAGGAGGAGATAGTTGAGGTGGAGGGCAACATACAGGTAGAGTGGTAGGAGATAATAGGGAGGAAGAAAAGACGAAGGGAGTAGAGGAGGAGGAGGAGATAGAATGGAAAAAGATAGAGGAGGAGATTAAAAATGAGAAGGGTGAAGGGAGAGAAGACGAAGGAGGCAGCAGAGAGTAATTTGGAGGAAATTAAGGGGCAATTTAGGATTCAAATGAACCAAATTTAGTTGAACTGATATGATCTAATTCATCTAAAAAAAATTAGTTTAGCTATAAAAATTTGAGTTAAACATAATTAAATAATAATAATTATTTTTTTATAATTTTATTGAGGATATTTTAGTCAAAGTAAAAAAAAAATTGACACCTCCTGGTAAGTGTTAGGGATCGAGCGGTACTAAGAGGGGGGGGGTGAATTAGTGCAGCGGTAAGGAACGAGAAATTTTTAACGATTAAAATAGGTTCAGAAACTTAGTACGAATGAATGCAATGTTTTGTTTGAACCCGGAAAGATTACATTTTAACTTTAAAGCATACGTAATAAGATGAAGATGAAGTTGAGTAAATAAGGCAATAGGTGAGAAGAGTTTGCAGCAAAATAAATAGCAAGAACGTAAATGCAAACCAGATTTTTATAGTGGTTCGGTCATCCGACTTACATCCACTCTCGATTCCTCTTCACTTGAGGCCACCGGCTTCTCCACTAGTTATCCTCCTTCTAACGGGCGAGGATGAACTCTCTTATAGCACTTCTTCTTTTGATGAGCTTAGGAGATAACCCTTACAAGCACTCTTACCCCTCTTTTGGACTAGAACACTCTTAAGACTTAGAGGGAAGATTTGACACACTTTCAAGAGAGTTTCCCCCTTCTTTTTTTAGTTCTAGACCCCTTTCATCCAAGAATGTGAGGGATATTTATAGGCCTCAAAGTGATTCAAATTTAGGCTCTAAATTTGAATTTTTTTGAGTTTTTCGGTGTCGAGCATGTGCTACACTGTTGTCGAGGCGATGCTACCGCACTTGTCGAGGCGGTTCTACCGCCGTCGGGCTTGGGCAAACCGACACAACAGGTGCTGGGTGGTGCTACCGCCAGCTTGGGGCGGTTCCACCGCCCAGGTCTCGGCCTCATGGTGCCACCGCTCAGGTCATTTTTTTTTTTCAAGATAGTGGTTTCGGCCGAAAACTCGACCGAAACCGGTCCAAACGAAGTCCGAATTGGCTCAAATTTGGTTTATAGGATTAACACCTAATATTAAACCAAATTATATGCTAACTACAAATTTTAAAGATACTTTTAAGCTATTTCAAAGTCCATAAGACAAGACTTCTTTCGGTGAGCTTTCAAACTTCCGCGGTCTTCCGACGAACCCTGAAACCATTCTCGCGACTCTCGGCAAGCTCCCGACTTCATGATGATCTTGAGAGTTCCATCGAGCTTCTTTGGCAAGCTCCGATCTTTCTTGGCAAGCTCCGCGAACTTCCGATGAACCTTTCGGCGAACTTCCGAAAACCCTTCGGCAAGCTCCTTACTCGTTCTCGGTCGGTTCCGACAACTACTCCCAATGAATCTTCGGACTTCCATCAAACTCTCGAACTCTCAATGATCCATCCCACTTGTCTTCCGGTACTTTGTTTCACTTTACGTCTTTATCTTCATCATAGTTAATCCTGCACACAAATAAACAAACACTCTACTTCGATCTAGACAGTTATTACAACACAAATTGACATTCAGTTGCCCGGCACGTCATTGGTCAGCGCTTCATCCGATCCTTCAACACATCGTTCTCTTTTGCGATCTGTTGCCCAATCGGCGGATGACCTCCGCAACCTCGATATCCTTGGCGCAACATGCATCTTGGCCCGATGCCCGACGTACGAAGCCTTCAGCCGATTGTCAATCGAACCTCCGGCTCGACATCCAATATCCTGACGTGATTACCTCCGGCACAATGTCAATTCCTCCAGCGTCAATTGTCTAATCCTGATCGATAGTAGACCTGCGTAACTCAAAATGTAGTTAAATAATAAATCATAATCAATTAGTTTCATCATCAAAATCTGAGATTCAACAATCTCCCCCTTTTTGATGATGACAACTAATTGATGACTAACAGAGTTAACCATAACTCTCCGGAGTTTAACTAAACTCCTCCTATCAATATGCTATTGATAGAACACTTGGATTATCCCAAATCCAAGCAACATTCATCACAATGTTATGAGAATACATTTAAACCATCATGCAATATATAAAATATTCAATACAATGCATGAAGTCATCAATCTACTTCTCCCACTATGTCATCAACAAAAAGGAAAAGTTGCATCATAGCTAGTTTAAAAGATTTACAAATTTTATAACATACTAGCTATCAATCTAGATATACATTATACAATATTTAAGCATAGCTTTGCATTACAACACCCAATCATACCATTCAATCATAGCAAGTTTTTAAGGATGGGCAATGATGTTAATTTTTTTTACTTGCTTCTTGAGATGTGCAAGTTTGCACCTTGTTTCTCATGATAGCAATATTTACATCCTTTGATATAACAATTCTTAGCTTCTCATGAAGTTGCAAAATAGGAATCAAGATGGCAAATTTTTGCAATGTTCGAGCTAAAAACTTTCTCCCCCTTTGTTAGCATCAAAAAGAAAGGGAGGATCAAATACTTCAAATAATCTTGCATGAGATTCAACAATAATTTGTAACAAAAATGCAAGCAATTTTGAAGAAGTGAAATTGAGCAAGATTTTTGCCTCTCTTGAGATAGCAATTTTTTGCTTCTCAATATTCAAGCAAGCAAAATTTTCTCTTTTGATGCACAAGCTAATAATTTTCTTCCTCTTGAATGAGCTAACAAATTAATCATGCAAGCTAGCAATAAATCTTCTTCCCCTTTGATTTTGTCAAAAAGAAGGGAAGAATACAATTCTTTTCCCTTTACATGAATACTTCCATCATGACAAAATAACAAATTTCCATCATGAATTTTTAACATATCAAGTCATGAATTCAAGGGAGTCATAAACAAATCATGGTATGAGGAAAATTTATAACAAGCAAGCAAGCAATAATGATAAGCTAGCATACTTTGCGATATGCAAACTAGCTTCCTTTCAATTTTTATCATTTGCAACTAAGTTTCCCTTTTGCAAGCCATCAACTTTTTGTTTGCAATGAGCTAGTAATTTTTGTAAAATTTATAACATTTTAAAACTCTAAGCTCACGAGTTAAAAAATAATGTAACTTTACAATTTCTTTCTTCTCATTTTGAGAAGTGCAAGTTTTGCCTTTTGCAAGTTCTAGCTAGCTATGTTTGTCACTTTCACTTGTGATACATAAGCTAGCAAGCTAACTCCCCCTTTGTCACTATTGAAAAGAAGGGATAAATAATATTTCAATGAAATAATTTTGCATCAATCAATATTTCAATTTTTTTTTATGATGCATACAAAACATAGATGCAAAGAATTCATGAAAGATATCAATATAAAATATTAATAAGGATCAACACCAAAAGACATCATTCATGATTCATCATAAAGCAAATTTCATTTATGTCAAATGTTCAATTTACCACACAAGGTAAAGAAATCTTGTCATTTCTATATCATGAAATATATGACATCAAGGCTCATGATTCATTTGAAAAGATATAGCACAAAGAGTAACTTGATTCATGCATAAGAATTCCAAGTATCAAATATCAAAATATCAAGACTTGGATTGTGATAAAGCTCATTCAAGTTCGAATCATCAAAATCATTGACATAGTTGGTGAGATTCACAAATGACATAAACTTGAATTGGTTTCCTCTTTGGTAAATGATAAAAAGAAGTAATCATAGAGGAGAATATTTTGATTCCCAAAAATATCTCAAGTCAAGAATTCAAGGTCATGATTTCAAGAGATCAAGAGAGGAGTCATAAAATTATTCAAACTCATTTTGTCAATTCGAAACTCCTAATCAAATTATCATTTTTAATATTCATAACATGAATAAAGTCATTACCGTATCATCAAAATCTCATTCATAAGTCAAGTGATTTATAAAATATCATAAATGAATTTATCACTTGTCTTTTATTTGAAAAATCGGAAGATTTCAAGAAACATGCATTTCCATTGTATGATTTATTTCATATGAGCATGCCTTTGTTTTTTTTTATGTCAAATAAAATAGAAATATCAACATTCAACATTGAAACACAAACTTCATCATAAAATTCATCAAGATAAAAATATAACACATTATGATATTCAATTTATCATGATAATATGTTTCATTTTGTTTCAAACAAGTGTGCTCATGTTTCAAATGATGATTATCAAATTTAAGACCAAAACATGAGTTTGTCATCAAAATATGATATCACAAAGTCATTAAGCATAATAACAAACTTTTAATATTTTTATTTCAATGATGATTTCATAATGTATGTTCAAATATTTATATGGAAGCCATCATTGTATAAATTCAAAATACAAGCTTGTCATTAAACCCATTAAGATCAAATGCATCAAAATCTTTCATTCAAAAATTTTAATAAGAGCAACATAAATTGATTACATGTGAGCATGTATCAACTTTTCAAAGCAAGATGTAAGTTTCATCATAAAGACCGTTAAGACCAAACAAATCAAAAATAAAACATTATGATAGTGCATTTTCTTATTTTTAAGAGTTTCAATTTACGTGATTTGATCTTTCATAAGAATGATCAATGCCATGCATTATATTTAAACATGAGATTATCATCATATTTAGAAATGAATTCATCATTAAAATCATTTCACTTCTTTCTTTCATTTGTTATAACAAGATGATCAATGCTCAAACTTTTGCTAAAATCATACATCATTTTAAAAATCTGAAAAAAAACTTTCATCATGAAACCCATTAAGTCCAAATATAACACAAGGCAACATCAAAGCCATATTTCTTTCATTTTGAAAATTTGTGGGTTGGGTCTTTATAATTGATTTCATGAAGACATGTATCAATAAAAATTTCATCATAAAAAGGGTTAAAAACCATTAAGCCAAGATGGAAGTTTTCAAATTATAATCAAGATACATACATCTATCATCAAAAGATTTTCAAGAAATTCATACATAGATATGTATCATGTTTAAGATTGAAAACCGATATGAAAAATATACATGAAATTTCATCATCTCAAAATGTCATCTTAATTTGACATGAAAACAATTAGACCAACAAATACGTTAATCCACAACATAGAGTCAAATCAACATTACTTCAAAAACTAATGCATGTTATAAAATCATCAAGCATCATGTTTAGAAATGAAAAGCAATATAAAACATCAAGATACACATGCATGGATTAATCCTAAGCATTATCACAAATCATGCATCATTCATATTTTTAATTTTCAAAAAATTACTAGAAAGGAAAAAGCATAAAAAAATCCTACCAACTATTTCAAGCAACTCATGAAAAGCATCATGTAATTTCAAAATAAGGTAAAAGCAACTTGGGTGAGTTTCTTACCTCATTGTCGAAAATCGTCGAAGCCCATTTTGCCTCATCTTTACTTGATTCTTCTTTGTAAGCCTTCCTCTTTTTTGACCTCATTCTTCGTTCAAGTTCATTTATATTTTTTAATTTTTCTTTAATGAACTTATTAAGATTTAGTGTTCGAAGTTCAAGTTCATCATTGTCCCCATCACTTGAGTCATCACTCAAGTGGTATTCATTTGTCCAAAGTTTCAAATCCTTCTTGTTCTTTAAAAGGTGGTTCATGTATTCATTGAGTTTAAAATGTTCCAAGAAACTCATTTTATAGGTCTTTAAAGACCCAATAAGTTCATCAATAGGATAGTTATTTAGATCTTTTGTTTCTTGTATTGCGGTTATTATCGGATCCCATCTTTTTGGAAGAGATCTTAAAATCTTGTTTACAAGTTGAAAATCCGAAAAACATTTACCAAGAGCTTTTAGACTATTGATGACATCCGAGAAACAGGAGAACATGTCATCGATAGTCTCACTTGGTGCCATTTGGAAAATCTCAAAATCATGCATCAAAATATTAACTTTCGAGTCTTTGACTCTACTCGTTCCTTCGTGCGTGATTTTAAGAGTTCGCCAAATGTCAAAAGCCGTTTTGCACGTAGAAATCCGATTGAACTCATTTTTGTCTAAAGCGCAAAATAAGGCATTCATAGCCTTTGCATTCAAGGAAAAATATTTTCTCTCTAAGATCGACCATTCATTCGTCGGTTTAGAGGGAAGTTGAAAATCATTTTGAATAATGTTCCATAAATCTAAGTCCATTGAAAGTATGAAAACTCCCATTTGAGTTTTCCAATAAGTGTAGTTCGATCCGTTAAAGAACGGTAGACGAAAAATCGAAAAGCCCTCTTGAAAGCCAAAAAGAGCCATTTCTCACGGGTGTAAATCCGAAAGAGAAAGAACATGACTCTGATATCAATTGTTAGAGATCGAGTGGCACTAAGAGGGGGGTGAATTAGTGCAGCGGTAAGGAACGAGAAATTTTCAACGATTAAAACAGGTTCGGAAACTTAGTACGAATGAATGCAATGTTTTGTTTGAACCCGGAAAGATTGCGTTTTAACTTTAAAACATATGTAATAAGATGAAGATGAAGTTGAGTAAATAAGGCAGTAGGTGAAAAGAGTTTGCAGCAAAGTAAATAGTAAGAACGTAAATGCAAACTAGATTTTTATAGTGGTTCGGTCATCCGACTTACGTCCACTCCCGATTCCTCTTCACTTGAGGCCACCGGCTTCTCTACTAGCTATCCTCCTTCTAACAGGCGAGGATGAACTCCCTTACAGCACTTTTCCTTTTGATGGGCTTAGGAGATAACCCTTACAAGCACTCTTACCCCTCTTTTGGACTAGAACACTTTTAAGACTTAGAGGGAAGATTTGACACACTTTCAAGAGAGTTTTCCCCTTCTTTTTTTCAGTTCTAGACCCCTTTCATCCAAGAATGTGAGGGGTATTTATAAGCCTCAAAGTGATTCAAATTTGGGCTCCAAATTTGAATTTTTTTGAGTTTCCCGGTGTCGGGCGGTGCTATCACTTGTTAGAGGCGGTTCTATCACTGTCACCGGGAGATCGACACAACAGGTGCTGGTGGTGGTGTGCTACCGCCTGCCTAGGGCGGTTCCACCCAGGTCTCGGCCTCATGCCACCGCCCAGTCATTTTTTTTTTTTTCAAAGACAAAGGTTTCACCAAAACTCAAACAAAACCGGTCCAAACGAAGTCCGAATTGGCTCAAATTTGGTTTATAGGATTAACACCTAATCCTAAACCAAATTATGTGCTAACTACAAATTTTAAAGATATTTTTTAAGCTATTTCAAACTCCATAAAATAAGACTTCTTTTGGTGAGCTTTCGGCGAACTTCCGACGGTCTTCCGACGAACCCTCGGAAACCATTCTGCGGACTCTCGGCAAGCTCCCAGACTTCATGATGATCTTGGAGAGTTCCATCGAGCTTCTTTGGTAAGCTCCAATCTTTCTTGGTAAGCTCCGCGAACTTCTGACGAACCTTTCGGCGAACTTTCGAAAACCCTTCGGCAAGCTCCTTACTCATTCTCGATCGGTTCCGGCAACTACTCCCAATGAATCTTCGGACTTCCATCGAACTCTCGAACTCCCAATGATCCATCACACTTGTCTTCCGGCACTTTGTTTCACTTTACGTCTTTATCTTCATCATAGTTAATCCTACACACAAATAAATAAACACTCTACTTTGATCTAGACAGTTATTACAATACGAATTGACATTCAATTGCCCGACGCCATTGGTCAGTGCTTCGTCCGATCTTTCAGCACATCATCCTCTTTTGCGGTCCATTGCCCAATCGACGGATGACCTCCGCAACCTCGATATCCTTGGCGCAACATGCATCTTGGCCCGATGCCCGACGTACGAAGCCTTCAGCCGATTGTCGACCGAACCTCCGGCTCAACATCCAATATCCTGACGTGATTACCTCCGGCACAATATCATTTTCTCCAGCGTCAATTGTCTAATCCTGATCGATAGTAGACCTGCGTAACTCAAAACACAGTTAAATAATAAATCACAATCAATTAGTTTCATCATCAAAATCCGAGATTCAATAGTAAGAACCAAACCAGTAGTTTTTTTCGATAAATTACTTATACATTATCATTATAGTGATATCAAACTTTAGTAATCTCAATTGAGAAAAGATACCGTTATTATACATAGGAGACGGTAACAATTAAAACAAATAAAGAATAACTATGCAATAATATCCTAAATCACATCAAATCAGACTAAGAGAGATTGAGATTAGTCTCCATGTAGTACACAACCCAAACTCTAGTTGAACTTAAACTAATCCCCTTCTTCGACAAATTTAAAATTTGTATTTAGACGGGACTTATATTTTACTGATGCAAAAACAAGCTTAAATTTAGATGGGACTTATATTTAGATGGGAATAAACATAAACAAGCTTAAATTTTTACTGATGCAAGATTCAAGTTTTCACTTTTATTAACTATAATTTATTAAACAAAATATCTGTCTCCTCCACAAGAAGAATAACTATAAATTTATTGGTTCCAAATGTAATTGATATACAGTAAAACATACTGTTATCTAAAATAAAATTTTATAAAATTATCAGAGAAGAAGATCAAAGGTGCTTTGTTAATGAAATGAATATTAAAGAAAAATAAACAAAGGTTTGTATAAATAATTTAATGAACATTTCATCGACAACTTAGCCTTAGAAAATTAATTTGTCCATAGAATTAAAACAAATTAGATAAAAGAAATTCTAAATAGATTGAAATAAGTAAGACTGTCGGCTATAATTATATCTCAATTTAGATTTGTAAGAATTTAAGAGATCAAAGGGTAATTTGATTGAGTAATATATTTAGTAAAAATTTGAGAATAAAAAAGACATTTGATGAATTAAGGCTTCCGGAATATATTTATATTTAAAACTATCTGAATTATAGATACTAAAAGAATGGGTTACACAAAAACTTAAAAAAAAAAAAGTGGTTGGGTGATGAGAAAAATGTGAGATATGTGCTTCTAAAGTTAGTTTGATCTTATGCTTGGAAGACTAAAATAGATGTCTCTTATTTATCAAAATAATTAATGAAAAATACCAAAAAAGAAATAAGATTTTAATGCAATTATTATAAACTGAAATATGCTTATCATAAAGTCATAGAGATCATTATGATGGATTTTAAATAAAAAAAGATCTAGTAATTAAGTTGATGCGATAAAATGTTAATATAAGTATCATAAGGAGTGTGTCAAGCTAGATTGATGAAGACTTTTTCTAATAAATTTTATCTTCACTTATTCTAATTAGATTTTATGGATGAATAAGGAGTTCCTGCAATGAAAAGCTTTAGTGATCTTAAGTATATTGTTTAATTGGGAGGAAAGATTGATGAAAACATCGAATTGTAAGGTAATGGTTTAATGTTTAAAGTTGGACTAGACATCGATATTTTGTGTAATCACCATTTTCCCTTTATCTTAAAATGAAATTTTCTAAAAGATATTTGTAAGGTGAACGATACTTTATAAATAGGTATTTGACGATTAAGAAAATATGTACAAAAATTTAGTGTAATTTGGATAAAAATATTGAGATGAATACATGAAACTTTTAGAAACGATAAAAACAAACTTTTTCATCCAACATTTTTTAGGTGTGTTGATATTTAGGATATTATGAAATTCTTTGAAAAAAACCTATGAGTTGATAAAAATTAGTGGTACAAGAAGAGATATGAAGAGATCTAAATCTTATTAGTAATTTAAAAAATATTTGAATACCCTTGATTAAACTATGTAGAATTGAATAAGAGAAAAGATGCATGTAACAAGCCGACATATATTTGAGATATTATGGCTAATTATTTTTATTTGCATTGAGCAAACTGGGTATTTGAGTCACTAGGAAGTGAATCATAACTGTTTTTATGTAAAAATTTAGTATACTAAAAAAAATATATGATCAAAGTTGGAGATTACTAATGTACTTAGCGTTGGCCTACTTGGTATCATGTTTTAATGTACATTAAGATAATCATAACATACCTTTGAAAAAATGAAAATCTGACTGGTTTAAGAGGTAAGTGGATCTAACATTCTACCACAATATCAATGTTTTAGATATAAAATATGCGGAATTAGATTTTGAGCCTTTGATCTTATTTGATAAATGAATATGAAACACTATTATCATTGAACCGGACACCTCTACTTTTGATATATCAACTCAAAGCATCCGAGCAAAACAAAATGAGACCTGAAAACGCCTACTGCGGCACATACACATTTTTTATGAGTTTTGTGAAAGTTGGTATGGCCTCCTGTTGTTGATTGTAAGGGTGCAATATGGTTGAGCTTGAAGAATTTTATCCTTGTTCTTAATCTAGAACCTGGCAATTTTGATTCTAACCCAAGCTGACACTAATTTGAGTGGCTTAATAGGTGATACCTTCTAATATAATCAAGTTTTGTGAAAGCTACACAATCTAAATTTTGACCTAAACATTTCAAGTTTGGTTCAGACATGCTTCAAGCTTGTGTAAGTATTGAAATTTGGTTTTGATCTAAATTTTCTAGTTTAAAATCATGGAGTCTTATTATATTAAAAAAATTCATTATGCAACAAATGACGTTAATATATTCTAAAGAAGTTTTATTTTTGAACTTACTAGTGGCATATAGAGTTATTCTATATTAAAACTGTTTTAAGCCTAATTTTATATTAAAGCTTGCCTTGTTTATATCCGAGTCCGACAAGCTTATTTAAACCGTTGGCCATGTCAGGATCAAATTATTAGCAAGAAACTTGGTGCAGTTGTGAGTTATTTTTCTGAACCTACTAGCCGAGCCTGATTGTGTAGAGTTGTTTTATGTTAAAACTGTTTAAACTTGGTTTTATATTGAAGCTTGGCTTATGTATATCCAAGTCCCTCAAGTTTATTTGAGTCATTGTCCAAGCCAGTATCAAATTATTAACAAGTGGCTTGTTGCAGCTGTGTGTTCTTTTCTCTAGCCGTCTTTTGTTGGTAAGAAAGTTTATATGGCCAGTGTCGTTTGCAAGAATGTTACATAAAGTCTTCCCATGTCATTTGAGTAGAGTCAAGTATTGCAAGTATATTAGAAGAATTTGATTAAGAGGCGAGATGGTTTAGAAGGAGCCTTGATTTTTTTTTCCATTTGGTTTTCTTTTCATGAGTGGTATTTGAGGTATTATGTTTATCAGTGAAGTTTTCACAATTGTTATATCGTTTCAACATGAGTTAATATTAATATTTTGAAGTTTTCACAGGGGTTCATAGGAGTTTTGAGAAAGATGGAGCTCATTTGATCTTCTTGTCACCATCAGGATGTCATAGTGCGAATCACAATTTTAAGATGTTGATGCCATACATGTGTGAGATTACATGGTATTACTTAAAAACCAAGAATTCTGCAGAGCATATATTATCTGGCAAGTATAATGAGTTTACATGCTCATACTGATGCAAACAAGTTCATAGAGAGCTTGTTGACTTGGCTCAGTTCACCTTTTTGTAGTTATCTACTGAGCTTGCAGGGATTTGGGACTTGGAATTGTATGTTCTGTCATTAATGAACACCACTTTGGTATCTAGATCAGGGTACAAAATAATCAAATCAAATTGGATGAATAAAAGCTGAGTCAAGATTCAAGTTAACCCAATTAAGTGCCATCGGGGCTTGCCTAAAGAAGATCTTACTACTACTTGGATTTAGTTTTGTCATTGTATTTTTATCCTTATCCTCAAAGGTTATTTCTGAGGTCTTTAGAATCCCAGAGTCAAAAAAATATTCCAAACCTTATGTTAAGAGTAAATTATACTACCATTTAAGGGGTTACAAAGTTATAGAGTCCTGTAACTAAGGTCCATATGAGATATAGTAGCATTGACCTTTCATACCCCAACTTATAAGATTTCAAGTTCTAATTGAAGTCTGCTCCATTTTGAAACACAAGAATAAGGGGTTTAGAGCATATATAAATAAAGATCTATTGTAACTATGGCTCGTATTGTTCCTGTCTATTTGTTTTCTCTTATTTTCTCTTTATTCTCTTTTCTTTTTCTTCTCATCTTCTTTTTGAGAATATTTTCTCCCTCAAAGAAAAATGATAAGAAAGCAAATCTTTATCAGCTCGATAAGAGAGAACTTCCCATCATAAGTACATATTTCAATCTCAAAGGTCAAACCATCCATTTTAAGGGTGGAGGATGACTCTTTTATCTTTTATTAATTGTTGGGTGATTGATTACATCTAAATATCCTCCCTTTACACAGTCATATTCTTAGTCTTCTAAAAAAGGTTGAGATCATATTTTTCTCGTATACTCCAAAAACTAATTGAATATTAGAATGAGCTATTGCTGCGAGTATGCCTATTTTAGTTAGCAAATGTTTATGAAATTTTATGCACCATAAAAGAGTTTAAATAAGATAATTATTCTAAAAAGCCTTTTAAAGCACTTCTTCACAAATTTTTTAACATGAACCTTTTTTCTTAATATCTAAACTTGCCACAATGTTTACTGATATCTTCAGTATCAACAAAGTCTTTTTTTTTTGACATCCAATTATCCCCTGAATTTTCATGAAGATCCTCAATTTGTTAGGGGGTCAAAAATGTCCCAAGTAAAACATCACTTTCATATGTTCATATAATCATTTATTTTCTAGGGAATGCCTTGTTAGGATCTTGAGTAGCACTATGTTAGTATAATTGTATAATTATACAATTATACTAAGAATGACAAATTCTTAAGAATGACAAATTCAATGATTTAGTATACAATTATACTAAGAATGATAATTTCTTAAGAATGACAAATTCAATGATTTAGTATACAATTATACTAAGAATGACAAATTCTTAAGAATGAGGGGGGTTTGAATTAGTAATTGTTAAGAATGACAAATATGATTTATTCATACAAAAACAGTCACATTTCAATTAAAACGATTTTCGATTAAAGTATATTTGAAACGTATTTAACTTGCAAGCATTTAGAGATTTAGAGATGAAGAAATGGAGCAGCAAGTGAAGATGGTTTGCTAAAATGTAAATTATGAGAAAGTAAATGCAAATCGAATTTATAGTGGTTCGGTCATACGACCTATGTCCACTCCCGATTCCTCTTCACTTGAGGCCATCGACTTTTCACTAGTTGTCTTCCTTTCAACAAGCGAAGAAAAGTTCCTTACAGTGTGCTCTTTTCTTTTGATGGGCTTAGGAGGTAACCCTTTTACAAGCACTCACACACATACTCCTCTCTTTAAGCTGAATTTAAACTAAAGACTAGAGGAAAGAAAGGATTTCAATAGCATTTTCTTACTTTTAGGTTCAATGTGCTTGTATATTCAACTCAAGGATGGGAGGAGTTTTTATAGACTGTAGTTCGATTCAAACATAGAGCCAAAAACCTTCTAATCCCGGGTTTACTGGTTACTGGCGATACCATCACCTATCACTAGCAGTACCACCACTAGTTTGACCCTGACACTAGGCAGTGGTGCAGTACTATCGCTTGATATACTGCCACGGTCAGTGTACTAGGCGGTATCACCGCCCAAGTGCTCTGACACTAGGTGATACCACCGCCCAGTATACCCTAGGGAGCTAGACTTAGGGTAGTGCCACTGCCCCAATCTGATGGTGCCATGCTAGACAAGGTCCATGTTGAATCTCGGATTTTAATGATGAAACTAATTGATTGTGATTTGTTGTCTAATTGCATTTTGAGTTACGCAGGTCTACTATCGATCAGGATTAGACAGTTGACGCTGGAGGAATTGACGTTGCGCCGGAGGTGATCACGTCAGGATATTGGATGTCGAGCCGGAGGTTCGGTCGACTATCGGTAGGAGGCTTCGGACATCGGGCATCGGGCCAAGAAGTACGGAGTTGCGCCATGGATATAAGGGTTGCAGAGGTCAACCGCCGACCACCGATTGGGCAACAAGCCGCAAGAGAGGGTGATGTGCCGAAGGGTCGGACGAAGCGCCGACCAGTGACGTGCCGGGCAACTGAATTTCAATTCACATTATAATAACTGTCTAGATCGAAGTAGAGTGTTTGGTGTTTGTGTGTGCAGGAGTAACTACGATAAGGATAAAGACGTAAAGCAAAACAAAGAGCCGAAGTCAAGTGCGATGGATCATTGGGAGTTCGAGTGTTCGATGGAAGTCCGAAAATCTATTGGGAGTGCTACCGGAACCGGCCGAGAATGAGTAGGGAGCTTGCCGAAGGGTTTTCGGAAGTTCATCGGAAGATTCATCAAAAGTTTGCAGAGCTTGCCAAGAAAGATCGGAGCTTGCCAAAGAAGCTCGGGGGAACTCGCAAAATCATCGTGGAGTCCGAGAGCTTACCGGGAGTCCGTAGGATGGTTTCCGAGGGATCGTAGGAAGACCGTCGGAAGATCGCCGGAAGAAGACTCGACTTGCGGACTCTGTAATAGCTTAGGAATGTCTTTAATTTCGTAGTTAGCACATTAATTTAGGTTAGGATTAGGTGTTAATCCTTTAACCCAAGTATGGGCCCATTGGGCCTTGTTTGGGATCGGTTTAGGCTGAGTTTTCGGCCCAAACCAAGAGTGGATATGTGTTGGGCGATGGCACCGCCTAGCAGAAACCAATGTGCTAGGCGGTGGCACCGCCCAACAGTAGCTACGTGGTAGGTGGTAGCACCGCCTAGCAAAGATGCATGTCTTTGCGGTAGCACCACCCAAGAGAGCAGCCAGCCAAGCGTAGCACCGCCAACCAAGCTGCCAGTGTCAGAAGCACCGCCACTGGGTGGTAGCACTAGTGCTACCGCCCAGCGCTTGGAAAGCCAGGCAGTAGCACCGCCTGGCTGGGGTGATAGCACCGCCTGGTGCCTGGAAAGCCAGGCGGTAGCACCGCCTGGTTGAGGCGGTAGCACCGCTTGGGTGTGTCATCACAAGATCGACAAAGACCGAGAAACTCAAAAAGGTTCAAATTTTGGCTCTAAGTTTGTGCTCCAAATTTGAATCACTTTGAGGCTTATAAATTCTCCTCCTTTCTCAACTGAAAGTGGACCCTTTTGAGAGTTAGAAATTGAGGAAAAGACTTAGAAAAGTCTAGTTTTCAATAGCTTGTGTTCACCTCTTTCTTTCTCTTTGAAAAATTTATAAGAGTGTGAACTTCTTGTAAAAGGGTTATAAGAGGGGTATTTGGTCCTTCCCCTTCAAAAGGATTTGCTAGTAGAAGTTGGGAGCCTCATCGGAGAAGGCTTTGGAAGTGGATGTAGGTCGGATGACCGAACCACTATAAATCGGTTTGCATTTACTTTCTCACAACTTACTTTGCTGCAAACCATTTTCATTTGTTGCCTTATTTACTCAACTTCCTCTTCATCTACTTATGTATGCTTTAAAGTTAAAACAAAATCTTTCTGGGTTCAAACAAAACATTGTATTCATTCATACGAAGTTTCCGAACTTGTTCAAATCGCTGAAAAATCTATCGTTCTTTACCGCTGCACTAGTTCACCCCCCCCCCTCTTAGTGCCACTCGATCCTAACAATTGGTATCAGAGCTACATTCTTTCTCTTTCGGATTTACACCTGTGAGAAATGGCTCTAAATGGTTTTCAGGAGGGCTTTACGATTTTTCGTCCACCGTTCTTTAACGGATCGGACTACATTTATTAGAAAACTCGAATGAAGTTTTCATACTTTCAATGGACTTAGATTTGTGGAACATCATCGAAAATGGCTTTCAACCTTCCTCTAAACCGACGAATGAATGGTTGGATTTGGAGAAAAGGTCTTTTTCTTTAAACGCAAAGGCTATGAATGCCTTATTTTGCGCTTTAGACAAGAACGAGTTCAATCGGATTTCAATGTGTGAAACGGCTTTCGATATTTGGCGAACACTTGAAATCACACACGAGGGAACTAGTTGAGTTAAAGACTCAAAAGTAAACCTCTTATCGTATGATTTTGAGCTCTTCCAAATGACACCAAGCGAAATTATCGGCGATATGTACACCCGCTTCACAGATATCATCAATAGCTTGAAAAGTCTTGGTAAATGTTTTTCAAACTTTAAACTCACTAACAAGATTTTAAGATCCCTCCCAAAGAGTTGGGATCTAAAAGTAACCGCAATACAAGAGACTAAAAATTTAAATAATTTTTCATTGGAAGAACTAATCGGTTCACTAATGACATATGAAATGAGTTTCTTCGAACATTTGGAATATGATGAACATATGAACCACCTTCTAAAGAACAAGAAGGATTTGGAACATCGGACAAATGAATGCCACTTGAGTGATGACACAAGTGATGAGGACAATGAGGACATTGAACACATAACAATGAATGTTAACAAGTTCATTAAACAAAAATTAAAAAGTACAAATGAACTTGAACGGAGAAAGAGGCCAAAGAAGAAGAAGAAGAGTTGCAAAGAAGAATCAAGTAAAGAAGAGGCGAAATGGGCTTTGACGGTTTTCGACAATGAGGTAAGAAACTCACCCAAGTTGTTCTTACCTTACTTTAAAATTACATGATCCTTTCATGAGTTGCTTGAAATAGTTGGTAGGATTTTTTTTATGCTTTTTCCTTCCTAGTACTTTTGAAAAGTAAAAATTATGAATGATATTTGCATGATTTGTGATATTACCTAGAATTAATCCATGCATGTGTATCTTGATGTTTTATATTTTATTTCTAAATATGATGCTTATTGATTTTGTATCATGCATGAGCTTTTGAACTAATAAAGTGTCATATTGTGATGATGAAACTTATTTTTCGAATTTATAAATAGATGCATGATTTTGGCAAAAAGTTGAACATGGCCTTTTAACATAAAAATTGAAAGTGTGCTCTCATTTTTATGTATTTGGTCTTGACGGTTTTATGACTAAGCTTGTGTTTTATTTTGATACATGTTTTTATAAAAATTTTGAATATTCTCACATCAAATTGCTTAAAATGAAATTTTTTTTATTCTATTGAGATGAATGAATTCATGTTATGAGACTTGTGAATCTCATGAAAATAAACATGATGAATATTTTAAAAAATATGCCTCATGTTTTCGGCCTTAATGATTTCTCTTGAAACTTGCTCTTTGGACCTATATGAAAAACATGAGTATACTCATATAAATATCAAATCACTTGAAATAGAACACATAAAAAAATGAGAAATTGCACTATCATGATACTTTACGTGTAATGCTTTTGATCTTAATGGGCTAAATGATAACTTATATTTCAAAGTAATACAATGATGATTTTTATATAAATAATTGGACATACCTTATGTAATCATCATTGATAATGATAATTGGTTGTCACGCTTAATGATTTTATGATATCATGAGTATTTAAAGGCATTATATCTTGATAACAAACTCATCTTTTGGTCTTGAATTTGATACTCATTTTAGAAACATGAACACACTTGTATGAAACAAACAACTTAAAAAGAAGATATTTTTCCTATCTTATCGAGATTAATGATTTCATAATATTTTGTGAATCTCGAAATTGATTTTGATGATTCAAGTTAATAATTTGATTTGAATAAGCTTAAACTACATTATGATCTTGATTACTTGAGTCTTTCAAGATCTCCCACTTCATACCATGATTCTCCCATATTGTTGAAGAAAAATCCAAATGAATCATAAATTATTTTCTCTTAACTTATTGATACTCAACTTGAGAAAATATGTTTTGAAGATTGAAACATTGCATGCACAATTTGATTTTTCTCCTATGTTTCAATACACGTGACTTGATGATTGAAATATTAATGCAAACACTTAAAATATCACTTGTCATGATTTGAATATTGATTTAAAATAAATTTTGCTTGACTTGATATCTTTTATGAATTTGAATAAGACTTATTAAAGATTCTTGATTTATCTCTTGATCTCTTGAAATCATGATTTTAAATTCTTGACTTGAGATATTTTATGTGAATTGAAATACTTTCTTCCTTAATTGCTTCTTTTTATCATTGCTATTATACCTCCTATGATTTGTGTTATAGAGAAAGAATTTATAAATCATGATGCAATGAGATCTCTTATACAATAATGAAATGCTTATGTGATTCTTTGCTAAAGAAAATATCTTGATTCTTATGAAATGTGATCTTGATGAAAATTCTTATACATGAATCAAGTTGCTCTTTGTGCTATATCTTTTCAAATGAATCATGAGCCTTGATGTCATATATTTCATGATCCTAGAAGTGACATGATTTCCTTGTCTTGTGTGGTAAATTAAATATTTGATAAATGAAATGTACTTTATGATGAAGCATCATTGAATCATGACTTGATCTATGAGAATGCTATGTTCTTATGCATCATGATTCTAGGTTGTATATCCTTTATCATGAATTAGAACTTGATGCTAAAGAAAATATTTATGAATCATGATTTTGATTTCTTGGAACTATATGCTTAGAATTTGTTTTAAAATCATGATCTTAATCTTGCTAAAAGAAAGTTATGAATCATGAATGATATCTTTTGGTTTTGATCCTTGTTGAATTTACATATTGATATCCTTCATGACATGATTTCTTTGCATTGTTGTTTTATTTGCATCATGTGATGATTGAACAATTGATGTATATTTTTATTGATGGACTAGAACATACTTCAAACTTATAATTGATCTGAAAAATGGCTTGTATAATTATTGTAATTGTTAGCCATTTAATCCTCCCTTCTTTTTGACAAAGACAAAGGGGGAGAAAAATTGCTACCTTGCAATTTCAAAAGAAGTTAAGGATTGCTATCTCAAAGGATGTAAATATTGCTATCTTGACTATTTCAAAAGAAGCAAAATGCAAAACTTCAAAAATTTGAAATGTTACACTTGTCATGCCTTTATGCTTGTATGTTTTAATGAAAAGTTAGCATATATGTTTAAAGTGATTATATATAATTGCTAGCTCATTGCAAACAAAAAGTTGATAGCATGCAAAGGTGAAACTTAGTTACAAAAGAGAAGAATTGAAAGGAAGCTAACTTGCGTGTCGTAAAGTATGTTAGCTTGCTTATCATTATTGATTGCTTGCTTATCAACTTTTTCTCTCATATCATGATTTTTGACTCCCTTGAAATCATGATTTAATATGCTAAAAATTCATGTTGTAAATTTGTTATTTTGTCATGATCAAAGCATTGACTATTTGTACTCCATTTTTTTTACAAAAACAAAGGGGGAGAAGATTTATTGCTAGCTTATGCATCGCAAAGAAAAATTTTGGTAGCTAGAATATGCAAAGGAAGCAAAGAATGTGTAAACTTGCCATGATAAATTGTAAGAAGCAAGTGATGGATTGCTATGCTTGGACATCCTTGAAAAACTTGCCATAATTGAATGTTGAATGATGTGATAAATAGCTAGTGTGTTGTAAAAATTTGCATATCTTTTAAACTAGCTATGATGCTACTTTTCCTTTTTGTTGATGACATAGGGGGAGAAGTAGATTGATGACTTCATGCAATGTAATGATGCTTGAATATTTTATATATTTGTATGATGGATTTATATTTCTCACTACATGAATGATACATGTTACTTGGATTTGGGATAATCCAAGGGTTCTATCAATTGCATATTAATAGGGGGAGTTTGGTTAAACTCCGGGGAGTTAAGGTTAACTCCGTTAGTCATTAATTAGTTGTCATCATCAAAAAGGGGGAGATTGTTAAATCTCATATTTTGATGATGAAACTAATTGATTGTGATTTGTTGTCTAATTGCGTTTTGAGTTACGTAGGTCTACTATCGATCAGGATTAGACAGTTGACGCTGGAGGAATTGACGTTGCGCTGGAGGTGATCACGTAAGAATATTGGATGTCGAGCTAGAGGTTCGATCGACTATCGATAGGAGGCTTCGGACGTCGGGCATCGGGCCAAGAAGTACGGAGTTGCACTATGGATATCGGGGTTGCTGTAACATCCCTCGCATTCCTCGTTTCTAAATTTTCGTATAAAAGTTTAATAGCAAAGTTACTATCCATTTTAAATTTGATAGATGAGTTTGAATGAAATTAAAAACCTATTTATAAGATGTGAGGATCTGTTTGTAAAATTCTGAGAACCTATTTGTAAAATTCGGAGGACTTAATTGTAAAAATATGTAACACAAGGACTAAACTGCAAAATGCACAAAATAACAAATCCCACCGTTTAAGACTCTCTGCCTTCGTTCCTAAGGAAACTGAGAAGGCAGTGTACGTGGAGAAGAAAGGGAGAGAAAGAGAGAAGAAGATAAGAAGAAGAAGAGAAGGAGAATTGGGGATTTAGGGTTCTTGGGCTCAATACTTTTCATTGGGATCAAAATTGATCAAAGGAAAGTGTTCTAACCCCTTCCTACAGTTAGTTTGATCCTTGTTCTCATCCTAATCCTGGAAATTTTAGAGGATTAAAGTTTCATAACGAGATATCTGCAATTTATGTATCAAACAGCGAGTCTGGATTTCTTTTCCAGATTCTGTTCTTTCTGCCCTGTCATACCTATAACTTTCTGTACTGAATTCATATTTAATAAAAATTAAATCCATCCGAAAGTATGCTTGTATATCTTTATTTTGAGACCAGGATGTATGGATTTGGAGTTCAATTGCCTATCCGAACTTTTATTTGAATTGACCCCATAGAATCTGTAAAATAGAGATTCCAAGTTCTGACCTTTGGCTATTCTATCAATTGTAACTCACTGTGAACAGATCCAATTGTGATAAAATTAATCTTATTGGAAATTAGACTCATAAAGCTTTCTATGCATATCTTATTTGAAATGTTTTGAGTACAGATACCAACTGAAAATGTCTGTTTTAGCCGACCCTATACATTCTGTAAAACAGAGATGATGTTTTCTGACCTATTGTCACTAAATTGTTTGTAACTACCTGTGGAGACCTCTAATTCATACCAAACTTTGTTAATCCGAATCTAGATTATCATATCATTCAAATGACACTAATTTAGAGTGAATTGGAGCATATTTGGTTACTCAAATAACTCAGTAATTATGCCTCTCAAATTCTGTCAGAACCAGATTTGTTGTCAAGTTTGCCTATTCTTGTTTTGTCCTTTTTGTTGGAAACTGAATTCAGCTAAAGCCCTTTCTTTCGATTGAGCTGTATACTCTTGTTTCAAATCCTTGTATGCCTATGCTATTATTTTCATTTCAAGTTTGAATGCATTGTGAAAGAATGTGTTAGCATCGTATTGTTTCGTAAAGGCGCATGTATGTTTTATTATTCCGCATGTGCTTCCGATATGTGCCAAATTATTGTTCACACCTGTCCTTTTGTACTCTGGTGTCTGTGGGATTGTCTGGACCTTTGCTAGAAATAGTAAAGGGATTGTATGGACCTTTGCCAGAAATGGTAAAGGGATTGTTTGACCTTGCCGAAAATGGTAAAGGGATCGTGCTTAGAGCCTGAGATGCTCTGCCGGCCCCCCTATCGGCTTCATCCAGACGTGGATGATGACTCTTCCAGACATGGGAGATATCGTTTGAGATCCCACTGCACCCTTTGTGTTTTTGATATGATATCCAAAGCATTGTTTGTGTTTATATGTGCACTTTGGATGATACGAAGATGAATTATCAGATATGACATTTGAGCTTCTGTTATTTGTTTGTTATTCTGATATGTTCTGAGAGATCTCCCATGCACCATTGATATGTTTCATATTGTCCTATGTGTCATTGGATATGCTCCAACTTACTATTTTGATCGTTTGATATGCTCTAATTATTCCTTACTCTATTTGTTATGAATTAAATAAGTTTGAATAAGAGGACATTCGTGATTCTGAAATGATGATATATATGTTTCCTTGTATCTGGCCTTGCATTTTGATATCAAGCCTATTGAAGCTATTCTCCTTCCTTATGGATATGTTAGTCACTTGCTGAGCTTTGTTATGCTCACCCCATTGTTATATAATATTTTCAGGTTAGCTTATCAGACTCTGGGATGTTTAAATTGGGCTGAGGAAGGGAAAGCTAGAAGATTTTGGGTTGATCTTTAGTGGTTGATATGTTTTTGTTGTATAAGTACATTTTGGGTTTAGTGAAATGTCGATGGTGAACCTGAACTTATATGTTTTGTAAAGGTTAGAGGACCTCTTATGTTAGGACTTGAAATGTGAAGTTTAAATGGTATGATGATATAAATGTGTGGTAAATGATAGTTTTGTAGCTATATGGATTTCCTCAATTGTGGATTTTATGATGTGAATATTGTTTAGTCGAGTTGGCTTTGAAATTTGATGAATCCTGGAGTGATATAGTATATGAATTATAAACTGCACAGGTTTTATGAATTATGGGTTTTGGATGTGATTTACGACTTGAATAATCGTTAGTGTCCTCAAATATCGATGTGGATCCTGGGATTGTTTGTTGTTTGAATTTTAAATATTATGAATTTTAAGACAGGGTCACACCTCCTGAACGAGATTAAAAAAATTTGGGGGGGGGGGCGTGATAGTTGCGGAGGTCAACCGCCGATTGGGCAACAAGCCACAAGAGAGGGCGATGTGCCGAAGGGTCGGACGAAGCACCGACCAATGACGTGCCGGGCAACTGAATGTCAATTCGCGTTGTAATAACTGTCTAGATCGAAGTAGAGTGTTTGGTGTTTGTGTGTGCAGGAGTAACTACGATAAGGATGAAGACATAAAGCGAAACAAAGAGCCGAAGTCAAATGTGATGGATCATTGGGAGTTCGATTGTTCGATGGAAGTCTGAAGATTCGTTGGGAGTGCTACCGGAACCGGCCGAGAATGAGTAGGGAGCTTGCCGAAGGGTTTTCGGAAGTTCGCTGGAAGGTTCGTCGAAAGTTCGCGGAGCTTGCTAAGAAAGATCGGAGCTTGCCAAAGAAGCTCGGGGGAACTCGCCAAAATCATCGTGGAGTCCGAGAGCTTGCTGGGAGTCCACAGGATGGTTTTTGAGGGATCGTTGGAAGATCCCCGAAAGCTCGTCGGAAGAAGACTTGACTTGCGGACTCTGTAATAGCTTAGGAATGTCTTTAATTCATAGTTAGCACATTAATTTAGGTTAGGATTAGGTGTTAATCCTTTAACCCAAGTATGGGCCCATTGGGCCTTGTTGGGACGGTTTGGGCGAGTTCGCCCAAACCAAGAGTGGATATGTGCTGGGCGGTGGCACCGCCAACAACAGTGTCAGGCTTTGGCGGCATGCCAGCAAAGCAAAGCCAAGCGGTAGCACCGCCCGACCTAGGCGGTAGCACTAGTGCTACCGCCAGCCTCTGAAAGCCAAGCGGTAGCACCGCTGGCCGAGGCGGTAGCATCTGCTGTGTGTCGTCACTCGACAACACCGAGAAACTCAAAAAGGTTCAAATTTTGGCTCCAAGTTTGAGCTCCAAATTTGAATCACTTTGAGGCTTATAAATTCCCCCCCTTTCTCAGCTGAAAGTGGACCCTTTTGAGAGTTAGAAATTGAGGAAAAGGCTTAGGAAAGTCTAGTTTTTGATAGCTTGTGTTCACCTCCTTCTTTCTCTTTGAAAAATTTGTAAGAGTGTGAACTTCTTGTAAAAGGGTTGTAAGAGGGGTATTTGGTCCTTCCCCTTCAAAAGGATTTGCTAGTGGAAGTTGGGAGCCTCATCGGAGAAGGCTTCGTAAGTGGATGTAGGTCGGATGACTGAACCACTATAAATCGGTTTGCATTTACTTTCTCACAATTTACTTTGCTGCAAACCATTTTCATTTGCTGCCTTATTTACTCAACTTCCTCTTCATCTACTTACGTATGCTTTAAAGTTAAAACACAATCTTTCCGGGTTCAAACGAAATGTTGCATTCATTCATATGAAGTTTCTGAACTTCTTCAAATCACTAAAAAATCTATCGTTCTTTACCGCTGCACTAATTCACCCCCCCCTCTTAGTGCCACTCGATCCTAACAGTTCAGCACTCCTAATTGGGCCTTAAGCCTGACCCAAACTAATCCATTATCGGGCCAAGTTGATGCCTACCAAGGTTATAGGATTAACACTTAATCTTAACCCTAATTATATGCTAACTATGAAATTAAAGACATTTCCTAAGCTAATACAAAGTCTGGTACATCAAGTCTTCCTCTGACGAGCTTCCGACGAACTTCCAATGGTCTTTCGATGAACCCTCGAACACCATTCAGTGGAGTCTCGACAAGCTCCTGGACTTCACGATGATCTTGAAGAGTTCCGACGAGCTTCTTCGGCAAGCTCTGATCTTTCTCAGTAAGCTCCGCGAATTTTCAATGAATCTTTTCGGCGAACTTTCGTAAACCCTTCAGCAAGCTCCCTACTAATTCTCGGCCAGTTCCGAGAACACTTCCGATGAATCTTCGGACTTTCGTCAAACTCTCAAACTCCTAACGATTCCATCGTACTTGACTCCGACACTTTGTTTTGCTTTATGTCTTCATTATCATCGTAGTTAATCCTACACACTAAGTAAATCGTAACCCTACTTCGATCTAGATAATTATTACACAAATCAACATCCTGTTGCCCGGTATGTCATTAGTCGATGTTTCATCCAGTTCTTTAGTGCACCGTTCTCTCTTGCGGCCTATTGCCCAATTGGCAGTTAACCTCCACAACCTCGATCTCCTTGGCACAACACCACTCTTCTTAGTCTGATGCCCGATGTCTGAAGCCTTCTATCGATTGTTGACCAAACCACCGGCTCGACGTCCAATATTCTGACGTGATTTTTTGCGGTGCAATGCTGATTTATCTTATGCTAACTGTCTAATCCTAATTGATAGCAGACATGTGTCACTCAAAACACAATTAGACATCAAAACATAATCAATTAATTTCATCATCAAAATTTGAGACCCAATAGTCTCCCCCTTTTTGATGATGACAACTAATTGATGATGGAGTTAACCTTAACTTCCAGAATTTAACCAAACTCCCCCTATCAACAAGCCATATTGATAAAAACCTTGGATTATTCCAAATCCAAGTAACATTCATCACATGTTATAAGAAACATCAAACCATCATGTAAATATATAAAATATTCAATACAATGTATGAAGTCATCAATCTATTTCTCCCCCTATATCATCAACAAAAAGAAAAAGTTGCATCATAGCTAGTTTAAAAGATATGTAAGTTTTATAATCATACTAGCTATCAATCTAGATGTTCAACATACATCACTTTAAAATATTTAATTATGACAAGTTTTTTAAGGTTGTGTAATAATGGCAATTCAATACTTGCCTCTTGTGTAAGTTTGCACTTTATTGGTAGTGTTCATTATAGCTAGTTCTTTTATTTAAGTGTGCAAGCTTAGCAATTCTTGCTTCCACTTTGTCATTGACAACAAGAAATGAAGGAGTACGAATGGTCTTTTACATCAATGCTTTGATCATGATGAAATAATAAATTTACATCATGAATTTTCAACGTATGAAGTCATGAATTCAAAGGAGTCATAAATAAATTATGATATGAGGGGAATTAATGATAAGCAAGCAAGCAAGCATAATTTGCGATACGCAAGCTAGCTCCGTTTCAATTCTTCTCTTTTGCAACTAAGTTTTGCCTTTACAAGCTATCAACTTTTTGTTTACAGCTAGTAATTTTTTGTAAAATTTATAATATTTTAAACATGCAAGCTCATGAGTTAAAAAAAAAAAATAATGCAACTTTTTAATTTCTTTCTTCTCATATTGAGAAGTGGAAGTTTTACCTTTTTGCAAGTTCTAGCTAGCCATGTTTGCTTTCATTTATAATGTGCAAGCTAGCAAACCCTTCTCCCCCTTTGTTAATGTCAAAAAGAAAGAAGGACATAGTTTTCTTCCTTTTTACATCATTTAGAAAATAGTATCAATCAATATCACAAGATGCATACATGGCCAAGAAATCAAGTCTTTACCAAGATCAAGATCAAAAGATATCATTTATGGTAAATATTCATTTTGGCAAGATCAAGATCATGATTTTAAAACAAATTCTAAACATATTTTCTTTACATTCATTTTCAAGCCATGATAAAAAGAATAAATCAATGATTCAATCATTAAGCAAATTTCTTTTACATCAATTTTCAATCATCACGTAAGGCATACACAAGGCAAGGAAATCTTATCATTTCTATATCATGAAAGATATGATATCAAGGCTCATGATTCATTTGAAAATAGATAATACAAAGAGCAACTTGATTTATGCATAGGAATTCTCATCAAAATCACATTTCATAAGAAATTCTAAGTATCAAATATCAAGTAATAATCACATTTCTTAAAATTTCTCAAGTCAAGATGTCAAAAGAAAGTTCATGATTCAGTTGAAAAAAATCTCATTCAAGTCAATTCGTTAACTCAAAACTCATAATCAAATTATCATTTTCGAGATTCATAACATGAATAGAGTTATTATCACATCATCAACTTTTTAGTGATTTAAAATGACAAATAGATTTTTGATAAAAACTCATTATCAACTCATCAATTTTATGATGGATTATTTAACACATAATCAAAATCTCATTCATAATTCAAGTGATTCACAAAATATCATAAATGAATTTATCACTTGTCTTTTATGAAAAAATTGAAAAACTTTTAAAGATAGTAAAATTTTAAGAATCATGCATTTCCCTTTTTATGATTAATTTCATATAAGCATACCTTTATCTTTTAATGTCAAATAGAGATAAGCATGAAAGTTTAAGACGTAAAAGTAAAATCCATCACCAAGATTTTTAAAGTAAAAAAAAAAACACATTAAGCATGGGGCATCTTCGAATAAATTCAATTCAAGGGATTTAGAACATGCAAAGATGAGTATCATGTTTAAGACCAAAACATGAGTTTCATCATCAAAATATAATACCTTCAAATCCTTATGCATGATATCATAAAAACATTAAGCATGTTTATAAATGAAAAGCAATATAAAATATCAAGATACACATGCATGGATTAGTCCTAAGTATTATCACTTAATTTTTACTTTTCAAAAATACTAGAAAGAAAAGCATGCTATATTTTTAAAAATAATTTTTTTATTTCCTACCAATTAAACTAAGCAACTCATGAAAAGATCATGCAATTTCAAAATAATGTACCAACATTTCGGGTGAGTTACTTATATTGTAGTCAAATGCCGTCAAAGCCCAATTTACCATTTTGCCTTCAGATGCACTTGGTTTATCCTTAGGTGCATTCCTCTTCTTTGGCCTCTTCCTCCATTCAAGTTCAATTTTTATTTTTGATTTTTTTAGTGAACTTATTAAAATTCATTAAAAGTTTAATGTCCTCTTTATTGTCCTCATTACTTAAATCATCACTTAAGTGGTATTCATTTATCCAAAGTTTCAAATCCTTCCGTTTCTTTGGAAGGTGGTTCATATATTCATCGGGTTCCAAAAAACTCCTTTCATAGGTCATTAATGACCTAATTAGTTCTTCCAATGAAAAGTCATTTAAATTTTTTGATTTTTGTATCATCGTTACTTTTAGATCCCACCGTTTTGAAAGGGATCTTAAAATCTTGTTTATGAGATCAAAATCCAAAAAAAATTTACTAAGGGCTCTTAGACTATTGACGACATCTGTGAAATGGGTGTATATATCACCGATAGTCTCGCTTGGCTCCATTCGAAAAAGCTCAAAATCATGCAATAAGAGGTTTACTTTTAAGTTTTTGACTCGACTAGTTCCTTTGTGTGTGATTTCAAGTATGTGCCAAATATCAAAAGTCATTTTACAAGTTGAAATATGATTAAACTCATTTTTGTTCAAAGAGCAAAATAAGACATTCATAGCTTTTACATTTAAAGAAAAAGATTTTTTTCTTTAAATTTGACCATTCGTTCATTGGTTTAGAGGGAAATTAAAAGTCATTTTCAATAATATTCCATAAGTTTAAATCCAAAAAAATCAAGAAAACTCTTATCCCAATTTTCAATAAGTGCAGTCCAATCCATTAAACAACGGAGGACGAACGATTGAAAAACCCTATTAAAAGCCGTGAAGAGTCATTTCTCATGGGTATGAATCCAAAAGAGAAATAACGAGGCTCTGATAATAATTGTTGGGATCTAGAGCAGTAGTAAGAGGGGGGGGTGAATTAGTGTAGCAGTTAAGAACGATAAATTCAGTGATTTAAGAAACTTCGTACGAAAAGAGTCACATTTCTATTAAAATAGTTTTCGATTAAAGCATATTTGAAATGTATTTAACTTGCGAGCATTTAGAGATGAAGAAATGGAGCAGCAAATGAAGATGGTTTGCTAAACTGTAAATTGTGAGGAAGTAAATGCAAACCAAATTTATAGTGGTTCGGTCAAACGATCAACGTCCACTCCCGATTCCTCTTCATTTGAGGCCATTGGCTTTTCACTAGTTATCTTCCTTCCAATGGGTGAAGACAAGTCCCTTATAGTACTCTCTCCTTTTGACAAGCTTAAGAGGTAACCCTTTTATAGGCACTCTCACACACACTCCTCTCTTTAAGCTAAATTCAAACTAAAGACTAGAAGAGAGAAAGAATTTCAATAACGTTTTCCTACTTTTAGATTCAGTGTGCTTGTATATTCAACCCAAGGAAGGGAGGGGTTTTTATATGCTCCAATTTGATTCAAACGTGGAGCCAAAAACCTTTCCATCCCGGGTTTACCGGTTACTGGCGGTACCACCGCTTATCACTAGTGGTACCACCACTAGTTTGATCATGACACTAGGTGATACCACCACCCAGTCTAACAGTACTACCATCTAACACACTACCATGGTCAGTGTACTGGGTGGTACCACTGCCCAGGTGCTCTAACATTGGGTGGTACCATTGCCCAGTACATCCTAGGGAGTTGGACCTAAGGCGGTGCCATCGCCAAACAAGGTCCAACACTCCTTGTTGGGCCTTAAACCCGACTCAAACCAATCAATTACCAAGCCCAATTGGTCCCTACCAGGGTTATAGGATTAATACTTAATCTTAACCATAATTATATACTAATTATAAAATTAAAGATATTTTCTAAGCTAATACAAAGTCTGGCACATCAAGTCTTCCTTTGGTAAGCTTCCGACAAACTTCCTACGATCTTCCGACAAACCTTTGGACACCATTCTGTGGACTCCCGGGAAGCTCCTAGACTTCACGATGATCTTGAAGAGTTCTGATGAGCTTCTTCGGTAAGCTCCGATCTTTCTCGGTGAGCTCCATGAACTTCTAATGAATCTTTTTGGCGAACTTCCAAAAACCCTTCGACAAGCTCCCTACTCATTCTCGACCAATTCTGACAGCACTACTGATGAATCTTCGGACTTTTATCAAACTCTCGAACTCCTAGCGATTCCATCGTACTTGACTCTGACACTTTGTTTCATTTTATGTCTTCATCGTTATCATAGTTAATCCTGCACACTAAGTAAATCTTAACCCTACTTCGATCTAGATAATTATTACACGAATCAATATCTTGTTTCCCATCATGTCATTGGTCGTCGCTTCATCTAGTTCTTCGATTCACCATCCTCTCTTGCGACATGTTGCCCAATCGGTAGTTGACCTCCGTAACCTCGATCTCCTTGCCGTAACACTACTCTTCTTGGCTTGATGCCCGATGTTCGAAGCCTTATACTGATTGTCGACTGACCTCTGACTCAACATCCAATATCTTGACGTAATTTTCTTCAGTGTAACGCTGATTTATCCTGTGTCAATTGTCTAATCCTGATCGATAGTAGACCTACATCACTCAAAACATAGTTAGACATAAAAAATATAATCAATTAGTTTCATCATCAAAATCCGAGACCCACATGCCCTTCTGAGGAACACACTACAAGTATATCTCCCATAGACTTCATCATCCACTTTTGACTCCTTAAAGTAGACCTCAAATATATTTCCACCCGAGATGGGCTGCACCCATACCAACATCAGATCATGCAATCTCCTACTTTGGTACCATCTAATATATGATAGAAATGATGAAGTTGCAAGTATGCTTTGAGATACTCCAGGTATACGTTTATATCTAAAATACTTTCCTAACTGAATTTTATTTTAACTAATATATTTGATGAATATTTGAGATGAGGAAATAATATTCTACATAGTAAAAATACATATATGGCATAAATGAAAATCAAAATTTGAATTATTTTATTTGAGTACATAAGACATGCTGCATAATGAACCATTTATGGCGGCAACGCATAATGGATACTTGATGTCATGATAGAGAAAATATATATATTTTATGATTAACTAAATCTTGTTAGTTTCCCCCAATAATAATTGTAAAGAATTATGGTGCTCCTAAAAGTTTGAGAACATAATTACTTGAAATTACTAAAATCCCTTTGCATATGGCAAAATCTCACATAAAAATAACAAAATTAGTATGGTAACTTTGTTGACATAATTACCTACAAAATTGTACATGGGGGAAAAAGTACTCACATCATATCCGTTGAATCTTGAATTTTGATATTGAAGTCAATTGATAGGTTATTTGATCTAATCCATATTATTGAGAAAAGTGTGCAGGATTAACTATGATAGTGGTGAAGACATAAAAGAAACGTGCTGAAGTCAAGTACGATTAAATTCTTGGAAGTTTAAGAGTCCATCGAAAGTCCGAAGATTCATCAGAAGTATTACCGGAACTGACCAAGAATGAATCAGGGGCTAGTCGATGGATTGATGGAAGTTCATCGAAGGGTTCGTTGGAAGTTCGCGGAGTCCACCGAGAAAGATTGGAGCTTGCCGAAGAAGACTCGTTGGAACTCACCAAGGTTGTCGTAAAGTCCGGGAGCCTACTAGGAGTTCATTGGAAGTTGTTTGATGGTTCGTTAGAAGTCCATCAGAAGTTCATCAAAAGCTTACTAAAAGAAGACTTGATGTGCCGTTTTAGGTTTTTGCTTTGTGTATATCTTTAATGTCGTAATTTACACATAATTAGTGTTAAGATTAGGTATTAATCCTTTAAACCCTGGTAGGGGCTAATTGGGTCATAGATTAACTAGATTGGGCCAGATTTAAGGGCCATCCAGAAGTGACTGGACCTATCTGATGGTAGTACTGCTAGATCGAGGTAGTGGCACCACCCCAGGAATAGATTCCTAGGTGCTTTGGGTGGTGGTACCGCCCTAGGTCAGTGGTGGTATCGCCCCTCCACAAAGCCTGAGACTCTATCAAGTGGTAGTACCACTAGACTGAGTGGTGGTACCACCCAGTACACTGATAGAACTAGGGTCAACTAGCAGTAGTACCGCCAGTGACAAGTGGTGGTATTGTCAACTCCTAGAAATCTAAGATAGAACCCCTTTTGGCTCTAATTCTGAAGCCAATTAAGCCTATAAATAACCCTTACTTCTCAACTGGTTAAGTATATTGAAAAGTGATAAAAAATGAGCCAAAACTCTAGTGAAACAGCTTTGGAAAGCATGAGTGTTCACCTCTCAAATTCTCACTTGTAAAAGTTCTGTAAAAGAGTGTGAAACACTTGTAAAAGTCTGTAAGAGGGGTGTTTGATCCTTCCCCTTCAAGAAGGATTGAGAGTGGAAGTCGGGAACCTTATTGGAGGAGGTTTCGGAAGTGGATGTAGGTCATTTGACCAAACCATTATAAATCATTATGTACTTCTCTTGGCGTGTAAGTTTTAAATTGCTACATTTTAATTTTTACTTGGCTGCAATCTTACAATCTCCTTCTTTCAACTCTTTTTCGTATTCACTCGAATAATCCTCTTTACCGAAATCGCTTTTGTTGAACAAAACTTGTCAATGCACAATGTTTTTTCGGAATCAGTTTAAATTATCAATTTTTATCCACTGCACTAATTCACCCTCCCCCCTCTTAGTACCGTTCTAGATCCTAATAGTTAGTATTAGAGTAAGGTCACTCTCATTTGGTTTAAAACTTAAGAGAGATGACATTTTTCGACATGCAAGAAGGTCATTCAATTACACGTCCACCTATGTTTAATGGGTCAGATTATACTTATTGAAAGACTCTCATGAAATTTTTTCTTATTTCTATGGATTTTGAACTTTGGAATATTATTGAAAATGGCTTTCAAAAATCTTCTCTTCCGATGAATGAATGGAATGAATCAGAGAAAAAGATTTTCGCTCTTAATGCCAAGGCTATAAATACTTTATTTTACGCTCTTAATAGAAATAAATTTAATCATGTTTCAATTTATAAATTAGCTTTTGATATTTGGCATGCTCTTAAAATCACTCATGAAGGAACTAACTGAGTGAAAGAGTCCAAAATCAACCTTTTAGTGGATTCTTATGAGTTATTTTAGATAAAATCAAGTGAGTCCATCGGAGATATGTACACCCATTTTATAGATGTTGTCAATGGACTTAAAGTACTTAGGAAATTTTTTTCTAATTTTGAACTTGTAACTAAAAAATCTAAGATCCCTTCTAAAGAGTTGGGATCCAAAAGTTACGGCTATTCAAGAGACCAAGGACCTAAAGAACTTTCCTCTCGAAGAACAAATTGGGTCATTGATAACCTATGAGATGACTTGCAATGCTCATGATGAGCTTGAGAACTCCCTTCCAAAGAACAGGAAGGATATGGCCTTGAGAACATAAGAAGACCACCTGAAAGAAACTTCAAGTGATGAGGACTATGATGACGAACTTGCACCATTGACATGAAAATTTTAAAAAATTATAAAAAAAATAAATTTAAAAATAACTAAAAAAATAAACTTGAACCCAAGAAGGAATAAGTGATTTGCTATGAATGCAAGAAGCCGGGGCATTTCAAAAGCGAATGCCCCCAAGCAAAGAAGAAGTATATAAAGAAGAAGAAGGCTCTAAAGGCAACATAGGATGACTCAAGTATCTTCGAAGATGAAAAATCAACCAACAAGGAGGTCTCCAACTTTGCCTTGATGGCTATCAAAGAAGAAATAAGTGAGTTATTTAATGAAAATTTAACTTTTGACGAGCTTTCAAATACATTTTATGAATTATTTGATGAGTCTAGAGTAATTAGTAGAAAGTTTAGCTTGTTGAAAAAGGAGCATGCTCTCTTAGTTAGTAAATTTGATAGTCTTAAACTTAATACTTCCTCTTTGCCTCCTTGCTCTAAGTATGAATACTTAGAGGCATTAAAGAAAGAGAACTTACTACTCAAGGAAATCTTAGATAGATTTAAGGTTGGTAGCAAGTATTGGACATGATCATTGCTAATAAGGGTTAAGTTCACAAATGAAGTGGAATCGGATTTATGAGTGGATCTCACTGAAATCCAACAACTTTCATTAAAGGACCTACATTACATGTGTTACCATACACTAAGTGCAACTTTTGTTGCAATCCATGACATGTAGCTTACAAATGTCCATTTAAGAAACTTAGGCCACATAAATTGATATGGGTTCCTAAGGGTACCATAGATATTTTAATGCAAAATGATAAAATACGTAGATCAATTTTTGAGGCACTCAAGTTCAAATGGGTACCTAAAAATTATTTTCTTTTTGTAGACACATTCACACTCACAAGCTAGGAGCAAGAGATGGTACCTTGATAGTGGATACTCAAGGCACATGACCGGAGATCCATCTTAATTCTCTAAGCTCACTAGCCAGGATGAAGAGTATGTCACCTTCGGAAACAACAACAAGGGTAAAATCATTGGTAAGGGAAATATAGGTAACAAATCAAGCTTTTTAATTGATGATATGTTGTTAGTAGATAGCTTAAAGTATAATCTTTTGAGTATTAGTCAATTATATGATAAAGGATATATCGTAAAATTTGAATCTAATGCTTGCATTATTGAAAAACCGCACAACAACACATCTATGATTGCACTAAAATAAAAAAATGTCTACATCATAAACATTGATAATCTTAGCAATGAAATATACTTTTTGGCCTTGAATGACGATGCTTGGCTTTGGCATAGGAGATTAAGTTATGCTAGTATAAAACTAATCTCTCAAATCACATCTAAAGAGCTTGTAAGAGGTATTCTCAATGTTAAGTTCGTTAAAGATAAAGTGTGTGATGCTTGTCAACTGGGAAAATAAATGAAAAGTAGTTTCAAACCAAAGAATCAAATAAGCACATCTAGACCATTGCAATTGATCCATATGGATTTATTTAGATCAATTGACATAACGAGCCTAGGAGGTAGTAAATATGCCTTTGTAATTATAGACGACTATAGTAGATACACTTGGATATATTTTTTAGCACACAAAAGTGATTGTTTTATCTTATTTAAAACAAAAAAGGTTTTATGATTTTATCGATTCAGAGTGATCATGGTGGTGAATTTCAAAATAGCGATTTTCAAAATTTTTATAAATCTAATAGATATAGCCATAATTTCTCTACTCCGAGAAATCCTCAATAAAATGGAGTGGTAGAAAGAGAGAATAAAAATTTATAAGAAATGACAAGAACCATGTTGAATGAACATAGTTTACCCAAATACTTTTGGGCCGAAGTTGTTAATATGGTTTGCTATGTCATGAATAGGGTTCTAGTATGATCATCTCTCTCTAAAACTCCTTATAAATTATGGAATAACAAAAAATCAAATATTTTATATTTTAAAGTTTTCAGTTGCAAATGCTTTATCTTGAATGAAAATGATGCCTTAGGAAAGTTTGATGCAAAATCCGATGAAGGCATTTTTCTTGGTTACTCTTTCATTTCTAATCCTTTTTATGTTTTTAATAAAAGAACTTTGGTTATAGAAGAATCTATTCATGTTATCTTCAATGAAGTTTTCAAATTTAAGAAAAATAATTTTGATGATAATCTTAATTTTAATAGTCTAAATTTGAATGAAACCTCTCCTCTAATCTTAATGTATCTTCTTCTGAAATTTTCTTACATAAAGAATGGAAGTATGTAGATGTTATCCAAAGGAGCTAATTATAGGAGATACATCAAAAGGAGTTCAAACTCATTCTTCTTTTAAGAATTTTTATGTCAATGTTGCTTTTCTTTCTTAAATTGAACCTAAGTGCATTAACGAAGCCTTGAAAGATGATTCTTGAGTTATTATAATGCAAGAGAAATTGAACCAATTTGAGAGGAATGAGGTGTAGAAGCTTATTCCTAGACTTGGTGACCATTTAGTTATTGGTACTAAATGGGTCTTTAGAAACAAGCAAAATGAATTTGGTATCATAGTTAGAAACAAGGCTAGATTAATGGCTAAGGGTTTCAACCAAGAAGAATGTATCGATTACGAAGAAACCTTCGCTCTTGTGATAAGATTAGAAGCCATAAGGATGCTCCTTGTCTATGCTAGTAGTAATAATTTTAAGTTGTTTCAAATGGATGTCAAAAACACTTTCTTAAATGGTTTCATTTTCGAAGAAGTGTATGTTGAACAACTACTCGGATTTGAAAACTCTCTTTTTCCTAATCATGTATTTAAATTGACTAAGGCCTCTATGAGTTAAAACAAGCCCCAAGAGCTTGGTATGAAAGACTTAGCTCTTTTCTTATTTCAAATAATTTCACTAAAGACAAGATCGATACTACATTATTTATTAAATATTTTAAAAATAATTTTCTTATTGTTCAAATTTATGTTGATGATATTATCTTTGGTTCTATAAATGAATCTTTATATGGATCATTTGCTAAGTGTATGAGCCAAGAGTTTGAAATGAGTCTAATGGGTGAACGAACCTTCTATTTAGGATTACAAATTAAATAACTTAGTGATGACATATTTCTTAATCAAATCAAATATGCTTTAGAATTGTTAAAATAGTTTAATATGTATGGTTCAAAAATCATCAACACTCTTATGAGTACCTCCACTAAGCTAGACATGGATAAAAGTGGAGAAAGTTTTGATAAAAAATATATAGGGGAATGATACGTAGTTTACTTTACCTCACTGCAACTAGACCAGATATCATATTTAGTTTAGGACTTTGTGCTAGATTTCAAGCTAATCCTAAGTTATCTCATCTTAAAGCCATTAAAAGAATCCTTAGATATCTTAAAGGAACTCCCAATCTAGGATTATGGTATCCAAAATTTGATAACTTTAATTTAATAGCTTATGCGGATGTAGATTTTGGCAAATGTAGAATAGATAGAAAAAAAATACATTCAGAATATGCCAATTTTTAGGATATGACTCGCTTCAAGAACAACCAAGCGGGTTTCTGTTGCTACGATCCTTTCTCTATGGCTCATTTTCCTAGTTGGCGCTCCAAATTGCGCCTCCTCTGCTCGCGGTGAGTAGCCAACTTCTCGCTCATCATGTCCACTATCCCGCTCTTCCTAAGCAACACCAGTAATAAGGGAGTGAGTTTGCACATGCAGCCCACTTGCGGCTGCTTGGGGCAACAATCCGGCTTGCCCCGTCTTGCTTGATTCGCTGTGATGTTTCACCATGGCAAGATTATGAAGTTTCTTCACTGCTTGCTCAAATTGCTTGCCTACTCTGATACCACACTATCATGCACTTAGTTGGAATGGCCTAAGTGGGGAGGCACCCTTGCGGCAAACACGGACTTAGTTGGAGTTGTCTAAGTCAAGAATCACCTTTACGCCTACTTCGATCAAACTTAGCTTGGATTGCCTAAGTCTTGAGGTACCCTTATGACATACATACTCGCAAAGGGTCAGTCGAACTGCAACCTCATGCAAGTCCTATAAGACTTGTAAAAAGAGAAGTTGATTAGTCTTGGAACAAGCGACGAATAAGTCTTGACGTCTCGCGAAGAGGGAAGCTTTACAAGCAATTGAGCGAGCACTTGGAGTGCAGAAAAATAGAGAAAGAGAGGAGGAGAACAAGGACTTTAGAAGGGTGAATGAGCAGCTATAAGTCCGCAAATAACTACTCCCCGGGTGTTGGGCGCGAAGGCAAGTTTCCATCAAGTTGATGTGCAAAATTGTGAAAGTGTTCAATGCCCGATAATATACCTGAAGCCCCATCCAGCCCTGTGCCACCCAGGAGGTTCCAGGGTGCTGAGATGGCTGATGTTTCGCGTAGGGCTGTGGGCTGCAGAAATCAGCCCGTGACACGTGTAAACGGAGCCATTTTGGGGGTTTTTGGGTAGATGTAGCGAGCGATCATTCTACAGCGCTGCAACCTGCTATTTCTTACATTTTTATATGGGAAACACACCAAAAGTATGACAAAATAGGCTACCAAGGATATGTATAAACATGAAAAAGTGACGAATGGTACATTGAACGAAGTTGCTATAAGAGTGCAATGATCGCTCATGACAGGATGTAGAATAGATAGAAAAAACATATCCAGAACATGTCAATTTTTAGGATATACACTTATTTCTTGGACTTCTAAGAAACAAAACTCAGTTGCACTATCTACGGCCAAAGTCGAATACATAGCCGCTAGTGTGTGTTGTGCACAAGTTGTTTGGAAGAAAAATACATTAAAAGATTATGGAATTCACTTAAAGAATATTCCTATAAAATGTGATAACACAAGTGTTATATGTTTGATTAAAAATCTCATTCAACACTCTAGAACTAAATATACTGACATTTGGCATCATTTTATATGAGATCATATCAATAACAATGATGTTATTCTTGAATTTATTAATACAAAACACCAATTGACAAATATCTTTACAAAACCCTTAAATGAAGAACAATTTGATTTCATTAGAAGAGAATTAGGTATATTAAATTGTCTTATTGCTTGAGTTTGTCTCTTTTTCAAAAATTTTCAAGTTCGTATCATCTTTTCGGTTTTCATGAACTTATTTTGATCCCTCACCCATCTTGGTATTATCTTTTCGGATTTCGTATCATCTTGTGCCATCTTTTCAATGGAGCTTTGATCTTCCTCCCAATCTTGGATTGATACTATTGTTTCATCTATTAATGATTTTTAGTATCATATACATGATTCATGGTTGATGATTTTTAAATTGATAACATGCTCATTTAATGACTTGATAAATTTGATTCTATCGTTTTTATCCTCCCTCTACTTCCATTAGCATGAATGAATGCTTCACTTTTCACACTTTCATACCATGAAATTTGAAGTTTGATAAATTTTTGATAATCTAAACAATTACCTTCATGACACTTGGAACTATTCTTTTAATACATACTTTTATGTCATGAATTCTATGTGAAAAGAAGAAGGTCTTATAATTTTTTGAATGGTCTCTTGAAATCAATTTGGATTTTGCTCATTTCTCTTCATGCAAATTTAATGAATTCTTAACTCTTGTACAAATTTTTACATCATGAGCTTGTATGAATTTTTCATGACTTGATTGGTTGTTTTCCACTTGAAGAATTTTCATGAAAATACCAAGTTAGCTCTCATGAATTCCTCTTTATGTTGTGAGCCCTTTATGGATTTTTGGATGCTCTTTCCATGAGTTTTTAAGTATACATCATAAGCTTTGTGCTGAAATAATCTCTCCTTTCTACCTCACGAATTTTATTTAGTGAAAACGATTCTTGTATGAATTTTTATTGACTTGAATGATTCATTTTTCCGCTTCATGGATTATCTTTGCCGAATTAGCTCTTAATGCTGGATTATATCTATGATATGAATTTTTGATGAATTATAAGTCTTCTTGATGGAATTGTGAATTTATCCTTTTGACACCTTCGCAAAAAGTTCTATCACAATAATTGGTATCAATAGCCTATTTCCTTTCTGTTGATGACAAAGGGGGAGAAAAATGTGGCAAATTGATGACTTGATGACATCAAAAAATGCAAATGCCTTGAAAATTGATAACATGCTTTGTATCATAAATTGCCATGCCTTGTATCGACAAATGCTTAGATGAATTGCGAATGCTTGAAATATAATTGGTATCATAAATACTTAAAGTATATTGCAATGTATCACAATTATATATAGTGTATCACAAATGATTATAGTGTATTGCAATTGTATGGAATGTATTGTATACATTGCAAATGTTTCATGAATGCTTAAAATGAAAATATTTCTATGATCATTATCGTATCATGCTATTTAAATTTGATATCTTACCTTAATACGATTAGCTCTCATTTGTGTATCATTGAATGATGTATCGTCAATTGATATCATGCCTTAAATTCTTGAACTATTTGATATCATTTGATTTTTGCTACATTTCAAAATTATAGTTGGTATCATTTGTCGAAATAATGATTGTATATCATCATTTGACATTGAACTTGAAAATGGATGCCATGCTTTGACATCATTTTTGAATTGTGAAAAATATGAAGTTTCATATTTAGGGATGAAAAAACATGTTAGTTGAGCATGACGATAAGTTCAAACATATGTAACTTATTCGGTTGGGCTTGAATTCAAGGGGTTTGAATTCAAGTGTTTTCTTTCTCAAAATATGGCATATAGAAAAGGAGAGTTAAGGTTAACTCTGTTATCAATTGATTGTCATCATATAAAAGGAGATTATTGAATCTTGGATTTTGATGATGAAGTCAATTGATAGATTATTTGATCTAATCCATATTATTGAGAAAAGTGTGTGGGATTAACTATGATAGTGCTGAAGACATAAAGCAAAATGACGTGCCAGAGTCAAGTGCGATCAAATTCTTGGAAGTTCAAGAGTCTGTCGGAAGTTCGAAGATTCGTTGGAAGTGTTGCCGGAACTAGCCGAGAATGAATTAGGGGCTTGTCGATGGGTTGTCAGAAGTTCGTTGGAAGGTGCTAGTCATATGTGCCTTGCAAGCCAATTACATGAGTGATGGCACTTGTGACTTGATATGCACTTTACTCGAGGTAGCTAGTCTTATAGCTACTTATGTGGGGACATTAAGGGTACAATGCAGGTACTCATTGGGGAATGAGTTCACTGATTGATCCGCCTATGGAATGTTAGATGGTTATTAATACCTCACGTTAGACAACGATTCCGTAGTCCTAGTAGTGTATATGGTCCTTAGACTTGAGACACCAAGGATGTCCTGTATGAGTACTCCACTGTTTGATACCGGACTTATAGGTTTGGAAAGTTCCAGATCTAGTACAGCCGATCATTGGGAGTGGTAGCCAACCTTACGAGGGCTATTGAGTGTTAATAGAGGATCATCCGCTCTCGGTATCATGAGAGAAATATCCCATGTGTTCTTGCTCGAACAAATCCTTAGCCAAGGTTATTCAGATTGAGAGAGAAAGAGTTCTCCGGGAGAATCCGACAAGAGCAAGACTCGAGGAGAGATTGTATGGGCCTGATAGCACCATGCCCGGTATAGGGTCTCTGGGATATTAGATGGATGAGGGATTATAGATACATGATAACTAAGGACAGATAGGTCCAAAGGATTGGATTCCCCTGTATCGTCTGGGGGCCGCGGCGTAGTGGCCTGGTACGTCCATAGTCGATGAGTTGGGTGAATTATTATAGAGATAATAATTCACTAAGTCAGAAGGAGTTCTGACAAGTATGACTCACGGCCAGCTCGATATTGGGCCTAGAGGGTCACACACATATGGTAGGTGTTGCGACGAGTAGAGGTTCGGATATGAGATATCCGCTGAACCCCCTATCTTATTGGATATCCATTAAGCCCCTGAATTATTGGATCCTGAGATGAGATCTAATAATTACTAATAAGAGATTCTTGGGTAGAAACCCACTAATCCAAGAGGCTTGGGTAATTGGATGGAGATCCAATACCGAATAAGGCAAAAGATCCATTAGGGTTTTCAGGGGGCCTCTATAAATAGGAGGGAACCAAAGCTTTATAGGCTGAGGGTTTCTTTTGGTAGCCACCTCCTGTTCGCCTGTCCTCAGAGAGAGACATGCATCATCGCAATCTCTACTGTGTGGATATCGCTAGAAAGGAGGATGCTTGACCTTCTTCATCCTCTCTCACAGATCTGCAGGAATTCAGGGATATACGATTTCCGTAGGTATCTTCTTTTACACACTCCTGTTCACTTGTCTCCAGAGAGAGAGAGGTGCATCATCGCAATCTCTACCGTGTGGATATCGCTAGAGAGGAGTGTTAAATCTCGGATTTTGATGATGAAATCAATTGGTGAAATATTTGTACTAATCTCTTTGTTGAGATGAGTGTGCAGGAATAACTACGATGGAAAGAAAACATAACGTGATTTACCGAGGCCAAGTCCGTCGGGGGTTCAAGAGTTCATCGGAAGTCCGAGAGATTTTCGGAAGAGTTGCCTATCCAAGATCAAATCGGACTTGTCAAAGTTTTCGAAAGTCCATTTCAAAGATCGTCGAAGGTTCGCAGAACTTCCGGAAGATTCGAAACCACCAAGACTAGTTGAGCTCGCCGGAGTATGTTTGGAGACCACCGTAGCAATCCGGGAAGCATCGGAGGCTCGGAATCTCGTCGGAAGTCGACTTGAAGATCAAATCACGTTAAGTTATGTTCGTAATTTGCACATGAGTAGAGCAAGGATTTAAGAAATAAATCCTGCCCAAAATTCGAGGAGCCAACCGGGCCCTCGTGTCAAGTTGAGATCTAAACAGGCCCCATTCACTCGTCCAGAATGGGGCAAGCGATCAACCGCCCAAGCACTGGGGCGGTGGAACTCGCCACTGAGGCGGTAGCACCGCCACACACACACACAGCGGTGGAACGCTGTCCTGGCAAGCGAGCATACCCCACAGACGATGGCGGTGGAACCGCTCGGTCGGGCGGTGTGGCACCGCCTTCGCCATCGATCGAGCGTAGCACCAGCACCACGCTCTGGCGGTGGCACCGCCATCGTCGCTCAAAAGATCGACACACAGCGGCGGGCATCGCTTCGACAAGGTGGCACCGCTTGACCACTGTGAATGCGGAACTCCAAATTCACTTGGATTTTGGAGCCCAATTTTGAATCCACTTTGGATCTATAAATACCCCCCCTTTCTCAGCTGAAAGGACACCCTTTTGAGCAAGAAAAAGTTTGAGTCTTGAGCTTTTGAAGAGTTTTGAAAAGTGTTGTTTTCTTTACTAAGTGTTCACCTTCTTCTTCTTCTTGAGAGATCTTGTACAAGTGTGAACATCTTGTAAAGGGTTGTAAAAGGGGTGTTTGATCCTTCCCCTTCAAAGGACTTGCTAGTGGAAGAGCGGAGCCTCATCGCAAAGGCTTCAAGAGTGGATGTAGGTCATTTGACCGAACCACTATACATCATTGTGTCCTTAAATGTGTGAGTGTTTATATTTCTGAATCATTTCATTTCTTGGCTGCAAGTTCATAGTTAGTTCCTTTTCACAAGCAATTACTTTCAAGTTCTCTTTCGTCGAATCGAAATCTTCCTACGAACTTGTGTTTCTTTGCAAAATCGGTTTCAAGAATACGAGTTTAATCCGCTGCACTAATTCACCCCCTCTTAGTGCCTTTTGATCCTTTCAATTGGTATCGAGCAAGGTTTGCTCTCATATTGGTTTAAAACCCAAGAGAGATGGCCTACTCCGGTATGTAAGAGGGTCTCTCCATTACTCGTCCACCTATGTTCAATGGGTCGGATTATACGTATTGGAAGACTCGTATGAGGATTTTTCTTATATCCATGGACCTCGAACTTTGGAACATTGTCGAAAATGGCTTCGCAAAATCTTCTCTTCCGATGAGTGAATGGAATGAGTCGGAGAGGAAGATTTTCGCTCTCAATGCAAAGGCTATGAATGCCTTATTTTGTGCACTTGATAAGAATGAGTTTAATCGTGTTTCCGTTTGTGAATCAGCTTTTGATATTTGGCGCACTCTTGAAATCACTCATGAAGGCACTAGCCGAGTGAAGGAGTCCAAAATCAACATTCTTGTGCATTCCTACGAACTTTTTCGGATGAAACCAAATGAGTCCATTGGAGACATGTACACCCGCTTTACGGATGTCATCAATGGACTTAAAGCTCTTGGTAAAGGCTTTTTGAATTTTGAATTGGTAACTAAGATTTTAAGATCCCTTCCAAAGTGTTGGGATCCAAAGGTCACGGCCATTCAAGAGGCCAAGGATCTTAAAGTATTTCCCATTGAAGAACTTATTGGATCTCTAATGACTTACGAGATGACGTGCCATGCTCATGAAGAGCTTGAGAACCCCCTTCCAAAGAACAGGAAGGATATGGCACTTAGAACACAAGAAGACCACTTGAAAGGAACATCAAGTGATGAGGATAGTGATAATGACATTGCACTTCTAACTTGAAAGTTTAAGAAATTCATAAGAAAGAACAAATTCAAAAATGACACAAAAAAGCAAATTTGAACACAAAAGGACCAAGTCATTTGCTACGAATGCAAGAAGCCGACACTTCAAGAATGAATGCCCTCAAGCCAAGAAGAAGCAATTCATGAAGAAAAAAGCCTTGAAGGCCACGTGGGATGATTCAAGTGACTCCGAGGTTGAAGAGGCTAGCAACAAAGAGGAGGCAAACTTCGCTCTAATGACATTTGGAGAAGAGGTTAGTGAGTTACTTAATGAAGAGTTGTCTTTCGATGAACTTTCTATGGCTTTTCATGAGTTGTTTGATGAATGTAGAACTATTAGTAAGAAGTTCAATTTGCTTAAGAAAGAGCATGCTTTATTACAAAGTAAATTCAATAGTCTTCAAAACCCTTCTCTACCCCCATGCTCTAAGTGTGAAGACTTAGATGCAACAAAAAGGGAGAACTTGCTACTCAAAGAGACCCTAAACAAGTTTAAGGTCGGTAGCAAGGGCTTAGACATGATTCTTGCTAACAAAGGTCATGTCGGAAATAGAAGTGGTATCGGATTTGTGAGAGGTTCTCACCAAAATCCCACCACCTTTGTTAAAGGGTCTACATTGCATGTATCACCCCATTTGAAATGTAATTTTTGTTGCAAAACGGGACATGTTACCTACAAATGTCCATTCAAGAAATTTAGTCCACAAAAGTTGATATGGGTTCCTAAAGGAACCATAAACAATTCAATGATAAATTACAAAATAAGTAGATCAATTTGTAAGGCACCCAAAATCAAATGGGTACCTAAAAATAATCCTCTTTTGTAGACAAACTTACAAGCTAGAGCAAGAAATGGTATCTTGATAGTGGATGCTCAAGGCACATGACCGGAGATCCATCTCATTTCTCTATGCTCTCTAGCAAAGAAGAAGGATATGTCACTTTCGGAGACAACAACAAGGGTAAAATCATTGGCAAGGGAACCATAGGTAACAAATCGAGTTTTTCAATTGATGATGTGTTACTAGTTGATGGTTTAAAACATAATCTTTTAAGTATTAGTCAACTATGTGATAAAGGTTATGTTGTTAGATTTGAATCCAATGTTTGCATTATTGAAAAACCCAACAACAACATATCCATGATTGCTTTAAAACAAAACAATGTCTACACCATAAATATTGAAAAATTAAGCAATGAAATGTGTTTTTCGGTTTTGAATGATGACGCTTGGTTTTGGCATAGGAGGCTAGGCCATGCAAGCATGAAACTAATCTCTAAGATTTCATCTAGAGATTTAGTAAGAGGTATCCCAAACACGAAATTTGTTAAGGATAAGGTATGTGATGCATGTCAACTAGGAAAACAAATAAAGACTAGTTTCAAATCAAAAAATCATATTAGCACCACTAGACCATTGCAATTGATCCACTTGGACTTATTTAGACCAATTGACATAACAAGCCTAGGAGGTAGCAAATATGCCTTTGTAATTGTGGATGACTATAGTAGATACACTTGGACCTATTTTTTGGCTCATAAAAGTGATTGCTTCAAATGTTTCTCTAAATTTTGTAAACTCACTCAAAATGAAAAGGCTTTATGATCTCATCAATTCAAGTGATCATGGAGGTGAATTTCAAAATCATGACTTCCAAAATTTTTGTGAAACAAACGGATACAATCACAACTTCTCTACTCCAAGAAATCCACAACAAAATGGAGTAGTAGAAAGGAAAAATAGAAGTTTGCAAGAAATGGCTAGAACCATGTTAAATGAATATAATTTACCAAAATATTTTTGGGCGAAGCCGTGAATACGGCTTGCTATGTGATGAATAGAGTTCTAGTGAGACCATCCCTATCCAAAACTCCATATGAATTATGGAATGATAAAAACCCAATGTTTCTTACTTTAAAGTTTTTAGTTGCAAATGCTTTATTTTGAATGAAAAGGATGCCTTAGGAAAATTCGATGCAAAATCCAATGAAGGCATATTTCTTGGTTATTCTTCCGTTTCTAAGGCTTTTCGTGTTTTCAACAAGAGAACCTTACTTATAGAAGAATCTATTCATGTGGTTTTTAATGAAGTTTCCGAATTTAAGAAAAAAGATTTTGATGATGATTTTGGTCTTGATGATTTGAATTTGAATGAACCCTCTCCTCAAAATAACATCTTGGATGCATCTTCTTCCCAAACTTCTTTACCAAAGGAATGGAAGTATGTAGATGCTCATCCCAAGGAGTTAATTATAGGAGATGCATCGAAAGGGGTTCAAACTCGCTCTTCTTTCAAAAATTTTTGTGCCCATGCTGCCTTTCTTTCTCAAGTTGAACCAAAATGCATTGTTGATGCCCTAAAAGATGATTCTTGGGTTATCGCAATGCAAGAAGAATTGAATCAATTTGAGAGGAATGAGGTATGGAAGCTTGTTCCTAGACCTAATGACCACTTAGTTATTGGTACTAAGTGGGTCTTTAGAAACAAGCAAGATGAATGTGGTATCGTGGTTAGAAACAAGGCTAGACTAGTGGCCAAAGGTTTCAACCAAGAAGAAGGTATCGATTATGAAGAAACCTTCGCTCCGGTGGCAAGATTGGAAGCCATTAGGATGCTCCTTGCCTATGCTAGTAGTAAAGATTTTAAATTATTTCAAATGGATGTCAAAAGTGCATTCTTAAATGGTTTTATTTCCGAAGAAGTTTATGTTGAACAATCACCCTGATTCGAAAACTCTCTATTTCCTAACCATGTGTTTAAGCTAACTAAGGCCTTATATGGTCTTAAACAAGCCCCTAGGGCTTGGTATGAGAGGCTTAGTTCCTTCTTGATTTCAAATAATTTCACTAAAGGCAAGATTGATACTACATTGTTTATTAAACATTTTGAAAATAATTTTCTTATTGTTCAAATTTATGTTGATGATATTATTTTTGGATCTTGTAATAAATCACTATGTGAATTATTTGCTAAGGATATGAGTGATGAATTTGAGATGAGCCTAATGGGAGAACTAAATTTCTTTTTAGGACTTCAAATCAAGCAACTAAGTGATGGTGTATTTCTAAATCAATCAAAATACACATTGGAATTGTTAAAACGATTTAATATGGATGGATCAAAAGAAATTAGCACTCCTATGAGCACCTCCACTAAATTAGATATGGATGAAAATGGAGAAAGTTTTGATCAAAAACTTATAGGGGCATGATAGGTAGCTGCTTTATCTCACGCAACTGGACGACATCATGTTCAAGTGTAGGGCTATGTGCAAGATTCCAAGCTAATCCCAAGCTATCTCACTTGAAAGCTCACAAGAGAATTCTTAGATATCTTAAAGGGACCCTAATCTTGGATTATGGTATCCAAAATCTGAAAATTTTAGTTTGAAAGCTTATGCAGATGCGGATTTTGGTGGATGTAAAATAGATAGAAAAAGCACATCCGGAACATGCCAATTTCTAGGACATGCACTTGTTTCTTGGACTTCCAAGAAACAAAATTCGGTTGCACTATCTACAGCAGAAGCTGAATATATAGCTGCTAGTGCATGCTGTGCACAAGTTATCTGGATGAAAAATACACTAGAGGACTATGGAATCTACTTAAAAAATATTCCTATAAAGTGTGATAACACGAGTGCAATTTGTCTAACTAAAAATCCAATCCAACACTCTCGCACTAAGCACATTGACATCAGGCATCACTTTATACGTGATCATGTAAGTAGTAGAAATGTCACTCTTGATTTTGTTGATACAAATCATCAATTAGCGGACATTTTTATGAAACCTTTAAATGAGGAACAATTTGATTTTATTAGAAGGGAATTAGGCATGCTAAACTGTCCAAGTAAGTAAGTTTTTTTTTATGATGTCTTTTCTTGAAATTATGTTTAAACTATGATTTCCATCGATTTGATTCGGATTTTCCCATGGATTTATTCCTTTTGACTTCATTCCATCTCTGAGATTTTTCTTTAAAAAAAAAAAAAAGGGAAAAACATGAAATCCGAATTAGTTTTTGTGCTACCGGCGGTAGCACCGCTATAAGGCGGTGGAACCGCTGGGTAGTCACCCAGTGCGGTGGAACACTTCTTTGAAGCAGTGATAGTACCGCCCGAACACCCTGCTATAAGGTGTGTTAGGGCCGGCAGTAGAACCGCCTCCTAATCTGTGAACCGCCTCTCTCACTCTTCCAAACTCTTCCAAACTTCAAATTGGTTCATTTCTTCCCATCTAGAAGCCTAAGGAGGAGATTTTATCTTGATTCAAGCTTCCTACATCTCAAAGAACCAATCTAAGGTAAAAACAGAATTATTTCTCTTTCCTTTTCTTGTGAAGTTTCATTCCTTTCTTCAATTGATTTTTGATCATTCCTGAATAGAAATGGCTCCTAGAAGAACATCAAGAGACAAAGGAAAAAGGATGGAGGTAGATTCATTTGACCAATCCTTGTTTAAATCACAAGAAGCCTCCCTTAGATTTTCTGAATTTGGTTCTAGACCCATTCATAAAGGAAAGTATGTTGATTTGAATCAATTAGGAAACATAGAACCTATCATGTGGTTTGCAGACTTAGAGGCTTTACCTATTCTGCAAATTATTGAACCTATTTATCCACGTTTAGTTAAGTTGTTCTATGCTAATTTAACTGTGAATGATGATGGCTTGTCAACTTATCTTCTAGGTAATGAGATTCAAATATGTGATAATACTATATGCTCATTAATTGGAATTGTTGAAAGAGAGCTAGGGTGTTATTTTCGGGGAAAATGGGATATGGACACAGTTGGTGCCACTCACTCTGAAGCTTTAGAAACTGTGTTTGCAAACCCAAATTTAGGAATAATTCCCAAGAGTTGTGAACATTTATTACCTTTTAACTCTAAAATTTTGCATCACATTCTAATAAGCATTGTTATTCCTAAGCGCTTTCATCATGATGAGATCGGTTTCACCGAATTAGGTACCTTATATTGGATCATGACTAGACAACATTTCTGTTTTGGTTACCTACTCAGGCAGCACATGATAGAGGTCCTTTCTAAAGGATCAATGTTACCATATGGAGGTTTAATAACTAGACTATTGCATGCCCATAACATCTGCATTCCACCAGATAAAGAAGTAATACAAGTCGAAAGATTTAATATTATTGACGTTAAACTACTTAGACGACTTAGATGTACTTTCGAGCATGGAATAGGGGTTAGGCAACCTAGGAGATGTGATATACCTCCCCACCGTAGAGACCATCCCGAAACACCAGTCCTTAGGGGAAATGAATCTCCTCCTCCTAATCCTTTTGTTGCAAACATCGTGACATTTTCTGCTCCATCTTCTACTGATCCGATCATGAGAGAGTTAAATGAAGTAAAACTACAGCAAATTGAAATTTTGAAAGAAATGCGGAAGATGAACTTAAAGATCGATCACATGTATAGGCATCTTGGCATTCCTCCTGAGGAGTAGCTTGCTGTGTTTTCTTTTGAACGATGTAAACTTGTGTTGTATGTTGACATTTATGTTGTATTCCTTACATCGTGACATCTTTTGTTGACATCTATGTTGTCTTAACTACATGCGTGTTATCTTACATCTTTTCAAACCACTTTGTGGAATGGTTTTCGGTTTTCTGATTTCCTTTTCCACATTTGTGATGTTTTCCGACCCTCCTTATTGTTATGATTCTGTCATTTCCTTTTTGTTGATGACAAAGGGGGAGAAATGATATGTGTATTGCCATATGATATGCGTTGTCCAACATAAACTTAGTTGGGTTCTTGATATCATTTTTTTATTATGTATACTTCATTGATATCTTTGATATCTATTTTGAAATCTTGAAATTAAAATTAATTGTGTTGAATTCAAAATTGAATTCAAGCAATTTTTTTCTTTATGGCATATACATAGGGGAGTTAAGAATAACTCCATCACCAATTGATTGTCATCATCAAAAGGGGAGATTGTTAAATCTCAGATTTTGATGATGAAATCAATTGGTGAAATATTTGTACTAATCTCTTTGTTGAGATGAGTGTGCAGGAATAACTACGATGGAAAGAAAACATAACGTGATTTACCGAGGCCAAGTCCGTCTTGGGTTCAAGAGTTCATCTAAGTCCGAGAGATTTTCGGAAGAGTTGCCTAACCATCCAAGATCAAATCAAGGACTTGTCGGGTTTTCGAAAGTCCATTTCAAAGATCGTCGAAGGTTCGCGGAACTTCCGGAAGATTCGAAACCACCAAGACTAGTTGAGCTCGCCGAGTATCTTTGAGACCACTAGTAGCAATCCGAGGAAGCATCGGAGGCCTGCCTAAATCTCACGGAAGTCGACTTGAAGATCAAATCACGTTAAGTTATGTTCGTAATTTGCACATGAGTAGAGCAAGGATTTAAGAAATAAATCCTGCCCAAAATTCAGAGGAGCCAACCGGGCCACTCTTTGTGTCAAGTTGAGATCTAAACAGGCCCCATTCACTCTGTCCAAATGGGGCAAGCGATCAGAACCGCCAAGCACTGGGGCGGTGGAACCGCTAAGCTGGGGCGGTGGAACCGCTAAGCTGGGCGGTGGAACCGCCACTGGCGGTAGCACCGCCGACACACACACAAAGCGGTGGAACGCTGCAAAACGTAGCACCGCCCACACATCGATGGCGGTGGAACCGCTGGCTTTGGCGCCAGTGGCACCGCTTCGATCCGGATCGAGCGGTAGCACCACCTGCCTGGGCGGTGGCACGCCATTACATCAGACGTCGATCAAAAGATCGACACAAGCGTGGCACCTGCCGACGAGCGGTGGCACCGCCTGACCACTGAACGCGGGAACTCCAAATTCACTTGGATTTTGGAGCCCAATTTTGAATCCACTTTGGATCTATAAATACCCCCTTTCTCAAATTGAAAGGACACCCTTTTGAGCAAGAAAAAGTTTGAGTCTTGAGCTTTTGAAGAGTTTTGAAAAGTGTTGTTTTCTTTACTAAGTGTTCACCTTCTTCTTCTTCTTGAGAGATCTTGTACAAGTGTGAACATCTTGTAAAGGGTTGTAAAAAGAGGTGTTTGATCCTTCCCCTTCAAAGGACTTGCTAGTGGAAGAGCGGAGCCTCATCGCAAAGGCTTCAAGAGTGGATGTAGGTCATTTGACCGAACCACTATACATCATTGTGTCCTTAAATGTGTGAGTGTTTATATTTCTGAATCATTTCATTTCTTGGCTGCAAGTTCATAGTTAGTTCCTTTTCACAAGCAATTACTTTCAAGTTCTCTTTAGTCGAATCAAATCTTCCTACGAACTTGTGTTTCTTTGCGAAATCGGTTTCAAGAATACGAGTTTAATCCGCTGTACTAATTCACCCCCCCCCTCTTAGTGCCTTTTGATCCTTTCAAGGAGGACGCTTGACCTTCTTCATCCTCTCTCACAGATCTGTAGGAATTCAGGGATATACGATCTCCCTAGGTATCTTCTTTTACACATGTAGTTTTACGGATTTGTTTTTGACGCTCCAATTTTCGCATGATGACAGAAACTTTCCATGGAAAATTTGGAGTTTTGTTTTCTATTGTTCCATTGGGCATGTGATGTCGCTCCTCTTGTGGATTTCCCAACAGTGGTATCAGAGCCAAGTTGTTCATGTGAAGATCGGATCTTAAACTGTGTGTTGTGTTTTGGATCTGCTTTTGATGTCAAAATCATTGGCATAAAAGGGACAGGAAGGGCAGCAACTGTTGCTGCCCTTGCTATAGTCGTGAAATGGTCACAAGGTTGCTTGCAGCTTTGCTGCCAGACAGCAAAGAACCGCCGACCGGTGGGTTCTTTGCCGTAGGCGGTACTGCTCGCCAGCCGGCGCTGCGCCCGCCCGCCTGTAAGTGCCGGCCGGCACTATGCCCACGCGTAGAGGCGCCGGCGCCTGTGGGCGCTGGGAACCCGAGCTCGCGGGATAGCACCGTGGCGCCGATCGCTGCGCCCAAGATGGACAAGGCCGCTGAGGAGGCGACGCTATGGGCAAAGATCGTTAGGGCGCCGGCAAAGGTTGCCGTGGGCAGCGCCACGGCAGCGCCCGTGGGTGGCGCTTGCGCGAGCGACGCCTACTCGCGGCTGGGGCAGCGCTTGCGGGCGCTGCGCCCACTTGCTGCGGTTGTGTCGCCCGCGGCGCCGCTGTCGGTTGGGTGGCGACGAGCGCACCGCAGCCGCAAACATAGCAGGGCAAAGGGATTAGGGTTTTTTGGGCAAAAGATAGTTTTAACCCTTGGAATTTCAGAAATTTTGATTTCTGTCCCTTTTGACAGAATTAGTAAAATATTCTTTTGGCCAAATTACCAAAATACCCTTAGGAATTCAAAAAATTCCATTTATGTCCCTAATTTCATAAAATTAAATATTTTAATTAAATAGTTTAATTAACTATTATTATTTTTATCTAGTAGTCCTATAAAATAACATATACATGTGATATATGATGTAGATAGATGATCATTGACTTGTGATGTAATGTGTGTATAAAAGATTATTATTATTGGGGCCTGCGAGCCTCTATTCTTTTTTCATTTATTGTCGGGGCTACGTGCCTATAATTATGTTGTAATTATATGAGGAGGCACAACGGTAGCGTGACTCACGAGGCCAAGATGGACGATCCGACACATGGAGATGCGTTGAGATGCCGACAAATCCGACGAAGCGAGATGGACGATCACATGGCATAGAGATACGCCGAAGTACACATAAATCTTGATGTGAGTGATTGGGCCTGCTGGCTCAGGCCTGATCACATTAGGATGTGGTTCACGATCATCTGGTGTGATTGCTCATGTGATGTGTGATTAGATATACACCTTCTAGAGATATATATATATATATATACATGCGATGTAGATATATATATATGTATGTGTGTGACACATTATGTTAGGAGACCAAATCAAAAATCCTCTCCATTAATAATATTAAGTCAGTAAACATGAGGTAATTAGATTGACCCACATGGCCTTCCATCGTTATCGCTAGGAACTGATTTCTGGTGTAGGTTGAGTTGGTCGAGTCCCTCGAGACTCACCTATATCGCGTCTCGCTATCTTATCTATGACATAGAGATGTCATAGGTGACTTGAGGACATGGTATACTTAGTCGAGTCCTTTGAGAGTATATCACCAAATCAGATTCATCAGGTAACGATGGTGACGACTTAACCGAACATCATGGTTGGTCGAGTCCCTCGAGGCCATGGTGGTTCGGAGGTCGAATAGGACGGGAATTATAAGGAGTTGGGATTAGCAAGAGTTGTCTACCTTTACGGGCTTAACGTGATTGGTCGAGTCCCTCGAGGTTACGTTAAGACGTCGATTGGATCCCGATCCCCACTAGAGATTCGCCGGGGGTCTTCGATTCACATACCGGAGAGTGTTGTATGTCTCGTGAAAAATTAGTGGGAGTACATTAAGATAGAAGTCCTTATCTTAACTATTTAAATTTATGCAAAGTCTGCATGTTATTTATTTCTACTACATCGTTAATTTTAGAAAATATCGCTTTCAAATCCTTTACATGGCATACTTGATGCCAACCGCCTCATTGGTCCAAATTATACGAATTGGCTTCGCAATCTGAGAATCATTCTCACGACGGAAAAAATCACGTATATCCTTGATACAGTGATCCCTATGCCCGACGAAGGGGCAAGCGAGGATGAGATCGCTCATTATGTGAAGTACTTAGATGATCCCACTCTTGCTCAGTGTTATATGTTGGCCTCTATGACTACTGAGTTACAGAGACAACATGAAAATATGAATGCTAATTCTATACTCCTGCATCTCCGTAAACTATTTGAGGAACCGGGAAGAACTCAACGATATGAGATATCAAAGAATCTTTTCTATGCTAGGATGACTAAGGGGACACCGGTTCAGAACCATGTCCTTAAGATGATTTAGTGGATCAAGAAACTCACAGGTCTAGGAATGATTCTAGAGGATAGCCTGTGTATGGATCTTGTGCTTTAGTCCCTACTAAATTCCTTTTCTTAGTTCATAATAAATTTTAATATGAATAAACTTAAGGTGACTCTCCCAAAGCTCCTTAATATGTTGAGAGAAGTAGAGAGCATCATCAAGAAAGAGAAACTGGTTCTCTACACTAGTGAGACTAGAAAGAAAAGGAAGGCTAAGAAGACCCTTAAGAAGGGCAAGGGCAAGGGCAAGGGTAAAATAGGTAAGGCAAAGGTTGCCAAGAAAGGCCCAATAAAGGACAAAGGCCAGTGCTTCCACTATGGCAAAGATGGGCATTGGAAGAGGAACTGCAAAGAGTACCTTAAAGAGAGGGTGAAACAGAAGCTTGCAGAAGCTTCAGGTACATTCATGATCAGAACCTTATGATAACACATGGGTATTGGATACCGGGAGTGTTTATCATATCTACAATTCGTTGCAGGTTTTGGCAAGACCTAGGAGATTGAAGAGAGGCGAGATGGACCTTAAGGTGGGCAATGGAGCAAAGGTTGCTACAGTGGCTGTTGGCAAGGTCACTTTACATCTGCCTGGTGGAGCTATTATTGCATTAGATGCATGCTATTATGTTCCTTCTATTATCAAAAATATTATTTCCATTTCATGTTTGACAGTTATTGGATATAAATTAGTTTTTGAGAACAATGGTTGTTTAATAATATTATATGATCATCATGAGAGGAATATTGCATAATGATTTATTTATGATAGATACAACTCCACATATCATGAGTGTAAGTGAGTCTAAAAGGAAATGAGAAGTGGAGAACCAGACAGGAAAGAGTATTAAAACCCTTCGATCAAACCGAGGAGGTGAGTACTTGAGTACAAAGTTCATCTAGTTCCTCAAAGACTATGAGATTTTATCCCAATGGACACCTCCTTTTACACCACAACTTAATGGTGTATCAAAAAGTAGGAATTACATATTGTTAGACATGGTGCGTTCTATAATATGTTTCGCCGACCTACCCATCTCATTATGAGGATATGCCCTAGAAACCGCAGCTTACCTTATGAACAGAATTCCAACCAAGTCAGTGATATCTACTCCATATGAGATATAGAATGGGAAGATGCTTGATCTTAAGATTGTTAAGATTTAAGACTGCCCTGCCCACGTTAAGAGACACAACCCTGATAAGTTAGAATTTAGGATGGAATGGTGCAAATTCGTGGGATACCCTAAGGAAACTTATGGGCATTATTTCTATCACCCTGAGGATCAAAAGGTCTTTGTAGCCAAGAGAGCAGTGTTCCTTGAGAAGGAACACATTCTTAGTGAAGACAGTGGGAGCATGATAGAGTTGAGCGAGGTTGGAGAACCTGGCTCAAGCACCATTCCAGAATCTGTTCAGATACCTAACACAAGTTCCAACTTTATGTAGGTTCGATAGAGTATCTCATCCTCCTGAGAGATATGTGGGACATATTAGAGGAGAGGATGTTGAGGATATTGATCCTCAGACCTACGAGGAGGCTATTATGAGCATAGACTCCGGGAAATGGCAAGAAGCCATGAATTCAGAAATGGATTCCATGTACTCCAACAAGGTTTGGAACCTAGTTAATGCACCCGAGGGTATTGTATCCATTGTCTACAAGTGGATCTTTAAAAAGAAGATTGGAGTAGATGGAAAGGTAGAGACCTATAAAGCAAGGCTAGTGGCTAAGGGGTATCGTCAAAGGCAAGGTGTTGACTATGACGAAACTTTCTCACCTGTAGCTATGCTAAAATCCATTCGAATTCTATTGGCTATTGAAGCACACTATGATTATAAGATCTAGCAGATGGACGTCAAAATCATATTCCTCAATGGCAACCTCGAGGAGGTGTATATGATACCGCTTGAGGGATTCGTGTCCAAGGATAACCCAGATAAGGTGTGTAGATTGCTTAGGTCTATTTATGGATTAAAGCAAACTTCCCGAAGTTGGAACATAAGATTTGATGAGGCGATCAGATCTTATGACTTCGTTAAGAACGAAGATGAATCTTATGTGTACAGGCAATTAACTGGAAGCACTATCACCTTTTTGGTATTATATGTGGATGACATCCTGATCATTGGGAATGATGTAGGAATGCTCTCCACAGTAAAGAATTGGTTATCTAGGCACTTTTCCATGAAGGACTTAGGGGAAGCATCCTGCATAATGGGGATACGAATCTATAAAGAGATCCAAGAGGATGCTTGGCTTGTCCTAGTCCAGGTACATAGACACCATTATCAAAAGGTTTGGCATGAAAAATTCTAAGAGAGGTCTCATACCAATGAGACATGGAATATCACTTTCTAAGAATATGTCCCCAAAGACTCCTGAAAAAAGGACACGTATGGATATGATGTCATATGCATCAGTGATAGGATCTATTATATATGCTATGCTATGTACCAGGCCTTATATAGCGCATGCTTTGAGTGTCACGAGCAGATATCAGGCAGATCCAAGCTTGGAGCACTGGAAAATAGTAAAATGTATCCTTAAGTACTTGAGAAGGACTAAGGATCTTTTACTGGTATATGGAGGTAGTAGCCTCAAGGTTGAGGGCTACATGGACTCGAGCTTCCAGTCCGATGTCGATGATAGTAAGTCTAATTCAAGGTATGTGTTCACCTTGAATGGAGGAGCAGTATGCTGGAAGAGTTCCAAGCAAGACACTACTATTGACTCGACCACAGAGGCGGAATACATTGTTACAACAGAGGCAGCAAAAGAGGGAGTCTGGATGAAGAAGTTCATCATAGATCTAGGAGTCATCCTGAGCAGGGAGGAGCTCATTCCTTTATATTACGACAAATATGGGACGATTACTCAAATAAGGGAACCCGGGTTTCATCAAAAGTGTTCTAAGGAGGTTCCAACTTATTAGAGAGATCATGGCTCGAAGAGATGTAGTAGTGGAAAGAGTTCCATCCGAAGATAACATTGTAGATCCACTGACCAAGCTATTGTCTCAAATTATCTTTGAGCGTTACAGAGGTCTGATAGAAATCAGACACATAGGTGATTGGCTTTAGGTCAAGTGGGAGATTGCTAGTTATATGTGCCTTGTAAGCCAATCACAAGAGTGATGACACTTATGACTTGATATGCACTTATATCTCTTTGCTTATTATTAGGCATTTTATCACTTTATCTTGCATGTTGCATATATTGTGATGTCCTTGGATCTATGTAATGAGAATTGGATCGTGATGAGATCACGATAATGAGACCGATTCACCTTTAAATACAGACCCTAAATTATCCTAGTCATAGGTTACTCGAAAAGGACATCAAGATAACCAGATAGACTGGTGTGTTGTATACTCGTTCATATGATGGAGGTAGCTGGTCTCATAACTAGTGTGGGGACACTAAGGGTACAGTGTAGGTGCTTATTGAAGAATGAGTTCACTGATTGATCCACCTATGGAATGCTGGATGGTTATTGATACCTCATGTCAAACAGCGATTCCGTAGTCCCAATAGTGTATCTGGTCCTTAGACTTGAGACACTAATGATGTCCTATATACGTACTCCACTCTTTGATACCGAACTTATAGGTTTGGAAAGTTCTAGATCTAGTATAGCTGGTCATTGAGAGTGGTAGCTAACCTTACGAGGGCTATTGAGTGTCAATAGAGGATCATCCGCTCTCGGTATCATGAGAGAAATATCCTATGTGTTCTTGCTCGAATAAATCCTTGGCTAAGGTTATTCGGATTGAGAGAGAAAGAGTTCTCTAGGAGAATCCGACAAGATCGTATGGGCCTGACAACATCATGCCCGGTATAGGGTCTTTGGGATATTAGATAGATGAGGGACTATAGATACATGGTAACTGAGGATAGATAGGTCAAAAGGATTGGATTCCCTTGTATCGTCTAAGGGCCGCGGCGTAGTGGCCTGGTACGTCCACAATCGATAAGTTGGGTGAATTATTATAGAGATAATAATTCACTAAGTCAGAAGGAGTTCTGACAAGTATGACTCATAGCCAGCTTGATATTGGGCCTAGAAGGTCACACACATATGGTAGGTATTGCGACGAGTAAAGGTTTGGATATGAGATATCTGCTGAACCCCCTATCTTATTGGATATCCATTAAGCCCCTGAATTATTAGATCCTAAGATGAGATCTAATAATTACTAATAAGAGATTATTAGGTAGAAACCCATTAATCCAAGAGGCTTGGGTAATTGGATGAAGATCCAATACCCAATAGGGCAAAAGATCCATTAGGGTTTTCAGGGGGCCTCTATAAATAGGAGAGAACCAAAGCTATATAGGCTGAGGGTTTCTTTTGGTAGTCACCTCATATTCTCCTCTCTCCAGAGAGAGAGGTGCATCGTTGCAATCCCTGCCGTATGGATACTGCTAGAGAGGACGCTTGACCTCCTTTATCCTCTCCTATAGATCTATAAGAATTTAGAGATATACGATCTCCCTAGGTATCTTCGTTTACACGTGCAGTTTTGCGGATTTGTTTTTGACGCACCAATTTTCGCACGACGACAAAAACTTTCTATGGGAAATCTGGAGTTTTATTTTATGTTCTTCCGCTGCGCATGTGATGTCGCTCCTCTTGTGGATTTCCCAACAGAAGGTTCATCGGATGTTTACGGAGTCCACTAAGAAAGATTGGAGCTTGCCGAAGAAGACTCATCGGAACTCACCAAGGTTGTCGTAAAGTCTAGGAGCTTGTTGGGCGTCCATCGGAAGTTGTCCGAAGGTTCGTCAGAAGTCCGGCGGAAGTTCACCGGAAACTTACCGAAAAAGGACTTGATGTGCCATTTTAGGTTTTTGCTTTGTATATGTCTTTAATATCATAGTTAGTATGTAATTAGGGTTAGGATTATGTGTTAACTCTTCAAACCTTAGTAAGGGCCAATTGGGCCCATAGATTAGCTGGATTGGGTTGGATTCAAGGCCCATCTAGAAGTGACTGGACCTATCTAGCAGTGGCATCGCCAGACTGGGGTGGTGGCACCACCCGAGAATAGATTCCCAAGTGCTCTAGGTGGTGATACCGCCTTAGGTCAGTGGTGGTACTATTGATAGTTATTACCTATTAGCGGTGGTATCACCTGACAGGCAATGGTACCACCCCTCCATAGAGCTCGAGACTCTATCAAGCGATAGTACCGTCAGACTGGACGGTGGTACCTCCCAGTACATTGACAGAACCAGGGTTAACTCCCAGAAATCTGGGATGGGACCTCTTTTAGCTCCATTTCTGAAACCAATTGAGCCTATAAATATTCTTTACTTCTCAACTAGCTAAGCACATTGAGAAATGATAAAAACTGAGCCAAAACTCTAGTGAAACAACCTTAGAAAGCTTTAAGTGTTCATCTCCCGAAGTCTCACCTGTAAAAATTCTATAAAAGAGTGTGAACCACTTGTAAAAGTCTATGAGGGGTGTTTGATCCTTCTCCTTTAAGAATGATTGATAGTAGAAGCCGAAAACCTCATTGGAGGAGGTTTCGGAAGTGGACATAGGTCATTTGACCGAATCACTATAAATCAATGTGTCCTTCTCTTGGTGTGTAAGTTTTAAATTACTACATTTTAATTTTTACTTGGCTTCAATCTTACAATCTTCTTCTCTCAACTCTCTTTCACATTCACTCAAAGAATCCTCTTTACCAAAATTGCTATCATCAGACAAAACTTTTCAACGCATAATGTTTTTTCGGAATCAGTTTAAATCATCAGTTTTTATCCGTTGCACTAATTCAGCATCCCCCCTCTCTTAGTGCTGTTCTAGATTCTAACAATATCTACCTGAATAACTTTAAATTATAGTTGTGCCAAGTACTATTAAATGTAAGATGTGTTCGTTGCATATCCATTAAATCGATAAAAATTATTAGGACCCCTACAATTCTCATCTAAAGTATGCTATATTTATTAATTGAAGAAATATCTATCCAGAATAATTTAGTTCATTATTTGTTAATTATTTCAAAGAACCATCTTTTGAAATTGAAAAGCAAGAATTCTCTAGAGTTTAAACAAACTCTCCCTATCAATATACCGTATTGATAGGGCCCTTGGATTTCAAAAAATCCAAGTGTCATGTTATCAAAAACATCATGCAATATTTCAAAAAATATTCAATCATCATTACAATGTATGAATTCATGAATCTACTTCTCCCCCTTTGTCATCAACAAAAAAGAGAAGTTGTGTCTAGCTAGATTTAAGGATGTGCAAATTTTACAACACACTAGCAAGATTTACAACATTCAATCATAGCAAAGTTTTTAAGTTCAATCATGATAATTTTTTATTTGCTTCTTGAGATGTGTAAGTTTACACTTCGTTTCTCATAATAGCCAAGATAGCACTTGTTTCTTCTCTTTTGAGAAGTGCAACTTAGTTTTGTCTTTGCAAGCTAGCAAATTTTTATTTGTAATAAGCTAGTAATTTTGTATAATTTATATCACTTTAAACATGCAAGCTAAATTTTCATTACAACATAGAAGCATAGCAAGTGTAAGATTGTAAATTTTCTAAGTTTTGCACTTTTTGCTTCTTTCGATATGGAAGATCTTTCTTCTCTTTTTGAGAAGTACAATCTAGTAAGTTGGCAATTTTTATGATATGCTCGCAAGTAGTTTTTTGCTTCCTCTTTGAAGAATGCAAGCTAGCAATTTATTTTCTCCCCCTTTATCATTTTCAAAAAGAAGGGAGGGAATATAATGATGCAAAGTTTTCTTTACATTCATTTTCAAGCCATGATAAAAAAAAATTAATGATTCAATCATATCATGTCATGACTTCCGAAAGACATCTTAAGTTTTCAAGATCACATTAGAAAGATATTTCAAAAGATATATTACAATCATAAATATCTATAAGTGATTCATTTGAATATATCATTTCATTAGTAAAAGAATCATATGAGAACATGATTCATGCATAAGGAATATCAAGTCATCAAGATCAAAAGAAAATTTTGAGTATTAAATAAAATCATCAATTCATGCATTCAAGCTATCATTACTCAGCAAGTCATGATTCCAATAAACTAAGGTTGTGATTCTAAAAGTTTAGAAGTCATGAATCATTTTGAAAAATCTCATTCTAGTTCAATTCATCAACTCCAAACACATCATTAAAATCACTTCAATAAATTCACAAGATTCACAAAACATACATGGATTCATCATTGTTTTTTATTAAAAAATCGAAGACTCTAGAGATAGAAGAATTTCAAAAAATATGCATTTTTTTTTATGATTTACTTCATATAAGTATGCCTTTGCCGTTAATAAAAATGAGTATCACATTCAAGAATGAAAGATAAATTTTGTAAAATAAATCATAATATGCATTATCGTATAAGTCTGAAATCATCATCAAAATCTTTCATTCAAAAAATTTATTAAGAGCAACATAGATTGATTACATGCAAGCATGCTCAAGTCTTTTATGAAAACATATATCAATATTTAAAATTGAGACATAAGGTTCGTCCTAAAAACCATCAAGACCAAATATATCAAACATAAAGCATCATGATAGTGCATTTTCTCATTTTTATGTGTTTCACTTTAAGTTAGTTGTTTTCTATGAGTATGCTCAAGTTTTTCGTATAGATCCGAAAAGCAACTTTCAAGAGAAATTATTAAGACCACAAACATGATATACACATTTATTTTCAAAACATTGATTATGATTATTTTCAAGAGATTCACAAGACTTATGAAATGAGTTCATTAATCTCAATATAATAGAAAATACATTTTTATTTCATGCAATTTGATTACACATAGGAATGTTCAAAATCATGCATAAAAAAGAATCATCATGAAAGCAATTAAGGTGAAAAACACATTAATCCATAACATACGATTATTACTTCAAATCATCAAGCATGATACAAACATTTTCATTAAATCATTAAACTTATCAAGCATCATTTCAATTCTAATATTCTTTCTTCCATTGTTATTAGTTATAACAAGATTTTTCCTTCTTACATGATTTTAGTGTTAAAAATCAAGGGTCATGCTAAAATCATGCATCATTTTATAAATCTGAAAAGTAATATAAAACATCAAGATACACATGCATGGATTAATCCTATTAGGTGTATAAGCATTATCACAAATCATGCAAGTATCATTTTAATTTTTTACTTTTCAAAAATACTAGAAAAAAAAGCATAATAAAATTTTTAAAATAATTTTTTTATTTCCTACAAACTAAATCATGTAATTTCATAAAGCAAGAGGTTTTTGGTTGAGTTACTTATCTTGTAGTTGAAGGCCATCAAAGCGTAGTTTGCGTCTTCTTCTTCTTTACACACTTTCTTCTTCATCACTTTTGTGTACTCATCAGCTCTCCAACTTCTTGTGTTCATAGCAAGAATTAGTGTTCTTTTTAAGATCATTTGTATTTTTTAATTCTTGTTTAATGAACTTATTAAATTTCTTAGTCAAAAGTTCAATGTCATCAACATTGTCCTCATCACTTGAGTCATCACTCAAGTGGCATTCTCTTGTGTGAAGTGTCAAATTCTTCCTTTTTTTGAAAGGTAATTCTCATGTTGATCAAGTTTAAGAGTTATTTTATAGGTCATTAAAGACTTGATTAGTTCTTCGAGTGAATAAATGTTTAAGTCTTTAGACTCTTGTATAGCCATTAATTTTGGACCCCAACTCTTTGGAAGGGATCTTAAAATCTTGTTAATGAGATCAAACATCGAAAAAGATTTATCAAGACTTTTCAAACTATTAATGATATCTATAAAATGGGTGTACATGTCACTTATAGTCTTGTTTGGTGCTGTTCGGAAAAGCTCAAAATCATATATTAAGAGGTTTACATTTAAGTCTTTGACTCTTCTAGTGCCCTCATGAGTGACTTCAAGAGTGTGCCAAATATCAAAAGTTGTTTCGCAAGTAGAAATCTGATTAAATTTAGTTTTATCCAAAGAGCAAAATAAGGCATTTATAGCCTTTGCGTTTAAAGAAAAAGATTTTTTCTCTAAATCCGACCATTTGTTCATCGGTTTAGATAGTAGTTGAAAATCATTTTCGATGATGTTCCATAAATTCAAATTCATATAAAGCAAGAAAACTCTCATTCGAGTTTTCCAATAAGTGTAGTCTAACCCATTAAAGAAGGGAGGATGAACGATTGAAAAACCCTCTTGAAAGCCGTAAAGAGTCATTTCTCATGGGTGTGAATCCAAAAGAGAAATACTAGGATCTAATACCAACTATTAGGATCAGTTCAGCACTAAGAGGGGGGGGGGTGAATTAGTGCAGCGGTAAAGTTACGATAAATTTACACAATTTTGAAAAACCCCATACGATAAAAACCATGTTTTGATTAAAACCATTTTTAATTGAAAGCATATCGAAAGTGCTTAAACTTGAGAGCATTTAGAGAAGAAGTAGGGTAGTGAGTAAACAAGGTTTGCTAAAATGTAAATTATAAGAAAGTAAACGCAAACTGATTTTTATAGTGGTTTGGTAATCTGACCTACATCCACTCCCGATTCCTCTTCAATTGAGGCCATCAGCTTTTCACTAGTAGCCTCTCTTGCAATGGGCAATGACTAACTCTCTTACAATGCCTTCTCCTTTTGATAGGCTCAAGAAATAACCCTTACAAGCACTCACACACTCCTCCCTTTCTGTTGAAAATAAATGAAAGCTAGAGGAGAGATTTCTAAAGAAATTTTTATAGTATTTTCTTCCTTTTAAAGTTTGTGTGCTTGTGTATTCAATCCAAGGATGAGAGGGATATTTATAGGCTCTAATTGGTTTCAACTTGGAGCCAAAAACTATCCCATCCTGGGTCTACCAGGTTCTGGCGGTACCACCGCTAGTGTTGGGCGGTACCACCGCTTGGCACATTGCCATTGTCAATGTATTGGATGGTACCACCACCTAGGTATACTAACCCTGGGCAGTACCACCACCTAAACAACCTGGGAGATCGAGCCGTAGGTGGTGCCACTGCCCTAGTCTGATGGTGCCACCGCCAAACAGGGTTCAGCAATCCTATTTGGGCCTTGAGTCTGTCCTAAACCTATCCATGTATGGGCTCAAATGGCCCCTAATTGGATTGGCTTAATTACAATCTAATTAACCTAATTCTACTTCGATCTAGACAATTATTACAACACGAATCATAAGCATTATGTTGCCCGACACATCATTAGTCGGCGCTTCATCTGGTTCTTTGGCACATCATCCTCTCTTGTGGTTTGTTACCTAATCGATAACTAACCTCCGCAGCCTCAATCTCCTTGGCATAACTCCGCTCTTCTTGGCTTGATGCCCGTTTGTCCGAAGCCTTTTGTCGATCGTCGACCTAACCTCCGGCTCGACGTCTAATATTTTGACGTATTCTCCTCTGGCACAATACTGATTCATCCTACATTAACTATCTAATTCTGATCAATAGTAGACTTGTATGACTCAAAATGCAGTTAGATCATAAATCACACTCAATTAGTTTCATCATCAAAATTTGAGATTCAATATTTTTTTTGAAAATTCCATTATGTTGAGGTATTCAAGGCATGCCATGCATTGATGTATAATTTTATTTTCTTTATATGAACTTTTAAATTTATTTGATATGCAGTTACCTCCTCTATTTGTTCTTAAACATTTTAGCTTATAGTCATTTCATATCTCAACCAAGTTCTTAAACTCTTTAAAATTACTAAATATTTTTTTCTTTTTAATAAATAAAGTTGAGTTTTGCCATTATAATCATCTTTGAAGGTAAGAAAATACATATTACGATTAATAAATATAGGAGTGTTAGGACCATATACATTCGAGTGCACCAAATCAAGCCATTGTTGTATCATCTTGAATACTATCCTCTATTACTTGCTCATGATGTGTATCATAAAGTTTCATTGGATGCTCAATCTATGGCAAATTTGTCACCATGTTATTGTTCTTTGAAAGTTTCAAAGCCTCAAAATTTAAGTGCTCATGTCTAAGATAAAGTATAGAATCATCCATAATATTAACATTTAAATAATTTATTTTATTAGTATCCAATTATAATGGAAACATCCTATTCTTAGTCATTTTCACATGAGAGATTAAAATCTTGTCCTTGTCATGGATAGAAAGAGATAAAATTTTTATTGTAATATCATATTCTTTTTCAAGCAACTGATCCAAGCTTTAAAATTTATTTTTCATAACAAGAATATAGTAAACATCTGAAATTCATACTTTGCTTCTTATCATGAAGCTTAAGAGAAATATTACCTTTACCTCTTATTAGTTAATGTGTCAAATCACCAAAAGTAATACTTTCGAAATAATTTGTATCAATTTCGACGAAGAGTTTCTTATAACCGCTCGTGTTATTAGAAACACCTGTGTTTAGATATCATATCATAGATTGACTATCTTTCAAATCATCATTAGCTATTGGTAGAATATGATTACCATTCATTTTATAGTATTTATAAAATTTGTATTCTGACTGCATTGTTGGCATTATAATAGCATTCTATAGCACAATGGTCAAAATTTTGCAAACATAGCATGAATTTGAGATTTACCATACCTCCCAATTCTACCTCATCCATGGCCTCGATCTCAATCTCAATCTTAGCCTTAGCCGCTTTCACATCTTGTCTCCTTCATTTTGATTGTTTTGTGCTTTTTGAGTAGGTTGACATCTTCCTCTTCCTAATTGCCATAGTCTTTACCTCTTTGAGGCCTTGGTTCTCCTTTGTTCTCAAGTGCAAGTTTGGTTTGTTGAGCTTACTCCAATGACTTATCTTCTCCTCTACCTGTAAGCCTTTGTTTATATGATTGAAGAGAACCTATTAGTTGTTACAAAGATATTTGTTCTTGGTCTTTGAATTCTTTAATTACAATGACAATAAAATCAAACTTTGGATTCAAAGATCTTAAAATTTTCTTCATTACTTTTTCATCATTTATTTCTTCATCATTTATTCTTATTTGGTGAATAATTAGAGATAGGTTCAAAGGTATCTTGTTGTAGTTTTCTGAATTCACCTTTTAAAGCTTGTAGACAATCTTTTTCATATTGTCGACACCACCAAATACTCTTTATAGAATGTTCCATACCTCCTTGGACGTCTTCAAAGGAGTAATAATCTTGAACATCAGTTCATCAAGGCTTTGGTATATTATGAACATGACCTTATTCTCCTTCTTTGATCTTGAAGTCATTTTATTACTTTTTTATCCATGTTTTGTCCTCCACATATAGTTCATTAAAACTATTTATAGAGGTCCCTATGAACTTACCATAATGGATCATGTTTTATTAGATACTAGATCTCTATCCAATTACCCAAGCTTCTTGGATTAGTGGATCTCTACTCAATAATCTCTCATTCGCTCTTATTGAATCTCATCCATAGGATCTAATAATTCATGGGCTTATTGGATATCCAATAAGATAGAAGCTCTAGTAGATATTTTATATCTGAACTTTTACTCATCGTAATACCTACCATATGTGTGTGATCCTCTAGGCCCAATATCGAGCTAGTCATAAGTTATATCTATTAGAACTTATTTTGAATCAATGAATTATTATCTCCATAATTTACTCAACTCATCAACTATGAACTTACTAGGCCACTACGCCGTAGTCTCTAGATGATATAAGGAAATCTAATTCTTTAGACCTATCTGTCCTTACTTATGATGTAACTATAGTCCCGCATCCATCTAATATTCTAGAGACCATATATCGGGCATGGTATTGTCAAACCCATATGAAATCTACTCTAGTCTCGCTCTAATCGAATTCTCTTGGAGAACTCTTTCTCTCTTAATCCGAATGACCTTAGCTAGGGATTTGCCTGAGCAAGGACACATGGGATATTCTCTCATATCACCGAGAGTGGATAATCCTCTATTGACACTCAATTATTCTTGTAAGATTGGCTGCCACTCCCGATGACTAATTGTGTTAAACCTAAAACTTCTAGACCTATAAGTTTAATATCAAAGAGTTGAGTGCTTATACATAACATCATTGACATCTCAAAGTCTAAGGATCAAATACACAATTGGGATAACGGAATCACTATCTTACAATAAAGTATCATCAATTATCCAACATTCTATGAGTGGGTTAATTAGTGAACTCATTCTCCAAAGAGCACCTATACTATATCCCTAGTACCCTTACATAAGCAGTAATGAGACTAGCCACCACCATCATATGAGTGGGTATACAGTACACACTGTTCAGTTATCTCGATGTCTCTCTCGAGTAACCTATAATTGAGATTATTTAAGGTCTGTGTTTAAAGATAAATCGATCTTATTATCGTAATCTCATTATGATCTGATTTTTATTGCATAGGTCCATGTATATTGTAATATATGCAACAAGCAACATAAAATGAAGAAATTATTAAATAAATAATAAGCAAAAAGAGTACGTAGCATGTCACATATGCCATCACTTATATGATTGGTTTGCAAGACACCCATGAGTAGCAATCTCCTAGTTGACTTAAAGCCAATTACCTATGTGTCTGATCCCTATTAGACCCTTGTGATGCTCAAAGATAATCTAAGACAATGGCTTAGTTAGTAGATCTATGATGTTATCTTCGGATAGAACTCTTCACTACTATATATCCTTGGGTTACGATCTCTTTGATTAGGTGGAACCTCCTAAGAATATGTTTAGACTTCTAATGAGACCTAGATTCCTTTGATTAAGCAATCGCCCCATTGTTGTCATAATATAAAAGAATTGGGTCCTTATTGCTCAGCATAACTCCCATATCTATGATAAAGTTCTTCATCCAAACTCCCTCCTTTGCTGCTTCTATCATAGCAATGTACTTTGCCTCTATGGTGTTAGGATCTAGAGAGGCACTAAGAGGGGGTGAATTAGTATAGCGGATAAAAATCATAAATTTAAAACAATTATGGAAAAGAGTTATGTATTAAAATGTTTTGGTTTGACGAAAGTGATTTCAACAAAGTGATTTGAGTGAATACAATAGAAAGTAGAGAGGAGAAGATCGAGAGATTGCAGCTAAGTAAAGATTGAAATGCAGCAATTAAAACTCACACAACAAGAGAAGTATGCAGTGATGTATAGTGGTTCGATCAAATGACCTACGTTGACTTCTGAAACCTCCTCCGATAAGGTTCCCAACTTCCACTATCAATTCTTCTTGAAGGGGAGGGACTAAGCACCCCTCTTACAGATTTTTACAGGTGGTTCATACTCTCTTATAGAACTTTTATAAAAGAGACTTGAGAGGTGAACACTCAAGCTATCGAATACAATTTTACTAGAGCTTTAACTTAGTTTTTATCACTTCTTAATGTACTTAGCCAACTGAGAAGTAAGAGGTATTTATAGACTCAATTGGTTTCAAAATTGGAGCCAAAAGAGTCAAATCTTAGATTTTTGGATACTAACGGTACCATCGCCTAACACTAGCGGTACCACTATACATCACTGACAAGGTCCTTGGACTAGTGGTACTACCGTCTGACAAGGTCCTCAGACTCTATAAAGGGGCGGTACCACTGTTGATAGGTAATAACTGTCAGTGGTACCACCGCTGATCTAGGGTAGTACCACTAGCTAAACCACTTGGGAACTAGTTCCCGTGGCGGTACCATCGCCAGACATGGTCCAACACTGCTGAATGGGCCTTGAATCCAGCCCAATTTAGTTCAATTAAGGCCTAGTTGGCCCCTACTATGATTAATTAGGATTATCACCTAATCCTAACCCTAATTATATGCTAACTACAAAATTGAAAACATATTTTTAGCAAATTAAAAACTGACAACGTCGAGTCTTCTTCTGGTGAGCTTTCTAGCGAACTTCTGGCGGACTTCCGACATACCCTTGGATATCTTCTGACGGACTTCCAGCAGCTTCCTGGATATTATGGTGAGTTTGACGAATCTTTTGGCCACTTTCCAAACTTTCTCGGTGAGCTCCATGAACCTCCGATGAACCTTTCGACAAACTTCCAAAACCTTCGGCAAGTCCCCAATTCATTCTTGGCTAATTCCGACAGCACTTCCAACAATCTTTCGGACTTCCAGCGGACTCTCGAACTCCCAACGCACTTGACTCTAGTAATTTGTTTATGTCTTCATTGCTATCATAGTTAATCCTACATACTTATCTAAATAATATGGATTAGATCTAATAACTTCTCAATTGACTTCATCATCAAAATATGAGATTTAACAATCTCCCCCTTTGTTATGATGACAATCAATTGATGATGGAGTTAACCTTAACTCCCTTATCTATATGCCATATTATGAGAAAGGAAACACTTGAATTCAATCTCCTTGAATTCAAGCCAAAACCGATAAGTTGCATTCGTTGAACTTATCGTCATGCTTAGCAAGCATGATCTTTTCATCCATAAATACGAAACTTTATATTTTTCACATTTTGAAAATGATGTCAAGACATGACACTCATTTTTTCAAGTTCAATGATGATAGACATTTATCACTTTGACAAATGATACCAATTTTAATTTTGAAATGAAACAAGGATAAAATGATATCAAAATAAAATTGCACAAATGCAAGTCATGATATCATTTTATGAGACATCATCAAATGAGATGATAACTTATCATATCAATGAAAAATACCAAATTTAAACATGATATGATGATAATGATTTTATAAAATTAACATGTAAAGCATGTATGAATCATTTGTGATGCATGTGATACATTCTAATTGCGATATGCTTCATATTGCGATATATTCTGATGCTTTTAAAGATAACAATTAATTTTCGATATAAAGCAATTGCGATACATTAGTCAATATGATACATACAGGGCATTTATTATTTCATCAATTCATTTTGTCATATTCTTCTTCACCTTTGTCATAAAAAAAAGGGAATAGGCCTTGATAAAAATGGCAAAAAGAGAAAAATACCAAAAAGGAATTCGATCATTCTTTTTGAAAATTGGTGCCAATGAAATCATAAGATAGATCATTAAACCAAAGTTCATAAAAATTTCTAAGATCTCATGAAAAAAAATTTAGTATTAAGAGTTAATTTTGCATAATAATTCTTGAATTGAATCATTCAAGTCAATAAAAATTTACTCAAGAATTGTTTCTACCAAATGAAATTAGAAAAGAGATGAAATCAATAAGACTCATAATAAGAACTATAAGAGTTCATTCAAGAAGGATTGAGATGAAAGGTTCAAGAGCCAATTTGAAATTCAAGCTGAAAAATCGTAAAGTGAAAAAGATACATCATTAAAGCCAAAACATTTATCAAATATTTCATCAAGAGTTCATGAAATTTATTTAAAAAAATTCATGAAGGAGAGAGATTATTTGAGCTCAAAATTCATGAAAGAATCATGATGATGTTTTCATACTTTAAAGGTTCAACTTGGCATTTCCATTACAAATTTATGAAGTGGAGCACATTATCATAAAAATTTCATAATAGATTCAACTTGGCATTCTCATAAGAATTCATGAGATGGAAGATAATTAATCATGTCATAAAAGCTCAAGACGTAGAAATTAGCACAAGAGTTAAGAGTTTATCAAATTTGCATGAATGAAGTCCAAAGAGAGTATAAAAACTTTGAGAGCTTCTTCTTTATGCAAAGATCATAATATTAATATATGTATTGTTGCATGTGTCATGAAGACAAGATTATTAAACTTCAAATGATATGAAAGTGTGGACAAAATAAATCAAGAAAACCATTTATTCATACCAATAGAGGTAGAAGAAGTATAAAATTGATCGAATCAAATTCTACCAAGTTATTAAAAGGGTATGATATTAATTTAAAGATCATCAATGAAGAGTCATATATATGATGCTAAAAATCATTAGTCGAAGGAGTATCAATGTAAGAAGGATAAAAAATGAGACCTCCGTTCAAAAATACGATATTGTAAAGATGTCATCTGAAATCCAAAAAAAAAAAAATCAAGATGAGTTCATGAAAACTAAAGATGGAAAAAAAAATTGGAAAAGGAAACATACAACAATCTCATATATTAGGATAATTTAACATGCCTAATTCTCTTCTAATGAAGTCAAATTATTCTTCATTTAAAGGTTTTATGAAGATGTCTGTTACTTGGTGTTTTGTATCAATAAATTCTAGAATAACATCATTGTTATTGACATGATCTCATATAAAGTGATGTCTAATATCAATATGCTTAGTTCTAGAGTGTTGAATGAGATTTTTAGTTAAACAAATAGTACTTGTGTTATCACATTTTATGAAAATATTTTTTAAATGAATTCCATAGTCTTCTAAAGTATTTTTCATCCAAATAATTTGTGCATAACATGCACTTGTGGCTATGTATTCGGCTTCAGTCGTAGATACTGCAACTGAGTTTTGTTTCTTGAAAGTCTAAGAAACAAGTGCATATCCTAAAAATTGGCATATTCTGAATGTATTTTTTTTATCTATTTTATATCCGTCAAAATCTTCATCCGCATAGGCTATTAAATCAAAGTCATCAGATTTTGGATACCATAATCCTAGGTTAGAGTTTCCTTTAAGATATCAAAGGATTCTTTTAATGGCTTTAAGATGAGATAATTTAGGATTAGCCTAAAATCTAGCACAAAGTCCTACACTAAACATGATATCCGGTCTAGTTGCGATGAAGTAAAGTAAACTACCTATCATTCCCCTATACATTTTTTGATCAAACTTTTCTCCACTTTCATCCATGTCTAACTTAATGGAAGTATTCATTGGAGTGTTTATGGCTTTTGAACCATCCATGTTAAATCATTTTAACAATTCTAATGTATATTTAGTTTGATTAAGAAATATACCATCACTAAGTTGTTTAATTTGTAATCATAAAAAGAATGTTAGTTCACCCATTAGACTCATTTCAAATTTATGACTAATACACTTGGCAAATGATTCATATAGTGATTCATTAGTAGAACCAAATATAATTTTTAAAATATTTAAAAATTTAAACAATAAGAAAATTATTTTAAAAATATTTAATAAACAATACAGTATCGACTTTGCCTTTAGTAAAATTATTTGAAATTAGAAATGAGCTAAGTCTCTTATACCAAGCCCTTAGGGCTTGTTTTAACCCATAGAGAGCTTTAGTCAATTTAAACACATGATTAGGAAAAAGAGAGTTTTCAAAACTAAGTGGTTGTTCAACAAACACTTCTTCAAAAATAAAACTATTTAAGAAAGCACTTTTGATATTCATTTGAAATAACTTAAAATTATTACTACTAGCATATGCAAAGAGCATCATAATGGATTCTAATTTTGCCACAAGAGTGAAGATCTCTTCGTAATCGATATCTTCTTCTTAGTTGAAACCCTTGGCCACTAATTTGGCCTTGTTTCTAACCACGATACTGAATTTATCTTGCTTGTTTATAAATACCCATTTAGTACCTATAACTAAATGGTTATTAGGTCTAGAAACAAACTTCCACACCTCATTCCTCTCAAATTGGTTCAATTCCTCTTGCATTGCGATAACCCAAGAATTATCCTTTAAGGCTTCATCAATGCACTTTGGTTCGATTTGAGAAAGAAAAGCAGTGTTGACACAAAAATTCTTAAAAGAAGAACGAGTTTGAACTCCTTTTGATGTGCCTCCTACAATTAGCTCTTTTGGATGGACATCTATATACTTCCATTCCTTAAGGAAATTTAGGAAGAAGATGTATCCAAGTTGCTATTTGGAGGAGAGGTTTCATTCAAGTTTAAACTATTAAAATCAAGATCATCATCAAAATTAGTTTTTTAAAATTTAAAAACTTCATTAAAAATAACATAAATAGATACTTCTATAACTAAGGTTCTTTTATTAAAGACACGAAAAGCCTTAGAAATAGAAGAGTAACCAAGAAAGATACCTCTATTGGATTTTGCATCAAACTTTCCTATGACATCCTTTTCATTCAAAATAAAGCATTTGCAACCGAAAACTATAAAATAAGAAATGTTTAGTTTTTTGTTATTCCACAATTCATAAGAAGTTTTGGAGAGAGATGGTCTTATTAGAACCCTATTCATGACATAGCAAGCTGTGTTAACGGCTTCGACCTAAAAGCATTTGGGTAAACTATGTTTATTCAACATTGTTCTTGCCATTTCTTGTAAATTCCTTTTCTTTCTTTCTACTACTCCATTTTATTAAGGATTTCTCATAGTAGAGAAATTGTGGTTATATCCATTAGATTCACAAAATTTTTGGAAGTCACGATTTTAAAATTCACTACCGTGATAACTCTAAATCAATGAAATCATAAAACCTTTTCATTTTGAGTAAGTTTACAAAATTTATAAAAGGATTTAAAGTAATCACTTTTGTGTGTCAAGAAATAGGTCCAAGTGTATCTACTATTGTCATCAACAATTACAAAGGTATATTTGCTTTCTCCTAGGCTCGTTGTGTCAATTGGTCCAAATAAATCCATATTGATCAATTGCAATGGTTTAGAGGTGCTTATTTAGTTCTTTGGTTTAAAACTACTTTTTATTTGTTTTCCTAGTTGACAAGCATCACACACTTTGTCTTTAATGAACTTAACATTGGGAATGCCTCTTACAAGTTCTTTAGATATAATTTGAGAGATTAGTTTCATGCTAGCATGACCTAATCTCCTATGCCAAAGCCAAGCATCATTATTCAAAGCTGGAAAAACATATTTCATTACTAAGATCATCAATGTTTATGGTGGAAATTATTTTGTTTTAGTACAATCAAAGATGTGTTGGTATGTGGTTTTTCGATAATGCAAGCATTAGATTCAAATTTTACGATATATCCTTTATCACACAATTGACTAATGCTCAAAAGATTATGCTTTAAGCCATCTACCAACAACACATCATCAATTAAAAAGCTTGATTTGTTACCTATGGTTCCCTTGCCAATGATTTTACCCTTGTTGTTGTCTCCGAAGGTGACATACCTTTCGTCTTGGCTAGTGAGCTTAGAGAATTGTGATGGATCTTCGGTCATATGCCTTTAGCATCCACTATCAAGGTACCATCTCTTGCTCCTAGCTTGTATGAGTGAATGTGTCTACAAAAGAGGATGGTTTTTAGGTACCCATTTAACTTTGGGTGCCTCAAAAATTGATCTCCTAATTTTGTCATTTTGCATTGAATTATTTATGGTTCATTTAGGAACCCATATCAATTTATGTAGACTAACTTTTTTAAATGGACATTTGTAAATAACATGTCCAGGCTTACAACAAAAGTTGCACTTTGAGTGAGATGAAACATATAGTGTAGGTCCTTTAATGAAGGTGGTTGGATTTTGGTGAGATCCACTCACAAATCTAATTCCACTTCTTTTACCAACATGACCCTTATTTGCAACGATCAAGTCCAAGCCCTTGCTACTGACCTTATACTTATTTAAGGTCTATTTAAGTAACAAGTTCTCCTTCTTAATTGTCTCTAAGTGTTCACACTTAGAGCATGGAGGTAAAGAGGGAGTGTCAAGTTTAAGACTTTCAAGTTTATCTAGTAAGAGAGCATGCTCTTTTTTTAATAAATTAAACTTTTTACTAATAGCTCTATACTCATCAAATAATTCATGAAAAACAATTGAAAGTTCATCGAAAGTTAAATCTTCATTAAATAACTCACATACCTCTTCTCCGAAAGCCATCAATGCCAAGTTGGCCATCTCCTCGTTGCTTGCTTCTTCATCTTTGGAGCCACTTGAGTCATCCCATGTTGCCCTTGTTGAATCTCGGATTTTAATGATGAAACAATTGATTGTGGTTTATTGTTTAATTACGTTTTGAGTTACGCAGGTCTACTATCGATCAGGATTAGACAGTTGACGCTGGAGGAATTGACATTGTGCCAGGTAATCACGTCTAGATATTGGATGTCGAGCCGGAGGTTCAATCGACAATCGGCTGAAGGCTTCGTACGTCGGGCATCGGGCCAAGATGCATGTTGTGCCAAGGATATCGGGGTTACGGAGGTCATCCGCCGATTGGGCAACGGACCACAAAAGAGGATGATGTGCCGAAGGATCAGACGAAGCGCCGACCAATAACATGCCGGGCAACTGAATATCAATTCGTGTTGTAATAACTATCTAGATCGAAGTAGAGTGTTTGTTTGTTTATGTGCAAGATTAACTACGATGATGATGAAGACGTAAAGCGAAACAAAGTGCTAGAAGACAAGTGGGACGGATCGTTGGGAGTTCAAGAGATCGATGGAAGTTTGAAGATTCATTGGGAGTAGTTGCCAAAACCGACCGAGAACGAGTAGGGAGCTTGCCGAAGGGTTTTCGGAAGTTCGCCGGAAGGTTCGTCCGAAGTTCACGAAGCTTACCAAGAAAGATCGGAGCTTGCCAAAGAAGCTTGATGGAACTCGCCAAGATCATCATGAAGTCTGGGAGCTTACCGGGAGTCCATAGAATGGTTTCCGAGGGTTCGTCGGAAGACCGCCGGAAGTTCACCGAAAGCTCACCGAAAGAAGTCTTGTCTTATGGACTTTGAAATAGCTTAAAAAATATCTTTAAAATTTATAGTTAGTACATAATTTGGTTTAAGATTAGGTGTTAATCCTATAAACCAAATTTGAGCCAATTCGACTTTCGTTTGGATTGGTTTCTGTCGAGTTTTCGGCCGAAACCACTTTGCTGAAAATATGACCTGGGCGGTTGAATCGCCCCAGGTTGGGCGGTGGCACTACCCAGAGGCCAAGAGCTGGGTGGTGGAATCACCCTAGGCTGACGGTAGCACCGCCCCTGTTGTGTCAGTCTGCCAGACTGACAGGCGGTTGCACCACCTCTGATAGGCAGTTGAATCGCCCAACATCGGGAAACTCAAAAAATTCAAATTTGGGCTCCAAATTTGAATCACTTTGAGGCCTATAAATACCTCTCACATTCTTGGATGAAAGGAGTCTAGAACTGAAAAAAAGAAGGGAGAAACTCTCTTGAAAGTGTGTCAAATCTTCCCTCTAAGTCTTAAGAGTGTTCTAGTCCAAGAGAGGGGTAAGAGTGCTTTGTAAGGGTTATCTCCTAAGCCCGTCAAAAGGAGAGGTGCTGTGATGGAGTTCATCCTCGTCCGTTGGAAGGAGGATAGCTAGTGGAAAGCCGGTAGCCTCAAGCAAGAGGAATCGGGAGTGGACGTAGGTCGGATGACCGAACCACTATAAAAATCTGGTTTGTATTTACGTTCTTGCTATTTACTTTGCTGCAAACCCTTTCCACTTGCTGCTTTATTTACTCAACTTCATCTTCATCTTATTACGTATGCTTTAAATTTAAAACGCAATCTTTCTGGGTTCAAACAAAACGTTGCATTCATTCATACGAAGTTTCTGAACTTGTTTAAATTGCTGAAAATTTCTCGTTCTTTACCGCTGCACTAATTCACCCCCCTCTTAGTGCCGCTCGATCCCTAACAATTGGTATTAGAGCCACATTCTTTCTCTTTCGGATTTACACCCGTGAGAAATGGCTCTAAATGGTTTTCAAGAGGGCTTTTCGATTTTTCGTCCACCGTTCTTTAACGGTTCGGACTACACATATTGGAAAACTCGAATAAGAGTTTTCATACTTTCAATGGATTTGGATTTGTGGAACATCATCGAAAATGGCTTTCAACCTTCCTCTAAACCGATGATCGAATGGTCAGATTTGGAGAAAAGGTCATTTTCTTTATACGCAAAGGCTATAAATGCCTTATTTTGCACTTTAGATAAGAACGAGTTCAATCGGATTTCAATGTGCAAAATGGCTTTCGATATTTGGCGAACACTTGAAATTACGCACGAGGGAACTAGTAGAGTTAAAGACTCGAAAGTAAACCTCTTATTGCATGATTTTGAGCTCTTCCGAATGACACCAAGCAAAACTATCGACGATATGTACACTCGCTTCACGGATGTCGTCAATAGCTTGAAAAGTCTTGGTAAATATTTTTTGAACTTTGAACTCACTAACAAGATTTTAAGATCCCTCCCAAAGAGTTGGGATCTAAAAGTAACCGCAGTACAAGAGTCTAAAAATTTAAATGATTTTTCATTGGAAGAACTAATCGGTTCACTAATGACGTATGAAATGAGTTTCTTTGAACATTTGGAATATGATGAACATATGAACCACCTTCTAAAGAATTAGAAGGATTTGGAACATCAGACAAATGAATGTCACTTGAGTGATGACTCAAGTGATGAGGACATTGAACCCATAACAATGAATGTTAACAAGTTCATTAAACAAAAATTAAAAAGCACAAATGAACTTGAACGGAGGAAGAGGCCAAAGATGAAGAAGCGCAAAGAAGAATCAAATGATGAAACGGTGAATTGGGCTTTAACGGGCTTCGACTATAAGGTAAGTAACTTAACTCCCTTGAATTATTTTGAAATTACATAATGCTTACCATAAATGATTAACTTAGTTAGTAGGAGTTTTTTCATGCTTTTCTTGTATTTTTTGGAAATTTAAATTATTTTAAAATTATACTATGCTTTTCTTTCTAGTATTTTTGAAAAGTAAAAATTATGAATGATACTTGCATGATTTGTGATATTGCCTAGGATTAATCTATGCATGTGTATCTTGATGTTTTATATTTCGTTTCTAAACATGATGTTTAATCTTTAAACTTTTGTATCATGCTTAATGAGGAATTGAAATGATGAAGACTAAAATCCTACATTTTGGAATAATGTATATTCGGACTTGATGGTTTTCATGATGAAATTATTTTTCACATTTTCATAAAATGATCCATGATTTTAGCAAAAATTTGAGCATTGATCATTTAGTTATTACAAATGAAAGAAAGAATTAAAATGATTTTGATGATGCATTATGAAAACATGCTTAATAATTGTATCATACTTGATGACTTGAAATCTCATATTTTGAAATAATATATTCATAATGAATCCATGAATCTTGATGATTTTCATATCACTTTTTGGCTTTAAACTTGATACATATCTTTCATGCAAAAAGTTTTTAGGCATGCTTATGTGAAATCTTACTTGATAAATGAAAATGCTCCATACGTATAATCATGATAAATTTATGAATCTTGATGATTTTACATTGCTTTTGATTTCAAACAAGATGCTTGATTTTTGACACAAAAAATTAATAACATGTTTCAAGATAATGCTTGCACACCAAATATAATTAAAAGATAGAAGCAAGCATATTGATGATTTCGTTTTTACGTGAAAATTTGAACATGCATATATATAAGATCAACCACATAAAATAAAATACAAAAGTTAAAAATATTTTAATCATGATATTTTATTTTTGATGTGTTTGGTCTTAACGGTCTTTATGACGAAACTTACGTCTTGCTTTAAAAAGTTGATACATGCTCACATGTAATCAATTTATGTTGCTCTTATTAAAATTTTCGAATAAAAGATTTTGATGCATTTGATCTTAATGGGTTTAATGACAAACTTGTATTTTGAATTTATACAATGATGGGTTCCATATAAATGTTTGAACATACATTATGAAATCATCATTGAAATGAAAATATTAAAAGTTTGTTATCATGCTTAATGACTTTGTGATATCATATCTTGATGACAAACTCATGTTTTGGTCTTAAATTTGATACTCATCTTTTGAAATATAAGCATACTTGTTTGAAACAAAGTGAAACACATTATCATGAAAAATTGAATATCATATCTTGAAATAATGTGTTATATTTTTGTCTTGACGATTTTTATAATGAAGTTTGCCTTTCATTTTTTGAATACTTATTTTGATTTGGCATATAAAGACATACTTAGATAATAAAAATCATAAAAAGGAAATACATGACTTTTGAAATTTGTCTCTCTAAAGTTATCAAATTTTTGATAAAAGATAAATGATGAATCCATGTATATTATGTTCTTGAATCTCGAGAACGATTTTGATAAATTTGATTACGAGTTTTGAGTTAACAAAATGAGTTTGAATGATTTTACGACTCCTCTCTTAATCTCTTGAAATCATGACTTTAAATTCTTGACTTGAGATATTTTATGTGAATTGAAATACTTTCTTCCTTAATTGCTTCTTTTTATCATTGCTATTATATCTCCCATGATTTATGTTATAGAGAAAGAATTTATAAATCATGATGCAATGAGATCTCTTATACAATAATGAAATGGTTATGTGATTCTTTGCTAAAGAAAATATTTTGATTCTTATGAAATGTGATCTTGATGAAAATTCTTATGCATGAATCAAGTTGCTCTTTGTGCTATATCTTTTCAAATGAATCATGAGCCTTGATGTCATATATTTCATGATCCTAGAAGTGACATGATTTCTTTGTCTTGTGTGGTAAATTAAATATTTGATAAATGAAATTTACTTTATGATGAAGAATCATTGAATCATGACTTGATCTATGAGAATGCTATGTTCTTATGCATCATGATTCTAGGTTGTATATCCTTTATCATGAATTGGAACTTGATGCTAAAGAAAATATTTATGAATCATGATTTTGATTTCTCAGAACTATATGCTTAGAATTTGTTTTAAAATCATGATCTTAATCTTGCTAAAATGAAAAGTTATGAATCATGGATGATATCTTTTGGTTTTGATTCTTGTTGAATTTACATATTGATATCCTTCATGACATGATTTCTCATGTTTCAATACCATCTTGTATGCATCATGTATGCATCATGTGATGATTGATATATTGATTGATGTAAATTTTTCATTGGTTCCTCCTTTCTTTTCGATAATGATAAAGGGGGAGTTAAATTGCTAACTTGTGTATCAAAAGAGAAAATTTTGCTAGCTTAAACATTGAGAAGTAAAATGTTGCTATCTCAAGAAAGGCAAAAATCTTGCTCAACTTCACTTTTTTCAACAAAATTGCTTGCATCTTTGTTACAAATTATTGTTGAATCTCATGCAAGATTATTTGTAGTATTAATCCTCCCTTTCTTTTTGACATTGATAAAGGGGGAGACGGCTTTTGCTAGATTGCATATTACAAATGAATGCAAAAGTCCCAGCATGCAAAGAAAGCAAAACTTGCAAGCTTGCTCTTCTCAAAAGAGAAGAAAGAAATTTCAAAATTGCATGCATATTGCAAAAGAAGTTAAGAAAATGCACATCTTTGAATACAATTTGCTTGCACTTCTTAAAGGAACATAAAAAAACTTACTATCATCATGACAAGTGCTATCTTGCCTATCATGATAAACTTGCGATGCTTAAATGTTGTATGATGTGATTAATAGCTAGTATGATTGTAAAATTTGTATATTATTTTAAACTAGCTATGATGTTACTTCTCCTTTTTGTTGATGACATAGGGGGAGAAGTAGATTGATGACTTCATGCATTGATTGAATATTTTATATATTTGCATGATGGTTTGATTGATTCTCTTAACAATGTGATGAATGTTGCTTAGATTTGGGATAATCTAAGTGTTTCTATCAATGACATATTGATAGGGGGAGTTTGGTTAAACTCCGGGGAGTTATGGTTAACTCCGTTAGTCATCAATTAGTTGTCATCATCAAAAAAGGGGAGATTGTTGAATCTCGGATTTTGATGATGAAACTAATTGATTATGATTTATTGTTTAACTGCGTTTTGAGTTACGTAGGTCTACTATCGATCAGGATTAGACAGTTGATGCTGGAGGAATTGACATTGCACCAGGTGATCACGTCTGGATATTGGATATCGAGCCAGAGGTTCGATCGACAATCGGCTGAAGGCTTCGTACGTCGGGCATCGAGCCAAGATGTATGTTGCGCTAAGGATATCGAGGTGGCAGAGGTCATCCGCCGATTGGGCAATGGACAGCAAAAGAGGATAATGTGTTGAAGGATCGGACGAAGCACCAACCAATGACGTGCCGGGCAACTGAATGTCAATTCGTGTTGTAATAACTATCTAGATCGAAGTAGAGTGTTTGTTTGTTTATGTGCAGGATTAACTACGATGACGATGAAGACGTAAAGCGAAACAAAGTGCCAGAAGACAAGTGGGATAGATCATTGGGAGTTCGAGAGTTCGATGGAAGTTTGAAGATTCGTTGGGAGTAGTTGCCGGAACCGACCGAGAACGAGTAGGGAGCTTGCCGAAGGGTTTTCGGAAGTTCGCCGAAAGGTTTGTCGGAAGTTCGCGGAGCTTGCCAAGAAAGATTGGAGCTTACCAAAGAAGCTCGATGGAACTCACCAAGATCATCATGAAGTCCGGGAGCTTACCGGGAGTCCGCAGAATGGTTTCTGAGGGTTCATCGGAAGACCGCCGGAAGACCGCCGGAAGTTCACCGAAAGCTCACTGAAAGAAGTCTTGTCTTATGGACTTTGAAATAACTTAAAAAATATCTTTAAAATTTATAGTTAGCACATAATTTGATTTAGGATTAGGTGTTAATCCTATAAACCAAATTTGAGCCAATTCGGACTTCGTTTGGACCGGTTTCGGTCGAAACCACTATGCTGAAAATATGACCCGGGTGGTTGAACCGCCCCAGGCTGCGCGGTGGCACCGCCCAGAGGCCAAGAGCTAGGCGATGGAACCACCCCAGGCTGGCGGTACCACCGCCCCTGCTGTGTCTATGTCATCATAGATCGACAGTGATTGCACCGCCTCTAACAAGCGGTTAAACCGCCCAACACCGGGAAACTCAAAAAATTCAAATTTGGGCTTCAAATTTGAATCACTTTAAGGCCTATAAATACCCCTCACATTCTTGGATGAAAGGAGTCTAGAACTGAAAAAAAGAAGGGGGAAACTCTCTTGAAAGTGTGTCAAATCTTCCCTCTAAGTCTTAAAAGTGTTCTAGTCCAAGAGACGGGTAAGAGTGCTTTGTAAGGGTTACCTCCTAGGCCCGTCAAAAGGAGAGGTGCTGTGAGGGAGTTGATCCTCACCCGTTGGAAGGAGGATAGCTAGTGGGAAGCCGGTAGCCTCAAGTAAGAGGAATCGGGAGTGGACGTAGTTCGGATGACCGAACTACTATAAAAATCTGGTTTGCATTTACGTTCTTGCTATTTACTTTGCTGCAAACCCTTTCCACTTGCTGCCTTATTTACTCAACTTCATCTTCATCTTATTACATATGCTTTAAAGTTAAAACACAATCTTTCTGGGTTCAAACGAAACATTGCATTCATTCATATGAAGTTTCCGAACTTGTTCAAATCGTTAAAAATTTCTCATTCCTTACCACTGCACTAATTCACCCCCCCTCTTAGTGCCGCTCAATCCCTAACAGCCCTTAAAGCCTTCTTCCTCTTTCGTTGCTTCTTCTTGGTTTGGAGATATTCACTTTTGAAGTATCCCGACTTCTTGCATTCATAACATATTACTTGTTTCTTTTGAGTTCAAGTTTATTTTTAGTATTATTTTTAAATTTGTTCCTTCTTATAATTTTTATGAATTTTTGAGTCAAGAGTGCAAGTTCATCATCAGGGTCCTTATCACTTGAAGATTCTTTCAAGTGGTCTTCTTATATTCTTAATGTCATATCCTTCTTGTTATTTGAAATGGGGTTCTCGAGCTCATCATGAGCATGACATGTTATTTCGTAGGTCATCAATAACCTAATGAGTTCTTCGAGAGGAAAATTTTTTAGATCCTTGGCCTCTTTAATGACCATAACTTTTGGATCCCAACTCTTTGGAAGGGATCTTAAAATTTTAGTTATAAGTTCAAAATTTGAAAAACTTTTTCCAAGTGCTTTGAGTCCATTGACGATATCCGTGAAACGAGTGTACATGTCTCCGATGGACTCACTTGGTTTTATCTGAGTGATTTCAAGAGTGCCTTCAAGAGTGATTTCAAGAATATGTCAAATATCAAAACCTGATTCATAAATCAAAGCATGATTAAACTTATTTTTATCAAGTGCGTAAAACAAGACATTTATAGCCTTTGCATTAAGAGAAAAAACATTTTTCTCTGATTCATTCCATTCGTTCATCAGAAGAGAAGAATTTTGAAAGCCATTTTCAATAATATTTCAAAGTTTAAAATCCATGGAAATAAGAAAAATCTTCATACGAGTCTTTTAAAAGGCGTAATCCGACCCATTAAACATAGGCGGACATATAATTGAATAACCCTCTTACATACCGGAATATGCCATCTCTCTTAGATTTTAAACCAAATGAGAGTGACCTTGCTCTGATACTAATTGTTAGGATCTAGAGTGACACTAAGAGAGGGGGGTGAATTAGTACAGCAGATAAAAATCATAAATTTAAAATGATTATGAAAAGAGTTGTGCATTGAAAAGTTTCGATTCGACGAAAGTGATTTCAGCAAAGTGATACAAGTAAATACAACAAAAAGTAGAGCAGAGAAGATTAAGATAATGTAGCTAAGTAAAGATTGAAATGCAATAATTAAAACTCATATATCAAGAAAAGTATGTAGCGATGTATAGTGGTTCGATCAAATGACCTATGTCCACTTCTGAAACTTCCTCTAATGAGGTTCCCAACTTCCACTATCAGTTCTTCTTGAAGGGGAAGGATCAAGCACCCCTCTTATAGATTTTTGTAGTTGGTTCATATTCTCTTATAGAACTTTTACAAAAGAAACTTGAGAGGTGAACACTCAAGCTATCGAATGTAATTTTGCTAGAGTTTTGACTCAATTTTTATCACTTCTCAATGTGCATAGCCAACTGAGAAGTAAGGGGTATTTATAGACTCAATTGGCTTCAGAATTAGAGCAAAAAATAGTAACATCATAGATTTTTGGGTACTGGCGGTACCACCACTTGGCATTGGCGGTACCACTACCAATTGACCCTGCTTTATTAGTGTAATAAGCAGTACCACCACCCAGTCTGGCAATACTACCACTTGATAGGGTCCTTGGACTCTATAGAGGTGCGGCCTCGAACGTGCGGCCTCGAACTCTATGGAGGGGCAGTACTATCGCTTATCAGGCGATACCACCATTGACAGGTAATAACTGGTAATAGTACTACCACTGACTTGGGGTGGTACCACCGCCCAGACCACTTGAGAATTATTGAGAAATCTAGGGGGCAACATCTCATGTATAGTAGAAGAACATAAAAACAAAACTTTTAGATTTTCATAAAAAGTTCTATCATCGTGCGAAGATCGGTGCATAAAAAACAAATCCACGAATTCGAAAACTACGTGTATAAAAAGAAAGTACTTAGAAAAATTGTATATCCCTAAATCCCTACATATCTATAGGACTGGATAAAGGAGTTCAAATGTCCTCCTCTCTAGCGATAATCCATATAGTAGGGACTGCAATAATACTTCTCTCTTGGGGAGAGGAGAATAGAAGGTGGCTACTAAGAGAAACCTCAGCCTATAGGCCTTTGGTTCCCTTTTATTTATAGAGGCCCCTTGTCAACTTAACCCTAATGGATCTTGCCCTATTAGGTATTGGATCTCTATCTACTTACCCAAGCCTCTTGGATTAGTGGGTCTCTACCTAATAATCTCTTATTAGATCTCATCTTAGGATCCAATAATTCAGGGGCTTAACGGATATCCAATAAGTTAGGGGCTCTAGTGGATATCTCATATCCGAACTTCTACTCGTCACGACACCTACCATATGTATGTAATCTTCTAGGCCCAATATCGAGCTGGACGTGAGTCATACATGTCAAAACTCCTTAGTGAATTATTATCTCCATAATAATTCACTCAACTCATCGAGTGTAGACGTACTGGGCCATTATGCTATAGTCCCCAAACGATATAGGGGAATCCAATCCTTTGGACCTATATGTCCTCAGTTACCATGTATCTATAGTCTCTCATCTATCGAATATCCTAGACTTTATACCGGGCATAGTGCTATCAAGCCCATACGGTCTCTCCTCGAGTCTCGCTCTAATCAGATTCTCTCAGAGAACTCTTTCTCTCTTAATCTGAATAACCTTGGCCAAGGATTTGTTTGAGAAAGAATACATAGAATATTCCTCTAATGATACCAAGAGTGGATGATCCTCTATTGATACTCAATAACCCTCGTAAGGTTGGCTACCACTCCCAATAATTGGTTGTACTAGATCTGGAACTTCCAAACCTATAAGTCCAATATCAAAGAGTGGAGTACTCATACAGGACATTCTTGGTATCTTAAGTCTAAGGACCAGATACACTACTAAGACTACAGAATCATTGTCTGACGTGAGGTATCAATAACCATCCAACATTCCGTAAGCGGATCAATCAGTGAACTTATTCTCTAATAAGCACCTGTACTATATCCTTAGTATCCCCACATGAGTAGCTATGAGACCAGCCACTTCCATCATATAGATGGGTATACAACACACCAGTCTATTCGGTTATCTCGATGTCCCTCTCGAGTAACATATAACTAGGATTATTTAGGGTTTATGTTTAAAGGTGAATTGGTCTCATTATCATGATCTCATCATGATTCAATTCCCATTGCACAAATCCAAGGACATCACAATATATATAACACGCAAGATAAAGTGATAAAATGCCTAATAATAATAAGCAAAAGAAAGAGTGTATGTCAAGTCACAAGTGTCATCACTCATATGATTGGCTTGCTGAGCACATAAGACTAGCAATCTCCCACTTGACCTAAAGCTAATCACCTACGTGTCTGATCTCCATCAGACCCTTGTGATACTGAAAGATAATTTGAGACAATGGCTTGATCAGTGGATCTGTAATGTTATCTTCGGATAGAACTCTTTTCACTGCTACATCTCTTTATGCCATGATCTCTCTAATAAGCTAGAACCTCCTTAGAATACTTTCTGATGAGACCCGAATTCTCTTATTTTGAGTAATCACCCTATAGTTATCACGATAAAAGGGAATCAACTCCTCACTGGTCGGCACGACTCCCAAATTTGTGATGAACTACTTCATCCAGACTCCCTCTTTTACTACCTTCTATCACAGTAATAAATTTCGTCTTTGTGATCGAGTCAGTAGTAGTGTCTTGCTTGGAACTCTTCTAGCACACTGCTCCTCCATTCAGGGTGAATACATACCCAGAATTAGACTTGCTATCATCGACATGGACTAGAAGCTTGAGTTCGTATAGCCCTCAACCCTGAGGCTACTACCTCCATATACCAGCAAAATATCCTTAGTCCTTCTCATGTACTTATAGATATATTTTACTATTTTTTAGTGCTCCAAGCCTAAATCTGCCTGATCCTGCTCGTGACACTCAGAGCATGCGCTATATCAAGCCTAGTACACAGCATAACATACATGATAGATCCTATTACTGAGGCATATGGTATCCTATCCATGTGTGCCCTTTCTTTAGGAGTCTTTAGGGATATACTCCTAGAAAGTGATATTCGATGTCTCATTGGTATGAGACCACTCTTGAAATTTTTCATGCCAAAACTTTTGACAATGGTATCTATGTATTTAGACTAGGACAAGCTAAGCATCCTCTTGGATCTATCTCTATAAATCCATATCCCCAATACACAGGATGCTTCCCCTAAGTCCTTCGTGAAGAAGTGCCTAGATATCCAAGCCTTTACTATGGAGAGCATTCTTACATCATTTCCAATAATCAGAATGTCATCCACATATAGCACCAAAAAGGTGATAACGCTCCCACTTACCTTCCTGTACACACAAGACTCATCTTTATTCTTAATGAAGTCATAAGATCTGATCGTCTCATCAAATCTTATGTTCTAACTTCGGGAAGCTTGCTTCAGTCCATAGATGGACCTAAGCAACCTACATACCTTATCTGGGTTATCCATGGACACGAATCTCTCAAGCTGTATCATATACACCTCCTCCTCGAGGTTACCATTGAGGAATATGATTTTAACATCCATCTACTAGATCTCATAATCAAAGTGTGCTGCAATAGCTAATAGAGTTCGAATGGATTTTAGCATGGCTATGGGTGAGAAAGTTTCATCGTAGTCAAAACTTTACCTTTGATGATACCCCTTAGCCACTAGCCTTGCTTTATAGGTCTGTACCTTTTCATTTACTCCAATCTTCCTTTTGAAGATCCACTTGCAGCCAATGGGTATGATCCCCTCGGGTGTATCAACTAGGTTCCAAACCTTATTGGAGTATATGAAATCCATCTTTGAATTCATAACTTCTTGTCACTTCCTGGAGTCTATGCTCATAATAGCATCTTCGTAGGTCTGAGGATCAATATCCTCAACATCATCACTTCTAATATGTTCCACATATCTCTCAGGAGGATGAGATACTCTATCGAACCTATGTAAAGTTAGAACTTATGTACTAGGTACTTGAACAGATTCTAGCTATGGAATGATGCTTGAGTTAGGTGTTAGAACCTTTACGGATTCTAAGCTTGGGGTTGAACTCTATAGGGGTTTCTTCCTCCAAGTTGCTACTCAAAGGCTGTAAAAAGATTGATCTATTCATGATGAAAAGAGGATGAATACATGGCTATTTATAGGGCTTCTAAACCCCAACTCCTAATAGGACTCTTACTCAAGACTTCTACTTCTAACCAACTCCTACTTCTAATTAGGACTCCTTCTCTAGTAGGACTCCTAATTCTAATAGGACTCTTTCCCTAAATGACTCCTACTTCTAATATGACTCTTTCTCTAATAGAACTCCTACTTCTAATTAGGACTCCTCTAGTAGGACTCCTAATTCTAATAGGACTCTTTCTCTAATAGGACTCATATTTCTAATAGGACTCTTTCTCTAATAGGACTCCTACTTCTAGTAGGACTCCTCTAAGAAGCAACCTAATCCTAACCTAGCCGGCCTCTTCACCTCTTTAATAGGGGGCGACTAGATAGGATTTACATGAATGCCCTTATCAATTAGGACTATCATAGCTAGAGTCCTAACACTAGGTTCTCCAACCTCGCTCAACTCTATCATGCTCCCACTATCTCCACCAAGAATGTGTTCCTTCTCAAGAAACACTGCTCTCTTGGCTATAAAGATCTTTTGGTCCTCAAGATGATAGAAATAATGTCCACAAGTTTCCTTGGTGTATCCCACGAACTTGCTCTATTTCGTCTTGGATTCCAACTTGTTGGGGTTGTCTCTTGACGTGGGCAAGGCACCCCCAAATCTTAACAACCTTAAGATCGGGCTTCTTCCCATTCCATATCTTATATGGAGTGGACACTACTGACTTAGTTGGAATTCTATTCAGAAGGTAATTTGCGGTATCTAGGGCATAGCCTCAGAATAAGATGGGTAGGTTGGCAAAACTTATCATAGAATGCACCATGTCTAATAGTGTGTGATTCCTCCTTTCTGATACACCATTAAGCTGCGGTGTATAAGGATATATCCACTGTGATAAAATCCCATAGTCTTTGAGGAACTGGATGAACTTTGTACTCAAGTACTTATCTTCTCGATTTGATCGAAGGTTTTTAATACTCTTTCTAGTATTGTTCTCCACTTCATTCTTATATTTCCTGAATTTTTGAAAAGCCTTAGACTTGTACTTCATCAAGTATACATGTTCATATCTTAAGAAATCATCAGTGAAAGTAATGTAGTAGGAGTAATCACCTATGACATAAGTCGACATGGGATCACATACATCACTATGTATGAGTTCCAGTAACTCAGTGGCTCTCTCTCTAGTTCTACTAAATGGAGAGTTGGTCATCTTTTCCCGAAGGCAAGATTCGTAAGTCATATATAACTCATAGTCGAATGGATCTAGATATCCATTCTTCAGCAACTTTTGAATCATTCCTTCATGGATATGACCTAGCCTACAATGCCATAGATATACATTGTTTACCTCTTCTCATTTCCTCTTAGACTTATTTACACTCACGATGTGTGGAGCTATATCTAGCATAAATAAACTATTATGCAACATTTCTCTCATGATGATCTCATCATCTAATGCTATTGAACAACCATTATTCTCACTAACTGTCAAACATGAAATGAAAATAATATTTTTGATAATAGAAGGAACATAATAGCATGCATCTAATGCAATAATAGCTCCACCAGGCAAATATAGGGCGACCTTGCCAATAGCCACTATAGCAACTTTTGCTCCATTAGCCATCTTAAGGTCCATCTCGCCTCTCTTCAATCTCTTAGGTCCTGCCAGAACCTGCAACGAATTACAAATATAATAAGCACTCCATGTATTCAATACCCATGTGTTATCATAAGATTATGACAAATAGAGATTGATCATGAATATAACTAAAGCTTCTCCAAGCTTCTGTTTTGCCCTCTCTACAAGGCACTCTTTACAGTTCCTTTTCCAGTGCCCATCTTTGCCATAGTGAAAGCACTAGCCTTTGTCCTTTGTTGGGTCTTTCTTAGCAACCTTTGCTTTATCCATTTTGCCCTTGTCCTTGCCCTTCTTAAGGGACTTCTTAGCCTTCCTTTTCTTTCTGGTCTCACCAATATAGAGAACTGGCTTCTCTTTCTTGATGGTGCTCTCTACTTCTCTCAATATATTGAGGAGCTTTGGGAGGGTCACCTCAAGCTTGTTCATATTAAAATTCATTATAAAATGAGAAAAGAAATTTGGTAAGAACTGAAGCACAAGATCCACACACAGGTTATCCTCTAGGACCATTCTTAGACTTGTGAGTTTCTTGATCTACTCAATCATATTAAGACATGCTTCTGAACCGGTATGCCCTTAGTCATCCTAGCACGGAAAAGACTCTTCGATATCTCATATCACTGAGTTCTTCCCTATTCCTCAAACAGTTTGCAGAGATGCAAGAGTATGAAATTAATATCCATAATTTTATGTTGTTTCTGTAACTCAGTAGTCACAGAGGCCAATATATAACATTGAGCAAGAGTGGAATCATTTATGTACTTCATATAATGAGTGATCTTATCCTCACTTGCCCCTTCATCGGGCGTAGGGATCACTGTATCAAGGATGTATGTGATTTTCTCCACCGTGAGAACAATTCTCATATTGTGAAGCCAATCTATATAATTTGGACCAATGAGGAGGTTAGCATCAACTATGTCACGTAAAGGATTTAAAAGCGATATTTTTCTGAAATTCGAGATATAGTAGAAATAAATAACATGCAGAGTTTACAAAAAATTAAATAGTTAAGATAAGGACTTCTATCTTAATCTACACCCACTAATTTTTTACGAGACACATAACACCCTCGGATATGTGAATCAGAGACCCCGACAGATCTCTAGTGGGGATCGGGATCCAATCAGCATCTTAACATAATCTCGAGGGACTCGACCAATCACGTTAAGCCCGTAAAGGTAGGCAACTCTTACCAATCATAACCCCTTTTGATTCTCATCCTGTTTAGCCTCCGAACCGCCATGGTCTCGAGGGAATCAACCAATAATGATGTTCGATTAAGTCATCACCATCGGTACATGATGAGTTTGATTCGATGATATACCCTCGAGAGACTCACTAAGCATACCATGTGCTTAGGTCACTGGTGACATCTCTGTCGTAGATAAGAGAGCAAATCGTGATATAGGTGAGTCTCGAGAGACTCGACCAACTTAACCTATACCGGGAATCAGTTCCTACCTATAACGATGGAAGGTCATGTGGGTCAATCTAATTGTCTCATGTTTACTGACATAATATTATTAATGGAGGGAATTTTTTATTTGATCTCCTAATATAATGTGTCACACATACATATTTAATATATACATATCTAGTAGGTATATAACTAATCACACATCATATGAGCAATTATAACATATGATCATGGACCACATCCTAATGTGATCAAGCCCGAGTCAGTGGGCTAATCACTCACATCAAGATCTATATGTGCTTTAGTGCATCTCTATGCCCTGTGATCGTCCATCTCGCTTCGTCGGTTCCATCGGCATCTCAACGCATCTCCATGCGTCGGATTGTCCGTTTCGACCTCGTGGGTTCTGCTCCCGCTACAATTCCTTGTGTAATTATAATATAATTACAAGCACATAGGTCCAATAATAAATGAGAAAATTAGAGGCTTGTAGGCCCCAATAATAATAATCATATGTATACACATCACATCACACGGTCTATGATCATCTATCCACATCATACATCACATGTATATGTTATTATATAGGACTATTAAATAAATAATAATAGTTAATTAAACCTTTTAATTATCTAATATTTTCCTAAAATCAGGGTTATGCAAGAAATTTTCTAAATTCTGAAGGGTATTATGGATATTCGTTTAGAAGGGATAGATATTAGAGTTTCTAAAATTTCGAGGGGCAAAATTATCATTTGGCCAAAAAACCTATTCCCCAACTTTACTTGCACTGTGACTACAGCTACCCTTCTGGCGGCGACCACTACGAGCGGGCGTGCATCCCCTGCCCGCGAGCACAACGCCCGTTGGCGGTGGGCCCGCCAGCGATCGTCTCCCGCGCAAGTGCCATCCTTCCAGGCATGCGTCACTATGGTTGGCTTGCCCACTAGCTGGGCAATGCCGTTGCAGGCAGTGTTCTCGTGGTGGCGAGCGCTCCTCCCTACACGACTATGGGCGACTCGCCCACGAGCGCGCTGCCCTCTGCGGGCGGGCCCAGTGGCTACGTGCAGACAGGGCACCTGCGTAGGTAGCCTGCAACCACTGCCTGCCTACAGCCTATAACCCACAAGTTGGATACATGCAGACTACCAATGGCGGCCATGGTTGCAAGTAGCCTTTGACTGTTCTGCGAGGGCAGCAACAGTTGCTACCCCTTTCTTGTTGTTGCGTTAACAATTTTGACGTCAAAAGCCTCTCTAAATCACAACACACGAAGTTCAAAATTTGATCATTGTACGAACAACCTAGCTTTGATACCACTATTGCGAAATCTAGGGGGCGACATCTTATGAATAGTGGAAGAACATAAAAATAAAACTTCTAGATTTCCATGAAAGGTTCCATTGTCGTGCGAAGATCGGTGCATCAAAAATAAATCCGTGAATTCAAAAACTATGTGTGTAAAAAGAAAGTACCTAGGGAGATCGTATATCCCTAAATCCCTGCAGATCTGTAGGACTGGATGAAGGAGTTCAAATGTCCTCCACTCTAGCGATAATCCATATAGTAGGGACTATAACGATGCTTCTCTCTTAGGGAGAGGAGAATAGAAGATGGCTACCAAGAGAAACCCCAGCCCATAGGCTTTGGGTTCCCTCCTATTTATAGAAGCCTCCTGTCAACTTAACTCTAATAGATCTTGTCGTGTTAGGTATTGGATCTCCATCCAATTTTCCAAGCCTCTTGGATTATGATAGAACCCTAGAAGAATTCTATGTAGATTCGATCTTTAAGGGGGATCAACCCTTGAAATGCTATAGGGGTTCCACCCTCCAAGTAGTCAGCCTGGTGGCTGCAAATGTAGATGAATCTTCTTTTCTTATTCAAAAGAGCTAGAGGCTACATGCTTATATTGGACTTCAACTCAAGACCCATAGTATAGCTAGAGTTCTCTAATGTTAGGACTCTTACTCAAGACTCCTACTTTTAATAAACTCTCCTACTCAAGACTCCTATTGTTAAGGAATGAGAGACACTAAGAGGAGGGGAGTGAATTAGTGCAGTGGTAAAGAACGATAGATTTTCAGTGATTTGAACAAGTTCGTAAACTTCATACGATAAAAATCATGTTTTTGACTAAAATCGATTCTGATTAAAGTATAATGGAAAGTGCTTAAAGTGGGGAGTATTTAGAGAGGAAAAAGGCAGTAATGAGTAAGTTGAGCAGCGAAGAAAATGCAGTTTGCAGAAAGGTAAATGCAAGAACATAAATGCAAATCGTTTTTATAGTGGTTCGGTCATCCGACCTACATCCACTCTCGATTCCTCTTCGCTTCAGGCCACCGGCTTTCCACTAGCTACCTTCCTTCCAACGGGCGAAGACAAACTCCCTTTTACAAACTTTGTTTACAAAGTTTCCCTCAACACCTCTCTTAAGAACACTTCTAAACTTTGGAGGAGGGACTTCTACTTCAAATGATAGAGTTTTCCCTTAGTTTATTTGCACACTTCCTTTTTTAAGCAAGAACACTTGGGGTATTTATAGACCTCAAAAGGATTCAAGTTTGGAGCCCAAATTTGAATTGCCTTGGTTTTCCTGATTCTTGCGGTACTAAGAGGTGGCGATGCCATCACTGGTGCCCTCGAGTGCTGGGTGGTGCCACCGCTAGCTTGGGGCGGTTCCACCACAGAACCGCCCCAGGTTCGGCCATTGGGTGGTGCCACTGCCCAGCCTAGGGCGGTTCCACTGCCCAAGGTTTGGCCACTGGGCGGTGCCACCGCCCAGGTCATTTTAGTACATTGGTTTGTGCCAAAAACTCAGCCCAAACCGGTCCATATGAAGTCCGAATTGGCCCAAATTTGGTTTATAAGATTAACACATAATCTTAAACCACATTACATGCTAACTATGAATTTTAAAGATATTTTTTAAGCTATTATAAAGTCCATAAGATAAGATTTCTTTCGGTGAGCTTTCGGTGAACTTCCGACGGTCTTCCGATGAACCCTCGGAAACTATTCTGCGGACTCCCGGCAACCTCTCAGACTTCACGATAATCTTGGCGAGTTCCACCGAGCTTCTTTGACAAGCTTCAATCTTTCTTGGTAAGCTCCATGAACTTCCAATGAACCTTCCAAAAACCTTTCGACACACTCCCTACTCGTTCTCGGCCAGTTCCGGCAACACTCTCAATGAATCTTTGGACTTCCTCGAACTCTCAATGATCCATCACACTTGTCTTCCAAAACTTTGTTTCACTTTACGTCTTCATCATTATCATAGTTAATCCTGTACATATATAAACAAAAACTCTACTTCGATCTAGATAATTATTACAACGTGAATTGACATTCAATTGCTCGGCACGTCATTGGTCGGTGCTTCGTCTGATTCTTCAGCACATCATCCTCTCTTGCAGCTTGTTACCCAATCGACGATTGACCTCCACAACTCTGATATCCATGGTGCAACTCCGCTCTTCTTGGCTCAATGCCCAATGTTCGAAGCCTTCTGCCGATTGTCAACTGAACCTCCGGCTCGACATCCAATATCTTGACGTGATCACCTGGCGCAACGTCAATATCTCTAGCATCAACTATTTAATCCTGATCGATAGTAGACCTACGTAACTCAACACGCAGTTAGGTGACAAAACACAATCAATTAGTTTCATCATCAAAATTTGAGATTCAACAATATCTCCCTTTTTGATGATGACAACTAATTTATAACTAACGGAGTTAACCATAACTCCCCGGAGTTTAACCAAACTCCCCCTATCAATATGCCATTGATAGAATACTTGAATTATCCCAAATCCAAGCATCATTCATCACAATAATATGAGAATAATCAAATCATCATGCAAATATATAAAATATTCAATTCAATGCATGAAGTCATCAATATACTTCTCCCCCTATGTCATCAACAAAAAGGAGAAGCTGCATCATAGCTAGTTTAAAAGGATATCCAAGTTTTACAATACACTAGGTATCAATCAAGATATTCAACATACATTACTTTAAAATATTTAATCATAGCAAGTTTTTTAAAGATGTCCAAGCATAGCAATTCAACACTTGCTTCTTGTGCAAATTTACACTTTGCTTTTCTTGAATTTGCAAGATAGCAACCGTTGCTCCCCCTTTGTTATTGACAAATAGAAGTGGAGTAGAAATAGTCTTTTATATCAATGCTTTGATCATGATAAAATAACAAATTTGCAACATGAATTTTCAACATATTAGGCCATGAATTCAAGGGAGTCAAAAACTATGATATGAGGGAAAAAGATGATAAGCAAGCAATCAATAATGATAAGCAAGCTAACATACTTTACGATATACAAGCTAGCTTCCTTTCAATTCTTAAGTTTCGCCTTTGCAAGCTATCAACTTTTTGTAATGAGCTAGTAATTTTTGTAAAATTTATAACATTTTAACCATGCAAGCTCATGAGTTAAAAGAAATATAACTTTGCAATTTCTTTCTTCTCATTTTGAGAAGTGGAAGTTTTGCCTTTTTACAATTTCTAACTAGCTATATTTGCCACTTTCTCTTGTGATATTCAAGCTAGCAATTAACTTTCTCTTGAATGAGCTATCAAAATTTTCATTTAAGGTGCAAGCTAGCAATATCCTTCTCCCCCTCTATCAATATCTAAAACGTAAGGGAGAATTAATACTTCAAATAATCTTGCATGAGATTCAATAATAATTTGTAACTAAGTTGTAAGCAATTTTGTTGAAAAAGTGAAGTTGAGCAAGATTTTTGCCTCTCTTGAGACAGCACCTTTTTGCTTTTCAATGGTTAAGCTAGCAAATTTTTCTCTTTTGATGCACAAGTTAGCAATTTAACTCCTCCTTTATCATTATCGAAAAGAAGGGAGGAACCAATGATCAATTATAAATTTGCATTAATCAATATATCAATCATCACATGATGCATACAAGACAACAATGCACAAAAATCATGTCATGAAGGATATCAATATATAAATTTAACAAGCTAGCTCCCCCTTTATCTTTGTCAAAAAGAAGGGAGGACTAAATGGCTAAAAATTTTAATCATTATACAAGCCATATTAGGAAATCATGTCATGAATGATATAATATCAAGAAAAGTAAAAAAGGACATGATTCATTTGATAATAGATAGCAAAAAGAGCATCTTGATTTATGCATAAGAATTTTCATCAAGAACACATTTAATAAGAATCAAGATATCAAGTTTACAAATTCATAAAAATTCAAGTATTGAATTTCGAGAAATCAAAAGACAAGATACATTTCATTTAAAGAGTTTTCTTTTGATAAAACGGAAGGAGCATGGTAAACGATCTTGATTTATAAAGAACTTCAAGTTATAATTGTCAAGATCATGAATCGTAAATGTTTTCTTTAGCAAAGAATCACATGAGCACTTGATTATTGCATAAAAATTCTCATTGCATCATGATTTATGAATTCTTTTTCTACAACATGAGGTATAATAGGAATAATATCAATCATGATTCATTTGGTAGAGAATAGTAAAGAGAATAACTTGATTTATGCATTCAAGCTCTCATTACTTAACAAGTTATGATTCCAACAAAATAAGGTTGTGATTCTGAAAGTCTAGAAGTCATGAATCATTAAAAAATCTCATTCTAGCTCAATTCATCAACTTCAAACACATCATCAAAATCACATTCAAGAATTTTACAAGATTGATAATATTAACTAAATGAATTCATCACTTGTCATTTATGAAAAACCAAAGAAAAACTCTAGAGATGAAAAAATTTTAAGAATCATACATTTCCTTTTTTATGATTAATTTCATTTGAACATGCCTTTGTCTTTTAATGTCAAATTGAGACAATCATGAAAGCTCAAGACATAAAGGCAAATTTTATAACACAAATTATCAAACATGATTCATTTTTAAAATATGTCTTTCATCATAAATATGAATAAAGCATTTGTCAAATCCGAAATCATCCTCAAAATTATATTCAATAAATTCATACATGACAAGCATGGATTCATGAATTTCCTTAAAAAAATAATTAAGATTGAGATAAGGGATTGCATTTCGTTTTTTATAAATTTCTATTCATATGATTTGCTTCTTATAACATGCCTTTTGCTCTTAATAAAAATGAGTATTATATTCAAGAGTAAAAGGCAAATTTCATAAAAACTATCAAGATGAAACACATCAAGCATAAGATATCATGATAATACTTTTTGTCATTCTTATGTATTTCGTTTGATGCAAATTAATTTCATATAGGCATATTCAAAATTTTTATACGAAAACCATTATCTTGTAAATTTGAAACAAGGTTTCGTTAAAGCCATCAAGACCAAATGCATCAAAAATATTTCATACAAAAGTTTTATTAAGAGCAATGGAGATGGTTTACTTGTAAGCATGCTCTTGTCTTTTTTTTTTTTTACTAGATTCATGTATCATTGTATAGATCCGAAAACTAAGTTTCAAGAGAAATTATTTAATCCAAATGCATGATACACTCATTTATTTTCAAAATATTCATCATGATTTTTTTGTGAAATTCACAAGATTGGTAAAGTGAATTTATTAACCTCAATAGGATAGAAAATGAATTTTCATTTCATGCAATTGTTTTCATGTGAGCATATTCAAATCTTTTTATGAAAACATGTATCAACAAGACATAAGTTCAGTCATAAACTCGTCAAGACCAAACGCATCAAAAATAAAACATCATGATAACTCATTTTCAATTTTTATGTGTTTTTTTATGTGGTTGATCTTATATAAGCATGTTCACATTTTCACACAAAAGCCAAGCATCATATAAATTTGAAATTATCATCAAAATCTTTCATTCCAAAAATTTGTTAGGAGAAACGTAGATATATTACATATAAGCAAGCTCATTTCTTTTGTATTAAAGATGTGTATCAAGTTTAAAATTGAAACTCAAGTTTCAAAAAAAATGTAACATGTCATCTAAAAAATTTCATCATAAAAATAATTTAGACCAATTAATCTAAAATAGAAGATTTCATATCATAAGCATGATACAAGCATTTATCATCAAAACACTTTCAAGAATAACATACATAGATGTGCATGATGTTTAACATCGAAAACCGATACGGAAAGAATACATGGAATTTCATCATCTCAAAATATCATCTTAATTCGTCATGAAAACAATTAGACCAAAAACATGTTAATCAAAACATAGAGTCAAATCAATATTACTTCAAAAACTAATGCATGTTATAAAGTCATCAAGTATCATGTTTAGAAACAAAAAATAAAACATCAAGATACACATGCATGGATTAATCCTAGGTAATATCACAAATCATGCAAGTATCATTTAAAATTTTTACTTTTAAAAAATACTAGAAAGAAAAGCATAATATAATTTTTAAAAATAATTTTTTATTTCCTACTAACTATATTAAGCATTCATGAAAAATATTATGTAATTTCATAATAAGGAAAAAATAACTTGGGTGAGTTTCTTACCTCATTGTTGAAAACCGTCAAAGCGTAGTTTGCCTCTTCTTTATTTGATTCTTCTCGATGAGCCTTCTTCTTCTTTATTGGTGGCCTTTTCTTTCATTCAAGTTCATTTTTAGTTTTAGATTTTAGTTTAATGAACTTATTAAGATTCATTAAAAGTTCAATGTCCTCTTCATTGTTCTCATCACTTGAGTCATCACTCAAGTGGCATTTCAAAGTTCAGAGTTCCAAAACCTTCTTATTCTTTAGAAGGTGGTTCATGTGTTCATCATATTCAAGAGTCATTTTATAGGTCAATAAAGACCCGATTAGTTCTTCAAGTGAATAAATGTTCAAGTCTTTAGACTCTTGAATTGTCGTTATTTTTGGATCCCAACTCTTTGAGAGGGATCTTAAAATCTTGTTAGTGAGTTCAAAGTTCGAAAAATATTTACCAAGACTTATCAAACTATTGACAATATCCATGAAATGGGTATACATGTCGTCGATAGTTTCGCTTAGTGTCATTCGGAAGAGCTCAAAATCATACAATAAGAGGTTCACTTTCGAGTCCTTGACTCTACTAGTTCTCTCGTGTATGATTTCAAGTGTTTGCCAAATATCAAAAGCTGTTTTGCATGTAGAGATCCGATTGAACTCATTTTTATCTAAAGCGCAAAATAAGGCATTCAAAGCCTTTGCATTCAAAGAAAAGGACCTTTTCTCTAAATTCAACCATTCGTTCGTTGGTTTAGAGGGAAGTTGAAAACCATTTTCAATAACATTACATAAATCCAAATTGAGAGAAATCAAGAAAACTCTCATTCGAGTTTTTCAATATGTGTAGTCCGATTCGTTAAAGAACGATAGACGTACAATCGAAAAGCCCTCTTGAAAGCCATGAAGAGCCATTTCTTACGGGTGTAAATCTGAATGAGAAATAACTTAGCTCTGATACCAATTGTTAGGGATTGAGCGGCACTAAGAGGGGGGAGGGTGAATTAGTGCAGCGAAAAAGAATGATAGATTTTCAACGATTTGAACAAGTTCAGAAACTTCGTACGATAAAAATCATGTTTTTGACTAAAATAGATTCTGATTAAAGTGTAATGGAAAGTGCTTAAAGTGGAGAGTATTTAGAGAGGAAGAAGGTAGTGATGAGTAAGTTGAGCAGTGAAGAAAATACGGTTTGCAGAAAGGTAAATGCAAGAACATAAATGCAAACCATTTTTATAGTGGTTCGGTCATCCGACCTACATCCACTCTCGATTCCTCTTCACTTGAGGCCACCGGCTTTCCACTAGCTGCCTTCCTTCCAATGGGTGAAGACAAACTCACTTTTATAAACTCTATTTACAAAGTTTCCCACAACACCTCTCTTAAGAACACTTCTAAACTTTGGAGGTGGGACTTCTACTTCAAATGACAGAGTTTTCCCTTAGTTTTCTTGCACACTTCCTTTTTTTCAAGCAAGAACATTTGAGGTATTTATAGACCCTAAGAGGATTCAAGTTTGGAGCCTAAATTTGGAGCCCAAATTTGAATTGCCTCGATTTTCTCGATTCTGGTGGTACTGGGCGGTGCCACCACCCATCCAGCGATGCCATCGCTGGTGCCCTCGGGTGCTTAGCGGTGCCACTACTAACTTGGGGCAGTTCCACCACCCAAGGTTCGGCCACTTGGCGGTGCCACCGCCTAGGTCATTTCAGTACACTGGTTTAGGCCGAAAACTCGGCCCAAACTAGTCCAAATAAAGTCCGAATTGGCCCAAATTTGGTTTATAGGATTATGATAGAACCCCAGAGGAATTCTATCGAGATTGATCTTTGAGGGGGATCAACCCTTGGAACGCTATAGGGGTTCCACCCTCCAAGTAGCCGAGTGGCTGCAATTCTTGATTGATCTTTCTTATTCCAAAGAGGTGGAGGCTACAAGCTTATATAGAGCTCCAAACCCTAACCCTAGGGGTTGCTTCCTAAGTGAACTACCCAATTTGCCCTCAACCTTAGCGGGCCGGCCCAATAACAAGGGGGCGCACTAAGAAGCCCAAAGACCCAAATATAAACCCTAACCTCTCTTCTTTATAGGATAGAGGCGGCTAGGTGGGGTTTATTACATTCTCACTGGGTTTTTATTAGTGCTACATGGTTGAGTAGGACCTAACCATGCTAGGGTCCTATCAAGCCCGCTCTCTTCAAATCACCTTGTCCTCAAGGTCAGGGTTCCATGAACTTAGGGCCGGACTTCACTCCTCATATGATTCCCATGTGGCATCTTCAAGTGGTAAATTAGTCCAATGTACTAGTACTTCAAGAGAGGGGACGTCGACGACGCATCACGACTCTGCGGTCGAGGATGGCTTGTGGTTGGGCTTGAATATTTCCATCATCAGTGGTGTTGGGTAGTTGGATCTGGGGTGCCTCATGTTCTCCCAACTTGGGCTTCAAGCATGATACGTGGAAGACAAGGTGAATTTTGGCATCTTTAGGTAATTTAAGTCTATACGCCATAGCTCCAATACGCTCTATGATCTGATAGGGCCCATAAAAACGTGGAGATAGCTTCATGGAGGCTCGTGTGTTGATGAATAGTTGCTTGTATGGTTGTAGGTGAAGATAAACCCAGTCTCCTACTAAAAATTCTCTTTCACTTCTTCGTGTGTCGACTTTGTTTCATTCTAGCTTGAGCGGTAGAGAGATTATCCTTTAGCAGCTGTAGGAGTTTGTCCTGTCAATTAAATCTTGGTCGACTGATCTACCTTAGTTGAGCCAATTACATACTTTGGAATCACAGGCAGCCTATTTCCACCATATAATGCTTCATATGGGGTACATTTTGTAGATGAATGATATGTAGTATTATACCACCATTCAGCCAGAGCCATTTCATCCACTCCTTTGGTCGATCACTAGCGAAACACCGAAGGTATGTCTCTAAACATCTGTTCACCACTTCTGTTTGGCCGTCAGTTTGTGGATGATATGCAGTGCTCATCTTGAGTTTGGTGCCCTGTAACTGAAATAACTCGGTCCAAAATTTACTAGTGAAGACCCTGTCACGATCACTTACGATGGACCTTGGCATCCCATATAGTTTAACAATATTTTCTTGAAAATCCAATACTAACAAATGGTGTAGGGATTTCGCTCCAAAGACAAAAAATGAGCATATTTCGTAAGTCGATCAACCACCACAAGGATTGTGCTTTTACCTTTGGAAGGTGGCAACCCTTCGATGAAGTCCATGGAGATGTCACCCACACCGAGTCCGGTATAGGTAGTGGTTGTAGTTTCCACTGGACTCGCCAATGCTTTTCACCTTTTTCTTTGACATACATCACATTGTGCTATGTATTCAGAAATAATTTTTTTCATCCCTTTCCAATAAAAGTTTTGCTTCACTCTTTTGTAGGTTCTTAGAAATCCAGACTGCCCTGCTGAAGGTGTGGAGTGCATTTCGTGCAGAATGACTTTGATGCAAGGGGAGTTTGGTATAAGCACAATACGACCTTTATAGCGTAGATCCCTCGAATCCCAAGTATAATGAGCTATTGCGCTTGGATCCTCCTCCAATTTTTTGATGATGTTGCTGGTTTCTGGATCCTTCTTCCATTCCTCCCTAATGCCCTCGAGGAAGCCAATGGTAGGAAGAGAGATAGCTGAAAATTCAGCTTGTCGAGAGAGCCGTGAGAGTGCATCTACAACAACGTTTTCTTTCCCCTTTTTATAAATAATTTCATAATCAAATCCTAGAAGTTTGGTTACCCATTTTTGCTGCTCGGGATGATATCTTCTGCTCCAAAAAGTACTTAAGGCTTCTATGGTCGGTTTTAATCTGAAATCATCGGCCAATCAGGTAGGGTCTCCACTTTGTTACTGCGTGCACAATAGCGAGCATCTCCTTATCATAGATAGACATTTTTTGATGGGAGGGAGACAACGCCTTACTAGTGTATGTGAGTGGTCGACCATCTTGCATGAGAACAGCTCCAATTCCAACTCCAGATGCATCGGCCTCAATGATGAAGGGTCAAAAATCTCTAGCACCTGTTTGTCGTCATGACTGCCTTAAGTCTATCGAAGGCAACGGAGGCTTTGTTCGACCATAGGAAGGCATCTTTTTTCAGTAAAGAAGTGAGGGGGGCACTAATCTTCCCATTGTCCTTCACGAATTTTCGATAGTAGCCCGTTAGTCCAAGGAACCCACGAAGCAATTTTACATTTGTAGGTTTCGGCCAACCTTGCATTGCTTCGATTTTTGTTGGGTCTACGGCCACTCCTTCTGATATTATTTGCCCAAGGTACTCTACTTTTTGCTGGAGAAAGCTGCACTTTGATAGCTTAACAAAAAGAGTATTCTCCCGAAGGATCATCGAATAATTTGCAAGTGCTGAAAGTGAGTCTCAAGAGAAGGGCTATAAATGAGAATATCATCGAAAAATACCAGCACAAATTTGCAAAGAAAGCTCCGAAAAATATCGTTCATGAGACTTTAGAAGGTTGAAGGAGCATTAGTGAGTCCAAAGGGCATTACCAAGAATTCATAATGGCCGTTATGAGTGCGGAAAGCAGTTTTTGGGATGTCGCCTTCACATACCCGAATTTGGTGGTAACCGGATCGAAGGTCCAACTTTATGAAGACTCGAGCTCCTTTTAATTCATCAAGAAGTTCATCCACCACTGGTATGGGGTACTTATCCTTGACGGTGATGTCATTTAAAGCTCGGTAGTCGATGCACATCCGCTAAGTTCCGTCTTTCTTGCGCACAAGTAGCACCGGTGAGGAGTAGGGGCTGCAGCTTGGTCGAATCACCCCTGTTTCGAGCATTTCCTTCACAATTTTCTCAATTTCATCTTTCTGGAGGTGAGGATAGCGGTAAGGCCAAGTGTTTGCTGGTGGTTTGCCCAGAAGGATTGGAATTCGGTGGTCATATTGCCGAGTAGGAGGAAGACCGCGTGGTTCAGCAAAAACATCATCAAATTCAACAAGCAGTTGGGTGATATTTGGATTTTTAATTTCTGTTTTCTCCCTCTCTGGTTGCTGCTAGAGATGCATAAGAAAGCCACCATTTATCTTGTGTAAAACTTTCTCCATTCGTTGGGTTGAAACGGTGGTTACGTTGCTTCAACGTAGGGTGACCTGCTTTTACCTTTACAATAGAATTTCATAATCAATTTGAAAAAGTTCCAAGAGACATCACCTAGTGTCATCAGCCATTCTATGCCCAACACAGCCTCATAATCATCAATTGGTAGGAGGAAGAAGTCGGCAATAATTTCTTGGTCCTGTAGTAATAGTTTCACCTACGGGCATCTTTGGTCGCATTTTAGGATTCATCGCGTACCTTTTACGTCGAACTTTGCAACCTTCGATATGGAGCGCCATCCGAGCAGCAACCTTACTGTTTAGAAAGTTATTAGTGCTGCTGTATCGATGAGAATGGTGATCGCTGTTGTTTGAGCAGGCCTCCAACTTTCATCGTTTGGATTTGAGTAGCCAGAGCTAGCGCATGTACCATAAAGTCGACCGATTGTGGCTTTTCTTCCACATCTTCATCCTTATGTTCAAGACTCTCTTCTAGCTGTTCACTGATCTCTTCTTCCACTAGTTCAATCACAAGAAGTCTCCCCTTTTTACAGCGATGCTCACGGCTCCACGGCTCGTCACAATGCCAACATAACCCCTTAGCGGATCGGTCTCAAGCTCTTCTCTTGTCAACCTTTTTGGTGCAGGAGCTCGGCTGATAGTAGGCGAGGCCGAGGGCTTCAATATTTCTGGTCGGGAGTGACCCTAGTCCTCCGGGCTTCATGGTTCAATCGCTCCTCCTGAAGTCGTGCGAAAGAGATGGCTGCCATAAGCGTGTACGGTTGTCGCGCTTTAACTTCTCCCCGGATCTCCGGCTTCAAGCCCTCAATAATTGTCCCCAATAACTATTTTTTAGACCAATCACGAGTTTGATTAGATAACCTTTCAAACCTGGTTTGATACTCCTGGATGGTGGAGGTTTGTCGGATCTTTGCTAGTTGTCCGTCGATGTTCTCGTAAATCGGTTGGTCCAAACGGATCAATAGTCCTTCTTTGAATTGTCGTCATGAGAGGACTCCATGAGTATGTTCAAACCAATCAAACCATTGTATGGCATCTCCTTCAAGATGTATAGCTGCAATTTCTACCATAGATGCATCTGCAAGGTTTTGTGGTACTGAAATATCGCTCATGCGCGAGATCCAACCAATCGGGTCTCCTTCTTCCCATCTAGGGAAGTCCACCCTCATGCGTGGATAGTGAGGATCGGTCATAGAGCCTCCCCTCTCTTGGAGGTCATCTCTTCGATTAGAGCTCTCCCCTTGATGTGATTTCTTTGGGCTCGGTGGTCGACCCAAACTAAGTTCGGCAAAGAGAGTCCGAATCTTCTCCTCCATTCGTGTCTCGAAGGCTTCAAATTTAGCATCAATTGCCTCCTCGGATGCCATAGCATATGTCTCCAAATTTGTAATATTAAGATCTCTCTTTTTTTGCCGGGTTAAAGGCATGAATTATTTGAGGGAAGTGGTGGCCGAAAGGGTTTGTGGATTGGTGGATGTAGGCTGCGGTTTAGGCTTGTTTTGTGGCTGCTTTGGGTGCTGTTTGGGGCTGCGATTTGATGGAGTTTTGGGCTGAGATGGTAGTGGATGAAGGTTAGGGAAGAAGGTTTTAGATCTGTGGTAGCTCGCAGCAAAGATTTGACAAAAATCAGTAGAAATTGCTGCCTATGTGCGCTGTCTCATAAGAGCAGAATTGTCGTCGAAGAAATAGCGGTTTCTCGATGAAATTTCCAGCGAAAACTCAAGGGTTTGAGGAGGGGGTTTGATGGTAGAATCTTAGTTTAGATAGCAACAAGGATAACAAATTGGATCAAGAAATTTTGGCAGCAAAGCAGTAAAGAAATCGGTGCAAGTTGCGATAGCAGAATTCTCGTCATCAGCGATTTGTGACGAGAGATTGCAGCAACACACGAATTTTTTTTTGTGATGAATTCCACAATAGATCAATCATGGATACAAGCCAAGATGATCTATGAGGTGCACAAAAAATTTCGTTCAAAAAGGATAACAATTAGATCGGTTAAAGGCAGCAACACATGGCTGAAATTTTCTGTAGCAATCCTTCGTTCGCAAGGATGGTAACTTTTGCGACGCAAAGAATTCGCAGCAAGGGATCGATAGAAAAAATTCTTTTTGATATTTTAGATGAAAAATTGCAGCAGCAAAAGGTATTGGTGGTAGAAAAATACCAGATCTCGATGCAATTGGAGGTGGCGACGATGATCGATTTGATCTACGTCGAGGAGATGACGGTGGAGATGATGACGTCAAGAGCAATTGTGGGAATTGCTTGGCTGATGGTGGGCGGCAGAGATGGCAGCAAAAGCAGCAAGATCGCTGCTCTGATACCAGATGATAGAACTCCAGAGGAATTCTATCGAGATTGATCTTTGAGGGGGATCAACCCTTGGAACGCTATAGGGGTTCCACCCTCCAAGTAGCCTAGTGGCTGCAATTCTTGATTGATCTTTCTTATTCCAAAGAGGTGGAGGCTACAAGCTTATATAGAGCTCCAAACCCTAACCCTAGGGGTTGCTTCCTAAGTGAACTACCCAATTTGCCCTCAACCTTAGCGGGCCGGCCTAGTAACAAGGGGGGCGGCGGCTAAGAAGCCCAAAGACCCAAATATAAATCCTAGCCTCTCTTCTTTATAGGATAGAGGCGGCTAGGTGGGGTTTATTACATTCTCACAGGGTTTTTATTAGCTGCTACATGGTTGAGTAGGACCTAACCCTGCTAGGGTCCTATCAGATTAACACTTAATCCTAAACCAAATTATATGCTAACTATAAATTTTAAAGATATTTTCTAAGCTATTACAAAGTTCACAAGACAAGACTTCTTTCGATGAGCTTCCGGTGAACTTCCGACGGTCTTCTGAGGAACCCTCGGAAACCATTCTATGGACTCCCGGCAAGCTCCTAGACTTCACGATGATCTTGCGAGTTCCACCGAGCTTCTTTAGCAAACTCCGATCTTTCTTGGAAAGCTCCACGAACTTCCAACAAACCTTCTGAAAACCCTACGATAAGCTCCCTACTCGTTCTCGGCCAGTTCCAGCAACACTCCCAACGAATCTTCGGACTTTTATCGAACTCTTGAACTCTCAATGATCCATCACACTTGTCTTCTGGAACTTTGTTTTACTTTACGTCTTCATTGTTATCGTAGTTAATCCTACACATATATAAACAAAAACTCAACTTCGATCTAGACAATTATTTCAACATGAATTTACATTTAGTTGCCCGGCACGTCATTGGTCGGCGCTTCGTCCGATTCTTTGGTACATCATCCTCTCTTGCGGCTTGTTGCCCAATTGGTGGTTGACCTCTGTAACCCCGATATCCATAGTGCAACTCCACTCTTCTTGGCCCGATGCCCGACATCCAAAGCCTTCTGCCGATTGTCGACCAAACCTCCGGCTCGATATCCAATATCCTGACGTGATCCCCCGGCACAACGTCAATTCCTCAAGTGTCAACTGTCTAATCCTGATTGATAGTAGACCTACGTAACTCAACACGTACTTAAATCATAAAACACAATCAATTAGTTTCATCATCAAAATTCAAGATTCACACTTACTTCTAATAAACTCTTAATACTTCTCTAAGAAGCAACCTCCCCACTAATCCTAATCCTAGCCGTCCTCTTCACCTCTTTAATAGAGGTCGACTAGATAAGATTTATATGAATGCCCTTATTAATGAAACTCAATTAGGACTCTCCTAACTAGAGTCCCAACATATTAGGACTCTCCTAGCTAGAGTCCTAACAGATCTGCCCTCTTCAAATCAGCCTTATCCTCGAGGTTGATGCTCCATGAATTTTGGGAATTCAATCTTCAAGTCGTCATAGTTCTCCCAAGTGGCATCTTCGAGTGGTAAATTATTCAAATGTACTAGTACTTCAATAGAGAGACGTCAGTGACGCATCACGATTCTACAGTCGAGGATAGCTTGTGATTGGGCTTAAATATCTCCATCATTAGTGGTATTGGGCAGTTGAATCTGGGATGACTCATGTTTTCCTAACTTGGGCTTGAGGCATAACACGTGAAAGACAGGGTGAATTTTGGCATCCTCAAGTAATTTAAGTCTATATGCCACAGCTCAAATATGCTTTATGATCTGATAGGGCACATAAAAAAATGGAGATAGCTTTATGGAGACTCATGTGTTGATGGAGAGTTGCTTGTATGGTTATAGGCGAAGATAAACCCATTCTCCTATTGAAAATTCTCTTTCGCTTCGTTGTGTTTTCACGGACAAATTGTAAATGACTTGTTCGGTGTAATACTTATGCATGTCCATGTCTTTTTGGGTTGTTCATGAGCTACCAAGTATTTAAAGGGCTGGCCTAAGGCTAAACAGCCTCATTTGAGCAAATTTGGTGGCTATTTCAGGCTTGTATATAATGATGGTGTCATGTTGACACTTGTACTAGATTTCAGTCTGTAGTGGACCAATTTTATACCTTTGTTGTGCAACCGTTCTAGGCTTGTGATGTCCATGGTTAGAATTTGCATTGGCTATTAAGTGTTTGCTGGCATGGTTGCTTGTGGATCCCGTGTGAAGCGCTTTCTTTGTCCCATCTTCTCTTTTGTAGGTCCTAAGAGATTATAGGAGTTTTTGGGGAGGCTGACCTTTATGGATAGACACGCAATGGTGCCACATAGCTTAGGCAAATCCAATTAAGTCCATGATAGTTGGTATCAGAGTGGGACAAGCAGACATGGAAACACTTAGCATGCAAATGTGAAGGACCTAGCGGGGCTGCATTGAGGGCAACCAATATGTGGGACCATTTGGAAATGGACATGGAGTTGTAGGGGAAGGAGTCACTCAGAGGAGTGGGCATCCAAGAATGACATTCAGCAGAATGACCAATCCTTTGTGCAAGAGGCACCATGAGGACAAACAAGCTAAGAAGAATTACGAAGTGCATAAAGGTTGGGATGGCTGAGTTCGAGCAGTAGCTTGACATTGGCACCTAAACTTGATAGTGTTCGAGGCAAGTGAGGCGCTTGGAAAAATGATAAGACTGTGCAAGGTGGAGTGGGTTGTTCAGCGATCGAAAGAGTTGTGCAAAGCTCACAAATATGACGGGAGTTATAAACTCAAGAAATTCGATACTCATGCAAGGTCTTGTATGTGGACAATGGACTGTCCGTGGCCATCCCAAGGCAGCTGAAGGTCGGCACTATGGAGCATTGAAACTTTCTCTTTGGTATTAGCAGGATACGTTTGCAAGAGGCTGAAGTGTATAGTAGGTTTAGCATGTTGCTAGACCCAAAGGGGTGTAGTGAGAGCTGTATTGGTAAGGAGTCATAATCTAGCAGGTGCATTTGTGGAGGTAGAATAGTGCACAGTTTGTTTAGCAAGGCAGAGTAGTCCAAGGGGATGGTGGTCTCCAAAGCTTCTAGAGGGAAGGATGTAAAGAGAGAAGTTGCTCCAACGGGGCAGATATCTAGGAGAGATAAGTCTTGGTCCTCTAGAGGGAGAATCATGTGCAACGGACTACACATATTGAGGAGGAATACCTCAAGACAAAGCTCCACGGACCGAGCAAGCGGTGAGGAGTCGTCGCATGATCTCGCAAGAGGCAATGCGTTGGTGGATGCATAGCGCGATCAAGTGGGGAAGCGACCCAAGGCAACACAAAGTGAAGGCACACTTGGAGCTGATAGTGAGATCAGACTCAACAAAGGGCTGACCCATGGAATGGTGGGCTTAAGGGTTACCATTAATGCAAATCGAGAAGCGGAGTAACTTGGGGGTAACATGTTGATGTACCCAAGCCGCAGGAAGGGAGTTGGCATAGAAGATGGAACATGGAGCAGAGGCTTGGAGCTTTCCTTAGATAGAGGTCAAGGACATGGACTCTTTTTGAGGCAGGAGCAGGATCATGTCGTTCCATGGGTTGCTTATTCTGATGGTGCAGACTCATCTTGTATGGTGCCAAAGATGAAGGAAACTTCAAGGCACATGCACTTTATCTTAGTGAAGCATTTGACGGAGGAACTAAAGCAACACTGCTTGTAGAGGCGAAGTTGGTGTCAGAAGGCCTTAGCATGGGGCAAGAGGACGCAAAGGTAGGTACTCTTAAAGAATATGCCACAGTGTTGCTATTCGAGTTGCCATGAGGAAAGTGGTGCGCTGTGGAGATTGTTCTAGTAAGGGTAGAGGCTAAGGATCTAGACAATGGTGCACCAATTTCAGTGAAGTCAAGTGACTTCAAAGGAGCTGCTAGGCGATGGACTATCCTAGAGCTATGCTTCGTCTGGGTGTGACCTAAGAGCGGGTGGACGAAGGTCGATTGCTAAAGGAGTGAATAGAATCAAAGGTGATAAAGGCCCTACGATGTGTTGGCGGAGTCTACACATGGAGAGATCCGAGTTCGAGTTCATACCCCAAGGATCAAAATGCAAGAAGATGTCACCAGGAGGTGACATGGTGCAGCAGATCGTGGTAGAATGGTTCGTGGCAATGCGACACACATATCTTATCTCGTGAGGGATAAGATCATACGAAGGTATAATTAGGAGCATAATTGGGAGCTCCACTTTGGTGAATAACACGACGGTAAGAAGAGCTATAGATTCAATGAGGGAATGCCATGGTACCACAGAGGTAGGTCTTCCGGGCATGCATTGAAGGTTGCATTGAATGAAAGCTTTGGGCATCAGCTTATGGGGGCTATGTACCACTAAAGAACAAGTTCAGATGTAAGTACCAGTGAGTCCCACGGGTGGGACTGGATCATGCAGAGGTATGATCAGAGCGGCTAAAGAGTTGAACTACTTCAGAGCTCACATTCGCTTAAGGGAGCTCGGCAAGTCAAAGGACAAGGCCGAGTAAGCGAACGTTACAACCAATGAAGCTAAGGAGAACAGAAGCGGTGCAAGCCCTACAACATGATGGCAGAGGCCATGCATAAGAGTTGCAGTCTATCTTTCTATCGACCAAGAAGGACTGCTTAGAGAACACAGGGGTGTTGAAGTAGGTGGTCGAAAAAGGGCAAGGAAGCAATGACGAGTCCAGAGGAACTCAGCTACCTAGTAAGTCCCATGGGGGGACTAGATCATGTAGATGTATGATTGAAGCAATTGAAGAGTTGAACTGCTTCAGAGCTTACATTTGCTTAAGGGAGCCCGACTAGTCAGAGGACAAGGCCGAGTAAGCGAACGTTGTGACCAATGAAGCTAAGGAGAACAGAAGCAGTGCAAGCCCTGCAACATGATAGCGAAGGCCATGCATGGGAGTTGTAGTCTGTCTTTCCATCGACTAAGAAGAACTGATCAGAGAACATTGAGGTGTCGAAGTAGGTGGTCGAAAAATGATGAGGAAGCAATGATGAGTCCAAAGGGACTCAGCTACCCAAAATCGAGCGTCGATTAGAAGGTGGACTTAGAGGAGTGTCATAGTACCGTAGAGGTAGATCTACTGATCGCGAAGAAGGGATGCAGATGCGAGACAACGGATAATAGTGCCATGGGCATGGCAACACTATGGTATCATAGAGACGGGACTTCTGTGGAGCCATCGATCCCTTACTCTCATAGGGTGAGAGTGCTTGGTCATGATATGGGTCGTGGAGGAAGAGAATATAGTGGCAAACTCCATGTACCATGATAAGGCTAAAGGGCAGAAGCCAGGAAACTTCGTAAGATCAGTATCAATGGACTTCTCATCAAGATAGCTGTAAGTGGAAGACTTCGAGTCGATGTAAGAGTGCTTGACTAAGGAACGAAGTAGACAGTACATGGTGTTGTACCTTTGCTACTCAGAGGAGTAGGCAACAGAAATGATAGAGAAGGCGGTACAATCCTAAAGGCGACCAAATCTATTAGGGACTTGCTCTAAGTTAGAGTGATAACTTCTTGCATTCCAGAAGTTCAATAGCATTGAGAAGGTGAATCACAGTAGCTGGCTCAGTGCAAGGATTACAAACACTTCAAGTGCTTCGAAAGTGTGAGCTAAAAGCAAGCAAAGTCTAGTAACCAGCTTGATGCACGAAGTACAACCTCGAGGAGGCGGGCGAAGTCAAGTAACCTTTGCCTTCTCAACTCTCAAGAGAATGGGCAAAACTGAGTACCCTAGCTCTCTCAGTTATCTAGCAGAGGAGCTCTATATAGATTTGAAGACCCTTCGAAGAGACTAATGGAAGACAACAGTTGTCAAATCCTCACCAATGGCAATCAGTGCTACTAAGAGTAGATTGTTCGCTTCATTTCTTGATTGAATGCCAATCGAAAGCGAAAGTGATGCGAACCTACTTGGATGAGACAACTAGGTGGAAGAAGATTCGATAGGCAAATTTTGTAGAGGAAGGACCCAAAAACTTCAAAGTTTACGAGGCGATTCTCGTTAAAGCTCCAACAAGCATTTATCCAGTTCAAGAGACAAGAAGAATTTGAAGACTAGCACATATCAAAGATGGTCTTTTCCTTTATCAAATGAATCCATAAGAATCAATAAGGATCAGCCTAACTCTGTCGACCCCACACTAGAGTTAGAGTCATTGACGAGTTGAAGCAGCATGGCGGATTGAAGTTCGATGACTCAACAACAATAAGCTGAGAACAACTAGGAGCCTAGGGGTGCATCACAGTTAGAGCAAAAGATTGAAGATCTAGCAAAGGTAAAGAGATACAGCATCAACGAAGGCTTCAACGAGGATGTCGAAGGAATAAGTAGGGGAGAATGTCATAGACAAATTTTAAATGATTTGTTCGATATAATTGTTATGCATGTTCATATCTTTTCGAATTGTTCATGAGCTGTCAAGTATGTAGAGGGCTGGCCTAAGACTAAACAGGCTCATTTGAGTGAGTTTAGTGGTCGTTTTAGGCTTGTACATAAAGATGGTGTCATGTGGACACTTGTATTAGATTTTGGTCTGTAGTGGACCAATTTTATACCTCTGTTGTGCAATCGTTCTAAGCTTGTGATGTCCATGGTTGCAATTTACATTGGCTATTAAGTGTTTGCTGGCATGATTGCTTGTGGATCCTGTATGAAGTGCTTTCTTCGTCTCGTCTTCTCTTTTGCAGGTCCTAAGGGATCATGGGAGTTTTCGGGGAGGCTGACCTTTGCGAACGGACACGCAATGGTGCCGCACGGCATAGGCAAATCTAGCTAAGTTCGTGAGAGTATGTCGGCTTGCTGTTTTATTCTAGCTTGAGTGGTAGAGAGATTATCCTTTAGTAGCTGTAGGATTTATCCTTGTCAATTAAATCTTGGTCGACCTGATCTACCTTGGCCAAGCCAATTATATATTTTGGAATCACAAGGGCCGGCCGACCATACAATACTTCATATGGGGTACATTTTGTAGAGAAATGATATGTAGTATTATACCATCATTTGGCCCATGGGAGCCATTTCATCTACTCCTTTGGCCGGTCACTAGCGAAACACCAAAGGTACATCTCTAAACACCTGTTCACCACCTTTGTTTAGCCGTCAGTTTATGGATGATATGCTATGCTCATCTTGAGTTTGGTGCCCTGCAACTAAATTAACTTGGTCTAAAATTTATTAGCAAAGACCCTATCATGATCACTTACAATGGACCTTGGCATCCCATGTAGTTTAACAATATTTTCTGTGAAAATCTGAGTAATACTAATAGTAGTGTAGGGATTTTCATACAGCACAAAAATGAGCATATTTCGTAAGTCGATCAACTACCATGAGGATTGTGCTTTTACCTTTGGAAGGTGGCAGCCCTTCGATGAAGTCCATGGAGATGTTAGTCCACACCAAGTCTGGTATGGGTAGTAGTTGTAGTTTCCCTGGACTCGCCATTGTTTCACCTTTTTGCTGTTGACATACATCACATTGTGCCACATATTTAGAAATAATTTTTTTTATCCCTCTCTAATAAAAATTTTGCTTCACTCTTTTGTAGGTTCTCAGAAATCCGGAGTGCCCTGTTGAAGGTGTGGAGTGCATTTCATGTAGAATAATTTTGATGCAAGGGGAGTCGGGTATAAATACAATACATCCTTTATAGCGTAGATCCTTCGAATCCCAAGTATAGTGAGCTATTGCACTTGGATCCTCTAATTTTTTAATGATATTGCTAATCTATGGATCCTTCTTCCATTCCTCCTTAATGTCCTCGAGGAAGCCGGTGGTAGAAGAGAGATGGCTGAAAATTCAACTTGCTTAGGAAGCCATGAGAGTGCATTTGCAACAACATTTTCTTTCCCTTTTTTGTAAATAATTTCACAATCAAATCCTAGAAGTTTGGTTACCCATTTTTGCTACTCTGGGGATGATATCTTCTACTCCAAAAAGTACTTGAGGCTTCTATGGTTGGTTTTAATTTGAAATCACCAACCGATCAGGTTGGGTCTCCACTTCGTTTATGTATGCACAATAGCGAGCATCTCCTTATCAATCTTTATAATTTCATCCTTCTGGAGGTGAGGATAGTGGAATGGCTGAGTGTTCACTAGTGGTTTGCCCGGAAGAATAGGAATTCAGTGGTCATGTTACCGAGTAAGAGGAAGATCACACGGTTCAACAAGAACATCATCAAATTCAGCAAGCTTTTGATCTTCAATTTCTATTTTCTTCCCCTTTGGTTGCTGCTGGAGATGCATGAAAAATCCACCATTTATCTTATGCAAAACTTTCTCCATTTGTTGGGTCGAAACGGTGGTTACATTGCTTCCATGCTTCTCGAGTAAGATGACATGTTTGCCTTTGTAGTTGAATTTCATAATTAACTTAGAGAAGTTCCAAGAGATGTCACCAAGTATCGTTAGCCATTCTATGCCCAGCACAACCTCATAATCATCAATTGGTAGGAGGAAGAAGTCAGCGACAATTTCTTGGTCTTGCAATAATAGTTTCACCTGCGGGCATCTTTGGTCGCACTTTAGGATTCGGCCATCGGTGACCTTTACATCGAACTTGCTACAACCTTCGATGTGGAGCACTATATGAGTAGTAACCTTACTATTTAGGAAGTTATTAGTGCTGCCCGTGTCGATGAGAATGGTGATCGATTATTGTTTGAGCAGGCCTCCAATTTTTATCATGTACGGATTTGAGTAGCCGGCTAGTGAATGTACCATAAAGTCAATCGATTGTGGCTCTTCTTCCTCATGTTCAAAGCTCTCTTCTAGCTATTCAATGACCTCTTCTTCCACTAGTTCGATCATAAGAATTTTCTCTTTTATACAGCGATGCTTGCGGCTCCATGGCTTATCGTAATGCCAACATAGCCCCTTTGTAGATCGCTCTTGAAGCTCTTCTCTTGTCAAATTTTTTGATGTAGGAGCTTGGCTGATAGAAGGGGGGGCTGAGGGCTTCAATATTGCTAGTCAAGGAGCAACCCTAGTCCTCTGGGCTTCATGGTTCAATTGCTCCTCTTGAAGTCATGCGAAAGAAATGGCTGCCATAAGCGTGTACGGTTGTTACGCTTTAACTTCTCCCCAGATCTCCGGCTTCAAGCCCTCAATAAATGTCCCCAATAGCTATTTCTTAGATCAATTATGAGTTTAATTAGATAACCTTTCAAACTTGATTTGATACTCCTGAATGGTGAAGGTTTGTCGGATCTTTGCTAGTTGTCCGTCGATGTTCTCGTAATCGGTTGGTCCGAAGCGGATCAGAAGTCCTTCTTTGAATTGTCGCCATGAGAGGACTCCATGAGTGTGTTCAAACCAATCAAAATACTGTATGGCATCCCCTTCAAGATGTATAGCCATAATTTCCACCATAGATGTGTCCGCGGTTTTATGGTACTGAAAATATCGCTCCGCGCGTGGGATCCAACCAATCGGGTCTCCTTCTTCCCATCTAGGGAAGCCCACCCTCATGCGTGGGTAGTAGAGATTGGTCATAGAGCCTCCCCTCTCCTAGAAATCATCTCTTTAGTCAGAGCTCTCTCCTTGATGAGATTTCTTTGGGCTCAATGATCGACCCAAATTGAGTTCGACAAAGAGAGCTCAAATCTTATCCTCTATTCGCATCTCGAAGGCTTCGAATTTAGCATTGATCGCCTCCTTGGATATCATAGTATATGCCTCTAGATCTATAATATTAAGATCTCTCTTTTGTTGCTCAGTTAAAGACATGTATTGGCTGAAAGGGTTTGTGGATTGGTGAATGTAGGCTGTGGTTTAGGCTTATTTTATGGCTATTTTGGGTGTGGTTTGGGGGTGTGGTTTGATAGATTTTTGGACTGTGATGGTTGTGGATGAAGGTTAGGGAAGAGGGTTTTAGATCTGCAGTAGATGGCAGTAGAGATTTGACAAAATTCAATGGAAGTTGCTGCCGATATACGCTATCTCGTAAGAGCAAAATTATTGTCGAAGAAATAGTGGTTTCTCGATGAAATTTCCAATGAAAACCCAGAGATTTGAGGAGGGGATTTGATAGTAGAATCTCAGTTTAGATAATAGCAAGGATGATAAATTAAATCAAGAAAATTTTAGATGCATAACAGTAAAGAAATCGGTTCAAGTTGTGATAGCAGAATTCTTGTCGAAAAATTTCAATAGTTTGCGATAAAAACTTGCAGCAACACAAGAATGTTTTAGAGATGAATTCCATAATAGATTTATCATAGATGAAAGCCAAGATGATCTATGAAGTGCTCAAGAAATTTTATTAAAAAAGGATAGCAAATAGATCAGTTTCAAAATAGTAATATATGGCTGAAATTTTCTGCAGCAATCCTTTGTTCACAAAGATGATAACTTTTGCGACAAAAGGAATTTATAGCAAAGGATAGATAGCAATACTTCCTTTTGGTATTTTGGATGGATAATTATGGCAGAAAAAGGTATTAGTGATAGAAAAATACTAGATCTCTAATGTAATTGGAGGTGGCGACAGTAGATTGATTTGATCTACGGTAGAAGATGACAGTGGAGACAGCGATGTAAAGAGCAATTGTGGGAATTACTTGGTTGATGGTGGGTGGCAGGGATGGCAACAAAAGTAGTAAGATCGCTGCTCTGATACCAGATGATAAAACCCTAGAAAAATTCTATGTAGATTTGATCTTTGAGGGGGATCAACCCTTGGAATGCTATAGGGGTTCCACCCTCTAAGTAGTCGGCCTGGTGGCTACAATTGTAGATGAATCTTCTTTTCTTATTTAAAAGAGGTGGAGGCTACATGCTTATATTGGACTCCGACTCAAGACCCCTAGTCTAGCTAAAGTCCTCTATTGTTAGGACTCTTACTCAAGACTCCTACTTTTAATAAACTCTCCTACTCAAGACTCCTACTTCTAATAAACTCTTAATGCTTCTCTAAGAAGTAACCTCCCCATTAATCCTAATCCTAGCCGTCCTCTTCACCTCTTTAATAGGGGTCACCTAGATAGGATTTACATGAATGCTCTTATTAATGAAACTCAATTAGGATTCTCCTAGCTAGAATCCTAACAGATTAGTGGGTCTCTACCCAATAATCTCTTATTAGCACTTATTGGATCTTATCTTAGGATCCAATAAATCAGGGGCTTAATGGATATCCAATAAGTTAGGGGCTCCGACGAATATCTCATATCTGAGCCTCTACTCATCGTGAAACCTACCATATGTGTGTGATCCTCTAGGCCCAATATCAAGTTGACAGTAAGTCATACTTTTCAGAACTCCTTATGACTTTAGTGAATTATTATCTCCATAATAATTCACTCGACTCATCGACTACGGACGTACTAGGCCACTATGCTATAATCCCTAGATGATACAAGGGAATCTAATCCTTTGGATATATCTATCCTCAGTTACCATATATCTATAGTCCCTCATCCATCTAATATCCTAGAGACCTATACCGGGCATGGTTTTGTTAGGCCCATATGGTCTCTCCTTGAGTCTCCTCTAATCGAATTCTCCCGGAGAACTCATTCTCTCTCAATTTGAATAACCTTGACTAAGGATTTGTTTGAGCAACATAAAATATTCCTCTCATGATACTGAGAGCAGATGATTATCCATTGATACTTAATAACCCTTATAAGGTTGGCTACCACTCCTAATAACCGATTGTATTAGATTTGAAATTTCCAAACCTATAAGTCTAGTATCAAAGAGTGGAGTACTCATACAGGACATCCTTGGTGTCTCAAGTCTAAGGACTAGATACATTATTGGGACTATGAAATCGCTGTCTGACGTGAGGTATCAATAATCATCTAGCATTCCATAAGTGGATCAATCAGTGAACTCATTCTCCAATGAGCACCTATATTATATTCTTAGTGTCTCCACATAAGTAGCTATGAGACCAATCACCTCTATCATATAGACAAGTATACAACACACTAGTCTATCCGATTATCTCGATATCCCTCTCGAGTAACTTATGATTGAGATTATTTATGGTGTATGTTTAAAGGTGAATCGGTCTCATTTTCGTGATCTCATCACGATTCGATTCCCATTGTACAGATCCAAGGACATCACAATATATGCAACACACAAGATAAAGTGATAAAATACCTAATAATAATAAGCAAAAGAAAGAGTACATATCAAGTCATAAGTGTCATCACTCATGTGATTGGCTTGCAGGGCATATATGACTAGTAGGAACTAGTTCTCGGGGCGGTGCCACCACCAAACATGATCCAGCACTATTGAATAGGCCTTGAATCTGATCCAATTTAGTTCAATTATGGCTAATTGGCCCTTATTAGGGTTAATTAGGATTATCACCTAATCTTAACCCTAATTATATACTAACTATAAAACTGAAAATATATTCTAAGCAAATTAAAAATCAATAACGTCGAGTCTTCTTCTGGGGAGCTTTCTAGTGAACTTTTGGTGGACTTCCGACACATCCTCGGATATCTTTCGATGGATTTCCAATAGCCTCCCAGACTTTATGGTGAGTTCGACGAATCTTTTGGCCAACTTCCAAACTTTTTCGGTTAGTTCCGCGAACCTCCGATGAATCTTCCAATAAACTTCCAAAACCTTCGGCAAATCCTCAATTCATTCTCAGCCAGTTTCGATAGCACTTCTGACAATTCTTCGGACTTCCAGTGGACTCTTGAACTCCCAACGTACTTGACTCTGGAAATTTGCTTTATGTCTTCAATACTATCATAGTTAATCCTGCACACTTATCTCAATAATATGGATTAGATCAAATAACCTATAAGTTGACTTAATTATCAAAATATGAGATTCAATAAAATGACCTACGTCCACTTTCGAAACCTCCTCCGATAAGGTTTCCAACTTCCATTATAAATTCTTCTTGAAGGGGAAGCACCAAGCACCCTTCTTATAAACTTTTAGAAGTGGTCATACTCACTTACAGAACTTTTACAAATGAGACTTGGGAGGTGAATACTCAAGCTATCGAATGCAATTTTGCTAGAACTTTAACTTAGTTTTTATCACTTCTCAATTGTACTTAGTCAGCTGAGAAGTAAGAGATGTTTATAGACTCAATTGGCTTCAGATTTGGAGCAAAAAAGAGTTATATCATAGATTTTCGGGTACTGGCAGTACCACCGCCTAGCACTGGCGGTACCAACGATTGGCACTGGTGGTACCACCGCTTGTTGACCCTGCTCTATTAGTATACAAGGTGGTACCATCGTCCAGTTTGGCGATACTACCACTTGATAGAGTTCTCGAACTTTATGGAGGGGTGGTACCACTACTTGTCAGGCGGTACCATCATTGATAGGTAATAACTATCAGTGGTACCACTACTAACCTGGGGTGGTACCACCACCCAAACCACCTGGGAGCTAGTTCCCGGGGTGGTGCCACCGCCCTAGTTTGGCGATGCCACTGTCAAACATTGTCCAACACTACTGAATAAGCTCTGAATCCGACCCAATTCAGTCCAATTAAGGCCCAGTTGACTCCTACTAAAGTTAATTAGGATTATCACATAATCCTAACCCTGATTATATGCTAACTATGAAATTAAAAATATATTCTAAGCAAATTCTAATCAGGCAATGTCAAGTCTTCTTTCGGGGAGCTTTCGATGAACTTCTAGCGGACTTCTAACACACCCTCAGATATCTTCCGACGGACTCCCAACTACTAGTTACAGGTGCCCTACAAGCCAATCACACGAGTGATGGCACCTGTAACATATTACGTCAATCTCTTTACTTATGATTATTGGCATTTTCTCACATTATCTGGATGTATATTGTGATGTCTTTGGATTTGTGCAAAGGGAATCAGATTGTGATGAGATCACGATAATGAGACCGATTCACATTTAAACATAGAACCTAAATAATCCTGATCATAGGTTACTCGAGAGGGACATCGAGATAACCAGATGACTGGTGTGTTGTATACCCATCCATATAGTGGAGGTGGCTAGTCTCATCATAGCTACTCGTGTGGGGATACTAAGGGTACAGTGCAGGTGCTCATTGGAGAATGAGTTCACTGATTAATCCGCTTACGAAATGTTAGATGGTTATTGATACCTCATGTTAGACAGTAATTTCGTAGTCCCAATAGTGTATCTGGTCCTTAGACTTGAGACACCAAGGAAGTCCTGTATGAGTATTCCATTCTTTGATACTAGACTTATAGGTTTGGAAGTTTCAGATCTAGTATAGCTGATTATTGGGAGTGACAGCCAATCTTACAAGAACTATTGAGTGTTAATAGAGGATCATGCACTCTCGATATTATGAGAGGAATATCCCATGTTTTCTTGCTTAGGCAAATCCTTAGCCAGGGTCATTCAGATTGAGAGAGAAAGAGTTCTTTGGGAGAATCCGATTAGAGTGAGATTCGATTGGAAACCATATGGGCTTGACAGCTCTATGCCCAATATACGGTCTTTGGGATATTAGATAGATAAGAGACTATAGGTATATAGTAACTGAGGGTAGATAGGTCCAAAGGATTAGATTCCCCTATATCGTATGGGGACTATAGCATAGTAGCCTAGTACGTCCGTAGTCGATGAGTCGAGTGAATTATTATGGAGATAATAATTCACTGAGTCAAAAGGAGTTCTAACAGGTATGACTTACAGCCAGCTCGATATTGGGCCTAAAGGGTCACACACATATGGTAACTATTGCGACAAGTAGAGGTTCGGATTTGAGATATTCGTCGGAGCCCATATCTTATTAGATATCCAATAAGCCCTTGTATTATTGGATCCCATGGATGATATCCAATAAGAGCTAGATTATTGGGTAGAGGCCCATTAATCTAAGAGGCTTGAGTAATTGGATAGAGATCCAATACCCAATAAGGCTAGATCCATTAGGATTGACAAGGGGCTTCTATAAATAGGAGGGAACAAAAGGCCCATAGGTTGGGGTTCTCTTGGTAGCCACCTTCTATTCTCCTCTCCCCAAGAGAGGAGCATCGTCGCAGTCCTTACCATGTGGATGTCGCTAGAGAGGAGGACGCTTGACCTCCTTCATCTTCCCTCATGGATCTACAGAAACTCAAGGATATACAATCTCCCTAGGTACTATCATTCATTTCTTAAATATGCAGTTTTTAGATACACAGATTTGTTTTTGATGCATCGATCTTCTTACGACAATGGAACCTTTTATCAAAATCTAGGATTTTTGTTTTATGTTCTTCTACTACGTATATGATGTCGCCCCCCCTTGGATTTGTTGAATCTCAGATTTTGATGATGAAGTCAATTGGTGAAATATTTGTTCTAATCTACTTTGTCGAGATAAGTGTGTAGGAACAACTATGATGGGAAGAAAACATAAAGCGATTGACCGAGGTCAAGTCCGTTAGGGGTTCAAGAGTTCATCGGAAGTCCGAGAGATCTTCGGAAGTGTTGCCGGAACCATCCAAGATTGAATCAGGGACTTGCCGAAGTTTTCGGAAGTTTATCGCAAAGATCGTCGAAGGTTCACGGAACTTACCGGGAAGATTCGGAAGCTAGTCGAAGACTCGTTGAGCTCTCCATACAATCCGGGAGTATGCTGGGAGTTCGCTAGAAGTAATCCGAGGGAAGCATCGGAAGCCTGCCGAAATCTCACCGTAAAGCTCGTCGGAAGTTGACTTGAAGAGTGTCGAGTCAAATCACTTTGAGTTATGTTTTTAAGTTCGTAGTTTGCACATGAGTAGGGCAAGAATTTAGAAAAAATCCTGCCTAAATTTAGTGGGGGCCAACTGGGCCTCTATTGGGCCGAGTTGGGCCTTACACAAGGCCCATTCAGCCTTGGCTGAATGGGCCAAGTGGTTGAACCGCCCACTGGGGAGCAAGCACCTGGCCATCAGAGTGCAAAGAGCACCGCCTGCATCTTAGCAAAGCGGTAGCACCGCCTGGCTAGGGCGGTGGCATCGCCTCTGACACCGCCAGAACCAAGAACTCCAATTTGATTTCAAATTTGGAGCCTAAATTTGAATCCACTTTGGATCTATAAATACCCCCCCTTTCTCAGCTGAAAGGGCACCCTTTTGAGAGTTAAAAATCTTGAGTTAAAGTCTTTGATTAGTCTTGAAAAGTCTTGTCTCTTGCTAAGTGTTCACCTCCTCCTTGTTCTTGAGAAATCTTGTAAGAGTGTGAACCTCTTGTAAAGGATTGTAAAAGGGGTATTTGGTCCTTCCCTTTCAAAGGATTTGCTAGTGGAAGAGTGGATGTAGGTCATTTGACCGAACCACTATACATCATTGTGTTCATGAATGTGTGGGTGTTTATATTTTTGAATCATTTCATTACTTAGCTGCAAGTTGTTTAGTTCCTTGTTATTTCCTTTACTCAAGCAATTACTTTTCGTCAAATCGAAATCTTCCTACGAACTTGTGTTTTTGTAAAATCGGTTTCAAAAGTACGACTTTAATCCGCTGCACTAATTCACCCCCCCCCCCTCTTAGTGCCTTTTAGATTCTAATAGGATTTCCCAACACCAGCAGCTTCCCGAACTTTATGGTGTGTTCAACGAATTTTTTGACAAGCTTCCAAACTTTCTCGGTGAGCTCCGCAAACCTCCAACGATTTTTCCATCGAACTTCTGAAACCTTCGGCAAGTCCTCGATTCATTCGTGGCCAGTTCTAGCAGCACTTCTGATGATACTTCAGACTTCTGATGGACTCTCGAACTCCCAACGTACTTGACTCCAAAAATTTGCTTTATGTCTTCATTGCTATCATAGTTAATCCTACACACTTATCTCAATAATATAGATTAGATCAAATAACCTATCAATTGATTTCATCATCAAAATCTGATATTCAACAATCTCCCCCTTTTTGATAATGACAATCAATTGATGACGAAGTTAACCTTAACTCCCCCTATCTAAATGCCATATTATGAGAAGGGAAACACTTGAATTCAATGTCATTGAATTCAAGCCGAAACTGATAAGTTGCATTCGTTGAACTTATCGTCATGCTTAACAAGCATAATCTTTTCATCCATAAATACGAAACTTCATATTTTTCATATTTTGAAAATGATGTCAATGCATGACACCTATTTTCAAGTTCAATGTTGAATGATGATAGACATTTATACTTTGACAAATGGTACCAATTATAATTTTGAAATATAGCAAGGATCAAATGATATCAAAATAAATGCATAAATGCAAGGCATGATATTATTTTATGATACATCATCAAATGACATGATAACTTATCATATCAATGAAAGATAACAAATTTAAATATGATATGATAATGATGTTTCAAAAATTTACATTTTAAGCATGTATGAACCATTTGCGATGAATGTGATACATTCTAATACAATTGTGATACACTATATATTATCGTGATATATTACGATGCTTTTAAGGATAGCAATCAATTTTTGATACAAAGCATAGCAAATGCGATATATTGCAATACGATACATCAAGTTATCGCAATTGCGATATATATAAGGCATTTATCAAGTCATCAATTCATTTTGCCACATTCTTCTCAATACGATACATACAAGACATTTATCAAGTTATCAATTTATTTTACCATATTCTTCTCCCCCTTTGTCATCAATAAAAAGGAAGTGGGCCTTGATGCCAAATATTATGATAGAGTTTAAAAATGGCAAGCAAAGAGAAGAATAAATCCATAATGAAAAGTGATTTGTGCATTCTTATTGAAAATTTGTCTATAAAATCGTAAGATAGATCATCGAACTTATATCCAAAATTTATTGAAAGTTCATGTCCAAAATTTACAAGAATTTCTAAGAGCTCATGAAAGATTTCATACATGAAAAAAGAATTAAGAGCAAATTCTGCATAATAATTCTTGAAGCATAAAAATGAATCATTCAAGTCATTAGAAAGCTTCCAAGAATTGTTTCTATTAAATGAAATTAATGAGGTAGAAGAGAGATCATTTGAATATAAAATTTATAAAACTCATAATAAGAATTATGAGTGTTTATTCAAGAAAGATTGAGATGAAAAGTTCAAGAGGCAATTTGATTGAAAACTCAAGCATAAAATTATAAAGTGGAAAGATAGATCATTGAAGCCAAGTCATTCATCAAACATATCATCAAGAGCTCATTTATTCAAGAAAAATTTGTGAGAATGAGAGATCATTTAAGTTTAAAATTCATGAAAGAGTCATGATGATGTTTTCATACTTTAAAAGTTTAACTTGGTTTTTATATTACAAATTTATGAAGTGGAGCACATTATCATAAAAATTTCATAAAAGGTTCAACTTGGCATGCTCATAAGAATTCATGGATGAAAGATAAATAATCATGTCACAAAAGCTCAAGACGTAGAAATTAGTGCAAAAGTTAAGAGTTCATCAAATTTGCATGAATGAAGTCCGAAGAGAGTATTCAAGTAATAAAATCTTGAGAGCTTCTTCTTTATGCAAAGTTCATAACATTAATATATGTATAGTTGGATGTGTCATGAAAACAAAATTATCAAACTTTAAATGATACGAAAGTGTGGAAAATCATGAAATCCATTTATTCATACCAATAGATGTAGAGGGAGTATAAAACTGATAGAATTAATTTTACCAAGTCATTAAAAGGGCATGATATTAATTAAAGATAATCAACGGAGAATCATTAATCAATGAAGGAGTATCAATACAAGATCAAAGAAGGATAAAAATGAGAGCTCCGTTCATAAATATGATATCATAAAGATGTAATCCAAAATCCGAAGAAATAATATCAAGATGAATTCATGAAAACCAAAGTTGAAAAATTTCGAAAAAGAAACACACCAACAACTTCATGCATTAAGATCAACATATATGAAACTTTAAAGTGTGCCAAAATAACATAGAGATTTACAATATGAGAGTCAAAAGCTCCATTACAGCTTATGAAGTTAATTATAGAGTTTTTACAACTATTCCTTGGGTGGAATACCAAAGTGCCTATATAAGTGATCTAACTTCCGATTCATCTAATATACTTTAGTTAGGATTTTAGCTTGTTGTTATTTGATTTGATTTATCTCTGTCATGATTGGATCTTCAGAAGATGGAGCAAGAGCTAGTTCTAATGGTGCTGCACCAAAGGGACTATGAAAAGGAGATTCATTACCCTCTAAATACTAGTGTTTCAGGTTCTTCTATTGGAGGGGGAGCTAGATAGGTTCTTCTAGGCTGCCTAGTCAATATACTATTCCTAAATATGCACCTTAATCTCTTAAGTAGGTTTCTATTTATGGTGTTGTATCTATCCACTTTTATTACCTTTTTGTTGGGTGGTATTCTAATATTATATGCATGTAGTAATCTAGTGATTAACCCCCCCATATGGTAACAATAAATCTTTAGATGCTATGTCTATCATATTTTACCGGATTAGGTATCCAAAACAATTATCTTGTCTAGTCATTATCTAGTACATAGTACCTAACTCCATTTGATTAATTTCATCATGGTGATATTGCTTAGGGATTAGGATACTAATGATGATATGATGGAGGACCTTAGAACTAAATGGTAATAAATGCTCATAGCTCTTAGGCACTATGGCTAGGTTAGGATTTCAAAAAATGGTCCCTAGAGCTTCGGAGAAGGTTACTCCGATTGCATCCAAATCCCATTGTCCTCAAAAGTAACCTCTTCTCTTCTCCAAGATTCCAGTTAGGTCACAAATTGTGTTATCCATAATTTGAATTTGATTCCCTAGAAGGTAGGTTGACATGTTGTCATCTTTATCTATGCTTAGATTAGTGTAAAACAACCGAACTAGTCTAGGATAAATTGGTTCGCTGATTTATAAAATAGGCAAGATATCTAAGTTGGCAAACCACCTAATGGACTCTATATCTCCTAATTCACTTAAATCAACATATTTACCCTTACGCACGTTTCTTGTTTCAAAACTAGGGTACCTAAGGGCATTTTCACTAGAGCTAAAAAGGGATGGGTCATATGAATCTCTTTCCCTCCTCTTCGCTTTGTCCCTAGACAATCTCTTAGGAGCCATTTATCTAGAAATGATGAGAGAACAAGGGAATTACAAAGAGGTAGCCATGTATCAAGAAAGCAAAGAGAGAGTGTCAAAGATTATCATAGTAGAGGTTCCTTAAGAAGTAGAGATCTTGATCAAAGATTTGAGAGGATAGAAGCCTCTCTTGGTCTTCTTGAGAGGAAAGGTGAAGATTTGAGAGGAGAGGAAGTGTATTTGGGGGCAATTGTAAGAGTTAGGGGCGGTTCTACCACCGACCCTAAAGCCCCTTTATATAAGGGGGCTCTTGGGCGGTGCCACTACCAAGTGAGCAATGCCACCGCTTGGAAATAGAATGCTTAGGCGGTGCTATCGCCAGTTCTAGCGATGCCATCGCTGACACCCAGACTCAGACAATTTTACGAGGGCTACAATACCTTAATCATTTGATCAAATTGTCCCCCCTTTTTTGTATTAATTAACCTCTATCTTAGATGTCTAATTTGATCGTCATGTATTAGATTGAGATAAAATGATGTCTTTGAATTACCTCTAATCTCATACTAATCATGAGGTAAAAATTATTTATTAAGCACATTGACTTAACAAATAATTAATCATATTAAAACGTTGTAATCAAGAGACATCGAAAACTTTCTCATCAAGCGGATCGAGAGAGAGTGATAACATAAAGACAAGAAATCTCAAATGATAAATGAAAAGTGATTTTCAAAGGTTACGAAAACTTGCATATCAAAATCAACAACGAACAATTCATAAAATCATGAAGAAAGTAAAATTCAACCAAAAGATGTCTTCATCATATTATCTCAAGTTAAACGTCCGAGATATAAAGATCAAGGGAAGGAATTTTTAAGTCATAAATTATCGATTCATTGCATTACTTATCATATATAATTTCAAGATAATTAAAAGACTGTTAAACATGATTCAAAGCATACATTACTAAGAATTATATCTGAAAGATATTTCAAGGAGAATATATTGCAATCATAACTATCGATAAGTGACTCATTTGAATGCATAATGAGAACGTGATTCATGCATTAGGAGAATTGAGTCATCAAGTTCAAAAGAAAATTCAAGTATCAATTGCTTTCAAGCCATCAATGCACAATAAGTCATAAGTAGAAGTTATGAATCATTTGAAGAACTCATTCTAGCTTACTTTAGTAATTCTAAATTTATCATCAAAATTTATAGGACATCCTACTCAAATGTAACACAATAAAAACCAAGAGAATTAATAAACACAAAAAGAAGAGAGGCTAGGGTTTATATTTGTAGATCTTGATTCTTGGGCCGGCCCCGCTAAGGTTGAGGGCAAATGGGTAGTTCATTAAAGCAACCCCTGGGTTAGGGTTTGGAGCTCTATATAAGCTTGTAGCCTCCACCTCTTTGGAATAAGTATCAATCTACAATTGCAGCCTCCAGATAGAGGGTGGAACCCCTATACTTCCTCAAAGATCAATCTCTATAGAATCCTCCTCAGGGTTCTATCATTTGGTATCGAACAGCGATCTTGCTGCTTTTGCTGCCATCCCTGCTGCCCACCATTAGCCAAGCAATTACAATTGCTCTTGACGTTGTCGTCTCCACCATATCTCTTGATTCAAATCAATCTATAGTCACCTCCAATTGCATCGATTTTTCTACCACCAATACCTTTTGTGCTGCAATTTTCATCTAAAATATCAAAAGAAGTTTTTTATCGATTCTTGCTGCGATTCCTTACGTCGCAAATCCATCTTTTGAAGAAGGATTGCTAAAAATTTCAGCCGCGTGTTGCTGCCTTTTCTAATTGTTATCCTTTTTGAACGAAATTTTTGTGCACCTCATAGATCATCTTGGCTCCCATCTGTGATTGATCTATAATTCATCACAAAACAAATTCGTATAACTCTCGTCACATATCAAGCTGAAATTTTTTGATGAGAATTTTTGCGCTATCGCAACTTGCATCGATTTATTTACTGCTTTGCTGCCGAAATTTCTTGATCCAATTTGTTATCCTTGTTGCTATCTAAACTAAGATTCTACCATCAAAACCCCTCCTCAAATCCCTGAGTTTTACGCTAGAAATTTCGTAAAATCGCTATTTCTTCGACGATGCTTCATTACGAGGCAAAGGAGCAATTGCTACTTTTTTTGTCAAATCTTTGCTGTGATCTACCACAGATCTAAAACCCTCTTCCCTAACCTTTATCCACTACCATCTTAGCCTAAAACTCCATCAAATTGCAGCCCCAAACAGCACCCAAAACAGCCACAAAACAAGCCTAAACCGTAACTACATCCACCGATCCACAAACCCTTTCAACCACCACTTCCTCAAAAAATTCATGCCTTTAACCCGGCAACAAAGAGAGATCTTAATATTATAGATCTGGAGTCATATACTATGGCATCCGAGGAGGTGATAAATGCTAAATTCAAGCCTTCGAGACGCGAATGGAGGATAAGATTCGGCTCTCTTTACCGAACTCGTTTTGGTAGAACACGAGCCCAAAGAAATCTCATCAAGGAGAGATCTCTGACTCAACTCCCAAGAGAAGGGAGGCTCTATGATTGATCCCTACTATCCACGCATGAGGGTGGACTTCCTAGATGGGAAGAAGGAGACCCGATTGGTTGGATCTCGCCATGTGAGCGATATTTTCGGATACCACAAAACCGCAGATGCATCTATGGTAGAAATTGCAGCTATACATCTTGAAGGAGATGCCATACAATGGTTTGATTGGTTTGAACATACTCATGGAGTCCTCTCATGGCGACAATTCAAAGAAGAACTACTGATCCGTTTCTGGACCAACCGATTACGAGAACATCGACGACAACTAGCAAAGATCCAACAAACCTCCACCATCCAGGAGTATCAAACCAGGTTTGAAAGGTTATCTAATCAAACTCATGATTGGTCTGAAAAATAGTTATTGGGGACATTTATTGAGGGCTTAAAGCCGAGATCCGGGAGAAGTTAAAGCGCGACAACCGTACACACTTATGGCAGCCATCTCTTTCGCACGACTTCAGGAGGAGCGATTGAACCATGAAGCCCAGAGGACTAGGTCGCTCCCGACCAGAAATATTGAAGCCCTCACCTCACCTACTATCACCGAGCTCCTGCACCAAAAAGGTTGACAAGAGAAGAGCTTGAGACCGATCCGCTAAGGGGTTATGTTGGCATTGTGACGAGCCGTGGAGCCGCGAGCATCGTTGTAAAAGGGGAGACTTCTTGTGATTGAACCATGGAAGAAAAGATCATGAACAACTGAAGAGAGTCTTGAACATGAGGATGAAGATGTGGAAGAAGAGCCACAATCAACCAACTTTATGGTACATGCGCTAGCCGGCTACTCAAATCCGATCGATGAAAGTTGGAGGCATGCTCAAACAACAACCAATCACTGTTCTCATTCATACTAATAATTTTCTAAATAGTAAGGTTGCTGCTCGGATGGTGCTCTATATCGAAGGTTGCAGCAAGTTCGACGTAAAGGTTGCCGGATACCAAATCCTAAATGCACCAAAGATGGCCACAGTGAAACTATTACTGCAGGGCCAAGAAATTGTTGCCGACTTCTTCCTCCTACCAATTAATGATTATGAGGTCATGCTTTGATAGAATGGTGACGACACTAGGTGATGTCTCTTGGAACTTTTCCAAATTGATTATGAAATTCTATTGCAAAGGTAAACAGGTCACCCTACGCGGATGGAAGCAACGTAACACCGGAATGGAGAAAGTTTTACACAAGATAAATGGTGGCTTTCTTATACATCTCCAGCACCAACCAGAGGGGGAGGAATGGAAGAAGGATCCAGAAACCAGCAACATCATTAAAAAATTAGAGGAGGATCCAAGCGGAATAGCTCACTATATTTGGGATTCGAGGGATCTATGCTATAAAGGTCGTATTGTGCTTATACCAAACTCCCCTTGCATCAAAGTCATTCTGCACGAAATGCACTCCATACCTTTTGCAGGGCACTCCGGATTTCTAAGAACCTACAAAAGAGTGAAGCAAAACTTTTATTGGAAAGGGATGAAAAAAATTATTTCTGAATACGTAGCACAATGTGATGTATATCAACAGCAAAAAGGTGAAACAATGGCGAGTCTAGGGAAACTACAACCACTACCTATACCAGACTCGGTATGGACTGACATCTTTATGGACTTCATCGAAGGGTTGCCACCTTCCAAAGGTAAAAGCACAATCCTTGTGGTGGTTGATCGACTTACTTAAATATGCTCATTTTTGTGTCAGGCGAAATCCTACATCTTTGTTAGTATTGCTCGATTTTCATAGAAAATATTGTTAAACTATATGGGATGCCAAGGTCCATCGTAGTGATCGTGACAGGGTCTTCACTAGTAAATTATGGACCGAGTTATTTCAGCTTATAGGGCACCAAACTCAAGATGAGCATTGCATATCATCCACAAACCGACGGGCCAAACGTAGTGGTGAACAGATGTTTAGAGACATACCTTCGGTGCTTCGCTAGTGATCGACCAAAGGAGTGGACTAAATGGCTCCCTCGGGCCGAATGGTGGTATAATACTACATATCATTCATCTACAAAATGTACCCCATATGAAGCATTATATGGTCGGCCAGCCTGTGATTCCAATGTATGTAATTGGCTCACTAAGGTAGATCAGGACCAAGATTTAATTGACAGGATAAACTCCTACAATGCTAAAGAATAATCTCTACCGCTCAAGCTAGAATGAAGCGACAGTGACACACGAAGAAGTGAAAGAGAATTTTTAGTAGGAGACTGGGTTTATCTTCGCCTACAACCATACAAGCAACTATCCATCAACACACGAGCCTCCATGAAGCTATCTCCACATTTTTATGGGCCCTATCAGATCATAGAGCGTATTGGAGCCGTGGCGTAAACTTAAATTATCTAAAGATGCCAAAATTCACCCTGTCTTCCACGTGTCATGCTTGAAACCCAAGTTGGGAGAACACGAGGCATCCTGATCCAACCGCCCAACACCATGATGATGGAAATATTCAAGCCCAACCACAAGCCATCCTCGACTGAGTCGTGATGCGTCGTCGACGCCCTCTCAAGTACTAGTACATTGGACTAATTTACCACTTGAAGATGCCACATGGGAATCATATGAGGAGTCAAGTCCTGCCTCCTCGAGTTCATGGAACCCCACCTTGAGGACAAGGCCGATTTGAAGAGGGCGGGCTTGATAGGACCCTAGCAGGTTAGGTCCTACTCAACCATGTAACACTAATAAAAACCCTGTGAGAATGTAATAAACCCCACCTAGCCGCCTCTATCCTATAAAGAAGAGAGGCTAGGGTTTATATTTGGGTCTTTGGGCTTTTAGCCGCCCCCCTTGTTATCATCGGGCTGGCCCGCTAAGGTTGAGGGCAAATTGGGTAGTTCACTTAGGAAGCAACCCCTAGGGTTAGGGTTTGGAGCTCTATATAAGCTTGTAGCCTCCACCTCTTTGGAATAAGAAATATCAATCTATAATTGCAGCCACCAGGCTACTTGGAGGGTGGAACCCCTATAGCGTTCCAAGGGTTGATCCCCCTCAAAGATTAATCTCTATAGAATTCCTCTGGGGTTCTATCACAAAATCACATACGAGATTCACAAAATGAATGAATTTGTAGATCTTGAGTAGAGAGAGAATGCAATTAAATTGAATTTATCTTTTCATAGGAATGTTTAAGGAAGATATATACTTCCTATATAAAAGCCTAATATCATCGTATAGTTTTGGAGCAAGGTTTTGTCAAATCCATTAAAACCATATCGTTTCAATACATAGGATTTCAAATAGTAAAATGATACAAATGTTCTCATCGAAATCATTTTTGAAGAAACTAATGCAAGTATGTTTTAGCCTTGGTAATTATGGTGCATAATCAAACAATGTATAACACTCAAGGGTATTTTTGTTACACAAGCTGGTGAGCTTGATAACGATCAAGAATTGTATTATTACCCGCTCCTAGATTGTAATGTTTAGGATGCCTACAAAGGAGGATTTTTGGGTACCCATTTGACTTTGGGTGCATAAAAAATTGATCTCATAATTTTATCATTTTGCATCAAATTATTTATAGTTCCTATAGGAACCCATATCAATTTATGTAAACTAACTTTCTTAAACGGATATTTGTAAACAACATGTTCGGGCTTGCAACAAAAGTTACACTTTAAGTGAGATGAAACATGTAGTGTAGGTCCTTTAATGAAGGTGGTTGGATTTTGGTGAGATCCACTCACAAATCCAATTCCACTTCCTTTACCGACATGACCCTTATTTGCAAGGATCAAGTCCAAGCCCTTGCTACTATTAGTTATAGGTGTCATACAAGCCAATCACGTGAGTGGTGGCACCTATGACATATTGCGTCGATCTCTTTTCATGTTATTACTAATATTTTCTCACATTATTTGATATGAATATTATGATGTCTATGGATCTATGCAATGGGAATTGAATCATGATAAGATCATGATAATGAGACCAATATATCTTTAAACACATATCCTAAATCATCCTGGTCATAGGTTACTCAATGAGGACATCGAGATAACCGGATAAACTAGTGTGTCGTATAATCATCTATATGATAGAGGTGACTGGTCTCATAGTCGCTTATGTGGGGACACTAGAGGTATAGTGTAGGTGCTCATTAGAGAATGAGTTCACTGATTAATCCGCTTACAGAATGCTGTATGGTTAATGATACCTAATGTTAGACAGCGATTCCATAGTCCCAGTAGTGTGTTTAGTCCTTAGACTTGAGACATTAAAGATGCATTGTATGAGTACTCCATTCTTTGACGTCGGACTTACAGGTTTGGAAAGCTCCAGATCTAGTACAACTGATTCTCAGGGATAGTAGATAACCATACGAAGGTAATTGGGTGTCAATAGAGGATCATCCACTCTCGATATCATGAGATGAATATCCTGCGTGTGCTCGCTAAGGTAAAATCCCTAGCCAGGGTCATTTAGATTGAGAGAGGAGTTCTCTGGGAGAATTCGATTAGAGTGAGACTCGGATAGGATTCCATATGGGCCTGACTCTACCATGCCCAATATATGATCTTTGGGATATAGATGGATGAGGGACTATTGATACATAGTAACTAAGGACATAAAGGTCCGATGGATCAGATTCCCCTGTACCATTTGAGGACTATGGCATAGTAGCCTAGTACATCCATAGTCGATGAGTCGAGTGAATTATTATGGAGATAATAATTCACTATATCAGAAGGAGTTCTAAGTCAGAAGGAGTTCTAATGTGAGCGACTCACGGCCTAGAGGGTCACACACATTAGGTGGATATTGTGATGAGTAGAGGTGCGGATATAAAATATCTACGGAGCCCCTATTTTGGATCTTGTGGATAAGATCCAATGTGAACTGGATAGAGATCCAGTGTGAACAGGATCCGTTAAGGATATGCTTTCAGCACCTCTATAAATAGGAGGAACTCCATAGTTCATAGGCTAGATCTCTTGGTAGTCGCCCCTTCTATTCTCCTCAGCCTCCTCTCCTCCTTCTTGGCTCCAGCAGCCTCATGGTGTATGGGGAGAGGGAGATCCCACAGTGATCTGAGGAGCATCGTTACTATATCCGCTATGTGGATTACCGCTAGAGAGGAGTATGCTAGTGCTCCTTCATTCTCTTCATCAGATCTAGAATTTTTGGGGATATACGATCTCCTCAGGTAACACTTCTAACATGATACGTATAATTTTTTGGATTTATAGTTTTTCGTGCACCAATCGTTGCACAACGGCCAAGTATGTAATTATGGGAAATCTGGTCTTATTTTGTTTTTCGCTGCACATGAGATGTCGACTCCCCATCGATTTCCCAACAGTGGTATTAGAGCCAGTGTTCATCATGCGATAATTGGCTTATAAACTACATGTGTTGTGTTTGATCGCATAGAATTATTTTATGCGTTCTTGCTACGTTTGATGTGGTTTTACAGATCCGAAAAGTACTTCATCCTATTGATGAAAGGTGCTTTAGAGAGATCCTTCTGTGTTAAATTTGTTGATGTAAATGAAGGAGGTGAAGGCAGCAACTATTGCTGCTCGACGGATAGACCAAAGGTGGTGCGCATGCAAGAGTTATGAACGAGTCGATTGTCTATCGAGGCAGCATCGATGGACAAGCTGCTCATGGTGGCTGCCTTACATACAGTAGCCCCTACGAACACAAGGCAGCAGTTGCAAGGGTTGCGACCATTGGTGCATGCAAGGCAGCCTATGTGAGGCGACTGCCTATCGGGCAGCGCCAGATGGCTGCCTACGTAAGGTAGTGCAAGGTAGCAGTCGTTGCCTACGCAGGGTGGCAAGATAGAACCCTAGAGGAATTCTATGAAGATTAATCTTTGAGGGGGATCAACCCTTGGAATGCTATAGGGGTTCCACCCTCCAAGTAGCCTGGTGGCTACAATTGTAGATTGATATATCTTGTTCCAAAGAGGTGGAGGCTAAAAGCTTATATAGAGCTCCAAAACCCTAGCCCTATGGGTTGCTTCCTAAGTAAACTACTCAATTTACCCTCAACTTTAGCCGACCGGCCCAGTAACAAGGGGGGCAGTGGCTAAGAGGCCCAATAGCCCAAATATAAACCCTAGCCTCTCTTCTTTATAGGATAGAGGCGGCTAGGTAGGATTTATTACACTCACAGAGTTTTTATTAGCTACTACTTGGTTGAGTAGGACCCAACCCTACTAGGGTCCTATCAAGCCCACCCTCTTCCAATCAGCCTTGTCCTCAAGGTTGAGGTTCCATGAATTTTGGGAACTGGGTCTTCAACTCCTCATATGATTCCCATGTGGTATCTTCGGATAGTAAATAATTCCAATGCAGAGGGACGTCGGTGACGTATGATGATTTTCCGATCGAGAATGGCTTGTGGCTGAGCTTGGATATAGCCATCATTAGTGGTATTGGGTAGTTGAATCTGGGGTGACTCGGGTTCTCCCAACTTGGGCTTCAAGTATGACACGTGGAAGACAGGGTGAATTTTGGCATCCTCAGGCAATTTAAGTCTGTATGCCATAGCTCTAATATGCTCTGCGATTTGATAGGGCCCATAAAAATGTGGAGATAGCTTCATGGAGGCTCATGTGTTGATGGATAGTTGTTTGTATGGTTGTAGGCAAAGATAAACCCAATCTCCTACTAAAAATTCTTTTTTGCTTCTTCGTGTGTCAACTTGCTGCTTTATTTTGGCTTGAGCAGTAGAGAGATTATCCTTTAGTAGCTATAGGAGTTTATCTCTATCAATTAAATCTTGATCAACCTGATCTACCTTAGTCGAGCCAATTACATACTTTGGAATCATAGGAGCCAACCGACCATATAATGCTTCATATGGGGTACATTTTTTAGATGAATGATATGTAGTATTGTACCACTATTCGGCCCAGGGGAGCTATTTCGTCCACTCCTTTGGTCGATCACTGGTGAAACACCGAAGGTACGTCTCTAAACACCTGTTCACCACTTCTGTTTAATCGTCAGTTAGTGGATGATATGCTGTGCTCATCTTGAGTTTAGTGCCCGGCAACTGAAATAAGTTGGTCCAAAATTTACTAGTGAAGACCCTATCATGATCACTTACAATGGACCTTAGCATCCTATGTAGTTTAACAATATTTTATGTGAAAATCTGAGCAATACTAATAGCAGTGTAGGGATTTCGCATAATATAAAAATAAGCATATTTCGTAAGTCGATCAACCACTACAAGGATTGTGCTTTTACCTTTGGAAGGTGGCAGCCCTTCGATGAAATCTATGGAGATGTTACTCTACACCGAGTTTGGTATGAGTAGTGGTTGTAGTTTCCCTGGACTTGCCACTGTTTCACCTTTTTGCTGTTGATATATATCACATTGTGTTACGTATTCAGAAATAATTTTTTTTATCCCTCTCCAATAAAATTTTTGCTTCACTCTTTTGTAGGTTCTTAGAAATCTAGAGTGCCATGCTGAAGGTGTGGTGTGCATTTCGTGCAAAATGACTTTGATGCAAGGGGAGTTTGGTATAAGCACAATACGACCTTTGTAGCGTAGATCCCTCGAATCCCAAGTATAGTGAGCTATTGCGCTTGGATCCTCCTCTAATTTTTTGATGATGTTGCTAGTTTCTGGATCCTTCTTCCATTCCTCCCTAATGCCCTTGAGGAGGCCGGTGGTAGGAAGAGAGTTGGCTAAAATTTAGCTTATTGAGGGAGCCGTGAGAGTGCATCTACAATAACATTTTCTTTCCCCTTTTTGTAAATAATTTCATAATCAAATCCTAGAAGTTTGGTTATCCATTTTTGCTGCTTCGAGAATGGTATCTTCTACTCCAAAAAGTACTTAAGGCTTCTATGGTCAGTTTTAATCTGGAATCATCAGCCAATCAGGTAGGGTCTCCACTTTGTTACTATGTGCACAATGGCGAGCATCTCCTTATCATAGATAGACATTTTTTGATAGGAGGGAGACAAGGCCTTGCTAGTGTATGTGAGTGGTCAACCATCTTGCATGAAAACAACTCTAATTCAAACTCCAGATGCATCGACATCAATGATGAAGGGTCGGTTGAAATATAGTAGCGCTAGCACCGGTGTCGTCATCATGGCTACTTTAAGTCTGTCGAAGGCAGCAGAGGCTTTGTTCAACCATTGGAAGATATTTTTTTTTAGTAGAGAAGTGAGGGGGGTACTAATCTTTCCATAGTCCTTCATGAATTTTTGGTAGTAGCCCGTTAGTCCAAGAACCCATGCAGCAATTTCACATTTGTAGGTTTTGACTAGCCTTGCATTGCTTCAATTTTTGTTGGGTCTACGGCCACTCCTTCTGATATTATGTGCCCAAGATACTCTACTTTTTGCTGGAGAAAGCTGCACTTTGATAGCTTAACAAAAAGAGTATTCTCCTGAAGGATCGTCAGAACAAATTACAAGTGCTGAAAGTAAGTCTCAAGAGAAGGGCTGTAAATGAGAATATCATCAAAAAATACAAGCACAAATTTGTGAAGAAAGATCTGAAAAATATCGTTCATGAGACTTTGGAACGTTGAAGGAGTATTAGTGAGTTCAAAGGGCATTACCAAAAATTCATAATGGCCGTTATGAGTGGGAAAGCAGTTTTTGGGATGTTGCCTTCACATACCCGAATTTGGTGGTAACCGGATCGGAGGTCCAACTTCGTGAAGACTCGAGCTCCTTTTAATTCATCAAGAAGTTCATCCACTACTGGTATTGGGTACTTATCCTTGACGGTGATGTCATTTAGAGCTTGGTAGTCAATGCACATCCGCTAAGTTCCGTCTTTCTTGAGCACAAGTAGCACCGGTGAGGAGTAGGGGCTGTAGCTTGGTCGAATCACCCATGTTTTGAGCATCTCCTTCACAATCTTCTCAATTTCATCCTTCTAGAGGTGAGGATAGTGGTAAGGCTGAGTGTTTGCTGGTGGTTTGCCCAAAAAGATTGGAATTCGGTGGTCATGTTACTGAGTAGGAGGAAGACCGCATGGTTCAGTAAAAATATCGGCAAATTCAACAAGCAGTTGGGTGAGATTTTGATTTTTAATTTCTATTTTCTTCCCCTCTGGTTGTTGCTGGAGATGCATAAGAAACCCACCATTTATCTTGTGTAGAACTTTTTCCATTCGTTGGGTTAAAACGGTGGTTACGTTGCTTTCGTGCTTCCCGCATAGGGTGTGACCTATTTGCCTTTGCAATAGAATTTCATAATCAATTTGGAAAAGTTCCAAGAGATGTCACCTAGTGTCATCAACCATTCTATGTCCAACACAGCCTCATAATCATCAATTGGTAGGAGGAAGAAGTCGGCAATAATTTCTTGGCCCAGTGGTAATAGTTTCACTTGCGGGCATCTTTGGTCATATTTTAGGATTCGGCCATCGGCGACCTTTACGTCGAACTTGCTGTAACCTTCAATGTGGAGCACCATCCGAGTAGCAACCTTACTATTCAGAAATTTATTAGTGCTGCTTGTATCGATGAGAACAGTGATTGGTTGTTGTTTGAGCAGGCCTTCAACTTTAATCGTTTGCGGATTTGAGTAGCTGGCTAGCGCATGTACCATAAAGTCTATCGATTATGGCTCTTCTTCCACATCTCCATCCTTATGTTCAAGACTCTCTTCTAGCTATTCACTGATCTCTTCTTCCACTGGTTTAATCACAAGAAGTCTCCCTTTTTTACAACGATGCTCGCGGCTCCATGGCTCGTCGCAATGCCAACATAACCCCTTGGCAGATCGGTCTCGAAGCTCTTCTCTTGTCAACCTTTTTGGTGCAGGAGCTCGGTTGATAGTAGGGGGGGCTAAGGGCTTCGATATTTCTGGTCAGGGAGTGATCCTAGTCCTCCAGGCTTCATGGTTCAATCGCTCCTCTTGAAGTCGTGCAAAAAAGATGGCTGCCATAAGCGTATATGGTTGTCGCGCTTTAGCTTCTCCCCGGATCTTCGGCTTCAAGCACTAAATAAATATCTCCAATAACTATTTTTTAGACCAATCACAGTTTGATTAGATAACCTTTCAAACCTGGTTTGATACTCCTAGATGGTGGAGGTTTATCGGATCTTTGCTAGTTGTCCGTCGATGTTCTCATAATTAGTTGGTCCGAAACGGATCAGCAGTCCTTCTTTGAATTGTCACCATGAGAGGACTCCATGAGTGTGTTCAAACCAATCAAACCATTGTATGGCATCCCCTTCAAGATATATAGTCATAATTTCTACCATAGATGCATATGCCGTTTTGTGGTACCGAAAATATCACTTCACGCACGAGATCCAACCAATTGGGTCTCCTTCTTCCCATATAGGGAAGTCCACCCTCATGTGTGGATAGTGGGGATTGGTTATAGAACCTCCCATCTCCTGGAGGTCATCTCTTCGATCAGAGCTCTCTCCTTGATGTGATTTCTTTGGGCTCGGTGATCGACCCAAACTAAGTTTGGCAAAGAGAGTCCGAATCTTCTCCTCCATTCATGTCTCGAAGGCTTCGAATTTAGCATCAATTACCTCCTCAGATGCCATAGCATATGTCTCCAAATCTGTAATATTAAGATGTCTTTTTTTATATCAGGTTAAAGGCATATATTGGTTGAGAGAAGTGGTGGCTGAAAGGGTTGGTGGATTGGTGGATGTAGGCTGCAGTTTAGGCTTGTTTTATGGCTATTTTGGGTGTAGTTTGGGGCTATAGTTTGATGGAGTTTTTAGGCTGTGATGGTAGTAGATGAAGGTTAGGGAAGAGGGTTTTAGATCTATGGTATATCATAGCAAAGATTTGACAAAAATCAGTGGAAATTACTGCCTATATATGCTGTCTCGTAAGAGCAGAATTGTCGTCGAAGAAATAGCGGTTTCTCGATGAAATTTCCATCGAAAACTTAGGGATTTGAGGGGGTTTGATAGTAAAATCTTAGTTTAGATAATATCAAGGATAACAAATTGGATCAAGAAATTTCAGCAACATAATAGTAAAGAAATTGGTGCAAGTTGTGATAGCAGAATTCTTGTCGAAAAATTTCAGCAGTTTGCGATGAGAGATTGCAGCAACACATAAATTTTTTTTAAAGATGAATTCCTTGATAGATCAATCATGGATGGGAGCCAAGGTGATCTATGAGGTGCATAAGAAATTTCGTTCAAAAAGGATAACAATTCGATCGGTTAAAGGCAGCAACACGCGGCTGAAATTTTCTGTAGCAATCCTTCGTTCGCAAAGATGGTAACTTTTGTGACGCAAGGAACTCATAGGCAAGGGATAGATAAATACCAGCAAAGAGTATTGGTGGTAGAAAAATACTATATCTAATGCAGTTGGAGATGGCGATAGTAGATTGAATTGATCTACATCAGAAGATGACGATGGAGATGATGATGTCAAGAGCAATTATGAGAATTGCTTAGCTGATGGTGGGCAGCAAGGATGGCAGCAAAAGCAGCAAGATTGCTACTCTGATACCAGATAATAGAATCCTAGAGAAATTCTATGAAGATTAATCTTTGAGGGGGATTAACCCTTGGAACACTATAGGGGTTCCACCCTCCAAGTAGCCTAGTGGCTATAATTATAGATTGATATTTCTTATTCCAAAGAGATGGAGGCTACAAGCTTATATAGAGCTCCAAAACCCTAGCCCTAGAGGCTACTTCCTAAGTGAACTACCCAATTTACCCTCAACTTTAGCCGACCGACCCAGTAGCAAGGGGGGCGGTGGCTAAGAGGCCCAATAGTCCAAATATAAACCCTAGCCTCTCTTCTTTATAAGATAGAGGCGGCTAGATAGGATTTATTACACTCACAGGATTTTTATTAGCTGCTATTTGGTTGAGTAGGACCCAACCCTACTAGGGTCCTATCATGGCAGCCGCCTAGCCACTGCCTGTGGCTGTGCCACAAGGCAATAGCTGCATCGCCTGGGTAAGGCGGCACGGGGCAGCCACCGGCCTTGCATAAGCTGTTACGCAGGGGCATAGGTGGCAACCGCCAGCCTGCAGCAATCGCCTCTGCGAGGCAACTGCCCACCGCTCGCATGAGGCGGTGTGGGGCGGCAACAGCCCCTACGCAGTGAGGCAGCAACCACCTCTACATAGGCGGTTGTGTCCCGCCTATACGAGGTGGTGCCATAAAGAGAGGCAGCAACCACCTCTACACAGAGGCAACAGTTGCACTAGCACTGCACACATGCCGAGGGCATGCCGCACGCCTAGCAAGTGGCGGCCGCAAGAAATTACGATTGCCACACACCTTCGAGGTGGTGGCCACAAGAAACTGTGGCCACTGACTCAGTTAGGGAGATTTGGGGCAAAAGATAGTTTTGCCGCTGTCAATTTCGAAAATTTTAGGGCATGCCCCAAAAAAATAATGAAAATACCCTTGATATTTCTGAAAATTTCCTACATGTCCCTAAGTTTAGAATTTTAGTTATTTAAAAGGTTTAAGTAACTATTATTATTTATCTAGTTATCCTACATGATATATACATGTGATGTGTTATGTGAGAAGATGATCATGAACTTTGTGATGTGTGTATGTGATTATTGGGGCTTGCGAGCCCCCATTTTTTGTTAATTGTCGGGCCTATAATTATGTTATAATTACCCTAGAGGTCCAACGGAAGCCTGGAGGCAGTAGTGGGACCCTGGAGGCGGTAGCAGGTCCCTCAAAGCCGATTCAAACGATCGCAATGCATGGAGATGCGTCGAGGTGCCGGCAGATCTGACGATGATGAGATGGATGATCACCGGGCATAGAGATGCACCGATATGCACATAGATCCTGATGTAAGTGATTAGGCCTATTGGCTCAAGCCTAGTTATATTAGGTTGAGGTCTATGATCATCTGGTGTGCCTGTGCATTTGATCGCTATACACCTACTAGATAAGTATATATATATATATATATATTTGCATGCGATGTAAATATATATTAAATATATATGTGTGTGACATATCATATCACGAGACCGAACCTAAAACCCCTCCTATGATAATATTAAGTCGGTAAGCATTAGACAATAAGATCGACCCACATGGCCTTCCATCGTTATAGCCAAGAACCGATTCCTGATGTAGGTTGATTTGGTTGAGTCCTTCGAGGCTCACCAATTTCGCATCTTGCTATCTTGTCTATGACATGAGATATCACCGGTGACCTGAGGATATTGTATGCTTGGTCGAGTCCCTCGAGGGCATATCACCGAATCATACTTATCTTGTAACAATTGTAATCACTTAACTTGACATCATGGTTGGTCGAGTCCCTCAAGACCATGGTGGTTCGGAGGCCGAATATAATAGGAATCACAAGGAGTTGTGATTGGCAAGAGTTGCCTATCTTTTGGGCTTAGTGTGATTGGTCGAGTCCCTCGAGGTTATATTAAGATGCCGATTAGATCACAATCTCCACTAGAAGTTTGCTGGAGACTTTCATTTCATGTGCTGAGGGTGTCGCATGAGTCGCTAGAAAAATTAGTGGGAGAACGTTAAGATATAAGTCCATATCTTGATTGTTTATTTTTTGTAAAATCTGCATATTATTTACTTATACTATATCTCTTGTTTATCATAAACATGTCACCATTAGACCCTCTATATGGCATACTTGATGCCAACTACCTTACTGGTCCAAACTATGCAGATTGGCTTTGTAACATGAGAATAGTTTTCAGAGAAAATCGCATATGTCCTAAATACGATCATATCCTAACTTGACGCAGAAGCTCCTCAGGAAGAGTTTGCCTAATATGCGAAGTATATAGATTATTCCACTCTCACTCGGTGTTACAAGTTAGCCTCTATGGCTCCTGAGTTATAGAGAACATGAAAACATGGATGTTCGATCTATACTCCTATATCTCTATAAATTATTTGAGGAGCAAGGAAGAACTCAAAGATATGAGATATCCAAGAGTCTCTTCTATACTAGGATGAGTGTGGGGACAACAGTTTAGAACCTTGTCCTGAAGATGATAGAGTGGATTGAGAAACTCACAGGTCTAGGAATGGTCCTAGATGATAACCTATGCATTGATCTTATACTTCAGTCCCTGCCAAATTCCTTTTCTCAGTTCATTATGAATTTTAATATGAACAAACTTGATGTGACTCTCCCTGAACTCCTCAATATATTGAGAGAGGTAGAGAGCAACATAAAAAAAAAGAAACTAGTTCTCTATATTAGTGAGACCAAAAACAAAAGGAAAGCTGGGAAGACCCTTAAGAAGGGCAAGGGCAAGGGCAAACGGGATAAGACAAAGGTTGCTAAAATTGACCTAGCAAAGGATAAAGGATAGTGCTTCCATTATGGTCAAGTTTGGCATTGGAAAAGGAACTACAAGATGTATCTTACAGAAAAGGCGAAATAGAAGCTTAGAGAAGCTTCAAGTATATTCATGATTAGTTTCCATACATCAGATACTTGTGATAATGCATGGGTATTGGATACTAGTAGTGCTTATCACATCTGCAATTTGTTGCAAGTACTGATAAGGCCTAGGAGATTGGCAAAAGGTGAGATAGACCTTAAGAATGATAATGGAGCAAGAGTTGCTATTGTTGCTGTCGGCGAGGTCACTCCGCATCTGCCTAATGAAGTTAACATTGTATTAGATGCATGTTATTTTGTTCCCTCTATTGTTAAAAATGTTATATCCATTTCATGTTTGACATTAAATGGTTATAAAGTACTTTTTGAGAATAATTATTGTTCAATTAGTAAGAATGATAAGATCATTACTAGAGGGACATTGCATAATGGTTTGTTTATGTTAAGTACTACTCCACATATCATGAATATAAATGTATCCAAGAGAAAGCAAGATGAGGTGAATGGTGCATACCTGTGGCATTGTAGGCTAGGTCATATCCATGAGGAAAGGATTCAAAACCTGTTGAAAGATGGACACTTAGATCCATTGGACTATGAGTCATATACAACTTGCGAGCCTTGTCTTCATGGAATTTTATTAGTCATATACCCTAGAGAAATTCTATGTAGATTTGATCTTTAAGGGGGATCAGCCCTTGGAATGCTATAAGGGTTCCACCTTCCAAGTAATCGGCCTGGTGACTGCAATTGTAGATGAATCTTCTTTTCTTATTCCAAAGAGGTAGAGGCTATATGCTTATATAGGACTCTAACTCAATACCCCTAGTATAGCTAGTGTCCTCTATTGTTAGGACTCTTACTCACGACTCCTACTTTTAATAAACTCTCATACTCAAGACTCCTACTTTTAATAAACTCTTAATGCTTCTCTAAGAAGCAACCTCCCCACTAATCCTAATCCTAGCCATTCTCTTTACCTCTTTAATAGGGGTCAGCTAGATAGGATTTATATAAATGCCCTTATCAATGAAACTCAATTAAAACTCTCCTAGCTAGAGTCCCAACAAATTAGGACTCTCCTAGCTAGAGTCCTGACAGACCTGCCATCTTCAAATTAGCCTTGTCCTTGAGGCTGACACTCCATGAATTCCAGGAATTTGATCTTTAAGTCATCATAATTCTCCCAAATGACATCTTCGAGTGGTAAATTATTCCAATGCACTAGTACTTCAATAGAGGGACGTCGACGACACATCATAATTCTGCGGTCAAGGATGGCTTATGGTTGGGCTTAAATATTTCCATCATCAGTGGTGTTAGGCAGTTGAATCTAGGGTGACTTGTGTTTTCCTAACTTGGGCTTAAGGCATGACATATGAAAGACAGGGTGAATTTTGACATCCTTAGGTTGTTGAATCTCGGATTTTGATTATGAAACTAATTGATTGGGTTTTGTGGTCTAACTACATTTTGAGTTATGTAGGTCTACTATCGATCTGAATTAGACAATTGACACAGGAGGAATTGACGTTGCACCGGAGGATCACGTTAGTATATTGGACGTCGAGCCGGAGATCCGATCGACAATCGGCAGAAGGCTTTGGACGTCGAGCATCGGGCCAAGAAGAGCAAGTTATGCCAAGGATATCGGGGTTGCGAAGGTCAAGCACTGATTGGGCAACGGACCATAAGAGAGGATGGTGTGTCAAAGAATCAGACAAAGTGCTGATAGGCCAATGACATGCTAGGCAACATAATGTCAATTCACGTTATAATAACTATCTAGATTGAAGTAGAGCTTTTATTCTTGTGTGTGCAAGATTAACTATGATAATGATGAAGACATAAAGTAAAGAAAAGTGCCAGTGTCAAGTGTAATGAAATTGTTGGGAGTTCGAGAGTTCAATGGAAGTCCGAAGATTCATCGGAGTGCTGTCGGAACTAGCCGAGAACGAGTAGGGAGCTTGTTAAAGGGTTTTCGGAAGTTCGCTAAAAGGTTCATCGGAAGTTCACGGAGCTCACCGAGAAAGATTAGAGCTTGCCGAAGAAGCTCATTGGAACTCACCAATGACTCTATCGAGAAGTCCAAGAGCTTGCCGAGAGTCCGCAAAATGGTATTCGAGGGTTCGTCGGAAGACCACCGAAAGTTCATTGGAAGCTCATCGGAGAAAGAAGTCTTGACTTGTCAGACTTTATAATAGCTTAGAAATATCTTTAATTTCATAATTAGTATGTTAATTTAGGTTATGATTAGGTGTTAATCCTATAACCCAAGTAGGGGCCAATTGGGCCTAATAACGGACTAGTTTGGGCCAGGTATAAGGCCCAACCAGTGAGCTGAAACATGTCTGGCGGTGGCACCGCCCAAGTCCAGCAACCCAGGTGGTCTGGGTGGTGGCACCACTACCTGGGGTGGTGGTACTGCCTAGTACACTAACCATGTTAGTGTGTCAAGTGGTAGTACCGCCAGACCATAGAGTCCGAAGCTTTGATAGGTGGTGGCATTGCCAACACCCCGAAAACAGTGTTGGGATTCTTTTTAGCTCCAAATTTAAATCCTCTTGGGGTCTATAAATACCCCAAATGTTCTTTCTTGGGGAGCAGGAAGTGTATAAAAAAACTAAGGGAAAACTCTATTATTTGAAGTAGAAATCCTTCATCCGAAAGTTTAGAAGTGTTCTTAAGAGAGGTGTTGAGGGAAGCTTTATAAACAAAGTTTGTAAAAGGGAGTTTGTCTTCGCCCGTTGGAAGGAAGGCAGCTAGTGAAAAGCTGGTGGCCTCAAACGAAGAGGAATCGGGAGTGGATGTAGGTCGGATGACTGAACCACTTTAAAAACGATTTGTGTTTATGTATTATCATTTATATTTCTACAAACCATCTTTTCTTCACTGCTCAACTTACTCATCACTACCCTTCTTCCTCTCTAAACACTCCCTACTTTAAGCACTTTCCATTATGCTTTAATCAAAATCGGTTTTAGTCAAAAATATGATTTTTATCGTATGAAGTTTTCGAACTTGTTTTAAATTGCCAAAATTTATCGTTATTAACTGTTGCACTAATTCATCCCCCCCCCCTCTTATTGCCACTCTAGATCCCAATAATTAGTATTAGAGCCTCGTTATTTCTCATTCGGATTCATGCCTATGAGAAATGACTCTTAATGGCTTTCAAGAGGGTTTTTCGATTGTTCGTCCTCCGTTCTTTAATGGATTGAACTACACATATTAGAAACCTCGAATGAGATTTTTCTTGATTTCTCAAGATTTAAACTTATATAATATTATTGAAAATGGCTTTCAACTTCCCTCTAAACTGATGAACGAATGGTTGGACTTAGAGAAAAAATCATTTTCTTTAAATGTAAAGGCTATGAATGTCTTACTTTGCTCTTTGGACAAAAATTAGTTCAATCGGATTTCCATGTGTGAAACTATTAGGATCTAGAGCAACACTAAGGGAGGGGGGGGGGTGAATTAGTATAGCAGTTAAGAACGATAAATTTGGCGATTTAAAATAACTTTTGAAAACTTCGTACATTAAAAATTATGCTTCGATTAAATCCGCAATGAAAGATGCTTTAGAAGTAAATTGATTTATAAGAAGGAGATGAGAAGATAGAGCATCAAAGTGAAGATAGTTTGTAGTAAAATAAATTTTAAGAATATAAACACAAACCGATTTATAGTGGTTCGGTCATACGACCTACGTCCACTCCCGATTCCCCTTCACTTGAGGCCACCAGTTTTTCACTATCCATCCTCCTTCCAACGGGTGAGGATCAACTCCCTTATAGCTCTCTCCTTTTGACGAGCTTAGGAGGTAACCCTTATAAGGCCTCTTATCCCTCTCTTGGACTAGATCACACTTAAAGCTTAGAGGGAAGATTTTGACACTATTACAAAAGAGTTTTCCCCTTTTCTTTCTCAGTTCTAGTATTTCTTTCAACCATGAATGAGAATGGTATTTATAGGCCTCAAGAGGATTCAAATTTGGAGCCCAAATTTGAATCACCATGGTTTTCCCAGTGCTGGCGGTACCACCGCCTGACACTGGCGGTACCACTGCTAGTCTGACACTATCAGTGTATTGGGCGGTGTCACCGCCCAACTAGTAGTGCCACCGTCTAAACTCTCGGCCTAAGGGCAGTACCACCACTTAGACAACCTGGGTTTCTTGACCTGGGCGGTGCCACCGCCAAACAAGTTCCGGCTCACTGGTTGGGCCTTAAACCCGACCCAAACTAGTCCATTATCAGGCCCAATTAGCCTCTACTTGGGTTATAGGATTAACACCTAATCCTAACCCAAATTAACATGCTAACTATGAAATTAAAGACATTCCTAAGCTATTATAAAGTTCGACAAGTCAAGACTTCTTTCTCCGACGAGCTTCCGGTGAACTTCCGGCGATCATCCAACAAACCCTCGGACACCATTCTGTGGACTCTCGGCAAGCTCCTGGACTTCTCGATGATCTTGGCGAGTTCTGACAAGCTTCTTCGGCAAGCTCCGATCTTTCTCAGTGAGCTCCGCGAACTTCCGACAAACCTTCCGGCGAACTTTCGAAAACCCTTCGGCAAGCTCCATATTTGTTCTCGGCCAGTTTCGATAGCACTCCCAACGAATCTTCGGACTTCCGTTGAACCCTTGAACTCCCAATGATCCATTACACTTGACTTTCGGCACTTTGTTTCGCTTTACGTCTTCATCGCTATCGTAGTTAATCCTGCACACCCACAAACAAAAACTCTACTTCGATCTAGACAGTTATTACAACGCGAATTGATATTCTGTTGCCCAACACATCATTGGTCGGTGCTTCATCCGATTCTTCGGCGTATCATCCTCTCTTGCGTTTAGTTGCCCAATCGGCGGTTGACCTCCGCAACCCCGATATCCTTAGCGCAACACGCTCTTCTTGGCCCGATGCCCAACGTTTGAAGCCTTCTATCGATTGTCGATCGGACCTCTGGCTCAACGTCCAATATCCTGATGTGATCTCCGGCACAACGTCAATTCCTCCTACGTTAACTGTCTAATCTTGATCGATAATAGACCTACATTATTCAAAATGTGATTAGACAATAAAACATAATCAATTAGTTTCATCATCAAAATTCGAGATTTAATAATCTCTCCCTTTTTTATGATGACAACTAATTGATGACTAATGGAGTTAACCTTAACTCCTAGAGTTTAACCAAAACTCTCTGAAGTTTACCTAAACTCCCCCTATCAATATGCCATTGATAGAACACTTGGATTATCCCAAATCCAAGTAACATTCATCAAAATCATGTTAACAAAAACATTAAAGCATCATGCAAATATTTCAAATCTTCAATTCAACATTACATTGCATAAACTCATCAATCCACTTCTCCCCTTTGTCATCAACAAAAAGGAGAAGTAACATTTAGCTAGTTTTCAAGGATATACAAATTTTACAATCATACTAGCTATCAATCAAGATATTCAACATACATCACTTTAAGACATTCAATTATGGCAAGTGTAATCATGACAATTCAACACTTGTTTCTTGTGCAAGGTTGCACTTTGCTTTTCTTGAATTTACAAGATAGCAATTTTTGATATTTCAAGATAGCAAGTTCTTTTCCTCTATTGTAGGCAAGCAAAATAGCAAGTTTGCATCATTGTGATATGCTAAGTTAGCAATTTTTTTCCCTCTTTATAATTGTCAAAAAGAAAGGGAGGATTAATACTTCAAATAATCTTGCATGAGATTCAACAATAATTTGTTATAAAAATACAAGCAATTTTGTTGAAAAAGTGAAGTTGAGTAAGATTTTTGCCTCTCTTGAGATAGCAACTTTTTGCTTCTCAATGTTTAAGCTAGAAAATTTTTCTCTTTTGATGCACAAGTTAGCAATTTAATTCCCCCTTTATCATTATCGAAAAAAGGGAGGAACCAATGATCAATTAAAAATTTGCATCAATCAATATATCAATCATCACATGATGCATACAAGACAACAATGCAAAGAAATCATGTCATGAAGGATATCAATATATAAATTCAACAAGAATCAAAACCAAAAGATATCATTCATGATTCATAACTTCCTTTTTAGTAAGATCAAGATTCATATGTATCAATTTTTAATTCAAGATAAATGTCATACAACCAAGAATCATGATTATAAAAGCATATCACTAGCAAGGATCAAGTCATGATTACAAGTACTAATATATTTTCTTTTCATTCATTTTCAAGCCATGATAAAAGAATAAATTAATGATTCAATCATTAAGCACGTTTCTTTTACATCAATTTTCAATCATTACATAAGGCATTCAAGGAAGTATTGAAATATAAAAAAAAATCAATTTTTGCATATAATGTTTCAATCATTGACCTTAAGTCATGAATCCAAAAGTCATAAATCAAAAGGTTCATGAATCATTTTAACAAGTCTCCTTTTTAGGAAATAATAAGAGGAAGTCTTAGGAGATCAAACACAAGATCTTGATTCATACGTAGAAATTTTCATTACGATCATGATTTTATAGAAAGAATTTCAAATAAATAGTTCCAAAAAATTAAAATCATGAAAAAGAAATTTCGAGTAAGGAATAAAAAATTATCGATTCATGCATTCAAACTCTCATTACTCAATATATTTAAAAACACAAGTATCAAGATATCAAGATCATGATATAGATAGACTTGAATTGTTTTCCTCTTTGGTAAATGATAAAAAGAAGCAATCATAGAGGAAATTATTTTGATTCGCAAAAAAATCTCAAGTCAAGAATTCAAAGTCATGATTTCAAGAGATCAAGAGAGGAGTCATAAAATCATTTAAACTCATTTTGTCAACTTGAAACTCATAATCAACTTATCGAAATCATTCTCAAGATTCAAGAGACTTACATGAACATAGTATATATGGATTCATCATTTGTCTTTTATTGAAAATTTGAAAACTTTAGAGATAAAAAAATTTCAAGAGTCATGTATTTCCTTTTTATGATTTTTTTATTATCTAAGCATGCCTTTGTCTTTATATGCCAAATTGAACTCTAGAACTCCCAACGATCCATCGCACTTGACTTCCGGCACTTTGTTTCGCTTTACGTCTTTATCGTTATCATAGTTAATCCTGCACTCACACAAACAAAAACTCTACTTCGATCTAGACAGTTATTACAATGCGAATTAACATTCTATTACCCGGCACGTCATTGGTTGGCGCTTCGTCCAATTCTTCGATGCATCATCCTCTGTTGCGTTTTGTTGCCCAATCGATAGTTGACCTCCACAACCTTGATATCCTTGGTGCAACACGCTCTTCTTGGCCCGATGCCCGATGTCCGAAGCCTTCTGTCGATTGTCGATCGGACCTCCGGGTCGACGTCCAATATCCTAACGTGATCTCCAACGCAACATCAATTCCTCCTGTGTTAACTGTCTAATCCTGATCGATAGTAGACCTGCATTACTCAAAATGTAATTAGACAACAAAATACAATCAATTAGTTTCATCATCAAAATTTGAGATTCAATAGAAATGACTTTTGATATTTGGCAGACACTTGAAATCACGCATGAGGGAACTAGTAGAGTCAAAGACTTGAAAGTAAACCTTTTATTGCATGATTTTGAGCTCTTCCAAATGATACCAAGTGAGTCTATTGGCGACATGTACACCCGTTTCACAGATGTCGTCAATAGATTGAAAAGTCTTGGTAAATATTTTTTGAATTTTGAACTCACCAATAAGATCTTAAGATCCCTTACAAAAAGGTGGGATCCTAAAGTAACCACAATATAAGAGACTAAAAATTTAAATAATTTTTTATTAGAAGAATTAATCGGGTCATTAATGACTTATGAAATGACACTCTCGGAATATTTTGAACTCGATGAACACATGAACCACCTTCCAAAGAATAGGAAAGATTTGGAACTCCGGACTATAAAATGTCACTTGAGTGATGACTCAAGTGATGAGGATAATGAAAAGGACATTGAACTTTTAATGAATCTTAATAAGTTCATTAAATAAAAATCTAAAACTAAAAATGAACTTGAACTAAGAATGAGGCCAAAGAAGAGGAAGGCACCCAAGGATGAATCAAGAACTTCCAAAGGTGAAACAGCGAATTTGGCTTTGACGGGTTTCAACTATAAGGTAAGCAACTCAACCAAAGCCCCTTTGCTTTATAAAATAACTTGAAATATTTCTTGACTGCTTAACTTATTTAGTAGAAAATATTTTTTTTAATCTCATGCTTTTCTTATGTTTTAGAAAATAAAAAAAAAATATTTTCAAAAAATTATATCATGCTTTTCTTTCTAGTGTTTTTGAAAATTAAAATGATACTTACATGATTTTGATAATGCCTAAGTTTAATCCATGATTGCATATTTTGGTGACTTCAGCTTTTATACTTAATAATTTTATGGTATCATGCAATAAGGATTTGAAGTAATGTTGATTTAAAAAACTTTTATTTTGGATTAATGGGTCTTAATCCTTTTTATGATGAAATTCTTAGATGATGCATGTTTTCATGAAATCAATTATAAAACTAAAAGTTCTAATGCACATTGCTATCTTTTTTTTTTTTAAAATGAAAGTAACATGGCTTTGATAATGATTTCATATGATGCTTGGCTTTTGTGTGAAAATGTGAACATGCTTATATGAGGTCAACCACATAAAATAAAACACATAAAAATTGAAGATGTGATATCATAATGTTTTATTTTTAATGTGATTGGTTTTGATGGTTTTATGACGAAACTCATGTCTCATTTTTAAATGTTGATACATGAATCTAGTAGAAAAATACATGAGCATGCTTACATGTAAACCATCTCCGTTGCTCTTAATAAAATTTTCAAATAAAAGAAATATGGTTTTAATGTTGCCTTGCGTTATATTTGGACTTGATGGTTTTCATGACGAAAATTATTTTTCAGATTTATAAAAATGATGCATGATTTTAGCAAAATTTTAAGCATTGATCATCTTGTTATAACAAATGAAAGAAAGAATTAAAATGATTATGATAATGCATTATGAAACCATGCTTAATAATTATATCATGCTTGATGATTTGAAATCTCATATTTTGAAATAATATGTATGATGAATCCATGAATCTGAATGGTTTTGATGATACTTTTGGTTTTAAATATCATGACATTTTCATATAAAAATTTGAATATTCCTTTAAAAGATCACATCACTTAAATTGAAACATATAAAAATAAAAAAATGCACTATCATGATGTTTTGTGTGATGCATTTCATCTTAATGGCTTTAATGACAAAATTTACATTTTGAATTTATATGACAATGGCTTTGGTATAAATATTTGAAGGTGTTATGTCTTGATGACAATACTCATGTTTTGGTTTTAAATATGATACTCATCTTTTAAAATATGAGCACACTTATATGAAACAAACAAATGAAACACTTTATCATGTTGAATCAATTTTGGAAAATGTCGCATGCTTAATGAGTTTCGACTTAATGATCTTTATGATGAAATTTGTCTTTTCACTCTTGAATGTTGATATTTCTTTTTAAGGTAAAGGCATGCTTATAAGAAGCATATCACATGAATAGAAATTTATAAAAATGAAATGCAATCCTCTATCTTATCGATTTTTCAATAAATCTATGCTTGTCATTATGAATTTATTGAATGTGATTTTGAGGATGATTTCGGATTTAACAAGGCTTGATGTATATTTATGACGTAAGATACATTTTAAATATGAATCATGTTCTCTCCCTTAATTTATTTTGTTCTCCTATAATGTTTTTTTATTTATGAAAGAGGAGAACCTTCCAAATGAATCATGAATGAAAAAATTTTTATACTCTTGAAAAATATTTATCTTTGTTGATTGTCATAAATTCAAAATTCATGTAAAGGGAAAATAATTGTATTGTTCCCTTCTTTTTGACAAAAACAAAGGGGGAGAAAATTGCTTGTGACTTCAATGAAAAATTTGCTAGCTCGATCATAACAAAGAAAGAACTTGCCATCATGAATATTTCAAAAGTTACTAGCATGCTACAAAAGCAAAGTGCAAACTTGCACAAGAAGCAAGTAATGAAAAATTACTATACTTGCATGAACCTAAAACTTGCTATGATGAATGTTGCAAAAAAACTTGCTATTAGCTTGCATGCTTAAAGCAATCGAATGTGATGTAAATCTAGCTAGTGTGAATGCTTAACTTGCATATATTTTAAAATAGCTAGAGCAACTTCTCCTTTTTGTTGATGACAAAGGGGGAGAAGTAGATTGATGATATCATGCAATATAATGTTGATTATATAGTTTAAATATTTGCATGATGGATTGATGTTTTCTTAACATGTGATGAATGTTACTTAAATTTGAAATAATCCAAGTTTTCTATCAATGACACATTGATAGGGGGAGTTTGTGTTAAACTCCGGGAGTTAAAGTTAACTCCGTTAGTTATCAATTAGTTGTCATCATCAAAAAGGGGGAGATTATTGAATCTTGGACTTTGATAATGAAACTAATTGATTGGGTTTCGTGGTCTAACTACATTTTGAGTTACACAGGTCTACTATCGATTAGAATTAGATAGTTGATGTAGGAGGAATTGACGTTGCACTGGAGGATCATGTCAGTATTGGATGTCAAGCTGGAGGTCTAGTTGACAATCGGCAGAAGGCTTCGGATGTCGAGCATTCGGCTAAGAAGAGTGGGTTGCACCAAGGATATCGGGGTTACGGAGGTCAACCACTGATTGGGCAATGGATTGCAAGAGAGGACAGTGTTAAAGAATCAGATGAAGCACCGATAGGCCAATGATGTGTTAGCAACATAATATCAATTCGCATTGTAATAACTATCTAGATCGAAGTAGAGTTTTTGTTCTTGTGTGTGCGGGATTAACTATGATAATGATGAAGACATAAAGCAAAGTAAAGTGCTGGAGTCAAGTACGATGAAAATGTTGGGAGTTCGAGAGTTCGACGGAAGTTCAAAGATTCGTCGGAGTGCTTGCAGAACTGGCCGAGAACGAGTAAGGAGCTTGCCAAAGGGTTTTCGGAAGTTCGCGGAGCTCACCGAGAAAGATCAGTGCTTACCGAAGAAGCTCATAGGAACTCACCAACGACTCCATCAAGAAGTCCAAGTGCTTACCGGGAGTCCATAGAATGGTATCCAAGGGTTCGTCGGAAGACCGTCGGAAGTTCGTAAGAAGCTCATCGGAGAAAGAAGTCTTGACTTGTCGGACTTTATAATAGCTTAGAAATGTCTTTAATTTCATAGTTAGCATGTTAATTTGGGTTATGATTAGGTGTTAATCCTATAACCCAAGTAAGGGCCAATTGGGCCAAATAACAGATGGTTTGGGCTAGGTTTAAGGCCCAACCAGTGAGCTGAAACCTATCTGGCAGTGACATTGCCAGACTGGGGCGATGGCACCGCCTAGGTCTAGTAACCTAGGTGGTCTAGGTGGTGGCACCATTGCCTAGGCGGTGGCACCATTGCTTGGGGCAGTGGTACCGCCCAGTACACTAACTATGTTAGTGTGTCAAGCAGTAGTACCGCCAGACCACACAGCTCGAAACTCTGACAAATGATGGCACCGCTAGTGCTAGGCGGTGGCACCGCCACCTGAAAACTATGCTGAGATTCTTTTTGGCTCCAAATTTGGGCTCCAAATCTGAATCCTCTTGGGGTCTATAAATACCCTAGATGTTCTTACTTGGGGAGCAAGACGTGTGTAAGAAAACCAAGGAAAAACTTTATCATTTGAAGTAGAAATCCCTCCTTCAAAAATTTAGAAGTGTCCTTAAGAGAGGTGTTGAGGGAAGCTTTGTAAACAAAGTTTGTAAAAGGGAGTTTATCTTCACCCATTAGAAGGAAGGTAGCTAGTGGAAAGCTGGTGGTCTCAAGCGAAGAGGAATCGGGAGTGGATGTAGGTCGGATTACCAAACCCATAAAAATGGTTTGCGTTTATGTATTATCATTTATATTTCTGCAAACCATCTTTTCTTCACTGCTCAACTTACTCATCACTACCCTTCTTACTCTCTAAACACTCCATACTTTAAACACTTTCCATTATGCTTTAATTGAAATCGATTTTAGTCAAAAACATGATTTTTATCGTATGATGTTTCCAAACTTGTTTTAAATCACTAAAATTTATCATCATTAATTACTACACTAATTCACCCCCCCTCTTAGTGCCACTCTAGATCCCAACATAGGTAATTTTAGTTTGTACACCACAACTCCAATATGCTCTATGATCTAATAGGGCCATAAAAACATGGAGATAGCTTCATGGAGGCTCGTGTGTTGATAGAGAGTTGCTTGTATAGCTGTAGGTGAAGATAAACTCAATCTCCTATTAAAAATTCTCTTTCGCTTCGTCGTGTGTCAGCTTGTTATTTCATTCTAGCTTTAGTAGTAGAGAGATTATCCTTTAGCAACTATAGGAGTTTGCCCTTGTCAATTAAATCTTGGTCGACCTAATCTACCTTGGCTGAGCTAATTACATATATTAGAATCACAAGGACCGATCGACCATACAATGCTTCATATTGGGTACATTTTGTAGAGGAATGATACATAGTATTATACCACCATTCGACCCATGGGAGCCATTTCATCCACTCCTTTGGCCAGTCACTAGCGAAACACCGAAGGTACATCTCTAAACACCTATTCACCACCTCTGTTTGGCCGTCAGTTTATGGATGATATGCTGTGCTCATCTTAAGTTTGGTACCCTACAACTGAAATAACTCAGTCCAAAATTTACTAGTGAAGACCCTGTCACGATCACTTATAATGGACCTTGTCATCCTATATAGTTTAACAATATTTTTTGTGAAAATCTGAGCAATACTAATAGTAGTGTAAGGATTTCGCATAACACAAAAATGAACATATTTCATAAGTTGATCAATCACCACGAGGATTATGCTTTTACCTTTGAAAGATAGCAGCCCTTCGATGAAGTCCATAGAGATATCAGTCCACACCAAGTCTAGTATGAGTAGTGGTTATAGTTTCCCTGGACTCGCCACTGTTTCACCTTTTTATTGTTGACATACATCATATTGTGCCACATATTCAGAAATAATTTTTTTCATCCCTCTTCAATAAAAGTTTTGCTTCACTCTTTTGTAGGTTCTTAGAAATCCGGAGTGTCTTGCTGAAGATATGGAGTGCATTTTATGCAGAATGACTTTGATGTAAGGGGAGTCAGGTATAAGTATAATATGGCCTTTGTAGCGTAGATCCTTCGAATCCCAAGTATAGTGAGCTATTGCATTTGGATCCTCCTTCAATTTTTTAATGATGTTGCTGGTCTCTTGATCCTTCTTCCATTCCTCCCTAATATCCTCGAGGAAACCAGTGGTAGGAAGAGAGATAGCTGAAAATTCAGCTTGCTCAGGAAGCCATGAGAGTGCATCTACAACAATATTTTCTTTCCTCTTTTTGTAAATAATTTCATAATCAAATCCTAGAACTTTGGTTACCCATTTTTGTTGCTTCAGAGATGATATCTTCTACTTTAAAAAGTACTTGAGGCTTCTATGGCTAGTTTTAATATGAAATTACCGGTCGATCGGGTAGGGTCTCCACTTTATTTCTGCATGCACAATGGTGAGCATCTCCTTATCAATCTTTATAATTTTATCCTTCCAGAGGTGAGAATAGTGGTATGACAGAGTGTTCGCTAGTGGTTTACTTTTAGAACCCTTGCAGATTCTAAGCTTGGGGTTGATCTCTATAGGGGATCGGCCTCCTTGGAACTCTATAGGGGTTCCTTCTTCTAAGTTGCTACTCAAAGGCTACTGAAAAATTGATCTATTCCTTAATGAAAAGAGGGTGAATACATGACTATTTATAGGGCTTCTAAACCCTAACTCCTAATAGGACTCTTATTCAAGACTCCTACTTCTAACCAACTCCTACTTCTAATTAGGACTCCTCTAATAGGACTCCTAATTCTAATAGGACTCTTTCCCTAATAGGACTCCTACTTCTAATAGGACTCCTTCTCTAAGAAGCAACCTAATCCTAACCTAGCCGACCTCTTCATCTCTTTAATAGGGGTCGGCTAGATAGGATTTACATGAATGCCCTTATTAATGAAACTAAATTAGGACTCTCTTAGCTAGAGTCCCAACAAATTAGGATTCTCATAGCTCGAGTCCTAACAGACCTGCCCTCTTCAAATCAGCCTTGTCCTCGAGGTTGACATTCCATGAATTATAGGAATTTGATCTTCAAGTCGTTATAGCTCTCCCAAGTGACATCTTCTGCTAGTAGGTTCGCTCATTGTATTAACACTTCAATAGCAGGTTGTCGTCATCGAGTCACGATCCATCGATCAATAATGACACTTGGTTGGGTCTGGAGCTCTCCTTGGGTAGTTATATTTGCTAGATGGCTTTGGGTTATCTCGTGTTGTCCCAACTTGAGCTTCAAATACGATACATGGAAGACTAAATGGATTCGGAAGCTAGCGAGTAAGTTCAATCTGTATGCTACTGCAACGATGCACTCCAAAATCTTGTAGGATCCATAGAACTAAGGTGAAAGCTTCATAGATGCTGGTTTAGATTGATGTTTGCTTGTATGATTGGAACCATAGGAAGACCTAATCTCTTACTGAAAATTCTCTTTCACCTTTATGTTGATTATATTACTGTTTCATTCTTACTTGTGCTGTAATGAGATTATCTTTTAGCAACTTCAACATTTTGTCTCTGTCCTGTAGTTCCCTACTTCCTTATTCTAGTTTAAATATGCCCAACACATATTTTGGAATTATAAGGGGGGGGGGGGGTCGACCATACATGGCCTCATAGGGAGTATATTTTGTGGATGAATAATAAGTTATATTATACCACCACTCGACCTAGGAAAGCCACTTTGTCCATTCTTTTGGTTAGTCACTGGTGAAGCATCTGAAGTATATCTCCAAACACCTATTCACCACTTCAGTTTGGCCATCGGTTTATGGGTGATACGCCGTACTCATCTTTAATTTAGTGCCCTGCATCTGGAATAACTCTATCCAAAATTTGCTCATGAAGACCCTATCATGATCACTTACAATAGATCTTAACATCCCATATAATTTTACAATATTCTCTATAAAGATTCGAGAAATACTAGAAGTAGTGTAGGGATTACGGATGGCACAAAAGTGAGTATACTTTGTATGGTGATCAACCACGATAAAAATTACACATTTTCCTTGTGATGAGGGAAGCCCTTCGATGAAATCCATTGATATATCAGTCTATATTGATTCTGGGATAGGTAGAAGTTGTAGCTTTCTAGGACTTGCCATTGTCTCACCTTTTTATCATTGACATACATCACATTGTGCTACAAATTTAGCAATAATATTTTTCATCCCTACCCAATAAAAATTTTGCTTAATTATTTTATAGGTTCTAAGGAACCCGGAGTGCTCAGCCATAGTTGTCGAATGCATCTATTAAAGGATGGTCTTTATGCAAGTAGAATTTAGCACAAGCACAATGCATCCCTTATATCGTAAATCTTTTGAGTCCCAACTGTAATGAGTCATGGAGCTTGGTGCTTCCTCCAATTTTTTTATGATTTTACTTATTTCTGGATCATCTTACTATTCCCTCCTAATATCCTCAAGGAAGTTGCTGGTCGGAAGTGAAATAGTCAAAAATTTATCTTGCTCGAGTAGTCGTGAAAGCGCATCTGCAACAATATTATCTTTCCCCTTTTATAAGTTATTTTATAATCATATCCAAGAAGCTTTGTTACCTATTTTTGCTACTCGGGGGAAGAGATCTTCTGCTCCATGAAATATTTTAGGCTTTTATGGTCGGTCTTGATTTGAAAGCATCGCCCGATCAAGTACCGTCTCAATTTGGACATCGCATGTACAATCATGAGCATCTCCTTATTGTAAATAGTCATCTTGAGATGGGAAGGAGATAATGTCTTACTAGTATAGGTGAGAGGGAAGCCATCTTGCATTAGTACAGTACCAATTCCGACTCCGGAGGTATCAGCTTCAATAATAAAAGTCTTCCCGAAGTCGGGTAACATTAGTACGGGCGTTATCATTGCGACTTTAAGTTCGTCAAAGGCGGTGGTGGTGGCTTTGTCCGACTATTGGAAAGCATCTTTTTTCAGCAAGGAAGTAAGTAGTGCATTGATCTTTCCATAGTTTTTCATGAATTTACGATAGTAACCTGTTAAACCGAGAAAGCCATGCAGTGATTTTATGTTCCTCAGGGTTGGCTAGTTCTGCATTGCTTCAATTTTGGAGAGATCCACTACCACCCCTTCCTCTGATATGATATGCTCAAGATATTTCACCTTTTATTGAAGAAAGTTGCACTTTATTTTTTTTGACAAAAAGAACATATTCTTGTAAAATTGTCAAAACAAGTTATAAGTGCTGAATATGACTTTCAAGAGAAGGACTATAAATAAGGATATCATCGAAGAAAACCAGCACAAACTTACGAAGATAACTCTGGAAAATATCATTCATAAGGCTTTGAAAGGTGGAGGGAGCATTGGTGAGACCAAAGGGCATTACTAGAAATTTGTAGTGACCGTTGTGCATTCGAAAGGCAGTTTTCAGTATATCTTCTTCACACACTCGTATTTGATGATACCCGGATCGAAGGTCTAGCTTTATGAAGACTCATGCTCCCTTTAATTCATCAAGAAATTCATCTACTATTGGAATAGGGTACTTGTCCTTGATGGTTATGCCGTTGAGAGCTCAATAATCAACGCACATTCGCCATGTTCCGTCTTTCTTTCGTACGAGGAGCACCAGTGAAGAGTAGGGGCTGCAACTTGGCTGAATAAGTCCTATTTCAAGTATCTCTTTTACAATCCTTTCTATTTCATCTTTCTGGAGATGTGGATACCGATATAGTTGAGTATTTGCTGAAGGTTTGCTTGGAAGAATCGGTATACGATGATTATGCCGGCGGTTAGGAGGTAGGTTGCGTGGTTCGTCAAATATATCTGAAAATTTAGCAAGCAAGGGAAGTAGGTTTGGATCTTCAAATTTGGTTGGCTCTCCCTTAGATTGATTCTTAAGTGGTTCTAAAAAGCCACTGCATACTTTGTACAAAACTTTCTCCATTCGTTGTGTGCAAATCATCATTACGTCACCCCCATATTTTCGGCACAGTATCACATGTTTTCCCTTACTGTAAAATTTCATAATTAATTTCAAAAAATTTTAGGAAACATTACCTAATATCATCAACCATTCAATGCTAAGCAAGGCCTCATAATCATTAAGAGGGAGGAGGAAAAAATCTGCAATTATCTCTTGGTCATGCAGCAACATTTCACCCGTGGGCACCTATAATCACACTTCAAAATTCATCCATCTATGACCTTATTATTAAACCTGCTACAATTCTCAATAGATAAGGCTATCCAGACAGCAACCTTGCTGTTCATAAAATTATTAGTGCTCCTGGTGTTAATAAGAACAGTGATCGGTTGTTGCTTCAGAAATCCTCCCACTTTCATTGTTTGCAGGTTTGCATAACCGGCAAGGGCATACATCGTAATATCAATTGGCTACTGTTCTTCATCTGTGACCTCTTCCTCATGCTCCTGTACCTCCTCCTCTATATCTTCAAGAGGTTCAATCAGTAGGAGGCAGCCCCTTTTGCAGCAATAATCGCGGTTCTATGGCTCGTCGCAATGCCAATAAAGACCCTTTGTTGATCGGTCACGTAGTTCTTCTCTTGTCAATTTTTTTGGCAGTGAAGGACAGCTGGGAGTAGAAGGAGGTTTATATGTTGTGGGTCTAGGAGTAGTTCTCATTCTCTGAATATCTTGGCTGAGCCATTCTTCTTGTATTCAAGCAAAAGAAATTACAGCCATCATGGTACGGGGTTGCCGTGCCTTAACTTCCCCTTTTATCTCTGGCTTGAGTCCTTTGATGAATGTTCATAACAATTGATGGTCAGTCCAATCATGAGCAAGGTAGCATAGCTTCTCAAACCTGGTTTGGTACTCTTGAATCATAGAGGTTTGTCGAATCTTTGCAAGTTGACCGTCGATATTTTCATACTCCGTAGGTTCGAAACGGTTCATTAGTGCGTTCTTAAATTGATTCCACGTCAGAGCCCCATGATTATATTTCAACTAATTATACCATTGAATAGTATCTCCTTCAAGGTAGATAACAACAATCTCCACCATAGCATTATCCGACATTCGATAGTAGCGAAAGTAATGTTTGGCACATGAAATCCACCTCGTCGGGTCCCCTTCCCATCATGGGAAGTCTACCCTCATGCATGGTTGAAGCATGTCTGAGAGCTATCTCTCATTCTCTAGGGTCCTTTCTGAATTCTCTCCTTGCTGCAATTTGGTTGGACTCGATGGTTGTCCAATACTGAATTCTACAAACAAAGTGCGTAATTTGTCTTCCAAGCGCGATTCAAGCCGTCATTCAATCCGAGATTCCCATGCTTCAAATTTAGTATCAATTGGATCTTAAGAAGCCATAGCATATGTCTGTAGATTAGAGATGCTCTTGTCTGTTTTCTATTGATGGGTTAATGGCATAGGGTGGTGGAAAGTTCGGACAATAGATCGGTGATAGAAGGGTTCGACTATAATGGTTTACTATCTTGGGCTATGATTTTTGATGCTGTTAGGGTTATAAAACTAGGTTATAATAGCTAAATCTTAAGGCTAGATGGATGCCCTAAAGACATCTAGGTTGGTGGTAGTAAGGTGGCTAGGGTTTGGTAGATTACGGATAAGAAAACAGACAAAGGTGCAGTACTAGAATTTTTGTCGAATAAATTTCAACAGTAAAGATGTAATTTTTTTTTCAGAAATTTTTAATAAAGATTCAAGCAAAACTTAAAGATGATCTACTAGTAAGCGAGAGGTAATGCTGTTAAAAATTTTGTAGAGATTTGGATAGAAAAAACACAATAGTAAGATAAAAAAGACAATGATATGCGGCTGAAATTCTACAGTGCAACTTTTATTGTAGAGATGAAAACTTTACGATGAAAAGTTTATGCAACAATATAGGAATGAATTTTTTAGATTTTTTGAATAAGGATAACTAAATTACAATAATAGTAAGGTAGATAACTAGAACCTGTTGTAATTCATGAGGAGATCAAAGGATGATCTGTGGTGGTGGAGATGACGACGAAATTCGACGATGACCTTCTAAGCAATTGTGGGAATTGCTTTGGGCGATTGTGGAGGGTTGGTGGATGGTTGTCAAAGGGCAACAAGATGCTAAGAACCTGGCTCTGATACCAAGTGTTAGAACCCTTGTGGATTCTAAGCTTGGGGTTGATCTTTATAGGGAATCAGCCTCCTTGAAACTCTATAGGGGTTCCTTCCTCCAAGTTGCTGCTCAAAGGGTGCTAAAATATTGATCTATTCCTTAATGAAAAGAGAGTGAATACATAACTATTTATAGGGCTTCTAAACCCCAACTCCTAATAGGACTCTTGCTAAAGATTTCTACTTCTAACCAACTCATATTTCTAATTAGGACTCCTTCTCTAGTAGGACTTCTAATTCTAATAGGACTCTTTCCCTAATAGGACTCCTTCTAATAGGACTCTTTCTCTAAGAAGTAACCTAATCTTAACCTTGCCGACCTCTTCACCTCTTTAATAGGGGTCGGCTAGATAGGATTTATATAAACGCCCTTATCAATGAAACTAAATTAGGACTCTCCTAGCTAGATTCCCAACAAATTAGAACTCTCATAGCTAGAGTCCTAACATTTACTCGGAAGAATAGGAATTCGATGGTCATGTTGCCGAGTAGGAGGAAGACCGTGCAGTTCAACAAGAACGTCGTCAAATTCAGCAAGCAATTGGGTGAGATTTTGATCTTCAATTTCTATTTTCTTCCCCTCTAGTTGCTACTGGAGATGCATGAAAAAGCCACCATTTATCTTTTGTAAAACTTTCTCCTTGGGTTGAAACGGTGGTTACGTTTCTTCTACGCTTCCCGCGTAGGATGACCTATTTGCCTTTGTAGTAGAATTTCATAATTAACTTAGAAAAGTTTCAAGAGATATCACCTAGCATTGTTAGCCATTCTATGCCAAACATGGTCTCATAATCATCAATTGGTAGGAGAAAGAAGTCGGTGATAATTTTTTGGTCTAGCAATAATAGTTTCACCCGCGGGCATTTTTGATCGCACTTTAGGATTTGGCCATTGGTGACCTTTACGTTGAACTTACTATAAGCTTCGATGTGGAGTGCCATCCGAGCAGCAACCTTACTATTTAGGAAGTTATTAGTGCTGCCCGTATCGATGAGAACGGTGATCAGTTGTTGTTTGAGCAGGCCTCCAACTTTCATCGTTTGCTGATTTGAGTAGCCGGCTAGCGCATGTACCATAAAGTCAGTCGATTGTGGCTTTTCTTCTACATCTTCTTCCTCATGTTCAAGGCTCTCTTCTAGCTTTTCAATGACCTCTTCTTCCACTAGTTCGATTGCAAGAATTTTTCCTTTTTTACAGCGATGCTCGTGGCTCCATGGCTCGTCGAAATGCCAACATAGCCCCTTTGTAGATTGCTCCCGAAGCTCTTCTCTTGTCAACTTTTTTGATGCAGGAGCTCGGCTAATAATAGGGGGGGCTAAGGGTTTTGATATTGCTGGTCGGGGAGTGTCCCTAGTCTTCCAAGCTTCATGGTTCAATCGCTTCTCTTGAAGTTATGCGAAAGAGATGAGTATCAAAAGCGTGTACGGTTGTCGCGCTTTAACTTCTCCCCAGATCTCTAGCTTCAAGCCCTCAATAAATATCCCCAATAGCTGTTTCTCAGACCAATCTTGAGTTTAATTAGATAAGCTTTCAAACTTAGTTTGATACTCCTGAATGGTGGAGGTTTATCGGATCTTTGCTAGTTGTCCGTCGATGTTCTCGTAATCGGTTGGTCCGAAGCGGATCAGTAGTCCTTCTTTGAATTGTCACTATGAGAGGACTCCATGAGTGTATTCAAACCAATCAAACCACTGTATGGCATCCTCTTCAAGATGTATAGCTATAATTTCCACCATAGATGCGTTTGTGGTTTTGTGGTACCAAAAATATCACTCCGCGCACGAGATCCAACCAATCGGGTCTCCTTCTTCCCATCTAGGGAAGTCTACCCTCATGTGTAGATAGTAGGGATTTGTCATAGAGCCTCCCCTCTCTTGGAAGTCATCTCTTTAGTCAGAGCTCTCTCCATGATTAGATTTCTTCGGGCTCGGTGATCGACTAAAACTGAGTTCAGCAAAGAGAGCCTGAATCTTATCCTCCGTTCGCATCTCGAAGGCTTCGAATTTAGTATTGATCGCCTCCTCGGATACCATAGTATATGCCTCCAGATCTGTAATATTAAGATATCTCTTTTGCTACCAGGTTAAAGGCATATATTGGTTGAAAGAAGTGGTGGCCGAAAGGGTTGGTGGATTGGTGGATGTAGGTTGCAGTTTAGGCTTGTTTTGTAGCTATTTTAGGTGCAGTTTGGGGGTGCGATTTAATGAAGTTTTAGGTTGTGATGGTAGTGAATGAAGGTTAGGGAAGAGGGTTTTAGATCTGTGATAGATGGCAGTAGAGATTTGACAAAATTCAGCGGAAGTTGCTACCGATATGTGTTGTCTCGTAAGAGTAGAATTGTCATCGAAGAAACAGTGATTTCTCAACAAAATTTCCAACAAAAACCCAAATATTTGAGGAGGGGATTTGACAGTAGAATCTCATTTTAGATAACAGAAAGGATGACAAATTAAATCAAGAAAATTTTGGTAGCATAATAGTAAAGAAATTGGTACAAGTTGCGATAGTAGAATTCTCATTAAAAAATTTCAACGATTTGTGACAAAAACTTACAGCAACACAAGAATGTTTCAGAGATGAATTCTATAATAGATTTATCATAGATGAAAGCCAAGATGATATATGAAGTGCTCAAGAAATTTCATTCAAAAAGGATAGCAAATAGATCTGTTTCAAAACAATAATATGTGGCTGAAATTTTCTACAACAATCCTTCATTCGCAAAGATGATAACTTTTGCGACGAAAGAAATTTACAGTAAGGGATAGATAGCAATACTTCTTTTTTTAATTTTTGATGGAGAAATATAGAATAAAAATGTATTAGTGATAGAAAAATATCAGAACTCTGATGCAATTGGAGGTGGCGGTAGTAGATTGATTTGATCTACGGCAGAAGATAATGGTAGAGACGACGATATCAAGAGCAATTGTGGGAATTGCTTGGTTGATAGTTGGCAATAGGGATGGTAACAAAAGCAACAAGATCACTGCTCTGATACCAGATGATAGAACTCTAGAGGAATTCTATGTAGATTTGATCTTTGAGAGGGATCAACCCTTAGAACGTTATAGGGGTTCCACCTTCCAAGTAGTCGGCCTAGTGGCTACAATTATCGATGAATCTTCTTTTCTTATTCCAAAGAGGTGGAGGCTACATACTTATATAAGACTCCAACTCAAGACCCCTAGTACAACTAGAGTTCTCTATTATTAGGACTCTGAGTCAAGACTTCTACTTTTATTAAACTCTTAATGCTTCTCTGAGAAGCAACCTCCCCACTAATCCTAATCCTAGTCATCATCTTCACCTCTTTAATAAGGGTTAGCTAGATAGGATTTATATGAATGCCCTTATCAATAAAACTCAATTAGGATTCTCCTAGTTAGAGTCTCAATAGTTTAAGACTCTCCTAGCTAGAGTCCTAACAAAAAATGACCAACTCTCCATTTAGTAGGACTGGAGAGAGAGCCATTGAGTTATTAGAACTCATACATAGTAATGTATATGGTCCTATGTCAACTTAGGCCATAGGTGGTTACTCTTACTTCATTATTTTTACTAATGATTTCTCTAGGTATGGACATGTGTACTTGATGAAGTACAAGTCTGAAGCATTTGAGAAATTTAGGGAGTATAAGAATGAAGTAGAGAACTAGAGTGGAAAGAGTATTAAAACTCTTTGATCCGATCGAGGAGAAGAATACTTGAGTATAGAATTCACCCAATTCCTCAAGGACCATGGGATTTTAGCCCAATGGACACCTCCTTATACAACACAACTCAATAGTATATCAGAAAGGAGAAATCACACACTATTAGATATGGTGTGGTCTATGATAAGTTTCGCTGACCTACCCATCTCATTTTGGGGATATGCCTTGAGACTGTAGCTTATCTTCTAAATAGAGTTCCATCTAGATCGGTAGTGTCTACACTATATGAGATATGGAAAGGGAAGAAACCCGATCTTAAGGTTGTTAAGATTTGGGGTTGTCCTACCCACGTTAAAAGACATGATCTCGATAAGTTAGAATCTAGGATGGAACAGTGTAAATTCATGGGATACCCCAAGGAAACTTATAGTTATTATTTCTATTACCTTGAGGATCAAAAGGTCTTTGTAACCAAGAGGGTAGTATTTCTTGAGAAGGAACACATTCTTAGTAGAGACAGTGGGAGTATGATAGAGTTGAGTGAGGTTGAAGAACCTAGCTCCGGCACCATTTCGAAGATAATGTATGTTCAGGTACCTAACACATAAGTTTCAACTTTGCATAAGACTGGTAGAGTGTCACACCCTCTTGAGCGATATGTGGGATATATCAGTGGAGAGGACATTTAGGATATTGATCCTCAGACCTATGAGGAGGCTATTATGAGTATAGACTCCGGGAAGTAGCAAGAACCCGTAAATTTTGAGATGGAATCCATGTACTCCAACAAGGTTTAGAACCTTGTTGATGCACCTGAGGGTATCATACCCATCGACTATAAATGGATCTTCAAGGAGAAGATTGGGGTAGATGAAAATGTGAAGACCTATAAAGCAAGGCTAGTGGCTAAGGGGTACCGTCAGAGACAAGGTGTTGACCATGACGAAACCTTTGTACTCGTAGCTATATTGAAATCCATCTGAATTCTATTGGCTATTATAGAACATTATGATTATGAGATTTGGCTGTTAGGATCTAGAGCGACACTAAGGGGGGGGTGAATTAGTGTAGTGGTTAAACACGATAAATTTTGATGATTTAAAACAAGCTTTCGGAAACTTTGTAGGAAAAATATATTTCAATGAAAGCCGATTGGAAACATATTGAGCTTGAAAGCGTTTAAAGAAGATGATGAGGAAGTCGAGCAAGTAAAGAAAGTTTGCTGAAATGTAAATTATGATAAAGTAAATGCAAACCGATTTTATAGTGGTTTGGTCATATGACTTACGTCCACTCCCGATTCCTCTTCTCTTTAGGCCACTGGTTTCCACTAGGTATCCTCCTTCCAACGGGTGAGGATCGACTCCCTATAGCACTCTCCTTTTGACAAGCTCAAGAGGTAACCCTTGTAAGGCCTCTCAATCGCACTTTAGAATTAGAGAGAAGATTTTGACACTATTACAGTAGAGTTTTTCCTTTCTCTTTCTCAAGTTTTATGTGTATTTCAACCATGGATAAGAGGGGTATTTATAGGCCTCAAGAGAATTCAAATTTAGAGCCCAAATTTGAATCACCCCGGATTTCAAGGTTACTAGCGGTACCACCGCCCAGGCTTTTTGCCCCTGTTAGTGTACTAGGCAGTACCACTGCCCAGACCACCTGGGAGACTGAACCTAGGCGGTATCACCACCCCAGTCTGGCGGTGCCATTGCTAGATAGGGTAAAACAACCTTGTTTGGGCCTTGAGTCCTGCCCAAACTTGTCCGGGTACGGGCCCAACTGGCCCTTAACTGGGTTGGCCCAATTACAACCCTATTAGATCGAATCCTACTTCGATCTAGATAATTATTATTATAACATTAATCAAGATGTTGCTCGGCACGTCATTGGCACATCAGTGCTTCGTCCATTTCTTCGACGCATCATCTTCTCTTGCGGCCTGTTGCCCAATCAACACTTGACGCCTGCAACCCTGATCTTCTTGGTATAACTATGCTCTTTTTGGCCCGATGCTCGATTTCTTTGTTTGAATTCTTTTACCGATCGTCAACCATACCTCCGGCTAGACGTCTAATTTCCTGACGTGTTTTCCTCCAACGCAACATCTATTCTTCCTATGTTAATTATCTAATCCTGATCGAGAGTAGACCTATGTGACTCAAAACGTAGTTAGATAAATAAAATATACTCAATTAATTTCATCATCAAAATTTTAGATTCAACAATGTCCCCCTTTTTTATGTTGACAACTAATTGATGACGGAGTTAACCTTAACTCCTGGAGTTTAACCAAACTCCCCCTATCAATATATCATATTAATAGAATACTTGGATTATCCTAAATCTAAGTAGCATTCATCACATGTTATTTAAAAACATCAAACCATCATGCAAATATTTCAAACTATCATTACAATGCATGATGTCATCAATCTACTTCTCCCTCTTTATCATCAATAAAAAGGAGAAATTGTTCTAGCTACTTTAAAAGATATGCAAGTCAACATAGAAGCTAGATTTACAATATTCAATCATAGCAAGTTTTATAGGATGTCTAAGCATAGCAATTCATCACTTGCTTCTTGAGATGTACAAGTTTGCACTTTGCTTCTCGATTGTAATCGTTGCTCCCCCTTTGTCATTGATAAGTAGAAGTGGAGTACAAATAGTCTTTTACACTAATGCTTTGATCATGACAAAATAACCAATTTACATCATGAATTTTCAACATATCATGTCATGAATTCAAAGGAATAAATGATATGAGGGAAAAAGATGATAAGCAAGCAATCAATAATGATAAACAAGCTAGCATACTTTGCGATACGCAAGCTAGCTTCCTTTCAATTTTTCTCTTTTGCAACTAAGTTTTGTCTTTGTAAGCTATCAACTTTTTATTTGTAATGAGCTAGTAATTTTTGTAAAATTTATAACATTTTAAACATGCAAGTTCATGAGTTTAAAAATAATGTAACTTTGCAATTTCTATCTTCTCATTTTGAGAAGTGCAAATTTTACCTTTTGCAAGTTCTAGCTAGCTGTGTTTGTTACTTTCTCTTGTGATACATAAGCTAGCAACCTAACTCCCCCTTTGTCATTGTCGAAAAGAAGAGAGGAACCAATGATATACACTTTTACATCAATTGAAAATATGCACCAATAAAAAAAATTCTACATCAATCTTTTAATCATCACATGATGCATACACGGTAAAAATCCAAAGAAATCATCTCATGAAAAATTGACAATGATCAATTTATGAATATCATTCATAGTTTATATTCATTTTAGTAAGATCAAGATTAAGATTCATGAGGTAAGATCACATTTTAAAAATATTCTAAGTATCAAATAATGAGATATCAAGACTTGGTTTGTTTTTCTCTTTAGTAAATGATAAAAAGAAGCAATTATAGAGGAAAGTATTTTAATTCATATAAATATCTCAAGTCAAGAATTCAAAGTCATGATTTCAAAAGATCAAGAGAAGAGTCATGAGTAAAAATTTAAATTCAATTTGTCAACTTCAATCTCTTCATCAAAATTACTTTTGAGATTCATACAAGGTCATAAATGAATTCATCACTTGTCTTTCATGAAAAAAATTAAAAATTTCAAGAATCATATATTTTCTTTTTTATGATTAATTTCATTTGAATATGCCTTTGTCTTTTAATGTCAAATAGAGATAAGCATAAAAGTTTAAGACGTAAAGGCAAAATCTCATAAAGCATGATTTTAAATATCCATTTTCAAGATATGATAAAAAAGAGTAAATAAAAAATTCAATCATATCATGTCATGAATTCCAAAAGGCATATTAAGTTATCAACATCACATTAAAAAGGATATTTCAAAAAGATATATCGATAAGTGATTCATTTGTATCATTTCATTTAAATTCATGATTCATTTGAAAGGTTCTCCTCTTTAGTAAATAAAAAGAAATTATAGGAGAACAAAATAAATTAATGGAGAGAACATGATTGTAGCATTGAACATGATTCATATTTAAAATGTATCTTACGTCATAAATATGCATCAAGCCTTTGTTAAATCCGAAATCATCCTCAAAATCACATTCAATAAATTCATAATGACAAGCATAGATTTATTGAAAAATCAATAAGATAGAGGATTGCATTTTGCTTTTATAAATTTCTATTCATGTGATTTACTTCATATAAGTATGCATTTACCTTAAAAAGAAATGTCAACATTCAAGATGGAAAGGCAAATTTCGTCATAAAATGTCAAGACCAAACACATCAAAAACATCATAATAACACATTATTCCAAATTGTAGGATTTCAATTTTCATTACTTCAATTCCTCATTACGCATGATACAAAAATTTAAAGATCAAGCATAATACCATAAAGCATCTTCAAAATTTTTATACGAAAGCCAAGCCTTAACACTTAAGATTCACTCATCATGCATAGTTTTAAAATGTAAAGTCATCAAGATAGATATTCATTGATTTTATCTTGCTAGGTGTATAAGCTTGAGATGCAATTATGATTAAGACACTTTCAAAAATAACATACATATATATGCATTAAGTTTAAAACCAAAATCTGATATGGAAAGTATATATAAAATTTATGCATAATCATAAATTAAGCAATTATCTTTCATAATTTTTATTTTTAAAAAATACTAGAAGGAAAAGCATAGTATAATTTTTTATTTCCAGAAATACAAGAAAAGCATGAGATTAAAAAAAATTTCCTACTAACTAAGTTAAGAACTCAAGAAAAACTTCATGTAATTTCAAAATAAATCAAGAGAGTTAAGTTGCTTACCTTATAGTCGAAGGCCATTATTGCGTAATTCATCTCTTTACCTTCGGATGCACTTGATTTTTCTTTGTGTTTCTTTTTCTTCTTAGGCCTCTTTCTCGGTTCAAGTTCATTTTTAGTTTTAGATTTTTTTAATGAGTTTATTAAGATTCATTAAAAGTTCGATGTCTTGTTCATTGTCCTCATCACTTGAGGCATCACTCAAGTGATATTTTATAGTCTGGAGTTCCAAATCCTTCCTGTTCTTTGGAAGGTGGTTCATATGTTCATCATGCTCATGATGTTCCAAGAATGTTATCTCATAGGTCATTAAAGATCTAATGAGTTCTTCAAGAGGTAAGTCATTTAAATTTTTAGCTTCTAGTATGGCGGTTACTTTTGGATCCCACCTTTTTGGAAGGGATCTTAAGATCTTGTTAGTGAGTTCAAAATCGAAAAATATTTACCAAGACTTTTTAAGTAATTAACGACATTCGTGAAACGGGTGTACATATCATCGATAGACTTGTTTGGTGTCATTCGGAAGAGCTCAAAATCATGCAATAAGAGGTTTATTTTTGAGTCTTTGACTCTACTAGTTCCCTCATGCATGATTTCAAGTGTCCACCAAATATCAAAAGCCATCTCGTAAGAAGAAATCTGATTGAACCTTTTTTTTATCTAAAGCGCAAAATAAAGCATTCATAGCCTTTGCATTTAAAGAAAAATATTTTCTCTCTAAATCCAACCATTCGTTTGTCGATTTAGAGGGAAGTTGAAAACTATTTTCAACAATATTTCATAAATCCAAATTCATAGAAATAAAAAAAACTCTTATTCGAGTTTTCCAATAAGTGTAGTCCAAACCGTTAAACAATGGAGGATAAACAATCGAAAAACTCTCTCGAAAGCCATGAAGAGCCATTTCTCATGGGTGTGAATCTGAAAGAGAAATAACGAGGCTTTGATATCAATTATTAGGATCTAGAGCAACACTAAGAGGGGGGGGTGAATTAGTGGAGCGGTTAAACATGATAAATTTTGGCGATTTAAAATAAGCTTTTAGAAACTTCATTGGAAAAATATATTTCAATGAAAGTCGTTTAGAAATGTATTGAGCTTGAAAGTATTTAAAAAGATAATGAGAAAGTCGAGAAAGTAAAGAAAGTTTGCTGAAATGTAAATTACGATAAAATAAATGTAAACCGATTTTATAGTGGTTCGGTCATACGACCTATGTCCACTCCCGATTCCTCTTCTCTTGAGGCTACCAGCTTTCTACTAGGTATGCTCCTTCCAATGGCTGAGGATTGACTCCCTTTTATAGTACTCTCCTTTTGATGGGCTCAGGAGGTAACCCTTACAAGGCCTCTCAACCCTCTCTAAGGCTAAATTACACTTTAGAATTAGAGGGAAAATTTTGACACTATTATGGTAGAGTTTTTTCTTTTTCTTTCTCAGGTTTTGTGTATATTTTAACCATAGATGAGAGGGGTATTTATAGGCCTCAAGAGGATTTAAATTTGGAGCCCAAATTTGAATCACCCCGGATTTTAAGGGTACTAGCGGTACCATCGCCATTGCCGGGTGGTACCACCACCTAGGCTTTTTACCTCTATTAGTGTACTGGGCAGTACCACTGCCCAACCTGATGGTATCACTGCTTGGTACACTGACATGGTCAGTGTACTAGGCAGTACCACCGCTTAGACCACTTGGGAGACTGAACCCAAGCGATACCACCGCCCTAGTCTGGCAGTGCCACCGCCAAACAAGGTTCAACAACCCTTTTTGGGCCTTGAGTCCAACCCAACTGGCCCCTAATTAGGTTGGCCCAATTACAACCCAATTAGACCTAATCCTACTTCGATCTAGATAATTATTATTACAATGCAAATCAAGATGTTGCTTGGCATATCATTGGTACATCGGTGCTTCTTCCGTTTCTTCGGTGCATCGTCCTCTCTTATGGCCTATTGCCCAATTAGTAGTTAATGCCTACAACCCTGATCTTCTTGGTGCAACTCTGCTCTTCTTGGCCCAATGCCCGATTCCTTTATCCGAAGCCTTCTACCGATCGTCAACTGTACCTCTGGCTCGACATCCAATCTCTTGATGTGTTTTCCTTTGGCACAATGTTGATTCTTCCTATGTCAATTATCTAATCCTGATCGAGAGTAGACCTACGTGACTCAAAACATAATTAGATAAACAAAACACACTCAATTAGTTTCATCATCAAAATCTGAGATTCAACACTGGCAAATGGACATGAAAACTGCATTCCTCAATGGCAACTTTAAAGATGAAGTATATATGATACAGCCTAAGGGGTTCACATCCAAGCAGAGTCTAGATAAGGTGTGCAAATTGCTTAAGTCTATTTATGGACTAAAACAAGCTTCCCATGGTTGGAACATAAGATTTGATGAGGTGATCAGATCTTATGACTTCGTTAAGAATGAAGATGAGCCTTGTGTATACAGAAAGGTAAGTAGAAGCGCTATCACCTTCTTGGTATTATATGTGAATAACATCATAATCATTAGGAATGATGTAGGAATGTTCTTTAAAGTAAAAGCTTGGCTATCTAGGCACTTCTCCACGAAGGACTTAGGGGAAGCATCATATATTTTGGGGATCCAGATCTATAGAGATAGATCCAAAAGGATGCTTGGCTTGTCCTAGTCTAGGTACATAGACACCATTGTCAAAAGATTTGGCATAGAAAATTTCAAGAGAGGTCTCATACCGATGAGATATGAAATTTTATTTTCTCAGAGTATGTCCCCAAAAATTCCTGAAGAAAGGGCAAACATGGATAAGATACCCTATGCCTCTACAATAGGATCTATCATATATGCTATGCTATGTACCAGGCCTGATGTAGTGCATGTTCTGAGCGTCACGAGCAGGTATCAAGCAGATCTAGGCTTAGAGCACTGGAAAGTAGTAAAGTGTATCCTGAAGTATTTGAGAAGGACTAAGGATCTTTTACTAGTATATGGAGGAGGTAGTCTCTAGATGGAGGAGGTAGTCTCCAGATTAAAGGCTACACGGACTTGAGTTTCTAGTCCGATGTTGACGATAGCAAGTCAAATTCAGGGTATGTGTTTATCCTGAATGGAGCAATAGTAAGTTGGAAGAGTTCTAAACAAGATACTACTACTGACTCGACCATAGATGTAGAATACATTATTGTGGTAGAAGTAGTAAAAGAGGGTATCTGGATGAAGAAATTCATCACAGATTTGGGAATCGTATCAAGCAACATGAAACTGATTCCTATATATGGTGATAATAACAAGGCGATCGATCAAGCAAGGAACCTGGGTCTTGTCAGAAGTGTTCTAAGGAGGTTCCATCGAGATCAAAGAGATCGTGGCCCATAGAGATGTAGTAGTGGAAAGAGTTTCATCTGAAGATAACATAGTAGATCCATTGACAAAGTCGTTGACTCAGATTATATTTGAGCGTCACAGAGGTCTGATGGGGATCAGACACGTAGGTGATTGGCTTTAGGTCAAGTGGGAGATTGTTAGTTATAGGTGCCCTACAAGCTAATCACGTGAATGATGGCACCTATGACACGCTGTGTCGATCTCTTTGCATGTTATTATTGGCATTTTCATACATTATCTGAGATGAATATTGTGATGTCTATGGATTTGTGCAATGGGAATCAGATCATGATGAGATCACGATAATGAGACCAATATACCTTTAAACATAGATCCTAAATCATCCTGGTTATATGTTACTCAATGAGGACATCGAGATAACCGGATAGACTAGTGTGCTGTATAATTATCTATATAATAGAGGCGACTGGTCTCATAGTCGCTTGTGTTGGGATACTAGAGGTACAGTGCAGGTGCTCATTAGAGAATGAGTTCACTGATTGATTTGCTTACAGAATATTGTATGGTTAATGATACCTAATGTCAGACAGTAATTCTGTAGTCCCAATAGTGTGTCTAGTTCTTAGACTTGAGACACCAAAGATGCCTTGTATGAGTACTTCATTCTTTGATGTCGGACTTATAGGTTTGGAAAGCTCTAGATCTAGTACAACCAGTTCTCGAGAATGGTAGCTAACCATACGAAGATAATTATGTGTCAATAGAGGATCATCCACTTTCGATATCATAAGATGAATATCCCCCATATGCTCGCTTAGGCAAAATCCCTAGCTCGGGTCATTCGAATTGAGAGAGGAGTTCTCTGAGAGAATCTGATTAGAGTGAGACTCAGATAGGATTTTGTATGAGCCTGACTCTACCATGCCCAATATATGATCTCTGGGATATAGATGGATGAGGGACTATATATACATGATAATTGAGGACATATAAGTCCGATGGATCAGATCCCCTTGTACTGTTTGGGGACTATGGCGTAGTGGACTAGTAAGTCCATAGTCGATGAGTCGAGTGAATTATTATAGAGATAATAATTCACTATATCAGAAGGAGTTCTGAGTCAGAAGGAGTTCTGATGGGAGCTACTCATGGCCAGCTCGGTATCGGGCCTAGAAGGTCACACATATTAGGTGGATGTTGCGATGAGTAGAGGTGCGGATATAAGATATCTATGAAGCTCCTATTTTGGATCATGTGGATAAGATCCAATTGGATAGAGATCAAATGTGAATTGGATAGAGATCCAGTGTGAATAGGATCCGTTAAGGATATGCTTCCAACACCTCTATAAATAAGAGGAACTCCCTGGTTCATAGGCTAGAGCTCTTGGTAGTCACCCCGCCTATTCTCCTCTCCTCCTCTTTGGCTCCGACAGCCTCATGGTGTATGGAGAGAGGGAGATCCCGCGGTGATATGAGGAGCATCATCGTTGCATCCGTTGTATGGATTACCGTTAGAGAGGAGTACGCTAGTGCTCCTTCATCCTCCTCATCGGATCTAGAATTTTCGGGAATATACGATCTCCCTAGGTAACGCTTCTGACATGATACATGTGGTTTTTTGGATTTATAGTTTTTCGCACACCAATTGTTGCATAATGGCCAAGTACGTAACTATGGGAAATCTGGTCTTATTTTGTTTTCCACTACATATGAGATGCTGACTCCCCATCGATTTCCCAATAGCTACCAACCTTAAACTTATTTAAGGTCTCTTTAAGTTACAAGTTCTCTTTCTTGATTGCCTCTAAGTGTTCATACTTAGAGCATGGAGGTAAAGAGGGAGTATCAAGTTTAAGACTTTCAAGTTTATCTAGTAAGAGAGCATGCTCTTTTTTCAATAAATTAAACTTTTTACTAATAGCTCTACACTCATCAAATAATTCATGAAAAGCAATTGAAAGTTCATTGAAAGTTAAATCTTCATTAAATAACTCACATACCTCTTTCCAAAAGCCATTAATGCAAAGTTGGCCATCTCCTTGTTGCTTGCTTTTTCATCTTCGGAGCTACTTAAGTTGTCTCATGTTGCCTTTAGAGCCTTCTTCCTTTTTGGTTGCTTCTTCTTGGCTTGAGGACAATCACTTTTGAAGTGCCTCGGCTTCTTGCATTCATAACATATTACTTGTTCCTTTTTGGGTTCAAGTTTATTTTTAGTGTCATTGTTAAATTTGTTCCTTCTTATAAATTTTTTAAATTTCCTAGTCAAGAGTGCAAGTTCATTATCAAGGTCCTCATCACTTGAAGATTCTTTTAAGTGGCCTTCTTGTGTTCTTAATATCATATCCTTCCTATTCTTTGGAAAGAGGTTCTTGAGCTCATCATGAGCATGACATATCATTTTGTAGAGCATCAATGACCCAATGAGTTCTTCGAGAGGAAAATTTTTTAGATCCTTGGCCTCTTGAATGGTCGTAACTTTTGGATCCTAACTCTTTGGAAGGGATCTTAAAATTTTAGTTACAAGTTTGAAATTAGAAAAATCTTTTCTAAGTGCTTTGAGTCCATTGACGACATTAGTGAAACGGGTGTAAATGTCTCCGATGGACTCACTTGGTTTCATCCGAAATAATTCGTAAGAATGCACCAAGAGGTTGATTTTGGACTCTTTCGCTCAAGTAGAGCTTTCATGAGTGATTTCAAGAGTATGTCAAATATCAAAGTCGATTCATAAATCAAAACATGATTAAACTCATTTTTATTAAGTGCACAAAATAAGGCATTCATAGCCCTTGCATTAAGAGCAAAAACCTTCTTCTCCAATTCTTCCATTCATTCATCAAAAGAGAAGATTTTTGAAATCCATTTTCAATAATATTGTAAAGTTCAAAATCCATGTAAATAAGAAAAATCTTCATACGAGTCTTCCAATAGGTGTAATCTGACCCATTAAATATATGTGGACGTGTAATTGAATGACCCTCTTGCATGCCAGAATACATCATCTCTCTTGAGTTTTAAATCAAATGAGAGTGTCCTAGCTTTGATACTAATAGTTAGGCACTAGAGCAGTACTAAGAGGGGGGTTGAATTAGTGCAATGGATAAAAATCATAAATTTAAAATGATTATAGAAAAGAGATGTGTATTGAAAAGTTTTGGTTTGACGAAAGTGATTTCAACAAAGTGATTCAAGTGAATACAATAGAAAGTAGAGAGGAGAAGATCTAGAGATTGTAGCTAAGTAAAGATTAAAATGTAATAATTAAAACTCACATATAAAGAGAAGTATGCAGCAATGTATAGTGGTTCAGTCATATGACCTGCTTCCACTTTCAAAACCTCCTCGGATGAGGTTCCCAACTTCTACTATCAATTCTTCTTGAAGGGGAAGGACCAAAAACCTCTCTTACAAACTTTTACAAGTGGTTCATACTCACTTACAGAACTTTTACAAATGAGACTTGGGAGGTGAACACTCAGGCTATCGAATGTAATTTTGCTAGAGCTTTGACTTAGTTTTTATCACTTCTCAATTATACTTAGCCAGTTGAGAAGTAAGGGGTATTTATAGACTCAATTAGCTTTAGATTTGGAGCCAAAAAGAGTCATATCTTGGATTTTCGGATACTGACGATACCACCGCCTAGCATTGGCGATACCATTGCTTGTTGACCGTACTCTGTCAGTGTACTAGATGGTACCACCACCTAGGCTAGAGGTACTACCGCCTGACAGTGTCCTTGGACTCTGTGGAGGGGCAATACCACCACCTATTAGATGGTACCACTATTGATAGGTAATAATTATCAACGGTACCATCACTAACCTAGGATGGTACCACCGCTCAAACCACCTAGGAACTAGTTCCCAGGGTGGTGCTAGTGCCCTAGTCTGGTGGTGCCACCACCATACATGGTCCAACACTACTGAATGAGCCCTGAATCCGACCCAATTCAGTCCAATTAAGGCCCAGTAGGCCCCTACTATTGAATCTTGGATTTTGATGATAAAGTCAATTGATGAGTTATTTGATCTAATCTATATTATTGAGATAAGTGTGTAGGATTAACTATGATAGCTTGAAGACATAAAGAAGTTACTGGAGTTAAGTTATTGGGAGTTCGAGAGTCCACCAGAAGTCCGAAGGATCGTCGGAAATGCTGCCGGAATCAATCGAGAAAGAATCGGGGACTTGCCGAATGTTTTAAAAGTTCACCAAAAAGTTCGTCGGAGGTTCGTGGAGCTCACCGAGAAGGTTCGGAAGCTTGCCCAAGATTTGTCAAACTCGCCACAAGTCCGGGAGGCTGCTGGGAGTCCGTCAGAAGAAATTTGAGGTTGCATCGGAAGTCGACCGTAAGTTTGCCGGAAAGCTCACCGGGAGAAGACTCGACATTGTCAGTTGTTAATATGCTTAGAATTATATTTTAATTTAGTAGTTAGTATGTAATTATAGTTAGGATAAGGTAATAATCCTTTTTCACCTTTGTAGGGGCCAACTAGGTCATATTTGGACTGATTTGGGCTAAAGTTAGGGCCCATTTAGCCATGTTGGAATAGTGCTAGAATAGTCTGGCGGTGGCACCGCCAGACCCAGGTGGTGGCACCACCTAGGGAACGAAATCCCAAGTATTCTTGGCGGTGGCACCATTGCCGGTGGCACCACCCAGGGACTGAAATCCCATGTGTTCTAAGCAATGGCACCACCCCAGGTCAGCAGTGGTACCGCCGACTTTAATGCTTGGCAAGCGATGGTATCGCTAGACCATAGAGCCCGAGGACTTTGTCAAGTGGTGGTACCACCAATGTCAAGTGGTGGTACCGCTAGTAGCTTGGAAGACCTAGAAGATTTAAATTTTGGCTCCAAATTTGAATCCTCTTGAAGCCTATAAAAACCCCTCCCATCCCTAGGTTGCAGAATGCAAGCACATACACTTTGAAAGCAGAAAAACTATGTTCAAGTCTCTAGAAATCCCTCCTTAAGTTTTTTCTTGTATTTGATTCAAAAGAAAGGAGTGAGCACTTGTAAGGGTTGTCTCCTAAGCTCGTCAAAAGGAGAAAGCACTGTAAAAAGGAATTAGTCTTCGCCCTTGGAAGGAAGACACCTAGTGGAAAGCCGGTGGCCTTAAGAGAAGAGGAATAGGGAGTGGATGTAGGTCGTATAACCGAACTACTATAAAAATTCTGGTTTGTGTTTCAATATTGTTATTTACATATCTATAAACTTGTTCATTTACTTACTCTACTTCCTCCTCACTTTCTTACGAATCATTTTCAGTTTATATGCAATCGAAATCGGATTTCATCGAAATGTAATTTTATCACCCAAATTTTCTGAAGTTGTTTTAAAAAGTCAAAAAGATATCGTTATTAACTACTGCACTAATTCACCCCCCACTCTTAGCGCCGCTCGATCCCTAATAATTGATATTAGTGCTTGGTCACTCTCATCTAGTTTAAAACCTAAGAGAGAGCTTATTCCGGCATGCAAGAGGGTCATTCAATTACACGTCCACCCATATTCAATGGGTCGGATTACACATATTGGAAAACTTATATGAGGATCTTTCTTATTTCCATGGACTTTAAGCTTTGGAATATCGTTAAAAATGGATTTAAAAAATCCTCTCTTCTGATGAGCAAATGGAATGAATCAGAGAAGAAGGTTTTTGCTTTAAATGTAAAGGCTATGAATGCCTTGTTATGTGCTCTTGATAAAAATGAATTTAATCACGTTTCGATTTGTGAATCGACTTTTGATATTTGGCGTACTCTTGAGATCACTCATGAAGACACTAGCCGAGTGAAAGAGTCCAAAATCAATATTCTTATGCATTCATACGAACTTTTTCAAATGAAACCAAGTGAGTCCATCGAAGACATGTACACCCGCTTCACGGATGTCATCAATGGACTCAAAGCACTTGATAAAGTTTTTTCTAATTTTGAACTTGTAACTAAAATATTAAGATTCCTTCCAAAGAGTTGGGATTCAAAAGTTACAACCATTCAAGAGGTCAAGGATCTTAAACCTTTTTTCTCTTAAAGAACTTATTGGGTCTCTAATGACTTATGAAATGACATGTTATGCTCATGAAGAGCTCGAGAACCCCCTTCCAAAGAATAAGAAGGATATGGCATTAAGAACACAAGAAGACCACTTGAAAAAAAACATTAAGTGATGAGGACAGTGACGATGACATTGCACTTTTAACTCAAAATTTTAAAAAATTTATAAGAAGGAAAAAATTTAAAAATGATACTAAAAACAAACTTAAACAAAAAAGGACCAAGTCATATGTTCCGAATGCAAGAAGCCGGGGCACTTCAAAAATGAATACCCCCAAGCTAAAAAGAAACAACCGAAGAAGAAGAAAGCTTTAAAGGCAACATGGGACAACTCAAGTGACTTCGAGAATGAAGAAGCAAGCAACAAAGAGGAGGCCAACTTTGCGCTAATGGCTTTAGGAGAAGAGACACACTCACAAGCTAGGAGAAAGAGATGATATCTTGATAGTAGATGCTCAAGGCATATGACCGGAGATCCATCTTAATTCTCTATGCTCACTAGTAAAGAAGAAGGGTATGTCACCTTCGGAGACAACAACAAGGGTAAAATTATCGGCAAGGGAACCATAGGTAACAAATCAAGTTTTTCAATTGATGATGTGTTACTAGTTGATGGATTAAAATATAATCTTTTGAGCATTAGTCAATTATGTGATAAAGGTTATATTGTTAGATTTGAATCTAATGCTTGCATCATTGAAAAACCAAACAACAACATATTCATGATTGCGTTAAAACAAAATAATATCTACACCATTAACATTGAAGAACTTAGTAATGAAATATGCTTTTCCATTTTAAATGATGATGCTTGGCTTTGCATAGGAGATTAGGCCATACAAGTATGAAACTAATATCTAAAATTTCATCTAGAGAACTAGTACGAGGAATTCCTAATATCAAGTTTGTCAAGGACAAAGTGTGTGATGCATGTCAACTAGGAAAATAAATAAAAACTAGCTTCAAATCAAAGAATCAAATAAACACCTCTAGACCATTACAATTGATCTATATGGATTTATTTGGACCAATCAACACAACAAGTCTAAGAGGTAGCAATATACATTTGTCATTGTAAATGACTATAGTAGATACACTTGGACCTATTTTTTGGCTCACAAAAGTGATTGCTTTAAATGTTTTTCTAAATTTTGTATACATACTCAAAACGAAAAGGGTTTCATGATTTCATCGATTCGGAGTGATCATGGTGGAGAATTCTAAAACCATGTCTTCCAATTTTTGAGAATCTAATGGGTATAACCACAACTTCTCTACTCCAAGGAATCCTCAACAAAATGGAGTAGTAGAAAGAAAGAATAAAAATTTACAAGAAATGACAAGAACCATATTAAATGAACATAGTTTACCCAAAAAATTTTGGGCCGAAGCTATTAATATGGCTTGCTATGTCATGAATAGGCTTCTAGTAAGACCATCTCTATCTAAAACCCCTTATGAATTATGGAATAATAAAAAATCAAATATTTCTTATTTTAAAGTTTTCGATTGCAAATGCTTTATCTTGAATGAAAATGATGCCTTAGGAAAATTCGATGCTAAATCCGATAAAGGCATCTTTCTTAGTTACTCTTCCATTTCTAAAGCTTTTCGTGTTTTTAACAAAAGAATGTTAATTATAGAAGAGTCTATTCATGTAGTTTTTAATGAAGTTTCCGAACTTAAGAAAAATAATTTTGATGATGATCTTGGTTTTGATGGTTTGAATTTAAATGAACCCTCTCCTCAAAATAGCAACTTGGATGCATCTTCTTCCCAAATTTCCTTACCCAAGGAATGAAAGTTTGTAGATGCCCATCCAAAGGAGTTAATTATAGGAGACACATCGAAAGGGGTTCAAACTTATTCTTCCTTTAAAATTTTTTGTGCCCATGCTGCTTTTCTTTCTCAAATTGAACCTAAGTGCATTGATGATGCTTTGAAAGATGATTCTTGGGTTATCGCAATGCAAGAAAAATTAAATCAATTTGAGAGAAATAAGGTATGGAAGCTTGTTCCTAGACCTAGTAACTATTTAGTTATTGGTACTAAATGGGTCTTTAGAAACAAGCAAGATGAATGTAGTATCGTGGTTAGAAATAAGGCTAGGTTAGTCGCCAAAGGTTTCAACTAAGAAGAAGGTATCGATTACGAAGAAACCTTCGCTCCTGTGACAAGATTAGAAGCCATTAGGATGCTCCTTGCCTATGCTAGTAGTAATAACTTTAAGCTTTTTCAAATGGATATCAAAAGTATTTTCTTAAATAGCTTTATTTCCGAAGAAGTGTATGTTGAACAACCACCCAGATTTGAAAACTCTCTTCTTCCCAATCACGTGTTTAAACTAACTAAGGTTCTCTATGGATTAAAACAAGCCCCTAGAGCTTGGTATGAGAGACTTAGTTCCTTTCTTATTTTAAATAATTTTACTAAAGGTAAGGTTGATACTACATTATTTATTAAATATTTTAAAAATAACTTTCTTATTGTTCAAATTTATGTTGATGATATTATTTTTGGTTCTTCGAATAAATCACTATGTGAATCATTTGCCAAGTGTATGAGTCATGAATTTGAAATGAGCCTAATGGGTAAACTAACTTTTTTTCTAGGATTACAAATTAAACAACTTAGTAATAGTATATTTCTTAATTAATCTAAATATACATTAGAATTGTTAAAACGATTTAACATAGATGGTTCAAAAGCCATCAACACTCCTATGAGTACTTCCACCAAGTTAGACTTGGATGAAAGTGGTAAAAACTTTGATAAAAAAATATATAGGGGGATGATAGGTAGCTTACTTTACTTCACCACAACTAGACCGAATATCATGTTTAGTGTAGGTCTATATGCAAGATTCCAAGCTAATCCTAAGTTATCTCACCTTAAAGCCATTAAAAGAATCCTTAGATATCTTAAAGGAACTCCCAACCTAGGATTATGGTCTCCAAAATCCGATGACTTTGATTTAAAAGCCTATGCGGATGCGGATTTTGGTGAATGTAGAATAGATAGAAAAAGCACATCTGGAACATGCGAATTTTTAGGACATGCACTTGTTTCTTGGACTTCCAAGAAATAAAATTTAGTTGCATTATCCATGGTGGAAGCCGAATACATAGCCGCAAGTGCATGTTGTGCACAAGTTGTTTAGATGAAAATTACTTACTATGAAATTCATTTAAAGAACATTCCCATAAAATGTGATAACACAAGTGCATTTGTCTAGCCAAAAATCCAATTCAACACTCTAGAACTAAGCATATTGATATTAGACATCACTTTATATGAGATCATATCAATAATAATGATGTCACTTTAGAATTTATTGATACAAAATACTAATTAGTGGATATCTTCACAAAACCTCTAAATGAAGATTAATCTGACTTCATTAGAAGAGAATTAGGCATGCTAAATTGTTCTAATACATGATGTTGTATGTTTCTTTTCTAAAATTTTTTAACTTTGGCTTTCCATGTCTCATCTTGATATTTGTTTTTGGATGACATATTTACAATATCATCTTTTGAATGGAGTTCTCATTGTAGTATTTTTGGATTTTCCTCTTCGATTGATAAATTTTTGAGTTATGTCATGCCTTTTGATGAAATGGTAAAATCTGTTTTGATATATCTCAACCTTGATATTATTTTGGATGATATATTTACACTCTCATTTTTATTCTTTGATTGTAATATTTTAATGAAGCTATTATTTTTATTGTAATATTTATAAAAAAAGCCTTCATGATGTTGTAAAACTTTTGGATGATTTGGTATCATGATGTTGCTTTCCTCCTTTGAAAAATGGATCTTGATTATGTAGTAAAATTGATTTTATGCTCCCTCTACCACCTTTAAGCATAACTAAAGATATTTCATGACTTGCATTTTATATGAAGCTTGACATATGCATAAATTAATGTCATGAATTCTACTTTAATAAAAAATCAAGCTCTTAAATGTTCATTTCAGATTTTTACAATTCGAAGCTTTAAAACTTAATGTCTTCCCCCTCATAGATTATTATAAGAATGCCATGTTGAATCCTTCTATGAAACTTTTGATGATGATATGTTTCGCTTCATGAATTCATAAATGCCAAGTTGAAGCTTTGTGAATTTTGACATCTCCTTCTCATGATTTTTTAAATTTATATGAGATGTTTTGATGAATGGCTTTATTGATCTATACTTCCACTTTGTAATTTTATTCCTAGATTTTCAAATTGCAATCTTAAGCCTTTCATCCTCTTTCATGAATGAATCTTTCATAGCTTGATAAATGATGATTGATCATTTTTTAAATTTCATAAACATGATTTAAAATGATGATCAAAATATTTTCAGATTTATCGGGTGACATATTTCATTTTCTAAGCCTCATAGATCAAATATGTTTGATATGCTTGATAAATCACCACTCTTACACCTTTTTTTTTTTTGGTAATATGATACCTTGTAATGGCTATTTCACCTCCTTTTTGTTGATGACAAAGGGGGAGAAGAATATGCAAATAAATTGATGACATCATGCAAATGATTTGATAAAAAGTCTTGCATGCATCATATTGAGAAGAATATGACAAATAAATTAGCAAATGACTTATATGTATCGTGTCATATTGCAATAACTTATATGTTGTGTATTGCAATATGATGATAAATATCTTATATGTGTTATATTACCATTCAATTGCTTTTGCTATGCTTTATAATTGAAAATAGGTTGATATATTTAAAAGCATCGCAATAAAATTTGTATCGTATCGTAATGTATAACAAATGCTTAACATATAGACTTTTGAAAAATTGCTATCATATCATGTATAATAAATTGGTATCCTTCATTGGCATAATAAGTTATCATCTCATGATGTATTGCTTAATGATATCACGCCTTACACTTGTGCTCTTTATCGATATCATTTGATCCATATTGCATTTTATACTATAATTGGTATCTCTTGTCGAATGTCTATAGGTGTCATGCCTATGACATTGTAAAAAAATACAAAGTTTCATATTTATGGATGAAAGAACATGCTTGTTAAGCATGACGATAAGTTTAATGAATGAAACTTATTGAGTTCTGCTTGAATTCAAGAAGATTGAATTCAAGTGTTTTCCTTCTCATAATATAGCATATAGATACGGGGAGTTAAGATTAACTCCATCATCAATTGATTGTCATCATCAAAAAGGAGGGAATTGTTGAATCTCAAATTTTGATGATGAAGTCAATTGGTGGGTTATTTGAACTAATTCATATTATTGAGATAAGTATGTAGGATTAACTATGATAGCTTGAAGACATAAAACAAATTACTAGAGTCAAGTTGTTGGGAGTTCAAGAGTCCATCGGAAGTCCGAAGAATCGTCGGAAGTGCTGTCAAAATCAATCGAGAAAGAATCGGGGACTTGCCGAAGGTTTTAGAAGTTCACCGGAAAGTTGGTCAGAGGTTCGTGGAGCTGACCAAGAAGGTTCAGAAGCTTGCCCAAGATTCATCAAACTTGCCACGAGTTTGGGAGCCTATTGGGAGTTCGCCGGAAGAAATCTGAGGGTGCATTAGAAGTTGGCCGGAAGTTCTATGGAAAGCTCGCCAGAAGAAGACTCAACATTGTCGGTTGTTAATTTATTTAGAATTATATTTCAATTTAGTAGTTAGCATGTAATTAGGGTAAAGATTAGGTAATAATCTTGTTTAACCCTTGTAGGGGCCAACTAGGCCTTATTTGGGCTGATTTTGGCCGAAGTTAAGGCCCATTCAGTCTTGTTGGAATAGTGCTAGAATAGTCTGGTGGTGGTATCGCCCAGAGACCAAAATCCCAAGTGTTCTGGGTGGTGGCACCTGTTAGGATCGGAGAGGCACTAAGAGAGGGGGGTGAATTAGTGCAGCGGATTAAAATCGTAAGTTTGAATCCGATTTCGTTAATAGCTAGTTTGAACGAAAATTTTAATTCGATGAAAGATGACTTGATTGAAGTTGCTTGAGTAAAGGTGATGAAAAACTAAATGATTTGCAGCATAGTAAAAGAAATAATTTAGAAATTTAAACACTTACGCATTCAAGAACGTCACGATATATAGTGGTTCGGTCAAGTGAGCTACATCCACTTCCGAAACCTTCTCCGATAAGGCTCTCAACTTCCACTAGCAATCCCCTCTTACAACCCTTTTACAAGAAGTTCATGTTGGGAAATCCGTCATGGGGGGTGACATCACATGCGCAGCAGAAGAACAGAAAAACAAAACCCCAGATTTCCCATAGAAAGTTTCCATCGTCGTGCGAAGATCGGTGCGTCAAAAATAAATCCGCAAAAACTGCATGTGTAAAAGAAGATACCTAGGGAGATCGTATATCCCTGAATTCCTGCAGATCTATGGGAGAAGATGAAGGAAGTCAAGTGTCCTCCTCTCTAGCGGTATCCACACGATAGGAATTGCGATGATGCACCTCTCTCTGGGGAGAGGTGAATAAGAGGTGGCTACCAAAAACCCTCAGCCTACAGAACTTTGGTTCTCACCTATTTATAGAGGCCCCCCTGAAAATCCTAATGAATCTTTTGCCCTATTGGGTATTGGATCTCCATCCAATTACCCAAGCCTCTTGGATTAGTGGGTTTCTACCCAATAATATCTTATTAGCAATTATTGGATCTCATCTCAAGATCCAATAATTCAGGGGCTTAATGGATTTCCAATAAGATAGGGGGTTTAGCGGATATCTCATATCTGAACCTCTACTCGTCGTAATACCTACCATATGTGTGTGACCCTCTAGACCCAATATCGAGCTGGCCGTGAGTCATACTTATTAGAACTCCTTCTGACTTAGTGAATTATTATCTCTATAATAATTCACCCAACTCATCGACCGCGGACGTACTAAGCCGCGACCCCCAAACGATACAAGGGAATACAATCCTTTGGACCTATTTGTCCTCAGTTACCATGTATCTATAATCTCTCATCCATCTAATATCCCAGAGACCCTATACCGGGCATGGTGTTGTCAGGCCCATACGGTCTCTCCTCGAATCTTGCTCTTGTCGGATTCTCCCGGAGAACTCTTTTTCTCTCAATCCGAATAACCTTGGCCAAGGATTTGTTCAAGCAAGAACACGAGATATTCCTCTTATGATACTAAGAGCGGATGATCCTCTATTGACACTCAATAGCCCTCGTAAGGTTGACTACCACTCCCAATGACCAGTTGTACTAGATATTGAACTTTCCAAACCTATAAGTCCGGTATCAAAGAGTGGAGTACTCATACAGGACATCCTTGGTGTCTCAAGTCTAAGGACCAGATATACTACTGAGACTATAAAATCGTTGTCTGACGTGAGGTATCAATAACCATCCAGCATTCCGTAGACGGATCAATCAGTGAACTCATTCTCCAATGAGCACCTGTACTATACCCTTAGTGTCCCCACACGAGTAGCTATGAGACCAGCTACCTCCATCATATGAACGGGTATACAGCACACCAGTATCCGGTTATCTCGATGTCCTTCTCGAGTAACCTATGACCAAGATAATTTAGGGTCTGTGTTTAATGGTGAATCGATCTCATTATCGTGATCTCATCACGATCCGATTCCCATTGCACAGATCCAGGGACATCATAATATACATCTAGATAATGTGAGATAATGCCAATAATCATAAGTAAAGAGATTGACGCAGCATGTTACAGGTGCAATCACTTATGTGATTGGCTTGTAGGGCACCTATAACTAGCAGTTCACACTCTTATAGATTTTCAAATAGAAAGAAGGAGGTGAACACAAGCTATCGAAAATAAGACTTTTGCTCAATTTCTAACACTCAAAAAGTTGCCCTTTCAGTTGAGAAAGGAAGGGTATTTATAGTGTTGAATCTCGGATTTTGATGATGAAACTAATTGAGTGTGATTTACGGTCTAACTGCGTGTTGAGTTACGCAGGTCTACTATCGATCAGGATTAAATAGTTGACGCTTTGGAGGAATTGACGTTGCGCCGAGATGATCACGTTAGGATATTGGATGTCGAGCCGAGGTTCGGCCGACTATCGGCGGAGGCTTCGTATGTCGGGCATCGTGGCCAAGAAGTCGGAGTTGCGCCATGGATATCGAGGTTGCGGAAGTCAACCGTCGATTGGGCAACAAGCCACTAGAGAGGGCGATGTGCCAAAGGATCGACGAAGCGCCACCAATGATGTGCCGGGGCAACTAAATGTCAATTCGCGTAATAACTGTCTAGATCAAGTAGAGTTTTGGTGTTTGTTTGTGCAGGAGTGACTACGATAGGGATGAAGACGTAAAGCGAAACAAAGGGCCGAAGACAAGTGTGATGAATCGCTGGGAGTTCGAGTGTTCAACTAAGTCCAAGATTCGTTGGGGCGTTAGCTAACCGGCCGAGAACAAGTAGGAAGCTTACAAAGGGTTTTCTAAGTTCACGAGGTTCGTCGGAAGTTCGCGAGCTTGCCAAGAAAGATCGGAGCTTGCCAAAGAAGCTCGGGGGAACTCGCCAAGATCATCGTGAAGTCCGAGAGCTTGCTGTGAGTCCGCGGAATGGTTTCCGAAGGTTCGTCGGAAGATCGTCGGAAGTTGACCGGAAGCTCGCCGGAAGAAGTTGTCATGTGGACTTTGTAATAGCTTAGGAAACGTCTTTAAAATTCGTGAGTTAGCACGTATTTTGGGTTAGGATTAGATAACCCAAAGTGGGGGCCCATTGGGCCTTGATTAGATGAGTTTGGGCCAAAATTTTGGCCCAAACCGAATCAAGCTTACGCATGCATGCATGCTACGTGCATGCCGCCAGTAGCCCGCTCATGCGCTTCGCTTCAGTAGCGAGCCCGATATCTTGAGCGGCGCCATGTAGCGAGCCGGATCTTGTATCAGACGCGCTCAACGTAGTCGCCCGGATCTGTGTGCGTAGCGGTAGCACCGCCTCAGCTCTATGTAGCCAGCGGTAGCACCGTCTGGTGGGCGGTAACACTGCTGGCTCGGGAAGGTAACACCGCTGGTGGGCGATAGAACCGCTGGTGTGTCGATCTGCCAAGACTTGACAAAAAACTCAAAGGATTCAAATTTTTGGCTCCAAGTTTGGGCTCCAAATTTGAATCACTTTGAGGCTTATAAATACCCCTTCCTTTTCAGTTGAAAAATACAACCCTTTTGAGCAAGAAAAGTTTGAGTCTTGAGCTTTTGAAGAGTTTTGAAAAGTGTTGTTTTCTTTGCTAAGTGTTCACCTTCTTCTTCTTCTTGAGAGATCTTGTACAAGTGTGAACATCTTGTAAAGGGTTGTAAAAAGGGGTGTTTGATCCTTCCCCTTCAAAGGACTTGCTAGTGGAAGAGCGGAGCCTCATCGCAAAAGCTTCAAGAGTGGATGTAGGTCATTTGACCGAACCACTATATATCATTGTGTCCTTAAATGTGTGAGTGTTTATATTTCTGAATCATTTCATTTCTTGGCTGCAAGTTCATAGTTAGTTCCTTTTCACAAGCAATTACTTTCAAGTTCTCTTTCGTCGAATTGAAATCTTCCTACGAACTTGTGTTTCTTTGCGAAATCGGTTTCAAGAATATGAGTTTAATCCGCTGCACTAATTCACCCCCCCCTCTTAGTGCCTTTTGATCCTTTCATATAGATTCAAAGAGTTTTCAAATTTGAGCTCCAAATTTAAATTGCTTGGGTTTCTCTGGTCTGGTGGTGCCATCGCCTATCAGGAGCAATGCCACCGCCTGTCAGTTGTTAGACTGACAATGCACAGGCGATTCCACCGCCCAAGGCAGCGGTGCTACCGCCGCTGCCTTCTGGCGCTGGGTGGTGCTACCACCCCAGGCTGGGCGGTACCACTGCCTGGCGCTTGGCTGGTGGGTGGTTCCATCGCCTGGCCCATTCAGCAAAGCTGAATGGGCCTTGTTTTAGGCCTAAATTGACCCAATAAGAGCCCGGTTGGCCCCTACTAGGTTTGAACAGGATTATTTCCAAATTCTTGTCCTAATTATGTGTCAACTACGAAATTAAAACATAATTCTAAGTGATTTAAACCGATATTTTTCAAGTCTACTTTCGGTGAGCTTTACGACGAGATTCCGATGGACTTCCGACACTTCCTTCAGATTTCTTCCAGCGGACTCCCAGCATGCTCCCGGATTTGGTAAGCTTCCAAACCTTCTCGGTAAACTCAGCGAACCTTCGACGATCTTTGTGGCGAACTTCCAAAAACTTCGATAAGTCCCTGATTCGATCTCGGTTGGTTTCGGCAATACTTTCGACGATCCTTCGGACTTTCGATGAACTCTTGAACTCCCGACAGACTTGACCTAAGTAAATCACTTTATGTTTCCATCCCATCGTAGTTAATCCTACACACTTATCTCAACAATGTAGATCAGAACAAATATTTCGCCAATTGATTTCATCATCAAAATCTGAGATTCAACAATCTTCCCCTTTTTTATGATGATAATCAATTGATGATAGAGTTACTCTTAACTCCCTCTATCTATATGCCATATCATGAGAAAGTAAAAACACTTGAATTCAATCTTTTGAATTCAAGCTAAAACCGATAAATTTCATCTAACATCAAGCTTAATAAGCAAGCTTAAGCATAAATACGAAAACTTTGTATTTTAACCAATATCAAGGTATTACACCTATAATGACAAGAATTATTAATTCAAGGATCAAGTGATATCCAAAAGAGTGTTCAATATTAAGACATGATATCAAATGAAGAAATCGCTTATCTTAAAGAAAATTACATTTTAAGCATTTGCGATGCGATACAATTAATTTATTTTAAGTATTTACTTCATCATAGCAATATTTACTCCATCGTAGCAATTTTATATTTTTCTCCCCCTTTGTCATCAACAAAAAAAGAGGTGATGAATTCATGCATTACTTCGAAGGGGAAAAAAAATCCTCATTTATCAAGCCATGAGTAGGAGATTATAAAATTTGATTAATCATTGAGAAATGGAGGGAGCATGAAATCATTCAAGGAAGATATCAAGTCATACAAAAATTTTACAACAATATAAAAGCATCATTGAAAAAATTACGATCGAATGAAAAATTCATTCAATGGCCGAGTAGATGAAATGAAAGTAACATCATACTTAGAAACATACAACATCATCCATAGTAGTCAACATACAAGAGTTAAAGATAACATCTATTCTGCAGGGGGAATTCCAAGATGCTTATACAAGTGATCTATTTTATGATTCATCTATTGCACTTCCTTCAAAATTTCAGCTTGCTACATGTTGATTTGATTTTGCTGTGATGTGATTTGATTTAAAGCAAGCATGATCGGATCTTCAGTGGATGGAGCAGGAGCTAGCTCAGATGGTGCTGGACCAAAGGGACTAGGCAGAAGAGATTCACTTCCTCTAAAAATTGGTGTTTCAGGTCATTCTACTGGTGGGGGAACTAGATCAATTCTTCTAGGTTGCCTAATCCATAGGCCATCTCTAAAGGTACATCTAAGTTGTTTCAGAAGACTTCTGTTTATTGTGTTATATCTATCGATCTGCATTATTTCCTCATCGGGTGACACACAAATATCATGGGCAATTATTAATCTAGTGATCAACCTGCCATATGACAACATTAAGTCTCTAGAAAAAATTTCTATCATGTGTTGTCTGATCAAATATCCAAAGCAGTTGTTTTGTCGGGTCATAGTACTTAATTCTAACATGCTAATCTCATCAAGGTGAAACGATTTCAGAAGAAGAATACTTATGATGATGTGATGAAGTAATTTTGAATTAAAAGGTAATAAGTGCTCATAGCTTTTAGGAATGATGCCTAGGTTAGGATTAGCAAAGATCGTCTCTAAGGCTTCGGAGTGGGTTGCTCCGATTGCATCCATGTCCCATTAGCCTTTTAAATAACATCCTCTATTCTTTTCTTCAATTCCAATTAGCTCACATATGGTATGATCAGAAATCTGAATTGTGGTTCCCAAAATATAGGTAGTCAAACCATCATCTTCAATAGTCATGTTAGTGTAAAATAGCTTAACCAATCTAGGGTAGATTGGTTCATCAATTTGTAAGATAGGTAAGACATTTAGATCGGCAAACCATCTAATGGGTTCTAGATTTCCTAGTTCACCTAGATCAACATGTTTTTCCTTATGTATGACTTTAGAATCAAAATTTGGGTACCTTAGAGCTACCTCATTAGATCTAAAAAGGATTAGGTCAAATGAATCTCCTTCTAACCTTTTCCCTTTGCCTCTTAATGATTTTTTAGGAGCCATATCTATTCATGATAAAGGAAAAAAAGAAACAATAAGGAAAAGACAAGGAAATAAGAAGAGGAGAAAATTACAAAGTTTACTTTCTTTGAGTTTCCTAGGGAGGTGAGGAGCTAGAATCAAGAGAAAACCTTTGTTAGCCCTTTTGGAGGAAGAAGAAATGGAGAGGAGTGGATTGGAGGTGTTAGAGGAAGAAGAGGGGGTTGAGAAAAGGGGTTGGGGTCGGTTCTACCGCCGACCCTAACATCCCCCTTAAGTATGGGGGTGTTCGGGTGGTGCTATAACCAACCAAGCGGTGCCACCACTTAGGAGCCGAGCACCCAGGCGGTGCTACCATCGGTTCTGGCGATGCTAACGCTAGCACCAAAAAAAAATTTATATATTTTTTTAATTTCATAATTTTTGTTTTCATGTGTTGAATTGAGGTGAGATGTTATCTTAGATTACTCTTTGAACTTAAAATGAGGAAGGCAAATCCGCGAGAGCTGAAATTTTGTAAAATCCACAAAAGCCAAAAATATATATATAATGCAGCTCATTCATGAGGACAATTCAACATGCTTGATTCCCTTCTAATGAAGTCAAATTGTTCTTCATAAGGGTTTTGTAAAAATGTTCACTAATTGATGATTTATATCAATAAATTCAAGAGTGACATCATTACTGTTGACATGATCTCGTATAAAGTGATATCTTATGTCGATATGGTTAGTTCTAGAGTGTTGAATAGGACTTTTGGTTAGACAAATAGCACTTGTATTATCACATTTTATGGGAATGTTATTTAAATGAATTCCATAATCTTCTAATGTATTTTTCATCCAAATGATTTGAGCACAACATGCACTTGCAGCTATGTATTTAGCTTCAATTGTAGATAAAGCAACCAAGTTTTGTTTCTTAGAAGTCCAAGAAACAAGTGCATGTCCTAAGAATTGACATGTTTCGGATGTACTTTTTCTATCTATTCTACATCTGCCAAAATCAGCATCCGCATAAGCTATTAAATCAATGTTATCAGATTTTGGATACTATAATCCTAGATTAGGAGTACCTTTAAGATATCTAAGAATTCTTTTAATGGTTTTAAGATGAGACAGCTTAGGATCAGCTTGAAATCTAACACAAAGTCCTACACTAAACATGATATCTTGTCTAGTTGCGGTAAGATAGAGCAAGCTACCTATCATTTCTCTATATGTCTTTTGATCAAAATTTTCTCCGCTTTCATCCAAATCTAACTTAGTGGAAGTACACATAAGAGTATTTATGGCTTTTGAACCATCCATGTTATCTCTTTTTAACAATTCTAATGTATATTTGGATTGATTAAGGAATATGTCATTACCAAGTTGTTTAATATGTAATCCAAGAAAGAAGGTTAATTCTCCCATTACACTCATTTCAAATTCATGACTCATACACTTGGCAAAAGATTCACATAGTGATTCATCCGAAGAACAAAAAATAATATCGTCAATATAAATTTGAATAATAAGAAAATTATTTTCAAAATGTTTGAAAAATAATGTAGTATCAACCTTGCCTTTTATAAAATTATTTGAGATAAGAAAGGAGCTAAGCCTTTCATACCAAGTTCTAGGAGTTTGTTTTAATCCATAGAGAGCCTTAGTTAATTTAAACACATGATTAGAAAGAAGAGAATTTTTGAATCCGGGAGGTTGTTCAACATATACTTCTTCGGAAATAAAGCCATTTAAAAAGGCACTTTTGATATCCATTTGAAATAGTTTAAAATCATTACTACTAGCATAGGCAAGGAGCATCCTGATAGCTTCTAATCTTGCCACAGGAGTGAAGGTCTCTTCATAATCAATACCTTCTTCTTGGTTGAAACCTTTGGCCACTAATCTAGCCTTGTTTCTAACCATGATATCGTATTCATCTTGCTTATTTCTAAAGACCCATTTAGTACCAATAACTAAATGGTCATTAGGTCTAGGAACAAGCTTCCATACCTCATTCCTCTCAAATTGATTTAACTCTTCTTGCATTACGATGACCCAAGAATCATCTTTCAAGGCATCATCAATGGACTTTGGTTCAATTTGAGAAAGAAAAGTGGCATGGGTACAAAAATTTTTAAATGAAAAACGAGTTTGAACCCCTTTAGATGCATCTACTATAATTAACTCCTTGGGATATGCATCTACATACTTTCATTCTTTGGGTAAGGAAATTTGGGAAGAAGATACATCCAAGTTATCATTTTGAGGAGAGGGTTTATTCAAATTCAAATCATCAAAACCAAGATCATCATCAAAATCTTTTTTCGTAAATTCAAAAAATTCATTAAAAACCACATGAATAGATTCTTCTATAACTAAAGTTCTTTTGTTGAAAACTCGAAAAGCTTTAGAAATAGAAGAGTAACCAAGAAAGATGCCTTCATCGAATTTAGCATCGAATTTTCCTATGGCATCCTTTTCATTCAAGATAAAGCATTTGCAACTGAAAACTTTAAAGTATGAGATATTGGGTTTTTTATTGTTCCATAATTCATATGGAGTCTTAGATAGAGATGGTCTTACTAGAACTCTATTCATGATATAACAAGTTGTGTTCATAGCTTCGGCCCAAAAATATTTAGGTAAATTATATTCATTTAACATAGTTCTAGCCATTTCTTATAAATTTCTATTTTTTCTTTCCACTATATTTTGTTGAGGATTCCTCGGAGTAGAGAAGTTATGATTATATCCATTTATTTTACAAAAATTTTGGAAGTCATGGTTTTGAAATTCACCACTATGATCACTCCGAATTGATAAAATCATGAAACCTTTTTCATTTTAAGTACGTTTACAAAATTTAGAGAAATATTTGAAACAATCACTTTTGTGAGCCAAGAAATAGGTCTAAGTGTATCTACTATAGTCATCCACAATTACGAAGTTATATTTGCTACCTCCTAGGCTTGTTATGTCAATTGGTCCAAATAAGTCTAAATGGATCAATTGCAATGGTCTAGTGGTACTAATTTGATTTTTTGGTTTAAAACTAGTTTTTTATTTATTTTCCCAGTTGACACACATCACATACTTTGTCCTTTACAAACTTCATATTGGGAATCCCTCGTACTAACTCTCTAGATGAAATCTTAGATATTAGTTTCATACTTGCATGGCCTAATCTCTTATGCCAAAGCAAAGCATCATCATTTAAATCTGAAAAACACATTTCATTACTTAGTTCATCAATATTAATGGTGTAGACATTATTTTATTTTAAAGCAATCATGGATATGTCATTGTTTGGTTTTTTAATGATGCAAATATTAGATTCAAATCTAACAACATAACCTTTATCGCATAATTGACTAATGCTTAAAAGATTATGTTTTAAACCATCAACTAGCAATACATCATCAATTGAAAAACTCGATTTTTTACCTATGGTTCCTTTGCCAATAATTTTACCTTTCTTGTTGTCTCCGAAGGTGACATACCCTTCTTCTTTGCTAGTGAGCATAGAGAAATAAGATGGATCTTCGGTCATGTGCCTTAAGCATCCACTATCAAGATACCATCTCTTGCTCCTAGCTTGTGAGTTTATCTACAAAATAGGATGGTTTTTAGGTACCCATTTGATTTTGGGTGCCCCACAAATTGATCTACTTATTTTGTAACTCAACATTGAATTGTTTATAGTTCCTTTAGGAACCCATATCAATTTTTGTGGACTAATTTTCTTAAATGGACATTTGTAAACAACATGTCCAGTTTTACCAAAAAATTACATTTCAAATGGGATGATACATGCAATGTGGGTCCTTTAATGAAGGTGGTGGGATTTCGATAAGACCCACTCACAAATCCAATTCCACTTCTATTTCCAACGTGACCCTTGTTAGCGAGGATCATGTCCAAGCCCTTGCTACTGACCTTAAACTTGTTTAGAGTCTCTTTGAGTAACAAGTTCTCATTTTTTATTGCTTCTAAGTGTTCACACTTAGAGCATGAGGATAGAGGAGTTTGGAGACTATTGAACTTATTTTGTAATAAAGCATACTTTTTTTTAGTAAATTAAACTTCTTACTAATAGTTTTACATTCATCAAATAACTTATGAAAGGCGATAGAAAGTTCATCGAAAGATAATTCTTCATTAAATAACTCACTAACCTCTTCTCCTAAGGGCATTAGCGCAAAGTTAGCCTCCTCTTTATTGCTTTCTTCTTCAACCTCGGAGTCACTTGAATCATCCCATGTAGCCTTCAATGCTTTCTTCTTCTTTGGTTGCTTCTTCTTTGCTTGGGGGCATTCATATTTGAAATGCCCCAGCTTCTTGCACTCGTAGCAAATGATTTGATCCTTTTTATGTTCAAGTTTATTTTTTGTATCATTTTTAAATTTATTCTTTCTTATAAATTTTTTAAAATTTTGAGTTAAAAATGTAATGTCATTATCACTGTCCTCATCACTTGATGTTCCTTTCAAGTAGTCTTCTTATGTTCTTAGTGCCATATCTTTCTTGTTCTTTGGAAGGGGGTTCTCAAGCTCTTCATGAGTATGACACATCATTTCGTAGGTCATTAGAGACCCAATAAGTTCTTCAGGAGGAAAGGTCTTAAGGTCCTTGGCCTCTTGAATGACCGTAAATTTTGGATCCCAACTCTTTGGAAGGGATCTTAAAATCTTAGTTACAAGTTCAAAGTTAGAAAAACTTTTACCAAGTGCTTTGAGTCCATTGATGACATCCGTAAAGCAGGTGTACATGTCTCCAATGGACTCACTTGGTTTCATCCAGAAAAGTTCGTAAGAATGCACAAGAATATTGATTTTGGACTCTTTCACTCGGCTAGTGCCTTCATGAGTGATCTCAAGAGTGCGCCAAATATCAAAAGCCGATTCACAAATCGATACGTGATTAAATTTGTTTTTGTCTAGTGCACAAAACAAGGCATTCATAGCCTTTGTGTTTAAAGCAAAAGCCTTCTTCTCCGACTCATTCCATTCACTCATCGGAAGAGAAGATTTTTGAAAATCATTCTCAATGATATTCCAAAGCTCAAAATCCATAGAAATAAGAAAGATCCTCATATGAGTCTTCTAATACGTATAATCCGACCTATTAAACATAGGCGGACGAGTAATGAAGTGACCCTCTTGCATGCCAAAATAGGCCATCTCTCTTGGATTTTAAACCAAATATGAGAGTGAACCTCACTCTGATATCAATTGTTAGGATCGGAGAGGCACTAAGAGGGGGAGGGGGGGGTGAATTAGTGCAGCAGATTAAAATCGTAAGTTTGAAACCGATTTTGTTAAAAGCTAGTTTGAACAAAAATTTTAATTCGATGAAAGATGACTTGATTGAAGTTGCTTGAGTAAAGGTGATGAAAAACTAAATGATTTGCAACCTAGTAAAAGGAATGATTTAGAAATTTAAACACTTATGTATTCAAGAACGCCACGATGTATAGTGGTTCGGTCAAATGACCTACATCCACTTCCGAAGCCTTCTCCAATAAGGCTCTCAAATTCCACTAGTAATCCTTTTGAAGGAGAAGGATCAAACACCCTTCTTACAACCCTTTTACAAGAAGTTCACACTCTTACAGATTTTCAAAGAGAAAGAAGGAGGTGAACACAAGCTATCGAAAACAAGACTTTTGCCAAGACTTTTGCTCAATTTCTAACTCTCAAAAGGTTGCCCTTTTAGTTAAGAAAGGGGGGTATTTACAGATTCAAAGAGGATTCAAATTTGAGTTCTAAATTTGAATTCTATTTGAGTTTCCCGGTGCTGGCGGTGCCACCGCCTATCGGGGGCAATGCCACCGCCTGTCAGTTGTCAGACTGACAGTGCACAGGTAGTTCCATCGCCCAAGGTAGCGGTGCTACCGTCACTACCTTCTGGCACTGGGCGGTGCTACCGCCCCGAGCTGGGCGGTACCACTGCCTGGCACTCGGCTAGTGGGCGGTTCCACCGCCTGGCCCATTCAGCAAAGCTGAATGGGCCCTGTTTTAGGCCCAAATTGACCCAATAAGAGCCCGGTTGGCCCCTACTAGGTTTGAACATGATTATTTCCAAATCCTTGTCCTAATTATGTGCCAACTATGAAATTGAAACATAATTCTAAGTGATTTGAACCAACATTTTTCAAGTCTACTTCCGATGAGATTTCGGTGGACTTTCGACACTTCCTTCAGATTTCTTCTCGCAGACTCCCCGCATGCTCCCGGATTGTATCGCGAGCTCAACGAGTCTTCGACAAGCTTCTGAACCTTCTCGGTAGACTCTGTGATCCTTCGACCATCTTTGCGACGAACTTTCAAAAACTTCGATAAGTCCCTGATTCGATCTCGGTTGGTTCCGACAACACTTCTGACGATCCTTCGGACTTCCGATAAACTCTTGAACTCCCGACGGACTTGAACTCGGTAAATCGCTTTATGTTTCCATTCCATCATAGTTAATCTTGCACACTTATCTCGATAATGTAGATCAGAACAAATATTTCACTAATTGATTTCATCATCAAAATTCGAGATTCAACAGCACCACCCCAGGTCAGCGGTGGTACCGCTGACTTTAATGCCTGGTAGGCAGTGGTACTGCCAGACCACAAAGCCCGATGACTCTGTCAAGCGGTGGTACTACCATTATCAATCGTTGGTACCGCCAATGTTAGGTGGTGGTACCGCCAGTAGCTTGGAAAACCGAGAAGATTTAAATTTGGGCTCCAAATTTGAATCTTCTTGGAGCCTATAAAAACCCTTCCCATCCCTGGGTTGCAAAATTAAAACACATACACTTTGAAAGCAGAAAAACTCTGTTCAAATCTCTAGAAATCTCTCCTTAAGTTTTCTCTTGTATTTGATTCAAAAGAAAGGAGTGAGTGCTTGTAAGGGTTGTCTCTTAAGCCCGTCAAAAGGAGAGTGCTATAAAAGGGAATTAGTCTTCGCCCTTGGAAGGAAGACACCTAGTGGAAAGCCGGTGGCCTCAAGAGAAGAGGAATTGGGAGTGGACGTAGGTCGTATGACTGAACCACTATAAAAATTCTGGTTTGTGTTTCAATATTGTTATTTACATTTCTGCAAACTTGTTCATTTACTTACTCCGCTTCCTCCTCACTTTCTTACGAATTATTTTAAGTTTATATGCAATCGAAACTGGATTTCATCTAAATGTAATTTTGTCACACAAAGTTTCCGAATTTGTTTTAAAAAGTCAAAAAATTTATCATTATTAACCGCTACACTAATTCATCCCCCCTAGTGCCGCTCGATCCCTAACACCTACTAGGGTTAATTAGGATTATTGCCTAATTCTAACCTTGATTACGTGCTAACTATGAAATTGAAAATATATTCTGAGTAAATTCTAATCTGGCAACGTCGAGTCTTCTTCCGACGAGCTTCCGGCGAACTTCGAATGGACTTCCAACACACCCTCTAATATCTTTCGGTGGACTCCCAATAGCCTCCCAGACTTTATGACGAGTTCGATAAATCTTTTGGCAAGCTTCCAAACTTTCTTAGTGAGCTTCGCAAATCTTCGATGATATTTTTTAACAAACTTTTGAAACCTTCGGCAAATCCTTGCTTCATTCTCGGTCAGTTCCGGTAACACTTCCGATGATACTTCGGACTTCTAGCAGACTCTTAAACTCCCAACATATTTGACTCCGACAATTTACTTTATGTCTTCATTGCTATCATAGTTAATCCTCATACTTATCTAAATAATATGGATTAGATCAAATAACCTATCAATTAACTTCATCATTAAAATCTAAGATTCAACATGTTGTCATGGACAAAAATTGTAAATGGCTTGTTTTGTGTAATGCTTATGCATGTCCATATTTTTTTGGTTTGTTCAAGCTTTGTAAAGCATGTGTAAAGGGCTAGCCAAAGGCTTAACAGCCCTATTTGAGTGAGTTCGATGGCCATTATAGGCTTATATATAAAGTTTACGTTAGGTGGACACTTGTACTAGATTTTAGTTTATAGTGGACCAATTGTATACTTTTGTTGTGCAACTTTTCTGAGCTTATGATGTCCATGAATGAAATTTTCATTGTCTATGAAGTGTTTGCTAGCATGGTTACTTGTGGATCCCGTGTGAAGTGTTTTTTCTATCTCGTCTTCTCTTTTATAGGTCCTAAGAGATCATAGGAGGTTTCGGAGAGGTTAACCATTGCGGATGGACATACAATGGTGCCATTGTAGGCTTATACATAGAGTTTACGTTAGGTGGACACTTGTACTAGATTTTGGTCTATAGTGGACCAATTGTATAATTTTGTTGTGCAACTTTTCTGAGCTTATGATGTCCATGAATGAAATTTTCATTGTCTACGAAGTGTTTGCTAGCATGGTTACTTGTGGATCCCGTGTGAAGTGATTTTTCTATCCCGTCTTCTCTTTTGCAGGTCCTAAGAGATCATAGGAGGTTTCGGAGAGGTTGACCATTGCGGATGGACATGCAATGGTGCCACACAACATAGGCAAAACTAGCTAAGTTTGTGATGGTTGGTATTAGAGTAGGATAAGCACACATAGAAGCACTTAGCATGCAAATGTGGGGGACCTTACGGGACTATGTTGTGGGTAGCCAGCATGCGCGATCGTTTGGGGGAAAACAAACAAGGAGTTGTAGAGAAAGGAGTCACTCAGAGGAGCGAGCATCCGAGAATAACATTCAGAGGAATGGCCAACCCTTCGTGCAAGAGGCACCACAAGGACAAATAAGCTAAGAAGAATTACATAGCACATAAAGGTTGGGATGGCTGAGTTCGAGCAATGGCTCGACATTAGCAACCAAACTTGACAGTGCTTGAGGCAAGCATGGTGCTTGGTAAAGGATGAGATCATGCAAGGTAGAGTGGGTTATTCAACGATCGAAAGAGTTATGCAAAGAGATCGAATCAAGCTTTGGCGGGCCTCGAATCCGGCGAGGGTTCCAGACCAGTCGCGCCCGATTATCAGAGAAGCCGCGGTGACCTCGGTCGCTGTTCCATGAGTCTCACCGCCGGACCTTCTCCATGAACCAAACCGAGCGGAGGTACCACTCTTGGGCGCAGAGGAGTAACCAAGAGGTGATGCATGAGCTGCGGACCAGGGCCGGTGAGTTGGAGAAATTTGTTTGCCGCTCGTCGGCTTAGGTCTTCCGTCGGATGAGAGCTCCGTAGGGGAGTCCGACTTGGGGGCCCGGGAAGATAAGCGCGGACGAGGTCTTGATGAAATGCCGATGGAGTCTTTGGGAGAGCCTACGAGTGGTTTGGTAGAGTTCGATGGTGATTTCTTTGTTGAATATGGTGGATAATTTGCGTACAATATGAAGCCAGTCTGTCAGGGAGTTCAAAGGAAGGCTTCTGAACAATACTTGCAGGGCGGGGCCAGGTGAGGCGAGAGTGGGGATCAAAAATGGGGCGGAAGAAAGAGGTGATGATGGAGATGGAGGATAGCTTAGAAAATATCAGATAAAGGTCCGATTTGGGGATTCAACGATGCGAAAGGATTCAGTTCTTCACGGGCCATCACTCCCTCTGCAAAGGTCTTTTAGTGTTGGTTCTGCAATAGAATTCGAGAGCGGTACTTCGGCAAAGAGAGATATGATCAATTAACTCGTTCTTTGCAATTTATACTGCTTGCGTTTACCTTGCTACAAATTCTATCATCAACAGATATAAACATTTTATTAACAATAGATGAGGGAAATTACAAACTCAAGGAATTCGATACTCATGCAAGGGCTTGTATGAGGATGACAAACTATCCGTGGCCATCTGTTAGGACTCTAGCTAGGAGAGTCCTAATCTATTGGGACTCTAGCTAGGAGAGTCCTAATTGAGTTTCATTAATAAGGGCATTCATGTAAATCCTATGTAGCAGACCCCTATTAAAGAGGTGAAGAGGATGGCTAGGATTAGGATTAGTTGGGAGGCTGCTTCTTAGAGAAGAATTAAGAGTTTATTAGGAGTCTTAAATAGGAGAGTTTATTAAAAGTAGGAGTCTTGAGTAGGAGAGTTTATTAAAAGTAATAGTCTTGAGTAAGAGTCCTAACAATAGAGCACTCTAGCTATACTAGGGGTCTTGAGTTGGAGTTCTATATAAGTATGTAGCCTCCACCTCTTTGGAATAAGAAAAGAAGATTCATCTGCAATTGTAGCCACTAGGCCGACTACTTGGAAGGTGGAACCCCTATAGCGTTCCAAGGGTTGATCCCTCTCAAAGATCAAATCTACATAGAATTCCTCTGGGGTTCTATCATCTGGTATCAGAGTAGTGATCTTTTTGCTTTTGTTTCCATCCCTAATGCCCACTATCAACAAAGCAATTCTCACAATTGCTCTTGACATCACCATCTCTACCATTATCTTCTACCGTAGATCAAATCAATCTACTACCGCCACCTCCAATTGCATCAGAGATTTAGTATTTTTCTATCACCAATACCTTTTTCTACTGTAATTCTCCATAAAAAATACCAAAAAGAAGTATTGCTATCTATCCCTTACTGCAAATTCCTTTCGTCGCAAAAGTTATCATTTTGCGAATGAAGGATTACTGCAGAAAATTTCAGCCACATATTACTATTTTGAAACTGATCTATTTGCTATCCTTTTTTAATAAAATTTCTTGAGTACTTCATATATCATCTTGGCTTTCATTTGTGATAAATCTATTGTAGAATTCATCTCTGAAACGTTCTTATGTTGCTGCAAGTTTTTGCCGCAAACCACTAAAATTTTTTAACGAGAATTTTACTATCACAACTTGCACCAATTTCTTTACTATTATGCTGCCAAAATTTTCTCGATCCAATTTGTCATCCTTGCTGTTATCTAAAATGAGATTCTACTGTCAAATCCCCTCTTGAAATTTCTAGGTTTTTGCTAGAAATTTTGTCGAGAAACCACTGTTTCTTCAATGATAATTCTACTCTTATGAGACAATGCATATCGGCAGTAACTTCCACTGAATTCTGTCAAATCTCTGCCGCCATCTACCACAGATCTAAAACCCTCTTCCCTAACCTTCATTGACTACCATCACATCCCAAAACTTCATCAAACTGCACCCCCAAACCGCACCCAGAATAGCCATAAAATAAGCCTAAACTGCAGCCTACATCCACCAATCCACCAACCCTTTCGGCCACCACTTTTTTCAACCAATACATTCCTTTAACCCAGTAACAAAAGAGATATCTTAATATTACAGATCTGGAAGCATATACTATGGCATCCGAGTAGGTGATCAATACTAAATTCAAAGCCTTTGAGATGCGAACGGAGGATAAGATTCAGGCTCTCTTTACCGAACTCAGTTTTAGTCGATCACTGAGCTCGAAGAAATCTAATCAAGGAGAGAGCTCTGACCAAAGAGATGACTTCCAAGAGAGGGGAGGCTCTATGATCAATCCCTACTATCCACACATGAGGGTGGACTTCCCTAGATGGGAAGAAGGAGACTCGATTGGTTGGATTTCACGCGCGGAGCGATATTTTCAGTACCACAAAATCGCGGACGCATCTATGTTGGAAATTTCAGCTATACAACTTGAAGGGGATGCCATACAATAGTTTAATTGGTTTGAATACACTCATGGAGTCCTCTCATGGCGACAATTCAAAGAAGGACTACTGATCCGCTTCGGATCAACCAATTACGAGAACATCAATGGACAACTAGCAAAGATTCGACAAACCTCCACCATTTAGGAGTATCAAGCCAGGTTTGAAAGGTTATCTAATCAAACTCATGATTGGTCTGAGAAATAGCTATTGGGGACATTTATTGAGGGCTTGAAGTTGAAGATTTGGGGAGAAGTTAAAGCGTGATAACTGTATACGCTTATGATAGCCATCTCTTTCACACAACTTCAAGAGGAGTGATTGAACCACAAAGCCTAGAGGACTAGGGTCACTCCACAACCAGCAATATCGAAGCCCTCAACCCCCCTACTATCAATCGAGCTCCTGCATCAAAAAAGTTGACAAGAGAAGAGCTTCGGGAGCAATCTACAATGGGGCTATGTTGACATTGCGATAAGTCGTGGAGCCGCGAGCATCGCTGTAAAAAAGGGAAAATTCTTGTAATCGAACTAGTGGAAGAAGAGGTCATTGAATAGCTAGAAGAGAGCATTGAACATGAGGAAGAAGATACAGAAGAAGAGCCACAATCAATCGACTTTATGGTACAAGCGCTAGCTGGCTACTCAAATCAGTAAATGATGAAAGTTGGAGGCCTGCTCAAACAACAACTGATCACCGTTCTCATCGACACGAGCAGTGGTAATAACTTTCTAAATAGTAAGGTTGCTGCTTGGATGGCGCTCCACATCGAAGGTTATAGCAAGTTTAACGTAAAGGTTGCCGATGGTCAAATCCAAAAGTGCGATCAAAGATGCCCACAGGTGAAACTATTATTGCAAGACCAAGAAATTATCACTAACTTCTTCTCCTACCAATTGATTATTATGAGGCTATGCTTGGTATAGAATGGCTAACGATGCTAGGTGATATCTCTTGGAATTTTTCTAAGTTAATTATGAAATTCTACTGCAAAGGCAAACAGGTCATCCTACGCGGGAAGCGTAGAAGCAACGTAACCATTGTTTCAACCCAAGGAGAAAGTTTTACATAAGATAAATAGTGGCTTTTTCATGCATCTCTAGCAGCAACTAAAGGAGAAGAAAATAGAAATTGAAGATCAAAATCTTGCCCAATTGCATGCTGAATTTGACGATGTTCTTGCTGAACCGCGCAGTCTTCCTCCTACTCAGCAACAAGACCACCGAATTCCTATTCTTCTGAGTAAATGTTAGGACTCTAGCTATGAGAGTCATAATTTGTTGGGACTCTAGCTAGGAGAGTCCTAATTTAGTTTCATTGATAGGACGTTCATGTAAATCCTATCTAGCGGACCCCTATTAAAGAGGTGAAGAGGCCAGCAAGGTTATGATTAGGTTGCTTCTTAGGGAAGGAGTCCTATTAGAAGTAGGAGTCCTATTAGGGAAAGAGTCATATTAGAATTAGAAGTCCTACTAGAGAAGGAGTCCTAATTAAAAGTAGGAGTTGGTTAGAAGTAAGAGTCTTGAGTAAGAGTCCTATTAGGAGTTGGGGTTTAGAAGCCCTATAAATAGTCATGTATTAACCCTCTTTTCATCAAGGAATAGATCAATCTTTTAGCAACCTTTAAGCAGCAACTTGGAGGAAGGAACCCCTATAGAGTTCCAAGGAGGCCGATCCCCTATAGAGATCAACCCTAAGCTTAGAGAATCCACAAGGGTTCTAACACTTGGTATCAAAGCCAGGTTCTTGGCGTCTCGCTGCCCTTCAATAGCCATCCACCAGCCCTCCACAACTGCCCAAAGCAATTCCCACAATTGCTTAAAAGATCATCGTCGAATTCTGCCATCATCTCCACCACCGTAGATCATCCTTTGATCTCCCCATGAATTACAACAAGTTCCTGGTTTTCTACCTTACTGCTGCTGTAATTTAGTTATCCTTATTCAAAAAATCCAAAAAATTTGTTCCTATATTGCTGCATAAACTTTTTGGCATAAAGTTTTCATCTCTATAATGAAAGTTGCACTACAGAATTTCAGCTGCATAGCACTGCAGAACTTCATTCTTGTGTTGCTACAAGTTTTTATCGCAAACCGTTGAAATATTTCGATAAGAATTCTGCTATAGCAACTTGCACCAATTACTTTACTGTTATGCTGCCAAAATTTTCTTGATCCAATTTGTCATCTTTGCTGTTATCTAAGCTGAGATTCTACTATCAAATCCCCTCCTCAAATCTCTGGGTTTTTGCTGAAAATTTCATCAAGAAACCGTTGTTTCTTCGACGATAATTCTGCTCTTATGAGACAGCGCATATCGGTAGGCACTTCCTCTGAATTCTATCAAATCTCTCCTGCCATCTACCACAGACCTAAAACCCCCTTCCCTAACCTTCATCCACTACCATCACAGCCCAAAACTCTATCAAACCGCACCCCTAAACCGTATCCAAAACAGTCACAAAATAAGCCTAAACCATAGCCTACCTCCACCAATCCACCAACCATTTCGACCACCACTTTTTTCAACCAATACATGCCTTTAACCCAGCAACAAAAGAGAGATCTTAATAATACAGATCTGGAGGCATATACTATGGCATCCGAGGAGGCAATCAATGCTAAATTCTAAGTCTTCAAAATGCGAATGGAGGATAAGATTCGGGCTCTCTTTGCTGAACTCAATTTGGGTCGATCATCAAACCCGATGAAATCTCATCAAGGAGAGAGCTCTAACTGAAGAGATGACTTCCAGAAGAGGGGAGGCTCTATGACTGATCCCTACTATCCACGCATGAGGGTGGACTTCCCTAGATGGGATGAAGGAGACCCGATTGGTTGGATCTCATACGGAGCAATATTTTCGGTACCACAAAACCACGGACGCATCTATGGTGAAAATTACAGCTATACATCTTGAAGGGGATGTCATACAATGGTTTGATTAGTTTGAATACACTCATGGAGTCCTCTCATGGTGACAATTCAAAGAAGGACTGCTGATCCGCTTCGGACCAATCGATTACGAGAACATCGATGAATAACTAGCAAAGATCCAACAAACCTCCACCATTCAGGAGTATCAAACTAGGTTTGAAAGGTTATCTAATCAAACTTGTGATTGGTCTAAGAAATAGCTATTGAGGACATTTATTGAGGGCTTGAAGCCAGAGATCCGGGGAGAAGTTAAAGCACGACAACCATACACGCTTATGGCAACCATCTCTTTCACACGACTTCAAGAGGAGCGATTAAACCATGAAGCTCGAAGGAGTATGGTTGCTACCCAACTAGCAATATCGAAGCCCTCAGCCCCCTCTACAATTACCCAAGCTCTTGCACTAAAAAAGTTGACAAGAGAAGAGCTTCGGGAGTGATCTACAAAAGGGCTATGTTGGCATTGCGATGAGCCATAGAGCTGCGAGCATCGCTGTAAAAAAGGAAAAATTCTTGTGATCGAACTAGTGGAAGAAGAGGCTATTAAATAGCCAGAAGAGAACCTTGACTATGAGGAAGAAGATATAGAAGAGCCACAATCGATCGATTTTATGGTACACGTGCTAGCCAGCTACTCAAATCCGTAAACAATGAAAGTTGGAGGCCTGCTCAAATAACAACTGATCACCATTCTCATCGACACGGGCAGCACTAATAACTTCCTAAACAGTAAGGTTGCTACTTGGAAGGTGCTCCACATCGAAGGTTGTAGCAAATTCGATGTAAAGGTCACCGATGGTCGAATCCTAAAGTGTGACCAAAGATGCCCGCAGGTGAAACTATTATTGCAAGACCAAGAAATTATCGCCGCCTTCTTCCTCCTACCAATTGATAATTATGAGGTTGTGCTGGGCATAGAATGTTTGACGACACTAGGTGACGTCTCTTGAAACTTTTTCAAATTAATTATGAAATTCTACTGCAAAGGCAAACTGGTCACCCTACGCGGGAAGAGCGGAAGCAATGTAACCATCGTTTCAACCCAATGAATGGAGAAAATTTTACACAAGATAAATCGTGACTTTTTAATGCATCTCCAGCAACAACCAGTGGAGAAGAAAATAGAAACTGAAGATCAAAATATCGCCCAATTGCTTGCTAAATTTGATGATGTTTTTGCTAAATCGTGTGGTCTTCCTCCTACTCGACAACATGACCACTGAATTCCTATTCATCCGGGCAAACCACTAGTGAACACTCAGCTATACCACTATCCTCACCTCCAAAAGGATAAAATTATAAAGATTGATAAGGAGATGCTCACCATTGTGCATGCAAAAATGAAGTGGAGACCCTACCTGATCGGTCGACGGTTTCAGATTAAAACCGATCATAGAAGCCTTAAGTGCATTTTAGAGCAGAAGATATCATCTCCGAAGTAGCAAAAATGGGTAACCAAACTTCTAGTATATGATTATGAAATTATTTACAAAAAAGGGAAAGAAGACGTTGTTGCATATGCACTCTCACGACATCCTAAGCAAGCTATATTTTCAACCATCTCTCTTCCTATTACTGGCTTCCTCGAGGACATTAGGGAGGAATGGAAGAAGGATCTAGAGACTAGCAACATCATTAACAAAATGGAGAAGGATCAAAGTGCAATAGCTCACTATACTTGGGATTCGAAAGATCTACGCTACAAAGGCCGTATTGTACTTATACTCGACTCCCCTTGCATCAAAATCATTCTGCACGAAATGCACTCCACACCTTCAGTAGGGCACTCCGGATTTCTGAGAACCCACAAAAGAGTGAAGCAAAATTTTTATTGGAGAGGGATGAAAAAAATTATTTCTGAATATGTGGCACAATGTGATGTATGTTAACAGACAAAAAGGTGAAATAGTGGCGAGTCCAAGGAAACTATAACCACTACCCATATCAAACTCGATATGGACTGACATCTCTATAGACTTCATCGAAGGGCTGCCACCTTCCAAAGCTAAAAGCATAATCCTCGTGGTGGTTGATCGACTTATGAAATATCCTCATTTTTGTGCTGTACAAAATCCCTACACTGTTGTTAGTATTGTTCAGATTTTCATAGAAAATATTGTTAAACTACATGGGGTGCCATAGTCCATTGTAAGTGATCGTGATAGGGTCTTCACCAGTAAATTTTGGACCGAGTTATTTCAGTTATAGGGCACCAAACTCAAGATGAGCATAACATATCATCCACAAACTAATGGCCAAACAAAGATGGTGAATAGGTGTTTAGAGACGTACCTTCGATGTTTCGCTAGTGATCGGCCAAATGAGTGGACGAAATAGCTCCTATGGGCTAAATGGTGGTATAATACTATGTATCATTCCTCTATAAAATGTACCCCATATAAAGCATTGTATGGTCGGCCGGCTCTTGTGATTCCAAAATATGTAATTGGCTTAGCCAAGGTAGATCAAGCTAAAATGTCAAGATTTAATTGACAGGGACAAACTCCTACAACTGCTAAAGGATAATCTCTCTACCGCTCAAGTCAAAATGAAATAGCAAGCTGACATACGATGAAGTGAAAGAGAATTTTCAATAGGAGATTAGGTTTATCTTCGCCTACAATGATACAAGCAACTCTCCATCAACACACGAGCCTCCATGAAGCTATCTCCATGTTTTTATGGGCCCTATCAGATCATAGAGCGTATTGAAGCTATGGTGTAGCAGACTTAAATTACTTGAGGATGCTAAAATTCACCTTGTCTTCCACGTGTCATGTCTCAAGCCCAAGTTGGGAAAACACGAGTTACCCCAGATTCAATTGCCCAACACCACTGATGATGGAGATATTCAAGCCCAACCACAAGCCATCCTCGACCACCGAATCGTGACACGTCGCTAACGTCCCTCTATTGAAGTATTAGTGCATTGAAATAATTTACTACTCGAAGATACCACTTGGAAGAACTATGATGACTTGAAGATCAAATTCCCAAAATTCATGGAGCATCAGTCTCGAGGGTAAGGCTGATTTGAAGAGGGCAGGTCTGTTATGACTCTAGCTAGGAGAGCCCTAATCTATTGAGACTATAGCTAGGAGAGTCCTAATTGAGTTTCATTGATAAGGGCATTCATGTAAATCCTATCTAGCCGCCCTTATTAAAGAGGTGAAGAGGATGGTTAGGATTAGGATTAGTTGGGAAGTTGTTTCTTAAAGAAGCATTAAGAGTTTATTAGAAGTAGGAGTCTTGAGTATAAGAGTTTATTAAAAGTAGGATTCTTAAGTAGGAGAGTTTATTAAAAGTAGGAGTCTTAAGTAAGAGTCCTAACAATATAGAACTCTAGCTATACTAGGGGTCTTGAGTTGGAGTCCTATATAAGCATGTAGCCTCCATATCTTTGGAATAAGAAAAGAAGATTCATCTATAATTGCAGCCACCAGGCCGACTACTTGGAGGGTGGAACCCCTATAGCATTCCAAGGGTTGATCCCCCTCAAAGATCAAATCTACATATAATTTCTCTAGGGTTCTATCACCATCCCAAGGCGGCCGAAGGTCAGCGCTATAGAGCATTGAAGCTTTCTCTTCGGCATGAGCAAGATACGTTCATAAGAGGCTGAAGGGTGTAGTAGGTTCAGCATGTTGCTAGACCCAGGGGGGTGCAGTGGGAGCTGTATTGGCGAATAGTCGTAATCTAGTAGGTGCATTTGTGGAGGCAAAATAGTGCATAGTTTGTTCAGCAAGGTGGAGTAGTCCAAGGGGATGGTGGTCTTTGAAACTTCCAAGGGGAAGGATGCGAAGATAGAAGTTGCTCCAACGGGGCAAATATCCAGGAGGGATAAGTGTCAGTTCTACAAAGGGAGAATCATATGCAATGAACCACACATGTTGAGGAGAAGTACCTCAAGACAAAGCTCAATAGATCGAGCGAGTGGCGAGGAGTTGTCACATGATCTCGCAAGAGGTAATGCGTTCGTGAACGTATAGCGAGATCAAGTGGGGGAGTGACCTAAGATAATACAAAATGAAGGCATACTTGGAGCCAATTGGGAGATCGGACTCAACAGAGGGCTGACCCATAGAATGGTGGGCGCTAGGGCTACCATTAATGCAATGCAATCTAGAAGCAAAGTAACTTGGGGGTAACTTGGTGATGTACCCAAGTTGCATAAAGGGAGTTGGCATAGAAGATGGAACATGGAGCGGAGGCTTGGGACTTTCCTTATACATAGGTCAAGGACATGGATTCTTATAGAGACAGGAGTGTTGAATCTCGGATTTTGATGATGAAACTAATTGAGTATGATTTGTGGTCTAATTGCATGTTGAGTTACGCAGGTCTACTATCGATTAGGAATAGACAGTTGACGCTGGAGGAATTGACATTGCGCCGGAGGTGATCACGTCAGGATATTGGATGTCGAGCCGGAGGTTCGGTCGACTATCGGCAGGAGGCTTCGTACGTCAGGCATCGGGCCAAGAAGTGCGGAGTTGCACCATGGATATCAAGGTTGCGGAGGTCAACCGTCGATTGGGCAACAAGCAGCTAGAGAGGGCGATGTACCGAAGGATCGGACGAAGCGCCGACCAATGATGTGCCGGGCAACTGAATGTCAATTCTCGTTGTAATAACTATCTAGATCGAAGTAGAGTTTTTGGTGTTTGTTTGTGTAAGAGTGACTACGATAAGGATGAAGACGTAAAGCGAAACAAAGGGCCGAAGACAAGTGTGATGAATCGTTGGGAGTTTGAGTGTTCAACGGAAGTCCGAAGATTCGTTGGGGCGTTGCGAAATCGGCCGAGAACAGTAGGAGCTTGCCAAAGGGTTTTCAGAAGTTCGCCGGGAGGTTCGTCGGAAGTTCGCGGAGCTTACCAAGAAAGATCGGAGCTTGCTAAAGAAGCTCGGGGGAACTCGCCAAGATCATCGTGAAGTCCGAGAGCTAGCCATGAGTACGCGGAATGGTTTCCGAAGGTTTGTCGGAAGACCGTCAGAAGTTGACCGGAAGCTCGTCAGAAGAAGTTGTCATGTGGACTTTGTAATAGCTTAGGAAACGTCTTTAAAATTCGTAGTTAGCACGTATTTTGGGTTAGGATTAGATAACCCAAAGTGGGGGCCCATTAGGCCTTGATTAGGATGAGTTTGGGCCAAAATTTTGGCCCAAACCGAACCAGCAGCATGCATGCTACTACGTGCATGCATGCTACGTCACATATCTTTGGCGGTGGCACCGCCAAAGAACTTGTCTTCAGGCTGAGCGTGCACCGCCTGCCTCTGTGCGAGTCCAGATCTTGTAGCGCCTTGGCTATTGTAGCAAGCGGTAGCACCACCTGGCTGGAGCGGTAGCACCGCCCGGTTATTGTAGTAGGCGGTAGTATCTTGCTGGTCAGCGGTAGCACCGCTGGGTGTGTCGATCTGCCGGGGTAGACAAAGACATCGAAAAACTCAAATTTTGGCTCCAAGTTTTGGCTCCAAATTTGAGTCCTTTTGAGCTCTATAAATTCCCCTCTCTTGCAGGTTCAAAAGGTAGCAAGAAGAGTGAAAATCTTGAGGGAAAACTCTGCTCAAATAGTGTCAAAAACTTCCCTCTTATTCTTAAGTGTTTTCTTGTTCAAGAGAGGGGTGAGAGCTTTGTAAGGGTTATCTTCTAAGCCCGTCAAAAGAAGAGGTGTTGTAAGGGAGTTCTTCCTCACCCATTGGAAGGAGGAAAGCTAGTAGAAAGCCGGTGTCCTCAAGCGAAGAGGAATCGGAAGTGGATGTAAGTCGGATGACCGAACCACTATAAAAATCTGGTTTGCATTTACGTTCTTGCTATTTACTTTGCTGCAAACCATTTTTACTTGCTGCCTTATTTACTCAACTTCCTTATCATCTTTTTACGTATGATTTAAAGTTAAAACGTAATCTTTCCGGGTTCAAACGAAACGTTGCTTTCATCGTACGAAGTTTCCAAAGCTTGTTTTAAATCGTTGAAAAATCCATCGTTTTATCCGCTGCACTAATTCACCCCCCCCCCTCTTAGTGCCGCTCGATCCCTAACAATTGGTATCAGAGCCACGTTCTTTCTCTTTCGGATTTACACCCGTGAGAAATGGCTCTAAATGGTTTTCAAGAGGGCTTTTCGGTTTTTCGTCCACCATTTTTTAACGGTTCGGACTACACATATTGGAAAACTTGAATGAGAGTTTTCATGCTTTCAATGAACTTGGATTTGTGGAACATCATCGAAAATGGCTTTCAACCTTCCTCTAAACCGACGAACGAATGGTCGGATTTGGAGAAAATGTTATTTTCTTTAAAAGCAAAGGCTATGAATGCCTTATTTTGCGCTTTGAACAAGAATGAGTTCAACTGGATTTCTACGTGCGAAACGGCTTTTGACATTTGGCGAACTCTTGAAATCACACACGAAGGAACGAGTAGAGTCAAAGACTCGAAAGTTAATATTTTGATACATGATTTTGAGATTTTTCGAATGGCACCAAGTGAGACTATCAATGACATGTTCTCCCGTTTCTCGTATGTCATCAATAGTCTAAAAGCTCTTGGTAAATGTTTTTCAGATTTTGAACTCGTAAACAAGATTTTAAGATCTCTTCCAAAAAGATGGGATCCGATAATAACCGCAATACAAGAAACAAAAGATCTAAATAACTATCCTATTAATGAACTTATTGGGTCTTTAAAGACCTATGAAATGAGTTTCTTGGAATGTTTAGAATATCATGAACATGATGAACATTTGAACCACCTTCTAAAGAACAAGAAGGTTTTTGAACATCGGACAAATGAATGCCACTTGAGTGATGACTCAAGTGATGAAGACAATGAGGATATTGAACACATAACAATGAATCTTAATAAGTTCATTAAACAAAAATCTAAAATCAACAATGAACTTGAACGTAGGAAGAGACCAATAAAGAAGAAGAAGACTCACCAAGAAGAATCAAGGAAAGAAGAAGCAAACTACGCTTTAACGGGCTTCGACAATGAGGTAAGTAACTTAACTTTCTTGAATTATTTTGAAATTACTTGATGATTTCCATGAATGCTTAACTTAGTTAGTAGGAATTTTTTTTCGCTTTTCTTGTGTTTTTAGAAATTAAAAAAAAATTTCGAAATTATACTATGCTTTTCTTTATAGTATTTTTGAAAAGTAAAAATATGAATGATGCAAGATTTATGATAATGCTTAGGATTGATCCATGCATGAGTATCTTGATGGTTTACATTGTCTCCAAATATGATGCTTGATGATTTTATATCATGCATGAGCTTTTGAAGTAATAAAGTGTCATATTGTGATGATGAAACATATTTTTCGAATTTATAAATAGATGCATGATTTTGGCAAAAATTTGAACATGGCCTTTTAACATAAAAATTGAAAGTGTGCTATCATTTTTTACATATTTGGTCTTGACGATTTTATGACTAAGCTTGTGTTTTATTTTGATACATATTTTCATAAAAATTTTGAATATGCTCATGTCAAATTGCTTAAAATGAAAATATCTTTTTTATTCTATTGAGATGAATGAATTCATGTTATGAGTCTTGTGAATCTCATGAAAATAAACATGATGAATATTTTAAAAAATGTGCTTCATGTTTTCGGTCTTAATGATTTCTCTTGAAACTTGCTCTTTTGATCTATGTGAAAAACATGAGTATACTCATATGAACATCAAATCACTTGAAATGGAACACATAAAAAATGAGAAATTGCACTATCATGATGCTTTACGTGTAATGCTTTTGATCTTAATAGACTACATGACAACTTGTATTTCAAAGTAATACAATGATGATTTTCATATAATTGGACATACCTTATGTAATCATCATTGATAATAATAGTTGGTTGTCATGCTTAATGATTTTATGATATCATGAGTATTTAAAGACATTATATCTTGATGACAAACTCATATTTCGGTTTTAAAATTTGATACTCATCTTTTCAAACATAAGTACACTTACATGAAACAAATAACTTAAAATGAAACACATTATCATGATATATTGAATCTCATGTCCTGAAATAATGTGTTACATTTTTGTCTTGATAATGCCTTATGAGATTTTGCCTTTACATCTTGAACCTTCATGCTTATCTTGGTATATAAAGACAAAGGCATATTTAGATGAAAAGAATTACTTGAAAAGAGAATTTTTCAAATGAAATATGACTTATCTCTTGTTTTGCGAAACTATATTTTTGAATTATTTTTATGAGATCATCATCTTGATAACTTGAGTTTTTATCTCTATACTCTCTTATGTTTCTCCCATGTTATATGAAGAAAAATATAAATTATTTTCTCTTAACTTATTGATACTCAATTTGAGAAAATATGTTTTGATGATTGAAACATTGTATGTGCAATTTGAACTTTTCTCTCATGTTTCAATACCACTTTGTATGCTTCATGACATGATAATTGAAATATTGATGTAGACTTTTGATATATCACTTGTCATGATTAATGCATATAGCTAGAATTTTAAATCTCTAAAATGATTTTGATTATGAGTTTCGAGTTGACAAATTGAGCTTGAATGATTTTTCTTTTAATGATTCTTGAATCTTTTGGAATTATGACTTGTTAAGACATATTTAATGCTTGAATCAAGTTTTAAAAGATTTCATTTTGCTATAAAGAAATTTTATTGAAATCATGATCTTGACAACTATGACTTGAAACTCTTTATAAATCAAGATCTCTTACCATGCTCCTTCCATCTTATCAAAAGAAAATTCTTTAAATGAAATGTAACTTGTCTTTTGATTTCTCGGAATTTAATACTTGAATTTTTATGAATTCGTGTCATGATTCTTATGAAATATGATCTTGGTAAAAAATTCTTATGTATGAATGAAGATCTTGTGTTTGATCTCCTAAGACTTCCACTTGTTATTTCCTAAAAAGGAGATTTGTCAAAATGATTCATGAACCTTTTGATTTATGACCTTTGGATTCATGACTCAAGATTGAAGATTGAAACATTATATGCTAAAATTGATTTGTTATTGTTTCAATACTTCCTTGAATGCCTTATGTGATGATTGAAAATTTGATGAAAAAGAAATGTGCTTAATATTTGAATCATTGATTTATTCTTTTATCATGGCTTAAAAATGAATGAAAAGAAAATATGTTAGCACTTGTAATCATGATTTGATCCTTAATATTGATATGCTTTTATATATCATGATTCTTGGTTGTATGACATTTATCTTGAATTAAAAATTGATAAATATGAATCTAGATCTTGCTAAAATGAAAAGTTATGAATCATGGATGATATCTTTTGGTTTTGATTCTTGTTGAATTTACATATTGATATCCTTCATGACATGATTTCTCATGTTTCAATATCATCTCGTATGCATCATGTGATGATTGATATATTGATTGATGCAATTTTCTCATTGGTTCCTCCCTTCTTTTTGATATTGATAAAGGAAGAGAAAAATTGTTAACTTGTGTATCAAAAGAGAAAAATTTGCTAGCTTAAACATTGAAAAGCAAAAAGTTGCTATCTCGAGGCAAAAATCTTGCTCAACTTCACTTTTTTTTTTTCAACAAAATTGCTTGCATCTTTGTTACAAATTATTATTGAATCTCATGCAAGATTATTTGTAATATTAATCCTCCTTTTCTTTTTGATATTGATAAAGAGGGAGAAGGCTTTTACAAATGAATGCAAAAGTCCTAGCATGCAAACAAAACAAAACTTGCAAGCTTGCTCTTCTCAAAAGAGAAGAAAGAAATTACAAAAATTGCATGCATATCGTAAAAGAAGTCAAGAAAATGCATATATTTAAATACAATTTACTTGTACTTCTCAAAGGAACATAGAAAAACTTGCTATCATCACGGCAAGTGCTATCTTGCCTATTATGATAAACATGCGATACCTAAATATTGTATGATGTGATTAATAGCTAGTATGTTTGTAATATTTGCATATCCTTGAAAACTAGCTATAATGTTACTTCTCCTTTTTGTTGATAACATAGGGGGAGAAGTAGATTGATGACTTCATGCAATGTAATGATGCTTGAATATTTTATATATTTGCATGATGGATTTATATTTCTCACTACATGAATGATACATGTTACTTGGATTTGGGATAATCCAAGGGTTCTATCAATTGCATATTGATAGGGGGAGTTTGTGTTAAACTCCGGGGAGTTATGGTTAACTCCGTTAGTCATCAATTAGTTGTCATCATCAAAAAGGGGGAGATTATTGAATCTCAGATTTTGATGATGAAACGAATTGAGTATGATTTGTGGTCTAATTGCGTGTTGAGTTACGCAGGTCTACTATCGATTAGGATTAGACAGTTGACGCTGGAGGAATTGACGTTGCGCTAGAGGTGATCACGTCAGGATATTGGATGTCGAGCCAGAGGTTCGGTCGACTATCGGTAGGAGGCTTCGTACGTCGGGCATCGGGCCAAGAAGTGCAGAGTTGCACCATAGATATCGAGGTTGCGGAGGTCAACCGTCGATTGGGCAACAAGCCACTAGAGAGGGCGATGTGCCGAAGGATTGACGAAGCGCCGACCAATGATGTGCCGGCAATCAATGTCAATTCTCGTTGTAATAACTGTCTAGATCGAAGTAGAGTTTTTGGTGTTTGTTTGTGCAGGAGTGACTACGATAAGGATGAAGACGTAAAGCGAAACAAAGGGCCGAAGACAAGTGTGATGAATCGTTGGGAGTTCGAGTGTTCAACGGAAGTCCGAAGATTCGTTGGGAGCATTGCCGGAACCGGCCGAGAATGAGTAGGGAGCTTGCCAAAGGGTTTTCGGAAGTTCACCGGGAGGTTCATCGGAAGTTCACGGAGCTTGCTAAGAAAGATCGGAGCTTGCCAAAGAAGCTCGGGGGAACTCGCCAAGATCATCGTGAAGTCCGAGAGCTTGCCGTGAGTACGCGGAATGATTTTCGAAGGTTCGTCGAAAGACCGTCGGAAGTTGACCGGAAGCTCGCCGGAAGAAGTTGTCATGTGGACTTTGTAATAGCTTAGGAAATGTCTTTAAAATTCATAGTTAGCACGTATTTTGGGTTAGGATTAGATAACCTAAAGTGGGGGCCCATTAGGCCTTGATTAGGATGAGTTTGGGCCAAAATTTTGGCCCAAACCAGAACCAAGAAGATGCATGCTACTACGTGCATGCATGCTACGTCCATATGCATGCTTTGGGCGGTGGCACCGCCAAAGAACTTATCTGGGCGGTAGCACCGCCCAAGATTCTTATGTGCAGAGTAATCTTTGCTGGGCCGTGAAGCGGATAGCACCGCTGGGTGTGTCATCTGCCGGGGTCGACAAAGACCGAAAACTCAAATTTTGGCTCTAAGTTTTGGCTCAAAATTTGAGTCCTCTTGAGCTCTATAAATTCCCCTCTCTTGCAGGTTCAAAAGGCAACAAGAAGAGTGAAAATCTTGAGGGAAAACTCTGCTCAAATAGTGTCAAAAACTTTCCTCTTACTCTTAAGTGTTTTCTTGTTCAAGAGAGGGGTGAGAGCTTTATAAGGGTTATCTTCTAAGCCCGTTAAAAGAAGAGGTGCTGTAAGGGAGTTCTTCCTCGCCCATTGGACGGAGGAAAGCTAGTGGAAAGCCGGTGTCCTCAAGCGAAGAGGAATCGGAAGTGGATGTAGGTCGGATGACCGAACCACTATAAAAATCTGGTTTGTATTTACGTTCTTGCTATTTACTTTATTGCAAACCATTTTTACCTGCTGCCTTATTTACTCAACTTCCTTATCATCTTTTTACGTATGCTTTAAAGTTAAAACGTAATCTTTCCAGGTTCAAACGAAACGTTGCTTTCATCGTACAAAGTTTCCAAAGCTTATTTTAAATCGTTGAAAAATCCATCATTTTATCCGCTGCACTAATTCACCCCCCCCCTCTTAGTGCCGCTCGATCCCTAACAGGGAGCAGGATCATGTCATTCCATGGGTTTCTTATTCTAATGGAGTAGACTCATCTTGCATGGTGCCAAAGACAAAGGGAACTTCGAGGCACATGCGCCTTATCTTGGTGAAGCATTTGACGGAGGAACTAAGGTGACACAGCTTGTAGAGGCGAAGTTGCTATCAGAAGGTCTTAGCACAGGGCAAAAGGACGTAGAGATGGGTACTCTTGAAGAGTATGCCATAGTGTTGCTATTCGAGCTGCCATGAGAAAAGTAGTGTATAGCGGAGATTGTGCTGGTAGGGGTAGAAGCCCAGGATCCAAATAATGGTACACCAATTTTAGCGAAGTTAGAGGACTTCAGAGGAGTTACTAGGCGATAGACTATCCTAGAGCTATGCTTCGTTCGGATGTGACCCGAGAGTGGGTGGACGAAGGTTGATTGCTAAAGGAGCAAACAAAATCGAAGGTGGCAAAGGCTCTATAATGTGTTGGCGGAGGCCACACATGGAAAGATCGTAGCTCGAGTTCATACCACAAGGATCAGAATGCAAGGAGATGTCACTAGGAGGCGACACGGTGTAGTGGATCATGGTGGAATAGTTCGAGGAAATGTGACACACACAAGACTTGTCCCATGAGGGATAAGGTCAAATGGAGGTATGATCGGGAGAATAACTGGAAGCTCCACTTCGGTGAGCAACACGATGGCAAGAAGGGCTATGGATTCAAGAAGGGAATGCCATAGCACCGCAAAGGCGGGTCTTCCGTGCATGCATCGAATGATGCATTGAATGAAATCCTTGGGCATCAGCTTATGGGAGCTGTGCACCACTAAGGGAGAAGTTCAGATGCAAGTACTAGTGAGTCCCATGGGGGGGGGACTTGACCATGTAAAGGTATGATTAGAGTGGCTGAAGAGTTGAACTACTTCAAAGCTCACATTTGCTTAAGAGAGCCTGACAAGTCAAAGGACAAGGCCGAGTAAGTGAACATTGCGACCAATGAAGCTATGGAGAACAAAAGCGATGCAAGCCCTCTAACATGATGGCAGAGGCCATGCATGAGAGTTGTAGTTTATCTTTCCATCAACCAAGAGGAACTGCTCATAGAACACAAAGGTGTTGAAAGAGGTGGTCGAAAAAGGGCGAGAAAGTAATGACGAATCTCGAGGGACTCAACTACCCAAAATTGAGCATCAATTAAAATGAAGGTGGACTTAGAGAAGTGCTACAATGCTGTAGAGGCAGATCTACCGATTGCGAAGAAGGGATGCATATGTGAGGTAATGGATAGTAGTGCCATGGGCATGGTTACGCCATGGTACTGTAGAGGCAGGACTTCCGTGGAGTCATCGATCCCTTGCTCTCATGGAGGGAGAGCGCTTCATCATGAGATGGGCCATGGAGGAGGAGAATGTAGTGGCAAACTCTATGTACCATAATAGGGCTAAAGGGTAGAGGCCAGGGAACTTCGTAAGACTGGTGTCAATGGACTTCTCATTAAGATAGCTATAAGTGAAGAACTTCGAATCGGTATAAGAGTGCATGACCAAAGAAGGAAGCAAGCAGTACATGGTGTTGTACCTTTGCTACTCAAAGGAGTAGGTGGTAGAAATGATGAAGGCAGTGCAATCTCAAAGGTGACCAAATCTATCGAAAAACTTGCTCCAAGTTGGAGTGATAACTTCTTGCATTCTAGAAGTTCAATGGCATTGATAAGGTCAATCACAATAGCTAACTCAGCACAAGGATTGCAAATACTTCAAGTGCTTCGAAAGTGTGAGCTAAGAGCAGGCGAAGTCTAGTAACCAGCTCGACATGCGGAGTATAAACCTCAAGGAGGCGAGCGAAGTCAAGTAACCTTTGCTTTCTCAACTCTCAGGAGAGTGGGCGAAACCGAGTACCCCAACTCTCTTAGTTATCCAGTAGAGGAGCTCTGCATAGATTTGAAGACCCTTAGAATAGATTAATGGAAGACAACAGTTGTCAAGTCCTCACAAATAGTGATCAGTGTTACTAAAAGTAGATTGTCTGCTTCATTTTCTAACTGAATGCCAATCGAAAATGGAAGTGATGTGAACCTACCTATATGAGACAACTAAATGGAAGAAGATTCGATGGAAAATTTTGGTGGAGGAAGGACTTGAAAACTTTAAAGTTTACGAGGCAATGCTCATTAAAGCTCTAACAAGCATCTATCTAATTCAAGAGACAAGAATTTGAAGACTGGTGCATTTCAAGGATGGTCTTTTCCTTCATCAGATGAATCTACAAGAACCAGCAAGGATCAGCCCAACTCTATCGACCCCACACCATAGTCAGAGTCATTAGTGAGTTGAAGCAGCATGACAGATTAAAGTTTAATGACTCAACAACACTAACCGGAGAACAATTGCGAGGTGAGGGGTGCATTGTAGTAAGAGTAGAAGATTGAAGATCCAACAAAGGCAAGGAGTTGCAGCATCAATGAAGGCTTCAACGAGGAAGTCGAAGGAATAAGTGGGGGAGAATGTCACAGACAAAAATTATAAACAGCTTGTTCAATGTAATGCTTATATATGTCCATATCTTTTTAATTTGTTCTAGCTTTGTAAAGCTTGTAAAGGGCTAGCCAAAGGCTTAATAGCCCTATTTGAGTGAGTTTGGTAGCCATTATAGGCTAGTATATAAAATTTACATCAAGTGGACACTTGTACTAGATTTTGCTTTGTAGTGGACCAATTGTATACATTTGTTGTATTATCGTTCTAAGCTTGTGATATCCATAAATGGAATTTGTATTGGCTATGAAGTGTTTGCTAGCATAGTTGCTTGTGAATCTCGTGTGAAGCACTTTTTTTGTCCCGTCTTCTCTTTTGCAGGTCCTAAGAGATCGTAGGAGGTTTTGGGGAGGTTGACCATTATAGATGAACATATAATGGTGTCACACGAGTTAGACAAAACTAGCTAAGTTCATGACAACGTGGTTGAGTTAGCAGTAGTATCTTACTTGGAACTCTTATAGCATACTGTTCCTCTATTCAAGGTGAACATATACCCTAAATTAGACTTGCTATCATTAATATCAGACTAGAAACATAAGTCAATATAGCCCTCAACCCTAAAGCTACTTCATTTATATACGAGTAAAAGATCCTTAGTCCTTCTCAAGTATTTTAGGATACACTTTACTGCCTTCTAGTGTTTTAAACCTAGATCTGTATGATATATGTGTTGAAAAATCCAGGGGGGCGACATCTCATGCTCAGCGAAAGAACAGAAAACAAAAATCCCTCATATTTCCACTAAAGATTTGTCGTCGTACGAAGATCTATGCGTTAAAAATAATTCCGCGAATCCAAAAACTACATGTGTAAAAGAAAGTACCTAGGGAGATCATATATCCCTGAATCCTTACAAATTTGTAGGAAGGATGAAGGAAGTCAAACGTCCTCCTCTCTAGTGGTATTCACACGGTAGGGACTACGACGATGCTCCTCTCTAGGGAGAGGAGAATAGAAGTGACTACCAAGAGAACCCTGATAGGACCCTAGCAGGGTTGGGTCCTACTCAACCAAGTAGCAGCTAATAAAAATATTATGAGTGTAATAAATCCCACCTAGCTGTCTCTATCCTATAAAGAAGAGAGGCTAAGGTTTATATTTGGGCTATTGGGCCTCTTAGCCATCGCCCACCGTTTTACTGGGTCGGTCGGCTAAAGTTGAGGGTAAATTGGGTAGTTCACCTATGAAGCAACTCCTAGGGCTAGGGTTTGGAGCTCTATATAAGATTGTAGCCTCCACCTCTTTAGAACAAGAAATATCAATCTACAATTACAGCCACCAGGCTACTTGGAGGGTGGAACCCCTATAGCGTTCCAAGAGTTGATCCCCTTCAAAGATTAATCTTTATAGAATTCCTCTAGGGTTCTATCTTCTGGTATTAGAGCAGCGATCTTGCTGCTTTTGCTGTCATCCCTGCTGCCCACTATCAGCCAAGCAATTCCCATAATTGCTCTTGACGTCGTCGTCTCTACCATCATCTCCTGATGTAGATCAATTTAATCTATTATCGCCACCTCCAATTGCATCAGAGATCTGGTATTTTTCTACCACCAATATGTTGAATCTCAAATTTTGATGATGAAACTAATTGATTGTGGTTTATTGTTTAACTGTGTTTTGAGTTACGCAGGTCTACTATCGATCAGGATTAGATAGTTGACGCTGGAGAAATTGACGTTGCGTCGGAAGTGATCATGTTAGGATATTGGATGTCGAGCTAGAGGTTCGATCGATAGAAGGCTTCGTACGTCGGGCATCAGGCCAAGAAGAGCATGTTGCGCTAAGGACATCGAGGTTGCGGAGGTCAATCACTGATTGGGCAATAGATCGCAAGAGTGGACGATGTGCCGAAGAATCGAATGAAGCACCGACCAATGATATGCCGGGCAACTGAATGTCAATTCGCATTGTAATAATTGTCTAGATTGAAATAGAGTTTTTGTTTGTGTGTGTGCAAGAATAACTACGATAACGATGAAGACATAAAGTGAAACAAAGTGTCAGAAGATAAGTTTGATGGATCGTTGGGAGTTCGAGAGTTCGACGGAAGTCCGAAGATTCATTGGGAGTGTTGCTGGAACCGACCGAGAACGAGTAGGGAGCTTGTCGAAGGGTTTTTGAAAGTTCGCAGGAAGGTTCATCGGAAGTTCACGAAACTTACAAAGAAAGATCAGAGCTTGCCAATGAAGCTATTTGGAACTCACCAAGATCATCATGAAGTTTGGGAGCTTGTCGGGAGTCCGCAGAATGGTTTTCGAGGGTTCATCGGAAGACCACTAGAAGTTTGCCCGAAGCTTGCCGGAAGAAGTCTTAACTTGTCAGACTTTGTATTAGCTTAGAAAATATTTTTAAATTTATAGTTAACATGTAATTTGGTTTAGGATTAGGTGTTAATCCTATAAACCAAGTTAGGGTAATTTAGGTTTGTTTTGGACCAGTCTAGGCCGAGTTTTTGGCCTAAACTAGTGGGTTGAAACATGTTGGGCGGTGGCACCACCCAGAGGCAAAACAATGGGTGGTGGAACCGCCTAGTGCAGTGTCAGACTGACAATTGACAAGCGGTGGCACCGCCACTGACAGGCGGTGGCACCGCCACTAATAGGCGGTGGCACCACTAGCACCGGGAAGCTAAAAAAAATTCAAATTTGGAGCCCAAATTTGAATCCTCTTGGGGTCTATAAATACCTCAAGTGTTCCTACAAGAAAGATATAAGCACAACACTTTAAAAGCAAGAAAACTCTACTCAAATCTCTCTAGAAAATCCTCCTTAGTTTTTCACTCGTATTCCATCGAAAGAAAGGAGAGAGTGCTTGTAAGGGTTACCTCCTGAGCCTGTCAAAAGGAGAGGAGTTGTAAGGGAGTTCATCCTCGCTCGTTGGAAGGAGGATAGCTAGTGGAAAGCTGATGGCCACAAGCAAGAGGAATCGGGAGTGGACGTAGGTCGGATGACCGAACCACTATAAAAATCTAGTTTGCATTTACGTTCTTGCTATTTACTTTGCTGCAAACCCTTTCCACTTAATTTGATGCTCTACTTCTCATCTCTGCAAACATCTTTAAGTTAAAGCTTTTCTTATATGATTCCACCGATATGACTTTCATAATACGAAACGGAGTTTTCACCGTACGAAGTTTCCGAAGTTGGTTTAAATCACCGAAAATTTATCAACTTTATCCGCTGCACTAATTCACCCCCCCTCTTAGTGCCACTTGATCCCTAATAATTGGTATCAGAGCCTTGTTATTTTTCATTCGGATTTACTCCCGTAAGAAATGGCTCTTCATGGCTTTCAAGAGGGGTTTTCGATGTTTCATTCACCGTTCTTTAATGGTTCGGACTACACATATTGGAAAACTCAAATAAAAGTTTCTTGATTTCTCTTGATTTAAACTTATGGAATATTATTGAAAATGGATTTCAACTTTCCTCTATACTGACGAACGAATGGTCGGATTTGGAGAAAAGATCATTTTATTTTAATGCAAAGGCTTTGAATGCCTTATATTGTTCTTTAGATAAAACTGCATTCAATCGGATTTCTACATGCGAAATAGCTTTTGATATTTAGTACACTTTTGAAATCACACACGAAGGAACGAGTAGAGTGAAAGACTCGAAAGTTAATATTATGATGCACGATTTTGAGGTTTTTTGAATGCAACTAAGCGAGACTATAGACGACATGTACACCTGTTTCACGGATATCATCAATTGTCTAAGAGCACTTGGTAAATTTTTCTCATATTTTGAACTCATTAATAAGTTTTTAAGATCCCTTCCAAAAAGGTGGGATCCTAAAGTAACCGTAATACAAGAGGCTAAAGATTTAAATAATTTACCTATTGAAGAACTAATTAGCTCACTAATGACATATGAAATGAGCCTCCTAGAACATTTTGAACTTGATGAATATTTGAACCACCTTTCAAAGAACTGGAAGGATTTGGAACTCCAAACTATTAAATACCACTTGAGTGATGACTCAAGTGATGAGAACAATGAAAACTTTGAACTTCGAATACTAAATCTTAATAAGTTCATTAAACAAAAATCTAAAATAAATAATGAACTTAAATGGAGAAAAAGGCCAAAGAAGAAGAAGAATGCTTGTAAAGAAGAATCAAGTAAAGAAGAGGCGAAATGGGCTTTGACGGTTTTCGACAATGAGGTAAGAAACTCACCCAAGTTGCTTTTACCTTATTTTGAAATTACATGATGCTTTCCATGAATGCTTAACTTAGTTAGTAGGAATTTTTTCATGCTTTTCTTGTGTTTTTTTAAAAAAATTATATTATGCTTTTCCTTCTAGTATTTTTGAAAAGTAAAAATATAAATGATGATTGTATGATTCGTGATAATGTTTGTATACCTAATAGGATCAACCCATGCATGTGTCTCTTGATGATTTACATTGTCTCTAAACATGATGCTTAATGATTTTATATCATGCATGAGTTTTTGAAAAATTCTATCTTGGATTAATGGGTCTTAACCTTTTTCTTTTTGATAAATTTTTTAGATGATACTTGTCTTCATAAAATCAAAAGACCTAACCCACAAATTTTCCAAATGAAAAAAATATAGTTTTAATATTGCCTTGTATTACATTTGGACTTGATGATTTTCATGATAAAAATTATTTTTCAGATTTATAAAATGATGCATGATTTTACCAAAAATTTGAGCATCGATCATCTTGTTATAACTAATGTAACAAAGAATTAAAATAATTTTGATGATATTTTCATTTTTGAATATGATGCATGACATTTTCATATGAAAAATTTGAACATTCTTATGAAAGATCAAAACACTTAAATTGAAACTCTAAAGATGAGAAAATGCACTATCATGATGTTTGATGCATTTGATCTTAATGGGTTTAATGACAAACTTGTATTTTGAATTTATACAATGATGACTTCCATATAAATATTTGAACATATCTTATGAAATCATCATTGATAATGATAAAATGAAAATGTTAAAAGTTTATTGTCATGCTTAATAAATTTTATGATATCATGAGGACTTGAAGTTGTTATATCTTGATGACAAACTCATGTTTTGGTTTTAAAATTTGATACTCATCTTTTGAAACATGAGTACACTTATATGAAATAAACAACTTAAAATGAAGCACATTATCATGATAAATTGAATCTCATGTTTTGAAATAATGTGTTATATTTTTGTCTTGATAATTTTTATAATGAAGGTTACCTTTCGCTTTTAAATACTTATTTTGATTTGGTATAAAAAGACAAAGGCATGTTTATATAAAATAAATGAAAATCACTAAAAGAGAAATGCATGTTTCTTGAACATCTCTCTTTCTCTAAAGTTTTCGATTTTCCATGAAATACAAGTGAAATTCATTAATGATATTTTGTGAATCACTTAAATTATGAATAAGATTTTGATTTCTTGCTTTTCTCATCTTATCGAGATTAATAATTTCATAATATCTTAGGAATCTCATAAATTATAAAAGTGATTTCGATGAATTGATTATGAGTTGATAAATTGAACTAGAATGAGTTTTGTTTATATCGAGATCTTGATAACTTGAGTTTTTTCAAGACGTCTTATTTTATACTATGATTCTCCTATGTCATTGAAGAGAAATTCAAATGAATCATAAGTTAATTTCTCTTGACTTATTGATACTCAACTTGAGAAAATGTGTTTTGAATGTTGAAACATTACATGTGTAATTTGAAATTTTCTCTCATGTTTCATTACCAATTTGCATGCCTCATGACTTGATGATTGAAATATTGATGTAGACTTTTGATGTATCAATTGTCATGATTAATGCAAATTGCTAGCATTTTGAATCTTGAAAATGATTTTGATTTGATTATGAATCTCGAGTTGACAAAATGAGTTTGAATGATTTTATGACTTTTTGAGATATATATAATACTTGAATCAAGTTCTAAAAGATTTCATTTGGTATAAGGAAATTTTATTGAAATCATGATCTTGATGATTTTAACAAGGAGTTCTTTATATATCAAGATCATTTATCATGTTTCTTCTGGTTATCAAAAGAGAATTCTTCAAATAAAATGTATCTTGTCTTTTGATTTCTCGGAATTCAATAAATTCGTGATCTTGATATCTTGATTCTTATGAAATGTGATCTTGATGAAAAATCTTATGCTTGAATCATGGTGCTCTTTGTGCTATCCATTCTCAAATGAATCATGTCCCCGAGCCTTGATATCATATCTTAGTAATAACATGATTTCTTTACCTTATGTGATAATTGAAAATTGATATAAAAAATATGCTTAATAATTGAATCATTGATTTATTCTTTAATCATGGCTTGAAAATGAATGAAAAGAAAATATGTTAGCACTTGTAAACATGATTTGATCCTTGATATTGATATGCTTTTATATATCATGATTCTAAGTTGTATATCCTTTATCATGAATTGAAATGTGATGCTAAAGAAAATATTTGTGAATCATGATTTCGATTTCTCGGAACTATATGCTTAGAATTTGTTTTAAAATCATGATCTTGATCTTGCTAAAATGAAAAGTTATGAATCATGAATGATATCTTTTGGTTTTGATTCTTGTTGAATTTATATATTGATATCCTTTATGACATGATTTCTCATGTTTCAATACCATCTTGTATGCATCATGTGATGATTGATATATTGATTGATGCAAATTTATAATTGATCATTGGTTCCTCCCTTCTTTTTGATAATGATAAAGGGGGAGTTAAATTGCTAGCCTGTGCATCAAAAGAGAAAATTTTGCTAGCTTAAATATTGAGAAGCAAAAGTTGCTATCACAAGAGAGGCAAAAATCTTGTTGAACTTCACTTTTTCAACAAATTACTTGCATTTTTGTTACAAATTATTTTTGAATTTCATACAAGATTATTTGAAGTATTAATCCTCCCTTTCTTTTTGACATTGATAAAGGGGGAGAAGGTTTTTGCTAGATTGCATATTATAAATGAATGCAAAAGTCCTAACATGCAAAGAAAGCAAAACTTGCAAGCTTGCTCTTCTCAAAAGAGAAGAAAGAAATTATAAAATTATATGCATATCACAAAGGAAGTCAAGAAAATGCACATCTTTGAATACAATTTGCTTGCTCTTCTCAAAAAGAAGAAAGAAATTATAAAATTATATGCATATCACAAAGGAAGTCAAGAAAATGCACATCTTTGAATACAATTTACTTGCACTTCTCAAAGGAACATAGAAAAATTTGCTATCATCACAACAAGTGCTATCTTGCCTATCATGAGAAACTTGCTATGCTTAAATATTGTATGATGTGATTAATAGCTAGTATGATTGTAAAATTTGTATATCCTTTTAACTAGCTATGATGTAATTTTTCCTTTTTGTTGATGACATAGAGGGAGAAGTAGATTGATGACTTCATGCATTGTATTGAATATTTTATATATTTGCATGATGGTTTGATAATTCTCATATTCTATGATAAATGTTGCTTGGATTTGGGATAATTTGGGATAATTTGGGATAATTCAAGTGTTTCTATCAATGGCATATTGATAGGGGGAGTTTGGTTAAACTCTGGGGAGTTATGGTTAACTCCGTTAGTCATCAATTAGTTATCATAATAAAAAAGGGGTGATTATTGAATCTTAGATTTTGATGATGAAACTAATTGATTGTGGTTTATTATTTAACTATATTTTGAGTTACGTAGGTCTACTATCGATCAAGATTAGACAGTTGACACTAGAGGAATTGACGTTGCGTCGGAAGTGATCATTTCAGGATATTGGATGTCGAGCCGAAGGTTCAGTCAACAATCGACAGAAGGCTTCGTACGACGGGCATCGGGCCAAAAAGAGCATGTTGCGCTAAGGATATCGGGGTTGCGGAGGTCAACTGCCGATTGGGCAACGGATCGCAAGAGTGGACGATGTGTCGAAGAATCGAATGAAGCGCCGACCAATGACATGCTAGGTAATTAAATGTCAATTCGTGTTGTAATAATTGTCTAGATCGAAATAGAGTGTTTGTTTGTATGTGTGCAGGAATAACTATGATGACGATGAAGACATAAAGTGAAACAAAGTGTCGGAAGACAAGTGGGATGGATCATTGGGAGTTCGAGAGTTTGACAGAAGTCTAAAGATTCATTGGAGTGTTGCCGGAACTGGCCGAGAATGAGTAGGGAGCTTGCGGAAGGGTTTTCGGAAGTTCGTAGGAAGGTTCGTCGGAAGTTCGCGGAGCTTGCCAAGAAAGATTGGAGCTTGCCAATAAAGCTCGTTGGAACTCACCAAGATCATCATGAAGTCCGGGAGCTTATCGGGAGTCCGCAGAATGGTTTTTGAGGGTTCATCGGAAGACCACCGGAAGTTTGCCCGAAGCTTGCCGGAAGAAGTCTTGACTTGTTAGACTTCGTAATAGCTTAAAAAATATCTTTAAATTCATAGTTAGCATGTAATTTAGTTTAGGATTAGGTATTAATCCTATAAACCAAGTTAGAGCCAATTTGGGCTTGTTTTGGACCGATTTGGACTGAGTTTTTAGCCCAAACTAGTGGGTTGAAACATGCTGAGCGGTGGCACCACTGCCTTGGGTAGTGGAACTATCTAGTGCAGTGTCAGTCTAACAACTAACAAACGATGGCACCGCCACTGACAAGCGGTGGTACCGCCAACACCGGGAAGCTCGAAAAAAATTTAAATTTAGAGCCCAAATTTGAATCCTCTTGGGGTCTATAAATACCCCAAGTGTTCCTGCAGAAAAGATATAAGCACAACACTTTGAAATCAAGAAAACTCTACTCAAATCTCTCTAGAAAATCCTCCTTAGTTTTTCACTTGTATTCCATCGAAAGAAAGGAGAGAGTGCTTGCAAGGGTTTCCTCCTAAGCCTGTTAAAAGAAGAGGAGTTGGAAGGGAGTTCATCCTCGCCCGTTGGAAGGAGGATAGCTAGTGGAAAGCTGGTGGCCTCAAGCAAGAGGAATCGGGAGTGGACATAGGTCGAATGACCGAACCAATATAAAAATCTGATTTGCATTTACGTTCTTGCTATTTACTTTGCTGCAAACCCATTCCACTTAATTTGATGCTCTAATTCTCATCTCTACAAACATCTTTAAGTTATAGCTTTTCTTATATGATTCCACCAATACGGCTTTCATAATACAAAATGAAGTTTTCACCATACAAGTTTCCGAAGTTGGTTTAAATCGCCAAAATTTTATCATCTTTATTCGCTGCACTAATTCACCCCCTCCCCCCCTCTCTTAGTACCGCTCGATCCCTAACACAATACCCTTTGCTGCTGTAATTTTTCATCTAAAATACCAAAAAGAAGTTTTTCTATCTATCCCTTGCCTGCGAATTCCTTGCGTCACAAAAGTTACCATCTTTGCGAACGAAGGATCGCTACAGAAAATTTCAGCTGGGTGTTGCTGCCTTTAACCGATCTAATTATTATCCTTTTTGAACAAAATTTCTTGTGCACCTCATAGATCATCTTGGCTCTCATCCGTGATTGATCTATCATGGAATTCATCTTTAAAAAAAAATCATGTGCTATTACAATCTCTCATTGCAAAATGCTAAAATTTTTCGACAAGAATTCTGCTATTGCAACTTGCACCAATTTCTTTACTGTTTTGCTGCTGAAATTTCTTGATCCAATTTGTTATCCTTGCTGTTATCTAAACTAAGATTCTACTGTCAAACCCCCTCCTTAAATCCTTGAGTTTTTGCTAGAAATTTTGTCAAGAAATCGCTATTTCTTCAATGACAATTCTGCTCTTACGAGACAGCGCATATAGGCAACAATTTCCACTGATTTTTGTCAAATATTTGCTGCAATCTACCACAGATCTGAAACCCTCTTCCCTAACCTTCATCCACTACCATCATAGCCCAAAAACTCTATCAAACTGTAGCCACAAACTGCACCCAAAGTAGCCACAAAATAAGCCTAAACCGCAGCCTACATCCACCAATCCACCAACCCTTTTAGCCACCACTTCTCTCAACCAATACATGCCTTTAACCCAACAACAAAAAAGAGATCTTAATATTACAGATTTGGAGAGATATGCTATGGCATCCAAGGAGGCAATTGATGATAAATTCGAAGCCTTCGAGACAAGAATGGAGGAGAAGATTTGGACTCTCTTTGCCGAACTTAGTTTAGGTCGACCACTGAGTACAAAGAAATCACATCAAGGAGAGAGCTCTAATCAAGGAGATGACCTCTAGGAGAGGGGAGGCTCTATGACCGATCCCCACTATCCACGCATGAGGGTGGAGTTCCCTAGATGGGAAGAAGGAGATCTGATTGGTTAGATCTCACGCGCGGAGCGATATTTTCGGTACCACAAAATTGCAGATGCATCTATGGTAGAAATTATGGCTATACATCTTGAAGGGGATGCCATACAATGGTTTAATTAGTTTGAACACACTCATGGAGTCCTCTCATGGCGACAATTCAAAGAAGCATGGCTGATCTGCTTCGGACCAATCGATTACTAGAATATCGACGGACAACTAGCAAAGATCCGACAAACCTCCACCATCCAGGAGTATCAAACTAGGTTTGAAAGGTTATCTAATTAAACTCATGATTGCTCTGAAAAATAGTTATTGGGGACATTTATTGAGGGCTTGAAGCCGGAGATCTGGGGAGAAGTTAAAGCATGACAACCGTACACGCTTATGGCAGCCATCTCTTTCGCATGACTTCAGGAAGAGCGATTGAACCATGAAGCCCGGAGGACTAGGGTCGCTCCCCAACTAGTAATATCGAAGCCCTCAACCCCCCCTACTATCAGCCAAACTCCTGCATCAAAAAGGTTGACAAGAGAAGAGCTTCGAAACTGATCTGCCAATGAGTTATGTTGGCATTGTAACGAGCTGTGGAGCCACGAGTATCGCTATAAAAAAGGGAGACTTCTTGTGATTGAACCAATGGAAGAAGAGATCAGTGAATAGCTAGAAGAGAGTCTTGAACATGAGGATGAAGATGTGAAAGAAGAACCACAATCGATCGACTTTATGGTACATGTGCTAGCCGACTACTCAAATCCGCAAACGATAAAAGTTGGAGGCCTACTCAAACAACAACCGATCACCATTCTCATTGATACAGGCAGCACTAATAACTTTCTAAACAGTAAGATTGCTGCTCGGATGATGCTCCACATCGAAGGTTACAGCAAGTTTGACGTAAAAATTGCTGACGGTTGAATCCTATAATGCAACCAAAGATGCCCGCAGGTGAAACTATTACTACAGGGCCAAGAAATTGTTGCTGACTTCTTCCTTCTAACAATTGATGATTATGAGGCTATCCTAGGCATAGAATAGCTGACGTTGCTAGGTGACATCTCTTGGAACTTTTCCAAATTGATTATGAAAATCTATTGCAAAAGAAAATAGGTAACCCTATGTGGGAAGCGCGGAAGCAATGTAACCACCGTTTCAACCCAACGAATGAAGAAAGTTTTACACAAGATAAATGGTGGCTTTCTTATGCATATCCAGTAGCAACTAGAGGGGAAGAAAATAGAAATTAAAGATCAAAATCTCACCCAACTGCTTGTTGAATTTGATGATGTTTTTGCTGAACCACACGGTCTTCCTCCTACTCGACAACATGACCACTGAATTCCAATCCTTTCAAGCAAACCACCAACAAACACTTGTCCTTACTGCTATTCTCACCTCTAGAAGGATGAAATTGAGAAGATCATGAAGGAGATGCTCGAAACAGGGATGATTCGACCAAGCTATAGCCCCTACTCCTCACCGGTGCTACTTGTGCGCATGAAAGACGGAACTTAGCGGATGTGCATCGACTACTGAGCTCTAAATGACATCACCATCAAGGATAAATACCCAATACCAGTGGTGGATGAACTTCCTGATGAATAAAAAGGAGCTTGAGTCTTTACGAAGTAGGACCTCCGATCCGGTTACCACCAAATTCGGGTATATGAAGGCAACATCCCAAAAACTGCTTTCCGCACTCATAACGGCCATTATGAATTCTTGGTAATGCCCTTTGGACTCACTAATGCTCCTTCAACCTACCAAAGTCTCATGAACAATATTTTTCGGAGCTTTCTTCCCAAATTTGTGCTAGTATTTTTCGATGATATTCTTATTTACAGCCCTTCTCTTGAGACTCACTTTCAGCACTTGTGATTTGTTCTAACGATCCTTCGGGAGAATACTCTTTTTGTTAAGCTATCAAAGTGCAGCTTTCTCTAGCAAAAAGTAGAGTACCTTGGGCACATAATATCAGAAGGAGTGGCCGTAGACCCAACAAAAATCGAAGCAATGCAAGGTTGGCCGAAACCTACAAATGTGAAATTACTACATAGGTTCCTTGGACTAACAGGCTACTACTGAAAATTTGTGAAGGACTATGGGAAGATCAGTGCCCCCTTCACTTCTCTACTGAAAAAAGACACCTTCCAATGGTCGAACAAAGCCTCCGCTGCCTTCGACAGACTTAAGGCAGCCATGACAACGACACCGGTGCTAGTGCTACTAGATTTCAACCGACCCTTCATCATTGAGGTCGATGCATCTGGAGTTGGAATTGGAGTCGTTCTCATGGAAGATGGTCGACCACTTACATACACCAGCAAGGCGTTGTCTCCCTCTCATCAAAAAATATCTATCTATGATAAGGAGATGCTCGCCATTGTGCACACAGTAATAAAGTGGAGACCCTACCTGATTGGCTGACGATTTCAGATTAAAACTAACCATAGAAGCCTTAAGTACTTTTTGGAGCAGAAGATAACATACCCGAAGTAGCAAAAATGGGTAACTAAACTTCTAGGATTTGATTATGAAATTATTTACAAAAAGGGGAAAGAAAACATTATTGCAGATACACTCTCACGACTCCCTCAGCAAGTTAAAATTATTTACAAAAATAATTTTTGAATACGTGACACAATGTGATGTATGTCAACAGCAAAAGGGTGAAATAATGGCGAGTCCAAGGAAACTACAACCACTACCTATATCAAACTCTATGTGGACTGACATCTCCATAAACTTCATTGAAGGGCTGCCACCTTCCAAATCTAAAAGCACAATCCTCGTGGTGGTTGATCGACTTATGAAATATGCTCATTTTTGTGATGTGAAAAATCCCTACACTGCTATTAGTATTGCTCAGATTTTCATAGAAAATATTGTTAAACTACATGAGATGCCAAGGTCTATTATAAGTGATCATGACAAGGTCTTCACTAGTAAATTTTGGACCAAGTTATTTCAATTGCAGGGCACCAAACTCAGGATGAGCACAGCATATCATCCACAAACTGACGGCTAAACAAAAATGATGAATAGGTGTTTAGAGATGTACCTTCAGTGTTTCGCTAATGATCGACCAAAGGAGTAGATGAAATGGCTTCCTTAGGCCGAAAGGTGGTACAATACTACATATCATTCATCTACAAAATGTACTCTATATGAAGCATTATATAGTCGGTCGACTCCTATGATTCCAAAGTATGTAATTGGCTCAGCTAAGGTAGATCAGGTCGACTAAGATTTAATTGATAGGAATAAACTCCTACAACTACTAAAGGATAATCTCTCTACCGCTCAAGCCAGAATGAAGCAACAAGTTGACACACGAAGAAGCGAAAGAGAATTTTTAGTAGGAGATTGGGTTTATCTTCACCTACAGCCATACAAACAACTATCCATCAACACACGAGCCTCCATGAAGTAATCTCTACATTTTTATGGGCTCTATTAGATCGTAGAGCGTATTGGAGCTATGGCGTACATACTTAAATTGCCCAAGGATGCCAAAATTCACCCTGTCTTCCACGTGTCATGCTTAAAGCCCAAGTTGGGAGAACACGAGTCACCCTAGATTCAACTACCCAATACCACTACTGATGGATGTATCCAAGCCCAACCGCAAGCCATTCTCGATCATAGAATCATCATGCATCGCCGACGTCCCTCTACTAATGTACTAGTGCATTAGAATAATTTATCACCCAAAGATGCTACATGGGAATCATATGAGAAGTTGAAAACCCGATTTCCTAAATTCATGGAACCTTAGCCTTAAGGACAAGACTGATTGGAAGAGGGCGGGCTTGATAAGACCCTAGCAGGGTTAGGTCCTACTCAACCAAGTAGCAGCTAATAAAAACCCTATGAGTGTAATAAATCCCATCTAGCCATCTCTATCATATAAAGAAGAGAGGCTAGGGTTTATATATGGGCTATTGGGCCTCTTAACCGTTGCCCCCCTTGTTACTGGGCCGGTCGGCTAAAGTTGAGGGTAAATTGGGTAGTTCACTTAGGAAGCAACCCCTAGGGCTAGGGTTTGGAGCTCTATATAAGCTTATAGCCTCCACCTCTTTGAAACAAGAAATATTAATCTATAATTGCAGCCACTAAGCTACTTGGAGGGTGGAACCCTTATAGCGTTCTAAGGGTTGATCCCCCTCAAAGATCAATCTTTATAAAATTCTTCTAGGGTTCTATCAAAACCCCAGCCTATGGAGTTTTGGTTCCCTCCTATTTATAAAGACCCAATGTAAACCCTAATGGATCTTGCACTGTTAGGTATTAGATCTCCATCCAATTGCCCAAGCCTCTTAGATTAGTGGGTCTTTACCCAATAATCTCTTATTAGTAATTATTGGATCTCATCTTAGGATCTAATAATTCAGGGACTTAATGGATATCCAATAAGTTAGGGGCTTTGGTGGATATCTCATATCCGAACCTCTACTCGTTGCAACACCTACCATATGTGTGTGACCCTCTAGGCCCAATATCGAGTTGGCCATGAGTTATACTTGTCAGAACTCCTTCTAACATAGTGAATTATTATCTCTATAATAATTCACCTAACTCATCGACTACGAATGTATTAAACCACTACACCGTAGTCCCCAGATGATACAGGGGAATCCAATCTTTTGGATCTATCTGTCCTTAGTTACTATGTATCTATAGTCCCTCATCCATCTAATATCCCAGAGACTCTATACCGAGCATGGTGCTTTCAGGCTCATACGGTCTCTCCTCGAGTCTTGCTCTAATTGGATTCTCCCAAAGAACTCTTTCTCTCCCAATCTGAATAACTTTGGCCAAGGATTATTTCGAGCAAGAATACATGGGATATTCCTCTCATGATACTGATAGTGGATGATCCTCTATTGACACTCAATAATCCTTGTAAGGTTGGCTACCACTCCCAATAACCGATTGTACTAGATCTGAAACTTCCAAACCTATAAGTTTGGTATCAAAAAGTGAAGTATTCATATAGGAAATCCTTGGTATCTCAAGTCCAAGGACCAGATATACTATTAGGACTATGGAATTGCTATCTGACGTAAGGTATCAATAACCATCCAGCATCCCGTAAGCGGATCAATCAGTGAACTCATTCTCCAATAAGCACCTATACTGTATCCTTAGTGTCTCCACAGGAGTAGTTATGAGACCAGCCACTTCCATCATATAGATGGGTATACAGCACACCAGTCTATCCGATTATCTCGATGTCCCTCTCAAGTAATCTATGACCGGGATTATTTAGGGTATGTGTTTAAAGGTGAATCACTCTCATTATCGTGATCTCATCACGATTCGATTCCCATTGCACAGATCTAAAGACATCACAATATATGCAACACACAAGATATAATGATAAAATGCCTAATAATAATAAGCAAAAGAAAAAGTGCATATCAAGTCACAAGTGCCATCACTCATATGATTGGCTTGTAGGGCACATATAACTAGAAATATGCTCATAACACTTAAAACATATGCTATATCAGGCTTAGTATATGGCATAGCATACATGATAGATCTTATCGTTGAGGTATAGGGTATCTTATTCATGTTTATCCTTTTTTTACGAGTCTTTAAAGACATACTCATAGAAAGTGATATCTCATATCTCATCGGTTTGAGGCATCTCTTGAAATATTTTATGCCAAATCTTTTAACAATGGTGTCTATATTACATGAATTGGGTCAAGTCAAACATCCTCTTAAATATATCTCTATAGATATGAATCTTCAAAATATAGAATGTTTCTTCTAAGCCCTTTATGGAGAAATATCTAGATACCCAAGCCTTTACTATGGAGAGCATTCCTACATCATTCCCAATGATTAGGATGTCATCCATATATAGCATTAAAAAGGTAAAAACACTCCCACTTACCTTCCTATATATACAAGGCTTATCTTCATTCTTAATTAAGTTATAAGATCTTATCGTCTTATCAAATCTTATGTTCCAACTTTGGGAATCTTACTAATCCATAGATAGACTAAAGCAACATGCAATCCTTATTTAGATTTTCTTTGGACACGAATCCCTTAGGCTATATCATATACACCTCCTCCTTAAGGTTGCTATTGAGGAACACAGTTTTCATATCCATCTGCAAGATCTCATAATCATAGTGTGCTACAATAGCCAATAAAATTTGAATAAATTTTAGCATAGCTATGGGTGAGAAGGTTTCATCATAGTCAACGTCTTGCCTTTGATGATACCCCTTAGCCACTAGTCTTGCTTTATAGGTCTCCACCTTTCCATCTCCTCTGATTTTCTTCCTGAAGATCTACTTGCAACCAATGGGTATGATACCCTCAAGTGCATTAACTAGATTCTAAATCTTGTTGGAGTACATGAAATCCATCTCAGAATTCATAGCTTATTGCTACTTCTTAAAGTCTATACTTATAATAGCTTTCTCGTAGGTCTGATGATCAATATCCTTAACATCATTTCCTCTGATATATCTCACATATCTCTTATGAGGATGGGGTACTTTATTAGACCTATGTAAAGTCAAAACTTATATATAACGTGCCTAAATAAACTTTAGCTATAGAACAGTGCTTGAGCTAGGTTCTCCAACCTTGCTCAACTCTATCAGACTCCCAATATCTCTACTAAGAATATATTCATTCTTAAGTAATACTGCCCTCTTAGCTATAAAGACCTTTTGGTCCTTGGATCTCAACTTATCGGTGTTGTGTCTCTTAACGTAGGTAAGGCAGCCCCAAATCTTAATAATCTTAAGATCGAGTTTCTTTCCTTTCTATATCTTATATGATATAGACAGTACCATCTTAGTTGGAACTTTATTTTGAAGGTAAGCTGTGGACTCCAAAGCATATCCCTAGAATGAGACACGTAAGTCAACAAAACTCATCATAAACTATACCATATCTAACAACATACAATTCCTCCTTTCTGATACACTATTGAGCTAATGTGTGTAAAGAGGTATCCACTAGAATAGAATCCTATGGTCCTTGTTGAACTAGATGAACTCTGTACTCAAGTGCTTACCTCATTGATCTAATCAAAGAGTCTTGATATCCTTTACAATCTAGTTCTCTACCTCATTCTTATATTTTTTAAATTTCTCGAAGGCCTCAGACTTATACTTCATTAAGTACATATATCCATACCTAGAGAAATCATTAGTGAATGTAATGAATTTATAATAACCTCCTATGGCCTAAGTCGATATGGGATCACATACATCACTATATATGAGTTCCAACAACTCAGTAGCTCTCACTCTAGTTCCACTAAATAGAAAGTTAGTCAACTTTTTATGAAGGCAAGGCTTTTGCAAGTTGCATATGACTCATAGTCGAATGGATCTAGATATCCATCCTTCAATATCTTTTAAATCATTTCCTCACAGATATGACCTAACCTACATTGCCACAGGTATGCACTACTCACCTCATCTCATTTACTCTTAAACACACTTACATTTATGATATGTGGAGTAATTTCTAACATAAATAAACCATTATGCAATATTTCTTTAGTGATGATCTTATCATCTAATATTATTGAACAACTATTGTTCTCAATATCTAATCTATATCTACTTGTTAAAACTGAGTTGTGATAATAATAGATATTTTGATATTGCTGAATACAAAATATAGAGTTATTTATATACATAGGAGGAGATGATTTCTCTCAACTATCCACTGAGATTTCCTTGTGCAGTTGAGGAAATCCTATCTATTATCATGCCCCCGCAAGATTATGCTCCTGCCAAGGACACTGATCTTAGACCGATGCAATGAAAATAATTTGTGGGAGAGAGGCTTCGTGAGTGAGTCTGCTAGTTGATCAGCTATATGTACATGAGAAACACGTAGTTGATGTCTGACAACTTGGTCACAGATGAAGTGGAAGTCAATGGCAATATGTTTCATGCACGAGTGAAATACTGGATTGGCACATAAGTAGGTAGCCCCAACATTATCATAGTATATTTAAGGAGGAAAGGTAGAGTTGACATTGAGTTTCTTGAGCAGATTTGTGATCCAATTTAGTTCAGTAGTAGTTGTGGCGATAACACGATATTCAGCTTCAGCTGTGGATTGTGCAACTGTCTTTTGTTTCTTAGAACTCCAACTGATTGGATTGGCTCTAAGGAAAATAATATACCCAGACGTGGATGTTTTATCATCAAAGTTTTTTGCCCAATCGGCATCAGCAAAAACATAAAGATGAAGCGGTGCATTTTTATTGAGAAAGAGGCCATGATTGAGAGTCCCTTTAAGATATCACAAAATTCGTTTGACCGTAGACCAATGCGTATTAGATGGCCGATGCATGAATTGTGATAATTTATTGATTGCAAATGAGATATTTGGACGAGTGAGAGCCAAGTACTGTAAGGAGCCAAGTACTTATCGATATTGAGTAAAGACCGTAATAGGGCTTCCATCATATAATCTAAGTGATTCACTAGTGGAGAGAGGAGTTGTAACCTCTTTTGCATCTTGCATATTTGTTTTTGATAATAAATCTTGAATATACTTTCTTTGGGATAGGAGGAGTCCTGAAGATATGAATGTTGCTTCCACTACTAGAAAGTAGCTCAAGATGCCTAGATCTTTGAGAGAGAATCGAACGGCTAGTTGCTTTAAGAATGTTTAGATCACTAAAGGATTCTTGCCTATGACAATAATATCATCTACATATACTAGAAGATATATTGTGTTCTCATTTTGTTGTCATAGGAATAACAAAGTATCAGACTTGAAGTTGATGAAACCCGTTGACGTTCAAAATGTGCCAAGTTCATTATACCAAGCTCTTAGAGCTTGACGAAGTCCATAAATAGCCTTTTGTAGTTTGTAGACATACCTTGGATATTACGGATGAACGAAGCCAAGAGGTTGCTGTATGAAGATATCTTCAGTTAGAGTTCCCTATAAAAGGCATTGTTAACATCCAATTGTCGTATGTGCTAGCCTTTTGAGACAACTAAGCTCAAGATAAGCTAGATTGTTGAAGGTTTGACAACTAGACTAAATGTCTCTGTGAATTCAACACCAGGTCATTGATGAAACCCTTTGGCGACTAGATGTGCTTTATATCTAAGCAATAGATCCATCTGGGTTTTGCTTAATTCGAAAGACCCATTTACACCTGATAATGTTTTGTGTTATGAGAGGGCACTAGGATCCATGTAGAGTTATGGAGAAGAGCATCATATTCTTCACATATAGCTTTACGCTAATGAGGAGATTTTTGAGCTTGAGTAATTGTGGTGGGTTCACTAGCCTCACAAGAAGAGTTCGTTATAGCATGCAAATCAAGGACTTGATGAGGTTTAAAGATACCACTTTTAGAGCGTGTTGTTATTGGATGGCTATAGGCTACAGAAGTGGGAGGTTAGGTTATTGGTATAGTCGGTGGTGGGTCACCGAGATCAATCGGACCATTCTGCGGCACTTCAATATTACAAGGCAAGGTAGTTAAGGGCATTGCTTCATTAATAGGGGAAACTGTTGAAGGAGGGATTGGAGAAATAATAGGGGTAGTGAGGAGTTGTTGAATAGGAGGAGTGTACTAACTATGAGGGTAAGGATTGGATGGTGTTGTGGGAGGTTCATATAATGGAATCAAGGAGATACTCCAGTGATATATGTTTGTCAAAGTAGCTTGCACGGTAAGAGATGCATGATTTTGAGAAGGAAAAGAAGATTCCACAAAAACAACATGACGTAATATAAATACTTTTTGAGTTTGTGGATCATAGCACCGAAAAGCTTTATATTCAAGAGAGTATCCTATAAAAATGCAAGGCTTAGATCGTGGTGTTAGCTTATGTGAGGCATAAGGACGTAGTCATGGATAACATAGACAACCAAAGACTCTGAGTTTATGAATGTTTGGAAGCTTGCAGAATAGTTTTTCAAATGGTGACTTATATTGTAGGACTAGAGTGAGCATACGATTAATGAGATAGATAGCAGTTTGAAAGGCTGCTGACCAAAAAGTTGGTAGCATGGATGCCTGATGCAGAAGTGTGAAACCAGTTTCAACTATATATCGATGCTTACGTTTAGTAGAACCAACTAATTGGGGAGTATGAGGGGGTGACTTGAGGTGTTGTATTCCATAAGTTATAAGACAGGATATGATGGCTTGATATTCGCCTCCGCCATTAGAGTAAATAGTTTTAATAGAGGACTGAAAGAAATTCTTGACCAACTTTCTAAAGTTGGTAAAGATTGTGAAAACTTTAGATTTATGATGAAGAGGATAGAACCATGTGTACTTAATGAAATAGTCAACAAAAATGACATAAAATCAAAATTTGTCAAAAGAAAGAGTTGGGGCAAGACCCCAAACATCAGTATAAATAATTTCAAATGGTTTAGAACAAGATATAAAAGATATTCCAAAAGGTAGTCTATGACTTTTATTGCTACGACAAGCATCACAATAAATTAAAATGCTATTAGTAGTAGAGGTAGGAAGTGAATAACGAGAAAGTAATTTTTGCTAGATAAAGGACAAGGGATGACCAAGACGTCGATACCATATATCAACTAGAGCTACAACTAAAGAGTGAACATTAGGCTAGTTTACTTGTGAAGCTGATGGCCACTCATAAATGTCGTTTTTGTTCTAACCTTAGATAAAGGATGCTCCCGTGCTCAAATCCTTGACAAGAAAGGAGTTAGGAAAAAATTCAATTGAGGTATTGTTCTGTTTGCAGAATTAAGAGACAGAAATGAGGTTTCATTTAATGTGAGTTGCACACAAAACATCATCAAGTGTGAAGGTTATGGTAAGTGAATTAAGCTTTGTGGAACTAGTATGAGTGATAAGAATTCCTTTACCATCATCGATGATGATGTCTTCATTACCACCATAGTTATTGTGGATAGACAAGTTCTGAAGATCAGAGGTGATATGATGTGATGTGCCAGAGTCCATAATCCAATTAGGTTGGCAAGTAGTCAAAGTAGTTATGAGGTTTGCCTGAGGCCACTATGATGAAGCATGGAGTCAAGGTCGAGACCGACAAACTTTCGTAGAGTGTCCGACTTTTGTCACACAACTGGTAGACGATTCTGTGATGATTACTGAGGTCAGGACGCCAAGGCTGATGAGTATAGAAGTTGCCACATTGATTGTGAGGATTAAATTATAAATAATGTGGATGAGGGGGGTTTGGTGTGAGACCCTTAGGGTCATGAGGCAACTTAGCCAAACCTTTATTGATGTGCTTATTGTAATGGTCGCCCTTCCTCTTAGATTTTTGACTGACTTGAGCTATAATAGTTGGTCTGGGTAACCTATCATCATACTTCAAATACGTCTCATAGTCAGTCAGCTTATCATAGAGTTCTTCAAATGATATTAGTGAGTCACGTGCTCGAATTACGGCTACCAATTCTTTATCCTCGTCTCCTAGGCCATTAAGGGTGTGGACTAGGACTTCTTCTTCATTGAGGAAATGACCTATCAAAGCCAAGTCATCGATGATAACTTTGATATTTTGCAATAGTACTTCCCTCTTGTTTTGCTTTCATCAAATTGGATAAAAGTTCGAGCATGCGAGTACATGAGTGATTTACCAAGGTAGTTTGCAACTTAGACCATGCTTCTGCTGTAGTCGTACATGAAGATATTAGTGGGGCGACGAACCCAACGACTGAGACTTGAATGGCTTGAAGGTTGAGGTGATCTTGACGTAACCACAGTTTGTGGGCTGGATTTGGTACTAGATTGGGTTCTCTTGGGATGTTGATCACTGTAGGTGGACAATGGAGAAAGCCATCGATGTAGCTTAGTAGGTCATATCTAAATAGAAGATTAAAAAATTATGCATGCCAAGGTGCATAGTTCTTGCCTTTGGATAGTTTGAAAGGAATGAGTACAACATCATTGATAGTGATAAGACCTGTAGGTTGAGAAGTGCTATGGTTCCCTACAAGGATAATGATTGGAGTATTAGAGATAGACGATGAAGACATTTGAGGATATGTTGTTGTCGAAGAGGAAGGCAACAGTGGGAAGATAGCGATGCTTAGGCTATTGAATCTCGGATTTTGATGATAAAATCAATTGGTGAAATATTTGTTCTAATCTATATTGTCAAAGATAAGTGTGCAGGATTAACAACGATGGGTCAGAAACATAAAGTGATTTGCTGAGGTCAAGTCCGTCGGGTATTCAAGAGTTCATCGGAAGTCCGAAGGATCATCGGAAGTGTTGCCGGAACCAACCAAGATCGAATCAGGGACTTGCCGAAGTTTTCGGAAGTTCGTCGCCAAGATCGTTAAAGGTTCGCAAACTTTGTCGAGAAGGTTCGGAAGCTTGTCGAAGACTCGTTGAGCATGCCATACAAGCTGGGAGCATGCTGGGAATCCGCCAGAAGAAATCCAAGGGAAATATCGGAGGATCACCGAAGTCTCATCGCAAAGCTCATCGAAATAAGACTTGAAGAACGTCAGATTAAATCACTGTTAAGTATGTTTCAATTTCATAGTTGGCACATACTTAGGGCAAGGATTTCGAATTAATCCTGCTCTAAATTGGTAGGGGCCAACCGGGCCCTTACTGGACTTTTTGGGCTTTGAATAAGGCCCATTCAGCAAAGCTGAATGAGCAGGCGGTAGAACCACCTGTGCCAGGCAATAGCACCGCCTGGCAGCCATGTGCTGGGCGGTGCTACCGCCCAGCCTGGGGCGGTAGTACCACCCGGGTGCACTGAGTAGTGGCGGTAGTACCGCCTGCTCCAAGTGGTAGCACCGCTTATATAGTGTTAGTCTGACAACTGATAGGCGGTAGCACCGCCAACACCGGGAACTCCAATTTGATTTCAAATTTGGAGCCTAAATTTGAAATCATTTTGGATCTATAAATACCCCCTTTCTCAACTGAAAGGGTACCATTTTGAGAGTTAGAATCCTGAGTTTAAGTCTTTGAATAATCTTGGAAAGCCTTGTCTCTTGCTAAGTGTTCACCTCCTTCTTCTTTTTGAGAAATCTTGTAAGAGTGTGAACCTCTTGTAAAGGGTTGTAAAAGGGGTGTTTGGTCCTTCCCCATCAAAGGATTTGCTAGTGGAAGTGCGGAGCCTCATCGTGAAGGCTTCAAGAGTGGATGTAGGTCATTTGACCGAACCACTATGCATCATTATGCTCATGAATGTGTGAGTGTTTATATTTCTGAATCATTTTGTTACTTAGCTGCAAATTGCTTAGTTCCTTACTATTTCCTTTACTCAAGCAACTTCTTACAAGTTCTCTTTCATTGAATCGAAATCTTCCTACGAACTTGTCTTTGTATGAAATTGGCTTCAAAATTACATTTTTAATCCGCTGTACTAATTCACCCCCCCCCCCCTCTTAGTGCCTTTTCGATCCTAACAATTGGTATCAGAGCAAGGTTTGCTCTCATATCAGTTTAAAACCCAAGAGAGATGGCCTACTTCAGTATGCAAGAGGGTCACTCCATTACTCATCCTCTATGTTTAATGGGTCGGATTATACATATTGGAAGACTCGTATGATGATTTTTCTCATTTCTATGGACTTCGAACTTTGGAACATTATTGAAAATGGCTTTGTAAAATCTTCTCTTCCGATGAGTGAGTGGAATGAGTCGGAAAGGAAGATTTTTGCTCTCAATGCAAAGGCTATGAATGCCTTATTTTGTGCGCTTGATAAGAATGAGTTTAATCGGGTTTTTATTTGCGAATTAGCGTTTGATATTTGGCGCATTCTTGAAATCACTCATGAAGGCGCTAGCCGAGTGAAAGAGTCCAAAATCAACATTCTTGTGCATTCTTATGAACTTTTTCATATGAAACTAAATGAGTCCATTGGAGACATGTACACCCGCTTTATGGATGTCATCAATGGACTTAAAGCTCTTGGTAAAGGTTTTTCTAATTTTGAGTTGGTAACCAAAATTTTGAGATCCCTTCCAAAGAGTTGGGATCCAAAGGTTACGGCCATTCAAGAGGCCAAGGATCCAAAGGTTATTTGCTACGAATGTAATAAGCCGGGACACTTCAAGAATGAATGCCCTCAAGCCAAGAAGAAGCAATTCAAGAAGAAGAAAGCTTTGAAGGCCACGTGGGATGATTCAAGTGACTCCGAGGTTGAAGAAGCTAGTGAGTTAATGGCACTTGGAGAAGAGGTTAGTGAGTTATTTAATAAAGAATTATCTTTCGATGAGCTTTCTATCACTTTTCATGAGTTATTTGATGAATGTAGAACTATTAGTAAGAAGTTCAATTTACTTAAGAAAGAGCATGCTTTATTACAAAATGAGTTCAATAGTCTTCAAACTCCTTTACTCCCATGCTCTAAGTGTGAACACTTAGAAGCAACAAGAAGGGAGAACTTGCTACTCAAGGAGACCCTAAACAAGTTTAAGGTCGGTAGCAAGGGCTTGGACATGATCCTTGCTAACAAGGGTCACGTCGGAAATAGAAGTGGAATAGAATTTGTGAGTGGATCTCACCAAAATCCCACCACCTTCATTAAAGGACCCACATTGCATGTATCACCCCATTTGAAATGTAATTTTTGTGGTAAAACGGGACATGTTGCTTACAAATGTCCATTCAAGAAAATTAGTCCGCAAAAATTGATATGGGTTCCTAAAGGAACCATAAATAATTTAATATTGAATTACAAATTAAGTAGATCAATTTGTAAGGCATCCAAAATCAAATGGGTACCTAAAAACCATCCTCTTTTGTAGACAAACTCACAAGCTAGGAGCAAGAAATGGTATCTTAATAGTGGATGCTCAAGGCACATGACCGGAGATCCATCTCATTTCTCTATGCTCACTAGCAAAGAAGAAGGGTATGTCACCTTCGGAGACAACAAGAAGGGTAAAATCATTGGCAAGGGAACCATAGGTAACAAATCAAGTTTTTCAATTGATGATGTCTTGCTAGTTGATGGTTTAAAATATAATCTTTTAAGCATTAGTCAATTATGCGATAAAGGTTATGTTGTTAGATTTGAATCTAATGTTTGCATCATTGAAAAACCAAACAATGACATATCCATGATTGCTTTAAAACAAAACAATGTCTACACTATAAATATTGATGAATTAAGTAATGAAATGTGTTTTTCGGTTTTGAATGATGATGCTTGGCTTTGGCATAGGAGATTAGGCCATGCAAGCATAAAACTAATCTCTAAGATTTCATCTAGAGAGTTAGCAAGAGGAATCCCAAACATGAAATTTGTTAAGGACAAGGTGTGTGATGCATGTCAACTAGGAAAATAAATAAAAACTAGTTTCAAATCAAAAAATCAAATTAGCACCACTAGACCATTGCAATTGATCCATTTGGACTTATTTGGACCAATTGACATAACAAGCCTAGGAGGTAGCAAATATGCCTTTGTAATTGTGGATGACTATAGTAGATACACTTGGACCTATTTCTTGGCTCACAAAAGTGATTGTTTCAAATGTTTCTCTAAATTTTGTAAACTCACTCAAAATGAAAAAGGTTTTATGATTTCATCAATTCGAAGTGATCACGGAGGTGAATTTCAAAATCATGACTTCCAAAATTTTTGTGAAATAAACGGATATAACCATAACTTCTCTACTCCAAGAAATCCATAACAAAATGGAGTAATGAAAGGAAAAATAGAAGTTTACAAGAAATGGCTAGAACCATGTTAAATGAATATAATTTACCAAAATATTTTTGGGCCGAAGCCGTGAATACAGCTTGCTATGTTTTGAATAAAGTTCTAGTGAGACCATCCCTATCTAAAACTCCATATGAATTATGGAATGATAAAAAACCTAATATTTCTTATTTTAAAGTTTTTGGTTGTAAATGCTTTATTTTAAATGAAAAGGATGCCTTAGGAAAATTCGATGTAAAATCCAATGAAGGCATATTTCTTGGTTATTCTTCCGTTTCTAAGGCTTTTCGTGTTTTCAACAAAAGAACCTTAGTTATAGAAGAATCTATTCATGTGGTTTTTACTGAAATTTCTGAATTTAAGAAGAAAGATTTTGATGATGATTTTGGCTTTGATAATTTAGATTTAAATGAACCCTCTCCTCAAAATGACAACTTGGATGCATCTTCTTCCCAAACTTCCTTACCCAAGAAATGGAAGTATGTAGATGCTCATCCCAAGGAGTTAATTATAGGAGATGCAATGAAAGGGGTTCAAACTCGCTCTTCTTTCAAAGATTTTTGTGCCCATGCAGCTTTTCTTTCTCAAGTTGAACCAAAATGCATTGATGATGCCTTGAAAGATGATTCTTGGGTTATCGCAATGCAAGAAGAATTGAATCAATTTGAGAGGAATGAGGTATGGAAGCTTGTTCCTAGACCTAATGACCACTTAGTTATTGGTACTAAGTGGGTCTTTAGAAACAAGCAAGATGAATGTGGTATCGTGGTTAGAAACAAGGCTAGACTAGTGGCCAAAGGTTTCAACCAAGAAGAAGGTATCGATTACGAAGAGACCTTCGCTCCGATGGCAAGATTAGAAGCCATTAAGATGCTCCTTGCCTATGCTAGTAGTAATGATTTCAAATTATTTCAAATGGATGTCAAAAGTGCATTCTTAAATGGTTTTATTTCCGAAGAAGTGTATGTCGAACAACCACCCGGATTTGAAAATTCTCTTCTCCCTAACCATGTGTTTAAGCTAACTAAGGCTTTATATGGTCTAAAACAAGCCCCTAGGGCTTGGTATGAAAGACTTAGTTCTTTTTCAATTTCAAATGATTTCACTAAAGGCAAGGTTGATACTATATTGTTTATTAAACATTTTGAAAATAATTTTCTTATTATTCAAATTTATGTTGATGATATTATTTTTGGTTCCTCGGATGAATCACTATGTGAATCTTTTTCCAAGTGTATGAGTCATGAATTTGAGATGAGTCTAATGGGAGAATTAACCTTCTTTCTTGGGTTATAAATTAAACAACTTAGTAATGGTATATTCCTTAATCAATCTAAATATATATTAGAATTGTTAAAACGATTTAATATGGAAAGCTCAAAAGCCATCCACACTCCAATGAGTACTTCCACCAAGTTAGACTTGGATGAAGGTGGAGAAAATTTTGATCAAAAGACATATAGGGGTATGATAGGTAGCTTGCTCTATCTTACTGCAACTAGACCAGATATCATGTTTAGTGTAGGACTTTGTGTGAGATTTCAAGCTAATCCTAAGTAGTCTCACCTTAAAGCCATTAAAAGAATTCTTATGGTATCCAAAATCTGATGACTTTGATTTGATAGCCTATGCAGATGCGGACTTTGGTGGATGTAGAATAGATAGAAAGAGTACATTTGGAACATGCCAATTTTTAGGACATGCACTTGTTTCTTGGACTTCCAAGAAACAAAATTCGGTTGTACTATCTACGGCGGAAGCCGAATACATAACCGTAAGTGCATGTTGTGCTCAAGTCATTTGGATGAAAAATATACTAGAAGATTATGGAATTCATTTAAATAACATTCCTATAAAATGTGATAATACAAGTGCTATTTGTCTAACAAAAAATCCTATTCAACACTCTAGAACTAAACACATTGACATAAGACATCACTTTATATGAGATCATGTAACGATGCCACTCTTGAATTTATCGATACAAAACATCAATTAACGGACATCTTTACGAAACCTTTAAATGAGGAACAATTTGACTTCATTAGGAGGGAATCAGGCATGTTAAATTGTCCTAATAAATGAGCTTTAGTGTATGAGATTTTTCTTTGAAATTTCAGTTTTTGTAGATTTGACTTCCTCTCGGATTTTTTTTTGAAATTTCGGATTTCTTTTTGACATCATCCTATCCTTAAAATCTCTGAAAACAAATTTAGAACAAATTAATATATATATATATATTATGTGGGGCCAACGGTAGCACCGCCTGAACCGACGGTAGTACTGCCTGGGTACTCGGCTCCCAGGCGGTAGCACCGCCTGGTTGGCGAGTATCTGCCTAACACCCCAAATAAAAGGGGGTGTTAGGGTCGGCGGTAGAACCCACTGAAATCCTCCTCCCTTTCATCCTTCTTCCTCCTAAGTCCTCTAAGCCTTCTCCTCTCCATTCTTCCTCATCCTATGGGGCAATCAAAGGCATTTTTGTGATCAAAGCTCCTCACCTCTCTAGGATACACAAACAAGGTAATAGCTGAAATCTTCTCTTCTACTCACATTTGCTTGTCTTTTCCTTATTATTTCCTTTTGTTTGTTTATCATGAATAGATATAGATATGACTCCTAAGAAATCAACAAGAGGGAAAGGGAAAAGGTTAGAAGGAGATTCATTTGACCCAACCCTTTTTAGATCTAATGAGGTAGCCTTAAAATACCCAAATTTTCATTGTAAAACCATACATAAGGGTAAACATATTGATCTAGGTGAACTAGGAAACCTAGAACCTATTAGATGGTTTGCTAATCTAAATGCTCTACCTATCTTGCAAATTAATGAACCAATCTACCCTAGGTTGGTTAAGTTATTTTATGCTAACATGATTATTAAAGATGATGTTTTGTCCACCTATGTATTAGGAACCACAATTCAGATTTCAGATCGTATCATATGTGAATTACTTGGAATTGAAGAAACAAATAGAGGATGTTATTTTAGAGGGCAATGGGATATGGATGCAATCGGAGCAACCCACTCCAAAGCCTTAGAAATGATTTTTGCTAATCCTAACCTAGGCATTATCCCTAAAAGTTGCAAGCATTTATTACCTTTTAACTCAAAATTACTTCATCACATTATGATAAGAATTCTACTTCCGAAGCAGTTTCATCTTGATAAAATGAGCATGTTAGAACTGAGTACGATGTATTGGATTATGACTAGATAAAATAACTGCTTTGGTTATTTGATTAGACAATATATGATAGAAATTTTCTCTAGAGACTCGATGTTGTCGTATGGTAGGTTGATCACTAGACTCATTTTTGCCCATGACATTTGTGTGTCACCCAACGAGGAAGTAATGAAAGTTGATAGATATAACACAATTAATAGAAGTCTCCTGAAGTGGCTTAGATGCACCTTTAGAGATGACATATGGATTAGGCAACCTAGAATGGTTGATATAGTTCCTCCACCATGAGAGAGCAACTGAAACACCAATTTTTAGGGGAAATGAATCTCCTCCGCCTAGTCCCGTTGATCCAGCACCGTTTGAGCCAGCTCCTGCTCCATCTACTGAAGATCCGATCATGCGGGCCTTGAATCAAATCACATCACAACAAACTGAAATTTTGAAGGAAGTGCAACAAATGAACCGCAAAATATATCACTTATATAGGCATCTTGGCATTCCTCCTCCGGAGTAGCTATTGTTTTCTTTTTAAACACTTATCCTGTTATGCTTATGACTATTATGGATGATGTTGTGTGTTGTAACTTTCATTTCATCTACTCAACTTTTGCGTGAACTTTTTTCGATTTGATCGTAATTTTGACTTGATACCTTCCTCGAATGGGTTCTTGCTCTCTCCGTGGCTCACTTGATGACAATGAATGATTTCTTCACCTTCATTATTTTTGTTGATGACAAAGTGGGAGAAATGATACCAAAAAATGTAAATTGCTATGATGGAGTAATTGTTGCTATGTTGGAATAATATGCTTAAAGTGAAATATGAATCAATTGTATCGCATTGCAAATGCATAAGAACTCCTATTCTTGAGATAAGCTACTTTTTCATTTGATATCATGTCTTAATATTGAAACACTCTTTTGTATATCACTTGATCACTATTATGTTTGAATTAATATTTCTAGTTATTATAGGTGTAAATACTTTGACATTAGTTAAAATACATTGTCTTGAGTATTTATGCCTAAGCTTACTTATTATGCTTTATGTTGAATGAAATCTATTTGATTTGGCTTAAATTCAAAAGATTGAATTTAAGTGCTTTTTACGTTCTAATAATATGGCATATAGATAGGGGGAGTTGAGTTTAACTCCATCATCAATTGATTGTCATCATAAAAAAGGGGGAGATTATTGAATCTCGGATTTTGATGATAAAATCAATTGGTGAAATATTTGTTCTAATCTATATTGCCAAAGATAAGTGTGCAGGATTAACTATGATGGGTCAGAAACATAAAATGATTTGCCGAGGTCAAGTCCGTCGGGTGTTCAAGAGTTCATCGGAAGTCCGAAGGATCGTCGGAAGTGTTGCCGGAACCAACCAAGATTGAATCAAGGACTTGCCAAAGTTTTCAAAAGTTCGTCACCAAGATCGTTGAAGGTTTGAGGAACTTTACCGAGAAGGTTCGGAAGCTTGTCGAAGACTCGTTGAGCTTGCCATACAAGCCGGGAGCATGCTGGGAATCCGCCGAAAGAAATCCGAGGGAAATATCGGAGGATCGCCGAAGTCTCATCGTAAAGCTCATCGAAATAAGACTTGAAGAACGTCGAATTAAATCACTGTTAATTATGTTTTAATTTCATAGTTGGCACGTACTTAGGGCAAGGATTTTGAATTAATCCTGCTCTAAATTGGTAGGGGCCAACTGGGCCCTTACTGGACTTTTTGGGCTTTGAACAAGGCCCATTCAACAAAGCTGAATGGGCAAAGGTAGCACCGCCGGCGATCGTGTCTTTGGCGGTGCTACCGCCCGACTGAAGCGTAGTACCGCCGGTGCACTGAGCAGTGGTGGTAGTACCGCTTGCTCCAGGCAGATGCACCGCTTGCTCCAAGCGATAGCACTGCTTGTACAGTGTCAGTCTGACGGTTGACAAGTGGTAGCACTGCCTCTGACAAACGATAGCACTGCCTCTGATAGGCGGTAGCACCGCCAGCACCGAGAACTCCAATTTGATTTCAAATTTGGAGCATAAATTTGAAACCATTTTGGATCTATAAATACCCCCCCCCCCTTTCTCAACTGAAAGGGTACCCTTTTGAGAGTTAGAATCATGAGTTTAAGTCTTTGAATAGTCTTGGAAAGCCTTGTCTCTTGCTAAGTGTTCACCTCCTTCTTCTTGAGAAATCTTGTAAGAGTGTGAAACTCTTGTAAAGGGTTGTAAAAGGGGTGTTTGGTCCTTCCCCTTCAAAGGATTTTCTAGTGGAAGTGTGGAGCCTCATCGTGAAGGCTTCAAGAACGGATGTAGGTCATTTGATCGAACCACTATACATCATTGTGTTCATGAATGTGTGAGTGTTTACATTTCTGAATCATTTTGTTACTTAGCTGCAAATTGCTTAGTTCCTTGCTATTTCCTTTACTCAAGCAACTTCTTACAAGTTCTCTTTCATCGAATCGAAATCTTCCTACGAACTTGTCTTTGTATGAAATCGGCTTCAAAGTTACGTTTTTAATCCACTGCACTAATTCACCCCCCCCCCCTCTTAGTGCCTTTTCGATCCTAACATAGGCAGGCTGTTGCTTTGTGATAGGTGGAAACAATGGGCGATGGTGGTGAAGTCCACCGAGGATTGCTATTGCTGTGGGCAGCCGAACGATGCGAATGTGATGGCATCAATTCGTTGTGAAATTTGCTGGATGTAGGTTGCAATGATATGGAGGAAGAAGTGGTAGACAACACCAAGTAGCAACCTAGTTATCGCAGAGGAAGCGGAAGACTACAAGTAGGGGTATCAATTCATGTAGCAGCGACACCTCGATGATGCAGCTTGTTGTGTTTGGTGCTTTGGTGTGAGTTATAGCAGTGACACCTTGATGTACTTTGGTGCGAGTTGCCTATTGCTTCGCTGCTTGCCAAGCATCATAGTGACACCTTGATGTACTTTATAACTCACTATGGCTTGCAACTTTAGAATTGTTACTGTTGGAGGAAGCGAAGCCACAAGGGATTACAGTTGAGATCTGGGAGGATGAGGGCAAAGATGCTAGTGCAGAGAGATAGCAGGAAAGATAGCTGTCGTTCGCCAAAGAAGTGTCGTAGTTGCCATTGGGAAGAAAGTGACGGCAAAGGAGAAAGGGTTCTCACGAGGAGGGAAGGGTAGGGTTGACGCGCTCGAGCTCGCCGCGTAGGAATAAAGTGGGGGCACTTGCATCGGTTATGGGAAGCGCTCTATTTCACACAGAACAGGGGCTGTTGGAAGGCAGTGAGCGGTTGAAGAAGCAGTGGCAGCTGCAGCAATAGAGAACAAGGCTGTAGTTGTAGAGGGCAAGAGCTACGGCTATGATTGCGACCGAAGAGGAGGCAGCAAGGGGGGGGTGTGCCGAGGCTAGAAGGAGATGCTGTATGCAGTTGGGAGGACACCAGCGAAGTTAGTAACGATGTTCATGGCCAATAAGGATTGCAGTGGCAGCAGCAGTTAGGGCAACTACAGAGTGGAGTGGCGGCTACAGCAACGGTAGCAGAGAGTGCTTTACTTTTGTCACACCATAGAAGGAAATGCTAGCACTACAAGGGCTCAATGTCTGGCAGTGATGGTGGCACGGTTGGAGCAGCAATGATGATGGCACGGTGATGATGGTGTGGCTAGGGTGGTGCCGTCGGAGATTCGCTGCAGTCGCTGGGAGGTAATCACGTGACTATGGTGGAACGGGGTGCTAGAGACCACATGATTGTGGCGGAACGGACGCGATCGAGGGGTGGTCCATTGGCCGGAGCAGCAGTGAGGAAGCTTCTGCCCGTGGAAGCAGAGGTAGCAGGGGGGAGATCAGGCACAAGAGATGACCTGATCGATGGATTCCTCAGCCAGAAAGAGGAAAGATGAGCCGAGGGAGACTTGTGAGTTTTGTTATAGTGCCATTGCATTAGCAGCATCGCAGGTGAGAAGAACATAGTGAGAAGAGTACTTACTCACTCAGCTCATTTAAAGTCCACCAATGAGGAAGATCAGCGAGGCAGAGGGCAGCCATCAAAGTAAAAAAAAAAAAGAGAGGGGCTGTCGACGGAGTTCCGCGAGATCTAAGGGTAGGGAATGCCGCAAGAGAAGGAGCAAAACACCGATTGCAGTAGAGGAAAGAAAGACTCCTCGGATGCTACACCTTTCGCCAAACTTGGAAGATGACAGGCGTCGATAAGGATCAATCACTGCCATCAGATAGTGAGAAAGAGAGCTTGCTCTTAGGCAAGCAACTCTGATACCATGTTAAAACTGAGTTGTGATAATAAAAGATACTTTGATATTACTGAATACAGAATACAGAGTTATTTATATATATAGGAGGAGAGGATTTCTCTCAATTTTCCATCGAGATTTCCTTATGCAGTTGAGGAAATCCTATCTGTTATCACTGCTAACTATTAAACATGAAATGAAAATAATATTTTTGATAATAGAAGGAATAAAGTAATATGCATCCAATGCAATAATAGCTCCACTAGATAGATATAAGGTGACCTCACTAATAGCTATTGAATCTAAAATTTTGATGATGAAACTAATTGATTGTGTTTTATGATCTAACTACGTGTTGAGTTATGCAGGTCTACTATTGATCAGAATTAGATAGTTGACACTGGAGGAATTGACGTTGTGTCGGGTGATCACGTCAGGATATTGGATGTCGAGCCGAAGGTTCGATCGACAATTGGCAGAAGGCTTCGGACGTTGGGCATTGGGCTAAGAAGAGCGGAGTTGCACCATGGATATCGGGGTTGTGGAGGTCAACCACCGATTGGGCAACAAGCTACACGAGAGGACGATGTGCCGAAGAATCGGACGAAGCGCCGACCAATGACATGCCAGGCAACTGAATGTCAATTCGCATTGTAATAATTGTCTAGATCGAAGTAGAGTTTTTGTTTGTATATGTGCAGGATTAACTATGATAACGATTAAGATGTAAAGAAAAATAAAGTTTCGGAAGACAAGTGTGATGGATCGTTGAGAGTTCGAGAGTTCAACGGAAGTCCAAAGATTCGTTGGGAGTGTTGCAAGAAATGGCCGAGAACAAGTAGAGAGCTTGTCGAAGGGTTTTCAGAAGGTTCGTCGGAAGTTCACAGAGCTTGCCAAGAAAGATCGGGCTTGCCAAAGAAGCTCGGTGGAACTCACCAAGATCATCGTGAAGTCTGGGAGCTTGTCGGGGGTCCGTAGAATGGTTTTCGAGGGTTCATCGGAAGACCACTGGAAGTTCATCGGAAGCTCACCGAAAGAAGTCTTGTCTTGTGGACTTTGTAATAGCTTAGAAAATATCTTTAAAATTCATAGTTAGTATGTAATTTGGTTTAGGATTAGGTGTTAATCCTATAAACCAAATTTGGGCCAATTCGGACTTCATTTGGACCGGTTTGGGCCGAGTTTTCGGCCCAAACTAGTGTGCTGAAATGACCTGGGTAGTGACACCACCCAGTGGTTGAACCTTGGGTGGTGGAACTGCCCCAGGCTAGTGGTGGCACTGCCCAGCACTTGAGGGCACCAGTGGTGGCACCGCTGGATGGGCGGTGGCACCGCCCAATACCGCTAAAATCGGGAAAACTGAGGTAATTCAAATTTGGGTTGCAAACTTGAATCCTCTTGGCGTCTATAAATAACCCAAGTGTTCTTGCTTGAAATAAAGGAAGTGTGCAAGAAAACTAAAGGAAAACTCTATCATTTGAAGTAGAAGTCCCTCCTCCAAAGTTTAGAAGTGTTCTTAAGAGAGGTGTTGAGGGAAACTTTATAAACAGAGTTTGTAAAAGGGAGTTTGTCTTCACCTGTTGGAAGGAAGGCAACTAGTGGAAAGTCGGTGGCCTCAAGAGAAGAGAAATTGGGAGTGGATGTAGGTCAGATGACCGAACCACTATAAAAATAATTTATGTTTACGTTCTTGCATTTACCTTTTTGTAAATCGTATTTTCTTCGTTGCTCAACTTACTCATCACTGCCTTCTTCCCCTCTAAATACTCCTCACTTTAAACACTTTCCATTATGCTTTAATCAGAATTGGTTTTAGTCAAAAATATGATTTTTATCATACGAAATTTCTAAACTTGTTCAAATCGCTAAAAATCTATCGTTCTTTACCGCGCACTAATTCACCCCCTCCTCTTAGTGACACTCAATCCCTAACAATTGGTATCGAGCCACGTTATTTCTTATTCAGATTTACACCCATAAGAAATGGCTCTTCATGGCTTTCAAGAGGGCTTTTCGGTTTTACATCCACCGTTCTTTAACGGATCGGACTACACATATTGGAAAACTTGAATGAGAGTTTTCTTAATTTCTCTCGATTTGGATTTATGTAATGTTATTGAAAACAGTTTTCAACTTCCCTCTAAACCGACGAACGAATGGTTAGATTTGAAGAAAAGGTCTTTTTCTTTGAATGCAAAGGCTATGAATGCCTTATTTTATGCTTTAGACAAAAATGAGTTCAATCAGATTTCTATATGCGAAACGGCTTTTGATATTTGGCAGACACTTGAAATCACGCACGAGGGAACTAGTAGAGTCAAGGACTCGAAAGTGAACCTCTTATTGCATGATTTTGAGCTCTTCCGAATGACACCAAGTGAAACTATCGATGATATATACACCCGTTTCACGGATATCATCAATAGCTTGAAAAGTCTTGGTAAATATTTTTCAAACTTTGAACTCACTAACAAGATTTTAAGATCCCTCTCAAAGAGTTGGAATCCAAAAATAACAGCTATTCAAGAGTCTAAAGACTTGAACATTTATTCACTTGAAGAACTAATCGGGTCTTTATTGACCTATAAAATAACTCTTGAACATGATGAACACATGAACCACCTTCTAAAGAACAAGAAGATTTTGAAACTCCGAACTTTGAAATGCCACTTGAGTGATGACTCAAGTTATGAGAAAAATGAAGAGGATATTGAACATTTAATGAATTTTAATAAGTTCATCAAACTAAAATCTAAAACTAAAAATGAACTTGAATAAAAGAAGAAGCCACCAATGAAGAAGAAGAAGGCTCACCGAGAAGAATCAAGTAAAGAAGAGGCAAACTACACTTTGACGGTTTTCGATAATGAGGTAAGAAACTCACCCAAGTTGTTTTTTTCTTATTATGAGATTACATAATATTTTTCATGAATGCTTAATATAGTTAGTAGGAAATAAAAAATTGTTTTCAAAAATTATATTATGCTTTTCTTTCTAGTATTTTTTAAAAGTAAAAATTTTAAATGATACTTGCATGATTTGTGATATTGCCTAGGATTAATCCATGCATGTGTATCCTGATGTTTTATTTTTCATTTCTAAATATGATGCTTGATGACTTTATAACATGCATTAGTTTTTGAAGTAATATTGATTTGACTCTATGTTTTGATTAATGTGTTTTTGGTCTAATTGTTTTCATGATGAATTAAGATGATATTTTGAGATGATGAAATTCCATATATGCTTTCAATATCGGTTTTCGACGTTAAACATCATGCACATCTATGTATGTTATTCTTGAAAGTGTTTTGATGATAAATGCTTATATCATGCTTATGATATGAAATTTTCTATTTTAGATTAATTGGTCTAAATTATTTTTATGATGAAATTTTTTAGATGACACGTTACATTTTTTTTGAAAATTGAGTTTCGATTTTAAACTTGATACACATCTTTTATACAAAAGAAATGAGCTTGCTTACATGTAATATATCTACGTTACTCCTAACAAATTTTTGAAATGAAAGATTTTGATGATAATTTCAAATTTATATGATGCTTGGCTTTTGTGTGAAAATATGAACATGCTTATATAAGATCAACCACATTAAAAAAATACATAAAAATTGAAAATGAGTTATCATGATGTTTTATTTTTGATGTGTTTGGTCTAGATGAGTTTATGACTGAACTTATGTCTTGTTGATACATGTTTTCATAACAAGATTTGAATATGCTCACATGAAAACAATTGCATGAAATGAAAATTCATTTTCTATCCTATTGAGGTTAATAAATTCACTTTACCAATCTTGTGAATTTCACAAAAAAATAATGATGAATATTTTAAAAATAAATGAGTGTATCATGCATTTGGATTAAATAATTTCTCTTGAAACTTAGTTTTCAGATCTATACAATGATACATGAATCTAGTAAAAAAAAAAAAAACAAGAGCATGCTTACAAGTAAACCATCTCCATTGCTCAATAAAACTTTTGTATGAAATATTTTTGATGCATTTGGTCTTGATGGCTTTAACGAAACCTTGTTTCAAATTTACAAGATAATGGTTTTCGTATAAAAATTTTGAATATGCTTATATGAAATCAATTTGCATCAAACAAAATACATAAGAATGACGGAGTATTATCATGATATCTTATGCTTGATATGTTTCGTCTTGATAGTTTTTATGAAATTTGCCTTATACTCTTGAATATAATACTCATTTTTATTAAGGGCAAAAGGCATGCTTATAAGAAGCAAATCATATGAATAGAAATTTATAAAAAATGAAATGTAATCCCTTATCTCAATCTTATCAATTTTTCTATAGGAAATTCATGAATCCATGCTTGTCATGTATGAATTTATTGAATATAATTTTGAGGATGATTTCAGATTTAACAAATGCTTGATTCATATTTATGATGAAAGACACATTTTAAAAATGAATTATGCTTGATAATTTGTGTTATAAAATTTGCCTTTACGTCTTGAACTTTCATGATTGTCTCAATTTGACAATAAAAGACAAAGGCATGTTCAAATGAAATTAATCATAAAAAAGAAAATGTATGATTCTTAAAAATTTTCCATCTTTAGAGTTTTTTGGTTTTTCATAAATGACAAGTGATGAATTCATTTATTTAATATTGTCAATCTTGTAAACTTCTTGAATGTGATTTTGATGATGTGTTTGAAGTTGATGAATTGAGCTATAATGAGATTTTTTAATTATTCATGACTTCTAGACTTTCGGAATCACAACCTTATTTTGGTGGAATCATAACTTGTTAAGTAATGAGAGCTCGAATGCATAAATCAAGTTATTCTCTTTACTATTCTCTACCAAATGAATCATGATTGATATCATTACTATTATACCTCACGTTGTAGAGAAAGAATTCATAAATCATGATCCAATGAGAATTCTTATGTAATAATCAAGTGCTCATGTGATTCTTTACTAAAGAAAATATTTATGATTCATGATCTTGATAATTATAACTTGAAGTTCTTTATAAATCAAGATCGTTTACCATGCTCCTTCTGTTTTATCAAAAGAAAACTCTTTAAATGAAATGTATCTTGCCTTTTGATTTTTCAGAATTCAATACTTGAATTTTTATGAATTTGTAAACTTGATATCTTGATTCTTATTAAATGTGTTCTTAATGAAAATTCTTATGCATGAATCAATATGCTCTTTTTGCTATCTATTATCAAATGAATTATGTCCTTTTTTACTTTTCTTGATATTATATCATTCACGACATGATTTCCTATTATGACTTGTATAATGATTGAAATTTTTAGCTATTTAGTCCTCCCTTCTTTTTGACAAAGATAAAGGGGGAGCTAGCTTGTTAAATTTACATATTGATATCCTTCGTAACATGATTTCTGTGTATTGTTGTCTTGTATGCATCATGTGATGATTGATATATCGATTGATGTAAATTTATAATTGATCATTAGTTCCTCCCTTCTTTTCGATAATGATAAAGGAAGAGTTAAATTGCTAGCTTATGCATCGAAAGAGAAAAATTTGCTAGCTTAAATATTGAGAAGCAAAAAGTTGCTATCTTATGAGAGACAAAAATATTGCTCAACTTCACTTTTTAAACAAAATTATTTACATCTTTGTTACAAATTATTGTTGAATCTCATACAAGATTATTTGAAGTATTAATCCTCCCTTTCTTTTTGAACATTGATAAAGGGAGAGAAGGATATTGCTAACTTGCACCTTAAATGAAAATTTTGCTAGCTCATTCAAGAGAAAGTTAATTGCTAGCTTGGATATCATAAGAGAAAGTGGCAAACATAGCTAGCTAGAAATTACAAAAAGGCAAAACTTCCACTTCTCAAAATGAGAAGAAAGAAATTGCAAAGTTATATTTTTTTTAACTCATGAGCTTGCATGGTTAAAATGTTGTAAATTTTACAAAAATTACTAGCTCATTGCAAAAAATTGATAGCTTGCAAAGGCGAAACTTAAGAATTGAAAGGAAGCTAGCTTGTGTATTGCAAATTATGTTAGCTTGCTTATCATTATTGATTGCTTGCTTATCATCTTTTTTCCTCATATCATGGTTTCTGACTCCCTTAAATTCATGGCCTAATATGTTGAAAATTCATGTTACAAATTTGTTATTTTGTCATGATCAAAGCATTGATATAAAAGACTATTTGTACTCCACTTCTATTTGTCAATGACAAAGGGAGAGCAACGGTTGCTATCTTGCAAATTCAAGAAAAGCAAAGTGCAAATTTGCACAAGAAGCAAGTGTTGAATTGCTATGTTTGGACATCTTTAAAAAACTTGCTATGATTAAATGTTTTAAAGTAATGTATGTTGAATATCTTGATTGATAGCTAGTGTATTATAAAACTTGCATATCCTTTTAAACTAGCTATGATGCAACTTCTCCTTTTTGTTGATGACGTAGGGGGAGAAGTATATTGATGACTTCATGCATTGAATTGAATATTTTATATATTTGTATGATGATTTGATTATTCTCATATTATTAGGATGAATGTTGCTTGAATTTGGGATAATCTAAGTATTCTATCAATGGCATATTGATAGGGGGAGTTTGGTTAAACTCTGGGGAGTTATGGTTAACTCCGTTAGTCATCAATTAGTTGTCATCATCAAAAAGGAGGAGATTGTTGAATCTCGAATTTTAATGATGAAACTAATTGATTATGTTTTATTATCTAATTGCGTGTTGAGTTACGCAGGTCTACTATCGATCAGAATTAGACAATTGACACTAGAGGAATTGACATTATGCCGGGTGATTACGTCAGGATATTGGATGTCGAGTCGGAGGTTCGGTCAACAATCGGCAGAAGGCTTCGGACGTTGGGCATCGGGCCAAGAAGAGCAGAGTTGCACCATGGATATCAGGGTTGTGGAGGTCAACCACCGATTGGGCAACAAGCTACAAGAGAGGACGATGTGCTAAAGAATCGAGCGAAGCACCAACCAATGACATGCCTGGCAACTGAATGTCAATTCGCATTGTAATAATTATCTAGATCAAAGTAGAGTTTTTATTTATATTTGTGTAAGATTAACTATGATAACGATGAAGATATAAAGCAAAACAAAGTTTTGGAAGACAAGTGTGATGGATCATTGAGAGTTTGAGAGTTTGACGGAAGTCTAAAGATTCATTGGGAGTGTTGCTGGAACTGGCTGAGAACAAGTAGGGAGCTTGTCGAAGGGTTTTCGGAAGGTTCGTCGAAAGTTCGCAGAGCTTTCCAAGAAAGATCGGGCTTGCCAAAGAAGCTCGGTGGAACTCGTCGAGATCATCGTGAAGTCCGGGAGCTTACCGGGAGTCCGCAGAATGGTTTCCGAGGGTTCGTCGGAAGACCGTCGAAAGTTTGCCGGAAGCTCGCCGAAAGATGTCTTATCTTGTGGACTTTGTAATAGCTTAGAAAATGTCTTTAAAATTTATAGTTAGCATATAATTTGGTTTAGGATTATGTGTTAATCCTATAAACCAAATTTGGGCTAATTCGGACTTCATTTGGACCGATTTGAGCCGAGTTTTTGACCCAAACCAGTGTGCTGAAATGACCTGGGCGGTAGCATCACCTAGTGGCCAAACCTTGGGCAGTGGAACCACCCTAGGCTAGCGGTGGCATCGTACCTTTAGAATCAGGAAAACCAAGGCAATTCAAATTTGGGCTCCAAACTTGAATCCTCTTGGGGACTATAAATACCCCAAGTGTTCTTGCTTGAAATAAAGGAAGTGTGCAAGAAAGCTAAGGGAAAACTCTATCATTTGAAGTAGAAGTCCCTCCTCCAAAGTTTAGAAGTATTCTTAAGAGAGGTGTTGAGGGAGACTTTATAAATAGAGTTTGTAAAAGGGAGTTTGTCTTCGCTCGTTGGAAGGAAGGCAACTAGTGGTAAGCCGGTGGCCTCAAGTGAAGAGAAATCGGGAGTGGATGTAGGTTGGATGACCGAACCACTATAAAAATGGTTTATGTTTACGTTCTTGCATTTACCTTTTTGTAAACTGTATTTTCTTCGCTGCTCAACTTACTCATCACTACCTTCTTCCTCTCTAAATACTCCCTACTTTAAGCACTTTCCATTATGCTTTAATCAGAATAGGTTTTAGTTAAAAACATGATTTTTATCGTATGAAGTTTCCAAACTTATTCAAATCGCTGAAAATCTATCATTCTTTACCGCTGCACTAATTCACCCCCCCCTCTTAGTACCGCTCGATCCCTAACAATAGTCATTGTAGTAACTTTTGCTCTATTGTCCATCTTGAGTTCTATCTCGCCTTTTGCCAATCTCCCAAGTCTTGCTAAAACCTACAATGAATTATAGATATGATAAGTATTATTAGTATCCAATACCCATGTGTTATCATAAGAATATGATAAATGGAGACTGATTATGAATATACTTGAAGCTTTTCCAAGCTTTCGCTTTGCCTTCATTGTTGGTACTCTTTATAGTTCCTCTTCTAATGCCCATCTTTGCTATAATGGAAGCATTAGATTTTGTCCTTTGTCGAGTCCTTCTTAGCAATATTTGCTTGGCTTGGCTTGCCCTTGCCCTTGCCCTTCTTAAGGGACTTTCATGTTTTCTTTTCTTCTTAGGCTCACCAGCATAGAGAACTAGCTTCTTTTTAATTCCTCTTCTAATGCCCATCTTTGCCATAGTGGAAGCATTGGATTTTGTCCTTTGTCAGGTCCTTTTTAGCAACCTTTACTTTATCCAGCTTGCCCTTGCCCTTGGCCTTCTTAAGGGACTTTCCTATTTTCTTTTCTTCCTATGCTCACTAGCATAGAGAACTAGCTTCTCTTTTTTAATAGTGCTCTCAACCTCCCTCAACATATTGAGGAGCTCATGGAGAGTCACCTCATGCTTGTTCATATTGAAATTTATAATGAACTAAGAAAAGGAATCTTGTAGGGACTAAAGCACAAGATCTATACACAAGTTATCCTTTAGGACCATTCCTAGACCGATGAGTTTCTTTATCCACTCAATCATCTTAAGGACATGGTTCTAAACCGATATCCCTTTAGACTTTCTAGCACAGAAGAGACTCTTAGATATCTTATTTCGTTGAGTTCTTCCTTGTTCCTTAAACAATTTACAAAGATGCAGGAGAATGGATCTTACTTCTATCCTTTCTTACTACCTCTATAATTTAGGAGTCATGGACCCTAACATGTAATACTAAGCAAGAGTAGAGTCATCTATATACTTTACATAGCGACCAATCACATCCTCACTTGCTCATTCCTCAGGCATAGGCATTACTATGTTAAGGACGTGCGATTTTCTCTACCATAAGAACGATTCTTAAGTTATGGAGCCAATCCATGTAATTTGGACCAATGAGGCGGTTAACATCAAATATGTCACATAAGGGATTTGAAAGTGATATTTCATGAAAATAAATATGTTGGAGATCGAGTGGCACTAAGAGAGGGGGTGAAATAGTGTAGCGATAAAAAATGATAAATTTCTATGATTTAAAATTAGTTTGAAACTTCGTTTGATAAAAATCACATTTTTTGTCTAAAACCAATTTTGATTAAAGCATAATGGAAAGTGTATAAAGTAGAGAGTGTTTAGAGAGGACGAAGGGTAGTAATGAGTAAGTTGAATAGTGAAGGAAAGACAGTTTGCAGAAAGGTAAATGCAAGAACATAAATGCAAATCGTTTTTATAGTGGTTCGGTCATCCGACCTATGTCCACTCCCGATTCCTCTTCGCTTGAGGCTACCGGTTTTCCACTAGCTGCCTTCCTTCCAACGGGTGAAGACAAACTCCCTTTTACAAACTCTATTTACAAAGCTTCCCTCAACACCTCTCTTAAGAATACTTCTAAACTTTCGGAGGAGGGATTTCAACTTCAAATGACAAAGTTTTCCCTTAGTTTTCTTGCACTCTTCTTTCTCTCCAAGCAAGAACATTTGGGGTATTTAAAGACCCTATGATAGGACCCTAGTAGTGTTTGGTCCTACTCAACCAAGTAGCAGCTAATAAAAACCCTGTGAGTATAATAATCCCACCTAGCCGTCTCTATCCTATAAAGAAGAGAGGCTAGGGTTTATATTTGGGCTATTGGACCTCTTAGCCATCGCCCCCTTTGTTACTGGGCCGATTGGCTAAAGTTGAGAGTAAATTGGGTAGTTCACTTAGGAAGCCACCCCTAGGGCTAGGGTTTGGAGCTCTATATAAGCTTGTAGCCTCTACCTCTTTGGAACAAGAAATATCAATCAACAATTGTAGCCACCAAGCTACTTGGAGGGTGGAACCCTTATAGTGTTCCAAGGGTTGATCCCCCTCAAAGATCAATCTTCATAGAATTCCTCTATGGTTCTATCATCTGGTATCGGAGCAACAATCTTGTTGCTTTTGCTGCCATCCCTGCTGCCCACCATCAGCCAAGCAATTCCCATAATTGCTCTTGACGTCGTCATCTCTTGACGTAGATCAATTCAATCTACTGTCGCCACCTCCAATTACATCAGAGATCTAGTATTTTTCTACCACCAATACCCTTTGCTGCTATAATTTTTCACCTAAAATATCAAAAAGAAGTTTTTCTATCTATCCCTTGCCTGCGAATTCCTTGCGTCGCAAAAGTTACCATCTTTGCAAACGAAGGATCACTACAGAAAATTTCAGCCGTGTTGCTGCCTTTAACCAATCTAATTGTTATCCTTTTTTAACAAAATTTTTTATGCACCTCATAGATCATCTTAGCTCCCATCCGTGATTGATCTATCATGGAATTCATCTTAAAAAAATTGTGTTGCTGCAATCTCTCGTCGCAAGCTGCTGAAATTTTTCGATGAGAATTCTGCTATCGAAACTTGCACCGATTTCTTTACTGTTATGCTGCCAAAATTTCTTGATCCAATTTGTTATCCTTATTGTTATCTAAACTAAGATTCTACCATCAAACCCCCTCTTCAAATCCCTGAGTTTTCTCTAAAAATTTTGTCGAGAAACCACTATTTCTTCGATGACAATTTTGCTCTTACGAGACAACGCATATAGGCGGCAATTTTCACTGATTTTTGTCAAATCTTTGCTGTGATCTACCACAGATCTAAAACCCTCTTCCCTAACCTTCATCCACTACCATCACAGCCCAAAAAATCCATCAAACTGTACCCCCAAACTGCACCAAAAATAGCCACAAAACAAGCCTAAACTGCATCCTACACCCACCAATCCACCAACCCTTTCAGCCACCACTTTTCTTAACCAATACATGCCTTTAACTCGATAGCAAAAAAGAGATCTTAATATTATAGATTTGGAGACAGATGCTATGGCATCTAAGGAGGCAATTGATGCTAAATTCGAAGCCTTCGAGACATGAATGGAGGAGAAGATTCAGACTCTCTTTGCCGAACTTAGTTTGGGTCGACCATTGAGCCCAAAGAAATCACATTAAGGAGAGAGCTCTGATCGAAGAGATGACCTCTAGGAGAGGGGAGGCTCTATGATCGATCCCCACTATCCACGCATGAGGGTGGACTTCCCTAGATGGGAAGGAGACCCGATTGGTTGGATCTCGTGCGCAGAGCGATATTTTCGGTACCACAAAATCGCAGATGCATCTATGGTAGAAATTATATCTATACATCTTGAAGGGGATGCCATACAGTGGTTTGATTGGTTTGAACACACTCATGGAGTCCTCTCATGGTGATAATTCAAAGAAGGACTACTGATCCGTTTCAGACCAACCGATTACGAGAACATTGACGGACGACTAGCAAAGATCCGACAAACCTCCACCATCTAGGAGTATCAAACCAGGTTTGAAAGGTTATCTAATCAAACTTATGATTAGTCTGAAAAATAGTTATTGGGGACATTTATTGAGGGCTTGAAGCCAAAGATCTGGGGAGAAGTTAAAGCACGACAACCGTACAAACTTATGACAACCATCTCTTTCGCACGACTTCAGGATGAGCGATTGAATCACGAAGCCCGGAGGACTAGGGTCACTCCCCGACCAGCAATATCGAAGCTCTGAGCCCCCCTACTTTCAGCCAAGCTCCTACACCAAAAAGGTTGACAAGAGAAGAGCTTCGAGACCGATCTGCCAAGGGGTTATATTGGCATTGTGATGAGCCATGGAGCCGCGAGCATCACTATAAAAAAGGGAGACTTTTTGTGATTGAACCATTGGAAGAAGAGATCAGTGAACAACCAAAAGAGAGTCTTGAGCATGAGGATGAAGATGTCGAAGAAGAGCCATAATCGATCGACTTTATCGTACATGCGCTAGCCAACTACTCAAATCCGCAAACGATGAAAGTTAGAGGCCTGCTCAAACAACAATCAATCACCATTCTCATCGATACAGGCAGCACTAATAACTTTCTAAATAGTAAGGTTGCTGCTCGGATGGTGCTACACATTGAAGGTTGCAGCAAGTTCGACGTAAAGGTCGTCGACGGCTGAATCCTAAAATGCGACCAAAGATGCCTATAGGTGAAACTATTACTATAGGGCCAAGAAATTATTGCCGACTTCTTCCTCCTACCAATTGATGATTATGAGGCTGTGCTGGGCATAGAATGACTAATGACACTAGGTGACATTGCTTGAAACTTTTCCAAACTGATTATGAAATTCTATTGCAAAGGCAAACAGGTCACCCTACGTGGGAAGCGCGGAAGCAATGTAACCGCCATTTCAACCCAACGAATGGAGAAAGTTTTCCACAAGATAAATGGTGGCTTTCTTATACATCTCCAGCAGCAACCAGAGGGGAAGAAAATAGAAATTAAAGATCAAAATCTCACTTAACTACTTGTTGAATTTGATGATATTTTTGCTAAACTACGCTGTCTTCCTCCTACTCGACAACATGACCACCAAATTCCAATCCTTCCGGGCAAACCACCAGCAAACACTCAGCCTTATTGCTATCCTCACCTCCAGAAGGATGAAATTGAGAAGATCGTGAAGGAGATGCTTGAAACAGGGGTGATTCGTCCAAGTTGCAGCCCCTACTCCTCATTAGTGCTAGCACTACCAGATTTCAACCGACCCTTCATCATTGAGTCCAATGCATCTAAAGTTGGAATTGGAGCCATTCTCATACAAGATGGTTGACCACTCGTATACACTAGTAAGGCATTGTCTCCCTCCCATCAAAAAATGTCTATCTATGATAAGGAGATGCTCGCCATTGTACACGTAATAATAAAGTGGAGACCCTACCTGATTAGCCGATGATTTCAAATTAAAATCGACTATAGAAGCCTTAAGTACTTTTTGGAGAAGATATCATCTCCAGAGCAACAAAAATGGGTAACCAAACTTCTAAGATTTGATTATGAAATTATTTACAAAAAGGGGAAAGAAAACGTTATTGTAGATGCACTCTCATGGCTCCCTCAACAAGCTAAATTTTCAGCCATCTCTCTTGCTACCACTAGCTTCCTTGAGGGCATTAGAGAGGAATAGAAGAAGGATCCGGAAACCAACAACATCATCAAAAAATTAGAGAAGGATCCAAGCGTAATAGCTCACTATACTTAGGATTCGAGGGATCTACGCTATAAATGTTGTATTGTGCTTCTACCAAACTCCCCTTGCATCAAAGTCATTTTGCACAAAATGCACTCCACACCTTCAGCAGGGCACTCCGAATTTCTAAGAACCTACAAAAGTGTGAAGCAAAACTTTTATTGGAGAGAGATGAAAAAAATTATTTCTAAATACGTAGCACAATGTGATGTATGTCAATAGTAAAAAGGTGAAATAGTGGCGAGTCCAGGGAAACTACAACCATTGCTCATACCAGACTCGGTGTGGATTGACATCTCTATGAAGCTATCTCCATATTTTTATGAGCCCTATCAGATCGCAAAGCGTATTAGAGCTGTTGTGTATAGACTTAATTTGCCTGAGGATGCCAAAATTCATCATTTCTTCCACGTGTCATGCTTGAAGCCCATGTTGAGAGAACACGAGTCACCCTAGATCAACTACCCAATACAACTAACGATGGATATATCTAAGCCCAACCGCAAGCTATTCTAGACCGCAGAATCATCATGCATTGTCGATATCCCTCTACTGAAGTACCAGTACATTGAAACAATTTACCACCCGAAGACATCACATGAGAATCATATGAGGAGCTGAAGACCCGATTCCCTGAATTCATGAAACCTCAGCCTTGAGGACAAGACTGATTGGAAGAGGGCAAGCTTTATGGGACTCTAGCAGGGTTGGGTCCTACTCAACCAAGTAGCAACTAATAAAAACCCTACGAGTGTAATAAATCTCACATAGCCACCTCTATCCTATAAAGAAGAGAGGCTAGGGTTTATATTTGGGCTATTGGGCCTCTTAGTTGCCACCCCCTTATTACTGGGCCAATCGGCTAAAGTTGAGGGTAAATTGGGTAGTTTACTTAGGAAGCAACCCCTAAGGCTAGGGTTTGGAGCTCTATATAAGCTTGTAGCCTCCACCTCTTTAGAACAAGAAATATTAATCTACAATTGCAGCCACTAGGCTACTTGAAGGGTGGAACCCCTAGAGCGTTCCAAGGGTTGACCCCCTCAAAGATCAATCTTCATAGAATTCCTCTAGGGTTCTATCACCCCAAGAAGATTTAAATTTGGGCTCCAAATTTTGGGTTTCCCGGTGCTAGTAGTGCCATTGCCTATCAGTGGTGGTGCCACTGCTTATCAAGCTCTAACACAAATAGTGTACTGGGCGGTGCCACTACCCGAGGCAACGATGCCACTGCCTAAGATTTTGGTCCTTGGGTTGTGCCATCGCCTGGACTCTCAGGACCTGGGCGGTGCCACCGCTAGACAGGTTCCAACTCACTGGTTGGGCCTTAAAACCCAGCCCAAATCAATCCGTTATCGGGCCCAATTAGCCCTTACATGGGTTATAGGATTAACACCTAATCTTAACCCAAATTAATGTGCTAACTATAAAATTAAAGACATTCCTAAGCTATTACAAAGTCTGACAAGTCAAGACTTCTTTCTCCGGCGAGCTTTCTACGAAATTCCGACGGTCATCCAACGAACCCTTAGATACCATTCTATGGACTCCCGACAAGCTCTTGGACTTCTCGATTATCTTGGCGAGTTCCGACGAGCTTCTTCGGCAAGCTCCGATCTTTCTCGGTGAGCTCCGCGAACCTCCGACAAACCTTCCGGTGAACTTTTGAAAACCCTTCGGCAAGCTTCCTACTCATTCTCGGCTAGTTTCGATAGCACTCCCAATGAATCTTTGGACTTCCGTCGAACTCTCAAACTCCCAATGATCCATCGCACTTAACTTCTAGCACTTTGTTTCGCTATACATCTTCATCGTTATCATAGTTAATCCTGCACACACACAAACAAAAACTCTACTTCGATCTAGATAGTTATTATAACGCGAACTGACATTCTGTTGCTTGGCACGTCATTCATCGGTGCTTCATCTTATTCTTCGATGCATTGTCCTCTCTTGCATTTTATTGCCCAATCGGTGGTTAACCTCCGTAACCCCGATATCCTTGGCGCAACATGCTCTTCTTGGCCCGATGCTCAACATCCGAAGCCTTTTGCCGATTGTCGATCCGACCTCCGACTCGACGTCTAATATCCTAACGTGTTCCTCTAGTGCAACGTCAATTTCTCCTACGTTAACTATCTAATTCTAATCGATAGTAGACCTGCATTACTCAAAATATAATTAGACAATAAACCATAATCAATTAGTTTCATCATCAAAATTTGAGATTCAACAATCTCCCCCTTTTTGATGATGACAACTAATTGATGAATAATGGAGTTAACCTTAAATCCCTAAAGTTTAACCCAAACTCCCCCTCCAATATGTCATTGATAGAACACTTGGATTATCCCAAATCCAAGCAACATGTATCATATATTAAGAGAAACATCATTTCATCATACAAATATTTCAAACTATCATTACAATGCATGAAGTAATCAATCTACTTCTCCCCCTATGTCATCAATAAAAAGGAGAAGTTTCTCTAGCTATTTTAAAAGATATGCAAGTTAAGCAATCATACTAGCTAGATTCAATCACGGCAAGTTTCTCATGATAGGCAAGATAGCACTTTGCTTCTTTTTGCAATATTTCAAGCTAGCACCTTTTTATGTTTTGCCTTTATAAGCTATCGACTTCTTATTTGCTATGAGCTAGCAATTTTGTATAAACACTTTAAACATGCATACTAAATTTTCATTACAACATAGAAGCATGGCAAGTGTAGGAATGCAAACTTTCCAAGTTTTGCATTTTCTCTTCTTGAGATTGGCAAGATAGCAATATTTGCATCCTTTGAGATAGCAATTCTTAGCTTCTCATGAAATTGCAAGGTAGCAATTTTTATGTTCAAGATAGCAAGTTTGCACTTTGATTTCTTTATGATATGCCAAGCTAGCAAATTTTTCATTCAAGTGTGCAAACTAGTGATAAACTTTCACCCCCTTTGTTTTTGTCAAAAAGAATAGGAGGATCAAATACAAAGATTTTCTTTACATCCTCTTTTCATATCATTTATCAACTTGCATCAATAAAAATCTTCATTAATATTCAAATCATAACATATAGGAGAAGAATCATATAGGATAAAAATTCTTGATTCATCACAATTCAAAAGTTCAAAGCAATAGATGCAAAGAATTCATGAAAGATATCAATAAGGATCAATTTGTGAATACCAAAGATATGATTCATGGTTCATTAAAATTTTTCTTAACAAGATCAAGATGAAGATTCATGAGATAAAAAGAGCAATTTGAAACATTCTCATCAAGAACACATTTTAAAATATTCCAAGTATCAAATATTGAAATATCAAATTTTGGATTATTTTATTCCTTTAACAACTTTTCACATCATTTAAATTTGTATCAATCAATCATTCAATCATCAATTTCATGATTCATTTAGATGGAATCTTTAACACATCATCAAAATCTCATTCATAAATCAAGTGACTCTCAAAATATCATAAATGAATTTATCACTTGTCTTTCATGAAAAATCAAAAATTTCAAGAATCATACATATCCCTTTTTATGATTAATTTCATTTGAACATGCCTTTGTCTTTTAATGTCAAATAAAGATAAGCATGAAAGTTCAAGACGTAAAGGCAAAATCTCATAAAGAATGATTTTAAATATCCATTTTCAAGGCATGATAAAAAGAGTAAATCAAGGATTCAATCATATCATGTCATGAATTCCAAAAGGCATCTTAAGTTATCAACATCACATTAAAAAGGATATTTCAAAAAGATATATTAATAAGTGATTCATTTGAATTCATGATTCATTTGGAAGATTCTCCTCTTTAGTAAATAAAAATGAATTATAGGAGAACAAAATGAATTAAGGGAGAGAACATGATTGTAGCATTGAGCATGATTCATATTTAAAATGTATCTTACGTCATAAATATGCAACAAGCCTTTGTTAAATCTGAAATCATCCTCAAAGTCATATTCAATAAATTTATACATGACAAGCATGGATTCATGAATTTCCTATAGAAAAATCGATAAGATTAAGATAAAGGATTGCGTTTCATTTTTATATGTGATTTGCTTCTTATAACCATGCTTTTGCCCTTAATAAAAACATATGTCAACATTCAAGACGAAAAGGCAAATTTTGTTATAAAGATCATTAAGTCGAATCACATTAAGCATGTGGCATTTTTCAAAAGATTTGATTCAAAAGATTCATATGGATTCATCAAAATCGAAAGACAAACTTTATCATAAAAATTATCAAGACAAAAATATAACATATTATTTCAAGATATGAGATTCAATTTTTTATGATAATGTGTTTCATTTTAAGTTGTTTGTTTCATATAAGTGTACTCATGTTTATAAAGATGAGTATCAAATTTTGAAACCAAACATGAGTTTGTCATCAAGATATAATAACTTGAAATTATCATAAAATCATTAAGCATGACAATAAACTGTTAATATTTTCATTTCATCATTATCAATGATGATTTCATAAGGTATGTTCAAATATTTATATGGAAGCCATCATTGGATAAATTCAAAATACAAGTTTGTCATTAAACCCATTAAGATCAAATGCATTTCACATAAAGCATCATGAAAGTACATTTTCTCTTTTTTTATGTGTTTTAATTTAAGTGATATGATCCTTCATATGAGCATGCTCATGTTTTTCATATAGGTCCAAAAAGCAAGTTTCAAGAGAAATCATTAAGACCAAGAACATGAGATTTATTTATTTTCATTGCATTTATCATGATTATTTTCAAGAAATTCACAAGATTCATAAAATGAATTCAAAAATGCATTTTCATTTCATGCAATTGATTTCATGTGAGCATGTTCAAATTTTCATGTAAAAACAAAATCATCAATATGCTTGCTTCTATCTTTTAATCATATTTGGAGTGCAAGCATTATCTTGAAACATGCCATTAATTTTTGTGTCAAAAGCAATGCATCTTATTTTAAATTGAAAGCATCATTGTATTTAAAAATAATTTCATCATAAAAATAATTAAGACTCATTAATCCAAGATAAAAGTTTTTAAATCATAAGCATGATACAAACATCTATCATCAAAATCATTCTACAAATTTGAAAAACAAGTTTCATCAATACCTTATAAGATCATTACCAAAAAAAAAATCATACATGATATAAAATTGTCAAGTATCATAATTAGAACTAAAACCCAATATAAAACAATAAGATACACATGCATGGACACACATTATCACAAATCATACAATCAACATTTGTATTTTTAATTTTCAAAAAAAAAATAGTAGAAGGAAAACCATGATATAATTTTTTAAAATAATTTTTTATTTCCAAAAACATAAGAAAAGCATGAGATTAAAAAAAATTATTTCCTACTAACTAAGTTAAGCACTCAAGAAATTTTCAAGTTATTTCATAAAGCAAAGGAGCTTTGATTGAGTTGCTTACCTTGTAGTTGAAATTCGTCAAAGCCCAATTCACCATTTCACCTTTGGAAGTTCTTGATTTATCCTTGGGTGCTTTCCTCTTGTTTGGCCTCATTTTCAGTTCAAGTTCATTTTTAGTTTTTAATTTTTGTTTAATGAACTTATTAAGATTCATTAAAAGTTTAATGTCCCCTTCATTGTCCTCATCACTTGAGTCATCACTCAAGTGACATTTTATAGTCCGGAGTATTAAGGATCGGCGGCACTAAGAGGGGGAAGGGGGGGTAAATTAGTGCAGCGGTAAAGAACGATAGATTTTTCAACGATTAACACAAGTTCGGAAACTTCGTATGAATGAATGCAGCATTTCGTTTGAACCCAAAAAGATTACATTTTAACATTAAAGCATACGTAATAAGATGAAGATGAAGTTGAGTAAATAAGGCATCAAGTGGAAAGGGTTTGCAGTAAAGTAAATAGCAAGAATGTAAATGCAAACCAGATTTTTATAGTGGTTCGGTCATCCGACCTACGTCCACTCCCGAATCCTTCTCCGATGATGCTCTCAACTTCCACTAGCAAATCCTTTTGTAGGGGAAGGACCAAATACCCCTCTTATAACCCTTTTACAAGAGGTTCACACTCTTACAAGTTTTCACAAAGAGAAGGAGGTGAACACTTAAGCAATTGAAGAACAAAACTTTCCCTAGACTTTGCTTAAATCTAACTCTCTAAGGGTTCTTACTTTCAGTTGAGAAAGAAGGGGTATTTATAAGCTTCAAAGTGATTCAAATTTGGAGCCCAAACTTGAAGCCAAAATTTGAACCTTTTTGAGTTTCTCGGTCTTTGTCGATTCTCGTAGATCGACACACACCCAGGCAGTGCTACCACTGGCTTTCAGGCATCGGTGCTACGCCTTGACCAACAATCGCTATTGGCGGTGCTACCACCCAGCTGTGCTGGTTCTGTTTGGGCCAAAAACTTTGGCCCAAACTAAGGCCCAATGGCCCCTACTTTGGGTCAAAGGATTAACACCTAATCCTAACCTAAATTAATGTGCTAACTACGAAATTAAAGCCATTCCTAAGCTATTATAAAGTCCGCAAGTCAAGTCTTCTTTCATCGAACTTCCGACGAACTTCCGACGGTCTTCCGATGATCCCTCGAAAACCATCCTGCGGACTCCCGGTAAGCTCTCGGACTCCACGGTGATTTTGGCGAGTTCCCCCGAGCTTCTTTGGCAAGCTCTGATCTTTCTTGGCATGCTCCGCGAACTTCCGGCGAACCTTCCGGCGAACTCCCGAAAACCCTTCAGCAAGCTCCCTACTCGTTCTCGGTCGGTTCCGACAGCTCTCCCAATGAATCTTCGGACTTCTATCGAACACTCAAACTCCTAATGATCCATCGCACTTGACTTTGACTCTTTGTTTCACTTTACGTCTTCATCCTTATCGTAGTTACTCCTGCACAACAACAAACACTCTACTTCGATCTAGACAGTTATTACAATACGATTTGACATTCAGTTGCCTGGCACGTCATTGGTCGGCACTTCGTGTGATCCTTCGGCACATTGTCCTCGCTTGCGGTCTGTTGCCCAATCGGCGATTGACCTCCACAATCCCGATATCCTTAGCGCAACACGCTCTTCTTAGCTCAATGCCCGATGTACGAAGCCTCCTACCGATAGTCGACCGAACCTCCAGCTCAACATCCAATATCCTGACGTGATCACCTCCGGCGCAACGTCAATTTCTCCAGCATCAACTGTCTAATCCTGATCGATAGTAGACCTGCGTAACTTAAAATGCAATTAGACCACATATCACACTCAATTAGTTTTATCATCAAAATCTGAGATTCAATAATCTCCCCCTTTTTGATGATGATAACTAATTGATGACTGACGGAGTTAACCATAACTCCCCAGAGTTTAACACAAACTCCCCCTATCAATATGCCATTGATAGAACCCTTGGATTATCCCAAATCCAAGTAATATGTATTATTCATGTAGTGAGAAATATAAATCCATCATGCAAATATATAAAATATTCAAGCATCATTACATTACATGAAGTCATCAATCTACTTCTCCCCCTATGTCATCAACAAAAAGGAGAAGTAGCATCATAGCTAGTTTAAAAGATATGCAAATTTCTTACAGCACACTAGATATTTATCACATCATACAACATTTTTGCAATACAACATCAAATAATACCATTCAATCATAGCAAGTTTCAAGGATGGGCAATGATGGTAATTTTTACTTGCTTCTTGAGATATGCAAGTTTGCACCTTGTTTCTCACGATAGCAATATTTGCATCCTTTGATATAACAATTCTTAGCTTCTCATGAAATTGCAAAATAGGAATCAAGATGGCAAATTTTTACAATGTTCGAGCTAAAAACTTTCTCCCCCTTTGTTAGCATCAAAAAGAAAGGGAGGATCAAATACTTCAAATAATCTTGCATGAGATTCAACAATAATTTGTAATAAAAATGTAAGCAATTTTGAAGAAGTAAAATTGAGCAAGATTTTTGCCTCTCTTGAGATAGCAACTTTTTGCTTCTCAATGTTCAAGCTAGCAAGATTTTCTCTTTTGATGCACAAGCTAGCAATTTTTTTTTTTACTTGAATGAGCTAGCAAATTAATCATGCAAGCTAGCAATAAATCTTCTCCCCCTTTGATTTTGTCAAAAAGAAGGGAAGAATACAATTCTTTTCCCTTTACATGAATGCTTCCATCATAACAAAATAACAAATTTCCATCATGAATTTTTAACATATCAAGTCATGAATTCAGGGGAGTCATAAACAAATCATGGTATGAGGGAAATTTATGACAAGCAAGCAAGCAATAATGATAAGCTAGCATACTTTACAATATGCAAACTAGCTCCCTTTCAATTTTTCTCTTTTACACCTAAGTTTCCCTTTTGTAAATCATCAACTTTTTGTTTATAATGAGCTAGTAATTTTTGTAAAATTTATAACATTTTAAACATGCAAGCTCATGAGTTAAAGAATAATACAACTTTGCAATTTTTTTCTTCTCATTTTGAGAAGTGCAAGTTTTGCCTTTTGCAAGTTCTAGCTAGCTATGTTTGTCATTTTCACTTGTGATACATAAGCTAGCAAGCTAACTCCCCCTTTGTCACTATCGAAAGGAAGGGATGAATAATATTTCAATGCAATAATTTTGCATCAATCAATATTTCAATTTTTTTATGATCCATACAAAACATAGATGCAAAGAATTCATGAAAGATATCAATATGAAATATCAATAAGGATCAACACCAAAAGACATCATTCATGATTCATCATAAAGCAAATTTCATTTATGTCAAATGTTCATTTTACCACACAAGGTAAAGAAATCATATCACTTTTAAGATCATGAATTATATGACATCAAGGCTCATGATTCATTTAAAAATATATAGCATAAAGAGTAACTTAATTTATGCATAAGAATTCCAAGTATCAAGTATTAAGATATCAAGACTTGGATTGTGATAAAGCTCACTCAAGTTCGAATCATCAAATCATTAACATAGTTTATGAGATTCACAAAAAAAATATAATCTTGAATTGTTCTCCTCTTTGGTAAATGATAAAAAGAAGTAATCATTTTCGAGATTCAAAATGCTAGCAATTTGCATTAATCATGACAAGTAATACATCAAAAGTCTACATCATTATTTCAATCAACAAGTCATGAAGCATACAAAGTAGTATTGAAACATGAGAGAAAAGTTCAAATTATCAAATCATAATCAATTCATCGAAATCACTTCTATAATTTATGAGATTCTTAAGATATCATGAAATCATTAATCTCGATAAGATAGTAAATATAATTTCTTTATGTTTCATCATATAAGTATGTCTTTTGCCTTTATATGCCAAATCAAAATATTCAAAAATGGAAGACAAACTTCATTATAAGCATTGTCAAAACAACACATTGTTTCAAGACATGAGATTTAATTTATCATGATAATGTGTTTCATTTTATTTCAAACAAGTGTGCTCATGTTTCAAAAGATGAGTATCAAATTTAAGACCAAAACATGAGTTTGTTATCAAGATATGATATCACAAAGTCATTAAGCATGATAACAAACTTTTAGTATTTTCATTTCAATGATGATTTCATAATGTAAGTTCAAACATTTATATGGAACCCATCATTGTAGAAATTCAAAACATGAGTTTGTCATTAAATCCATCAAGATCATATGCATCAAACATCATGATAGTACATTTTCTCATCTTTATGAGTTTCAATTTAAGTGATTTGATCTTTCATAAGAATGTTCAGATTTTTCATATGAAAATGTCATGCATCATATTCAAAAACGAAAATATCATCAAAATCATTTTAATTCTTTCTTATATTAGTTATAACAAGATGATCGATGCTCAATTTTTTTTTTTGGTAAAATCATGCATCATTTTATAAATCTGAAAAATAATTTTCGTCATGAAAATCATCAAGTCCAAATGTAATACACGGCAACATTAAAATCACATTTCTTTCATTTGGAAAATTTATGGGTTAGGTCATTATAATTGATTTCATGAAGACATGTATCATCTAAAAATTTCATCATAAAAAGGGTCAAGACCTATTAATCCAAGATGGAAGATTTTAAATCAACATCACTTCAACAACTCATGCATGATATAAAAACATCAAGCATCATGTTTAGAGACAATGTAAACCATCAAGATACTCATGCATGGGTTGATTCTATTTGGTGTCTAAACATTATCACAAATCATACAATCATCATTCATATTGTTACTAAAAATACTATAAAGAAAAGCATAGTATAATTTTTAAAATATTTTTTTTAACTTCTAAAAACACAAGAAAAGCATGAAAAAAAAATCCTACTAACTAAGTTAAGCATTCATGGAAAGCATCATGTAATTTCAAAATAAGGTTAGAACAAGTTGGGTGAGTTTCTTACCTCATTGTCGAAAACCGTCAAAGCCCATTTCGCCTCTTCTTTACTTGATTCTTCTTTACAAGTCTTCTTCTTCTTCTTTGGCCTCTTTCTCCGTTCAAGTTTATTTGTGTTTTTTAATTTTTGTTTAATGAACTTGTTAACATTCATTATTATGTGTTCAATGTCCTCATTGTCCTCATCACTTGAGTCATCACTCAAGTGGCATTCATTTGTCCGATGTTCCAAATCCTTCTTGTTCTTTAGAAGGTGGTTCATATGTTCATCATGTTTCAAATGTTCGAAGAAACTCATTTCGTATATCATTAGTGAACCAATTAGTTCTTCCATTGAAAAATCATTTAAATTTTTTGTCTCTTGTATTGCAGTTACTTTTACATCCCAACTCTTTGGGAGGGATCTTAAAATCTTGTTAGTGAGTTCAAAATCCGAAAAAGATTTACTAAGACTTTTCAAGCTATTGACGACATCCGTGAAGCGGGTGTACATATCGCCAATAGTTTCGCTTGGTGTCATTCGGAAGAGCTTAAAATCATGCAATAAGAGGTTTACTTTCAAGTCTTTAACTCTACTAGTTCCCTCGTGCGTGATTTCAAGTGTTCGCCAAATATCGAAAGCCGTTTTGCATATTGAAATCCGATTGATCTCGTTCTTATCTAAAGCGCAAAATAAGGCATTCATAGCCTTTGCGTTTAAAGAAAAAGACCTTTTCTCCAAATCCGACTATTCGTTCGTTGGTTTAGAGGAAGGTTGAAAGCCATTTTCGATGATGTTCCACAAATCCAAATTCATTGAAAGCATGAAAACTCTCATTCGAGTTTTCCAATATGTGTAGTCCGAACCGTTAAAGAACGGTGGACGAAAAACCGAAAAGCCCTCTTGAAAACCATTTAGAGCCATTTCTCACGGGTGTAAATCCGAAAGAGAAAGAACGTGGCTCTGATACCAATTGTTAGGGATCGAGCGGCACTAAGAGGGGGGGGGTGAATTAGTGCAGCGGTAAAGAACGATAGATTTTTCAACGATTAACACAAGTTCGGAAACTTCGTACGAATGAATGCAGCATTTCGTTTGAACCCGGAAAGATTGTGTTTTAACTTTAAAGCATACGTAATAAGATGAAGATGAAGTTGAGTAAATAAGGCAGCAAGTGGAAAGGGTTTGTAGCAAAGTAAATAGCAAGAACGTAAATGTAAACCAGATTTTTATAGTGGTTCAGTCATCTGACCTACGTCCACTCCCGAAGCCTTCTCCGATGAGGCTCCCAACTTCCACTAACAAATCCTTTTGTAGGGGAAGGACCAAATACCCCTCTTGCAACCCTTTTATAAGAGATTCACACTCTTACAAGTTTTCACAAAGAGAAGGAGGTGAACACTTAAGCAATTGAAGAACAAAACTTTCCCTAGACTTTGCTCAAATCTAACTCTCTAAGGGTTCTTACTTTCAGCTGAGAAAGAAGGGGTATTTATAAGCCTCAAAGTGATTCAAATTTGGAGCCCAAACTTGGAGCCAAAATTTGAACCTTTTTGAGTTTCTCGGTCTTGTCGATTACCTGGCAGATGACACACCAGCGGTGCTACCGCCTAAGCCAGGCGGTGCTACCGCCTCAGCCAAGCGGTGCTACCGCTTGGCTTTCCAAGCACCAGGCGGTGCTACCACCCCAGCCAGGCAGTGTGACCACCTGGCTTTCTAGGCGTTGGGCGGTAGCAGCAGTGCTACCGCCCCAGCCTGGCGATGCTACCGCCCTTTGGCGATGCTACCGCCTGACCACTGCGATGCTACACGCCTGACCCGAATCAGCTGGCGGTGCCACCGCCACTGTTACAGGTTCTGTTTGGGCCAAAAACTTTGACCTAAACTAAGGCCCAATGGCCCCTACTTTGGGTTAAAGGATTAACACATAATTCTAACCCAAATTAACGTGCTAACTACGAAATTAAAGCCATTCCTAAGCTATTATAAAGTTTGCAAGTCAAGTATTCTTCCGTCGAGCTTCCGGCGGTCTTCCGATGATCCCTCGGAAACCATCCTACGGACTCCTGGCAAGCTCTCGGACTCCACGGTGATTTTGGCGAGTTCCCCCGAGCTTCTTTGGGAAGCTCCGATCATTCTTAGCATGCTCCGCGAACTTTCGATGAACCTACCGGTGAACTTCCGAAAACCCTTCGGCAAGCTCCCTACTCGTTCTCGGCCGGTTCCGACAGCACTCCCAACGAATCTTTGGACTTCCATCGAACACTCAAACTCCCAACGATCCATCGTACTTGACTTTGACCCTTTGTTTCGCTTTACATCTTCATCCTTGTCGTAGTTACTCCTACACAACAACAAACACTCTATTTCGATCTAGATAGTTATTACAACGCGATTTGACATTCAATTGCCCGGCACATCATTGGTCGGCGCTTCGTGCGATCCTTCGGCACATTGTCCTCTCTTGCGGTCTGTTGCCCAATTGGCGATTGACCTTCGTAATCCTGATATCCTTGGCGCAACACGCTCTTCTTGGCTCGATGCCCGATGTACGAAGCCTCCTACCGATAGTCGACCGAACCTCCGGCTCGACATCCAATATCCTTACTTGATCACCTCCGGTGCAACGTCAATTTCTCTAGCATCAACTGTCTAATCCGGATCGATAGTAGACCTACGTAACTTAAAATGCAATTAGACCACAATTCACACTCAATTAGTTTCATCATTAAAATCTGAGATTCAACACGGAGTTCCAAATCCTTCATATTCTTTGGAAGGTGGTTCATATGTTCATCGAGTTCAACATATTCCAAGAGTGTCATTTCATAGGTCATTAATGACCCGATTAATTCTTCCAATGAAAAATCATTTAAATTTTTAGTCACTTGTATTGCGGTTACTATAGGATCCCACCTTTTTGAAAGGGATCTTAAGATCTTGTTAGTGAGTTTAAAATTCAAAAAATATTTACCAAGACTTTTTAAGCTATTGACGACATCAGTGAAATGGGTGTACATGTCATCGATAGACTCGCTTGGTATCATTCAAAAGAACTCAAAATCATATAATAAGAGGTTTACTTTAGAGTCTTTGACTCTACTAGTTCCCTCATGCATGATTTCAAGTGTCCACCAAATATCAAAAGTCGTTTTACACATAGAAATCCAATTGAACTCGTTTTTGTCTAAAGAGCAAAATAAGGCATTCATAGCCTTTGCATTTAAGAAAAAGATTTTTTCTCTAAGTCCAACCATTCGTTCGTCGGTTTGGAGGGAAGTTGAAAGCTGTTTTCAATAATATTCTATAAGTTTAAATCTTAAGAAATCATAAAAACTCTCATTTGAGTTTTCCAATATGTGTAGTCTGATCTGTTAAAGAATGAAGGATGAACAATCGAAAAACTCTCTTGAAAGCCATTAAGAGCCATTTCTCATGGGTGTAAATCCGAAAGAGAAATAACGAGACTCTAATACCAATTGTTGGGGATCGAGTAGCACTAAGGGGAGAGTGGGAGGGGTGAATTAGTATAGTGGTAAAGAACGATAAATTTCTGTGATTTAAAACAAGTTTGGAAACTTCGTACGATAAAAATCACATTTTTGACTAAAACCAATTTCGATTATAGCGTAATAGAAAGTGCTTAAAGTATGGAGTATTTAGAGAGGAAGAAGGGCAGTAATGAGTTAGTTGAGCAGCAAAGAAAAGATAGTTTGCAGAAAGGTAAATGCAAGAACATAAATGCAAACCATTTTTATCGTGGTTCGGTCATTCGACCTACGTCCACTCCCAATTCCTCTTTGCTTGAGGCCATCGGCTTCCACTAGCTGCCTTCCTTCTAATGGGCGAAGACAAACTCCCTTTTACAAACTCTATTTACAAAGCTTCCCTCAACACCTCTCTTAAGAATACTTCTAAACTTTCGGAGGAGGAATTTCTACTTCAAATGACAAAGTTTTCCCCTAGTTTTCTTGCACTCTTCTTTCTCTCCAAGAAAGAACATTTGGGGTATTTATAGACCCCAAGAGAATTCAAATTTAGGCTCTAAATTTGAATCATTTTGGGTTTCCCGGTGTTGGCGGTGCCACCGCTTGTCAAGCTCTAACACAAACAGTGTACTGGGCGGTGCCACTACTTGGGATTTCAATCCCTGGGTGGTGCCATTGCTTGGACTCTCGAGACCCAGGCAGTGCCTCCAGCTCACTGGTTGGGCCTTAAACCCAACACAAACCAGTCCGTTATCGGACCCAATTAGCCCCTACTTAGGTTATAGGATTAATACCTAATCCTAACCCAAATTAACATACTAAATATGAAATTAAAGATATTCCTAAGCTCTTATAAAGTCCGATAAGTCAAGACTTCTTTCTCTAGTGAGCTTCCGGCAAACTTCCGACAGTCATCTGACTAACCCTCATACACCATTCTACGGACTCCCGGCAAGCTCTTGGACTTCTCGATGATATTGGCGAGTTCTGATGAGCTTCTTCAGTAAGCTCCGATCTTTCATGGCAAGCTCCGCGAACTTCCAATGAACCTTCCGATGAACTTCTAAAGAGCCTTCAACAAGCTCCCTACTCGTTCTCGACTAGTTTCGGTAGCACTCCCAATGAATCTTCGTACTTTCGTCGAACTCTCGAACTCCCAATGATCCATCACACTTGACTTCTAGCACTTTGTTTCACTTTACGTCTTCATCGTTATCGTAGTTAATCCTACACACACAAACAAAAACTCTACTTCGATCTAGACAGTTATTACTATGCGAATTGATATTCTGTTGCCCGACACATCATTGGTCAGCGCTTCATTCGATTCTTCAGTGCGTCATCCTCTCTTGGGTTTTGTTGCCCAATCAGTGGTTGACCTCTGCAACCCTGATATCCTTAGTGCAACATACTCTTCTTAGCCCGATGCCCAACGTCTGAAGCCTTCTGTCGATTATCGATCGGACCTCCAGCTCGACGTCCAATATCTTGACGTGTTCCTCCGATACTGTTGGGAAATCCACATAGGGGAGCGACATCACAAGCGCAGTGGAGGAACAGAAAAATAAAACCCCAAATTTCCCGTAGAAAGTTTTCATCGGTCGTGCGAAGATTGGTGCGTCAAAAACAAATCCGTAAAACTGCACGTGTAAAAGAAGTTACCTAGGGAGATCGTATATCCCTGAATTCTTGCAGAGTTGTAGGAGAGGATGAAGGAGGTCAAGCGTCCTCCTCTCTAACGGTATCCACACGACAGGGATTGCGATGATGCACCTCTCTCTCTAGGGAGAGGAGAACAGGAGGTGGCTACCAAAAGAAACCCTCAGCCTATAGAGCTTTGGTTCCCTCCTATTTATAGAGGCCCCTTGAAAACCCTAATGGATCTTTTGCCCTATTGGGTATTGGATCTCCATCCAATTACCCAAGCCTCTTGGATTAGTGGGTCTCTATCCAATAATCTCTTATTAGTAATTATTGGATCTCATCTTAGGATCCAATAATTCAGGGGCTTAATGGATATCCAATAAGATAGGGGGTTCAGCGGATATCTCATATCCGAACCTCTACTCGTCGTAACACCTACTATATGTGTGTGACCCTCTAGGCCCAATATCGAGCTGGCCGTGAGTCATACTTGTCAGAACTCCTTCTGGCTTAGTGAATTATTATCTCTATAATAATTCACCCAACTCATCGACTACGGACGTACCAGGCCACTACGCCGCGACCCCTAGACGATACAGGGGAATCCAATCCTTTGGACCTATCTGTCCTTAGTTACCATGTATCTATAGTCCTTTATCCATCTAATATCCCATAGACCTTGTACCGGGCATGGTGCTATCAGGCCCATACGGTCTCTCCTCGAGTCTTGCTCTTGTCGGATTCTCCCGGAGAACTCTTTCTCTCTCAATCTGAATAACCTTGGCTAAGGATTTGTTCGAGCAAGAACACATGGGATATTCCTCTCATGATATCGAGAGCGGATGATCCTCTATTGACACTCAGTAGCCCTCGTAAGGTTGGCTACCACTCCCAATGACCGGTTATACTAGATCTGGAACTTTCCAAACCTATAAGTCTAGTATCAAAGAGTGGAATACTCATACAGGACATCCTTGGTGACTCAAGTCTAAGGACCAGATACACTACTAGGACTACGGAATCACTGTCTGACGTGAGGTATCAATAACCATCCAACATTCCGTAGGCGGATCAATCAATAAACTCATTCCCCAATGGGCACCTATATTGTACCCTTAGTGTCCCCACACGAGTAGCTATGAGACCAGCCACCTCCATCATATGGATGGGTATACAGCACACCAGTCTATCCGGTTATCTCGATGTCCTTCTCGAGTAACCTATGACCAGGATAATTTAGGGTCTGTGTTTAAAGGTGTATCAGCCTCATTATCATGATCTCATCACGATCCGATTCCCATTGCATAGATCCAAGGACATCACAATATATGCAACACGCAAGATAAAATGATAAAATGCCTATAATAAATAAAGAGAAAGTGCATATCAGGTCACAAGTGTCATCACTCATGTGATTGGCTTGCAGGGCACATATGACTAGCAATCTCCCACTTAACCTTAAGTCAATCACCTACGTGTCTGATCCCTATCAGACCTCTGTGATACTCAAAGATAATTTGAGACAATAGCTTGGTTAGTGGATCTGCAATGTTAACTTCGGATGAAACTCTTTCCACTACTGCATCTCTTCGAGTTACGATCTCTCTAATAAGTTGGAACCTCCTCAGGACACTTCTGATAAGACCCGGGTTTCCTTATTTGAGTAATCGTCCCGTAGTTGTCATAATATAAGGGAATCGGCTCCTTGTTGCTCGGGATGACTCCTAGATCTTTAATGAACTTCTTTATCCAGACTCCCTCCTTTGTATTCCGCCTCTGTGGTCGAGTCAACAGTAGTGTCTTACTTGGAACTCTTCTAGCATGCTGCACCTCTATTCAGGGTGAACACATATCCTGAATTAGACTTGCTATCATCAACATTAGACTGGAAGCTTGAGTCCGTGTAGCCCTCAACCTTGAGGCTACTACCTCCATATACCAGTAAAAGATCCTTAGTCCTTCTCAAGTACTTAAGGATGCATTTTATTGCTTTTCAGTGCTCCAAGCCTAGATCTGCCTGATATCTTCTCGTGACACTCAGAGAATGCACTATATCAAGCCTGGTACATAGCATAGCATACATGATAGAACCTATTGCTGATGCATATGGCATCATATCCATGTGTGCCCTTTCTTTAGGAGTCTTTAGGGATATACTCCTAGAAAGTGATATTCCATGTCTCATTGGTATGAGACCTCTCTTGGAATTTTTCATGCTAAACCTTTTGACAATGGTGTCTATGTACCTGGACTGGGACAAGCCAAGCATCCTCTTCGATCTATCTCAATAGATCCATATCCCTAATATGCAAGATGCTTCCCCTAAGTCCTTCATGGAGAAGTGCCTAGATAACCAAGTCTTTACTATCGAGAGCATTCCTACATCATTCCCAATGATCAGAATGTCATCCACATATAATACCAAAAAGGTGATAGTGCTCTTACTTACTTTTCTGTACACACAAGGCTTATCTTCGTTCTTAACGAAGTCATAAGACCTGATTGCCTCATCAAATCTTATGTTCTAACTTCAGAAAGCTCGCTTCAATCCATAAATGGACTTAACCAACTTGCACACCTTATTTGGGTTATTCTTGGACACGAATCCCTCAGGCTATATCTGTTAGGATCTAAGAGGCACTAAGAGGGGGGGGGGTGAATTAGTGCAGCGGATTAAAATCGTACTTTTGAAACCAATTTTACAAAAACATAAGTTCGTAGGAAGATTTCGATTTGATGAAAGAGAACTTGAAAGTAATTGCTTAAGGAAATAACAAGGAACTTAAACAACTTGCAGCTAAGTAATGAAATGATTCAAAAATGTAAACACTCACACATTCATGAACATAATGATGTATAGTGGTTCGGTCAAATGACCTACATCCACTCTTGAAGCCTTCACAATGAGGCTCCGCTCTTCCACTAGCAAATCCTTTGAAGGGGAAGGACCAAATACCCCTTTTACAACCCTTTACAAGAGGTTCACACTCTTACAAGATTTTCAAGAACAAGGAGGAGGTGAACACTTAGCAAGAGACAAGACTTTTCAAGACTAATCAAAGACTTTAACTCAAGATTTTTTTAACTCTCAAAAGGGTACCCTTTCAACTGAGAAAGGGGGGGTATTTATAGATCCAAAGTGGATTCAAATTTGGGCTCCAAATTTGAAATCAAATTGGAGTTCCCGGTTCTGGCGGTGTCAGAGGTGGTGCCACCGCCTGTGTCAGTTTGCTGACTGACACACAGGGGCGATACCACCGCCCCAGCCAGGCGATGCTACCGCTCTAGCCAGGCGATGCTACCGCCTGTGTCTATCTACAAGGGCGATGCTACTGCCCCAGGCTGTTTAAGGCCCAACTCGGCCCAGTAGAGGCTCGGTTGGCCCCCATTGAATTTAGGCAAGATTTTTTCTAAATCCTTACTCTACTCATGTGCAAACTACGAACTTAAAAACATAACTCGAAGTGATTTGACCCGACACTCTTCAAGTCAGCTTTCGGTGAGCTTTATGGTGAGATTCCGGTAGGCTTCTGATGCTTCCCTCAGATTGCTTCCAGCGGACTCCCAGCATACTCTCGGATTGTATGGCGAGCTCAACGAGTCTTCGGCTAGCTTCCGAATCTTCCTGGTAAGTTCCGCGAACCTTCAACGATCTTTGCGATGACTTTCGAAAACTTCAGCAAGTCCCTGATTCGATCTTTGATGGTTCCGGCAACACTTCCGAAGATCTCTCGGACTTCTGATGAACTCTTGAACCCCCGACGGACTTGACCTCGGTCAATCGCTTTATGTTTTCTTCCCATCGTAGTTGTTCTTGCACACTTATCTTGACAAAGTAGATTAGAACAAATATTTCACCAATTGATTTCATCATTAAAATCCGAGATTCAATAATCTCCCCCTTTTTGATGATGACAATCAATTGATGATGGAGTTACTCTTAACTCCCCCTATCTATATGCCATAGATAATAAAAATTACTTGAATTCAATTTTTGAATTCAACATAATAAGTTTAACATATGAAAGAAAAACTTCATGATTTACTTAATGATGACAAAGTCGATGTTGGACATTCATCATTAAGATGTCAAATGGGTATCAAAATGATATCAATGAAGTATATACACTATAAAAACATGATATCAAGAACCTAAATAAGCATTTTAAGCATATAACTTACAATAACTTGTAAAGCATGGGAAATACATATAACTTTCAACGTATGACAATTGCATTCACATATTCTTTCTCCTCCTTTGTCATCAACAAAAAGGAAAAGAGGGATTCATATTATGAGTGTGCATCCAAATATATGTAACAATAAAGGATGTCCGAAAAATATCACAAATGTGGAAAAGAAAATCATTCAGAAATCCAAATATCATTCCACAGTGCCCAAGAAGATGTAGTGAAGATAATACAACATATATGTCAAAGCTGCATAGATATCAAAGTTGCACACAAGTTTACAATGTTCAAAAAGAAAATACAACAAACTACTCCTCAGGAGGAATGCCAAAGTGCCTATATATGTGATCTATCTTTCGGTTCATCTTTCGCATTTCCTTCAAAATTTTAATTTGCTATAATTTTACTTCATTTAACTCTCTCATGATCGGATCGTCAAAAGGTGGAGCTGAAGTTGGCACTGATGGAGCTGCATCAAAAGGATCAGGAGGAGGAGATTCACTTCCCCTAAAGACTAGTGTTTTGGGATGGTCTACTAGTAGGGGAGGTATATCACTTCTCCTAGGTTGTCTAACCCCTATTCCATGCTCGAATGTACACCTAAGTCGCCTAAGTAGTTTCACGTCAATGATGTTAAATCTGTCCACTTGTATTACTTCTTCATCAGGTGGAATGCAAATATTATGAGCATGCAATAGTTTAGTTATTAACCCTCCATATGGTAATATTGATCCTTTAGAAAGGACTTCTATCATGTGCTACCGGATTAGGTATCCAAAACAAAAATTCTGTCTGGTCATAATACAATATATGGTACCTAATTTAATGAAACTGATCTCATCATGATGAAACTGTTTAGGAATGATAATGCTTACAAGAATGTGATGTAAAATTTTAGAGTTAAAAGGTAACAAATGTTCACAACTCTTGGGAATTATGCCTAAGTTTGGATTTGCAAACACGGTTTCTAAAGCTTTAGAGTGGGTGGCTCCAATTGTGTCCATGTCCCATTTCCCTCTAAAATAACATCATAACTCTTTCTCAACAATTCCAATTAATGAGCATATAGTACTATCAAATATTTGGATCTCATTTCCTAGAAGATAAGTTGATAAGCCATCATCATTCATGCTTAAATTCGCATAAAATAATTTAATCAAGCGTGGATAAATAGGTTCAGCAACTTACAAAATGGGTAAGGCCTCTAAGTCCGCAAACCACATGATAGGTTCTAGGTTCCCTAATTGATTCAAATCAACATATTTTCCTTTATGAATGGTTCCACAAATAAGTTTAGAAAATCTAAGGGAAGCTTCTTTTGATTTGAACAAAGATTAGTCAAATGAATCTACCTCCACCCTTTTTCTTTTATCTCTTGATGATCTTTTATGAGCCATTTCTATTGAGGATAGATCAATAATCAATTGAAAGGAAGGAATTAAACTAGACAAGAAAAAGAGGAGAAAAATTTTAGTTTTTACCTTAGATTATTCCTTTAAGAGGTAGGGAGCTTGAATCAAGGAAAGATCCCCTCCTTAGGCTTCTAGAGGGAAGGAATGATGCTTGGGAAGTTTTTAGAGGGGTGTAGAGAGGTGAGGAAGAGAGCTCTCGGGTTAGGGGGCAGTTCTATTGCCGGCCCTAACTCACCCCTTATATAAGGGGTGTTTGGGCGGTACTACCGCCTGGGGCTGACTACTCAGGCGGTGCCACCGTCGGATCTGGCGGTGCTACCGCCGGTAGCACAAAAATCCCCCCTTTTTTTGAATTTATTTTTAGAGATGGGATGAAGTCAAAAAGAATTCGATGAAAAGAAATCCAAGAGGAAAGATAAAAACCAAAAAGATTTGGAATCAAATCGATGAAAACCAAAATTTCAAGGAAAGATATCATATAATAAAGCTCACTTATTAGGACAATTTAACATGCCTAATTCCCTTCTAATAAAATCAAATTGTTCCTCATTTAAAGGTTTTGTAAAAATGTCCACTAATTGATGATTTGTATCAACAAATTCAAGGGTGACATCTTTACTACTTACATGATCACGTATAAAATGATGCCTAATGTCAATGTGCTTAGTTCGAGAGTGTTGAATCAGATTTTTAGTTAGACAGATAGCACTCGTGTTATCACATTTTATAGGAATATTTTTTAAGTAAATTCCTTAGTCTTCTAGTGTATTTTTCATCCAGATAACCTGTGCACAGCATGCACTTGCAGCTATATATTCAGCTTCTGCCGTAGATAGTGCAACTGAATTTTGTTTCTTAGAAGTCCAAGAAACAAGTGCATGTCCTAGAAATTGGTATGTTCCGGATGTGCTTTTTCTATCTATTTTACATCCACCAAAATCTGCATCTGCATAAGCTCTCAAATCAAAGTTATCAGATTTTGGATACCATAATCCAAGATTAGGAGTCCCTTTAAGATATCTAAGGATTCTCTTAACAGCTTTGAAGTGAGATAGCTTAGGATTAGCTTGGAATCTTGCATATAGCCCTACACTAAACATAATGTCAGGTCTGGTTGCAGTGGGATAAAGCAGGCTACCTATCATGCCCCTATAAGTTTGTTGATCAAAGCTTTCTCCATTTTCATCCATATCTAATTTAGTGGAGGTGCTCATAGGAGTGCTAATATCTTTTGATCCATCCATGTTAAATCGTTTTAATAATTTCAATGTGTATTTTGATTGATTTAGAAATATATCATCACTTAATTACTTAATTTACAGTCCTAAAAAGAAATTTAGTTCTCTCATTAGGCTCATCTCAAATTCATCACTCATATTCTTAGCAAATGATTCACATAGTGATTTATTACAAGAACCAAAAATAATATCATCAACATAAATTTGAACAATAAGAAATTATTTTTAAAATATTTAATAAACAATGTAGTATCAACCTTGCCTTTAGTGAAATCATTTGAAATTAAAAAAGAACTAAGCCTCTCATACCAAGCCCTAGGGGCTTGTTTTAGACCATATAGAGCCTTAGTTAGCTTAAACACATGGTTAGGAAAAAGAGAGTTTTCAAATCCGGGTGGTTGTTCGACATACACTTGTTCGAAAATAAAACCATTTAAGAATGCACTTTTGACATCCATTTGAAATAATTTAAAATCATTACTACTAGCATAGGCAAGGAGCATCCTAATGGCTTCTAATCTTGCCACCGGAGCGAAGGTCTCTTCGTAATCGATACCTTCTTCTTGGTTGAAACCTTTGGCCACTAGTCTAGCCTTGTTTCTAACCACGATACTGTATTCATCTTGCTTGTTTCTAAAGACCCACTTAGTACCAATAACTAAGTGATCATTAGGTCTAGGAACAAGCTTCCATACCTCATTCCTCTCAAATTGATTCAACTCTTCTTGCATTGCGATAACCCAAGAATCATCTTTCAAGGCATCAACAATGCATTTTGGTTCAACTTGAGAAGGAAAAGCGGCATGGGCACAAAAATCTTTGAAAGAAGAGCGAGTTTGAACCCCTTTCGATGCATCTCCTATAATTAACCCCTTGGGATGAGCATCTACATACTTCCATTCCTTGGGTAAGGAAGTTTGGGAAGAAGATGCACCCAAGTTGTCATTTTGAGGAGAGGGTTCATTCAAATTCAAATTATCAAGACCAAAATCATCATCAAAATCTTTCTTCTTAAATTCAGAAATTTCATTAAAAACCACATGAATAGATTCTTCTATAACTAAGGTTCTTTTGTTGAAAACACGAAAAGCCTTAGAAACGGAAGAATAACTAAGAAATATGCCTTCATTGGATTTTGCATCGAATTTTCCTAAGGCATCCTTTTCATTTAAAATAAAGCATTTACAACCAAAAATTTTAAAATAAGAAACATTGGGTTTTTTATCATTCCATAATTCATATGAAGCTTTAGATAGGGATGGTCTCACTAGAACTCTATTCATAACATAGCAAGCCGTATTCACGGCTTCGGCCCAAAAATATTTTGGTAAATTATATTCATTTAACGTGGTTCTAGCCATTTCTTGCAAACTTCTATTTTTCCTTTTCACTACTCCATTTTGTTGTGGATTTCTTGGAGTAGAGAAGTTCTGATTATATCCGTTTATTTCATAAAAATTTTGGAAGTTATGATTTTGAAATTCACCTCCATGATCACTTCGAATTGATGAAATCATAAAACCTTTTTCATTTTGAGTGAGTTTACAAAATTTAGAGAAACATTTGAAACAATCACTTTTGTGAGCCAAGAAATAGGTCCAAGTGTATCTACTATAGTCATCCACAATTACAAAGGCATATTTGCTACCTCTTAGGCTTGTTATGTCAATTGGTCCAAATAAGTCCAAATGGATCAATTACAATGGTCTAGTGGTGCTAATTTGATTTTTTGATTTGAAACTAGTTTTTATTTATTTTTCTAGTTGACATGCATCACATACCTTGTCCTTAACGAATTTCATGTTTGGGATTCCTCTTACTAACTCTCTAGATGAAATCTTAGAAATTAGTTTCATGCTTGCATGGCCTAATCTCCTATGCCAAAGCCAAGCATCATCATTCAAAACCGAAAAACACATTTCATTACTTAATTCATCAATATTTATGGTGTAGACATTGTTTTGTTTTAAAGCAATCATGGATATGTCATTGTTTGGTTTTTCAATGATGCAAACATTAGATTCAAATCTAACAATATAACCTTTATCGCATAATTGACTAATGCTTAAAAGATTATGTTTTAAACCATCAACTAGCAACACATCATCAATTGAAAAACTTGATTTGTTACCTATGATTCCCTTACCAATGATTTTACCCTTCTTGTTGTCTCCGAAGGTGACATACCCTTCTTCTTTGCTAGTGAGCATAGAGAAATGAGATGGATCTCCGGTCATATGCCTTGAGCATCCACTATCAAGATACCATTTCTTGCTCCTAGCTTGTGAGTTTGTCTACAAAAGAGGATGGTTTTTAGGTACCCATTTGATTTTGGGTGCCTTACAAATTGACCTACTTAATTTGTAATTTAATATTGAATTGTTTATGGTTCCTTTAGGAACCCATATCAATTTTTGTGGACTAATTTTCTTGAATGGACATTTGTAAGCAACATGTCCCATTTTACCACAAAAATTACATTTCAAATGGGGTGATACATGCAATGTAGGACCTTTAATGAAGGTGGTGGGATTTTGGTGAGAACCACTCACAAATCCGATTCCACTTCTATTTTCGACGTGACCCTTGTTAGCAAGGATCATGTCTAAGCCCTTGCTACCGACCTTAAACTTGTTTAGGGTCTCTTTGAGTAGCAAGTTCTCCCTTTTTGTTGCATCTAAGTGTTCACACTTAGAGCATGCGGGTAGAGAAGGGGTTTGAAGACTATTAAACTTACTTTGTAATAAAACATGTTCTTTCTTAAGCAAATTGAACTTCTTACTAATAGTTCTACATTCATCAAATAACTCATGAAAAGCAATAGAAAGTTCATCGAAAGATAACTCTTCATTAAATAACTCACTAACCTCTTCTCCTAATGCCATTAGCGTGAAGTTGGCCTCCTCTTTGTTGCTAGCTTCTTCAACCTCGGAGTCACTTGAATCATCCCACGTGGCCTTCAAAGCTTTTTTCTTCTTGAATTGCTTCTTCTTGGCTTGAGGGCATTCATTCTTGAAGTGTCCCGGCTTCTTGCATTCGTAGCAAATAACTTGGTACTTTTTGTGTTCAAATTTATTTTTTTGTCATTTTTAAATTTATTCTTTCTTATAAATTTCTTAAACTTTCGAGTTAAAAGTGCAATGTCATTGTCACTGTCCTCATCACTTGATGTTCCTTTCAAGTGGTCTTCTTGTGTTCTAAGTGTCATATCCTTCCTGTTCTTTGGAAGGGGGTTCTCAAGCTCTTCATGAGCATGACACGTCATCTCGTAGGTCATTAGAGACCCAATAAGTTCTTCAAGCGGAAATACTTTAAGATCCTTGGCCTCTTGAATGGCCGTAACCTTTGGATCCCAACTCTTTGGAAGGGATCTTAAAATTTTAGTTACCAATTCAAAATTAGAAAAACCTTTACCAAGAGCTTTAAGTCCATTGATGACATCCGTAAAGCGGGTGTACATGTCTCCAATGGACTCATTTGGTTTCATCCGAAAAAGTTCATAGGAATGCACAAGAATATTGATTTTGGACTCTTTCAATTGGCTAGTGCTTTCATGAGTGATTTCAAGATTACGCCAAACATCAAATACCGATTCGCTAATAGAAACCCTATTAAACTCATTCTTATCAAGCGCATAAAATAAGGCATTCATAGCCTTTGCATTGAGAGCAAAAATCTTCCTTTCCGACTCATTCCACTCACTCATCGGAAGAGAAGATTTTGCAAAGCCATTTTTAACAATGTTCCAAAGTTCGAAGTCCATAGAAATGAGAAAATTCCTCATACGAGTCTTCCAATACATATAATCCGACCCATTAAACATATGCGGATGAGTAATGGAGTGACCCTCTTGCATATCGGAGTAGGCCATCTCTCTTGGGTTTTAAACCAATATGAGAGCAAACCTTGCTCTGATACCAATTGTTAGAATATAAAAGGCACTAAGAGGGGGGGAGGGGGTGAATTAGTGCAGCGGATTAAAATCATACTTTTGAAACCGATTTTACAAAAACACAAGTTCGTAGGAAGATTTCGATTTGATGAAAGAGAACTTGAAAGTAATTGCTTAAGGAAATAACAAGGAACTTAAACAACTTGCAGCTAAGTAATGAAATGATTCAAAAATGTAAACACTCACACATTCATAAACACAATGATGTATAGTGGTTCAGTCAAATGACCTACATCCACTCTTGAAGCCTTCACAATGAGGCTCCACTCTTCCACTAGCAAATCCTTTGAAGGGGAAGGACCAAATACCCCTTTTACAACCCTTTACAAGAGGTTCACACTCTTACAAGATTTTTCAAGAATAAGGAGGAGGTGAAAACTTAGCAAGAGACAAGACTTTTCAAGACTAATCAAAGACTTTAACTCAAGATTTTTTTAACTCTCAAAAGGGTACCCTTTAAGCTGAGAAAGGGGGGATATTTATAGATCCAAAGTGGATTCAAATTTGAGCTCCAAATTTGAAATCAAATTGGAGTTCCCGATTCTGGCGGTGTCAGAGGCGGTGCCACCGCCTGTGTCAGTCTGCTGACTGACACATAGGGGCGGTACCACCGCCTCGACCAGCGTGCTACGCTCGTCAGGACTGAAGGCAGGGGCGGTGCGCCCACCCAAGCGAGTGCTACCACCCCAGGCTGGGTGGTTCAACCGCCTGGCCCATTCAGCCAAGGCTGAATGGGCCCTGTTTAAGGCCCAACTTGGCCCAGTAGAGGCCCGGTTGGCCCCCACTAAATTTAGGCAGGATTTTTTCTAAATCCTTGCTCTACTCATGTGCAAACTACGAACTTAAAAACATAACTCGAAGTGATTTGACCCGACACTCTTCAAGTCATCTTCCGACGAGCTTTACAACGAGATTCCAGCAGGCTTCTGATGCTTTCCTCGGATTGCTTCCAACGGACTCCCAGCATACTCCTGGATTGTATGGCGAGCTCAACGAGTCTTCGGCTAGCTTCCGAATCTTCCCGGTAAGTTCCGCGAACCTTTGACGATCTTTGCGATGACTTTCGAAAACTTCGGCAAGTCCCTGATTCGATCTTGGATGGTTCCGGCAACACTTCCGAAGATCTCTCGGACTTCCGATGAACTCTTGAACCCCTGACGGACTTAACCTCGGTCAATCGCTTTATGTTTTCTTCCCATCGTAGTTGTTCCTGCACACTTATCTTGACAAAGTAGATTAGAACAAATATTTCACCAATTGACTTTATCATTAAAATCTGAGATTCAATAGTATCATATACACCTCCTCATCGAGGTTACCATTGAGGAATGTAGTTTTGACGTCCATTTGTCAGATCTTATAATCATAGTATGCTGCAATAGCTAATAGAATTCGAATGGATTTTAGCATGGCTACAGGTGAGAAAGTTTCGTCATAGTCAACACCTCACCTTTAACGATACCCCTTAGCTACTAGCCTTGCTTTATAGGTCTCTACCTTTCCATCTACTCCAATATTTTTTTTGAAGATCCACTTGCAACCAATGGGTACAATACCCTCGGGTGCATTAACTAGGTTTCAAACCTTGTTGGAGTATATGGAATCCATTTATGAATTCATGGCTTCTTGCCATTTCCCGGAGTCTATGCTCATAATAGCCTCATCGTAGGTCTGAGGATCAATATCCTCAACATCCTCTCTTTTGATATATCCCACATATCTCTTAGGAGGATGGGATACTCTATCTGACCTACGTAAGGTTGGAACTTGTGTGTTAGGTATCTGAACAAATTCTGGAATGGTGCTTGAGCTAGGTTCTCCAACCTTGCTCAACTTTATCATGCTCCCACTGTCTCCACCAAGAATGTGTTCCTTCTCAAGGAACACTGCTCTCTTGGCTACAAAGACCTTTTGGTCCTCAGGGTGATAGAAATAATACCCACAAGTTTCCTTGGGGTATCCCACGAACTTGTACTATTTCATTCTGGATTCTAACTTATCAGGGTTGTGTCCCTTAATGTGGGCAGGATAGCCCCAAATCTTAACAATCTTAAGATCGGGATTCTTCCCATTCCATATCTCATATGGAGTAGACATCACTGACTTAGTTGGAATTCTGTTCAGAAGGTAAGCTATAGTTTCTAGGGCATATCCCTAGAATGAGATGGGTAGGTCAGCGAAACACATCATGGAACGCACCATGTCTAACAGTGTGCGATTCCTCCTTTCTGATACACCATTGAGCTGTGGTGTATAAGGAGGTGTCTATTGGGATAAAATCCCATAGTCTTTGAGGAATTGGGTGAACTCTGTACTCAAGTGCTCACTTCCTTGATCTGATCGAAGGGTTTTAATACTCTTTCCTGTCTGGTTCTCCACTTCTCGTTTCCTCTTAGACTCACTTACACTCATGATATGTGGAGCTGTATCTATCATAAATAAACCATTATGCAATGTTCCTCTCGTGATGATCTCATCATCTAATATTATTGAACAACCATTGTTCTCAAAAACTAATTTATATCTAATAACTATCAAACATGAAATGGAAATAATATTTTTGATAATAGAAGGAACATAATAGCATGCATCTAATATAATAATAGCTCCACCAGGCAGATTGAAGGTGACCTTGCCAATAGCTAGTGCAGCAACCTTTGCTCCATTGCCCATCTTGAGGTCTATCTCACCTCTGTTCAATCTCCTAGGTCCTGCTAGAACCTACAACGAATTACAAATATAATAAGTACTCCTAGTATCTAATACCCATGTATTATCATAAGATTCTAACAAATGGAGACTGATCATGAATGTACCTGAAGCTTCTCAAAGCTTTTGTTTCACCCTATCTACAAGGTACTATTTGTAGTTGCTCTTCCAGTGCTCATCCTTACCGCAGTGGAAGCACTGGCCTTTATCCTTTGTTGGGTCTTTCTTGGCAACCTTTGCGTTACCTATTTTGCCCTTGCCCTTGCCCTTCTTAAGGGTCTTCTCAGTCTTCCTTTTCTTTCTGGTCTCACCAGTATGGAGAACCGGCTTCTCTTTCTTGAAGGTGCTCTCTGCTTCTCTCAACATATTGAGGAGCTCTCAGAGGGTCACCTCAAGTTTCTTTATATTAAAGTTCATTATGAATTAAGAAAAGGAATCTGGTAGGGACTGAAGTACAAGATCCACACACAGGTTATCCTTTAGGACCATTCCTAGACCTGTGAGTTTCTCGATCCACTCAATCATCCTAAGGACATGGTTCTGAACCGATGTCCCCTCAGTCATCGCTGAGTTCTTCCCTGTTCCTCAAACAGTTTACGGAGATGTAAGAGTATGGAATTAGCATTCATATTTTCATGCTATCTCTGTAACTCAGTAGTCATAGTGGCCAACATATAATACTGAGCAAGAGTGGAATCATCTAAGTACTTCACATTACGAGCGATCTCATCTTCGCTTGCTCCTTCGTCGGGCATAGGGATCATTGTATCAAGGACATACGTAATTTTCTCCACCGTGAGAACGATTCTCAGATTATGAAGCCAATCCGTATAATTTAGACCAATGAGGCGATTGGTAACAAGGATGCCACGTAAAGGATTTGAAAGCGACATTTTTCTGAAATAAAAGATGTAGCAGAAATAAATAATATGCAGACTTTACAGAAATTTAAATAATTAAGATAAGGACTTCTATCTTAATGTATTCCCACTAATTTTTCACGAGACACACAACACCCTCCGGTATGTGAATCGGAGACCCCCGACGGATCTCCAATGGGGATCAGGATCCAATCGACATCTTAACGTAACCTTGAGGGACTTGACCAATCACGTTAAGCCCGTAAAGATAGGCAACTCTTGCCAATCACAACTCCTTGTGATTCCCGTCCTATTCAGCCTCCAAACCACCATGCCCTCGAGGGACTCAACCAACCATGATGTTCGGTTAAGTCATTAACATCGTTACCAGATGAGTCTGATTAGGTGATATACTCTTGAGGGACTCGACCAAGCATACCATGTCCTCAGGTCACTTATGACATCTCTATGTCATAGATAAGATGGTGAGATACGATATAAGTGAGTCTCGAGGGACTCGACCAACTCAACCTACACCGAGAATCGACTCCTAGCTATAACGATGGAAAGCCACATGGGTTAATCTAATTGCCTCATGTTTACCGACTTAATATTATTAATAGAGGGGATTTTGGTTTGGTCTCCTAATATAATGTGTCACATACATACTTATTTAATATATGTATCTACATCGCATGCAAATATATATATATATACATATCTAGTAGGTGTATATCTAATCACACATCACATGAGCAATCACACCAGATGATCATGGACCACATCCTAATGTGATCAGGCCCGATCCAGTAGGCCCAATCACTCAAATTAAGATCTATGTATACTTTGGCACATCTCTATGCCCTGTGATAGTCCATCTCGCTTTGTCGGATCCGACGGCATCTCAACACATCTTTATGAGTCGGATCATCCGTCTCGACCTCGTGAGTCATGCTACCATTGCACCTCCTCATGTAATTACAACATAATTACAAGCATGCAGGCTCAACAATAAACGAGAAAAATAGAGGCTCACCGGCCCCAATAATAATAATCTTATGTACACACATCACATCACAAGTTAATGATCATCTATCCACATCATACATCGCATGTATATATTATTTTATAGGACTACTAGATGAAAATAATAGTTAATTAAACTATTTAATTAACATATTTAATTTTCAGAAATCAGGGACATAAAGGAAATTTTTGAATTCCCAAGAGCATTTCGATAATTCGGCCAAAAGGGTATTTCGATAATTCTGTCAAAAGGATAGAATCTAGAATTTTTGAAATTCTGAGGGGTATTTTAGTAATTCTATCAAAAGGGATAGAATTTGGAATTTCTAAAATTTTGAGGGGTAAAACTGTCTTTTGCCCTAAAACCCTAATCCCTCCCTTGCGGTCGCCGCCACCCTACCGGCGGTGCCCCTTGCGCGTGGGGAGGGCGGCGGAGCGCTCGTCGCCACCCAACCGACGGCGACGCCAGGCGACGACAACAAAGCAGGCCCGGCGCAGTGCTTGCAAGCGCCGCCCGGTGCGGTGGGCGTCGCTTCATAGCGCGCCTCACCGGCACGGCGCCAACGCCGATGCCTCTGGCCGCCAGCCCACGGCGTGGGCGCCAGCGGCAGGTGACTTCTGCGGTCTTGGCCGCGCGGCGCATAGCGCTAAGGCCGGCAGCGACGATAAGGCTGCCATGGTGCCGCTGCCTTCGGGCGAAGCGGCGCTGCCCTCGGCGACTGCCGGCGCCCCTACGGGTTGGCCCGCAAGCCACGACTGCTACCTGTGCAAGCAGCAAGGCTGCAAGTAGCCTTGCGGTTACTGCACGAGCGGGCAGCAACAGTTGCTGCCCTTTCTCGCTCTTCGCGCCAACGATTTTGACAGCAAAAGTAGATCTAAAACACAACACACGCAGTTTAAGATCTGATCTTCGCAGGAACAACCTGGCTCTGATACCATTATTGGGAAATTCACATAGGGGAGCGATATCACATGTGCAGCAGAAGAATAGAAAAACAAAACCCCTGATTTCCTATAGAAAGTTTCCATCGGTTGTGCGAAGATCGGTGAGTAAAAAACAAGTCCGCAAAACTGCACGTGTAAAAGATGTTACCTGGGGAGATCGTATATCCCTTTATTCCTGCAGATCTGTGGGCGAGGATGAAGAAGGTCAAGCATCCTCCTCTCTAGCAGTATCCACACGGTAGGGATTGTAACGATACACCTCTCTATCTAGGGAGAGGAGAACAAGAGGTGGCTACCAAAAGAAACCCTCAGCCTATAGAGCTTTGGTTCCCTCCTATTTATAGAGGCCCCTTGAAAACCCTAATGGTGTTAGGGATCGAGCGGCACTAAGAGGGGGGGGGGGTGAATTAGTGTAGCGGATAAAATGATAACTTTTCTGTAATTTAAAATAAGTTCGGAAACTATCCTATGATGAAAACAATGTTTCGATTAAAACCATTTCGATTGTGTTTTAACTTGAAAGCATATGTAAGAAGATGAAGAGGAAGTGGAGCAAGTAAAGTAAAGGCTTGCAGCAATGTAAAGAAATGATTCCGAAATTTAAACACTCACACATTCAAGAACACAACGATGTATAGTGGTTCGGTCAAATGACCTACATCTACTCTTGAAGCCTTCACCGATGAGGCTCCCCTCTTCCACTAGCAAATCCTTTTGAAGGGGAAGGACCAAATACCCCTCTTACAACCCTTTTACAAGAGGTTCACACTCTTACAAGTTTTCACAAAGAGAAGGAAATGAGGTGAACACTTAAGCAAATGAAGAACAAGACTTTCCCAAGACTTATTTGCTCAAAATCTAACTCTAAAAGGTTACCCTTTCAGCTGAGAAAGGAGGGGTATTTATAGACTCAAAGAGGGTTCAAATTTGGGCTCCAAATTTGAACTCAATTTGAGTTTCAGATCTTTGGCGGTTCAACCTTTGTCGTCGAGGTGGTGCAACCACACATCGATCTGTGACCTGGGCATCGACATAGCAAGGGCGGTGCTACTGCCAGCCTAGGGCAGCGGTGCTACCGCCAGCCTGGGGCGGTTCAACCGCCTAGGTCATATTTTCAGCATAATGGTTTCGGCCGAAACCGGTCCAAACGAAGTCTGAATTGGCTCAAATTTGGTTTATAGGAAATATTTTCATATTTTCAGCATAATCTTAAACTAAATTATATGCTAACTATAAATTTTAAAGACATTTTTTAAGCTATTTCAAAGTCCATAAGACAAGACTTCTTTCGGTGAGCTTTCGATGAACTTCCGGCGGTCTTCCGATGAACCCTCGAAAACTATTCTGCGGACTCCCGGCAAGCTCCCGGACTTCATGATGATCTTGGCGAGTTCCATCGAGCTTCTTTGGCAAGCTCTGATCTTTCTTGGCAAGCTCCGTGAACTTCCGACGAACCTTCCGGAGAACTTCCGAAAACCCTTCGGCAAGCTCCCTACTCGTTCTCGGTCGGTTCCGGCAACTACTCCCAATGAATCTTCGGACTTCCATCGAACTCTCGAACTCTGAATGATCCATCCCACTTGTCTTCCGGCACTTTGTTTCGCTTTACATCTTCATCGTCATCGTAGTTAATCCTGCACACAAACAAACAAACACTCTACTTCGATCTAGATAGTTATTATAGCACGAATTGATATTCAGTTGTCTGAAACATCATTGGTCGGCGCTTCGTCTGATCCTTTGGCACATCGTCCTCTTTTGCGGTCCGTTGCCCAATCGGCGAATGACCTCCGCAACCCGGATATCCTTGGCGCAACATGCATCTTGGCCCGATGCCCGACGTACGAAGCCTTCAGTCGATTGTCGATCGAACCTCCAGCTCGACATCCAATATCCAAACGTGATCACCCGGCGCAACGTCAATTCCTCCAACGTCAACTATCCAATCCTGATTGATAGTAGACCTGTGTAACCCAAAACGCAGTTAAACAATAAACCACAATCAATTAGTTTCGTCATCAAAATCTGAGATTTAATAATCTCCCCCTTTTGATGATGACAACTAATTGATGACTAACGGAGTTAACCATAACTCCCCGGAGTTTAACCAAACTCCCCTTATCAATATGTCATTGATAGAAACACTTGGATTATCCCAAATCCAAGCAACATTCATCACAATATTAAGAGAATCAATCAAACCATCATGCAAATATATAAAATATTCAATCAATGCATGAAGTCATCAATCTACTTCTCCCCCTATATCATCAACAAAAAGGAGAAGTAACATCATAGCTAGTTTAAAAGAATATATAAATTTTACAATCATACTAGCTATTAATCACATCATACAACATTTAAGCATCGCAAGTTTATCATGATAGGCAAGATAGCACTTGTCGTGATGATAGCAAGTTTTTTTATGTTCCTTTGAGAAGTGCAAGCAAATTGTATTCAAAGATGTGCATTTTCTTATCTTCCTTTGCGATATGCATGCAATTTTAATTTCTTTCTTCTCTTTTGAGAAGAGCAAGCGTGCAAGTTTTACTTTCTTTACATGCTAGGACTTTTGCATTCATTTGTAATATGCAAGCTAGCAAAAGCTTTCTCCCCCTTTACCAATGTCAAAAAGAAAGGGAGGATTAATACTTCAAATAAACTTGCATGAGATTCAATAATAATTTATAACAAAGATGCAAGCAATTTGTTGAAAAAGTGAAGTTAATCAAGATTTTTGCCTCTCTTGAGACAGCAACTTTTTGCTTCTCAATGTTTAAGCTAGCAGATATTTCTCTTTTGATGCATAAGCTAGCAATTTAACTCACCCTTTTATCATTATCGAAAAGAAGTGGACTCAATTGCTAAAAAATTTCAATTTCATCCACTTCTCATATCAATATAAATTTGCATCAAAATATACATTAGTTATCATGTCATGAAGGATATCAATATGAAAATTCAACAAGGATCAAAATCAAAAGATATCATTCATGATTCATAACTTTCATTTTAGCAAGATCAAAATTCACATTTATCAATTTTCAATTCAAGATAAATGTTATACAACCAAGAATCATGATATATAAAAGCACATCAATATTAAGGATCAAATCATGATTCATTGATTCATCATAAGGCAAATTTCTTTTATATCAATTCTTCAATTGCCACATAAGGCATACAAGCTAAAGAATTCTTGTTATTTTAATATCATGCAAGATATGATGTCAAGGCTCATGATTCATTTGAAAAGATCATAGGAATTCTCATCAAGATTACATTTCATGAGAAATTTCAAGTATCAAATATCAAGTACACGAATTCATTCAAGTATCAATTATCGAGATATCAAGACTTGGATTGTATTCCTCTTTAGTTAATGGTAAAAGGAAGCAATCATAGAGGAAAATATTTTGATTCGCAAAGATATCTCAAGTCAAGAATTTAAGAGAGAATTCATGATTCACTTGAAAATATCTCATTCAAAATAATTTGACAACTTGAAACCCATAATCAAATCAAAATCATTTTCGAGATTCAAAATGCTAGCAATTTGCATTAATCATGACAAGTGATACATCAATAGTCTACATCAATATTTCAATCATAAAGTCATGAAGCATACAAAGTGGTATTGAAACATGAGAGAAATGTTCAAATTACACATGTAATGTTTCAACATTCAAAACACATTTTCTCAAGTTGAGTATCAATAAGTCAAGAAAAAATGACTTATGATTCATTTGGATTTCTCTTTACTAACATGAGAAAATCATAGTATAAAGTAAGAGGTCATGAAAAACTCAAGTTACCAAAATCCCGATATAAATAAAACTCATTCTAGTTTAATTTATCAACTCATAATCAATTCATCGAAATCACTTTTATAATTTATGAGATTCTTAAGATATTATGAAATCATTAATCTAGATAAGATGATAAAAGCATTAAGTGATTCTTTTAACACATTATCAAAATCTTGTTCATAATTTAAGTGATTCACAAAATATCATAAATGAATTTATCACTTATCTTACATGAAAAATTAAAAACTTTAGAGAAAGAGAGATGTTCAAGAAACATGCATTTCTCTTTTAGTGATTTTCATTTATTTTATATAAGCATGCCTTTGTCTTTTTATACCAAATCAAAATAAGTATTTAAAAAACAAAAGGCAAACTTCATTATAAAAATTGTCAAGACATTATTTCAACATATTATATTCAATTTTTCATGATAATGTGTTTCATTTTGTTTCAAATAAGTGTGCTCATATTTCAAAAGATGAGTATCAAATTTAAAACCAAAACATAAGTTTGTCTTCAAGATATGATATCACAAAGTCATTAAGCATGATAAGAAATTTTTAATATTTTCATTTCAATGATGATTTCATAATGTATGTTCAAATATTTATACGGAAGCCATCATTGTATAAATTCAAAATACAAGTTTGTCATTAAACCCATCAAAATCTTTCATTCGAAAATTTTAATAAGAGCAACATAAATTGATTACATGTGAGTATGTATCAACTTTTCAAAGCAAGATGTAAGTTTCATCATAAAGATCGTTAAGACCAAACACATCAAAAATAAAACATTATGATAGTGCATTTTCTTATTTTTAAGAGTTTCAATTTACGTGATTTGATCTTTCATAAGAATGATCAATGTCATGCATCATATTTAAATATGAGAGCATCATCATATTTAGAAATGAATTCATCATTAAAATCATTTCACTTCTTTCTTTCATTTGTTATAACAAGATGATCAATGCTCAAACTTTTGCTAAAATCATACATCATTTTAAAAATCTGAAAAATAACTTTCGTCATGAAACCCATTAAGTCCAAATATAACACAAGGCAACATCAAAGCCACATTTCTTTCATTTTGAAAATTTATGGGTTGGGTCTTTATAATTGATTTCATGAAGACATGTATCAATAAAAATTTCATCATTAAAAAGGGTTAAAACCTACTAAGCGAAGATGGAAGTTTTCAAATTATAATCAAGATACATACATCTATCATCAAAAGATTTTCAAGAAATTCATACATCGATATGTATCATGTTTAAGGTTGAAAACCGATATGGAAAGTATACATGAAATTTCATCATCTCAAAATGTCATCTTAATTTGTCATGAAAACAATTAGACCAAGAATACGTTAATCCACAACATAGAGTCAAATCAGCATTACTTCAAAAACTAATGCATGTTACAAAATCATCAAGCATCATGTTTAGAAATGAAATATAAAACATCAAGATACACATGCATGGATTAATTCTAGACAATATCACAAATCATGCAAATATCATTCATAATTTTTACTTTTCAAAAATACTAGGAAGGAAAAAGCATAAAAAAAATCCTACCAAATATTTCAAGCAACTCATGAAAGGATCATGTAATTTCAAAGTAAGGTAAGAACAACTTGGGTGAGTTTCTTACCTCATTATCGAAAACCATCAAAGCCCATTTCGCCTCTTCTTTACTTGATTCTTCTTTACAACCCTTCTTCATCTTCTTTGGTCTCTTTCTCTATTCAAGTTCATTTGTGCTTTTTAATTTTTGTTTAATGAACTTGTTAACATTCATTGTTATGTGTTCAATGTCCTCATTGTCCTCATCACTTGAGTCATCACTCAAGTGGCATTCATTTGTCCGATGTTCCAAATCGTTCTTGTTCTTTAGAAGGTGGTTCATATGTTCATCATGTTTCAAATGTTCGAAGAAACTCATTTCATATGTCATTAGTGAACCGATTAGTTCTTCCAATGAAAAATCATTTAAATTTTTAGTCTCTTGTATTGCGGTTACTTTTGGATCCCAACTCTTTGGGAGGGATCTTAAAATCTTGTTAGTGAGTTCAAAGTTCGAAAAACATTTACCAAGACTTTTCAAGCTATTGATGACATCTGTGAAGCGGGTGCACATATCACCGATAGTTTCGCTTGGTGTCATTCGGAAGAGCTCAAAATTATGCAATAAGAGGTTTACATTCAAGTCTTTAACTTTACTAGTTCCCTCATGCGTGATTTCAAGTGTTCGCCAAATATCGAAAGCCATTTCGCACATTGAAATCCGATTGAACTCGTTCTTATCTAAAGCACAAAATAAGGCATTCATAGCCTTTGCGTTTAAAGAAAATGTCCTTTTCTCCAAATCCGACCATTCGTTCGTCAGTTTAGTGTTGAATCTCGGATTTTGATGATGAAACTAATTGAGTGTGATTTGTGGTCTAACTGCGTTTTGAGTTACGCAGGTCTACTATCGATCAGGATTAGACAGTTGACGCTGGAGGAATTGACGTTGCGCCGGAGGTGATCACGTCAGGATATTGGATGTCGAGCCGGAGGTTCGGTCGACTATTGGCAGGAGGCTTCGTACGTCGGGCATCTGGCCAAGAAGTACAGAGTTGCACCATGGATATCGAGGTTGCGGAGGTCAATCGTCGATTGGGCAACAAGCCGCTAGAGAGGGCGATGTGCCGAAGGATCGGACGAAGCGCCGACCAATGATGTGCCGGGCAACTGAATGTCAATTCGCGTTGTAATTACTGTCTAGATTGAAGTAGAGTTTTTGGTGTTTGTTTGTGCAGGAGTGACTACGATAGGGATGAAGACATAAAGCGAAACAAAGGGCCAAAGACAAGTGTGATGAATTGTTGGGAGTTCGAGTGTTCAACGGAAGTCCGAAGATTCGTTGGGAGCGTTGCCGGAACCGGCCGAGAACGAGTAGGGAGCTTGCCGAAGGGTTTTCGGAAGTTCACCGGGAGGTTCGTCGGAAGTTCGCGGAGCTTGCCAAGAAATATCGGAGCTTGCCAAAGAAGCTCGGCGGAACTCACCAAGATCATCGTGAAGTCCGAGAGCTTGCCGTGAGTCCGCGGAATGGTTTCCGAAGGTTCGTCGGAAGACTGTCGGAAGTTGACCGGAAACTCGCCGGAAGAAGTTGTCATGTGGACTTTGTAATAGCTTAGGAAACATCTTTAAAATTCGTAGTTAGCACGTATTTTGGGTTAGGATTAGATAACCTAAAGTGGGGGCCCATTGGGCCTTGATTAGGATGAGTTTGGGCCAAAATTTTGGCCCAAACCGAACCAGCATGCGTGCTGCTACGTGCATGCATGCTACGTGCATGCATGCTAGGCGGTAGCACCGCCAAAGAAGATGTATGCATGCTAAGCGTAGCACCGCCAGCAAAGATGCATGCATGCTACGTGCATGCTTCTTTGTAGCCTGCCTATTGTAGCGCCCCGCTCTTCGTAGCGAGCGGTAGTACCGCTGGCTTTGGGCGGCGTAGCACCTTGCACTGCTCTTGTAGTGGGCTCGTAGCCAACGGTAGTACCACCTGGCTAAGGCGATAGCACCGCCTGAGTGTGTCAGTCTGCCAAGACTGACAGCACCGAAAAAATTCAAAGAGATTCAAATTTTTAGCTCCAAGTTTAGGCTCCAAATTTGAATCACTTTGAGGTTTATAAATACCCCTTCTTTCTCAGCTAAAAGAATAACCCTTAGAGAGTTAGATTTTGAAAATAAGTCTTGGGAAAGTCTTGTTCTTCATTTGCTTAAGTGTTCACCTCATTCTTCTTGTGAAATCTTGTAAGAGTGTGAACCACTTGTAAAGGGTTGTAAGAGGGGTATTTGATCCTTCCCCTTCAAAGGATTTGGTAGTGGAAGAAGGGAGCCTCATCAGAGAAGGCTTCGGAAGTGGATGTAGGTCACTTTGACCGAACCACTATACATCGCTGCGTCTTAATTGTGTGAGTGGTTAAATTTCTGTTTTACTTTACTACAAGCCTTTACTTTACTTACTCAACTTCCTTATCATCTTATTACGTATGCTTTAAAGTTAAAACGCAATCTTTCCGGGTTCAAACGAAACGTTGCATTCATTCGTACGAAGTTTCCAAAGCTTGTTTTAAATCGTTGAAAATCTATCGTTTTATCCGCTGCACTAATTCACCCCCCCCCCTCTTAGTGCCGCTCGATCCCTAACATTTAGAGGAAGGTTGAAAGCCATTTTCGATGATGTTCCACAAATCCAAATCCATTGAAAGTATGAAAACTCTCATTCGAGTTTTCCAATATGTGTAGTCCGAACCGTTAAAGAACGGTGGATGAAAAACTGAAAAGCCCTCTTGAAAACCATTTAGAGCCATTTCTCACGGGTGTAAATCCGAAAGAGAAAGAATGTGGCTCTGATACCAATTGTTAGGGATCGAGTGGCACTAAGAGGGGGGGGGTGAATTAGTGCAATGGATAAAATGATAACTTTTCTACGATTTAAAACAAGTTCGGAAACTTTCCTACGATGAAAACAACATTTCGATTAAAATAATTTCGATTGCATTTTAACTTGAAAGCATATGTAAGAAGATGAAGAGGAAGTGGAGCAAGTAAAGTAAAGGCTTGCAGCAATGTAAAGAAATGATTCTGAAATTTAAACACTCACATTCAAGAACACCATGATGTATAGTGGTTCGGTCAAATGACCTACATCCACTCTTGAAGCCTTCACCGATGAGGCTCCCCTCTTCCACTAGCAAATCCTTTTGAAGGGGAAGGACCAAATACCCCTCTTACAACCCTTTTACAAGAGGTTCACACTCTTACAAGTTTTCACAAAGAGAAGGAAATGAGTTGAACACTTAAGCAAAAGAAGAACAAGACTTTCGCAAGACTTATTTATTCAAAATCTAACTCTAAAAGGTTACCCTTTAAGCTGAGAAAGGAGGGATATTTATAGACTCAAAGAGGGTTCAAATTTCGGCTCCAAATTTGAACTCAATTTGAGTTTCCCGATGCTGGGTGATTCAACCGCCTGTCAGAGGTAGTGCAACCGCCTATCAGTCTGGCAGACTGACACAGCAGGGGCGGTGCTACCGCCAGCCTGGGGTGGTTCCACCGACCAGATCTTGGCCTCTGGGCGGCGCCACCGCCCAGCCTGGGGCGGTTCAACCGCCTAGGTCATATTTTCAGCATAGTGGTTTCGGTCGAGTTTTCGGCCGAAACCGGTCCAAACGAAGTCCGAATTGGCTCAAATTTGGTTTATAGAATTAACACATAATCCTAAACCAAAATATGTACTAACTATAAATTTTAAAGATATTTTTTAAGCTATTTCAAAGTCGATAAGATAAGACTTCTTTCGGTGAGCTTTCGGTGAACTTTCGACGGTCTTCCGACGAACCCTCGGTACTATTCTACGGACTCCCGGCAAGCTCCCAGACTTCATGATAATCTTGGTGAGTTCCATCGAGCTTCTTTGCCAAGCTCCAATCTTTCTTGGCAAGCTCCGCGAACTTTCGACGAACCTTCCGGTGAACTTCCGAAAACCCTTTGGCAAGCTCCCTACTCGTTCTCGGTCGGTTCCGGCAACTACTCCCAACGAATCTTCGAACTTCCATCGAACTCTCGAACTCCCAATGATCCATCCCACTTATCTTTTGGCACTTTATTTCTCTTTACATCTTCATCGTCATTGTAGTTAATCCTACACAAACAAACAAATACTCTACTTCGATCTAGACAGTTATTACAACACGAATTGATATTCAGTTGCCCGGCATGTCATTGGTCGGCACTTCATCTGATCCTTCGACACATCGTCCTCTTTTGCGGTCCATTGCCCAATCGGCAGATGACCTCCGCAACCCCGATATCCTTGGCGCAACATGCATCTTGGCCCAATGCCCGATGTATGAAGCCTTCAGCCGATTATCGATCGAACCTCTGGCTCGACATCTAATATCCAAACGTGATCACCCGGCGCAACGTCAATTCCTCCAGCGTCAACTGTCCAATCCTGATCGATAGTAGACCTGCGTAACTCAAAACGTAGTTAAACAATAAACCATAATCAATTAGTTTCATCAACAAAATCTGAGATTCAACAAATGGATCTTTTACTCTATGGGGTATTGGATCTCCATCCAATTACCCAAGCCTCTTGGGTTAGTGGGTCTCTACCCAATAATCTCTTATTAGCAATTATTGGATCTCATCTCAGGATCCAATAATTTAGGGGCTTAATGGATATCCAATAAGATAGGGGGTTCAGCAGATATCTTATATCTGGACCTCTACTCGTCGCAACACCTACCATATGTGTGTGGCCCTCTAGGCCCAATATCGAGTGGCTGTGAGTCATACTTGTCAGAACTCCTTTCGACTTAGTGAATTATTATTTCTATAATAATTCACCCAACTCATCGATCCAGAGAGGCGTGCCAGGCCACTACGCCGCGGCCCCCAGACGATATAGGGGAATCCAATCCTTTGGACCTATCTGTCCTCAGTTACCATGTATCTATAGTCCCTCATCCATCTAATATCCTAGAGACCCTATACCGAGTATGGTGTTGTCAAGCCCATACAGTCTCTCCTCGAGTCTTGCTCTTGTCGGATTCTCTCGGAGAACTCTTTCTCTCTCAATCTGAATAACCTTGACCAAAGATTTATTTGAGCAAGAACATATGAGATATTCCTCTCATGATACCAAGAACGGATGATCCTCTATTGACACTCAATAGCCCTCGTAAGGTTGGCTACCACTCCCAATGACCGGTTGTATTAGATCTGGAACTTTCCAAACTTGTAAGTCCGGTATCAAAGAGTGGAGTACTCATACAGGACATCCTTGGTGTCTTAAGTCTAAGAACCAGATACACTATTGAAACTATGGAATCACTGTCTGACGTGAGGTGTCAATAACCATCCAGGATTCCGTAGGTGGATCAATCAGTGAACTCATTCCCCAATGAGCACTTGCACTGTACCCTTAGTGTCCCCACACGAGTAGCTATGAGACTAGCCACCTCCATCATATAGACAGGTATATAGTACACTAGTCTATCCAATTATCTCGATGTCCTTCTCGAGGAAGCTATGACCAGGATAATTTAGGGTCTGTGTTTAAAGGTGAATCGGTCTCATTATCGTGATCTCATCACGATTCGATTCCCATTGCACAAATCCAAGGATATCACAATATATGCAACATGCAAGATAAAGTGATAAAATGCCTATAATAAGCAAAGAGAAAGTGCATATCAAGTCACAAGTGTCATCACTCATGTGATTGGCTTACAAGGCACATATGACTAGCAGGTACAACATCAATTTCTTCTGCATTAATTGTCTAATCCTGATCAATAGTAGACCTACATTACTTAAAATGTAATTAGATAATAAACCATAATTAATCAGTTTCATCATCAAAATCTGAGATTCAACAAAATATGCAATAGAAATAAATAACATATAGATTTTACAAAAAGTAAACAATTAAGATAAGAACTTCTATCTTAATTTACTTCCACTATTTTCTCACGAACACGCAACTCTCTTTAGTATGTAAAACTCTAGTGAGAATCAGGATCCAATCACGTATTAATATAACCTCGAGGGACTCGACCAATTATGTTAAACCCAAAAAGGTAACTCTTGCCGATCATAACTCTTTATGATTTCCATTCTGTTTGGCCTCTGAACCATCATGGTCTGGAAGGATTTGACCAACCATGATATTCGGTTAAGTTATCACCATCGTTACAAGATAAGTTTGATTTGATGATATGCTATCGAGAGACTTAACTAAGCATACCACATTCTCAAGTCATCAGTGACATCTCTATATTATAGGCAAGATCTCAAATCACAATATATATGAGCCTTCAGAGACTCGGCTAACTCAACCTATGTCAGGAATCAATTTCTTCTTATAACGATCGAAAGTCACATGGGTTAATCTAATTACCTCATAGTTGCTGACTTAATATTATCGTGTGGGGATTTTGATTTGGCCTATTAATATGATATGTCATACACATACATATTTAATATATATCTACATTATATGCAAATATATATACATATCTAGTATGTGTATTATCAATTATACATCACATGAGTAATTACACCAAATGTTCATGGACCATAATCTAATGTGATCAAGCCCGAGCTAGTGGGCCCAATCACTCACATCATCATCTATGTGTGCATTGACACATCTCTATATCCTGTGATTATGTATCTCGTTCTCATTGGTTCCATTGGTATCTCGGTGCATCTCCATGTGTCACGATCATTTGTCTCGGCTTCATGGGTCCCGTTATCACGTCCATGCTCTCGTCGTGTCTCCTTGTATAATTACAATATAATCACAAACATGCAGGCTTGATAATAAATAAAAAAATAGAGGGTCACAAGCTTTAATAATAATAATAATCACATCACATATACACACATCACATAGTCCATGATCATCTGTCCACATCATACATCATTTGTATACATCACTATATAGGACTGCTAAATAATAATAATTTATTTATTTATTTATATGCAGTATTTTAGGAACCCTATCATAAGGTGCCCCACATGGCAAGAAGTCCCTTATATGGCTACGAAACCTTAACCACTAGGGACTCCCCTATGGTTAGGAATACTAGGCCATAGGGCTACTTCGTGTGGCTAGGAAACTATAGTCACCAAGGAGTCCTCTACAGCCAGGAAACCTGGCCACCAGCTTACCTTATGTGGCCAAGAAACCATAGCCGCTAGGGGTTCCCCTTGTAGCTAGGAAACTTTAGCTACAGGGGTTCTGCCCTACTTAGGCTGAGAGAAGCATGGTTGCTCTTGGCCTGCTACAAGTGACCAGGCCAAGAGCATGCTCTATAGCTCTTGGCCAAGGCTGCAAGCAACCTTTGGCCAATATATAAGGCAGCAATAGTTGCTGCCCTTTCTCCCCCTTTAGTATCAACTATTTTAATGTCAAAAGACCTCCTTTAAACACCTCTCAAAAGTAAGAAAAAGTGTGTAGTCCAGAGTGGAAAATTGTGATAAAAAATCACAATAATCATGCTAAAATAATTCTATGTGATTCAATACAACGCATGTAGTTTAAAAACTAATCTTTTACATTAGTAACCTGGCTTTAATACCACTATTGAAAAACTTGGGGTAATATCACATGTGCCATAAAAGAATAAAAAATAAAAATCTCAGATTTTTCATAGAAAAAGATTTCTTGTTGTTGTATGAAAATTGGTGCCTAAAAACCCGCAAAATCGAAAACTGAGCATATATGAAAAATGTGTTACCTAGGGAGATTGTATTCCTTGAAAACCTATATATCCATGGGAGAGGATGAAGGAGGTCAATTGTCCTCCTCTCTAGCAGTGATTCATATAATAAATGCTATGAAGACACTCCTTAAATCATTACATGATCCTCCTCTCTCTGCGTACCATGTGATCAAGAAGAGGCTGGCCTTTCTTACTATCCATATGCCCCAAACTAGGACTGTTAACTAATGACGAGAGGGAGAGAGTATAGGAGGTGACAACCAAAAAAGGTATAGCCTATAGCCCTTTGATTCTGTTAGGACTCTAGCTATGAGAGTCCTAATTGATAAGGGCATTCATGTAAATCCTATCTAGTCGATCCCTATTAAAAAGGTGAAGAGGTTGGCTAGGTTAGAGTTAGGTTGCTTCTTGGAAGAGTCCTATTAGAAGTAAGAGTCCTATTAGAGAAATAGTCATATTAGAAGTAGGAGTCCTATTAGGGAAAGAGTCATATTAGACTTAGGAGTCCTACTAGAGAAAGAGTCCTAATTAGAAGTAGGAGTTGGTTAGAAGTAGGAGTCTTGAGTAAGAGTCCTATTAAGAGTTGGGATTTAGAAGCCCTATAAATAGTCATGTATTCATCCTCTTTTCAACATGAATAGATCAATCTTATAGCAATCTTTGTGTAGCAACTTAGAGGAAGGAACCCCTATAGAGTTCCAAGGAGGCCGATCCCCTATAGAGATCAACCCTAAGCTTAGAATCTACTAGGGTTCTAACACTTGGTATCAGAGCAGCATTCTTAGCATCTCACTGCCCTTCCACAGCCATCCACCAGCCCTCCACAATCACCCAAAGCAATTCTCACAATTGCTTAGAAGATCATCATCGAATTCCGTAGTCATCTCCACCACCGTAGATCATCCTTTGATCTTCCGGTGAATTGCAATAGGTTTTGGTTATCTACCTTACTACTACTGCAATTTAGTTATCCTTATTCAAAAAGATCCAAAAATTTCATTCCTATATTGCTACATAAACTTTTCGTCATAAAGTTTTCATCTCTACAACAAAAGTTGCATTATAGAATTTTAGCCACATAGCACTATCTTTTTGATCTTGCTATTATGTTTTTTCTATCCAAATCTCTACAAAATTTTTATGATAGCTTTGACACTTCCTAACAGTGGTTTTTCCTTTGGTTTTATCAAAAAATTCTTAATATAAACCACTTATCTTTTATGTCCAAGCTATAGCACTTTAGACGTAAAAATCTGCTATAGTACCTCTTCATGATCCTCAATTTTGTTGAATCTCTTATTGTCGTTTCTTTCTACAAAATTTTTAACAGCATTATCTCTCCTTACCAGTAGATTCCCTTTAATTTTGCTTGAATCTCTATTGAAAATTTCTAAAAATAAAAATTACATCTTTACTGTTGAAATTTATTCGGCAAAAATTCTGGTGTTGCACCTTTGTCCTTTTTCTCCTCCATAACCTATCAAACCCTAGCCACCTTGCTGCCACCAACCAAGATGTCTTTAGGGCATCCATCTAGCCTTAAGATTTAGCTATTATAACCTAGTTTCATAACCCTAACAACATAAAAAATCGTAACCCAAAATAGTAAACCATTATAGTCGAACCCTTCTATTATCGATCTATTATCCGAACCTTCCACCACCCTATGCCATTAACCCATCAACAGAAAAAAGACAAGGGCATCTCTGATCTACAAGCATATGCTATAGCTTCTCAAGATTCAATTAATGCCAAATTTGAAGCATGGGAATCTCGAATTGAATCACGGCTTGAATCGCGCTTGGAAGACAAATTACGCGCTTTGTTTGCAGAATTCAGAATTGGACAACCACTGAGACCAACCAAGTTACAGCAAGGAGAGAATTCAGAATGGACCCTGGATTTCACACGCCGAACGTTACTTTCGCTACTACCGAACATCAGATAATGCTATGGTAGAGATTGTTATCATCCACCTTGAAGGAGATGTTGTTCAATGGTATAATTAGCTAGAATATAATCATGGGGCTCCAACGTGGAATCAATTTAAGAATGCACTGCTAAACTGTTTTGGACCTACGGAGTATAAAAATATCGATGGCCAACTCGCAAAGATTCGACAAACCTCTACGATTCAAGAGTACCAAACCAGGTTTAAGAAGCTATCCTACCTTGCTTGTGATTGGACTAACCATCAATTGTTAGGAACATTCATCGAAGGACTCAAGCCAGAGATAAAAGGGGAAGTTAAGGCGCAACAGCCCCATACCATGATGGCTACGATTTCTTTTGCCCGAATACAAGAAGAACAGCTCAGCCAAAATGCTCGAAGGACGAGAACCACTCCTAGACCCACAACATATAAACCTCCTTCTGCTCCCAGCCGTCCTTCGCTACTAAAAATAATTGACAAGAGAAGAACTACGTGACTGATTAGCAAAGGGTCTTTGTTGGCATTACGATGAGTTGTGGAACCGCGATCATCGCTGCAAAAGGGGCTACCTCCTACTGATTGAACCTCTTGAAGACATGGAGGAGGAGGTCTAGGAGCATAAGGAAGAGATTGTGAATGAAGAACAGTAGCCAATTGATATTACGATGCATGCCCTTGCCGGTTACGCGAACCCGCAAACAATAAAAGTGGGAGGATTTCTAAAGCAATAACCGATCACCATTCTTATTGACACCGGGGGTACTAATAATTTTATGAACAATAAGATTGCTGTCCAGATGGCCTTACTTATTAAGAATTGTAGTAGGTTTAATGTTAAGGTCGTAGATGGACGAATTTTGAAGTGTGATCGTGATAGAACCCCAGATGGAATTATATAAAGATTAATCTTTGAGGGGGATCAACCCTTGGAATGCTATAGGGGTTCCACCCTCTAAGTAGCCTAGTGGCTGCAATTGTAGATTGATATTTCCTATTCCAAAGAGGTGGAAGCTACAAGCTTATTTAGAGCTCCAAAACCCTAGCCTTAGGGGCTGCTTCCTAAGTGAACTACCTAATTTACCCTCATCTTTAGCTGACCGGCCCAATTACAAGGGGGACAACGGCTAAGAGGCCCAATAGCCCATATATAAACCCTAGCTTTTGTTCTTTATAGGATAGAGGTGGCTAGGTGAGATTTATTACACTCATAGGATTTTTATTAGCTGCTACTTGGTTGAGTAGGACCCAACCCTGCTAGGGTCCTATCAAGCCCGCCCTCTTCCAATCAGCCTTGTCCTCAAGGCTGAGGTTCCATGAATTCAGGGAACCGGGTCTTCAGCTCCTCATATGATTCCCATGTGGTATTTTCGGGTGGTAAATTATTCCAATGCACTAGTACTTTAGTAAAGGGACGTCGACGACGCATGATGATTCTGTGGTCGGGAATGGCTTGTGGCTAGGCTTGGATATATCCATCATTAGTGGTATTGGGCAGTTGAATCTAGGGTGACTCATGTTCTCCCAACTTGGGCTTTAAGAATGACACGTGGAAGATAGGGTAAATTTTGGCATCCTTAGGCAATTTAAGTCTGTACGCCATAGCTCTAATACACTCTGCGATCTGATAGGGCCCATAAAAATATGGAGATAGCTTCATGGAAATGTCAGCCCACACCGAGTCTGGTATGAGTAGTGGTTGTAGTTTCCCTGGACTCGCCGCTGTTTTACCTTTTTGCTGTTGACATACATCACATTGTGCTACGTATTCAAAAATAAATTTTTTCATCCTGCTTAAATAAAAGTTTTGCTTCACTCTTTTGTAGGTTCTTAGAAATCTGGAGTGCCCTGTTGAAGGTGTGGAGTGCATTTCGTGTAGAATGACTTTGATGCAAGGGGAGTTTGGTATAAGCACAATACAACCTTTGTAGCGTAGATCCCTTGAATCCCAATTATAGTGAGCTATTGCGCTTGGATCCTCCTCTAATTTTTTGATGATGTTGTTGGTTTCTAGATCCTTCTTCCATTCCTCGCTAATGCCCTCGAGGAAGCCGATGGTAGGAAGAGAGATGGCTAAAAATTTAGCTTGTTGAGGGAGCCATGAGAGTGCATCTACAACAACGTTTTCTTTCCCCTTTTTGTAAATAATTTCATAATCAAATCCTAGAAGTTTGGTTACCCATTTTTGCTACTCTAGAGATAATATTTTCTGCTCCAAAAAGTACTTAAGGCTTCTATGGTCGGTTTTAATCTCAAATCATCGACCAATCAAGTAGGGTCTCCACTTTGTTACTGCGTGCATAATGGCAAGCATCTCCTTATCATAGATAGACATTTTTTGATGGGAGGGAGATAACGCATTACTAGTGTATGCGAGTGGTCGACCATCTTGCATGAGAATAGCTCTAATTCCAACTCTAGATGTATCGACCTCAATGATGAAGGGTCAGCTAAAATCTAGTAGTGCTAGTACTAGTGTCATCGTCATGGCTGCCTTCAGTTTATCGAAGGCAGTAGAGGCTTTGTTCGACAATTGGAAGGTATCTTTTTTCAGTAAAGAAGTGAGGGGGGCACTGATCTTCCCATAGTCCATCATGAATTTTCGGTAGTAGCCCATTGTTCTAAGGAACCCATGCAAGAATTTCACATTTGTAGGTTTCGGCTAGCCTTGTATTGCTTCAAATTTTGTTGGGTTTACGACCACTCCTTTTGATATTATGTGCCCAAGATACTCTACTTTTTATTGGAGAAAGCTATACTTTGATAGCTTAACAAAAAAGTATTCTCCTGAAGGATTGTCAGAATAAATTGTAAGTGCTGAAAATGAGTCTTAAGAGAAGGGCTGTAAATGAAAATATCATCAAAAAATACCAACATAAATTTATGAAGAAAGCTCTGAAAAATATCGTTCATGAGACTTTGAAAGGTTGAAGGAGCATTAGTGAGTCTAAAGGGCATTACCAAAAATTCATAATGGCTGTTATGAGTGCGGAAAGTAGTTTTTGGGATGTCGCCTTCACATACCCGAATTTGGTGGTAACCAGATCGAAGGTCCAACTTCGTAAAGACTCGAGCTCCTTTTAATTCATCAAGAAGTTTATCCACCACTGGTATTGGGTACTTATCCTTGATGGTGATGTCATTTAGAGCTCGGTAGTCGATGCACATCCGCCAAGTTCCATCTTTCTTACGAACAAGTAGCACCGGTGGGAGTAGGGGCTACAGCTTGGCCGAATCACCCCTATTTTGAGCATCTCCTTCACGATCTTCTCAATTTCATCCTTCTAGAGGTGAGGATAGTGGTAAAGTCGAGTGTTTGTTGGTGGTTTGCCTGAAAGGATTGGAATTCGGTGGTCATGTTGCCAAGTAGGAGGAAGACCGCACAGTTTATCAAAAATATCATCAAATTCAACAAGCAGTTGGGTGAAATTTTGATCTTTAATTTTTGTTTTCTTCCCCTCTGGTTGCTATTAGAGATGCATAAGAAAGCCACTATTTATCTTGTGTAAAACTTTCTCCATTCATTGGGTTGAAATGGTGGTTACGTTACTTCCGCGCTTCTCGCATAGGGTGACTTATTTGCCTTTGTAATAGAATTTCATAATCAATTTGGAAAAGTTCCAAGAGTCATCACCTAGTGTCATCAGCCATTCTATGCCCACCATAGCCTCATAATCATCAATTGGTAGGAGGAAGAAGTCGACAACAATTTCTTGGCCCTGCAGTAATAGTTTCACCTACGGGCCTCTTTGGGCGCATTTTAGGATTCGGATGTCGACGACCTTTACGTCGAACTTGCTACAACATTCAGTGTGGAGCACCATCCAAGCAGCAACCTTACTATTTACAAAGTTATTAGTGCTTCCTGTATCGATGAGAACGATGATCGGTTGTTTAAGTAGGCCTCCAACTTTCATCGTTTGCAGATTTGAGTAGCCGGCTAGCGCATGTACCATAAAGTCGGTCGATTATGGCTCTTCTTCTACATCTTCATCCTCATGTTCAAGACTCTCTTCTGGTTGTTCACTGATCTCTTCTTCCATTGGTTCAATCACAAGAAGTTTTCCTTTTTTATAGCGATGCTCGTGGCTCCACGGCTCGTCATAATGCCAACATAACCCCTTGGCAGATCGGTCTCGAAGCTCTTCTCTTATCAACCTTTTTGGTGTAGGAGCTTGGCAGATAGTAGGGGGGGTTGAGGACTTCGATATTGCTGATCGGGGAGCGACCCTAGTCCTTTGGGCTTCATGGTTCAATCGCTTCTCCTGAAGTCATGCGAAAGAGATGGCTGCCATAAGCGTGTACGGTTGTTGCGCTTTAATTTCTCTCCGGATCTCTAGCTTCATACCCTCAATAAATGCCCCCAATAACTATTTTTCAAACCAATCATGAGTTTAATTAGATAATCTTTTAAACCTGGTTCGATACACCTAGATGGTGGAGCTTTGTCGGATCTTTACTAGTTGTCCGTCGATGTTCTCGTAAACGGTTGGTCTGAAACAGATCAGCAGTCCTTTGAATTGTTGCCATGAGAGGACTCCATTGTTAGGGATCGAGCAGCACTAAGAGGGGGGGGGTTGAATTAGTGCAATGATAAAGAGTGATAAACTTTTGGTGATTTAAACCAACTTTGGAGACTTCGTACGATAGAAATAACATTTTTGACTAAAATTGACTTCGATTAAAGCGTAATGGAGAGTGCTTAAAGTAGGGAGTGTTTAGAGAGGAAGAAGGCAGTGATGAGTAAGTTGAGCAGTGAAGAAAAGGCGATTTGCAGAAATATAAATGCAAGAACATAAATGCAAACTGTTTTTATAGTGGTTCGGTCATCCGACCTACATCCACTCTCGATTTCTCTTCGCTTGAGGCCACTGGCTTTCCACTAGCTGCCTTCCTTCTAACGGGCGAAGACAAACTCCCTTTTACAAACTCTGTTTACAAAGCTTCTCTCAACACCTTTCTTAAGGACACTTAAAAACTTTTGGAGGAGGGATTTCTACTTCAAATGATAGAGTTTTATTTTAGTTTTCTTGCACACTTTCTTACACTTCAAGCAAGAACACTTGGGGTATTTATAGACCCCAAGATGATTCAAGTTTGGAACCCAAATTTGAAGCCTTTGTTTTTCCGATTCTAGCATTATTGGGTAGTGACATTGCCCATCCAGTGGTGCCACCGCTGGTGCCCTCGGGTGCTGGGCAGTGCCACTGCCAACCTGGGGCAGTTCTACCACCCATGGTTCAACCACTGGGTGGTGCCACCGCCTAGGTCATTTTAGCACACTGGTTTGGGCCGAAAACTCAGCCCAAACCGATCCAAATGAAGTCTGAATTGGCCCAAATTTAGTTTATAGGATTAACACCTAATCTTAAACCAAATTACATGCTAATTATAAATTTTAAAGATATTTTCTAAGCTATTACAAAGTCCACAAGACAAGACTTCTTTTGGCGAGCTTCCGGTGAACTTCCGGTGGTCTTCCGACGAACCCTCGGAAACCATTCTGTGGACTCTCGACAAGCCCTCGGATTTCACGATGATCTTGGTGAGTTCCATCGAGCTTCTTTGGTAAGCTCCGATCTTTCTTGGAAAGCTCTGCCAACATCCAACGAACCTTCTGAAAACCCTTTGATAAGCTCCCTACTTGTTCTTTGTCAGTTCCGGCAACACTCCCAACGAATCTTTGGACTTCCATCGAACTCTCGAACTCCCAACGATCAATCACACTTGTCTTCTAGCACTTTGTTTCACTTTACATCTTCATCATTATCGTAGTTAATCATACACACACACAAACAAAAACTCTACTTCGATCTAGATAATTATTACAACGCGAATTGACATTTAGTTGCCCGGCATGTCATTGGTCGACGTTTCGTCTGATTCTTCAGTACATCGTCCTCTCTTGCGGCTTGTTGCCCAATCAGCAGTTGACCTCTACAACTCTAATATCCATGGTGAAACTCTGCTCTTCTTGGCCCGATGCTCGACATCTGAAGCCTTCTGCTGATTGTCGATCGAACCTCGGCTCGACATCCAATATCCTGACTTGATCACCCAGCGTAACGTCAATTCCTCCAGCGTCAACTATCTAATCCTAATCGATAGTAGACCTACGTAACTCAACACATAGTTAGATCATAAAACATAATCAATTAGTTTCATTATCAAAATCTGAGATTCAATAATCTCCCCCTTTTTGATGATGACAACTAATTGATGACTAACCGAGTTAACCATAACTCTCCGAAGTTTAACCAAACTCCCCCTATCAATATACCATTGATAGAATACTTGGATTATCCCAAATCCAAGCAACATTCATCACAATAATATGAGAATAATCAAATCATCATGCAAATATGTAAAATATTTAATTCAATGCATGAAGTTAACAATATACTTCTCCCCCTATGTCATCAACAAAAAACAAAACAGAAGTTGTATCATAGCTAGTTTAAAAGGATATGTAAATTTTACAATCATACTAGCTATTAATCACATCATACAACATTTAAGCATAGCAAGTTTCTTATGATAGGCAAGATAGCACTTGTTGTGATGATAGCAAATTTTTCTATGTTCCTTTGAGAAGTGTAGGCAAATTGTATTCAAATATGTGCATTTTCTTGACTTCCTTTGTGATATACATATAATTTTGTAATTTCTTTCTTCTCTTTTGAGAAGAGCAAGCTTGTAAGTTTTGCTTTCTTTGCATGCTAGGACTTTTGCATTCATTTATAATATGTAAGCTAGCAAAAGCCTTCTCTCCCTTTATCAATGTCAAAAAGAAAGGGAGGATTAATACTTCAAATAATCTTGTATGAGATTCAACAATAATTTGTAACAAAGATGCAAGCAATTTGTTGAAAAAGTGAAGTTAATCAAGATTTTTGCCTCTCTTGAGATAGCAACTTTTTGATTCTCAATGTTTAAGCTAGCAAATATTTCTCTTTTGATGCACAAGCTAGCAATTTAACTCCCCCTTTTATTATTATTGAAAGAAAGGAGGAACCAATGATCAATTATAAATTTGTATCAATCAATATATCAATCATCGCAAGATGCATACAAGATAACAATACAAAGAAATCATATCATGAAGGATATCAATATGTAAATATAATAAGAATCAAAACCAAGAGATATCATTCATGATTCATAACTTTCTTTTTAGCAAGACCAAGATAAATGCATAAATTTTTAATTCAAGATAAATGTCATACAACCAAGAATCATGATATATAAAAAAGTATATCAATATCAAGGTTCAAGTCATGATTACAAGTGCTAACATATTTTCTTTTTATTCATTTTTAAACCATGATAAAAGAATAAATCAATGATTCAATCATTAAGCACATTTACTTTTTATCAAATTTTCAATCATCACATAAGGCATAAAAGCCAAAATAATCATGTCATTTCTAAGTCATGAAAGATATGACAACAAAGCTTAAGAGAATCAACAAGAACATAATTCATGTGACATGCCCTTTTAATAATGTTTCATCATTAGAGATATCAAGATAAGCAAAATTTCTTTTACATCGATATTTAAACCATGACAAGTGATATATCAAATGTTTGCAATGATATATCAATCATCAAGTCATGTGTAGAAATTAAGTAAAAAAAAATATTACTCATATAATGTTTTAATCATCTAAGTACATTATCTCAAGTTGAGTATCAAAAGTCAAGAGAACAATTTATGATTCATTTGCATTTTTCCTCAATAACATGGAGAATCATAAGAGAGTATGGAGCAAGAGATCTTAAAAAACTCAAATTATCAAGATTACGAGATAGATAAAACTTATTCTAGTTCAATTCATCAACTCCAAACTCATTCATAATTCAAGTGATTCATAAAATATCATAAATGAATTCATCACTTGTCTTTCATGAAAAAAAATCCAAAACTTTAGAGAAAGAGAGATGTTCAAGAAACATAAATTTCTCTTTTAGTGATTTTCATTTATTTTGTATAAACATGCCTTTGTCTTTTTATGCCAAGTCAAAATAAGTATTTAAAAACGAAAGGCAAACTTCATTATAAAAATCGTCAAGGCAAAAATATAACACATTATTTCAAGACATGAGATTCAATTTATCATGATAATGTGTTTCATTTTAAGTTGTTTATTTCATATAAGTGTACTCATATTTCAAAAGATGAGTATCATATTAAAACCAAAACATGAGTTTGTCATCAAGATATAACAACTTCAAATTCTCATGATATTATAGAATCATTAAGCATGACAACAAACTTTTAATATTTTCATTTCATCATTATCAATGATGATTTCATAAGGAATATTCAAATATTTTTATGGAAGCCATCATTGTATAAATTCAAAATACAAGTTTTTTCATTAAATCCATCAAGATCAAATGCATCAAAATCTTTCATTCGAAAATTTTAATAAGAGCCACGGAGATGGTTCACATGTAAGCATGCTCTTGTCTTTTTCTACTAGATTCATATATCATCGTATAGATCCGAAAAGTAAGTTTCAAGATAAATCATTAAGACCAAACGCATGATACACTCACATTTTTTAAAATATTCATCATGTTTATTTTCATGAGATTCACAAGATTGATAAAATGAATTCATTAATCTCAATAGGATATAAAATGCATCTCCATTTCATCCAATTGTTTTCATGTGAGCATATTCAAATCTTTTTATGAAAACATGTATCAACAAGATATAAGTTTAGTCATAAACTTATCAAGTCCAAATACATCAAAAATAAAATATCATGATAACACATTTCAATTTTTATGTATTTTATTTTATGTGGTTGATCTCGTATAAGCATGTTCACATTTTCACACAAAAGCCAAGCATCATATAAATTTGAAATTATCATTAAAATCTTTCATTCCAAAAATTTGTTAGGAGTAAAGTACATTAATTAGATGTAAGCATGCTTAATTCTTTTGTATAAATGATATGTATTAAATTTAAAACCAAAAAATAGATTTCGTAACATAAATCAATAAGATACACATGATTTCATATTTTCATTATGTTATTATGAAAAGCAATACAGAATTCATCAAGATAAATATTCATTGGATTTAATCTTGTTAGGTGTACAAACATGAGATGCAATTATCATGATATTTGTTTTTATGTCAAAACATACATCAAGATTCAAATCGAAAATTGATATGGAAGTCATAAACATACATTCGGTTTATCATGAAAAATAATTTTTATATATCAAAAACATGCATCTTGTTTAAAACTAAAAGCAATATCATGAATTCATCATAATTATATGCTAGTCATATATGCACTGCAAGCCAATCACATGAGTGATGGCACTTGTGACTTGATATGCACCTTTTCTCTTTGCTTATTATTAGGCATTTTATCACTTTATCTTGCGTGTTGCATATATTGTGATATCCCTGGATCTGTGCAATGGGAATCGGATTATGATGAGATCACGATAATGAGATCGATTCACCTTTAAATACAGACCCTAAATTATCCTGGTCATAGGTTACTCGATAAGGACATCGAGATAACCGGATAGACTGGTGTGCTATACACCCGTTCATATGATGGAGGTAGCTGGTCTCATAGCTACTCGTGTGGGGATACTAAGAGTACAGTGCAGATGCTCATTGGAGAATGAGTTCACTGATTAATCTGCCTACGGAATGCTGGATGGTTATTGATACCTCACATAAGACAGTGATTTCGTAGTCCCAGAAGTATATCTGGTCCATAAACTTGAGACACCAAGGATGTTTTGTATGAGTACTCCACTCTTTGATACCGGACTTATAGGTTTGGAAAGTTTTAGATCTAGTACAACTGGTCATTGGGAGTAGTAGCCAAATTTATGAGGGTTATTGAGTGTCAATAGAGGATCATCTACTCTCAGTATCATGAGAGGAATATCCCATGTGTTCTTGCTTGAACAAATCCTTGGCCAAGGTTATTCGGATTGAAAGAGAAAGAGTTCTCTGGGAGAATCCGACAAGAGCAAGACTCGAGGAGAGACCGTATAGGCCTGACAACACCATGCCCGATATAGGGTCTCTAAGATATTAGATGGATGAGGGACTATAGATACATTATAACTTAGGACAGATAGGTCCAAAGGATTGGATTCCCCTGTATCGTCTGGGGGCCATGGTGTAGTGGCCTGGTACGTCTGTAGTTGATAAGTTGGGTGAATTATTATAGAGATAATAATTCACTAAATCAGAAGGAGTTTTGATAAGTATAACTCACGGCCAGCTTAATATTGGGCCTAGAGGGTCACACATATATGGTAGGTGTTGCGACGAGTAGGGGTTCAGATATGAGATATCTGCTGTACCCCCTATTTTATTGGATATCCATTAAGCCCCTGAATTATTAGATCCTGGGATGAGATCCAATAATTACTAATAAGAGATTATTGGGTAGAGACTCACTAATCCAAGAGGCTTGGGTAATTGGATGGAGATCTAATACCTAATAGGGCAAAAGATCCATTAGGGTTTTCAAGGGGCCTCTATAAATAGGAGGGAACCAAAGCTCTATAGGCTGAGGGTTTCTTTTGGTAGCCACCTCCTGTTCTCCTCTCCCTAGAGAGAGAGGTGCATCGTCACAATCCCTGCCGTGTGGATACCGTTAGAGAGGAGGACGCTTGACCTCCTTCATCCTCTCTCACAGATCTGTAGGAATTCAGGGATATACGACCTACCAGCGCTGCAGAGGCGTCGGCGGCGGGCGCTCTGCCCGCGGGACAACGACGATGCCCGCCCCGCCCACAAGACAAGGGCGCCATTGGCGAGTGTGGTGGCGGCCCATAAAGCACAATAAAGGTGAGGAGTTAGGGTTTTAGGGCAAATGATGGTTTTGCCCTCGAAATTTCAAAAATTTCAGATTCTATCCCTTTTGGTAGAATTACTAAAATACCCCTCGAAATTTCAGAAATTCCAATTCTATCTCTTTTGATAGAATTACCATAATAGTCTTTTGGTCGAATTACCAAAATACCCTTGGGAATTTAGAAAATTTCCTTTATGTCCCTGATTTCAAAAAATTAAATATATTAATTAAATAGTTTAATTAACTAATATTTTTATCGAGTAATCCTATAAAATAACATATATATGTGATGTATGATGTGGACAAATGATCATGGACCTGTGATGTGATGTGTGTACATGTGATTATTATTATTAGGGCTTGCGAGCCTCTATTTTTCTCATTTATTATCGGGCCTGCGAGCCTCTATTTTTCTCATTTATTATCGGACTTGCGTGTCTATAATTATATTGTAATTACATGAGGAGGCGCAGTGGTAGCATGACTCACAAGGCTGAGACGGATAATTCGATGCATGGAGATGCGATGAAATGCCGACGAATCCGATGAAACGAGATGGACGATCACAGGGCATAGAAATGCGTCGAAGTACACATAGATCTTGATGTGAGTGATTGGGCCCGCTGGCTCGGACCTTATCACATTAGGATGTGGTCCATGATCATCTGGTGTGATTGCTCATGTGATGTGTGATTAGATATACACCTTCTAGATATGTATATATATATATATATATATATATATATTTGCATGCGATGTAGATATAATACGTATGTGTGTGACACATTATGTTAGGAGACCAAATCAAAAATCCTCTCTATTAATAATATTAAGTCAGTAAACGTGAGGCAATTAGATTGACCCATGTGGCCTTCCATCGTTATAGTTAGGAACCGATTCTCAGTGTAGGTTGAGTTGGTCGAGTCCCTCGAGACTTACCTATATCGCGTCTCGCTATCTTATCTACGACATAGAAATGTCATAGGTGACTTGAGGACATGGTATGCTTGGTTGAGTCTCTCGAGAGTATTCACCAAATCAAACTCATCTGGTAACGATGGTGATGACTAAATCGAACATCATGGTTGGTCGAGTCCCTCGAGGCCATGGTGGTTCGAAGGCCGAACAGGACGAGAATCACAAGGAGTTGTGATTGGCAAGAGTTACCTACCTTTACGGGCTTAACGTGATTGGTCGAATCCCTCGAGGTTATGTTAAGACGCCGATTGGATCCTGATCCCCACTAGAGATCCGTCGGGGGCCTCTGATTCACATACTGGAGGGTGTTGTGTGTAAATTAGTGGGAATATTAAGATAGAAGTCCTTATCTTAATTGTTTAAATTTCTGTAAATTCTGCATGATATTTATTTCTGCTACATCTTTTATTTTAGAAAAATATCGCTTTCAAATCCTTTATGTCGCATACTTGATGCCAACCGCCTCACTAGTCCAAATTATACGGATTGGCTTCGCAATCTGAGAATCATTCTCACGGTGGAGAAAATTACGTATGTCCTTGATACAGTGATCCCTACGCTTGACGAAGGGGCAAGCGAGGATGAGATCGCTCGTTATGTGAAGTACTTAAATGATTCTACTCTTGCTTAGTGTTATATATTAGCCTCTATGACTACTAAGTTATAGAGACAACATGAAAATATGGATGCTAATTCCATACTCCTGCATCTCCGTAAACTGTTTGAGGAATAGGGAAGAACTCAGCAATATGAGATATCAAAAAGTCTTTTCCATGCCAGGATGACTAAGGGGACACCGGTTCAGAACCATGTCCTTAAGATGATTGAGTGGATCGAGAAACTCACAGGTCTATGAATGATCCTAAAAGATAACCTGTGTGTGGATCTTGTGCTTCAGTTCCTACTAGATTCTTTTTTTCAGTTCATAATAAATTTTAATATGAAGAAACTTGAGGTGACCCTCCTAGAGCTCTTTAATATGTTGAGAGAAGCAGAGAGCACCATCAAGAAAGAGAAGTCAGTTCTATACACTAGTGAGACTAGAAAGAAAAGGAAGGTTGAGAAGACCCTGAAGAAGGGCAAGGGCAAGGGCAAAATGGGTAAGACAAAGGTTGTCAAGAAAGACTGATATGAACCAGATCAAGCTAGTCAAGACTCAATCAACATTCTATGATTGCAAGAAGATTCTAAAATGGCCAACGTGATCATAAAGAGAGAAGGACAAATTTGAAGACCTCAACTTGAAGAAGAAAAGTCTATTCAGCTATGTTTACCAAAATTCATGAATTAGGAATATGAATGTTATTTAATGCATTCATTCCTTTTGTACTATCCTCATACTATATAAATGAGGCTGAATCAAAGTGTACACAGACAATTTGGGAAGTATAACAATTCTTCAACACCGGTGAGTGTTTTGTTTTTAAGTTCTTGCATGAACTTTAGAACTTATCAGGCTTTTCTGCTTGTGGCGTTCAAACCAAATCTTTGCTTTTCCTTTGACTTATCAGACTTTTAGTTTGTGGCGTCTTAAGGGAATTCAAAGTGCTATTCTAGTTATTTCATCAATTTTCTATTGATAAGTAATTAGAATAGTTTCCCTTACTTCATTCTTGAACGATCCGCCTTGTTTTCAATTCGTTGGAGGGTGTCAATTTGCATTCCATATGTATCATAGCTCTTTAGCTATCGGGGTGTATGGTTGCTAAATTGATGATTTCCATCAAAGACCCAACAAAGGACAAAGGCCAGTGCTTCTACTATGGCAAAGATGAGCACTGGAAGAGCAACTGCAAATAGTACCTTGCAGAGAGGGTGAAACAGAAGCTTACAGAAGCTTCAGGTACATTTATGATCAGTCTCCATTTGTCAAAACCTTATGATAACACATGAGTATTGGATACCGAAAGTGCTTATCATATTTGCAATTCGTTGCAGGTTCTAGCAGGACTTAAGAGATTGAACAAAGGTGAGATGGACCTTAAGATGGGCAATGGAGCAAAGGTTACTATAGTGGCTATTGCCAAGGTCACCTTACATCTACATGGTGGAGCTATTATTGCATTGGATGTATGTTATTATGTTCCTTCTATTATTAAAAACATTATTTCCATTTCGTGTTTGATAGTTATTGGATATAAATTAGTTTTTGAGAACAATGGTTGTTCAATAATATTATATAATCAGATTATCATGAGACAAACATTGCATAATGGTTTATTTATGATAGATACAGCTCCACATATCATGAGTGTAAGTGAGTCTAAGAGAAAACGAGAAGTGGAGAACTAGACAGGAAAGAGTATTAAAACCCTTTGATCAGATCGAGGAGGTGAGTACTTGAGTACAGAGTTCACCCAGTTCCTCAAAAACTATGGGATCTTATCCCAATGGACACCTCCTTATACACCATAGCTTAATGGTGTATCAGAAAGGAGAAATCGTACACTATTAGACATGGTGCATTCCATGATGTGTTTCGTCGACCTACCCATCTCATTCTGGAGATATGCCCTAGAAACTATAGCTTACCTTCTAAATAGAATTCCAACTAAGTTAGTGATGTCCACTCTATATGAGATATGGAATGGGAAGAAGCCCGATCTTAAGATTGTTAAGATTTGGGGCTGCCCTGCCTATGTTAAGAGACACAACCCTAACAAGTTGGAATCTAGAATGGAATGGTGCAAGTTTGTGGGATACCCCAAGGAAACTTGTGGGTATTATTTCTATCACCCTGAGAGCCAAAAGGTCTTTGTAGCCAAGAGAGCAGTGTTCCTTGAGAAGGAACACATTCTTGGTGGAGACAGTGGGAGCATGATAGAATTGAGTGAGGTTGGATAGCTCAAGCACCATTCCACAGCCAGAGTCTATTCAAATACCGAACACACAAGTTCTAACTTTATGTAAGTCTGATAGAGTATCCCATCCTCCTGAGAGATATATGGGACATATCAAAAGAGAGGATGTTGAGGATATTCATCCTCAGACCTACGAGGAGGCTATTATGAGCATAGACTCCGTGAAATGACAAGAAGCCATGAATTCAAAAATGGATTCCATGCACTCCAATAAGGTTTGGAGCATAGTTAATGCACCCAAGGGTATTGTACCCATTGGCTGCAAGTGGATCTTCAAAAAGAAGATTGGAGTAGATGGAAAGGTAGAGACCTATAAAGCAAGGCTAGTGGCTAAAGGGTATCGTCAAAGGTAAGGTGTTGACTATGATGAAACTTTCTCACCTATAGTCATGCTAAAATCCATTCAAATTCTATTGGCTATTGCAGCACACTATGATTATGAAATCTGGCAGAAGGATGTCAAAACCACATTCCTCAATGGTAACCTCAAGGAGGAGGTGTATATGATACAACCTGAGGGATTCGTGTCCAGGGATAACCCAGATAAGGTGTGCAGGTTGCTTAGGTCTATTTATGGATTGAAGCAAGCTTCCTAAAGTTGGAACATAAGATTTGATGAGGCGATCAAATCTTATGACTTCGTTAAGAACGAAGATGAGCCTTGTGTGTATAGGAAATTAAGTGGAAGCACTATCACCTTTTTGGTATTATATATGGATGACATCTTGATTATTGGGAATGATGTAGGAATGCTCTCCACAGTAAAAACATGGTTATCTAGGCACTTCTCCATGAAGGACTTAAGGAAGCATCTTGCATATTGGGGATACGGATCTATAGAGATAGATCCAAGAGGATGCTTGGCTTGTCCCAGTCAAGGTACATAGACACTATTGTCAAAAGGATTAGCATGAAAAATTCCAAGAGAGGTCTCAAACCAATAAGACATAGAATATTACTTTCTAGGAGTATGTCCCCAAAGACTCCTAAAGAAAGGGCATACATGGATATGATGTCATATGCATCAGCGATAGGATCTATCATGTATGCTATGCTATGTACCAGGCCTAATATAGTGCATGCTCTGAGTGTCACGAGTAAATATCAGGTAGATCTAGGCTTGGAGCATTAGAAAGCAGTAAAATGTATCATTAAGTACTTGAAAAAGGACTAAGGATCTTTTACTAGTATATGGAGGTAGTAGCCTCAAGGTTGAGGGCTACATGGACTCGAGCTTCTAATCCGATATCGATGATAGCAAGTCTAATTCAGGGTATATGTTCACCTTGAATGGAGGAGCAGTATGCTGGAAGAGTTCCAAGTAAGACACTACTGCTGACTCGACCACAGAGGTAGAATACATTACTGCGGTAGAGGCAGCAAAGGAGGTAGTTTGGATGAAAATTTTCATCACAGATCTAGGAGTCGTCCCAAGTAGCGAGGAGCTGATTCCTTTATATTGTGATAAATACAGGACGATTACTCAAATAAAGGAACCTGGGTCTCATCAGAAGTGTTCTGAGGAGGTTCCAACTTATTAGAGAGATCGTGGCCCGAAGAGATGTAGCAGTGGGAAGAGTTCTATTCGAAGATAGCATTGCAGATCCATTGACAAAACCATTGACTCAGATTGTCTTTGAGCATCACAGAGGTCTGATAGGGATCAGACATGTTGGTGATTGGCTTTAGGTCAAGTGGGAGATTGCTAGTCATATGTGCCCTGCAAGCCAATCACATGAGTGATGGTACTTGTGACTTGATATGTACCTTTTCTCTTTTCTTATTATTAGGCATTTTATCACTTTATCTTGCGTGTTACATATATTGTGATGTCCCTGGATCTATGCAATAGGAATCGGATCGTGATGAGATCACGATAATGAGACCGATTCACCTTTAAATATAGACCCTAAATTATCCTGGTCATAGGTTACTCGATAAGGACATCGAGATAACCGGATAGACTGATGTGCTATACACCCGTTCATATGATGGAGGTAGCTGGTCTCATAGCTACTCGTGTGGGGACACTAAGAGTACAGTGCAGGTTCTCATTGGAGAATGAGTTCATTGATTGATCCACCTATGAAATGCTGGATGGTTATTAATACCTCACGTCAGACAGTGATTTCGTAGTCCTAGTAGTGTATATGGTCCTTAGACTTGAGACACCAAGGATGTCCTGTATGAGTACTCCACTCTTTGAAACCGGACTTATAGGTTTGGAAAGTTTCAAATCTAGTACAACCGGTCATTGGGAGTGGTAGCCAACCTTACGAGGGCTATTGAGTGTCAATAAAAGATCATCCGCTCTCAATATCATGAGAGGAATATCTCATGTGTTCTTGCTCAAACAAATCCTTGGCCAAGGTTATTCGGATTGAGAGAGAAAGAGTTCTCTAGGAGAATCCGACAGGAGCAAGACTCGAGGAGAGACCGTATGGGCCTGATAGCACCATGCCCGATATAGGGTCTTTGGGATATTAGATGGATGAGGGACTATAGAAACATGGTAACTAAGGGCAGATAGGTCCAAAGGATTGGATTCCCTTGTATTGTTTGGGGGCCACGGCGTAGTGGCCTAATACGTCCGCAGACGATGAGTTGGGTGAATTATTATAGAGATAATAATTCACTAAGTCAAAAGGAGTTCTAACAAGTATGACTCACGGCTAGCTCGATATTGGGCCTAGAGGGTCACACACATATGGTAGGTGTTGCAATGAGTAGAGATTCGGATATGAGATATCCGCTGTACCCCCTATCTTATTGGATATCCATTAAGCCCCTGAATTATTGGATCCTGAGATGAGATCCAATAATTGCTAATAAGAGATTATTGGGTAGAGACTCACTAATTCATGAGGCTTGGGTAATTGGATGGAGATCCAATACCCAATAGGGCAAAAGATCCATTAGGGTTTCAGGGGGCCTCTATAAATAGGAGGGAACGAAAGCTTTATAGGCTGAGGGTTTCTTTTGGTAGCCACCTCCTGTTCTCCTCTCTCTAGAGAGAGAGGTGCATCGTCACAATCCCTGCCATGTGGATACCACTAGAGAGGAGAATGCTTGACCTCCTTATCCTATCCCACAGATTTGAAGGAATTCAGGGATATACGATCTCCGTAGGTATCTTCTTTTACACGTGCAGTTTTATGGATTTGTTTTTGATGCACCGATCTTCACACGATGACGGAAACTTTCTACGGGAAATATGAAGTTTTGTTTTCTGTTCTTCCGCTGCACATGTGATGTCACTCCCCTGAAGGATTTCCCAACATCATATACTTTACTTTTATGTGTTTCATTTGTTTCATATAGGTATACATCATCTAAAAATTTCATCATAAAAACATTTAAGAGCCATTAATCCAAGATAGAGATTTTCAAATCATAAGCATGATACAATAAAATTATCATCAAAACATTTTCAAGAATAACATATAGTTGATGTACAATCATTATTACAAATCATTCAATCATCATTCATAATTTGCATACACCATTCAAAAATTTTACTTTTCAAAAGTACTAGAAAGAAAAGCATGATATAATTTTTTAAAATATTTTTTTTTAATTTCAAAAAACATAAGAAAAGCATGAAAAAATTCCTACTAACTAAGTTAAGCATTCATGGAAAGCATCATGCAATTTCAAAATAATTCAAGAGAGTTAAGTTACCTTGTAGTCGAAGCCCGTTAAAGCTCAATTCGTCGTTTCGTCATTTGATTCTTCTTTGCGCTTCTTCTTCATCTTTGGCCTCTTCCTCCATTCAAGTTCATTATTAATTTTAGATTTTTGTTTAATGAACTTATTAAGATTCATTAAAAGTTTAATGTCCTTATTGTCCTCATCACTTGAGTCATCACTCAAGTGGCATTCATTTATCCAAAATTCTAAATCCTTCCTGTTCTTTAGAAGGTGGTTCATATGTTTATCAAGTTCAAAGAAGCTCAATTCATAGGTCATTAATGACCCAATTAGTTCTAACAATGGAAAATCATTCAAATTTTTAACTTCTTGTATAGCGGTTACATTAGGATCCCACCTTTTTGGAAGGAATCTTAAGATCTTGTTTATGAGTTCAAAATTCGAAAAATTATTACCAAGACTTTTCAAGCTATTGACAACATCGTTGAAGCGGGTGTACATGTCATCAATAGATTCGCTTGGTGTCATTTGGAAGAGCTCAAAATCATGCAATAAGAGGTTTACTTTTGAGTCTTTGACTCTACTAGTTCCCTCGTGCGTGATTTCAAGTGTTCGCCAAATTTCAAAAGTCGTTTCGCATGTAGAAATCCGATTGAACTCATTTTTATCTAAAGTGTAAAATATGACATTCATTGCCTTTGCATTTAAAGAAAAAGATTTTTTCTCTAAGTCCGACCATTCATTCATCGGTTTAGAGGGAAGTTAAAAGCCATTTTCGATGATGTTCCACAAATCCAAATCCATTGAAATTAAGAAAACTCTCATTCGAGTTTTCCAATATGTGTAGTCCGAACCGTTAAACAACGGTGGACAAAAAATCGAAAAGCCCTCTTAAAAGCCATGAAGAGCCATTTCTTACGGGTATAAATCCGAAAAAGAAACAACGTTACTCTAATACTAATTATGAGGGATCGAGCGACACTAAGAGGGGTGAATTAGTGCAACGGTAAAAAGCGATAAACTTTCGGTGATTTGAACCAACTTCGGAGACTTCGTACAATATAAATAACATTATCGACTAAAACTAATTTCGATTAAAGCATAATGGAGAGTGCTTAAAGTAGGGAGTGTTTAGAGAGGAAGAAGGCAGTGATGAGTAAGTTGAGCAGCGAAGAAAAGGCGATTTGCAGAAATGTAAATGCAAGAATGTAAATGCAAACTATTTTTATAGTGGTTCGGTCATCCGACCTACATCCACTCTCGATTCCTCTTCGCTTGAGGCCACCAGCTTTTCACTAGCTGCCTTCCTTCCAACGGGCGAAGACAAACTCCCTTTTACAAACTCTGTTTACAAAGCTTCCCTCAACACCTCTCTTAAGAACACTTCTAAACTTTTGAAGGAGGGATTTCCACTTCAAATGACAGAGTTTTCCCTTAGTTTTCTTGCACACTTTCTTACTCTTCAAGTAAGAACACTTGGGGTATTTACAGACCCCAAGAGGATTCAAGTTTGGAGCCTAAATTTGAATTACCTCGATTTTCCTGATTTTAGCAGTACTAGGCGGTGCCACTGCTAGCCTAGGGCGGTTCCACCATCCAAGGTTCGGCCACTGGGCGGTGCCACCGCCCAAGTCATTTTAGCACACTAGTTTGGGCCAAAAACTTGGCCCAAACCGGTCCAAATGAAGTCCGAATTGGCCCAAATTTGGTTTATAGGATTAACACCTAATCCTAAACTAAATTACATGCTAACTATGAATTTTAAAGATATTTTCTAAGCTATTATAAAGTTCACAAGACAAGACTTCTTTCGATGAGCTTCTAGTGAACTTCCGGTAGTCTTCCGACGAACCCTCAGAAACCATTTTATGGACTCCCAACAAGCTCCCGAACTTCACGATGATCTTGGTGAGTACCACCAAGCTTCTTTGGCAAGCTCTGTAAACTTCCGAAAGCCCTTCGACAAGCTCCCTACTCATTCTCGGCCAGTTTCGGCAACACTCCCAACAAATTTTTGGACTTCCGTCGAACTCTCGAACTCTCAACGATCCATCACACTTGTCTTCTGGCACTTTGTTTTGCTTTATGTCTTCATTGTTATCATAATTAATCCTGCACACACACAAACAAAAACTCTACTTCAATCTAGATAATTATTACAACGCGAATTGACATTCAGTTGCCCAGCATGTCATTGGTCGGCGCTTCATCCGATTCTTCAGCACATCGTTCTCTCTTGCGGCTTGTTGCCCAATCGGTGGTTGACCTCTGCAACTCCAATATTCATGGCACAACTTCGCCCTTCTTGGCCCGATGCTCGACGTCCGAAGCCTTTTGTCGATTGTCGACCGAACCTCGGCTCGACATCCAATATCCTGACGTGATCATCCGACACAATATCAATTCCTCCAGCGTCAACTATCTAATCCTGATTGATAGTAGACCTGCGTAACTCAACACGTAGTTAGATCATAAAACATAATTAATTAGTTTCATCATCAAAATCTAAGATTCAACATCCATGAGTGTGTTCAAACTAATCAAACCATTGTATGGCATCCCCTTCAAGATGTATAGCCATAATTTCTATCATAGATGCATCTATGATTTTGTGGTATCGAAAATATCATTTCGTGCATGAGATCCAACCAATCGAGTCTCTTTCTTCCTATCTAGGGAAGTCCACCCTCATGCGTGGATAGTGGGGATCGATCACAGAGCCTCCCCTCTCCTGGAGGTCATCCCTTCGATTAGAGCTCTCTCCTTGATGTGATTTCTTTGGGCTCGGTGGTCGACCCAAACTAAGTTTGGCAAAGAAAGTCTAAATCTTCTCCTCCATTCGTGTCTCAAAGGCTTCAAATTTAGCATCAATTGCCTCGGATGCCATAGCATGTCTCCAAATATGTAATATTAAGATCTCTTTTTTGCTGTCAGGTTAAAGGCAGGAATTGGTTGAGAGAAGTGGTGGCTGAAAGGGTTGGTGGATTGGTGGATGTAGGCTATAATTTAGGCTTGTTTTGTGGCTATTTTGGGTGCAGTTTGGGGCTACGATTTAATGGATTTTTTGGGCTGTGATAGTAGTGGATGAAGGTTAGGGAAGAGGGTTTTAGATCTGTGGTAGATCCCATTAAAGATTTGACAAAAATCAGTAGAAATTACTGCCTATATGAGCTGTCTCATAAGAGCAGAATTTTCGTTAAAGAAATAGCAGCTTCTCGATGAAATTTCTAGCGAAAACTCAGGGATTTGAGGAGGGGGTTTGATGGTAGAATTTTAGTTTCGATAATAGCAAGGATAACAAATTGGATTAAGAAATTTTGGTAGCATAACAGTAAAGAAATCGGTGCAAGTTGCGATAGCAGAATTCTCGTCGAAAAATTTCAGTAGTTTGCGACGAGAGATTGCAGCAACACACGAATATTTTTTTAAAGATGAATACCATGATAGATCAATCATGGATGGGAGCCAAGATGATCTATGAGGTGCACAAGAAATTTTGTTTAAAAAGGATAACAATTAGATCGGTTAAAGGTACCAACACGTGGCTGAAATTTTCTATAGCAATCCTTCATTCACAAAGATAGTAACTTTTATGACGCAAGGAATTTGCAGGCAAGGGATAGATAGAAAAACTTCTTTTTAGTATTTTAGATGAAAAATTACAGCAGCAAAGGGTATTGGTGGTAGAAAAATACCAGATCTCTGATGCAATTGGAGGTGGCGATAGTAGATTGAATTGAGCTACGTCAGGAGATGACGGTAGAGACGACGACATCAAGAGCAATTGTGAGAATTGCTTGGCTGATGGTGGGCAGTAGGGATGGCAGCAAAAGTAGCAAGATCACTGCTCTGATACCATATGGTAGAACCTCAGATGGAATTCTATGAAGATTGATCTTTGAGGGGGATCAACCCTTGGAACGCTATAGGGGTTCCACCCTCCAAGTAGCCTGGTGGCTGCAATTATAGATTGATATTTCCTGTCCCAAAGAAGTGGAGGCTACAAGCTTATATAGAGCTCCAAAACCCTAGCCCTATGGGCTGCTTCCTAAGTGAACTACCCAATTTACCCTCAACTTTAACCGACCGGCCTAGTAACAAGGGGGGCGATGGCTAAGAGGCCCAATAGCCCAAATATAAACCCTAGCCTCTCTTCTTTATAGGATAGAGGCAGTTGGGTGGGATTTTATTATACTCATAGGGTTTTTATTAGCTGCTACTTGGTTGAGTATGACCTAACCCTGCTAGGGTCCTATCAGATCATAGGTGCCCACTGGTGAAACTGTTGCTGCAGGACCAAGAGATAATTATAGATTTTTTTCTCCTCCCTCTTGATGATTATAAGGCCGTGTTTGGCATCGAATGGTTGATGACATTAGGTGATGTTTACTGAAATTTTTTAAAATTAATTATGAAATTTTATAGTAAGGGGAAACATGTGATACTGTGCGAGAAACGTGGGGGTGACAAAATGACGATTTGCACACAACGAATGGAGAAAGTTTTGCACAAAGCATGCAGCAGCTTTTTAGTATAACTTGAGTAGAAATCTAAGGGAGAGCCAACTGAATTTGAAGATCTAAACCTACTTCCCTTGCTTGCTGAATTTTCAAATATATTTGATGAACCACGCAACCTACCTCCTAACCGCTGGCATGATCATCGTATATCGATTCTTCTAGGCAAACCTCTAGAAAATACTCAGCCATATCAGTATCCACATCTCCAGAAAGATGAAATAGAAAGGATTGTTAAAGAGATGCTTGAAACAGGAGTTATTCAGCCAAGTTGCAGCCCCTACTCTTCACCAGTACTTCTCGTACGAAAGAAAGATGAAACATGACGAATGTGCATTGATTACCGAGCTCTCAACGGCATAATCGTCAAGGACATGTACCCTATTCTAAGTAGTAGATGAATTGCTTAATGAATTAAAGGGAGCACGAATCTTCGCAAAGCTAGACCTTCGATCCGGGTATCATCAAATATGAGTGTACAAAGAAGACATACCAAAAACTGTCTTTCGAATGCACAACGGTCATTACGAATTTTTGGTAATGCCCTTTGGTCTCACTAATGCTCCTTCCACCTTCTAGAGCCTTATAAATGATATTTTCTATAGTTATCTTCATAAGTTTTTGCTAGTTTTCTTCAACGATATCCTTATTTACAACCCTTCTCTTGAAAGTCATATTCAACACTTATGACTTATTTTGACAATTTTGTGAGAACATGTTCTTTTTGTCAAAAAAAATAAAGTGCAGCTTTCTTCAACAAAAGGTAAAATATCTTGGGCATATCATATCAGAGGAAGGGGTGGCAATGGACCCCTCCAAAATTGAAGCAATGCAGAACTGGCCGACCCCGAGGAACATAAAATCACTGAGCAGATTTCTCGGTTTAATAGGTTACTACCGTAAGTTCATGAAAAACTATGGAAAGATCAATGCACCCCTTACTTCCTTGCTAAAAAAAGATACTTTTCAGTGGTCGGACAAAGCCACCACCGCCTTCGACGAACCTAAAGTCACAATGATAACAATGCCCGTACTAGCATTACCCAACTTCGGCAAGACTTTTATTATTGAAGCCGATGCCTCCGGAGTCAGAATTGGTGCTGTACTAATGCAAGATGGCCGCCCTCTCACTTATACTAGTAAGGCATTATCTCCTTCCCATCTCAAGATGAATATTTATGACAAGGAGATGCTCGCGATTGTGCATGTGGTGTCCAAATGGAGACCGTACTTAATCGGACGATGCTTTCAAATCAAGATCGACCATAAAAGCCTAAAATATTTCTTGGACCAGAAGATATCTTTCCTTGAGTAGCAAAAATAGGTAACAAAGCTTCTTGGATATGATTATGAAATAACTTACAAAAAGGGGAAAGATAATGTTGTTGTAGATGCGCTTTCGCGGCTATCCGAGCAAGCTGAATTTTTAGCTGTTTCACTTTCGACCACGACTTCCTTGAGGATATTAGGAGGGAATGGCAAGATGATCTGGAAATAGGTAAAATCATAAAAAAATTAGAGGAAGCACCAAGCTCCGTGGCTCATTACAATTGGGACTCAAAAGACTTACGATATAAGGGGCGCATTATGCTTGTGCCAAATTCTACTTGCATAAAGACCATCCTTCAAGAGATGCATTCCACAACTACGACCGAGTACTCTGGGTTCCTTAGAACCTATTAAAAAAATTAAGCAAATTTTTTGTTGGATAGGAATGAAAAATATTATTGCTGAATCTGTAGCATAATATGATGTATGTCAATGACACAAAGGTGAGACAGTGGCTAGTCCCGAAAAGTTACAACCTCTACCCATCCCAGAATCAATATGGATTGATATATCAATGGATTTCATCGAAAGGCTTCCCTCATCACAAGGAAAAGGTACAATTTTTATCATGGTTGATCATCTTACAAAGTATGCTCACTTTTGTGCCATCCATAATCCCTACACTACTTCTAATATTGCTCGAATTTTTATGGAGAATATTATAAAATTACATAGGATGCTGAGATCTATTGTAAGTGATCGTGATACAGTCTTCACGAGCAAATTTTGGACAGAGTTATTCCAAATACAGAGCACTAAATTAAAGATAAGTATGGCATATCACCCACAAACCGATGGCCAAACTGAAGTGATGAACAGGTGTTTGGAGACATACCTCAGATGCTTCACTAGTGACCGACCAAAAGAATGGATAAAGTGGCTTCCCTAGGCTGAGTGGTGGTATAATACAACTTATCATTCCTCCACAAAATGTACTCCCTATGAGGCCATGTATGGTCGACCCCCCCTTGTAATTTCAAAATATGTGTTGGGCACCTCTAAAGTAGAACAAGTAGACAGGAAACTATAGGACAAAGACAAAATGCTAAAGTTGCTAAAAGATAATCTCACTGCAACACAAAGATGAAATAGCAATATGATCAACACAAAGGCGAAAGAGAATTTTTAGTAAGAGATTGGGTCTTCCTACGGTTCTAACCATACAAACAAACATCAATCTAAACTAAAGCATCTATAAAGCTTTCACCTCGATTCTATAGACCCTACCAGATTTTGGAACGCATCGGAGTAGTAGCATACAAATTAGACTTACTCGCCAGCTCCCGAATCCATCTAATCTTCCATGTATCGTGTTTGAAGCTCAAGTTGGGACAACATGAGACAGCCCAAAGCCATCTACCAAATATGACTACCCAAGGAGAGCTCCAGACCTAACCAAGTGCCATTATTGATCGATGGATCATGACTCGATGACGATGACCTGCTACTGAAGTGTTAATACAGTGGGCGAACCTACCAGCAAAAGATGTCACTTGGGAGAACTATGACGACTTGAAGATCAAATTTCCAAAATTCATGGAACGTCAGCTTTGAGGACAAGGCTGATTTAAAGAGGGTGGGTCTGTTAGGACTCTAGCTATGAGAGTCCTAATTAATAAGGGCATTCATGTAAATCCAATCTAGCCAACCCCTATTAAAGAGGTGAAGAGATCGGCTAGGTTAGGGTTAGGTTGCTTCTTAGAGGAGTCCTATTAGAAGTAGGAGTCCTATTAGAGAAAGAGTCCTATTAGAATTAGGCATCCTACTAGAGGAGTCCTAATTAGAAGTAGGAGTTGGTTAGAAGTAGGAGTCTTGAGTAAGAGTCCTATTAGGAGTTAGGGTTTAAAAGTCCTATAAATAGTCATGTATTCATCCTCTTTTCATCATGAATAGATCAATCTTTTAGCAGCCTTTGAGCAGCAACTTGGAGGAAGAAACCCCTATAGAGTTCTAAGGAGGCTGATCCCCTATAAAGATCAACCCAAGCTTAGAATCCGCAAGGGTTCTAATAGATTTCCTCCTATTTATAGAGGTCCATATAAACTTACCGTAATGGATCATGTCTTATTGGGTATTGGATCTCTATCTAACTACCCCAACCTCTTGGATTAGTATATCTCTATCCAATAATCTCTTATTGGATCTCATTCATAGGATCCAATAATTCAGGGACTTATTGGATATCCAATAAGATAGGGGCTCCAACGAATATCTCATATATGAACGTCTACCCGCCACAATACCTACCATATGTATGTGACCCTCTAGGCCTAATATTGAACTAGTCATGAGTCATAACTATCAGAACTCCTTCTGAATCAATGAATTATTATTTTCATAATTCATCCAACTCATCGACTACAGACATACTAGGCTACTATGCCATAGTCCCTAGATGATATAGAGGAATCCAATCATTTGGACCAATCTATCCTTAGTTACCATATATTTATAATCTCTTATCTATCTAATATCTAGGAGATCATATAACAAGCATGATACTGTTAGGTCCAACAGAATACACTTAAGTCTCGCTTTAATCAGATTCTCCCGGAGAATTCATTCTCTCTCAATCTTAATGACCCTGGCCAAGGATTTGCCTAAGCAAGAACACATGAGATAATCCTCTCATGACACTTAGAGTGAATAATCCCCCATCAACACTCAATTACCTTCATAAAGTTGGTTGTCACTCGGATAATCGATTGTATTAGACTTGGAACATCCATGCCTATAAGTCTGATATCAAAGAGTAGAGTACTCATACAGGACATCATTAGTATCTCAAGTCTAAGGACCAGATACACAACTAGGATAATAGGGTCGTTATCTGACAATGATATATCATCAACCATCCAGCATTCCATGAGCGAATCGATTAGTGAACTCATTCTCCAATGAGCACCTAGACTATATCCCTAGTATCCCCATACGAGTAGCTATAAGACTAGCTACCTTCATCATATAAATAGATATATAATATGTTGGGAAATCAAAGGGGGCGACATCTCATGCATAGCAGAAGAATAGAAAATAAAAATCCTGGGATTTCCCTGAAATGTTCTATCGTCGTGCAAAGATCGGTGGGTCAAAAATAAATCCACGAATACGAAAACTACATATATAAAAGAAAGTATATAGGGAGATCGTATATCCCTGAATCCCTACATATATATAGGACTGGATGAAGGAGTTCAAATGTCTTGCTTTCTATTGATAATCCATATGGTAGGGACTACAGCGATACTCCTCTCTTGGGGAGGGGAGAATAGAAGGTGACTACAAAATGAACCCCCAGCCTATGGGCCTATGGTTCCCTCCTATTTATAGAGGTCCCTTGTAAACCTTAATAGATCTTTCCTTGTTGGGCATTGGATCTCCATCCAATTACCCAAGCCTATTGGATTAGTGGGTCTCTACCTAATAATCTCTTATTAGCTCTTATTAGATCTCATCTTAGGATCCAATAATTCAGGGGCTTAACGGATATCCAATAAGTTAAGGGCTCCAATGGATATCTCATATCCGAACTCATCGCGACACCTACCATAGGTGTGTGATCCTCTAAGCCCAATATCGAGCTTGTTGAATCTCAGATTTTGATGATGAAACTAATTGATTGTGGTTTATTATTTAACTGTGTTTTGAGTTATGTAGGTCTACTAATGATCAGGATTAGACAATTGATGCTGGAGGAATTGACGTTGCACCGGGTGATCACATCTAGATATTGGATGTCGAGCCAGAGGTTCGATCGATAATCGGCTGAAGACTTCGTATGTCGGGCATCGGGCCAAGATGCATGTTGCGCCAAGGATATTGGGGTTGTGGAGGTCATCCGTCGATTGGGCAATGGACCGCAAAAGAGGACGATGTGCCAAAGGATCAGACGAAGCACCGACCAATGATGTGCTGGGCAACTGAATGTCAATTCATGTTGTAATAACTGTCTAGATCGAAGTAGAGTGTTTGTTTGTTTGTGTGCAGGATTAACTACGATGACGATGAAGATGTAAAGCGAAACAAAGTGCCAGAAGACAAGTGGGATGGATCGTTGGGAGTTTGAGAGTTCGATGGAAGTCCGAAGATTCGTTGGGAGTAGTTGTCGGAACCGACCGAGAACGAGTAGGGAGCTTGCCGAAGGGTTTTCGAAAGTTCGCCGGAAGGTTCATTGGAAGTTCGCGGAGCTTGCCAAAGAAGCTCGATGGAACTCGCCAAGATCATCATGAAGTCCGGGAGCTTGCCGAGAGTCCGCAGAATGGTTTCCGAGGGTTCGTCGGAAGACCGCCGGAAGTTCACCGAAAGCTCACCGAAAGAAGTCTTATCTTATGGACTTTGAAATAGCTTAAAAAATATCTTTAAAATTTGTAGTTAGCACATAATTTGGTTTAGGATTAGGTGTTAATCCTATAAACCAAATTTGAGCTAATTCGGACTTCGTTTGGACCTGTTTCGACCGAGTTTTCGGCCGAAACCACTGTGTTGAAAATGACCTGGGCGGTTGAACCGCCCCAGGCTGGGCGGTGGCACTGCCCAGAGGGCAAGAGCTGGGCGGTGGAACCGCCCCACGCTGGCGGTAGCACCGCCCCTGTTGTGTCAGTCTGCTAGAGTGATAGGCGGTTGCACTACCTCTAACAAGCGATTGAACCGCCCAGCACTGGGAAACTCAAATTGAGATCAAATTTGGAGCCTAAATTTGAACCCTCTTTGAGTCTATAAATACCCCTCCTTTCTCAGCTGAAAGTGTAACCCTTTAGAGTTAGATTTTGAGCAAATAAGTCTTGGGAAAGTCTTGTTCTTCATTTGCTTAAGTGTTCACCTCATTTCCTTCTCTTTGTGAAAACTTGTAAGAGTGTGAACCTCTTATAAAAGGGTTATAAGAGGGGTATTTGGTCCTTCTCCTTCAAAAGGATTTGCTAGTGGAAGAGGGGAGCCTCATCGATGAAGGCTTCAAGAGTGGATGTAGGTCATTTGACCGAACCACTATACATCGTGGTGTTCTTGAATGTGTGAGTGTTTAAATTTTGAAATCATTTCTTTACATTGCTGCAAGCCTTTACTTTACTTGCTCCACTTCCTCTTCATCTTCTTACATATGCTTTCAAGTTAAAACGCAATCGAAGCAGTTTTAATCGAAACGTTGTTTTCATCGTAGGAAAGTTTCTGAACTTGTTTTAAATCGCAGAAAAGTTATCATTTTATCTGCTGCACTAATTCACCCCCCCTCTTAGTGCCGCTCGATCCCTAACAATTGGTATCAAAGCCACATTCTTTCACTTTCGGATTTACACCCGTGAGAAATGACTCTAAATGGTTTTCAAGAGGGCTTTTTGATTTTTCGTCCACCATTCTTTAACGGTTCGGACTACACATATTGGAAAACTCGAATAAGAGTTTTCATACTTTCAATAGATTTGGATTTGTGGAACATCATCGAAAATGGCTTTCAACCTTCCACTAAACCAACGAACGAATGGTCGGATTTTGAGAAAAGGTCATTTTCTTTAAACGCAAAGGCTATGAATGCCTTATTTTGCGCTTTAGATAAGAATGAGTTCAATCGGATTTCAATGTGCGAAACGGCTTTCGATATTTGGCGAACACTTCAAATCACGCACGAGGGAACTAGTAGAGTTAAAGACTCGAAAGTAAACCTCTTATTGCATGATTTTGAGCTCTTCCGAATGACACCAAGCGAAACTATCGGTGATATGTACACCCGCTTCACGGATGTCGTCAATAGCTTGAAAAGTCTTGGTAAATGTTTTTTGAACTTTGAACTCACTAACAAGATTTTAAGATCCCTCCTAAAGAGTTGGGATCCAAAAGTAATCGCAATACAAGAGACTAAAAATTTAAATGATTTTTCATTGGAAGAACTAATCGGTTCACTAATGACATATGAAATGAGTTTCTTCGAACATTTGGAACATAATGAACATATGAACCACCTTCTAAAGAACAAGAAGGATTTGGAACATCGGACAAATGAATGTCACTTGAGTGATGACTCAAGTGATGAGGACAATGAGGACATTGAACACATAACAATGAATGTTAACAAGTTCATTAAACAAAAATTAAAAAGCACAAATGAACTTGAATGGAGAAAGAGGCTAAAGAAGAAGAAGAAGGGTTGCAAAGAAGAATCAAGTAAAGAAGAGGTGAAATGGGCTTTGACGGTTTTCGACAATGAGGTAAGAAACTCACCCAAGTTGTTCTTACCTTACTTTGAAATTACATGATCCTTTCATGAGTTGCTTGAAATAGTTGGTAGGATTTTTTTATGCTTTTTCCTTCCTAGTATTTTTGAAAAGTAAAAATTATGAATGATATTTGCATGATTTGTGATATTGCCTAGAATTAATCCATGCATGTGTATCTTGATGTTTTATATTTCATTTCTAAACATGATGCTTGATGATTTTGTAACATGCATTAGTTTTTGAAGTAATGTTGATTTGACTCTACGTTGTGGATTAACGTATTCTTGGTCTAATTGTTTTCATGACAAATTAAGATGACATTTTGAGATGATGAAATTTCATGTATACTTTCCATATCAGTTTTCAATCTTAAACATGATACATATCTATGTATGAATTTCTTGAAAATCTTTTGATGATAGATGTATGTATCTTGATTATAATTTGAAAACTTCCATCTTGGCTTAGTGGGTTTTAATCCTTTTTAATGATGAAATTTTTATTGATACATGTCTTCATGAAATCAATTATAAAGACCCAACCCACAAATTTTTAAAATGAAAGAAATGTGGCTTTGATGTTGCCTTGTTTTATATTTGGACTTAATGGGTTTCATGACGAAAGTTATTTTTCAGATTTTTAAAATGATGTATGATTTTAGCAAAAGTTTGAGCATTGATCATCTTGTTATAACAAATGAAAGAAAGAAGTGAAATGATTTTAATGATGAATTCATTTCTAAATATGATGATGCTCACATGTTTAAATATGATGCATGACATTGATCATTCTTATGAAAGATCAAATCACATAAATTGAAACTCTTAAAAATAAGAAAATGCACTATCATAATGTTTTATTTTTGATGTGTTTGGTCTTAACGGTCTTTATGACGAAACTTACGTCTTGCTTTGAAAAGTTGATACATGCTCATATGTAATCAATTTATGTTGCTCTTATTAAAATTTTTGAATGAAAGATTTTGATGCATTTGATCTTAATGGGTTTAATGACAAACTTGTATTTTGAATTTATACAATGATGGCTTCCGTATAAATATTTGAACATACATTATGAAATCATCATTGAAATGAAAATATTAAAAGTTTCTTATCATGCTTAATGACTTTGTGATATCATATCTTGATGACAAACTTATGTTTTGGTTTTAAATTTGATACTCATCTTTTGAAATATGAGCACACTTATTTGAAACAAAATGAAACACATTATCATGAAAAATTGAATATCATATCTTGAAATAATGTGTTATATTTTTGTCTTGACAATTTTTATAATGAAGTTTGCCTTTTGTTTTTTAAATACTTATTTTGATTTGGTATAAAAAGACAAAGGCATGCTTATATAAAATAAATGAAAATCACTAAAAGAGAAATGCATGTTTCTTGAACATCTCTCTTTCTCTAAAGTTTTTGATTTTCCATGTAAGATAAGTGATAAATTCATTTATGATATTTTGTGAATCACTTAAATTATGAACAAGATTTTGATAATATGTTAAAAGAATCACTTAATGCTCTTATCATCTTATCGAGATTAATGATTTCATAATATCTTAAGAATCTCATAAATTATAAAAGTGATTTCGATGAATTGATTATGAGTTGATAAATTAAACTAGAATGTGTTTTATTTATATCGGGATTTTGATAACTTGAGTTTTTCATGACCTCTTACTTTATACTATGATTTTCTCATGTTAGTAAAGAGAAATCCAAATAAATCATAAGTTATTTTTTCTTGACTTATTGATACTCAACTTGAGAAAATGTGTTTTGAATGTTGAAACATTACATATGTAATTTGAACATTTCTCTCATGTTTCAATACCACTTTGTATGCTTCATGACTTGATGATTGAAATATTGATGTAGACTATTGATGTATCACTTGTCATGATTAATGCAAATTGCTAGCATTTTGAATCTCGAAAATGATTTTGATTTGATTATGGGTTTCAAGTTGTCAAATTATTTTGAATGAGATATTTTCAAGTGAATCATGAATTCTCTCTTAAATTCTTGACTTGAGATATCTTTGTGAATCAAAATATTTTCCTCTATGATTGCTTCCTTTTACCATTAACTAAAGAGGAATACAATCCAAGTCTTGATATCTCGATAATTGATACTTGAATGAATTCGTGTACTTGATATTTGATACTTGAAATTTCTCATGAAATGTAATCTTGATGAGAATTCCTATGATCTTTTCAAATGAATCATGAGCCTTGACATCATATCTTGCATGATATTAAAATAACAAGAATTCTTTAGCTTGTATGCCTTATGTGGCAATTGAAGAATTGATATAAAAGAAATTTGCCTTATGATGAATCAATGAATCATGATTTGATCCTTAATATTGATGTGCTTTTATATATCATGATTCTTGGTTGTATGACATTTATCTTGAATTGAAAATTGATAAATGTGAATTTTGATCTTGCTAAAAAGAAAGTTATGAATCATGAATGATATCTTTTGGTTTTGATCCTTGTTGAATTTTCATATTGATATCCTTCATGATATGATAACTAATAAATATTTTGATGCAAATTTATATTGATATGAGAAGTGGATGAAATTGAAATTTTTTAGCAATTGAGTCCTCCACTTCTTTTCGATAATGATAAAAGGGTGAGTTAAATTGCTAGCTTATGCATCAAAAGAGAAATATTTTCTAGCTTAAACATTGAGAAGCAAAAAGTTGTTTTAAGAGAGGCAAAAGTCTTGATTAACTTAACTTTTTCAACAAATTGCTTGCATCTTTGTTACAAATTATTATTGAATCTCATGCAAGTTTATTTGAAGTATTAATCCTCCCTTTCTTTTTGACATTGATAAAGTGGGAGAAAGCTTTTGTTAGCTTGCATATTACAAATGAATGCAAAAGTCCTAGCATGCAAAGAAAGTAAAACTTGCAAGCTTGCTCTTCTCAAAAGAGAAGAAAGAAATTAAAATTGCATGCATATCGCAAAGGAAGATAAGAAAATGCACATCTTTGAATACAATTTGCTTGCACTTCTCAAAGGAACATAAAAAAAACTTGCTATCATCACGACAAGTGCTATCTTGCCTATCATGATAAACTTACGATGCTTAAATGTTGTATGATGTGATTAATAGCTAGTATGATTGTAAAATTTACATATTCTTTTAAACTAGCTATGATGTTACTTCTCCTTTTTGTTGAAGACATAGGGGGAGAAGTAGATTGATGACTTCATACATTGATTGAATATTTTATATATTTGCATGATGGTTTGATTGATTCTCTTAACATTGTGATGAATGTTGCTTGGATTTGGGATAATCCAAGTGTTTCTATCAATGGCATATTGATAGGGGGAGTTTGGTTAAACTCCGGGGAGTTATGGTTAACTCCGTTAGTCATCAATTAGTTGTCATCATAAAAAAGGGGGAGATTGTTGAATCTCAGATTTTGATGATGAAACTAATTGATTGTGGTTTATTGTTTAACTACGTTTTGAGTTACGCAGGTCTACTATCGATCAGGATTAGATAGTTGATGCTAGAGGAATTGACATTGCGCCAGGTGATCATGTCTGGATATTAGATGTCGAGCCGGAGGTTCGATCGATAATCGACTGAAGGCTTCATACGTCGGGCATCGGGCCAAGATGCATATTGCGCCAAGGATATCGGGGTCGCAGAGGTCATCCACTGATTGGGCAACGGATAGCAAAAGAGGACGATATACCGAAGGATCGGACGAAGCGTCAACCAATGACATGCTGGGTAACTAAATGTCAATTCGTGTTGTAATAACTGTCTAGATCGAAGTAGAGTGTTTGTTTGTTTGTGTGCAGGATTAACTACGATGACGATGAAGACGTAAAGCGAAACAAAGTGCCGGAAGACAAGTGGGATGGATCGTTGGGAGTTTGAGAGTTTGATGGAAGTCCGAAGATTCGTTGGGAGTAGTTGCCAGAACCGACCGAGAACGAGTAGGGAGCTTGCCGAAGGGTTTTCAGAAGTTCGCCGGAAGGTTCGTCGGAAGTTCGTGGAGCTTGCTAAGAAAGATCAGAGCTTGTCAAAGAAGCTTGATGGAACTTGCCAAGATCATCATGAAGTCCGGGAGCTTGCCGGGAGTCCACAGAATGGTTTCCGAGGGTTCGTCGGAAGACCGTCGGAAGTTCGTCGAAAGCTCATCGAAAGAAGTCTTATCTTATGAACTTTGAAATAGCTTAAAAATATCTTTAAAATTTGTAGTTAGCACATAATTTGGTTTAGGATTAGGTGTTAATCCTATAAAACAAATTTGAGCCAATTCGGACTTCGTTTGGACCGGTTTCGGCCGAGTTTTGTAGAAACCATCAGTGCTTGAAAATGACTGGGCGGTTGAACCGCACCAGGCTGGGCGGTGGCACCACCCAGAGGCCAAGAGCTGGGTGGTGGAATTGCCCCAGGCTGGCGGTAGCACCGTCCCTACTGTCTCAGTCTTCTAGACTGACAGGCGATTGCACCGCCTCTAACAGGCGATTGAATCGCCCAGCATCGGGAAACTCAAATTGAGTTCAAATTTGGAGCCCAGATTTAAACCCTCTTTGAGTCTATAAATACCCCTCCTTTCTCAGCTGAAAGTGTAACCCTTTAGAGTTAGATTTTGAGCAAATAAGTCTTGGGGAAGTCTTGTTCTTCATTTGCTTAAGTGTTCACCTCATTTTCTTCTCTTTGTGAAAACTTGTAAGAGTGTGAACCTCTTGTAAAAGGGTTGTAAGAGGGATATTTGGTCCTTCCCCTTCAAAAGGATTTGCTAGTGGAAGATGGGAGCCTCATCGGTGAAAGCTTCAAGAGTGGATGTAGGTCATTTGACTGAACCACTATACATCGTGATGTTCTTGAATGTGTGAGTGTTTAAATTTCAGAATCATTTCTTTACATTGCTGCAAGCCTTTACTTTACTTGCTCCACTTCCTCTTCATCTTCTTACATATGCTTTCAAGTTAAAACGCAATCGAAACGGTTTTAATCAAAATGTTATATTCATCGTAGGAAAGTTTCTGAACTTGTTTTAAATCGCAGAAAAGTTATCATTTTATCCGCTGCACTAATTCACCCCCCCCCTCTTAGTGCCACTCGATCCCTAACAGAGCTGGCCGTGAGTCATACTTGTCAGAACTCTTTTTGACTTAGTGAATTATTATCCCCATAATAATTCACCCGACTCATTGACTACGAGCGTACTAGGCCACTATGCCGCTGTCCCTAGACGATATAGGGAAATCCAATCCTTTGGACCTATCTATCCTTAGTTACCATGTATCTATAGTCTCTCATCCATCTAATATCCCAGATGTTAGGGATCGAGCGGCACTAAGAGGGGGGGTGAATTAGTGCAGCGGATAAAATGATAGATTTTTCAGCAATTTAAATCAAGCTTCGGAAACTTCGTACGATGAAAGCAACGTTTCGTTTGAAACCGATTTGATTGCGTTCTAACTTTAAAGCATGCGTCACGAAGATAAAAGGAAGTGGAGCAAGTAAAGTAAAGGCTTGCAGCAAAGTAAAACAGAAATTTAAACACTCACACAATCAAGACGCAGCGATGTATAGTGGTTCGGTCAAAGTGACCTACATCCACTTCCTCAAAGCCTTCTCCGATGAGGCTCCCTTCTTCCACTACTAAATCCTTTGAAGGGAAGGATCAAATACCCCTCTTACAACCCTTTACAAGTGGTTCACACTCTTACAAGATTTCACAAGAAGAATGAGGTGAACACTTAAGCAAATGAAGAACAAGACTTTTCCAAGACTTATTTTCAAAATCTAACTCTCTAAGGGTTGAGTTTTTCAATGAAAGGAAGGGGTATTTATAAGCCTCAAAGTGATTCAAATTTGGAGCCAAAACATGGAGCCAAAAATTTGAATCTTTTGAGTTTTTTCAGTCTTTGTCGATCTTGGCAGATGACACACCCAAGCGGTTCTACGCCCGACCAGCGGTGCTACGCTGGCTTTCCACGCACCAGCGGTACTACGCTGACCAAGCGGTACTACCGCTTTGCTCACGATGAGCGGGCGGCGGTACTACACCCAGCGGCGTGCTACCGCTTTGCTATAATAGTAGCCGACTCACGATGGCAAACTACGATCTGCAGACTCTGATAGCATGCACATAGCATGCATGCGCACGTGGCCTGTTCGGTTTGGGCCAAAATTTTGGCCCAAACTCATCTAATCAAGGCCCAATGGGCCCCCACTTTGGGTTATCTAATCCTAACCCAAAATATGTGCTAACTACGAATTTTAAAGACGTTTCCTAAGCTATTACAAAGTCCACATGACAACTTCTTCCGGTGAGCTTCCGGTCAACTTCCGACGGTCTTCTGACGAACCTTCGAAAACCATTCCGCGGACTCACAGCAAGCTCTCGGACTTCACGGTTATCTTGGCGAGTTCCCTCGAACTTCTTTGGCAAGCTCCGATCTTTCTTGGCAAGCTCCGTGAACTTCCGACGAACCTCCCGGCGAACTTCCGAAAACCCTTCGGCAAGCTCCTACTCGTTCTCGGCGGTTCCGGCGCTCCCAACGAATCTTCGGACTTCCGTTGAACACTCGAACTCCCAGCGATTCATCACACTTGTCTTGGCCCTTTGTTTAGCTTTACGTCTTCATCCCTATCGTAGTCACTCCTGCACAAACAAACACCAAAAACTCTACTTTGATTTAGACAGTTATTACAATGCGAATTGACATTCGATTTGCCGGCACATCATTGGTGGCTAACCGTCCGATCCTTGACATCGCCCTCTCTAGCGGCTTGTTGCCCAATCGATGGTTGACCTCCGCAACCTCGATATCCATGGTGCAACTCCGCACTTCTTGGCCCGATGCCCGATGTACGAAGCCTCTGCCGATAGTCGGCCGAATCTCCGGCTCGACATCAATATCTGGACGTGATCACCTCGGCGCAACGTCCAATTCCTCCAGCGTCAACTGTCTAATCCTGATCGATAGTAGACCTGCGTAACTCAAAACGTAGTTAGACCACAAATCACACTCAATTAGTTTCATCATCAAAATCTGAGATTCAACACCAGAGACCCTATACCGGGTATGGTGTTATTAGGCTTATACGGTCTCTCCTCGAGTCTCGCTCTAATCGGATTCTCCCAGAGAACTCTTTCTCTCATAATCTTTATAACCTTGGCCAAGGATTTGTTTGAGCAAGAATTCATGAGATATTTCTCTCATGATACTAAGAGTGGATGATCCTCTATTGATACTCAATAGCCCTCGTAAGGTTGGCTACCACTCCCAATAACCTATTGTACTAGATCTAAACTTCTAAACCTATAAGTCCAATATCAAAGAGTGGAGTACTTATACAAGACATCGTTGGTGTCTCAAGTCTAAAGACTAGATATGCTACTGGGACTATGAAATCATTATCTAACATGAGGTATCAATAACCATCCAGCATTCCATAAGTGGATCAATCAGTAAACTCATTATCTAATGATCACTTATACTGTATCCATGGTGTCTCCACATAAAGTAGCTATGAGACTAGCTACCTCCATCATATGGACAGATATATAGCACACCAGTCTATCCGGTTATCTCGGTGCCCCTCTCGAGGAACCTATGATCAGGATTATTTAGGGTCTGTGTTTAAAGGTGAATCGATCTCATTATTATGATCTCATCATGATCTGATTTCAATTACACAGATCCAAGGACATCACAATATATATAACATGCAAGATAAAGTGATAAATTGCCTAATAATAATAAGCAACAGAAAGAGTGTATATCAAGTCATAAGTGCCATCACTTATGTGATTGGCTTGCAGGGCACATATGACTAGCAATCTCCCACTTGACCTAAAGTCAATCACCTATATGTCTGATCCCCATTAGGCCTCTATGATGCTTAAAAACAATAAGATAATGGCTTGGTCAGTAGATCTGTAATGTTAGCTTTGGATGGAACTCTTTCCACTATTATATCTTTTCGGGCGACAATCTCTCTTATCAAGTGGAACCTCCTTAGTGTTAGGGATCAAGCGGCACTAAGAGGGGGGGGTGAATTAGTGTAGTGGATAAATATGAAAAACTTCAATGATTTTAAACAAGTTTTGAAAACTTCGTACGAAAAGAATAATGTTTCATTTAAAACCGTTTCAATTATATTGAAAGCGTACATAAGACGATGAGGGCAGTGAACTTAGTAAAGTAAAGGTTTGTAGAAAGATAAATGTATGAACATAAATGCAAACCGTTTTTATAGTGGTTCGGTCATCCGACCTACGTCCACTCCCGATTCCTCTTTGCTTGAGGCCACCAGCTTTTCACTAGCTATCCTCCTTCAAACGGGTGAGGATCAACTCCCTTACAGCTCTTTCCTTTTGACGGGCTTAGGAGGTAACATTTATAAGGCCTCTCACCCCTCTCTTAGACTAGAACACACTTAAAGCTTAGAGGGAAGATTTTGATACTATTTCAACAGAGTTTTCCCTTTTTCTTTCTCAGTTCTAGATACTCTTTCAACCATGAATGAGAGAGGTATCTATAGGCCTCAAGAAGATTCAAATTTGGAGCCCAAATTTGAATCACCTTGGTTTTCCCAATTCTAGTGGTACTATCGCCTGACACTAGTGGTACCACTACCAGTCTAACACTGACACTAGCGGTACCACCGCTCAGTCTAGTGGTACCATCACCCAGGCTCTCAGGTCCTGGGTAGTACCACCACCCCTTTCTATCGGTGCCACCACCAGACAGCTTCCAGCTTGCTAGGCGGGCCTTAACCTCAGCCTAAACCAGTCTAAAGCTGAGCCCAATTGGCCCCAACTTAGGTTATAGGATTAACACCCAATCCTAACCCAAATTACGTGCTAACTATGAATTAAAGACATTCCTATGCTATTACAAAGTCCATCAAGTCAAGACTATTCTTCGGCAAGCTTTCGACGAACCTCCGATGGTCTTCTGATGAACCCTCGGAGACCATTCTGCGGACTCTCGGCAAGCTCCTGGACTTCTCGATGAATCTTGGTGAGTTCCTATGAGCTTCTTTGGTAAGCTCTGATCTTTCTTGGCAAGTTCCGCGAACTCCTGAAGAACCTTCCGGCGAACTTCCAAAAACCCTTCAGCAATCTCCCTACTCGTTCTCGACCAATTTTGGCAGCATTCCCGATGAACCTTCGGACTTCCGTCGAACTCTTGAACTTCCAATGATTCCTTCGCACTTGACTCCAGCACTTTGTTTTGCTTTACGTCTTCATCGTTATCATAGTTAATCTTGCACATATACAAACAAGGACTCTACTTCGATCTAGACAGCTATTACAATGCGAATTGACCTTTAGTTGCCCAGCACATCATTGGTCGATGCTTCGTCCAATTCTTCGATACATCGTCCTCTCTTACGGCTGTTGCCCAATCGGTGGTTGACTTTTCCAACCCCAATATCCTTAGTGCAACTCCGTTCTTCTTAGCCTGATGCCTGACATCTAAAGCCTTCTACCGATTGTCCAATATCTTGACGTGATTCTCTAGCGCAACATCAATTCCTTCTACATCAACTGTCTAATCTTGATTGATAGTACACCTGCGTAACTCAAAACATAGTTAGACCACAAAACACAACCAATTAGTTTTATTATCAAAATCTGAGATTCAACAATCTCCCCCTTTCTGAGGATGACAACTAATTGATAACAAACAGAGTTAACCTTAACTCCATGGTGTTTAACCCAAACTCCCCGTATCATTATGCCATTGATAGAACACTTGGATTATTCCAAATCCAAGCAACATGTATCAAATGTTAAGAGAAACATCAAAGCATCATGCAAATGTGTAAAATACTCAATCAGCATTACATTGCATGAATTCATCAATCCACTTCTCCCCCTATGTCATCAACTAAAAGGAGAAGTAGCATTTAGCTAGTTTTTAAAAAATATGCAAGTTTTAAATCATACTAGCTAGATTTTCATTAACATTCAACATTCAATATTCAATCATGGCAAGTTTATCATGATATGCAAGATAGCACTTGTTGTGATGGTGTTCATGATAATTCAACACTTGCTTCAAGTGCAAGTTTGCACTTTGCTTTTCTTGAGATAGGCAAGATAGTAATTTTTTATTCGCTTCTTGAGATGCACAAGTTGCTTCTTATTTGCATCCTTTGAGATAGCAATCCTTAGCTTCTCATGAGATTGCAAGCTAGAAATTTTGAAATGATCAAGATGGCAAGTTCTTTGCAATGATCGAGCTAGCAAATCTTTCATTCAAGTGTGCAAGCTAGCAATAAACTTTCTCCCCCTTTGTGTTTGTCAAAAAGAAGGGAGGACATAAATTTCATAATTTTAAAAAAGAGTCCATCAATATCACATGATGCATACAAGGCAAAGAAAAATCATGTCAACAATTACAAAAAGCATTTCAAGCCAACAAGATCTCATTTGAAAGATAAAATATATCACAATCATAAATGTCGATAAGTGATTCATTTGAGTGCAAAACCACTTGATTCATGCATAGGAATTCCAAGTATCAAATATCAAGATATCAAGACTTGGATTGTGATAAAGCTCATCCAACTTCGAATCATCAAAATTATTAAAATAGTTTATAAGATTCATAAATGATATGAATTTGAATTGTTTTCTACTTTGGTAAATGATAAAACGAAGCAATCATAGAGGAAAGTATTTTGATTTGCAAAAATATCTCAATTCATGAATTCAAAGTCATAAAAGATATCAATCATATTTCATAAGAAATTTCAAGTATCAATTATCAAGTAATAATCATATTTTTGAAATTTCTCAAGTTAAGAAGTCAAAAGAAGATTCATGATTCTATTGAAACAAAATCTCATTCAAGTCAATTTGCCAACTCAAAACTCATAATCAAATTATCAAAAATATTTTTGAGATTCAAGAGATGAACATAATATGCATGGATTCATCATTTGTCTTCTATCAAAAAATAAAAAAACTTTAGAGAAAGAGAGATGTTCAAGAAGTATGTATTTCTCGTTTAATGATTTCAATTCATGCATTGATTTTATACAAACATGTTTTTGCCCCTTTTTAAGTAAAATAGAAACAATCATGAAAGTTCAAGACATGATTCATCATGCATAGCTTTAAAATGTGAATTCATCAAGCATTATGCAAGCTTTCATTATTAAGATATTCATCATTTTTAGCTCATTTAATTTTACAAAACGAATCATCAAAATCATTCATGAGATTAAAAAAATCTTTAATCTCAATAAGATAGGAAAAGCTTTTTCTTTTTTAGTAATTCATTTCATCTAAGCATGCATTTGTCTTTTCATGCCAAATAAAATAAAAGTAACAACATCCAAAGCCGAAAGACAAACTTCATCATAAAGATCGTCAAGATAAAAATATAATAGAAAAATATTAGATCCAATTTATGATAATGTGTTTTACTTTATAATCAAGCCTTTGCCTTTAATAAAAATAATTATTAACATTCAAGAGTGAAAAGATAAATTTCATCATAAAGATCATTAAGTCGAAACTCATTAAGCATGTGACATTTTTAACTCATTAAGCATGCGACATTGTCCAAAATTGAATCAACATGATAAAGTGTTTCATTTGTTTGTTTCATACAAGTGTAGTCATGTTTTAAAAGATGAGTATCATATTTAAAACCAAAACATGAGTATTGTCATCAAGACGTAACTCCAAATATTTATACGAAAGCCATCATCGTATAAATTAAAAATATAAGTTTTGTCATTAAAGCCATTAAGATAAAATGCATCATACATAAAACATCGTGATAGTGCATTTTCTCATTTTGATGTGTTTCAATTTAAGTGATATGATCTTTTAAAGGAATGTTCAAATTTTTATACGAAAATGTCATGCATCATATTTAAAACTGAAAGCATCATCAAAACCATTAAGATTTATGGATTCATCATACATATTATTTCAAAATATGAGATTTCAAATTATCAAGCATGATACAATTATTAAGCATGGTTTCATAATGCATCATCATAATCATTTTGATTCTTTCTATCATTTGTTATAACAAGATGATCAATGTTCAAATTTTTACTAAAATCATGCATCATTTTTATAAATCTGAAAAATAATTTTTATCATGAAAACCATCAAGTCCAAATATAATGCAAGGCAACATCAAAACCACATTTCTTGCATTTTAAAATTTTATTAAGAGTAACCGAGATAGTTTACATGTAAGCATGCTCTTGTCTTTTTCTATTAGATTCATATATCAACACTTAAAAATGAGACATGAGTTTCGTCATAAAGCCATCAAGACCAATCACATCAAAAATAAAATATCATGATAACACATCTTTAATTTTTAAGTTTTATTTTATGTGGTTGACCTCATATAAGCATGTTCACATTTTCACACAAAAGCCAAGCATCATTCGAAATCATTATCAAAGCCATGTTACTTTCATTTAAAAAAAATGATAGCAATGTGGGTTAGAACTTTTAGTTTTGCAATTGATTCAATGAAAACATGCATCATCTAAGAATTTCATCATAAAAATGCTTAAGACCCATTAATCCAAAATAGATATTTTTTAAATCAACATTACTTCAAATCCTCATTGCATGATATCATAAAAACATTAAGTATAAAAGCCGAAATCATCAAGATATACAATCATGATTAAACTTAGGCATTATCACAAATTATGGAAGTATCAAAAAAAATTTTAACTTTTCAAAAATAAATAATGATATAATTTTTGAAAATATTTTTTTTTATTTTCTACTACCTAAATTAAGCATTCAAAAAAAACATCATGTAATTTCAAAATAGTTCAAGGGAGTTAAGTTGCTTACCTTGTAGTCAAAGCCCAATTTGCCTCATCTTTACTTAATTCGCCCTTGGGTACCTTCTTCTTCTTCTTTGATCTCTTTCTTCATTCAAGTTCATTTTTTATATTAGATTTTTCTTTAATGAACTTATTAAATTTTGGTGTTCGAAGTTTATGTTCAATGTCCTCATCACTTGAGTCATCACTCAAGTGACATTCATTTGTCCAAGGTTCCAAATCCTTCCTATTTTTGGAAGGTGGTTCATGTGTTCATCGTATTCCAAGAGGCTCATTTCATATGTCATTAGTGAACAAATTAGTTCTTCAATAGGTAAATTATTTAAAATTTTAGCCTATTGTATTATGGTTACTTTAGGATCCCACCTTTTTGGAAGGGATCTTAGAATCTTGTTAACAAGATCAAAACTCAAAAAATATTTACCAAGTGCTCTTAGACTATTGATGATATCCGTGAAACGGGTGTACATATCGCTGATAGTCTCACTTGGTTTCATTCTAAAAAGCTCAAAATCATGCATTAAAATGTTAACTTTCAAGTCTTTGACTCTACTCGTTCTTTCATGTGTGATTTCAAGTTTGTGCCAAGTTCGAATCATCAAAATTATTAACATAGTTTAAAATATTTATAAATGATATGAATTTGAATTGTTTTCCTCTTTGGTAAATGATAAAAAGAAGCAATCATATAGGAAAGTATTTTGATTTGCAAAAATATCTCAATTCAAGAATTCAAAGTCATAAAAGATATCAATCATATTTCATATGAAATTTCAAGTATCAATTATCAAGTAATAATCATATTTTTGAAATTTCTCAAGTTAAGAAGTCAAAAGAAGATTCATGATTCTATTGAAACAGAATCTCATTCAAGTCAATTTGCCAACTCAAAACTCATAATCAAAATATAAAAATTAATTTTGATATTCAAGAGATGAACATAATATGCATGGATTCATCATTTGTCTTCTATCAAAAAAATAAAAAAACTTTAAAGAAAGAGAGATATTCAAGAAGCAAGTATTTCTCTTTAATGATTTCAATTCATGCATTGATTTTAAACAAACATGTTTTTGCCCCTTTTTCAAGTAAAATAGAAACAATCATGAAAGTTCAAGACATATGATTCATCATGCATAGCTTTAAAATGTGAATTCATCAAGCATTACACAAGCTTTCATTATTAAGATATTAATCATTTTTAGCTCATTTAATTTTACAAAATGAATCATCAAAATCATTCACGAGATTAAAAAAATCTTTAATCTCAATAAGATAGGAAAAGCTTTTTTTTTTTAGTAATTCATTTCATCTAAACATGCATTTATCTTTTCATGCCAAATAAAATAAAAGTAACAACATCCCAAGCCGAAAGACAAACTTCATCATAAAGATCGTCAAGGAAAAAAATATAACAGAAAAATATAAGATCCAATTTATGATAATGTGTTTTACTTTATAATCATGCCTTTGCCTTTAATAAAAATAATTATTAACATTCAAGAGTGAAAAGATAAATTTCGTTATAAAGATCATTAAGTCGAAACTCATTAAGTATGTGACATTTTTTAACTCATTAAGCATGTGACATTGTCCAAAATTGAATCAACATGATAAAGTGTTTCATTTGTTTGTTTCATACAAGTGTGCTTATGTTTTAAAAGATGAGTATCATATTTAAAACCAAAACATGAGTATTATCATCAAGACGTAACTCCTTCAAATATTTATACGAAAGCCATCATCGTATAAATTCAAAATACAAGTTTTATCATTAAAGCCATTAAGATCAAATGCATCACACATAAAACATCGTGATAGTGCATTTTCTCATTTTGATGTGTTTCAATTTAAGTGATATGATCTTTTAAAGGAATGTTCAAATTTTTATACGAAAATGTCATGAATCATATTTAAAAATGAAAGCATCATCAAAACCATTAAGATTTATGGATTCATCATACATATTATTTCAAAATATGAGATTTCAAATCATCAAGCATGATACAATTATTAAGCATGGTTTCATAATGCATCATCATAATCATTTTGATTCTTTCTATCATTTGTTATAACAAGATGATCAATATTCAAATTTTTACTAAAATCATGCATCATTTTTATAAATCTGAAAAATAATTTTTATCATGAAAACCATCAAGTCCAAATATAACGCAAGGCAACATCAAAACCACATTTCTTTCATTTGAAAATTTTATTAAGAGTAACCGAGATAGTTTACATGTAAGCATGCTCTTGTCTTTTTCTATTAGATTCATGTATCAACACTTAAAAATGAGACATGAGTTTCTTCATAAAGCCATCAAGACCAATCACATCAAAAATAAAACATCATGATATCACATCTTTAATTTTTATGTTTTATTTTATGTGGTTGACCTCATATAAGAATGTTCACATTTTCACACAAAAGCCAAGCATCATTCGAAATCATTATCAAAGCCATGTTACTTTTATTTAAAAAAAGTGATAGAAATGTGGGTTAGAACTTTTAGTTTTGCAATTGATTTCATGAAAACATGCATCATCTAAGAATTTCATCATAAAAACGCTTAAGACCCATTAATCCAAAATTGACATTTTTTAAATCAACATTACTTCAAATCCTCATTGCATGATATCATAAAAACATTAAGTATAAAAGCCAAAATCATCAAGATATACAATCATGATTAAACTTAGGCATTACCACAAATTATGGAAGTATCAAATTTTTTTTTTAACTTTTCAAAAATAAATAATGATATAATTTTTTAAAATATTTTTTTTTATTTCCTACTACCTAAATTAAGCATTAAAAAAAACATTATGTAATTTCAAAATAGTTCAAGGGAGTTAAGTTGCTTACCTTGTAGTCAAAGCCCAATTTGCCTCTTCTTTACTTGATTCACCCTTGGGTACCTTCTTCTTCTTCTTTGATCTCTTTCTTCATTCAAGTTTATTTTTTATTTTAAATTTTTCTTTAATGAACTTATTAAATTTTGGTGTTCGAAGTTTAAGTTCAATGTCCTCATCACATGAGTCATCACTAAAGTGACATTCATTTGTCTAAGGTTCCAAATCCTTCATGTTCTTTGGAAGATGGTTCATGTGTTCATCGTGTTCCAAGAGGCTCATTTCATGTCATTAGTGAGCCAATTAGTTCTTCAATGGGTAAATTATTTAAATTTTTGGCTTCTTGTATTATGGTTACTTTAGGATCCCACCTTTTTGGAAGGGATCTTAGAATCTTGTTAACAAGATCAAAACTTAAAAAACATTTACCAAGTGCTCTTAGACTATTGACGATATCCGTGAAACGAGTGTACATATCGCTGATAGTCTCACTTGGTTTCATTCTAAAAAACTTAAAATCATACATTAAAATGTTAACTTTCAAGTCTTTGACTCTACTCGCTCCTTTGTGCGTGAGATTTCAAGTTTGTGCCACATTCGAATCATCAAAATTATTAACATAGTTTATAAGATTCATAAATGATATGAATTTGAATTGTTTTCCTCTTTGGTAAATGAAAAAAAGAAGCAATCATAGAGGAAAGTATTTTTATTTACAAAAATATCTCAATTCAAGAATTCAAAGTCATAAAAGATATCAATCATATTTCATAAGAAATTTCAAGTCTGAATTATCAAGTAATAATTATATTTTTGAAATTTCTCAAGTTAAGAAGTCAAAAGAAGATTCATGATTCTATTGAAACAGAATCTCATTCAAGTCAATTTGCCAACTCAAAACTCATAATCAAATTATCAAAATTGTTTTTGATATTCAAGGGATGAACATAATATGCATGGATTCATCATTTGTCTTCTATCAAAAAATAAAAAAAATTTAGAGAAATAGAGATGTTCAAGAAGCTTGTATTTCTCTTTTAATGATTTCAATTCATGCATTGATTTTATACAAACATATTTTTGCCCCTTTTTTAAGTAAAATAGAAACAATCATGAAAGTTCAAGACATATGATTCATCATGCATAGCTTTAAAATGTGAATTCATCAAGCATTATACAAGCTTTCATTATTAAGATATTCATCATTTTTAGCTAATTTAATTTTACAAAACGAATCATCAAAATCATTCACGAGATTAAAAAAATCTTTAATCTCAATAAGATAGGAAAAGCTTTTTCTTTTTGAGTAATTCATTTCATCTAAGCATGCATTTGTCTTTTCATGCCAAATAAAATAAAAGTAACAACATCCAAAGCCGAAAGACAAACTTCATCATAAAGATCGTCAAGACAAAAATATAACGGAAAAATATAAGATCCAATTTATGATAATGTGTTTTACTTTATAATCAAGCTTTTGCCTTTAATAAAAATAATTATTAACATTCAAGAGTGAAAAGATAAATTTCGTCATAAAGATCATGAAGTTGAATCTCATTAAGCTTGTGACATTTTTTAACTCAGTAAGCATGCGACATTATCCAAAATTGAATCAACATGATAAAGTGTTTCATCTATTTGTTTCATACAAGTGTGCTCATGTTTTAAAAGATGAGTATCATATTTAAAACCAAAACATGAGTATTGTCATCAAGACGTAACTCCTTCAAATATTTATACGAAAGCCATCATCGTATAAATTCAAATTACAAGTTTTGTCATTAAAGCCATTAAGATCAAATGCATCACACATAAAACATTGTGATAGTGCATTTTCTCATTTTGATGTGTTTTAATTTAAGTGATATGATCTTTTAAAGGAATGTTCAAATTTTTATACGAAAATGTCATGCATCATATTTAAAACTGAAAGCATCATCAAAACCATTAAGATTCACGGATTCATCACACATATTATTTCAAAATATGAGATTTCAAATCATCAAGCATGATATAATTATTAAGCATGGTTTCATAATGCATCATCATAATCATTTTAATTCTTTCTATCATTTGTTATAACAAGATGATCAATGTTCAAATTTTTACTAAAATCATGCATCATTTTTATAAATCTGAAAAATAATTTTTATCATGAAAACCATCAAGTCCAAATATAATGCAAGGCAACATCAAAACCACATTTCTTTCATTTGAAAATTTTATTAAGAGTAACCGAGATAGTTTACATGTAAGCAAGCTCTTGTCTTTTTCTATTAGATTCATATATCAACACTTAAAAATGAGACATGAGTTTCATCATAAAGCCATCAAGACCAATCACATCAAAAATAAAACATCATGATATCACATCTTTAATTTTTATGTTTTATTTTATGTGGTTGACCTCATATAAGCATGTTCACATTTTCACACAAAATCCAAGCATCATTCGAAATCATTATCAAAGCCATGTTACTTTCATTTAAAAAAAATGATAGCAATGTGGGTTAGAACTTTTAGTTTTACAATTGATTTCATGAAAACATGCATCATCTAATAATTTCATTATAAAAAGGCTTAAGACCCATTAATCCAAAATAGACAATTTTTAAATCAACATTACTTCAAATCCTCATTGCATGATATCATAAAAACATTAAGTATAAAAGCTGAAATCATCAAGATAGACAATCATGATTAAACTTAGGCATTATCACAAATTATGGAAGTATCAAAAAAAATTTCAACTTTTTAAAAATAAATAATGATATAATTTTTGAAAATATTTTTTTTTTATTTCCTACTACCTAAATTAAGCATTCAAGAAAAACATCTTGTAATTTCAAAATAGTTCAAGGGAGTTAAGTTGCTTACTTGTAGTCAAAGCCCAATTTGCCTCTTCTTTATTTGATTCGCCCTTGGGTACCTTCTTCTTCTTCTTTGATCTCTTTCTTCATTCAAGTTTATTTTTTATTTTAAATTTTTCTTTAATGAACTTATTAAATTTTGGTGTTCGAAGTTTAAGTTCAATGTTCTCATCACTTGAGTCATCACTCAAGTGACATTCATTTGTCCAAGGTTCTAAATCCTTCCTATTCTTTGGAAGGTGGTTCATGTGTTCATCGTGTTCCAAGAGGCTCATTTCATATGTCATTAGTGAGCCAATTAGTTCTTCAATGGGTAAATTATTTAAATTTTTAGCCTCTTGTATTATGATTACTTTAGGATCCCACCTTTTTGGAAGGGATCTTAGAATCTTGTTAACAAGATCAAAACTCAAAAAACATTTACCAAGTGCTCTTAGACTATTTACGATATCCATGAAATGGGTGTACATATCGCTGATAGTCTCACTTGGTTTTATTCTAAAAAGCTCAAAATCATGCATTAAAATGTTAACTTTCGAGTCTTTGACTCTACGCGTTCCTTCGTGTGTGATTTTAAGTTTGTGCAAAGTTCGAATCACCAAAATTATTAATATAGTTTATAAGATTCATAAATGATATGAATTTGAATTATTTTCCTCTTTGGTAAATGCTAAAATGAAGCAATCATAGAGGAAAGTATTTTGATTTGCAAAAATATCTCAATTCAAGAATTCAAAGTCATAAAAGATATCAATCATATTTCATAAGAAATTTCAAGTATCAATTATCAAGTAATAATCATATTTTTGAAATTTCTCAAGTTAAGAAGTCAAAAGAAGATTCATGATTCTGTTGAAACAGAATCTCATTCAAGTCTATTTGCCAACTCAAAACTCATAATCGAAATATCAAAATTATTTTTTAGATTCAAGAGATGAACATAATATGCATGGATTCATCATTTGTCTTCTATCAAAAAAATAAAAAAACTTTAAAGAAAGAGAGATATTCAAGAAGCATGTATTTCTCTTTTAATGATTTTAATTCATGCATTGATTTTAAACAAATATGTTTTTGCCCCCTTTTTTAAGTAAAATAGAAACAATCATGAAAGTTCAAGACATATGATTCATCATGCATAGCTTTAAAATGTGAATTCATCAAGCATTATACAAGCTTTCATTATTAAGATATTCATCATTTTTAGCTCATTTAATTTTACAAAACAAATCATCAAAATCATTCACGAGATTAAAAAAATCTTTAATCTCAATAAGATAGGAAAAGCTTTTTCTTTTTGAGTAATTCATTTCATCTAAGCATGCATTTGTCTTTTCATACCAAATAAAATAAAAGTAACAACATCCAAAGCGGAAAGACAAACTTCCTCATAAAGATCGTCAAGACAAAAATATAATAGAAAAATATAAGATCCAATTTATGATAATGTGTTTTACTTTATAATCAAGCCTTTGCCTTTAATAAAAATAATTATTAACATTCAAGAGTGAAAAGATAAATTTCATCATAAAGATAATTAAGTCGAAACTCATTAAGCATATGACATCTTTTAACTCATTATGCATGTGACATTGTCCAAAATTGAATCAACATGATAAAGTGTTTCATCTGTTTGCTTCATACAAGTGTGCTCATGTTTTAAAAGATGAGTATCATATTTAAAACTAAAACATGAGTATTGTCATCAAGACGTAACTCCTTCAAATATTTATACGAAAGCCATCATCGTATAAATTCAAAATGTAAGTTTTGTCATTAAAGCCATTAAGATCAAATGCATCACACATAAAACATCGTGATAGTATATTTTCTCATTTTGATGTGTTTCAATTTAAGTGATATGATCTTTTAAAGGAATGTTCAAATTTTTATACAAAAATGTCATGCATCATTTTTAAAACTGAAAGCATCATCAAAACCATTAAGATTCATGGATTCATCATACATATTATTTCAAAATATGAGATTTCAAATCATCAAGCATGATACAATTATTAAGCATGGTTTCATAATGCATCATCATAATCATTTTAATTATTTCTATCATTTGTTATAACAAGATGATTAATGTTCAAATTTTTACTAAAATCATGCATCATTTTTATAAATCTGAAAAATAATTTTTATCATGAAAACCATCAAGTCCAAATATAACGCAAGGCAACATCAAAACCACATTTCTTTCATTTGAAAATTTTATTAAGAGTAATGGAGATAGTTTACATATAAGCTTGCTCTTGTCTTTTTCTATTAGATTCATATATCAACACTTAAAAATGAGACATGAGTTTCATCATAAAGCCATCAAGACCAATCACATCAAAAATAAAACATCATGATATCACATCTTTAATTTTTATGTTTTATTTTATGTGGTTGACCTCATATAAGCATGTTCACATTTTCACACAAAATCCAAGCATCATTCAAAATCATTATCAAAGCCATGTTACTTTCATTTTAAAAAAAATGATAGCAATGTGGGTTAGAACTTTTAGTTTTACAATTGATTTCATGAAAACATGCATCATCTAAGAATTTCATCATAAAAAGGCTTATGACCCATTAATCCAAAATAGACAATTTTTAAATCAACATTACTTCAAATCCTCATTGCATGATATCATAAAAACATTAAGTATAAAAGCTGAAATCATCAAGATAGACAATCATGATTAAACTTAGGCATTATCACAAATTATGGAAGTATCAAAAAAAAATTTTAACTTTTTAAAAATAAATAATGATATAATTTTTGAAAATATTTTTTTTTATTTCCTACTACCTAAATTAAGCATTCAAGAAAAACATCTTGTAATTTCAAAATAGTTCAAGGGAGTTAAGTTGCTTACCTTGTAGTCAAAGCCCAATTTGCCACTTCTTTACTTGATTAGCCCTTGGGTACCTTCTTCTTCTTCTTTGATCTCTTTCTTCATTCAAGTTTATTTTTTATTTTAAATTTTTCTTTAATGAACTTATTAAATTTTGGTGTTCGAAGTTTAAGTTCAATGTCCTCATCACTTGAGTCATCACTCAAGTGATATTCATTTGTCCAAGGTTCCAAATCCTTCCTGTTCTTTGGAAGGTAGTTCATGTGTTCATCGTATTCCAAGAGGCTCATTTCATATGTCATTAGTGAGCCAATTAGTTCTTCAATGGGTAAATTATTTGAATTTTTAGCCTCTTGTATTATGGTTACTTTAGGATCCCACCTTTTTGGAAGGGATCTTAGAATCTTGTTAACAAGATCAAAACTCAAAAAACATTTACCAAGTGCTCTTAGACTATTGACGATATCCGTGAAACGGGTGTACATATCGCTGATAGTCTCACTTGGTTTCATTCTAAAAAGCTCAAAATCATGCATTAAAATGTTAACTTTCTAGTCTTTAACTCTACTCGTTCCTTCGTGTGTGATTTCAAGTTTGTGCCAAATTTCAAAAGCCGTTTCATATGTAGAAATCCAATTAAACTCAGTTTTGTACAAAGTGCAAAATAAGGCATTCATAGCCTTTGCATTTAAAGAAAAATATTTTCTCTCTAATTCCAACCATTCGTTCGTCGGTTTTGAGGGAAGTTGAAAGCCATTTTCGATAACACTCCATAAATCCAAAATTAAAGAAATCAAGAAAACTCATATTCAAGTTTTCCAGTATATGTAGTCCGAACCATTAAAAAACGATGGACGAAAAATTGAAAGGCCTTCTTGAAAGCCATTAAGAGCCATTTCTCACGGGTGTAAATCTGAGAGAGAAATAACGTGGCTCTGATATAAATTGTTAGGGATCGAGCAACACTAAGAGAGGGGGTGAATTAGTGCAACGGATAAACATGATAAATTTCGGTGATTAAAAACTAGCTTTCGAAAACTTCGTACGGTGAAAACTTCGTTTGGTATTATAAAAGCCGTATCGGTAAAATCATATATGAAAAGCTCTAACTTAAAGATGTTTGCAGAGATGAGAAGTAGAGCATCAAATTAAGTGGAAAGGGTTTGCAGCAAAGTAAATAATAAGAACATAAATACAAACCAAATTTTTATAGTGGTTCGATCATACGACCTACGTCCACTCCCGATTCCTCTTCTCTTGAGGCCACCGGCTTTCCACTAGGTATCCTCCTTCCAATGGGCAAGGATGAACTCCCTTATAGTACCTCTCCTTTTGACAAGCTTAGGAGGTAACCCTTACAGGCACTTTTCTCCTCTCTTTTGAATGAATATAAGGGAAACTAAATGAGGGATTTCTAGAGAGATTTGAACAGCATTTTCTTGCTTTCAAAGGGTATGTGCTTTTCTCTTTCTTACAGGAACACTTGGGATATTTATAGACCCCAAGTGGATTCAAATTTGGAGCCCAAATTTGAATCATCCCGTCTTTTCAAGCTGTTAGCGGTACCACCGCTAGTGCAGCTTTGCGTGCGTCAGTGTGCTGGCGGTACCACCACCTGGCACTGGCGGTACCACTACCTGGCACTGGCAAGACCACCACCAGTTTGACATTGACACTAGCGGTACCACCGCCTAACATACTGACACCAATAAGTGTACTCGGCGATGCCACCACCTAGGCTCTCGGATCTTGGGTGGTATCACCACCCCTGTCTGGTGGTGCCACTACTAGATAGCTTCTAGCTTGCTGGTTGGGCCTTAACCTCAGCCCAAACTAATCCAAAGCCAGGCCCAATTGGCCCCAACTTGGGTTATAGGATTAACACATAATCCTAACCCAAATTATGTGCTAACTATGAATTAAAGACATTCCTATGCTATTACAAAGTCCATCAAGTCAAGACTATTCTCCTGTGAGCTTCCGACGAACCTTCGGTGGTCTTTTGATGAACCCTCGGAGACCATTCTGTGGACTCCCGGCAAGCTCTTGGACTTCTTGATGAATCTTGGCAAGTTCCTATGAGTTTCTTTGGCAAGCTCCAATCTTTCTCGGCAAGCTCCACGAACTCCTAATGAACCTTCCGACGAACTTCTAAAAACCCATCGGCAAGCTCCCTACTCATTCCCGACCAGTTCTGGCAGCATTCCTGATAAACCTTTAGACTTTCATCGAACTCTCAAACTTCCAACGATTCCATCGCACTTGACTCCAGCACTTTGTTTTGCTTTACATCTTCATCGTTATCGTAGTTAATCCTGCACATACACAAACAAACACTCTACTTTAATCTAGATAGCTATTATAATATGAATTAATATTTAGTTGCTCGGCACGTCATTCGTCGGCACTTTATCCGATTCTTTAGCGCATCGTCCTCTCTTGCGACTGTTGCCCAATCGGCGGTTGACTTCCGCAACCCCAAAATCCTTGGTGCAACTCTGCTCTTCTTGGCCCGATGCCCAACGTCCGAAGCCTTCTACTGATTGTCTAATATCCTGACATAATTCTTTGGTGCAACGTCAATTCTTTCTGCATCAACTGTCTAATCTTGATCGATAGTAGACCTACGTAACTCAAAACGCAATTAGACCACAAAACACAATCAATTAGTTTCATCATCAAAATTTGAGATTCAACACTTAGAATGTGCTTTGACTTTTAATGAGACCTGGGTTCCTTCGCTTGAGCAATTGCCCCGTTGTTGTCGCAATACAAGGGAATCGATTCCTCACTACTCAGCATGACCCCTAGATCTATGATGAACTTCTTCATCCAAACTCCCTCCTTTGCTGCTTCTGCCAAATCAATGTATTCCACCTTTGTGGTCGAGTCAGCAATAGTGTCTTGCTTGGAGCTCTTCCAACACACTCCTCCATTCAGGGTGAATACATACCCTGAATTAGACTTGCTATCATCGATATCAGATTAGTAGCTCGAGTATACGTAGCCCTCAATCCTAAGGCTACTGCCTCCATATACCAGTAAAAGGTCCTTAGTCCTTCTTAAGTACTTAAGGATACATTTTACTACTTTTCAGTACTCCAAGCCTAGATCTGCCTGATACTTGCTCGTGACACTTAGAGCATATACTATATCAGGCCTGGTACATAGCATAGTATACATGATAGAACTTATCATTGAGGTATATGGTATTCTATCTATGTGTGCCCTTTCTTCAAGAGTCTTTGAGGACATACTCCTAGAAAGTGATATTTCATGTCTCATTGGTATGAGACATCTCTTGGAATTTTTCATGCCAAACCTTTTGACAATGGTGTCTATGTACCTGGAGTGAGACAAGCCAAGCATCATCTTGGATCTATCTCTATAGATTTGTATCCTCAATACCCAGGATGCTTCCCCTATGTCCTTCATGGAGAAGTGCCTAGATAGCCAAGTCTTTATTGTGGAGAGCATTTATACATCATTCTCAATGATTAAGATGTCATCCACATATAGCAACAAAAAGGTGATAGCGCTCCCACTTACCTTCTTATATATACAAGACTCATCTTCATTCTTAACGAAGTCATAAGATTTAATCACCTCATCAAATCTTATGTTCCAACTTTGGGAAGTTTGCTTTAGTCATAGATGGACCTAAGCAACCTACACACCTTATTTGGGTTATCCCTGGACACGAATCCCTCAAGCTGTATCATATACACCTCCTCGAGGTTACCATTGAGGAATACGATTTTGACATACATGTGCTAGATCTTATAATCATAGTATGCTGCAATAGCTAATAGAATTCGAATGGATTTTAGCATGACTATGGGTGAGAAAGTTCATCATAGTTAACACCTTGCCTTTCACAATACCCCTTAGCCACTAGTCTTACTTTATAGGTCTGTACCTTTTCATCTAATTCAATCTTCCTTTTAAAGATCCACTTACAGCCAATGGGTACAATACCCTCGGGCGCAACAACAAGATTTCAAACCTTGTTGAAGTAGATATAATCCATTTCTGAATTCATGGCTTCTTGTAATTTCCCAGAGTCTATGCTCATAATAGCCTCCTCGTAACTCTGAGGATCAATATCCTCAATATCTTCTCTTTTGATATATCCCACATATCTCTCAAGAGGATGAGATGCTCTACTGGACCTATATAAAGTTGGAATTTGTGTACTAGGTACATGAACAGATTCTGGCTGTGGAATGGTGCTTAAGCTAGGTTCTCCAACCTCGCTTAACTCTATCATGCTCCCACTATCTCCATCAAGAATGTGTTCCTTCTCAAGGAACACTACTCTCTTGGCTACAAAGATCTTTTGGTCCTCAGGGTGATAGAAATAATACCCACAAGTTTCCTTGGGGTATCCCATGAACTTGCATCATTCCATCCTAGATTCCAACTTGTCAGGGTTGTGTCTCTTGACATGGGCAGGGCAGTCCCAAATCTTAACTATTAGGGATTGAGTGACACTAAGAGGGGGGGTTGAATTAGTGTAGTGGTAAAAAATGATAAATATCTATGATTTAAAACAAGTTCAGAAACTTCGTACGATAAAAATCACATTTTTGACTAAAATCGATTTCGATTAAAGCGTAATTAAAAGTACTTAAAGTAGGGAGTGTCTAGAGAGGAAGAAGGGCAATAATGAGTAAGTTGAGCAGTGAAGAAAAGATGGTTTGCTGAAAGGTAAATGCAAGAACACAAATGCAAACCATTTTTATAGTGGTTCGGTCATCCGACCTACGTCCACTCCTGATTCCTCTACGCTTGAGGCCACCGGCTTTCTACTAGCTACATTCTTTCCAACGAGCAAAGACAAACTCCCTTTTATAAACTCTATTTACAAAGCTTCCCTCAACACCTCTCTTAAGAATACTTCTAAACTTTCGGTGGGATTTCTATTTCAAATGACAGAGTTTTCCCTTAGTTTTCTTGCATTCTTCTTGCTCTCCAAGCAAGAATATTTGGGGCATTTATAGACCCTAAGAGGATTCAAATTTAGGCTCTAAATTTGAATCATTTTGGGTTTCCCGATGCTGGCAGTGCCACTGCCTATCAAGCTCAACACATATAGTGTATTAGGCGGTGCTACCGCCCAAGGCAGTGGTGCTACCGCCCGAAGCAACGGTGCCACCGCTTGGGATTTCGGTCCCTGGGTGATGCCACCGCTTGGGTTTGGCGGTGCCACCACCTGGGCTCTCGGGACCTGGGCGGTGCCACCACTAGATTGATTCCGGCTCACTGGTTGGGCCTTAAACTTGGCCCAAACTATTCCGTTATTGGGCCCAATTAGCCCCTACTTGGGTTATAGGATTAACACCTAATCTTAACCCAAATTAACATACTAACTATGAAATTAAAGACATTCCTAAGCTATTACAAAGTCTGACAAGTCAAGACTTCTTTCTCTAGTGAGGTTTCGATGAACTTCTGGCGATCATCCGATAAACCCTCGGACACCATTCTGCGGACTCCCGGTAAGCTCCTGGACTTCTCAATGATCTTGGCAAGTTCCGATGAGCTTCTTCGGCAAGCTCCGATCTTTCTCGATGAGCTCCACAAACTTCCGATGAACCTTTCAACAAACTTCCGAAAATCCTTCGGCAAGCTCCCTACTCGTTCTCGGCCAATTCTGATAGCACTCCCAATGAATCTTCGGACTTTCGTCGAACTCTCTAACTCCCAACGATCCATCGCACTTGACCTCTGGCACTTTGTTTCATTTTACATCTTCATCGTTATCGTAGTTAATCCTGCACACATATAAACAAAAACTCTACTTCGATCTAGACAACTATTACAACGTGAATTGATATTCTATTGCCCGGCACATCATTGGTCGGTGCTTCGTCTGATTCTTCGATGCATCGTCCTCTCTTATATTTTTTTGCCCAATCGGTGATTGACCTCCATAACCCCAATATCCTTAGCGCAACACGCTCTTCTTGGCCCGATGCCCGACGTTCGAAGCCTTCTGTCGATTGTTGACCGGACCTCCGACTCGACGTCCAATATCCTGACGTGTTCCACTGGTGCAACATCAATTTCTCTTGTGTTAACTATCTAATCCTGATCGATAATAGACCTGTATTACTTAAAATGCAATTAGACAACAAACCATAATCAATTAGTTTCATCATCAAAATCCGAGATTCAATAATCTCCCCCTTTTTGATGATGATAACTAATTGATGACTAACGGAGTTAACTTTAACTCCCCGGAGTTTAACCCAAACTCCCTCTATCAATATGCCATTGATAGAATACTTGGATTATCCCAAATCCAAGCAACATGTATCACATGTTAAGAGAAACATCATTTCATCATGTAAATATTTCAAACTATCATTATAATGCATGAAGTCATCAATCTACTTCTCCCTCTATGTCATCAACAAAAAGGAGAAGTAATCATCATTTCTAGTTTAAAAGATATGCAAGTTTTATAATCATACTAGCTAAATTTTCATCAACATTCAACATTCAATCATGGCAAGTTTCTCATGATAGGCAAGATAACACTTGTTGTGATTATGTTCATGATAGCAAGTTTTTCTATGTTCCTTTGAGAAGTGCAAGCAAATTGTATTCAAAGATGTGCAAGTTGCACTTTCTTTGCTTCCTTTGTGATATGCAATCAATTTGTGTAAGCATTTCATCACTTTAAATATGCAAGCAAAAAATTTTCATTACAATATACAAGCATAGAAGCATGGCAAATGTAAGATTCTAAATTTTCTAAGTTTTGTATTTTGCTTCTTTTGAGATAGCACTTCTTTGCTTCTCTTTTGATTATAAGATTGTAATTCTTTGCAAGTTCTAGCTAGCTACTTTTGCCACTTTTTTTTGTGATACTCAAGCTAACAAGTTTTCTCCAAGCTAGTAATTTTGCTTCAAGCTAGCAATTTTTCTCCCCCTTTATCATTCTAAAAAAGAAAGGAGGATGCAATGTTGTAATTGATTTCCTTTTTCATCAAAATGGCAAATGAGATATTAGAAACAAATATTAACATAAATGTTTCTATCATCAAAAGTCAAGTCAACAAGCTAGCTCCCTCTTAGTTATTGTCAGAATGAAATAGAGGACTGAATTGCTAAAAATTTCAAGCCATATAAAGAAATCATATCATGATATGAAGAAAATTCAAGAAGGACATGATTCATTTGACAAATACTTTTAATAAAGAAAAAACAATTATACAATCAAAGATCATGATAAAAATATATCAATATCATAGATCAAGTCATGATTCATGATTCATCATAAAGCAAATTAATTTTCAATCATCACTACAAGAAAGTCATGTCATTAAAGATCAATTCATGAATAAACAAATTTATATATTTGTCATGAAGAAAATCTTAATTTATATGTAGGAGTTTTCAAATCATCATGATCATGATTTCATAAAAAGAATCTCAAATATATAGTTCTAAGAAATCAAAATCAAGTCATGATTATTGATGTTAACATGCTTTCTTTCCCTTTTTGTCTTTAAAGAAAGAAATAAAGGGAAAGGGAAGAATATAAATTTTGTTTTATATCAATGTTCAAATCATCACAAAAGGCATACAAGGCAAAGAAATCATGTCATTTTTATATCAAGAAGGATATGACATCAAGGCTCAAGAAGAACATGATTCATTCGAGAATAGATAGCAATCACATTTCATAATAAATTTCAAGTATCAATTTTCAAGTAATAATCACATTTCTTGAAATTTCTCGAGTCAAGAAGTCAAACGAAAATTCATGATTCTGTTGAAATAAAATCCCATTCAAGTCAATTTGCCAACTCAAAAACTTATAATAAAATTATCATTTTTGAGATTCATAACATGAATAAGGTTATTATCAAATCATCAATTTCATGATTCATTTAGATGGATTCTTTAAGACATCATCAAAATCTCATTCATAAATCAAGTGACTCACAAAATATCATAAATGAATTCATCACTTGTCTTTCATGGAAAAATCAAAAAACTTTTAGAGATAGTAAAATTTTCAAGATCATGCATTTCCTTTTTATGATCTACTTCAAATAAGCATGTCTTTGTCTTTTTAATGTTAGATTCATGTATCATTGTATAGATCCAAAAAGCAAGTGTTAAGAGGGATCATTTAGATCAATTAACATGATACACACATTTATTTTCAAGGCATTCATCATGATTATTTTCAAGAAATTCACAATATTCATAAAATGAATTCATTTATCTCAATACAATGAAAAATACATTTTCATTTTATGCAATTTGATTTCATGTGAGCATATTCAAATCTTTTTATGAAAACATGTATCAACATTTAAAAAATAAGACATAAGTTTAGTCATAAACTCATCGAGACCAAACACATAAAAAAAATCATGATAGCACATTTTCAATTTTTATGTGGTTGATCTCATATAAGCATGTTCAAATTTTCATATAAAAAGCATGCATCATGTTGAAAAATGAAACCATCAATATGCTTGCTTCTATTTTTTAATTATGTTTTGTGTGCAAGCATTATCATGAAATATGTGATTATCATGATAATTGATTTTTTGTGTCAAAAACAATGCATCTAATTTTAAATCGAAAGTATCATCATATTTAGAAATGATTTCATCATCAAGATCATCAAGACAAACACATTGTTTCAAAATGTGAGATTTCACATTATTATTTCAAATCCTCATGCATCATCAAGCACGATATCATAAAATATCCTCAAAAATTTTTATTATAATATTCTTTCTTTCATTAGTTATAACAAGATGACCAATGCTTAAATTTTTTGTTAAAATCATGCATCATTTTATAAATCCAAAAAATAATTTTCGTCATGAAAACCATCAAGTCCAAAAACACATTATTCCAAAATGTAGGATTTTAATCTTCATCATTTCAATTCATCATTAAGCAAGATACAAAAATTTAAAAATCAAGCATCATGTTTAGAAACGAAATATAAAACATCAAGATACACATGCATGGATTAATCCTAGGCAATATCACAAATCATGCAAGTATCATTTTATTTTATTTTATTTACTTTTCAAAAATCCTAGAAAGAAAAGCATGATATATTTTTTGAAAAATAATTATTTATTTCCTACTAACTAAGTTAAGCAATTCATGAAAAATATATCAAGTAATTTCATAACAATGTACAAACATTTCGGGTGAGTTTCTTACCTTGTTATCAAAAACCGTTAAAGCATAATTTGCATCTTCATCTTTGTTGTGCGCTTTCCACTTCTTCATTTTTGTGTACTCGTCTTTGGAGCATTCCGGTTTCTTGCGCTCATAGCAAGAGTTGGTGTTCTTTTCATTTGTGTTATTTAATTCTTGTTTAATAAACTTTTTAAATTTTGGTGTTCGAAGTTCAAGTTCATCATTGTCCTCATCACTTGAGTCATCACTCAACTGACATTTTATAGTTTGGAGTTCCAAATCCTTCTTATTCTTTAGAAGGTGGTTCATATGTTCATCATGTTCTAATAGGCTTATTTCATCTGTCATTAGTGAGCCAATTAGTTCTTCAATAGGAAAATCATTTAAATCTTTTGTTTCTTGTATCGCCATTACTTTAGGATCCCACCTTTTTGGAAGGGATCTTAAAATCTTATTAGTGAGTTCAAAATTTAAAAAATATTTACTTAGAGCTTTTAGACTATTGATAACATCTATGAAATGGGTATACATATCGCCTATAGTCTCGCTTGGTGTCATTCGGAAGAGCTCAAAATCATGCAATAAGAAGATTACTTTTGAGTCTTTAACTCTACTAGTTTCCTCGTGCATGATTTCAAGTGTCCGCCAAATATCAAAGGCTATTTCGCACGTAGAAATCTGATTGAACTCATTTTTGTCTAAAGCACAAAATAAGGCATTCATAGCCTTTGCATTTAAAGAAAAATATTTCTTATCCAAATCCGACCATTCGTTCATCAATTTAGAGGGAAGTTGAAAATTATTTTCAATAATGTTCCATAAATCGAATCCATTGAAAGCAAGAAAACTCTCATTCGAGTTTTCTAATAAGTGTAGTCCAAACCATTAAACAACGGAGGATGAACAATCGAAAAACCCTCTTGAAAGCCATTAAAAGCTATTTCTCGTGGGTGTGAATCTGAAAGAGAAATAACAAGGCTCTGATACCAATTGTTAGGAATCGAGTGGCACTAAGAGGGGGGGGAGTGAATTAGTGCAGCTGTAAAGAATGATAAATTTCTATAATTTAAAACAAGTTTAGAAACTTCGTACGACAAAAATCATGATTTTGACTAAAATCGATTTCGATTAAAGCATAATGGAAAGTGCTTAAAGTAGGGAGAGTTTAGAGAGGAAGAAGGGCAGTAATGAGTAAGTTGAGTAGTGAAGAAAAGATGGTTTGTAGAAAGCTAAATGCAAGAACACAAATGCAAACCGTTTTTATAGTGGTTTGGTCATCCGACTTGCGTCCACTCCCAATTCCTCTTCGCTTGAGGCCACTGGCTTTCCACTAGCTACCTTCCTTTCAACGGGCGAAGATAAACTCCCTTTTACAAACTTTGTTTACAAAGCTTCCCTCAACACCTCTCTTAAGAATACTTCTAAACTTTCGGAGGAGGGATTTCTATTTCAAATGACAGAGTTTTCCCTTAGTTTTCTTACATTTTTCTTGCTTTCCAAGTAAGAGCATTTGGGGTATTTATAAACCCCAAGAGGATTCAAATTTGGGCTCCAAATTTTAATCATTTTAGGGTTCCTAATGCTGGCAGTGCCACCGCCTGTCAAGCTCTGACATAGACAGTGTATTGGGCAGTGTCATCGCTTGGGATTTCAATCCCTGGGAGGTGCTATTAGGGATCGAGCGGCACTAAGAGGGGGGGTGAATTAGTGCAGCGGTAAAGAACGATAGATTTTTCAGCGATTAACACAAGTTCAGAAATTTCATATGAATGAATGCAGCATTTCGTTTGAACCTGGAAAGATTGTGTTTTAACTTTAAAGCATACATAAGAAGATGAAGATGAAGTTGAGTAAATAAGGCAGCAAATGAAAATGGTTTGCGGCAAAGTAAGTTGCGAGAAAGTAAATGCAAACCGATTTATAGTGGTTCGGTCATCCGACCTACATCCACTTCTTAAGCCTTCTCCGATGAGACTCCCAACTTCCACTAGCAAATCCTTTTGAAGGGGAAGGACCAAATACCCCTCTTACAACCCTTTTACAAGAGGTTCATACTCTTACAATTTTTCACAAAGAGAAGGAGGTGAACACTTAAGCAATTAAAGAACCAGACTTTCCCAAGACTTTTTCTCAAAATCTAATCTAAAGGATTACCCTTTTAGCTGAGAAAGAAGGGGTATTTATAGACTCAAAGAGGTTCAAATTTGGGCTCCAAATTTGAACTCAATTTAAGTTTCCCGGTGTTGGTGCGGTGCTACCACCTGTGAGAGCAAGTGCACGCTTGTCGGGCCTAGCAGATCGACACAAGAGGGGCGTACTACCGCCCTAGCCAGCGTTACCACCCCCGAGTCGGGCGGTGCTACCGCCCCAAGTTAGGCTGCTAGGCGGTTCCACCGCCTGGCCTTTTGGCTATTGGGCGGTGCTACTGCCCAAAGACACACAGTTGCTTTGGCGGTGCCACCACCCAAGACACAGTTGTCTTTGGCAAGTGCCACGACCAAAGACACATGTTCTGTTCGGTTTGGGCCAAAAACTTTGGCCCAAACTAGTCCAAATCAAGGCCCAATGGCCCCTACTTTGGGTTTATAGGATTAATATCTAATCCTAACCCAAATTAATATGCTAACTATGAATTTAAAGACATTCCTAAACTATTACAAAGTCTGCAAGTCAAGTCTTCTTCCGGCAAGCTTCCGGTGAACTTCTGACGGTCTTCCAACGATCCCTCGGAAACCATCCTGTGGACTCCCGGCAAGCTCTCCGACTCCACGATGATTTTGGCAAGTTCTCCCGAGCTTCTTTGGCAAGCTCCAATCTTTCTTGGCAAGCTCCGCAAACTCCGACGAACCTTCCGGAGAACTTCCGAAACCCTTCGGCAAGCTCCCTACTCGTTCTCGGTCGGTTCCGGCAGCACTCCCAATGAATCTTCGGACTTTCATCGAACACTCGAACTCCCAACGATCCATCGCACTTGACTTCGGCCCTTTGTTTCGCTTTACGTCTTCATCCTTATCGTAGTTACTCCTGCACAAACAAACACCCTACTTCGATCTAAACAATTATTACAACATGAATTAACATCCAGTTGCCTGGCATGTCATTGGTCGGTGCTTCCTCCGATCCTTCGGTGCATCACCCTCTCTTGCGGCTTGTTACCCAATCGGCGATTGACCTCTGTAACCCCGATATCCATGGCGCAACTCCGCACTTCTTGGCCCGATACTCGACTTCCGAAGCCTCCTGCCGATAGTCGACCAAACCTCCGGCTTGACATCCAATATCCTGACGTGATCACCTCTGACGCAACGTCAATTCCTCCAGCGTCAACTGTTTAATCCTGATCGATAGTAGACCTGCGTAACTCAACACGCAGTTAAACAACAAAACACAATCAATTAGTTTCATCATCAAAATCTGAGATTCAACAATCTCCCCCTTTTTGATGATGACAACTAATTGATGACTAATGGAGTTAACCTTAACTCCCCGGAGTTTAACCAAACTCTCCCTATCAATATGCAATTGATAGAACCCTTGGATTATCCCAAATCCAAGTAATATGTATCATTCATGTAGTGAGAAATATAAATCCATCATGAAAATATATAAAATATTCAAGCATTATTACATTGCATGAAGTCATCAATCTACTTCTTCCCCTATGTCATCAACAAAAAGGAGAAGTAGCATCATAGCTAGTTTAAAAGATATGCAAATTTTTACAACACACTAGCTATTTATCACATCATACAACATTTTGCAATACAACATCAAATAATACCATTCAATCATAGCAAGTTTCAAGGATGGACAATGATGGTAATTTTCACTTGCTTCTTGAGATGTGCAAGTTTGCACCTTGTTTCTCATGATAGCAATATTTGCATCCTTTGATATAACAATTCTTAGTTTCTCATGAAGTTGCAAAATAGGAATCAAGATGGCAAATTTTTATAATGTTCGAGCTAAAACTTTCTCCCCCTTTGTTAGCATCAAAAAGAAAGGGAGGATCAAATACTTCAAATAATCTTACATGAGATTCAACAATAATTTGTAACAACAATGTAAGCAATTTTAAAGAAGTGAAATTGAGCAAGATTTTTACCTCTCTTGAGATAGCAACTTTTTGCTTCTCAATGTTCAAGCTAGCAAAATTTTCTCTTTTGATGCACAAGCTAGCAATTTTCTTCCTCTTGAATGAGCTAGCAAATTAATCATGCAAGCTAGCAATAAATCTTCTCCTCCTTTGATTTTGTCAAAAAGAAGGGAAGAATACAATTCTTTTCCCTTTACATGAATGCTTCCATCATGACAAAATAACAAATTTCCATCATGAATTTTTAACATATCAAGTCATGAATTCAAGGGAGTCATAAACAAATCATGGTATGAGGGAAATTTATGACAAGCAAGCAAGCAATAATGATAAGCTAGCATACTTTGTGATACGCAAACTAGCTCCCTTTCAACTTTTCTCTTTTGCAACTAAGTTTTCCTTTTGCAAGCCATCAACTTTTTATTTGCAATGAGCTAGTAATTTTTGTAAAATTTATAACATTTTAAACATGCAAGCTCATGAGTTTAAAAATAATGCAACTTGGCAATTTCTTTCTTCTCATTTTGAGAAGTGCAAGTTTTGCCTTTTGCAAGTTCTAACTAGCTATGTTTGCCACTTTCACTTGTGATACATAAGCTAGCAAGCTAACTCCCCCTTTGTCACTATCGAAAAGAAGGGATGAATAATATTTCAATGAAATAATGTTGCATCAATCAATATTTCAATTTTTTCATGATGCATACAAAACATAGATGCAAAGAATTCATGAAAGATATCAATATGAAATATCAATAAGGATCAACACCAAAAGACATCATTCATGATTCATCATAAAGCAAATTTCATTTATGTCAAATGTTCAATTTACCACACAAGGCAAAGAAATCTTGTCATTTCTATATCATGAAATATATGACATCAAGGCTCATGATTCATTTAAAAAGATATAGCACAAAGAGTAACTTGATTCATGCATAAGAATTCCAAGTATCAAGTATCAAATATCAAAATATCAAGCCTTGGATTATGATAAAGCTCATTCAAGTTCAAATCATCAAAATCATTAACATAGTTTGTGAGATTCACAAATAACATAAACTTGAATTGTTTTCCTTTTTGGTAAATGATAAAAAGAAGCAATCATTTTCGAGATTCAAAATGCTAGCAATTTGTATTAATCATGACAAGTGATATATCAAAAGTCTACATCATTATAACAAGTCATGAAGCATACAAAGTAGTATTGAAACATTAGAGAAAAGTTCAAATTATCAAATTATAATCAATTCATCGAAATCACTTCTATAATTTACGAGATTCTTAAGATATCATGAAATCATTAATCTTGATAAAATAGTAAATATAATTTCTTTATGTTTCATCATATAAGTATGTCTTTTGCCTTTATATGCCTAATCAAAATATTCAAAACCGAAAACAAACTTCATTATAAAAATCGTTAAGACAAAAATATAACACATCATTTCAAGACATGAGATTTAATTTATCATGATAATGTGTTTCATTTTATTTCAAACAAGTGTGCTCATGTTTCAAAAGATGAGTGTCAAATTTAAGATCAAAACATGAGTTTGTCATCAAGATATGATATCACAAAGTCATTAAGCATGATAACAAACTTTTAATATTTTCATTTCAATGATGATTTCATAATGTATGTTCAAATATTTATACGGAAGCCATCATTGTATAAATTCAAAATACAAGTTTGTCATTAAACCCATCAAGATTAAATGTATCAAAATCTTTCATTCAAAAATTTTAATAAGAGTAACATAAATTGATTACATGTGAGCATGTATCAACAATTCAAAGCAAGACGTAAGTTTCGTTATAAAAACCGTTAAGACCAAACACATCAAAAATAAAACATTGTGATTAAAATATTTTTAACTTTTGTGTTTTATTTTATGTGGTTGATCTTATATAAGCATGTTCAAAACTTTCATGTAAAAATGAAATCATCAATATGCTTGCTTTTATCTTTTACTCATATTTGGTGTGCAAGCATTATCTTGAAATATGCTATTAATTTTTTGTGTCAAAAAATTATGCATCTTGTTTGAAATCAAAAGCAATGTAAAATCATCAAGATTCATGAATTTGTCATGATCATACGTATGGAGCATTTTCATTTATCAAGTAAGATTTCACATAAGCATGCCCAAAAACTTTTTGCATGAAAGATATGTATCAAGTTTAAAGCCAAAAAGTGATAGGAAAATCATCAAGATTCATGGATTCATTATGAATATATTATTTCAAAATATGAGATTTCAAGTCATCAAGTATGATACAATCATTAAGCATGTTTTCATAATGCATCATCAAAATCATTTTAATTCTTTCATTCATTTGTAATAACAAGATGATCAATGCTTAAATTTTTGCTAAAATCATGCATCATTTTATAAAAATGTGAAAAATAATTTCGTCATGAAAACTATCAAGTCCGAATATACATTATTCCAAAATATAGGATTTTAATCTTCATCATTTCAATTCCTCATTAAGCATGATACAAAAATTTAAAGATCAAACATCATGTTAAGAAACGAAATATAAAACATCAAGATACACATGCATGGATTAATCCTAGGCAATATCACAAATCAAGCAAGTATCATTCATAATTTTTACTTTTCAAAAATACTAGAAAGAAAAGCATAGTATAATTTTAAAACAATTTAAATTTCCAAAAATACAAGAAAAGTATGAAAAAACTCCTACTAACTAAGTTAAGCATTCATGGAAAGCATTATGTAATTTCAAAATAATTCAAGGGAGTTAAGTTACTTACCTTATAGTCGAAGCCCGTTAAAGCCCAATTCGTCATTTCGTCATTTGATTCTTCTTTGCGCTTCTTCTTCATCTTTGGCCTCTTCCTCCATTCAAGTTCATTGTTCATTTTAGATTTTTGTTTAATGAACTTATTAAGATTCATTAAAAGTTCAATGTCATTTTCATTATCCTCATCACTTGAGTCATCACTCAAGTGGTATTTCATAGTCCGAAGTGCCAAATCCTTCCTGTTCTTTGGAAGGTGGTCCATATGTTTATCGAGTTCATTGTGTTCCAAGAAAGTCATTTCATAGGTCATTAAAGACCCAATGAGTTCTTCAAAACATAAGTCATGTAAATTTTTAGCTTCTTATATTGCCGTTACTTTTGGATCCCACTCTTTTGGAAGGGATCTTAAAATCTTATTTACTAAATCAAAACTTGAAAAATATTTACCAAGACTTTTCAAACTATTAACGACATCCGTGAAACAGGTGTACATATCACCGATAGTTTCACTTGGTGTCATTCGGAAGAGCTCAAAATTATGCAACAAGAGGTTTACTTTCGAGTCTTTAACTCTATTAGTTCCCTCATGTGTGATTTCAAGAGTTCGCCAAATGTCAAAATCCGTTTCGCACATAGAAATCCGATTGAACTCGTTCTTGTCCAAAGCGCAAAATAAGACATTCATAGCTTTTGCGTTTAAAGAAAATGATTTCTTCACTAAGTCTGACCATTCGTTCATCAATTTAGAGGGAAGTTGAAAGCCATTTTCGATGATGTTCCATAAATCCAAATTCATTGAAAGCATGAAAACTCTCATTCGAGTTTTCCAATAAGTGTAGTCCGAACTATTAAAGAACGGTGGACGAAAAACTGAAAAGCCCTCTTGAAAACCATTTAGAGCCATTTCTCATGGGTGTAAATCTGAAAGAGAAAGAACGTGGCTCTGATACCAATTGTTAGGGATCGAGCGGCACTAATAGGGGGGGTGAATTAGTGCAGCGGTAAAGAATGATAGATTCTTCAGCGATTAACACAAGTTCGGAAACTTCGTATGAATGAATGCAGTGTTTCGTTTGAACCCGGAAAGATTACGTTTTAACTTTAAAGCATACGTAAGAAGATGAAGATAAAGTTAAGTAAATAAGGTAGCAAATGAAAATAGTTTACAGCAAAATAAGTTGCGAGAAAGTAAATGCAAACTGATTTATAGTGGTTCGGTCATCCGACCTACATCCACTTCCGAAGCCTTCTCCGATGAGGCTCCCAACTTCCACTAGCAAATACTTTTGAAGGGGAAGGACCAAATATCCCTCTTACAACCCTTTTACAAGAGGTTCACACTCTTACAAGTTTTCACAAAGAGAAGGAGGTGAACACTTAAGCAATTGAAGAATAAGACTTTCCCAAGACTTTTTCTCAAAATCTAACTCTAAAGGGTTACCCTTTCAGTTGAGAAAGGAGGGGTATTTATAGACTCAAAGAGGTTCAAATTTGGGCTCCAAATTTGAACTCAATTTGAGTTTCTCAGTGCTGGGACGGTGCTAACGCCTGTCAGAGGTGATGCTACCTTTGTCGACCTGCATATCTTGACACAACATGGGCAAGATACTACCGCCGCCAGGCGGTGCTACGCTTGAGAACCGCCTAGCCTTTTGGCTCTTGGCGGTGTTATCGCCAAACACACAGCTGTGGCGGTGCCAAACCCAAAGACACATGTTCTTTGGTTCGGTTTAGGCCAAAAACTTTGGCCCAAACTAGTCCAAATCAAGGCTCAATGGCCCCTACTTTGGGTTTATAGGATTAACATCTAATCCTAACCCAAATTAATATGCTAACTATGAATTTAAAGACATTCCTAAGCTATTACAAAGTCCGCAAGTCAAGTCTTCTTCCGGTGAGCTTCCGACGAACTTCCGGCAGTCTTCTGACGATCCCTCGAAAACCATCCTGTGGACTCCCGGTAAGCTCTCGGACTCCACGATGATTTTGGCTAGTTCCCCCGAGCTTCTTTGGCAAGCTCTGATCTTTCTTGGCAAGCTCCGCGAACTTTTGATGAACCTTCCAGTGAACTTCCGAAAACCCTTCGGCAAGCTCCCTACTCGTTCTCGGCCGGTTCCGGTAGCACTCCCAATGGATCTTCAGACTTCCATCAAACACTCAAACTCCTAATGATCCATCGCACTTGACTTCGGCCCTTTGTTTCGCTTTACGTCTTCATCCTTATCGTAGTTACTCCTGCACAAACAAACACCCTACTTCGATCTAGACAATTATTACAATGCGAATTGACATCCAATTGCCCGGCACGTCATTGGTCGACGCTTCCTCCGATCCTTCGGCGCATCACCCTCTCTTGCGGCTTATTGCCTAATCGACGGTTGACCTCCGCGACCTCGATATCCATGGTGCAAATCTGCACTTCTTGGCCCAATGCCCGACGTCCGAAGCCTCTTTCCAATAGTCGATCAAACCTCCGGCTCGACATCCAATATCCTAACGTGATCACCTCCAGCACAATGTCAATTCCTCCAACGTCAACTGTTTAATCCTGATCGATAATAGACCTGCGTAACTCAACACGTAGTTAAACAACAAACCACAATCAATTAGTTTCATCATCAAAATTCGAGATTCAACAAGTGTCACCGCTTGGGTTTGGCGGTGCCATCGCTTGGACTCTCGGGACCTGGGCAGTGCCACCGCCCTAGTCTGGCGTTGCCACTGCCAGACAGGTTCCAGCTCATTGGTTGGGCCTTAAACCTGGCCCAAACCAATTCGTTATCGGGCCCAATTAGCCCCTACTTGAGTTATAGGATTAACACCTAATCCTAACCCAAATTAATGTGCTAACTATGAAATTAAAGACATTCCTAAGCTATTACAAAGTCCGACAAGTCAAGACTTCTTTCTCTGGCGAACTTTCGATGGTCATCCGACAAACCCTCGGACACCATTCTGTGGACTCCCGGTAAGCTCCTGGACTTCTCGATGATCTTGGCGAGTTCCGACGAGCTTCTTTGGCAAGCTCCGATCTTTCTCAGTGAGCTCCGCGAACTTCCGACAAACCATCTGATGAACTTTCAAAAACCCTTTGGCAAGCTTCCTACTCGTTCTCAGCCAATTCTGATAGCACTCCCAACGAATCTTCGGACTTCCGTCGAACTCTCGAACTCCAAACAATCCATCACACTTGACTTCCAACACTTTGTTTCGCTTTACATCTTCATCGTTATCATAGTTAATCATGCACAAACACAAACAAAAACTCTACTTCGATCTAGATAGTTATTACAACGTAAATTGACATTTTGTTACCCGCCACATCATTGGTTGGAGCGTCATCCGATTCTTCGATGCGTCATCCTCTCTTGCATTTTGTTGCCTAATCGATGGTTAACCTCCACAACCCCAATATCCTTGGCGCAACATGCTCTTCTTGGCGCGATGCCTGATGTCCGAAGCCTTCTGTCAATTATCGACCGGACCTCCAGCTCGACGTCCAATATCCTAACATATTCCTCTGGTGCAACGTTAATTTCTCCTACGTTAACTGTTTAATTCTGATTGATAGTAGACCTGCATTACTCAAAATGTAATTAGACAACAAACTATAATCAATTAGTTTTATTATCAAAATCCGAGATTCAACATTAACAACCTTAAGATCGGGCTTCTTTCCATTCTATATCTCATATAGAGTGGACACTACTGACTAAGTTGGAATTCTGTTCAGAAGGTAAGTTGTGGTTTCTAAGGCATATCCCTAGAATGAGATGGGTAGGTCGGCGAAACTCATCATAGAACGCACCATATCTAATAGTGTGCGATTCTTGCTTTCTAATATACCATTAAACTATGGTGTATAAGGAGGTATCTATTGGGATAAAATCCCATGGTCTTTGAGGAACTGGGTAAACTCTTTAGTCAAGTACTCACCTTCTTAATCTGATCGAAGGGTTTTAATACTCTTTCCAGTCTAGTTCTCCACTTTATTCTTATATTCCCTGAATTTTTCAAAAGCCTCATACTTGTACTTCATCAAGTACATATGTCCGTATCTTAAGAAATCATCAATGAAAGTAATGAAGTAGGAGTAACCACCTATGACATGAGTCGACATGGGACCACATACATTACTATGTATGAGTTCCAGCAACTCAATGGCTCTCTCTCTAATTCTACTAAATGGAGAGTTGGTCATCTTTCCCCGAAGGCAAGGTTCGCAAGTCACATATAACTCATAGTTGAATGGATCTAGATATTCATTCTTCAGCAACTCTTGAATTCTTCCCTCATAGATGTGACATAGCCTACAATGCCACAGATATACATTATTCACTTCTTCTCATTTTCGCTTAATTCTTCCCTCATAGATGTGACATAGCCTACAATGCCACAGATATGCATTGTTCACCTCTTCTCATTTTCTCTTAGACTCACTTACACTCATGATGTGTGGAGCTGTATTTAGAATAAATAAACCATTATGCAACGTTCCTCTCATGATGATCTCATCATCTAATGCTATTGAACAACCATTGTTCTCAAAAACTAATTTATATCTACTAACTGTCAAACATAAAATGGAGATAATGTTTTTGATAGTAGAAGGAACATAATAACATGCATCTAATGCAATAATAACTCTACTAGACAGATGTAGGGTGACTTTGCCAACAGCCACTATAGCAACCTTTGCTCCATTGCCCATCTTAAGGTACATCTCACCTCTCTTTAATCTTCTAGGTCCGACCATAACTTGCAATGAATTGCAGATATAATAAGTGCTAGTCATATGTGCTCTACAAGCCAATCACATGAGTGATGACACTTATGACTTGATATACACTCTTTCTGTTGCTTATTATTATTAGGTATTTTATCACTTTATCTTGTGTCTTGCATATATTGTGATGTCCTTGGATTTGTGCAATAGGAATTGGATTGTGATGAAATTATAATAATGAGACTGATTCACCTTTAAACACAGACCCTAAATAATCCTGATCATAGGTTACTCGAGAGGGACATCAAGATAACCGAATAGACCGATATAATGTATACCCGTCTGTATGATGGAGGTGGCTAGTCTCATAACTACTCATGTGGAGACACTAAGGATACAGTATAGGTGCTCATTGGAGAATGAGTTCACTAATTGATCCACTTACGGGATGTTGGATGGTTATTGATACCTCATGTCAGACAACGATTCCGTAGTCCCAATAGTGATCTAGTCCTTAGACTTGAGACACCAAGAATGTCTTGTATGAGTACTCCACTCTTTGATACCAGACTTATAGGTTTGAAAATTCCAGATCTAGTACAACCGATTATTGAGAGTGGTAGCCAACCTTACGAGGGTTATTGAGTATCAATAGAGGATCATCCGCTCTCGGTATCATGAGAGGAATATCCTATGTATTCTCGCTCGAATAAATCCTTGGCTAAGGTTATTCGAATTGAGAGAGAAAGAGTTCTCTGGAAGAATCCGATTAGAAGAGACTCGAGGAGAGACCATATGGGCCTAACAACACCATGCTCGGTATAGGGTCTCTGGGATATTAGATGGATGAGGGACTATAGATACATGGTAGCTAAGGACAAATAGGTCCAAATAATTGGATTCTCCTATATCGTCTAGGGACTGCGGTATAGTGGCCTAGTACGTTCGCAATCGATGAGTTGAGTGAATTATTATAAAGATAATAATTCACTAAGTCAGAAGGAGTTCTGACAAGTATAACTCATGGCCAGCTCGATATTGGGCCAAGAGGGCCACACACATATGGTAGGTGCTACGTCGAGTAGAGGTTCAGATATGAGATATCCGCCAGAGTCTCTAACTTATTGGATATCCATTAAGCCCCTGATTTATTGGATCCTAAGATGAGATCCAATAAGAGCTAATAAGAGATTATTGGGTAGAGACACACTAATCCAAGAGGCTTAGGTAATTGGATGGAGATCCAATACCCAATAGGGCTAGATCCATTAAGGTTGACAAGGGGCCTCTATAAATAGGAGGGAACCAAAGCTCCATAGACTAAAGGTTCTCTTGGTAGCCATATTCTATTCTCCTCTCCCCAAGAGAGGAGTATTGTTGCAGTCCCTGCTGTGTGGATACCACTAGAGTGGATGACACTTGCACTCCTTTATCTTTCCTACAGATCTGCAGGGATTCAGGGACATACGATCTCCCTAGGTACTTTCTTTTTCATATGTAGTTTTCGGATTTGCGGATTTGTTATTGACGCACTGATCTTCACACAACTACAAACCTTCAACAGAAATTTAGGGTGTTTTTGTTTTTCTATTCTTCCATTGCGTATGAGATGTCACCCCCCCTTAAATTTGCCACTACTTGCAATGGCAGCGGTGGCGACTGCGGGCAAGGGGCCCATATGTAGGCTGCAGGTGGCGCCGATAGGCGAGCAGCCTACAAGCGGTGCCCGCCGGGGTAACGCCACTTGCGGGCATTGCCCCTCAAGGGTGGCACGCGCTTGCTATGGCGACCTCCCCCGCAAGGGCGACCGCCACCATGGGCATAGCATCGCAGGGCGACCTGTGGGGAGGCTAGTGGGGCAGTGCCACAGAGACGCCCATAGGGAGGCTCACAAGGCAAAGCCGCAGAGGTGCCTGCGGGTGCTACGCCTGCATGCAACAGTGACGCCGCCCACAAGCACGGGCGATGCCCTGAGTGCATGGCCACCATCGGCAGGTTGGCGACGGTCATAGCTGCAACACAACGTGTAGCAAAGGGAGGGATTAGGGTTTTCAAGCAAAAGATAATTTTGCCCCTCGAAATTTTAGAAATTTTAATTTTATCCCTTCTGGCTGAATGACCAGAATGCCCTTCAGAACTCTAAAAATTTCTTATTTCTCCTTATTTTTAGAAAAATATTAGTTAATTAAAATATTTAATTAACTATTATGATTTATCTAGTAGTCCTATATAACAACACATACATGTGATGTATGATATGGACAAATGATCATGGATCGTGTGATGTGATGTGTGTATATTTGATTATTATTATTGGGACCTGCGAGCCTCTATTTTTTTTGTTTATTATTAGGCCTGTGTGCTTATTATTATATTGTAATTACACGAGGAGGCGCAGCGGAAGCGGGAACCATGAGGTCGAGACGGATGATCCGACGCATGGAGATGTGTTGAGATGCCAATGGAACCAACGAAGCAAGATGGACGATCACAGGACATGGAGATGCATCGAAGCACACATAGATCTTGATGTGAGTGATTGGGCCTACTAACTTAGGCTTGATCACATTAGGATGTGGTTCATGATCATCTAGTGTGATTGCTCAAGTGATGTGTTATTGGTTATATACCTACTATATATGTATATATATTTGCATACGATGTAGATATATATTAAATATGTATGTGTGTGACACATTATATTAGGAGATCAAATCAAAAATCTCCTCTATTAAAAATATTAAGTCAGTAAACGTGAGGCAATTAGATTGACCCATGTGGCCTTCTATAGTTTTTGGTAGGAACTGATTCCTAGTGTAGGTTGAGTTGGTCAAGTCCCTCGAGACTCACCTATATCATGATTCGCTATCTTATCTATATCACAACTCACATAGAGATGTAACCAGTGACCTGAAGAAATGGTATACTTGGTTGAGTCCCTCGAGGGTATATCATCGAATCAGACTCATCTTGTAACGATGGTGATGACTTAACCGAATATCATGGTTGGTTGAGTCCCTTGAGGCCATGATGGTTCGAAGGCCGAATAGGACGAGAATCATAAGGAGTTGTGATTAGTAAGAGTTGCCTACCTTTATAGGTTTAACATGATTGGTCAAGTCCCTCGAGGTTACGTTAAGATGCCGATTGAATCCCGATCCCCATTAGAGATCTGCTAGGGGGATTTGATTCACATACCAGAGGGTGTTGTGTGTCTTGCAAAAAATTAGTGGGAGTACATTAAGATATAAGTCCTTATCTTAACTATTTAATTTTTGTAAAGTCTGCATGTTGTTTATTTCTACTACATCTTTAATTTCAGAAAATATCACTTTCAAATCCTTTACGTGACATACTTGATGCCAACCACCTCACTATCCAAATTATATGGATTAGCTTCACAATCTAAGAATCATTCTTATGACGGAGAAAATCACATACGTCCTTGATATAGTGATCCCTATGCCCGATGAAGGAGCAAGCGAGGATGAGATTGCTCGTTATGTGAAGTACATAGATGATTCCACTCTTGCTCAGTGTTATATGTTGGCCTCTATGACTACTAAGTTACAAAGATAGTATGAAAATATGGATGCCAATTCCATACTTCTGAATCTTCGCAAATTGTTTAAGGAACAAGGAAGAACTCAACGATATGAGATATCAAAGAGTCTTTTTCATGCCAAGATGACTAAGGGGACATCGGTTTAGAACCATGTCCTTAAGATAATTGAGTGGATTGAGAAACTCACAAGTCTAGGAATGGTCCTAGAAGATAACTTGTGTGTGGATCTTAGCTTCAGTCCCTACTAGATTCCTTTTCTCAATTCATAATAAATTTTAATATAAATAAACTTAAGGTGACTCTCCCAGAGCTCCTCAATATGTTGAGAGAAGTAGAGAGTACCATCAAGAAAGAAAAACTAATTCTCTATATTGGTGAGACCAAAAAGAAAAGAAAGACTAAGAAGTCCCTTAAGAAGGGCAAGGGCAAAGGCAAAGGTTGCCAGGAAAGACCCAATAAATGACAAAGGTCAATGTTTTCACTATGGCAAAGATGGGCATTGGAAGAGGAACTACAAAGAGTACCTTACAGAGAGGGCAAAATAGAAGCTTGGAGAAGCTTCAGGTACATTCATGATCAGTCTCCATTTGTTAGAGTCTTATGATAACACATGGGTATTAGATACCGGGAGTGTTTATCATATCTACAATTTATTGCAGGTTCTGGCAGGACCTAGGAGATTGAAGAGAGGCGAGATGGACCTTAAGATAAGCAATGGAGCAAAGGTTGCTACAATGGCTATTAACAAGGTCACCCTACATCTGCTTGGTGGAGCTATTATTGTATTAGATGTATACTATTATGTTCCTTCTATTATAAAAAATATTATTTCCATTTCATATTTGACATTTAGTGGATATAAATTAGTTTTTGAGAACAATGATTGTTCAATAGCATTAGATGATGAGATCATCATGAGAGGAACATTGCATAATGATTTATTTATGCTAGATATAGCTCCACATATCATGAGTGTAAGTGAGTCTAAGAGGAAACGAGAAGAGATGAACAATGCATATTTGTGGCATTGTAAGCTAGGTCACATCCATGAGGGAAGGATTTAAAAGTTACTGAAGAATGGATATCTAGATCCATTTGACTATGAGTCATATGCGACTTGCGAACCTTGCCTTCGAAAAAAGATGACCAACTCTCTATTTAGTAGAACTGGAGAGAGAGCCACTAAGTTGCTGAAACTCATACATAGTGATGTATATGGTCCCATATCAACTCATGTCATAGGTGGTTACTCCTACTTCATTACTTTCATTAATGATTTCTTAAGATACGGACATGTGTACTTGATGAAGTACAAGTCTGAAACATTCGAAAAATTCAAGGAGTATAAGAATGAACTAGAGAACTAGATTGGAAAGAGTATTAAAATCCTTTGATTATATCGAGGAGGTGAGTACTTAAGTATAGAGTTCACCCAGTTCCTCAAAGACCATGAGAATTTTGTTGAATCTCGAATTTTGATGATGAAGTCAATTGGTGAAATATTTGTTCCAATCTACTTTGTCGAGATAAGTGTGTAGGAACAACTACGATGGAAAGAAAAGATAAAGCGATTTATCGAGGTCAAGTCCGTCGGGGGTTCAAGAGTTCATCGGAAGTCCGAGAAATCTTCGGAAGTATTGCCGGAACCATCCAAGATCAAATCAGGGACTTGCCGAAGTTTTCGGAAGTTCATCGCAAAGATCGTCGAAGGTTCGCGAAACTTACCAGGAAAACTCGGAAGCTAGCCGAAGACTCGTTGAGATCGCCAAACAATCCAGGAGTATGCCGGGAGTCTACTGGAAGCAATCCGAAGGGAAGCATCGGAAGCATGCCGGAATCTCACCGTAAAGCTCGCCTGAAGTTGACTTGAAGAGAGTCGGGTCAAATCACTTTTGAGTTATATTTTTAAGTTCGTAGTTTGCACATGAGTAGAGCAAGGATTTAGAAAGAATCCTATCTAAAATCAGTGGGGGCCAACCGGGCCTCTACTGGGCTAAGTTGGGCCTTAAACAGGGCCCATTCAGCCTTAGCTGAATGGGCCAAGCGGTTGAACCGCCCAGCCTAGGGCGGTGGCACCGCTTGGCTGGGGCGGTAGCACCGCCGCCCACATGCACACGCCTAGGGTGGTGGCACCGCTTTGGTCAGGGTGGTAGCACCGCCAGACATACCACAGACAGTGGTTGCACCGCCTCATCCACCAGATCGAGCGGTAGCACCGCCTTTGCTGACAGGGCGGTGGTACCGCTCCTGTGTGTCAGTCAGCAGACTGAGACAGGCGGTGGCACCACCTCTGACACAGACAGAACCGGGAACTCCAAATAATTTCAAATTTGGAGCCCAAATTTGAATCCATTTTGGATCTATAAATACCCCCTCTTTCTCAGCTGAAAGGGCACCCTTTTGAAAGTTAGAATCTTGGTTTTGAGCTTTTGAAAAGTCTTGTTCTTGCTAAGTGTTCACCTCCTTCTTCTTGAGAAATCTTGTAAGAGTGTGAACTTCTTGTAAAGGGTTATAAACAGGGGTATTGGTCCTTCCCTTTCAAAGGATTGCTAGTGAAAGAGCGGAGCCTCATCGTGAAGGCTTCAAGAGTAGACGTAGGTCATTTGACCGAACCACTATACATCATTGTGTTCATGAATGTGTGAGTGTTTACATTTTTGAATCATTTCATTACTTAACTACAAGTTGTCTAGTTCCTTGTTATTTCCTTTCCTCAAGAAATTACTTTCAAGTTCTCTTTTGTCAAACCAAAATCTTTCTACGAACTTGTATTTTTGTAAAATTAGTTTCAAAGTACGATTTTAATCCACTGCACTAATTCACCCCCCCCCCTCTTAGTGCCTTTTAGATCCTAACAATTGGTATCAGAGCAAGGTTTGCTCTCATATTGGTTTAAAACCCAAGAGAGATGGCCTACTTCGGTATGTAAGAGGGTCACTCCATTACTCGTCCGCCTATGTTTAATGGGTCGGACTATACGTATTGGAAGACTCGTATGAGGATTTTTCTCATTTTTATGGACTTCGAACTTTGGAACATTATTGAAAATGGCTTTGCAAAATCTTCTCTTCCGATGAGTGAGTGGAATGAGTTGGAAAGGAAGATTTTTGCTCTCAATGCAAAGGCTATGAATGCCTTATTTTGTGCACTTGATAAGAATGAGTTTAATCGGGTTTCTATTTGCGAATCGGCATTTGATATTTGGCGTACTCTTGAAATCACTCATGAAGGCACTAGCCGAGTGAAAGAGTCCAAAATCAACATTCTTGTGCACTCTTATGAACTTTTTCGGATGAAACCAAATGAGTCCATTGGAGACATGTACACCCGCTTTACGGATGTCATCAATGGACTTAAAGCCCTTGGTAAAGGTTTTTCTAACTTTGAGTTGGTAACTAAAATTTTAAGATCCCTTCCAAAGAGTTGGGATCCAAAAGTTACGGCCATTCAAGAGGCCAAGGATCTTAAAATATTTCCGCTTGAAGAACTTATTGGGTCTCTAATGACCTATGAGATGACGTGCCATGCTCATGAAGAGCTTGAGAACCCCCTTCCAAAGAACAGGAAGGATATGGCACTTAGAACACAAGAAGACCACTTGAAAGGAACATCAAGTGATGAGGACAGTGACAAAGACATTGTACTTTTGACTCGAAAGTTTAAGAAATTTATAAGAAAGAACAAGTTTAAAAACGACACAAAGAATAAATTTGAACACAAAAAGGACCAAGTTATTTGCTACGAATGCAACAAGTCGGGACACTTCAAGCATGAATGCCCTCAAGCCAAGAAGAAGCAACTCAAGAAGAAGAAAGCATTCAAAGCTACATGGGATGATTCAAGTGACTCCGAGGTCGAAGAGGCAAGCAACAAAGAGGAGGCTAACTTCGCTCTAATGGCCCTTGGAGAAGAGGTTAGTGAATTATTTAGTGAAGAATTATCTTTCGATGAGCTTTCTATCGCTTTTCATGAGTTATTTGATGAATGTAGAACTATTAGTAAGAAGTTCAATTTGCTTAAGAAAGAGCATGCTTTATTGCAAAATAAGTTCAATAGCCTCCAAACTCCTTCTCTACCCCCATGCTCTAAGTGTGAGCACTTAGAAGAAATAAAAAGGGAGAACTTGCTACTTAAAGAGACCTTAAACAAGTTCAAGGTCGGTAGCAAGGGCTTGGACATAATCCTTGCAAACAAGGGTCATGTCGGAAATAGAAGTGGAATAGGATTTGTGAGTGGATCTCATCAAAATCCCACCACCTTCATTAAAAGACCCACATTACATGTGTCACCCCATTTGAAATGTAATTTTTGTGGTAAAATGGGACATGTTGCTTACAAATGTCCGTTCAAGAAAATTAGTCCATAAAAATTGATATGGGTTCCCAAAGGAACCATAAACAACTCAATGCCAAATTACAAATTAAGTAGATCAATTTATAAGGCACCCAAAATTAAATGGGTACCTAAAAACCATCCTCTTTTATAGACAAACTCACAAGCTAGGAGCAAGAAATTGTATCTTGATAGTGGATGCTCAAGGCATATGACCGGAGATCCAACTCATTTCTCTATGCTCATTAGCAAAGAAGAAGGGTATGTCACCTTCGGAGATAACAAGAAGGGTAAAATCATTGGTAAGGGAATCATAGGTAACAAATCAAGTTTTTCAATTGATGATGTGTTACTAGTTGATGGTTTAAAACATAATCTTTTAAGCATTAGTCAATTATGCGATAAAGGTTATGTTGTTAGATTTGAATCTAATGTTTGCATCATTGAAAAACCAAACAATGACATATCCATGATTGCTTTAAAACAAAACAATGTCTACACCATAAATATTGATGAATTAAGTAATGAAATGTGTTTTTCGGTTTTGAATGATGATGCTTGGCTTTGGTATAGGAGATTAGGCCATGCAAGCATGAAACTAATTTCTAAGATTTCATCTAGAGAATTAGTAAGAGGCATCCCAAACATGAAATTTATTAAGGACAAAGTATGTGATGCATGTCAACTAGGAAAACAAATAAAGACTAGTTTCAAATCAAAAATTCAAATTAGCACCACTAGACCATTGCAATTGATCCATTTGGACTTATTTGGACCAATTGACACAACAAGCCTAGGAGGTAGCAAATATGCCTTTGTAATTGTGGATGACTATAGTAGGTACACTTGGACCTATTTCTTGACTCACAAAAGTGATTGTTTCAAATGTTTCTCTAAATTTTGTAAACTCACTCAAAATGAAAAAGGTTTTATGATTTCATCAATTCGAAGTGATCATAGAGGTGAATTTCAAAACCATGACTTCCAAAATTTTTGTGAAATAAATGGATATAATCATAACTTCTCTACTCCAAGAAATCCACAACAAAATGGAGTAGTGGAAAGGAAAAATAGAAGTTTGCAAGAAATGGCTAGAACCATGTTAAATGAATATAATTTACCAAAATATTTTTGGGCCGAAGCCGTGAATACGGCTTGCTATGTTATGAATAGAGTTCTAGTGAGACCATCCCTATCTAAAACTCCATATGAATTATGGAATGATAAAAAGCCCAATGTTTCTTATTTTAAAGTTTTTGGTTGTAAATGCTTTATTTTAAATGAAAAGGATGCCTTAGGAAAATTCGATACAAAATCCAATGAAGGCATATTTCTTGGTTATTCTTTCGTTTCTAAGGCTTTTCGTGTTTTCAACAAAAGAACCTTAATTATAGAAGAATCTATTCATGTGGTTTTTAATAAAATTTCTAAATTTAAGAAGAAAGATTTTGATGATGATTTTGGTCTTGATAATTTAAATTTGAATGAACCCTCTCCTCAAAATGACAACTTGGATGCATCTTCTTCCCAAACTTCCTTACCTAAGGAATGGAAGTATGTAGATGCTCATCCTAAGGAGTTAATTATAGGAGATGCATCTAAAGGGGTTCAAACTCGCTCTTCTTTCAAAGATTTTTGTGCCCATGCAGCTTTTCTTTCTCAAGTTGAACCAAAATGCATTGTTGATGCCTTGAAAGATGATTCTTGGGTTATCGCAATGCAAGAAGAATTGAATCAATTTGAAAGGAATGAGGTATGGAAGCTTGTTCTTAGACCTAATGACCACTTAGTTATTGGTACTAAGTGGGTCTTTAGAAACAAGCAAGATGAATACGATATCGTGGTTAGAAACAAGGCTAGACTAGTGGCCAAAGGTTTCAACCAAGAAGAAGGTATCGATTACGAAGAGACCTTCGCTCCGGTGGCAAGATTAGAAGCCATTAGGATGCTCCTTGCCTATGCTAGTAGTAATGATTTCAAATTATTTCAAATGGACATCAAAAGTGCATTCTTAAATGGTTTTATTTCCGAAGAAGTGTATGTCGAACAACCACCCGGATTTGAAAACTCTCTATTTCCTAACCATGTGTTTAAGCTAACTAAGGCTCTATATGGTCTAAAACAAGCCCCTAGGGCTTGGTATGAGAAGCTTAGTTCTTTTTTAATTTCAAATGATTTCACTAAAGGCAAGGTTGATACTACATTATTTATTAAATATTTTAAAAATAATTTTCTTATTGTTCAAATTTATGTTGATGATATTATTTTTGGTTCTTGTAATAAATCACTATGTGAATCATTTACTAAGAATATGAGTGATGAATTTGAGATGAGCCTAATGGGAGAACTAAATTTCTTTTTAGGATTGCAAATCAAGCAGATAAAGTGATGGTGTATTTCTAAATCAATCAAAATACACATTGGAATTGTTAAAACGATTTAACATGGATGGATCAAAAGATATTAGCACTCCTATGAGCACCTCCACTAAATTAGATATGGATGAAAATGGAGAAAGTTTTGATCAAAAAACTTATAGGGGCATGATAGGTAGCCTGCTTTATCTCACTGCAACCAGACCTGACATCATGTTCAGTGTAGGGCTATGTGCAAGATTCCAAGCTAATCCTAAGCTATCTCACTTCAAAGCTGTTAAGAGAATCCTTAGATATCTTAAAGGGACTCCTAATCTTGGATTATGGTATCCAAAATCTGATAACTTTGATTTGAGAGCTTATGCAGATGCAGATTTTGGTGGATGTAAAATAGATAGAAAAAGCACATCCGGAACATGTCAATTTCTAGGACATGCACTTGTTTCTTGGACTTCCAAGAAACAAAATTCGGTTGCACTATCTACGGCAGAAGCCGAATATATAGCTGCAAGTGCATGCTATGCACAGGTTATCTGGATGAAAAATACACTAGAAGACTATGGTATTTACTTAAAAAATATTCCTATAAAATGTGATAACACGAGTGCTATTTGTCTAACTAAAAATCTGATTCAACATTCTCGAACTAAGCACATTGATATTAGGCATCATTTTATACGTGGTCATGTAAGTAGTAAAGATGTCACCCTTGAATTTGTTGATACAAATCATCAATTAGCAGACATTTTTACAAAACCTTTAAATGAGGACCAATTTGATTTTATTAGAAGTGAATTAGGTATGTTAAATTGTCCTAATAAGTAAGCTTTATTAGATGATATCTTTCCTTGAAATTGTGGTTTTCATCGATTTGATTCCAAATCTTTTTGGTTTTTATCTTTCCTCTTGGATTTCTTTTCATCAAATTCTTTTTGACTTCATCCCATCTCTAAAAACAATTTTTTTTAAAAAAAAAGAGGGATTTTTGTGCTACTGGCGGTAGCACCGCCAGATTCGACGGTGGCACCGCCTGGGTAGTCAGCCCCAGGCGGTAGAACCGCCTGCTAGGGTGGTAGTACCACCCGAACACCCCTTTTATAAGCGGTGAGTTAGGGCCGGCGGTAGAACCGCCCCCTAACCCGAGAGCTCTCTTCCTCACCTCTCTACACTCCTCTAAAACTTTCCAAGTATCATTCCTTCCCTCTAGAAGCCTAAGAAGGAGATCTTTCTTTGATTCAAGCTCCCTATCTCTCAAAGGAACAATCTAAGGTAAAAACTGATTTTTTTTTCTCTTTCTTTTTCTTGTCTAGTTTAATTCTTTCCTTCAATTGATTATTGATCTATCCAAAATAGAAATGGCTCCTAAAAGAACATCAAGAGACAAAGGAAAAAGGATGGAGGTAGATTTATTTGACCAATCTTTGTTCAAATCAAAAGAAGCTTCCATTAGATTTTCTAAACTTGTCTCTAGAACCATTCATAAAGGAAAATATGTTGATTTGAATCAATTGAGGAGCCTAGAACCTATCATATGGTTTGCAGACTTAGAGGCCTTACCCATTTTGCAAGTTGTTGAACCTATTTATCCACGCTTGGTTAAATTGTTCTATGCTAATTTAAGCGTGAATGATGATGGCTTATCAACTTATCTTCTAGGTAATGAGATCCAAATATTAGATAGTACTATATGCTCATTACTTGGAATTGTTGAGAAAGAGTTAGGATGTTATTTTAGAGGAAAATGGGACATGGACACAATCGGAGCCACCCACTCTGAAGCCTTAGAAACCGTGTTTGCAAACCCAAATTTAGGCATAATCCCCAAGAGTTGTGAACATTTGTTACCTTTTAACTCTAAAATTTTACATCACATTCTTATAAGCATTATCATTCCTAAACAGTTTCATCATGATGAGATCAGTTTCACTGAGTTAGGTACTATATATTGGATCATGACTAGACAAAATTTTTGTTTTGGATACCTAATCCGGCAGCACATGATAGAAGTCCTTTCTAAAGGATCAATATTACCATATGGAGGATTAATAACTAAACTATTGCATGCCCATAATATTTGCATTCCACCTAATGAAGAAGTAATACAAGTGGACAGATTTAACATTATTGACGTTAAACTACTTAGGCAACTTAGGTGTACATTCGAGCATGGAATAGGGGTTAGACAACCTAGGAGAAGTGATATGCCTCCCCCACCAGTAGACCATCCCGAAACACCAGTCTTTAGGAGAAATGAATCTCCTCCTCCTGATCCTTTTGATGCAGCTCCATCAGTGCCAGCTTCTGCTCCTCCTTCTGACGATCCGATCATGAGAGAGTTAAATGAAGTAAAATTACAGCAAATTGAAATTCTGAAGGAAATGCGAAAGATGAAGCAAAAGATAGATCACATGTATAGGCACCTTGGCATTCCTCTTGAGGAGTAGTTTGTTGTATTTTCTTTTTGACCTTGTGTGCAACTTTCACATCTATGCAGCTTTGACATATATGTTATATTATCTTCATTACATCTTCTTGGGCACTATGGAATGATTTTTGGATTTCTGAATGACTTCCTTTTCCACATTTGTGATATTTTTTAGCTATCCTTTATTGTTACATATGAATCCCTATTTTCCTTTTTGTTGATGACAAAGGGGGAGAAATAATATGTGTATGCAATTGCCATACTGTCACGGACTTAGCTGGTTTTGCCTAAGCCGTGCGGCACCAATGCGTATCACCGCAAAGGTCAGCCTCCCCGAAATCTCCTACAATCCCTTAGGACCTGCAAAAGAGAAGACGGGACAGAGAAAACACTTCACACGGGATCCACAAGCCACTCTTTTAGTAAACACTTTATAGCCAATGCACATTCCAACAATGGATATTACAAGCTCAGAACAGTTGCACAACAAAGGTATAAAATTGGTCCACTACAGACCGAATTCTAGTACAAGTGTCCACATGACACAAACTTTCTGTACAAGCCGATAATGGCTGCCAAACTCACTCAAATGGGGCATTTAGCCTTTGGCAAGCCCTTTACAAGTAATAACAAACCAAAAGGGACACGGACAAGCATAAGCATTACACCGAACAAGCCGTTTACAATTTTGTCCGTGACATTCTCCCCCACTTAATCCTTCGACGTCCTCGTCGAAGCCTTTGCTGACGCTGTAACTTCTTTTCTTTGTTGGATCTTCGATCTTCTGCTCCTGCTGCGATGCGCCCCTTGGCTCCCATTTGTTCTCCGCTTGTTGTTGAGTCGTCGAACTTTAATCCACCGTGCTGCTTCAACTCGCCAATGACTCTGACTTTGGTGTGGGGTTGGCAAAGTTGTCTTGATCCTTGCTTTGGTTCTTGCGATTCATCGATGAAGGAAAAGACCATCTTTGATATGCACCGAGTCTTCAAATTCTTCTTGTCTCTTGAACCGGATAGATGCTTTGTTGGAGCTTTAACGAGCATCACCTCGCAACCTTTGAAGTTTTCAGGTCCTTCCTCCGCAAAATTTGCCCATCGAATCTTCTTCCACTTAGTTGTCTTGAAGGGTCTTCACATCTATGCAGAGCTCCTCTGTTTGGATAACTAAGAGAGCTGGGTCTGGAGTTCCGCCCATTCTCTTGGGAGTTGAGAAGGCAAAGGTTACTTGTCTTCGCCCGCCTCCTCGAGTTTGTACTTCGTGCATCAAGTAGTTCTTGGAATTCGCTTTGCTCTTAGCTCACACTTCCAAGCACTTGAAGTGTTTGCAATCCTTCTTGAGTCGACTCTTGTGATTCACCTTCTCATTGCCATTGAACTTCGGAATGCAAGAGTTATCACTCCAACTTGGAGTAAGTCTCCGATAGGTTTGGTCGCCTTTGGGATTGTACCGCCTTCTCCATCATTTACGTCTGTCGACTCCTCCTCTGTAGTAAAGGTACAGCACCGCGTACTGTCTGCTCCGATCCTTGGTCATGCACTCTTGCATCGACCCGAAGTCCTTCACTCACGGCTATCTTGATAGAAAGTCTGTTGACATTGGTCTTACGAAGTTCTCTGGCCTTCGCCCTTCAGCCTTGTCTTGGTACATGGAGTTTGCCAAAGCATTCTCCTCCTCCACGGCCCATATCACGACCAAGTGCTCTCCCTCTAAGAGAGCAAGGGATTGATGACTCCCCGGAAGTCCCGCCTCAGCGGTACCATGGCACTGCGACGCCAATGGCACTACTATCCGTTGTCTCGCATCTGCATCCCTTCTTCGTGATCGGTAGATCTGCCTCTGCGGCATTGTGACACTCCTCTGAGTTCACCTTCAATCTAACCGATGACTGATATTGGGTAGCTGAGTCCCTCTTGGACTCGTCATTGCTTCCTCGCCCTTTTTCGACCACCTGCTTCGACACCTCTGTGTTCTCCGAGCAGTTCCACTTGGTCGCTGGAAAGACAGACTACAACTCCCATGTATGGCCACTGCCATTCATGTTGCAGGGCTTGCACCATTTCTGTTCTCCTTAGCTTCATTGGCTGCAATGTTCGCTTACTCGGCCTTGTCCTCTGACTTGCCGGGCTCCCTTAAGCGAATGTGAGCTCTGAAGTAGTTCCACTCTTCAGCAGCTCCGATCATACCTCTGTATGATCCAGTCCCCAAATGGGACTCCCGGTATTTGCATCCCGAACTTCTTCCTTGAGTGCACAGCCCCCATAAGCTGATGTCCAAGGCTTCCATTCAATGCAACATTCGGTGCACGCACGGAAGACCCGCCTCTGCGGTACCATGGTATTCACTGCTTGAATCCATAGCTCTTCTTACCGTCGTGTTGTTCACCAACTTGGAGCTCCTTGTCGCGCTCCCGGTCATATCTCCAGATGACCATGTCCCTCACGGGATACACTGTGTGTGTCGTCTTGCCACGAACCATTCCACCACGATCTGCTGCATCATGTCGCCGCCTGGTGACATCTCCCTGCATTCTGATCCCTGTGGTATGAACTCGAACTGCGATATCTCCATGTGTGGACTCCGCCAACACATCGCAGGGCCTTCGCCAGCTTCGATTCTGTTCGCTCCTTTGGCAATCGACCTTCGTCCACCCACTCTCGGGTCACACTCGGACGAAGCCTAGCTCTAGGACAATCCATCGCCTAGCAGCTCCTCTGAAGTCCCCGGACTTCGCTGAAATAGATGCACCATTGCCTGGATCCTGGGACTCTGCCCCTACCAGCACAATCTCCGCTGCGCACCGCTTTCATCATGGCAACACGAATGGCAACACCGTGGCATATTCTTCAAGAGTAACTGCCTCTGCATCCTCTTGCCCTGTGTGTCAAGGTCTTTGACACCAACTTTGCCTCAGCAAACTGCGTCGCCTTAGAATCTCCACCAAATGCTTCATCGAGATAAAGTGCATGTGCCTCAAAGCTCCCTTGTCTTTGGCACTATGCAAGACGAGTCGGCTCCATCTGAATATGAAACCCATGGAACGGCATGATCCGATTCCTGCCTCTGCAAGAGTCCATGTCCTTGACTTCTGTCTAGGGAAAGCTCCAAGCCTCCGCTCCACATTCCATCTTCTAAACCAACTCCCTTCATGCGGCCTGGGTACTTCACCAAGTTACCCCCAAGTTGCTTTGCTTCTCGATTTGCATTGCGTTGATGGTGGCCCTCACGCCAACCATTCCACGGGTTAGCCCTCTGTTGAGACCGATCTCACTATCGGCTCCAAGTGTGCCTTCACTTTGTGTTGCCTGGGTTGCTCCCCCACTTGATCTCGCTGTGCGTCCACCAACGCATCACCCCTAGCGAGATCATGCAATGACTCCTTACCGCTCACTCGATCCGTCGAGCTTCGTCTTGAGGTACTCCTCAACTAGTGCGGTTCATTGCGCATAACTCTGCCTCTGCAGAACCGGGACTTATCCCTCCTGATATCTGCCCCGTTGGAGCAACTTCTCTCTTCGCATCCTTCCCTTAGGAAGTTTTGGAGACCACAATCCCCTTGGACTACTTCGCCTCTGCTGAACAAACTGTGCCCAATTCTGCCATTGCAAATGCACTTGCTAGATTGTGACACTTCACCAATACAGCTCGCACTGCACCCCTCTGGGTCTAGCAACATGCTGAACCCGCTGCACACTTCAGCATCTTACGAAAGCATCCTGCACATGTCGAAGAGAAAGTTTCAATGCTCCATGGCGCCGACCTTCGGTCGCCTTGGGATGGCCGCGAACAATCCATCGTCAGCATGCAAGGCCATGCATGAGTATCGAATTCCTTGAGTTTACAACTCTTTCGATCGTTGAACAACCCACTCCACCTTGCACGGTTTCATCCTTTGCCAAGCACTCCGCTTGCCTCGAACACCATCAAGGTTGGGTGTTAACGTCGAGCCACTGCTCGAACTCGGCCATCCCGACCTTTGTGCGCTCCGCAATTCTTCTTAGCTTGTTGTACTCGTGGTGCCTCGCTAGGTCCCCCACGTTTGCATGCTAAGTGTTTGTAAGTGGGCTTGTCCCGCTCTGATACCAACTATCACGGACTTAGCTGGTTTTGCCTAAGCCGTGCGGCACCAATGCATAACACCGCGAAGGTCAGCCTCCCCGAAATCTCCTACAATCCCTTAGGACCTGCAAAAGAGAAGACGGGACAGAGAAAGCGCTTTACACGGGATCCACAAGCCACTCTTTTAGTAAACACTTTAAAGCCAATGCACATTCCAACCATGGATATTACAAGCTCAGAACAGTTGCACAATAAAGGTATAAAATTGGTCCACTACAGACCGAATTCTAGTACAAGTGTCCACATGACACAAACTTTCTGTACAAGCCGATAATGGCTGCCAAACTCACTCAAATGGGGCGTTTAGCCTTTGGCAAGCCCTTTACAAGTAATAACAAACCAAAAGGGACACGGACAAGCATAAGCATTACACCGAACAAGCCGTTTACAATTTTGTCCGTGACAATACGTTGAAAGTTATATGCATTTCCCATGCTTTACAAGTTATTACAAGTTATATACTTAAAATGCTTATTTAGGTTCTTGATATCATGTTTTTAATTGTGTATACTTCATTGATATCATTTGATACCTATTTAACATCTTAATGATGATTGTCCAACATCGACTTTGTCATCATTAAGTAAATCATGAAGTTTTTTCTTTCATATGTTAAACTTATTGTGTTGAATTCAAAAATTGAATTCAAGCAATTTTGATGGCATATAGATAGTGGGAGTTAAGAGTAACTTCATCATCAATTGATTGTCATCATCAAAAAGGGGGAGATTGTTGAATCTCGAATTTTGATGATGAAGTCAATTAGTGAAATATTTGTTCTAATCTACTTTGTCGAGATAAGTGTGCAAGAACAACTACGATGGAAAGAAAAGATAAAGCGATTTACCAAGGTCAAGTCCATCGGGGGTTCAAGAGTTCATCGGAAGTCCGAGAAATCTTCGAAAGTATTACCGGAACCATCCAAGATCGAATCAGGGACTTGCCGAAGTTTTCGGAAGATCATCGCAAAATCTTGAAAGTCGAAGATCGAATCGTTCGCGAACTTTTACATCGCAAGGAAGACTTACCAGAAGACTGAAGCTAGCCGAAGACTCGTTGAGCTCGCCAAACAATCCGGGAGTATGCTGGGAGTCTGTTAGAAGCAATCCGAAGGGAAGCATCGGAAGCATGCCGGAATCTCACCGTAAAGCTCACCGGAAGTTGACTTGAAGAGAGTCGGGTCAAATCACTTTTGAGTTATATTTTTAAGTTCGTAGTTTGCACATGAGTAGAGCAAGGATTTAGAAAGAATCCTATCTAAAATCGTGGGGGCCAACCGGGGGCCTCTCTTGGGCCGAAGTTGGCCCTTAAACAGGGCCCATTCATCCTTGGCTGAATGGGCCAGGCGGTTGAACCGCCTAGCCTGGGGCGGTGGCACCGCCTGGCTGGGGCGGTAGCACCGCCCCTGTACACAGACAGGCGGTAGCACCGCCTGGTCAAGCGTGCTGCACCGCCCGATCCACCAGGCTGAGCGGTAGCACCGCCGCTGGGCGGTGGTACCGCTCTCTCTGTGTGTCGGTCAGCCAACAGATCGAGACAGCGGTGGCACCGCCTCGACCTGACGCATAACCGAACTCCAAATAATTTCAAATTTGGAGCCCAAATTTGAATCCATTTTGGATCTATAAATACCCCCTCTTTCTCAGCTGAAAGGGCACCCTTTTGAGAGTTAGAATCTTGGTTTTGAGCTTTTGAAAAGTCTTGTTCTTGCTAAGTGTTCACCTCCATCTTATTCTTGAGAAATCTTGTAAGAGTGTGAACTTCTTGTAAAGGGTTGTAAACAGGGGTATTGGTCCTTCCCTTTCAAAGGATTGCTAGTGAAAGAGTGGAGCCTCATCGTGAAGGCTTCAAGAGTGGACGTAGGTCATTTGACCGAACCACTATACATCATTATGTTCATGAATGTGTGAGTGTTTACATTTTTGAATCATTTCATTACTTAACTACAAGTTGTCTAGTTACTTGTTATTTCCTTTACTCAAGCAATTACTTTCAAGTTTTCTTTTGTCAAACCAAAATCTTTCTACGAACTTGTATTTTTGTAAAATCGATTTCAAAGTACGATTTTAATCCGCTGTACTAATTCACCCCCCCCCCCTCTCTTAGTGCCTTTTAGATCCTAACAAATTTATCCTAGTGGACACCTCCTTATACACCATAGCTTAATGGTGTATCAAAAAGGAAGAATCGCACACTATTAGACATGGTGCGTTCTATGATAAGTTTCGCCAACCTACCCATCTCATTCTGAGGATATGTCCTAGAGATCGTAGCTTACCTTCTGAATAGAATTCCAACTAAGTCAGTAGTGTCTACTCCATATGAGATATGGAATGAGAAAAAACCTGATCTTAAGATTGTTAAGATTTGGGGATACCCTGCCCACATCAAAAGATGCAACCCTAACAAGTTGGAATTTAGGATGGAACGATGCAAGTTCATAAGATACCCTAAGGAAACTTGTGGGTATTAATTATATCATCCTGAGGACCAAAAGATCTTTGTAGCTAAGAGAGTAGTGTTCCTTAAGAAGGAGCACATTCTTGGTGGAGATAATCGGAGCATGATAGTGTTGAGCGAGGTTAGAGAACCTAGCTCAAGTATCATTCCACAACTAGAATCTCTTCAGGTACCTAGCACATAAGTTTAAACTTTACATAGGTTCGGTACAGTATCCCATCCTCCTGAGAGATATGTGGGACATATCAGAAGAGAGGATGTTGAGGATATTGATCCTCAGACCTACGAGGAGGCTATTATGAGCATAGACTCTAGGAAATGACAAGAAGTCATGAATTCATAAATGGATTACATGTACTCCAATAAGGTTTGGAACCTAGTTGATGCACCCGAGGGTATTGTATCCATTGGCTGCAAGTAGATCTTCAAAAAGAAGATTGGAGTAGATGGAAAGGTAGAGACCTATAAAGCAAGGCTAGTGGCTAAGGGATATCGTCAAAGGTAAGGTTTTGGCTATGATGAAACTTTCTCACCCGTAGCCATGCTAAAATTCATTCAAATTCTATTAGCTATTGCAACACATTATGATTATGAGATCTGATAGATGGATGTCAAAACTGCATTCATCAATGGCAACCTCGAGGAGAAGATATATATGATATAGCCTAAGGGATTCATGTCTAGGGATAACCCAGATAAGGTGTGCAGGTTGTTTAGGTCCATCTATGGACCAAAGCAAGCTTTCCAAAGTTAGAACATAAGATTTAATGAGGCGATCAGATCTTATCTCTTAGTTAAGAATGAATATGAGCCTTGTGTGTACAAGAAGGTAAGTGGGAGCACTATCACCTTTATGGTATTGTATGTGGATGATATCCTAATCATTGAGAATGATGTAGAAATGCTCTCCATAGTAAAAACTTGGCTATCTAGGTACTTCTCCATGAAGGACTTAGGGGAAGCATCCTACGTATTTGGGATATGGATCTATAGAGATAAATCCAAGAGGATACTTGGCTTATCCCAATCTAAGTATATAGACACCATTGTCAAAAGGTTTGGTATGAAAAATTCCAAGAGAGGTCTCATATCAATGAGACATGAAATATCACTTTCTAGGAGTATGTCCCAAAAGGCTTCTAGAGAAAGGGCACATATGGATAGGATATCCTATGCCTCAGTGATAGGATATATCATGTATGCTATGCTAAGTGCTAGGCCTGATATAGCACATGCTCTGAGTATCACGAGCAAGTATCAGGCAGATCTAGGCTTGGAGCATTAGAAAAGCAATAAAATGTATCCCTATGTACTTGAGACGGACTAAGGATCTTTTACTGCTATATGGAGGCAATAGCCTTAGGGTTAAGGGCTACACGGACTCAAGCTTCCAATCCGATATTAATGATAGCAAGTCTAATTCGGGGTATATATTCACCCTGAATGGAGTAGTGTATTGGAAGAGTTCCAAGCAAGACACTACTGTTGACTCGACCACAGAGGCGGATTATATTACTGTAGTAGAGGCAGCAAAGTAGGGAGTATGGATGAAGCAATTCATCACAGATCTAGGAGTTGTGCAAGCAACGAGGAGCTGATTCCCTTATATTATGACAACTATGGGGCGATTACTCAAATAAGGGAACTCGGGTCTCATCAGAAGTGTTTTGAGAAGGTTCTAACTTATTAGAGAGATTGTGGCCCGAAGAGATGTAGCAATGGAAAGAGTTCTATCCGAAGATAACAGTGCAGATCCACTAGCAAAGCCATTGACTCAAATTGTCTTTGAGCGTTACAGGGGCTTGATGAGGATCAGACATGTAGGTGATTTGCTTTAGGTCAAGTGGGAGATTGCTAGTCATATGTGCCTTGCAAGCCAACCACATGAGTGATGGCACTTGTGACTTGATATGCACTCTTTCTTTTGCTTATTATTATTAGGCATTTTATCACTTTATCTTATGTGTTTTATGTATTATGATGTCATTGGATCTGTGCAATGAGAATCGGATCATAATGAGATCATGATAATGAGATCGATTCACCTTTAAACATGGACCCTAAATAATCCCGATCATAGGTTACTCGAGAAAGACATCAAGATAATCGGATATATTGGTATGCTGTATATCTATCCATTTGAGGGAGGTGACTGGTCTTATAGTTAATCATGTGGAGATACTAAGGATACAGTATAGGTGCATATTGGAGAATGAGTTCATTGATTGATCCGCTTACAGAATACTGGATGGTTATTGATACCTTATGTCAGATAGTGATTTCGTAGTCCCAGTAGTATATATGGTCTTTAGACTTGAGACACTAAGAATGTCTTGTATGAGTACTCCACTTTTTGATACCAGACTTCTAGGTTTAGAAGTTCTAGATCTAGTACAACTAGTTATTGGGAGTGGTAGCCAACCTTACGAGGGCTATTGAGTATCAATAGAGGATTATCCACTCTTGGTATCATGAGAGGAATATCCCATATATTCTTGCTCAAACATATCCTTGGCCAAGGTTATTCGGGTTGAGAGAGAAAGAGTTCTTTGGGAGAATTCGATTAGAGCGAAACTCGAGGAGAGACCATATAGGCCTTAGAGCACCATGCTCGATATAGGGTCTCTAGGATATTAGATGGATAAGGGACTATAGATACATGACAATTGAGGACAAATAAGTCCAAAGGATTAGATTCCCTTGTATTTCTTAGGGATTACAGTATAGTAGCCTAGTACATCCATAATCGATGAGTCGGGTGAATTATTATAGAGATAATAATTCACTAAGTCAGAAGGAGTTTTGACAAGTATGACTCATGACTAGCTCGATATTGGGCCTAAAGGGTCATACACATATGGTAGGTGTTGCAACAAGTAGAGGTTCGGATATAAGATATCTGCTAGAGCCCCTAACTTATTAAATATCCATTAAGCCCCTAAATTATTAAATCCTAAGATGAAATCCAATAAGAGTTAACAAGAGATTATTGGGTAGAGACCCACTAATCTAAGAGGCTTGGGTAATTGGATGGAGATCCAATACCCAATAGGGCTAGATCCATTAGGGTTGACAAGGGGCCTCTATAAATAGGAGAGAACCAAAGCTCAATTGGCTGGGGGTTCTCTGGGTATACACCTTATATTCTCCTCTCCCCAAGAGAGGAGCATCATTGCAGTCCCTGCCATGTGGATACCGCTAGAAAGGAGGACGCTTGACCTCCTTCATCCTTCCTATAGATCTACAAGGATTTAGGGATATACGATCTCCCTAGGTACTTTCTTTTTCACATGTAGTTTTTAGATTCGTGAATTTGTTATTGACACACCGATCTTCACATGACGACAAACCTTCAATGGAAATCTAGGGGTGTTTTTATTTTTTTGTTCTTCCGTTGTGTATGAGATATTGCCCCCCTTTAGATTTCTCAACAATAAGCACTCCCGGTATCTAATACCCATATGTTATCATAAGATTCTGATAAATAGAGACTGATTATGAATGTATTTGAAGCTTCTCCAAGCTTCTGTTTCACCCTCTCTACAAGGTACTCTTTGCAATTCCTCTTCTAGTGCCCATCTTTGCTATAGCAAAAGCACTGGCCTTTGTCCTTTGTTAGGTTCTTCTTGGCACCTTTGCCTTACCCATTTTCCTTTGCCCTTGCCCTTATTAAGAGACTTCTCTTTCTTGATGGTGCTCTCTACTTCTCTCAACATATTAAGGAGCTCTGGAAGGATCACCTCAAGCTTGTTCATATTAAAATTTATTATGAATTGAGAAAAGGAATCTGGTAGAGACTGAAGCATAAGATCTACACACAGGTTATCCTCTAGGACCATTCCTAGACCTATGAGTTTCTCGATCCACTCAATCATCTTAAGGACATGGTTCTGAACCAATGTCCTCTCAATCATCCTAGCACGAAAAAGACTCTTTGATATCTCATATCGTTAAGTTCTTTCATGTTCCTCAAATAGTTTATAAAGATGCAAGAGTATGAAATTGGCATCCATATTTTCATGCTGTCTCTGTAACTCAATAGTCATAGAGGCCAATATATAATACTGAGAAAGAGTGGAATCATCTATGTACTTCACATAACGAGTGATCTCATCCGCTTGCCCCTTCATCGGGCATAGGGATCACTTTATCAAGGATGTATGTGATTTTCTCCTCCATGAGAATGATTCTCATATTATGAAGCCAATCCATATAATTTGGATTAGTGAGGCAGTTGGCATTAAGTATGCCACGTAATGGATTTGAAAGCGATATTTTTTTAAAATTAAAGATGTAACAGAAATAAATAACATGTAGACTTTATAGAAAATTAAGATAAGGACTTCTATCTTAATCTACTCCCACTAATTTTTCGTGAGACACATAACATCCGAGGGGCATTTTGGTCATTCGCCAGAAGGGATAAAATTAGAATTTTTAAAATTCTGAGGGGTAAAACTATCTTTTGCCAGAAACCCTAATCCCTCCCTTATTGCATGCTGTGTTGTAGTTGTGTCTGATGCCACCTTGCTAGTAGTGGCCATATGTGCTGGGGGTGAGGCCCATGCTTGTAGGTGGCTCGCCCACGGGTGATGCCGCTACGGGCAGGCACTGCCCCCGTAGGTGGCTAGCCACGGGGCAATGTCTATGCGAGACAGCACTTGCGGGTGCCATCCTTTGCAGTCTAGCCGTCGCGGGGGGTGCTGGCCCTCACTTGCGGGCATAGAGCCTATAGGGGGTGGGGGTTCGCCCGCGAGCCTAGCGCCGCTGCGGGTGCCGCTTGCCCTTGTGGGCAGGCCGCCTGCTGCGACCCTTCCTGCGGGCTCCCTGCGTGCATGCGGGCAGTGCAATTACTGCGGGAAGATGGCCACCACCCGTCGACAACCGACGGCCCCTACGCGCATGGCCATGGCTGCAAGTAGCCTTGGCTAAACTACGAGGGCAACAACAGTTGCTGCCCTCTCTCGTCTTTTGCGTCAATGATTTGGCATTAAAAGCAGATTCAAAACACACGTAGTTAAAATCTAATCTTCGTACGAACAATTTGGTTCTGATATCACTATTGGGAAATCTAAGGGGGCAACATCTCATAGATAGCGAAAGAATAGAAAAAAAAATCCTGGTATTTTCATATAATGTTTCATCGTCATGCGAAGATCGGTGCGTCAAAAACAAATCCGCGAATCTGAAAACTGCATGTATAAAAGAAAGTACCTAGAGAGATCGTATATCCCTGAATCCTTGCAGATCTGAAGGATAGGATGAAGGAGTTTAAATATCCTCCTCTCTAGCAATAATCCACATGATAGGGACTGTAACGATGCTCCTCTCTTGGGGAGAGGAGAACAGAAGATGACTACCAAGAGAACCCCTAACCTATGGGCCTTTGGTTCCCTCCTATTTATAGAGATCCCTTGTAAACCCTAATGGATCTTGCCTTATTGGGTATTGGATCTCTATCCAATTACCCAAGCATATTAGATAAGTGGGTCTCTACCCAATAATCTCTTATTAGCTCTTATTGGATCTCATCTTAGGATCTAATAATTCAAGGGCTTAATGGATATCTAATAAGTTAGGGGCTCTGACGGATATCTCATATTCGAACCTCTACTCGTCACAACATCTACCATATGTGTGTGATCCTCTAGGCCCAATATCAGGATGGCCATTAGTCATACTTGTTAGAACTCCTTCTGACTTGGTGAATTATTATCCCCATAATAATTCACCCGACTCATCGACTACGGATGTACTAGGCCACTACACTATAATCCCTAGATGATACAGGGGAATCCAATCCTTTGGACCTATCTATCCTCAGTTATCATGTATCTATAGTCCCTCATCCATCTAATATCCTAGAGACCCTATATCGGGCTTAGTGTTATTAGGCCCATACGATCTCTCCTCAAGTCTTGCTCTAATCGGATTCTCCCAGAGATGTCTTTCTCTCTCAATCCGAATAACCTTGGCTAAGGATTTGTTTGAGCAAGAATACATAGGATATTCCTCTCATGATATTAAGAGCGGATGATCCTCTATTGACACTCAATAGCCCTCGTAAGGTTGGCTATCACTCCCAATAACTGGTTGTACTAGATCTAGAACTTCCAAACCTATAAGTTCAATATCAAATAGTGGAGTACTCATACAAGACATCCTTGGTGTCTCAAGTCTAAGGACCAGATATACTACTGGGACTACAAAATTGTTGTTTGACGTGAGGTATCAATAACCATCCAGTATTCTATAAGTGGATCAATTAGTGAACTGATTCTCTAATGAGCACCTGTACTATATCCTTAGTGTCTCCATATGAGTAGCTATGAGACCAGCCACTTCCATCATATGGATAGGTATACAGCATACCAGTCTATCCGGTTATCTCGATATCCCTCTCGAGTAACCTATGACTAGGATTATTTAGGGTTTGTGTTTAAAGGTGAATCGATCTCATTATTATGATCTAATCATGATCCGATTCCCATTACACAGATCCAAGGACATCACAATATATGCAACATGTAAGATAAAATGATAAAATGCCTAATAATAATAAGAAAAAGAAAGAGTGCATGTCAAGTTACAAGTGTCATCACTCATGTAATTGACTTGCAAGACACATATGACTAGCATAGTACACCAGTCTGTCTAGTTATCTCGATGTCTTTTTTGAGTAACCTATAATCAGGATTATTCAGGGTCTATGTTTAAAGGTGAATCGATTTCATTATTGTGGTTTCATCATGATTCAATTCCCATTGTATAGATCCATGAACATCATAATATATGCAATAAGAAACATAAAGTAAAAAAAATATTAAATAAAAATAAGTAAAAAGAGTGTATAGCATGTCACAAGTATCATCACTCACGTGATTGACTTACAGGACACTTATGATTAGTAATTAGAACACGATAATTTGGATAAGAAAAGAGAGGTTTTTGTCAAAATGATTTATTAAAAAATTGATACAACTCACTTGTATTCGACATACACATAGGGGCATACAAAGCATGGCTTTATATTGTCCAAGGAAAGTCTCTCAACATAATGATTTATTTTGATAAGAGAAAAATCCAAATGAATTCTTCACATCTCTTAAGTATCAAATTCTAATTTAACTTGTTTGCTACCATGCAATGAGCTTGTTTTGTAGATGTGAACAAGTCTAATACTCTAAAATATAAATATTCTTTACTTATTTTACTAGTTACTTGGTTTTATCAGATATCCAATAATCAACAAATCTACTTTATACAAAAACTGATTCTATGCAATTCAAAACAAGAAGTAGTTAATAACCGATCTTCACATAAGCAACTTGGCTCTAAAACTACAGAGAGCATCATATATATAGCAAAAAAATAAAAATAAAATCTAATTTCCTAAAATAATCTTATCGAATCACCATGCAAAGATTGGGAGTGAAATACTAGAAAGTGATAAAATCACAGAAGGAGTGTGAGATATTCTCACCTAGGAGAAATCGTATATCCCTTAATCTATAGACCCCAATCTATAGATGAATGAGCTCTTACAAACTCCTTTCTAACAGTGATCCACACGATGAATGCGATAATGACACACCTCCTCGGGCAATACATTTTTTCCTCGCGATCACCCACCATAAGGCAACAGCACACAAGAAGGGATTAGTCTCTCTCATTGTCCTCTCACACTAGAGAGGGGGTAATTAGTTGGAGGAAGAAGGGAGAGAAGATGAGAAGGCTAGTGACAATAGGGGTTTAGACTATGACTCATGAAGCCCCAACTCTTATTTATAGAGAGCTCTTTTTACTTATCCTAATGGATTTTATCTTAATAGGTATTGAATCTCTATCTAAATGCCCTAACTTAATAGATATTGAATCTTCATCTAATAATCACTCTAAGCCCTATTGATTCTTACCCTATGGATTCAATAAAATAGAGGCTAATTAGATATCTCATATCTAAACCTTTACTCATCGTATTATCCACAATATGTGTGTGACCCTCTAGGCCCAATACCGAGCTAGTCATAAGTTGCACTTGTCAGAACTCATTCTGACTCTGTGAATTATTATCCCTATGATAATTTACTCAACTCTACGACTATGGATATACTAGACCACTATATCATAGTCCCTATTTTGTACAGGAGAATCTAATAAATTGAACTTTTCTACCCTTAGTTACCATGCATCTATAGTCCCTTATCCATATAATATCCTAGAGACTGTATACTGGGCATAGTACTATCAGATCCATAAGGAATCTATTCGAGTCTCACTCTTATCAAATTCTCTCGGAGAACTCTCACAATTTGAATCTCACACTTATTAGATTTATCATGATTCAATCGACCCTGATCAAGGATTTCCCTTAGTGAGAATACATGAGATATTCCTCTCATGATACTAAGAGTGGATGATCTTCTATAGATACCCAATTACCTTCGTAAGGTTGGCTACTACTCTCGATGATCGATTATGCCAAATCTGTAACTTTTAGACATATAAGTCTGATTCAAAAAATGGAGTACCTCAAATAGAGTATCCTTGGTATCTAAAATCTAAGGACTAAACACATATCTAAGACTACAAAATCGTTGTCTAATGTTGAGATATCATTAACCAACCAGCATTTCGTAAGCCGATCATTTAGTAAACTCATTCTTTAATGAGCACCTGCACTATATCCCTAGTGTCCCCACACAAATAGCTATGAGACTAGCTGCCTCCATTATATGGATGGATATATAGCACACCGATCTGTATGGCTATCTCGATGTCCTCGAGTAATTTATAATCGAGAATATTCAAGAAATATGTTTATAGATGAATTGGTCTTATTATCATGATCAAATTCCCATTATATAGATCTAAGAACATCACAATCTATTTATCATTTAATATAAAATGATAAAATATCATAATAAATATTAAAAAAAAGATTGTGCAACATATCACATATGTCATAACTCACGTGATTGTCTTGTTGGGCACCTTGAACTAGCAATCTCCCATTTAATTTAAAGCTAATCACTTACATGCTTGATCCCTATAAGACCTCTATGATGCTCTAAAACATTCTAAGACAACAACTTGATCAGTGGATCTACAATATTATCTTTGAATAAACTCTTTTCACTATTATATCACCATAAGCTGTGATCTCTCTAATCAAGTGAAACCTCTTTAGAACGTTGATAGAACCCTAAAAGAATTCTATGTAGATTGATCTTTAAGGGGGATCAACCCTTGGAACGCTATAAGGGTTCCACCTTCTTCGGTAGTCGACCCAATGCTTGCAATTGTAGATTAATCTTTCTTATTCCAAAGAGGTGGAGGCTACATGCTTATATAGGACTCCAAACCTAGCCCTAGTGGCTGCTTCCTAAGTAAAATATCACTTTTTCCCTCAAACCTAGCCGACCTACCCAATAAAGGGGGGTGGTAGCTCAAAAACCCTAAGGCCCAAATATAAACCCTAGTCACTCTTCTTTATAGGATAGAGGCAGCTAGGTGGGGTTTATTACAATCTCACAGGGTTTTTATTAGCTGCTACTTGGTTGAGTAGGACCCAACTGTTGAATCTCGGATTTTGATGATGAAACTAATTGATTATGGTTTATTGTTTAACTGTGTTTTGAGTTACGTAGGTCTACTATCGATCAGGATTAGACAGTTGACGCTAGAGGAATTGATGTTGCGCCGGGTGATCATGTCTGGATATTGGATGTTGAGCCAGAGGTTCAATCGACAATCGGCTGAAGGCTTCGTACGTCGGGCATCGGGCCAAGATGCATGTTGCGCCAAGGATATCGGGGTTACGGAGGTCATCCGCCGATTGGGCAACGGACCGCAAAAGAGGATGATGTGCTGAAGGATCGGACGAAGCACTAACCAATGAAGTGCTGGGCAACTGAATGTCAATTCGTGTTGTAATAACTGTCTAGATCGAAGTAGAGTATTTATTTGTTTGTGTGCAGAATTAACTACGATGACGATGAAGACATAAAGCGAAACAAAGTTGCCCGAAGTCCGAAGATTCGTTGGGAGTAGTTGCCGGAACCGACCGAGAACGAGTAGGGAGCTTGCCGAAGGGTTTTCGAAAGTTCACCGGAAGGTTCGTCAGAAGTTCGCGGAGCTTGCCAAGAAAGATTGGAGCTTGCCAAAGAAGGTCGATGGAACTCGCTAAGATTATCATGAAGTCCGAGAGCTTACCGGGAGTCCGTAGAATGGTTTCCGAGGGTTCGTAGGAAGACCACCGGAAGTTCGTCGAAAGCTCACCGAAAGAAGTCTTGTCTTATGGACTTTGAAATAACTTAAAAAATATCTTTAAAATTTTTAGTTAGCACATAATTTATTTAGGATTAGGTGTTAATCCTATAAATCAAATTTGAGCCAATTCGGACTTCGTTTGGATCGATTTCGGCCGAGTTTTTGGCCGAAACCACTATGCTGAAAATATGACCTGAGCGGTGGCACCACCCAGAGGCCAAGAGCTGGGCAGTGGAACTGCCCCAGGCTGGTGGTAGCACCGCCCCTACTATGTCAGTCTGCCAGACTGACAGGCAATTGCACCGCCTCTGACAGGCGGTTGAACCGCCCAACACCGGGAAACTCAAAAAATTCAAATTTGGGCTTCAAATTTGAATCACTTTGAGGCCTATAAATATCCCTCACATTCTTGGATCAAAGAAGTCTAGAACTGAAAAAAAGAAGGGGAAAACTCTCTTGAAAGTGTGTCAAATCTTCCCTCTAAGTCTTAAGAGTGTTCTAGTCCAAGAGAGGGGTAAGAGTGCTTTATAAGGGTTATCTCCTAAGCCCATCAAAAGGAGAGGTGCTGTGAAGGAGTTCATCCTCGCCCGTTGGAAGGAGGATAGCTAGTGGAAAGCCGGTGGCCTCAAGTAAGAGGAATCAGGAGTGGACGTAGGTCGGATGACCGAACCACTATAAAAATCTGATTTGCATTTACGTTCTTGCTATTTACTTTGCTGCAAACCCTTTCCACTTGCTGCCTTATTTACTCAACTTCATCTTCATCTTATTATGTATGCTTTAAAGTTAAAACGCAATCTTTCTGGGTTCAAACGAAATGTTACATTCATTTGTATGAAGTTTTCGAACTTGTTTTAATCACTAAAAATTTCTCGTTCCTTACCACTGCACTAATTCATCCCCCCCCCCTCCCTCTTAGTGCCGCTCGATCCCTAACACTAACCCTACTAGGGTCCTATCAAGCTCGTCCTCTTCAAATCAGCCTTGTCCTCACGGTTGAGTTCCATAAACTCAGGAAATTAGGTCTTCAACTCCTCATATGATTCCCATGTGACATCTTCAAGTGGTAAATTATTCCAGTGCACTAGTACTTCAATAGAGGGATGTTAGTGATGCATCATGGTTCTACGATTGAGGATGTCTTATCGTTAGGCTTGAATATCTCCATTATCAGTGGTATTGGGCAATTAAATTTAGGGTGACTCATGTTCTCTCAACTTGGGCTTTAGGCATGACACGTGGAAGATAGGGTAAATTTTGGCATCCTTAAGCAATTTAAGTATGTATGTTATGACTCCAATATGCTCTGTGATTTGATAGGGCCCATAAAAACATGGGGATAGCTTCATGGAGGCTCGTGTGTTAATAGATAGTTGCTTGTATAGTTGTAGGCGAAGATAAACCCAATCTTCTATTAAAAATTCTTTTTTGCTTCGTCGTGTGTCAACTTGCTGCTTCATTCTAGCTTGAGCGGTAGAGAGATTATCCTTTAGTAGCTATAGGAGTTTGTCCCTGTCAATTAAATCTTGGTCAACTTGATCTACCTTGGCCAAGCCAATTACATACTTTGAGATCACAAGGGTTGGTCGACCATACAGTGCTTCATATGGGGTACATTTTGTAGATGAATGATACATAGTATTATACCACCATTTGGCTCAAGAGAGCCATTTCATCCACTCCTTTGGTCAGTCACTAGCAAAACATTGAAGGTATATCTCTAAACACCTATTCACTACCTCTATTTGGCCATCAGTTTGTGGATGATATGTTGTGCTCATCTTAAGTTTGGTGCCCTACAACTGAAATAACTCGATCTAAAATTTATTAGTGAAGACCATGTCATGATAACTTATAATGGACCTTGGCATACCATGGTTTAAAAATATTTTTTATGAAAATCTGAGCAATATTAGCAGCAGTGTAGGGATTCTGCACAGCATAAAAATAAATATATTTTATAAGTCGATCAACCCACCATAAAGATTATGCTTTTACCTTTGGAAGGTGATAGCCCTTCAATGAAGTCCATAGAGATATCAATCTACACTGAGTCCAGTATGAGTAGTGGTTGTAGTTTTCCTAGACTCGTCATTGTTTTACCCTTTTATCGTTGACATACATCACATTATGCCACGTATTCAGAAATAATTTTTTTCATCTCTCTCCAATAAAAATTTTGCTTCACTCTTTTATAGGTTCTTAGAAATCCGGAGTGCCCTGCTGAAGGTGTGGAGTGCATTTTGTGCAAGATGATTTTAATGCAAGGGGAGTCGAGTATAAGCACAATGCAACCTTTATAGCATAGATCCCTTGAATCACAAGTGTAGTGAGCTATTGCGTTTGGATCTTCCTTTAATTTTTTAATATTGTTGTTGGTCTTTGGATCCTTCTTCTATTCCTCCCTAATGTCCTTGAGAAAGTTGATGGTAAGAAGGGAGATGGCTGAAAATTTAGCTTATTCAAGTAGCCGTGAGAGTGTATCTGCAACAATATTTTCTTTCTCAGTTTTACAAATAATTTCATAATCAAATCTTAGAAGTTTGGTTACCCATTTTTGCTGCTGAGGGGATGATATCTTCTACTCCAAAAAGTACTTGAGGCTTCTATGGTCAGTTTTAATTTGGAATCATCGACCGATCAGGTAGGGTCTCCACTTCGTTACTACATGCATAATAGTGAGCATCTCCTTATCATAGATTGATATTTTTTATGAGAGAGAGAGAGAGATAACGCCTTACTAGTGTATGTGAGTGGTCAACCATCTTGCATGAGAATAACTCCAATTCTGACTCCAGATTCATCGCCTCAATCATGAAGGTTCGGTTGAAATCTGATAATGCTAGCACTGGTGTCATCATCATGGCTGCCTTAAGTTTGTCGAAGGCAGTGGAGGCTTTGTTCAACCATTGGAAGGTATCTTTTTTAAATAGAGAAGTGAGGGGTGCATTGATCTTCCCATAGTCCTTCACAAATTTTTGATAGTAGCCTGTTAGTCCAAGGAACCCACGTAGTAATTTTACATTTGTAGGTTTCAGCCAGCCCTACATTGCTTCAATTTTTGTTGGGTCTACCGCCACTCCTTCTGATATTATGTGCCCAAGGTACTCTACTTTTTACTAGAGAAAGCTGCACTTTGATAGCTTAACAAAAAGAGTATTCTCCTGAAGGATCGTCAAAACAAACCGCAAGTGCTAAAAGTGAATCTCAAGAGAAGAGAGCTGTAAATGAGGATATCATAAAAAAGATACCAACATAAATTTGTAAAGAAAGCTCTGAAAAATATTGTTCATAAGACTTTGGAAGGTTGAAGGAGCATTAGTGAGTCCAAAAGGCATTACCAAGAATTCATAATGGCTGTTATATGTGCAGAATGTAGTTTTTGGAATATCATCTTCACATACCTGAGTTTGGTGGTGACCAAATCGGAGTTCCAACTTCGTGAAGACTCAAGCTCCTTTTAACTTATTAAAAAGTTTATCCACCATAGGTATTGGGTACTTATCATTGATGGTGATGCCATTTAAAGCTCGGTAGTCGATGCATATCCACCAAGTTTCGTCCTTCTTACATACAAGTAGCACCAGTGAGGAATAGGGGCTATAGCTTAGTCGAATCACCCTTATTTCAAGCATCTCCTTTATAATCTTTTCAATTTCATCCTTCTGGAGGTGAGGATAGTGGTATAGCCAAGTGTTCACTGATGGTTTACATAGAAGAATTGAAATCTGATGGTCATGTTGTCGAGTAGGAGGAAGACCGCATGGTTCAGCAAAAATGTCAGTAAATTTAGCAAAAAATTGGGTGAGATTTTGATCTTCAATTTCTATTTTCTTCCCCTCTGGTTGCTATTGGAGATGCATCAAAAAGCCACCATTTATCTTATGTAAAACTTTCTCCATTCGTTGAGTCGAAATGGTGGTTACGTTGCTTCCACGCTTCCCGCGTAGGGTGACTTGTTTGCCTTTGCAGTAGAATTCCATAATCAATTTAGAAAAGTTTCAAGAGATATCACCTAGCATCATTAGCCATTCTATACTAAGCACATCCTCATAATCATCAATTGGTAGGAGGAAGAAGTCGGTAATAATTTCTTGGTCTTGTAGTAATAGTTTCACCTGCGGGCATCTTTGATAGCACTTTAGGATTCGACCGTCGGTGACCTTTATGTCAAACTTGCTGCAACCTTCGATGTGGAGCACCATTGTTAGAACCCTTGCGGATTCTAAGCTTAGGGTTGATCTCTATAGGGGATCGACCTCCTTGGAACTCTATAGGGGTTCCTTCCTCCAAGTTGCTACTCAAAGGCTGCTAAAAGATTAATCTATTCATTGATGAAAAGAGGATGAATACATGGCTATTTAGAGGGCTTCTAAGCCCCAACTCCTAATAAGTATCTTACTCAAGACTCCTACTTCTAACCAACTCCTAATTAGGACTCCTTTTATAATAGGACTTTTACTTCTAATAAGACTCTTTCTCTAATAGGACTCCTTCTAATAGGATTTCTTCTCTAACAGGACTCCTACTTCTAATAAGACTCTTTCTCTAATAGGACTCCTACTTCTAATAGGACTTCTTCTCTAGTAGGACTCCTACTTCTAATAGAACTCTTTTTCTAATAGGACTCATATTTCTAATAGGACTCCTTTTCTAAGAAGCAACTTAACCCTATCCTAGCCGGCCTCTTTACCTCTTTAATAGGGGTCGACTAGATAGGATTTACATGAATGCTCTTATCAATGAAACTAAATTAGGACTCTCCTAACTAGAGTCCCAACTGATTAGGACTCTCCTAGCTAGAGTCCTAACAGACCCGCCCTCTTTAAATCAGCCTTATTCTCGAGGTTGACGCTCCATGAATTTTGAGAGTTTGATATTTAAGTTATCATAGTTCTCTCAAGTGACATCTTCTGTTGGTAGGTTCACCTATTGTATTAGCACTTCAATAGCGGGTCGTTGTCATCGAGTCACGATCTGTCGATCAATAATGACACTTGGTTGGGTCTAGAGCTCTCCTTGGGTGGTCATATTTGGTAGATGGCTTTGAGCTATCTTGTTTTATCCCAACTTGAGCTTCAAACATGACACATGGAAGACTAGATGGGTTCGAGGGCTGGCGGGTAAGTCCAATTTGTATGCTACTACTTCGATGTGCTCCAAAATCTGGTCGGATCCATAGAACTGAGGTGAAAGCTTCATAGATGCTCTGGTCTTCATATCATCTTGCCATTCCCTCCTAATATCCTCAAGGAAGTCGCTGGTTGAAAGTGAAACGGCCAAAAATTCATCTTGCTCGGGTAGCCGCGAAAGTGCATCTGTAACAACATTCTCTTTCTTCCTTTTGTAAGTTATTTCATAATCATATCTAAGAAGCTTTGTTACCCATTTTTGCCACTCAGGGGAAGATATCTTCTGCTCCAAGAAATATTTTAGGCTTTTACGGTCGGTCTTGATTTGAAAGCGTCGCTTGATCAAGTACAATCTCCATTTGGCCACCGCATGCACAATCGTGAGAATCTCTTTGTCGTAAATAGTCATCTTGAGATGGGAAGGAGATAATACCTTACTGGTATAAGTGAGGGGGCGGCTATCTTTCATTAGTACAACACCAATTCCGACTCCGGAGGCATCGGCTTCAATAATAAAAGCCTTGCCGAAATCGGGTAACGCTAGTACGGGCGTAGTTATCATTGTGACTTTAAGTTCATCGAAGACAGTGGTGGCTTTGTCCGACCATTGGAAAGCATCTTTTTTCAACAAGAAAGTAAGGGGTACACTAATCTTTCCATAGTTTTTCATGAACTTGCGGTAGTAACCTATTAAACCGAGAAAGCCATGCAGTGATTTTATGTTCCACGGGGTCAGCCAGTTCTGCATTGCTTTAATTTTGGAGGGGTCCACTGCCACCCCTTCCTCTGATATGATATGCCCAAGATATTCCACCTTTTGTTAAAGAAAGTTGCACTTCATTTTTTTGACAAAAAGAACATGTTCTCGTAAAATTGTCAAAATAAGTCATAAGTGTTGAATATGACTTTCAAGAGAAGGACTGTAAATAAGGATATCATCGAAGAAAACCAACACAAATTTATGAAGATAACTCCAAAAAATATCATTCATAAAGCTCTAGAAGGTGGAGGGATCATTAGTGAGATCAAAGGGCATTACCAGAAATTTGTAGTGACCGTTGTGCATTCGAAAGGCAGTTTTCGGTATGTCTTCTTCGCACACTCGTATTTGATGATACCCAGATCGAAGGTCTAGCTTTGTGAAGACTCGTGATCCCTTTAATTCATCAAACAATTTATCTACTACCGGAATAGGGTACTTGTCCTTGACGGTTATGCCATTGAGAGCGCGGTAATCAATGCACATTCGTCATGTTCTATCTTTCTTTCGTACAAGAAGCACCGGTGAAGAGTAGGGGCAGCAACTTGGCTGAATAACTCCTATTTCAAGCATCTCTTTTACAATCCTTTCTATTTCATCTTTCTGGAGATGGGGATACTGATATGGGCAAGTATTTGCTGGAGGTTTGCCTGGAAGAATCGGTATGCGATGATCATGACGACAGTTAAGAGGTAGGCTGCGTGGTTCGTCAAATATATCTAAAAATTCAGCAAGCAAGGGAAGTAGGTTTGGATCTTCAAATTTGGTTAGCTCTCCTTTAGATTGCTACTCAAGTTGTACCAAAAAGCTGCTGCATGCTTTGTGCAAAACTTTCTCCATTCGTTGTGTGCAAATCATCGTTACGTCGCCCCCACATTTCCTGCACAGTATCACCTGTTTCCCCTTACTATAAAATTTCATAATTAATTTCAAAAAATTCCAAGAAACATCACCTAATGTCGTCAACCATTTGATGCCAAGCATGGCCTCATAATCATCGAGAGGGAGGAGGAAAAAATCTGCAATTATCTCTTGGTCCTGCAGTAACAGTTTCACTCGTGGGCACCTACGATCACACTTCAAAATTCGTTCATCTGTGACCTTAACATCAAACCTGCTACAATTCTCAATAAGTAAGGCCATCTGGACAGCAATCTTGCTATTCATAAAATTATTAGTGCTCTCGGTGTCAATAAGAATGGTGATCGGTTGTTGCTTCAGAAATCCTCCCACTTTCATTGTTTGCGGGTTCACGTAACCGGCAAAGGCATGCATCATAATATCAATTGGCTACTATTCTTCATCTGTGACCTCTTCTTCATGCTCCTAGACCTCCTCCTCCATGTCTTCAAAAGGTTCAATTAGTAGGAGGCGGCCCCTTTTGCAGCAATGATCGCGGTTCCACGGCTCGTCACAATGCCAACAAAGACCCTTTGCTGATCGGTCACGTAGTTCTTCTCTTGTCAATTTTTTTAGCAGCGAAGGATGGCTAGGAGCAGAAGGGAGTTTATATGCTGAGGTTCTAGGAGTAGTTTTCATCCTCCGAGCATCTTGGCTGAGCCGTTCTTCTTGTATTCAAGCAAAAGAAATCGTAGCCATCACGGTACGGGGTTGTCGTGCCTTAACTTCCCCTTTTATTTCTGGCTTGAGTCCTTCGATAAATGTTTCTAGCAATTGATGGTCAGTCCAATCATGAGCAAGGTAGGATAGCTTCTCAAACCTGGTTTGGTACTCTTGAATCGTAGAGGTTTGTCAAATTTTTGCGAGTTGGTCGTCGATATTTTCATACTTTGTAGGTTCAAAACGGTTTAGTAGTGCGTTCTTAAATTGATTCCACGTCAGAGCCCCATGATTATATTTCAACCAATTTTACCATTGAATAGCATCTCCTTCAAGGTAGATGACAGCAATCTCCACCATAGCATTATCCGATGTTCGGTGATAGCGAAAGTAACGTTCGGCGCGTGAAATCCACCCCGTCGGGTCTCCTTCTTCCCATCGTGGGAAGTCCACCCTCATGCGTGGTTGAAGCATGTCCAAGGGCTGTCTCTCCTTCTCTGGTGTCCTTTCTGAATTTTCTCCTTGCTGTAATTTGGTTGTACTCAGTAGTTGTCCAATTCTGAATTCTACAAACAAAGCGCGCAATTTGTCTTCCAAGCGCGATTCAAGCCGTGATTCAATCCGAGATTCCCATGCTTCAAATTTGGCATCAATTGGATCTTGAGAAACCATAGCATATGCTTGCAGGTCATAGATGCCCTTGTCTTTTTTTTGTTGATGGGTTAATGGCATAGGGTGGTGAAAGGTTCGGACAATAGATCGGTAATAGAAGGGTTCAACTGTAATGGTTTACTATATTGGGCTATGATTTTTGATACTGTTTGAGTTATGAAACTAGGTTATGATGGCTGCATCTTAAGGCTAGAGGGATGCCCTAAAGATGTCTTAGTTTATGGCAGCAAGATGGCTAGGGTTTGGTAGGTTACGGAAAAGAAAAAATGACAAAGGTGCAAAACCAAATTTTTTGGCAAAAAAATTCCAGCAGTAAAGATGTAATTTTTTCCAAAAATTTTCAAAAGAGATTCAAGTAAAACTCAAAGGGAATCTACTGATAAGGGAGAGGTAATACTATTAAAAATTTCATAGAAAGAAACGATAGCAAGAGGTTCGGCAAAATTGAGGATCACGGAGAGGTACTATAGCAGATTTTTACGTCTAAAGTGCAGCAGCTTGGACATAAAAGATAAGTGATTTATATTGAGAATTTTTTTGACAAAACCAAAGGAAAAACTACTGTTAGGAAGTGTCAAAGCCATCATAAAAATTTCATAGAGATTTGGATAGAAAAAACGTAGTAGCAAGATAAAAAAGATAGTGCTATGCGGCTGAAATTCCGCAGTGCAACTTTTGTTGTAGAGATGAAAACTTTACGACAAAAAGTTTATGCAGCAATATAGGAACGAATTTTTTGGATTTTTTTGAATAAGGATAACTAAATTGTAGCAACAGTAAAGTAGATAACTAGAACCTGTTGCAATTCATGAAAAGATCAAAGGATGATCTATGGTGGTGGAGATTATGGCGAAATTCGACGATGATCTTCTAAGCAATTATGGGAATTGCTTTGGGTGGTTGTGGAGGGCTGATAGATGGCTGTGGATGGGTAGTGAGACACCAAGAACTAAATTAGGACTCTCTTAGCTAGAGTCCTGACAACCATCCAAATAGCAACCTTACTGTTTAGGAAGTTATTAGTGCTACCCGTGTCAATGAGAATAATAATTGGTTGTTGTTTGAGAAGGCCTCCAACTTTCATCATTTGCGAGTTTGAGTAGCCGGCTAGTGCGTGTACTATAAAGTCGATTGGTTGTGGCTATTCTTCTGCATCTTCTTCTTCCTATTCAAGGCTCTGTTTTGGCTATTCAATGACCTCTTCTTCCATTAGTTCAATCATAAGAAGTCTTCTCTTTTTACAGCGATGCTCGTGGCTCCATGGCTCATCGTAATGCCAACATAACCCCTTTGTATATAGTTCCTGAAGGTCTTCTCTTGTCAACATTTTTGGTGTAGGGGCATGGCTGACAGTAGGAGAGGTTGAGGGCTTTGATATTGCTAGTCAGGGAGTAACCCTAGTCCTCTGGGCTTCATGGTTCAATCACTCCTCTTAAAGTCATGCGAAAGAGATGGCTGCCATAAGCATGTACAGTTGTCGCACTTTAACTTCTCCCCGGATCTCCGGCTTCAAGCCCTCAATAAAGATCCTCAATAGCTATTTTTTTGACCAATCATAAGTTTGATTAGGTAACCTTTCAAACCTGGTTTGATACTCCTGAATGATGGAGGTTTGTCAGATCTTTGCTAGTTGTCCATCAATGTTCTTATAATCGATTAGTCCGAAGCGGATCAATAGTCCTTCTTTGAATTGTCGCCATGAGAAGACTCCATGAGTGTATTCAAACCAATTGAACCACTGTATGGCATCCCCTTCAAGATGTATAGCCACAATTTCCACCATAGATGTGTCCACGATTTGGTGGTACCAAAAATATTGCTTCGCATGTAAGATCCAACCAATCGGGTCTCCTTCCCATCTAGGGAAGTCCACCCTTATGCGTGGATAATAGGGATTGGTCATAGAACCTTCCTTCTCCTAGAAGTTATCTCTTTAGTCAGAGCTCTCTCCTTGATGTAATTTCTTCAGGCTCGGTGATCGGCCCAAACTGAGTTCAGCAAAGAGAGTCTGAATCTTATCCTCTATTCGTGTCTCGAAGGCTTCGAATTTAGTATTGATTGCCTCCTCATATGCCATAATATATGCCGCCAAATTTAGAATATTAAGATATCTCTTTTGTTGTCGGGTTAAAGATATATATATTCATTGAGAGAAGTGGTTGCCAAAAGGGTTGGTGGTTTAGTGGATGTAGGCTACGGTTTATGCTTGTTTTGTGGCTATTTTGGGTACGATTTGGGGGTGTGGTTTGATGGAGTTTTAGGGTTGTGATGGTAGTGAATGAAGGTTAGGGAAGAGAGTTTTAGATCTGTGGTAGATGGCAGCAAAGGTTTAATAGAAATCAGTGGAAGTTGCTGTAGATATATGCTATCTTGTAAGAGCAAAATTGTCATCGAAGAAATAACAGTTTCTCAATGAAATTTCTAGCAAAAACTAAGAGATTTGAGGAGGGGATTTGATAGAAAAATCTTAGTTTAGATAATAACAATGATGACAAATTTGATTAAGAAAATTTTGGCAGCATAATAGTAAGGAAATCGATGCAAGTTGCGATGGCAGAATTCTCGTCAAAAAATTCTAATGGCTTGTGATGAAAATTTACAGCAACACAAGAATGTTTTGAGATGAATTCCTTAATAGATCAATCACAAATGAAAGCCAAGATGATCTATGAAGTGTATAAGAAATTTTATTAAAAAAGGAAAGCAAATAGATCACTTTAAAGGCAATAATATACGGCTAAAATTTTCTGTAGCAATCCTTCGTTCACAAAGATGATAACTTTTACGATGAAAGAAATTCATAGAAAGGGATAGATAGAAAGACTTCTTTTTGGTATTTTGAATGGAAAATTATAGCAGCAAAAAGTATTAGTGATAGGAAAATTCCAGATCTCTGATGTAATTGGAGGTGGTGGTAGTAGCTCGATTTGATCTATGACAGAAGATGATGGTGGAGACGGCGACGTCAAGAGCAATTATGGGAATTGCTTCACTAATGGTGAGCGATAGGGATGGCAGCAAAAGCAGTAAGATTGCTACTCTAATACCAGATGATAAAACCCTAGAGGAATTCTATGTAGATTGATCTTTAAGGGGGGATCAACCCTTGGAACGCTATAGGAGTTTCACCCTCTTTGGTAGTCAGCCCAATGGCTGTAATTATAGATTGATCTTTCTTATTCCAAAGAGGTGGAGGCTACATGCTTATATAGGACTCCAAACCCTAGCTCTAGTGGCTGCTTCCTAAGTAAAATACCCCTTTTGCCCTCAACCCTAGCTGACCTGGCCAATAAAGGGGGGCGGTGGCTCGGAAGCCCTAAGGCCCAAATATAAACCCTAGCCACTCTTCTTTATATGATAGAGGTAACTAAGTGGGGTTTATTACAATCTCATAGGGTATTTATTAGCTGCTACTTGGTTGAATAGGACCCAACCCTACTAGGGTCCTATCAAACGTGCTTAGACTTTTGATGAGATCTGAGTTCCTTCACTTGAGCAATTACCCCATTTCTATCATACTATAATGGAATCAGCTCTTCGTTACCTAGCATGACTCCTAGATCTATATTGAACTTCTTCATCCAGACTCTCTCCTTTGCTGCTTCTGCTATAGCAATATACTTCGCCTTAGTAGTCAAGTTATTGGTAGTGTCTTACTTGGAAGGTGAACACATAACCTAAGTTTGACTTGCTATCATCGATATCGAACTAGAAACTCGAGTCCGTATAGCCCTCAACTATATACCAATAAAATATTCTTAATTCTTCTTAAATACTTAAGGATATACTTAACTACTTTTTAGTGTTCTAAACCTAGATCTGCCTGATACCTACTTGTAACACTTGGAGCATGTACTATAGCAAGCATAGTACATAGCATAGCATACATGATGATCCTTTCTCAAAGGCATAGGGTATACTATCCATGTCTATCCTTTCTATAGGAGTCTTTAGGGACATACTCTTGGAAAATGATATTTCATGTCTCATCGGTGTGAGACCAATCTTAAAATTTTTTATATCAAAACTTTTGACAATAGTATATATATATATACCTAGACTAGGACAAGCTAAGTATCCTTTTAAATCTATCACTAGAGATTTGAATCTCCAAAATGTAGAATCCTTCCTTAAGTCTTTCATAGAGAAGTGTCTAGATAACTATGCCTTAACTGTAGAGAGCATTCATACATCAATCCTAATGATTAGGATGTCATCCAAATATAGCACTAGGAAGGTGATAGTGTTCCCACTTACTTTCCTATATACACAAGGTTCAACTTTATTTTTAAAGAAGTTATAAGATTTAATCACCTGATCAAATCTTATGTTCCAATTTCAGGAAGCTTGCTTTAGTCCATAGATGGACTTATGCAATCTACAAATCTTATTTAGGATTTTTTTAGCATTAGGCTATATCATATATACCTCCTCCTCAAAGTTGCCATTGAGGAAAGTGGTTTTCACATCCATCTATAAGATCTTATAATCAAAGTATGCTATAATAGCCAACTGAATTCAAATAGATTTTAACATGGCTACGGGCAAGAAAATTTCATCATAGTTAATACCTTACCTTTAATAATACCCTTTGGTTATTAGCATTGCCTTATCGGTCTCTACATTTTCATCTACTCTCGTCTTCTTCTTGAAGATTCACTTGCAACCAATAAGTACAATACTCTGTGCATCAACTAGATTCCAAACCTTGTTAGAGTACATGGAATTTATCTCAAAATTTATGATCTCTTGCCACTTCCGAGAGTCTTTGCTAGTTAATAGCCTCCTTGTATGTTTGAGGATTGATATCTTCAATGTCATCACCCTTGATATATCCTACATATCTCGTAAGAGGGTTGGACACTCTATCGGACCTATATAAATTCAAAACTTATGTGCTAGGTTAATTAATAGACTCGTCTTATGGAATGATGCTTGAGCTAGATTCTCTAACCTTACTCAACTCTATCACATTTTCACTATTTTCACTAAGAATATATTCCTTCTTAAGGAATATCGTCCTCTTGATAACAAAGACATTTTGATCATTGGGATGATATAAATAATACCTACAAGTCTCATTAGGGTATCCCATAAATTTGTACCATTCCACCTTTGATTCCAACTTGTTGGGTTGTATCTTCTAACATAGGTAGGGTAGCCCCAAATATTAATAACTTGAAGATTGGGAAGATCCTTTTCCATATCTCATAGAGTGTAGACACTATTGCTTTAAATGAAACTCTGTTCAAAAGATAAGATATAGACTATAGGGTGTATCTCTAGAAAGAGATTGGTACGTTAGCAAAACTCTTCATGATATGTCCAACAACGTATGGTTCCTCCTTTTCGATACACCATTAAGCTAAGGTGTATAAGGAGAAGTCCATTGAGATACGATCTCATAGTCTTTGAGGAGCTAAGTGATCTTTATACTCAAGTATTCTCCTCCTCGATCTGATCGAAGAGTCCTGATATTATTTCCAATCTAGTTTTCTACCTCATTCTTGTATTCCCTAAATTTCTCGAATGCTTCAAACTTGTACTTCATTAAGTATACATGTCCATACCTAAAGAAATCATTAGTGAATATAATGAAGTATGAATAATCACATATAGCTTAAGTTGATATGGGACCATATGCATCAATATGTACAAGTTCCAATAACTCAGTGGCTCACTCTCCAATTCCACTAAATGGAGAGTTGGCCAATTTTTTTTAAAGGTAAGACTTGCAAGTTGTATATAATTCATAATTGAATGAATCTAAGTATCTATCCTTAGCAACATTTAAATTCTTCCCTCATGGATATGTCTTAGCCTATAGTGCTTTAGGTATACATTATTTATCTCATCTCGCTTCCTCTTAGATACATTAACATTCATGACATGTGGAGCAACATCTAACATAAATAAACTATTATTTAATGTTCCCCTATTGATGATCTCATCATCTAAGATTAGTGAATAAACATTGTTCTCAAAAACTAATATGTATCCACTATTTGTAAAATAAAAAATAAAAATAATATTTTTGATGATTAAAGGAATGAAATACTATATATCTAATGCAAGAATAGGTCCACCAAATAATTGTAGGGTAACCTCGCCAATAGCAACAATAGCAACCTTTGCATCATTCCCTATCTTGATGTCTACTTTGCCTTTTGCCAATCTCTTAGGCTTTACAAGAACCTACAATGAATTACAGATATGAGATGCATTGTCGGTATCCGATACCCATGCAATATCATAACTTTCTGATAGATGGAGATCACTCATGAATATACTTGAAGCTTCTCCAAGCTTCTGTTTCACCTATTTTACAAGGTACTCCTTGTAGTTCCTCTTATAGTACCCATTTTTATTATAGTGGAAGTACTATCCTTTGTCTTTTGTTGGGTCCTTGTTGGCAACCTTTGTCTTTTCCAACTTGCCCTTGCCCTTGCCCTTCTTAAGGGACTTTTTAATCTTTCTTTTTTTTTCTGGTCTCACTAACATAGAATTGACTTCTCTTTTTTTTATGGTGCTCTCAACCTCCCTTAACATATTGAGAAAATTAAAGAGAGTCGCCTCAAGCTTATTTATGTTAAAATTCATTATGAACCGTGTAAAAGAATCTAGGAGGGACTACAATATAAGATCTACACAAGTTATCCTCTGGGGCTATTTTTAGTCTCGTAAGCTTCTCTATCCACTCGATCATCTTAATGATACGATTCTGAATCGATGCTCTCTTAGTTATCCTTACATGGAAGAGGCTCTTGGATATCTCATATTACTAAGTCCTTCCTTGTTCCTTAAACAATTTATGAAGATGGAGAATGAATCCAACATCTATCTTTTGATGGTGCCTTTATAACTCGGGAGTTATAGAGCCCAATATGTACCAATGAGCAAGAGTGAAATCATCTATATACTTCATAGTGAGCAATCTCATCCTCACTTACCTCTTTAGCAAGCACGAGCATAATTATGCAAGGACATACATGCTTTCCTTATCGTGAGAATAATTCTCAAGTTGTGGAGCTAATCCATATAGTTTGGATCAATCAGATAGTTGACATCTAGTATCCCATGTAAGGGATTTGCAAACAACATATTTCTAAAAAGTAAAGATGTAGAAGAAATACAAATAACATGTAGATTTTGGATTTTATGAAAAATAATTAAGACAATGACTTTTAACTTAACCAAATCCCACTATTTTCTCACGAAGCATATGACACCCTTTAGTTTATGAATCGAAAATCTTCAGTAGATTTTCAATGGAGATTGAGATCTAGTTGATATCTTAGTATGACCTTAAGGGACTCGACCAATCATACTAAGCCCAAAAGTTAGATAACTCTTGCTAATCACAACTCCATATAATTTTCATCCTATTTGGCTTCCAAACCATCATGGCCTTAAGGGATTTGACCAACCTTAATGTCTAGTTAAGTTAGTACCATCATTATAAGATAAGTCTGATTCAATGATACACTCTCGAGAGACTCAACCAAGTATACCATATACTTAGATCTTTGGTGATATCTCAATATCATAGGCAAAATCTCAAATTCCAATATAAGTGAGTCTCAAGAGACATGACCAACTTAGCCCATATCAAAAAATGATTTTCACCTATAATGATAGAAGGTCGCGTGGGTGAATCTAATCTCCTCATATTTACTAACTAAATATTATTATTGGAGGGTTTTGGATTTAATATGGTCTCGTAGTTAAATATGATACGTCATACACATATTTAATATATATCTACATTGCATGTAAATGTATATATATACCTAGTGAAATATACATATATCATATATAAACATCCACACTAGATTATCATGGACTATAACCTAGTATGATCAGGCTTGAGCCAAAAGGCATGATCACGTACAAAAATCTCTATATCTCGTCATATCTCCATGCCCGGTGATCATTAATCATATCCTTATCGGTCCCGTCGGTACCTCGGCACATCTCCTGCCTAATGATCATTCGTCTTATCCTCTTGGGATTCGCTAGCACCTTCATGCTCTCATCGTGTTGTCTCATGCAATTACAACTTAATTATAGACACATAGGTCTAAAAATATACATATTATATAAATGAGAAATCTTGATCTTATCAAGAGGAGGTATACCAGTGAAAGAGATAGAAACACATGCTAGATATGAAGAGAGGGAGAGAAGGAGGCTTATAGGCTTCAATAATAATCATATACATATATACACATTATCACACATGCCCCATGATCATCTATCCATATCATACATCACATATATATGCATATATAGGATTAACTAGATAACAATTAATTAAACTATTTAATTAATACTTGAATTAACCCTTAATTCAATTTAGGAAACCCTACCATATCTACATTGCAGGGTACCCCTATTAAATCTCAAATTTTGATGATGAAATTAATTGATGAATTAATGATCTAATCCATGTGTTGAGAAAAGTGATGCAAGACTAATTATGATCATGAAAAGGCAAAACAATTAAATAAGAATAGAATGTTGGGCCAAAATCAAAGATCGGACATTAGGCCGGAAGAATCGAGGGATACACCGAAGGTTTGGACCATGCGGAGGAAGCTCACCGAGAGTTTGCTAGAAGATCATTGGGAGTTTATCGGAGGTTTGTCGGAAGTTCGTCGAACGTTCAACTAAAAGTTCGAATGAACAATTGACGTACTAGACAATTGGGATTACTTACATTGTAATTATTTTAGCCCTAATTATCATAGTTAGGGTTTCAATTTGAGTTAGTTTTAGAAAAAGTCCTACTAACTTATGGGCCAATTGGGCCCAAAATAGGGTTGATTTGGGCTAGCTAGATGGCCTATTCAATGACTAGGAGCCACATCAAGCAGTGGCACTACCAGGGCTGGCGGTGGAACCGCATAAGGCTTGACCTCCCAAGCTAAGTCTAGGTGATAGTGTTGGGATCTAGAGTGGCACTAAGAGGGGGGGGGGTGAATTAGTGCAGTGGTTAAGAATGATAAATTTCATCAATTTAAACACTTTTAGAAACTTCATATATTAAAAACTTCGTTTCGATGAAACCAAGCTTCGATTGCGTATAAACTTAAAATGATTTATAAAAAAGTGAAGAGGAAGTGGAGTAAGTAAAATAAATAGGTTTGAAGAAATGTAAAAAATGATAAGTAAATGCAAATCGATTTTATAGTGGTTCGGTCACATGACCTACGTCCACTCCCGATTCCTCTTCTCTTGAGATTATTGACTTTTCCACTAGCTGTTCTCCTTCCAACGGGCGAGGACTGACTCTCTTATAGCACTTTCTCCTTTTGATGAGCTTAAGAGGTAACCCTTACAAGCACTCACTCGTCTCTTTAGGTTGAAAACTAATGAGAGCTAGATGAGGGATTTCTAAATAGAATTCTATAGCATTTTCTCTCTTTTAAGTTCAGTGTGCTTGTTGCTTTAACCTAGAGATGGGAGGGGTTTTTATAGGCTCCAATCTGATTCAAACTTAGAACCAAAAACCTTCACATCCTGAGTTTACTGGGTACTAGTGATACCACCACTTGTCACTAGCAGTACCACCACCAATGCACTCTAGATCTGTTAATGTACTAGGTGGTACTACCACCTAGTCTAGTGGTACCACCGCTTGACATACTGACACAGTCAATGTACTGGGTGGTACCACCGCCTAGCCAGTGGTGTCATCGCCCAGGCACTCTACCCTAGGGTGGTACCATCACCTAGGTGTTCTGGGGAGTTGGACCTAGGGCGGTGCCAACGCCAGACAAGGTCCAGCACTTCTGGTTGGGCCTTAAACCCAGCCTAAACCAATCCAATACCGGGCCTAGTTGGCCACTACCAAGGTTATAGGATTAACACCTAATCAAACCCTAATTCATATGCTAACTACGAAATTAAAGACATTCTGAAGCTAAACAATGTCTGACACATCAAGTCTTCCTCCGATGAGCTTCCCAAATTTGGAGCCCAAATTTGAATTGCCTCGATTTTCCCGATTCTGGCAGTATTGGGCAGTGCCACCACTGGTGCCCTCGGGTGCTGGGCGGTGCCACCGCCAGCCTAGGGCGGTTCCACCACCCAAGGTTCGGCCACTAGGTGATGCCATCACCCAAGTCATTTCAGCACACTAGTTTGGGCCGAAAACTCGACCCAAACCTGTCCAAATGAAGTCCAAATTGGCCCAAACTTGGTTTATAGGATTAACACCTAATCCTAAATCAAATTATATGCTAACTATGAATTTTCAAGACATTTTCTAAGCTATTACAAAGTCCACAAGACAAGACTTCTTTCGGCCAGCTTCCGGCGAACTTTCGACGGTCTTCCGATGAACCCTCGAAATCCATTCTACGGACTCTCGACAAGCTCCCGAACTTCACGATGATCTTGGCTAGTTCCAACGAGCTTCATTGGCAAGCTTCAATCTTTCTTGGCAAGCTCCATGAACTTCCGATGAATATTCCAGCGAACTTCCGAAAACCCCTCGACAAGTTCTCTACTCGTTCTCGGTCGGTTTCGGCAACACTCCCAATGAATTTTTGGACTCCCATCGAACTCTCGAACTCCCAACGATCCATCACACTTGTCTTCTAGAATTTTGTTTCGCTTTATATCTTCATCATTATCGTAGTTAATCCGACATAGATACAAACAAAAACTTTACTTTGATCTAGACAATTATTACAACACGAATTGACATTTAGTTGCCCGACATGTCATTGGTCGGTGCTTCATCCGATTCTTCGGCACATCGTCCTCTCTTATGGCTTGTTGCCCAATCGACGATTGACCTCCACAATTCTGATATCCATGGCACAACTTCGCTCTTCTTGGCCCGATGCTCAACGTCTGAAGCCTTCTACCGATTGTCGACCAAACCTCTAGCTCGACATCCAATATCCTGACGTGATCACCCAGCACAACGTCAATTCCTCTAGCATCAACTGTCTAATCCTGATTGATAGTAGACCTACGTAACTCAACACACAATTAGATCATAAAACATAATCAATTAGTTTCATCATCAAAATATGAGATTCAACAATCTCCCCCTTTTTGATGATGATAACTAATTGATAACTAACGGAGTTAACCATAACTCCCCGGAGTTTAACTAAACTCCCCCTATCAATATGCCATTGATAGAAATACTTGGATTATCCAAATCCAAGCAACATTCATCACAATAATATGAGAAATAAAACCATCATGCAAATATATAAATATTTATTACAATGCATGAAGTCATCAATATACTTCTCCCCCTATGTCATCAACAAAAAGGAGAAGTTGCATCATAGCTAGTTTAAAAGGATATGTAAATTTTACAATCATACTAGCTATTAATCACATCATACAATATTTAAGCATAACAAGTTTCTCATAATAGGCAAGATAGCACTTGTTGTGATTATAGCAAATTTTTCTATGTTTCTTTGAGAAGTGCAAGTAAATTGTATTCAAAGATGTGCATTTTCTTAACTTTCTTTGTGATATGCATGCAATTTTGTAATTTCTTTCTTCTCTTTCGAGAAGAGCAAACTTGCAAGTTTTACTTTCTTCGCATGCTAAGACTTTTACATTTATTTGTAATATGTAAGCTAGCAAAAGCCTTCTCTCCCTTTATCAATGTCAAAAAGAAAGGGAGGATTAATACTTTAAATAATCTTACATGAGATTCAACAATAATTTGTAACAAAGATGCAAGCAATTTGTTGAAAAAGTGAAGTTAATCAAGATTTTTACCTCTCTTAAGATAGCAACTTTTTGCTTCTCAATGTTTAAGCTAGCAAATTTTTCTCTTTTGATGCACAAGCTAGCAATTTAACTCCCCCTTTTATCATTATCGAAAGAAAGGAGGAACCAATGATCAATTATAAATTTACATCAATCAATATTCAATCATCACAAGATGCATACAAGACAATAATGCAAAGAAATCATGTCATGAAGGATATCAATATGTAAATTCAATAAGGATCAAAACCGAGAGATATCATTCATGATTCATAACTTTCTTTTTAGCAAGATCAAGATAAATGTATAAATTTTCAATTCAAGATAAATGTCATACAACCAAGAATCATGATATATAAAAGCATATCAATATCAAGGATCAAGTCATGATTACAAGTACTAACATATTTTCTTTTCATTCAGTTTTAAGCCATGATAAAAGAATTTAATTATTAAGCACATTTATTTTTCATCAAATTTTCAATCATCACATAAGGCATGCAAGCCAAAATAATCATGTCATTTATAAGTTATGAAAGATATGATATCAAAGCTCAAGAAAATCAAGAGGGACATGATTCATTTGACAAATCCTTTTAATAATGATTCAACATAAAGCAAATTTTATTTATATCAAATATTCAATTTTCCACACAAGACAAAGAAATCATGTCACTTCTAGGATATAATATCAAGGCTCAAGAAGAATATGATTTATTTGAGAATTGATAGCACAAAGAGCATCTTGATTCATGTATAAGAATTTTCATCAAGATCACATTTCATAAGAATCAAGATATCAAGATCACGAATTCATAAAAATTCAAGTATTGAATTCTGAGAAATCAAAAGACAAGATACATTTCATTTAAAGAGTTTTCTTTTGATAAAATAGAAGGAGCATGGTAAACGATCTTGATTTATAAAGATTTCAAGTTCTAATTATCAAGATATTTTCTTTAGCAAAGAATCACATAAGCACTTCATTATTACATAAGAGATCTCATTGCATCATGATTTATAAATTCTTTCTCTATAACATAAATCATAGGAGGTATAATAACAATGATATGAATCATGATTCATTTGGTAGCAAATAGCAAGGAAAACAATTTGTTTCATGCATAAATTTTTTTGTCAAGAAATCAAAAGAAGGTTCATGATTCGCTTGAAACAAATGATCTCATTCAAGTTAATTTGTCAACTTGTCAATCCATCATTAAAATTTTATTCATAGGATATTCACATAGATGAATTATTTAACACATCATCAAAATCTCATTCATAATTTAAGTAATTCACAATAATATCTCAAGTTAAGAATTTAAAGTTAAGATTTCAAGAGATCAAGAGAGGAATCATAAAATCATTCAAACTCATTTTGTTAACTCGAAACTCATAATCAAATTATCAAAATCATTCTCGAGATTCAAGAGACTTATATGAACATAGTATACATGGATTCATCATTTGTCTTTTTATGCCAAATCAAAATAAGTATTCAAAAACGAAAGGTAAGTTTTATTATAAAAATCATTAAGACAAAAATATAACACATTATTTCAAGACATGAGATTCAATTTATCATGATAATGTGTTTTATTTTAAGTTGTTTGTTCCATATAAGTGTACTCATGTTTCAAAAAATGAGTATCAAATTTTAAAACCAAAACATGAGTTTGTCATCAAGATATAACACTTTTAAATTCTCATGATATCATAAAATCATTAAGCATGACAACAAACTTTCATTTCATCATTATCAATGATGGTTTCATAAGGTATGTTCAAATATTTATATGAAAGTCATCATTGTATTACTTTGAAATACAAGTTGTGCCATCAAAATGCATCAAAAATATTTCACACGAAAATTATATTAAAAGCAATGGAAATGGTTTACATGTAAGCATACTCTTGTCTTTTTCTACTAAATTCATGTATCATTGTATAGATTTGAAAAGTAAGTTTCAAGAAAAATTATTTAGACCAAATGCATGATATACTCAATTATTTTTGAAATATTCATCATGATTATTTTCATGAGATTCACAAGATTGGTAAAGTGAATTTATTAACCTCAATAGGATAGAAAATGAATTTTCATTTCATGCAATTGATTTCATGTAAGCATGTTCAAATTTTCATGTAAAGACCATGCATCATGTTGAAAGCAAAATCATCAATATGCTTGCTTCTATCTTTTAATCATATTTGGTGTGCAAGCATTTTCATGAATTATGTTATTATCATGATAATTAATTTTGTGTCAAAAATCATGCATCTCGTTTGAAATCAAAAGCAAGATAAACTTATCAAGATTCATGAATTTTATCATGATCATATGCTTTCCTCTTTATGTGTTTTATTTGTTTCACATAAAGTGTATTCAAAATTTTCATACAAAAGCCATCATCATATAAATTTGAAATACAAGTTTTGTTATAAAGATCATCAAAATACATCATTTTAAAATGTGAGGTTTCAAATCATCATTTTGACAAATCCTCATGCATCATCAAAATCATTCTAACATTCTTTCTTTCATTATTATTAGTTATAATAAGATGATTTAGCTTAGTGTGAGAAATCACACATCATTCATGAAAAGTCGTAGATATTCATGGATTTAAACAAGCATTGTCAATAATCATGCAAGCATCATTCATAAAAATTTTATCATAAAAAAAATGTTTAAGAGCCATTAATAGGGATTTTCAAATCATAAGCAAGATACACTCATCTATCATCAAAAGATTTTTAAGAATAACATATATAGATATGTAGTTGATGTACAATAATTATTACAAATTATTCAATCATCTTTCAAAATGTTGCATACACCATTCAAAAAATTTTACTTTTCAAAAATGCTAGAGAGAAAAGCATAAAAAAATTCTTGCCAACTATGTTAAGCAACTCATGAAGAACATCATGTAATTTCATAATAATTCAAGGGAGTTAAGTTACTTACCTTGTAGTCAAAACCCGTCAAAGCCCAATTCGTCTCTTCTTTACTTGATTCTTCCTTGGGTGCCTTCCTCTTCTTTGGCTTCTTCCTCTGTTCAAGTTTATTATTTATTTTAGATTTTTGTTTAATGAACTTATTAAGATTCATTAAAAGCTCAATGTCCTCATCACTTGAGTCATCACTCAAGTGGCATTCATTTGTCCAAAGTTCCAAATACTTCATGTTCTTTGGAAGGTGGTTCACATGTTCATCAAGTTCCAAAAGTTCCAAGTGTTAGGATCAGAGAGGCACTAAGAGCGGGAGGGGGGGTTTTGAATTAGTGCCTCGGATTAAAACTCGTAAGTTTGAACCGATTTCGTAAACAGCTAGTTCGTATAGAGATTTCGATTCGACGAAAGATTAAAGTAGCTTGAGTAAAGGCAATCAAAAGTAGGAAGAGGAAGACCAAATAATTTGTCGCAAAGTAAAGAGACGATTAAGAAATTTAACTACTCACACATTCAAGAGACACCACGATGTATAGTGGTTCGGTCAAATGACCTACATCCACTTTCAAAGCCTTCTTCAATGAGGCTGTTGAATCTCGGATTTTGATGATGAAACTAATTGATTATAGTTTATTATTTAACTGCATTTTGAGTTACGCAGGTCTACTATCGATCAGGATTAGACAGTTGATACTGGAGGAATTGATGTTGCACCGGAGGTGATCACGTCAGGATATTGGATATCGAGCCGGAGGTTCGGTAGACTATCGGTAGGAAGCATCATACGTCGGGCATCAGGCCAAGAAGAGCGTGTTGCGCCAAGGATATCGGGATTGCGGAGGTCAATCGTCGATTGGGCAATGGACCGCAAGAGAGGACAATGTGCCGAAGGATCGCACGAAGCGTCGACCAATGATGTGCCGGGCAACTGAATGTCAATTCGCATTGTAATAACTATCTAGATCGAAGTAGAGTGTGTGTTGTTGTGCAGGAGTAACTACGATAAGGATGAAGGCGTAAAGCAAAACAAAGGGCCGAAGTCAAGGGCGATGGATCATTGGGAGTTTGAGTGTTCAATGGAAGTCCGAAGATTCGTTGGGAGTGCTGCCGGAACCGACCGAGAATGAGTAGGGAGCTTGCCGAAGGGTTTTCAGAAGTTCACAGGAAGGTTCGTCGGAAGTTCGCGGAGCTTGCCAAGAAAGATCGAAGCTTTCCAAAGAAGCTCGTGGGAACTCGCCAAAATCATCGTGGAGTCTGAGAGCTTGCCAGGAGTCCGCAGGATGGTTTCCGAGGGATCGTCGGAAGACCGTCGGAAGTTCGTCGGAAGCTCGACGGAAGAAGACTTGACTTGCGGACTTTGTAATAGCTTAGGAATGTCTTTAATTTCATAGTTAGCACATTAATTTGGGTTAAGATTAGGTGTTAATCCTTTAACCCAAAGTAGGGGACATTGGGCCTTAGTTTGGGCCAAAGTTTTTGGCCCAAACAGAACCAAAGACAATGGTGCGGTAGCACCACCAGCCAGACTATGTCTTTGGGTGGTAGCACCGCCAAAGAAATTCTTGGCTGAGGCGGTAGCACCGCCTAGCACGTGGAAAGCGAGGCGGTAGCACCGCCTGGCTGGGGCGGTGGCACCGCCCCTGCTATGTCAGTCTGCCAGACTAACACAGGCGGTGGCACCGCCTCTGACAAGCGGTTCCACCGCCTCTGACAGCCCAGCACCGGGAAACTCAAATTGAGTTCAAATTTAGAGCCCAAATTTGAACCTCTTTGAGTCTATAAATACCACTCCTTTTCTCAGCTGAGTAAGAACCCTTAGAGAGTTAGATTTGAGCAAAGTCTAGGGAAAGTTTTATTCTTCAATTGCTTAAGTGTTCACCTCCTTCTCTTTGTGAAAACTTGTAAGAGTGTGAACCTCGTGTAAAAGGGTTATAAGAGGGGTATTTGGTCCTTCCCCTACAAAAGGATTTGCTAGTGGAAGTTGGGAGCCTCATCGGAGAAGGCTTCGGAAGTGGACGTAGGTCGGATGACCGAACCACTATAAAAATCTGGTTTGCATTTACGTTCTTGCTATTTACTTTGCTGCAAACCGTTTCCACTTGCTGCCTTATTTACTTAACTTCATCTTCATCTTATTACGTATGCTTTAAAGTTAAAATGCAATCTTTCCGGGTTCAAACGAAACATTGCATTCGTTCGTACGAAGTTTCCGAACTTGTGTTAATTGCTGAAAAATCTATCATTTTATCCGCTGCACTAATTCACCCCCCCCCCCCTCTTAGTGCCGCTCGATCCCTAACAATTGGTATCAGAGCCACGTTCTTTCTCTTTCGGATTTATACCCATGAAAAATGGCTCTAAATGGTTTTCAAGAGGGCTTTTCGGTTTTTCGTCCATCGTTCTTTAACGGTTCAGACTACACATATTGGAAAACTCGAATTAGAGTTTTCATGCTTTCAATGAATTTGGATTTGTGGAACATCATCAAAAATGGCTTTCAACCTTCCTCTAAACCGACGAACGAATGGTCAAATTTGGGGAAAAGGTCTTTTTCTTTAAACGCAAAGGCCATGAATGCCTTATTTTGCGCTTTAGACAAGAATAAGTTCAATCGGATTTCAATGTGCGAAATGACTTTCGATATTCGGCGAACACTTGAAATCATGCACGAGGGAACTAGTAGAGTTCAAGACTCGAAAGTAAACCTCTTATTGCATGATTTTGAGCTATTCCGAATGACACCAAGCGAAACTATCAGCGATATGTACACCCGCTTCACGGATGTCGTCAATAGCTTGAAAAGTCTTGGTAAATGTTTTTTGAATTTTGAACTCACTAACAAGATTTTAAGATCTCTTCCAAAGAGTTGGGATCCAAAAGTAACCGCAATACAAGAGACTAAAAATTTAAATGATTTTTCATTGGAAGAACTAATCGGTTCACTAATGACATATGAAATGAGTTTCTTCGAACATTTGGAACATGATGAACATATGAACCACCTTTTAAAGAACAAGAAGGATTTGGAACATCAGACAAATGAATGCCACTTGAGTGATGACTCAAGTGATGTGGACAATGAGGACATTAAACTTTTAATGAATCTTAATAAGTTCATTAAACAAAAATCCAATAGACAATGAACTTGAACGGAGGAAGAGGTCAAAGAAGAAGAAGAAGGCTTGCAAAGAAGAATCAAGTAGAGAAGAGGCAAAATGGGCTTTGACAGTTTTTGACAATGAGATAAGAAACTCACCCAAGTTGCTTCTACCTTATTTTGAAATTACATGATGCTTTCCATGAATGCTTAACTTAGTTAGTAGGAATTTTTTTTTATGCTTTTTCTTGTGTCTTTAGAAATTAAAAAAAAATATATTTTAAAAATTATACTATGCTTTTCTTTATAGTATTTTTGAAAAGTAAAAATAAGAATGATGATTGTATGAATTGTGATAATGTTTAGATACCTAATAGAATCAATCCATGCATGAGTATCTTGATGGTTTACATTGTCTCTAAATATGATGCTTGATGATTTTATATCATGCATGAGTTGTTGAAGTGATGTTGATTTAAAAAACTTCTATCTTGGATTAATGGGTCTTGACCCTTTTTATGATAAAATTTTTAGATGATACATGTCTTCATGAAATCAATTATAATGACCTAACCTATAAATTTTTCAAATGAAAGAAATGTGATTTTAATGTTGCCATGTATTACATTTGGACTTGATGATTTTCATGACGAAAATTATTTTTCAGATTTATAAAATGATGCATGATTTTACCAAAAATTTAAGCATCGATCATCTTGTTATAATTAATGTAAGAAAGAATTAAAATGATTTTGATGATATTTTCGTTTTTTAATATGATGCATGACATTTTCATATAAAAAATTTGAACATTCTTATGAAAGATCAAATCACTTAAATTGAAACTCATAAAGATGAGAAAATGTACTATCATGATGTTTGATGCATATGATCTTAATGGGCTAAATAACAACTTATATTTTAAAGTAATATAATGATGACTTTTCATATAAATAATTGGACATACCTTATGTAATCATTATTGATAATGATAGTTGGTTGTCATGCTTAATGATTTTATGATATCATGAGTATTTTAAGGCATTATATCTTGATGACAAACTCATGTTTTGGTCTTAAATTTGATACTTATCTTTTGAAACATGAGCATACTTGTTTGAAACAAAATGAAACACATTATCATGATAAATTAAATCTCATGTCTTGAAACAATGTGTTGTTTTGACAATGCTTATAATAAAGTTTGTCTTCCATTTTTGAATATTTTGATTTGGCATATAAAGGCAAAAGACATACTTATATGATGAAACATAAAAAAATTATATTTACTATCTTATCGAGATTAATGATTTCATGATATCTTAAGAATCTCATAAATTATAGAAGTGATTTCGATGAATTGATTATGACTTGATAATTTGAAATTTCTCTCTTGTTTCAATACTACTTTGTATGCTTCATGACTTGATAATTGAAATATTGATGTAGACTTTTGATATATCACTTGTCATGATTAATGCATATAGCTGAAATTTTAAATCTCTAAAATAATTTTGATTATGAGTTTTGAGTTATCAAAATGAGTTTGAATGATTTTATGACTCCTCTCTTAATCTCTTGAAATCATGACTTTAAATTCTTGACTTGAGATATTTTATGTGAATTGAAATACTTTCTTCCTTAATTGCTTCTTTTTATCATTGCTATTATACCTCCTATGATATATGTTGTAGAGAAAGAATTTATAAATCATGATGAAATGAGATCTCTTATGCAATAATGAAATGCTTATGTGATTCTTTGCTAAAGAAAATATCTTGATTCTTATGAAATATGATCTTGATGAAAATTCTTATACATGAATCAAGTTGCTCTTTGTGCTATATCTTTTCAAATGAATCATGAGCCTTGATGTCATATATTTCATGATATAGAAATGATAAGATTTCTTTGCCTTATGTGGAAAATTGAATATTTTACATAAATGAAATTTGTTTTATGATGAATCATGAATGATGTCCTTTGGTGTTGATCCTTATTGATATTTCATATTGATATCTTTCATGAATTCTTTGCATCTATGTTTTGTATACATCATAAAAAAAAAATTGAAATATTGATGGATGCAAAATTATTGCATTGAAATATTATTCATCCCTTCTTTTCGATAGTGACAAAGGGGGAGTTAGCTTGCTAGCTTATGTATCACAAGTGAAAATGACAAACATAGCTAGCTAGAACTTGCAAAAGGCAAAACTTGCACTTCTCAAAATGAGAAGAAAGAAATTGCAAAGTTGCATTATTTTTTAACTCATGAGCTTGATATTTAAAATGTTATAAATTTTACAAAAATTACTAGCTCATTGCAAACAAAAAGTTGATGATTTGCAAAAGGGAAACTTAGGTGCAAAAGAGAAAAATTGAAAGAGAGCTAGTTTACGTATTGCAAAGTATGCTAGCTTATCATTATTACTTGCTTGCTTGTCATAAATTTCCCTCATACTATGATTTGTTTATGACTCCTTTGAATTCATGACTTGATATGTAAAAAATTCATGATGGAAATTTGTTATTTTGTCATGATAGAAGCATTCATGTAAAGGGAAAAGAATTATATTCTTCCCTTCTTTTTGACAAAATCAAAGGGGGAGAAGATTTATTGCTAGCTTGTATGATTAATTTGCTAGCTCATTCAAGAGGAAGAAAATTGCTAGCTTGTGCATCAAAAGAGAAAATTTTGCTGGCTTGAATATTGAGAAGCAAAAAGTTGCTATCTCAAGAGAGGCAAAAATCTTGCTCAATTTCACTTCTTCAAAATTGCTTACATTTTTGTTACAAATTATTGCTGAATCTCATGCAAGATTATTTGAAGTATTTGATCCTCCCTTTCTTTTTGATGCTAACAAAGGGGGAGAAAGTTTTTAGCTCGAACATTGCAAAAATTTACTATCTTGATTCCTATTTTGCAACTTCATGAGAAGCTAAGAATTGTTATATCAAAGGATGCAAATATTGCTATCATGAGAAACAAGGTGCAAACTTGCACATCTCAAGAAGCAAGTAAAAATTACCATCATTGCCCATCCTTGAAACTTGCTATGATTGAATGGTATGATTGGATGTTGTAATGCAAAGCTATGCAAAAATGTTGTATGATGTGATTGATAGCTAGTATGTTGTAAAAACTTGCATATCTTTTAAAATAGCTATGATGCTACTTCTCCTTTTTGTTGATGACATAGGGGGAGAAGTAGATTGATGACTTCATGCAATGTAATGATGCTTGAATATTTTATATATTTGCATGATAGATTTATATATCTCACTACATGAATGATACATGTTACTTGGATTTGGGATAATCCAAGGGTTCTATCAATTGCATATTAATAGGGGGAGTTTGGTTAAACTCCGGGGAGTTAAGGTTAACTCCGTTAGTCATCAATTAGTTGTCATCATCAAAAAGGGGGAGATTATTGAATCTCGGATTTTGATAATGAAACTAATTGATTGTGGTTTATTATTTAACTATGTTTGAGTTACGTAGGTCTACTATCGATCAGGATTAGACAGTTAACGCTGGAGGAATTGACGTTGCACCGGAGGTGATCACGTCAGGATATTGAATATCGAGCTGGAGGTTCGATCAACTATCGGCAGGAGACTTCGTACGTCGGGCATCGGGCCAAGAAGAGCATGTTGCGCCAAGGATATCGGGATAGCGGAGGTCAATTGTCGATTGGGCAACGGACCGCAAGAGAGGACAATGTGCCGAAGGATCGCACGAAGCGCCGACCAATGACGTGCTGGGCAACTGAATGTCAATTCGCATTGTAATAACTGTCTAGATCGAAGTAGAGTGTGTGTTGTTGTGCAGGAGTAACTACGATAAGGATGAAGACGTAAAGCGAAACAAAGGGCCGAAGTCAAGTGCGATGGATCATTAGGAGTTCGAGTGTTCAATGGAAGTCCGAAGATTCGTTGGGAGTGCTACCGGAACCGGCCGAGAACGAGTAGGGAGTTTGCCGAAGGGTTTTCGGAAGTTCACAGGAAGGTTCATTGGAAGTTCACGGAGCTTGCCAAGAAATATCGGAGCTTGCCAAAGACTCTCGTGGGAACTCGCCAAAATCATCATGGAGTCCGAGAGCTTGCCGGGAGTCCGTAGGATGGTTTCCGAGGGATCGTCGAAAGACCGCCGGAAGTTCGCCGGAAGCTCGACGGAAAAAGACTTGACTTGCGGACTTTGTAATAGCTTAGGAATGTCTTTAATTTCATAGTTAGCACATTAATTTGGGTTAGGATTAGGTGTTAATCCTTTAACCCAAAGTAGGGGCCATTGGGCCTTAGTTTGGGCCAAAGTTTTTGGCCCAAACAGAACCAGCACTGGGTAGCACCGCCAGCCAAATTGTGTCTTGGGGTAGCACCGCCACCTTTAGCGCGTAGCACCACCGCCAGCTTTGTGTCTTGGGGTAGCACATACGCCCGGCCAGCCTAGATAGCACTAGTGCTACCGCCCGAAGACGTGGAAAGCCAGCGATAGCACCACTGCTCGGGCGGTGGTACCGCCCTGCTGTGTCGTCGAGTCTGCCAGGTCGACACAAGCGAGTAACACGCCTCGACAAGCGGTTCCACCGCCTCGACATACCAACACTGGGAAACTCAAATTGAGTTTAAATTTGGAGCCCAAATTTGAACCTCTTTGAGTCTATAAATACCCGTCCTTTTCTCAACTGAGTAAGAACCCTTAGAGAGTTAGATTTGAGCAAAGTCTAGGGAAAGTTTTGTTCTTCAATTGCTTAAGTGTTCACCTCCTTCTCTTTGTGAAAACTTGTAAGAGTGTGAACCTCTTGTAAAAGAGTTGTAAGAGGGGTATTTGGTCCTTCCCCTACAAAAGGATTTGCTAGTGGAAGTTGGGAGCCTCATCGGAGAAGGCTTCGAAAGTGGACGTAGGTCGGATGACCGAACCACTATAAAAATCTGGTTTGCATTTACGTTCTTGCTATTTACTTTGCTGCAAACCCTTTCCACTTGTTGCCTTATTTACTTAACTTCATCTTCATCTTATTACGTATGCTTTAAAGTTAAAACGCAATCTTTCCAGGTTCAAACGAAACATTGCATTCGTTCGTACGAAGTTTCCGAACTTATGTTAATCACTGAAAAATCTATCGTTTTATCCACTGCCCTAATTCACCCCCCCCCCTCTTAGTGCCGCTCGATCCCTAACAGAGGCTCCCAACTTCCATTAGCAAATGTTTTTGAAGGGGAAGGACCAAATACCTCTCTTATAACCCTTTTACAAGAAGTTTACACTCTTACAGATTTTTCAAAGAGAAAGAGGGAGGTGAACACTAGCTATTGAAAATAAGACTTTGCCAAAGCTTTTGCTCAATTTCTAACTCTCAAAAAGGATGCTCTTTCTGTTGAGAAAAGAGGGGTATTTATATATCCAAAGAAGATTCAAATTTGAGATCCAAATTTAAATTCTGTTTACGTTTCTTAGTCTGGCGATGCCACTCACTGTTAGCGGTGCCACCGCCTGTCAGTGGTGGTGCCACCGCTTGTCAATTGTCAGACTGACAGTGCACAAGACGGTTCCACCACCCAAGGCAACAGTGCCACTATCCCAGGTTGGGTGGTGCCACCGCCTAGCCCTCGGTCACTAGGCGGTTCCACCGCCTGGCATGGGCAGTTCCACTGCTTGGCCCATTCAGCAAAATTGAATGGGCCCTGTTTTAGGCCCAAATTGCCTCAATAAGAGTCTGGTTGGCCCCTACTAGGTTTAAACAGGATTATTTCCTAATCCTTACCCTAATTACGTGCCAACTACAAAATTAAAACATAATTCTAAGTGATTTAAATTGACATTCTTCAAGTCTACTTTCGATAAGCTCTCCGACGAGATTCCGGTGGACTTCCTTCGGATTTCTTCAAGCGGACTCCCAGCATGCTCCTAGATTGTATGGTGAGCTCAATGAGTCTTTGGCAAGCTTCTGAACCTTCTCGGTAAACTCCACGAACCTCCAACGATCTTTACAGCAAACTTTCGAAACCTTTGGTAAGTCCTTGATTCGATCTCAGTTGGTTCCGGCAACACTTCTGATGATCCTTCGGACTTCCGATAAACTCTTGAACTCCCGACGAACTTGACCTTGGTAAATCACTTTATGTTTTCATCCCATCATAGTTAATCCTGCACACTTATCTCGACAATATAGATTAGAACAAATATTTCACCAATTGACTTCATCATCAAAATCTGAGATTCAACAATCTCCCCCTTTTTGATATTGACAATCAATTGATGATGGAGTTACTCTTAACTCCCCATATCTATATGCCATATCATGAGAAAGTAAAAACACTTGAATTCAATCTTTTGAATTTAAGTCGAAACCGATAAATTTCATTTAACGTCAAGCTTCATAAGCAAGCTTAAGCATAAATATGAAAACTTCGTATTTAAAACAATGTTAAGGTATTACACCTATAACCATTCATCATTATGACAAGAAATATCAATTATTAATTCAAATATGACAAGGATCAAATGATATCAGAAAGAGTGTTCAATATCAAGGCATGATATCAAATGAAGAAATAGCTTATCTTAAGAAAATTTACATTTTAAGCATTTGCGATGCAATACGATTAATTCATTTTTCACTCCATCATATCAATTTCACATTTTTCTCCCCCGATGTCATCAACAAAAAAGAGGTGAATAATTCATGCATTACTCCGAAAAAAATCTTCATTTATCAAGTTATGAGTAGGAGATATCAAAATTTGATTAATCATCAACTTGGCATTTATGAAGTAAAACATGCTTAAAGTAGGTGGAGGGAACATAAAATCATTCGAGGAAGATATCAAATTATACAAATTGTTACAACAATATAAAAGCATCATCCAAAAGTTACGATCAAACAAAAAATTTATTCAAAGTCTGAGTAAATGAAAGAAACATCATGCTTAGAAACATACATCATCCATAGTAGTCATAAGGTTTACAAAACAAGAGTTAAAGACAACAACTATTCCTAGGGGCAATTCCAAAATGCCTATACAAGTAATCTAATTTTTGGTTCATCTATTGCATTTCCTTCAAAATTTCAGCTTGCTGTAGGTTGATTTGATTTTGCTATGATTTGATTTGATTTAATGCTAGTATGATTAGATCTTTAGTGGATGGAGCAAGAGCTGGCTCAGATGGTGCTGGACCAAAGGGACTAGGCGAAGGTGATTCACTTCCTCTAATAATTGATATTTCAGGTCGCTCTATTGGTGGGGGAGCTAGATCAATCCTTCTAGATTGCTTAATCCATAGGTCATTTCTAAAGGTACATCTAAGTCTCTTCAAGAGGTTTCTATTTATAGTGTTATATCTGTCGACCTGCATTATTTTCTCATCGGGTGACACACAAATATCATGTGCAATTATTAATCTAGTGATCAACTTGCCATACGATAACATTAAGTCTCTAGAGATAATTTCCATCATGTGTTGTTTGATAAGTATCCAAAGTAATTATTTTGTCGAGTCATGATCCAATACATGGTGCTTAATTCTAACATACTAATCTCATCATAGTGAAATTGTTTAGGAAGAAGAATGCTTATGATGATGTGATGAAGTATTTTTGAATTGAAAGGTAACAAGTGCTCGTAGCTTTTAGGAATAATGCTTAGGTTAGGATTTACAAAAATCGTCTCTAAAGTTTCGGAGTGGGTTTCTCCGATTGCATCCATATCCCATTGGCCTTTGAAATAACATCCTCTATTCTTTTCTTCAATTCCAATTAGCTCACATATCGTATGATCAAAAATTTGAATTTTGGTTCCCAAAATGTAGGTAATCAATCGATCATTTTCAACACTTATGTTTGCGTAAAATAACTTAACCAACCTAGGGTAGATCGGTTAATCGATTTGTAAGATAGGTAAGACATTTAAATTGGTAAACCATCTAATGGGTTCTAGGTTTCCTAGTTCACCTAGATCAACATATTTTCCCTTATGTATAGCTTTAGAATCAAAATTAGGGTACCTTAGAGCTACCTCATTAGATCTAAAGAGGATTGAGTCATATGAATCTCCTTCCAACCTTTTTCCTTTGACTCTTGATGATTTTTTAGGAGCCATATCTATTCATGATGATGGATCAAAAAGAAACAATAAGGAAAAGACCAAGAAATTAGAAGAGAAGAGAAAATTACAGATTTTACCTTCTTTGAGTTTCCTTGGGAGGTGAGGAGCTTGATTCAAGAAAAAACCTTTGTTAGGCCTTTTAGAGGAAGAAGATGGGGAGAGGAGAGGATTAGAGATGTTTGGAGGAGGAAGAGGAGCTAAAAACAGGGTTGGGGTCAGTTCCACCGTCGACCCTAACACACCCCTTAAATAGAGGGGTGTTTGGGCAGTGCCACCACCAACCAAGTGGTGCCCCTGCCTGGGGGCCGAGCACCCAAGCGGTGCTACCACCGGTTCTGGCGATGCCACCGCTAGCACCAAAAAAAAATTTTATTTTAAATTTTATTTTTTGCTTTCATGTGTTGAATTGAGATAAGATGATATCTTAAATCACTCTTTGAAATACAAAATTTAAAATGAGAGAGGCAAATCCATGAAAGCCGAAATTTCGATAAATCCACGAAAGTCAAAATTATGAAAAATATATAATGCAGCTTATTCATGAGGACAATTCAATATGCCTAATTCCTTTCTAATAAAGTCAAATTATTCTTCATTTAAGGGTTTTGTAAAAATATCCGCTAATTAATGTTTTGTATCAATAAACTCAAGAGTGATATCATTACTGTTGACATGATCTCGTATAAAGTGATGTCCTATGTCAATATGCTTAGTTCTAGAGTGTTGAATAGGATTTTTGGTTAGATAAATAGCACTTGTATTATCACATTTTATAGGTATGTTCTTTAAATGAATTTCATAATCTTCTAATGTATTTTTCATCCAAATGACCTGTGCACAACATGCACTTGCACCTATATATTCAGCTTCAACCGTAGATAATGCAACTGAGTTTTGTTTCTTAGAAGTCCAAGAAACAAGTGCATGTCCTAAGAATTGACATGTTCCAAATGTACTTTTTCTATCTATTCTACATCCGCCAAAATCGGCATCCGCATAAGCTATTAAATCAATGTTATCAGATTTTGGATACCATAATCCTAGATTAGGAGTACCTTTAAGATATCTAAGAATTCTTTTAACAGCTTTAAGATGAGTCAGCTTAGGATTAGCTTGAAATCTCATACAAATTTCTATGCTAAACATGATATCTGGTCTAGTTATGGTAAGATAGAGCAAGCTACCAATCATTCCCCTATATGTCTTTTGATCAAAATTTTCTCCACTTTCATTCAAATCTAACTTAGTGGAAGTATTCATAGGAATATTTATGGCTTTTTTACCATCCATGTTAAATATTTTTAACAATTCTAATGTATATTTGGATTGATTAAGAAATATGCCATTACCAAGTTGTTTAATTTGTAATCCTAGAAAGAAGGTTAATTCTCCCATTAGACTCATTTCAAATTCATGACTCATACACTTGGAAAATGATTCATATAGTGATTCATCCGAAGAACCAAAAATAATATCATCAACATAAATTTGAACAATAAGAAAATTATTTTTAAAATATTTGATAAACAATGTAGTATCAACCTTGCCTTTTGTAAAATTATTTGAAATAAGAAAGGAACTAAACCTTTCATACCAAGCTCTAGGAGCTTGTTTTAGTCTATAGAGAGCCTTAGTTAATTTAAACACATGATTAGGAAGAGAATTTTCAAATCTGAGAGATTGTTCAACATACACTTCTTCGGAAATAAAGTCATTTCCAAAAGCACTTTTGACATCTATTTGAAATAATATGAAATCATTACTACTAGTATAAGCAAGGAGCATCCTAATGACTTCTAATCTTGCCACAGAAGCAAAGGTCTCTTCGTAATCGATACCTTCTTCTTACTTGAAACCTTTGGCCACTAGTCTAGCCTTGTTTCTAACCATGATATCGCATTCATCTTGCTTGTTTCTAAAGACCCATTTAGTACCAATAACTAAATGGTCATTAGGTCTAGGAACAAGCTTTCATACCTCATTCCTCTCAAATTGATTCAACTTTTGTTGCATTGCGATAACCCAAGAATCATCTTTCAAGGCATCATCAATGCATTTTGGTTCAATTTGAGAAAGAAAAGTGGCATGGGCACAAAAATTTTTAAAAGAAGAACGAGTTTAAACACCTTTCGATGTGTCTCCTATAATTAACTCCTTGGGATGGGCATCTATATAATTCCATTCCTTGGGGAAGGAAATTTGGGAAGAAGATGCATCCAAGTTGTCATTTTGAGGAGAGGGTTCATTCAAATTCAAATAATCAAAACTAAGATCATCATCAAAATCTATTTTCTTAAATTCAAAAAATTCATTAAAAACTACATGTTCTATAACTAAGGTTCTTTTATTGAAAACCCGAAAAGCTTTAGAAATAGAAGAGTAACCAAGAAAGATGCCTTCATCGGATTTAGCATCGAATTTTTCTATGGCATCCTTTTCATTCAAAATAAAGCATTTGCAATCGAAAACTTTAAAGTAAGAGACATTGGGTTTTTTATTATTCCATAATTCATATGGAATCTTAGATAGAGATGGTCTTACTAGAACTCTATTCATGACATAGCAAGCCATGTTCACGGCTTCGGCCCAAAAATATTTGGGTAAATTATATTCATTTAATATGGTTCTAGCCATTTCTTGTAAATTTCTATTTTTTCTTTCCACTACTCCATTTTGTTGAGGATTCCTCGGAGTAGAGAAGTTATGGTTATATCTATTTGTTTCATAAAGATTTTGGAAGTCATGGTTTTGAAATTCACCACCATGATCACTCCGAATTGATGAAATCATAAAACCTTTTTCGTTTTGAGTAAGTTTACAAAATTTAGAAAAACATTTGAAACAATCACTTTTGTGAGTCAAGAAATAAATCCAAGTATATCTACTATAGTCATCCACAATTACGAAGGCATATTTGATACCTCATAGACTTGTTATGTCAATTGGTCCAAATAAGTCCAAATGGATCAATTGGAATAGTCTAGTGGTGCTAATTTGATTTTTTGGTTTGAAACTAGTTTTTATTTATTTTTCTAGTTGACATGCATCACATACTTTGTCCTTGATAAACTTTATATTGGGAATCTCTCGTACTAACTCTCTAAATGAAATCTTAGATATTAGTTTCATACTTGCATGGTCTAATCTCCTATGCCAAAGCCAAGCATCATTATTCAAAATCGAAAAACACATTTCATTACTTAGTTCATCAATATTAATGGTGTAGACATTATTTTATTTTAAAGCAATCATGGATATATTATTATTTGGTTTTTCAATGATGCAAACATTAGATTCAAATCTAACATAACCTTTATCGCATAATTGACTAATGCTTAAAAGATTCTGTTTTAATCCATCAACTAGCAACACATCATCAATTGAAAAACTCAATTTGTTACCTATGGTACCCTTGCCATTGATTTTACCCTTGTTGTTGTCTCCGAAGGTGACATACCCTTCTTCTTTGCTAGTGAGCATATAGTAATAAGATGGATCTCCGGTCATGTGCCTTGAGCATCCACTATCAAGATACTATCTCTTGCTCCTAGCTTATGAGTTTGTCTACAAAAGAAGATGGTTTTTAGGTACCCATTTAATTTTAGGTGTCCTACAAATTGATCTACTAATTTTATAATTTAATATTAAATTGTTTATGGTTCCTTTAGGAACCCATATCAATTTTTGTGGACTAATTTTCTTAAATGGATATTTGTAAACAACATATCCAGTTTTGCCACAAAAATTACATTTCAAATGGGGTGATACATGCAATGTGGGTCCTTTAATGAAGGTGGTGGGATTTTGGTGAGATCTACTAACAAATCCAATTCCACTTCTATTTTCGATGTGACCCTTGTTAGCAAGGATCATGTCAAAGCCCTTGCTACTAACCTTAAACTTGTTTAGGGTCTCTTTGAGTAACAAGTTCTCATTTTTTATTGTTTCTAAGTGTTCATATTTAGAGCATGGGGGTAAAGAAGGAGTTTGGAAACTATTGAACTTATTTTGTAATAAAGCATGCTCTTTCTTTAGTAAATTAAACTTCTTTCTAATAGTTCTACATTTATCAAATAATTCATGAAAAGCGATAGAAAGTTTATTAAAAGATAACTCTTCATTAAATAACTCACTAACCTATTCTCCTAAGGCCATTAGCACAAAGTTGGCCTCCTCTTTATTGCTTGCTTCTTCAATCTCGGAGTCACTTGAATCATCCCATGTAGCCTTTAATGCTTTCTTCTTCTTTGGTTGCTTCTTCTTGGCTTGGGGGCATTCATTTTTGAAGTGCCCCAGCTTCTTGCACTCATAGCAAATGACTTTGTCCTTTTTATATTCAAGTTTGTTTTTTTATGTCATTTTTAAATTTATTCTTTCTTATAAATTTTTTAAATTTTTGAGTTAAAAGTGCAATGTCATTATCACTGTCCCCATCGCTTGATATTCCTTTCAAATGGTCTTTTTGTGTTCTTAGTGTCATATTCTTCCTATTCTTTGGAAGGGGGTTCTCGAGCTCTTCATGAGCATGACATGTCATTTCATAGGTCATTAGAGACCCAATAAATCCTTCGAGAGGAAAAGTCTTAAGATCCTTAGCCTCTTAAATGACCGTAACTTTTGGATCCCAACTCTTTGGAAGGGATCTTAAAATTTTAGTTACAAGTTCAAAGTTAGAAAAACCTTTACCAAGTGCTTTGAGCCCATTGATGACATCCGTGAAGCGGGTGTACATGTCTCCAATGGACTCACTTAGTTTCATTCAGAAAAGTTCGTTAGAATGCACAAGAATGTTGATTTTGGACTATTTCACCCAGTTAGTGCCTTCATGAGTGATCTCAAGAGTACACTAAATATCAAAAGCCGAATCACAAATCGATACGTGATTAAATTCATTTTTGTTAAATGCACAAAACAATGCATTCATAGCCTTTACGTTTAAGGCAAAAACCTTCTTCTCCGACTCATTCCATTCGCTCATCGGAAGAGAAGATTTTTGAAATCCATTTTCAACAATATTCCAAAGCTCAAAATCCATAGAAATAAGAAAGATCTTCATACGAGTCTTCCAATTGTTAGGGATCGAACGGCACTAAGAGGGGGGGGGGGTGAATTAGTGCAGCGGTAAAGACCGATAGATTTTTCAGCGATTAACACAAGTTCGGAAACTTCGTACAAATGAATGCAGCATTTCGTTTGAACTCGGAAAGATTACGTTTTAACTTTAAAGCATACGTAAGAAGATAAAGTTAAGTAAATAAGGCAGCAAATGAAAATGGTTTGCAGCAAAGTAAGTTACGAGAAAGTAAATGCAAACCGATTTATAGTGGTTTGGTCATCCGACCTACATCCACTTCTGAAGCCTTCTCCGATGAGGCTCCCAACTTCCACTAGCAAATCCTTTTGAAGGGGAAGGACCAAATACCCCTCTTACAACCCTTTTATAGGAAGTTCACACTCTTACAAATTTTTCAAAGAGAAAGAAGGAGGTGAACACAAGCTATTGAAAACTAGACTTTCCTAAGCCTTTTCCTCAATTTCTAACTCTCAAAAGGGTCCTGTTTCAGTTGAGAAAGGGGGGGTATTTATAGATCTAAAATGGATTCAAATTTGGGCTCCAAATTTGAAATCAAATTGGAGTTCCCAATGCTGGCGGTGCTAACGCCTGTTAGAGGCGGTGCTACCGCTTGTCAATCGTCAGATTGACAGTGCACAAGCGGTACTATCGCTTGGAGCAAGCGGTACTACCGCCACTATTACTGTAGCTGGGTGGTACTACTGCCCCAGGCTAGGTGGTACTACCGCCCAGGTCATTTTCAGCATAGTGGTTTCGGCCGAAAACTCGGTCGAAACCGGTCCAAATGAAGTTTGAATTGGCCCAAATTTGGTTTGTAGGATTAACACCAAATACTAAACCAAATTATATACTAACTACGAATTTTAAAGATATTTTTTAACCTATTTCAAAGTTCACAAGATAAGACTTCTTTTGGCGAGCTTTCGGTGAACTTCCGGCGGTTTTCCGATGAACCCTCGGAAACCATTCTGCGGACTCCCGGCAAGCTCCCGGACTTCACAATGATCTTGGCAAGTTCCAACGAGCTTCATTGGCAAGCTTCGATCTTTCTTGGTAAGCTCCACGAACTTCCGACAAACCTTCTGGCGAACTTCCGAAAACCCTTTGGCAAGCTCCCTACTCATTCTCGATCGGTTCCGACAACACTCCCAACGAATCTTCGAACTTTCGTCGAACTCTTGAACTCCCAACGATCCATCACACTTGTCTTCCGGTACTTTGTTTCGCTTTATGTCCTTATCTTCATCGTAGTTAATCCTGCACACAAACAACAAACACTCTACTTCAATCTAGACAGTTATTACAACGCGAATTGACTTTCAGTTGTCGGGCATGTCATTGGTCGGTGCTTCGTCCGATCCTTTGGCACATCGTCCTCTCTTGTGGTTCATTGCCCAATCGACGGATGACCTCCGCAACCCCGATATCCTTGATGCAACATGCACTTCTAGGCCCGATGCCTGACGTATGAAGCCTACCACCGATTGTCGACCGAACCTCCGGCTCGACATCCAATATCCAAACGTGATTACCTCCGGTGCAACGTCAATTCCTCCAGCATCAACTGTTTAATCCTGATCGATAGTAGACCTGCGTAATTCAAAACGTAGTTAGACCACAAATCACACTCAATTAGTTTCATCATCAAAATCCGAGATTCAACACCAATAAGTGTAATCCGACCCATTAAACATAGGCGGACGAGTAATGGAGTGACCCTCTTGCATGTCGGAATAGGCCATCTCTCTTGGGTTTTAAACCAAATATGAGAGTGAACCTTGCTCTGATACTAATTGTTAGGATCGGAGAGGCACTAAGAGGGGGGGTGAATTAGTGCCTCGGATTAAAACTCGTAAGTTTGAAACCGATTTTGTAAATAACTTGTTCGTATAGAGATTTCGATTCGACGAAAGATTAAAGTAGCTTAAGTAAAGGCAATCAAAAGTAGAAAGAGGAAGACCAAATGATTTGCAGCAAAGTAAAGAGATGATTCAGAAATTTAACCACTCACACATTCAAGACACCATGATGTATAGTGGTTCAGTCAAATGACCTACATCCACTTTCGAAGCCTTCTCTGATGAGGCTCCCAACTTCCACTAGCAAATGTTTTTGAAGGGGAAGGACCAAATAACCCTCTTACAATCCTTTTACAAGAAGTTCACACTCTTACAGATTTTTCAAAGAGAAAGAGAGAGGTGAACACTAGCTATTGAAAACAAGACTTTGCCAAAGCTTTTGCTCAATTTCTAACTCTCAAAAAGGGTGCTCTTTCTACTGAGAAAGGAGGGGTATTTATAGATCCAAAGATGATTTAAATTTGAGCTCCAAATTTGAATTATGTCTGGGTTTCCCGGTGCTGGCGGTGCCACCGGCTGTTAGTGGCGGTGCCACCGCCTGTAAGTGACGGTGCCACCGCTTGTCAGTTGTCAGACTGATAGTGCACAGGGCAGTTCCACCGCACAAGGTAGTGGTGCCACCGCCCATGCATTCGGGTGCTGGGCGGTGCCACCACCCCAAGTTGGGCGGTGCCACTGCCTAGCCCTCGGCCATTGGGCGGTTCCATCGCCTCGCATGGGCAGTTCCACCGCTTAGCCCATTCAGTAAAGCTGAATGGGCCCTGTTTTATGCCCAAATTGCCCCAATAAGAGCCCGGTTGGCCCCTACTAGGTTTAAACAAGATCATTTCCTAATTCTTACCCTAATTACGTGCCAACTACGAAATTAAAATATAATTCTAAGTGATTTAAACCAACATTCTTCAAGTCTACTTCCAGTGAGCTCTCCGATGAGATTCCGGTGGACTTCCTTTGGATTTCTTTCGGTGGACTCCCAGCATGCTCCCGGATTGTATGGCGAGCTCAACGAGTCTTTGGCAAGCTTTCAAACCATCTCGGTAAACTCTGCAAATCTCCGATGATCTTTGTGGTGAACTTTTGAAACCTTCGGTAAGTCTCTGATTCGATCTCAGTTGGTTCGGGCAACACTTCCGACGATCCTTCAGACTTCCGGTGAACTCTTAAACTCTCGACGAACTTGACCTCGGTAAATCACTTTATGTTTTCATCCCATCATAGTTAATCCTGCACACTTATCTCGACAATATAGATTAGAATAAATATTTCACTAATTGACTTCATCATCAAAATCCGAGATTCAACACCAAGAATGTCATATCATAGGTCTTTAAAGACCTAATAAGTTCATCAATAGGATAGTTATTTAGATCTTTTGTTTCTTGTATTGCGGTTATTATTGGATCCCATCTTTTTGGAAGAGATCTTAAAATCTTGTTTATAAGATCAAAATCTGAAAAAGACTTACCAAGAGCTCTTAGACTATTGATGACATCCGAGAAATGGAAGAACATGTCATCGATAGTCTCACTTGGTTCCATTCGAAAAAGCTCAAAATCATGCAATAAGAGGTTTACTTTTGAGTATTTGACTCTACTAGTTTCCTCGTGTGTGATTTCAAGTGTTCGCCAAATTTCAAAAGTCGTTTCGCATGTAGAAATCTGATTAAACTCATTTTTATCTAAAGAATAAAATAAGGCATTCATAGCCTTTGCATTCAAAGAAAAAGACCTTTTCTCCAAATCTGACCATTCGTTCGTCAGTTTAGAGGGAAGTTGAAAATAATTTTCAATAATATTTCATAAGTTTAAATCTTGAGAAATTAAGAAAACTCTCATTCGAGTTTTCCAATATATGTAGTCCGAAACGTTAAAGAACGGTGGATGAACAATCGAAAAACCCTATTGAAAGCCGTTAAGAGCCATTTCTTACGAGTGTAAATCCGAATGAAAAATAATGTGGCTCTGATACCAATTGTTAGGGATCGAGCAGCACTAAGAGGGGGGGTGAATTAGTGTAGAAGTAAAGAGCGATAAACTTTCGGCGATTTAAACCAACTTCGGAGACTTCGTACGATAGAAATAATGTTTTTGACTAAAACCAACTTCGATTAAAGCATAATGAAGAGTGCTTAAAGTAAGGAGTGTGTAGAGAGGAAGAAGGTAGTGATGAGTAAGTTGAGCAGTAAAGAAAAGGCGGTTTGCAGAAATATAAATGCAAGAACGTAAATGCAAATCGTTTTTATAGTGGTTCGATCATCTGACCTACATCTACTCCCGATTTCTCTTCGTTTGAGGCCACTGGCTTTCCACTAACTACCTTCCTTCTAACAGGCGAACACAAACTCCCTTTTACAAACTCTATTTACAAAGCTTCCCTCAACACCTCTCTTAAGAACACTTCTAAACTTTTGGAGGAGGGATTTCTACTTCAAATGATAGAGTTTTCCCTTAGTTTTCTTGCGCACTTTCTTGCTCTTTAAGCAAGAACACTTGGGGTATTTATAGACCCCATGAGGATTCAAGTTTGGAGCCCAAATTTGAATTGCTTTAGTTTTCCTGATTCTAGTGGTATTGGGCGGTGCCACTGTTGGTGCCCTCGGGTGCTGGGTAGTGCCACTGCCAACCTGGGGCAGTTCCACCGCCCAAGGTTCGGCCACTGGGCAGTGCCACCACCCAGGTCATTTCAGCACACTAGTTTGGGCTGAAAACTCAGCCCAAACCAGTCCAAAAGAAGATCGAATTGTCCCAAACTTGGTTTATAGGATTAACACCTAATCCTAAACCAAATTATGTGCTAACTATGAATTTTAAAGATATTTTATAAGCTATTACAATGTCCATAAGACAAGACTTCTTTCCGTGAGCTTCCGGTGAACTTTCGACGGTCTTCCGATGAACCCTCGAAAACTATTCTGCGGACTCCCAGCAAGCTCCCGGACTTCACAATGATCTTGGCGAGTTCCAACAAGCTTCATTGGCAAGCTCTAATCTTTCTTGGCAAGCTCTACGAACTTCCAACGAACCTTTTGATAAACTTTCGAAAACTCTTCGGCAAGCTCCCTACTCGTTTTCGGCCGGTTCTGGTAATACTCCCAACGAATCTTCGGACTTCCATCAAACTCTTGAACTCCCAATGATCCATCACACTTATCTTCCGGTACTTTATTTCACTTTACGTCTTCATCGTTATCGTAGTTAATCCTGCACACACACAAACAAAAACTCTACTTCGATCTAGACAATTATTACAACGCGAATTGACATTCAATTGCCCAGCATGTCATTGGTCGATGCTTCATTTGATTCTTTGATACATCATCCTCTCTTGCGGCTTGTTGCCCAATCAGCGGTTGACCTCCGCAACCCCGATATCCATGGTGTAACTATGCCCTTTTTGGCCCGATGCTCGACGTCCGAAGCCTTCTGTCGATTGTCGATTAAACCTTCAGCTCGACATCCAATATCCTGATGTGATCACCTAATGTAACGTCAATTCCTCTAGCATCAACTGTCTAATCCTAATCGATAGTAGACCTACGTAACACAATATGAAATTAGATCATAAAACATAATCAATTAGTTTCATCATAAAAATCTGAGATTCAACACTCCGCAACCTCGATATCCTTGGTGCAACACCACTCTTCTTGGCTCGATGCCCAACGTCTGAAGCCTTCTATCGATTGTCGATTGGACCTCCAGCTCGAGATCCAATATCCTAACGTAATTTTTTCTAACGCAACATCAGTTCCTCCTGTGTCATTTATCTAATCCTGATTGAGTAGACCTGTATCACTCAAAATATAATTAGATAATAAAACATAATTAATTAGTTTCATCATCAAAATCCGAGATTCAACAGGTGGTACCACCAAACTGAGTAGTGGTGCCGCTAGCCTTTAATGCTTGTGGGCAATAGTACCGCCCTAACATGTAGTGGTACTGCTAAAGTTCAATCTCCGAAACTCTATCGGGTGGTAGTACTACTTAGATTGAGTGATGGTACTATCAGTGTAGGGTGTGTCAAGCGGTAGTACCACCCAGAACTAGCGGTGATACCGCCAATACTCCAAGAACCTAGTGTTAGGATCAATTTGGCACTAAGAGGGGGGAGGGGTGAATTAGTGTAGTGGTAAAATATGATAAGTTCATCCAATTTAAATGATTTTGGAAACTTCGTACGATAAGAGATATTTCAATGAAAGCCATATCAAAAGGATGTTAAATTTGAAGTTGATTATAAGGACCAGAGGAAGTAGAGTGGTTTGCAGAATTGTAAATTGCAAGAATATAAATCGCAAACCCAATTTTTACAGTAGTTCGATCATTCAACCTACGTCCACTCCCGATTCCTCTTCGCTTGAGGCTACCAGTTTTCCACTATTTGTTTTCCTTCCAATGGGCGAAGACTACTCCCTTTTACAACACCTCTCCTTTTGACGGGCTTAGGAGATAACACTTACAAGGCCCCTCACTCCTCTCTTAAACTTTAGCCAACATCTAGAGTTTGAGGGGAGGATTTCTCTCAAATTTATAATAGAATTATCCCTTTTTTTGTTCTTAATTGTATATTTCTCAATCATGAATGAGAAGGGTATTTATAGGTCTCACGGTGATTCAAATTTAGAGTCCAAATTTGAATCACCTCGGATTTCACGGTTACTGGTGGTACCACCGCTAGTGGCTTCTAACACTGGGCGATACCGCTACCCAGTCTGATAGTATTACCGCCATAGTAGTTTGACACTGGGTGGTACCATTGCTCAGACAAGTAGTACCACCGCCCAGACATACTATTAGTAGTCGATACCACCACTCAGACTTAGTTTAGAAAACTGAGCCTTTAGGCAGTTCCACCGCTCACTTGGTAGTGCCACCGCTTAACGTGGCATCCGGGCACTGTGTATGCCTTTCATCCGGCACAACACAGTCCTAATTCAGGCCTAGTTAGTCCCTAACATGGTTAATAGGATTAACACTTAATCATAACTCTAATTACATGCTAACTATAAAATTAAAGATATTTTCTAAACAAAACTACATCCGACATGTCAAGTCTTTCTCTGGTGAACTTCTAGCAAACTTTCGATGAACTTTCGATAGTCTTCCGATGAACCCTCAAACACCTTCCAACGGACTCCCACAAGGTCTTGGACTTCACGATGATCTTAGAGAGTTCTGATGAGCTTTCTTTGGTAAGCTCCGATCTTTCTTGGTGAGCTCCATGAACTTCTGACAAATTTTTTCGATGATCTTTCGACAAACCCTTCGGCAAGCTCTCAACTCATTCTCGGCCAATTACAGTAGCACTTTGATGAATCTTCAGACTCCCGACGAGCTATCGAACTCCCAACAATTTGATCGCACTTGACTTTAGGACTTCATTTTGCTTTAAGCCTTCATCACTATTATAGTTAATCCTACATACTAATTAAGCCTTAACCTACTTCGATCTAGACAATTACAATGAATTAACATCCTATTGCTCAGCACGTCATTGGTTGGCACTTCATCCGGTTCTTCAGTGTATCGTCCTCTCTTGCAGCCTATTGCCTAATCGACGGTTGACCTTCATAATCTTGATCTCCTTAGCACAACCTCACTCTTCTTGGCCTGATGCATAATATCTTGTCCAAAGCCTTTTGTTGATTATCGATCGGACCTCCGGCTCGACGTCCAATCTCCTAACGTGTTCTCTTCTAGCACAACACTGATTCATCCTGTGTCAACTATCTAATTTTAATTGAGAGTAGACCTACGTGACCCAAAATGCAGTTAGATCATAAATCACACTTAATTAGTTTCATCATCAAAATTCGAGATTGAACAATCTCCCCCTTTTATGATGATGACAACTAATTGATGACAGAGTTAATCCTTAACTCTCAGAATTTAACCAAACTCCCCCTATTAATAAGATATATTGATAGAACCCTTGGATTTCAACAAATTCAAATAACATGTATCATAAACATGCCATCAAACATCATGTAAATATATAAAATATTCAATCATCATATATTACATGATATCATCAATCTACTTCTCCCCATTTGTCATTAACAAAAAGGAGAAGTTGCATCATAGCTAGTTTAAAAGATATACAAGTTTTACAATCATACTAGCTATCAATCTAGATGTTTAACGTACATCACTTTAAAACATTTAATCATAGCAAGTTTTAAGTTTAAGCATGATAATTTTTACTTGCTTCTTGAGTTGTGCAAGTTTGCATTTTGTTTCTCACAATAGGCAAGATAATACTTCTTCTCTTTTGAGAAGTGCAATTTAGTTTTGCCTTAGTAAATTTTTGTTTAAAATGAGCTAGCAATTTTGTATAATTTACATCACTTTAAATATACAAGTTAAATTTTCATTACAATATACAAGCATAGCAAGTATATGATTACAAAATTTTCTAAGTTCTATATTTTTTGCTTCTTTTTAGATTGCAAGACTGCAATTATTGGTAGTGTTCATGATAGCAAGTTCTTTCATTACAATGATATAGCTAGCAAATTTTCCTTTAAAATATGCAAGCTAGCAAAAACTTTCTCTCCATTTGTTTTTATCAAAAAGAAGGAAAGAGTACAATTCTTTTCCATTTACATGAATTTTGAAATTATGATAATCAACAAAAATAAATATTTATCAAGAGTGATTAATGGGGTATCAAAAATTTACATTCATGATTCAAAATCAATTTATGAAAACCAAGTTATGAATTCTATCATCACAATCAAGTTATGAAAGCTAATTTAATATTCAAGTTAACACTTAAGGTACTCTTTAAGATGCTAGCAATTTTGTGATACGTTAGCAAGTAATTTTTGCTTGCTCTAGCAAAATTCTTTCTCATATGATGCACAAGCTAGCAAGCTAGCTCCCCCTTAGTTATTATCAAAATGAAGTGGAGGATCCAATGATATAGACTTTTACATCAATTATAAATTTGCATCAATAAAAGTTTACAATAATCTTTCAATCATCACATGATGCATTCAAAGAAGTATTGAAACATAGGAGAAAAATCGATACAATGTTTCAATCAAATTCAAGTCATGAATACTAATACTAGCATATTTTCTTTTTCCTTTTTTTGTCATAAACAAATGAAAAGAGAGAGGAAGAATTCAAGTATACAAATGTTTTAACTATCATGTGAACAAATGAAGGATAAGGACGAGTCCAAAAGTTTATGAATCATTTCGAAAAAATCTCCTTTTTAGAAAATGAGAGGTAGAAACATAGGAGAAAAACTCTCAATTCAAGTATAAAATATCTCGTCAAGATTACATTTCAAAAGAAATTCCAAGTATCAAATATCAAGATATCAAGACTTGGATTGTGATAAAGCTCATTCAAGTTTTGGGTCATCAAAATCATTATCATAGTTTATGAGATTCATAAATGACATAGATAGACTTGGATTATTTTCCTCTTTAGTGAATGATAGAATGAAGGAAGCATAGAGGAAAAAGATTGTGATTCCCATTGAAAATATCTTAAGTCATAAATCATGATTTACAAATATTTTCTTTAGCATCAATTTTTAATTCATGATAATGAGGCATCACAAATTTTATCCATACTTCAATCATGTCATGAGCATCAATAAGTCAAATGACATATCATGATTAATTTGAATAAGTCCATTCTTTTGCAAAGAAGAAACATAGGAAAGCAAACAAAAATCATAATTCACGCATAAGAATTCTTAAGTTATCAAGATCATGAATTCATAAAAATTTAAGTATTGAGTTTCGAGAAATCAAAAAACAAGTTGCATTTCATTTGAAAAATTCTTTTTTGATAAACGGAATAAGCATGGTAAATAATCTTGATTTATAAAGAACTTCAAGTTATAATTGTCAAGATCATGATTTCAATAAAATTTGTTTATAGAAAAATGAGATCTTTTAGAACTTGATTCAAGCATTAAATATATCTCAAAAAGTCATGATTCCAAAAGATTAAGAGAAGAGTCAAAAATCATTAACAAGTCTCATTCAAATTCAACTTGACTACTTCATACTTATCATTAAAATCATTTTCATAGATTCATATAAATGAATTCTTTAACATATCATCCAAATCTCATTCATAATTCAAGAGATTTACAAGATTCTCAAAACAAATTATATGTTGGAAAATCGAAAAGATAGATATAAAGTGATTTTAAAATATGCTTTTTTCTTTTTAACATGATTCTAAACATTCATTTTCAAGCCATGATAAAGAGAATAAATCAATAATTCAATCATATCATGTTCTAAATTCCAAAAGATATTTTAAATTATCAAAATCACATTAGAAAGATATTTCAAAAAGATATATCGCAATCATAAATATCGATAAGTGATTAATTTGAATTTCATTCAAATCAATTTGTCAACTCGAAACTCATAATCAAGTCATCAAAATCAATTTCGAGATTCACAAAATATCATAAATAGATGTTGAAACTCGGATTTTGATGATGAAACTAATTGATTGTGTTTTATTATCTAACTGTGTTTTGAGTGATGCAGGTCTACTATCGATCAGGATTAGATAGTTGACACTGGAGAAATTGACGTTGCGCCGGAGAAAATCATGTCAGGATATTGGACAATCGGCAGAAGGTTTCGGGCGTTGGGCATCAGGCCAAGAAGAGCGAAGTTGCGCCAAGGATATCGGGGTTGCGGTGGTCAATCGTTGATTGGACAACAAGCCGCAAGAGAGGACAATGAGCTAAAGAATCGGATGAAGCGCTAACCAATAATGTGCCAAGCAACTGAATGTCAATTCGCAGTGTAATAAATGTCTAAATCGAAGTAGAGTTTTTGTTTATGTGTGCACAGGATTAACTATGATAATGATGAAGATGTAAAGCGAAACAAAGTGCCAAAAGTCAAGTACGATGGGATTGTTGGGAGTTTGAGAGTTCAACGAAAGTCCGAAGATTCATTGGGAGTACTACCGGAAATGGCCAAGAACGAGTAGGGAGCTTGCTGAAGGGTTTTCAGAAGTTCGTCAGAAGGTTCGACAGAAGTTCATGGAGCTCATCGAGAAAGATTAGAGCTTGCCGAAGAAGCTCATCGAAACTCGCCAAGATCATCGAGAAGTCCAAGAGCTTGCCAGGAGTCCATAGTATGGTATCCGAGGGTTCGTCGGATGACCACTGGAAGATCGATGGAAGCTCACCGGAGAAAAAGATTTGACTTGCAGATTTGTAATAGCTTAGGAATGTCTTTAAAATTCATAGTTAGCACATTAATTGAGGTTAGAATTAGGTGTTAATCCTATAACTCAAGTAAGGGCCAATTGGACCTTATTTGGGCTGTTTTGGGCCAAAGTTAGAGCCCATTCAGCCTTACTGGAATAGTGCTGGCAGTGGCACCACCCAAGGACCGAAATCTCAAGTGTTATAGGCGGTGGCACCACTATCTCGGGAGGTGGCACTGTCCAGTACACTGATAGTGTCAGTGTCAGATTAGCGATGGTACCACTAGTGTCAGGTAATGGTACCGCCAGCACCGAAAAAACCAAGGTGATTCAAATTTGGGCTCCAAGTTTGGGCTCCAAATTTGAATCCTCTTGAGACCTATAAATACTCATCTCATTCATGGTTGAAAATACACAAAAACTGAGAAAAAAAAAGGGAAAACTCTATTGAAATAGTGTCAAAACCTTCCCTCTTATTCTAAAGTGTGATTTAGCCATAAAGAGGGTGGAGAGGCTTTATAAGGGTTACCTCCTAAGCCAGTCAAAAGGAGAGAGTTGTAAGGGAGTTGATCCTCACCCATTGGAAGGAGGATAGCTAGTGGAAAAGCTAATGGCCTCAAGTGAAGAGGAATCAGTAGTGGACGTAGGTCGCATGACTGAACCACTATAAATTGGTTTGCAATTACTTTCTCATAACTTACTTTACAGCAAACCATTTTCACTTTGTTGCCTTACTTACTTGACTTCCTCTTCATCTTCTTATGTACGCTTTCAAGTTAAAACGCAATCGAAATGGTTTCAAACGAAATGTTGCTTTCAATAGTATAAAGTTTTCTAAAAGTATTTAAATCGTCGAAAGTTTATCGTTCTTTACCGCTGTACTAATTCACCCCCACCCCCTCTTAGTATCACTCGATCCCTAACAATTAGTATCAGAGCCACGTAGTTTCTCTTTCAGATTTATACCCGTGAGAAATGGCTCTTAATGGCTTTCAAAAGGGCTTTTCAATTTTTCATCCACTGTTGTTTAATAGTTCGGACTACATATATTGGAAAACTTGAATGAGAGTTTTCTTGATTTCAATGGATTTAGATTTATGGAACATCATCGAAAATGGCTTTCAACTTTCCTCCAAACCGATGAATGAATAATCGAATTTGGAGAAGAAATATTTTTCTTTAAATGCAAAGGCTATGAATGCCTTATTTTGTGCTCTCAATAAAACGGAGTTCAATCGGATTTTAACGTGCAAAACGGCTTTTGAAATTTAGCACATTCTTGAAATCATGCATGAAGGAATGAGTAGAGTCAAAGACTCGAAAGTTAACATTTTGATGCATGATTTTGAGCTTTTTCAAATGGAACCAAGTGAGACTATCGATGACATGTTCTCCCGTTTCTCGGATGTCATCAATAGTCTAAGAGCCATTGGTAAATATTTTTTGACTTTTGAACTCATTAATAAGATTTTAAGATCCCTTCCAAAAAGGTGGGATCCTAAAGTAACGGTCATACAATAAGCTAAAAATTTAAATGACTTGTCTCTTGAAGAACTCATTAGGTCTTTGATAACCTATGAGATATCATTCTTGGAACATAATGAACATTATGAACACATGAACCACCTTCCAAAGAATAGGAAGGATTTGGAATTCCAGACAAATGAATACCACTTGAGTGATGACTCAAGTGATGAGGATAACGATGAACTTGAACTTCGAACAACAAAATTTAATAAGTTTATTAAATAAAAATTTAAAATAAAAAATAAACTTGAATGAAGAAAGGGATCAAAGAAAAGGAAGGTACCCAAGGACAAATCAAGAACTTCCAAATGCGAGATGGCATATTGCACTTTGATGAGCTTCGACTACAAGGTAAGCAACTTAACTCTCTTGAATTATTTTGAAATTACATGATCTTTTCTTAAATTGCTTAACTTAGTTAGTAGGAAATAAATAATTATTTTTCAAAAAATATATCACGCTTTTCTTTCTAGTATTTTTGAAAAGTAAAAAAAATGATACTTGCATGATTTGTGATATTGCCTAGGATTAATCCATGCATGTGTATTTTGATATTTTATATTTCATTTCTAAACATGATGCTTGATCTTTAAATTTTTGTATCATGCTTAATGAGGAATTGAAATGATAGAGATTAAAATCCTACACTTTGGAATAATGTGTTTTTGGACTTGATGGTTTTCATGACGAAAATTATTTTTTGTAGATTTATAAAATGATGCATGATTTTAACAAAAAATTTAAGCATTGGTCATCTTGTTATAACTAATGAAAGAAACAATATTAGAATAAAAAAATTTAGGATATTTTATGGTATCATGCTTGATGATGCATGAGGATTTGAAATAATAACATGAAATCTCACATTATGAAACAATGTGTTTGTCTTGATGATCTTGATGATGAAATCATTTCTAAATATGATGATATTTTCAATTTAAAATAAGATGCATTGTTTTTGACACAAAAAATCAATTATCATGATAATCACATATTTCATGAAAATGCTTGCATACCAAACATAATTAAAAGATAGAAGCAAGCATATTAATGGTTTTGTTTTTCAACATAAGGCATGGTTTTTATATAAAAATTTGAATAAGCCCATATGAAATCGATTGCATGAAATGAAAATGGATTTTCTATCCAATTGAAATTAATGAACTCATTTCATGAATCATGTGAATATCTTGAATCAATTTTGGAAAATGCCACATACTTAATGAGTTACGAATCAATGATCTTTATGACGAAATTTGTCTTTCCATCTTGAATGTTGACATTTCCTTTTAAGGCAAAAGGCATGCTTATAAGATAAACCACATAAAAAATTATATTTACTATATTATTGAGATTAATTAATTCATGTGAATCTCTTGAATCACTAAAATGTGTTTGATGATTCAAACTTGAATTAGTTTTATCATAGTCATGATCTTGATTTTTTGGAACTATATATTTGAATCTTTATGAATTCATGATAACTTAAAATGCCAATTCATGACATGATTCCTTGATTTACTCTTCTTTGTGCCTTAAAAATGGATGTTTAAAATCATGCTTCATGAGTTTTTTCCATTACGTCTTGAGCATTCATGCTTATCTCTATTTGACATTAAAAGATAAAGGCATGTTCAAATGAAATTAATTCATAAAAAGGGAAATGTATGATTCTTGAAATTTTTGATTTTTTCATGAAAGACAAGTGATAAATTTATTTATGATATTTTGTGAATCACTTGAATTATGAATGAGATTTTGATGATGTGTTAAAAGAATCACTTAAAAAGAAAAAAGCTTTTCCCTTCTTATCGAGATTAATGATTTCATGATATCTTATGAATCTTGTAAATTATAAAAGTAATTTTGATGATTTGATTATGGATTTCGAGTTGACAAATTGACTTAAATGAGATTTTATTTCAACCAAATCATGAACTTTCTTTTGACGTCTTGACTTGAGAAATTTCAAGAAATGTGAATATTACTTGATATTTGATACTTGGAATTTCTTATGAAATGTAATCTTGATAAGAATTCCTATGCATGAATCAAGTTGTTCTTTGTGCTATATCTTTTCAAATGAATCATTAGCCTTGATATCATATATTTCATAATATTGAAATGACAAGATTTCTTTATCTTGTATGTCTTATGTGATGATTTCAAATGAATCATGTCCTTCTTGAATTTTCTTGATATCATGACATGATTTCTTTATATGGATTGAAATCTTTAGCCATTGAGTCCTCCACTTCATTTTGACAATAACTAAGGGGGAGCTAGTTAGCTTGAATGTTGGCTCGAATGTTGAATTCATATTCATGACTTAAATTTTGATGATAAAAACATTTATGTCAATATTTGCTTCTAATATCTCATTTGTCATTTTGATGAAAAAGGAAATCAATTACAACATTGCATCCTCCCTTCTTTTTGAGAATGATAAAGAGGGAGAAAAATTGCTAGCTTGAAGCAAAATTACTAGCTCAGAGAAATCTTGCTAGCTTATGTATCACAAGAAAAAGTGGCAAAAGTAGCTAGCTAAAACTTACAAAAATTGCTACCTTGCAATTTCACGAGAAGCAAGAATTGCTATCTCAAAAGGGCCAAAAATGTAAAATTCAAAAATTTACAATCTTACACTTGTCATGCTTCTATGTTTATATATTGTGATGAAAATCTAGCTTCATGTTGTAAAAACTTGCTTATCTTTTAAAATAGCTAGAGCTACTTCTCCTTTTTATTGATGACATAGGGGGAGAAGTAGATTGATGATTTCATGCATTGTAATGATAGTTTGAAATATTTGCATGATGAATTGATGATTCTCTTAACTTGTGATGAATATTGCTTGGATTTGGGATAATCCAAGTGTTATATTAATGACATATTGATAGGGGGAGTTTGGTTAAACTCCGGGAGTTAAGGTTAACTCCGTTAGTCATCAATTAGTTATCATCATCAAAAAGGGAGAGATTATTGAATCTCGGATTTTGATGATGAAACTAATTGATTATGTTTTATTGTCTAACTGCATTTTGAGTGACATAGGTCTACTATTGATCAGGATTAGACAGTTGACGCTGGAGGAATTGACGTTGCGTCGAAGGAAATTATGTCAAGATATTGGACAATCGGTAAAAGGCTTCGGACGTCGGGCATCGGGCCAAGAAAAGTAGAGTTGCACTAAGGATATCGGACTTGCGGAGGTCAACCGTCGATTGGGCAACAAGTTGCATGAGAGGACAATGTGCCGAAGAACGGACGAAGCCAACCAATGATGTGCCGAGCAACTGAATGTCAATTCACATTGTAATAACTATCTAGATCGAAGTAGAGTTTTTGTTTATGTGTATGCAAGATTAACTACGATAACGATGAAGACGTAAAGCAAAACAAAGTGTCGAAAGTCAAGTACGATGGGATCGTTGGGAGTTTAAGAGTTCGACAAAAGTCCAAAGATTCATTGGGAGTGCTGCTGGAACTGGCCAAGAACGAGTAGGGAGCTTGCCGAAGGGTTTTCGGAAGTTCATCGGAAGGTTCATCAAAAGTTCCCAAAGCTCAACGAGAAAGATCAGAGCTTTCCAAAGAAGCTCGTTGAAACTCACCAAGATCATCGAGAAGTCCAGGAGCTTGCCAGGAGTCCACAAAATGGTATCCGAGGGTTTGTCGGATGACCACCAGAAGATCACCGGAAGCTTGCCGGAGAAAAAGACTTGACTTGCGAAATTTGTAATAGCTTAGGAATGTCTTTAAAATTTGTAGTTAGCATGTTAGTTGGGGTTAGGATTATGTGTTAATCCTATAACCCAAGTAGGGGCCAACTTAGCCTTATTTGGGCTGATTTGGGTTGAAGTTAGGCCCTATTCAACCTTGCTAGAATAGTGTTGAATAGTACTAGAATAGTGCTAAAATAGTACTGGCAGTGGCACCGCCCAAGGACCAAAATCTCAGGTGTTCTGGGCGGTGGCATTACTACCTCGGGCAATGGCACCGCCCAGTACACTGACAGTGTCAGTGTCAGACTAGCGATGGCACCGTCAGTGTTAGGTGGTAGTACCACCAGCATTGGAAAAATCAAGGTGATTCAAATTTGGGCTCCAAGTTTGGGCTCCAAATTTGAATCCTCTTGAGGCCTATAAATACCCCTCTTATTGATCATTGAAAACACACAAAAACTAAGAAAAAAAAAGGAAAAACTCTGTTGAAATAGTATCAATACCTTTCCTCTTATTCTAAAGTATGATTTAGCCATAGAGAGGGTGGAGAGGCCTTGTAAGGGTTACCTCATAAGCTAGTCAAAAGGAGAGAGCTATAAGGGAGTTGATCCTCGCTCGTTGGAAGGAGGATAACTAGTGGAAAAGCCGATGGCCTCAAGTGAAGAGGAAACATGAGTGGACGTAGGTCGCATGATCGAACCACTATAAATTGGTTTTCATTTACTTTCTCGTAACTTACTTTACTACAAACCATCTTCACTTTGCTACCTTACTCGACTTCCTCTTCATCTTCTTACGTATGCTTTCAAGTTAAAACACAATCGAAATGGTTTCAAATGAAACGTTGCTTTCAATAGTATAAAGTTTTCCGAAAGTGTTTAAATTACCAAAAGTTTATCGTTCTTTACCACTGCACTAATTCACCCCCTCTTAGTGCCGCTCGATCCCTAACAATAGATTCATTATTTATCTTCAATCAAAAATTAAAGACTTAGAGATAGAGAGATTTTAAGAAACATGCATTTCCTTTTTAAGTGATTCTTTTCATCTAAGCATGTCTTTGTCTTTATATGCCAAATCAAAATAAGTATCAATATTCAAAACCGAAAGGCAAACTTTGTCATAAAAATTGTCAAGACAAAAATATAACATATTATTTCAAAACATAAGATTCAATTTATCATGATAATATGTTTCATTTTAAGTTGTTTGTTTCATATAAGTGTGCTCAAGTTTAAAAAGATAAGTATCATATTTAAAACCAAAACATAAGCTTCATCATCAAAATATAACCCTTTATAAGATCATTACTCCAAATCCTCATGGATGATACCATAATATAAAATCATTAAACATGATAATAAACTTTTGATAATTTCATTTCATCATTATTAAGGGTGATTTCATAAGGTATTATTATATAAATCTGAAATTATTATCAAAATATTTTATTCAAAAAATTTATTTAGAACAACATAGATTGATTATATGTAAGTAAGTTCAAATCATTATTGTATAAAAGATGTGCGTCAAGTTTAAGCCAAAAAATAAATTTCATTAAAAAAATGACATATCATCTAAACATTTCGTCATAAAAATGATTAAGACCAAACACATAAAGCATAAAATATCATGGTAGTACATTTTTCCTTTTTTATGTGTTCTACTTTAAGTTGGTTGTTTTGAGTATGCTCATGTTTTTTGTATAGATCTGAAAAGCAAGTTTCAAAAGAAATCATTAAGACCAAAAACATGATACATTTATTTTCAAAACATTGATTATGATTATTTTTATGAGATTCACAAGATTCATGAAATGAGTTCATTAATCTCAATAGGATAGAAAATATATTTTTATTTCATGCAATTGATTTCATGTGAGTATGTTCAAGTCTTTTATGAAAACATGTATCAATATTTAAAAATGATACATAAGTTTCATCATAAACCCGTCAAGACCAAACACATCAAAAATAAAACATCATGATAATACATTTTTCTAATTTTTATATGTTTTATTTCATGTGATTGATCTCATATAAGTATGTTCAAATTTTTATATAAAAACCAAGCATTATGTTGAAAACCAAAATCATCAATATACTTGCTTCTATCTTTTAATCCTATTTGGTGTGCAAGCATTATCATGAAATATGTAAAAAAATTTATGTCAACCATACATGAAGATTAAAATGAAAACCAATATGGAAAGCATATGGAAAGCAAACATGGAAGCATACATGAAATCATCCAATCATCATTCAATTTTTTTTTCAAAAATACTAGAAAAGCATGATATAATTTTTAAATACCATCTTTATTTCCAACTAACTAAATTAAAAACTCATGAAAAGATCAAGTAATTTCATTACAATGAAAAAATGATTTGGGTGAGTTACTTACCTTATTGTCGAAAGCCGTCAAAGCATGGTTTGTAACTTCATCACTTGATTCGTCCTTGGATGCCTTCTTCTTCTTTGGCCTCTTCTTTCATTCAAGTTCATTTTTAGTTTTAGATTCTTATTTAATGAACTTATTAAATTTAATAGTGAAGAGTCCAAGGTCGTCATCATCATCATCACTTGAGTTATCACTCAAGTGGTACTCTTTTGTTCAAAGTTCTCAATCCTTTCTATTCTTTGGAAGGTGGCTCATATGTTCATCAAGTTCAAAGAAGCTCATTTCATAGGTCATTAATGACCCGATTAGTTCTTCCAATGAAAAATCATTCAAATTTTTAGCTTCTTGAATAGCGATTACTTTTGGATCTCACATTTTTGGAAGGGTTCTGAAAATCTTGTTAACGAGTTCAAAATCCAAAAAAGATTTACCAAGGGCATTTAGACTATTGATGACATCTGAGAAACGGGAGAACATATCACTGATAGTCTCACTTGGTGCCATTCGGAAAAGCTCAAAATCATACATTAAGAGATTTACTTTTGAGTCTTTAAATCTACTAGTTCTCTCGTTCATGGTTTCAAGTGTATGCCAAATATCAAAAACTATTTTACATATAGAAATCCGATTAAACTTATTATTATCTAAAGAGCAAAATAAAGCATTCATAGCCTTTGTATTTAAAGAAAAAGTCTTCTTCTCCAAATCATTCTAATCTTTCATTGGAAGAGAAGACTTTTGAAATCCATTTTCAACTATGTTCTACAAATTTAAATCCAAAAAAATCAAGAAAACTCTCATTCGAGTTTTTCAATAAGTGTAGTCTGATCCGTTAAACAACGGAGAATGAACGATCGAAAAACCCTCTTAAAAGCCATGAAGAGTCATTTCTCATAGGTGTGAATCCAAAAGAGAAACAACATAGCTATGATACTAACTATTAGAATCAGTTTGACACTAAGAGGGAACGGGTGAATTAGTGCAGCGGTAAAATACGACAAGTTCATCCAATTTAAATGATTTTGGAAACTTCATATGATAAGAGATATTTCGATGAAAGTCATATCAGAAGGAGTAGAGGAAGTAGAGTGGTTTATAAAAATGTAAATTTCAAGAATATAAATAGCAAACCCGATTTTTATAGTGGTTCGATCATTCAACATACGTCCACTCCCGATTCTTCTTCGCTTGAGGCTATCAGCTTTCGACTAGTTGTCTTCCTTCCAATGGGTGAAGACTACTCCCTTTTACAATACCTCTCCTTTTGATGGGCTCAAAATATAACCCTTACAAAGCCTCTCACCCCTCTCTTAAACTTTAGCCAACACTTAAAGTTTGAGGGGAGGATTTCTCTCAAGTTTACAATAGAATTTTCCTTTTTTTATTCTCAATTGTGTTTTTCTCAACCATGAATGAGAGGGATATTTTATAAGCCTTAAGGAGATTCAAATTTGGAGCCTAAATTTGATTTACCTCGAATTTTAGGGCTATTGACAGTACCATCGCTAGTGCTGGTAGTACCACTACTAATGGCTTCTGACACTAGGCGGTACCACCTCTCAGTCCGGTAGTACTATCGCTAGAGCAATTTAACACTAGACGATAACATCGCTCATACTAGTAGTACCACCGCCCAGACATACTATTAGTGAGCGATATCACTTCCCAGAATCAGTTTAGAAGACTGAGCCTTTAGGCAGTTCCACCACCCACTTGGTGGTGCCACCACTTGACGTGGCATCCGGGCATTGTATGGGCCTTTGATCTGGCCCAATACAGTCCTAATTCAGGCCTAGTTGGTCCCTAACAAGGTTAATAGGATTCACATTTAATCCTAACCCTAATTATGTACTAACTATAAAATTAAAAACATTTTCTAAACAAAACTACAACTGGCATGTCAAGTCTTCTTCCGGTGAACTTTTGACGAACTTCCGACGGTCTTCTAACGAACCCTCGGATACCTTCCAACGGACTCCCGACAAGCTCTTGGATTCACAACGGTCTTGGTGAGTTCTGATGAGCTTTCTCGGTGAGCGCTGTGAACTTCTGATGAATCTTTCTAGCGATCTTCCAACAAACGCTTTGGCAAGCTCTTGACTCATTCTTGGCTAATTCCGGTAGCACTCCGATGAATCTTCGGACTCCCGGTGAGCTCTTGAACTCCTAATGATTCGATCGTACTTGACTTTGGCACTTTATTTTGCTTTAAGCCTTTATCGCTATCATAGTTCATCCTACACACTAATTAAGCCTTAACCTACTTTGATCTAGAAAATTATAATGAATCAACATCTTATTGCTCGGCACGTTATTGGTCAACGCTTTATCTGGTTCTTCAGCGCATAGTCCTCTCTTACAGCCTGTTGCCTAATTGGTAGTTGACCTTCGCAACCTTGATCTCCTTGGCACAACCCTGCTCTTCTTGGTCTGATGCTTGATATCTTTGTCCGAAGCCTTCTGCTGATTGTCGATCGGACCTCCGGCTCGATATCTAATCTCCTGACATATTCTCTTTCGATGTAACGTTGATTTATCCTATGTCAACTATCTAATTCTGATCAAGAGTAGACCTACATGACTCAAAACGCAGTTAGATCATAAATCATAATCAATTAGTTTCATCATCAAATTCTGGGATTCAACACCTAGGATGAGACTTTTTTGGCTCCATTTTTTAAGCCATTGGGATCTATAAATACCCCTCTCATCCTTGCTCAACACATATAAGATCTTGAAGGAAAATTAGTATGAAAACACTATTGTAATTCTATAAGAATTTCCTTTTTCTAGCTTTAAGTTTTGAATTCAGTTTGAGAGAAGGGTGAGTGACTTGTAAAGGTTATCTCTTAAACCTGTGAAAAGGAGAAAAGAGTTGTAAGAGGGTAGTTGGTCTTTGCCCATTGAAAGAAGACCATTAGTAGACATTGATAGCCTTGACGGAGGAGGAGGAATCGGGAGTAAATGTAGGTCATGACGATCGAACCACTATGAATCTAGTGTGATCTCTTCTTTGCTACTTTTCTTTATATTACCTATTGATTTGGCTGCTCACTCCACTTCAAACTTTCTTTAAGTTTAAACACTTTTCTGATACAAGTTTTATCGAATGAAGTCTTTCGAATTAACGTAATTTTTACGAAAGCACTAATTCACCCCCCTTCTTAGTGTCGATTTCGATCCTAACTATTGAATCTTGGATTTTGATGATGAAACCAATTGATAAAGTTATGATCTAATCTACGTTTTGAGTGACACAAGACTAACTTCAATCATAGAAATGTAATTTGATTAAAGTAGGAAGAATCAATGTTAGGCTAGAGAGGAACATGTCAGAAGATTAGACGTTGAGTTAGAAGATCGATCAACGTGTCGACAGAAGGCTTTGTGTCATGAGTTTAGGCATCAGGCCAAGAAGATCGAACATTGCGCCAAGGAGATCGGATCTTGCTAGAAGATAATATGTCGATTGGGTAATACACTGAAGGAGAGGACAATGCGCTGAAGGGTTGAACGAAGTGTTGGATAAACCAATGACATACCGGACAACATGTGATTAATGCTTTATAATAATTTCTCTAGACCGAAGTAGTTTAGAGTTCTAATTTAGTTAGTTTTGAATGTAATTAGGCCAACTCAATTAAGGGCCCATTAGGCCTAAGTTGGGTTATTTTGGACAAAGAGAAATACCCATTCAATGACCCAAAAGGTAGACCAGGCAGTGGAACCACCAATGGCTCAGTCTCCAAGATAGTGTCAGGCGATGGTACTGCTAGACTAGGTGGTGGTACCACCTAGTTTCAGTATTACAGGCGATGGTACTACCCAACACATGTGGTGGTTTCGCTAGTATCTCGAAATCCTAGGGTGGTTAAAATTTTGGCTCCATTTTGAAGCCATTTGGGGTCTATAAATATTTTAGCTATTCTTGCTTAGAATAACAAGAATAGAGAACAAAAACTTGGGGTTTAGAGTGTGAAAACTCTATGAGAAAATAGAGTCCTTCCTTCTAACGCTTAAAGACTATTCTAAGGGAGAGTGTGAGGGAAATCTTATAAAAAGGGGGCGTAAAGGTTCTCTCCTAAGCTTGTCAAAAGGAGAAAATAGTTATAAGGGTAGTTTATCTTCGCCTATTGGAAAGAACATCGGTAGTGGAAGCTAGTAGCCTCAACGGAAGAGGAATCAGGAGTGGATGTAGGTCACGACAACCGAACAACTATAAATTCGATATGATCTCTCCTTTGCTATTTTTCTTTATATTGCTTACTTATTTGGCTGCTTACTCCACTTCATATTTTCTTTAAGTTAAATGCATTTTCGATACGGGCTTTATCAAATCATCGAAAGTTTTGATCGAATAAAATTTTCATTCTGATTTCGGTCCTAACACTAACAACCCCAAGCAGTCAGGGTAGGGTATTCTTAGGTGGCTAAGAAACCCTAGCTGCTAGGGCTAGCTTTAGTCTAGCTGAGAGCAACCTTGCAACCTTTGGCCAGGCTGAGAGCAACAAGTATTGCTCTTGGATAAGGCTACAAGCAATCTTCGACCAATGTTATAGGGCTGTAACACTTGCTTCCCTTTTTCCCCAGTTTTCTATCAATTATCTTGATGACAAACCAGTTACCGATAGAACTTTTCAACTGTCAGAACATATGTGGTTCAAATCTGTGATCGACAATAAACATAACTACTTTACCCAAAAATCGATTTTACGTGATTCATCACAACATACAATTAAAAACTGATCATCGCATGAGCAACTTGGCTCTGATACCATTGTTAGAAAACTATAGAGAGTATCACATGCATAATGAAAAATAAAACAGAAACTAATTTCCTAACATAGATTTATCGAATCATCGTACAAAGATTAGGAGCAAAAAAACTCAAAAGCGATAAAACCACATAAGGGATGTGAGACATTCTCACCTTGGGGAAATCATATATCCCTCAATCTATAGATCTCAGTCCATGGATGAAGAATCTCTCACAAACTCCTTTCTAGTGGTGATCCACATGGTGAATGCAGCAACGACGCACCTCCTCTAGCAGCATAATTTTTCCTTGTGTTCATGCACCACCACACCATAGCAACCAAGGAGGGATCAATTCCTCTTGATGTTTGTTAGGATCGTAATGGTACTAAGAGAATGGGGGGTGGTGGATGGGTGAATTAGTGCATTCGAAATCAAGTCTCAATTTTAAAAATTCGAATGATAAAACCTATATCAGAAATGTGTTTAACTTGAAAAGTGAGTGATGATAGTGAGCAACTAAATTAGTAAGTAAAAGCAAGGAAAAGTATAGAGAGAAATGCAAACTAGATTATAGTGAAGATCTTCTTTCACTATCAATCTTCTTTTCAATGGGTGAAGATCAACTATCCTTGTTATAACTCTTTTCTACTTTTCACAAGCTTAGGAGAGAACCTTTAATCTCACTTTTACAACAAATCCTAATACCTCCTTTAGAAAGACCTCTAAGCTCAAGAAGGAAGGAACTTAACACTTTTCGATAGAGTTTACACACTCCAAACAATAAGTTTTCATTACTGCACCTAGCAAGAATAAGTGGGGTATTTATAAACCCTAAATGGCTTTAAAAATAGAGTAAAAAATTTAAATCCCTGAGTTTTCAGGTATTGGTAGTACTATCACTTGTGTTGGGTGATACTTTTGTGAGTATAGAGCTTAGGAGAGTAGGTTTTGGTGGTACCATCATCTATATTAGTGGTACCACTACCTGACACAATCTTGGAGACTATGTTCTAGTGGTATCATCGTCAGACTAGGTGGTACCACTGATGACCCTAGCGGTACCATCATTGTGTTTTTCAAAAACATATACTCTATACTTTTTAGCTCATAAGTAGTACCACCACCTGACCTGGCGGTGCCATTGCCTGACCTAATCTCAGTCATTGAATTGGTATTCCAATAGACCCAATTCAGTCTTGATTTAGCACAATGGGCTCTTAATTAAATTAGCCTGATTATGCTCTAAAACTAACTTAACTAGACTCTAAACAACTTTGATTAGGACTTAACAATTTATAATCACAAAGCTTACGTTGTTCAACATGTCATCTACTCATCCGACACTTTGTTCGAACCTTCGGCATATTACCCAACCCATCGGCATGTTGACCTCCCGCAAAATCTGATATACTTGGTGCATTACTTGATTCTCTGGCTTGATACGAACTTATGGCATAAAGTTCATCCTCCAGCTCATCGATCAATCCTTCGGCCCGATGTCTAATCTCTAATATGATGCTCTTCGGCCCAATGTCTAATCCTCCTGCTTCACGATTCAAGTCCATGATCGAAGTTTCTCTTATGTCATTTTCCTTAAATGCTTATTAGTTCATAAACTTATCAATTGATTTCATTATTAAAATCTAAAATTCAATAATATCTCCTTTTTTATGATGATAACAATTGATGATGGAGTTTTAACTAAACTCCCTCTATTTATATATCATATTGAAATAAATTTGAATTCAGAAAATGATAACTTTCTAATGTTAGTCTTTGAATTCAAGTTGAAACAATTTTAATGGTACCATAACTTTCTTTGCAAAGGTCATATCAAAATAATCATTGCATACTTCATATGCATAGTTAAAAAAAAATCATTGCATACAACATAATTTCAAATCATACGTTAAGATAACATTAAATACATAATTCCAAATTATCAAAATTTTAAGTTATCAAACAGTATAGTCAACTTTTCCTCCTTTGTCATCAACAAAAAGGAGAAATATGTAAGTTAAATATGTAAGTCTTTGCTTCTCTTTCAAATGTGCAAGCTAGTAAGTTTTTACTTTTCTTTGCAATGTACAAGCTAGCAAATTTTTGTTTTTCTTTAAAATGTGCAAGCTAACAAGTTTTTGCTTCTCTTTAAAATGTGTAAACTAGAAAGACTCTCTCTCTTTGTTATCAAAATGGAGGAAAGAATATGATGGTTCAATGTTTCTTCTCTTACATCAATGTACCAATCATAACATGAAAGATATTAATGTTAAAAATAAATTTAAATCATAAGAGAAGAATTTGATGATGGGGTATTACAAGTTATGAATATAAAGGAGTCATATGAAATAAATAAATCTCAAGTTATGAATACTGAAAGATCATGATTCATTTTGATAAATCTCTTCTTTTGTAAATAGTAAAAAGAATCATAGGAGAATAAAAGATCTTGATTCATATAAATCGTAAGTTATAAATATCAAATGAAAGATCATGATTCATTTGGATAAGTATTCTCATTAGTAAAAAAATCATATGAAAACAAATTGTCAAAGTTTTCGATTCATGCATTTGAATAAATATTTTTCAATGAAGAGCACCTATTGATATATTTTTAATAATTAGCTCCTTAAGATATCCATCTACATATTTTCATTTATTGGGTAAGGGTTTTTTGAAAGTAGATATGTCCAAGTTTCTTTAGAGAGAAGAAATCAAATTCAAATTCAATTTATCTAATCTAAAATCATTATCAAATCATTTTCTTAGTTCAAGAGATAATAGATTCATCAATGAATAAGGATCACTTATATTGAAAAACTCAATAAGCTTTAGAGATAGAGAAAAAATAAAAACAATGCATTCCTTTTACAAGTTTTTTTTTGTTTCAATTTGTACAACTGATTTCATACTAATATGTCCTAGTCTTCTATGTCAAAGCCATGCATCATCATTTAAAACTAAAACATAAGTTCAATAGTATAACCATTATCGCTCCTTAAAGCAAACATAGATTTATTTTTATGTGATTTCTTTATAATACGAGCATTAGATTCAAACTTAATTTTATATTACTTATCACACAATTGACTAATACTTAATAAGTTATGTTTTAAATCATCTACTAATAGAGTATTTTCAATCAAAATATTTGATTTACCAATATTTTCAATGTCAATGATCTTTCCTTTATTATTGTTGTTTTGGCTAGTGAGCTTTGAGAAGTGTGTTGAATCTTTGGTTATATGCCTTGAGCATCCACTATCAAGATACATTCTTTTGCTCTTAGCTCTTATCTGGAAATGTACTTACAAGAAAGATAGGATTGTTCTAGGTACCTATTTAACAATAGATCCCTCATGGTTAGATCTACCTATCTTGACTTTTGGCATCAAGTAATTTGTGGTTCATTTAGGAATCCAAACTAATTTATGAGAATTATATTTTTTAAATAAATATTTATAAGCATAATGATCATATCTTTCAAAAAATTATATTTAACTTTAGAAGAACATGTAATATAGGTTCTTTAACAAATGTAGTTAGCTTTTGTTGAGTATTACTACTCACGAAGCTGATTCCTTCCTTTCTATATACATGACCTTTTTTAGCAAGAATTATATTTAATGATTTATTTCTAATTTTAAATTTTTTATTATTTATTGTAATATTATATTTTCCTTTTTGAATGAGTCTAATTCTTCACATTTAGTGAAGATGTTAACAAGCAATTATCATACTTATTTTTTAATTTATCAAATTCACTAGAGAGAGAAACATGATCATTTTTTAGAAATTTATATTTCTTATTGATTGTTTTGAGTTCATCAGATAGATCATGAAATGCATCAAGTAATTTATCATAAGGTAAAGAAACTTTAGTTGAGTCACATACCTCATCGTTGAAAGTCATCAATATGTTGTTCATCACTTCATCTTTATTGGTTTATTCTTCGTCTTCTGATGTATTTGATTCAACTCATGTTGTCTTGAATTCTTTCTTATTTATTTGTGGACACTCATTTTTAAAGTGTCATAGCTTTTTACATTCATGATAAATTATTGTATCATTTTTAAGTTCATTTTTATTCTTTGATTCTCGTTTTAAAGAATTAGCCTTGTTCCTTTCATGAACTTTTTACATTTTCTTGTGAGGAGTATCAATTCATCATCATCACTTTAGCTTTCTTTCGAGTGCTCTTTTTTAGTTCTAAGTATAATATTCTTCTTATTCTTTGGAAGGTTATTCTCTTATTCATCATGTGCCTTGTAAGTCATTTCATAGGTCATTAATGACCCTATGAGTTCTTCAAGAGGAAAGTTGTTCAAATTCTTTGCCTCTTGAATTGCCATTACCTTTAGATTCCAACTTTTTGAAAGAGATCTTAAAATTTTATTAACCTGTCCCAGATTAGTATATCTTTTACTAAGAGCTTTAAAATCATTAACAACATCTGTAAAATAGGTATACATGTCACCAATGGTTTCGTTTAGCTTCATTCCAAATAGTTCATAATTATGTACCATAAGATTAATCTTAGATTCTTTCACTTTATTTGTGCCTTCATGAGTAACTTTAAGTGTGTACCAAATATCATGTGTAGTTTTATATATAGAAACATGAGTAAGCTTATTTTTATCTAAAGCATAAAATAAAACATTCATAGCTTTAGCATTTAAAAAAATTCTTTTTTTTTAAATTATTTTATTCATTTATTGGTTTAGAGGGTTTTTTAAAATCAAACTTAATAACATTCTATATATCAAAATCCATATAAAGTAAGAAAATCCATATTCATGCTTTTCAACATGTGTAGTCTGTTCCATTAAACATAGGAGGACGAGTGATAGAGTGACTCTCTTGATTATCAAGAAAAGTCATTTAATCTCTCTTTAGTGTTAAACCAATAGAGAGAACTAGGCTTTGATACTAACTATTATGATTATAATGGCACTAAGAGGGGGGGTGGTGAATTAGTGGTTTCGAAATTACCTCTCGATTTAAAATTTTTAAATGATAAAACTGGTATCGAAAATGCATTTAACTTGAAAAATGAGTGAGGGTAGTGAGCAACTAAATCAGTAAGTAAAAACAAGGAAAAGTGTAGAGAGAAATATAAACCAGATTTATAGTGGTTCAATCGTCCCGACGTATGTCCACTCTCGATTCCTCTTTCCTTAAGGCCATCAACTTTCACTATCGATCTTCTTTTCAATGGGTAAAGATTAACTACCCTTGTTACAACTCTTTTCTTCCTTTCACAAGCTTAGGAGAGAACTTTCAACCTCTTTTTTACAATAAATCCTTACACCTCCCTTAGAAAGACCTCTGAGCTTGAGGAAGGAACTCAATACTTTTCGATAGAGTTTATATACTCCAAACCATAAGTATTAATTGTTGCACCCAACAAGCATGAGTGAGGTATTTATAGACCCCAAATAGCTTAAAAAATAAAACTAAAAATTTAAATTCCTAGATTTTCAAGATACTAGTAATACTACTGCTTTTGCTGAATAATACTACTGCTAGTACAAATCCTAGGAGACCGAGCTTTGGTGGTACCACTGCTTGCTTGGGTGGAACCACTACTTGATTGGGCGGTATCACCGCTAACCCTAGTAATACCACCATTGGGTTTTTCAAAAATATATACTTCGTACTTTCTAACTCATAGGCAATACCACCGCCTGACCTAGCGATGCCACCGCTTGACCCAATCTCAAGTCACTGAATTGACCTTCCAATAGGCTCAATTTAGCCTTGATTCAAGCCTAATGAGCTCCTGATTAAGTTGGCCTAGTTATGCTTCAAAACCAACTTAAGTAAACTCTAAGCAACTTCGATCAAGACTTAACAATTTACAATCATGAAGTCTACGATGTCCGACATGTCATTTGCTCATTCGACACTTTGTCCAAACTTTCAATGTATCATCTTTTCCTTCAATATATTGTCTAACCTATCGGTTTGTTGACCTCCCACAACATTTGATCTACTTGGTGCACTACCTGATCCTTTCGGCCCGATGCCCAAACTTATAGTACGAAGTCTATCATCCGACACGTCGACCAATCCTCTCGCCCGATGTCCAATCTCTAACATAATGCTCTCTAGCCCAATATCTAATCCTCCTACTTCATGTTTTAAGTCCATGATCGAAGTTTCTCTGCGTCACTTTTCTTAAACGTTCATTAGTTCATAAACTCATCAATTGACTTTATCATCAAAATTTGAGATTCAATACTATCCTCTTGCACTAGAGAGGGGGCAGTCAAGTAGAGGAAGGTGTAGGGAGGAGATAAAGGAGGTGGCGGTAATAGGGGTATAGTCTATGATACCTTTAAACCCCAACTCCTATATATAGAGGGCCCTCTTTACTTACCATAATAGATCTTGCATTAATGGATACTAGATCTCCATCTAATTATTCTGACTTAATAGATATTAAATCTCATCCAATAACAACTTTAAGCCCTATTAGGTCTTACCCAATGAATCCAATAAAATAGAAATTTATTAGATATTTTATATCTAATTCTCAGCTCGTCACATTATCCACCATATGTGTGTGACTCTCTAGGCCCAATACCGAGCTCACCATAAGTTGTACATGTTAGAACTCCTTCAAACTTAGAATTGCTTCTAACTTAGTAAATTATTATCCCCACAATAATTCACTCAACCTATCGGCTATGGACATACTAGGCTACTACACCATAGTCCTTAAACGATACAAGGGGATCTAATCCATTGGACCTATCTATCCTAAGTTACCATATATCTATAGTCCATCATCCATCTAATATTCTAGATATCATATATTGTGCATGGTATTATCAGGCCTATATGAAATCCGTTCGAGTCTCATTCTAATTGAATTCTCTCGAAGAACTTCTCTTTTAGTCTGAATCTCATGCTTATCAGATTTATCACGATTCAATTGACTCTGGCTAAGGATTTGTCTGAGTAAAAGTATATGAGATATTCCTCTCATTATATCAAGAGTGGATATTCTTCTATTGACACCCAATTCCCTTCATAAGATTGATTACTACTCCTGATAATCGGCTATACTAAATTTGAAATTTTTAAACCTATAAGTTTGGTATCAAAGAATGGAGTACCTCAAATAGGACATCCTTGGTGTCTCAAGTCTAAGGACCAGACATACAATTGAGACTATGAAATTACTATCTAACAATGAGATATTATTAACCAATCAACATTTCATAAGTAGATCATTCAGTAAACTTATTCTTCAATGAGTATTTGTATTATATCCTTAATGTCCCCACACAAATAGTTAGGAGACTAGACTAGCTGTCTCTATTATATGGATGGGTATATAGCATATCGATCTGTCCGACTATCTTGATATTCATCTCAAGTAACTTATGACTGGAAATATTTATGGTCTATGTTTTTAGGTGAATTGATCTCATCAAGATCCAATTCTCATTGCATAAATCTAAGGATATCACAATATATTTATCATCTAATATAAAGTGAGAAAATATCATAATAAATATTAACTAAAAAGATTATACAATATATCACACGTGTCATCACTATATTGACTTACAAAACATATGTTTTCCACTCTACTACCTCACTTAGAATCTCTCAGGCTCAATTTGTAGCCATGATAGCTTAGTTGATTCTGAAGGATCGTTTATGGCCAAGCAATTACTATCTTGTACTAAAGACTTGTCGCTAGATGGGGCAAATAGTAAAAGCATTAACCAAAGTTGGGCCCATACAGTGCGGGGAGAGGGAGGGTGTTGTCCATTCCTCTGGTGGTTGCTAGTGATCATGACCCTTCCAATCCCACCTTGCTTGGGAGGACTCGAATTATCAAGAGGAAGATGCTATATCATCCCCTTTTCGGCATAAGCATAGCAACAGTCCCATTGGGGACTTGTCGAGTTGAGACTTGGCAAGAGATGGTGGTGCTCGACTAGCTATTGGTGGCATAGGAGTAGTCTCTTAACCCTATTGGGGAGGTTGCTCTTGCTTCCACTCCCATGTGGTCACTGAATTTGAGCAGGTTGAGGCAGTTCATGATGAATGACTTGCTTCCTTCCCCTATGCTCCACCTCCTCAATGGCTTAGAAGATATTTTCTTGAAGATAAATATCTATGTGAGAAATCCAATGATATTTTTGCAATATGCCACCTTTTTTAGAATTAGACAATACAAGCTTTGCAGGCCCGGGCATTAGGTTCCCCTGCAAATATAAGCAAGCTACCAGGACCTACAAGCTTTCGCATTTTCTAGAAACTTTCATAACTCCACCTTCAACATTATTTGCAAAAGGAATATACTATAAACAACTTATAAGTGCAAAATCATATGAAGTTCAATCTCAGATACTAACCCCAAGGCATGGGACAAAGCCTCGCTTCTACGACCCATCATTCACTTATTTGCAAGATGACAGTGGACTTAGAGAAAGCATTGGCTAGTTGAGACTACTGCTCTAGATCTAACCTGCTCAACCTTGATGTAGCATTCTAAAACTTTCAGGTGGCCCAAGTCAAGTCAAAAAAATATTGTTTCTTCCACTCTTTGTTGAAAGGAGTCTTTGGGATGTTGCTTCGAGATCGAGCAAAAAGAAAGTAAGTTGAATCACTGGAGCACACATTGAACCATGATTGCTATAAGGTTTGCGATAGAATAATACTAGCTTTCGATATTCCTTAATAAAAACATCTAAATAATGCCAAGAGTTCAATGTGTCATCTAAGGAGATGGAGGGGGAATCTGAGTCCTATCTACCTCAAAGGTTGAAGGCCTCCCTAATATATTCTAAGTTAGCAATAGAGATTAAGTCGAAAGATCTCAATAAAAACTATAAGACCCCACTGTGAGAGACTTGTTTTTGAAGGGATATAAGTGACTAGGTGAAAGGTCACCATTGATAGAGCAACATCTTCAACCCATATGCATGGACTGGTATGATTCTTTACCTAGTTCCAAACAGAGATTGATATGCCAACAAATTAAATTATTTCTTGATGTTATCAAGAAGACACAGGATGTTCATACAATGGACTATGAATTGTTCGTCGTGTTCATTCGTTTACACATTAAGTTAGACCAGGCCAACTAATGTTTACTGAATCACAAGTCACGCTTGTCTTTTTTAATTTTAATTTTTTTGATTAATCATGAAAAAACTAGATACATGTTTTCTTGCATCTATCTCTTCGATACCACCTCATTACTAGTTATGTCCCATCAAGGTACCAATTATTTGTACCACTCCTACTGTTTATGTCGGTATCAATTATTTGTAATGACTATTTATCTTACCAATTTTTTGTACGCACTACTATTGACAGTCCTGCTAGCCACCATAGCAGTACTATAAAGATGTACTATATTGTCGAAGTCTACATTTTCAAGATGTACTATAAAGATAAAAATAATAATATTATTTTAAGATTTTGATTTGACATAGGAGTACCTAATTTGTTACAATCTATTTATGTTAATTTTACTAATGCTATGGTATATTTTTAGCTCGTAATATTACCTCAAAGTCTTCAACTCAACCCATGATAACTCATGAGCATATTCTGTATACTATGTTAAAACTGTTTCAAGACACTTTTTCTTCATTACTAAGAAATACATTAATAAAGTTGGTTAACATCTGTAAAATATTAAATTTTGAAATTCTCTATACATGAAGGGTTTTTTATACACAACTATTTATTTTGATATTTTTGGGTTAGAAAAATTTTTAGAAACTAAAGATATTGACAGAAGTACTTTTGGAGCTCTCTCAAAACTCTGTATGTCTTGGATTTTTTCTTTGAGTGATGAGCCCTTTTGTACTATTCTGTATCTTCGTTTAATTTCCTTGGGGTGGTGAATTTTTTTGTATCCCTATGAGATTTTTAAATCTGGTAGTGAACTATTTTATGATTGTGTTAATGTATTTTTCATGAGATTGTTCTTTTTCTGTCCGAAAGAACTTATTCTAGCAAATACCATTATACTCTCAACTTTTCTCTCAAAATTCTATATCGCCCTCGTATTATGATTTTCCATTTTAATCTCGATCATGGGGTTAAGTTATCCTTATGATTTAGATTGCACAATTCTCCATGGTTCAGATCGTATCCCCATCTAAATTTAAGATTTCTTTTTATTACGGTTCTTCAAAAATCATAGTCTTTGATTCATTTATTATTATGGTTTTTAAAAATTATAATTCAAAAGTATAACTTAAGACAATAGATATCGAAACCGTTAGTATTAGACATTTATAACTGCGGTTATAAATAAAAACCTATGGAGCCAGCGTAGTTACTGTTGTAGCATAGGGTTCTTTGTCATCGTCATTGCAGCGGTAGGTTGTCTTCGTCTGCATTCACATGCAACACGATATTCTCGTCATTTTTGTGTTTACAATAGAACTACACCACCACCACCTCTCCGTACTCTTAAATATGGAGCCGTCGGCAACAACAAATGCCTGCGTAGTAGAAGTTCTCCACATGGCTTCAGGCGGTAATGACAACGATAACCAGGTACGTGCAGCGTTCCACAGCTTCATTTCGATGAGTGCTGTGGGATTCATCTCAAAACTTGGAAGAAACCCACCTTGGATCTCTTTTTTCACGGCACTAAATGGAACCCAACTGCATGCCAGTCTAGATACACACAAATGTTATAGATGCATGTATGATTTGCATATCCTTCTTCATATCTGAATTCACTTGTCCAAATATTTTTTTTATACATGTGTCTTGGATTCTAAAAATATGAACATATTCCAAAATGCTTAACTATCTTGAACAACCCAAATTATATTATTTGATCTTCTAATTACACTTTTAACATGATGAGAGATGTAAAGAGTCTAGAATAAAATAATAAAATAATTATGAGATTAATAATTTTTTATAGATATAAGTGTTGGATTATTAAAAAATAATATATATAAAAGTTTTTGTAGTTGAGATGAGAATGTTAAGATGTATGTGTTGAGTTATTAGACAAGAAAAAAAATATTTTATTTATGAACAACTAGATATCGATAGAGGATAACATAAAATAAAATCATTTAAGATGATATGAGCATATGCTTAGAAAACTTTCAGATATAATAATAAAAAAAGGTGAAATAATTAATATTAGTGACACAAGAAGAGATAGAGGATGATCTAAAAAGATTTTAATAAAAATTATAAATAAAAATTTAAGTATTCTAAACTTAACTAAATATATAATTTTTATATATTTTAATGGGATAAAAAATTTATGTAATCAATCTCAAATAGTTGGGATTTATGATGTTATTTTTGTCATTGATCTTTCGAACTGCACTATATATTCTATCTATAGTTCTTTTACATATGACATTTCTTTAAAGAATTAACATGAACAGCATGTTTTAGTTCTTTAATTATAGGTACAGTTTAATAACCTTCTCAATAACAATAAAGCCTATATCAACCTTACAAATTAAGTTTATTATCAACTTTGGAAAATTTTAATACCGATCCTTCTCACCCGTCAATTTTAACCTCTCCTTCGCCAGACTATGAGACGAGAATAAAAGCTTCAATAAGTAACTAGACTTAGCAAATGATATATATACATATACATGTATATATATACATATATTTATATATATATATATGTATGTATATATACATATATATATATATATAAATATATGTATGTATATATACATATACACGTATATATATATATGTATATTTATCGGGTAGGGAACAGCTAAAACCTACACAAGAATCCACAGAAAGTATTAGCTAATCAGGAAATCTTACATAGTTTTTTTTACTTCAGTAATTGGCAAGAGATAGGTGTCTATTTCAAAGAGTATTATATCTATGAATAGGGATGTTTGCCAATAGTAAAACCTCAACGGGCATCCGAACAATTTTCCTCTCAGAAACTTATGTAACAAAGTAAAAAATATAACCTCATGCCTACCCTTACTCTTCTCTATTTAGCAAATGTAAACTTCCTCATAAACAACATCATCCCATAACAGATAAAAATATGTCAAAAACAACATCCGTTGCATATATGATTCATTTAATGTTTGACTTGCATTGTCTATGACCTGACCGTAGCAAGTCTTACTGCACCATGATGCTCCCAAAACTAGGCCCTCTATTAATATGTGGCTTGACCAACCTTTGGTCAAATGTCTATATTGGATGTAAGCTGGTCATTATGAAGACTCCTAATATAACATTTTAATGGTAATATTTTATTCATATCTTGTTCACTCTCCGACTATTTCAGCAGTTGTAATGTCAAAAACACATAAGAAATACTGATAAGAGGAAGAATACATATCCCACATTTTTAGATAATTCCTTTTATTATGGTTAGTATTTGGCTAAATTTTCTTATTTAAAATGTTTCAAGTTGACTGCATAGTCGTTGCATATGACATGATTAGGTTTTGGTGGAAGGGAACTCACGCGTGAAGGTGATCGTACTAAACCGACCTCAAAAGTATAATGCTCTTTCGTATCAAATGGTGAGCACATTCCTTACCACAAATCTAAATGAGCAAGGCTAGTAACAGGTTTTCTATATGAAGTTTTTAGTAAGAGATATTTAAGAAGGTTTGAAACTTGTAAACACTCTAGGTGTAGCATTCAATAAGATATGACAAACTTAAATTACCATAGAAGTTTATTTCAAAATCACACATCTAGATATGAAGATACTAGTGCAAAAACACTAATGGTGTTGAATATGCAATTTTGAATATTTTGGATAAAATACTTTCACAAAAGCGGAGGTATGGAGCATTACATAGTGACATTAACCATGTGTGTCATCCACAACTAGTACTCTGATGAGTCTAACTAAGAACTTTTATTAAGCATAATAACTAGCAATCTATTGGACCCAAGATCTAGATGCCTCTTTTGGCTCTATCATCTCTCCACCTATTATATCTAAAGTATTGCATTAGCTATCTATTTATAGAGGGTTAAACCCAAAATTTTATATTAACTATGATAAAGATTTATATTTTAGATAAAACTCTTAAACTAAAATCTTATCTAATTCTAAAATCATGTTAATATTTCAACATTATCTCACAAATTAAACTTTGTATATATAAAAAAAAGGTTATTGCAATCTCTTTCCATGTTGTCATGTTGTGAAAAATCTTTTGAATTATCTGATTTTTAAGATGCAATCCATAATAGTTATTCATATGCTTCATTAGTCATATCTGCCTTGATCAATTATATAATTTTATTATGTCAATCCAATATTATTAAATTTATTGAACTAATCTTTTAGATTTCTTAAGTCAATATCTAAATATAAAGTCAATTTGATCTACATAATCATCGGCACAAATATTTAGCTCATTCATGATGAAAATTTTATCTAACTTTATAACATTTGAATTTTGAATATTAATACTCTTTATGTCAATAGTTTTATTCTCTTTTGAATCTCTAATGATTGACTGTGTTTTTTTTTTTTTTTTTTTTGTATAGGCAGGTAAACACACTTTTATACTTCCAATTAAAAATAAAATCAATGTCATCAACTATAATTTCTCTATGTCAATGATATTACAATGTAGATCTTGTTTTTGCATGATCTAAGTTCTTTAATCTTAATATTATTGGAGGAATCTATCATACTTAATCAGACGTCTTCTTTAATTTCATCTGATTAAAAAACTTGAATTTTTTTTTCTATTTTTATTTTGATTTACATTCAGATAGTATAGTAGAATATGTATTTTTTATATTTTCTTTCTAAGAATGATTAGGCTACTTATCATATCTTAGCTAGAGATCCATGAAATAATACTTTTATCTAATATTGCTTAAGAGATAAATTTTATGCTCTTTTATCTTCTTTTCTATTAAAAATTAACTCTTCCTTTTATTCTTTGGGGAATAATTTAATCTTTTTATCATCATTAATATCCTTACAGCCATCGAAGATAATTAATTTCTTTTAAAGATTCCACTTTGAGATAAGTTCACATAATTTTTTTTAATCTTTAGCAATCTTTTTTAATCAAATCTAAGTAATAATGAGATCTAAAATAACTTATAGAAATCATTATCTGTACCTTCAATCTTCTCTTTTGAAGTAATAGATTAAAAAGTTTGTTAATCTTCCTCTATCAATTCATTGACATCTTGATAATTTATTTCGTCGATCATAATTCTACTGGTATAATATATTCTATTGATTGTCTTCTTGACCTTGTTATCTCCTTTTTTGATTGTCATCAATATCAAATATCCTCTTCATTAGTATTATCATTAATTCTTCATGATCTTTTTTTTTCTCTCTCTTTATAATAGTATATTTCTCCTTTGTTTTCTCTTACCTTGATTTTCTCTCTCCACAATTTTCTATCTCAAGGTTTTTTCTCTATTTACTTTTCTCTCTAGTAGGTTCTCTCTTTTTGGTTTTCTCTTTATAGTTTCCCTCACTATTAGTCCTTTTATTTCTCCTATTTCTCTCTCTAATACTATCTCTAATAAGGCTTTCTCTAACAGTATCTTTAGGATTAAACGATAGAATTAAACCATACAATGATAGATTTAAAACTCACAAAGTAGAAGATGAGAAAAGAATAAAGAAAGAAGACCTTTATCACTTGGATTGCGGTAGCTAGCATCTCTTTCTTCCTTGGTGCACACATCTCTTTTGGGGATTGCTCTTTTTTTCTATTTGATTTTCTCTCTATAGTTTCTCTCTTTAATAGGACCTTTAACAATGCTCTAATGTCATATTGAAAGCTTTTTTGCAGTGGTGGCAGACAAAAAAATTATAAAGAAGATCTAGAAAGGAGAAAATTAAAGAAACTTGAAAAACCAAAACCTTTATTTAGTATAATAACTTAAAATCTATCGAACCCTGATTTTGAATCTCTTTTATCTCATCTCTCCTCATATTGTATATGAAGTTTTATGTTAGTGCTCTATTTGTAGAGGGGTAAACCCAATATCTTGACTTATCTTAGCTAAGACTTAAACCAAAATCTTATAATATTCAAACACCATATACATGTTAAGATGAATTGTGAGTGAGAATAGAATATATATTCATTATTATACTAATATTTATAGAGAGAACAAATAAACTTAAAATAAATAAAATACAGTTAATTTCTTAGTTTACTTCACTGATTTACTTAACTAACTAGCCTGAATTGGCACTTATGAATTAAAATCAAATAAAGGAATTGTGTTAGATATTCAGTTCAAATTACATGCCATCTATTTATTTTATGATATCTTGATCACATTTTATTGATCTGAGGTCCTTGTCATTTCTTTTCTCATCCTTTTTATAGGTTTTGCTATTAACAAAAGAACTTAAAGACTTTGAGACGAAGCCGGGGGTTAATTTTGTGATTGTAAAGGTGAAATTACATTCACATGTCCTAAATATTTATATGATTCTATATCAGGAATTAAAAGTTTTAGAATTCATGGTAGATAAAGCATATTATTTATTAATTTTTTTGTTTACATGTCTATGTGATGTTTTGAGTGCAACCGATGATCCTTTATGGAAATTAAAACTAGACTCGATAATTCTTTTGTATTAAATGTTGTACATATTTTCATTTGAAGTTACGGCATCTAGTGTTGCCCAGTTTGTGGGAGTTCTACTATTTAAACATCAAACATTGGTCATCATTAAGATTAGATGTGGCTACGTGTATTCTTGATTCATGTTTTGATAAACTCTCCTGAGCAATTAATAAAATTACGATAAACATGTTAGATACATATTAAATAAGATTTGAAATTACACATCCCATCACCATGTCTTACATCTTATCTTTTGGATGCCTTGGGAGAAGTTCAAGATGGTTTGAGCAATCAAATAGCTATTGTATTAAAGTAACTATATCTTATAACCCCTTCCACTTTCAATATGGACTAATGGTTTGATGGGTGAATAACTATATTTTGAACAAGTAATTTAGGCTCAACAAAGTTAACAAGTCAATTTTATCTTATCAAGTCTAGTTATGATAATTAATATCAATACTGACATAGTATTAGGAAATAATGAGAGATTCAAGTAAAAAATGACTATTGGGATCGGAGGATGCATTACAACATAGAGCTATCACAGGTTATATCTCATATGCAGTGTTATGATCTAATTCTCAGTTATATTAGATCTTGATGAGGACAAGTCATTAGATAGGAGAGAGTGTTTATATGAAAAAAAATTATAACACTCAATTTAGTCCCACATGAGTAGTAATTAGCTTACAAAAGTCTCATGAGTGAATTATTATCAATTTAAATTTAAATTTAAATATTTTAGACTAATGATTTAAACTTAACAAAATTAATGAGTCAATTATTTCATTAGACTAAATTATGACAATACCTTGTGATAGTGTGAGGGGAAGTTAAGACTGTAATATGACTTTACAAAAAGATGAAACGTTCATACAGAGTCCTCAACGTGGATCCTTCGGACAAAATCATAACAAATAAAAATAATTAAAGACCATAAAATTTGAGACCATATGTTTCCCAAACCCTAACGATGGCAGAGGATCCTCCAATTATTGGGCATGGTGAGTGACCGACTGAAGGAAGAGGGTTAGATTTTAATTATATGCTACATGGTATAGATGTTATGTTCCAACCCATACATACTATCATCACTTACCGAAACTTTCCTTAATTTCGTGTAAATGGAAGGAGATAAAAGGATGATAGGCAGAGAGAAATGCAACAGCAGGCCTTGCAAGTGGTCAGCTCATACTCAACCAGTGTAAAATTTTGTATCTTTTATATTGAAGTGTTTGTGAGTCACTATTCTCTTTGTGTTCACCCAATTTCCCTAAATTCATGTTGTGTGAGCCTAGCAAGACTAGGAAGGAAGGCTTTTAATTTGTGATCATATCTTTGAGTGTGCAGGCAATTGGGAAAACATTTTGTGTTGGTGGTGACGTTGTTGCTTATTTCCGTTACCTCACAATAGGTACTTGAGCTTCTACTTTGATAAGAAACATATGATATATGATCGCCACTACATGTCATAGTCTAAGAGAGAATACTTGAGGCCCATCAAAATGTTAACAAGTGACATTATAAATAACAGGTCACTGGACTTTTGGAAGTCAGGTTTACAGAAGGCAACTCATGTTGAATTATCTTATAGCAAAATACAATAAACCTCAGGTCAGTAGTATCGAATTCTATCATGCTACTTGAAGGATTATCATATATTTTTCTGAAAAAGATTCACCCAAACAGTACTTCCTAGAGCCCATGTCACAACTTATTTTGGATCATAACAAAATCTATTTTATTTTATATCTTTTTTGTTGATTCCATTATCATGTTTGGTTAAGGTGTTTCTAATTAATGGGGCTACCATGGGAGGTGGGGCTGGACTTTCCATGAATGCAAGATACAAAATTGTTACAGAAAATACGGTATTACTTTATATTTACATCACATCAAATGAATATATAGCACACATATGTTATCATTGGAAATTAATTATTGTCTTAGTGGTCACTATCAGGAAATTTATGGATTTTGTAGGTATTTGCTATGCCAGAAGCAGCATTAGGCTTTTTCCCAGATGTTGGCGCATCTTACTTTCTATCCAGGCTTTCAGGTTTTTTCGGTAAGGCTTATGAATTGTAACAAATGAAACTTTCTGTATATCAGTACCATTTGAAATCAAAGTTTCACTTTGTGCTATGCTCTAAAAAATTGCATTCCAAAGATGTGCTCATGATGTTCTTCTGTAACTTCCCTACCTACAATTGTATTCTCCTTCAAGCCGCCTTATGTCTATCAATATATAGAAAACGTTAAATAGGTTTAATCATGTGACAATGAAATTTTCAATTAAGTAATAATGACAAGAATTGTATACACTTTGAGCTTAAAATAATCTTATAATGCTAGGAAACTTATTAGAATTGTGTACTTGGCCTTTCAGGAACAGCTTTGATGTGGCTGAACCGAATGAAATTTAAATTGGTAGACTTGACCAAATCGTTAACCACTAAAATATAACCTTAAACAGTAGGGAGGACTAAATGTGCATATGAACACCTTTTCTCGGTAGACTTCGCATATACAAGTTACAAGTTGTTGTTGACAGGCATAATCATAACAAGTGGGATCTTTGTATTAGAAACGTACAAGAATTTAACGCTTGATTTCAAAGTTCATGATTTCATCTATAGGAAGCCATATGGAATTCTATTCCATATGATTGTTACGAGTAAGAAACAAATGCAATTTTCGGAATCACGTGCAAGAAAACAAAATGTCAAAGAAACTAAAGGTGATTCACAAGGGGTAAAATTCAAATGAATTATTTCCATATATTGAATATCAAATTCTAATTTAACTTATATACTATCATGCAATTAGCTTGTTGTTATGAATGTAAACAAATTTAATACTCTAATATTCTTCCCCCCTTAAACTTATTCCCTTTTCTATACCAAATTTCATCTGAAGATATATGAAAACTTTAACTTTTAGGGGATTTGTAAAAATATCCATCACTTATTTATTTGTTCTTATATGTCATGTCTTTGTCCTTACGTGCTCTTTTATCAAATAAAATCTTGTGTTGATATGCTTGGACCTCTTATGGTAGATTAGATTTTTAGCTAAGAAAATAACTAACTTATTATCAACATAAATCTTGGTTGACTTCTCTCATAACACATTAGGTTTTTTGAGTAATCTTCTTAGCCAAGCTATATGACAAACACATGAAGATATTACTATATATTTTGCTTCACAACTTAATAGAGGAATAACAGATTACTTTTAGAAAATCATATAAATGTAGCTCATTCAAGTTAAAATAGGAATTTGATTGTACTTTTTTTACCATCTTAACTTCTGAGCTAATCACTATCATTATATCTAATAAGCTCAAAACTTTTAAATGATGAATAAAATATACTATAGTCAAATTTTTCTTTAATATATTATAAAATTTTTATAGTGACCTTTAAATGAGATGTCTTATGAGCTTTTATATATCTACTTATTAAACAACTCCAAATAATATAGTGGGTCGAGGGCATATCAAATATCGATTAAGTAGTTTGCCTTCCCCTTCTTAGTTAGCTTGGTGCCAAATTCAATAAGTGCATCAACTAATTGGCAATCCTGTGTAGGGAACTATCTTTAATATTTCTTTAGAATAGCTACTTGTGAAATAAATGTCCCTTTATTGTTTTGTTTGACCTCAATGCCCAAGAAGTCATTAGGCCTAAGTCTATCATCTCGAACTCCTGCTTCATGGAATGCTTGAATTCTTTGATCATAGAGAAATTATTGCCTATAAATATTATAGTATCTACATATAGATATATAAACAAGAAATGTCCATGAGTAATAATTTTCATATATAGAACATGTTCATAAGTGCACTTAGAAAAACTACTTTGGGTAAAGTATGTGTTAGTTGGAGAATTTCATGCTCTTGATGCATGTTTAAGTTGGTAAGGAGCTTTCTTCAATTTGTATACCTTGTCTTTCTCTCCTAGAATTATAAGACCAAGGGGTCTTATAATTGCACATAATCCTCTTCGTAAAGATGTCCTTTGAGAAATGCTGACTTGACATCCATAACTTTATATTTTATTTAAGCAACTAAGAAGATGAACAATCTTGCTATCTCCATTCGAGCTACTAATGTAAATATTTTTTCATAGTTAATCCCATATTATTGCTTGTATCCTTTTGCTACCAGTCGAACTTTATGTTAGAAAACTTTATTAGAGCATCACATGCATAGCAGAAAATAGAAAATAAAATTGGTTTCCCAAATGAACAATATAGGAACCTTGTGCGAAGATTGGGAGTGAAAACTCAATAAACCAAAAAATCACATATGATACATGTAACGTTCTCACCTAGAGGAGATGATATATCCCCGAAAACATATATCCAAGTTTGTGGATGAAAGAGGTCAGATATTCTCCTCTCTAGCAATGATCCATATGGTAGATGAAGCAGCGATGCACCTCCTTTTGTAGTATGAATCCTCGTAGTCTTTGTGCACCATCTTGTAGTAGTGATCAAGAAGGGTCGGCCTCTGCTTACTATCCTCTTGCATCACCAAGAAGGCTGTCGACTAAGGGGGAGAGGGAGGAAGGAGAATAAGAGGTGGCAACCAATTAGGTCTATCTTATTACCCCTTTAGTCCCCTCCTATTTATAGAGGTTCCTATCAACTTAACCCTAATGAATCATACTCTATTAGATACTGGATCCCTATCCAATTTCCTTAGTTTATTGGATTAATAGATCTCTATCCAATAATCATTATTTACTCTTATTGGGTTCACCTAAAGAATCTAATAAAAATAGGGGCTTATTGGATATCTAATAAAATAGGGGCTTGATGGATATCTCATATCCAAACCTATACTCATCACAATGTATATCATATGTATGTAACCCTTTAGACCTAATACTAAGTTAGCCGTGAGTTGCACTTGTCAAAACTCCTTATGACTCAACTCTTTTTGAATTAGTGAATTGTTATTTATCTCATAATAATTCACTCAACTCACTAACTATGGACGTACTAGGCTAATACGCCATAGTCCTTGAATGGTATAGAGGAATATAATCTATTGGACCTATCTACCCTTAGTTACCATATATTTATAGTCATTCCTCCATCTAATATCCCAGAGATCATATACCGATGTCAGACCCATACAAAATCTACTTGAGCCTCGCTCAAATCAGATTCTCTTAGAAAACTCATTTCTCTTTCAATCCGAGTGACCTTGGTCAGGGATTTTCCTGAGCGAGAACATATAAGACATTTATCTTATGACACCAAGAGTGGATGATTCTCTATTGACACTTAATTGCTCTCGTAAGATTGGCTACTACTTATTGTTGGGAAATCGTAAATCAACATCTCATGCACGATGGAAAATGAAAACAAAACCAAATTTTCCAAAGTCAAGTACTTATCATTGTGTAATGATTGATATGCGAGAAAACTACAAAACCAAAAAACTGCACGTATCATGTGAAAAGTATTAACTAGGGAAATCATATATCCTTGAAAATTTCATATCTAATGGAGAGAATAAAGGAGAACTCGCGTACTCTCTATTAGTGATCCACATGGCAAACACAATAATGATGCTCCTTAAATTGCTACGGGATCTCCCTCTCTATGCGCATTATAAGGCTGTCGAAGCCAAGGAGGAGGAGAGGAGGCCTAGGAGAACAAGAGGGCGACCACTAAAAGTTTTAGCCTATAAACCATAAGGTTCCTCCTATTTATAGAGGTGCATGCAGCTTATTAGATATCCAATAAGATAGAGACTCCGTTGGATATCTTATATCCAAATCTCTACTCGTTGTAACACCTACCATATGTGTATAACCCTCTAGGCCCAATATTGTTGAATATCAGATTTTGATCATAAAACTAATTAATTATGATTAATGATCTAACTATATTTTTGAGTGATGCAAGTCTACCTTTGATCAGGATTAAATAATTGAAGTAGGAAGAATCGATGTTGGGCCAAAGGAAACATGTCAAAAGATTAGATATCGAGCAAAGGATCGATCGACGTATCGGCAGAAGGCTTCGGACAAAGGATTTGGGTATTGGGCCAAGAAAAGCGGAGTTGTGCTAAGAAGGTTGGAGTTGTGGAGGATAACTACTGATTGGGCAATAGACCACAAGAGAGGATGATTCACCAAAGAATCGGATGAAGCGCTAATGGACCAATGACATGCCGAGCAACAAATTCAATTAAAGCTTTATAATAATTGTCTAGATCAGAGTAGGATTAGGTCTAATTGAGTTGGAATTGAGCCAACTTAATTAGGGGCCATTTGAGCCTGAATCAGGGCTGTGTTGGACCGGATGAAAGGCCCAAACAATGCCCTAGTACTACGTTAGGCAGTGGCATCACCAAGGTTGGCGGTGGAATCGCTTGAAGTCTCGGCCTCCAAGGCTGAGTTTGGACGATGGTACTACCCAATATTAGTGTGACTGGGTAGTGGTACTGCCCAGTACACTATCAGCCCAGTGTGCCTAGTGGTGGTATTGCCTAATGATAAAAAGCCTAGGCGGTGGTACCGCTAGTACCCGAAAGACCCAAGATGGGATTAGTTTTGGCTCCAAATTTAAATCCAATTACAGCCTATAAATACCCATCTCATCCTTAGTTAGAACATACAAGCATAGAGAACTTGAAAGTAAAAAAATACTGTTGAAATCATTTCCCTCCTCTAGTCTTTACTTGCTTTCGGTTTAAAAGAGAGGAGTGAGTGAATGCTTGTAAAAGGTTACTCTCCTAAACCTGTGAAAAGAAAAAGAGGATTGTAAGAGTAGTTAGTCTTCACACGGTTGAGAAAAGACTGATAGTGAAAGTCGATGGACTCGATGAAGGAGGAATCGGGAGTGGACGTAGGTCAGATGATTGAACCACTATAAATTGATTTGCCTTTACTTTCTTGCTATTTATCCTTGCTGCAAACCATTTTACTTTACTTGCTCTACTTCTTGATCACTTTCTTATAATCACTTTCAAGTTAAACATCTTTTTGATATAGATTTAATCATTAAATGAATCTTTCATCGAAATAGTTTTTTTGAAATATATAAAATCATCATTTTTTTAATTGCTACACTAATTCACCCCCCCCCCCAGTATCGGACTCGATCCTAACAATTGGTATCAAAGTCTCAATTTTTCTCATTTGGATTAACATCTAAGAGAATGACTCTTTTCAGATTTCAAGAGGGTCATTCTATCGTTCGTCCTCCCATGTTCAATGGGGTGTGTTGAATCTTGGATTTTAATGATAAAACCAATTGATTGTATTTTGTGATCTAACTATGTTTTGAGTCATGCAGGTCTACTTTCGATTAGGATTAGACAATTGAAACAGGAAGAATCATTATTGGGCTAAAAGAAAATATGTCAAAAGATTGGACGTCGAGCGAAGAATCAATCGACATATCGGCAAAAGGCTTCGGATAAAGGATTCGAGCGTCGGGCCAAGAAGAGCGAAGTTACGCTAAGGAGATCGAAGTTACGAAGGACAACTACTAAGGGAGTTAAGATTAACCCTGTCATCAATTAGTTGTCATCATAAAAAAGGGAGAGATTGTTGAATCTTAGATTTTAATGATGAAACCAATTAATTATGTTTTGTGATCTAACTACATTTTGAGTCACGTAGGTTTACTTTTGATCATGATTAGATAATTGAAGTAGGAAGAATCGATGTTGGGCTAGAAGAAAACATGTCGGAAGATTGGACGTCGAGCGAAGGATCGATTGACGTATCGACAGAAGGCTTTGGACAAAGGATTTGGGCATCGGGCTAAGAAAAGTGGAGTTGCACTAAGGAGATCAGAGTTGTGGAGGACAACTGTCGATTAGGCAATAAGCCACAAGAGAGGATGATGCACCGAAGAACCAAATGCTATCACCATCACCCTAAAAATCAGGGTGATTCAAATTTAGGCTCCAAATTTGAATCCACTTGGGGTTTATAAATACCCCAACTATTCTTGCTTGGGATATCAAGAATTGAGCAGAGAAAAAGGCAAAACTCTGTTGAAACCCTTATAATAATATAGTGTCCCTTCTCCTTAAATATAGAAGTGTATTCTAAGGGAGAGTGAGGGAAATCTTATAAGAGAGGACTATAAAAGGGAGATTATTCTTCGCCAATTGAAGGAAGACTGCTAGTGGAAGTCAATAGCCTCAAGTGAAGAGGAATCGGGAGCAGACATAGGTCGGATGATCGAACCACTATAAAAATCAGTTTTCATTTACTTCTTGCTTTTTATCCTTACTGCAAACTTGTTTACGTTGCTACTTTACTTCCTCACTACTTTCTCACAATTATCTTCAAGTTAAATATGTTTCCGATAGGCTTGCAATCAAAATCGGTTTTTATCATATAAAGTTTTATAAAATCATCGAATTTATCATAATCTTTACCGCTACACTAATTCACCCCCCCCCCCCTAGTGTCGAACTGATCCTAACAAGATAGACTACACCTATTGAAAACTTGAATGAGAATTTTCTTACTTTCTTTGAATTTAGTTTTATGGAATATCATTGAAAAATGGTTTTCAAACACCCTCTAAACCTATGAATGAATGGAAGGATTTTGAGAAAAATCATTTTTCTTGAACGCAAAGGTTATGAATGTCTTATTTTGTGCCTTAGATAAAAACAAATTCAATTGAGTTTCTATTTACGAAATGACTTTTGACATTTGGCACACACTTGAAATCATGCCTGAAGGCACAAGTAGTGTTAAAGACTCGAAAATAAATATTTTGATGCATGATTTTGAACTTTTTCAAATGGCACCAAGCGAAACTATTGGTGACATGTACACCCATTTTACGGATGTCGTCAATAGTTTAAAAGTTCTTGGTAAATCTTTTTTGAGTTTTGATCTTATGAACAAGATTTTAAGATCCCTTACAAAAAGTTGGGATCCGAAAGTAACCACTATATAAGAGACTAAAAATTTAAATAATTTTCCTATCAAAGAACTTATCAGGTCATTAATAACCTATGAGATGACATACATACAACTTGAGGAATATGAGAACCACCTTTCAACGAACATGAAGGTAATTTACACTTAGAATGGAAGAAGACTACTTGAGTGATAACTCAAGTGATGATGATGAGAACCTTAAAATTTTGATGATAAAATTTAAAAAGTTTATAAAATAAGAATTAAAGAATAAAAATAAACTTGAAAAGAAGAAGATGCCATAAAAGAATAAGAAAGAACTTAATGAAGAAAAAGTACATTCGAAGGCAAGATGGCTGATTGTGTATTGACGGCTTTCAATAATAAGGTAAGTAACTCACACGAAATATTTTTATATTATTATGAAAGTACTTGATCTTTCTCATGAGTTGCTAAATTTAGTTTGTAGGAAATAAAATTTGTACAAAAATATATCATGCTTTTGATTTTTGAAAATTAAAATTATGAATGATAATTGGATGATTGATGATAATGTTTGTACACCTAATAATATTAATTCCATGAATATTGATCTTGATGATTTTCATATCATTTTGTCATGATGCGTGATTTTGGTGTAAAAACTTGGGCATGCTCATATGAAATTATGTTTGATAATGTAATGAAAATATTTGATAATTTGAAATCTTATGTTTTGGAATAATATATTTTTGGTCTTGATGGTTTTTATGGAAAAACTTACGAATCGATTTTGAACGTTAATGCATGTCTTTGTTTACATTACTTTTTTGAATTAAAGAAAAGTGATTTTGATGATGCTTTCGGTTCTAAATTTGATGCTTGGCTTTTACATGAAAAAATTTGAACATGCTCACTTAAATTGAAACACATAAAAAAAAAGAAAAATATATTATCATGATTTTTTCTTGAAGATTCTTTATATGTTTGGTCTTACTCGTTTTTATGATGAAATTTTTTTTTGAGTGACGTGTTATATTTTTGGCCTTGATGATCTTTTTTCATGAAAATTACCTTTCGGTCTTGAATATTGATACTTGTTTAGCATTAAAGGCAAAGGTATACTTGTATGAAGTAAATCACATAAATTGAAACACATAAAAGAAAATGTATTTTCTATCTTATCGAGATTAATGAATCCATTTTATAAATCTTGTGAATCTCTAGAAAGTGATTTTAATGATTCAACGATTTGTAAAATTGAATGAGTTGAAAATTATGATGAATGTTTTGAATCATGTTTAATGATTTTTTTAAAAACTATGTATGATGAGTAATGATGGTTTGAATGCATGAATCGATAATTTTTTTATTCCTTTATTTGATACTCAAATTTTTTTAAAAAAATGTGATCTTGATGAGATGTCTTATGATTGAATCGAAAATTTTTCTCCTATGTTTTCTTTTGTTGTTTACTAAAAAGGAGAACTTTTTAAATGAATCATGATCTTGATACTTTTAAAAAGAATACTCATGAATCTTGATCTTGATCATGCTAAAAAGAGTATTTATGAACCATAAATGATATCTTTTAGTATTCATGAATTGATCCTTGTTGATTTTTTTTATATTGATATCTTTCATGACATGATTTCTTTGTATTTATAGCTTGTATACCTTAAGTGATGATTGAATCATTGATCTATTCTTTTTATCATGGTTTGAAAGTGGATGTAATTTTTTTTTTTGTATTCTTTCCTCCCTTCTTTTTGACAATGATAAAGGGGGAGTTAGCTTACTAGCTTCTGCATCACAAGAGAAAGAAATATTACTAGCTAGAACATTACAAAAGAACCAAAATTGCTAAGTTGCAAAGAAAGGCAAAGCTTGCACTTCTCAAAAGAGAAGAAAAAAATTACAAAGTTGCACATTTTTCTTTAACTTATTAGCTTGCATGTTTAAAGTAATGTAAATTTTATAAAATTGCTAGCAAACAAAAATTTGCTAGCTTGCAAAGGCAAAACTTAGTTGCACTTCTCAAAAGAGAAGAAACAAAAGATGCTAGCTTGAAATATCGCAAAGAGAAGCAAAGTGCTATCTTGCCTATCTTAAGAAAGAAAAGTGCAAGCTTACACATTTCAAGAAGCAAGTGATAAATTGTAATATTACACATCTTTAAAACTTGCTGTGATTAAATGTTGAAAAGTGTTGTAAATCTAGCTTGAATGTTATAAAATTTGCATATCTTCAAACACTTGCTAGATGCCATTTCTCCTTTTTATTGATGACAAAGGGGGAGAAGTATAATGATCATGCACTGTATTATATATTGAACTCTTTGATTTTGCATGATTTATTCAAAATTTTCTAAATTTTGAATTTCTATCAATATAACATATTGATAAGGGGAGTTAAGGTTAACTTCATCATCAATTGGTTGTCATCATCAAAAAGGGGGAGATTATTGAATCTCAAATTTTGATGATGAAACTAATTGATTGTGATTAATGATCTAACTATGTTTTTGAGTGACGTAAGTCTACCTTCGATCAGGATTAAACAATTGAAGCAGGAAGAATCAATGTTGGGCTAGAGGAAAACATGTTAGAAGATTGGACATCGAGCGAAGGATCAGTCGACATATCGGTAGAAGGCTTTAGATAAAAGATTCGAGTATCGAGCCAAGAAGAGCGGAGTTACACCAAGGAGATTGGAGTTGCGGAGGACAACTACTAATTGGGCAATAGGCTACAAGAGAGGACGATGTGCTGAAGAATATGACAAAATGCCGATGGACCAATGACATGCCAAGCAACAAATTCAATTAAAGCTTTATAATAATTGTCTAGATCAGAGTAGGATCAGGTCTAGTTAAGTTGGAATTGGGCCAACTCAATTAGGGGCCATCTAGGCCCGAATCAGAGTTATGTTGGGCTAGATGAAAGGCCCAAATAGTGCCTTAGTACCACGTCAAGCGATGGCACCACCAAGGTTGGCAGTGGAACCACCTGAAGGCTTGGCCTCCAAGGCTGAGTCTGGGTAGTGGTACCACCCAATGTCAGTATGCCTGGATAGTGGTATCGCCTAATACACTATCAACCCACTGTACTAGGCGATGGTACTACCAAACTATGCGGTGGTACCGCCTAGTGATAGAAAGCCTAGGCGGTGGTATCGCTAGTATACAGAAGACCCAAGATGAGTTTAGTTTTGGCTCCAAATTTAAATCTATTTAGAACCTATAAATACCCCTCTCATCCTTGGTTAGAACATACAAGTACAAAGAACTTGAAAATAGAAAAAAGCTATTGAAATCCTTTCCCTCCTCTAATCTTTACTTGCTTTCAGTTTAAAAGAGAGAAGTGAGTAAGTGCTTATAAAAGATTATTCTCCTAAACTTGTGAAAAGGAGAAGAGAGTTGTAAGAGTAATTAGTCTTCACTTAGCTGAAAGAAGACTGATAGTGAAAGCTGATGGCCTCGAAGACGGAGGAATCGGGAGTGGACGTAGGTCGGATGACCAAACCACTATAAATTGGTTTGCCTTTACTTTCTTGCTATTTATCCTTGCTGCAAACCATTTTACTTTACTTGCTCCACTTCCTCATCACTTTCTTACAATCGCTTTCAAGTTAAACATCTTTTCGATATGGATTTAATTATCGAACGAATCTTTCAGTGAAATGGTTTTTCGAAATCTATGAAATCATTCTTTTTTTAACTACTGCACTAATTCACCACCCCCCCCCCTCCCTTAGTGTCGGACTCAATCTTAACAAATATTGAGCTGGTCGTAAGTCATACTTATCAGAACTCCTTTTAGCTCAGTAAATTATTATCTCTATAATAATTCACTCGACTCATCAACTACGGACGTATTAGGCCACTATGTCACAGTCCCCAAACAATATAGGAGAATATTATTCTTTGGATATATCTATTCTCGGTTATCATTACCTATAGTCTCTTATCCATCTAATATCCTGAAGACCGTATTTTAGGCATAGTGTTGTTAGGCCGATACGGAATCTACTCAAGTCTCACTCTAATCGGATTCTCCCGAAGGACTCTTTCTCTCTCAATCCGAATGATCCTAACTAGGGATTTGTCTGTGCAAAAACATATGAGATATTCCATTCATGATACTGAGAGCAGAGGATTCTCTATCAATACTCAATAGCTCTTTTTTATAATATTTGTAAAATTTGTATTTTGATTGCATTGTTGGTTTTATAATAGCATTATAAAGCACAATGACTAAATTCCTTGCAAACATAGCATGAATTTGAGATTTGCCATACCTCCCAATTCTACTTCATTCATGGTCTCAATCTCAATCTCTACCTCAGCCTCAGCCTCTTTGGCATATGTTGTCTCCATTTTGATTGTTTTGTGCTTCTTGGGTGGATTGACCTCTTCCTTTTCCTAATTGCTATGGCCTCTACCTCTTTCAGACCTTGGTTCTCCTTTATTCTCAAGTATAAGTTTGGTTTGTTGAGCTTGCTCCAATGACTTATCATCTCCTCTACTAGTAAGTCTTTATTTATATGATTGAAGAGAATATATTAATTATTCCAAAGATATTTGTTCTCGATTTTTTGATTTTTTAATTGCTATGACAATAAAATCAAGCTTCGGAATCAAAGATCTTAAAATTTTCTCCATTACATTTTTATCATTTATTTCTTCATCATTTATTCTTATTTAGTGAATAATAAAAATGACTTTATAGAAATATCTAGAGATAGATTCATAGATACCTTGTTGTAGTTTTTCAAATTCACCTCTTAAAGTTTGTAGATGAATCTTTTTCATCTTATCTACACCACCAAATGTTCTTTTTAGAGTGTCCCATGCCTTCTTGGATGTCTTCAATAGAATAATAATCTTGAACATTGTGTTATTAAGGCTTTAGTATATTGTGAATAAGACTTCCTCCTTTTGTCTTTGATCTTCTAAGTCATTTTATTACTTCTTTATCCATTCATGTTTTGTCGTCCACATATGGTTCATCAAAACTATATTCAATAAGCTCCTATGAAGCCTAAAAGTATCTTCATTTATATACATAAAAAATCATATATATTTTTTTTCAATCAAGAGATTTGTATTGAGAATACACTCGAGGAAACCATGAGTTAACTTGGCTCTGATACCAAATGAAGGAGGAAGATGAGAGATTAGAATAAGACAATTTGGATAAGAAAAGAGACGTTTTTCTCAAAATGATTTATTAAAAACTTGATACAACTCACTTGTTTTCAACATACACATAGAAGCGTACAAAGCATGGCTTTATATTGCCCAAGCAAAGTTTCTTTAACACAGTGATTTATTCTCATAGGAGTAAAATCCAAATGAATTCTTCACATCTCTTGAATATCAAATTTTAATTTAAGTTGTTTACTGCCATGCAATGAGCTTGTTTTGTAGATGTGAATAAGTCTAATACTCTAAAAATGGAAATCTTTTTTTCTTATTTTACTATTTACTTGGTTTTATCAGATACCTAATCATCAACTTCTTTCAGGGGAATATGTTGGCCTTACCGGTGCAAGATTGGATGGGGCTGACATGTTAGCTTGTGGTCTTGCAACTCACTTTGTTTTGTCAAAGGTAGTGTGTTCTACTTTTGCCTCAAACATAACTTGTACTTTTAACTAAAATCATTTTAATTCCAAATTAATCAACTTACAAGCAATTATTAATCATATAGATTTCATGCATTTGTCAACACATGGACAAGTCATTGCTCTACTTTAGTTTAAAAATTCTATAATTAAAAAAAAGAATATGTATCTCCATTTTGAGCACATGAAAACTGTCTAATTTCTCGCCCAAAAAAGTCAGTGTCAACATAAATAGTATTTATATGAGTATCTAGACACCATACAAGGAACTTTCATACTTTAATGATCTTATTATACATATACTTTGGTGAAGTAATTCACCCGTGAAATTGTTTAGGGGTGATGTGGTCTCATGACATCAGCAGGCTGCATAAGAACCCATATGTTAGGTTTTTGAGAGACAACACCCTCCAAAAATTTTAGGGCTGATTCACTCCACCTTATTGTTAGAACTATAAAAGACTATCTTTCCGAATAGAAATCAAGAAGAACATATGAACTTTTGTTCGACATCCAAAATGATTTCATTCAAAAGTGTTACAGAAAAATATCATTAAAATTTACAAACTGCATGACAAATTCAGAATTATAGCAATATCTCATGTTCATGTTTTTTTTTATAATAAGGGATAGCACTATAAAGTATTCATTAGACAAAAGCCTGTTTAATAAGCTATCTACCCTAGCATGGCAAGAAGTAATTATATCATGTCATAAAAAGGCTGATAAACATGAGCACAATGTTCAAAATTTCATATTCAGTCAAAAGATATCCAGGATGAATGAAACCGAAAACCTAATTAAATTCAAGACTCTATATATGTTCTTATATGATTTTGTATATTTAATTATAATCATTTGGTTGATTACATTTACGTACACAGACACACCTAAAAGTTTAACAATCATGATGTAAAAGAGATTATAATATATAAAAATATTATAACTTGAAGCCTAGATCGTGGATGCATTCCTCCATGGAAACAACAAAAAAGATCCTGACTCGAACGTTGATGAGTTGAGTTAATTTGTAGAGTTTTGAGTTGACTCAATCAGCTCTTGACTATCCATGGATTGAAAAACATAATAGAGATATGATTGTTTTGATGGTGATAGTAGTTTGGTCAGATGGTATAACTATGTAAACCAATAACTCGACAAATAAGTATGATTGATGAGCAGGACCTGCCTTTGCTGGAAAAATCATTATATGAAGTGGATACGGCTGATCCAATTATAATCCAAGGAATCATCGCCAAATATGCGCAACAAACACCTCTCAAGGAAGAGAGTGCTTTTCGAAGGTGACTCATTATTTATCGATCCCCCTCCATGAAAATCTAAAATTATTATGTTCATGAATAGCATATGTTGATTAAAAAAATATCATTAATTTAATTTGTATGAGTCTGATTGTTTATGCCCATATAATTTTATCTGTTTTTTGGTAAAAGTAAGACGTCTGTTAGAAAGCCTTAAATAAAAATGTCTTTTACAAACATAAAACAAGTAAGTCCAGAGAAGAGACTCAACTAGCCTAAAGAACTGCTTATCCTTGACAGTCCCTCCTCCTCAGAAGTAAAGAAGGTTTACAGAGAAATATATATAGAGAGGAAAATGGAACTTTCCTATATATTTTTTTAATCGATAAATTGTTCTTGGATTCTTTGTTATCACACAGCAAGATGACTAGTGTGGGAATATTTGTAGGCTAGATGTCATCAACAAGTGTTTCTCAAAGCAATCGGTGGAAGAAATCCTATCTTGCTTGGTAAGCAGCTAATTTTATCTTTTAATTTTTCTCCAAAATTATTGTCACGCATAACTGTGCATCATATGACATATCATTCATAGTTTATCTAGCTAGTGCAACATGATGTAGGAACAAGAAGTCATAAGTCGAAATGATAAGTGGATTACTACAGCAGTCAAGTCAATAAAGACGGCATCACCGATAAGTCTTAAGCTCTTCCTTTTATCGGTATAAAGTTTTTCTTTCTTCTCCATTGGTTTAAGAAGTTTTAGAATCAAAAGACATTATTGTGATATTATTATCTTGTCAATCTTATAAACCTATATTTCATCATGAGAAGATCAGGAAAGGACGATCAGAAGATCTTGAACAATGCCTGATTCGAGAATACAGGATGAGTTCTCACGTCGTTCGACGAACAGTGAGCAACGACTACTACGAGGTTTCTTGAAGAAATTATCAATGCTGACCATGAAATTCTCTTTCTTTTTTTCTTTTGTGAATAGAAAAATACTAATGTTACATGTTCCAATGCAGGGAGTCAGGGCAAAATTTCTGGATAAAGATAACAATCCAAAGGTAACAATTTCTTTTTTCTTTTTCTAAATTTCATCAGCATCCAATCGAAAGGCACTACAGAAGATATTCTCCCTGTTATTTTTTGTATCATGACAGTGGGAACCTTCAAAGTTGGAATTGGTCAGCAATGAGATACTGGAGAAATATTTGACCAAGATTGATGAGGATGAAGCATGGGAAGACCTCCAACTTCCTTCTGAACATATATACACCAATCCACGCATAGCTAAACTGTAGGGAGCCTCGAGTCCTTGATGATGGAAATTGGCTTGTTGCAAGATGCACTTTTGTTTAGATGATGATGAACAAATGAAGGATCAAGTTTGTTGCTCATATACAATTCAATTTTCAAGAATAAGTAAATTTTCTACTAGCTCAAATTTCTATTACAACCAATGATGCTGATTATAAGAGAGTAGGGATCATAGCCCATCTAACCAATGATGCTTTCGAAAACCTATAACCCTATTACATTTAGCAAAATTAACAATTATTTGGTACACTTGTTTCCTTCTCTAAATACATGTACAATAGAATACTTAAATAAATTTTACATTAAGTACAAAACATCTATAGTGATGTTGATCAACTTTCATGGAGATTTGTTCTCTAGAATTTTAACCACCAAGGTAGCATCCATCCTGATCACTAGTTTAGTGATCCCTGACCTTAAGATACACTGAATGCTCCTTTTGATAGCTTTAAGTTAATTACATTAGTATCCTTCATCCTTTACAAAGTCGTGACTCGTAAGCAAACAAGTAACCTCACTATTCCCAAGTAGAAACTCAACTCCCCCTTCTTTAGATTCATGTACAAATGAGTCATTAATATTAAATATAATTCAATCATCATTAGGAGAAAGCCATTTAACTACAATTTGATAATTCCTCAAAAGAGTTCTCACAAACTCTAAATAGGTACCATTACTAAAAAAACCTAAGTAATGCCCCTATACACCATACTCATAGAAAGAGATTTTTCTTTCTTAAAAACCATGGGTCTTCTAGATCAACCAATAAGAGTATAGATTAAGGCTCTACGGATCATAACACCTTTCTTGGTTATATCATCTACCTTAGTGCCATTGACCAATATGTCATTGGTCTTTATATTTGAATTATAAGTACAGATTTTGTTCATTAATAGCGCATACATTATTAGCAAACACATAGTTATTGAATAGATAATTTTGTAAATCCCATCAAAGTCCATACAAAAAATATTAATGCAATTAGGCAATCCCAAGTTTCTTTAGCTCCCATGTAGTTGGGAGGCAGCTCAACAGTATTTTCCAACTAAATAAATACACCCGAGGTAAAATTGAGATTTTCCATAAGTTGTTCCAATCAAAAAGAACACACAAGCCGTTAAGGCATACTAGTCTCTCGAGAAACTGTATGTTTTTTTTAGTAGATGGTTTGCTCATTAATTCAAGTTTCTAAATTCACGTGTCATCATAGGGCATTTGGAGAATATCACTCCTAGAGATTTGATCCTATAGAAGCACCAAACATGTCAATGATCTTATTTTTATTTCAAATACTAATTTTATTTAAGTTAATTATAATAGTATCCTCCATCCTCTACAAAGTTATAACTCACAAGCAAATAACCTCACTGTTCCTTAAGAAGAAACCCAACTCCCCCTTCTTTAGATTCATGTACAAATGAGTCATCAATATTAAATATAATTTGGCCAAGGAAACCATCTAACTAGGATTTAACAATTCCTTAAAGGAGTTCCCTCAAACTCTAAACATATACCATTTCTAAAAACCTAAGTAATGCCCTTGTATACCATACTTAAAGAGGAAGATTTTTCTTTCTTAAAAACCATCATATTATTAGTTTTCTAGATCAACCAATAAGAGCATAGACTAAGGCTTTAAGAATCATAACGCTTTACTTGGTTAGATCATCTATCTCACCATGCCATTGACTAATATATGTCGTTGGTCTTTATATTTGAATTATAAGTATAGTTTTTATTTATTAATACTGCACACATTATTAGCAAACACATAGTTATTGAATAGATAATCTTATAAATCTAATCAAAATCCACACAAAAAATATTAATACAACTAGGCAATTCCAAATTTCTTTAGCACACATGTAGTAGGAAGGTATAGCTCAATAGCATTTCCAACTAAATAAATACACCCAATGCAAAATTGGGATTTTGCATAAGCTGTTCCAATAAAAAAAACACAGAAGCCATTAAAGTTTACTAATCTCAAAGAAAACTATATGCATTTTTAGTAGTTGATTGCCCATTAATTCAAGTTTCTAAATTTACTTGTTATCATAGGGCATTTGGGGAATATCAATCTAAGACTTTTGCTCACACAGAAGCACCAAACATGTCAATGACCTTATTTTTATTTCAAATAATAATTTTATTTAAGTTAATTATAAGAGTATCCTCCATCCTCTACAAAGTTATAACTCGTAAGCAAACAAGTAACCTCATTGTTCCCAAGAAGAAACCTAACTTCCTATTCTTTAGATTTATGTACAAATAAGTCATCAATATTAAATGTAATTTAGCCATCATTAGGAGGAAACCATCTAACTAGGATTTGACAATTCTCCAAAGGAGTTCTCTCAAACTCTAAATAGATACCATTACTATAAAATTAAGTAATGCCCTTATATACCACATTCATAGAGGATGATTTTTCTTTCTTAAAAAACCATTGTATTACGAGTCTTCTAGATCAACCAATAAGAGTACAGACTAAGGATCTAAGGATCATAGCACTTTTCATGGTTTGATCATCAGTCGCATTGTGCCATTAACTAATATAACATTAGTCTTTATATTTGAATTATAAGTATAGTTTTTGTTCATTAATAACCCACACATTATTAACAAACATAGTTATTAAATAGATAATCTTGTGAATCCCATCAAAATTCGCACAAAAAATATTAATGCAACTAGGCAATCCTGAGTTTCTTTAGCTCACATGTAGAGAGGCAGCTCAATAGCATTTTCCAACTAAATAAATACAACTGAGGCAAAATTAAGGTTTTTCATAAGCTGTTCTAATCAAAAAGCACATAGAAGTCGTTAAGACATGCTGGTCTATAAGAAAACTGTATACTTTTTTAGTAGATGGTTGCCCATTAATTCAAGTTTCTAAATTCACTTGTCATCATAGGACATTTGAGGAATATCAATCATAGATATTTGCTCACACAAAAGTACCAAACATATCAATGATCTTATTTTTATTTCAAGTACTAATTTTATTTAATTTAATTATAATAGTATCCTCCATCCTCTACAAAAGTTATAACTCGCAAACAAGCAAATAATCTCATTATTCCCAAGAAGAAACCCAACTCCCCCTTCGATTCTTGTACAAATGAGTCATCAATATTAAATATAATTCAACCATCATTAAGAGGAAATCATCTAACTAAGATTTGACAACTGCCCAAAGGAGTTCCCTCAAACTCTAAATAGATACCATTACTAAAAAGCTATGGAATGCCCTTATATTCCATACTTATTGAGGAAGATTTTCTTTCTTAAAAACCATCATATTACGGGTCTTCTAGATCAACCAGTAAGAGTCCAGATGAAGGCTCTAAGGATCATGGCACTTTACATGGTTGGATCATCTACCACACTATGCCATTAACTAATATGTCATTGGTCTTTATTTTTGAATTATAAGTATAGTTTTTATTCATTAATGAGCCACACATTATTAACAAACACAGTTATTGAATAAATAATCTTATGAATCCCATCAAAGTCTACACAAAAAATATTAATGCAACTAGGGCATCGCAAGTTTTCTTAGCTCACATATAGTAGGGAGGTAGCTCAACAGCATTTTCAAACTAAATAAATACACTTGTGGCAAAATTAAGATTTTTCATAAGCTGTTCTAATCAAAAAGCGCATAGAAGCCATTAAGGCATAAGTCTAAGAAAATTATATGCTTTTTTAGTAGATGGTTGCCCATTAATTCAAGTTTCTAAATTCATTTGTCATCATAGGACATTTGGGAAATATCAATCCTAGATATTTGCTTGCTCGCACAGAAGTACCAAACATATCAATGATTTTATTTTTATTTCAAATAGTAATTTTATTTAAGTTACTTATAATAGTATCCTTCATCCTCTACAGAGTTATAACTCGCAAGTAAACAAATAATCTCACTATTCCCAAGAAAAAACCCAACTCCCTTTTCTTTTAGATTCATGTACAAATGAGTCATCAATATTAAATAGAATTCAACTAGGATTTGACAATTCCCAAAGGAGTTCTAGCAAACCATCTAACCAGGATTTGACAATTCAACTAGATTCAAACCATCTAACTAGGATTTGACAATTCCCAAAGGAGTTCTAGCGAACTCTAAATAGATACCATTACTAAAAACCTAAGTAATGCCCTTATATACCATGCTCATAGAGGAAGATTTTTCTTTCTTAAAAACCATCATATTACGAGTCTTCTAGATCAACTAATAAGAGTACAAATCAAGACTCTAAGGATCATAACACTTTACTTGGTTAGATTATTTATTGCACTGTGCTAGTAATTGATATGTCATTGGTCTTTATATTTGAATTATAACTATAATTTTTGTTCATTGAGAACCACATATTATTAACAAACATAGAAATTAAATAGAGAATCTTGTGAATCCCATTAAAGTCTAACAAAAAATATTAATGCAACTAGGTAATTCCAAGTTTCTTTAGCTCACATGTAGTAGGGAGGCATCTTAACAGCATTTTCCAACTAAATAAATACACTCGAGGCAAAATTGAGATTTTTCATAAGTTGTTCTAATCAAAAAAACACATAAAAGCCATTAAGACACGTTAGTCACTAAGAAAATTGTATGCTTTTTAAGTATATCTAAAAAATGGTTGCCCATTAATTCAAGTTTCTAAATTCACTTGTCATCATAGGGCATTTGGGGAATATCAATCCTAGATATTTCCTCACATAGAAGCACCAAACATCAATGACCTTATTTTTATTTCAAATACTAATTTTATTTAAGTTAATTATAATAGTATCCTTTATCTTCTACAAAGTTATAACTTATAAATAAGCAAATAATCTCACTATTCCCAAGAAGAAACTCGACTCCCCCTTTTTCAATACCATCGCCCAAACTGCCTGACACTAGACGGTACCACCGCCCAAATAGAGTTCGGCTACTGACCCTTGGTGGTACCACTGCTCAGGCTTCTGGGAAAATGAGCTTTAGGCGATTCTACTATCCTAGTCTAGCGGTGCCACTGCTAGACAGGGTTTAGCAATACTATTTGGGCCTTCAGTCCAGCCCAACCTATTCGAGCACGAGCCCAATTGGCTCATAATTGAGTTGGCTTAAATACAACCCAATTAAATCTAATCTTACTTCGATCTAGACAATTATTATAAAACAAATCAAAATTAGTTATCTAGCATGACATTGGTCCATCGGCATTTCATCTGGTTCTTTGACGAATCATCCTCTCTTGTGGCCTATTACCCAATCGGCAATTGACCTCTGTAACTCTGATCTCCTTAGCGTGACTCCACTCTTCTTGGCTTGATGCTCGAATTTTTTATCTGAAGCCTTCTACCGATACGTCGACCGGGCCTTTGGCTCGACGTCCAATCTTCTGACTATTGGATTCAATTCAACACTAAGAGGGGGGGAATGGGGGTTGAATTAGTGCAGCAGTAAAATATGACAAGTTCATGCAATTTAAATCGATTTCGAAAATTTCGTACGATAAGAGATATTTTGATGAAAGCCATATCGAAAGGATGTTAAATTTAAAGTCGATTGTAAGAAGAAGTAGAGTGGTTTACAGAAATGTAAATTCCAAACTCAATTTTTATAGTGGTTTGGTCATTCAACCTACGTCCACTCTCAATTCCTCTTCAGTTGAGTCCATCGGCTTTCCACTAGTTATCTTACTTTCAACGGGCGAAGACAAACTCCCTTACAGTGCTCTTTCCTTTTGATGGACTTAAGAGGTAACCCTTACAAGCACTTCACTCCTCTCTTTAGATAGAATACAAATGAGGACTAGAGTAGGGATTTCTAAATTGATTTGAATAGCATTTTTCTACTTTCAAAATTTATGTTTTTTTTATTCAACCCAATGATGAGAGGGATATTTATAGGCTCCAAATGGATTCAAACTTGGAGCCAAAAACCATCCCATCCTAGGTTTTTTGGGTACTGGTGGTACCACCGCCAATGCTAAGTGGTACCACCGCCCAAGCACACTTTTAGTGGGTGGTACCTGTTGAATCTTAGATTTTGATGATGAAGTCAATTGGTGAATTATTTGTTCTAATCTATATTATCGAGATAAGTATGCAGGATTAACTACGATGGGATGAAAACATAAAGCGATTTACAAAGGTCAAGTTCGTCGGGAGCTCGAGAGTTCACTAGAAGTCCAAAGGATCATCGGAAGTGTTGCTAGAACCAACCGAAATAGAATTAGAGACTTGTCGAAGGTTTCGGAAGTTCGTCGGAAAGATCATCGAAGGTTCGCGGAGATCACCGAAAAGGTTCGGAAGCTTGCTAAAGACTCATTGAGCTCACCACAAAATCTGGGAGCATGTTGAGAGTCTGCCGGAAGAAATCTGAAGGAGTGTTGGAAGTCCACCGGAATCTCACCGAAAAGCTTGTCGGAAGTAGACTTGAAGAATGTCAGTTTAAATCACTTAGAATTATGTTTTAATTTCATAGTTAGCATGTAATTTGGGTTAGTATTAGGCGTTAATCCTATAAACCAAAGTAGGGGCCCATTGGACCTTGTTTTGGACCGGTTTGGGCCAAGTTTAAGGTCCAAACCGATGTGCTGAAAAGTGCTGGGTGGTGGCACCGCCTAGGACCAGCAAGCTGGACCGTGGCACAGCCTAGAGGCTGAAAGTTAGGCGGTGGCACCGCCCAGCACCCGAGAGGGTGGGCAGTGGCACCGTTGCCTTAGGTAGTGGAACCGCCCAGTGCATTGTCAGTCTGACAACTGACAAACAGTGACACCGCCAGCATCAGGAAACCCAAAATGAATTCAAATTTGGAGCCTAAATTTGAATTCTCTTGGGGTCTATAAATACCCCTCCTTTCTCAGCAAAAAGAGTACCCTTTTGGGAGTTAGAAATTGAGCAAAAGCTTTGGCAAAGTCTTATTTTCGATAGCTAGTGTTCACCTCCCTCTTTCTCTTTAAAAAATCTGTAAGAGTGTGAGCTTCTTATAAAAGGGTTATAAGAGGGGTATTTGGTCCTTCCCCTTCAAAGTGACTTGCTAGTGGAAGTTAGGAGCCTCATCGAAGAAGGCTTCAAAAGTGGATGTAAGTCACTTGATCGAACCACTATAAATCGTGGTGTTCTTGAATGTGTGAGTGTTTAAATTTCTGAATCGTTTATATACTTAGCTGTAAAACATTCGGTTTTCATCTCCTTTACTTAAGTTACTTCAACTAAGTCATTTTCGTCGAATCGAAATCTCAATACGAACTAGTTATTTACGAAATTGGTTTCAAACTTACGAGTTTTAATCTGCTGCACTAATTAACCCCCCCTCCTCTTAGTGCCTCTCCGATCCTAACAATTCGTATTAGAGCAAGGTTCACTTTCATATTTGGTTTAAAACCCACGAGAGATGGCCTATTCCAGCATACAAGATGGTCACTCCATTACACATCCGCCTATATTTAATGGGTCGGATTACACGTATTGGAAGACTCGTATGAGAATCTTTCTTGTTTTCATGGATTTTGAGCTTTGGAGCATCTTCAAAAATGATTTTCAAAAATCTTCTCTTTCGACGAGCAAATGGAATGAATCGGAGAAGAAGACTTTTGCTTTAAACGCAAAAGCTATAAATGTCTTGTTTTGCGCTCTCGACAAAAACGAATTTAATCACATTTCGATTTGTGAATCAGCTTTTGATATTTGGCGTACTCTTGAGATCACTCATGAAGGCACTAGCCGAGTGAAAGAGTCCAAAATCAACATTCTTATGCATTCTTATAAACTTTTCCGAATGAAACCAAGTGAGTCCATCGGAGATATGTATACCCGCTTCACGGATGTCATCAATGGACTCAAAGCACTTGGTAAAGGCTTTTCTAATTTTGAACTTATGACTAAAATTTTAAGATCCCTTCCAAAGAGTTTGGATCCAAAAGTTACGGCCATTCAAGAGGTCAAGGATCTTAAAACTTTTCCTCTTGAAGAGCTTATCGGGTCTCTAATGACCTATGAAATGACATGTCATGCTCATGATAAGCTAGAGAACCCCCTTCCAAAGAACAGGAAGGATATGACATTAAGAACACAAGAAGACCACTTGAAAGGAACATCAAGTGATGAGGACTTTGACGAAGACATTGCTCTCTTAACTAGAAAATTTAAAAAATTTATTAAAAAGGGTAAATTTAAAAATGAATCTAAAAACAAACTTGAACCAAAAAAGGACCAAGTCATATGTTATGAATGTAAAAAGCCGGGACACTTCAAATATGAATGCCCCCAAGCAATGAAAAAGCAACTCAAGAAGAAGAAGGTATTAAAGGCTACATGGGATGACTCAAGTGACTTCGAGGATGAAGAAGCAAGTAATAAAGAGGAAGCCAACTTCGCGCTAATGGCTTTAGGAGAAGAGGTTAGTGAGTTATTTAATGAAGAGTTATCTTTTGATCAACTTTCTATCGCTTTTTATGAATTATTTGATGAATGTAGAACTATTAGTAAGAAGTTAAATTTATTAAAAAAAGAGTATGCTTTATTATAAGATAAGTTTGATAGTCTCCAAACTCCTTCTTTACCCCCATGCTCTAAGTGTGAATACTTAGAAGCAATAAAAAATGAGAACTTGCTACTTAAAGAGACCCTAAATAAATTTAAGGTCAGTAGCAAGGGCTTGGACATGATCCTTGCAAATAAGGGCCACGTCGGAAATAGAAGTGGAATTGGATTCATGAGTGGATCTCACCGAAATCCTACCACCTTCATTAAAGGACCCACATTACATGTATCACCTAATTTAAAATATAATTTTTATTGTAAAGCCAGACATGTTGTTTACAAATGTCTATTTAGGAAAATTAGTCCACATAAATTAATATGGATTCCTAAAGGAACCATAAATAATTCAATGCTAAATGACAAAGTTAGTAGATCAATATCTGAGGCACCCAAAATCAAATGGGTACCTAAAAACCATCCTCTTTTGTAGAATCATTCATCATCACAAGCTAGGAGCAAGAGATAGTATCTTGATAGTGGATGCTTAAGGTACACTACCGGAGATCCATCTCATTTCTCTATGCTCACTAGCAAAGAAGAAGGGTATGTCACCTTCGGAGACAACAATAAGGGTAAAATTATTGGCAAGGGAACCATAGATAACAAATCAAGTTTTTCAATTGATAATGTGTTGCTAGTTGAAGGACTAAAATATAATCTTTTAAACATTAGTCAATTATGCAATAAAGGTTATATTATTAGATTTGAATCTAATGTTTACATCATTGAAAAACCAAACAATAATATATCCATGATTGCGTTAAAACAAAATAATGTTTATACCATTAACATTGAAGAACTTAGTAATAAAATGTGCTTCTCCATTTTAAATGATGATGCTTGGCTTTGGCATATGAGATTAGGCCATGTAAGCATGAAATTAATATCTAAAATCTCTTTTAAAGATCTAGTACGAGGAATTCCAAATATCAAGTTTGTTAAGGACAAAGTATGTGATGCATATCAACTAGAAAAATAAATAAAAACTAGCTTCAAATCAAAAAATCAAATAAGCACCTCTAGACCATTACAATTGATCCATATGGATCTATTTGGACCAATCAACATAACAAGTCTAGGAGGTAGAAAATATACATTTGTCATTGTAGATGACTATAGTAGATATACTTGGGCCTATTTCTTGGCTCACAAAAATGATTGATTTAAATATTTTTCTAAATTTTGTAAACTTATTCAAAACGAAAAGGGTTTCATGATTTCATCGATTTGAAGTGATTATAGTGGAGAATTCCAACACCCTGACTTTCAAAATTTTTATAAATCTAACGGATATAACCATAACTTCTCTACTCCAAGAAATCTTCAACAAAATGGAGTAGTAGAAAGAAAGAAAAGAAATTTGTAAGAAATGGCAAGAACCATGTTAAATGAACATTGTTTACCCAAACACTTTTGGGCTGAAGTCGTTAATACGGCTTGTTATATCATGAATAGAGTTCTAGTAAGACCATCTCTATCCAAGACTCCTTATGAATTATGGAATAACAAAAAACCTATTGTTTCTTATTTTAAAGTTTTTGGTTGCAAATGCTTTATTTTAAATGAAAAGGATGCTTTAGGAAAATTTGATGCTAAATCCGATGAAGGCATCTTTCTTGGTTACTCTTCCGTTTCTAAAGCTTTTTGTGTTTTTAACAAAAGAACGTTAGTTATAGAAGAGTCTATTCATGTAATTTTTAATGAAATTTTTGAATTTAAGAAAAAAGATTTTGATGATGATTTTGGTTTTGATTGTTTAAATTTAAATGAACCCTCTCCTCAAAATAGCAACTTGGATGCATCTTCTTCCCAAATTTCTTTACCTAAGGAATGGAAGTATATAAATGCTCATCCCAATGAGTTAAGTTTGATAGTCTCCAAACTCCTTCTTCACCCCCATGCTCTAAGTGTGAACACTTAGAAGCAATCAAAAATGAGAACTTGCTACTTAAATAAACCCTAAACAAGTTTAAGGTCGGTAGCAAGGGCTTGGACATAATCCTTGCAAATAAGGGTCACGTCGAAAATAAAAGTGGAATTGGATTTGTAAGTGGATCTCACCGAAATCCTACCACCTTCATTAAAGGACCCACATTACATGTATCATCTCATTTAAAATGTAATTTTTGTTATAAAACCGAACATGTTATTTACAAATATCCATTTAGGAAAATTAGTCCACATAAATTAATATGGGTTCCTAAAGGAACCATAAATAATTCAATGCTAAATGACAAAGTTATTAGATCAATATTTGAGGCACCCAAAATCAAATGGGTACCTAAAAACCATCATATTTTGTAGAATCATTTATCATCATAAGCTAGGAGCAAGAGATGATATCTTGATAGTGGATACTCAAGGCACATGACCAAAGATCCATCTCATTTCTCTATGCTCACTAACAAAGAAAAAGGGTATGTCACCATCAGAGACAATAACAAGGGTAAAATCATTGGCAAGAGAACCATAGGTAACAAATCAAGTTTTTCAATTGATGATATATTACTAGTTGAAGGACTAAAACATAATCTTTTAAGCATTATTTAATTATGCGATAAAGGTTATATTATTAGATTTGAATCTAATGTTTGCATCATTTAAAAATCAAACAATAATATATCCATGATTGTATTAAAACAAAATAATGTTTACACCATTAACATTGAAGAACTTAGTAATGAAATGTGCTTCTCTATTTTAAATGATGATGCTTGGCTTTAGCATAGGAGATTAGGTCATGCAAGTATGAAATTAATATCTAAATTCTCTTCTAAAGAACTAGTACGAGGAATTCCAGATATCAAGTTTGTCAAGGATAAAGTATGTGATGCATGTCAACTAGGAAAATAAATAAAAACTAGCTTCAAATCAAAGAATCAAATAAGCACTTCTATACCATTACAATTGATCCATATAGATCTATTTGGACTAATTAACACAACAAGTCTAGGAGGTAGCAAATATGCATTTGTCATTGTAGATGACTATAGTAGATATACTTGGACCTATTTCTTGGCTCACAAAAATGATTGCTAAATTTTATAAATTTATTCAAAATGAAAAGGGTTTCATGATTTCATCGATTCGAAGTGATCATGGTGGAGAATTCCAAAACCATGACTTTCAAAATTTTTGTGAATCTAACGGATATAACCACAACTTCTCTACTCTAAGAAATCCTCAACAAAATGGAGTAGTAGAAAGAAAGAATAAAAATTTGTAAGAAATGACAAGAACCATGTTAAATGAATATTGTTTACCCAAATACTTTTGGGCTGAAACCATTAATACAGCTTGCTATATCATGAATAGAGTTTTAGTAAGACCATCTCTATCTAAGACTCCTTATGAATTATGGAATAACAAAAAATATATTGTTTCTTATTTTAAAGTTTTTGGTTGCAAATACTTTATTTTAAATGAAAATGATGCTTTAAGAAAATTTGATGCTAAATTCGATGAAGGCACCTTTCTTGATTACTCTTTTGTTTCTAAAGCTTTTTGTGTTTTTAACAAAAGAACGTTAGTTGTCGAAGAGTCATTTTTAATGAAATTTTTGAATTTAAAAAAAAGATTTTGATTATGATTTTGGTTTTGATGGTTTGAATTTAAATGAACCCTCTCCTCAAAATAGCAACTTGGATGCATCTTCTTCCTAAATTTTCTTACCTAAGGAATGGAAGTATGTAGATGCCCATCCCAAGGAGTTAATTATATGAGACACATCGAAAGGGGTTCAAACTCGTTCTTCTCTTAAAAAATTTTGTGCCCATGCTGCTTTTCTTTCTCAAATTAAACCTAAGTGCATTGACGATGCCTTGGAAGATGATTCTTGGGTTATCGTAATATAAGAAGAATTGAATCAATTTGAAAGGAATGAGGTATGGAAGCTTGTTCCTAGACCTAATGACCATTTAGTTATTGGTACTAAATGGGTCTTTAAAAACAAGCAAGATGAATGCGATATCGTGGTTAGAAACAAGGCAGACTAGTGACCAAAGGTTTCAACTAAGAAGAATGTATCGATTATGAAGAGACCTTTGCTCCTGTGGCAAGATTAGAAGTCATTAGGATGCTCCTTGCCTATACTAGTAGTAATAATTTTAAGCTTTTTCAAATGGATGTTAAAAGTGCTTTCTTAAATGGTTTTATTTTCGAAGAAGTGTATGTTGAACTACCCGGATTTGAAAATTCTCTTCTTCCCAATCATGTGTTTAAACTAACCAAGGCTCTCTATGGATTAAAACAAACCCCTAGGGCTTGGTATGAGAGACTTAGTTCTTTCTTAATTTCAAATAATTTTATTAAATGCAAGGTTGATACTACATTGTTTATTAAATATTTTAAAAATAATTTTCTTATTATTCAAATTTATGTTGATGATATTATTTTTGGTTCTTCGAATGAATCACTATGTGAATCATTTGCCAAGTGTATGAGTCATGAATTTGAAATGAGCCTAATGGGAGAATTAACCTTCTTTTTAGGATTACAATTTAAACAACTTAGTGATAGTATACTTCTGAATCAAACAAAGTATACATTAGGTTTGTTAAAATGATTTAACGTGGATGGTTCAAAAGCCATCAACACTCCAATGAGTACTTCCACCAAGTTAGACTTGGATGAAAGTAGAGAAAATTTTGATCAAAAAATATATAGGGGAATGATAGGTAGTTTACTTTACCTCACCGCAACTAGACCAGATATCATGTTTAGTGTAGGTCTATGTGCAAGATTCCAAGCTAATCCCTCATCTTAAAGCTGTTAAAAGAATCCTTAGGTATCTTAAAGGAACTCTTCCTAATCTAGGATTATGGTATCCAAAATCCGATAACTTTGATTTAAAAGCCTATGCAGATGCGGATTTTGGTGGATGTAGAATAGATAGAAAGAGCACATCTAGAACATACCAATTTTTAGGACATGCACTTGTTTCTTGGACTTTCAAGAAACAAAATTTGGTTGCACTATCTACGACGGAAGCCGAATACATAGCTGCAAGTGCATGTTGTGCACAAGTTGTTTGGATGAAAAATACCTTAGAAGAGTATGGAATTTATTTAAAGAATATTCCCATAAAATGTGATAATGCAAGTGCTATTTGTCTAACCAAAAATCTAATTCAACACTCAAGAACTAAGCATATTGACATTAGGCATCACTTTATACGAGATCATGTCAATAATAATAATGCCATTCTAGAATTTGTTGATACAAAATACCAATTAGTGGACATCTTCACAAAACCCCTAAATGAAGAATAATTTGACTTCATTAGAAGAGAATTAGGCATGCTAAATTGTTCTAATACATGATGTTGTATGTTTCTTTTTCGAAATTTTCCAACTTCGGTTTTGATTATATCATCTTCATATCACCTCTTCATTTTTTATTGACATCTTTGCAATATCATCTTGGCATTTTGATCTTCCTATTGATGAATTTTTGAGTTATGACTTTTGATGAAATGATTAAATCATCAGTTTTGATAGTTTCACATTGATATTATATTTTCGCATTTTGATGACATATTTATATCATGGAGCTCTCATTTTTATCTTTCAATCATAATCTTGATGAAAGCTATCATGATGTTGTTTTCCTCCTTTAAATAGTGGTATTCTTAAATGTTCATTTTCGATTTTTATTCTTTAAATAGTATGATTCAAGGTTTTATGACTTCCTCCTCATGAATCACTACAAGAATACCACGTCGAAGTTTTTTCCTTCAAATTTTTGATATTGATATATTTCATTCGTTGAAGTTTTATGAGTTTTGATATCTCATTCTCCTAGAGTTTACCTTAAAATATAAAATCCTTGATGAATGACTTTAATGATCTATCCTTTCACAATTCTATGCTTGAATTCTCAATCAAAAAATTGAGTCTTATATTCTTCATATATGAATTCTTCATGAGCATTTTGACACTTTAATGTTTTCTTTCAGATCTCATGATCCAAACATTTTTCAGATTTCTCAGTCAAGGATGACATATTTTGCATTATGTTCAACTCATTTATCATATGCTTGAAAATTAACCATTCATTTTTTTGTTTAGATCGAAGTAGAGTTTTGTTTATGTGTGTGCAAGATTAACTACGATAACGATAAAGACGTAAAGCAAAACAAAGTGCTAGAAGACAAGTGTGATGGATCATTGGGAATTTGAGAGTTTGACGGATGTTCGAAGATTCGTTATGAGTGTTGTCGGAAGTGGCCGAGAACGAGTAGGGAGCTTACCGAAGGGTTTTCGGAAGTTCACCGAAAGGTTCATCGGAAGTTCGTGGAGCTTGCCAAGAAAGATCGGAGCTTGCTAAAGAAGCTCATTAGAACTCACCAAGATCATCGTGAAGTCCGGGAGCTTGCCGGGAGTCCACAGAATGGTTTCCGAGGGTTCATCGGAAGACCGTTGGAAGTTCATCAAAAGCTCGCCGAAAGAAGTCATAACTTGTCAGACTTTGTAATAGCTTAGGAAATATCTTTAATTTTATAATTAGAATGTTAATTTGGGTTAGGATTAGGTGTTAAACCTATAACCCAAGTAGGGGCCAATTGGGCCTTGTTTTGGATTGGTTTGAGCCGAGTTTAAGGCCCAAATTAGTCTGTTGAAAAAGCCCAGGCGGTGGCACCGCCCAATGGCCGAGAGTTGGGCGGTGGCACTGCCTAGACTGGGGTGGTGGCACCGCCCAGTACTCGAGAGCATGGGTGGTGGCACCACTGCCCTAGGCGTGGAACCGCCTAGTACACTGTCAATGTCAGACACTGACAAGCGGTGGCACCGCCACTGACAAGCGGTGGCACCACCAGCACTGGGAACAATGAAAGTGATTCAAATTTGGGCTCTTGAGGCCTATAAATACCCCTCTCATTCAAAGATGAAATGGTGCCTAGAACTGAGAAAATGAAAGGAAAAATTCTGTTGAAAGTGTCAAAATCTTTCCTTTAAGCTTTGAGTGTGTTCTAGTCTAAGAGAGGGGTCAGAGGCCTTATAAGGGTTACCTCCTAAGCCCGTCAAAATGAGAGAGTTATAAGGGAGTTGATCCTCGCTCATTGGAAGGATGATAGCTAGTGGAAATGCCGATGGCCTCAAGTGAAGAGGAATCGGGAGTGGACGTAGGTCGCATGACCGAACCACCATAAATCAGTTTACATTTACTTTCTTGCAACTTACTATATTGCAAACTATCTTCACTTTGCTGTCTTACTAACTCGACTTCCTCTTCATCTTCTTACATATGCTTTCAAGTTAAAATGCAATTGAAACGGTTTCAAACGAAACGTTGCTTTCAATAGTACAAAGTTTTCCGAACTTATTTAAAACACCAAAAGTTTATCATTCTTTACCGCTGCACTAATTCACCCTCCCCCCCCTCTTTTAGTGTCGCTCGATCCCTAACAATTGGTATCAGAGCCACGTTATTTCTCATTCGGATTTACACCCATAAGAAATGACTTTTCATAGTTTTCAAGAGGGTTTTTCGATTGTTCGTCCACCGTTCTTTAACTGTAACATCCCTCATTTCTGGAATTTATGTAAGAAGTTATTTTGAATCATTCATAAGAATTTATTTATAAAAGTTAATGACTTATTTGTCAAATTGGAGGACCTACTTGTAAATATAGAAATTTCAGGAATTAAATTATTAAGTTGAAAAAAAGTAAATAAATAAATATCAGCCTCATCCCACAGCCCCCCATGCATCTCTATTTCCCACGTGGTGCATTGAGAAACAAAGGAGAGGCAGGTGTAAGAAGAAGAGATGAAAAGAAGAAAAGAAGAAGAAGAGAAGAAGAAGAAGAAGAAGAAGAAGAGAGGAAGGAGGTGGTTGTAGCTAAGGCTGTGCACCTCTGTTTTCCATAGGAGGAAACAGAGGAGAAGTGGTGTGGTGTGTCGGGGTCGAGAAGGGAAGAAAAGAAGAAGAAGAGAAAGAGAGGGAGAAGAAAAGAGAAGAAGAAGAGGAAAGAGGGCTGCAACAGTGGTCGGTGGCTGCGGCTGTGGCTTCTTGATTGTGGCAAATTGTGAGCCGGAACGAAAAAGAAGAAGGGCAGAAGAGGAGAAGAAGGAGAGGGAGAAGAGAGGGAAGAAGAAGAGAGGAAAGAGGGTTGCGGCTGTGGTTGCGACTATGGTAGCTGCAGCTGGGAAAGAAGAAGAAAAAAAGAAGAAGAGTAGAAGAAGAGGGAAAAGACGAGGAAGGGAAGAGGAACGAGGGCTGCAGCTGTGGCTACAGCTGTGGATGCATCAATGACCACAACTATGGCGGGGAAGGAAGGCTGTGGCTGCTGTGTGGCAACTGTGGCTGGAAAGAAAAAGAAGAGGAAGGAAGAAGAGGAGAGGAAGAAGGGAGGGGCTTGTGGTTGTGGCTACACAATGGCCATGGTCATGATCAGAATTCACGACTACAACTGTAGCAATTGTGACTGCAGCAGCTATGGTTGGAAAAAAGAAAAGGAAAGCAGGTGACTGTGACCTCCTATGTTCTGCACGAGCTATAGCTATGGAGAAAGAAAGAAGATAGGTACAAAAAATGACACACGGAGAGGAGATGAAGGAAAAGTAGAAGAATTTGAGCTTATAATTTTGTTGGATCGAAATCTTCAAAAAGCAAGTGTTCTACACCTTTCTTCTATAATTCAAATCTTTGTTTTTACCTTTGAAATGAGAAATTTGAATTGTTCTAGCCTTGAAATCTGATATCTTTATTGTTTGGAATGTAAATGTTTGAATCTAAAAAATTATAAAGATTCTGACCCTTCCACTTTGTTTTGGCTATAAATCCCTGTACAGATTTTCAATTTAGGCAAAACTTATTTGATCTGAATATAGACTTGTAAATCTTTCTTTGGACAGCTTATTTGTATAATTTGGAGTAAATTTGCCTATCCAAATATCAAATTGAATCAACTCTACGGAATCTATCAAATAGAGACTATAAGTTCTGACCTTTTGATACTAAACTACTTGTAAGTCTCTATTAGAAACTCTAATTTATACGAAACTTACTTTGTTGAAAACTAGACTTATAGATATTTCTTTTGGTACCTAGATTGAAAGGTTTGGAGTCGAAATGACTGCCCATAATTCTGTTGAATTCGATCCTATCATTTCTGAAATTAGAGATTTTATTCCCTGACTTTTGGTTACCAAATCATTTGTAACTCCTTATTAGAAACTCCAATTTGTATGAAACTTATTTTATCTGAAAGTAGACTGATTCAGCTTTCTAATGACTCTTTCTTGAGTGATTTGGAGCATAATTGGTTATCTGAACAATTCATGCAATGTTGCTCTCAAATTCTACCAAAAATTGAGCTTTGATTGATTCTGCCTATTTTTATTTATTTCTTTAGAAATTTCATTTTAGCTATAATCCTTTCTTTGAATGAGCTTGATATTATTGCTTTGAATCCTATATGCTCTTGCTTTTATTTTCTTTTCAAATTTGAATGTAATTGTGAAAGATTATGTTTGCATCGTATTGACTTGTAAAGGCAAATGTACATTTCCTTGATCCGCATGTGCTTTCGATATGCCAACTTTATTGCTCACCTGTCCTTTTATACTCTGGTGGTTGTAGAATTATTTGGACCTTTGCCAAAAATGGTAAAAGGTATATGCTTAGAGCCTGCGATTCTCTGATTTCTATTTGGGTCCATGCTCTGAATGGACCATATTCTGTTTGAGATCCCACTGTGCCCTTTGTGTTTTTGATATGATACCACTCAATCACATGATTTTACCTATTCATGTTTCATCTCTTTGGAAATTAAATCCAACTAGAATTCTTTCTTCGATTGAGCTTTATATTATTGCTTCAAATCCTTGTATTCCCTTGCTTTTATTTTCCTTTCAAATCTAACTAAATTTGTGAAAGATTATGTTTGCATCATATTGTTTCGTAAAGGTGCATGTACATTTCATTGTTCCGCATGTGCTTCCGATATGTGCCAATTTATTATTCACACCTGTCCTTTTGTACTCTGGTGTCTTGCGGGATAATGTGAAACTTTGCCAAAAATGATAAAGGGAGTTATGCTTAGAGCCTACGATGCTCGGCCGGCCCCCTCTGACTTCACCCAAACGTGGGTGGATAGAGCTCCCAGACGTGGGAGACTTCTGTCTAGTGGTCATCCAAAAATGGATAGACCATATTCTATTTGAGATCCTACTACACCCTCTGTGTTTTTGATATGGTATCCAAAGCATTGTTTTTGTATTTATATGTGCGCTTTGGATGATAAGAAAATAAATGATCAGATATGATATTTGAGCTTATGTTTCTTATTTGATATATGGTTATGCTCTGAGGCATCACATATGCCATTATTATGCTTTGAAATATATTCTGAATCATTTCATATGTCATTTGATATATTCTGAAATGTTTCATTCGCTCTTGATATGCTTCGAAATCATTCATACGTCACTGATATGTTCCAAAATGTTCCCTCTGCCCTTGATATGCTTCGAAACATTTTATGTCTTTGCTATGTTCCGAAATATTCCATTTGCCCTTGATATGCTCCGAAACATTTCATACATTATTGATATGTTCCAAAATGTTTCATATGTTGTTGATATGCTTCGAAACATTTCATACATTATTGATATGCTCTAAAATGTCTTGTGCACTATTGATATGCTCCGTAATATCCTGTGTCATTTGATAAGCTCTGAAATACTAATTACATCATCTGATATGCTCCAATTACTCTCTACTCCATTTGTCACGAATCAAATATATTTTGAATGAAATGACATCTACGATTTTATATCTAATGAGTGATACGTAGGACTTCTTGTATTTCTGCCTTATATTTTGATACCAAGTTTGTTTGAAACTATCATTTCTTATTCTGGATATGTTTTCCCGCTTGCTAAGCTTTGTAGCTCACTCCGTTGCTATATAACCCTTTTTTAGGTTAGCTTGTCAAACACTAAAATGTTAGAATTGAGCTGAGGTAGTGAAAAGCTATTCAGATTGTGGCAAGTCTCTACGGGTTGTTATGTTATTGTTGTATAAGTATGTTTTGTATATAATGAAATATTGTTGATGAATTTGAATTGATGTATTATGTAAAAGCATTTAAAGACCTCGCATGGTTGAAATTTTGAAATGTTGAGTTCAGGGTATGATGATATAAATTTATGATAAATGGTTAGAGTTTTGATTGTATAAATTCTTATGCTTTTGGAAATATAAGTGAGGTTGATATTTTGTAAGTTGGTTTGGGTTCTTATAAAGGGTCGTGTGATGTGATGTATGATTATAATTACATAGATTTTATGGATATGATTGATATTTGAATGTTTCTCTGTATCCTCAAATAATTGTTTGGATCTTGGGATTGGATTGTTGCTAAAATTTTAATGTTATGAATTTTAAGACAGGGTCACACCTCTTGAATACGATAATTTCGGGTTGGGCGTGATAGAGGTGGTATCAAAGCATAATTTGAGGATCACAGAAATATTGATATGTTTGATGTACAAAATATATTGAGGTTTAGTAAATTACATAGAAATCGATGAAAATTTATTGATGTCTTTTAGGAATCTGGGATATCGAGGACATCTGGTCTTTTGCTTCATCTTCTTCTAAGTAATTGAGTGGGATGAAAGGGTTGATCAGGGACATTAAATTTAGGAAGGAAATAATTTAAGGAGCTTAGTCTTTCTTGTTTCTATAGTGAACCTAATCCATTGGTGGCTAAATAATTGATTATTCTAATAGAGAAGATATCAATGTAGTAAATTATTCTGATGAATCAGAAGATTTCTTTTGCCACCTTTATGTTTAAAGGAGAGATTGAGCACTGGTAAAAAATAATTAAAAAAAAATTTCTGGAGATCAAAAGCCGGAATAGCAAGGACAAGTTTATCAACAAAAAGAATAGAGAAAATGAATTAGAATATGATAACAAGGGGATCAATACATTTAGATTTAGAAAGAGAGGCACTATAGAGGACTTAATCATATGCAAAATGTGGTTTAAATCATAGAACAAGTTCGTGTTTTTTGAGTGACTAGAGTCTATTAGCTTATGGGAAGTTGAATTATAAATCAAAAGACTACATTTTGAACAAGAAGAAAGAACCATCGTCTCTCAAATCATCAGCCCATGCTAGAGTACATGCTATCCCTGAACATGATTTTAGAGCTTCTAACTCAGTGGTCAAAGATATTATTCATGTTTATGATAGGATGCCAAAAATTTTGTTTAACCATAGTCTCGATCTATATTTTGTTTCATAATATTTACTTTCCACTTGGGCATTCAACCTAGACCACTGGATCATATGCTATATGTAACTACGATTGTTAGAGATCCATAGACTACAAACCTAATGTGGTCATCATGTCTGATTTCTATTAGAGAACATGAACTTCTTACTGATTTGGTTCTCCTAGATATTTGGAGTTTTGATATTATACTTGGCATGGATTAATTATCTTCTTATCATGCTAATATAGATTGTTATACAAAATGATCACTTTTTGCATACGAGATTAGCTTATCTTTTATTTTAAGAGTATTAGGCATGATTTACCTCTTTGCTTGATATCAGCTTCAGCTCCCCATTTTATACAGAAGGACTATTTCTGTTATCCTGCGTGTAAAGGAGCAAACTAAATCAAGAAACTAATCTAGATGAAATTTTGATTATTAGAGAGTTCCTTAATGTATTCCAAGATAATTTGCTCGGATTACCTCCAGATCAAGAGAGTGAATTTACTTTTGATTTGGTCTTTGGGAAAATCCTCTATATCTAAGCCTTTGTCTAGAATGACACCACTCAAGTTAGTGAAAATAAAGAAGCCACTACAAGAACTATTAGATAAGGGTTTTATTTGGCCTAGTGTTTTACCATGAGGTACTCCGGTGTTATTAGTTAAGGAGAAGAAATGAAACATTGAGGTTTTGTTTTGATTATAAAGAATTGATTTAGGTGGAAAAAAAAAGGAACATGTTGTTGAATCTCAGATTTTTATAATGAAGTCAATTGATGAATTATTTGCTATAATCTATATTGTTGAGTTAAGTGTGCAGGATTAACTACGATGGGATGAAAACTTGAAGTGATTTACTGAGGTCAAGTTTGTCGGGAGTTCGAGAGTTCACCAGAAGTCCGAAAGATCGTCGAAAGTATTGCCGGAATCAACCAAGGTCAATTCAGGCACTTGTCGAAGGTTTCGAAAGTTCACCACAGATATCATCGGAGGTTCGTGGAGATCACCGAGAAGGTTCGGAAGCTTGCCAAAGACTCGTTGAGATTGCCACAAAATCTGGGAGCATGCTTAGATTCCATCGGAAGAAACCCGAAAGAGTGTCGGAAGTCCGCCGGAAAGCTCACTGGAAGTAAACTTGAAGAATGTCGGTCTAAATCACTTAGAATTATATTTTGATTTCGTAGTTGGCACGTAATTAGGGTAAGGATTGGGAAATAATCCTATTTAAACCTAGTAGGGGCCAATCGGGCACTTATTGGGTTGATTTGGGTCTAAAATAGGACCCATTCAACTTTGTTGAATGGGCCAGGCGGTTCAATCGCCTATGCTGGGCAGTGAAACCGCCCAGTGGCCGAAAGCTGGGTGGTTGAACCACCCAGCACCAGAATGCATGGGCGGTTGAACCGCTCTGTATACTGTCAATCTGACTACTAACAGGCAGTTGAACCGCCGCTAACAGGCGGTTGAACCGCCAGCATCGGGAAACCTAAACAGAATTCAAATTTGGAGCTCAAATTTAAATCCTCTTGGGGTCTATAAATACCCCTCCTTTCTCAATAGAAAGGGTACTCTTTCGAGAGTTAGAAATTGAGCAAAAGCTTTGGCAAAGTCTTATTTTCAATAGCTAGTGTTCACCTCCCTCTTTCACTTTAAAAAATCTGTAAGAGTGTGAACTTCTTGTAAAATGGTTGTAAGAGGGGTATTTGGTCCTTCCCCTTCAAAAGGATTTGCTAGTGGAAATTTGGAGCCTCATCAGAGAAGGCTTCGGAAATGGATGTAGGTCACTTGACCAAACCACTATACATCATCACATTCTTGAATGTGTGAGTGTTTAAATTTCTGAATCGTTTCTTTACTTATCTGTAAATCATTTAGTTTTTCCTCTCCTTTACTCAAGCAACTTCAACTAAGTCATCTTTCACCGAATCGAAATTTTCACACAAACTAGCTATTTATGAAATTGGTTTCAAACTTACGAGTTTTAATCCGTTGTACTAATTCACCCCTCCCCCCCCCTCTTACCTCTCCGATCCTAATAATTGGTATTAGAGCAAGGTTCACTCTCATATTTGGTTTAAAACCCAAGAGAGATGGCCTATTCCGGAATGCAAGAGGGTCACTCCATTTCTCGTCTGCCTATATTTAATGGGTCGGATTATACGTATTGGAAGACTCATATGAGGATCTTTCTTATTTCTATGGATTTTAAGCTTTGGAATATCATTGAAAATGGTTTTTAAAATCTTCTCTTCTGATAAGCGAATGGAATAAGTCGTAAAAGAAGGTTTTTACTTTAAACGCAAAGGCTATAAATGTCTTATTTTGTGCACTTGATAAAAATGAATTTAATCGTGTATCGATTTGTGAATCAGCTTTTGATATTTGGCATACTCTTGAGATCACTCATGAAGGCACTAGCCGAGTGAAAGAGTCCAAAATCAATATTCTTGTGCATTCTTATGAACTTTTTTGAATGAAACCAAGTGAGTCCATCGGAGACATGTACACCCGCTTCATGGATGTCATCGATGGACTCAAAGCACTTGGTAAAGGTTTTTCTAATTTTAAACTTGTAACTAAAATTTTAAGATCCCTTCCAAAGAGTTGGGATCCAAAAGTTACGGTCATTCAAGAGGCCAAGGATCTTAAGACTTTTCCTCTCGAAGAACTTATTGGGTTTCTAATGACCTACGAAATGACGTGTCATACTCATGAAGAACTTGAGAACCCCCTTCCAAAGAACAGGAAGGATATGGCACTAAAAACACAAGAAGACCACTTGAAAGGAATATCAAGTGATGAGGACAGTGACAATGACATTGTACTTTTAACTCAAAATTTTAAAAAATTTACAAGAAAGAACAAATTTAAAAATGACACAAAAAACAAACTTGAACATAAAAAGGACCAGGTCATTTGCTACGAGTGCAAGAAGTCGGGGCACTTCAAATATGAATGCCCCCAAGCCAAGAAGAAGCAACCAAAGAAAAAGAAAGCATTGAAGGCTACATGGGATGATTCAAGTGACTCCGAGGTCGAAGAAGCAAGCAACAAAGAGGAGGCCAACTTCGCACTAATGGCTTTAGGAGAAGAGGTATGTGATTTAATTAATGAAGATTTATCTTTCGATGAACTTTCTATCACTTTTCATGAATTATTTGATGAATGTAGAACCATTAATAAGAAGTTCAATCTATTAAAGAAAGAGCATGCCTCATTACAAAATAAGTTTTATAGAGGAGATTAAAAATGAAAACTTGCTACTTAAAGAGACCTTAAATAAGTTTAAGGTCGATAACAAGGGTCTTGACATGATCCTTGTAAATAAAGGTCATGTCGAAAATAGAAGTGGAATTGGATTTGTGAGTAGATCTTACCGAAATCCTACCACCTTCATTAAAGGACCCACACTACATGTATCATCTCACTTGAGATGTAATTTTTATTGCAAACCCGGACATGTTGTTTATAAATATCTGTTTAAGAAAATTAGTCTACACAAGTTGATATGGGTTTCTAAAGGAACCATAAATAGTTTAATGCTAAATGACAAAATTGGTAGATCAATATTTGAGGCACCCAAAATCAAATGGGTACCTAAAAACCATTTTCTTTTGTAGACACATTCACCATCACAAGCTAGGAGCAAGAGATGGTATTTTGATAGTGGATGCTCAAGGCATATGACCGGAGATCCATCTCAATTCTCTATGCTCACTAGCAAAGAAGAAGAGTATGTCACCTTCGAAGATAACAACAAAGGTAAAATCATTGACAAGGGAACTATAGGTAACAAATCAAGTTTTTCAATTGATGATGTGTTGTTAGTTGATGGACTAAAACATAATCTTTTAAGCATTAGTCAATTATACGATAAAGGTTATATTATTAAATTTGAATCTAATGTTTGCATCATTGAAAAACCAAACAATAATATATCTATGATTGCATTAAAATAAAATAATATTTATACCATTAACATTGAAGAACTTAATAATGAAATGTGCTTCTTCGTGTTAAATGATAATGCTTGGCTTTAGCATAGGAGATTAGGCCATGCAAGCATGAAATTAATATCTAAAATCTCTTCTAAGGAACTAGTATGAGGAATTCCAAATATCAAGTATGTCAAGGATGAAGTATGTGATGCATGTCAATTAGGAAAATAAATAAAAACTAGCTTCAAATCAAAAAATCAAATAAGCACCTCTAGACCATTACAATTGATCTATATGGATTTATTTGGACCAATCAAAACAACAAGTCTAGGAGATAGCAAATATGCATTTGTCATTGTAGATGACTATAGTAGATATACTTGGACCTATTTCTTAGCTCACAAAAGTGATTACTTTAAATATTTTTCTAAATTTTGTAAACTTACTCAAAACGAAAAGGGTTTCATGATTTCATCGATTCGAAGTGATCATGGTGGAGAATTCTAAAACCATGACTTTCAAAATTTTTGGAAATCTAACGGGTATAATCACAACTTCTCCACTCCTAGAAATCCTCAACAAAGTGGAGTAGTAGAAAGAAAGAATAGAAATTTACAATAAATGATAAGAACCATATTAAATGAACATAGTTTACCCAAATACTTTTAGCCGAAGCCGTTAATACGGCTTGCTATATCATGAATAGAGTTCTAGTAAGACCATCTCTATCCAAGACTACTTATGAATTATGGAATAACAAAAAACCTATTGTTTCTTATTTTAAAGTTTTTAGTTGTAAATGTTTTATTTTAAATGAAAATGATGCTTTAGAAAAATTTGATGCTAAATCCGATGAAGGCATCTTTCTTGGTTACTCTTCCGTTTATAAAGCTTTTCATGTTTTTAACAAAAGAACGTTAGTTATAGAAGAGTCTATTCATGTAGTTTTTAATGAAATTTCTGAATTTAAGAAAAAAGATTTTGATGATGATTTTGGTTTTGATGGTTTGAATTTAAATGAACCCTCTTCTCAAAATAGCAACTTGGATGCATCTTCTTCCCAAATTTCCTTACCTAAGGAATGGAAGTATGTAGATGCCCATCCCAAAGAGTTAATTATAGGAGACACATCGAAAGGGATTCAAACTCGTTCTTCTTTCAAAAAATTTTGTGTCCATGCTGCTTTTCTTTCTCAAATTGAACCCAAGTGCATTGACGATGCCTTGAAAGATGATTCTTGGGTTATTACAATGCAAGAAGAATTGAATCAATTTGAAAGGAATGAGGTATGAAAGCTTGTTCCTAGACCTAGTGACTATTTAGTTATTGGTACTAAATGAGTCTTTAGAAATAAGCAAGATGAATACAGTATCGTGGTTAGAAACAAAGCTAGACTAGTGGCCAAAGGTTTCAACCAAGAAGAAGGTATTGATTATAAAGAGACCTTCGCTCCTGTGGCAAGATTAGAAGCCATCAGGATGCTCCTTGCCTATGCTAGTAGTAATGATTTTAAACTATTTTAAACTATTTCAAATGGATGTCAAAAGTGCCTTCTTAAATGGCTTTATTTCCGAAGAAGTGTATGTTGAACAACCTCTCAGATTTGAAAATTCTCTTCTTTCTAATCATGTGTTTAAATTAACTAAGGCTCTCTATGGACTAAAACAAGCTCCTAGAGCTTGGTATGAAAGGCTTAGTTCCTTTCTTATTTCAAATAATTTTACAAAATGCAAGGTTGATACTATATTGTTTATCAAACATTTTAAAAATAATTTTCTTATTATTCAAATTTATGTTAATGATATTATTTTTTATTCTTCAGATGAATTACTATGTGAATCATTTGCCAAGTGTATGAGTCATGAATTTGAAATGAACCTAATGGGAGAATTAACCTTCTTTTTAGGATTATAAATTAAACAACTTAGTAATGGCATATTTCTTAATCAATCCAAATATACATTAGAATTGTTAAAAAGATTTAACATGGATGGTTCAAAAGCCATAAATACTCCTATAAGTACTTCCACTAAGTTAGATTTGGATAAAAGCGAAGAAAATTTTGATCAAAAGACATATAGGGGAATGATAGGTAGCTTACTTTACCTCACCGCAACTAGACCAGATATCATATTTAGTGTAGGTCTATGTGCAAGATTCCAAACTAATCCTAAGTTATCTTACCTTAAAGCTATTAAAAGAATTCTTAGGTATCTTAAAGGAACTCCTGATCTAAGATTATGGTATCCAAAATTCGATAACTTTAATTTAAAAGCCTATACGGATGTAGATTTTGGTGGATGTAGAATAGATAGAAAGAGCACGTCCAGAACATACCAATTTTTAGGATATGCACTTTTTTCTTATACTTCCAAGAAACAAAATTCAGTTTCACTATCTACGGCGGAAGTTGAATGCATAGCCGCAAGTGCATGTTGTGCACAAGTTGTTTGGATGAAAAATACATTAGAAGACTATAGAATTCATTTAAAGAATATTCCCATAAACTGTGATAATACTAGTGCTATTTATCTAACCAAAAATCCTATTCAATACTCTAGAACCAAGCATATTGATATTAGACATCACTTTATACGAGATCATGTCAATTGCAATGACGTCACTCTTGAATTTATTGATACAAAACATCAATTAGCAGGTATTTTCACAAAACCCTTAAGCGATGAACAATTTGACTTTATTAGAAGGGAATTAGGCATGTTGAATTGTCCTCATAAATGAGCTGCATTGTATGTTTTTCAAAATTTTGGCTTTCGTGGATTTTTTGAAATTTTGGCTTTCGTAGACTTGTCTCATTCATCTTGATTTTGTGTCTCAAAGAGTAATCCAAGACATCATCCTATCTCAATTCAACACATTAAAACCTTTAAAAACTAAATTTTAAAAAAATATATTTGGGTGCCAGCGGTTGCACCGCCAAAACTGGCGGTGGAACCGCCTAGTGGGCGATTGAACCACCCGAACACCATAAAATATAAGGGGTGTGTTAGGGTCGACGGTGGAACCGACCCCAACTCCTCCCTTGGCTCCTCCTCCTCCCCCATACCTCTCTAATCCTCTCCTCTCCCCATCCTCTCACTCTAAAAGGCCTAACAAAGGGTTTTCTATTTATTCAGGCTCCTCACCTCCCTAGGAAACTCAAGAAGGTAAAAAAAACTGAAATTTTCTCCTCTCTTTTAATCATTTGGTCTTTTCCTTATTATTTGTTTTTGATCCATCATCATGAATAGATATGGCTCCTAAGAAATCATCAAGAGGCAAAGGGAAAAGACTGGAAGGAGATTCATTTGATCCTATCCTCTTTAGATCCAATGAGGCAACCCTAAGGTACCCCAATTTTGAATCCAAAAATATACATAAGGGTAAGCATATTGATCTAGGTGAACTAGGAAACCTAGAACCCATTAGATAGTTTGTCGATTTAGATGTCTTACTTATCTTGTAAATCAGTGAACCGATCTATCATAGGTTGGTTAAGTTATTTTATGCAAACATGAGTGTTGAACATGATGGATTGGCTGCCTATCTTTTGGGAACCAAAATATGAATTTTTTATCATACGATATGTGAGCTCATTGGAATTGAAGAAAAGAATAAAGAATGCTATTTCAAAGGCCAATGGGATATGAATACTATTGGAACATCTCACTCCGAAGCTTTAGAAACAATTTTTGAAAATTCTAACCTAGGCATCATTCCTAAAAGCTGCGAACACTTGTTACCCTTCAATTCAAAAATACTTCATCACATTATCATAACCATTCTTCTTCCTAAACAATTTCACCATGATAAGATTAGAATGCTAGAATTAAGCACCATGTATTGGATCATGACCTGACAAAACAACTGCTTTGGATACTTGATCAGACAACATATGATGGAAATTATGTCTAGAGATTTAATGTTATCGCATGGCGGGTTGATCACTAGATTATTAATTGCATATGATATTTGTATATCACCCGATGAGGAAACAATACAGGTCGATAGATATAACACCATTAACAGAAAACTCCTCAAAAGATTTAGGTGCATATTTACAAATGGTATTTGGATTAGGCAACCTAAAAGGATTGAACTAGCACCCCAACCAGTAGAGTGACCTGAAACACTAGTCAATAAGGGAAGTGAATCTCCTCCGCCTAGTCCCTATGATCCATTTGAGCCAGCTCCTGCTCCATCCATTAAAGATCCAATCATGCTAGCCCTAAATCAAATCAAATCATAGCAAAATCAAATCAACTTACAGCAAGCTGAAATTTTGAAGTACAACAGATGAACCGGAAGATAGATCACTTGTATAGGTATTTTAGAATTCCCCCTGCGAAATAGTTGTCTATCTTTAATGCTTGTTTTGTGAACCTTATGACTATTATGAATGCAAAAAGACTTGTTATTGTTGAATCTCGGATTTTGATGATGAAACTAATTGAGTGTGATTGTGTTTTGTTGTCTAACTGCGTTTTGAGTTACGCAGGTCTACTATCGATCGGAATAGGCTTGCTTGACGCTGGAGGAATTGACGTTGCCGAGGTGATCACGTCAGATATTGATGTCGAGCCGGAGAGTTCGGTCGATATCGGCAGGAGGCTTCGTGACGTCGGGCATCGGGCCAAGAGGTGCGGAGTTGCGCCATGGATATCGAGGTTCGCGAGGTCAACCGTCCGATTGGGCAACAAGCCGCTAGAGAGGGCGATGTGCCGAAGGATCGGACGGCCGCCAATGATGATGTCGGAACCGAATGTCAATTCGCGTTGTAATAACCTCTAGATCGGTAGAGTTTTTTTTGTTTGCAGGAGTGACTACGATAGGAATGAAGACGTAAGCGAAACAAAGGGTCGAAGACAAGTGTGATGAATCGCTGGGAGTTCGAGTGTTCAATGGAAGTCCGAAGATTCGCTGGGAGCGCGAAACCTACGAGAACGAGTAGGGAGCTTGAAGGGTTTTCTAAGTTCGCCGGAGGTTCGCCGGAAGTTCGCGAGCTTGCCAAGAATGATCGGAGCTTGCCAAAGAAGCTCCTCTTCAAGATCATCGTGAAGTCCAAAGCTTGCCGTGAGTCCGCGGAATGGTTTCCGAAGGTTTGTCAAGACCGTTTAAGTTGACCTAAGCTCGCCGGAAGAAGTTGTCATGTGGACTTTGTAATAGCTTAGAAACGTCTTTAAAATTCGTAGTTAGCATGTATTTTGGGTTAGGATTATATAACCCAAAGTGGGGCCCATTGGCCCTTGATTAGATGAGTTTGGGCCAAAATTTTGGCCCAAACCGAACCAAATCGTGCATGCATGCTATGTGCATGCTCAAGTCTGCATCAGAGTCTTGCATCTTTGTGAGTCGAATCTTGTGCGGTAAATTTTGAAGTACCGCCCGACTCACTATCGAGCCAGCAGATAGTATGCTGCTCATGCGTGGAAAGCCAGGATAGCACTGCTTGGTCGGCGATAGAACCGCCTGGTGTGTCGATCAAGATCGACAAAGACCGGAACTCAAAAGATTCAAATTTTTGGCTCCATGTTTAGGCTCCAAATTTGAATCTTTGAGGCTTATAAATACCCCTTCCTTTTCAAATTTGAAAAACTCAACCCTTAGAGAGTTAGATTTTGAAAATAAGTCTTAGGAAAGTCTTGTTCTTCATTTGCTTAAGTGTTCACCTCATTCTTCTTGTGAAATCTTGTAAGAGTGTGAACCACTTGTAAAGGGTTGTAAGAGGGGTATTTGATCCTTCCCCTTCATTTGATAGTGGAAGAAGGAGCCTCATCTGAGAAGGCTTCGAAATGTAGGTCACTTTGACCGAACCACTATATATCGCTTATTGTGTGAGTGTTTAAATTTCTATTTTACTTTGCTGCAAGCCTTTACTTTACTTGCTCCACTTCCTTTTTATCTTTGTAACATGCTTTAAAGTTAGAACGCAAAAATCGGTTTCAAATGAAACGTTGCTTTCATCGTACGAAGTTTCCGAAGCTTGTATTAAATCGCTAAAAAATCCATCGTTTTATCCGCTGCACTAATTCACCCCCCCTCTTAGTGCCGCTCGATCCCTAACAGTTATATGATGTATCATCTACTTCGACTTTAAATGACTTTTTTGTTCGATCGTAACTTGTTGTACTATTTTGATGATTTGATATTTTCATCGAACGATTGATTTCTTGCTCTTTCCACCTACTTTAAGTATGTTTGACTTCATGGATTGATGATTAATCGAATTTTGATATCTCTTACTCATGGTTTGATAATTTTTTTTTTCTTCTTTCGGGATAACGCATAAATTCTTCACCTCTTTTTGTTGATGACAAATGGGGAGAAAAATGTGAAATTGATATGATAGAATGAAAAATGAATTAATATATAGTATTGCAATTGCATCAACTCATACAGTTCATATTGCATTATATCATAAATACTTTAAATGTAAATTTTCTTGAGATAAGCTATTCCTTCATTCGATATCATGCCTTGATATTGAACACTCCTTTTGATATCATTTGATCCTTGTTTTAAATTGATATCTCTTGCCATAACAATGAATGGCTCTAGGTGTAATACCTTGACATTGTTTTTATCAAGAAAAATATAAAGTTTCATACTTATGCTAAAGCTTGCTTATTAAGCTTGACGTTAAATGAAATTTATCAGTTACGGCTTGAATTCAGAAGATTGAATTCAAGTGTTTTTACTTTCTCATGATATGGCATATAGATAGGGGGAGTTAGATCAAATCCATCATCAATTAATTGTCATCATCAAAAAGGGGGAGATTGTTGAATCTCGGATTTTGATGATGAAGTCAATTGATGAATTATTTGTTATAATCCATATTGTTGAGTTAAGTGTGTAGGATTAACTATGATGGGATGAAAACATAAAGCAATTTACCGAGGTCAAGTTTGTCGAGAGTTCGAGAGTTCACCGGAAGTTCGAAAGATCGTCGGAAGTATTGCCGGAATCAACCAAGGTCAAATCAGGGACTTGCCGAAGGTTTCAGAAGTTCGCCAAAGAGATCATCGGAGGTTTGCGGAGATCAACGAGAATGTTCGGAAGCTTGCCAAAGACTCGTTGAGCTTGCCACAAAATCCGGGAGCATGCTTGGAGTCCGCCGAAAGAAACCCGAAAGAGTGTCAAAAGTCCGTCGGAAAGCTCGTCGGAAGTAAACTTTAAAAATGTTGGTCTAAATCACTTAGAATTATATTTTGATTTCGTAGTTAGCACGTAATTAGGGTAAAGATTGGGAAATAATCCTGTTTAAATCTAGTAGGAGCCAACCGAGCTCTTATTGGGTTGATTTGGGCCTAAAACAGGACCCATTCAACTTTGCTGAATGGGCCAGGCAGTTCAATCGCCTATGCTGGGCAGTGGAACCACCCAGTGGCCGAAAGCTGGGCAGTTGAACTACCCAGCCAGGGGCAGTTGAACCACCCAGCACCAAAATGCATGGGCGATTGAACCGCTGCCTTGGGCGGTTGAACCGCCCTGTATACTGTCAGTTTGACTACTGATAGGCGGTTGAACCACCGCTAACAGGCGATTGAATTACTAGCATCGGGAAACCCAAACAGAATTTAAATTTGGAGCTCAAATTTGAATCCTCTTGGGGTCTATAAATACCCCTCCTTTCTCAGCAGAAAGGGCACCCTTTTGAGAGTTAGAAATTGAGCAAAAGCTTTGGCAAAGTTTTGTTTTCAATAGCTAGTGTTCACCTCCCTCTTTCTCTTCGAAAAATCTGTAAGAGTGTGAACTTCTTGTAAAAGGGTTGTAAGAGGGGTATTTGGTCCTTCCCCTTCAAAAGGATTTGCTAGTGGAAGTTGGGAGCCTCATTGGAGAAGGCTTCGGAAGTGGATGTAGTTCACTTGACCGAACCACTATACATCGTCGCGTTCTTGAATGTGTGAGTGTTTAAATTTCTGAATCGTTTCTTTACTTAGCTACAAATCTTCAGTTTTTTCTCTCCTTTACTCAAGCAACTTTAACTAAGTCATCTTTTATCGAATCAAAATTTTCACACAAACTAGCTATTTATGAAATTGGTTTCAAACTTACGAGTTTTAATCCATGACACAAATTCACCCCCCGCCCCTAGTGCCTCTCCGATCGTAACACATATCCTCTTCCTGGAGTTGATGACTTGTTTGGAAAAAATTGCAAGGTGTACAAGTATTTTCCAAGATTAATCTGAGATTGGGTTACTATCAATTGAAGATCAAGAAGGAGGACAATGATGAGATCCACATTTAGTATATTTAGGAATGAAGTGAAAAAAGGTTTGAAGTCAGATTTTTAAATTTTAGAGGATGACCTATTGAGATTCGGGGATAGTGTATGCATCCTTAATGATCTAGTTATTAAAAGAGAGAGAGAGAGAGAGAGAAAAGAAAAAGGAAGGATCATTCCTCTAGTCAAAGTGATTTGGAAGCATTATCTTATTGATGGAACTATTTTTGAGCTAAAGGGGGAATGAAGAAAAAAAAATTATCTTCATCTTTTCATCGATTAAGATATGATCAATTTAGAGGACTAAATTTTCTTTTAAGGAGGGGAGAGTGTAACATCCCTCATTTCTGAAATTTATGTAAGGAGTTATTTTGAATCATTTATATGGACTTATTTGTAAAAGTTAAGGATTTATTTGTCGAATTGGAGGATCTATTTGTAAATATAAAAATTTCAGAGACAAAATTATTAAGTTGGAAAAAAAGGTAAATAAATAAATATCAGCCTCATCCCCCCATGCACCTCTATTTCCCACGTGGTGCATTGGGAAACAAAGGAGAGGCAAGTGTTGCGTAGGAGAAAAAGAAGAGAAGAAGAAGAAGAAGAAGAAGAAGAAGAAGAAGAGGGAGAAGAGAGGAAGGAGGTGGCTGCAGCTAAGGTTGCGCACTCTATTTTCCGCAGGAGGAAACAGAGGAGAAGTGGTGTGGTGTGTCGGGGTGGAGAAGTGAAGAAAAGAAGAAGAAGAGAAGGAGAGGGAGAAGAAAAGAAAAGAAGAAGAGGAAAGAGGACTGCGCATGGTCATGGCTCTGCATTGTGGTTGCGATTAGCAATTTGCAAAATTGGTGAAAGAAAGAAAAAGAAGAAGGGAAGAAGAGGAGAAGAAGGAGAGGGAGAAGAGAGGGAAGAAGAAGAAGAGAGGAAAGAGGGTTGCGGCTGTGGCAGCTGCAGCGGGGAAAGAAGAAGAAAAAGGGAAGAAGAGGAGGAGTAGAAGAAGAGGGAAAAGAGGAGGAAGGGAAGAGGAACGAGGGCTGTGGCTATGGATACGTCAGTGACCACAACTCTGGCGGGGAAAGAAATAGAGGAAGGAAGGCTGTGGCTACTGTGTGGCAACTGTGGCTGGAAAGAAAAAGAAGAGGAAGGAAGAAGAAGAGAGGCGCTTGTGGCTGCGACTACGACTGCGGCAACTACGACTGCAGAGCTATGGTTGGGAAAAAGAAAAGGAAAACAGGTGACTGCAACCTCCTATGTTCCACACAAGCTGCAGCTACGAAGAAAGAAAGAAGATAGGAGCAGAAAATGACACACGGAGAGCAGATGAAGGAAAGGTAGAAGGATTTGGGCTTATAATTTTGTTAGATCGAAATCTTCTAAAGGCAAGTGTTCCACTCCTTCTGCAATTAAAATCTTTTTTTTTTGCCTTTGAAATGAGAAATTTGAATTGTTCTAGCCTTGAAATATGATATCTTTATTGTTTGGAATGTAAATGTTTGAATCTGAAAAATTATTAAGATTCTGATCCTTCTACTTTGTTTTGGATATAAATCCCTGTACAGATTTCTAATTTAGGAAAAACTTATTTAATCTGAATATAGACTTGTAAACCTTTCTTTGGACAACTTATTTGTATGATTTAGAGTAAATTTGGCTATCCAAACATTAAATTGAATCAACTCTATAGAATCTGTAAACAGAGACTATAAGTTCTGACCTTTTGATACGAAATTGCCTATAAGTCTCTATTGGGAACTCTGATTTATATAAAACTTACTTTTTTGGAAACTAGACTTATAAATCTTTCTTTTGATACTTAGATTGAAAGGTTTAGAGTCCAAATGACTGCCTAAAATTCTGTTTAATTCAATCCTATTGTTTCTGAAAATAGAGATTTTGTTCCCTGACTCTTGGTTACCGAATCATTTATAACTCCTTGTTAGAAACTCAAATTTATATTAAACTTATTTTATCTGAAAGTAGACTGATTCATCTTTCTAATAGCATCTTTTTTAGTGATTTGGAGCATAATTGGTTATCTGAATAATTCATGCAATGTGGCTCTCAAATTCTACCAAAAATTAAGTTTTGATTGATTCTGCTCATTCTTGTTTATTCCTTTGAAAAATTGATTTCGGCTATAATCCTTTCTTTGACTGAGCTTGATATTATTGCTTTAAATTCTATATGCTCCTATTTTTATTTTCTTTTCAAATTTGAATGCAATTGTGAAAGATTATGTTTGCATCGTATTGACTTGTAAAGGCATATGTATATTTCGTTGATTCACATGTGCTTCTGATGTGCCAACTTTATTACTCACCTGTCTTTTTGTACTCTGGTGGCTATGGGATTGTCTGGACCTTTGCTAGAAATTATAAAGGGTATATGCTTAGAGCCTACGATTCTCTGATTTCTGTCTGGGTCCATGCTCTGAATGGACCATATTCTGTTTGAGATCCCACTGCGCCCTCTGTGATTTTGATATGATACCACTCAATCACATGATTTTGCCTATTCATGTTTTATCTCTTTAGAAAATGAATCTAGCTAGAATTCTTTCTTCAATTGAGCTTTATATTATTGCTTCAAATCCTTGTATACTCTTGCTTTTATTTTCCTTTTAAATCTGACTAAATTTGTGAAAGATTATGTTTGCATCGTATTGTTTCGTAAAGGTGCATGTACATTTCATTATTCCGTATGTGCTTCCGATATGTGCTAATTTATTATTCACACCTGTCCTTTTGTACTCTGGTGTCTTGTGAGATAATGTGAACCTTTGCCAGAAATGATAAAGGGAGTTATGCTTAGAGCCCGCGATGCTCTGTCGGGCCCCTTTGACTTCACCCAGACATGGGTGGATGGAGCTCCTAGATGTGGGAGACTTCTATCTAGTGGTCATCCAGAAATGGATGGACCATATTCTATTTGAGATCCCACTACACCCTTTGTGTTTTTGATATGGTATTATCTAAAGCATTATTTATGTGTTTATATGTGTGCTTTGGATGATAAGAAAATGAATGATCAGATATAATATATGAGCTTTTGTTTCTTATTTGATATATGATTATGCTCTGAGGTATCACATATGCCATTGTTATGCTTTGAAATATGTTCTAAATCATTTCATATATCATTTGATATATTCTGAAATATTTCATTCGCTCTTGATATGCTCCGAAACCATTCATACGTCACTGATATGTTCCGAAATATTTTCTCTGCTCTTGATATGCTTCGAAACATTTCATACATCTTTGTTATGTTCTGAAATGTTCTATTTGCCCTTGATATGCTCCGAAACAGTTCATACGTTATTGATATGTTCTGAAATATTTTATATATTGTTGATATACTCTGAAACATTTCATACGTCATTGATATGCTCTGAAATATCCTGTGCACCATTGATATGCTCCGTAATATCCTATGTGTCATTTGATAAGCTCCGAAATACTAATTACATTATCTGATATGCTCCAATTACTCTCTACTCCATTTGTTATGAATCAAATATATTTTGAATGAAATGACATTTGCGATTTTGTATCTAATAAGCTGATATGTAGGACTTCTTGTATTTCTGCCTTATATTTTGTTACTAAGTTTGTTTGAAACTATCATTCCTTATTCTGGATATGTTTTCCCACTTGCTAAGCTTTGTAGCTTACGCCGTTGCTATATAACTCTTTTTCATGTTAGCTTGTCATGCGCTAAAATATTAGAATTGAGCTGAGGCAGTGAAAAGCTATTCAGATTGTGGCAAGTCTTTGTGGGTTGTTATGTTATTGTTGTATAAGTATGTTTTGTACATAATGAAATGTTATTGATGAATCTGAATTGATGTATTATGTAAAAGCTTTTAAAGACCTCGTATAGTTGAAATTTTGAAATGTTAAGTTGAGGGTATGATGATATGAATTTATGGTAAATGGTTGGAGTTTTAATTGTATAAATTCTTATGCATATGGAAATATAAGTGAGGTTGATATTTTGTAAGTTGGTTTGGGTTCTGATAAAGGTTCGTGTGATGTGATGTATGATTATAACTGCATAGATTTTATGGATATGATTGATATTTGAATGTTTCTCTATATCCTCAAATAATTGTTTGGATCTTGGGATTGGATTGTTGCTAAAATTTTAATGTTATGGATTTTAAGACAAGGTCACACCTCTTAAATACGATAATTTCGGGTTGAGCGTGATATTAACGGTTCGGACTACACATATTGGAAAACTCAGATGAGAGTTTTCTTGATTTCTCAAGATTTAAACTTATGGAATATTATTGAAAATGGCTTTCAACTTCCCTCTAAATCGACGAACGAATGGTCGGACGTAAAGAAAAAATATTTTTCTTTGAATATTAATGCCTTATTTTGTGTTTTAGAAAAAATGAGTTCAATCAGATTTTTACGTGTGAAACGACTTTTGAAATTTAGCGAATACTTGAAATCACACACAAGGGAACTAGTAGAGTCAAAGACTCGAAAGTAAATCTCTTATTGCATGATTTTGAGGTTTTTTGAATGACACCAAGCAAGACTATAGGCGACATGTACACCCATTTCACAGATGTTGTCAATAGTATAAAAGCTCTTGGTAAATATTTTTTGAATTTTGAACTCACTAACAAGATCTTAAAATCCCTTCCAAAAAGGTGGGATTCTAAAATAATGGCGATATAAGAAACTAAATATTTAAATAATTATTTTATTGAAGAACTCATTGGATCATTATTGACCTATGAAATGAGTTTCGTAGAACATTTTGAACTCATTGAACACTTGAACCACCTTCCAAAGAACATGAATGATTTGGAACTTCGAACAAATGAATATCACTTGAGTGATGACTCAAGTGATGAGGATATTGAAAACATAATAATGAATGTTAACAAGTTCAATAAACAAAAATTAAAAAATATAAATGAACTTGAACGGAGAAAGAGGCCAAAGATGAAGAAGAAGCGCAAAGAAGAATCAAATGATGAAACGGTGAATTACGCTTTGACGGTCTTTGACTACAAGGTAAGCAACTTAACCAAAGCTCCTTTGCTTTATGACATTACTTGAAATTTTTCATGAGTGCGTAGTTTAGTTGGTAGGAAATAAAAATTTTATTTTCAAATATTTTCCTGCTTTTTCTTTCTAGTATTTTTGACAAGTAAAAAAAATATTAAAATGATGCTTGCATAATTTGTGATATTGTCTAGGATTAATCTATGCATGTGTATCTTGATGTTATTGATCATCTTGTTATAACAAATGAAAGAAAGAATTAAAATAATTTTGATGATGCAATATGAAAACATGCTTAATGATTGTATCATACTTAACAACTTGAAATCTTATAATTTGAAATAATGTGTTTGTCTTGATGATCTTAATGATGAAATCATTTCTAAATATGATGATGCTCTCATGTTTAAATATGATGCATAACATTTTCATACAAAAATTTGATCATTCTTATGAAAGATCAAATCACATAAATTGAAACTCATAAACATAAAAAAATATACTATCATGATGTTTTATGTGTGATGCATTCGATCTTAATGGGTTTATTAACAAAACTTATATTTCGAATTTATACGATGATGGCTTTCATATGAAAATTTTGAATATACTTATGTGAAACAAATAAAACACATAAAAAGGAAAGCATATGATCATGATAAAATTCATAAATCTTGATAAGTTTATCTTGTTTTTTATTTCAAACGAGATACATGATTTTTGACACAAAATTAATTATCATGATAATAACATATTTCATAAAAATGCTTGCACACCAAATCTGATTAAAAGATAGAAGTAAGCATATTGATGATCTTGCTTTCAACATGAAGCACGATCTTTACATGAAAATTTGAACATGCTTACATGAAATCAATTATATGAAATGGCAATGCATTTTCTATCCTATTGAGATTAATGAATTCATTTTTACCAATCTTGTGAATCTCATGAAAATAATCATGATGAATATTTTGAAAATAAATGAGTGTATCATGCATTTGGTTTAAATAATTTCTCTTGAAACTTACTTTTCAGATATATACAATGATACATGGATTTAGTAGAAAAAGACGAGCATACTTACATGTAAACTATCTCCATTGATCTTAATAAAATTTTCGTATGAAATATTTTTGATGCATTTGAGCTTGATGGCTTTAATGACAACTTGTATTTCAAAGTTATACGATGATGGCTTTCATGTAAATAATTAAACATACCCTATGAAATCATCATTAATAATGATGAAATAAAAATATTAAATGTTTGTTGTCATGCTTAATGATTTTATGAGAATTTAAAGGTGTTATATCTTGATGACAAACTCATTTTTGGTTTTAAAATTTGATACTCATCTTTTGAAACATGAGTACACTTATATAAAACAAACAACTTAAAATGAAACACATTATCATGTTGAATCGATTTTTAGTTGAAAAATACCTTGTGTAATATGCTATATTTTTTGCTCTTAATGATCTTTATGATGAAATTTGCCTTTTCAATCTTGAATGTTAATACTTGTTTTTATTAAAGGAAAAGGTTTGATTATAAAATAAAACACATTATGATAAATTGAATCTTATGGTTTGAAATAATATGTTATATTTTTGTCTTGACGAATTTTGTGATGAAGGTTGTCTTTCGGTATTGAATGTTGATATTTCTATTTTATCTTACAATAAAAGACAAAGGCATGCTCATATGAAATGAATCATAAAATAGAAATTCATGTTTCTTAAAATCTTTCTATCTCTAGAGTTTTTTGATTTTTCAATAGAAAACAAATGATGAATCCATACATATTATGTTTTGCATTACGAAAATGATTTTGATAATTCAAACTTGAATGAGCCTTATCATAGTCATGATCTTGATTTTTTTGGAACTATTTATTTGAATTTTTATGAATTTATGATAACTTAAAATATTTGAAATTCATGACATATAATTAATTCCTTAATTTACTCTTTTTATCGTGTCTTAAAAATGAATGGTTAGAATCATACTTGATGAGTTGTGTTATATAATTTCCGTCTTGAACCTTCATGCTTATCTCTGTTTGACATTAAACGAAAAAGGCATATTCAAATGAAATTAATCATAAAAAGGGGAAATGTATGATTCTTGAAATTTTTGATTTTTCATGAAAGACAAGTGATGAATTCATTTAGTATATTTTGTGAATATCCTATGAATAAAATTTTAATGATGGATTGTCGAGTTGACAAATTGATTTGAATGAGATCATTTATTTCAAGCGAATCATGAACCTTCTTTTGATTTCTTGACAAAATTTCTTATGCATGAAACAAATTGTTTTCTTTGCTATTTGCTACCAAATGAATCATGATCGATATCATTGCTATTATATCTCCTATGATTCATATGTAGAGAAAGAATTTATAAATCATGATGCAATGAGATTTCTTATATAATAATGAAGCGCTTATGTGATTCTTTATTAAAGAAAATATTAATTGAAATCTTGACCTTGATAATTAGAACTTGAAACTTTTATAGATCAAGATCGCATACCATGATTATTTTATTTATCAAAAGAGAATTTTCCAAATGAAATATGACTTGTCTCTTGTTTCTTAGAACTATATTTTTGAATTACTTTTATGAGATCATAATCTTGATAACTTAGAGTTTTTTTTTATCTCTTACTCTATACTCTCATATGATTCTCCCATGTTATATGAAGAAAAATGTAAATTATTTTCTCTTGACTTTTCGATACTCAACTTGAGAAAATATGCTTTGATGATTGAAACTTTGCATGCATTATTTTGATTTTTCTCCTACATTTTAATACTTCTTGATTGAAATATTGATGCAAACGTTTAAATATCACTTGTGAAGATTAAAAATTGATATAAGAGAAAATTTGCTTTAGGATAAATCATTGAATCTTGATCTTGATTTTGTTGAAAAAGGACATTTGTGACCCATATATGATATCTCTTGATCCTTGTTGATATTTCATATTGATATCTTTCATGAATTCTTTGCATCTATGACTTGTTTGCATCATATAAAAATTGAAATATTGATTGATGCAAAATTATTTGATTAAAATAATATTCATCCCTTCTTTTTGACAATGACATAGGGGGAGAAAGATTCCTAGCTTAAGGTAAGTGCTTGCTAGCTTATACATCACAAAAGAAAGAATTTTGCAAGAGCAAGCAAAAATTACTTGCTAACGTATCGTAAAATTGTTAGCATCTTAATAAGTACCGTAAGAGATAGCTTGAATGTTAAATTTGTAACTTGATTCTGGTTCATAACTTGATTTTTATAAATTGATTTTGAATCATGAATGTAAACTTTTGATACCCCATGAATATTTACCTTTGTTAATTGTCATAGGTTCAAAATTCATGAAAAGGGAAAAGAATTGCACTCTTCCCTTCTTTTTTTGACAAAAACAAAGGGGGAGAAGATATATTGCTAGCTTGTGACTTTAATGATTTGCTAGCTCAATTATTGAAATAAAGGAACATCCTATCTTGAACATTTCAAAAGTTCCTAGCATGCTACAAAAGCAAAGTGCAAACATGCACAAGAAGCAAGTGATGAAAAATTGCTATCTTGCTTATCTTTGGAAAGAATTTAAAAACTTACTATGATTGAATGTTTTAAAGTGATGAATATCTTGATTGATAGCTAGTATGATTATAAAATTTGTATATCCTTAAAAACTAGCTATGATGCAACTTCTCCTTTTTGTTGATGACATAAGGGAAGAAGTAGATTGATGACTTCATGCATTAAATTGAATATTTTATATATTTGCATGATGGTTTGATTATTCTCATAATTTATGATATATGTTTCTTGGATTTGGGATAATCCAAGGTTTCTATCAATGGCATATTAATAGGGAAAGTTTGGTTAAACTCCGGAGAGTTATGGTTAACTCTGTTAGTCATCAATTAGTTATCATCATCAAAAAGGGGGAGATTGTTGAATCTTGAATTTTGATAATGAAACTGATTAATTGTGTTTTGTGATTTAACTGCTTTTTGAGTGACGCAGGTCTACTATCGATCAAGATTAGATAGTTGACACTAGAGGAATTGACGTTGCACCACAAGTGATCATGTCAACATATTGGATATCGAGCCGAAGGTTCGATTGACAATCGGTAGAAGGCTTCAGACGTCGAGCATCGGGCCAAGATGAGTAGAGTTGCACCAAGGATATCGGGGTTGTGGAGGTCAACCGCCGATTGGGCAACAAGCTGTAAGAGAGGACGATGTGCCGAAGAATCGGACGAAGCGCCGACCAATGACGTGCCAGGCAATAGAATGTCAATTCGCGTTGTAATAATTGTCTAGATCAAAGTAGAGTTTTGTTTATATGTGTACAAGATTAACTATGATAACGATGAAGACGTAAAGCAAAACAAAGTGCTGGATGATAAGTGTGATGGATCGTTGGGAGTTCGAGAGTTCGATGGAAGTTCGAAGATTCGTTGGGAGTGCTGTTAGAATTGGCCGAGAATGAGTAGGGAGCTTGCCGAAGGGTTTTCGGAAGTTCGCTGGAAGGTTCGTTGGAAGTTCGGGGAGCTTGCCAAGAAAGATCGGAGCTTGCCAAAGAAGCTCGTTGGAACTCGCCAAGATCATCGTGAAGTCCGAGAGCTTGCCGAGAGTCCGCATAATGGTTTCCAAGGGTTCATCGAAAGACCACCGGAAGTTCGCCAGAAGCTCGCTTGAAGAAGTCATGACTTGTCGAACTCGATAATAGCTTAGGAAATATCTTTAATTTCATAGTTAGCATGTTAATTTGGGTTAGGATTAGGTGTTAAACCTATAACCCAAGTAGGGGCCAATTGGGCCTTGTTTTGGACCGATTTGGGCCGAGTTTAAAGCCCAAACCAGTGTGCTGAAAAGGCTTGGGCAGTGGCACCACCCAATTGCCGAGAGTTGGGCGGTGGCACTACCCAAACTGGGGTGGTGGCACCGCCAAGACCGAGCATGGGTGGCATCACTTGCTACTGGCGGTGGAACCGCCCAGACATGTGTCGATGTCGGACACCGACAGCAATGGCACCGCCAAAGACCGGAACAATGAAAGTGATTCAAATTTGGGCTCCTCTTGAGGCCTATAAATATCCCTCTCATTTAGAGATGAAATGGTGCCTAGAACTGAGAAAATGAAAGGGAAAACTCTGTTGAAATGATGTCAAAATCTTCTCTCTAAGCTTTCAGTGTGCTCTAGTCAGGGGGTCCTTATAAGGGTTACCTCCTAAGCCCATCAAAAGGAGAGAGCTATAAGGGAGTTCATCCTCGTCCGTTGGAAGGAGGATAGCTAGTGGAAAAACCGGTGGCCTCAAGTGAAGAGGAATTGGGAGTGGACGTAGGTCGCATGACCGAACCACTATAAATCAGTTTGCATTTACTTTCTTGCAACTTACCATACTGCAAACTATCTTCGCTTTGCTGTCTTACTTACTCGACTTCCTCTTCATCTTCTTACGTATGCTTTCAAGTTAAAACGCAATTGAAATGGTTTCAAACAAAACGTTGCTTTCAATAGTATGAAGGTTTCTGAACTTGTTTAAAATACCAAAAGTTTATCATTCTTTACCGCTGCACTAATTCACCCCCCCCCTCTTAGTGTCGCTCGATCCCTAATAGTGTAGATACTACTGAATTAGTTAGAACTCTGTTCATATGATAAATTGTGGACTCTAGGGCGTATCTTTAGAATGAGACGGGTAGGTCGGCGAAACTCATCATGGACTGCACCATGTCTAATATGTTGAATCTCAAATTTTGATGATGAAACTAATTAAGTATATTTTAATAATCTAACTGTATTTTGAGATATGAAGGTGTACTCTCGATTAGGATTAGATAATTGACGCAAGATGAATCAGCATTGCACTAGAGGAAATCACGTTAAGAGATTGAACGTCAAGCCGGAGGTTCGGTCGATGATCGGTAGAAGGCTTCAGACAAAGAAATCGGGCATCGGGTCAAGAGGAGCAGAGTTGTGCTAAGGAGATCGAGGCTGTGGAGGTCAGCTATTGATTGGGCAACAAGCCGTAAGAGAGAACGATATGTCGAAGTGTCGGAAGAAGCACCGATGGACCAAGGATGTGCTGGGAAACTAATTACGATTCATGTTGTAATAATTATCTAGAACAGAGTAGGATTAGCTTAATTGGGTTGTAATTGGGCCAACCCAATTAGGGGCCTATTAGGCCCAATTCAGGATTGTGTTGGGTAGGATGAAAGGCCCAAACAATGCCCAAGTGCCACGTCATACGATGGCACCGCTAGCTGGGCGGTGGAACCACCTAAAAGCTCAGTCTTCAAGACTAAGTCTGGGCGGTGGTACTGCCTAGTGACAGTGTCTCTAGGTGATAGTACCACCTAGTACACTGACAGAACTAGAGTGCTAGGTGGTGGTACCAACCAACACTAGCGGTGGTACCACTAGTACCCTGTAAACCCTAGATGGGAAGATTTTTAGCTCCAAGTTTGAATCAGGTTGGAGCCTATAAAAACCCCTCTCATCCTTGGGTTGAATACACAAGTACAGAGATTTTGAAAGGATCAAAATGTTATAGAAATCCTTCTAAACATCCCTCCTCTTGTTCTCATTTGTATTCCACTGAAATAGAGGAGTGAAGTGCTTGTAAAGGTTACCTCCTGAGCCCGTCAAAAGGAGAGGTACTGTAAGAGAGTCAGTCCTCACCCATTGGAAGGAGGATAGCTAGTAGAAAGCTGATGGCCTTAAGAGAAGAGGAATCGAGAGTGAACGTAGGTCGTATGACCGAACCACTATAAAAATCTGGTTTACATTTATTTCTTGTTATCCTTACTGCAAACCTTCTCTTCCTCTACTTCTCTCACTTGCAAAAGTCTCCAAGCTTAACATCTTTCTAATATGCGCAATCAAAATCTATTTTCATCGAAACATATTTTTATCGTATGAAGTTTCTAAAAGTATTTTAAATTGCTAAAATTTATCGTTCTTTACCGCTACACTAATTCACCCCCTTATTGCCACTCTAGATCCCAACAATTGGTATCAGAGTTTCATTGTTTCTCTTTTGGATTCACACTCATGAGAATGGCTCTTCACGGCTTTCAAAAGGGTTTTTCGATTGTTCATCCTCCATTTTTTAACAGATCGAACTACACATATTGGAAAACTTGAATGAGAGTTTTCTTGATTTCTCTAAATTTAAATTTATGGAATGTCATTGAAAATAGTTTTAAACTTCTCTCTAAACCGACAAACGAATGGTCGGATTTAGAGAGAAAATCTTTTTCCTTCAATGCAAAAGCTATGAATGTCTTATTTTATACTTTAGATAAAAAAGAGTTTAATCAGATTTTAACGTACAAAATGGCTATCGATAGTTGGCACACTCTTGAAATTACGCAGGAAGGAATAAGTCAAAGACTCAAAAGTTAACATTTTGATGCACAATTTTGAGCTTTTTTGAATGAAACCAAGTGAGACTATCAGCGACATGTATACCCGTTTTACGGATGTCGTCAATAGTTTTAAAAGTCTTAGTAAATCTTTTTAAAGTTGTGATCTCATTAACAAGATTTTTAAGATCCCATCTAAAGAATTGGGATCCAAAAATAACGGTTATTTAAGAGTCTAAAGAAGAATGTTTATTCACTTGAAGAACTAATCGGATCTTTAATGTCCTATGAAATGACTCTTGAACTTGATGAACATGAGAACCACATTCCAAAGAAAAAGAATACCACTTGAGTGATGACTCAAGTGACGAGGACAATATTAAGGACATTGAATGTTTGATGTTAAAATTTAAAAAGTTCATTAAATAAGGATTGAAAAATACAAATGAACTTAAAAAGAACACCAACTCTTGCTATGAATGCAAGTAGCCAAAGAGCTCTAAAGACAAGCACACAAAAGAAAAGAAAAAGAGGTCAAAGAAGAAGGAAGAACTCCAAGAAGATTCAAGTTCATCCGAAGGCGAAACGGCAAACTATGCCTTGTCGGTTTTTTATAACAAGGTAAGAAACTCATCCAAAATATTTGTACATTGTTATGAAATTACTTGATATCTTTTCCATGAGTGCTTAATTTAGATACTAGGAAATAAAAAAATATTTTTAAAAATTATATCATGCTTTTCTTTCTAGTATTTTTGAAAAGTAAAAATTATGAATAATGATTGGATGATTTATACAATTCCATGATTGTGTATTTCTATTTTCATGCTTAATGATATTATGCATGAGGATTTAAAGTAATGATATCCTATGTTTTGAAATGATGTCTTGATGGTTTTGATGATACTTGTATTTTGAATTTATACAATGATGACTTTTATATGAAATATTTGAACTTACTTGTATAAGATCAATCACATGAAATTAAACACATAAAAATGGAAAATTTTGCTACCTTTATGTTTTTAGGTTTAATGTGTTTGGTCTTGATGGCTTTGATGATGAATATCTCGATCTTAAAAGAATGTTATCATGCTTGAATGTTGTGGAATCATGTTTGATGATTTGTTTTACGAAATTTATCTTTTCGCTCTTGAATATTGTTACCTTTATTTGATTTGGCATATAAAGATAAATGCATGCTTAGCCAAAATGAATTACTCATAAAGAAAAAGCTTTTCCTACCTTATCGAGATTAAAGAATTTATTTTTGTATCTTGTGAATGATTTTGATGATTCGTTTTGTAAAATTGAATGAGCTAAAATGACAAATATCTTAACAATGAAAGCTTGTATAATGCTTGATGAATTCACATTTTAAAGCCATGCATGATGAATCATATGTCATGGACTAATATGTTATATATGTTTTTGGTCTAAATCATTTTTATGATGTTTTTGCCGTTATGTCTTGAATATTCATGTTTGTTTCTATTCGACATAAAAAGACAAAAACATGTTTATATGAAATCAATGCAAATCACTAAAAGAGAAATACATGTTTCTTGAACATCTCACTTTCTCTAAAGTTTCAGATTTTTCAAATAAAAAATAAGTGATAAATTCATTTATGATATTTTGTAAATGAGATTTTTATGATGTGGTAATAACTTTATTTATATTATGAATCTCAAAAATGATAATTTGATTATGAGTTTTGAGTTGACAAATTAACTTAATAAGATTTTTTATGCATGAAACAAATTGTTCTTTTTCTATCTATTACCAAATGAATCATGTCCTTTTTTTATTTTTTTTATATTATATCATTCATGATATGATTTCTTTATATGGCTTGTATAATGATTGAAATTTTTGGCCATTGAGTCTTCACTTCATTTTGATAATAACTAAGGGGGAGCTAGCTTGTTGGCTTGAATGTTGAATTTATATTCATGACTTGAATTTTGATGATAGAAATATTTATGTCAATATTTGTTTCTAATATCTCATTTGCCATTTTGATGAAAAAGAAAATCAATTACAATATTGCATCCTCCCTTCTTTTTGACAATGACAAAGGGGGAGAAGGAATTTCTAACTTTGCTAGCATGAAAAGAACGTAAAACTTGTAAGCTTGCACTTCTCAAAAAGAGAAGAAAGATCTTACCTATCAAAAGAAGCAAAAAGTATAAAATTTAGAAAATTTACAATCTTACACTTGTTATACCTCTATGCTTATATGTTGCATTAAAAATTTAGCTTGCACTGCTAGCTCATTGCAAACAAAGTGATATCTTACCCATCATGAGAAACAAAGTGCAATCTTGCACATCTCAAGAAGCAAGGAAAAAATTGCTATGCTTAAACTAAAAAAACTTGCTATGATTGAATGTTGTAAATCTAACTTATATGTTGACTTGCATAACTTTTAAAATAGCTAGAGCAACTTCTCCTTTTTGTTGATGACAAAGGGGGAGAAGTAGATTGATGAATTCATGCAATATATGATGTTTGAACATTTTGAAATTTTGCATGAATGAATGTTTTTAATGACATGTTACTTGGATTTATTGAAATCTAAGGGTCCTATTAATATAGCATATTGATAGGGGAAGTTTGTTTAAACTCCAGGGAGTTAAAGTTAACTCCGTCATCAATTAATTATCATCATCAAAAAAGGGGAGATTGTTGAATCACGAATTTTGATGATGAAACTAATTGAGTATATTTTAGTGATCTAACTACTTTTTGAGATACGCAGGTCTACTCTCAATCAGGATTAGATAATTGACGTAGGATGAATCAGCGTTGCGCTGGAGGAAATCACGTCGGGAGATTGGACATCGAGTCGGAGGTCCAATCGATGATCGGCAGAAGGCTTCAGATAGAAATTGGGCATCAGGCCAAGAGGAATGAAGTTGTACCAAGGTGATCAGGGCTACAGAGGTCAGTTGCTGATTGGGTAACAAGCCGCAAGAGAGGACGATGCGTCAAAATGTTGGATGAAGCACCAATGAACTAAGGATGTGTCGGGCAACTAAATATGATTCGCATTATAATAATTGTCTAGATCAAAGTAGAATTAACTTAATTGGATTGTAATTGGGTCAACCCAATTAGGGGTCAACTTGGCTCAATTCAAGGCTATGTTGGGCTAGATGAAAGGCCCAAACAGTGCCCAAGTGCCACATTAGGCGGTGGCACCACTAGTTGGGTAGTGGAACTGCCTAAAGACTTACTCTTCAAGACTAAGTCTGGGCGATGGTACCACCCAGTGACAATGTCTCTAGGCAGTGGTACCGCCCAGTATACTGATAGAACCAGAGTGTCAGGCGGTGGTACCACCCAGCACTGGCGATGGTACCTCCAATACTTGGTAAACCTGGGATAGGAAGGTTTTTGGCTCTAAGTTTGAATCAAATTGAAATCTATAAAAACCCCTCCCATCTCAGGGTTAAATACACAAGCATAGAGATTTTGAAAGGAACAAAACGCTATAGAAATCCTTCTAAACATCCCTCCTCTTGTTCTCATTTGTATTCCACCGAAAGAGAGGAGTGAAGTGCTTGTAAGGGTTACCTCCTGAGCTTGTCAAAAGGAGATGTACTATAAGGGAGTCAATCATCGCCCGTTGGAAGGAGGATAGCCAGTGGAAAGCTGATGGCCTCAAGAGAAGAGGAATCGGGAGTGGACGTATGTCGTATGACCGAACCACTATAAAAATATGGTTTGCATTTATTTCTTGTTATTTATCCTTACTGCAAACCTTCTTACTTCCTCTACTTCTCTCACTTGCAAAAGTCTCCAAGCTTAACATCTTTCCAATACGCGCAATCGAAATCTATTTTCCTCAAAACGTGTTTTTATCGTACGAAGTTTCTAAAAGTGTTTTAAATCGCTGAAATTTATCGTTCTTTACAACTGCACTAATGCACTCCGCCCCCCCCCCCCTCTTAGTGTTACTCTAGATCCCAACATAATAGTGTGTGATTCTTCCTTTTGGATACACCATTGAGCTAGAGTGTATAAAAAAATATCCATTGGGACATAATCTCATGGTCCTTAAGGAACTGGATGAACTCTGTACTCAAGTACTCACCTCCTCGATCTGATCAAAGAGTCTTGATATTCTTTCTTGTTTGGTTCTCTACTTTATTCTTATATTCCTTGGCTTTTTCGAATGCTTTGGACTTATACTTCATTAAGTACACGTGCTCATACTTAGAGAAATTATTAGTGAAAATAATGAAGTAAAAATAATCACCTATGGCCTGAGTTGACATGGATCCACATATATCACTATGTATGAGTTCCAACAACTTAGTGGCTCTCTCTCCAGTTCCACTAAATGGAGTGTTGGTCATCTTTGTATAAAGACAAGATTCGTAGGTCGCATATAACTCATAGCCAAATGGATCTTGGTATCCATCTATCAGCAACTTTTGAATCATTCCATTATGGATATGACCTAACCTACAATGCCAAAAGTATGCACTGTTCACCTCATCTTGTTTCCTCTTAGACATACTTACATTCATGATATATAGAGTAGTGTCTAGCATAATTAAACTATTATGCAATGTTCCTCTCGTGATGATTTCATCATCCTTAATAATTAAATAACTATTATTCTCAAAAACTACTTTATAACTATTCATTTTCAAACATGAAATAAAAATAACATTTTTGATAATAGAGAAAACAAAATAACATCCATCTAATGCAATAGAGGCTCTATCAAGCAGATGTAAAGTGACCTCGCTAATAGCAACAGCAACATATGATCTACTTTATTCTCCTAAGTCTTGCTAGAACCTGTAATGAATTACAAATATGATAAGCACTACCGGTATCCAATACCTATGTGTTATCATATGAGTCTGACAAATAAAGACTGATCATGAATGTACATGAAGCTTCTCCAAGCTTCTGTTTCACCTTCTCTGCAATGTACTCTTTATAATTTCTCTTCCAATACACATCTTTGCCACTGTGGAAGCATTGGCATTTGTTCTTTACTAGGTCCTTTGTAGCAACCTTTACTTTACCCGGTCTGCCCTTGCCCTTACCCTTTTTAAGGGACTTCTCCATCTTTCTTTTCTTTCTGGTCTTACTAGCATAGAGAGAATTATGAAAAGGAATCTGGTAGTTATTGAATCTCGAATTTTAATGATGAAACTAATTGATTGTATTTCATGGTCTAACTACATTTTGAGCTACGTAGGTCTACTATCGATCAGGATTAGACAATTGACGTTGGAGGAATTGACGTTGCGTCAGGTGATCACGTCAGGATATTGGATGTCGAGCCGGAGGTCCGATCGACAATTGGCAGAAGGCTTCATACATTGGGTATCGGGCCAAGAAGAGCGTGTTGCGCCAAAGATATCGGGGTTGTAGAGGTCAACTGTCGATTAGGCAACAAAATGCAAGAGAGGATGATACGCTGAAGAATCGGACGAAGCGTCGACCAATGACGTGTCGGGCAATAGAATGTCAATTCGCATTGTAATAATTTTCTAGATCGAAATAGAGTTTTGGTTTGTGTATGCAGGATTAACTACGATAATGATGAAGATGTAAAGCAAAATAAAGTGCCGAAAGACAAGTGCGATGGATCGTTGGGAGTTCAAGAGTTCGACGGAAGTCTGAAGATTTATTAGGAGTGTTGCCGGAACTAGCCAAGAACGAGTAGGGAGCTTGCCGAAGGGTTTTTCAGAAGTTTATCAGAAGGTTCATCAAAAGTTCATGAAGCTTGCCAAGAAAGATCGGAGCTTGCCAAAGAAGCTCGTTGGAACTTGCCAAGATCATCGTGAAGTCCAGGAGCTTGCCGGGAGTCCGCAGAATGGTTTCTGAGGGTTTATCGGAAGACCGTCAAAAGTTCGCCAAAAGCTCGTCGGAAGAAGTCTTGACTTGTCAGACTTTGTAATAGCTTAAGAAATATCTTTAATTTTATAGTTAGCATGTTAATTTGGGTTAGGATTAGATGTTAATCCTACAACCCAAGTAGGGGCCAATTGGGCCTAATAACGGGCTGGTTTGGACCGAGTTTAAGGCCCAACCAGTGAGCTGGAATATGTCTGGGGTGGCACCACCAGACTGGGGCAGTGGCACCACCCAGGTCCATCTCTAGGCGGTGCTACCGCCCAGGACCTGAGAGCCTAGGCGATAGCACCATCGGGCTGGGCGGTAGCATCGCCCAGTGCACTGTCAGTGTCAGACTGACAGGCGGTGGCACCACCACTAATAGGTGGTGGCATCGCCAACACTAGGAAAACCAAAAGTGATTCAAATTTGGGCTTCAAATTTGAATCATCTTGAGGCCTATAAATACCCCTCTCATCTATAGATCAAACACACATAAAAACTAAGAAAAAAGAAGGGAAAACTTTGTTGAAATTATGTCAAAACCTTCCCTCTTATTCGTAAGTATGATCTAGCCTAAGAGAGGGTTGAGAGGCCTTGTAAGGGTTACCTCCTAAGCCCATCAAAAGAAGAGGTATTGTAAGGGAGTTCATCCTCACCCGTTGGAAGGAGGATAGCTAGTGGAAAGCTGGTGGCCTCAAGCAAAGAGAAATCGGGAGTGGACATAGGTCAGATGACCGAACCACTATAAAAATGATTTACGTTTATGTTCATGCATTTATCTTTCTGCAAACCTTTACTTTGCTAAGTTCACTGCCCTCATCTTCTTACGTATGCTTCCAACGTAATCGAAATGGTTTTAATCGAAACATTATTCTTTTTGTATGAAGTTTCTGAAACTTATTCTAAAATCATCAAAGTTTATCGTATTTATCCGCTACACCAATTCATCCCCCCTAGTGCCGCTCGATCCCTAAGAATCATTATCTATTGAATCTTGGATTTTGATTATGAAACTAATTTATTATGTTTTTGATCTAATTACATTTTGAGTGATGTAGGACTACTTTCAATTAGGCATAGACAATTGAAACAAGAAGAATTGACATTGGGCCAAAGGAGAATATGTCAGATGATTAGACGACGAGTGAAGGATCAATCGACGTATCAGTAGAAGGCTTTGGATAAAGGATTCAGGCATTGGGCCAAGAAGAGTAGAGTTATGCTAAGAAGATCAGAGTTACGGAGGACAACTACTGATTGGGCAATAGGCCGCAAGCGAGGATGATGCGTCGAAGAATTGGATGAAGCGTCGATGGACCAATAATATACCGGGCAATAAATGGATTCAAAGCTTTGTAATAGTTGTCAAGATTAAAGTAGGATTATGTCTAATTGGGTTAGAATTGGGCTAACTCAGTTAGGGGCCAAATCATGGCTGTGTTGGGCTGGATGAAAGGCCCAAATAGTGCCCTAGAGCCACGTCAAGCGATGGCACCACCAGGGTTGGTGGTGGAACCGCTTGAAGGCTCAACCTCCAAGGCTGAGTCTGGGTGGTGGTACCACCCAATTCTAGTAGTTAGGATTTTGTTTGGTGGTAGGTACTGTCTAGTGTTAGAGTCAACTAGTGGTGGTACTACTAGTAAAGTGAAAACTAGGGTTATTCAAATTTTGGCTCCAAGTTTAAATCACCTTGAGGCCTATAAATATCCTCTCATCCATAGTTAAAATATACACCAACTAAGAAAAAAAAGAGAAAACTCAACTATAATAGTGTGAAAAATCCTTCCCCTCTAGTTTACAATTTGGTTAAGTCTAAGAGGGGTGAGTGGGGTTGTAAGGGCTATAAAGGTTAACTCCTGAACCTATTAAAAAGAGAATTGAGTTGTAAGGGTAGTTAGTCTTCGTTCGGTTGAAAGAAGACTGCTAGTAAAAGCCGATGGCCTCGACGTAGGAGGAATCGGGAGTGGACATAGGTTGAATGACCAAACCACTATAAATTGGTTTACCTTTATTTCCTTGCTATTTATCTTTCCGCAAACCACTTTACCTCTTCCTTATCAATTTCTTACAATCACTTTCAAGCTAAAGCATTTCTAATATGCTTTCAATCGAAATGATTTTTCATTGTACAAAATGATTTTTTGAAATCCCGTAAAATGTCATTTTTACTACTGCACTAATTCACCCCCCCCCCTCTCTTAGTGTCGGACTTGATCCTAACAATTGGTATCAAAGTGACAGTATTTCTCATTTGGATTAACACCCAAGAGAAATTACTCTTTTCGGATTTCAAGAGGGTCATTCTATCGTTCGTCCTCCCATATTCAATGGGACGAACTACACCTATTGGAAAACTCAAATGTGAGTTTTTTTACTTTCTTTGAATTTGGATTTATAGAATATCATTGAAAATAATTTTTAAACACCCTCTAAACCTATAAATGAATGGACGAATTTTGAAAAAAAATCATTTTCCTTGAATGTAAAGGCTACGAATGTCTTATTTTGTGTGTTAGATAAAAATGAGTTTAATCGGATTTTGATTTGTAAAACTACACACGATATTTGGTATACACTTGAAATCATGCACGAAGGCACAAGTAGAGTCAAAGACTCAAAAATAAATATTTTGATGTATGATTTTATCGAATGGCACCAAGCGAAACTATTGGTGACATGTACACCCATTTTACTAATGTTGTCAATAGTTTAAAAGCTCTTGGTAAATCTTTTTCGAGTTTTGAACTTGTAAACAAGATTTAAGATCCCTTCCAAAAAATTGGGATCCGAAAGTAATGGCTATACAAGAGACAAAAGATTTAAATAATTTTTCTATTGAAGAACTCATTGCCTCATTGATGACATATGAAATGAACTTCTTAGAATATAATGAATATGAGAACCACCTTCCAAAGAACAGAAAGGTAATTGCACTTAGAATGAAAGAAAATCACTTGAGTGATAACTCAAGTGATGATAATGAGAATCTTCAACTTGTGACGATAAAATTTAAAAAATTTATAAAACAAGAATTAAAGAATAAAAATGAACTCAATCGAGACACAACCTCTTGCTATGAACGTAAGAAGTAAGAAACTGAGGCACCTCAAAAGCAAATGTCTGCAATAAAAGAATAAAAAGACACTCAAGGATAAATCAAGTGACGAAATTACGAATTGTGCTTTGACAGCTTTCAACAACAAGGTAAGTAACTCACCTAAATATTTTTACATTGCTATGAAATTACTTGATCTTTTTATGAGTTGCTTGACTTAGTTAGTAGGAAATAGGAAAAAAATTATTTTATATATATATCATGCTTTTCTTTCTAGTGATTTTTTAAAATTAAAAATTATGAATGATGATTGCATGTTTTGTGATAATGCTTGTACACCAAGTAAGATTATATATATATATATATATATATATATATATATATATATATATATATATATATATGTTTCAAAAAGCAATCATGTGTATCTTGATGATTTTGAATTATTTTTCGGTTTTAAACATGATCTTGGTCCTTACATAATAAATTTGTACATACTTATATAAAATAAATTACATAAAATGATACACATAAAGGAAAATGTATTATCAAATCTTTTAAAGAAGTCTTATGTTTAATGTGCTATATTTTTGGTATTGATAGTTTTTATGACGAAACTTATTTTTTGAATTTATACGATGATGCATGATTTTGACAAAAATTTGAGCATGACTATTGATTTCTCATACTAAACTAGAATCATGTAAGAAGGAAAACATCTTATCACAACTAACAATAATAAAAGAAAGATTATTAAAACTAAAATAATTTTGAAGATGCTTTATGGAATCATACTTGAAAGTTTTTGTATCATGCTTGATGATCTTTTCACAAAAATTACCTTTCGGTCTTGCATGTTGATACTTATTTTTTATTTAGCATTAAAGGCAAAGACATGTTTATAAGAAGTAAATCATATAAATTGAAACACCTAAAAAGGAAATGCATTTTCTATCTTATCGATTTTTCAATACGAGATTAATGAATCCATTTATATTATTTATGAATCTCATGAATCTCTAGAAAGTGATTTTGATTATTTGTAAAATTGAATAAGTTGAAAATTATGATGAATGTTTTGAAAATAAATGTGTGTATCATATTTAATGATTTTTACATTTTGAAACTATGTATGATGAGTAATGATAATTTAAATGCATGAATTGATGACTTGAGATATCTTTAATTGGAATCAAAATCATTTTCCTCTATGATTCCTTCTTTTTATCATTTACCAAAGAGAAAAACAATCCAAGTCATTATCTTGATATCTCAATATTTGATACTTCAAATTTTTTTTGAAATGTGATCTTGATGAAATGTCTCATGCTTGAATCAAGATCTTTGTTCTCCTATGTTTCCTCTTATTATTTACTAAAAAGGAGAACTTTCTAAATGTATTATGAATTTTTCAAAATCACAACTTAAATTTCTTATGATTCATGATAAATTGAGAGATATTATGCATAAATCGAGATCTCTTCTCTGTTTTCCTAAGATTTTTTTTTGCTATTTACAAATGAATCATGATTTGATTTCTCATAATCGTTAATATTGATATCTTTTATGTCATGATTCTTTTATATTGGTTGTATACCTTTTGTCATGATTTGTAAATTGATGTAAAAATCTTGCAACATTGTATTCTTCACTTCCTTTTGACAATGATAAAGAGGGAGTTTAAAACAAGATAGTTGATGATACTTCCTTTTGACAATCATTGGATGCTAGTGTAGATATGAACTTGTGAAAGTGACCTCTTATATCATTTTTAAATTTATGATATAAGAATTAATTAACATATATGGACTCATGTTTAGTGTATAAAATGTATGGGGTAGTTGCATGCATGCCATATGTGTATCGTCTAGCTAAATATTTATAATACTATTTTATTTAATCTTATCTTCTCATATTTTTGTATATATTTCTGAAAGGAACAGACCAATTTCCATAAATAAAGACGAATGACGTATTCAATAATGACATAGTGTAATAGATGATCTAACCAAGTCCTATGATCCTTAGAGCTTTGGTCTGCACTCTTACGAGTTGATCTAGAAGACCGTAATATGATGGTTTTTAAGAAAGAAAAATATTCCTCTTTGAGTATAATTTACAATGGCATTACTTAGTTTTTTATAATGATATCTATTTAGAATTTGAGGGAACTCCTTTAGGGAATTGTCAAATGCTAGTTAGATGGTTTCCTCCTAACGATGGCATAAGGTAGCCTTCTACTTAAGTATAAGAACATTTTATTTTTTTCTAACAAAATTAACAAGAGTTTGCCTAGTATTATTATTGATCTTTTGTAGGAAAATGATATATCTTTCCTGAAGAAGTTCCTAATGATTTACCACTAATTAGAGGAATTGAGCATCAAATTGATTTCATTACAGGTGCAAGCATACCAAATAGGCTAGCATATAGATGCAACCCCAAAGAGATCAAGGAAATTCAAAAGCAAGTAAGTGAACTTATGGAAAAGGGTTATGTGTGAGAAAGCATGAGTCCATGTGCAGTTCCTATTCTATTGATGTCTAAAAAGGATAGATCTTGGAGAATGTGTGTTGATTGCAGAACCATCAACAAAATCACAGTGATGGAGGTGCTGATTTGAGGATAAATCCTTTTAAAGAAAGGGGAAATGATATGAACTGGCAAGTTAATCATAATTCTATCAAAACCATTTTAACTATTCATGGAGGACCAATGACTAGAGCTAAAGCTAAAATGATGAAAGAAACATTAACTTGTTTATTGGAAAGCATTTGGAGGAAGCAAGCTGGTCAAGACTCGGTCAAGGTTTTATGATTGCAAGAAGAGCGTAAAATGGTTAACATTATCATGAAGAGAGAAGAACATATTAAAAACCTCATCTTGAAGAATAAAGTCCATTCAACCATGTTAGACAAAATTCATGAATTAAGAATATAAATATCATTTAATGTATTTAATATATTCATTCCCTTTGTACTGAATCTTGTACTATATAAACAATGGTGACTCCCTCGTACTTTATAAATATAATTTGAGAAGTATAATTATCCTTCAATACTAGTGAGTGTTTTGTTTTTAAGTTCTTGCATGAATTTTAGAACTTATCAAGTTTTTTTACTTGTAGCGTTCAAAACCAAAATCTTTGCTTTTCCTTTCAACTTATTAAACTTTTTAGTATGTGGCATTTTAAGGGAATCAATATGCTATTCTAATTATTTCATCAATTTTTCATTGATAAAGTGATTAGAATAGTTTCCCTTAATCTTGAATGATCCGTCTTATTTTCAATTCGTTGGAGGGTATCAATTTGTATTCTATATGTATTATAGCTCTTTAGCTATTAGGATATATGATTGCTAAGCTGATGATTTCCATCATTATATCTTAATAATAATTGAATATAGTTCTTTGAAATTTAAATTTTGATTGAACATTGATATTTGAGCTTGAAATGTTTGAATTGTAATATCGATGAGATCAACTTAAATTCAGGATTAGCATTTAAAGGATATATGTTCTTTTTATTTTGAGTTAAGTTCATCATAAATTTTTTTTATATAGACGGGGAGTCTTGTTAAGAATTATTATTAAAAAATTATTAAATCTTAAATTTTGATAATAAAATTAATTAATGAACTATGAGTTGACGATGAAGTGGCCTGAAAAAGGGAAACGAGTGCTGGCCCCCTAGAGGTTCCAAAGAAAGTTGCTTCTTGGAATCACTGCTTGTTGCACCTCGCGCTGGCAAAGGGAAAGACGTGAGGCCCATTGAAGGTCTCATGGCCACCACACATAAGTAGCTCATCATAGTAAGCACCTGACCACTATTCAAATGCATTTTGTTTTCTTCTACGATTGTGACCTTATTGCCTTTACAAAATCACATTGTCATAACAATCATGATTAATCAAGTGCAGAACTCCTCGGCCACCATGGCCCGACTCCTGCATGAGAATGAAGAACTAAAGGAGGAGGGGTTGGTCGTTGAGAGGGAGCACAACTAAGATAGGTCGACTCAACTCTAGACTCAAGTCAACAAGTTGGATCATGAGATTGAGGTGGGGAGGGACATGATCTCGATGCTTCAGGCTCGGGTGGAATCACTTCAAAAGTTGATCAATGAAGTGAGGGCTGAAAGGGTTAAGCTTAATGAGCTAGATCTAAAGGCCATAGCTAAGGTCAATTTTTTAAAGATCAAGAATGCCTTATTGAAGATGGAGCTCGGCTCCCTTCGGTACACGTGAAGGGTTTGACAAGGCAACTGGCCTAGGTGGAGGCCCATGAACCAAAGATTGAAGCTAATAGGGTGGTTAAGTATAAGGCCTTCGGAGCATTCAAGAAGGAGCAAATGAGATTAAGGGTTAACTCCCTCAAATTCAGCTACCAACTTGCAATCTCTCAAGTGCAATTTGACCACTCCAACATCAAGCTCCTGAAAGATTCATCAATTTTGTGCCTAACCGAGGGTCAAGTGAGTCAACAATTCTTGTGGAAGATGGTAATATTGAGTCAGCGAGGAGGTCGAATGGGAGACAAGCGAGATTGATCCACTAGCTAGTGCACCTCATGTTGAAGCTACAAGTTGCCTACCAACGATCCACCTCCCGAGGTTGAGGAACCAAAGTCCAAGGTCGAGCCCCTGAACTTCGTTGAGGCTCCTAGTTTAGCGTGCACCTCGACCCCAAAGGAGGATGAGGTTAAGATCCTCTCCTGGGATTCAAGCTGAACTATTCTATTTTCCTTTTCTTTCTTTTTTATTTTTAGTTGAGAGGTTATGTTTTGTTATAAGGAGCCCCAAGAATAATGTACCAAGATTTTCATAAATAAAAAGGACTTTTATAATATTCATGTCAAAATTTGTGCCTTGATAATGTTTATAAAGTTACATATAATACTTTTTGAGATGAAAAGTGTGCTGAGTATAGGAAATGTTCAAGCCACCTAGGGTTTAGAGCCGACAAGTTTCTAGTCAAACTTCCTTCGAGATTCGATATGGCCCTTCCCAATTTGATGCCAACTTCCTCTCTATATGAGTTGGATCACTGACTTTGACCCTCCAAAGTGTTAGAACTAAAATCAGCACTAAAAATAGGGGGGTGAATTAGTACGTACATAAAAATATCAGTTTAAAAACTTTCAAAGATTCAATTCCATATCAGAAATCCATTTAAATATAGAGACATTTGTAAGAGTGCAAGTAAAGATAGTAGACAGTTAAATAAGAAAACAATAAAGGTAAACAGTAAAGAAAAGAGCACACCATAGTTTATAGTGATTTGATCATCATGATTTACATCTACTCCCTATTCCTTTTCCATCGAGGTCACCGACATCCACTAATGATTTTCTTTCCAAACGAGTGAAGGTCAACTACCCTTATAGTACTTTCTCCTTTTGATAATCTCAGGAGATAACCTTTACAACTCATTTTATAACTATTCCCTCACACTCTCTTAAAATAACCTCTAAGTATATAGAGAAGGGAACTTAAGTTTTTAATAAGGTTAATGGCTTTAGAATCATAGAATTTTATTCTACTTTCTTATTTCCCTAAACAAAAAAATATGAGGTATTTATAGACTCCAAATGGCTTCAAAAATTAGAGCCAAAATTCAAATCTCCGAGATTTCGGGGTATTGGCAGTACTACCACTTGTGCTGAGCGGTACCATCGCCCAGTCTGACGATACCATCGCTTAACACAATCTCGGAGATTGTGTCTTAGAGACTGAGCCACTAGCGGTTCCACCGCATGTTCTAATGGTGACACTTCCTGACCCATCTTTTAGGTCATTGATTATACCTTTCTTTCAATCCAAAATAACTCTAAATTAGGCCTAATGGGTCCCTAATTGAGTTAGCATAATTACATTTCAGACTAACTCAATTAGCCCCCTAAACTACTTCGTTCTAGATAAATTATCATAAATATGAATCTTATATTGTTCGGCATATCATCGGTTCATCTAGCATTTCGTTCAACTCTTCGGTGCATCGTCCTCTCTTATGGCATATTGCTCAATCGGTATATTGACCTCGGCAACTTCGATCTCTTTGGTGCAATGTCCATTCCTTCTGGCCTGATGCCCGAACTCATGGCACAAAACCTTCTACCGACACATCAACCAGTTTGACGCCCAATCTTCTAACATGTTCAATTCTGACCCAACGTCTGATTCCTCCTACTTTAATCAATTTGTCTTTCCTTGATCGAAGCTAGTCCTGCATCACTCAAAACGCAAATTAGATCATAACTTTATCAATTGGTTTCATCATTAAAATTCAAGATTCAATACAAATGACCTAAGTTTTCCACCTTTAGCTGTTGACGTTGAACCCAATTATTAAAGGACTTGGCCATAGATATTTTATTAAGTTTTTGAGATAGGCCCTTCCTTTGACTTCATCAATTAAGTTAAGATTCACTCAAAGTTCAACATTTGACACCCCCTTTTTATAATTTTGGGTTTAAATGGTTGGTAGTACAAGCTCTGGAGGAACTATAGCTTTGGTTCCATATGCTAAGCAATAAAGTGATTCTTTTATAGAAACTTTTGGTGCACTTCGATAGCTCTATAGAATGCTGGAGAGCTCATGCACTCTGGTGTCTCTAGCCTCGACCATCCTTATTTTCAAGTCTGTAAAAATGACTCTATTGTTGACTCTCTTATTCATTAGTCTACTCAAACTTTAGATGGATGCTAAATGAGTATTAAAATTCCTTAAACTTGGTATTATTGAAATTATGTTTCATTGTTGGTAATTGATTTATTGGATGCGAGAGATTGTATTTTTTCTAAATGAAACCTTTGACTTGCCTTAAGGGCAAAGGTTTAGCTTTGGCCCACTTAGTTAAATAGTCAACTCCAACTACCAGATACTTTCTTTGCACTAAGACCGGAGAGAATGGTCCTAAAATATCCAACCCCGATATAGCAAAAGGCAATGCCGAGTACAAGAGAGTCAACTCGGTTTAGGGGAATCTCTATATTCGAGCATTGCGTTGACACTACAGCAATGCAGATACTCCGCAGCATCCTACTTAAGGGTCGGTCAATAATATTCTTGCCATAGAATTTTGAACGTAATAGAATATGCTCTGATATATTCTCCATGTGTTCCCTCATGCACTTCATGTGACACTCGAGCAACCTCCTTAGAGTGGAGGCAACACGTCATTTATGATGCTATACTACACTTTGTCTCTGGAACCTTTGTGCTTCTTTTGAATCTACCGAAAAAAACTCTTGTTTTAAGGTATCATTGGATATTCCCCATCCAAGTGCCTCAAGTGATGTCACTGCCACCTCACTTTTGTTGATGCTCCTTTGTTTGTTTGTCTTGATAACCACTTTCCCCTTGGAATTTCAATAATTTTTAAAAGCCAACTTGGAGAGAGTTAGCCATTATATTATCACCACGAGGAATCAATACTAACTGAAGGGATGTCAGCTACCATTTGCGTTGCTTTTGCTAGATACGTGGCCATAGTGGAATTATGAGCTTTATATACTTCATTTACTTAGTTGATGACCAATTGAGAGTCGTAAACTTTTAGATTTGTCACCTTTATATCTTTACTAAGACGAAGCCCCATTTGTAAAGCTTCATATTCAGCATTTTTGTTAGTCACTTTGAAGCTACTCCTTTTGGGCCTTGAAGGATAAGACTTGCCCCTCCTATTAATGTTGCTCATGTATCGACGTGGAAGATCCAAAACATAGACTAAGTGGAGGAGTTTTCTATAATAATCATCTCCACTACAAAGTTTGCTAAGATCCTATTGACTGATTTATCATAGAGGATGTGGTGTGCTTGAAAATATGATCAAGCTATAATTGTGATGATAGGATCTTAGTTAGAAAGAGATAATATCTTGGCAGATAAATTATCACCTAATACAATAAACAAATAAACAAAATCGTATGCTCAGATTATTAAGAGCCATATTTATAATTCAGATATGCAACGCAAAAGAACATGGATAGGCTTAGTCAAATAAATTTAATCCATGAAAGTTCATAAAAATTGGTGAAGCCCAACCCAACTCTGTAGGCTACTAAAGGTTTGTTTTGGGTATGCATTGAGGACCTAATGCACATTTCAAATATAATTTAATGTTTGATTTTTTTTAATTACATTTGGCTTGAATACTATCTTGCAAATGTTCAAATATTGATACTACCTTAGTATATAACATTAACATTTTAACATTTGCGAGATGTTAATATAATTTTTAAATATTTTAAAATACATTATGATATTATTAAAAATACCCAAATTATCAACATGTTTTAGTGAAAAACCAGCATAATTTATATCTTCTTTAATGTAAAATTTTATTTATTTAACGTTAGCTACAAGTGATAAATGAGGAGACACAGAAGAAAGAAGAAATTGCAATTGACATTGTAGCATAAATTCCATTTGACTACAAGTAACAAAGCCAGAAAAAGAAATAAGAACAAGCCACGGCAATCACCAAATATCACACAATCCAAAGGATAAATTAACACCGAGAAGAAGCAGGGGTAATAACAATTTTCACCAACAAATCTTACATTATTGTTTGTTGGTCAACAACAATTGATACTATGTTTCAGCAGATATTACAACCCCGACTTCTCTTTTGTGCATGGTTGAATTTTGAATAGTAATGACTGGTCTCCTATAAATTAAATCAACTCCAATTTGGTAGATGTAATATCTGTATAGTGATGGCTGGTCTTCTGATTAATGATGCCAACTTGACCAGTCCATTGCATGCAGTTCATGGAATCATTCAAATAATATACATTCAGAAACTCATGCATCAGCGTATCTAACATTCACTTACTAGTCCTCATGCCATCATATGAGAAGCAATGCCAATTCAATAAATAAATATTGGAGTACATTTATCTGAAGCCCTCAGATCTGTTCTTCTGAGAGGACAAAAGAAAAGTTCAGTCTTGTGGAAGAGGCCGGGTGTTATTCCAAAGCCATTCACGAGCCCCACCATCCAACATAGGTGAAACCTGTGGAAAGACAAAAAACTTCATCAAAAGTTTACAATGGTCACTCTCCGGACTTGGAGTTCCATGGCAAAGAGAATATGATGATTGACTACTTCTTGACCATGGTAAAAGAGCAACTAAGAAATTCTAGGGATGTGGCATCTTCAAAAATGCTATAAACAAAGTAATTGGCCCTGCACAGATGAAATGGGTGGCCACAGGTTTCTTGCAATGGGCGTGACTTTCTAGCATGATGTCTACTGTTATACGTTTTTCGTCCGCACACACCATACAATTGTTTTTATTTAGTGAAATGGGTGAAATTCTGATAATCTGTAGATGAAAATAACATATTCCTATAATGTTCCATAAAGTTCTCACATTAAGACCATGGAATTGACTTATTTCCACAGATAAAGTGTATTATTGCAATCATCGGGAGAAAGTTGTCAATTCCATGTGATTTAGTGGTCAAGCAGATTTTCCAAGGTCTTGTATATGGTATCAGAACACTTGATATGGTTCGTTTGGCTAACAGATCATGGGCTAGGTTCTTAGAGTTGTTTCAGTTCAATGAGCTGAGTACACTTATGTGTATGATAGCAGCATGGTGCAGGATTAGTGCCCTAACAAGGACAATACATGATGGAAATCCAGACACCTTCTGACAACTTGAACTGCTTTCAATTGGTGAAAATCTGGATTTTGATATAATTGAACATGTTTCATTTTACTCAAGTTAATTTTTTTCTTTGAAAACATTTTAGTACTGAAAAGGGTTTCTTTTATAAAAAAATCATAAGTTGTCACATGACAAATAATTTAGTTTCCTAAATTGCTCAAGGAGAAGAACATGAAACCAATGAAGAAAGAAAAATGAAAGATAACAAATTTTGGGTTTCTGTAATAATTACAAATTTTTTATCGTCCATCACGGCTGAAAAATTTACAAATAAGGAAAAATATTCATCAAAAGAAATCTATAAAATCATCTTCGTCAAAGAAGGATACAATAAATAATTGATATGTCTTCAAATAATTTTGTTAACTGTAATCTCACATTATATTCTTTCCTTATTTTTGTATTCTTTTATCTTCTTATACTTGGGAGTCAATGAAGAAAGGGATTGTGACTACGACATCAGTGAATGAATGCATGTTTCTTTTCATGACATGATATGTGTTGAGGCCACAATCTTTCTCCCAAAGTAAGCTATGAGGATTTTGAGTGAGTGCAAAAGATTTATTTATTTCTTGTCCCCTTTTCGTCTTTCTCTTGAATTGTCCTACCACTTAAATTCCACCAGATTACTGTTGTCCTATATCTTCCCTTGACCATACACAATCCACCAAACCCGACTGCCGAGAACCTAAGATACCCATTGGAAAGTAATGGATCAACCTCACAATCAAGTAAAGGTAGTCAGAAAAGATTATACCAAATTTCCTGTTCTGCACAAGTTTAAGCAACATTAAGTAAAACCATGCAAGTAAATATACTAGCTGAAAGAAAAATCTCAAACACTAAATTGTCAATTCAATCATAGGACAGTAAGGAAAAATGTCAAGCTAGCTTTAAGATGCTTTAGGTAACTAACCTTTTCCCAAACTTGTGCATGATAATCATTGAGCCAGTTGATTTCCGTGTGAGACAACAAAGATAAGTCAACCAATTTATTCTAGCAAAAAAAGACCATTAAACACAATAATTAATGTGTCCTTATTATGACAAGTATTTCCCAGAAGGTTGATCCCAAACAAAAAAAAATTACACAAACTTTGAAAAAGAGAGAATATGATGGATTTGATCCCAAACAAAAAAAAATAACACAAACTTTGAAAAAGAGAGAATATGATGGATCTAAAATAAGCACTTCTCTCTCTAAAAACATGTCATACTTAAGCTGTCCTAAAATGTGATGCCATTATGCCTTGTAAAGTTCATGTACGCACCAAATAGATGTGTAATTGATCTAATTAACTTAAGTACATATACTATAAAGCAAGGTTTGCAATACTGAATGATACCATCCGGTACGAGCGGTACATACCAGTCTGTAATCAGTACACGGACCGCTCGGTATCGAGCGGTACCGTCAATTGAGCCCGTTATCGTCGACGGAGATCGCCGCTCTCCTTGTCGGCGACTTCTCATCCGCACGCAGGAGAAGAGGCATCGGCATCGTGGGGCGGAGAGAGGCAATTTTTTTTTTCTCTTCTCAGGCGACGTTGCAAATTTTTTTTATCTCCGACATCGCCTCGACCACGTCGCCCGAGAAGAGAGGCAACGTTGCCCGAGGCTCGTAATTTTTTTTTTATCTGTGACGTCGCCTCGGCGACATCGCCCGAGGTGACATTGCAATTTTTTTTTTATCTGCAACATTGCCTCGATGATGTTGCCCAAGAAGAGAGGAAACGTCACCCAAGGCGACGTCGCAATATTTTTTTTATCTGCCACGTCGCCTCGACGACGTTACAATTTTTTTTTTATTTGCGACGTCACCTAGACGACGTCACCCAAGGCGACATCACAATTTTCTTTTTTTACCTACGACGTCGCCCGAGAAGAGAGGCAACGTCGCCTCCTCTTGGTTTACCTCTATATATATATATATATATATACGGAATGGTATACCAAAATATACCGCTCAGTATACAGTATCTTACCATACCAAACAAGTCTCGAAACTCCGGTACAATACGAAATTTCAATCCTTGCTATAAAATTAATTGTGCTTGCAGATGAAATATTATACAAAATATTAAGCAATTAAACTAGTGCAATCCACATTTGTCTGTCCCATTATCACATGCCTAGTGCAGAGTTACTATTAGAGAAAATATGCTTGCTAAACATTCTGGGCAATTAACAATACATATCTCAACAACTTAACAGCTCACATATATTGTTAAAACAATCGGAACTTTCGAAACTTAATAAGAGAACATAATTAAAAGCTCTCATTAAGAGAACCACAAAACACAATAAGATTTTGACATTTTCTAACTAATATTCTCATGACAGAAGGCCTAATTTATTAGGCCTTCTACAAGCAGAAACTACTGAAGCGAACAAGTTTAATGGTTCCATACATTGATGCATGCCCTTATAATCTTAAAGGCAAGATCTGTGCCACATGTAGCGTCATGTTGAATTTCATGTCCCAAAATACCAATCACATTATAGTATACCTTGGCACATTCTGTTAAGTTTGTTTTCTTGTTAAAAAATTTGCAGATACGACTAAGAACAATAGTCCTGATGTGTCATTTGAATTCCTAATTTGTTGTATTTCGTTAGTCATTTGCTTAACTGATGTCTTGCAAGAAGATTGACATAGTATAACTTTCTAATACATCTTGCAAATATTTAACAATATCAGTAGAGTAGTTATATCTTTCACTGAAATTGGATACTCCATATTTTTTACCACCTATGATATAAAGATTCTATTGCAAAATTGAGGACACCAGATTCTCTGTGTGCTGAGGAAATCAATATAATCATAAAATATGAGATAATTATTATGGATGCAATTTCACCACCAATTGCAAGTTCTTCATGAACAATAATATATTTCAGAGCAAAATATGTTTACATACCTGTATTGGGACAAATGTAAGTTTTTCAAAACCAAGGTAACCAATGCCTCCATAATAATTTGGCAACTTAACCTCTTTTACAGTAAGGAGATTCTGAAAAAACAAACATGAGAAGTGAATCAATTGAGAAACAACAGATTCTTTTTCATACAATAAATCTACACTTAAATTCACAAAATAAACATAAAGACTAGGAACATATAGCAAATAGTGACATGAATAGTTTGCCACCTATATTAACTGTGAAGGTTTGTTGGCTAATCATGTGCTAGGCAATCTCAAAGTGTTGCACCTTAATTAGTATTCCAGGTTAAAAGTAAGCAGGTTAATCATTTCAATGTGGCTAATATTTGGTTGCAACAAACCACCCCTCTGATAGCAGGGGTAGGGCTTTGTACATTGACCCTAATTAGTCAGACTGTTTTTTATGACCCTCCAAAGACTGTTTTCATCTAAGTTTAGCTTTCTCAAACTCCACCATATCAACCTCTGTTGCAGGAAAATTACTTTCTTATTGCATTTATCTTACTATTAAGACCAAATGGCTTTATAGTAGATTACTTAATTTGCTATATCTCGATGTTAACTCAGATGCTTCTCTTGGGCAAACTTTCTGGTTGAGTTTTGATTGCACAAACTTATTTTGATGTTTAAAGCAAGGTATGCAGTTTCGAGCTGTACCGCCCTGTCACGGACTTAGCTGGTTTTGCCTAAGCCGTGCGGCACCAATGCGTATCACCGCAAAGGTCAGCCTACCCGAAATCTCCTGCAATCCCTTAGGACCTACAAAAGAGAAGACGGGACAAAGAAAGCGCTTCACACGGGATCCACAAGCCACTCTTTTAGTAAACACTTTATAGCCAATGCACATTCCAACAATGGATATCACAAGCTCGAATCTAAGTTTGCACAACAAAGGCATAAAATTGGTCCACTACAGGACCAATTCTATTACAAGTATTCCCTCGACGCTTACTTTATGTACAAGCCTACAATGGTTGTCAAACTCACTCAAATATGGGCATTTTGCCTTGCAAGCCCTTTACAAGCTTTACATTATATGACAACCCAAAAGAGACACTGACAAGCATAAGCATTACAATCCGAACAAGCCGTTTACAATTTTGTCCGTGACATTCTCCCCCACTTAATCCTTCGACGTCCTCGTCGCCTTTGACAACTTCTTTTCTTTGTTGGATCTTCGATCTTCGCTCCTCGCTTTGCGATGCGCCCTAGGCTCCCATTTGTTCTCCGCTTGTTGTTGAGTCGTCGAACTTTAATCCGCCGTCTTTGCTTCAACTCGCCAATGACTCGACTTTGGTGTGGGGTTGGCAAAGTTGTGGCTTGATCCTTCTTTGGTTCTTGCGATTCATCGATGAAGGGAAAAGACCATCTTTGATATGCGCCGCCTTGAAATTCTTCTTGTCTCTTGAATCGGATAGATGCTTTGTTGGAGCTTTAACGAGCATCACCTCGCAACCTTTGAAGTTTTCGTGTCCTTCCTCCGTAAAATTTGCCCATCGAATCTTCTTCCACTTAGTTGTCTTGAAGGGTCTTCACATCCGTGCAGAGCTCCTCTGCCGGATAACTAAGAGAGAGGTCTCAGTACTGGAGTTCCGCCCATTCTCTTGGGAGTTGAGAAGGCAAAGGTTACTTGTCTTCGCCCGCCTCCTCGAGTTTGTACTTCGTGCATCAAGTCGTTTCTTGGAATTACTCTTAGCTCACACTTCCGGCACTTGAAGTGTTTGCAATCCTTCAAAGTCGACCATCGGGATTCACCTTCTCATGGCCATTGAACTTCTCGGAATGCAAGAAGTTATCACTCCAACTTGAGTAAGTCTCCGATAAGATTTGGTCGCTTTGGGTTGTCCGCTTCTCCATCATTTCGCCGCCGACTCCTTTGAGTAGCAAAGGTACAAAGACACTGCATCGCCTGCTTCGATCCTTGGTCATGCACTCTTGCATCGACCAAGTCCTTCACTCACGGCTATCTTGATGGAAAGTCTGCGACATCGGTCTTACGGTTCTCAAGCTTCCGCCCCTTGACCTTGTCTTGGTACATGGAGTTTGCCAATGCATTCTCCTCCTCCACGCCCATATCACGACCAAGTGCTCTCTCTCTAAGAGAGCAAGGGATCGATGACTCCCGGAAGTCCCGCCTCGTCATGGCAACGCGACGCCAATGGCGCTACTATCCGTTGTCTCGCATCTGCATCCCTTCTTCGTGATCGGTAGATCTGCCTCTGCGACATTGTGACACTCCTCTGAGTTCACCTTCAATCTAACCGATGATCGATATTGGGTAGAGTCCCATTGACTCGTCATTGCTTCCACGCCCTATTCGACCCCCAGCTTCAACACCTCTGTGTTCTCGAAAGGCCCGCTGTCGATGGAAATACTGATCGCAACTCCCATGTATGGCCACCGCCACTCATGTTGTAGGACTTGCACCATTTCTGTTCTCCTTAGCTTCATTGGCTGCAATATTCGCTTACTCGGCCTTGTCCTCGACTTGCCGTCCTTAGCGAATGTGAGCTCAAGTAGTTCCACTCTTCGGCACTCCGATCATACCTTCATGATCCAATGGGGACTTCTGGTATTTGCATCTCAACTTCTTCCTCGAGAGTGCACATCCCCATAAGTGATGTCCAAGGCTTCCATTCATGCAACATTCGGTGCACGCACGGAAGACCCGCCTCTGCAGTACCATGGCATTCACTGCTTGAATCCATAGCTCTTCTTACCGTCGTGTTGTTCACCAACTTGGAGCTCCTTGTCGCGCTCCCGGTCATATCTCCAGATGACCATGTCCCTCACGGGATATGCTTGTGTGTGTCGTCTTTCCACGAACCATTCCACCACGATCTCTTGCATCATGTCGCCTCCTGATGACTTGCATTCTGATCCCTGTGGTATGAACTCGAACTGCGATATCTCCATGTGTGGACTCCGCCAACACATCGCAGGGCCTTCGCCACCGATTCTTTCGCTTCTTTGGCAATCGACCTTCGTCCACCACTCTCGGTCACACTCGACGAAGCCTAGCTTAGGATACCATCGCGCCTAGCAGCTCCTCTGAAGTCTCCCGACTTTAGGTGCACCATTATGCGGATCCTCGCCCTACCAAAGACAATCTGGCACCGCTTTCCTCACGGCAACTTGAATAGCAACATGCGGCATATTCTTCAAGAGTAGCTATCTCTGCATCCTCTTGCCCGTGCTAAGGCCTTTTGACACCAACTTTGCCTCAAAGAAATCAAGGCCACCTTAGAATCTCCACCAAGTGCTTTATCGAGATAAGATGTTTGTGCTTGAAGCTCCTTCGCTTTGGCACCATGCAAGATGAGTTTGCTCCATCCGAATATGAAACCCATGGAACGACATGATCCGATTCTTGCCTGAAGAGTCCATGTCCTTGACCTCGTGTAAGGAAAGCACCAAGCCTCCGCTCCATGTTCCGCCTTCAAAGCCAACTCCCTTCACGCGATTTGGGTACTTCACCAAGTCTTCCCCAAGTTGTTACGCTTCGATTAGCATTGATTAATGGTGGCCCGCCCACCATTCCACGGTCACCCTGGTTGAGTCCGAACTCACGGCCGGCTCTTAGTGTGCCTTCACTTTGTGTTGCCCTGGGTTGCTCCCCACTTGATCTCGCTATCGTCCACCAACGCATTGCCACTTGCGAGATCATACGATGACTCCTCATCGCCACTCGATCCTCGAGCTCGTCTTGAGGTACTCCTCAGCGCCTTCATTGCACATTCACATTCGGCGGGACTTATCCCTCCTGGATATCCGCCTGCAACATCTCTCTTCGCATCCTTCCTCTGGGAAGTTTTGGAGACCACCGCCCCTACTACTCCGCCTTTCTTTGAACAAATGTGCCCAATTACTCCTTCGCAAATGCACTTTGCTAGATTGTGACACCTCACCAATACATGCGACCGCACTCCTCTCGGTCTAGCAACATGCTCGCACTGTTGACATTTCACTTCATACGAAAGTATCCTGCACATGCCGAAGAGAAAGTTTCAATGCTCCAACGCACGACCTTACCGCCTGGGATGGCCACGACAGACGATCCATCATCCGTCAAGACCTTGCATGAGTATCGAATTCCTTGAGTTTGCAAACTTTCCTCACCTCTCGTGAGCTTTGCACAACTCTTTCGATCATCGAGCAACCCACGCAACTTGCAGGTCTCATCCTTGCTTGCCTCGAGCAAGCACCGCCAAGTTTGGGTGTCAATGTTGAGCCACCGCTCGAACTCAGCCATCCCCACCTTTGGGCGCTCCGCAATTCTTCTTAGCTTGTCCTCGTGGTGCCCTAATCCCCACGTTCAGCTAAGTGTTTTAAGTGAGCTTGTCCCGCTCGATACCAACCGTCACGGACTTAGCTTTTTGCCTAAGCCGTCTGCGGCACCAATGCGTATCACCGCAAAGGTCACCACCCAAATCTCCTGTTAGGACCTACAAAAGAGAAGACGGACAAAGAAAGCGCTTCACACGGATCCACAAGCCACTCTTTTAGTAAACACTTTATAGCCAATGCACATTCCAACAATGGATATCACAAGCTCGAATTGCACAACAAAGGCATAAAATTGGTCCACTACATCGAATTCTATTACAAGTATTCCTCGACGCGCACTTTATGTACAAGGTCAAACTCACTAAATATGGGCATTTTGCCTTTGGCAAGCCCTTTACAAGCTTTACATTATATGACAACCCAAAAGAGACACGACAAGCATAAGCATTACACCGAACAAGCCGTTTACAATTTTGTCTCCGACAGTAACCGACCTCTAAGACGCTGTATCTCCCCGGTTGATACGGAGATATATCGGCGATATCGGTCGAAAATTCGGCCGATTACTTAATTTGCTTTTTGGTAATCGGCCAATTTCGACGCCTCGCCGATGTTAACGATTTCAGATGCTTCTCTTCGGAATCTGCCGATTTCGACTGCTATCGATCGGTAATCAGCATTACCGTAATCTGAACTCAATCAATTCGTTGGAGCCCTTTCTCGACACCCGGCCAGTTTTGCGCGATTGCACAAAACTCTCTGCACACCAGACGGGCATTTTGACCCTGTTTAAAGTATATTATGTTGGTGCATCGAGTTGTTGATACCTTCCATCAGTGAAAAATATTTGCTGCTTTGACAATTAGTACTAAAAAATTGTTGCAAAGAAGGTAACTTGGGAACATTTTATTTTCATGTAGCAATCTGATCAGGTGCAAATTAGGCAATCCCTGCTTTAACTTCACTGCAATTATGGACAACCTTTGGTTGGTTATTTGTCCACTTCAAGCATGAAAATTATTCACAATTTTTTTCTTCTGACATGACATATTATACTATCCTTTTCAAATGGATTCCATGAGAACCTATATATCAGCCATGATGGCACTGGAATGCTCTAAATCCTATTTAAGGATGCTTTTCAGTATTGCACTCAGAAACTGAAACATGGAGAGTGGAGACAGAGATTTTCTTTTACTTATTATGTTCTTGCAAATAGAAAATCAGGCCCTTAGTCTCCTTTCTTTCACCTAATTTTCTTCTCTTCTTGTCTACAATGTTTTATTTATGGGTTAGAATTATGGTTCGCCTTAGCAGTCCGTTTTGGTGTACCAACCAACTGTCAGTATAGAGCTATACCGTACCGACACATGATACATAGGGGTATACTGACATACCACCTATACCGATCCCCTGTTGGACCAGTACATACAGCCCGTACCGAGTGGTATGCTGCAGTATGACAAACTTTGGTTAGAATCACCTTACATAACAAGAATTAATTGTCCAGAACCATCTCAATCCTAATATAATGCAAATTCATTGAATATATTTAAAACTACATCCTATAGGAACCTCCTTAAGTGTCTGTCAACTAAACTCACCTTTCTACCAGAGCACCCTTCCAACTTCCAAACATCACTCTATCAACTCAAGTCTTTTTGTAACATTGAATTAACTAGAAACAAAACAAAACATATTTGGTTGTTTTTATGGAGCAACATTTAACATCTCAATCTCATGCCAATATTGTTCAGTGCCTGACCAATATAGATTGATGGAGCCACACTCATACATGCCGGCACTGCCCAGACTAGTGAGAGACAAGGAAGAGGAGGCAGAAAAGGAAGACTGGTGGAGAAGATGGAGCAAGGAGACAAGGAAGTGCACAGAGGATAAGCAGAAGAGGAGGCATACAGGACCTAAGAGGATGAGACAACGACCTGAATGAGAGGAAACATTGGGTCATTGGTGATGTGCAAGGCGATAGTAGTTGTAAGGCAACACAGACGACAAGCAGGGAGGAGGACAAGGGGAGAAAGAGAGTGCATAAGAGAGGAGAGCGAGAGAGAGAGAGAGAGACCTGTGTACTGGTCAAATTTCAACCAAGTCACCTGATGCAGTAATGTAAGTGTATTGGGCGGACATTATTCCTCGCTGAACTAGCCAAATTGCCTGATCCATATAAAAATCGTCCAGTCATGGCTTGAACCTATAAAAACCGTCCTGTATTTGTATAGGTATGATGGATTGTTTTAAAAATGATATTAAGTAGGACTTTAGATACACCAATTAGACAATAATAGTTAATTCAAAATAGTGGTGCAAGAAAATTAAAGAGGAAAAGTTAAGAAAAATTCATTAGAAAAAATTAAAGCAGATCTTGTAGCTTTAAATTTGACTGATAATATTGCCCTCAAGAAAAACCAATGCTGGGAAAGATCAATGTAATTGACTTAAAAATAGTTGCAACATACAAATATACAATAACTTTTACCATATTCCTACATCACAAGAGTCCTACCTTGAAAATTTTCTGACAGTTTTTTTCCCCTTTAAAAAGGAGGTTAGCAGTTAGTACTATGTACAAAATATTAGTTCAGGTAATATGCGACAGAATTTTCTTATCAATAGGCACTAACAAAATGATACACAGATCAATAGGACATATTTTAATATAGATAGTCACAAATTCTTTTAATATACTTATAGTAACAGAAGATCTATTTATCTTTTAATTCAGACATTAACACAAAATTACAAATATTTGAAAATTAATCACTGTATTCCACATCCAACACAACAGAATCATGTGCATCAAAACAGAAATTTAATGGGTCAACATGTTTCTGAAATGAACTTCTTTTTGAAAAAAAATGCTAACTAGAATCCCCAAATCAATCATATCGATGGACATAGAAGTAACCAAATAACAGGTAACCTAGACATTAGTGTTGTTGCATGATAGCCTTCTCCTTCTATTAATAGTCATGTCAAAGAACTAGAATAACATGCTCATCAATTTTAGCTTGTTCCAAGTTTTAACGGTTTTCTTAAAATATTCCTATATTGACATTTTATTGCATTTATACAGAGTGTAGAACAAGTCCATTTTTCATATATAAATAATTGCAACTGGCAGCATGTGCATGTGGATGATCTCCTTTTCAGAAAAAAATGAGAAGCATGCAAAGACATCCTGTTTTCTATTTGTAAGAGACAGTGATACACATACACACACTGATCCCCTTCTGCAAAACATTCATATTCTCTTATCTGAAAGAGGAGAAAAAGATAAGAATATGTACTCCACCTCAATCCGAATACCAAATGAATTGTCTTCATAGTATCCAGGTTCATTGCTAACTATCATGCCCTTCTGCAAAGCAGTCATATTTCCATATCTGAAGCTTATACTCTGTGGTCCTTCATGGACGTTTAGTGCAGCTCCAACCCCATGACCTGTCCCTGAAGTTATGCAAGAAGAAATCACACCATGTTATCCACTGATACATTCAACAATTATACACACAAAATAGATGTTCCAATAATATAACTAATTATGAGAGTCTGACCATGTCGGTAATCAAGTCCAATTTTCCAAAGAGGTGATCGTGCAAGTATATCAAGAACAAAACCAGGAGTACCTTCAGGGAATATTGCCTGATCAATAGCTATATGACCCTGTTCCAACAAAGTAAATCAACTCAGATCAACATGTCATAAACTAATTTTGCTGAAGTTGGTAAAATATATACAAACTGAAAAATCTTGTCTAAATTTATTGACAGCACTTGGACCTGAAACAATAATAAACAGATGAGCTGAGCACCTGTAGAACTCTGGTAAAGCATTCCTTTTGTCGCAATGAAGGTTCACCAAAGTGCACAGTCCTTGTTATGTCAGTGGTACCATCAACATACTGACCACCACTATCTAATAGGAAGAGGTTTTTATCACCAACAACACCACAACTTTCTGAATTCGGATTATAATGTATTATAGCGCCATTTGCACCATATCCTGCAAATTGGTCAACTTTTATTTAATAAGATATCTAACAGATATATTATGCATGATAATTAGAGATAATCATCAAAATTCTATAACATTGGCGATCTCCAAGAAAACTTAAAAATTTAGGAATTGTTGAAACCATTCTCGAGTCTTTAAGCAGCCAAAATACATCTTGCCACTAATCTGACACGAAGAAGCTTTAAACTCTAAATTAATTTCTTTCTAATAGGAGTGAAGGTGAACATTAATATTATGAATACAATTACTTTTGCAATCAATATGCCAAAATATGACTGATATAAGTATAAGAAAACCTTAAGCTGAATTCAAATTACATATTTCACAAATGTTGTTGTGGACCAGGAACAAGAGGATGGCAGGTTGAAGTAGGCATAGTATGGAAACAGTAGCCTAATTGAAAAGTCAAAATAATGGACTCATTTCACTTCACATTTTTTTGTATAGGACAATATATGGCAGAAGCTTAACATCATGTTTAATAAAGGATATCTCCATAACATTTCTCCAGGAGTATGCCAAGACTTTATCACACCAAGGACAACATCTAATTCTGTAGGTACAGCAGATTTTTTCTTTCTTTTTTTTTGTTTGTCTCTCCAGTCGTTTTCATGTAAAACCAGTAGGTTTTCCACAAATTGTTTCAAACAAAATGGTTACGCAGTTAGGGAAATGAAACATTAGAGGCTTGAACGTGCCCCTAGAGCAAAGAGAGAAAGAAGTATAACATAATTGAGGTGAGAATAGCAGCAATGTTAGAAACAAGAATCTAAGAAACAATAGTTCCAGAATTTTGCAGAAATGTTGTAGCTGATGGTGTTTGATGCATAATCATGATGATTTAGAGCAGGCCAAATATGATAACAATAAATTAAAAGTGACTACTGTGAACATTATGACACAGGTTCTCCATCATGAAGTTAATTCAGCAAATGAACAACATTTTCTTTGTTTTTTTTCCTAGGGTTTCGTAAATGCAACGATAACTTTTTCTTTGTTTATAATATATGAATATTAAGTAGAAAGGAACCATGGAATTTTCCAAGGAGAAAAGCTAAAAATTAAGCCTGATCAGTAGGGGAATGCTATAAATGCTCAATCTCAACTTTTAAAGATATGAAAATCTGTTTGGAAGAATCCGGACTGTTAGAACTCAAACATGGAGTAATAAACAATTAGAAATAGAAAATTCATAAACATAGATAGGGTAGTTACAATCCATGGCAGGGAACTTAAAGTCTTGCTACTTTGTACCTTAACTGTAGATACATGTATCATAGCATTGAAGTGGTGTAATGTAGAACTGGCACTAACATCTCCATATAACTTCGAATTTAATGGACTTGGATTTACATGGAAGACTTTAAGAGCACAAGAGTATCACACATTCATCATATGTGGAAAAAACGATGCAGCCCTAGAAAGAAGATATTGCAATATTACATTAAGAAATCCGATCTCAGTTGACAAATTAAACACTTTGTAGGTATCTCTAATGGTTCTTTTAATATATATATATATATATATATATATATATATATATAGAAAGATCGGGATGGATGTGACTTAAGAAGGTGATTCAGAATTTTAAGCATATAACAATTGACATATCAGCATAAACAAAAGAAAGAAAGTGAATATTTAGCTTTAAATAACTATGTTGAAAGATAATGGTGGACAAATATAATGGTGCATATGGCTTTTTGTGAATGATTAAGAATAGTTCCAGTGTTGAATGTTGGAAAACCATTGTAGGTGGCTGCATGTGTTAAAGAGACCTATAAAAAGACTTATTAGGCGACAAAAATTTAGACTAGAAGTGAAACTAGCGGTAAGGAATGCCAAAGAAAACTTTATTAAAAACAATAATAAAGGATTAGATAGTGATCACTTGGAATAGTGATGTTTCAGTTAATAGAACTCAATGGAAAATATATTCATAAAGGTTCACTATACCGCTGCATATTGCTTGGTATGGGTGGTACGTACTAGTCTGACGGGGAACTAGTATGGGTAGTAATCAGTGCGCCCCATGTCCTACGTGTCAATACGCTCGGTATAGCTCAGTACAACTCAATACATACTGTACCAACAATTAGTTGATACGCCAGTATGGATTGATAAGGCAAATCATGATTCATATAACTGGTCCCAAATGGTTGGGAATTTCAACTTGTTCGTGTAATGGTGCATGGAATTTCTCACATGGTTAGACAACATCAATGTTTACCATGAAAGGCATGCCCCATTATCAACATCATTATAAAAACACTTACCACTAATAGTGTCAAAACTTGTCTCTAGAAAACCAGGCTGTTTTTTACGAAATTCAAGCAATTTATCAGCAACTTCTACTTCTGTATATGCTATATTTTTAGAAATTTCCTCTTCAAGCCAAGCCCAAAATTCAGCTAAAGCAGCAGCATCTCTGCACAAAAAAAAAAAACATATATACCATTACCTATCACATAAGTATCACTAATCTTTCACTCGACATGATTATTAAAAGAAAACTTTTAGAAATTAGAACATTGTTGGGTTATGCATTAGTTCTTGTTATCAACAGCAGTTAAACTCATACTAGTTCTTGTTATCAGAGGTTTTGAGCAACATTTCAAATTCCACAGCAAAAAGGCATGTTGGTTTATGCACTAGAACATTGTTGTGTACCAGCATGACATAGATCAACACTGTCCCATGCCCAAATCCATGGTTTTACAAAAAATAGTTCAAAAAGCTATCAATTATTTCATATAAACTGATGCATAGCATGTAGATACATACACATTATTAAGACTGCACCATCAATCTCATTTTCATCCAATACATTTCCAGTCAATGTTGGATCAGATACAAGACACACAACACAAAGTAAGAAAGCCCTATGAAATCTTAGTGACTTTTTTCTGGGACTATCTTATGCCTCATTTAACACATATTTATTGCATGTACAACAAAAGTCTAAGCACATGTAAGTTCAGTAATAAATGCCATCATTTACATGTCTCAATATAATGACATGTACAGTACCAGGAGACAACTAAATTACATAATTGCTGGGAAGTGTAAAAGCTAACCTTCATGGAAATATTCTGCAAGTAAAGCATTAAAAAATTCAAGCTAGAGAAACAGATCAAGCCAAAGAAACTAAGCAACAATTCCACAAACAACCAGTAGAAGAAGGCCAAACTGTCATTTTACTGATTGGCAGGGAGGAGTACCATAAGGAACCTAATGTGATCAAAGTCTATGATGATAAAAGCATGGATACCTTTTTAAGTAAGCACGTAAATATATCCAATTATTTATGTATCATGGTACACCATGTTTGCCAAGCAGCAAGACCCTGTCCAACTGGAGTTTAGTATGTGGATCACCCAATTTCGAATGTCAAAAACCAGCCAACAGCAACTGAAAAACTTAAACAAGGAATCCCAGACACATCTCGAGAGCATAGTGCTCCTCATACTCCCATCTTTCTCCTCCACCACCTCCCACCAATGTGGCCTGGAGTCCATCCCTCTCTCTCAGGCAAACACTCATACACCTTGCCAGCCAATGATCAATGAGGCTTCTACCACAACATGGGAAGAATAACCGATTCCTTTTTTATTTCTTTTTCTTATTGATACAATCAATATTGGCCAAGTATATGACCAACACCCACAAACCATATTGATCAGTCCAGGCTCTAATATTAAATATGGTACTAGACTTATATCCTTGAATGCATAATCTTACATGTTATTGTGCTGTTATGTTCTTCTATGATTTAAGAGAACAACAAATAAACCATAATAGAAATTAAAGAAAAGTGAACTGGAAATAAATAACAAAAATACAGGCAAAGAGAAATTCAAAGAGTGACAATGGAGTCTAACATACAAATTCCACTTATGAAACTTCTACTGAGGTTTCAACATTTTGTTACCGAAAATCACAGAGGAATCAGAAGACCACAAAAGCCTAAAGCATTTGTTGACACACTTGAGAGATCACAGACAGTAACAAACTGGTACTGTATGTGAATATTCATGCAATCCTCACCATCCATCACTGGAATGTTTTCTCACTAAGAAACAGGTGCTTGTAATGCAAGTTTGAAGACCAAAAGGACCAAAAAAGAATTCAGCAAAATTTATGACCAACTGGACGTCAATCGCTAGACCCAGGTCCTATGAAAGACAAGTTTAGACAAAGAAGGCCTCACCTAAAGGGCCCAAATGTTAGTTGATGGGCAGAATGATTCAAAAGAGGATCGTAGATAACTACAACCGTTGAAGACAATAGTCAGCAAGCTCTCTCAGATGCCAAATAAATGAAGAATTCTTAAAAGAAGTAGCAATGTTATAGCTACATCAACACTTTCACAGGTGTACTTCCATTTGTCACAATGAAGCATAGACATAAAACAAATTGATGGCATTTGCACATCATCATAAAACTTTCTAATCAAAGTAAAATAAAAAATAATGAATGAGGATGTCAAAGTTAACATTAACTTAGTTAAACCATATACAATTTATATGTTACAGAAATCTGTTGAACAATTCCAAAGCTAAACGTAGCTTTAAGTTAACTGGGTCTCACGGAAAAAAAAAATGAAGTTCTGACTTTCAAGTTTCAACCAAAACTTCAAAGAGTGCTTGCAACAAGTTTATACTCAGCCTTTGGTTCTTCAAATAAAAAAGTACTTTACATCTCAAAACAAACCCAGATAACTCACTCAGCATTGGCAAAGTAATCTGTAATCAATTTAGTCCCTCCAAACTGACTCATGTAATTAGCTTATATTGTCCTTGGCAGGAACTAAATGTGCTGGCAGGGTGATGTAGAACAGAGAGAGAAGTAGAGAGAGAGAGCAAGAGAGGAGAGGTTAAAAAGGTAGCCCAAATGATGTATCACACAAATCATTTAGCCCAAAAGTTCTTCAAACTTGCTTGTTTAAATCAACTGACTCTTTAGGATCGCCTATCGACACACATACTTCAAGAACTATCTTCTTAGGGGTTAAAATGGTAGGGACAACACAAGGACCAAAGTTGTATCACACAAATCCTTTAGCCCAATAGTTCTTCAAACTTGCCTATTTAAATCAACTCTCTTTAGGATTCAGCCTATAATGTGGGAAATTTAGGAGCTATGATCTTAGACAAGGTCAAATCACATTGGATTTCTCGTAAGGGTCACATTTCACTAGGAAATTCCAAAGGTATGACATCAGGAAATTCACCTAACAAGGATGACCTCAGGAATTAGGTTAGAGGTAGTGTAAGGGCTAGGAATTTCTCTAGCGATGATGGCTTATCTAGAGGATCTAATAAGTAGAGTCCCTTGGTAATTGGGACTTGTGGAAGGGACTTGGGAGATCGTAATTTGTCCTTTTCCAACGGTTTTGCTAGTTGCAAGATGATGATTTTACCTTTGTACCAAAAGACATGTTTTCTTTTCCATGATTAGTAATATCAAGATCATACAACTAAGAATGTGGGCAACATCCATTGGTTGAACATCAGAATAAATCTCATCCTGGTAATCACCCATTTTGATTGGCACCAAGCACCTCTGAATCAAAGTAAAGTGGTTTTGTCAACATAGGCTAACTTGGAAGACTTCGGTTGTGACTGCCTTAAAGTTGTCTCTTGATAAAAAAATTTTGAGACAACATTTATAGTGCTACCCCCACTATAATCAACTTGCAAGTTCTCTTCCTTAAGTTTTTGTTTCAAGACTACCCATTGAGTAATGAGAGGCTCTCAACGAAGTCAAAACTATGTTGGACATGTTGCCAATACTTCTTAGAGGACCCTATCAATTTCATTTTTGCAAACCTCACACATTCAATATTAATCATTCTGTACCCCCTCAAAGTAGTCCGCTATACTATCTGACCAGTTGACAACACATTTAGGTCAAACCTACCATCAAAGTTTGACACATCCAATTTGACTCTTTTAGTCATTTCCCTCGTATTGTCAGCAAACTGAACTCATTGGCCCATTACTCAGGTTTGTGGATTTCTAGCATGTTTTAGGAATTCATTGTTATGGTCAAAAGCTTGATCATTAGGAATTGTTGGAGCATGGTTCTAAACCAATACCCTATATGTAGACCTATGATTCGTTTGAAGTGGAGCTGGAGAGTAGACAAAATTCCGTGATTTGAAGCTATGGATTGTGAAGAATAAACATGTTGCTTAATAGACTCATCAATCTCCTCATTCATGGGTCATTTTTTGAGGCAATAGAGGGCTCTTAGGACTTGGGTCATTTAATCAAAAAATTGGTTCAACATTGTGCCATGGTCTATTAATTTGGTCCTAAGGGTGTTTACTGGTTTTAGGAATCATCAAGATTGCATGGTTTTCACCTCGCCTAGCCATGATTTTAATGCTATCAACAAATTGCCTTTCGATAATGATGGTGTTAACTATTGTAACATCTAAGGTAGAGGTGTAATGATTCAAGTGGTTCTCTTTTTTCTTCTTTTTTTTGTTGACAACTTTCAAGGTTTTAAAGTTTAATAATATCATAGTTAAAGGGAAGAGAGAGGGTGATAAATGGAAAAGAAAAAAAAAAGAGAAAACAAGGGGGAGAAGAAGCGACAAAAATCACGATCTAACAAAAAAAAAGTATTTTTTAACAAAAATATTAGTGAAATTTTCAAAAAATTATGGGGCACCAAAAGCTAAGTGGTCCACCATTTCCGTAAGGATAGTCGCTCTAAAGTCCAACTCCACACGTGAGGAGTTACCATTGGAGGTGCAAGGATCCGTGAGTGGCCTCACTGTAGATTGAAGCTTTTGCTGTTAGTTATGACCCAATAGGGTACAGGGCAGGTTTCTTGATAAGCTCTGATACCAATTGATGTAGAACAAAAAGAGAAGTAGAGAGAGCAAGAAACCAAGAGAGGCATGACATTAACGAGAAGACTAAGAGACTAGAAACGAGAAGATGCAAGTTTTTTCACAATTCACACAAACCTGAATTGTTTCACCCATTAACAAGCTCTACTATGATTTAGGAGCCTTAGTACAATCAATAAACACAATGTAAGAGTAATCGCCTAGACTATCTCCATTGACTTTTAGAGAACTTATATATGCCTTTGGGAAACCCAAAATATGACTTCTAGGAGACCTAAATAGCTTTAAAAAACTTATCGCATCTAAGAAGAAAAAATGAGTGCACTTAAAACAAAAGTAGAGTTCAAGATTAACACCTAGAAAGACCAAGAGGTCCTTCAATTTTTCAAACAACTCTTAGAGTTTCTAAGCCATCTAATTGATGACTTTTTGTTAATTTCTTTACCTAAAATAAACTCTTCTAAAATCCTTTATAAACCTAGTGGTTCTCCATCACATGGTCCACAGGTGAGCCACTAGATTCAGTGTTGCATGATCCTAGTGTAACACAACATGATGTCATGTGAAGGGTGTATCAACGTATTATTGAGCTGACATATAATGTATTCACGTGTAGCCAAGAATGCTCATCTATGCATTGCCATGCTAAGTGAAACCACAATAACAAGCAGTAATGTCCCCAGTTATCGAGGGCTGACTAAATGGATCTTTTCCTATAATGCGAACTATTTCAGGCAACATATAGCCAAAAGTTCATAGTTCAGACCACTATCTTAAAGAATTTGACAATATAGGAATCACTATTGCAAGTTTCTTACTAATTTAATATCTGTGCAATCAAGATAAAGCATCTTGATTTTAGTCATGGCATTCACTTGTATTTCACCAAGCGTATGGGATTGGTAAGTCTGCAAACATTTACCCTTCTCAGACCCAGCAGTAAGAGTCTTGTGCTCTAGGTTCACCCTAATGGATGACAAAGCCACAAATTTGTTGACAGAGCCGTGATAGTTCTTTGACTCTCATAACTAAATATGCAAAATACAAGAGGCAACTGTAGAAATTTTGCAAGCAGCAAAGGAAGTGACCAGTATGTAGCCTGGCATCATATTCTACTATAGAATCAGCTATCGAGTTCACGGATATAGGGTGACATGGACATTTGCAAAAGTAAAATAATTGCATATGTTGATGTGTCTTAAGATATAAAAAGTATGTGTAGATACACACATGATAACAATTATTTTCTAGCTAAATTCTAGATTTAGAGTTTTCAATAATTTAGCCTTGAATAAGTTGACTAATCTTTAGCCATAGCTAATATTTAGCTCCATGTTTGAAACATAAAAAGTATGATTTGACAACTTTATCAAACACAAAATGTAATGTCAAATCACAAGCTAATTTTTACCTTAAATGTGAATTGCGCATCCCCTCAATTTCTGCCCTATTCTTCACTGCCTTGGCCATGGTAACAGGAGAAACCTTGTACAGTCCAAAAGGCCCTTCTGCCTGAATATCTTGATTTTTTATTGATGCAACAACTTCCTTATTTTCTCCTTTTCTAGTTTTTCTATTATGTTTGTCACAAGCAGACTTGAAAATGCTGACAATTGCAGCATTCACACTTGATGGATCTAACCAGAGTTTTGCACCACTTGCTGCCAACCTGCACAATGGAAGTTATCACCTGTAATATCAGCAAGGAGAAGTAATGGCCATGTAACTGTCATCAATTGGAACAATATAACATTAAAGCACAAGATCCTTTTTGAATGATATAACATTTAAACCAACTAACAGCAACTGTTGCTGCTTATGAAGAGAGTTACAGAATCTATCATGTCCAGTAACTATGGAGCATGCTTCTTTTCCTTTCAATGCTTTTCTTTTGCCCCCCTCTCACTTTTTTGGTCTCTCTGTATCCCTTTTTCTAAGGCTATTACTGCAGTTAACAGGATATAGCTAACAACTTTAAGTTTATACCTCTATTTACAAAAGCAGAAGAAGAATGACTGCATCATATGCACCTTCAGAGAAGCGCCACGAAATAGCATGGGTTCATACAATATGCCTTAATCAACCAATAAGTGAGTAAAATGGATCCATTTTCCCATATTGTGGAGACCCTTGATGAAAAAGAGTTCTAATTCAAGTCCTCTGTGACTCAATTTGATTAATCACAATCCAAGAGTCAAGTTATTTAGTTTGGCCATTTTTTATTTTCAGGAAATTTTGAAGTGTTTCTGAACTAACTTTTAGAAGTCAGTTTCCTGTAGTGTAAGTCTTATATTATTATTATTTTATTTTTCTTCCTATTGTTTACCTGAAAATATGATAAAATAAAATATAATCACATTTTTAAGGAGTTCTAGTTGATAATGAATAGGGAAAAAGATGTGATGAAGTCCTCATTTTATAGTGTCTTGGTAGTTGAATAATTTTAGTTAATGTATAAACAAAAAGATGCTTGAAACAGGATGACATGCTAAATTTTAGTCTAAAGAAACAATGTACTCTAGGCCTTGTGACCTTGCTGTCTTCTTTCTCTTTCTGATGAGCATTTCTTCACCTTCTGACCTTGTTCCGATCCATGATCTCCTACCCCCTTGCCTTTTCACTCCATAGATTCAATTATCTTTTAGTTATTTGTTGACTTTTTCTTCTACTTGAGACTTCCATTGATGGCCAGGTATGCAATTTCGAATCGTACCGCCCGGTATGGGCGGTACGTACCAATCCGTTAGGATACCGGTATGCAGACCGTCCGCTACCGCTCGGTATCGTATTTTTTATTTTTTAATATAAAAAATCATTTTTTTTTTGGCTTGGGCAACGTCTCCCTCGGCAACGTCGCCCGAGAAGGGAGGCGACATCGTTTTTTCTTTTTCTTTTTTTTTTAATATGCGACGTCGACGTCGCCCGAGAAGCGAGGCGACATCGCATCGCATGGGCAACGTCTCCCGAGGCGATGTCACACGGGCGACATCGCACGGGTGATGTCATTTTTTTTTAATGTACGACGTCGACATCGCTCAAACGGTATACCGAAACGTACTGTTCAGAATACTGTATCGTATCGTACCAGAGAATTATCGAAACTCCGGTATGGTACAAAATTGTAGACATTGATTGATGGTATATTAAATTAAAGACAAAACATTGATCACCAAGCTAAATGCCTTAGATTGTAGTGTGGTAGTTCAAATCTGCAAACTAATATGACATATTGATGTAGAACAAAGTAGAGAAAAAGAAATGCAAAGAAAAAGCAAGAGAACAAGATAGCAAGAGAAGAGTGTAAGAGACTACGAGAGAGAAGATGCAAGCCTTTTTTAAATTCAAATCTGACGTGTTTAATCCATTAACAAGCTCTACTATTTATAGGAGCCTTCGAAACAAGATTTTTAATTTTGAATCGGGCGGTACATACCGGTCTGCTAGCAGACCAATACGCGGACCGCCTACTACCGGGCGGTACCGTCGATTGGGACTGTTTGATATGGGGGCGATACGGAATGGATTTTAAGAGAAAAAAAGACGAGAGTATAACAATATTTGCTAGAATAAGTTCTTTCGGACAGAAAAGGAGAAACTCACGAAAAATACTTTAACACAATCATAAAACAGTTCACCACCAGGTTTAAAATCACATAGGGATACAGAAAACTTCACCCCCCTAGGGAAATTAAACGAAGATACAGAACAGTACAAAAGGACTCACCACTCAAGGAAGAATCCAAGAGATACCAAGTTTTGAGAGAGCTCCAAGAGTGCTTTTGCCAATATCTTTAGTTTCTAAAACCCTCTCTAACCCTAAAACACCAAAATAAATAGTTGTGCATGAAACAACCCTTCATGCATAGGGAATTTCGAGATTAAATGTCTTACAGCTATTAACCAACTCTATTAATGTGTTTCTTAGTCATGAAGAAAAATATAAATGTCTTACAGCTGTACCATAGTGTAGAGAATATACTAATGAGCTGCCATGGGCTGAGTTGAAGACTTTGAGATAACATTGTAGGCTGAAAATATACCATAGCATCAGCAAGGTCAACATGAGCATATTGTAGCAAATTAGGCACTCTCATGTCATTCTCCCCTGGTTGAAAAAGACTTGTCCTCAAGTCCTTGTTTGTTTCAGTAATATATTCATGATAAGGACTTAAATCAGCTACATTAAATGTTGGAGACACTCCGTAATCTTCAGGTAGCTCGATCTCATAAGCATTCTGACCAATTCTCTTAAGCACCTTGAATGGACCATCAGCTTTTGGTTTTAATTTTTCAAATTTGCCCGGTGGAAACCTCTCCTTTCTTAGATGAATCCAGACCAAATCACCTACATTAAACTCTACATGTTTTCTGTGTTTGTTGGCAACTTGCCTATACCTGTCATTTTGCTTCTCTATAGTTGCTTTAACACCCTTGTGTAGCTTCTTTATCTACTTAGCTCTCTCATTAGCATCTCCACTAAATTGCTTAGTTGTTGAATGAGGAACCAAATCCAAAGGACTAATAGGAATAGCACCATAAACAACCTCAAAAGGACTCTTACTAGTGCTATGATGCAAGGAACGATTGTAAGCAAACTCAATTTGTGGAAGAATGAGATCCCATTGCTTGATGTTTTTGCCAACATAACTTCTAAGCAAATTTCCTAAGCTTCTATTCGTTACCTCAGTTTGCCCATCGGTTTGTGGGTGATGTGAGCTACTAAAATTTAAAGAAGTACCCAGCTTCCTCAACAGAGTTCTCCAAAAATGACTAACTTTGAATCTCGATCAGACACTATAGTTTTTAGAACACTATGCAATCTCACAATCTCTTTAAAATACAAATCAGCGACATGAGAGGCATCGTTTGATTTATTGCAGGGGACAAAGTGAGACATTTTTGAAAATCTGTCGACAACAACCGTGAGAGAATCCTTGTTCCTTTGAGTTCTTGGTAGTCCCAAGACAAAATCAAGACTTCCATGGAGCATTAGGCACCGAAAGTGGAGTATACAAACCAGAATTTTGACTTCTCGTTTTTGCCAAATGGCACACTCGGCATTGCTTCACAAGCCTCTCTACATCTCTGAACATCTTGGGCCAATAGAAATTTGATTGGACAAGAGCTAGAGTCTTGTCCCTACCGAAATGTCCTCCCAAAACACCACCATGAACCTCAGCTAGAATTACTTGTCTCAATGAACAAAATGAAACACACAAGGCATTAGTTCGAAAAAGAAAACCATCAAGGATAAAAAATTGTTGAAAAGAACCTGATTTGCAATTCTACTATATTGAGCCGAAATCTATGTCATTCTCATAAAGATCTTTGAATATCTCAAATCCAACCACTTTAACTTCCATTGTTAATAATAAAGAATTTTTTTGCTCAAGGCATCAGCAACTACATTTTGAACACCAAATTTATGCTTGATTGTAAAGTTATAAGATTGTAAGAACTTCACCCAAGCTGCATGTTTCTTGTTTAGCTTGTGCTGATAATTAATGAACTTTAATGCCTCATGATCAGAATATAAGACAAATGGCTTAGCAAGAAGATATTGACTCCAATGAGATGAAGCTCGATAAATGGCATAGAACTCCTAATCATAGGTAGAGTATCTCCTTGCACATTCAGCTTCTCGCTAAAAAAGGTACTGGGCTTTCCGTCTTGACTCAAAACAACACCAATTCCCACATTAGAGGCATCACATTCAACCTCAAATATCTTGTCAAAATTAGGCAGCACTAAGATAGGAGCTTCAGTTACCTTTCTTTTCAATAGTTCAAAGGCATCATTAGCCTCACTGGTCCATTTGAATTTATCACCTTTCAAGCATTCAGTGATTGGAGCAACAATAGAGCTAAAACCCTTGATGAATCTTCTATAAAAGGAAGTTAAGCCATGGAAACTCCTCACATCATATAATGAAGCAGATGTTGACCAATTAAGAATAGCCTCTACCTTACTTTGATCCATCATGAGTCCATCTTTTAAAACAATATACCCTAAGAACACAACAATAGTTGTAAAGAAATCACACTTCTTTATATTAGCATAAAGTTTTTGCCGTCGCAAAAAAAGAAAAATCTCTTTGAGATGATTTATATGCTCCTCTTCACTCTTATTGTATACTAATATATCATCAAAATAAACCACAACAAAAGTCCCAATGCATGGTTTAAGTATATGATTCATGAATCTCATGAAAGTACTTAGAGCATTAGATAACCCAAATGGCATAACCAACCATTCATATAACCCTTCTCTAGTTTTAAATGTTGTTTTCCACTCATCTCCCAGCCTCATTCTTATTTGGTGATAGCCACTCCTTAAATCAATTTTAGAGAAAATAGAAGCACCACACAGTTGATCGAGTAAATCATCTAACCTTGGAATGGAAAAATGATAGTCAATTGTGATTTTGTTGATGGCACAGCTGTCCATACACATTCTCCAAGAATTATCCTTCTTTGACACCAACAAGGCTGGAACCGCACAAGGACTTATGCTCTCCCGAATCAATCCCTTTTCCACCAACTCATTCACTTGCCTTTGAAGTTCTTTATACTCCTTGGGACTCATTCTGTAGGCTGCCTTATTAGGTAAAATAACCTCCGGAATAAGATCAATGTGATGCTGAATATCTCGTAGAGGTGGAAGGCCATGTGGAATCTCTTTTGGTACAACATCTTGAAACTCCTCCAGGATTGATTTCATGATTGCCGGTGTCTCCTTATGTTGTTCATTTTTCTCTACAACTAATAAAGCCAGAATATGGCCACCTCTTTCTAATTCATCCTTGCATTCACCATAGGACATAAAAGCGCTAACTTCCTTCTTCGATGTACTGATTTCAGGAGGTTGTAATGGAGCTAAAATAATCTTCTTTTCATTCACATTAAAAGAATATGTATGTTTGTAGCCATCATACAACACCCTCCTATCATAATGCCAAGGTCTACCCAATAATAAATGACAAGCGTTTATGGGAGCAACATCACACCATACTTCATCTTTGTAATACTTGCCAATAGAAAACGGAACTAAACATCTTTTAGTTACCTTGATATCATTCCCTTTTTGCAGCCAACATAATTGATAAGGATGTGGATGAGGGATTGTGTCTAACTTCAATTTCTGCACCATCTCCAAAGATACCACATTCTCAAAGCTGCCACTATCGATAATCACCAAGCACACCTTACCATGTGAAGTGCATTTAGTGTGAAACACGTTCTTTCTCACCCAACTTTCATCCTCAGCTATATATGACACTTGCAAGCTACGTTGCAGCATAACAGACAAACCATGATCAGCGTAAGTAACCAATTCCTCATCATCATCATATTTTGGTTTATCATCAGCTTCATTTTCTTCTTCATCACTATGATCTTCAACCAAAGTAACAATCCTTCTATTTGGACAATCTAAAGCAATATGCCCAAAACCATGACATTTGAACCATTTTCGACCACTTGGGGTAGACGAATAAGGTGTTTGTTTGCTGCTGGCAGATCCTTCACCCTTATCTTGCACCTTTGATACCACTTTGCTTTGGACAATAGATTTGGAATTTTCTCCTTTTGTATAGCCTTCTTTTGACCCGTACCGAGAACTCTTTTCGAACTTCTGTTACTTTTCAACTTTTAAAGCCAACTTACATCATTTAAAGACCAATATGGTTGCAATTGAACAACTTTAGCAATCTTATATTTCAGACCTCCCAAATATCTTGCAATAGTTTGCTCTTCTGGTTCCATAAGCTCTCCTTTTAACATGAGATTATCAAACTCTACTGTGTACTCTTTCACACTAAGATCTTTTTGCTTGAAATCATTGATTTTGAGAAAGATCTCTTGTTTATAATTGCCAGGTAAGTATTTTCTCTTCAGCTCCCTCTTCATTTTCTCCCATGTCACGATTTTACTTTTCCCCTCACGTTCTCTTTGCTTCTTCAGATTTTTCCACCAAAAAGATGCATTCCGTCTGAGTTTAAGCGCCATAAGTTTTACCTTCTTTGTTCAGGTGGTTCATGAAAATCAAAAATTCTTTCCACTGTATTAAGCCAATCAATAAAGTCATCAACATTAATTTTGCCTTCAAACTCCGGAATATCCAATCTTGGGTTGTATTTGTTCTGCCATTCGTCTTTGACCGCATGCCTTGTCCGAAATATTCTCGACTCCCTTGAGTGACGAGGTGTATCATCATCAGAAGTAAACTGTTGGACATCATTTTCACGCTGGTCATTTCTACTTCAAAGTTCTTCGATGATTTCATTTTTCTCTTGTATACTATTTAGCAATCTTCGTAGCTGCAGCCTCAGTGATTCAACATGGACAAACGAAATGAGGCGACATCACCTCTCTTTTTATTTTTGAATATATATATATACACTGAGCGATACACTTAAGCATATCGCTTGATATATTCATACCGTACCGTACCGTACCGAGCTGAACTTAATGCTCTGGTATGATATGAAATTACAAACCTTGCTTGGAACAATTAATAAAGACAATGATTCCCAAGAGCAATCTCCTAAGGAATTAGTATACCTTTTAGAAATCCAAAATGTGACTTTTAAAATAACTAAATAGTAAATGAGTGCCTTTAATAGAAGAGGCACTTAAGACAAAAGGAGTCCCTAGAAAGACCAAAAGACCTTTTAATTTTCAACACAACTCTTAAAATTTTTAGGCTAATTAATTGATGACTTTTTGTTAATATCTTTGCCTAGAATAAACTTTTTTGAAATCCTTTGTAAAGCTCGATGGTTCTCTATTATTCTCTCCCGATGGAAAAGAACTCAACCCTTGAGAATGATCTGCAAGGTATGGTCCAATAAGTCTAGTGTAAAATCGCGAAGTTCCTCCAAAGTAAACCAAATGGCATCGGAAGTTGGATGATCATGCCACTTGACAAGGTGTTAAGTAATTGTTAGTAGGAACAACGCGATCGTCAAGAATGGTCTCTACGTTATCCCTCTGTTGTGGGAGAATTAGTGCTTTAAGAGGATCACCACCTGGAGGAACATCGATAGATAGAGGAGGATCAAAAGTACCATGAAATGGAGCTAAATCCTCCACTTTGAAAACTGAACTAATATTTGAAGTCAGAAGGCAATTTGAGTATGTAAGCATTAGATCCCAGTTTTTGGATAATGGAAAAAGGACCAATGGCTCGAGCATGCAACTTTTTGAATGAGTTTTTAGGGAATCTCTCAGGGCGAATGCAAACTAGGACATAATCACCAACTTGGAACTCTTGACTTCTACGATGTGCATCAGCAATAAGTTTGTAATTTTCATTACTTAAGATAATTTTATGTCGAATCACAGCATGCAAATCATTAATATATTGAGTGAAGTAGTGGGTTGGTTCCGAAGCATGATAGTCAAATGAAAGGGATGCAAGGTAAATGAGAGTACGAGAAGTATAATCGAGGATAGTTTGAAATTGATTTTTTTCGATGGAGCGGTTGACTGAGTTATTGTATGCGAATCCTGTAGTGGGTAAGGTTAAGTCCCAATTTTCGAGTTTTTCCCCAACTAAACATCTAAAAAAATTTTCCAAGAAACGGTTAACAACATTAGTTTGACCATAAGTCTACGGTGAAAGACTGAAAAGAACTTCAATGTTGTGCCAAATAGTTTCCATAATGTTTTTCAAAAGTAGCTAACAAATTTCACATCCCTATCAGACACCAAGGTTACGGGCAAGATATGTAATTTAACCACTTCTCAAAAGAACAATTTAGCAATGTGTGAGGAGTCATTAGTCTTGTTACATGGGATAAAGTAGACCATTTTTTAAAATCGATCAACAACAACTAGAATAGAGTCATGATCACGACTGTTTTGGGAAGTCCAAGGACAAAATTTAAACTCACATCTTGCCATAGTGAACAAACATGCTTACTCTAGTAATCTTTTTCTATGAGCAAAATCAGTTTGCTTCCATTTCTTAGTTTTATGCTCACGTATAGTTGTAGAGTTTACTCAACTCAAAATTAATCATAATCAACTTCTAGGATTCACTATAAACCAGATTAATTGTGGTTAATTACATAAATGGAAAGTCCAAGTTACAAAATCCAAACTGAAACAGACAATCTGTACCAGAAAAATGAAACATATACTGCTTGCCGGTCCAGCTCTACGATTCGATCAGATAAGCTGTTAAATCAGACAAAGGTGGCTAACTTGGTGGGTTATTGATTGAACAATCTGAGCTGGCTAGTTCAGAAGAGTAAGTAAATAAAAAGCAATTTACTTTGAAGTCAAAAACAACCATTCTTTAAATTTCTTGTGAGCTGCATCACCCCTATTTAGATCTAATGTATTGGCCTATTTTCACCTTAGGAGACAAACAAGAGAAGATAGGAAAGAAGAGCTGCTTATATAGGCTACACCCTATTGATTCCCTTCTGCCAACACATTATTAAAAATGAATTAGAATGATAGAAAGCGAGAGCAATTGAGAGAAAGAAAAGCAAAGAAAGGTTAGGGGAGAAAGAAATAGTAAGGGGGAAAGTGGAGGAAGAAGAAGATGAAAAATAGAATAAAAAGGAAAAAAGAAAAGAAGAAAAGTGAAGAATCAAAGGAAAAATAAGGAAAAATGGACGAAAAAAGAAAATAATAAAATAATGTAAAAAATGTATTTCTTTCTATTTTTAATATTAGATGTGCAATTTTTCATATATTTTAATGAACATGTAATCTGACCAATGCTCGACCCAAGGTTTGGTCAGTTTATTACCAATCCAGTTCTGATAACTACAGGTAAGTCAATGGTTCAGAAGATGCACGGCATCTCTCAAAAACTATTTGCAACAGCCAATTTGATTCTCTTTCCTATGACCCACATCCAGGATAGTCACCAACTTCAACTGCCATCTATAACTCATGTAAAAATCCACATAATACCTGATCAATCAACCCCCTACCTAGAGTACACCAAGATTTGCGGTTATGGGTGGATTGGTATGATATTGGTATGGATCGATGACATATGGATACTCAATATGGATCAAGTATCACCTGAACCAAAGAGAAAGAGAAAGGAAAGGAGGAAGAAGAGGTGGCGGTGGAGGCGATGATCCATACTGAAGAAGGCAGCAGCAATGATGCTAGGAGGCAATGGCATAAGCAAGAAATGAGGGGATAAAGCAGAGGAGGTTACAAGGGCAGAGATGGGGTTTAGAGAGAGAGAGTGAGAAGAGAAGGTGCAAGGAGAGCTGCTGAGACTAGTTAACAATTGTCGAAAGCTATCAGTTGACAACCCTCCCTAAGTTCATATTTAAAAATTATATTATTGAAAAATCCCAATTTCAGTACAGGGCTGTACCAGTTATCTTACCAGTCACTGCAATTAGTAGGCAATTTTCTAGGGTAGTATGCCTGGTGTCAAAGTAGAGTGAGCAAACTAATACAGAGATAATAGATTTATATACGTATAAAATGAATATGTATGAATAATGGAAAAAAAGTTGATATCTTAGTCAAGACCTCCTGTAACATTCGCTATTCTTCTCCTTTACTAAGTAGGTTGGTAAAGAAAGGGGACCTAATTGGTTCTAAACAAAATCTTATTAATTAGAGAATTAGGTCATGAATGGCAATTAGACGCCAAACATATTTTAAGCAAATCTCTAAGACATGCAAAAAATTCAACATAAGTATCTTCATAGATTAAGTACATCTTCAAGACATGCAAAATTTTCAATAAAAATCTTCTGATTATTTAAAATACCTCTCTATTTCAGGTAGAATTCCTTCATATGGTCTCAATTCTACTCCAGCATTAGTCAAGTGATCCTTTACCTCCATGGTGATCTTAGTATTGTCAATAAACAACTTGACCCTGTTCATCTCCACTAATAGGTAGGAATAGAACACAGGTGAATTTGGAACATCATTTCCTCTCTACAAAGTGAAACAGGGATATGTTCATTAGTATAATGAAGGCATCACAGCATACATTACTATCACAAAAACAAAACATATGAAGAATCATTAAACATGGAAGTTCAAACTGATTTTCATGATGTTAGGCAAAGTTTATTATTTACCTTTGCAAAATAGTACTAGTAGGAAATCACATTACATAACCAATCTGTGAACACAATACCTCCTTAATGGACTAATGTAATCTAAATTTCTAGATATACAATATACACCATGTAAAATTTCAGATCCCAAATCTGTACAACAATTTGATAGAAGCAGAAATAAAGTTCCCTCCAGCAGCACAAAATGATATGGCAGTAAGTAATTCTCCTTTCTCTTACAAGTGTGGAAGAGATCTATCATCTATGTAACTAAAACTGCCAGAGATTCATAACCATAAGTACTAAGAAGCATGAAAATGGATAATGATTACCAAGACAAGATCATTCAAATATGCTAATACATCAAAAACTAAAACAAAAAAAAAGAGGTCATGAATATGAAAAGAATATGGCAATGTGAAGTACTTGCAAACATTATACAACATATACTTAAACAGTAACTTAGTGTTACAATAATTACTTATATATCATGATTCCTAATAAGCATTAAATGATTAACTAATAATTACCAAAACCAGACTATGAAGTTACCTTGCTCTCAGGTCACACAGACATTGGTCGGACTGGTGGGTCAGTCATTTATACCACATGCTTATATAGTTTCTCTAGATGAATAGCCCTGTTTTGTTCAACTTTGATAATTGTGAATTAACTAACTTCCTTACTGTATTCATCATGAAATATATTACTTTAATACAGTGTGAAGAATCTAATGAAGATGATGAAGTTTGCAAGAGCTTATCAGAAAATGAAATCAAATAATTCTATTGATTTCATTCATCAGCGAATGATTGATACACAAGTAGAAAACAAACTACCTAATCAAATATCCATGTTTATAATTGAAAGAACAATATTCAAGACAACTAAAGTTCTCCCAAGAGGTGCTAGCCATAGAGACAGAGAGAAACATCGAATGCTAAATTTATTCTCAGATTACCATAACCTTATGCAATTAGTTCAAGGTTAAAAGTTAACTTTTGCTTAATTAGCAAACAAAAGAAGCATGGAGCCTCCATTCAAGAGCCTAGTTCTATGATGAGATGTATATTGGCATAAATACCACAGAAATTGCATTTAGCGGATTGCACTAACAACAGAAGAACTCAAATATTGGGTAATTTGCATGGAGGCTTGACAATGAAATTTGTCATTATACTCATGTCTGCAGATGCACAAATATTTGTGTAGTCAAGCAGAGATCAACATCTTCATTCCTGTTGTTTTCAGTCCAGAACTGTTAGCATGTATCATCATGTTGCTATAGCAGTTGTTCACATATTTGAAGCTATATCATCTATCTTTTATATTACTAGTGTAAATCTTTTCCAGACATGTTATCAATCTCAAGCAACTAAAGAAATCATTAATTGTAGTGATAATTGCATTTCAAAAATAATGCTCAGCTGAGTGCAGCAACAAAAATTCAGTACCACAGTATCTAATAACCTCTTACATGCTCCAACTAATAATGAAAAAATAAATTGTTGAGATATTTCACTAAAATAAAAGTTAGTCTTAAATCAGCATCTAATTGTAGCTTATAAATAGAAAGAAACAAGGTTTTTAGTACTATTTCACTTGAAATGTTGTTGATGCCATGACTTAATGGTAAAACAACTAGTACCTTAGCAGTTCGACAAAGTACCAGTATCAAAAAGTATAGAGCTTAATACCAATACCTATACCATTCATATATTTTTTATTATTTTATACAATTATATTTGGCTGTAAAGGTCACTTTATATTGCCCAGTACCTTATTAGTCTAATAGGTTACTGAAATCAGTATCAAACCAGTACTTAAACCCTGATACAAACTAAACAAACTCAAAATTCAAGAGTATTTCCACAGTCACACGTGAGATAACACTATAATGAATTCAACCACAGATTTTGCAGTGGATAAGAGATCTCAACATATGGAGCATTGATTTCTTTGAAGTGGAAAACCTTGATGGCCTTGAGATTTATGAATACTAAAGCCCATTGGTGAAGAAAACTTATTTATGGAGTTGTGATGTAATTGTGCATATCATCCAGTAGGCTAGATGGATTACCATGTTCAATAGCCAAGCAACTTCATCAAGCATTGATATAATGATGGCAGATCCACCAGCTTCGATAAGCTCAGATCTTAAAGAAAACAACTTAGACGAGACATCAACCCCAGCATATTTAATGTCATGAACTCTAGTTGGGTTAATTGGAGGCATTGGCCTTGATTCTCCCCAAATCTCATCGATGAGATTGAAGTCATACAGGAAAACCAGTTCATGATCCTTCTTAGAAATTTCCTCTTTCAATTCTTCTGCTGCATTGGAAGAAAAGAGGAACTGCTCCCTTCAAAACGTCAAAGAGAACATGATGTTATATTCAGCACAAGCATAAAAGGATTCCAGCAACAAATTTTTATATAGCAAAAAGTTAATCAATGAACTCACTGCAGATAACAGAAAAGCAAGAGCGCAAAAACAACATGTCCAGGATAAATGCAGCAAAAAGCAGAAACAAGGAATTAAATTTCAATCCATTACCACATTCGCCAACCAGTTAGACCAGTAGTACCAACATGCAAGAAATATATCAATTTGTACCACCCAATACCACTGAAAAAATTAAAAAAAATAAACACCCATCAGCACTGACCACTATAGTCAAGGACCGAACCTTGGTCAGAGGTAAAAACTGGTTGGTAAGTACCAATATAACCGGTGTTTGATTCCTTGAGTCGAAACTACTAACACAACAAGATAAATGGATGAAGCTTCTAGTCCAACCAAGCACCGAAAAAGTTGTATAACATTCAGCATCCTTTCAGATTCTTTTTTCCAATGATACTGGCGGATACATGTTAGTGTGCTGCTTCAGTTAGACAGGTGGTCAACATTAGAATTGTATCAATTTTTGAAACTATGGGATGAAATTTAGATTCTTAAATGTTAATAGCCATTACGAGGATTGTAGATATACCTACTTATACATCAATTAACAAATAACCAAAAGGAAAAGTGATGGTCAAATAGTAACTATAAGCAGGAATATAAAAAAAAATGCAAAAGAAAGAGCCTGGTTTTCCTGAGAGCACTGTAAATGAATTCACTTCAGCAGCAGTTCAAATTGCTCATGAAAGAAATTTATTTTATCCAAAGAGTAGGCACGATTCTCTTTCACCTAGTTTCTGTGTTGACTTCAAATTGGTAAAAGGTCGTGGAATATCATCTTGAAAAGAGTTTTTTGAGTCTGAGTTGTGCCGTATAGATGAGACAATATCATCTTGAAAAGAACTGTATGTCTCAAAAATATAAGCTGTGTGGCATGGTGCAGCAACGTGAGGTGGACATGTTTGATATTTCAGTTCAAATGATCACTGGTTCCTAATTGGAATCAAGAGGATACTATGTTGATCTGCTCGTACGTTCAAATAAGAAAATGGATCTAACAGAACTCTTTTGCATCGGATTGCAATGTACTGTCCTAATTTGGGAGGGATTTAGCCAGGACCAGACCTTTGATATTGATACTACTGGTCCCCTGATGTTGTTGATCCTCTACTGCCACTGGGTAGACCTGAGCCCATTCTAGAAGCTCAGTGCATTGCAACAACTCTCTTTGCAAACTTAAATTCGCTTATTTTCTCCGTGGTTGCATGAGTTTGAATTACAGCAAAAATAAAGTCAGAACAAGCAACTTCCTCCCTCTTTTAGGTTTGCCAGGTCAATTCATCTGTGAACAAATTTTGCTTTCTAGAAGTTCAGCATCACAATAAAGGTTAGCATCAAGTTGATAGCCAATTGTGGCCAGAAGTGAAAATTATGCAAATGTTCCATGTGGCCTTCTCAACCTTTTGGTCATGCTCTATGGGCAACCAAAAATTGATGGAAGAAAAAAGGATAGGACAATAATAAACAATTCAAGGAATCTTCCGAAGACATATATCAACATATGCCTTTTTTGTTAAATATCTAATAAGTTTAGGATTTTGTCATATGAAAACAAAAGAAAAAACTATTTTGCATGTTTAGTGTTCTTCTCAGTGAATTTCTTCCAACAGTTCCCTCGTGTAAAGCCATGATGCTTTTACCATCCAACTTTCTTCTCAAAGTATAAATTATATTTCCCATTGTCTAAACTGGAACAAGCAATTCTGATATAAAAATTTGCCAAGAATGTTGTTTACCTCTACTTTGAAAGATACTTAACCTGCCAATGTTCAACCTATGTAAAAAATGATAGATCATGAACAGAAGGGCCCAACAAATCAGTTTCAGCAACATTCTAATGTCAAAGCTTAATATTTAATATGAAAAAATGTTCATTAAGATGCAATAAGGAATTAGTAGAAAACTTACAGGATCAATGCCAATTCTGCAACCAGGAGCCAAGACATCATTAAGCCATTCACTGGTAGTGGGAACACCATGATTTCCACTTCTCATAAGTATCCAATCGTGACTCAGTTGCTTCTCAGCCTATTCACCAATAACACAAATGCTAACATGATATACGAATATTAATTCTCAGTCAATATGAACCAATATCATTGACTAAATCCAGATATACATAATAGGATGACAACTTTTGGCGTAAGACTACATACCTGAAGAAAATAGCGCCCATCAGTCCAAAGAGCAGCATTCTCTTTCGTTACCACAGCTGTACCAGCACTACCAGTAAAGTCCGATATGTAGGCCCGTCGCATGAAGCATTCAGCAATAAACTCACTCTATCAATTAAAAATCAGATATATGTCATAAAGGAAAACAATTGATGAAAAATGAAAAATAATTTCATCATCAAGGGAACAGAATATGATAATGTTTTCAAATAAATGGAGGTCAATTACGAACAAAGATGTGCAAAAATGCAGCTATATTGAAGTAATCAAGCTACTTCTAAAGATAGCATTACAATGGCCAGAAAGCAATGATCGAAGTAAACATTGGCTCCACAGAACATCTCAACTGATCATTTTTTCTCATCTTGAAGCCCTCATCAGGGTACTGTGTAGAAGAAAGCACAAAAGAACAAGTGACTGAATAAAAGTATCCTAATTTTGGATTTAGTTCAGGATGTTTGTTAACGTCCAACCATAGATAGATGAAAGTCTCTACTATGTTAACAAACTTATGCCATGAACCACACAGCACCAGTCCCTTGTCTGCAAATTGTTAACCATCCCCACCTTCTCAGAAAATCTGTACTCATAATATAAGCACATAGACAAAATAAATCCATTTTCACCACACACACACTCTTACCAACCTCATGCAACCTCCAGAATGCAAAAAGGTCTGGCTCATTTGGCAAAAGTTATTAACTGGCCACATGGAATAAGCATAACAAACAAGATTATGTATCTAAATTCAACACCCCAGACTTCTTCAATATAGTGTTTTTTTTTAGATTCTTTTAATTATTTCTTACATTCCACACCAAGGGATCCTGTGCCTGTATTGTACTGTCAAACTTGGAATGAGATAGCCTGCAGATACACTAATTGCTTCCTAAAGTACTAAAGAAAGGGAAGAGGAAAGCTTTCAAGATCTAGTAAAAAAAGTCAAACTTTGTGAAGGAAGGGTCACCAGGTTTTTAAAGTTGGGCCTGGGATCAAATCGCCTCTATATCATTTCAAGACACGTGCAGGTGCTCACCTTTTGCATGGCTACATTCTGTTTGACTTTGATAGACCGAAGAGGAAGAACACACTTATAAAGAACAGTTCATGAACTATGAGCAATATAATCTCGTTGTAGCAGATATTTAAACATCTCATTGGTTCTTTGTATTACTTTATTCTCTCTTCTCCCTATCTTCATGTTTCACATTTTTATAATCCATGCCTACACTTTAGTTTTAGATTCAACTTTGCTCTAGCAGGCTCAATGTAACCCATTAAATTCTGCTTCCATGGTGAGTAAGAAACAGAAAAAAGACAATTAAATGAATAGCCAAGGGTGAATAAAAGATTTTTTTACTTTAGTTTTTTAAGGCCAACGAATAGTCAAGGGTGTTGCTAAGGTTCTAGTCCTTTTATCAGTTAGAATCAGATGAAGGTAACGGATCACTTCACGCTGCAAAGAGCCAAAAATTTCTACATTACATCTGGTTTACAAAACTTATGACTGATATCCATGAGTATAAGCGTAAATCATCAAATCTTACACACCTCCACTCAAAGAGCTCAACGTGTTACAGTGACTTCTACGAGTCTCCGTTACCCATAGAGCTAATATTACTGAAGCGAAACAGTATACTCATTTGATTCTTGCAAGGATTGGCGAAGACTACCTGGTGGGCATCCTGCGAGGGGATAATGTAAGCATCAATACCGACATCTGGCCTCGAGAATAGCTCCCTAAGAGATTGGAGCTTCTCGTCACCGGCACCGCGGTCGCAGCCTCCAAACGGATTCTTCCGCATCTCGGAGGACGGGCGGGCAACGATCTGATCGCCGGAACTCCGAGCTGATACGCAGAACCGGCGAGGAGGCAGGAGAAGAGCAGCGCCGGAGGGAGCGCGGAGCTCGTCAGCGAGGGGCAGCGAGAGGGCCAGCAGGCGGAAGCCAGGGGCGGAGCGGAGGTGAGAGTAGGGGGAGCGGGATAAAAGGGCAGAGAGCGGCGACGCGGCGGCTGCTGCTGCTTCCATGGCAGCGGAGCGGACGGGGAGCAGAGCGGAGAGCGGCTTGGCTTGGAGGACGATCATGGATGGGGTTTCGCAAGTGACAGAGGATAAAGCGTTGCCTGAAGCGATCGGGGGATGTCCACCGCGAAATCCGCAAGAGGCGGATGCCGTTACTTCCACGCCTTCTAGTTGTGGTTGCGTCGACTCATGGCTAATTAGATTTCCGCGATTTCAGTTTCTGGCTCGATTCGCGTTGGACCGAATGCAGCCTATGATCTGAGGAACCAATCATTTAATGAATTGTTGTGATTTCTCAGATATGTTGCATATAAAATCCATCGAATAGAACTATTAAAATTCTAGTTCGGTTCTGTTCGGACCGATTGGTACCCGAGCATATTTATTGGTCCGGACATGAACGAGACACAGATCATCCATTTTTCGGATGGTCCGATTCAATTTATATGTTTGTCGGTCTTACGAAAAGGTTCACCTCTGTTGATTAAACTATTATTTTTCTTCTCATTTTTTTATTATTCTCTTTTAATCTTATAGATATTATAATACTGATATACGAAGTGATGGACCAAGTTTTTATTGGTCCAGTCATGGATCAGAACGGGTCCAAAAGATATCAAACGAGAACTTTGATTGAAAAGAAGATTAGGAGAGGACATAAAAAAATGGTAATGGATCTTACCGCAGATCAAACAAACATGACAAGGCAATGACATTAATTATATTTAGAACCTTGTTTGCCAATCTAGATCGATGTCGTGAATGCAAATTATGTAGGCCGCATAGAAGACCCCGCCCCATCCGATCAATCCACGGGCTTCAACGAGACTCCCCGTCTCTCTTTTTCCTGAGATTTGAAAGTAGAAGTGATGAAAGAGAGCAGAATAACATTCAACAGGTAAGAGGAAGAGGGGATAAGAATAACTATATGCGCTTTATATTATTTATTTATGGCCAATTATAACATCTATATAAGTGGGTTGCTTATTGCAAAAAAGAGTTAGGAATTTTTTTAAAAAAGAAAAATTATTAATAATTAAATATTATGGAATACAATACTTGCTCATGCTATCTGAATAAAGAAGCAAAAGCATATAAGAGGACCCGTCGTATCTCCAAAAATAAATAGATCCAGAAGTATGAATATGCGTGCTTAGCCAATTGATCACCTTATTCCCCTCTCAATATGCATGATAGAATTCAAAATTTTTAAAAATATTATAGAAAAACTAGATATCATTGACAATGTTCAAAATATATCAAGGAGCTGCTAAGCTTTAGGATTAAGATTCAATAGTTGATAGCTACTGTTTCACAAACAAGGGATACTTTTCCTGTCAAGCCACCTACAGCCAAGAAATAAATGATTATCGATTTCATCTTTGAGAATAAATCCTAAACCATCATCTTGGTATTTTACTGAATCATCATAGTTTAATTTATAATTCTTGTTTTAATCATTTGATATATTTTGAAAGTGACTCAATGAGTATTTTTAGAGGAATGAGCAACATCAACATCATAATCTAGAATTGAATAAAATATTCAATGCAAAATGCAGACAGGAGAACTCAAAAAGTGATTATGTAAGACATCATTTCTAGTCCTCCAAATCCATCATGACAATTAGTTTATCACCAACGAAGCTTTGAAGTCAATTACCTTTCTCATGCCAACAATCAAAAATCCGTTCGTCAAAAAATGAGAATCGAAAGCAAATATTATCCTAAATAAGTTGTCAGATTCTAGCAAAAAACGAGTAAAAAAATAAACAGTGAAAAAAGATTC